>OY740716.1:182505006-185172671 GCA_963513945.1 Hydrotaea diabolus | reverse complement strand
AAGGTCTGCGGATCATATTTCGTTGGTGTTGCAAACAAATTGACTAATTTAATATACCATATACTTTCCCGGTGGTGGGGTATAAAGAAATAATTCAAAACCTGAACCAAGTTCATTCGGTGATCCGACTTACAAATACCCTTAGCTACACTTTTATATGGATCTCGTAAAAGGTCGTTTGTGTGCAATAACTTTTACGTCTTTCTTTAGAGCTACGGAAAGTCTATGCTGACAAACCAGCTATTATTTAGGTCTTGGAAGGCAACATTACGCGAGTCATTCACGTCAAACCGGTGAAATGCTCGAATGAGTCATCCAAAATTGCACCCTCAGAATGGTCACCCAGAGGCGTAGTTGCGGTCAATATTTAATAAGCAAATTATTCGAATTCGAATAATAAATTCGAATAAATAAAAAATATTCACACTTGATTTGAATTTTAGTATTTTTTTTTTGAAATAAATTATCTAGATGGATCACCCCTATATTAATTAAAAAAACAGAATATTAAGATAAAGAGCTCAAATTATTCCAGGTGTAGTGCAAATGTGTACAAGCGATCTATTCTTTGGGCGCCATTTTCAACCACTCTTTTACACACCGGAACGTTGGTTAATTTCGCGTAGAATATTTACAATGAGCTCGACTAAAGTTGTTGGCTTGTTAGCATAGATCAATGACTTAATTTGTGGCCCCATAAAAAGAAATCAAATGGCGTTAAATCGTATGAAAACGAGGTGGCCATTCGACCGGACCATTTCTCGAGATAACACGTTCGTGGCTAGCTGCACCGTCTTGTTAAAACCACATATCGGCGATGTCAAGCTCATCCAGTTCTGGCCAAAAATAGTTTTCTAACATGACACGATAAGCTATCCATTGGCGGTAACATGGCGACTATTTCCATCGAATAAAAAAACGACCCAATGACACCTCCGGCATGAAACCCACACCACACAGTAAGTTTTTGCGGATGCAATTGTGTCTCTTGAAGCACATGTGCGTTTGTCGCTGTTCAATAACGCATATTTTGTTTATTAACAAAACCACTCTGCCAGAAATAAGTTTCATCGCTGAAGATGATTTTTCGATGAAATTCTGGATTTTCGTGAATTTTTGCCAGAGCCCAATCGGAGAAGTTTCGGTGTTTTAAATAATCAAGAGGCTTTAGTTCTTGAGTCAGTTTGATCTTATAAGGAAAAAAGCCAATATCTTTACGCAAAATACGCCAGAGAGTGGTTTGAGAGATGCCCAATTCCTGAGAACGACGTGGAATCGACTGATTTGGCTCATTTTGAACGGAATCACTTACGGCTAGGATATTTTCGTCGCTTTGAGCGGTACGGCGTCTCTTTGGCGCTTTATGCCCTAAAGCACGCACAGCCACCGTAGTATTTCCGGATACATTTTTAATTTTTTTATTTCTGAAGAGTCTGTTTTATTTGAGAAAGACGTTTTAAGCCAACCGGTAAGACTAATTTGTTTTATTTACAAAAAACTTTATCATCTCCTGATGTGAATCTTAGATCTATCGGACTTTTTGCAAAATGTTTTTTTTATGGACGAAATAAATTAAATTATTGCGAAATAATTCTTATTTATAACAAAGCAGTAAAAAGGCCGCTGTTTATAAATTTTAATTTATCGCGTAATCCGCGAGTGAAAAAAAAACGGAGCCAATGGTACGATGACGAGAAGCATGGGCAACGACAGAAGCAAAGAACATAACTAGCAGCAAATTGATTTGATTCATACCACCTAAAGGCAGCATTCGATTCTCCGATAAGAGATAAATTATATAAAACCATGTCTCCATATGGAAAGCCATTAAAACTTGTACCTCTTTGCACAAAGACACTGAGTCGCAATAAATCCTCAATAAATATTTAAAGAGACAACTCCAAATCACATTTACAAGATGACTTAGACAGGTTGACTTGACCTATAGCTAAAGTTCAGAATTCCAGGCAAAGGGCCACATCCTCCTCACGTATGTCAACGAGAAAGACATTGTCAGAAGCACAGAACGATATTAAGTGTAGTTTTTTCCAAGATCGAATTCGGGCTGTCTAAACTTGCAACTGCTCAAGGCGCAGCGACGAAATAAAGGTGTGATAATTTCTGCTAGCAGTAGCAAGCAACGTCAAGGTAGTAAAATAATTTGTTGAATTCGGATCCGCCATAAACCAAACCTCACTCAAATAAAAAGAAGGATCGAAACGGATAAAAGACAGGGTAGACCAAGACTTATATGGAGAGACCAAGTTTGGCAGGTTTCGAAGATCCTTACAATTAGAAACTGGAGGAACACGACCAAGATCCAGGTGCTTGACGACAATTAAGCCAGAAGTTTGACTTAAACATAAGGATTAAAGTCAACCTATGGAACCTCCAGAGAATACCTGTTTACATGAACAGTTTAGAATTTTTCAATATAAAATCCTTTTCAAAATATTCAAAAATTTCTATTTTAATAGAGTCTAAAAGTTTGTTACGCCAAAATCCGTTTACGAAACCTAACCTTCGTTTTTGTTCCGTTCGAGCTTCTACGTCCGCCCATATATTTAAAACACTGTTCGGGTATACGGACATACCGTACATTGCAAGAACTGAACCTACAAAACTCTACAGGGGGTGGGGAAGAGAGATAAATATTTGTACTGTCTGCTGCAAATGTATGGCACATTCATGGATACCTTCGTCCGCATGTATTACAGTAGGAATACTCGAATGGTTTAGTGTCATTGTTGTAGTTTGTTGAATGTAAAACGGTTGCTGCTGCTGCCGTACGTTCGGACGTAGTATATTTTGTTGTCTCCGTAGTATGTTTCGTACGATGTAGTTGACATTTATTGGAAAATGTTTTCATGTCATCATGTGGGAATTTTCATGTTGTCCACTGTTTTGTTACTTTGCCATACATTTACTTAACGTTTCCCTGTGATACTGTCATACTCGTACACATATTTGTTGGCATCTACATGAGATTGGATTGAATTATTTGAGCAACATTTTGCTCAGTTCAGTTGAAACAGTGGTGGGCTGTAACTTTAAAATAATTCCATGAAGAAAAATTTATCAAAAAACATTCAGACACAGTAAGTTTTGTTCACAGTGAATGGACAAAAAAGATTGTTTAGCCAAACTTTCAAGTAATAAACTGTAAGAGTACTTGGAAAAATTTTAGTGAACCAAGGTTTTGAAAAAATGGGTGGTAAAAATTTAATATTCAAGTAGCCCTTCAGTGTACTTTAGATATTTGTTTTCATTCTGCACATAACATATTCATTAAACTTTAGTAAATAATTATTTTTTTTTTAAACGAGAAGGGTTATTTTAGCCTGAAGATATTCTGATTTTAGTTAGGCCGTCTATACTAAAATGATAATAGTAGTAAACAAGTAAAACATTTTCACCCAAAAACGACCAATTCTAAAAATACTTATACAATTTCATATACAAAAGGACACGACCCAACTGGTTTTAATTAACATTAACATTTTTCCATTGATCGTCGTCACTTTTCCGAAAAAAGGACGAACAGAAAGTGAACAAAATCTAAAAATGTAACTTTTGATCCAAATTTATCCACTATAGCACACACAGCCTGTCGGATGAGACAATTAATACGGCCGATAATTAAAGTAAGCGCTTTGAAGTTGCGACCACCGACTCTGAATTTCGGTAGTAATTTTTAAATGATTTTCAAACGTTGCTAGTAAGTAAACTTTACCTGATGCAAATTTTGACTTCGACTAACCTTCTGACAATAAAAGATCATTAAATACGTTTAAGGGTGCGTTGACATAAAGATACGAAATTGTTATGTTCTTGGAAAACCCTTTATACAGGGTGTCCGTCGGGAAGGTATACTATTGGGTGTTCCATTTCGAGGTTCCCTATTTTTTTTAAAGAAAAAAACAGAAAATTCAAATTGAATGGGGAATGCTTATTACACAGTGACTGGCGTTCTGCTTTTATTTACAATTAAGTAACTTCACTGGCACATACGAACGCAAAACCCTTTGAGGGTTTTAATATACTGACCTAGTACCATCACCCTGACTTGGAATTTCTAACCCCCCCCCCCCCCCCCCCCCCAGACAATAACCCCAAAAAATGTTCCACAGTGTTATCATTTGAAAGAACATTCTTTGGCATTTATTTTTTGAAGATTATGTCTATCAAATGTTGGCCGCGGCACGTCTCAGATGGTCCATCCGTTGAGTCCAATATTCGATGACTCGTTCGAGCATTTCGACTGGTAACTGGCGAATGACACGCGTGATGTTTTGCTTCAAGGCCTGAATCGAAGCGGGTTTGTCCGCATAAACTTTAGACTTTACATATACCCACCGGAAAAAGTCTAACGGTGTGAGATCTCACGATCTTGGTGGCCAATCGACCGGCCCAAAACGTAAAATTATCTGCTAACCGGAGTGTTCTCTCAATAAATCCATAATTGATGCGATGTGTGGGAAGTGACGCCGTCTTGTTGAAACCAAATGTCGCTGAGATCACGAGCATCAATTTCAGGCATCAAATAGTCGGTTATCATGGCACGATAATGGTCGCCATTGACGGTTACGTTTTTACCGGCATCATTTTTGAAGAAAGATGGACCGATAATTCCACAGGCCCACAAACCACACCAAACCGTTGTTTTTTCTAGATGAAGTGGCATCTCTTGAACCTCTTCTGGTTGCTCTTCGTACCAAATGCGGCAATTTTGTTTGTTTACATACCCACTGAGCCAGAAATGGGCATCATCGCTGAACAAAATTTGGCTCGAAAACGTCAGATCTTCTTGGAACTTTTCAAGAGCCCATAGAGCAAAGCGATGTCGCTTGGGAACGTCGGGCGGCTTCAGTTCTTGCACAAGCTGTATTTTGTACGCTTTTAATTTAAGATCTCGACGTAAAATGCGCCAAGTCGTTCCATTCGTCAGTCCGAGTTGCTGCGAACGACGCTGCATCGACTCTCCACGGTCTTGATGTACACTCTCAGCTACGGCCGCTACATTTTCTTCACTGCGTGATGGACGTGTTCTGTTAGGTCGAATATTATCCAATTATGAATGCTGGGCCTCAAGATGGGTGATGGTGTTGCGAATAGTAAGCTCAGTAGTTCGATTATGTCGACCATAAGTTGAACGCAGTACACGAAACACATTCCTTACAGAACATAGGTTTTCGTAATAAAGTTGAACGATTTGTAAACGTTGTTAAGTCTTTCAATGATGAAATGTCAAACAATACTAATAAAAAATAACATGACAGCATGACACAACTCACACCTGATCTGTCATAAAAAGGCTATTGAAAAAGTATCTCCACTTGGATCACACTTTACTTTGTTTTGCCGCCATTTTGGTAAACATTGGTCATGACAGTTCATATTTGGCAGTCGTGAAGTAGCGACGCACTGTGTTGCGGCTAGTGGAAAAGTAACTTTTTTCCGATTATTTTTTTCAGTGTTTTTAATGATGCAATTTTGTCACAGACATTCCAAGTAAACAAAAAACACATAAAGCTTATTTTTATGTTGGCCCGTTGATTTTTAATTGATTTTAGAAGTCAAATATACAAAATTTTCACGAAAAGAAGGGATTTCAGGGCTGTATTCAAAATGATCTCATTTGATTTTGGTGACAGATATTTTGATTCGGAAAAAAAATCTGCCTTCGGACAAGTATCTTCTGTAAAAAAAGGAATGTTGTTTGAGACATTTTCATATGCACCTTTTTTAGAACGAAAACCCGACTAAAGGTCCATTTTTTCTTTAAATTTGGGTTAGGTAAGCAATATCTAAAAAGTCCCAGAGAGTCCCAGTTCCAAACCACTACAGAAATGTTACATAATTTGTTTTCAACGAACTGTGAAAAAATCAGCTGCCCACACCTGCCCTCCTGGGAGTTATAGCAATTTTAGTATATCCCTCTCAGTATTTATTCCATAGAAATAGAACGGAAATTCTCGGAATCACTTATTTTTTATTCTACATCTATTCTAGCACTCCACAAAAATGAGCATAACTCTCTTAAAACTGAAGCTATTGACTTCACACCTGTATCAAATTAAAGCTTTGATTGCCACCTTTCAAATAAGAAATAAAATAGATTTTGGTTTTTTTTATAAAATTTCAGAGTTTTTCAACAAATATCGAAAAATCATGAAAATTTGACGTTTATAATTCTTGTTCGGACCACCCTATAATTTATTTAAAAAACTAATCATAGGGTATTTATCAGAAATAAAAGAAGAATTAAAATAATTTTTTTTTGTAAATTTTTAGAACATTTTTTTTTTTTTTGACTTTTGTTGAAAATTTGACCCAACAATTTTTTTCGGTGTAAATTTTTTTTTCACTCATTCTGTTTGGGATTTCATTCTGACCAATCTGTAGAAGTTTCTCATCGATACAATTAAAAATACAGTTTAGGCAATATGATTTCCAAAAAATTCCGCTTTCGCAACACTGTGCGACGTGGCAAATTTATTATGGAAAAATATTCTATGAACCAACGTGTTTCAATCCTGAATTTTTTTTTATTTTTTTTTTGTGACGATGAGAAAGGTATGTGACATTTTTGGGAGAATCATCGTGCCAACAAAACGCACTATTTATCGTGCAGAAAATGATTTCGAAGAAATAGGTCCAAGCATGGACCACAGCGTACAAGATCAGCCGAAAACATTACTGCTGCTCAAGAAAGTGTTCAAAACAATCCATTAACCTTAATTCGCCGCCATGCTCAGGAGCTTGGTCTTCAAAGAACAACTTTGGTCACAATTTTGCACAAGGATTTGCATTTGCTTCTATATAACATTGAATTGACACAAAAGTTTGTTCCACAAGACCATTAACTCTGCCGTACATATGCTAATAGGATTTCAGCTCGTCCATGACAGCCCCGATGTTCATTGAAAAATCATAATGAGTGACGAGACACATTTTCATTTGAATGGATATGTGAATAAACAGAATATACTTGAATAGAATAGGTTCTGGGCAATGGAAACCCCTCAAATTATTCATTAGTCACCTTTACATCCATTTAAACTGACAGTCTGGTGTGAAATTTGGTCAGGAGGAATCATTGGACCTTACTTCTATGAAAATGTCCTAACGTTAACTGTCAATGGGAAGCGATATCGGGATATGATTTAAAACATTTTAACGCCAGAACTGTTAGCTTTGGGCTTGATTAACATGTGGTTTCAACAAGACGGTGCCACATCGCATACAGCCAGGATTACAATGGAATTACTGCGAAGCCTCTTTCCACAACAATTTATTTCAAGATATGGTGATGTTGGTTGGGCTCTAAGGTCGCCTAATTTGACTGTTCCGGACTTCTTTTTGTGGGGATATCTGAAAAGCAAGGTTTATGCAAACAAACCAGAAACGCTTGAGCAACAAACAGAATATTCGTGATGAAATTAATGAAATACCGCGTGCAATGTGGGAGAATGTAATGAAAAATGTGCTCCGAAGGGCTCGCATTTGTGGGGTTACCAGAGGCGGACATTTATCTGATATTGTCTTCCATACATAATTGCTGACATTAAATAAAACATTTATAAATATAAGATCCATTCCTTCATTTAATCAAAAACTATAAACAAACAAAGTAGTATACCTTCCCGACGGACACCCTGTATTATTGATCCTTATAAAATTCAAAGGCGATCTAGCCATGTCTGCAGTCCGTCAGTCTGTTGAAAGCAAGAGTCCATCTAAAAGAAATAAGCTAGAGTTTTTTTTAATTATAAAAAGGCTTTTAATTAATATATATCTTGCGGTTGCAGATCGGTTGGTATTGAAACTAGACCAAATCCGCTAAAAGAAGATAAAAATCCTCTGTAAGGGCCTAAACAAGGTCCTAACCAAACATTTTTTTTGACTTTTTCACACTATAACTTTAATAATTAAAATTCTCTTTAGAGTTAGCAAGAGTGAGTTGTATTTTCGTGGGCAATTTTGTGAAGAAAACTTGAAAAGTAAGGTTTATAACAGTAGTTCTCATTCGTTTGGGGAGAGCCTGGCCTTATAGAGTTCGGTTTTACTTTCAACAATTGCAGCAAGGCTTTCTGAAGAGGGTTGTCACGGACCCGAAATCATGATAAAAACAGTGTGCAGCCACGAAAATCAATGTCACGTTGCCATTTTGTTAAAAACTTGTCTTCTATTTAAATATAGAAGCAAGAGGTCTTGAGCCGGTTTAATCCCTGTTCAATGAATTAAAATGTAAAACAATAGTTATTCTTGGAAGTTGTAACCATAGAGGCATTAAACGTCTCTAAAATGGGTATGGTCATAGGGGGCCATGGGGACCCTAAAAATGTCTCTTAATACTTAGGGATATATGGGTATCCCAAAACAGTAAAATTTGCTCACGAATTTAAATGTGTACCCATAATTAAGATTTGGGACTCGGATCGACCCATATGGGAACTAGGGGCCCAAAAACGCGCTTTTTGACTATGGACATATGGGTATTAACAAACAATGGCATTTCGTTAGGAAACCGAATATAACAGTTATTCTGCGAATTAACCTTATTTTAATTCTTGACCAGTGAATGTAGAGTCCCTAGGGTGCCAAATAATAGGTATTTTCGTACAAGGACATATGGGTACTCAGAGACAAGAGAATTTCCGGAAGAATCTGAATATGTCAGCAATTTCCAATTAGGCTGAATTGGAGCCGTTTACCAATGGGCGTGGCCAGGAGGGAGTCAAATGAGCGTCTACTAATGTTTGGGAAATATGGGCCCTTATTTAAGTTTCGGGCTGGCCCATATAGGTCCTAGTGGCCCAAAAATACGGCAACCTTAAACTATGGATATATCGAAAATGAAAATCACATTGGTTTTCCGAACCGAAGAAACTTAAAGTCTTGACCTATTGGTCTAATGTCCACAGGGTGGCGAAAAACAGACTCTTTCGAATATTGACATATGCGTACTCAGAAACAGTGAAATGTTCTGAATTATCTAAATATGACATCAATTTTACGATTCGGCTGAATTGGAGGCCTAGACCTATGGGCATGGTCTATTGACCCTGCGGCCCAAAAACCGTCGCGTAACGTTGAAAGACATATGGGTATCCAGAAACTCTGAATAAAATGTTCTTACAAAATAAAATATGTAGGTATATTAACGATTTGTCAAAATTTGGATCTCGGACCGGCCCATAAAGCCTTAGGAGCTCAAAAATCGGACACCTTTAACTATGGGCGTATGATTATTAAAAGACAACAAAACGTTTTTTCATGAATTCAAAAATAACATTTATTCCACATTTCATATGTCAAAGGTCTCTAGAGTTCCAAAAAATAAGGGGCTTTCGAGCATCGACATATGGAAACTCAGAAACAGTGGAAATATCTCACTTATTTCAATATGCATTATCTTTTAACGTATATCTAAATTTTAAGCCCTAATCAACGGGCTCTTTATGGCTCTCTCGGCCATCTTCAACAAGGCTTAAAGTTGGGTTCTTAAAAACAATACAATTTTTTAACGAATCTGAAAAGGACAATGGTTCATCGTGCTCCAAAAATGTAGTGCTGTCCAACCTAGACCAACGACCAAATACGCAAATCCTTGCATGCCTTACTAAAACGCAATCCATGGTGGAAATTTTAAAAGCCTAAACTTAACTTCGTTTTTACTTGTTTCCAAATTGGACTTTTATTTCCCAAACTCGACCCGGGCTAATATACACATATGAACCCAGAGAATTCTCAGCAAGTTGGGCGAAAAAACAATTTCTTTCCTCTGCATAAAAGTTCATAGTTACATTTTATTTCAGATCGGTTTCATCCCTTTTATCCTTCAAAATTCCCTAAGGAGGGTGTAGAGATTTCATTTTAGAGTATAAGTAGATATGGGTTATATTGATCTTGTTCTAATGCATAGCGGCAGATTTGTAGTTGAAACATAAATTTAAAATTATTATTTTTCTCTTTCCCTTTCAAAATTCTAGCCGGTCGTTATGTTGTACTATCAGCATCTGGAGATTTATATGTACGCGCCGTGCGCACGGAGGATAGTTTGGTTAAATACTCGTGTCTGGTTACCAATACCCTGAATGGCGATAGGCAACGCAGCGAGGCGGTTATGCTACAGGTCAAAGGTTAGTAGGAAGCTCTTACATTTCAAACAAACGTTCATACAAATATGTGTGTAGCCATTTTAACGCAAAAACATTTCCGTTTCATTTCAGAGCTGAGTAAAAACTTAGCACCACGAACAACTCAGAAGCCAGTCATGGACATTCATGTGGAACGTGGCAATGATGTACACATGCCCTGTAATATCCAGGGCAGTCCCTTGCCTATATTCACGTAAGTTTGACGCCAATGTTCTGCTATGGCGACTGCAGGTGGCAAGGGTGGTGTTATTTAGGCTTGCCTTTGCCATCTCTTAGGATTACCATGGCAATATTTTAATGATGTGATTTGAGTTTTTAATGTTTATCGCATAAATGGTACTTTATCGTGAGCTGCAATTATTAGCTCCTTAATTACAATTGCTCAGACATTCCGGTAAATGTGGCAATATTTAATTCCGTGAAATATTAGGAAAATACACATTTTATGGGCTTAATTAAAGAAATAAAAATAAAATTATGTACAATCATTCGTTGGGATAATCTTTTAAGAACTCTGTTCCACAGCAAATGTCTTTGCTCTTCACATCTTTTTCGATTTCGAGGAGTTTTCGTTGAAACGTATTAGGAAAAGTTATTTCTTTTTGGTGGAAATGATGTTGCGCTTTGAAGATTGCTCTACGCACAGTTCGAAGACTATATAGGGTAATTCTCAGTAATTTAAATGAGTTTGATTTGTTGCCGAAGTAATCGTTGCCAAAGACTGCTGAAGAAAAACCTTGGTTTCGAAACAGCTGTACAGTCTGCCAGGCAACCAAGCCAATTCATTTCACCATTTTTTTACGTTGGCGGCGTCAATGGAAGCTGGCGCCATAACCACTTTCAGCAACAGTGAAATGTTCTTAGAATCCAAATATGTGTCTCTATGATATGGGCCAACATGGGACCCGGCACATGTGGGCCCTAGGGATCCACAAATCGGCCCCCTTTAAATATTGGCATATACATAAATTTCGTAACGATTGTGATTATAACACTAGTTCTACAATTCTAATTTGAGGCCTTGTTCCATGGGATTAAGATCCATAGGGCGCCGAAAAAAAGGTCTTTGCGAACATGGACATATGGTTAAAAAGCACCAGTGGAATTTACTTACTAATCTATATACAAGGGCAACCGCAAGAGTAACTGGCCTAACATAAAAAGAACCGTTTTTTTGGAATTATTATAATTTATTTTTCAACATAATCTCCTTCCAACTCAATACACTTCATCAAACGTTTTTCAAGTTTTTTAATTCCATCCGAAAAATAAGATTTTTCAAGACCTTCAAAATATGCCTCAGTTTCAGCAATAACCTCGCTATTGGACGAAAATTTTTTGCCACCGAGAAATTTTTTTAAATTTGGAAACAAAAAATAATCAGAAGGAGCTAAATCTGGACTATACGGTGGATGCGGAGCAATTTCAAATCGTAATTCGGCCAGTTTTTGTTCAGTTAAAAATGCAGTGTGTGAAGGAGCATTATCTTGATGAAAAAGAACTTTTTTTTTCTAAATGCGGTCGTTTTATCTTGATTTCTTCACTCAATCGATCCAATAATGCACAATTGTATTCACTATTTATAGTTTTTCCTTTCTCAAGATAATCAATAAATATTATACCCCTTGCATCCCAAAATACTGTGGCCATTACTTTTCCTGTTGACTTAACAGTTTTCGCCTTCTTGGGACCTCTTTTACCAGCTTCTATCCATTGTTTTGACTGTTCTTTGCATTCTGGGATGTAGTGATGGATCCATGTTTCATCAACAGTTATGAATCGGCGCAAGAACTCTATTGGATTACGCTGATAAATCGCTAAAAGCTCCTTGAAATTGGTCCAACGGCACTCATCTTGCGGATAGCTTTTTCATGTGGAGTTCATCATGTAAAATACTCCAAACTTATTTTTCGTGTATTTTAACAATATCGGCAAGTTCTCTGAGCTTTGTTCGTCTATCTTCAGTCACTTCATTAAATATTTTTCTAATATTTTCAATAGTAGGAGCAGTTTTCGGTCTTCCAGAGCGTTGTTCATCTTCAGTACTTGAACGACCCATTTTAAATTGTTGAACCCAGGATTTCACGGTGGAGTATGATGGTGCATTATCACCATGAACAGAATCCAATTCATCTTTGATTAATTGTGGCGTATAACCTTTCATATAAAAGTGTTTAATTACCGCACGAAACTCTTTATTTTCCATTTTTCAAAAATTATAAAACTTGTTTACTTCAATCACCTGTGACAAAGAAAATAATCATTAAAGATTTCGGAAATTTTGACAGATGGCTTATAAAAGATTGCTTTTAAAAAACAAAAAAAAAGTTGCTAGTAAAACAGAAAATATAACATAAAAGATTGTATAAATTTCTACGTGTCCTAGGGTCTCAAAAGCCAGACCCCTCAAACTTTGGGCGCATAAGTACTAAACAATATTAAAATTTCCTCACTATTCTCAATATGATATTAAGTAAACGAGTTTGCTGCATTAGAGGTTTCGACCCATGGCCCAATTGTCCATAGAGCCGCGGAAATACGGTCCTGTCAATCATGGACCAACCACCAAAAAGCCATATCCCCCAGCACTGTCAATGCCATATTGGAAAGAAATCTTTGTTGGAGAGTATTAAAGCTTTCCTCCGACCAAACTTACGAATTGTCCACTAATTTCTAGATAAAATGTTTTTAGCATAAGATCAGACTCTGATCGTATTATCAAGTGGCCTACGAGGGTTGTTATATATATTTCTGTCTAGGCAACACTTAGTGTTGTCTGGCGCCATCTGACATTTCGATTGGAAAGTTTGACATTTTTTAGCATAAACGTACTCAGAAGGTTTTGACGTACAACCATCATTTGTGTTGTTTATAGGCTGTTTCCACTACGGTCGCGTCCACGATTTATCGAAAATTTTTAATGCTGTTTCCGTTGTGTTTTGCGACCACGTTTGCGTTCAAACAGCTGTTTGTGTTTATTTGTTTTTTTTTGCGGTGCGAAAAATTTTAATATTTTTGTGTTGTGACATTATCACGGAGTTAAATGAAATTATTTTGCTAACCGCAGTGGAAAATGAGGATCAAATGGTATTGCGTCTAATGGAAATGTGCAGTAGCAGCAGCGCTTTATGTTTATGCTGATAAACAGCTGTTTTAATAGGGATGTGTAATTTGCGGTGTTGCCATTAATAGGTATGGGTGGGTTTCGATTGCAAAACTAGTCGAATTTATAGTAAACGCGACTTATTGAAAAACGCGTCCAATATGAACGCGACTTTTTCCCATACCTAACTGCCTATATTTTTTATATGGGCTTTAAAGTGCGTTCATTGATTTTTGGACGCGGACGTGGAAGCGACCGTAGTGGAAACAGCCTATTACAGTGACTGGAAAGAATCTATTTGGCAAAAAAATGGAATTAACTCGTGAACATTTTCGTGCGATCATTTTTCACAACTTTCGACGTGGATTATCACGACAAGAGTGCGTCGATGAACTTAAATCTTTGTTTAGCGATGAAGCACCATCCTATAGCACTGTGAAAAACTGGTTTAATGAATTCAATCGTGGCCGACGCTCGCTCAAAGATGAAGGTCGTCCAAAACGGCCGTTGTGCCAGAGAACATTGATGCCTTGCGTGAACTGATAATGCAAGATCGTCATGTGACATACCGTTAGATAGAGGTATCCTTGGGCATTTCTTCCACCAGCATACATTCGATATTGCATGAACACCTGGTCGCAAAAAAGGTTTGTTTTCGTTGGATCCTGCACAATTTGACAATCGCTCAAAGAAAGCCTCGTGTCGATTGGTGCAAAGAAATTTTGCAAAAATACGATCGCGGTGCTTCAAAAGACTTTTATAAGATCGTCAGATGTGACGAATCATGGATATATGCGTATGAGCCCGAAACAAAACTACATTCGACCGTGTGGGCCTTCGAAAGCGAGCCAAATCCAACGAAAGTTGTTCGTGGAAGGAACACTTCGAAGCAAATGGTCGCCTGTTTCTTCGGCAAATCTGGTCATGTGGCGATTGTTCCGCTTGAGCAATTTGTTTGCCTGCAGTCTTAGGAGAAATTCAATAAACGAACAAGAGAAGACGAATCATTGTGCACCATAACAATGCGAGCTCTCACACATCGGCTCAAACCAGCGCCTTTTTGACCGGCCAAAACGTCGAATTGATGGGCCATCCGCCGCACAACCCTGACTTGGCACCCAATGACTTCTCTTTATTCCCGCACATCAAGAAAAAAATGCGTGGTCAACGATTTTTGTCGCCAGAAGATGCTGTTGAAGCGTTCATGTTTCGGAGTTGTCTCAATCGCAGTGGAAAATAAGTTTCGACGATAAGCTTTGAGCGCATGCAAAAGTGTATAAATCATGCTGGAGAATTTTTTGAAAAACAAAAAAAACCATTTTTGATAATAAATATTAGCATTTTCATTATTAGGCCAGAAGTATATATAGCAGCCCTCGTATCAGAAATTGAACGGATAGTATTATTTTTGATAACCAAAAACCCTATCGCTTTTATCTTATGAAATCACATTAGAAGTTCACACACGGTCTTATATGGTTCTTGTTTTCTTTATCAAAACTGTTTGGATAAAATCCTCGCAATCTACCAGGAGCATCAGCAATGCCTTGGAAACGCAACACATGAACACGAAATCAATAAACGCTACTTAGGCATAATCTGTCACAGATTTTCTTTATGAACAGCATAGCTGCGAATCCTTTTTCATGCTGATATTTTGTTATGCCAGGCACGCATTCGTATCCTGGAGAAAAAAAGATTGAGAAACGAGAACAACATGTCTGACGTAAGTATGTATGTGTGGTGGTGAACCAAACACCTACACTCATACACATATGCCATATGATTGCAGGCATATGAGCATACGTATGAGTTTGTTGGTGTATAAATACATACGTATGCGTACGATGTCGCATCCTTGAAGGCGGCTTGAATTTAACTTCCTTGTTTGCTTTTAATTTTAACGCTTATCAGTTGGTGGCGCATTTTTTCTTTCACCCCACCCTCGAAGTGTTCGAAGATTTTATGTCTCGCCTAAGGAGTTCGACTTAATGCCTTATTCGTGTCGGCCTCCTTCCCACTTTTCGGGTTAGTTAATACAGTTGAACGAGCGTTTATACATAGAATTTTAATGAGTTTGTTTAGACAGTTCAATGGATTTATAAAAACCACCAACATCAACATTTCGAAATGCCAAACGTACGCTCGTCGTTAGCGTGTTGCAAATAAAAGTGCTTGCGGCTAAAATGTTGAAAGTAGATTACATTTTGGATTCAATCAGGATTGTCTGTATTTGGTAGTTCTCAAGAAATTAATATAAAAATATGTATACATAAGTAAGCAGGTATTCGCTTATAAAGGATTGACAGTGTTAAGTGGAATTTGCCTGCGCGTTATTGGTATATTGTAGAGTTATATTACGGTAATGCCTGTATTTAGGTAGATTCTTGAGTATATAAGTATAAGTATATTTAGTTCTAGTCTAAAGAAGCTTAAAACATTTTTTATTGTAAATACTAGTAGTATGAACTGGAGTACACCGGTCGGGCTCGTCCCTTAAAAGAAATTGTCTTAACAGCTATAAAAAACCGATCATTATCCATCAATTCGGCCAGGTAAAATACCAAAGTTTTTGGCCCCCTGAAACAACCGTATGGACACATCATTTAGTTTAATCACAAAAACATACTTGGATGGCTAATGTAATGTGCTTAATTCTGAGTACCCATCTGTACTATACTGGTAGTTTTTTTTCGACAATAAGGGCCTTTAATTACACCCCTAGGATCCATGAGACATAGCCTCAAAGTCGAATTCTTTAAAATTAATCCATGTTTCTAATTCCACATATCTTGGTAAAATTTGCTTTAATTTAAAGTCTTACATGCCCTTATTGGTCGCTTCTTTGATCAAAACTTTGTTTGGACTCCTTGGATCTATGACTTCGACCATGATATCTTCAAAATACATGTTTGGCAACATTTCCTAGAATATAGATTTATTTTGAAATTTTTCTGAGATTAGGGAAGGAATCATGGACCAAAGAGGCATATGGGTATTCTATTTAATGTCGGTTTCACTGCGAATCTAAATATGAATTTATTTTGAAGGCTGCACGCTAAGAAACGGACCACTTCAACTTTACGAAGTTTTAACTTTAAAATAACTTTTTTTGAAAATGAGCAAAATATATGCTCAAAAAACAATGAGCATATATTGATTTTTTTGTTGAATTTTTAACCTCTTTACCATGAGATGTTAAATACTACTAACCGCGAAATACTAACCAGTGACTCTGTAAAAGATATATATTTTTGAGCGTCGTAAAATTCTAAGGCGATCTCTCCTTTCATCTAATGAAAGCTCGATTTAGGCCTAAACAGCTAGAGTCCTCAAACTTACCATATATATGTCTTATGGTCGGCGATTGGTTGGTGTTGAAAATGGACTAAATCGGGCAAAAGGAAAAAAGTTCCCTTGTTAGGGACTAAAAACGTCCTGTCTCAATTTTTAATTGCTGATATTTCACTATATAATTTAATTAACCAACTTTTAACAGAGCTTTTCATGCAAGTAGTTGGCAATGATGCTTTAACCTTTCCATAGTTGGGCGTGGTTTTGGACCCAAGGGCCGAAAACCCGACGACTAACGTTAGGAGACCTATGGGTATCAAGAAACGGTAGCACTTTCTCATTAATCTAAAATTTCCCCTATTTAAGATTGAGATTTATTTCAGACTCGGAACGGCCCTAGGGGCCCAGAAACCTTCCTCCTTAAACTATGGACATATGGATTTAAAACAAAAAATAAAATTTCAGCACGAATCAGAAAATCAATGTTAAGATGTGAAGAAATTTGAGACGTTGACCCAAGGTTTTAATGTCACAAGGGCGCTTAAACAATATGACCTTTTGGATGGACATATGGGTGTTTCAGAACAGTAGAATTCCCCCCTTAAATAAATATTTACTTACTTTAAGGAGCGGTCAAAAGCGGTTACAGGTCAAGATCTACGGTCCCCCAAGGGCCGCAAAATCGGCCCCCTTAAACAAGAGACATATGGGTAGTCAAAAACAATGAAATTTCCTGACGAATCCTAATTTAATATTTATTTTTGTTTGGCTGAATTGGCGGTCTTAACTCATAGGCGTATTATTGGGCGGAAAGGGCCCAAAAACCGTCCGCTTTTGTGCGGGGACATATGGGTACCCAGAAACAGTAAAATTTTCTCATTAATCTAAATACCTGCACCTGTTTTTATGATTCGGGACATTTAGGTACTCGGAGTGGCTGATGTGGGCCCAATAATCGGTTTGGTTAATAAAAAAAAACAATCAAATTTCGTCAAAATCGTGGGCCAAAAAATCGGTTTAGTTTATAAAAAGCTATAAAATATCGGCACAAATCCGAATATAGCAATAATTTTACGATCGGGTACCAATATATGTCAGTATTTTGCTCATAAATTCAACAAATTTGGCGGTCCCAAAATATATAAGTACTTAGTAGGGACATAAACACTGTTACAACATTCAACACACCCATTTCCATAGTAGAACTGAACATACCCCGTTAATGTTATATGGGTTTTAAAAGCTAACCTCAATAGCGTTAGTCTGTAACGGGATTTTAAAATTGTTTCAACTTTCATCATGGAGTGGTCAGATAATGAGAACCGTATCGCAGCAATAACGCTTTTCAAGTGTGAAATGAAAAAAGCGATATTTTCAAAACACTCCGGCCACTAGGGATCGTCTACCGATGCATAAAACTGTTTGAGGAGACTGGATATGTAAAAGACCGCCACCGTTCGGGCAGCCCACACTCTGTTCGAACACCGCATGTCATCAAAGCCGTTTAATCAAGAATTCACAGAAATCCGCTCCGAAAACAGAAAATCATGGCCCGTGAGATGAATATCACGCAAAAGTCCATGAGTCGAATCATTAAAAAAGACTTGGGATTGGGGCTTTCAAACGACGTACCGGACATATATTGACTGCAGCTTTAAAGCATCTGAACTGATCCCAAGGGCGGAAAAGGGCCATCACCCAGCTTCAGTTATAGTTTGGTGGGGTGTCACTTACGATGATTTCACTGCCCTGCATTTCTGGGAAGAAGGAGTCAAACCATCGGCCAAAGTTTACTAAGAAACCGTTTTGAAAGCTGTTGCGAAGTCTCTTAACAATTCCCTGTTTCAAAACCAGCCATGGACTTTCCAGCAGGATTCTGCGCCGGCCCATAAGGCTAAACGTCGCAGGCCTGGCTTTGTAATAATTTGCCAGCGTTCATTTCCTCTGAAGAATGGCCTTCAGGCAGTCCAGATTTGAACCCATTGGATTACAAATTGTGGACGGTTTTAGAGGACAAGGCTTGTCACAAAAGATACCCCAACATTGGATCTCTTAAGCCTGCTTTGGTTCGAGCTGTGGCCAATTTTCCAATGGACGAGGTTCGTGACGATTGGCCAGTGCGTGTGTAAAGGCAAAAGGCGGACATTTCGAATCAGTAGATTCTTTTTGGCTCAAAATACATCAATATATATATTAAAAAATATTTGGTCCAAAAACATTCAGTACTTTTTATTTTACAGCATAAAACGTATGTAACAGTATTTATGTCCCTACTAAGTACCTGTACCTGTTTTTATGATTTGGGACATTTAAGTACTCGAAGTGGCTCATGTGGGCTCAAAGATCGTCAAAATCGTGGGCCCAAAAATCGGTTTAGTTAATAAAAATCAATAAAATATCGTCACAAATCCGAATATAGCAATAATTCCATGGCCTAAATACATTGGACGCCTTGACCAATTAGTATGTTATATTAGGGCGTCTATGAATCGGTTTTGTTTCTGAAATTTATTAGACCTTAGCGCAAATTTGTCAAACAATTTAAATAAATTGGCGACTATGAACAATATTATCAATATTCTTTTAAATTTATTAGACGTTTGCGCAAATATGGTACAAATTTAAAAAACTTCGTCGACTATGAACTATTGTAAAATTGAAAATTAAAAAAATATATATTAGTTTAAAAAAAATATATATAAAATTTTTAAAAAATATATAAAAGTTTTTAAAAAAAAATATAAAATTATTTAAAAAAAATATAAAATTTGTTAAAAATGTATGTACAATTTTTTAATAAAATATGTAAAATTTGTTATTCAAAAAATGTTTTTAAATTAAAATTTGACTCCAGAGCCGAAGTCTTCTCTTTCATATGACCCAAATTTCGTACAAATCGGTTAATCCGTTGCAGAACATCGAGATTTTCACACACAGAGAAAAAAATTATTTGAAACTTCAAAAATTCCTTAAAATCCATTACAAATTGTTCTTAAATACATTTTTTTTTTTTTGTATAATTCATTCTTTATATAAAATCTATCCTAGGATAATAAGCAAATGTATTAAATAAATATTATTTAAATAACAGAAGTTATGCATTTCCACTGAAAAGCATAACATATTCTAAACAAAAATGTGTTGTATAAGTAATAGTTTAATTTATAGTCTACTATGCGATTTACAATGTTTATTTAAAGTATTTACAAATCTATAAGTACCTAAGTAGTATGCTGTTTAATTTCGAAAGGGGAGATCTAGAATATGATGTCGTTTCAATCGTCTTACTTCAGTGGTTGAGTCAAGTAGGGAAATAGCAGATGGGTTTGGTTACTTAATCGCTGTAAGGTTCTTAAATACATGAGCAATAAATTAACCATAAGTTGGTGCAGTTGACAAATGTACGCGGCAGTGACATACGAATTCAAAAATAGTTTTCCCCAACAGGCTTTTATAACAATCAACACATGTTCAAATTCAGTTTTAATAATCACCTTTATTAGGTAGGGTTGCTAATACATCGTATCTTCAAATGGTAGTGTCAGTTTCCCAAACTAAAAATTGCCGTGTACCCAACCAACATACGGTTGCAGCAATGAAATACATCGGTTGTAAAGGGGTTTCCAATAGGGACATAACAGTTTCGTATCTTTATGTCAACGCATCCGGAAAGACTTTTAATGACCTTTAAGTGTCAAACCGTTAGTAAAAGTCAACATTTTCATCATGGTAAAGTTCACTTACGAGCAACGTTTGGAAGACATTAAAAATAACTACCGAAAGTCTGAGTCGGTGGTCGCAACTTTAAGAGCGCTTACTCCAACTTTCGACCGTAATAATCGACAGGCTGTGCGTGACATAGTGGATAAATTTGGTTCCAAATATTAACTTTTGCATGTTCCGGCTCCAAAGAGATGCCGTACTGCTGAAAGCGACGAAAATATCGCAGCCATAAGTGTATCCGTTCAAAATGAGCCCAGAAATTGGGCATCTCTCAAACCACACTGTGGCGTATTTTGCGAAAAGATCTTGGCCTTCATCCTTATATGATAAGTCAAATTGGCTCAAGAACTAAAGCTACTAGATCATTGGAAACGCAGAAACTACTCCGATTGGGCTCTGGCACAGTTTCACGATAATCCAGAATTTTATCTAAAAATCATCTTAAGCGATGAAGCTCATTTCGGGCTGAGTGGTTTTGTTAATAAACAAAATATGCGTTATTGGACAGCAACAAACTAACATGTGCTTCACTTATTGTGTGGTGCTTCCATGTCGGAGGTGTGATTGGGCCGTATTTTTTCGTCGATGAAAACAATTGTCATGTTAACGTCAATGGAGAGCGCTATCGTGCCATGTTAGAAAATTATTTTTGGCCAGAATTGGATGAGCTAGACATCGCCGATATGTGGTTTCAACAAGACGGTGCCACTAGCCCCACAGCACGTGATACAATCGATTTACTGAAAGGCAAATTCGGTTACGGTGTTACCTCGAGAAATGGTCCAGTCGAATGGCCACCTCGTTCTAGCGATTTAACGCCATTGGATTTCTTTTTATGGGGCTACATCAACCTATTGGTCTATGCCAACAAGCCACCAACTTTAGAAGAGCTCAGAGACAACATCAAACTCGAAATTGTTCAGGTCGAAATGTGTGCAAAAGTGGTGGAAAATTGGGTCTAAAGAATTGGCCGCTGTACACGGGCTCGTGGTGGTCATATGAACGAAATCAAATTTTATTCTTAAAATGTAACAACGCCTGGAACAACTTTGAGCTCTTTATCTTAAATATTCTGTGTTTTATAAATATATAAAATTGTTAGGCCCCTCTTTATGGATAGCCCGTTACTTGCAACCACCAGCATTAGGTTGGCAAACAAATCTCTTCTCTTAGTGTGTGAATTTAGAAAATGATCCTGATCAGTGCTAGTTTTCTGTGCAAGATCCCGCTAAAGCCAATTTATGACATCAGTATACAAAAGAGTATCTCATAGTCGACCTTTTCCAACTAGTTCCCGAGCTTATTTGTTAAGATAATATAATATATTAACTTGTTATTGACAAAGACTTGATTGCTGTTATTAATAAAACAAAACAGAAAAAAATAACAATCTCTTGCGAAAGCTCACATAGCCAATAATCTGCCATAAATATTGATTTCCATTATAACTGTGAACCGATACATTGAAAACTTCCACCTCTCCTGGCAGAGTATATTTTAAAACCAATTTAAACATATCATAGCTCAATTACCATAAAAACATATTTTCTTTTTTCCATACAAAACAAACACACCCACACTCATGCATACATGAAAAGCGAGTAATTCATGATTTTTATACTTCTCCATCGTGTTGTTCGCGTGCGTACGAGTATGTGTGTACTGGCGCTTTTACTCTGTGGGTGTGTTGGCGTTTTTTTTCATAGTCATTTTCCACTTATTTCATTCCTTTTTTTCTATTTTGGTTTTTTCTTCTCCTCTTTTGTAGATGGTATCGTGTATCGGATTCATCGGCCTTATATCCAATACCATCATCACAGCGTGTAATATTATCTCGTACATTGTTGCTGATCAAAAATGCTGACGAACGTGATGCAGGCAAATGGGTAAGTACGATAAAAGTGAAGTGGTAAAATGAATGAACCAAACGAACGGTGCCACCCGCCAATGCTGGTGACTGACGGTGGCACGGAACTCTACGAGTATTATCTACTCCGTGAGCATGGCTGTCACAGCGGCACGGAACCAAACCCGAAACGAACATTACGACTTTTACGAGTTAAGTGTAGGGTAGGCAGGCAGTACTCGTAGTATAAGTGGGAAGCAAGGAAGCCGGCTAAATGTACCTACAAAACTGTGGGAGTGTGCAGTTCATACATCTGCATGTGGGCGGGTGTATGCGAACTGAAGTGCAGAGACAGTTTGGAGTGTTTTAAGCAAACACGCAGAGGCAGTCTGAAGGATGGGGGGAAATAGCTGGCAGACTTACTGCATTGCCATGTGCTTTCTGAGAGCACAATACGTTCTGATGGCATTATGACAAGTCCAAATTATATATTAAAAACCAAATTATATATGTGAAGCGCAAAATAGAAAAGGGCCTAAGGTTAAAAACCAGTTTTGTTCAGGAGAGCCATTTTATTTTTAAATACGTGTATCTTTTGTGTACCATCACTTTCATAAAACGCACATATCTCTTGGAGGGAACACCTTTTGGGCATGGGATTGGTCTCATTCGATGCTCAGATGTTGTCCACATCAAAAAAATAAATAAAATGAAAATTGATTTTTTTTTACCCTTAGGTCCCTTTCTCTATACGCTGCCATATATTATAAAACTATAAACCAAATTATTAAATTGCCATTTTATGCTGTTTTTGATTCCTTTATAATATGGGCATGTTTTTGCTGGTATTTATGAGTCTGTTAGACAAAACTAAATAATAGCTGTGTTTTTTTTTACTTAAGCCATTTGTCAACAAAGAATGCAAAACTTTTCAAAAACAACCTAGCAAAAAGGATAGATCTTCAGAAAAGCCAACTGAAAATAGGTTTTGAATGTCCTTGGAAATCTTCGAAATTTACCCACATTTTGCAACTGATATCCTATTTAAATTTGTGATTAAATTTTATAGTTATACCCTCCATCATAGTATATTCACTTTGTCATTCCCATCTACTAGTCCTAAAATCTCGTACAATTCTTAAATTTTCTAGCCATGCCTGTCTGACTGTCTGTGGAACACACCCTCACCGGAAATTGGACTGATATAGAATCAGTCACGTGATAGGTTCCTCATGAATGGAACCGGTCATAGTACCGACCCAACTATATGAAAAGAACCAGTATCTTTTACAGGGCTTTGTCATTGGAAGGAGTCAATTGACACTTCTCAGACACAATGTGACATATCACGGGACTGATTAAAAAGGACAGGTACAGGACAGGTGATTAAAAAGGACAGGTCACTTTAGTACCAATCATAGAATTCCTCTCAGTTGTACCCATCACTGAACCCATCCCAACTAAACCAGTCGCATCCCAAGTCCAAATTAAATTCGTCAGAGAACTAGTCTCTATGGAACTAATGACACTGCGAATTTGACGACTTCGCATATTTCAAGTAATTGACACCATTCTGTTCATTCCTTTCATCATCATATGTCCTCGGTTCGGTACATTCAGGGTAATTGACTCTTAATTTCCCGCAGGAAAACAGCAGGTCGCACTATTAAAGCTAGATACGAAGGCACCTATATATATTTCTGGCCTAATAATGAAAATGCGAATATTTATCATCAAAAATGGTTTTATTGTTTTTCAAAGTATTCTCCAGCATGATTTATATACTTTTGCATGCGCTCAAACCAATTGTCGAAGCACTTTTTCCACTCCGATTGAGACACCTCCAAAACATGGTTTTTGAACGCTTCAACAGCATCTTCTGGAGACGAAAATCGTTGACCACGCATTTTCTTGATGTGCGGGCATAAAAAGCAGTCATTGGGCGCTGTACGGCGGATGAATTCGACGGTTTGGCAGGTCAAAAAGGCGCTGGTTTGAGTCGATGTGTGAGAGCTTGCATTCGTTTTTCGATTTTTTCCGAAATCTTCAGGCAAACAAATTGTGGTGTGCCACTCAGAATTGACCGTCCTACTTTGCTCCAGTGGAACAGTCGCCACATGACTAGTTTTGCCGAAGTAACAGGCGACCATTTGCTTCGAAGTGCTTCTTCCACGAACTACTTTCGTTAGATTTGGCTCGTCTGCGAAGACCCACACGGTCGATTGCTGTTTTGTTTCGAGCTCATACGCATAGATCCATGATTCGTCACCTGTGATGTCTTTTGAAGCACCGCGATCGTATTTTTTCAAAATTTCTTTACACCAATCGACACGAGCCTTTTTTTGAGCGATTGTTAAATTGTGCGGGATCCAACGAGTACAAACGTTTTTTACAGCCAGGTGTTTATGCAATATCGAATGAATGCTGGTGGAAGAAATGCCCAAGGATGCCTCTATCTCACGGTAACGATCTTGCATGACGATCTTGCATTATCAGTTCACGCACGGCATCAATGTTCTTTGGCACAACGGTCGTTTTTCGACGACCTTCGTCTTTAAGCGAGGGTCGGCCACGATTGAATTCATTAAACCAGTTTTTCTCAGTGCTAAAGGATGGTGCTTCATCGCCATACAAATATTTAAGTTCATCGATGCACTCTTGTCGTGATACTACACGTCGAAAGTTGTGAAAAATGATCGCACGAAAATGTTCACGAGTTAATTCCATTTTTTTTGCCAAATTGATTTTTCAAGTCACTGTAAACAACACAAATGATGATCGTACGTCAAAACGTTCTAAGTACGTTTATGCAAAAAACTGTCAAACTTTTTAATGGACATGTCAGATGGCTTCAACACTTAGTGCAACCCTCGTATATTCTAAATCTTCGTACAATTTTAAGATGATCTAGCCATTTCCGTCTGTCGATGGAAAACAAACAACAGGTCGTTCTATTGAAGCTATATGGCTGAAACTGTGCAGAAACATGTGATGGACTAGTACGATTGATGCTGCTAATTGTCCAAATCGGTCAAGAGGAAAAAATATTCCCCTTACAGGGGCTGGGTCTACCTCTGGAAAAAGCAAAAAATACTGACTTTAAAATTATCGTACAATATTTCATGACCCAATGTTATCATGGATCGAAACACATACAGGATAATAAGTGAGCCCTGCCACGCCCCCTTTAAAATAATCGTATTTAGACCAATCTAATTGACCGATCCCTATAAAATTTTAAGTGGATGAAACCTAGGAACTAGGAACTTATTCTGGACACACCTTTGAACTTAAAAGACAATATCTCACGAACTAATAAAGATATGACGGTTATATTTAAAACATATGATATGGGCATGGATTCTAATGGAAAAGTGGGCGGTGCCTTTTAAAAATCCTCTTTATGGCCAAACTCATTGACTGATCCTTATACAATTACATCTGAATCAAACCAATGACTAGGCAATTAATCTAGACTATGTTATGGTAAAAGTGGATAAGGGGCGTGGTACCGCCCAAACACCTTTGAAGTTAAAGGACAATAACTCATAACCCAGTAGAGGTACGATAGTAAAAGCTGGAACATATAATGGATCGAAACACATCCTGGAAAATAAGTAGGCGGTGACAAGCCCATTAAAAAATAGAACTTAAGGCCAACGTAATGGACTGATCGTTAACAAAGTTTAACAGAATGAAATCAAAGACTAGAAAATTACTATAGACTGTGTTATGGAAAAAATGGACGAGAGGCGTGACTCGCCCATACAAACCTAAACTTTGAAAGGCTATATCACGCGAACGAATACCGATATGGCGATAGTAGTAGTAGGTATATAACGTGTGAGCAATCTAGAGGTGTTGTTTTTCAAATAAAAAAAAAAATACAAAAACACAAAGCAAATGTTGAATCTGTATTGTTTATTCGAAAGGCCATTTTTTGCCATTTATTTTTTTGAGTATATCATCCTTCTAATATTGGTCGCAACTACGCCTCAGGGTATCCTTTCTGAGGGTTCAATTTTAGATAACCCGTTCTAGCTTTTTGCCCGGTTTGTCCTCATAGACTTTGGAATTTATGTAGCCCCATAGAAAAAAATATAAAGGTGTTATGATCTAAACAGTTTTTATACTGGTTCAAGACCTTTTTGTTGTTTCTTTTTCAGAATCAAAGTAAAAAATTAGTGAAATGTATCGGTTGCCTTGCAGACTGTATAGCTGTTTCTAAACCCGCCAAGGTTTTTCTTCAGCAGTCATTGGCAACGATTACTTCGGCAACAAATCAAATGACTTATACGGGAAACCTGCCATTTAAACTGGATGCGTCCACAGAGACCTGGGGGTCAGCTGAGTGGGCTTGGCCGGACAATTGAAGAGGTGCAGTACATCATGTGGTCCATGATGGCAGGCGGGACAGATGTCCGGAACGTTAGCATCAATTCGTGCCCAGTAAGAATTGAGGCGGCTGCACCATCCAGATCTCAGCTGCGCCAGAACCACGCGCGTCTGCCGAGGTAGTACCTTCTCCTCAGGTGAAATCTCCGGGGGATGTTCCCCTCGCACTACATTCACACGGTAGCTGGATACTGCTGCTGCGACATCATCGGTGTGAATGTTGTTCAAACCTTTTCAAGTTCAAATGGCGCGTTTCCTTCACTTGGATATCGAAGCAGATCCCCCATAGACGAACAAGACTTCAAAATAAATATATTGTTGTTTCAACAACAACAACTTATACGGGAGACTCCTTTTAATTAATGAGAATTACCCTTTGCGTACAGTCTTCGAACTGTGCGTGTGATTTCACACGATCTAGGCGGCCAGATTACCGGTCCCTTCGATATGACCCTTAATAGTTTCATTGTTTGAACAGCTGTATAATAAATAGCAACGTCCTGTCGTCAAGTTTACGGGCTTCAAATTTAGATAGCAAAAAGTCCGATGTCATAGCGCGATAGTAAGCACCATTCGCAGTCACGTTGCAGAAATCATTATTTTTGAAAAAATATGGACCGTCGATTCCACTAGTAACTAATCGTAATCTGTGAAAAAAATACCTTTGCATGGATCACCCGTTACAAACTTGAAAAAGATATGGGCCGATGGTTCCACCAAACCGTGGTTTTCGTGCTATAAGTCTTCCGATGATGAAATGGCAAACAAAACTAAAAAAAAAATTAACACAACTCAAGCGTAATCTGTAAAAGAAACCCCTATTGAAAAAATACTTCTTAGTTTATAACCCGTTATGATGTTAGTATGGAAAGAAATGCACCCTGATAGCGAAGGGACCGGTGCCACGTCTTTTAACAAAATTGTCCTATTAGACTGTAATCCATGATAGAGCTTTATTTCACTTGTTTTTGGTAGAACAGGTGAGCATATATAATTATGTGGGAGCTATATCGAAATTTGGACCCATTTTCTCCAATTTTAACAGCGTCTGTCCTTGGCACAAGGCAATTACTTGAGAAAATTTTACCAAGATTGAATGCATAATGTGTATTCTAGAACTAAATACATACTCGTAAAAATAGATTAAACTATGTGTGGGGATCCCTTTTTGTAAACTGAAACAATTTTAACAACGTCCTTTTTGGGTCCCAAGAAAACAACCTGTGCCAAATTTCATCAAAATTGTATTGACGATTTGTTATAGAAATATAATGGAGTTCAAAATTTAAACAAATTTCACGCAAAGCGTGACAAATGTATTTGGGTTCTCATCTGCACAGAAACAGGGCCATTTGTGTGGGAAGGTACCAAAAGAGGCGTGGCTAGGAATTCAGCTATCTGTCAACAACTTTACCTTATAATTAAGGTCTTAAGTATTGATTTTGGGTTAGATCGCCTGACAACCGTTACGAGGCTTGTTACTTATATTTCGGGTCCTGACAATACTAGTGTTCCCAGATGCAAACTGAAACTTCCATTGAAAACTTTGAAATTTTGTAGCATAACTTTACTCAGAACGTTTTGTCATTTGAGAGCGAATTGTTTTGTTAACAGTCGGTTGAAAAATACATCCCAGTCAAAAAAGGAATTATCCCGTGAACATTTTCGTGCGATGCTTTTTTACGATTTTCGGCGTGGGTTATCGAGACAAGAGTGTTTAAATTAACTTGTTTCGACTTTTGACAATAAAGCACCATCAAAAACACGGTTAATCGCTTGTACCAAGAGTTCAGTCTCGGACGCCGTTCGCTCCAGGGTGAATTTCGTAAAGGACATCCAACTTCGGTCATATTGCCAGAAACCACTGATGCTGCTCATAAACTGATTAAGCAAGACCGACATGTGATATACCGTGAAAAAAGTGTTCTCGTTGTATCCCACATAGTTTGACGAATACTCAAAAACAGGCTCGTGTGGATTGATGCAAAGAGATGTTGAAAAGGTATAAATGCGGTAGCTCAATGGCAGTGTATAACATTGTCACAGGTGACGAATCATGGATCTATGCATATGAACCCGAAACAAAACAGCAATTAACCGAATGGGTCTTTCAACAAAAGCTGTTCGTGGAAGAAGTACATCGAAGCAAATGACTGCGTTTTTTTCCGATATAACCGGCCATGTTGCCCAATTTGGCACCCAATGACTTCTTCTTTTTCCCTAGCATCAAGAAAAAAATGCGTGGTCAACGTTTTTCATCATCCAAAGCAGCTGCTGAAGCGTTCAAAAAGCATGTTTTAGTGGTGTCTCAATCGAAATGGAAAAAGTGCTTCAAATATTGGTTTGTGCGCAAGCGAAAGTGTATTGATCTTAAAGGAGAATATTTTTAAAAACAATAAAACCATTTTCAATGATAAATTATTGTGCTTTTATTGTCGGATATAAATAGCAACTCTCGGAAAGATATTTCCAGAAAAAACAGTAACGAATGTCGTAATTTGGGCGTGGCCGTCTATTAGATACCCTACAGCACTGTGAAATTTAGGGGATTAAGCACCTCTGCCTGGGGTTTGTGCAATGTCGGACTTTATATGTAAGAGTAAATTGTTTTCGCTCGTAACGCACCATACAAAATGTGAGCGTTGTCGGGTGTAATTTGTGGCTTCTACGTCTGCGGGACCCTAAATCGGGAAGGAACTTTTTGTGTGGGATATACGAAAGAATGGACGTATGTGGTTCAGATTCACCACAGTACATCGGAATTGCTTATAACGTACCATGCAAAATTTGGGCATGATCAGGTGAAATTTGTGGCATCTAGGGCTGCAGAACATCAAATCGCGAGGGATCTCTGAGTGGGACTTATTTGAAAACATGGACCGATAAATTCCAAATTCATCAGAGATTTGTTAAGATTACTGGTAATGCTTCTGGGAATTTGGTCGAAATCAGATGAAAATTTGGCTTCTGAAAGTGGGCGAAATGGTTAACTGGCTTGGAAAGCACCAGATTTGGGCGTTATAAAAATATTGCGGTGTGCACGATTTATACTTCAACGTCATGCACTCGGTAAAAATGTTTGTGGGTTCTAATCCGCACTGAAACAGGTTATGTGTGAGAGGTACCAGAAGTGGCGTGGCCAATTTATTCTCATTCAATTTTCCTTTTAGCAAAATTATTAAGTATTGATTTTTCGTTAGATCGTGCCAATAGTATTGACAAGAATACCATAAAATGGGCAACATGGCATATTTGTGTGGGATCAATGTGACCCTATGGTCCAACCCCTGTGTAGCAATGTGGCCCTATAGTCCAATCCCATGGGCAGTTTTGGAAAAATATTACAACAAGCAAAATTTAAAACGGTTGACGACTCCTTTTGGAATTTATTGTGCGAACCAGCTGGCAGATGGACATGGCTCAAATGACTTAAAAAGTCATGAACCGGATTGAGTCAAAAAATATGTACGGCTTTTTTTAAGCGTTAGTCCACACCAATTGCCGCTTTGTATATACGCTTTTAAATTAAATTGTGGAAAAATAATTGGTTTAAGTAGTTCTTGACAACTCTTTTTAAAAATAAAGAATTCTACATAGTTACATCTCGCCATCATAAATTAAGAGACCACTGTATGCCCGGATGTACTTCGAGTCGTATGTATGAAAGTACGTATACACTATGAAAACGTAGAGTTGGAAAAGCTGCGGTACGTTTGGTTTTGTTACATTTGCCTGGGATTGTTCATATTCTAAATTGATTTAAATTCAAGTAGATTTTTATGACAACAATGAGTATCATCATAGTCATCATCCTGCTGGTGGTGCCGCTGCTGCCACTCCTTATCCTCGTCGTCCTTTATGCCTTTTCACCACTTCGAGTGGAGACATAATGAAGAACAATTTAAATTTGCATAAATTCATTCCAAATTTATTTATCTTATCCATTTCCATCTCAGTCGATCATTAAAGTCTCTTTATGTGCATTTTGTTACACAAATTCGTTTCCTCCTTTTTGCATTTTTTGTGCCTGATGACTCCAGTGCGAGTACTAATGTAAAAGAGTGTTTAGTGTTGATGTCCTCTATAGGATTGTTTAAGGAAATAAGGGATACTGTCTTCATTTCTCACAGAATTTTAAATAGCAGCAAACAAGCGGTGCAACTCTGCAATAGACAACTTGGAGAGGGGGAATTTCTAGTTATTCTGTTAAGTACCTTTAATGGAAATTGGAGGAAATGGAGACGAAATATGATTTGTGACAAATGTTGCGGGATAACTTTTCCGCAAAAAAATTGTATACCCTCACCTCAACTTACTAAAAGGGCAAAAAACTGTTGCATTTATTCATTTACTTGCAGTCAATTCGTATATGTGACAGCACATAGAGAAAGGGACCTAAGGGTAAAAAAAATTGTTGATGTGGACAACATCTGAGCATCGAATGAGACCGATCCGATGCCCCAAAAGTGTTCCCTCCAAGAGATATGCGCGTTTTATGAAAGTGAAGTCGACGATTTTAAGCGCAAATAGAAAGGGACCTAATATTTAAAATGGCTCTCCTAAACAAAACTGGTTTTTAACCTTAGGTCCTTTGCTATTTTGCGCGTCACATATGATAATATCGTTTAACAAAGTCTTTTCGCCAAAACTTTAATATTACTCTATTTTCGGATTCGTACCAAAATTTACTGTAATTTGAGTACCTGTATGTCTTTATTGACTATTGATCGCCCGCTTTAACCATGCAGGACTTTTTGGGATAAAACGACCGCATTTAGAAAAAAAGTTCTTTTTCATCAAGATAATGCTCCTTCACACACTGCATTTTTAACTCAACAAAAACTGGCCGAATTACGATTTGAAATTGCTCCGCATCCACCATATAGTCCAGATTTAGCTCCTTCTGATTATTTCTTGTTTCCAAATTTAAAAAAAAATTCTCGGTGGCAAAAAATTTTCGTCTAATAGCGAGGTTATTGCTGAAACTGAGGCATATTTTGAAGGTCTTGAAAAATCTTATTTTTCGGATGGAATTACAAAACTTAAAAAACGTTTGATGAAGTGTATTGAGTTGGAAGGAGATTATGTTGAAAAATAAATAATAATAATTCCAAAAAAACGGTTCTTTTTATGTTAGGCCAGTTACTTTTGCGGTCGCCCTCGTAATGTTAGGGCTTCATTGGCAAGTCAAAGCTCAAGGACTGAGTCGCACACTCGGCTACGGTAGCCAGAATTACTGAATTGCAGTTTATGGGACAAAAAAATACAAAAAATTATATCGCCTTCTTTTATATACATGTGAGTACTCACGATATGAAATCGTTCAATGTTGCTATAAATACAAAAAAAAAACATGGACGTGGCCCTAGAAGCCCCCAAGATCCAGATTAGTGGATCCTGAGGCCATTAGGACTCCAAAAACAACCGCATAAATAACTATTACGGAATTAAACCAGAATTGGAAGCATACAAAATGGATGTGGGTCAATCATACTGTAAAATAGAGTAGGCCGCCCTCTTTCGGAATTAAAAGAAAATTAAAAAAGTTTGTTTTCTGGATTTGAAGCATTTGATCTTAATTCGGGTTATAGTTATCACTAGCAGAAGGCTTAAAGACTGAAGTCCCCAAGTTACGCCTGGCCATTGCTGAAAGTCTTTAAGAGTTATTCTAGGCCGGCCAGCAGAACAGAAAGACGTATCGATTAGACAATCATTATCACGGCATTGGACCTATCTGAACACGAGCGACCTTGTTAATTATTAGTTTTCCCGAAATACGCGCTCCTATGTGGGGAGTGACATATTATTATATCCTCCGCCATAGAATTGAGGGTATATTCACTTTGTCATTCGGTTCGTAACACTATTATGAAGCGTCGTAAAATTCTAAAATGATCTAGCCATGTCCGCCTGTCTGACTGTGGAAAGTAAGGTGCTGGTCGTACTAGATGGCTTAAATTTTGGAGAAACATATGTTAATGGATCTGAACGGTTGGTGTTGGAAACGGTTGGAAGTAAATTTTATTAAATACTTGGTCACCCTCTTAAAAAATCAAGAATCCTAAACCTAAAATTATATCTTATTAACTTTTTGAAATATGAGGCTGGTGCAGGTTGGGTCAAAAGTTATGACGGGGTTTGAAAAAGAATCAGAATAATAGCATTTTATTGTTTAAATCAACGATCAATTATTTTAACGCAAACGCATGAGGGATGAAGCTCATTTCCATTTAAATGGCTTTGTTAAAACACAGAACTGTAGGTTGTGGGGTTCTTAAAATCCAAGAGCCATTCATCAATTCAATTGCACCTCATTAGATGTACAGTATGGTGTAGGATCACATCTGCAAATATCATTGGGCCTTGCTTTTTCGAGAATGAACATGGAAGTGCTGTAACCGTAAATGGCGAGTGGTATCGGTTTATGATAAAACATTTTTTAAGTCCTGCTCTTGAAAACAGACCTGAGATGTGGTTTCATCACGACGAAGCCACTGCCCACACTGCCCGAGACACAATGGCACTTTTTAGTAAAACTTTTGGAGAGCGAATAATTTTCCGAAATTCGGAAATTGTTTGGCCAGCGCGATCGTCAGATTTGTCGGCACCCGACTATTTTCTTAGGGGTTATTTAAAGGAGCGAGTTTAAGTGAACAAGCCCGAGGCAATCCATCAACTCAAGGCCAACATTGTTGCAGAAATTCGAACGCTACAGCCACAAAATGCTCTAAAACGAGCCCATGATTGCGAAGCAGAAAACCGGGGTCATTAGAGTGACACTAGAGCCTATCAATGAAAGAGAATAGTTAGTTTTTCAAAAATATTTTTATTTATCAATATAATCTCCTGAAACTTCAATACACTTAGTCCAACGCTTATCTAGCCATTCTATCCCTTGATTAAAATAGTTTTCCTCAAGGTCTTCAAAATAGTGGTTTACAACTGTAATTGCATCTTCGTTTGAGGTAAAACGCTTGCCAGCAAGGAATTTTTTTAGATTTGGGAACATGTAAAGTCACTGGGAGCTAAATCAGGAGAATAAGGTGGGTGGTCAAGCAGACATTGTTTAAAGACTCTTGTGCGCTGGTGCGTTGTCTTGATGAAAAATTATTTTTGTGTTGTAAGCCAGGACGTTTTTCTCGAATTTGTACATTTAATTGATCTAAAAGGTTGCAATAGTACTCTGAATTTATTGTTTTACCCTTTTGCAGATAGTCAATCAATAAAATACCTTTGAAGTCCCAAAAAACCGTTGCCATAACCTTACCTCCCGCTTCAGTCCATTGTTTGGATTGTTCTTTTGTCTCTGGAGTATAGTGGTGGAACCATGTCTTATCAACAGTTATGAAACGACGCTTAAAATCCATTTTATTTCGCTGAAAACGATCCAAACAAGCTTGAGAAATGTTCATTCTTGTGCGTTTTTGGTCGACTGTTAACAAGTCCGGCACCCATCTTGCAGAAAGCTTTTTCATCTGTAGTTCTTCATGCAAAATTAAATGGACTCGATCATTTGAGATGCCCATGATATTAGCTATTTCACGCACTTTTATTCGTCGATCATTTAATACCATATCAAGCTCTTTGGCTACAATTTCTGTTGTTGTTGCTGTTTTTGGTACAAGCATCTTCAATGCTTGTACGACCACGTTTAAATTCAGCAACCCAATTTTTTACTGTTGCATATGAAGGAGCACTTTCACCTAACACATTCACCATATCATTATGAATTTCTTGTCCCGATAAACCTTTTTTAGGTAAATATTTAATGACACCACGCATTTCTAATTTTTCCATTGCAAAAAAATCGCGGATGCGTCTTTTGTGAACACCTGTTTCTATATGAAGGAGTTGCCAGATCAAAACAAAATTTAACATGTGTTCATAGCAGAGATGGAAGTTTCCAAAACACTTAACTTTTTTCTGTTTATACCGCGCTTTTGTGCTAGGCTAAGAAGTTTCCGAACCGCCCTTGTATTTTGTATATTATAATGGGTGATCCAAGTAGAGATACTTTTTTCAATAGCCTTTTTCTGACAGAACGCGCGTGAGTCGAGTCATGCTGTCATGTTATTTTTGTTTAGTATTGTTTGGCATTTTATCATGGGAAGACTTACGCCTCAACAACGTTTATTACGAAAGTTCACGTTCTGTGAGGAATGTGTTTCGTGCTATTCGTTCAACTTATGGTCAATACAATCGGCCTACTGAGTGTACTATTCGCAACACCATCACCCACCTTGAGAACCAGCATTCATAATTAGATAATATTCGACCGAATGGACCACATCCAGCACGCAGTGAAGAAAATGTAGCGGCCGTAGCTGAGAGTGTACACCAAGACCGTGGAGAGTCGATTCAGCGTTCGCAGCAACTCGGACTGACGTATGGAACGACTTGGCTCATTACGTCTAGATCTTAAATTGAAAGCGTACAAAATACAGCTTGTGCAAGAACTGAAGCTTCGCTCAATGGGCTCTTAAAAATTTTCAAGAAGATCTGACGAGCCAAATTTTGTTCAGCGATGAGGCCTATTTCTGGTTCAATCGGTATGTAAAGGAGCAAAATTGCCGCATTTGGTACGAACAGCAACCAGAAGAGGTTCAAGAGCTGCCACTTCATCCAGAAAAAACAACGGTTTGGTGTGGTTGGTGGGCCGGTGGAATCATCAGTCCATGTATCTTCGAAAATAATGCTGGTGTGAACGTAACCGTCAAGGCGACCGTTATCGTGCCATGTTAAACGACTATTTGATGCCTGAAATTGAAGCCCGTGATCTCGGCGACATTTGGTTTCAACAAGACGGCGCCACTTCCCACGCATCGCATCAATCAATGGATTTATTGAGAGAACACTTCGGTGAGCAGATAATTTCACGTTTTGGGCCGGTCGATTGACCACCAAGATCGTGTGATATCACACTGTTAGACTTTTTCCTGTGGGGATATGTAAAGTCTAAAGTTTATGCGGACAAATCCGCTTCGATTCAGGCCTTGGAGCAAAACATCACACGTGTCATTCGCCAGTTATCAGTCGAAATGCTCGAACGAGTCATCGAAAATTGGACTCAACGGTTGGACCATCTGAGACGTAGACGCGGCCAACATTTGATAGACAGAATCTTCAAAAAATAAATGCCAAAGAATGTTCTTTCAAATGATAATAAACATTCCCCATTTAATTTGAACTTTCTGTGTTATAATTTGAGAAAAAAAGTAAAAAAAAAAATATTAAACGAAAAAGTTATTAAAGTTTTTAACCCCATGGTAACTTTTGCCCGCCGCCCCCCCCTTTATATGAGCGACCCATAAACAACTGTGGTGAAATTGGAGAATATTAGTAAATTTTAGTAAATTAGTAAATTTAGTAAAATTTCGGCCCTACGTGCAACGAAAATAACATTTTTTTTTTAATAACTTTGAAAAAAAGGTATCTTTACATAATCAACTCCTGCCGGCATCAAACCTTTACTTAGAAATGTCAACAGTTTATAGAAAATAGTTCATCCTTTTGCAAACAAAGTTTACAAAAACGTATGCTTTGGGTTCACTCGCTGACGGGTCAGGGCGGCAGTACGGGTCAGAAAATGTTGTATGATATATTTCAAACAAATTTATCGGCTATGCCTTTATAAATTTTGAATTCAGCCAAATGAAATACTCTTAAATATTCATCAATTTCCAACAGTTCTTTAGACTTACACTCGTACCAGCACGTACATATGTACGTACACATATAATCATTGAATAGTTATGAGCTTTTTTTCTTTTCCCCCTTTTATTTTAGGTCTGTCAAGCATCAAATCAATTTGGTGAGCAGCGTATTGAAATTCGTCTGTTTGTAAATTCATATGTATCCGTGCACATACTGCCACAAGTTCAAATTGTCAACTCGGGCGGAACGGCCATTTTCAATTGTTCGACAACGGGTTCAGCAATCGATAACATCGAATGGCTGCACAATGGCAAACCATTGCAGGAGGACAATGTTCTAACGACCGGCCGAGATAAGTAAGTAGTTGTAGCATTTAAACCATCTACAAAATACACATATACACACATAAACGTACGAGTATATCTATACAAAACTACACATACATTCATGAAAATTCGCAAATACGGATCTACTCTATAGATTTGTATCTAATAGTAGACACAAAATACGAGTACATACGTTCATTTTGGTTTGATGTGGTGCACTAGAGCACACAATGAAAGGCTTATATATACCTTAAATACATATAGAAAATTCGAGGAAGAACCGTTTAGTTTGAAAATGATACAAGTCTTATTAGTTTAAAATCGAGATTGTGTCAACAGTACTGTGGACTTCAAAACCCAAATGGAAATAATTAAGAGATGTCATCGACGAATTTGAGCCTTCTGGCGAACTCAAGCTTATGTGCATGTTATGGGGGTTTCGTTAAAATCATTGAATGGAATTAAAATAACAAGCGAAATATATACGAGGGTTGCTATATATATTTCTAGCATAGGAAACACTAGGTGTTGCCTGGCGGCATCTGAAATTTTCATTGGAAAGTTTGGCATTTTTTAGCATAAAAGTCCTCAGAACGTTTTGACGTACGACCATCATTTGTGTTGCTTACGGTGACTTGAAAAAATCAATTAGGCAAAACAATTTAATTAACTCGTGAACATTTTCGTGCGATAATTTTTTACAACTTTCGACGTAGATTATCACGGCAAGAGTGCATTGATAAACATAAATCTTTGTATGGCGATGAAGCACCATCGTGGCAGACGCTCGCTCAAGGACGAAGGTCGTCCAAAAACGGCCGTTGTGCCAGAGAACATTGATGCCGTGCGTGAACTGATAATGCAAGATCTTCATGTGACATACCGTGAGATAGAGGCATCCTTGGGCATTTCACCTGACCGTAAAAATGGTTCATTCTCTTTGGATCCCACACAATTTGACAATCGTTCAAAAAAATGCTCTTGTCGATTGTTGCAAAGAAATTTTGAAAAAATACGATCGCGGTGCTTCAAAAGACGTTTATAAAATCTTCACAGGTGGCAAATCATGGATCTATGCGTATGAGCCCGAAACAAAACAGCAATCGACCGTGTGGGTCTTCGATGACAAGCTAAATCCAACGAAATTTAATCGTGGTAGAAGCACTTTGAAGCAAATGGCAGCCTGTATCTTCGGCAAAACTGGTCATGTGGCGACTGTTCCGCTTGAGCAACGTAAGACGGTCAATTCTGAGTGCTACACCACAATTTGTTTGCCTGAAGTCTTCGGAGAAATTCGAAAAACGAACAAGAGAAGACGAATCATTGTGCATCATGACAATGCAAGCTTTCACACATCGGCTCAAACCAGCGCCTTTTGACCGGCCAAAACGTCGAATTGATGGGTCGTCCGCCGTACAGCCCTGACTTGGCACCCAATGACTTCTTTTTATTCCCGCACATCAAGAAAAAATGCGTGGTCAACGATTTTCGTCGCCAGAAGAAGCTGTTGAAGCGCTCAAAAACCATGTCGTTATCTGTAGATACGGTTCGCCGTTAGTGGAAAACGTATAAGTAACGTAAGTTGGCGTATAAGTAATTTTTTGGAATTAAAATTTTTGTGGATATGCGAACTATTATGGCTAAAGAGCAAACCTTCCATCTAGCATACTTGTCGACTGAAAATTTCCATTTGAAAACTTCAGCTTTTGTACCTTTCGCAACTTGTGTCGAAACTGTAAAAGTAATCCAAAGAACCACGAAGTCGTACATTAATCTTACAATCAACTTATGTAAAAGAAACTATTCGAACCCTAACATCAAAGAAGAGTAACAACAATTAACCGATTTCCGTCCGAATTCTTATGACATTTGGTAGCAAATTATATTTAATTTATTTATTATTGCAATAATTATTTAATTATTTAAATTCTTGTAAAAATCAACACAAATGAACCGAGACGTTTTAAAAAGAAACTGATATTTCTGTTTAGTACAGGGGTTTGTTTGCAACAGGGACATACAAATTTCGTATCTTTACGCCAATGCACCCTAAAACATTTTTAATTATCTTTCAGTGTCAAAGCGTTAGTCGAAGTGAACATTTTCATCATGGTAAAGTTCACTTACGAGCAACCTTAGGAAATCATTAAAAATTACTACCGAAATTCTATTTACTGAAAGGCAAATTAGGTGAACGTGTAATCTCGAGAAATGGTCCGGCCGAATGGCCACCTCGTTCATGCGATTTAGCGCCTTTGAATTTCTTTTTATGGGGCCACATCAAGTCATTGGTCTAGACGAGTTCAGAGACAACATCCATCTCGAAATTGCAAACGTTCCGGTCGAAATGTGTGCCATCAAGAGTGGTGGAAAATTGGGTCCAAAGAATAGATCGCTCGTGGTGTTCATACGACTGACATCGACATTTTTTATTCTTAAACGTAACATTTGCACTACACCTGGAATAAATTTGAACTTTATATCTTAAATATTCTGTGTTTAAATAATATAGGAAATTGTTATGTCCTTAATAGAAAACACTGTACATAAGACGTGTGTAGCACGACGTCCGCCTAACCTTAGTCATAGCATGATCTAGCATAAATCATTTTTCTTGAAAATGTGACTTAGACCACTTTGGAAAAAAACGCACACATATGTAGCATTTAAGGGTATTTAACAAATCCTTCATTGGAGTTTATTGTATGGCAATATATGTATTTTTTGTCTGCAATGTGCTCGTCAGAGTCTGCGTGGGCCAAACGGCATTGAACTGCAATTTTGATCATTTTAATTTACTTTTTCCAATTTTGTTTTGACTTTTTTGTTTCGGAGGATTTGTCTACTCAAATAAATATTAACAGCCGGATGAAAAACTGTATTATGACTTATTTCCAATACAACATTCATTTTCCCCTTTTGCTGATTGATGATGGCAATGTGAAAATCACTGATTATAATGGGAGTATGTTGCTCTTTTAAAACTTCTATTCAACGAATTTTAGCATTTTGTTGAAGGCATTTGAAAAATGTACTTTTTGGACATTTTTAGGCTTTTCTAATAATTTGAGATGGTGAATAATTCATATCCCCCAGCCGCGAACTTCATATAAGTTATCTATTACCCAAAATGAGGGAAGGGAACTCAAACTACGGCGAAGTTCTTCAGACCAAAAAGGGTTTACTATTTCTACTAAATACTTTTTGAAGAATCATCGTCAGAGCGGATTCTCTGACAGAGTTCAGGCAGTCTTAACGAGTACCTAGGGCAAGTCTAGCGATCCTACCATGATGATTATCATACACAAATTTCTCTGTATTGCGAAATTCTATTTTCAAGTCACTAACGCGATAACTTCAGACTATTGTAAAAGAATAGATAAATGATTTCTTTTTCCAGAAAACTATAGACAATTTGCGTTAAATTCTGCTTGTTTTAAATAATTAATAATTTAGGAAAGACATTTATTCAAGAATTACTATTAGCGAGTTTAAGCGAGCTCGGTTATTACTCGCTTAAAATATTTCTTGAAAGCCTTTTTTAAACAAATTACAAATTTTCAAATCAAACGGTTATGATGCATAAGGCCAAGCTGATTTTGTACTTTATATAAAGAAACTTCAAAATTGTTCTCGTAAAGTAGTAAAGTTATCGCCATAGCGACCACTAACTTGTTTGAAAAGCGACAAAACCTGTCTATTATAAGGAATGCACTCGGATGGCATTCTTGCACATAAAGGGGACTTTGAACAATGTCAGACGGTAATCGGCCACCGGCGCAAATGGATAATATTTCAAAGTTGGCAGTTCGAGGAACAACACATGGAACAGCACTTTCCCCGCTGCTGTTGAATCTGAACATAATCTTTTGCACGTATTCCCTATGGCGTAAAGCCAAAGAGACTTGCTGACGCAAATGTTGTCGCAGTAGTAGCTACGGACAAAAATCTAAAAATTCTCTCGGAAGAATTGGAGTGGACTTTGCATTAAGGCTACGAGGGCATATCAGCAATTCCGTGACTTTTCGAATAAAACACATCTTTTTTTGGACAAATTTTTTTTTTAACATTATCTCCTTTTAGCTTAATACACTTCCAACGGTTCTCCAATTTTTGTATTCCTTCCAAAGACTAGGATTCTTCGAGCTTCAAAAAAAAGGCATTAGTTTGATTAATAATTTAATCGTTGGTGCTGAATCTCTTTCCACCCAGCCCTGTCTTTCGGTTTGGAAATAGGAAATAGTCACTGGGGACTAAATCCGGAGAAAATGACCGATGAGGTACCATTTCGTAACCCAATTCATGCAATTTTGCCATTGAGACTACCAACACACGTGTGCACCCGTGTTATTATCTCGATGAAAAGGAACTTCTTCTTGGCCATATGGGGTCGTCTTTTTTAAATCCTCAACACATAGGTCCCATAAAATGGAATAATATTCGCCGTTTACTGTTGTTCGCTTTTAAAGTTAATCGATGTGGATTATCCCGCGTACATCCCAAAAATCTGTTGCCATTACCTTATTGGCCGACGAAGTCACCTTGGCCTTCTTGTGAGCCAGTTTAAAACCCATTGTTTAGACTCATGCTTGTTCCCCGGAGTGTTGTAATCGATCCGTGTTTCATCCATAGTCACAAAAAACCGCAAAAACTGTCTCGAACTGCGGTTACACAGTTCTTTGAAGTTGTGACACGATGACGTTTATGGTCAATTGAGAGCAAACACGGCAGACATCTTTCAGACAGCTTTCTTAAATACAACTGATCATATAAAATCGAAACCACACTGCCATATAAAAAGCGTATGGCATCAACAATCTCACGTGGATTTTTTTCTACAATTGGCCGTCTAGAATGTTCAAGCTTTTCTTTTGTTTGATTGACGGCTTTTTCCTTAACAAAATAATGTTAATAAGCACTCGAAATTCACTTTTTTCCATTTTTAATAAAATGCACGAGATTGTATGTTTTGAATAGCTGTTAAACAGAAACTTAATGAGAGAACTTTCTCAAAATTTGACAGTAGTCTAATAACTGACGGTATTTGATAGGAGCCGTGTTGCATTTCATATATCTACGAGGGAAATTTAAAATGTCACGGAGTTATTGATATTCCCTCATGTTATTACTGGCACTATTCCTTTTCCTTTAATTTGTTTATCCCACAATCGTTGGGGTAACATTTTTAGTTTTTAAATAGTGTCAAATATCTTGGAAGTGTTCTTTATAGCAAACTAAACCGAAGTCATAATCCAGGACCCTTTAAGGCGACAACTACTTAATACAGCTACAAAGCGACCCTTCATAATTTTCGATTTTAGTTTTGCGACGAGGATACCGGAAAATCTGACTACGCTGTTGGCCTCCGCCTAAAAAAGTAAGTACTCCAAATAAGCACTAAGGGACCAAAGTCAGTAAAAGGACTGTCGGACTTTCGAACCGAAAGTTTAGTACTATGGAATACCATGCCGGGATATTAACATATTTTCTGCCGGGTTGAGCTAGTACCTTATAATGTTCAGCACGATTTGGATGGCATTTAAATTTTTAGGTAACAGTAACTACAGAAAACGTGTCTTTATATTTGTTTAGTTCTTCTATAGTATAAGTTTTTTGCACAAACTATACATCTTTGTTGCCACTTACCAATTTTTCCAACTGTTAGTATTTTTAATTTTACGTCTCAGCAATACATCCAAAATTTATCCAACGTATTTCAATCGGTTTATAGGAAAATTCTGCAAAAAAAGGGGTTAAAATTTGAAGAACAAAAATTACACCAGTCAAAATTTATATGAGTTTGAATTTGAAATAAATAAAAACAAAAGAAAATTTAAATTTTTTTTTTGTTTTTATTGAAAAATAAATGCAGTAAATCGGTAGTAAAAATAATTTTATATACACATGTACACGCAGAAAAAAAGTATGGTTGGGGTGACAATATTCGAAGAGGATCATACTATTGTTGCGTATATGGTTGTGGCACAACAATACTATGATCCTCACAACAATAGTATGATTCGCACATAACCATACTATAATCCCCACAACCATAGTATGATTCACACTCAACCATACTATGATCTCCACAACCAAACCATTATCCCCACAACAATAGTATGATTCCCATACAACCATAGTATGATGCTCACAACCATAGTATGATTTACACGCAACCATACTATGATCCCTACAATCATACTCAACCATGCTATGATCTACATAACCATATTATGATCCTCACAACCATAGAATGTTTCTCATACAACAATAGTATGAACCTTACAACCATAGTATGATTCAAACGCAACCATGCTATTATACCTACAACCAAAGTATGATTCACTCAACTATACTATGATCCCCAAAATTATTTATTAGGATTGGGATTGCTATTTAATAATAGAGATTTTTATCAAGCAAGTTATTTAAAATTGCACTACGATTAGTTCATAGCCAGATTTGAGGCCATGTTTTTATTGAATATTTCATTCACGAAACAAAAATATACTCGTATATTCCAACTGTGATGCGCAAAATAGAAAGGGACCTAAGGTTAAAACCCAGTTTTGTTCAGGAGAGCCATTTTAAAGATTAGGTCCCTTTCTATTTGCGCTTAGAATCGTCGTCTTCACTTCCATAAAACGCGCATATCTCTGGGAGGGAACACTTTTGGGGCATGGGATCGGTCTCATTCGATGCTTAGACGTTGTCCACATCAAAAAAAGAAAAAAAATGAAAATTGATTTTTTTACCCTTAGGTCCGTTTCTCTATGCGCTGTCACAACTGCAGTCCAAAATAGTTTTAGTTACCGCAGGGGTGAATGCTACTTCACCATCCGTAGACCCCAAGTAACCAATGTGATACGTGCAGGCAGATTTTAAATAAACGAGATCCAGTCGGTAGTAGATTATTTCACCGAACAAAGTAAACACAATAAAAATCCCTGGAACTACCTTCTGATTGTTGTTGTGTTTTATAATGGACAAAAACCACGCCCTGTATCGTGTATATGTGTTTTTTGGTATATCAAAAAAACATACGCACACACATACATGTATGCTCTATAAAACCTGTTTTGTTATGATCATAGTCGCAACCATACGGTATGATTGCCGTAATCATATTATTGTTAACGTAAATTATAAACAAAAATTCTTTTGTTTCACCAACCATGTTTATATGGTTGCTACAACCATATCTTTATATCTAAATTTGGCAATAATACTATTGTTACATTTCAACAATATTAATATTGCCGCAATCATACTGTTGTCAAAATTAAATTCAAAAACAATACATGGTTGCGACAAATATGCTTTTATTGTAGAGAACATATTATTGTTGCGGTGACCATATAGTAACCATATCTTTTCTCTGCGTGTATAATTACAAAATTCAAACATTTCCGAAAAACGTTTTTACAGAGATGAGTACAAAAAACACATCTCTTAGCTTACTGCATAACTCGATGGCCATGTGCTCTAAAATATGGTCATAAAAATAATACTTACACTATAAGTTCTTAAAAGGCAAACCTTAAAAGTAAAAAGTGTTTCTTGCGAACTGATGTGCTGATTTTTCAAGAAGCGTTAACTGAAAGAAAGAAAACTGACGGAATGGCGGTCATATTGGCAAAAATTTCCATTTATGGACATTTATGTTGGAGGTACTAAAAGGTGTGTGCCAATGCGGCCCATTTTAATTCCATAGACAGAATCGCAAAGTATTACGATATGCAAGTTTTAGAAACGAGTCATAAAACGGATTTGGTCAAAACATCTGTATGTTCTAAAATGTTTTTTTCGTCGTGTATAAATATACACTTTTACCACACAATTTAATTCCAATATGTAGATTTTTAGCACTCCTTCCAATAATTGGAGAATATAATTTGTTTAGGAAACTCGCGTATTACGCGTCATTGATTGGTGCTCGGTTATCAAACGAGTACGTGGTCGCTTAGGCGATGACTTCAAAACTTTATGAATTTTTTTTCAAATTTCTTTTGTATACAAGAACAGTTTTACTTTATGCATCATCGCTAAAACTTTTCCTGTTACTCTTTAATAAATTTTACCCAAAATCTTTTAACACTCAAAACATTTGGTTAATAGCACATATTTATTTAGATATTATTGTACTGTGGTGCAAAGTTGTCCCAATAGCGAGCGACACCTTGAGCAAGTTGCCAGTATATCACATCGATCAGTCATGAACACCTGTGGCGTATGAGTAATAAAAAAAATGAATTGAAATAAATCATGCAACCCCTGCATGAAAATCACAACTTGAATGGTTTTTCTGCTTACCCAACATTGGTGAGTTGTTTACAAAGCCTTTGAGTGATCGAAAAAGTGGTATTTAAAAACCTCGATGTCGACCAAGCACAGCACTGGTACCTCCCATGCAAATGCAATAATTGCGCCACTTAATAATAACCTTTAAAAAAGGTCTCTCGACCCTGACAAACAGTGAATAGGGAAACCCCCTATGGGGTGAACTCTGAAACAGAGACTTAGATCGAATTGTAAACATGAACAAAGTTTAAAGACTTTGTAAAAACGTTTACGGATTTGATACAAATATAACAAAGCCTGTCCTTGATCTTAGCAGTAATAATGACCAATAAAAATTATCACTTTAAAAAATTGATTATAAAACATTTTCAAGATGGTTGGTACCAAAAACGATATATACATATTTCCCGAAATATAAAAAGCAACTCTCGTACACAGACCCGTTATAAATTGATTGGATCCCTGTTACTGCCAAGGTACTGTGAAACACGGAGGGGGAAATGTAATGGCTTGGGATTGCTTACTGGAAATGGTTTTGGGTCCGTACATAAAAAAGGGATTATAGACCGATTATCTTATTGTTTTATGATTGGATGGCAAAGTCGAGGGATAGTCCTGCCCAATTCATTACATTAGAATTGCGCAGGACTATCCCTCGACTTAAACCCAATTGAAAATCTCTGGGAAATAGTCAACACAAAATAAACCGAGAAGGTGTAGGGCGGGAAAAATATTTTTTTTTTGGATATTAAATCTGATTGCAATGGTAATAAACAATCTTATTGCTTCCATGCCAAAGAGATACTTAAAACCAACGGATATTCTATAAAATAATGATAGAAATACTAAGTCCAGTTTGTTTTGTCGCATGCATTTTTTATTATTTTTAATTTATTTATTTTTTATGCCCCGCTCTATTGTACAAAAGCCTACTCGCTTCGTTACACTTCTTGTACACAAAGAAAATTACATTTCGAAAAAAAATGGAATCAATTTGTTGAATTATTTTGAATTATCTGCCATGAGTAATAGAATTTAAGCTGACGAACGAAATCGTTTAATATTTTACTTGTTCTACATACATATTTTGGGATAAATCATGTGCCCGATTTCCAGGGATTTGTATAAAAATTTATTTTGGTAACAAAGAGCATAAATCCTTTTTTTATAATCTTTGCTGACCTCGGCACATCCCAATTATGATTATTGAGATTTTTCTTTTTTTGATTTGTTGCAAGTAAAACGAGGGGAAAACATTCTCATGATGATTTCAGCCAAGTAATTCGAGAACAAAAAGAAGAAAACCAACTCGCAGAAAGACAGACACACGCTCACACAGAGACTGAAATATGCGAATTCAGGATAATACTTTATTCCAAACGAAAGCCCAGGGGAGGAGGTCCCATAAAGAAAATATACACAAAGTGTGGTAATCATAGCAATAATACGGCCACGGAGGCAGAAACAAGATAAAGTACGATTTCGATTCAATCCTTTTTGCCAAACAGAAAAGGCAAAAGAACAAAATCAAAGAATATGCAAAAGAAAAAGACTGTTATTAGGCAACTCAACAGATGTTGGGGATTTTGTCTCATTTATGGTATACTTTTTTCGCTTTAGTTTTATTATATGAAGCCTTAGGAGCTAAATTAACCAAACTCACATGGATTTTTTCAAGCATGCAGAATTTTAAATGAATGCAAGGGAATTTCGTTAAGTCAGTTCTAAAACGTTCTGTTTTGAACCTTTACCAAAGATTGCAATTCGTTTTTTGTTAATAGGTAACAAAAAAAGCCGAGGTTAGACCAGATTTCCATATGCTCTGGTCTGGTGCGTATGACGTTCATTTGGTAGGTCTTTGCATTTTGCAGGTCTTGTTGTGTTGGCGGTTGTCATCCGAGGATGTGTGATTGATTTTCTTATATCCTTGCACCAGCCGCCAAAAAACACAAAAAACGAAAAATAACACTAGCTACTTAGCTAGCCCCTCTTAGAGATGTTGCTCCAATGTGAAGAAATTTTCTAAAATTCTGTTTAAGTACACGCAGAGAAAAATTTAGTTTGAAATCGGTTGGAACTTCTAAAATTTCGCTGCAAAAAAATAATTTCGGTTGCATTCACCAAACATGATGATAACTATGATCACCATACAAGGGTATATCGAAAATTCCGTGACTTTTTGTCTAAACCAGAGTTTTTTTTCACAAAAAAAATATTTTTCAACATCATCTCTGTTTAGGTCAATACACTTAATCCAACGTTTCTCCAATTTTTGTATTCCTTCCAAATATTAGGATTTTTCGAGGTCCATAAAAAAGGCATTTGTTTGATCAAAAATTTCATCGTTGGAGCTAAATTTCTTTCCACCGAGCCATTTCTTTAGGTTTGGAAATAGGAAATAGTCACTAGGAGCTAAATCCGGAGAATATGGCGGATGAGGTACCCATTCGTAACCCAAAGCACACGTTTGCACCCGTGCCTTATATAGATAAAAAATAACTTTTTTCTAGGTCTTATGGGGTCATTCTTTTTAAATCCTCGTTAAATCGGTCCAATGAGTTGGCATAATATTCGCCGTTTATTGTTTTTCCCTTTTGAAGGTAGTCGATGTGGATTATTCCGCGTGCATACCAAAAAACTGTTGCCATCACCTTATTGGCCGACAGGGTCACCTTGGCCTTCGTAGCCGGTTTACCCAGAGAAACCCATTCTTTAGACTGCTGCTTGGTCTCCGGAGTGTTGTAATGGATCCATGTTTTATCCACAATAACAAAACGCCGCAAAAACTCATTAGAATTGCCGTAAAACAACTTAAGTCTCTTTAGATTTCAACTCCCTGTTACTAACTTAATATCCTACAACATCCCATTAAGGAGCAAGGGGAAGCTTCTCTTAAATCAATGAGCTGTGTATGATTCAATTCTAATACTCACTGACCGGGACCTACTGTGCGCCGGCTCCGTACGGCTAACGCATTTTTATAGAGAAGTTTTTACATGGCTGAGAGATAAATCTCTTTCTCGCAAAGTCGATGGCATTTATGAGGTAGAAACCCGCAGCTGAAAAACTGTTTGATGTTTTCACTCGGGGTTGAACCTGGGTTTACTGGCATGATAGTAGTGCACACTTCCATCGCATCACGGCGTCCCACCAACTCTCGTTTTGATCTTGAAAAACAGGACCAAGACGGTTTATTAGATATTTTGCAAGGTAAAAGAAGGACTTACATCATGTTTTGTTGGTTTTTTACTTTATTTTCGCTGTAATAGTTTCAGCTATGGTGCGCCATGCATGAGACAGAATCACTTTGCTGATCTAACAAATTTTCGGCATACACCATAACAACTCTCAATAAAGACAAACCACAAAATAATGTCATTATCAGATTCGTGATTGGTCTAAGTGTTGCCTGGCGCCATCTGACATTTGCTGGAAAGTTTGACATTTTTTTAGCACAAACGTAGTCAGAAAGTTTTGACGTACGACCATCATTTGTGTTGTTTACAGTGACTTGAAAAAATCAATTTGGCAAAAAAATGGAATTAACTCGTGAACATTTTCGTGCTATAATTTTTCACAACTTTCGGCGTGGATTATCACGACAACAGTGCATTGATGAACTTTAATCTTTGTATGGCGACAAAGCACCATCCTATAGCACAGTGAAAATTTGGTTTTATTAATTCAATCGGGGCCGACGCACAGTGGTTGCGCCCATACGACAAAAATCAAAAAATTTGTGGTAATAAATTGATCTTGTAGTGAAATTATTAGTCGCTAATGTCATCAAATGTTCATATTTTGACATTGTTTTGATCATTTCTAACGGTATTTTCAAAATAAATGACGTCAAAGTGTAAACAAGCATAAAAGAGGATAGTTGCGATAAAGAAGTACTAAAACAACGTGAAATTTCAATTGTTAAAATTTGTTTATTAAGGTGTCTAAATAAAATTTTCAAAAATGGAAATGAAAGTGGAAGGTATTAAAATTGTTTTAATGCATTAAAAAGTCTAATATGTGTTTTGTGTTTTTGAAAAAATGCGGAATTAAAAAAGTACCTTTTTCTACTTAGTTTTGTAAAATAATTGAAATTTACTTAGACTTTTAATTACTTTGTCCTCCGAATGCCTTAACCGGACTAATTTGTAAATGTAACTACATATATTTATTTTACAAAAACGTTTAAATCAGGTGCACATATTTGCACATTTTGTAATAAAAAATAAATAACTAACTCAACCTCTGTGTTTTTTGTGTGTCTAGAATTTGTGTTGTTAGTAGCGACATATAAAAGAGTGGTATTGTTGTTATTATTGGAAGTGATTTGTGTTACTTTTTAAATTTGTTAATTCATTGTTACAGAAGCGGCTCGTCAATGCACATTTTCACGATTATTTATTTTCGAAATCTGGTGCACTAAGGATGGGTCAAATGCAGATAAAGCCCAACAAGTGTTTGATGAAATAACTAAATACATTGATTTTGAAATGGAAGATGGAATGTTTTGTGAACTATTGACATGTATAAAGTATTTATGTAGAAAAATTGCGATTTTTTGGAAAATAAGCCATCGCATAAAATCACGAGTCTTAACAAATTATACAGAATGGCTTACTGCCAAAGAAGTTGTATCATTAAAACTTAAACCCATCTTGTTAACACCTAAGGAGCATACACCGAATGCAAAAAAACGTGGTCGTCCATCTTCTGATTTCACAAATTCTTCCAAGAGAACCAAACAGCGAAGAATTGCAAGATTGGCAGAAACTGATGAGACTGCAGCGGATGCTCTACGTAGTGTGAATTCGGAACCAAATAATTTTTTTTCCGAATTTAATGTTTCTGAAGTTGTAGCCCTGATTATTGATACTAATCTAACAAAAAATCAGTATCTAAAAATCCGAAGTTTTATAAACACCAAGCTTTCTTGCACTTTATTTCCAAGCTATGAAAAGATATTAAGAGAAAAGAAAAAAAGTTATCCAGATGCTGAATCCATTACAGTGAGTGAAGCACATGCTGAAGTAGAACTACAAAATTTACTTAACCATACAGCTTTACGCATTGTAGATCTGCAATGTGAAGTCTTAAGCGAGCTATCAAATATAAACAACCTTGTTTTGATAGGCAAATGGGGATTCGATGGAAGCTCTGGATTTAGTGAATATAAGCAACGTTTTAGTAACAACACCCTTCATGACAGTAGTTTATTTGTAACGTCTTATGTGCCTCTTCAACTGGTGACTAAAACTGCTAAACCAGAAGACGGACAAATAATATGGAAAAATCCTCGGCCATCGTCAACTCGGTACTGCAGACCAGTCCGGTTTCAGTTTAAAAAAGAAACATCTGAAGTTTGCATTGAAGAAAGAAATTACTTCAAGGAGAAAATTGACAATTTAAAGTGCACAGAGTATTTAAAGGCTGAACAAAAAATAAATATTGAACACAAATTGCAACTTACTATGGTTAATGCCAAGGTATGTAACGCTTTAAGTCAAACGTCTTCTGCTAAATGTTACATCTGCAAAGCAAATCCGAAAGAGATGAATGATATAGAAACAAATGCAACCACCGTGCGACGCTCGCTCAAAGACGAAGGTCGTCCAAAAACGGCCGTTGTGCCAGAGAACATTGATACCGTGCGTGAACTGATGATGCAAGATCGTCATGTGACATACCGTGAGATAGAGGCATCCTTGGACATTTCTTCCACCAGCATACATTCGATATTGCATGAACACCTGGCCTTAAAAAAGGTTTGTTCTCGTTGGATCCCGCACAATTTGACATTCGCTTAAAAAAAAGGCTCGTGTCGATTGGTGCAAAGAAATTTTGAAAAAATACGATCGCAGTGCTTCAAAAGACGTTTATAAGATCGTCACAGGTGACGAATGGTGGATCTATGCGTATGAGCCCGAAACAAAACAGTAATCGACCGTGTGGGTCTTCGAAGACGAGCCAAGCCCAACGAAGGTTGTTCGTAGAAGAAACACTTCGAAGCAAATGGTCGTCTATTTCTTCGGCAAAAGTGGTCATATGGCGACTGTTCGCTCTGAGTAGTTAAGTCTGAGTGGTACACTCAGGTTAGGTTAGGGAGGTTAACTCTAAGTGGTACACCACAATTTGTTTGCCTGAAGTCTTCGGAGAAATTCGAAAAACGAACAAGAGAAGACGAATCATTGTGCACCATGAAAATGCGAGCTCTCACACATGGACTGAAACAAGCGCTTTTTGACCGGCCCAAACGTCGATTGATCCGCCGAACAGCCCTGACTTTACACCCAATGACTACTTTTTATTCCCACACATCAAGAAAAGAATGTGTGGTCAATGATTTTCGTCGCCAGAATGTGAAGCTGTTGAAGCGTTCAAAAACCAAGTTTTGGAGGTGTCTCAATCGGAGGGGAAAAAGTGGTTCGACAATTGGTTTGAGCGCATGCAAAAGTGTATAAATTATGCTGGAGAATACTTTAAAAAACAATAAAACCATTTTTGATGATAAATATTCGCATTCTCATTATTAGTCCAGAAATATATATAGCAGCCCTCGTACAAAACGCCTCAAAAACTCAATCGAATAGCAGTTAAGCAACTCCAAACAATCCATTGAAGTTGTCACGCGATTACGTTTATATTCAATTGAGAGCAAACGCGGCACTGATTCAAAGCTTATCAATTTTACCCTAGTACCGTCCGACCACCAATCCGAAAATGTTCAAACCGCTGCCATTTCGCCTCCTTGCATTTTCGGGCATGGTCCTTGATGGACATATTTTCATGAATTGAGCCAAGGAATACACTGGTGAAATTTTTCCAGTCGTAAATAAATCACCCTGTATAAGGAATAGTTTTTTGAGGACTTTTAGATCCAAAAATTCTTCGCTGGAGGTTCTGATTCTTCGTATTTTCTACCGGTACTTCAGTTACAATTACTAAACGTTATTCGGTTGTACTAATGGCATGCATCTTTATCATTCGGTTGGCAATAAAATTCGGTTGTGGCAACGAATGTGGTCTCAGTGTGTAAGTAGAGTTGGTTAAGCCACAATCGCTCCGAACGCCTGTTATGTAAGACCACGTATGTACGCTTGAGTAAGTGTCTGTTAGTCTATTGGAGGCCGTCCAGAAATGCATGAGAAAATCAAAATATCAAATCAAGCGTAAAGTTTTTATGCTTCACTAAGGAATTTTGATCGAAAGAAAAAGATATACACACATACAACACGTAAAGCACACATCCACACACGTGTATGTGTGTATTTTTGGATGTCGGTCGGAATCCAACCGACGCGACGTACGTGTTTGTGTTGATTTTTGGGGGAATTTCCACAGTTATGGATGGGTGTGTGCATATGTGTGAGTGCGAACGTATGTTGTTTTCTTTTCTTGTTTGCATTCGCATGTGTGAGTTAAGTGTGCTAATAAAAATAAATAAGAATTTCCATATGAATGAACGACAAAACATTCGAAATTATAAAGGTCTTTAGTATTCGATAAGCAAAAATACAAAAGCACAGTAGTTCTTCTACAATCGATGGCGTTTTTTCTTGGTAGGCCATCTATTCATTGTGTTTTTTTTTTAACTAAGAATCATAGGAAGGTTCAATGTATCGGTGTGTTGGAATCGGCTTAGGTAGGAACAAGTCTCGCTGCATTCAGACTCCATTAATACACAGTCGAATCCTAGGATTTACAAGACATAAAATTGTTGCGTTACTGACTAACTGAAATTTGCTAAACGAATGAAGCTAAAATCATGAATTGGCTAGGTGTAGGTCTAGGTATAGACGCTCGAAGTTCGTACTTTAATGGAGTAAAAACGCGAAAAAAAACATTCCGAGTGTATATTCGTTTTGACTAATAAAAAGTGTATGCGAAAGGATTTTGAAAACTTCATAGCACCAGAGACAAATGTAAAGCTGAAAAGTGTAATAATTACACTTTACTTAACTTTTTAATGGGGACTCCTTTTGTAGGTTGGGCCATTAAACATTTTAAATTCAAATCGGCTGTAAAAAATACTGATTGTTTTTTTTTTATAAATTTTTGGTTTTATTAGAAAGGTTGAACTTAGTCATTAAATATTGAAACACGATAACATTCAAATGACTACCTCAACTTAGGGTTGTAAAGGTTAATTTTCGACTAATTAAATTTTGTGTAAAAAAATGTCAAAGTCGGGAAGACGACTTTTGTTTTTATTGAAAAAGTCTAAAAGTCGATTTTTTTTATGTTGACTTTTTTATTTTAACTTCAAATATTTGTAATGCGTTTTGTTTAAATTAATTATGCGCTTTCATTTATTTTCGCCGATTGAGGCCTACATACATTTTATTGTATACCGAGGTTAAAAACTTATGCCTTCAAAAATGTTCTAGAATCATCCAGAGCAATTAATCAAGTCAGAAAGTATATTAACACTGAAATTATATTCATCAGTAAAACAAGCTTATTTTAATTATAAGAGGGCTGCTATGTATATAGGGTGATCCATCTAGAGGTATATTTACAGAACAAAACAAATATTAAAATTCAAATCAAGTGGGGAATCTTTATTGGTAATTTGAAAGGACATTTTATGTCATTTATTTTTTTTGAAAATAATTACCTTTAAATGTAAGAAACGGGAAGATCTGCTGTTTTCTACCAAAATTTTGTTCCGTGATGAGGCCCATTTCTGGCTCAACGGCAAAGTCAATTAAGAAAATTGCCGCATTTTGGATGAAGAGCAACAAGAAGAAGGTTCAAGAGGTGCCATTATACCCAGAGAAAACCACGGTTTAGTGCGGTTTATAAGCTGGTGAAATTATCGGTGCATATTTTTTCAAAAATGATGATGGCCGGAACGTAACCGTGAATGGTGCTCGCTATCGCACCTTGATGTCGATCTTTATGCTACCTGAAATTGAAGCCCGTAATCTTGACGACACTTGCTTTCAACAGGACGGTGCCACTTGCCATACAGCTGCTCAAACAATGCATCCTATTGAGAGGTCATTTCGAAAAGCAGCTATTTTCGAGTTTTGGACTCGGTCGAGTGATATCACACCTTTAGACATTTTTCTTTGGGGTTACGTAAAGTCCAAAGACTATGCCGACAAACCAGCTACGATTAAGGTTTTGGAAGCCAACATTACGCGTGTCAATAACGCCATACCGGTCGAAATGCTCGAATGAGTCATCCAAACTTGCACCCTCAGAATGGAAACGTAGGCGTAGTTGCGGCCTGTCCTGTGAAATTATCAATAAAGATTCCACACTTGATTTGAATTTTTATATATATTTTTTTTTAAAAATACCTCTAGATGGACTAACCTATATTTCTGGAAATGCGAATATTTATCATCAAAAATGGTTTTATTGTTTTTCAAAGTATTCTCCAGCATGATTTATACACATTTGCATGCGCTCTCAAACCAATTGTCGAATCACTTTTTCCACTACGTTTGAGACACCTCCAAAACATGGTTTTTGAACGCTGCAACATCATCTTCTGGCAACGAAAATCGTTGACCACGCATTTTTTTCTTGATGTGCGGGAATAAAAAGAAGTCATTGGGAGCCAAGTCTGGCCTGTACGACAGATGACCCATCAATTCGACGTTTTGGCCGGCCAAAAAGGCGCTGGTTCGAGCCGATGTGTGAGGGCTCGCGTTGTCACAATGATTCGTCTTCTCTTGCTCGTTTTTCGAATTTCTCCGAAGATTTCAGGCAAACAAATTGTGGTGTACCACTCAGAATTGACCGTCCTACGTTGCTCAAGCGGAACAGTCGCCACGTGACTAGTTTTGCCGAAGAAACAGGCGACCATTTGCTTCGAAGTGCTTCTTCCACGAACAACTTTCGTTGGATTTGGCTCGTCTTCGAAGACTCACACGGTCGATTGCTGTTTTGTTTCGGGTACATACGCATAGATCCTGTGACGATCTTATAAAAGTCTTCAAAAGCACCGCCATGGTATTATTTTTAAAATTTTTTTCCTTTAAAAATAAAAGTTGAATAAGAGTAAAAAATTAAAATTTGAGGGGCTAGACAATGATTTTTTGACATGTCGTTGTGAAATTTGTTTTCCTCATGTCGATCGATGTCACGATATCGATTACTAAATCGACATACATTAATATACATTTTTTCGAAATTTATTCGACTTTGCATAAATTCTCGATGAAAAATTATTCAAAAAACTTCATAAATTTTTGTTTGTTATCGAATCGGAATAGAATAATTAGATTTATTTTGCAGAATGTAAAAACCGCAAAATAGTCTTAAATATTCATCGCTATCGATTCAAATTAGACAACAGTTTGGTGCTCAGTTCGAGGACTCGAAATGCAAAGATGCAAATCCGATGGACTTTTCCATTTGGCTCATTTCGGAGAGCAAGGAGACCACTTAATAATATGCCAGTATGGATGCGCTTAAAATAGTCTAAGCACGGGAATAGGTCAAAATACCGCAAACAGGTTTTTTGTGCAGCACGCAACTCATTTTTTAACTGCTTGAAGGTTGTACTCGTATTCTATAACTGCTGTCGCCACCAATTATTTGCATTAACGTATATAACAGTACATGTTTACTTCATAATTGGTTGGTTGCCATAAGCACCAGTTTTGATAACCAATAGTTTAAATGAATTCGGTTGGTATTACCGACATATTGGTTGTAGGTATCACAATATTTCTGTAGCTTCCATCTTATTGTGTGCCAAAATGTTGGTGATTGCAACAGAATGTATGTTTATCTAACCGAATATACAGTGGTGGCCAAAACATATGCAACTAAGATTGACTGACTTTAACAGGCTCTGTAAGTTGGCAAATTTGTACCACAAATAAGACAATGATATTTAAATAATTATTAATACGGCATTAAGATTTTAAATAATTATCAGAATGCACAGCTTTTGTTTACATTTCTTTGCTATCGGCATTTTTATCGATACATATTAAAATCGGTATGGACAAAACATATGCAACTCAACAATTTTGTTTTAAATAACGGCATTTTTGCAATTTATTTTTATCTGTTCTTCTTCATATTAATAATTCGAAAGCCTGCTTAAAGAAATTTGTAGGAATATTTAGTATTATTTTGCTATTTTATTTCAATTAAAGTTAAAATAGAGTTCGTTTTCAAATGGCACGCGATAAATTTGGATTTGAGCTCAGACAGCGAATTGTGACTGATTATTCTTCTGGAATATCACAGAAAGACATTGCCCAGAAATATAATGGTCATAAAAGTTCAATATGTCGCATTATTGCTAAGTTTAAAAAAACTTCACAAATTTCTGTTAAACACCGAGGTGGTCGACCGCGCAAGACAAGTGATCGGACGGATAATTTGATAATCAGACACGTGAAAAAAGACCCATTTATCTCTTCCTACAAACTAACTGAAAAATTGCAAGTATCAGTTTCTGATCGAACAATTCGTAGACGTCTTTTACAGGCCTCTCTACGCGCACTACGCCCTGCAAAAAAACCGCTCATATCAAAGCGTAATCAAAAAAAGCGTTTACAGTTTGCTAAAGACCATTTAAATTGGCCAGAAAGTAAATGGAGGTCTATCCTGTTTAGTGAAGAATCAAAATTTAACATAATTGGCAGCGATGGCATGTGTTATGTACGACGACCAGCTGGAAAACGGATCGAAGCACGTTACTGCAAAAAGACGGTCAAGCATGGAGGGGGCAGTGTAATGGTGTGGGGCTGTTTTTCTGGTGCTGGTGTTGGTCCACTGCATAAAATTGTTGGCATTATGGACAGATTTATGTATAAAGACATATTGGAAAGGGTAATGCTTCCATATGCAGAGTATGATATGCCGTTGCGGTGGGTCTTCCAGCAAGACAACGATCCCAAACACTCATCGAAAGTGGTTAAATCGTGGTTTGCCGAAAATAGAGTTACGGTAATGGAATGGCCACCGCAATCTCCAGACTTAAATCCCATCGAGAACCTCTGGGAAATCGTAAACCAAAAAATTGATAGAGAAAATTGTACAAGTTCGACTATTTTGTTTCAACGACTGGAAGATGCGTAGAAATCAATCCCAACAATAGCATCAAAGCCTCGAAGATGTCAGGCTGTAATCAACAACAACGGATTTGCTACAAAATATTGAGTTCATTTGCATTGAACTGCGCTCGATTTTATTAGTTGCATATGTTTTGGCCACTGAAAAATAAGAATGAATATGTATTTTTATGTTTTTTTCATACTTTACTTAAATATCTATGGAGTAGATCACTTTTTCTTAATTTTAAAGCAATAAAGTATAAAATTTCAAAATATAATTGGCTAATTTTAATTTCAGAAAATTTTTACGAAATATTTGGTAAAAGATGTATTTTGGTTGCATTTGTTTTGGCCACTACTGTATGTAGTTCGGACTGATTTCCAATTGATTTTTTTCTGTGCGTGTGGCGAAACTGGTCCACGGTGGTCCATGTCTCCGTATAGCTTTCATACAAAGATCCTTTCCGATTTCAGAATCTGCAGCTGTAGAAACCACATATTATATCCGACCAACATATGTTTTTGGTAAAATTGGACCATATCGGGCAATGTTTTCGAATAGCTTCCACACTGAAGTCCCTTCCAAGTTAAGGTTCGCAGCTCTAGAAGCCACAACTTTTACCCGATCACGCTCAAATCGATCACCTAATTAACTAATATCAAATCCAAACTTAAAGTGTAGATAGGTCCAATAATACTAGCGCATAAATGCCACCATCTGTAAATAGGGGAATATGTGTACTCTGACAAAATTACTGACTAGATTTTTATCAATTATTTTAACAATTTTTTTAATTCGGTTTCTTCATTCATATCATCAGTGGTTTAGGTTATAATACGGTCGCAACAATAGCTACATCTAAAAGTCACAAAAAGATAATGTCTCTTAAGAGAAAAAATATACAAAATGCACCTAACAAATCGGCAACCTTAACCACAGTACAAACGCTCCTAAAGTTTCTTGATGCGGGCAGAATTTTTAGCATCCATTTGTTTCTTTTAAGAAAATCCTTTGAACATTTTTAGGCCTTTCTCTTATACACCTGCATACATATTTAAACATTGTCTCGCTTTCTTTTCAGTTTACGTTTTTTGGCCAAATACTCGTTGATGATACAGAACGTGGGCCGTCGTGATCGTGGCATCTATCAGTGTTTGGTGGAAAATCAGAAATCCAGCGCTCAAGCCATGGCCGAATTGAAATTGGGTGGTAAATATTTAATCGTGTTTTTACTCGAGCACAAGATTTCCTTTTTTATTTTTGATGTTTTCTCAACGTACGACACTTCATTATTTATGTATGCGTTTTTGCGTTACATTTCCCCCGCAGATACTGTGCCCGAATTGATTTATACATTTATCGAACAGAATGTGCGACCCGGTCCATTAATATCGCTTAAATGCTCAGCCAGTGGTTCGCCTCCACCGCAAGTAAGTATTGTGGGAAAATAAGTTTATTCCTCATGGTTTTTTTAAGACATTTTGTTTTTGTATAAAATTTTACTATCAATTGAATTAAATATTTTCTGTATGAGAACACGGGCAGAGCCATGTGCTTGAATGTATTCATACATCCTTGGCATTGTCGAATTGGGAAAAAAGAGTTGCAGTTTTTTGATGATTATGCGAAAGGGGAGTTTGTTCATAGTTGTGGGAGGGCGTGGAAATATAAGTATGATAGGATCTTCACATCGCACATTTTCGAAAAAATTGTTATAACTGAAAGAAAGGGTCTTCGCGCAAACTATCGTTTATGTTTTCAGTTTGTATCGCAAACAGAAAAAATTAGAATTTTATAAAAATTGGGTTGCTTGCTTGGTGCCCTTTGAAAGAGGCAGATAAAAAGAGCATTTTTTAGGGCACGGCAAAGAAGCAGCGAAGTGTGGTTTATAATTCCAGGTTTTCTCCAGGAAATTAGAGGAAACGTTTCTCGGTATTCGTGGTCATTTTGTCCCTGAATCCAGGGAATTGTGTAGGGATTTTCCGCGATTTTTTTCAAGCTATCTAATTTTTTTCCCGGGATTTTTTGAAGCTATCTAATTTATGTAAAACAACTATAAAACTTTAAACATTTCAAAAAACTTATACAGATTTTTTCACTTTACGTTCTGTAGCAATTTTGTTGCAATTAAATTGATTTAAAAACGGATGAGCGTTTTGTATCTGTATGCATTTAGGTTCAACTATGACATTTTAATAGTGACATCGTTACGAGCTACAATGCCATTTTGTCTTAAGCAGGTAGTCTCTTAGAGCGGGGTGACATCTCCGGCCCTGTTTATCTTTCCTGCAACACTACCACTACAATGAAATTGTGCCGAACGCAGATGGCTGCACAATTCTAAGAGGAGGACCTAAAGTGGATGGCATATAAGTCAGAAAACTAAATGCGTAACTAATTTTTTCTTTCGAGAAGTTTATAAAACCCTTCTGTATAATCGTATAAATGACTGCTATTATTTTTTTTGTAAGGCAATAAAATTTTAGTTATCGCCTGAACTAAAAGTCTTGCTGTTCTAGAACGGATTGACTGAATTGTTTACAATTTGGGTCTATGGCGCTTTAATTTTTAATAAAAAAAAAATTAAAAATTTATTTTTTTTTTAAAAAAATATTGTTTTTTTATTTCGGTCGTTTGCTTTTACACATTGAACAGGGATGAATGAGAGCCTGGTCTTAAAGAGTTCGGTTTTTCTTTCAACAATTTCTGCGAAGCTTTCGAAAGTAATTGTCACGCAGCCACGAAAATCAATGTCACTGTGCCATTTTGTTAAAAACTTGTCTTCTATTTAAATATAGAGACAAGACGTCTTGAGCCGGTAATTCCCTGTTCAAAAAATTTAATAATTTTTTTAATATTTTTATGATTTTTTTTTTTTTAATATTCGATTTCGAAGATTTTGTTTTAAATTTTTTTTTACAAAATTTGAGCATAAGTCTAAAATTTTTAGACTTTTTTTTCTATATAACATTGTATATTTTTTTATAATTTAATTTTTTTTATATTTTTCATAACTAATTTTTAAATTTTACGAGGGCGACCGCAAAAGTAACTGGCCTAACATAAAAAGAACCGTTTTTTTGGAATTATTATTATTTATTTTTCAACATAATCTCCTTCCAACTTAATACACTTCATCAAACGTTTTTCAAAGTTTTTTAATTCCATCCGAAAAATAAGATTTTTCAAGACCTTCAAAATATGCCTCAGTTTTACCTCGCTATTGGACGAACATTTTTTGCCACCGAGAATTTTTTTTAAATTTGAAAACAAGAAATTATCAGAAGGAGCTAAATCTGGACTTTATGGTGGATGCGGAGCAATTTCAAATCGTAATTCGGTTGTTGAGTTAAAAATGCAGTGTGTGAAGGAAGGAGCATTATTTTGATGAAAAATAACTTTTTTTTTCTAAGTGCGGTCGTTTTATCTTGATTTCTTCACTCAACCGATCCAATAATGCACAATACTCGTAATATTCACTATTTATAGTTTTTCCTTTCTCAAGATAATCAATAAATATTATACCCCTTGCATCCCAAAATACTGTGGCCATTACTTTTCCTGCTGACTTAACAGTTTTCGCCTTCTTGGGTCCACTTTTACCAGCTTCTATCCATTGTTTTGACTGTTCTTTGCATTCTGGGATGTAGTGATGGATCCATGCTTCATCAACAGTTATGAATCGGTGCAAGAACTCTATTGGATTACGCTGATAAATCGCTAAAAGCTCCTCGGAATTGGTCCAACGGACGATTTTTTGGGGCAAAGTCAACAAACGCGGCAGCGTTCTTGCGGATAGCTTTTTCATGTGGAGTTCATCATGTAAAATACTCCAAACTTGTTTTTCGTGTATTTTAACAATATCAGCAAGTTCTCTGAGCTTTATTCGTCTAACTTTAGTCACTTCATTAAATATTTTTCTAATGTTTTCAATAGTAGTAGCAGTCTTCCAGAGCGTTGTTCATCTTCCGTACTTGAACCACCCATTTTAAATTGTTGAACCCAGGATTTCACGGTGGAGTATGATGGTGCATTATCACCATGAACAGAATCCAATGCATCTTTGATTAATTGTGGCGCATAACCTTTCACATAAAAGTGTTTAATTACCGCACGAAACTCTTTATTTTCCATTTTTCAAAAATTATAAAACTTGTTTATTTCAATCACCTGTAACAAATAAAATAATCATTAAATATTTTGGAAATTTTGACAGATGGCTTATAAAAGATTGCTGTTAAAAAACAAAAAAAAAGTTGCTAGTAAAACAGAAAATGTGCCAGGCCAGTTAGTTTTGCGGTCGCCCTCGTATATTTCTTTTAAATTTAATATTTTTGGTTTTAAATTTTTAATTTTTTAAATAAACGAAGTCGCCCATTTTTTTTAGAGCTTCTCATGTGTGATTTGCATGTGTGCTTCGGAAAACAACAATTACAATAATGTTGGGATAATTATGGCGGTCCCAAAAAATTCAGTTAATAATAGAAAACCCTTAAAAATAAAACTATAAACGACTATAAACATTTAAAAAAATATAAAAAAATTGTCTTAAAACCAAAAAAAAATATATAAATTAAAATTCCACTACATTATTAATATCGTAGTATTCTGTTTCTTCAAATGGCCCAAATTTCGTACAAATCGTTAGACCCGTTCCAGCTAAATTTTTAATGAAACTTAAAAATGCATATTTTGGCAATAATAGCTTGTTTAACCCACTCTATCAAAAAAATATGATAGGAAACTAAAACCTAGTCTTGTCAGAATGCCTCCATGGAAACATCAAGAAGTCACCCTCCTCATGTCTTCTAAGGTCCATATACACAAGGAGACGAAGGTCCTTACCGAACGCAGACAAAATATCTTATTGTCTAAGCAGCACCTGCATAGGTGTTTCGCAGTAGTCATCCAAAACACTATCTTATGGACAGAATGCCTCCACCCTAGCAGAACAGGTACGATGATCTTCATAATCTAGTGAAGAAGATCCAGCAGTCGCAATGGCAGTGTGTACCTTCATAGTGAATGTAGTGATTGGGGAAAATCTTTAGGAGATTGCACCAAAGGAGAAGGTACGAGTACTACCTCGGCAGACGCGATAGGTTCTGGCTCAGCTGAGATCTTAATAGTGCAGCAGCCTTAATTCGTATTGGGCGCGAATTGATGGAAACGTCTCGGACATAAGTCCAGCTGACTATAAGGGACCACATGACGTGCTGCATCTTTATTATCGTCCGGGCTAGGCCACTAAGTTAACCCCTAGGTCTCATCGGAGGCGTTCTGTTCAAGTGACGCATTTTCGTCCTCTGGGTGTCGAAGCAGTCCCCCCATAGACGAACAGTTCTCACAATACTTAATATATTATTGTTACAACAACAACACTTATGAGACACATCCTTGTCGCGTCTGCAGATGACAAAGACATTTTTGGAAGAACCATGCGAAATGTCTAAAATGGATGAAGGACAAGACCAAAATTATGGCATTAACTGTCCGAGATAACGAAAAGGCGAGGTCGCGCAGGTAAATAGGTGCTACTTTGGGCTCAGTAATCAGATTCAGAACAGCACCCACCACTCTCAAGAGACAAAGATACGAGGATTGGAAGAACCATGCGAAATATCTAAAATGGATGAAGGACAAGACCAAAATTATGGCATTAACTGTCCGAGATAACGAAAAGGCGAGGTCGCGCAGGCAAATAGGTGCAACTTTGGGCTCAGTAATCAGATTCAGAACAGCGCCCACCACGATCAAGAGACAAAGATACGAGGGTTGCTATTTATATTTCGGGTACTGACAATACTAGTGTACCCAGATGCAAACTGGAATTTCCATTGGAAACTTTGACATTTTTTAGCAAAACTTCACTTAGAACGTTTTGTCATTTGAGGGCGAATTGTTTTGTTTACAGTCATCTCAGTCAAAAAATTTAATTATCCCGTAAACATTTTCATGCGTTGATTTTTTACGATTATCGTGACAAGAGTGATTAACATGTTTCGACTTTTGGCGATGAAGCCAGAGTTCAGTCTCGGACGCCGTCCGCTCCAGGATGAATTTCGTGTAGGACGTCCAACTTTGGCCATTTGGCCTGAAACCATCGATGCTGTGCTGATTAAGCAAGACCAACATCATGTGACATACCGTGAGATTGAGGCATCCTTGGGCATTAGTATGACAAGCATCAATAAGATATTGCATGTTCATTTCGCCGTGAAAAAAATATGTTCTCGTTTGATCCCACATAATTTGACGAATGCTAAAAAAATGGCTCGTATGAATTGGTGCAAAGAGATGTGGAAAAAGTATAGCTGCGGTAGCTCAAAGGCAGTGTATAACATTGTCACAGGTGATGAATCATGGATCTATGCATATGAACCCGAAACAAAACAGCAATTGACCGTATGAGTCTTTCAAGACGAGCCAAATCCAACAAAAGTTGTTCGTGGAAGAGGTACATCAAAGCAAATGATTGCGTTTTTTTCGGTATCACCGGCCATGTTGCCACAGAGCTTTAAGTGGAACGTAGGACGGCCAATTCTGAGTAGTATACTCGTACAACCATCTGTGTGCCAACAGTGTTCGAAGAAATGAGGAAAGATAATAAGAGACGAAGGATCATTTTGCATTAAGATGACCTATTTGACCACTCAAGATGTCGAATTGATGGGCAATCCACCGTACAGCCCTGATTTTGCACCCAATGACTTCTTTTTATTCCCTAGCATCGAGAAAAAAATGCGTGGTCAACGTTTTTCTTCGCTCGAAGCATTCAAAAATCATGTTTTAGAGGTGTCTCAATTGGAGAGGAAAAAGTGCTTCGAAAATTGGTTTGTGCTTAAAGGAGAATACGAGTATTTTAAAAAACAATACAACCATTTCCAGTGATAAATTATTGTGTTTTTATTGCCGGACCCGAAATATAAATAGCAACCCTCATAACACTTTAAAATACATGAATGAAACCCGTGCTTCAATATAGCGCCAAAGCATGGAGCTATCAATAGCGGGTATTAATATTACTGGGAATATACAAAAGGAAACGTCGAGAAAATGTTTAGTGCCAGGTGGTTAGGCGGGAAGTACATGAGTATAACGAACCGTCAACTACAACCTATACTAATGAAGTTAGATGCATCACAATACAACGATATTGACAAACTATCAGTAGATGACAACTACCACTGAAAGCGCAGACAGGGAATTCTAGACTTTACCAAAGGAATCAAGCGAAGGAGCATGCAAGAATTCTTGGAACTAACTACTATATAGTTTGCTCGGACCAACTAGGTCCGAAGTCACCCCAAGTAAGTAATTCTCGCAACAGTTCGTCATATCCGAGCTCAGGTTAAAATCCAAATCTTGGCAATTTGCGACTGCCCGAAATTGCCTCATATTAAACAGCTCAATATGATTTAAAGATATAATTAAGTCAGTGGATAAATGGAAAGGTGTGCCACAACCCCTCTAACGCTGTTCATTCAAGTTTATTCAATGTGGTTCTAAGCTTAGTAAGCAAATCACAATACATCATTCGATTCAAAGCCTGTACTCGTATTCACACAAATATAGGAGTATTCATAGGTTTGAAGAAACTTTTTCTAAAGGAAAACAAAGTTTTTCGTTTGATATCAACTTCTGGCCAAACAATTTTTCCATCCAGCGTACGTACAAATAATTCATCTGATTCTTATTTGCCTTTTTTGTTGTGTCGTTTTTTCTTTGTTCTCTTTGTGCAGTTCGCCTGGATGTTGGATTCACAGCCTATTATGGATGTTTCTCTGCATCATCGCTTCGCAATTGGGCAATTTGTCGATATGTCTGGCGATGTGATAAGTCATTTGAATATCTCCCATGTGCGGCCGGATGATGGTGGACTTTATAAATGTATAGCAACCAATACCATGGGCAGTGTGGAACATTCGGCCCGTCTGAACGTCTATGGTAAGATTTTATTGTATGGCATTGTTGGTGAAACTCCATTTACATAAAAGAGATATTTTTTATGACACCTTTTTATATATATATTTAATTTTAAGCATTTGTTATATTTATGAAGTGTATTATTTGTCAAATTTGAATGTTGGCGGAAATTTAAAAAATCTATATTATTAGATTTTAGAGCAACAGTTGCATGTTTTGCATAGTTTCTCCAGCATATTTTACGCTATTAGTTTTACATGTATTTTTTTGCCGGGAAAAAAACGTAAACGTTTCAACAGTAAAAGGAATGTATATTTTATTTTATAAATCTGTGCTAGCACTAAAACACCTTGTGTCCGAAATCATAGTTTTGAGATATTATCCGTTTTTGCCAATTTTTATTTTCTTATAATTTTTGAAACATTAATCCCCAACTCAAATTTTGCTTAATGTAATGTGTGTGACTGAAAATAAATTATATCGTATCAAAAGTGGAAAAAAATGAATGATCTTCGTAGCCAAATTTTATAATAAAATGTTAATAACCTTTTTCAGAACAGAAAATTCCTAAGTCGGACTTGAACAGAGGCTTAACAAGTTGCATCTTATATAGTGTGTGACTAAAATAAATTTAATCGTATCAGAAGAAAAAACTGAATAATCTTCGGAACCAAATTTTGCAATAAATGTATATTTTTAAGTCGGTCTTTTACATAGAATGTGAATGCCTATGCATATGTGACGCGCAAAATACAAAGGGACCTAAGGTTAAAAACCAGTTTTGTTCAGGACAGCCATTTTAAAGATTAGGTCCCTTTCTATTTGCGCTTAGAATCGTCGACTTCACTTTCACAAAACGTGCATATCTCTGGGAGGGAGGGAACACTTTTGGGGCATGGGATCGGTCTCATTCGATACTCAGATGTTGTCCACATCAAAAAAAGAAAAAAATGAAAACTGATTTTTTTACCCTTAGGTCTCTTTCTCTATGCGCTGTTACATATATAAAATGCATTAGCTGCAGTTCGGAGCGACCTTTAGTCATATATATAGTCACATAAAATGTTCATCAGCCATTGTTACACTGAGAAGAAAATAACATTATATAAGGTTAACTTAACCATAAATAAACATGATATGGAGTCTACGTTATAAATTTGAACATTTTGCTGTTGATTGGTATTTAACAATAATAAAAGTTAATTTAACTATTCTATGGTTGAATTTTTTAACCATGAAAATTGTTTATTTTAAAATAATTTCTGTTTTTTTTACAATGCATTGTTGAGTTTTTTAATCATTAAAATTGTTATTTTTAAAATAATTATTGTTGTTTTAACAATGCATTGTTTTTAACCATGAAAATTGATATTATTAAATTTTCAAAGTTAATTTATTGAAACAATACATGTTCAATTTAACAATGAAATAATTAATATTATTAACTATGAAGATTGGTATAAAAAACATTTTTATTATTAAGTTAACTAATAATTGGTTACTTCTTTTAACCAGAAATAAAGTTACTGTTACAATTTTTAAAATTAGATTAACTTAAAAACTATGTTTTGTTTACATTTATTCGGTATTTCTAATTATTATTTCTGGTTCGAGACCTTTTTGCTGTTTCTTTTTCAGAATCAACTAAAATTTTGGTGATATGTATTGGCTACAGTTGCCAGGCAGACTCTACAGTTGTTTCTAAATCTGCCAAGGTATTTCTTCAGCAGTCTTTGCAACGATTACTTCGGCTACAAATCAAATGACTTATACTGTAGTACCATTATGATTAATGAGAATTGCACTTTGCGTATAGTCTTAGAACTGTGCGAAAATAAATGATATTGCGCTATGAAGATTGTACAGCTAGCATTTGCATTTGGTGGTAGTGATGAATTGACTTTATCGCAATTACAAACGTTTAGAGCAGAGGAAGAAAGGAAAATGAGTGGGGGATAAGAGACAGTCGCAATCGTTGCAACTTCCTGCAACTTACTTCTGAACTTCGTATAACACAAAGCAGATCAAAAACTTCGATACAACAGAGCCGAATGATCTTAAAATTTTTCTTTAGGTAGCACATTTTTCTGCCTCTCTCTTAAAAAAACCAGCCTTATATAATGTTAACTCAACTATTTCGTATGTGTATTTGACCTTATATAATGTTAAAGTATTTTGTCTTCGTTATCAAACATTTACTATGAAAAATTTGATCAGATACATGGTTAAAAAATCATTGTATTTTCGGCCCAGTGTATCAACAAAACATATTACATTTTAAAATAATTATGTAATAATTGATTTTATTAGAAGCGCATTAAGCAAGTATTGACTGCGTTTAGTAAGACACGCCTTTAACATATTTCAATTCTTACATTCTAAAATATTATAGGGCTACGTTGGGAGCTAGTAAGACAATAACTTTAAAAAGTTTTTTAAGTTATTTTCCTTAATCCTATTAGGTCTGCCGACAAGAGGTTAAGGCAAAGTAAACAAAGTGAGCAGTTTTATTTAGTTACTTATATATATTAAAATATATGTATATATATATATATATATATATATATATATATATATATATATATATATATATATATATATATATATATATATATATATATATATACTTAAATAAATTTTTCCATAGTACTCGTATTATTTGATAATTTGTTTAATTCATAGGGTACTTTAACTGCTTTTAAACTTTGGCAAAGCTATCAAATTCGTTGTTCTCTTTCTTCTAAAGGGTATTTTTTTGGACAATCTGGCCACACTTTTTGCGGGGTCGGTCTTTTTGTCAGCTGTTACTTGATTAATGCTTAGTTTGGTTTGGCATTTCATAATAAATGAACTTATTCCGAAACAACGTTTGCAAATCGTGAATATTTATTACCAAATTAATGGTGCAGTTCGAGCGACGCATTACAAGAAAATTTTGCTCAGCGACGAAGCTCACTTTTAGTTGAATATGTTCGTCGCAACCATAGTATTGTTTATTGAATTTAATTTTGACAATACTATGATTGCTGCAATATTAATATTGTTGAAAAGAAATAATATTTTTATTGAAAAATTTAAAACTGATGATATGGTTGAAACGGCAATATAAATATGTTTGGTGTTACAAAAGTATTGTTTTTTGGGTTTTATGTTAACAATATTATAATTATGGCAATCATACTGTATGATTGTAATTTTTCTTCATTTGAATATGCTTTTTAGAACAATGTTATTGTTAAGGATCTAATGCAATAATAGTAAATTTTACATTGAAATTAATATTGTTTAAGCAAATTGGTTTGTTAAACTAAAATATTTTTAATAAAAACGCTTACGTCTTTTTAAACTGTTTTTTTCTACTATTAAATGAATCACTCCTAATATTTTGAATATGATGTATTTTTAAATAACTTTCATAATTCAAATCTATAGTTGACAACTTAACCCAATTCTAATAAATAATTTTAGGGTTCATAGTATATTTGTGCGTGATCATACTATAGTTTAGGCATCGTAACTGATTGCGTGTAAATCATACGATGGTTGTGAGGATCATACTATGGTTGTATGTAAAACATACTATGGTTGTGAGGGTCATAGTATGATTGCGGAGGTCATAGTATGGTTAAGTGTAAATTATACTTCAGTTGTAGGGATCATAGTATGGTTATGTGTGAATCATACTATTGTTGTGATGATCATATTATGGTGGTGAAGATCATAGTATGGTTATTTTTAATCATACTATTGTTGTGGGGATTATAATATTGTTGTACCACAACCATATTGTTATCCCAACCATACTTTTTTTTCTACGTGCAGTCAATGGGGAACGCTATAAAGCCTTGGGCCTGTGGCGTTAGCCAAGATCGTGAGTGTTAACACCCCTGGACTAATTTTTGTGGGGTTACGTGAAGTCGCAGATAAGATCGACACGATTGACGCCTTGGAAGAGAATATTCGGTGTCTTTTTGCTGACATACGGTCCCAAATGCTGCAAAAAGTGGTCGAAAATTGGGTCTCTCGGCTGGAGTATATTTGAGGGGCCGCGGCAGCCTGCCCACTTGCCCGAAATCATTTTTAAAACAAAATGGCAAAATGTTATATTTTTTGTAAAGCTATATATAACATAAATATAATATGCGTTTTATTTCTTCTTCAAAAGCACACGTCTAAATAACACCCTTTGTTTAAAAAAAAAACTAAAACTTTCCTATCGTTTGCAACGTCGATATGTTTTGCAAGATCAATACCTTTTTATAATATTTTACTGTGCATTTATGCGTTAAGCGTTTTTGTAGGACTTACCAGTATGTGGAAAACGTTAAATATTGATTGATAATCACGGCAGCTTCTGGGACGAGAAATAAACCATGATTATATAGTATTATGATTAACAGCCCTTGGTGGATGTTGTAGCGGCAGATAGTACCGGGGTGACAGCCCTTGGCCGAAGAATTCCTTCTTTGGGTCGATCCGGTGCTTAGAACCGGCTGTCGTAGGATCGTGCCTTAAATGTCCTTTGCAGTTGCTCGGGAAATGTAGTTTGCACACTGAAAGAAATAAAAGTTATTCATCATTAAACGCTCTCTTTATTGGTGTAAACTTTATTTAATTCATGGGGATTTTTCGATAATTATTAATATTGCAATTTATTATTTGTTTTTACCAGTTCCATTAGTATGACATTTCTTAAATAATTTATCTCTTTCACAACTAGATGGATAATCCGATGCTGAGAAATTTAAGATACTTTTTTCCCCGATTTGACTATAGGTTTAATCGTGCTTTATGTATAGAACCCTACTAATAACTAATGGGGCAACTAATAACTAATGTACAATTATTCGTTTGTACAATAAACTAATAAGGACAAGAAGATATTTTGCTCTAATAACCAAATAACGGGTATTTTTGGGGCCTCTAATTAGCATTGCCTACCACTTTAAATCTAGCGAAAATTTTAAATTATCGAATACCAATTTAAGTCCGAAAAAATTGGAAACACAAATTTTTTGTTCGTGCATAACTCTTAAACTGAAGTATATTGAAAACAGGATATCTGAAGGTAGACCCTGAAGGCAGGATATCTGACCCTTGCGCTTGTCAAAAAGTCAAATGTCATCCAAATCGAATAAGAACTATAATTTTGGCGAGCATATAAAGGTTTTTCGCACTGATTTATTGAACACATCAATGAACAACTGCTTTCGAACCGCAACGGGCCTTCTACGAGCTACGCCTATAGAATCCTTAAGGTGGAGGGGAACTTCCAGAATTTTCACAGAATATTAAATAGATGCTCTTCGAACTTGGCATCCAGATCTATTACAACTATCCACCATGGTTTACATCGTCTCTTTTGGAAACACTTAAATTCAACAGCCCATTTACCGCCTTCTTCCATTAAAAATATTGCAGACATGCTAAGAAACTCGAACATTTGTATTCCCAATAAACCTTCTGATCATTCTGATATACCAACACACATATCGGTCGATGATGAACTAGCCCTATATATGAAGAATGATTTCCACCCTGACATTTTTAAATCACTCTTAGCCGAAAAGATTGAATAATTTTCACCTGACATCGTTCTATATACTGATGGATCCTTTCAAGCCGGGAAGACGGCATACTCTATCGTTAGGACAAATTCTGACAACTCATTCAGAACTACACATCAGAGTCGACTACCTGATAACTCTGGAATATTTTTGGCTGAAGTTGCAGCCATAAGGTTTGCATTGGACTATGCAGCTGGCTTGAATCTTAAGCCCTTAATTTGTACGGACAGTCTCAGTGCTTTAAAAGCAATTCAGAAACAGAATATTAGTCTTAAATCGAACATTATTTCTGAATATGACCAGAGTGTCTCATTTGGAATAATGTGGATTCCATCTCACATCGGCATACCGGGCAATGAATGTGCAGATCAGGCAGCTAAAGACGCTATTCACCTACACGACGTTACCGAGATACCTTGTTGTCCTTCAGTTATCAAAAAACAGTTCAAAGCTGCAGAACTTGGCTCAATCGTGACAGATTGGAATCGTCTACTTCATTCTTACGGCAACACAACCCAAGCTACCGCAGGCCCAAATATAATAATACGTTTTCCAGAAAACAATGCATCACTCTAGCATGTTTAAGAGTCGGAAAGACAATTTTCAATACTCGACATTATTACACAAGAACAAGTCCATCTAAATGTACCTTCTGTGACGTCACTTTATCAATCACCCATATCCTGACTGAATGTATTCATTCTAAACTGGATGAACCTCTTGAAAATATATTGGACTGCACTACCAACCTGATGCTGTCAAAATTTAACAGTAGTCTTAATATCCACAATATCAATGAAGTCTAGTCTGGAGTTCATCATACAAACCAGATTGATTATCTTGATAACTTAGTTTAAGATAATATAATTTAATATTAATTTTGCTACGGCGGGCGCATATGGTCTTTGTAACCCCGCGCCTCTGAAAATACTTATTTTATAAATTTATTTGTAAAATATATCTAAATAAATAAATAAATAAATAGTAATCCAAAAATCAATAGTGCAAACTCCGACAGTGCCAAGTAAACGCTTCACTCTTAAACACATAAGCCGTTTGTGGCAACCCAGAAAGAACAAAATAAAAGGCAAGTCATTGGCCCAAAACCATACACAATGATGGTTCAAGTACTCACAAAGCATCCGATATCTAAAAATCAAATGTTTTCTGGCAAAGCGTCTTGAATGACAAAATTAGTTAACACTTCGTCGGTTGAATACAAAATATGCAAAGCAGACCTTAGAAAATTTGCTGTATCTGTTTGTCTATATTTCATTCCCAATATGAACTTGTCGAAATCACACACACATAACTTTCCTAGATTGGGGTAAAAACGGCAGTCTCTGACGAAACTCTTTTAGATTCGCAACTGTACCATTGTCCTCCATTGGGACCTGCATAGAAAGACTGAGGACACCAACGTCCTCTAAGATAACCCTAAGAGCCCCTAAATTTACATTTGGTGAAATTACTATTCATTCTATTTACACAGAATCGTTACCACAGCCGATTTTGTTTTGCCAACCGAATGATTGAGGTTGCACGTAAATTGCGCATTGCGAATGTTAGTTGCTGCCCTGTAGTTTACAGTAATTGGAACTAAAATATCGCTTAAATATACGAAATAAACTAACCGACAGAAGAGAATTTTTGGAACAAGACATGCTATGTTCAACGCAAATATTTAAAATTTTTATCAGAGGCCAACAAATATTTGCTTAAACTCTTCAAGTAATCTAAAATATTGATGAAAGTGATGGAAGATTTTTACTGAAAAATATTGGACTAATTGATTGGTTTAAGGTTAGACATAATCGAGTTATATTATTTTCAAAATGCCTATTGAAACCAAAAAAATACCATTAATCAACCCGTTTTTGTTTATGATGAAATTTTAGTTATCGTCACTAATAATAAAACTAATAACAAAAAAAGTCTGCGGCAGAATGTTTGATAGTCAACTATTTGCCAGATTCGCTCAAGTAAAGTAATTAATATTTTGTTAACGATATAGCCAAAAATCTACTGAACTTTAGGCACTTTGAACTTTGAATAACTCAAAATTTAATCGGTTGTAAAGTTTTTTAGCATGTTGAAAGCGAATTTTAATACGCTATAACGGACTTAATATGAAAATACAACACTGGTAAAGAAACCAAAAACAATTTAGGCTGCTCAAAGTAATTTTTTGTAACGAAAATTTGAAATTTCTGTAAAAGTTTGCCAATAAATTCAAAAATTCTTATCCAAAGTAAACGCGCTGATTATCGTTAAAAATATCAATTTCTCCTCTAAACACCGCATTCAAATTTAGGGTTTATTTAAACAAAAAACGGAAATAAGGGATTACATGAATATTTCCTTAACTTGAGGGAATCAGGCAAATCGGAGGCCAAATTTGTGATCAGCAGCCTATAACTATAATTGGCTATCAAACCTTCTAGCGCAAATTTAGTGTTGACCAGTGTAATTGGTTGCAACAACAATTTTTTGCAAAACTATTGGTTGCCACAACCACTACTTGTGGTTAAAGGAGGCTTATGGCGAAAACTTGGTGTTGACATTGATGCTACCAGTCAGTCAAGAGTTGCATTACGACCGGGTGCTACGAACCATAGAGCAGTGGAGGCGTATGATAGACCTTAAACCCACACCAAGCGATAGGTGTGTGGTACAGCTGATCCTCAAATCGTTTCTTTCCAACATATCTGGTGAACCGTTGATAGTCGCATTGTAGTTCATCCCAGTCCTTTGAAGCACTGTGGTTAGGGCTATTTAGAACGTCGAAAATGATTTTCTTTCTTGTCCATTGCATTCTTAATGTTCAAACAACCATTCGCCGTATTAAAGACTTTTAAAATGTTCTGTAGTCATTAGCTCTTGAGTCAATTAAACCTTATAAGCGTGTAAATTAAAATTTTTATTCAAAATTAGCATCAGTGATGTTTCTGCAATGTTCAATTGTTGGACACGACTACAAGCCGAGGTTGAACCACTCTAAAATTATAGTTAAGCCCTTTAATGTCCGCCATGTTGTAAGGCAAACTCTGGCCCATCACTATACTTAGTAGGGACATAAGTACTGGCTCACAGATTTTATGCTGCAAAATAAAAAGTACTTATTTTTTGGACCAAATATGTTTTAATATATTTAATGATGTATATTGTATCCAAACAGAATCTACTTATTCGAAATGTCCGCCTTTTGCCTTTACACACGCCTTAAGTCGCACTAGCCAATCGCCAATAGCTGCACGAACCTCGTCCATTGGAAAATTGGCCACAGCTCGAACCGAAGCAGTCTTAAGAGATCCGATGTTGGGGTATCTTTTGTGACAAACCTTGTCCTCTAAAACCGTCCACATGTTGTAATCCAATAGGTTCAAATCTGGACTGCCTGAGGGCCATTATTCAAAGGAAATGAACGCTGGCAAATTGTTTCATAGCCAGGCCTGGGACGTTTTAGCCTTGTGGGCCGGCGCAGAATCCTGCTGGAAAGTCCACGGCTGGTTTTGGAACAGAGAATTGTTTTATGGTAATCTTTGGCCGATGTTTTCACTCCTTGTTCGCAGAAATGCAGATCAGTGACCCCATCGTAAGAGACACCCCACCAAACAATGACTGAAGCTGGGTGATGACCCTTTTCCACCTTTGGGATCAGGTCAGATGCTTCCTTAGATGACCGAGCATACACTCTATCAGTTTGCTTGTTAAATTTTTCCTGAACTATAATAATTTTTTCATCGGTGAACAAAATTTTTCTGTGCAAGTTATCAACGTGCTTCACCAAAAGACGTTTGCATTTTTCAATCCCATTTTTTTTTTAAAGCTGCAGTCAATAAATGTCCGGTACGTCGTTTGAAAGCCCCAAGTCCCAAGTCTTTTTTAATGATTCGACTCATGGAGTTTTGCGTGATACTCATCTCACGGGCCATGATTTTCGGTTTTCGGAGCGGATTTCTGTGAATTCTTGATTTAACGGCTTTGATGACATGCGGTATTCGAACAGAGCGTGGGCGGCCCGACCCGACCGGTGGCGGTCTTTTACATCTCCACTTTCCTCAAACAGTTTAATGCATCGGATTATCACGATAAGAGTACATCGATGAACTTAATTCTTTGTATGACGATGAAGCACCATCCTATAGGAAAGTAAAAAACTGGTTTAATGAGTTCAATTGTGGCCGACGCTGGCTCAAAGACGAAGGTCGTGAAGGTCGTTCAAAAACGGCCGTTGTGCCAGAGAACATTGATGCCGTGCGTGAACTGATAATGTAAGATCGTCATGTGACATACCGTGAGATAGAGGCATCCTTGAGCATTTTTTCCACCAGCGTACATTCGATATCGCATGAACACCCGGCCTTAAAAAAAAGATTTGTTCTCGTTGGAACCCGCACAATTTGACAATCGCTCAAAAAACGGCTCGTGTCGATTGGTGCAAAGAAATCTGGAAAAATATACGATCGCGGTGCTTCAAAAGACGTTTATAAGATCGTCACAGGTAACGAATCATCGATCTATGTGTATGAGCCCGAAACAAAAAGCAATCGACCGTGTGGGTCTTCGAAGACGAGCCAAATCCAACAAAAGTTGTTCGTGGAAGAAGCACTTCGAAGCAAATGGTCGCCTGTTTCTTCCGCAAAACTGATCATGTGGCGACTGTTCCGCTTGAGCAACGTAGGGAGGTTAAGTCTGAGTGGTACACCACAATTTGTTTGCCTGAAGTCTTCCAAAAAATTCGAAAAACGAATAAGTGAAGACAAATCATTGTGCACCATGACAATGCGAGCTCTCACACATCGGCTCAAACCAGCGCCTTTGTGACCGGCTAAAACGTCGAATTGATGGGTCATCCGCCGTGTACAGTCCTAACATGGCACCCACTAACTTCTTTTTATTCCCGCACATCAAGAAAAAAATGCGTGGTCAACGGTTTTCGTTGCCAGAAGATGCTGATCACAATTAAATCATAAATATTCACAGTTTTATTATTAGGTCAGAAATATATATAGCAGCCCTCGTATATACCTTACTGATCGTAGTAAAATTCTAAAACGATCTAGCCATGTCCGTCCGTGCGTGTCTGTTGAAAACAAAATAGTGGTCAAACGAATAAACCTAGGATCCTAAAATTTTTCATGATGGTGGCTTATGGTCATTATTTGTTTGTGATTGTAAAAGACTAAAATTGGCCCAGGTACCTCGAGTATTTACACATCAAATCATTATTTTTTGTGGACGAAAAAATGGCTAAAATGGGTGCTGCGTATTGGGACGCACTTACAAAGGTCATAGTTGTCGGACGTTTTGGATCATGTGGCCCATGACATGAGGCGCATGGACAAAACGGGCAATCCACATAGGGTACCCACATTTAAGAAAATTTTGTTACGAATCCAAATAGGAAAGGCACAAATGGGAAAGGGCACAAACATAGATCTTTTTTAAAGCTTTAGAAGCCTAGATACGCTGGAAGGTATTTAATGTTTGGCCTGGTCGAACTTAGCGACGTTTTTACTTGTTTCGTAATGTTTTTTTTACTTTTTTAAGTCAATTTTTTCTTCTTTTAGCTTTTTTGTATACATTTAAGAAGACTTTCTTTGAGCTTTGGTCCGAGTAATGTTATCTGGCAATTTCTAACACAATTTTCTTCAGCATCTCCATAAAAACGTCGCAACGGCAGTAATTTCTTTCTGCAGATCTGAAGAAGATGGAAAAAATGCCTTTCATTTTTGCTCACAAAGAACTACTTTGTTTTTAATTTATTCTAGTCACACAAATTTACTTGCTTTTTTGCATTTGCATTCTCAGTCCTCTTCTGTTCACTGATATTTGCTGACCTTTAAATGAAATACTTTTTTTTTAAATATCACTTTGGACGGTCCTTTACGAAAAGTACAATTTTAAATTGAAATTTTTGAGTTTTTTTTTTACAAAACTGGCAGAAAAAACTGAAACAAACAAAGAGGAAAATCATCATCTATGAAAATATGGACTGTACACACAGATAAAGCAGAGGGAAACAGCATTGAAAATGAACGAAAAAAAATTGTTCCTGATTGAAAATAGATACCAAAAGTGTACAGTCGTACATGTATGTACGAGTATGTGTATGTGTACTGCAGTGTCCTTTGCCACACTTACACTTCAACTACGAACACCATCGCCATAGTAAAAACCAACTCGAGAACGATTATACGTTGAAACATACCTCTGTAGAGCGATACGGCACAGTATCTGTGTCCTGGCTAGAAGGAATGCACGAATAGTACTTGTATACGAGGGCTGTTCAAAAAAGCGCTGCTAAAAAAGGCAAATTTCTAAGATGCTAGTCAAAAACAATCCTTAATAGCAAGACATGTTCAAAGCCGAGTACAAATTAGTATAAGTATATCTATGAGAGATCTATAGGGTGATCTAAGTAGATATACTTTTTTCAATAGCCTTTTTTTGACATATCACGTGTGAGTCGTGTCATGCTGTCATGTTATTTTTGTTTAGTATTGTTCGGCATTTCATCATGAAAAGACTTACGCTTAAACAACGTTTACAAATCGTTCAACTTTATTACAAAAATTCACGTTCTGTGAGGAATGTGTTTCGTGCACTTCGTTCCACTTATGGTCAACATAATCGGCCAACATTTCTGGCTCAATAAGTATGTAAATAAGCAAAATTGCCGCATTTGGGACGAAAAGCAATCAGAAGAGGTTCAAGAGCTGCCACTTCATCCAGAAAAAGCAACGGTTTGGTGTGGTTTGTGGGTCTGTGGAATCATCGGTCCATATTTCTTTAATAATGATGCCGATGAGAACGTAACAGTGATAAACGACTATTTGATGCCTGAAATTGAAGCTCGTGATCTCGGCGACATTTGGTTTCAGCAAGACGGCGCCACTTCCCACACTTCGCATCAATTAATGGATTTATTGAGAGAACACTTCGGTGAGCAAATAATTTCACGTTTTGGGCCGGTCGATTGGCCACCAAGATCGTGTGATATCACACCGTTATACTTTTTCCTGTGGGGATATGTAAAGTTTTTGCAGACAAATCCGCTTTGATTCAGCTTTTGGAAGCCAACGTTGCGCGTGTTATTAACGCCATACCTGTCTAAACGAGTCATGGAAAATTCGACTCTGAGTCGTAGCAACAGCCAATATTTGATAGACATAATCTTCAAAAAATAAATGCCAAAGGCTGTTCTTTTTAAATGATAATAAGCATTCCCCATTCAATTTGAATTTTCTGTATTTTCTTCTTTAAAAAAGTAGGGAACCTCAAAAATAATCACCCATTATTACTAAGCCTATTAAAAGTAGACTATAAGTATATTGGATTGGACTAGAAGTTCAGCTCAGAAGTCACAAAATAAATAAACGAAGTAACGAAAAATCAAAAAACTTAGAATAATGCTGGCTTAAGTTCATAAGCTGTTAATAATTTTAAATGGACTAAATCGGCCTTAGGGGTAAAAGTTTCTCTTTAAGAGACTAAAGGTACCTCAGGGAATAAAACCACTCTTTAAAGTACTTGCCTAATAAATAATATTTTTGATGAACGAGCAGTAGTTAACATGGGGGCTGTCAGTTGAGACTCAGTTGATACCACAAAAACGGCATATTTGCGGGATATATGGTCCGTCACAACGAACGATGAATAGTCGTACAGGAATTCAAATATTAAAGCAAATTTTGCTATACATCTAGCGTATAAATTGTAAAGTTTTTTTTTAGGAAAAGGGTAGCCTTCATGTACCAATGGGTCCAAAATAAACGGACTTCGAGGTCAAAAGAGGGAACCACCGGGAAAAATATAGGCAAATATGGATTTATTTTGAAGATTTTACTAAGATAATCTGTAAAGTAAGTTTGATGTCAAATGTTTGTAACTACACTTAAAAAAATGTACATAAAATCAAAGAAAATCGGACATGGTCATCTATAAGATACCCTTATTTTATTTAGAGAATTAAACACCTCTGTCTGGAAATTGTACACATTCGGACTTTATATGTTGAAGGTAATTTGCTATCGCTCATAACGCACCATACTAAATTTGAGCGTGATCGGGTAAAATTTGTGGCTTTTAGAGCTGCAGGACCTCAAATCGAAGGGGACCTTTGTGTGGGAGCTATTCGCAAACATAGGCCGATATGATCCAACTACACTTGAGATATTTGTGGGACACTCGGTATTTTCTGTGCGAAATTAGGTGAAAATTGGTTGTAACATAAGGCTTTTAGAGCTGTGGGTTCTGAAATCGAGGGCTATACCAAAATATGGACGTATGAGGTACAGTTTCATCAAAGTTACTTAAAAGTCGCACATAACGTAACATGTACAATTTTGGCGTGATATGTGGCTTCTTGAGCTGCGGAGTCTGAAATCGTGTGGGACCTTCGCAAACTACACGAAAAAGTGGACCGATATGGTCATATTTTACTTGAGATACTCTGAGCGAAATTTTTTAAAATATGATGTAATATGTTGCTTGCAAAGGCTTTTAGTTTTGTACACACAAAGTTTGGTAGAGAAGGTGTAAAATTTGTGAATTCCAGTATCTAAAATGGAGAAGAACATTTGTCCGGGACCTATTTAAAAGAGTGGACCGATATTTCACCAGAAATATGTTTTGGTCCCTCGTAGTGCTCTATGCGAAGTTTTGGACGGAATCGGTTGTAATTTGTGGCTTATAGACCTGTAGGGGGACATAAAACATCCAGTTGTGCTAACATTGTGCAAAATTCAGTTTCGCTGAAAAAGATGGACGTTATTGAAATTGATAAAAATCGGTTCAGTTTTAGATATAGCTCTCTGACATATGTTCAGCCTATTTTTACTTCTTTCTGTAATTCATGACAGTTCTTTACAAATAATCATTAACCACCTCATCTTAATATAGGGAATATCAGTCCACGCTTTGATATAGCACCAGTACAGAGGTTCATTCCTTATTATATATAATGGGTGATCCAAGTAGAGATACTTTTTTCAGTAGCCTTGTTTTTAAACAGATCACGTGTGAGTCGTGTCATGCTGTCATGTTTTTTTTTTGTTATGTATTGTTTGGCATTTCATCATGGAAAGACTTACGCCTGAACAACGTTTACCACTCGGTCAACTTTATTACGAAAATTCACGTTCTGGGAGGAAAATTTGATACGACATAATCTTCAAAAAATAAATGCCAAAGAATGTTCTTTCAAATGATAATAACCATTCCGCATTCAATTTGAATTTTCGGTGTTTTTTTCTTTACAAAAGTATGGAACCTCGAAATGGATAACGCGTCACAACCGCTATAGAACACCGATTACGATTTCGATCACATTTGTTGTGGTATATGACGATAGACAAACAACCAATTTTGGACTGAATTAGATCATATAGGTCTGATTTTTCAAATAGAATACATACTCGTACATATAGTTTGGGGACCACAGAAAGGATTCCAGTTTACATAGACATATGGGAACCAAATAACTATATTACCCAAAAATAAAAAAAAAATTTGAAATTCAATTCATGTAAGCATGGGTACGAAAATGAATATAATTTTCTCACAAATTCACAAATTTATAGCCCGCCCAAGAGGTGACCTAACACCTGTTTTCAATTGGCTTTTCGAACAGCCAGAAGTGCAGGGAATAATTTAGTCGGCCACAGCCGAATTTAGCTTTTTATGCTAGTTGTACAGAGGGTGGAGCGCGGTAATTTGCTTTTTTGCACTGCAGGCTGTGGCGGCACAGTTGGTCGAAGAGAGTGTGCATGGCTTATAGTGGCTGAGATTTGTATTCGTCTGCCTTTCAGTTGCCATCATGCTTGCATTAGGCACGTGAGGAGAGGTCATTTTGTGTTGAAGCGTATTTTTCAAATGCACACTCGATCATTGCAGTGCAGCGTGCTTTTCGTTTACGATTCGTCGTTCCCCCCGCCGACGTGTTCCTGGACGGCAATCAATTGTAAATTGGGTAACTTCATTGAGAACAGCAGGGAATGTGCCATGTGTACGAAGGGGACTTGAGAGAAGAATTACAACACCACAAAACATCGAGAGAGAGAGTTAGAGCAGCAGTACTGTAAATAAAAAAAAATTCTTTGAGGGGTGCTGAGAACTAGCCCGAACGCTTACCACACTTAGCCCCATGCGATTTTTTCCTTTGGGGTTACCTGAAGTCGAAGGTGTATATCAACCGTCCCAACACCATGGAAGAAATACTTTACAATATTGAGTCTAAAATTGGCAGAATACCAGTCGACATGCTGGTTAGAGTTCATGAAAACTTCAGAAAACGTATGCAGCAGTGTGTGGATAGCCAAGGTCGACATTTCCCTTATACACTATTTAAAACCATGTAATTTGAAAATTCCCTTACTGTTCAATATATAATTAAAATATAAAACAAATTTTTTAAAGGTTCTTAATTATTTTATTCCCAAATAAGCAAATTACCGTGCTCCACCCTGTACTTAGTAGGGACATAAATACTGTTACAATATTGAACACACCCATTTCAATAGTAGAACTGAACGTACCCCGTTAATGTCATATGGGTTTTGAAAGCTAGCCTCAATAGCGTTAGTCTGTAACGGAATTTTAAAATTGTTTCAACTTTCATCATGGAGTGGTCAGATAATGAGAACCGTATCGCTGTAATAGCGCTTTTCAAGAGTAAAATGAAAAAAACTATATTTTTAAAACGCTCCGGCCACTAGGGATTAGCCGCATGTTCGTCTACCGAAGCATAAAACTGTTTGAGGAGACTGGAGATGACCGCGACCGGTCTGGCCGACCACGCTCTGTTCGAACACCGCATGCATGTCATCAAAGCCGTTAAATCAAGAATTCACAGAAATCCATTCCGAAAACAGAAAATCATGGCCCGTGAGATGAATATCACGCTAAAGTCCAAGAGTCGAATCATTAAAAAAGACTTGGGACTTGGGGCTTTTGAACGACGTACCGGACATTTATTGAATGCAGCTTTTAAAAAAAATAGGATTGAAAAATGCAAACGTCTTTTGGTGAAGCACGCTGATAATTATCACAGAAAAATTTTGTTCACCGATTTAAAAATTTTTACCGTTCAGGAAAAATTTAACAAGCAGAATGATAAAGTGTATGCGCGGTCATCTAAGGTAGCATCTGAACTGATCCCCAAGGGTGGAAAAGGGTCATCACCCAGCTTCAGTCATGGTTTGGTAGGGTGTCTCCTACGATGGGGTCACTGACCTGCATTTCTGCGAACAAGGAGTCAAAACAACGGCCAAAGTTTACCAAGAAACCGTTTTGGAAGCTGCTGTGAAGCCTGTTCCAAACCCAACTATGGACTTTCCAGCAGGATTCTGCGCCGGCCCATTAGTTAAAACGTCCCAGGCCTGGCTTCGAAACAATTTGCCAGGGTTCATTTCCTCTGAAGAATAGCCCTCAGGCAGTACAGATTTGAACCCATTGCATTACAAATTGTGGACGGTTTTAGAGGATAAGATTTGTCACAAAAGATACCCCAACATTGGATCTCTTAAGACTGTTTTGGTTCGAGCTGTGGCGAATTTTCCAATGGACGAGGTTCGTGCAGCTATTGACGATTGACCAGTGCGACTTAAGGCGTGTGTAAAGGCAAAAGGCGGACATTTCGAATAAGCAGATTCTTTTTGGACCTAAGGGTAAAAACCAGTTTTGTTCAGTAGAGCCATTTTAAATATTTAAATACGTGTATCTTTGGTGTACCATCACTTTCCTAAAACGTGCATATCTCTGGGAGGGAACACTTTTGGGGCATGGGATCGGTCTCATTCGATGCTCAGATGTTGTCCACATCAAAAAAAGTAAAAACTGATTTTTTTTACCCTAAGGTCCCTTTCCCTATGCACTGTCACATATAAGGTTTAACTTTGTCGACTTAACAAAATCTTCACTTGTTAATCGCTGAATACTAGTCATTTATGTAGAGTTTTTGAGAAGTTGGTTTAAAACCCAGTCATACAATTTTTGGCTATATTGGTGTACTATTATTCTAACATCATTTTAATGATGAGCATTTCACATCAGATACTTGATTTAACAGCATATCCACCCGTGTTGGTAAAAAATTGCATTAGGAATAAAGATCTCATATACTAGTTTGAAAACTTGCGTCTACCAGTTTGCCATTACTTCGCGGACATACATTGTTCTCCCCATATGAAAAACAACAAGAAACCTGATCTAATTAGCTTGTGGAGTAATTAACTCCTTCGAAAATTATAATTTCTGTTATAGCAATTGTATTGGACTCGATTGCTACAAGTTCAAATCGACTACTTTCTAAGGTACCCTCGTACATATGAAAGCACAGAGTGGCACTCTGCAAAGGAAATGGATGGATGGCTGGATGGATGGATGGATGGACTGATATACAGTAGTTTCATATAAAATTCCTATTTGACAATTATTATGCAAAACAACAGCACCAACAAAGGGCAACAAATCAGTTCTTTTGTGTGTGTGTCTTTGTGTGATTTCGTTTTGTGGAGAAATAGCCTCCGAACTCCCTGCCATAATGATTCTCTTTTGGAGCAATAACAAAGCCTTGCTCGACAATGTCCTGAATACTAAAAGGTTCGATTATTTTGTTGTTCTCTCATTGACAGACAAGAGAAGGCTGAAAAACAAAATCATGCTTATCATATTGTACGTATGTATGAATGTATAGATGTGTGTGTGTGTGGGTATGCCAGGATGAACAGTATCTGTGTGGGTCTATATCGATGGAGATGTACGGTGCAGTGGATACGGCTGGGACCCCGGTCGCTTCTTCTGTTTGTCTATGCCATAGAACAACAATCACTGTCACTGTCAATTCATATTATAAAAATAAATTGCAAATAGAAAAGGAAAAAAAATCGAAAATAACCAAGAAAGAGGAGGCAATAGTAAACAAATATTAACTATGGTTACTCGAGACTTGTTATGAGCGTCATTTTTGTTTATATCAGCTCCATTCACTTGCCCTGGGTAGGTCTACGCCTAGTGCCAATTAAAGGGTGCCGCAATGTAAACTTTTATGATAGAGTAAGCATTATGAAGCATTAAACTTTAGTTTTAGAAGCCGCAATGTTTTAAAGAATTAATAATATCGACAGTGTAAGTGATATACGAGGGCGACCGCAAAACTAACTGGCCTGGCACATTTTCTGTTTTACTAGCAACTTTTTTTTTTGTTTTTTAAAAGCAATCTTTAATAAGCCATCTGTCAAAATTTCCAAAATATTTAATGATTATTTTCTTTGTTACAGGTGATTGCTGTAAACAAGTTTTATAATTTTTGAAAAATGGAAAATAAAGAGTTTCGTGCGGTAATTAATCACTTTTATATGAAAGGTTATACGCCACAATTAATCAAAGATGAATTGGATTCTGTTCATGGTGATAATGCACCATCATACTCCACAGTGAAATCCTGGGTTCAACAATTTAAAATGGGTCGGTCAAGTACGGAAGATGAACAACGCTCTGGAAGACCGAAAACTGCTACTACTATTGAAAACATTAGAAAAATATTTAATGAAGTTACTAAAGATAGACGAATAAAGCTCAGAGAACTTGCTGATATTGTTAAAATACACGAAAAACAAGTTTGGAGTATTTTACAAAGATTTAAGTTCATCGATGCACTTTTATCGTGATAATCCACGTCGAAACTTGTGAAAAATTATAGCACGAAAATGTTCACGAGTTAATTCCATTTTTTGCCAAATTGATTTTTTCATGTCACTGTAAACAACACAAATGATGGTCGTGCGTCAAATCGTTCTGAGTACGTTTATGCTTAAATACGTCAAACTTTCCAATGGAAATGTCAGATGGCGCCACTAAGTGTTGCCTATGCCAGGAATATATATAGCAACACTCGTATGATTTAATGATAGGTCCAAAAACTTAGCTTTATTATAAAGATAAGGGTTTGCCCTGAACACATTTTTTATTCGACTGCAAAAAGAAAATACTTATAAGTATATTGCGGCAATTATACTATTGTCAAAATTAAATTCAAAAAACAATAGTATGGCCGTCTGTCAGCAACATATCCGCCGAATTTTCTCTTCTAAAACGTCAATCGTGTTGGGTTTTTCTGCGTAGACACAAGCGACTTCACATAACCATAAATCGCACGATCATGGAGTTTACGCCACAGGCCCACGATGCGCCAACCAAATGTTTCCGTCAATAAATTTTATGGTTCGTTGGCTATATGGCATGTAGAGCTATCTTGTTGGAACCAAAGGTCGTCCACATCAACATCCTCCAATGATTTCCTCTGCCCACAGAGCACACCAAACAGTGACTTTTTGAGGAAGAACGGTGGCATCTCAATAATGGCTTGTGGATTTTCATTACTCATAATACGACAATTATGATTATTAACGTACCCATTCAACCAAAAGTGAGCTTAAGCTCTGAACAAAGTTTTCTTGCAAATATCAGGATCGGTGGTTATCTCGTTTTCGACCCATTCACCACGATTTGCAAACGTTGTTCCAGAGTGATCAAGTGACTGACAGCTGTTAAAAAGACCAATTCCGAAAAAAGTGTTGCCCGATTGAAAACCACACGTTTAAAAAAACACCCTTTATAACAAATTATATTCTTAATTTTTCCTTTTTTTCTGTAGTCCCTTTTAAATAAACGGCTTAAAGGCAGCAAATTTCTCCCATTCCGCCAGGAGTACAGTTTTTTACAATTTTGTAAAATATTTTGATCCTTAAATGTCCGTTTTTAAGGACTTGTTTGGATTTCTCGAGAAAAAAGGATCAAATAAACCCATAAGGAGAGGACTTAGAGGGTTAAGATTTTCTACAAAAAATAGTCCTCATAAAATTTCACTGACGATCTTAGACATTACCTTACTGCACTTTTTTCATCTAACATTATGCTCCCTCCGACCAAAAAACGAAAACTTTGACCCACTGAAAAAAAAGAATGACCAGCTGGACTATAAGTTTGTTCTACAAACATGATCTACACGCAGAAAAAAAGTATGGTTGGGGTGACAATATTCGAAGAGGGTCATACTATTGTTGGGTATATGGTTGTGGCACAACATTATTATGGTCCTCACAACAATAGTATGATTCGCACTCAACCATACTATGATCTCCACAACCATACTATAATCCTCACAACAATAGTATGAATCACACTCAGCAATACTATTATCTCCAGTAACATATGATCTTAACAACCATAGTATATTTCTCAAACAACCATAGTATGATCTTCACAACCTTAGTATGATTTACACGAAACCATACTATGATCCCACAACCATAGAATGATTCACACTCAACCATACTATGATCTTCACAACCATACTATGATTCTCACAACAATAGTATTTTTCTCATACCTCCATATGATCCACACAACCATAGTATGCTTCACACTCAACCATAATATGATCGGAAAAATTATTCATTAGGATTGAGTAATGTTGTTATTCAAAAATAGAGATTTTTATCAAGCAAGTTATATTAAATTGCATTACAATTCGTTCATTGCCAGATTAGAGGTCATGTTTATATTGAACATTCCATTCAAGAAACAAAAATATATATTCCAATGGCAGTTGAAAATACTTTTAGTTGCCAGCTAGGGTGAATGCTACTTCACCATCCGTAGACCCCAAGTAACGAATGTGATAAAACCATGATCAATGGCTATATGTGACAGCGCATAGAGAAAGGGGCCTAAGGGTAAAAAAATCAATTTTCATTTTTTTTCTTTTTTTGATGTGGACAACATCTGAGCATCGAATGAGACCGATCCCACACGCAGAAAAAAAGTATGGTTGTGTGTTGGTTATATGGTTGTGGCACAACAATATTATAATCATCACAACGATAGAATTATTCACACACAACCATACTATGATCCCCACAACCATATTATTATTCACATTCAACCATACTATGATCTTCACAACCATATTATGATCCTCATAACCATAGTATGTTTAACGTACAACCATAGTATGATCCTCACAACCATAGTATGACTTACGCACAACCATACTATGATCCCCAAAATTGTTTGTAAAGACTGGAATACGTTGTAACTCAACAATTAAGAATTTATTAAGTAAGTTATGTAACAATAGGAGTAATAATATTTTAGTTATAATAATCCGTAGTTTTTTTGAAAAAATTTAATTATTATTACTATTATTGGGTTAGATTCGTAAATATATCATTGTCAAATTATACAAAAATTAAGGTTTTGCCGGTATGATTGCCGTAATCATGTTATTGTTAACATAAAATCCATAAAAACAATACTTTTGTCCCACCAACCATATTTATATTGTTGCTACAAACATATTTTTATTTTTAAATCTGGCAACAATACTATTGTTACATTTCAACAATATTAATATTGCCGATATCACAGTATTGTCAAAAAGAAATTCAAAAAACAATACTATGGTTGCGACGACCATACTTTTATTGCAGCGAACATACTATTGTTGCCGTGACCATATAATACTCAACATGCCCTTTCAGAATTTTAGGGTCGGCGACTCTGTTCCAAAAAAAAAGTCTCGATTAGTTGGACAGTGTTATTAATAGAAGATTAACGTAGCGGCTAAAATTTTAAATCCATTTATGGGTGAGGGTATATGTAAGTCGGATCAACCGCCTGTAACTTGCCTTCTTGATTGCTCTGTATTTTTAATACAACTTTGCCTATATTTTATTTATACATTTTCCTTGTGATTTTTAAATTTTCGACTGTCAATTAAATTTTAGTCTGCATTTCAGTTCTTTTTATATGAACTAAAAGTTTTTACTGCACTTGTAGGGGTTGCCGAGATGTATAACTATTTTATTTAATTAAAACCTAACATAAAATTAATTGTATTTTTCCAAAGAAATGTTTTTCCAAGACAAAAGATCAAAAATAAACTCACACAAGACAACAGAGGAAATTTGTAGGGTTTCAACCCAAAACGACCAAAGTTCAAATTCATCCACCACCCACTGTGTATGAGAAAGAACTCATGCAAATGATATTAAACTGATATGTTTGTCTTTATGTTCCAGTACATCTGTGGCAACAAATCGTAAAGTCTTATGTCAACAATACGATTTAGTTTATTATTTTTACTCGTATATGCGTATATACATATAAATGAATAATAAACTTTTTATGTGTAAAGTTATATTATTAACAGTTTATTGAAAAATAAAATCGGTTCAGTGGTTCATTGATATTTCGTCTAAAATATTGTTTAAAGCGGATATACATACATAATCTATATTTAATCGAGCACAGATCTTTGGTACATTCATGAGCCAGCAAGAGGTTTTAAAGTCAATACTATTTTAAGGAGTGAGACAAGAAATTCGAAATTGTAAAAAAGGTTTAAGAACAATTTATGATTTTCAACTTACGCTCTTATTGCGTGCGGCCTTAGATAGTTTACATATTATATATTCTCGCATGAAGATGCATGTCTGTATTTGTCTATACACACTCGTAAAACCATGGCCGAAAGTAGGCACACGCAGAAAAACTAACAAGAAATTTGAATTCAGAAAATATTGTGGGATGGAAATAAAATCTTTATAATTTGCATCGGAGAAAAATAGCACTGTAACGCTTTATATTGACAAACGTTTGGTTTCATCAAAAACCTCTACTGACAACAATGAAAATGAAATTCCAGATTTCTTAAAATTCAGTTTTCCTTATTCAAGTCCCAACACATCCCATTAAAAAACAAGGTGAAACTTCTCTCAAATTAGTGAACTGTGCACGTTTCAATTCCCCGGCAAGTGAGCCCGGGACGTACTGTTTAACGCAGTCTCCAAACAGCTAATGGATTTTTTTTATATAAAGGGTGTGCTATTTAAAATTTTAAATTTAAGTATCAATTACTTCGACCTTGAAAGGTATATTTAAGGGTGGTTTTTTAGACGTAAGGTTTTATAAGAAATAAAAAAGGCATATAATTAAATGTTATGACCAATATTTTAGCTGTATTATAAAGATAACACGCAGAGAAAAAATGTGGTTACTAAGTGGTCACGGTAATAATAATATGTTCTTCGCAATAAAAGTATGTTCGTCGCAACCATAGTATTGTTTTTTGAATTTTATTTTGACACAAGTATGATTGCCGCAATATTTATATTAGTGAAATGTAACATTATGATTATTGCCAAATTTGAAAATGAAAATATGGTTGTAGCAGCAATATACATACGAGTATGGTTAGTGCAACAAAAGTATTGTTTTTTTGGTTTTTATGTTAACAATAATATGATAACGGCAATCATACTGTACAATTGTGATTTTTCTTCATTTGAATATGCCTTGTAGAACAATGTTTCACGGATCTAATGCAATAATAGTACATTTTATATGGACAATTAAAATTTTTCGAACTGCGTTGTTAAACTGAAATGTTTTTCTTTATAAAAACGCTTACCTTTTTGTTAAAAGGATTTTTCACTTCTGATCACTTCTATTATTTTGAATTTAATTTATTTTAAATAATTTTCGTAATTCAAATCTATTGTTGACATCTTAACCCATTTCTAATCAATAATTTTGGGAATCATAGTATAACTGTGTGTGATCATACTATGGTTGTAGGGATCTTAACATGGTTGTCTGTGAATCATACCATGGTTGTGAGGATCATACTATGGCTGTATGTGAAATATACTATGGTTGTAAGGGTCATAGTATGATTGCGGAGGTCATAGTATAGTTTAATGTGAATCATACTATAGTGGTGCGGATCAAAGAATGGTTATGTGTGAATCATACTATTGCTGTGAGGATCATAGTATGGTTGTGATGATCATAGTAGGTTGCAGTTGAAACATACTATTGTTGTAAAGATCATAATATTGTTGTACCACAACCATATACCCAACAATAGTATGATGCTCTTCGATTATTGTTTTCCCAACCATACTTTTTTTCTACGTGAAGGGTTTGGCATTAGGTTTTAATAGTGATTTCGAGCAAGTGGCTGCCTTGGCTGACTCAAATAAATTCCAGCCGAGAGACCCAATTTTCGACCACGCCTTTCCAGTATTTAGGGCCGTATGTCAGCAATAACGCGCCGATTATTCTCTTCCAAAGCATCAGTCGTGTCAGGCTAATCTGCGTGGACAAGAGACTTTACAAAACCCCACAAAAAAAAGTGCAGCAGGGTTGAATCACACGATTTTGGCGGCCACGCTACAGGCATACGACGCGAGATAATGCGCTCAGCAAAAGTTTCCTTCAATAAATTGATTGTTTAGTTGACTGTATGGCATGTAGCGCCGTATTGTTGGCACCAAAGGTCGTTCACATCAACATCCTCCAAATCAACGACGAAAAAGTCATTAATCATGGCTCCATAGCATTCCCCTTTGACGCGAATGGCTCGAATAAATTCCAGCCGAGAGGCCCAATTTTGTAGCATTTGGGGCCGTATGTCAGCAAAAACGCGTCGAATAATCTCTTCCAAGGCGTCAATCGTGTCGGGCTTATCTGAATAGACAAGCGACTTTACATAACACCAAAAAAAATAGTCCAGCGGTGTTAAATCACAGGATCGTGGAGGCCACGTCACAGGCTCACGATTTTTTCATTGGCTGTGTGGGATGTAGCTCCGTCTTGTTGGAACCAAAGGTCGTTCACATCATCATCGTCCAATTCATGCACGAAAAAGTCATTAATCATGGCTCTTTAGCGTGCCCCATTGACTGTAACATTATGGCCGGCTTCATTTTTGAAGAAATATAGACCAATGTTCCCCTCTGCCAGCAGTGACTTTTTGAGGATAAAACGGCGGCTCAACAATGGCTTTTGGATTTTCATTACGCCAAATACGACAATTTTGGTTTTTAATGTACCCATTCAACCAAAAGTGAGCTTCAGAGCTGAACAAAATTTTCTTGTAAAAATCAAGATCGGTGGCCATCTCGTTTTGGGCCCATTCACCACGATTTTCAAGTCTATTAATTATGAAATGGCAAACCAAACTGAGCTTAAATCATGTGACTGCTGTCCAAAAAAGTGTCCTCAGATTGAAAACCACGCGTCTAAATAAAACACCCTTTGCCATTCATTTTTTATTTTAATGTTTATCTTTGTCATTTGCAAAATGGCACGGTAAACAATGGAACAAAATTGGGAAATATTACAAACCTACTTCTACTTCTTGCACTGTACGTAAGAAATTTACGTAATCATTTCAGTTCGTAAAGCAAGTTCATGAAAATGCATCGTTATTGGACAAAACAACCCGAGTTCCCTCTCATCCAGTGCATTCAATCGAAAACATTGCTGCTGTGGCCGAGAATGTTCCAGGGCATCTATCAAAATCAACTCGTCATCGTTCTCAGGAAGTGAACATTTCACGCTCTTCTTAAAGAAAAATTTTGCATAAAGACCTCGGTGTGAAGGTGACAAAGTTCAATTGATCCATCAACTGAAGCTTCATGACCATAAGGCGTTTTCTCTTCGTATAATGGGCTGATGATTGTTTGGCAGGAGACGAAAAGTTTTACAGAAAATTCTTGTTTTCAGATGAAGCTGATTTTCAGCTTTTTGGCTATGCCAATAAGCCAAATTGCCGCATATGAATGGGGTTTACTGAACCCACACGTGACTATTAAGAAGCAAATGTATCCACAAGGAGTCACTGTTTGGTGTTGGTTTTGGACTGGAGCATTTTTCTTCGAAAATAAGCAGGGCGCCGCGGTGAGAATTACCGCGCACTGCTCAAAGAATTTTTGTTTGCAAAAACTCAAGAGACGACATTTGGTTTCAATATTGTATTGTTTTTGAAAATAGAATAATCAGCCGAAATTGTGAGGTCAATTGGCCGTCTCAGAGCTGCGATTTGAGCCTTTTGGATTATTTTCTGTAGGGAGGCATTAAGAATAAATGTTATGTAAATTTATAATTTGAAAAAATGATCAGTAAATAATTAACAGTACTTTTTACAGTCACTTCAAATTTTAAATGGCCCACCCTATATAATGTATTATAATCTTGTTATCGCGCCTGATATGCTATTTCGGTAACTTTTCGAGCTGCGAGGACTCTCTTTCGTTGATCCTCTACCACCTAAATTTGAGTTATCGCTTCAAATGCTTTGCTTACATTATTTTCTGTAAAGGAAAGAAACTGATTAGTAGGTACTGACAGCAAGTGAAGTGAATACCAATTACCAACCATTATAATTTCGTTCTAATTCACAAATCGACAGCGGGTCAAAATAAATATTCTAAGAAAATATACAGAGGATATTCAGGCATAAATCTTTGGGAGCGCTGTGTACTTAGCAGGGACATAAATACTGTTACAACATTGAACACACCCATTTCAATAGTAAAACAGTTTGAGGAGACTGGAGACGAAAAAGACCGCCACCGGTCGGGCCCCCACGCTCTGTTCGAACACAGCATGTCATCAAAGCCGTTAAATCAAGAATTCACAGAAGAATTCATCCGCTCCGAAAACAGAAAATCATGGCCCGTGAGATGAATATCATGCAAAAGTTCATGAGTCGAATCATTAAAAAAGACTTGGGGCTTTCAAACGACGATTTATTGACTGCAGCTTTAAAAAAAATAGGATTGAAAGATGCAAACTTCTTTTGGTGAAGCAAGCTGATAAATTGCACAGAGAAATTTTTTTCACCGATAAACAAATTTTTACCGTTCAGGAAAAATTTAACATGCTAAATGATAGCGCGGTCATCTAAGAAAGCATCTTAACTGATCCCAATGGTGGAAAAGGGTCATCACCCAGCTTCAGTCATAGTTAAGTGGGGTGTCCCTTACGATGGGGTCACTGACCTGCATTTCTGCGAACAAGGAGTCAAAACATCGGCCAAGATACCGTTTTGGAAGCTGTTGTTAAGCCTCTTAACAATTCCCTGTTCCAAAACCAAAACTGGACTTTCCAGCAGGATTCTGCGCCGACCCATAAGGCTAAAACGTCCCAGGCCTGGCTTCGAAACAATTTGCCAGCGTTCATTTCATCTGAAGACTGGCCATCAGGCAGTCCAGATTTGAACCCATTGGATCACAAATTGTGGATGGTTTTAGGGGACAAGGTTTGTCACAAAAGATACCCCAACATTGGATCTCTTAAGACTGCTTTAGTTTGAGCTGTGGTCAATTTTTCCAATGGGCGAGGTTCGTGCAGCTATTGACGATTGGCCAGTGCGACTTAAGGCGTGTGTAAAGGCAAAAGGCGTGTGTAAAGGCAAAAGGCTGATTTCGAATAAGTATATTCTCTTTGGATACAATATACATTAGAGTGGAGTGAAAACATGCTTTTTTTTAATTTGAAAAAGTTAACCTCGGAAAGAGATGTAGTCTGGGGTCCTAAAGAGGGGAAAAATAAAGAAAAAAATTTAAAAAAATTTTTAGGGGTCGCGCCAAAATAAACAAATACACATGTTTGAAGGCGTGAATTTTCCTAACCCCTGAACCGATTTTAAAGTTTTATGTCAATAAATGTTTGCAATAGCGTAAACAATGAAATTTTCTCATTGTTCAAAAATTTCAAAAAGTAAAATAAGTCAAATCGTCCCTTCTTCAGAAAATTGACTGAACAATGAAATCGCCACCAAAGCTACAAATATTAGTTGATTATCCTTATATTTGCCTCAAATACTTTTGTTTGGGCTCTGAACAAGCTCAAACTTTTAAATTTCGAATAAGTTAAGTCGTTAATTTTTAGGATTTTTCTAAAATCAACGCCAAAATAGCGATAATTTCCAAATTTCTAGGGAGTGGCGCGACCCCTAAAAATTTTTTTAAATTTTTTTCTTTATATTTCCCCTCTTTAGGACCCCAGACTACATCTCTTTCCGAGGTTAACTTTTTTTTTTTGAATTTCACTCCACCCTAATATACATCAATAAATATATTAAAAAATATTTGGTCCAAAAACATTCAGTACTTTTTAATTTACAGCATAAAACGTGTGTAACAGTATTTATGTCCCTACTAAGTACAATAATACTATGGTTCTTACAGCCAATAAGTCGGTTATACCAAGCGAATTCTGAAAACTAATTGTTGTCACAATTATTGGCAGCCGATAATGAAGAACACGTCACTTAGGTAATAATAATTGATGGGGATAACAAACAAAATTCATTGTAGCAACCAAACCCCGCTTAGATCGCTGTTGTAAGACGAGTTTTAATATTACACTAGTTTTGAAGAAAACATTTACAATAATCGCATACAGTGGACCAAAAGTTACCATGGGGTTTTAAAATTTATTTACTGTTTCGTTTATAATTTTTTTTCCAGGTTATTTAAATAACACTTGGAGAATAAATAATGGAGATATTCACAACTGAACAAAGAACCAGAATTTGTAATAGAATTTTATTATTTAAATCAGCGATTAATTATTTTAACGCAAATGCATGAGTGATGAAGGTCATTTTCATTTAAATGGCTTTGTTAATAAGCAGAACTGTGGGTTATGGGGTTCTAAAAATCCAAGAGCCATTTATCAACGCCAATTGCACCAGATTAGGTGTACAGTACGGTTGTGGGATTACATCTGCAAATATCATTGGGCGTAATTCTTCGAGAATGAAGATAGAAGTGCTGTAACCGTTAATGAAGAGTGGTATCGGTTTATGATAGAACACTTTTTAAGTTCTGCTCTTGAAAACAGACCTGAGATGTGGTTTCAGCAGGACGGAGCCACTGCCCATACTAGCCGAGACACAATGGCACTTTAAAGTCAAATTTTTGAAGGGCGAATAGTTTCCAGAAATTCGGAAACTATTTGGCCAGCGCGATCGCCAGATTTGTCAGCACCCGACAATTTTCTTTAGGGTTATCTGAAGGAGCGAGTATAAGTATATGTAAACAAGCCCGAGACAATCCTTCTAAAGGCCTAACATTCTTGCCAAAATTCGAAATTTTAAAAGAAGTTATGGAAAATGCTCTATAACGAGCCCATCATTGCGAAGCTGAAAACGGTGGTCAAGTAAGTGACATTACTTCTTATACTTAGTGTAAAAAAATTTCCATCTTTCACGAGTATATTATAAAGGGTGTCCAACGAAGAACGCAATTTTTAAATTTTAAATAAAACACAGATATTTAAGAAAAAATCGTGAAACTTTATTATATCGTAAAGTAGACAGAATGAGGTTATGTATGGAACAATATATCGTGCAGATGGCCGCCGCGGCTTTGCTGGCATGCACGCGATCTTTTAATGAAATTTTCAATGACCGTTTTGCATGAATGCTGCGGTATTTCATTAATGCAGCGTCCAATTTCGTCTTTTAAGGCTTGAGTCGTCGTCGGCTTATTCGCGTAAACCATTGACTTCAAAAAACCCCAAAGAAAAAAATCTAATGGTGTTAAATCGCACGATCTAGACGGCCAATTCTGATCTCCAAAACGCGAAATAATACGACCGGGAAATGACTGATGCAGCAATTGAATTGTTTCTCTGGCTGTATGACATGTGGCGCCGTCTTGTTGGAACCACATGCCCTCCACATTCATTTCTTCAATTCTAGGCAAGAAAAAACTGGTTATCATTTCACGATACCAAACACCATTGACTGTTTGCGCTTGACCTGCCTCATTTTCATAAAAAAAAGGTCCAATGATTCCTCCAGCCCAATGATTCCTCCAGCCCAAAAATCAGCATTTTCATGTTGTCTCAATTTCACAATGAGAATGCGTTGTTCATTCGTGTAGCGCTCCATTTTTACTAACCTCGTACCTTCTACTAACAAACAATAACAATTGTTCAAATGTCAAACAATGACACTTCGAATGTTGCCAGATTTAAAAATTGCGTTCTTCTTGGGACACCCTTTATAATCTGAGAAAAAAAATAAAAAAAATAATTAAGAAGCGAAAAAGTTATTGAATTGTTTAACCCCATGGTAACTTTTGGCCTACCCTGTAGTAAAGGACGGCCCTCGTAGGTTCTAGTTATTTTTTATACACCAAGGAAATTTTTATTTTGCAACGCTATACTATATGAAACAAGTATGAAAGTAGAAAATATTCCTTGGTTATACAAAATTTTCGTGATGCGATAGATGTCTTAAGTGAAATCATATGGAGTTTATTTCGAAGAACATTTTTACATCCTTTCTCTAAAAATGGAGAGTCTTTTTTTCGAAAAAGTGAAAAAAATGTTGTCCAAGAAATTTCAGTTGGGGCGTGTCTTTTTTTGATGAAATTATATACATGTATTTAAAATGTTCGTTTTTGGGTTAAAATAATCTCCTAATTTATTACTTTAATCAATTCTCTATAGATCGTATAAAATAAAATCAGTATATCTTCAAGATATACTGGCACTTTTCTTCCTTTTTTCGAAAACAAAAATAATTTTTTTTATAAAATTCAACGAATAAATTATGTTCAGAGTGGAAACGAAAATCTACACAAAGGGGCTATTTATTAAATTAAATTTTTTCACCCATATCCATCGACCTATGTATCTGTCCACATAAAGGTCGCTACTGATTTGAGGTTGTACTAAATGGGGATTTTTTAAAGAAAACGGTAACAAATAAAAAATAGTGTAAAAAAAGTTCTGCAATTCTCTTTCCAATTAAAGGCCTCTCTAAATACAAGCCACATTTTATATTCGACATTACGTTAGTAAAACATTGTGTGATATGAATGGCCTTTAACCAACCACGAGTAAAAAGGTCCCTCTCATGTTATAGAGGCGACGATTGTTCTGTAAATCACCATAACGTATGGCAATTCGTTTTCCTAATGTACTCTATTTGCTTAAACATTTTAGTTGATCGAATTTTTTGCAGTGTACGCTTGCGTATGTATGTGCTAAGCTCTGTAAATATAAAATCAACAAATAAGTAAATTCTAATTAAAACAACTACAAGAAAGAATTCTAATCGAACGAAAACATTGAACACACACACAAACAGACAAACTGACCTAATCCGACATAAATCACATCTTCTGCTACTTCGAGTTGAGCGTTCTGGTTGAATCGTATAAGGATTGGCAATTCTATGCAAATGAATGAAGGTCAATGCAAATCATTCAATATATACAATGTGGTATCTACTCGAGACAGCATGTTTCTGCATATTTTGCTGATATTTTGCGAGAAGTCTATGTAAAGTTGTACCTTATACAAAAAATGTTTATTCTCCGACCGAATTTCGCTAGAGAAATTTTCCATTGTACACACAGAGAAGCTAACTTGTTGCAGCAACCTTATGTTGGTGGTTGTACGTACTTTCTATGTATTCCATCGCTACAACCGAATGTTAATTGGGTACACAGCAATTTTGAGTAGAGGAAACTGATACTTTCGGTTGAAGAGAAAAAATACCGGTAATCTAGATTAACAGATTATGCTGATTATTGGAACTGAGTTCGTACTTATAAGTATATTGGTTGTTGTTATAAAATGTTCTTCATAAGTAATCATTGAATTCGGTTGCCATTACCACAAACATTTGTTAACTGAACCAACAGATGGTTAAATGTTATAAATTCGGTTATTCGAAATATTTTTTTTTTATTAAATTTTTAAACTTCACGATTTTTAAATATACACTCTTTTATTTGAATTATGACCAGTTTTAAAAAAACTTGGTTGTGATATTCGAGTCTAATAAGGGTTGTATGCACAAGCAGAATGATTTTCTGTATCAAATAGGTAAACTGGGTCATAAAACTAAATTTTGGTTTTGAAGTGAAGAAATTTGAAGTTAAAGCTCGATTTGATATGTTAGTAAAGTTGGAATTTTAATCCTATGTACATCCTGCCACACAAGGACTAATGTGATCCAAACGATTTGAAACCATTCCTTGAATTCTTGTCTAGAGATATGTGTATAGCCCTCTGTGCTATTTTAAAGAAATGGGTGGAAATAATTTTTATTTTACCGCCTTGCAGTAAAATAAATACTTCTTTGGATAGATGTTCTGATAAAATTTGCAATGCCCAATCGGTTAAGGATTTATTGAGGTATACGAGTATAACAATCTTTACTGTCAAGTATCTGGTGGAAGTAATTGGAGAGAAATAGGTCGTCTACAAAAAAATGGTTGCTGTTTTCAATAATAAGGAGGTCTACCTTAGAAAAAATTATGATGGTTAGAGTAATGTGGATTAATGAAGGCTTATACGAGGGCATATCAATAATTCCGCGACTTTTCCAACTTCCCTCGTAGTTATATGAAATGCAATACCATCAAGTACCATCTGTTAATAGACTACTGTCTAATTTTGAGAGAGTTTCGTCTTTTAATTTGTGTTTAACAGCTATTCAAAACTTACAACCTCGTGGATCTCGTTAAAAATGTAAAAAAGTGAATTTAGAGTGCTCATTAAATATTATTTTTTTAAGGAAAAAAGCTATCAATCAAATTTAAAAAAAGCTTGATAAATACTATGGGGACTCGCCAACATCGATTTCAATGGTAAAAAAGTGTTCAGCTGTCTTGCTTGTGGTCGCACAAGTACAAATGACACTGAAGGTTCTAGATGGCCAATTGAGGTCGATACATCCGTAAATATCGAGAGAAAAAATCCACGATATGGAGTTGGCCGATCGCAGAGTAAAAGTGAGTGAGATTGTTGATGCCTTTCGCATTTCATATGGCAGTGCGGTTTCGATTTAACATGACCAGTTGGGTTTAAGAAATCTGTCTGCAAGATGTCTGCCGCGTTTGCTCTCAATTGACCTTAAACGTAATCGTGTGACAACTTCAAAGACTTGTTTGGATTCGATTAACTGCAATTCGAATGAGTTTTTGCATCGTTTTATAACTGTCGATGAAACATCTCTCTATTACAGTAATCCGAAGACCAAGCAGCAGTCTAAACAATTGGTTTCTCCGGGTAAACCGGCTCCTAAGAAGGTTAAGGTTACTTTGTGGACCAATAAGGTGATAGTAGGGACATAAATACTGTTACAACATTGAACACACCCATTTCAATAGTAGAACTAAACATGCCCCGTTAATGTCATATGGGTTTTGAAAGCTAACCTCAATAGCGTTAGTCTGTAACGGGATTTAAAAATTGTTTCAACTTTCTTCATGGAGTGGTCAGATAATGAGAACCGTATCGCTGTAATAGCGCTTTCCAAGTGTGAAATGAAAAAAACGAAAACGCTCCGGCCACTAGGGATTAAAAAAATTAGGATGGAAAAATGCAAACGTCTTTTGGTGAAGCACGCTGATAACTTGCACAGAAACATTTTGTTCACCGATGAAAAAAATTTTACCGTTCAGGAAAAATTTAACAAGCAAAATGAGTGTATGCGCGGTCATCTAAGAAAGCATCTGAACTGATGCCAGGGGTGGAAAAGGGTCATCACCCAGCTTCAGTCATGGGTTGGTTAGGTGTCTCTTACGATGGGGTCACTGACCTGCATTTCTGCGAACAAGGAGTCAAAATGTCGGCCAAAGTTTACCAAGAAACCGTTTTGGAAGCTATTGTGAAGCCTCTTTACAATTCCCTGTTCCAAAACCAGCCATGGACTTTCCAGCAGGATTCTGCGCCGGCCCATAGGGCTAAAACGTCCCAGGTTTGGCTTCAAAACAGTTTGCCAGTGTTCATTTCCTCTGACGAATGTACCTCAGGCAGTCCAGATTTGAACCCATTGTATTACAAATTGTGGACGGTTTTAGAGGACAAGGTTTGTCACAAAAGATACCCCAACATTGGATCTCTTAAGACTGCTTTGGTTCGAGCTCTGGCCAATTTTCCAATGGACGAGGTTCGTGCAGCTATGGACGATTGGCCAGTGCGACTTAAGGCGTGTGTAAAGGTCAGGCGGACATTTCGAATAAGTAGATTCTATTTGGATACAATATACATATATAAATATATATATACAATATACATATGTGACAGCACATTGAGAAAGGAACCTAAGGGAAAAAATTAATTTTCACTTGAGAAAGGGACCTAAGGGTAAAAAAAATCAATTTTCACTTTTTTTTTGATGTGGACAACATCTGAGCATCGAATGAGACCGAATCCATGCCCCAAAAGTGTTCCCTCCCAGAGATAGGCGCGTTTTATGAAAGTGATGGTACACCAAAGATACACGTATTTAAATCTTTAAAATGGCTCTCCTGAACAAAACTGGTTTTTGCCCTTAGGTCCCTTTCTATTTGCGCGTCACATATATAAATATATTAAAAAATATTTGGTCCAAAAACATTCAGTACTTTTTATTTTACAGCATAAATCGTGTATAACATTTTTTATGTCCCTTCTAAGTTATCCACAACGATTACCTTCAAACGGGAGAAACAATAAACTCGAAGGTTATGCCAACTTGTTGGACAGATTAAACGAGGATTTAAAAAAATCTACCCCATATGGTCAAAGAAAAAAGATATTTTTAATCAAGTTGCTGCACGGGTGCCCACGTGCGCAGTTTCAATGGCAAAATTGCATGAATTGGGCTAAGAATTGGACCCTCATGCGCCATATTAGCCCCCAGTGAATATATCCTATTTTCAAACCTAAAGATATGGCTCGGTGGAAAGAAATTCAGCTCCAACGATAAAATTATTGATCAAATTGAACAGGGATTAAACCGGCTCAAGACCTCTTGCTTCTATATTTAAATAGATGACAAGTTTTTAACAAAATGGCAAAGTGACATTGATTTTCGTGGCTGCACATTACTTTTATCATGATTTCGGGTTCGTGACAACCCTCTTCTGAAAGCCTTGCTGCAATTGTTGAAAGTAAAACCGAACTCTATAAGGCCAGACTCTCCCCAAACGAATGAGAACTACTGTTGTAAACCTTACTTTTCAAGTTTTCTTCACACAATTGCCCACGAAAATACAACTCACTCTTGATCTTTTTACAACACACACACACACGTTGTAAAAGAAATCTATTGATGGCTCTCGATGTGGAGTCTCTTTAGAGTTGGCAAGAGTGAGTTGTATTTTTAATCTAAAAGGATATTATGTTGAAAAATAATTTATTTATCTATGTGACAGCGCATAGAGAAAGGGACCTAAGGGTAATAAAAATAATATTTCTTTTTTTTTCTTTTTTTGATGTGGACAACATCTGAGCATCGAATCAGACCGATCCCTTGCCCCAAAAGTGTTCCCTCCCAGAGATATGCGCGTTTTATGAAAGTAAAGTCGACGATTCTAAGCGCAAATAGAAAGGGGCCTAATCTTTAAAATGGCTCTCCTGAACAAAACTGGTTTTTAACCTTAGGTCCCTTTCTATTTGTAAGCAAACAATTTTTTGTCTCTGACTAAAATTCTAATTTCGTTGAGAAGTGTGGTATGTCAGATCCAAAAATTCTCTTCTACTTGGTATGTTGCACCGATTAGATAGTTCCAATACCTGAAAGTTTCAAAGCACCAACTAGCATTCGGTTGTACTGATGACACACACAAGGTGCATGCAACCCCAATCATTCGACTGACCAATAATTCGGTTGTGGCAACGAATTTGTTCTCTGTGTGTAGTTATGAAGTTTTGTCTAAGATAAGGGTTAGACACAGAAGCCAACGGACCTTTTTTGTGCTATACTCGTATGAGCGTGGAGGTTACATAAGGTTAAGCCTAGCCGCACTTAACGTTTGTATTAAGTTTTGTATGAAGTTCTTGTAATACAGCGCTATTTGTGCGACTATCAGGATTAATATTTTATCTTTGCTAACGTAAAATGTATTTACCCATTTTAGGTTAAATTGCCAAACCATCACGTTGCAATTTATTATGGGTTTTTCAACCGCGAATTTGTGCAGCGTGCTTTAGACAATTTTATCGTGAAATTCTTTGGACGTTAATTTTAAGATAATGTCCCTTTAACGGCTTACATATGGTGTCAACAATAATCAATAAATAACATGTGAAAGATGCCGTAGATTAAAATGAAATGTGCAATTCTACGCAACATCAAGTTTCTTTGAACATTCATCCCTCTCTGCCCCCTATGATCCTATTAAGGATGACCTTATGTTTGACATTCGCAATATCTTTACATACTCGTTCATACATTCAGTATATCTAACCGCATTTATTAAATTTTTCATATAATCAAAATGATACGCAGCATTTCTTCATCGCCCCCCGCCCCACTGTTTGGCTTCGCATTCAATACGACGTTTATTCCCATCTGTCACCCGGGTCCGTATGAGTTACGACTACTTACTGTGTGTCTTTTATTAGAAACAAAAGGGAAAAGCGTCAGTGGCACAGACAGCATCAGCACTTTGGAGTGTATTAAAAGCATTTATGTGAAAATGTACAATAATCTCATGTATTTGGGGCTAGATTTTCATTTCACATAGAAAATACAAAGAATCGAACATACTCAGCGCACTTGTTCGACCAAAGGATATTAACTCAAAAATGTCAAATGTTTAACAAAGGCAAAAAAACTGTCAATTTAGACAGTTGTTGTACTTTAAAACATACAAAGGTTCATGTCCTGTTTTCGATAAAGAAGTGGAGCAGAAGGTGGAAATTTTGTTACAGTTTCAATTTTAATTATTTATAAAATTATCTTTAAATGAACTCCGTTTGCCATCTTCTCGTAATAAATGAAAATTCGGAATCGGGATTTTGAGTTAACACCCTTTAGCTAAATAAGAGCGTTATATAAAAAAGTACATAAATACGCTCGTCGTCATGCATTCTAATCCCCATTGTGAGTATCAGGCGCATGCATGGATTTTAGATACACGCAGACATACGAGTACATACATGTAATTCCATATTTGTGCAAACAGCACAGAAAATCGATACACAGGGTGGTCCAAATATAACTAAAGGGTTAAAAATATTCATAACTTTTTTTGTTTATAAATTTTTCCCTCCTTTTCAGGTTATATTGTCAAAGAATTTAGCTTTATTATAAAACTAATGGCTTGTTATTAGGTTTTAAATATGATTTCGGGCAAGTGGATGCCGCGGCTGGCTCAAATAAATTCCAGCCGAGAGGCCCAAATATCGACCACAGCATTTGAGGCCGTGTGTCAGCAAAAACGCACCGAATATTTACTTCCAAGGCGTCAATCGTGTCGGGCTTATCTGCATAGACAAGCCACTTTACACAACCTCACAAAAATAGTCCAGCGGTGTTAAATTGCACGATCTTGGAGGCCACGCCACAGGTCCAAGACGGGGAGAAAACGCGCTTACCAAAAGTTTCCTTCAAAAAGTTGTTTGTTTCGTTGGCTGTATGGCATGTAGCTTTGGTTGTTACAACCAAAGGTCGTCCACAACAACATCCTCCCAATCAGGCACAAAAAGGCATTAATCATGACTCTAAAGCGTTCCATTGACTGTTACATTATGGGCGGCTTCTTTTTTGGAGTAATAATAAAAATGCGAATATCATATCAACAATGGTTTTATTGTCTTTCAAAGTACTCGTATTCTCCAGCATGATTTATACACTTTTGCATAAGAAAATATTCTAAGGCGAGCTCATGTACTCGTAAAATTGCTGATATTTTGTCAACAAGAGTGTGGTCCAGGGTAAGATCGTGAAGTCGTGTCCATCGACAATTTCGGGCTGCTATATATTTTTCTGGCCTAATAATGAAAATACGACTATTTATCATCAACAATGGTTTTATTGCCTTTCAAAGTATTCTCCAGCATGATTTATACACTTTTGCATAAGCTCAAACCAATTGTCGAAGCACTTTTTCCACTTCATTTGAGACACCTCCAAAACAAGGGTTTTTGAACGCTTCAACAGCATCTTCTGGCCATGAAAATCGTTGACCACGCATATTTTTCTTGATGTGCAGGAGGGAATAAAAAGAAGTCATTGGGTACCAAGTCAGAGCTGTACGGCGGATGAACCATTAATTAGACGTTTGGTAAGAGCTTGCATTGTCATGGTGCACAATGATTCGTCTTCTCTTGTTCGGTTTCGAATTTCTCCAGAGAATTCAGGCAAACAAATTGTGGTGTACCACTTAGAATTGACCGTTCTCTACGTTGCTCAAGTGGAACAGTCGCCACATGACCAGTTTTACCGAAGAAACAGGCGACCATTTGCTTCGAAGAGCTTCTTCCACGACCAACTTTCATTTCATTTCTTTATTGACATGTAATTCGAAGCCCATTGGGGCCTATTAAAGCTAAATTACAATATGCATCAAAATGTTAAATAAAACATCATAAACTACTAGTCACCCGTCATTCAGCCATTCAGTATAAAATCAAATAAATAATATAAATTAAAAAAATCCTAATATTTCCTAATAAAAGAGAAGAAAAAACCTGATGAAAGCATATAAGTGATAATCAAGAAACCGAAGAAAAAAAAAACATAAATAAAAGCATTACTCTGTACTTGAACGAAAATGTTCCATTAAATGTTTACGAAATGTCATGGAAGACAAATCAAACGTTTTTAAGCTGCTTGGTAAAATGTTAAATAGTCGGGCTACTCTTACGAGGAATGATCGATCCATAAGCGGTGTTACCTTTGGAATAATTAACTGTCTTTTGCGAATTGAGTGACTGAAAACAAATGATTTTGCTAGGAACAAAGGAGATTGAAGTTTGTATATCTTGTAAAAAAAATATAGCAACCGAAGGTGCACAAATTCCACAAAGGAACAGCCTAAAAAGTCATTCACAAACGGCGATATGTGAGCATACGGTTTAACAGAATATACTCGTACATAGCGCATAACTCTATGAAGCACTGTCTTTATAATATTCATATTACTTTGAGTAGTTCCTTTTGAGTAGTCCCTTTCGTTGGATTTGGCTCGTCTTCGAAGACCCACACGGTCGATTGCAGTTTTGTTTCGGCTTCATACCCATAGATCCATGATTCGTCACCTGTGACTATCTTATAAAAGGCTTTTGAAGCACCGCGATCGCATTTTTTTCAAAATTTCTTTGCACCTAGCCTTTTTTGAGCGATTATCAAATTGTGCGGGATCCAACGAGAACAAACCTTTTTTACGGTCAGGTGTTCATGCAATATCGAATGTATGCTGGTGGAAGAAATGCCCAAGGATGCCTCTATCTCACGGTATGTCACATGACGATCTTGCATTATCAGATCACGACGACCTTCACGACCTTCGTCTTTGAGCGAGCGTGAATTCATTAAACCAGTTTTTCACAGTGCTATAGGATAGTGCTTCATTGTCATACAAAAATTTAAGTTTATCGATGCACTCTTGTCGTGATAACCCACGTCGAGAGGTGTGAAAAATTATCGCACGAAAATGTTCACGAGTTAATTCCATTTTTTGGCAAAATAATTTTTCAAGTCACTGCACGCAGAAAAAAAGTATGGTTGTGGTGACAATATTCGAAGAGAATAATACTATTGTTGGGTATATGGTTGTGGTACAACAATATTATGATCCTCACAACAATAGTATGATTCAAATACAGCCATACACACAACAATAGTGTGATTCACACATAACCATACTATGATCCCCACAACCATAGTATGATTCACACTCAACCATACTATGATCTCTACAACCATAGTATGATACTCACAACCATAGTATGTTTCATATACAACCATAGTATGATCCTCACAACCATATTATGTTTCACATACAACCATAGTATGATCCTCACAACCATACTATGATTCACACGCAACCATGTTATAATCCCTACAACCATAGTATGATCACACCAATATTATTTATGAGAATTTGGTTAAGTTGTCAACAATAGATTTGAATTGTGAAAATTATTCAAAATACATTTAATTTAAAATAATAGGGAGTGATTTATTTCACAGTAGAAAAAAAAAATAAGTTTAAATAAACGTAAGCGTTTTTATTAAAAATATTTCAGTTAAACAAAGCCAAAGCCGCTTGTTTAAAAATTTTAATTTCTATAAAAAAGTACTATTATTGCATTAGATCCGTAGCAATAACATTTGTTCTTAAAAACATAGTAAAATGAAGAAAAATTACAATCATACAGTATGATTGCCTTAATCATATTATGGTTAACATAAAACGCAAAACACAATACTTTTGTTCAACCATATTTATATTGTTGCTATAACAATATTTTCATTATTAAATTTGGCAATAATACTATTGTTACATTTCAACAATATAAATATTGCACAAATTATACTAGTGTCAAAAATAAATTCAGTTAACAATGCTATGGTTGCGATGAACATACTTTTATTGCGGAGAACATATTCTCTGCGTGTGTAAACAACAAAAATGATGGTGGTACGTCAAAACGTTCTGTGTACGTTTATGCTAAAAAATGCCAAACTTTCCAATATCAGATGGCGCCGAAAACACTACGGCCAGAAATATATATAGCAACCAAAAAGACAAAATATTTCCTCTAACCATAGAGCACACCAAACAGTGACTTTTTGAGGATGTAGCGGCGTCTCAACAATGGTTTGTGGATTTTTCATTAGTCAAAATGGGACAATTTTGGTTAATAACGTACCCATTCAACCAGAAGTGAGGTTCATTCATCGCTGAACAACATTTTCTTGTAAAAATCAGATTCGGTGGCTAGCTCGTTTTGGGACCATTTCACCACGATTTTCAAAGGCTGTCCCGCAGCAAGTCTATTCATTTTGATTTGAAATGGCAAACCAAACTGAGCATAATTCAAGTGACAGCTGTCAAAATGACCAACTCCAAAAAAAAGGGTGGGCAGATTGAAAACCACACGTCTAGACTCCCTTTAAACTCCCTTTACAAGCAACGCGTCAAATTTGCCGAATCTTAATATTTTTTGTGTCAAGTCTATTCTCTCAACTTAACGAAATTTTCGTCGTAATTTTAATGTTAGAACAGCACCCGGTAACAACATGATTAGAAATCTAGCCTACCGTTTTTAGAAACTGGGTTCAGTTTCAGAATGCTAGGGCATTATACTGGTATAGGGGTATCCATCTGAGATATTTTTTCAGAACAAAAGAAAATATAAAAATTCGAATCAAGTGTGGAATCCTTATTGGTAATATGAAAGGACATTTTCTGGTATTTATTTTTTGAATATAGTTTCGTCAAATGTTGGCCACAACTACGCCTCAGGGTTTCCGTTCTCAGGTTCTAATTTTGGATGACTCGTTCGAGTGTTTCGACCGGTATGGCTTTAATGACACGCGTAATGTTGGCTTCCAAAACCTGAATCGTAGCTGGTTTATCAGCATAGACTTTGGACTTTACGTTACCCCAAAGAAAACTGCCTAAAGGTGTGATATCACATGATCTAGGCGGCCAACTAACCTGTCCAAAGCGTGAACTTAGCTGATTTTCGAAATGACCTCTCAATAGATCCATGGTTTGAGCAGCTGTATGGCAAGTGTCAACGTCCTGTTGAAACCAAGTGTCGTCAAAATTACGGGCTTCAATTTCAGGTAGCATTAAGATCGATATCACGGCGCGATAGCGAGCACCATTCAAGGTTACGTTCCGGCCATCATCATTTTTGAAAAAATATGCACCGAAGATTCCTTATAAAACACACCAAACTGTGGTTTTCTCTGGGTATAATGGCACGTCTTGAACCTCTTCTTGTTGCTCTTCAACCCAAATGCGGCAATTTTGTTTATTGACTTTGCCATTGAGCCAGAAATCGGCCTCATCACTGAACAAAATGTTGGTCGAAAACAGCGGATCTTCCCGTTTCTTACCGAACGCTCATTTCCATAATACAGTTGCCAACATTTGAAGGTAATTATTTTCCAAAAAAAAATGCCAATAAATGTCCTTTCAAATTACCAATAAAGACACCACACTTGATTTGAATTTTTATATTTTTTTGTACTAAACAAAAACCTCTGGATGGATCACCCTATAAAAGCGTCAATTACACCCCTTCCAGATGTACTGTTTGGTGTGGTGTTATGGATGATAAAGTCGGTCCATTTTTTTTGAAAATTAGTAATTGAAACCCGAAACGATTAACGTGGCTCTGGACTATGATTGAAAGTTATTTGCGTCCGCAAATTGACAATACTTCTAATATATGATTCTAGCAAATTGGAACAGCAAAAGTGACAATGCAACTTCTTCGTAGAGTTTTTGGTGAACCCTTTAGTCTTATTTGTGCCACCCAGTATTAGCACAGTTACAATGATGTGCAATTTAAAGTTTGAAATTGTACGCAGCAAACTGTTGTATGATTTGGTAACAATTTGGCAAATGCAAATTGTGGCTTGCGGGAATCAATTCAGATTCAATCCATATGTCACAATATTTCTATTAACATACCCTATATTAGAGCTATAATATATTTACACTATTGACAAGTCACTTTATACTTTGTGTTTTGGATTTGTAAAACAGTTCTTAAGCCAAAATTGTGAGGGAACTGAGAACCATTACCAAATCTTTTGATTTCCAAAAATCTAGTACCGGCAGAGGGTCCAAAATATAATCATTTATCAACCCATGCCCAAATGTATTTTAAAATTGCTGGAACTACTTTTGGCCAATTAAAACAAATTTTAATTACTACTAGTTATTAATTAATTTCTGACTAATTTGAGGCGCATCCGAAGCTTTTATATAAGGTGGGCCATTTAAAGTTTAATCGGCTGTAAAAAAAAGTACTCATAATTTTTTCCAATTTTGTTTTCACTGCGCTCAATGGGCTTAAGATTGCTTGGCAGGAGATGAAAAATTTTAACCGAAAACCCGCGTTTTTAGTTGAAGCTCAGTTTTATCTCGGTGGCAAAATTGCCGCATAAGAGGTTCAGAGAACCCACAAGTGACTATTGGGAAGCAATGTATCCACAACAAGTCACTGTTTGGTGTGGTTTTATCATTGGGCCATTTTTCTGCGAAAATCGGCAAGGAGCCTCCGTTAACGTCAACGTGAGTGTTACCGCGCTATGCTCAACGATTTTTTGTTTCCAAAACTTCAAGAGACTAAAATAGAAGACATTTTAATTTGAACAAGACGGGGCCACATGTGACACAGCCAACGCAACCATCGATGTTTTACGCAATGTTTTTAAATATCGAATAATTAGCCAAAATTATAAAGTCAATTGGCCGCCTCGGAGCTGTGATTTGAGCACTTTGGATTATTTTCGGTGTGGAGCCATTAAGGATACAAGTTACGCAAAGCATCCAGAGACCATTTAAGCGTTAAAACATGAACTCGAAGTTGCCATTAAAGAGATTTGACCCGAAACAATAGAAAATGTACAGAAAAATTGAGCTGGTCGGATGAGGTACTGCCGAGGCAGTTGTGGTAGTCGTGTGAATGATATTGTGTTCCATTATTAAATGACAAAGTTCAACCTTTCCAATAAAACCCGCAAACCCCCAAAGTATTTTTGTTTACAGCCGATACAAGTTAAAAATTGTAAATGGCCCACCATGTACTCTACACCATAAATTACTTTCTAGTATAGACCATTCGGGGACCTTTGAAGAAGTCCTTTTATTTAGCTAAATTGATAGTTTTGGGGGGAAGGGTTGTTGGTGGTGTTTAACAGGATAGGAATTTGGGGGTCTTTGGACCATTCGGGGACCACGGGAAAAGGCAGAGACGAGTACCCATTATTCTGAGTATCTCCATGTCCGATTTTCCGTCGCTTTAGAATCAAGGTCTAAATTACGTCAAATCGTAGAATAAATTAGGAGATTTTTCTGCTTTTCTACACCCTCCACAGAAGGTTGGATGGTAGTACTTATATATTAAATATTTCATTCCGTTTGCTACACCACAAAATATTGATAGGAGACTCTATAAAGTACATCCTTTTTTGAGCGTCGTAAAATTCTAAGACGATCTAGCCATGTCCGACCGAACTTCCGTCCGTGTGTCTGTTAAACGCGCGACAGCGGTTAAATTAATGAACGTTGGATCCTGAAATTTGGCTTGATGGTGGCTTATGGTCATAAGCTGTTTGGGATTGTAAATGGGCGAAATCGTACGAGAGGGAATAAAGTTGCCTTTTTGACGGACAACGGTTCAAATAGGTACTGCTAGGTGTAACGCACGAAATACTCCAAAATAGAGCTATTTGTCAGAATTTTGGCCCAAAAAACGTACCGCATGGACAAAATTTAATAATAGCATATTTCGCTATGACCCAATTCTAGCGTACTCTTGATTTTTTTTTTGTCTGAGATTTGGTATAGAGGCAGGAGTAAAAGGGCCTAAAATCGTACCATGTTTGTTTTTACCTTTTGTACCGTAGGGACGGTGGAGGGTTCGGCCTGTCTGAACTTTACTACGTTTTTACTCGTTTAATACCATGTATGCTTTAAATAAAAGGGTCCGGTTTTTAGACCCCTAGGGCACAACTTGGCCAAAATTTGAATAAAAAAAATAATTGGACTTAAAAATATTTACTGTTTCTAAAAGCCGCTCTCAAAGAAAAAGTCTATTGGAAATCGGTCCAAGCCACAAAATTTTTGTTAAGAGAGAAAACTTTTAGTTCCAAACACTTAATGGTTTTTATCTCGACATTAATTTGGCTGGGCATACCAAAATGGCAATATGACGGTGCAGACAACTTACTAATCGGCCACATCGGACGATGTTCAAATTATTGGTTTCCAGAACCAACTGTTGGGGCAACATTTAGTTTGTTGTGGAACTGTTCGATGCAACCAACAATTTGTAATGACAACGTATGCAAAAATAAATTACAAAAATAAATAATGAACTAAAAAAATGTTACGGTGGAAATTCAAGGCTTCTCTGAAAAGGGATTAAACTATGTCTTTGTACGATAGCCAAGCGGACCCAAAAAGGGGTTCCGAAATTTGGGAATATAATTTGCATCTTAGTTATACGGATCGACTTAGAATCACTATCTAATTCCATTCTGATTTTGATGAAACTTGGAACATTCTTAAAGTTTCGGGCAAGAACGAACCCTATTATAATTGGTCTACATCGGTTTATATTTTGATACGTAGGTTTTTCCGATTTCAGAACCTACTGCTCTAAATGCGACTTTTTAAATCAATATTTCAAAATTTAAAATCATATTTCTTACTGAGAATTATCTCTTGTGAAATTTTTTCATATCGGTCCAAGTTTTCTAATAGCTCCCACACAAAGGTCTCTCCCGTTTTGAGGTCATTCAGCTCTAGAAGCCACTGATGACACCGAAAGGGCCCAAAAAATGACTATGTATATGTTTTAACTTGTTTTTTTTGCGTTTTTGTAGCGTATGATCGGTGGAGGGTATTTAAGGTTAACGACAGAAATGTTGAGGTTGATATTATTGTACTCCTTTGCAGATTTTAATTAAACTTTACAAGCCAAACTCGTATAAATGTTTGTGGATGATCCAATCTAATAGACTATATAAAGAAAAAAGCCATTAAATAAGGATCATGAAAATAATTAACCACGCAAAGAAAAGTGGCAAAATGCTTATTCAATTGAAACAATTGCTAATTTTAATATGAATGCAAAAAAAACAAAGTTGGGCGACTAGGAATGATGGCATGATGATGGATGATGTTTGGCTATCGCCTTTCTTCTGTCAGAGGTTCAAAACCAAGAGGAACATCTGAATTTCCTCCGCTATAATACCGATCTTAGATGTAAGTGATAAATCTCTTAGCCATTAAAAATGCATCACCTCTTTTTTAAAAAGTAGCATGGTTAGCACACTGTCTTAAGAGAAGTTCCTGGTGTTTTACTTAACGCGAGGTTGAGGGAAGTCAATACGTAGTGGCTTAACCTTTGTGTATCGAATGGTCGGGAGGGTTTCATCCCTAATGAAACAGCAGATTTTTCGGAAAACGCAACATTATAGTTAATGCGACGTTTGGGTGTACTTAAAAAACTTAAATTTTTTTTAATATGACTCTATGCTAAATGTATAAGTCCATCACACGATACACGTAGCGAAATCTGACCTTTCCTAAACCAATTTTCAAAAAAGTATATTCTATTCGGAACGCGATTAGTACGATTTTTCTGCGACTTGCCATAACGGACACCGTCCGTCACAGCTTGTACATCTGTTTCGATCGCTATAAGATTGTTCTGAGTCGAATATTTTAATAAATATCAAACATGAGTCGTAAAACTATCTCATAATGCCCCGTTTCTCAAAGTGATAAAGTGTATAATTATGATATTAATTTTTATAATTATCCATCAGTTGCCATTAAAGCAAAAAGACAATATTAAATATGCATTCACGTAAGCAAATGAATGAATATAACTCATAAATGCATAAATTACCATTGCACAGTACGCATATTAATACGGCCAATGGATCTATGGAGAGGGATGATGTGAGAATACGAGGTGTCTGTCAAATGGAATTCTGAGAAACATGGCGATAACTACTTTGCCAATACCAGCGTAATGATATTGCGCGTTGAACTTTGCTCTACGCACAGTTCGAAGGCTATACGCAAAGGGTAATTCTCATTAATAAAAATGAGTCTCCGGTATAAGTCATTTGATTTGTAGCCGAAGTAATCGTTGCCAAAGACTGCTGAAGAAAAACCTTGGCAGGTTGAGAAACAGCTGTACAGTCTGCCTGGCAACCGTAGCAAATACATTTCACCAATTTCTTGTTACGTTGATTCTGAAAAAAAAACAACAAAAAGGTCTCGAACTAGAGTAAAAACTTTTTAAGTCATTATACCAGCGTTTTATATATAACTTACTCTGAACGGTTTCTTCTGCTCAGGGCTGTGGAGAAAAACGACTCTCAAACTCGGACTATATATTTTATATATTTCTTTCTTTTTAAAGAAAACATGTTTAAACACAAATAATTTAAAAAATTGAATTGGGAATCTGAGGTGGAAGAGACTTTTACTTTTTCTACATGCAACAATACTAATTCATTCTTCTGAGGTACACCAAATCGTATAAACCTTCCTCCTGGGAATCACTATCAAACTAGTATAATTATCATTAATCATCCACCAGTTTGGTGAGAGTAAGGTCGTGGCTCTAGATATCTCCAAGGCCTTTGATAGAGTCTGGCATGGTGCACTCATATCAAAGCTGATCGCTTTTGGTGTCGGTAATACATTTGCTCGGTTTATATCGAGCTTTCTTAGAGATCGCACTATTAGAGTTGTTGTAGATGGGTTCTCATCCAACACACATAGGCTGACCGCAGGTGTACCACAGGGCTCTGTCCTTTCTCCCTCTTTGTTTCTTATTTTCATTGACGATCTATTGGGTCAGACCGTGAATCCAATCTACTCTTTCGCAGATGATAGTAACCTCTGTCATTCGTATTCATTCGACCGTAGGCCGAGCCTTCAAGATATTGAAGACAAAAGGCGAATTATGGATGAGACACTTGGCCGGGATCTACTGGCCATTTCCGAATGGGGTCGAGTGAATAGAGTAGATTTTAATGCGCGTAAGACACAGTGCTGCTTGTTGTCTCACAAGCGATTCGCTGACCCAACAATATCGTCAATTTCTCTCGATGGTACGGATATTGAACAATCAGAAGCTCTCGATGTTCTGGGCATGAAAATACAATGTGACGCTCGTTGGGCGAGACATGTATTCGAAGTGTCGAAAGAAGCACGCAAGTGCATAGGCTTTTTAAAGCGGTGCAAGAAATACTTCACTCCTACTGATCTTTTCAGTATCTATACATCTTTCATCAGGCCGAAGATGGAATACAACTCCCATATATGGGCAGGTGCTCCAAAATCATCCTTGGAGCTACTTGACCGTGTTCAAAGGAGAGCGATGGTGCTGATAGGTGACAGTAGGGTATCCAACTCTATTGTTTCCCTTGAGCATCGTCGGAATGTGGGTTGCGTGACGCTGTTCTATCGTTACTTTCATGGTGTGTGTTCATCAGACATCCGTCGCCTTATTCCTGACGTGAGGATGTTCGGCAGGGATACGCGACTTTCTAGGAATTCACACCCGTTTGTTATCGATTGGCCAGTTGACCGCACTATACACTACAGATCAAATTCGTTTTTCGCTCGTACAGTCCGTATGTGGAATCGACTTCCGGCAAATGTGTTTCCCACTAATTGCGACATCCAGAAGTTCAAGGCAAGCGTCAACAAACATTACTCCCTCTTTCCCCCCTCCGATCCATTAATTTCCACTCGCCAACGCAATGCACCGCATGTATAGGGGGAATCCCCTGAGTGTTGGTTTTTTAAAAAAAAAAAAAAAAAAAAAAAAAAAAAAAAAACGACAGAGCAGTAATTTCAAGCAGCTCATAAAAATACATGTACACACATAGAACAGATTTGTTGCCACAACTGATTTTTTTCCCAACCGAATAATTTAGGTTGCATGCCAGTCGAGTATTCCACCAATACAACCGAATGTTATTTGGTGCCCCATAAATTTTTTGAAATATAACTAAAGTTTCCGAACCTCAAGAAAATAATTTTTGATTAATTTGCCGCTCAAAACTGGGTTCTTTCACAATTCTGAAATTCACAGAAAATTTGTGGCTTCAGAGGCTGAAGGACTACAAATCGTGAGGGACCTTTGTGTGGGGGCTATTCGTAAACAGGCACCGATATGGTATAATTGTACAGGGCAGAGGTGTTGGACATTGTTTACAAGCTTTCACAAGCATTTCCATCTAAGTTTCATAAAACAAAAGTTTTTCGAAGTGTAATTCAAACGTAATAGTGTAACAGTGTGATTATATTTGGCCGGAAACCCACAAACAACTATTGAGCACGAGCTTAGCCATTTCAAAGTGAATATTTGTGTATCGCACCATAAATCGTCTAAATACAGGCAGAATTGCCAAACTCCATGGCGATGGGCAAAAAAAGGAAAAAATCAACGAATAAACATTCGAAATAAATGTCGCTGTGGTAATCGAATAGAAAAAGAAGCATCCAACGAATATTCAATAAATGAGATTAAAAAATAGCCTCAATCAAGTTCCAAAAGGCACACAATCTTACATCAAACATTGTGTTCTCTGAAGATAACAACATTCTGAGTCTACGAACGACCTGAGAAAGCCGTTGGACGATCTCAAAACATTTCCACCGCGTCGAAAAAAATGTTTGGGAAACTGCTTCAGAGCCGTAGGCACGCAAAAATTTTCGCATTAGACCAGAGACGTTCCAACAAGACTCAGCACTGCCTCGTCAAGCTCGTGTGAACCAAGAAAGGTTAAAAAACAATATTCCACACTTGATGGGCCATTTCGGAGAGCAAGATGAAATATACCAGTATAAATGAGCTGATGAGAGCCATTGTATGGGAATGAAACTAAACACTGCAAGATCATTTTTGAGGAGCATGCAACTAATTTTTGAACCATTTAAAGACCATAGCTAAGCCAAAAGGTGGCCACATCGAGCTAAAGTAAACAGACATTTTGTAATTTGCATCAATAAAAAAAATTGCACACAAAAAAATTTGGTCGCTTGAATAGATAACACTTCAATCGCCTTTCCCTGTAGATTGCACATAACACACTATGCTGCATTTAAGCTATACTGGCCTTTGCAGCGGCAGGACGTCGAATCAAAAGGGTCCTTTGTGTAGGCTGATACGGGGTGGGCCAAAAGTTACCATGGGATTAAAAACTTTGATATCCTTTTCGTTTATTAATTTTTTTTTCTCATATTATATAATATACAAATTTGACCTTTTTAGCACTAAGAATAAAAAATAATGCCACTTAAATGACCCCCGTTTTCAGCTTCGCAATGATGAACTCGTTTTAGAGCTTTTTCCATCACATATTTCAAAATTTGTGGCTGTAGCGATCGATTTCTGTAACAAAGTTGGACTTGAGTTGAAGGATTGTCTCGGGCTTGTTCTCATATACTCGCTCCTTCAAATAACCCCACGGAAAATAGTCGGGTGCTGACAAATCTGGCGATCGCGTTGGCCAAACAATTTCTGAATTTCTGGAAATTATTCGCTCTTTGTTCAGTTGTGAATCTCTCCATTATTTGTTCTCCAAGTTGTATTTATACAAATCTAACAAAAAATATATAAACGAAACAGCTATTAAATTTATAGATTTCATGGTAACTTTTGGCCCACCCTGTGTGATCCAATTTTACAAGAAATAAGTGTTAGTCGGTCGTAACGTTCCATGCGAACTTTGGTCGAAATTGTACTTAGTAGGGACATAAATAATGTTACAAGATTGAACACACCCATGTCAATAGTAGAACTGAACATACCCCGGTAATGTTTTGAAAGCTAACCTCAATAGCGTTTGACTGTAACGGGATTTTAAAATTGTTTCAACTTTAATCATGGAGTGGTCAGATAATGAGAACCGTATCGCTGTAATAGCGCTTTTCAAGCGTGAAATGAAAAAAAGCGATATTTTCAAAACACTCCGGCCACTAGGGACTAGCCGCGTGTTTGTCTACCGATGCATAAAACTGTTTGAGGAGACTGGAGATGTAAAAGACCGTCACCAGTCGGGCCGCCCACGCTCTGCTCGAACACCGCATGTCATCAAAGCCGTTAAATCAAGAATTCACAGAAATCCGCTCCAAAACAGAAAGTCATGGCCCGTAAGACGAATATCACGCAAAAGGCCATGAGTCGAATCATTAAAAATGACTTGAGACTTTCAAACGACGTATCGAACATTTATTGATTGCAGCTTAAAAAAAATAGGATTGAAAAATGCAAACGTCTTTTGCTGAAGCACGCTGATAACTTGCACAGAAAAATTTTGTTCACCTATGACAATTTTTACCGTTCAGGAAAAATTTAACAAGCAAAGTGATAGTGTATGTGCGGTCATCTAAGGAAGCATCTAAACTGATCCCAAGGGAGGAAAAGGGTCATCACCCAGCTTCAGTCATGGTTTGGTGGGGTGTCTCTTACGATGGGGTCACTAACCTGCTTCTGCGAACAAGGAGTAAAAACATCGGCCAAAGATTACCAAGAAACCGTTTTGGAAGCTGTTGTGAAGCCTCTTAATAATTCCTTGTTCCAAAACCATCCATAAACTTTTCAGCAGGATTCTGCGCCGGCCCATAAGGCTAAAACGTCCCAGGCCCGGCTTCGAAACAATTTGCCAGCGTTCAGTTTATTTCCTCTGCAGAATGGCCCTCAGGCAGTCCAGATTTAAACCCATTGGATTACAAATTGTGGATGGCAACACGGCAACAATAGTATGTTCTCTGCAATAAAAGCATGGTCGTCGCAACCATAGTATTGTTATTTTTAATTTTATTTGTTTAGCTCGTTTGTTTTATTTTGACAAAAGTATGTTTGCGGCAAAACTAATATTGTTGAAATGTAACAATAGTATTGTTGCGAAATTTAAAAATGGAAACATGTTTGTAGCAACAATATAAAATATTGTTGGTGCGACAAAAGTATTGTTTTTGGGTGTTATGTTAACAATAATATAATTACGGTAATCATACCAGCAAGATCGAACTTTTTTTTTTAATTCGACAATCTTACGCAATAATAATAGTTTTATATGTAAATTAATTTTTAAAACAAACTACTTTCGATTAGTATAACTGATACAATTTTAATAAGTTAATTGTATCTACTGTTAAAAAGTCACTCTTATTATTAAGATTTTAATGTGTTTTGACATTATTTACTTTAAAAAAATCTCTATTGTTGAACAGTAACTTAACTCCAATCCTTACAGAGAATTCTGGAGATCATAGTATGGTTGTGTGTGAATCATACTATGGTTGTGAGGATTATACTATGGTTGTATGTTAAACATACTATGGTTATGAGAATCATAACATGGTTGTGGGAATGATAGTATGGATGAGTGTGAATAATAATATGGTTGTGGGGACCATAGTATGGTTGGTATGAATAATTCTATTGTTGTGAGGACCATAATAATGAACGAAGTTTCATAGGTTTCTAATTGCGACCTGTACTTTGATTGCAACGATAAATGGAGAGACAGACAGATATAAGGAAGGGGCGGACGATCGGACATCAATGGAATCCGATTCATTTAGGGTGTTACAAAAAAATCAGTACTAAGTCACACAGATTAAAAGTCTGTTGAGTAACGGCCTGAATTACAAAAATTCCATTAGACGGAATGACTTTCTGTTGCCATTATTAAATGTTAGTAGTCATGATGGAAATTTTTATTTTATTAACAATTTCAATTGGCTGCCTCGGAGCTGTGATTTGAGTCCTTTGGATTATTTTCTGTGAGGCTAAATCTTACGCAAAGCATCCAGAGACAATAGAAGCGTTGAAACATGAAATCAAAGTTGTCATTGAAGAGATTCGAAGAGATCGAAAATTGCTGAAAAATATGGTTGATCGGATAAGGTACTGTCGAGCCAGTTGTGGTAGTCATATAAATGATATTGTGTTTCATTATTAAGGGACAAAGTTCAAGTTTTCCAATAAAACCAGAAATCTAAAAAAATTATCAGTTTTTTTTTCAGCCGATTCAAATTTAAACTTTTAAATCGCCCACACTGATTAGTTGTGTTGCGAATGCTAAAGCAACTATTCCAAATTTGGTTTTTGTAAATCCAAAAGCGAAAAATTACTTTTGATTTTGAGGATTATTTTATGTGAAACAATTGAAATTTACATAATTTTCCAGGGAAATTAAAAAATACTATACTTTGAAGTGTGCCAGACACATTTTCATATAAAAAGGCGATTAAGTACAATGTTAAAGGAAAACCAAAACTTTTCAAAAATATAATTCCAAAAAACCTAGTTTTGGGTCCCTCAACATTCCATTAAGGGACAAAGGGAAAATTCTTTTAAATCAGTGAGCTGTGCACTCAATACTTATATTCACTAAACGGGTCCGAACGCCGGCTCCGAACAGCTAATGCATTTTATAGAGAAGTTTGTACATGTCATAGAGATAAATCTCTTACTTGTAAAGTCGCCGGCAATTACTAGGTGGAAACACGCCGCTAAAAAATTATTAGATCTTCGCACTCAGGGTTGAACCTGGGCTAACTGGCCGATAGTCGTGCACACTTCCATCACAACACGGCGGTCCACTAAACTAAAACATTTTTTTGCGAACGCGAATATTACAAAATTGGAATATTCAGAGGCCAAAGCGAATGTTCAATATGATGCGAATTATTCGCATATGTGACGCGCAAAATAGAAAGGGACCTTAGGTTAAAAACCAGTTTTGTTCAGGAGAGCCATGTTAAAGATTAGGTCCCTTTCTATTTGCGCTTAGAATCGTCGACTTCACTTTCATAAAACGCGCATATCTCTGGGAGGGAACACTTTTGGGGCATGGGATCGGTCTCATTCGATGCTCAGATGTTGTCCACATCAAAAAAAGAAAAAAATTAAAATTGATTTTTTTTACCCTTAGGTCCCTTTCTCTATTCGCTGTCACATATGCGATTTCAAATACTTGTTACAACCCAAATTTCAGCCATCACTTACATACTCATTGGGATGAAGAAATGACACATTTATAACAAATTAAACGCCGCTCTTGGCAGAAATCCTAATCTTTTGTCAGACTCCTCGTTACTTTATGTATTTCGATTTGAACGCAATTATAATTTCAACGAACATTAATGCATAATTTTGGAAATGCTTTGTATGTGACTGTGAGTGTGTGTGTAACAAACAAGTATAAATACATAATTGCAATGGGTCGTTGTAGAATATTTAGTAAATTTCCTGCTGCCAGTGCGTGTTCGGCTTGCAGTCCAGCCTCCTTCGCTGGTATGAGAATGTGGGCAGTTTTCATGTCGATCTAATGAACACGGCTACATACACAAGCCCACCCACTTACGCACACACACTCACTCACTTACACATGTACACATTTTCAGTTGAATGTGGCCTAATGTGATTGCGTCAATGAGCATTATGCAAATAGGCACGAAACTAAATTCAAATTGCAATCAGGTCATCTAAAATGTAATTCTGTCGGAAATATAAGCTTTACGATTTAAATAGTTGATCTAACGAAAAGGTCATAGGAGGATGGTACTCGCATAAATATTGAAATATGTGAAGTGGATCTGAAATAAATATGCGATGGCATCCAATCCGCTCTTTTCGGTGCCATTCATCATTGGTAAGTCGTGTAGTACCTGCAGATATAAAACATTTCAGTTGGTGAAACACATTGTAAGTAGGTTGCCAAAGGATGACTTTATGTCTGGCGATATAGTTTTGGGGATGTGAGGTCGCTTCGTACAATTTTGAATTTGTTTATTTATTGTTTTTAAAGACATATTTATGAAATACTTTGTAAGAACGGTTGCAATTTGCCGAAATTTATTCCTACTCAAAGTCCGGGACCTTGGTATTAGACAAGATTTTTCCAGATTGTAATATGTGCCACAAAAGTAGGAGGTCCGTTCAATAGAAAAGGTAAATTTTGAAATTTCTCGGTCTATGTGCATTTGAATAGCGTTTTTTATGTTGGCACGCTTGTCTCGACAACAAGTAGAAAAAAAGTATGGTTGGGACAACAATATTCGAAGAGAATCATACTAGGGTATTTGGTTGTGGTATGATCCTCTCAATAACAGTATGATTCACACATAATCATACTATGATCCCAACAACCAAAGTATGATTCACACTCAACCATACTATGATCTCCACAACCATATTAAGATTCTTACAACAATAGTATTTTTCACATACAACCATAGTATGACAAACACAACCATAGTATGATTTACACGCAACCATGTTAAGACCCATTCAACCATAGTATAATCACACACAATTATACTATGATCCCCAATATTATTTATTACAATTAAATTAATTTGTCAAAAATAGATTTGAATTATGAAAATTATTTAAAAATACATTAAATTCAAAATAATTGGAGATATTTATTTAACAGACGAAAAATTCAGTTTAATAAATAGTAAGAGTTTTTTCAGAATATTTCAGTTCAACAAAGCCAAAGCAGTTTGTTCAAAGAATTTTAGTTTCCATATAAAAAGTACTATTATCGCATTAGATTCGTCCATCATATCAAAACCGATGAAAACGTTGAGAAAATTAATAAAATTGTTATGCATAATTTGTCATAAATCCGCATCCAAATACGAGTATGTTCACGTTAGCTGTAATATAAGTATATGCCGCAGTAATTTGTCCTGTTCATCGAAAAATCTTTCAAGGACATCCATTAGCTGGATACAACAGACCTTTATAAATATTCCAACTATGTCATTATATAGAAGATTTATCTATATTTGTCGACAGAACTGACGGCTCAGCGACTGAATATACTTAGCAGGGACATAAATACTGTTACACTCGTTTTATGCTGTAAATTAAAAAGTACTGAATAGACCAAATATTTTTTAATATTTTTATTGATGTATATTGTATCCAAAAAGTATCTACTTATTCGAAATGTCCGCCTTTTGCATTTACACACGCCCTAAGTCGCACTGGCCAATCGTCATTAGCTGCACGAACCTTGTCCATTGGAAAATTGCCCACAGCACGAACCAAAGTAGTCTTAAGAGATCCAATGTTGGGGTATCTTTTGTGACAAACCTAAAACCGTCCACAATTTGTTATCCAATGGGTTCAAATCTGGACTGCCTGAGGGCCATTCTTCAGAGGAAGCCAGGCCTGGGACGTTTTAGCCTTATGGGCCGGCGCAGAATACTGCTGGAAAGTGAAAGGCTGGTTTTCGAACAGGGAATTGTTAAGAGGCTTCACAACAGCTTCCAAAACTGTTTCTTGGTAAATTTTGGCCGATGTTTTGACGCCGATGTTCGCAGAAGTGCAGGTCAGTGACCCCATCGTAAGAGACACCCCACCAAACCATGACTGAAGCTGGGTGATGACCATTTTCCACCCTTGGGATCAGTTCAGATGCTTCCTTAGATGACCGCGCATACACTCTATCATTTTGCTTGCTAAATTTTTCCTGAACGGTAAACAAATTTTCATCTTGACGACATTTAGTTTCAACAGGACGGTGCCACTTGCCATACAGCTGCTCAATGGATCTACGAGGGCCGCTATATATATTTCTGGCCTAATAATGAAAATGCGAATATTTATCATCAAATATGGTTTTATCCAATGGGTTCAAATCTGGACTGTTTGAGGGCCATTCTTCAGAGGAACGTTTAAGCCTGGGACGTTTTAGCCTTATGGGCCGGCGCAGAATCCTGCTGGAAAGTCCATGGCTGGTTTTGGAACAGGGAATTGTTAAAGGGCTTCACAACAGCTTCCAAAACTGTTTCTTGGTAAATTTTGGCCGATGTTTTGACGCCGATGTTCGCAGAAGTGCAGGTCAGTGACCCCATCGTAAGAGACACCCCACCAAACCATGACTGTAGCTGGGGGATGACCGTTTTCTACCCTTGGGACCAGTGGAGATGCTTCCTCAGATGGCCGCGTATACACTATATTATTTTGCTTGTTAAATTTTTCCTAAGTGGTAAAAAATTTTTCATCGGTGAACAAAATTTTTCTGTGCAATTTATTCACCAAGAGACGTTTGCATTTTTCAATCCTCTTTTTTTTAAAGCTGCAGTCAATAAATGTCCGGTACGTCGTTTGAAAGCCCCAAGTCCCAAGTCTTTTTTAATGATTCGATTCATGGACTTTTGCGTGACATACATCTCACGGGCCATGATTTTCTGTTTTCGGAGCGGATTTCTGTGAATTCTTGATTTAACGGCTTTGATGACATGCGGGTTCGAACAGAGCGTGGGCGGCCCGACCAGTGGCTGTCATTTCCATCTTCAGTCTGCTCAAACAGTTTTTGCGGCTAATCCCTAGTGGCCGGAGCGTTTTGAAAATATCGCTTTTTTTACGCTTGAAAAGCGCTATTTCAGCGATGCGGTTCTAATTATCTGACCACTTCATGATGAAAGTTGAAACAATTTAAAAATCCCGTTACAGACTAATGCTATTGAGGTTAGCTTTCAAAACTCATATGTGACAGCGCATAGAGAAAGGGACCTAAGGGTAAAAAAAATCAATTTTCATTTTTTTCTTTTTTTGATGTGGACAACAGCTGAGCATCGAATGAGACCGATCAAAAGCCCCAAAACTGTTCCCTCCCAGAGATATGAGCGTTTTATGAAAGTGCAGTCGACGATTCTAAGCGCAAATAGAAAGGGACCTAATGGCTAAAATTACTCTCCTGAACAAAACTTTTCATCAACTTTTCACTTTTTTTTTTTTTTGATGTGGACAACATCTGAGCATCAAATGAGACCGATCCCATGCCCCAAAAGTGTTCCCTCCCAGAGATATGCGCGTTTTATGAAAGTGCAGTCGACGATTTTAAGCGCAAATAGAAAGGGACCTAATCATTAAACAAAACTGGTTGTTAAACTTAGGTCCCTTTCTATTTTGCGCGTCACATATTACATTAACGGGGTATGTTCAGTTCTACTCTTGAAATGGGTGTGTTCAATGTTGTAACAGTATTTATGTCCCTACTTAGTAGCTTCTCAAAAGCAATGAAATTTGCTCACGAATTCTTGTACCTATTAAAATTTATCAATAAATTTCTGACTTGATTTTGGACTTGTTATTATCAGTTAATATGACCTATTTCAGTTAGTATATAGTCGTTTTAATAGAAACATTTCATTGCTGGAGATGCTGGACCGGAATTCATGATGAATTGTATAAAATCTTCGGCCCGGCCGAACTTAATTTTTCTAGTTGTTGTTTTTTCTGAATTGTGATCCCCTACGCCTATTTTGCGCCGTATAATGATTTCCTTAACAGTTAAGAATTCTTTTAATCTATAGGAACTAAAAACTATGCTTTTAGTAATGCGATTCTTTTAAATTTGCTGCTCAAAGTTCTTACAATTAATTAAATTAAATAACAAACTGCATGTTTTAAAATAACGAATATTCAAAAATCAATTTCATATTTACCAAATATATTTGTCTAATAGTATTTATAAAAATAAATAGGTGCACAAATCGTATTCTTTATTGGCATCTCACATTTATTAATTATTTTACAATGCAAAACTTATATACTTTTTCGTATTCCGTACCGACAAATAAATCTCGCAAAAGAAAATAACGAAAATATTTGAAATACTCGTACCTCGAACTTTGAAAATATTCTCGCATACTTTTGCAAGTGCAAATATTAAATAACTGTCATCGTCACTTATGTTTTCAAACGTTGTTTTGTTCACTTACAGGACCACCATATGTGCGAGCCATTGGACCGATAAAAGCTGTCGCCGGAGAAGACATAACAGTACATTGTCCATTTTCCGGTTATCCCATAGAACAAATTAGATGGGAGAAAGGACAGCATGAACTGACAACAAGTAAGACAAATTGCCAATGTTAGCTACCGATGGCAAATGTGCATGTTCGAATGAATATGCAAATATTGTATAGGTGGGGGCTTACGAAGAGTTACTGTAGAGATTGACATGTCTTTCCTTTAAAAGTAGAATCAGGTTTAAAGTATACAAAATGAAAAAATGATATTTTCTGCAAAAATGTTTTTACAATAAATTTTTAAAACAGTGACTTCATGGTACCATAAAGAAGGAGAGTTTTGCTAACAGCTGATTTTTAAAACAGTTACCTCATGGTCCCATAAAGAAGGTAGAGTTTTGCTAACAGCTGATTTTAAATTTGTTCTCGTATTAATTTAAATTGCCAATTTTGAAATTCGACAATGGCGTTTGTTGAAGTTTATAAAGGAAAAAAATCTCCATCCAACATTCGCAATTATCATCAAACATTCACAAAAAAATAATTTTGGCATTCTCTTTCAAATTACTTTCACAATCTAGCGAACTATTTTTGTTCTTGTTGGGCCAATGACTAAATTCCTTGTTTATTGTACCATGAGTAACCTTTTTATTTAATTTATTTAAAAAAACACACACATTTTTAAGAATTGAAATTCTTTGTCTCCTTAGATTTAAAATATTACATTTTCTGTACTAAAAAGTGCCTAGATAACGGGTGATTAATCTAGAGGTATTTTTCAAATGGGGTTTTTCACAGATTACGCGAGAGTTGTGTTATATATTTTTTTTTTATTTTTTTTTATTCAGTATTATTTGTCACTTCATCATAGAAAGACTTGCACCGCAGTAACGTCTCCATATTGTGCAACTGAATTATGGAAATGAGCGTTCGGTGAGAATCGTTTTTCGTGCGCTTAGACCTTTTTATAGTCGACATAATCGCCCTACCGAACGCACTACTCGAGTTACCATTGGCAACAATGAAACCCAATTTTTACTATTGGATAATACTCGACCTAATAGATCACATCCAGCACGGAATATTGTAAATATAGCGGCAGTAGCTGGGAGTGTACGTGAAACACCCCAGAAATCGATTCGGCACCGTTCCCAACAACTTAGCTTGTCGTATGGAACAAATTGGAGCATTTTGCGGAAGGATCATGGTTTGAAAGCCGGCATAATACAGCTCGTGTAGGACTTGAAGCCTTATGATATTCATGCGTGTCGCCGTTTCAAGTTTGGGCTCCTCAAAAGCTCAAAGAAGATCTGCTGTTTTCGACCAAAATTTTGTTTAGTGATTAGGCCCATTTCTGGACCAACGGCAACGTGAATAAACCAAATTGCTGCATCTGAGCTGAAGGCCAGCCAAAAGAGGTTTAAGAGGTGCCATTATACCCAGAGAAAACCACGGTTTGTATCGGTTAATGGAAAGGTTGAATCATCGGTCCATATTTTTTCAAAAATGATAACGGCAGGAACGCAACCGTGAATAGTACTTGATATCGCGCCACTATATCATACCTTGCGCTACCTGAAATTGAAGCCCGTTATCTTACAGACATTTGGTTTCAACAGGACAGTGCCAAACAATGGATCTACAAGGGCTGATATATATTCCTGGCCTAATAAAGAAAATGCAAATATTTATCATCAAAAATGGTCTATTGCTTTTCCAAGTATTCTCCAGCATGATTTATACACTTTTGCATGCGCTCAAACTAATTGTCGATGCACTTTTTCCACTCCGATTGAGACACCTCCAAAACAAGGTTTTTGAACTCTTCAACAGCGTTTTCTGGCGACGAAAATCTTTGACCACGCATTTTTTCTTGATGTGCCGAAATAAAAAGAAGTCAGTGGGTGCCAAGTGAGGGCTGTACGGCGGATGACGCATCAATTCGACGTTTTGGCCGGTCAAAAAGGCGCTGGTTTGAGCCGATGTGTGAGAGCTCGCATTGTCATGGTGCACAATGATTCGTCTTCTTTTGTTCGTATTTCGAATTTCTCCGAAGACTTCAGGCAAACAAATTGTGGTATACCACTCTGAATTGACCGTCCTACGTTGCTCAAGCGGAACAGTCGCCGCCTGACCAGTTTTGCCGAAGAAACAGGCGACCATTTGCTTCGAAGTGCTTCTTCCACGAACAACTTTCGTTGGATATGGCACGTCTTCGAAGACCCACACGGTCGATTGCTGTTTTGTTTTGGGCACATGCGCATAGAACCATGAGTCGTTACCTGTGACGTTCTTAGAAACGTCTTTTGAAGCACCGCGATCGTATTTTTTTCAAAATTTCTTTGCACCAATCGACACAAGCCTTTTTTTGAGCGATTGTCAAATTGTGCGGGATCCAACGAGAACAAACCTTTTTTACGGCCAGGTGTTCATGCAATATCGAGTGAACGCCGGTGAAAGAAATGCACAAGGCTGCCTCTACTTCACGGTACTCGTATGGCACATGACGATCTTGCATTGTCAGTTTACGCACGGCATCAGTGTACTTTGGCACAACGGCGGTTTTTGGAAGACCTTTGTCTTTGAGCGAGCGTCGGCCACGATCCACGTCGATAGTTGTGAAAAATGATCGCACGAAAAAGTTCACGAACTAATTCCATTTTGTTGCCAAATTGAAGTCACTGTAAACAACACAAATGATGGTCGTACTTCAAAACGTTCTTAGTACGTTTATGCTAAAAAGTGTCAAACTTTCCAATGGAAATGTCAGATGGCGCCAGGCAACACTTAGTGTTGGCTAGGCCAGTAATATATATAGCAACCCTCGTATTGAGAGGTCATTTCGACGAGCAGCTAATTTCACGTTTTGGACCGATGAGTTGGCCGCCTAGATCGTGTGGTATCACACCTTAAGACTTTTATCTTTGGGACTACGTAAAGTCCAAAGTCTATGCTAACAAACCAGCTACGCTTCAGGTTTGTCGAAGCCAACATTACGCGCGCCTTACCGGTCAAAATGCTCAAACGAGTCATTCAAAATTAGACCCTTAGAATGAACACCATGCGGCCAAAATTTGATGGAAATTATATTCAACAACAAAATTGGCATACGTAAAATGTCCTTTAAAATGAACAATAAAGATTCCACACTTGATTAGAATTTTTATATTTTGTTGTTGTTTTTTGAAAAAATACCTCTAGATTGATCACCCGATACAGAATTAAATTTGAAATTCAAAAAAATGAAATGAAAGAGGCTAGTGTGATAATATTTATATTCTTTTAACCATGCACGACAAACCTCAGTATTCGCAACGACAGCAAAAGTAGTAACAGCTAGTGTAATGGGTCTAGAGCAACTTTCTGCTAAGCCCCTCGAACTAATGCAAATTTTTGAACATTCGAAACACATGTGCTTACTAGTTATTTTTTCCAGCATTTTTGTATTTATGTCTTGTTCTTGTTCATATTTTTGTTTGGTTCGTTTCATTGCAGATTCCCATTACTCTTTGGCGCCTGTACAACAGGGAGGCTATCTTGCCATCAAGAATGTTGAACCGACTCGTGATCAGGGCATGTATACCTGTATTGTTAAGAGCCGCACTGGCGAGGAGGCTCGACGTGATATGCAATTGAATGTCAATAGTGAGTATATTTTGAAAAAAAAAAAAACACAAAAAATTACCCAGCAAACATACTGTTTTTTGATGCATCTAGTTTCCATTTTATTTGACATTCTAAGGCTCAATTTTATTTCAATACCCTCGGGGTTGACGTTGGCTGTACGTTGAGGAACATCACATGACATATACAAGCATGTATATAAATATGTGTGTCATCCTACAGTTGCCCGAGTGATTAATACATTCAGCATGTCCTACATATTTTGCAATGAAACATGTTCATCAAGTGAAATGTAAACGAATAATATCAGTAAGCCATACAAAGTAGTTTGGGAATAGATTGCTGATTCGATTTCCAAAAAGCAAAACATGATATTTGTGCAAATTCCTAAGGGGATATAAACCCCACATTAATATTACAATACGCTGCAATAACTGCCTCTTACTCCAGAGAAATATCGGGGATTATGAAAACATGAATATTGATTTTTCATCTCACTCAAAATGGTCCCAAAGGCTATTATTCGTGTGCTGGCGATAAATGAAAATTAAAACAAATAAAAAAAGTTAAAGTCCTCTGCTATTCAGGGGATAAAGCACCTCCGTCTGGAGCTTGAGCAATGTCGCACGTAAGAGTTAATTTGTAGCCACTCGTAATGCACCATACTTATACTAAATTTCAGCGTGATCGGGTATAATTTGTGTCTTTTAGATCTATAGGACCTGAAATCGGGAAGGACCTTTTTGTGGGGTATAAACGAACAAATATACCTATGTGGTTCAGTTTTACCACAGTACATTAAGGAATTTGGAATTTATCCGGGGGCTATTCGAAAGCATTAACCGACATGGTCCAATTATACAGGACATATGAGTTGGTCGCTCGTAACGCCCCATGCAAAATTTGATAGGAATCGGATGTAAAACGTGGCTTCTAAAGCTGCAGATTTTAAAATCTGGAAGGACCTTTGTTTGGGGGCTATTGGAAGATATGGGTGAGGTCCAGTTTCAGCACAGATATTAATCGATCGCTCACAACGCACAATTTGGGCATGGTCGGGTGAAACTTGTGGCTTCTAGAGCTGCAGGACCTCAAATCCGGAGAGACCTTTGTGTGGGAGATATTCAAAAACTTGGACTGATATGATCCAAAACCACTAAAGATATGTGTTGATCACTGGTACTGCGCTGTAGGTTCTGAAATCGAAAAGGACTTTTGTGTGTGTGGGGGGGGGGGGGTGGTGTGGAAATGGGAAAATACGGACCGATGTGGTCCTGTTGCACCAATTTTAATTAATGGCCGCTCATTACGTACAATGGAAAATTTGGTCGTGGTCGGGTGTAATTTGTGGCTTCTTGAGCTGCAGAAGCGCAATTTGGGAGCTATTCGAAAACTTGGACCGATATGGACAAGTTTCACCACAGATGAGTGTTGGTCACTCGAAATACTCTGTGCATAATTTAGTAGAAATCGGAGTAAAAAGCGGATTATAAAGCTGCAGATTCTGAAATCGGGAAGGCTCTTTGTGTAAGGGCAATAGGAAAATTTAACCTATGTTTCAGAACAGGTAATAAATGTTCGCTCATTGGATATTATCGGGTCTAGTTTGTGGCTTCTAGAGCTGCAGGACCCCAAATCGGAAGGACCGTTGTGTGGGAGCTATTCGTAAACTTGAACTGATATGCCAATTTCACAGAAATGGGTGTTGGATACTCGAAATTTGGTCAAAATCGGATTCTAATATCTGAAATCGTAAAGGACCTTTGTATGGGGGCGATACCAAAAACTATGGACCTTTGTGGTCCCGTTTCACCACAGTAACGAAATTAGCGCTAGATCGGGTATAATTTGTGGTTTCTAGTGGTATAGGACCATTAATCAGAAGCGAAATTTGTGTGGGAGCTATTCGAAACCACGGACCGATATGGACAAATTCCACTAGGGATCGGTGTTGGTCACTCGAAATACTCCGTACGCAATTTGGTCGAAATTGAGTATAAAATGAGTATTTAAGAGCTTTACCTTCTGAACTGGGAAAAACTGTGTGTATACTACAGGGTGGCAGATAAATGCCGCTTCCAAAACAAAGAAATTAATTACACTTTTTTCTATTTAATTTTTTTTTTTAATTTGCAAGTTGTTTTATGGATAACTGGGACACTGAAACAAGAATTTGGATTATCCGCCGCTATTACGTACTGGAATCCGTAGTTTCGGTTCAAAGAGAGTATGTTTGGCGGCAATTCTCCGACTAGATGGACCCTAATAAGACAAAACAATCCAAGAGTTTCGATAAGAATTTAATCTGCTCAAATGGTTATAAGCAGACAGTCATTGCAGTCAAATATGCACAAGGATTTGGACTTATTCCCATATAAAATTCAAATGGTCAACAAACTGAAGGCAGCAGACTTCCCAATTCGCTTGGAATTTTGCCAGAGGGATGCTGCAAATGGTGGAAGAGGACGGAAACATGTGAACTGCCTTTTCATGTCTGACTAGGCCCATTTCGATTTAAACGGCAACATAAACAAACATGGAGTGCTTTCAACCCACAGATACTCTATGGGACGGAATTGCATCCACTTCGTGTCACAGTGTGGTGTGCTGCTTCATCACTCTGCATTGTCGGGCCCTACTTCTTCGAAGAAAACGGTCACACAGTTACGGTTACTGGAGACCGCGACTTGAGCATGTTGAGAGTTTTTCTATCCAGAATTACGCCGATTGAGAATTTCTATCAACTCTATATGGTTTTAGCAAGATGGTGCAACTCCTCACATTGCTCACATAATTGCGACGAAATTTTCCCAATAAGCTGATATCCAGAAATTCCACATTCCGTTGGCCCCCAGGTCAACTGACCTTACTGCACCTGACTTTTCTTGTAGGGGTTACTGCAAACTGAGTAGGGTACCTACAAAGTAAAACCAACAAATTTGAATAACCTACTTAGTAGGGACATAAATACTGCTACAACATTGAACACACCCATTGCAATAGTATAACTGAACATACCCCGTTAATGTCATATGGGTTTTCAAAGCTAACCTCAATAGCGTTAGTCTATAACGGGATTTTAAAGTTGTTTCAACTTTCATCATGGAATGTTCGGATAATGAGAACCGTATCGCTGTAATAGCGCTTTTCAAGTGTGAAATGAAAAAAACGATATTTTCAAAACGCTCCGTCCACATGTTCGTCTACCGATGCATAAAACTGTTTTGAGGAGACTGGAGATGTAAAAGACCGCAACCGGTCGGGCCGCCCACGCTCTGTTCAAACACCGAGTGTCATCAAAGCCGGTAAATCAAGAATTCACAGAAATCCGCTCCGAAAACAGATAATCATGGCCCGTGAGATGAATATCACGCAAAAGTCCATGAGTCGAATCATTAAAAAAGACTTGGGACTTGGGCTTTCAAACGAAGAAACCGTTTTGGAAGCTGTTGTGAAACCTCTTAACAATTCCCTGTTCCAAAACCAGCCATGGACTTTCCAGCAGAATTCTGTGCCGGCCCATTAAGGCTAAAACGTCCCAGGCCTGGCTTCGAAACAATTTGCCAGCGTTCATTTCCTCTGAGAATGGCCCTCAGGCAGTCCAGCTTTAAACCCATTGGATTACACATTGTGGACGGTTTTAGAGGACTAGGTTTGTCACAAAAGATACCCCAACATTGGATCTCTTAAGACTGCTTTGGTTCGTGCTGTGGCCAATTTTCCAATGGACGAGGGTCGTCCAGCTATCGACGATTGGCCAATGCGACTTAAGGCGTGTGTAAAGGCAAAAGGCGGACATTTCGAATAAGTAGATTCTTTTTGGATACAATATACATCAATAAATATATTAAAAAATATTTGGTCCAAAAACTTTCAGTACTTTTTATTTTACAGCATAAAACGTGTGCAACAGTATTTATGCCTGTACTAAGTAAAACAATCCATTCGAGAAACAATTGCAGCTACTCATGTCTCAAATCTCTAAGCAGTAATGCAGAACATTTTGGCATGATGCCGCTAATGCATCAATGAGTTGGGGGCATTTAAATTCCCTTATTTTTAAAACTAATTAAGCATGAATAAAACAAAAATTAATTCCATACGCCGAAAAAAAGTAATTTGCGATTCTTAATGTACGCGTAGCAATATTCATCAGCCACCCTTTACAATGGGAATGTTGAGGGGTATACTAAGTGTTTTGATCTATTTTCCACACCTTTTATATAAAGGGTGTCCCAAGAAGAACGCAATTTTTAAATCTGGCAACATTCGAAGTGTCATTGTTTGACATTTGAACAAATATTATTGTTTGTTAGTAGAAGGTACGAGGTTAGTAAAAATGGAGCGCTACACGAAAGGGAGTTCGTTAATTGGGTATTAGAGAGACAACATGAAAATGCTGATTTTGCCGATAAAATCATCTTCAGTGACGAGGCCCATTTTCATCTTGATGGCTTCGTCAATAGGCAGAATTGTCGCATTTGGGGTGCGGAAAATCCTCGAGTGATTCACGAGAAGCAAATGCATCCTCAACGTGTCACTGTGTGGTGTGGTTTTTGGGCTGGAGGAATCATTGGACCTTTTTTTATGAAAATGAGCAGGTCAAGCGCAAACAGTCAATGGTGTTTCGTATCGTGAAATGATAACCAGTTTTTTCTTGCCTAGATATGAAGAAATGAATGCGGAGGGCATGTGGTTCCAACAAGACGGCGCCACATGTCGTACAGCCAGAGAAACAATTCAATTGCTGCATCAGTCAGTTAAAAATTGCGCTCTTTTTAGGACACCCTATATAAGGCGATATACTCATATTCGCTCGACTTTAACCGAACAATAGCGGCCAGAAAAAATGAGGTCAGATCGAAAAATATGCGGAGAATTTTCATTTATAGAATATAAAGTACTTACATAATAACGTGTTCTTGTAATCAACGCCAAGAAGGATCTCACTGAGATCACCAAGTTGAAATGCTCCTTCAGAAATGTTGGCGACTTTACCAGTAAACAAGGGTGTTAAAACCGGTCACCTATAATCAAGAAAATATGAGTAGTTGTATAAACGGGCAATTACTTACTTTACATATCAAAATATCCACCACCTTTTAATAGTTATTGAGGCTATGGAAGTGCGATCCGACACTAAAAAAAAATTACATCAAATTAATGAAAAAGATTTTTTCAATAGTTTTGAAAATGAAAATATATCATTTTAAAGAAAACTGTACATCAATCTAATGAAAACATTCATTTATTTGATGACTGAATTTATCATCAACCTCTGACGTGGCGCATTTATATACCATTTGAGATAACCAGAGTAAACTACATATACCAACGCCACATAACAAAACATATACACTCCCGAGGGATTTTCATTGCGTTTATTTTGTTCGGTGGAAAATTTTGCTAACAGCAGTTCTCGTTAAATGCAAATCTGCCAACTCTTAAGTGTATCAATCGAATTCTATTTTCTATTGGATGAAATGTTCAATAAAATTAATTTCTGAAATCTGACAATAACTCAAACTAGAAACTCAGTACTCAGTAAATTTATGTACAGTGTTCTTCAGATTAATGTAAATTTTCATCAGATTAATGTGCAGTTGTCTTAAAAATTATATATATTTATCATTAAGTTGAAGTCTTTAAATTGATGTACATTGCTCTTCGGAATAAGTAAAATGTTCCTTAAATTTATGTAAGATATTGAAAAATTATGATCATCAAATTGATGTTAAAATTCATCAAATTGAACAAGTTTTCTTTAGTGAAGACTACCCAAAATGGTTTGATTATTTTCGGATGTTTCAAAAACCTTTACCAAGACATATTAAAAACATGGGTGTGAAATCGGAAATTTGTCGGGAGCCGATTTTGGGCTTGATTTTAATATTTGGTAATGAACCAATTGTAATTTTAGAGCGTTTGGTTTCTTATAGAGTGAAGACTGTCTAAACTAAAAGTAGGCTCCGACTAAAGCTCACATCTCGTTAGATTTCATATTGACTATCTCCCGCGATATGAGAATGTAATTGAAAAGAGCCATGTTCTCCTGGAATGCGAGCATTGTCCCTATCGCCAGGTAATACAAAAATTATGATTGTTACGTTCAGGAAGACATTACGAGGGCTGCTATATATATTTCTGGCCTAATAATGAAAATGCGAATATTTATCATCAAAAATGGTTTTATGTTTTTCAATGTAATCTCCAGCATGTCGAAACACTCCGATTGAGACATCTTCTGGCGACGAAATCGTTGACCACGCATTTTTTTCTTAATGTGCGGGAATAAAAGAAGTCATTGGGTGCCAAGTCAGGGCTGTAAGGCAGATGATCCATCAATTCGGCGTTTGGCCGGTCAAAAAGGCGCTGGTTTAAGCCGATGTGTGAGAGCTCGCATTGTCATGGTGCACACTAATTCGTCTTCTCTTGTTTGTTTTTTAAATTTCTCCGAACACTTCAGGCAAACAAATTGTGGTGTACCACTCAGAACTGACCGTCCTACATGACCAGTTTTGCCGAAGAAACAGGCGACCAATTGCTTCGAAGTGCCTTTTCCACGTAGCATAGATCCATGATTCGTCACCTGTGACGATCTTATAAACGATTTCTGAAGCACCGCGATCGTATTTTTTCAAAATTTGTTTGCACCAATCGACACGACCTTTTTTTTTGAGAAATTGTCAAATTGTGCGGCATCCAACAAGAACATACATTTTTTACAACCAGGTGTTCATGCAATATCGAGTGTATGCTGGTGGAAGAAATGTCCAAGGATGCCTCTATCTCACGGTATGTTATATGAAGGTCTTGAATTATCAGTTCACACACGCATACTTATCCTCCATAAGGGAGAACACGTTATTCTACTTTTTTTAATATCACCATCATTTTAAACATTTTTATCCGGTAGTTACTCGTACAGCCGCAGATCGTTGGAATAGGGTCTAGACCTGAACATTTACTTTAGTTCTCACAATTTTAGGGCTGTATCGGCAGCAGTTTGTCTACTTATTAAGACCAGGATACCCTATAAGTTCCAAAAATTGGCTTCATCATTTCGTTGTATAGGGTGGGCGATTTAAAATTTTAATTTGAATTGGCTGTAAAAAAATGGACTGATCATTTTTTTAAATTTCTGGTTTATTGAAGGGGTTGAAAATTGTCATTTAATAATAAACACCATCTGATGCCTTTTCGCTTGGTGGCCCACTGGCTTGAAGATTGTTTAGCAGAAGATGAATAATTTTTACCGTAAAATCGTGTTTTCAGATGAAGCATATTTTCATCTCGGTGGCTATGCCAATAAGCAAAATTGCTGCATATTGAGCTCAGAGAACCGAAGCGTGACTATTGGGAAGCCCATACATTCACAACGAGTCACTGTTTGGTGTGGATTTTGGGCTGGCGGCATTATAGGCCCATTTTTCTTCGAAAATTAGCAAGGATCCGCCGTTACCGTCAACAGTAAGCGTTACCGCGCCAAGCCATGACATTTTAGTTCCCACCCTGTATCATAATACGGACCGATGTTGACCAATTTCAATAAAGTTCGTCCTAGGCTTAAACTTGAAGAAATACCAAAATTCATCGAAATCAGTTCATACGTTGATTACAACAATAAATGATCGTTTAGCTCAGCCATTATTCTACCAATTTTTGTCAGATTAAAAACTACATAAATTGAGTCCGATGTACTTGATTGTTATTCAAAAGTGTTACGTTTTTCTGAATGTTTCAGAATGTGTCTGAGATACGTATATTTGGCATAACATTGATCGTGACAAAGAGTGTCAAATCCTTAGTGAGTATACCTATACTGATCTCTAATAATGACTTATGTGCAATGTTCTTCCTTTTTAAAAATTATACAGAAACCAAAAAGTTTGGATTTTTTTTGAAAAACAAATGCCCTAAAACTAACATGTGCTAGTTTTATGTTAGGGATCTAAGTCACGTCCATTTTAAGACAGAATACAATTTGTTATTTCAAACAAAACAAAGCTTTTCGTCGACTAAATTAGGTGTATGGTTAAATAAATATGTGACTTAGACCACTTTCAAAGTCGCTGGCACACTCACCTATATTTAAATGTATAACAACCATCTTTGTTACACATATAAAATGTAAAATCCTTCTATTCTTCTCTAACTTTAAAATCATTTAATTTTCTTGTCAAAAGGGTTTTTCATTTCTTCATCATAGTTTTTCGTATTTTCTAATCATTGCAGGTCCTCCAGTTATAGAACCATTTAGATTTCCAAAAAATCTCCAAGAAGGCGGACGAGCACAGATAACATGTGCTGTATCCTCAGGTGATATGCCAATCTACTTCGGCTGGAAAAAGGATGATATGTCGATACCATCAAGTTTACAGGTAATCTCTAGAAAAATAATGAACGAACGTTGCAGCGTTCCGACAAAATCGAATAAAAGAAATCAAATACTTTATTTCTAATAACACACACAATTTAATACATTATCCTTGAGGCTGAATGTCGCTTCGTTCACCCTCTCTGTCGTAGTGTTCATGATTCCAGACAAGAAAAGGGACAATGGCAAAATGCTATAGCAGCAGACATAAAAGGGAGTCTGCTCTTATCAATACTCGTACATTGTCGTTGGGTTTAAAATAATGTGTGTGGTTTTACGGTTTATTTCGTTTTTCAATTTACAAAAGATATCGGAGAAAAAGGAGGAATTCTACTCGTTGCTGGTCTTTAAGGATATCAGTGCTAAGCACAGTGGCAAATATACATGCTACGCTAGTAATGCGGCGGCAAAGGTTAACTATACGGCCGAGCTACAAGTCAGAGGTAAGTTGGATTTTTTTAAAATTGTTTCTTGGGTATGTTGGCGGCTAAGGGAGGAGGCTATTGCAGTTTTTGTCCAATGATGTGTTTATTTTTATAATTTTTTATTATAATTTCTATTATTTAACTGAGATCAGGACTCAAATTAATGGGTTCGAGGGGGTTCAATTTTATATAAAGACATGAAGATGCTTAATTAAATGCAAATGTCGCGACGAATTCAAATATAAAATAAATGTTATGATTTAACTAAGACTTCCAAAGGACATTTGCCCCACAAAAAAATGGACCATTTTATAGGTAAAACAAGTGGACAATTCTGAATTTCAGCTAGTCCAAAGCTTTCCTACTCTCCGCCATAGATTGCTTTGTACTCATTGTATGGCACTGGCAATAATGGGGGATATTGTTGGTGGTAATGAAATGTATATAATTTTTTAGGCCCTATGGACCATTGTCCTTTTTAGATTCGTGAATTCATTGTTTTGAGGAACACAGATGTCCCTTGTTTAAGGATGACGTAGGGAGCTTGTAGAATCGGGCTTTAAATTTAGACAAATCTTAAACGCAGTGAGATGGAGGAATATAAATTTTTCAAAAGTAGTTAATGGGTCAAGGATATAAAAAAGGATTCTTGACAGAATTTAGTTGTTTTTTATCTAATCCATAAGCTTATACATACTTCAACGAGGCCGATTTTTGTGCCCATAGGACCCATATGGGCCAGTACGAGTTTAAACTTCGCCCAAATTTTATAAAAGATGGTCCAACTTAAACGCACGATGGTAATTGTAAATAACACAAAAAGTTTTTAAAGATTGATCTAAATAGATTTTTCTTTTTTGTTATTTATTCGGTCTTTTATCATTATTATGACTTGAGCAGTTTTTTATTCTGGTTCGAGACCTTTATGTTGTTTCTTTTTAAGAATCAACGTAAAGAGAATAAATTGGTGAAATGTATTTGCTAAGGTTAATCTAAATATTTTTTATTATCATAAATGAAAGGAATTATGTGTGAAACAAAATAAGAAATGTTTTCACATTTCGTACAGACCCAATATGCTGAAATTTGCGCAAATTCTTCCGATTGTGGACACATTAGGTCGATCTTAATGCGCTGTTCAATCGTAAACATCAGCATGGTTGAATTTGTCAAATACTAAAACAAAGAAATGTCAAAATAAGTTGGACAAAAGACTTGACGTTAAGCTGACTCACAATTAACATCGTGCATTATAGTTGGACCACCTTTTTTTGGTACATACAGGGTGATTCACCTAAGGTATTTTTTCAAAAAAAAAAATAAAAATATAAAGCAAGTGTGGAATATTTATTGGTAATTTGAAAGGAAATTTTAAGGCATTTATTTTTTGAAAGTAATTACCTTCAAATGTTGGCAAATGTATTATGGAAATGAGCGTTCGGTGGGAAACGGGTAGATCCGCTGTTTTCGACCAAAATTTTGTTCAGTTATAAGGCCCATTACAGGCTCAGCGGCAAAGTCAATAAACCAAATTGCCGCATTTGGGCTGAAGAGGAACCAGAAGAGGTTGAAGAGGTGCCAATATACCCAGAGAAAACCACGGTTTGGTGCGGTAGCTGGTGGAATCATCAGTGCATATTTTTTCAAAAATGATAATGGCCGAAACGTAACCGTGAATGGTGCTCGCTATCGCGCCATGATATCGATCTTTATGCTACCTGAAAATGAAGCCCGTAATCTTGACGACACTTGGTTTCAACAGTACGGTGCCACTTTTCATACAGCTACTCAAACAATGGATCTATTGAGAGGTCATCTCAAAAAGCAGCTAATTTCACGTTTTAGACAGGTGAGTTGGCCGCCTAGATCGAGTGATATCACACCTTTAGACATTTTTCTTTGGGGTACGTAAAGTCCAAAGTCTATGCTGACAAACCAGCTACGATTCAGGTTTTGAAATCCAACATTACGCGTGTCATTAAAGCCCTACCGGTCGAAATGTTCATACGAGTCATCCAAAGTTGGACCATCAGAATGGAAACCCTGAGGGGTAGTTGTGACATTGAAAGGAAATTATATTCAAAAAATAAATGCCATAAAATGTCCTTTCAAATTACCAATAAAGATTCCACACTTGATTGAATTTTTAAATTTTTTTTGTTCTGAAAAAAACCTCTAGCTGGACCACCCATTATTAAGATTTGTAAAAATAAACGCTATTTCTGGATACCCACGTGTCCCCGCACATTAGCAGACGGTTTTTGGACACCACCCATAGACTACGCCCAAAGGTCAAGGCCTTTAGTTTAGCAAAATCGTAAAATTTATTTTACATTCAGATTCTTGAGAAAATTCCAAAGTTCCACTGAGTACCCATATGTCCATCTTTGAGCCCTAGGGACCTTAGACCACTTTGATTCGCGACGAAGTTTAATTCTTTTTTAATATATGGCATGCCCGATCTTGACGAAATTATTGCGATATAGAGATAGACCCCAAGTTTACCGATCGATTGAGAATTGAGAATGATTTCATTAAGCGATGTGCTTCCGTCCATCTGTCTATCTTTTTGACAATTTTGGATGCAATCCTGACAATTTTGGACGCAATCCTGACAATTTTGGACGCAATCCTGAACCGATACACGGCCAAGGGCCAACCCATTTCAAATCTAGCATGTGGTCAAATTAAGTTCGTTCCTTTTTTTACATTTAATAACGCTCGGTCCATTATTTTCACTATAAATACGATTTTTAAAGGGAGCGTAGTACCTCCAAATATCATCGCCATATCTCTATTAGTTCATTTGTAGTTGCTAATTTTTCCAGAGGTTGACCCAGTCCTTGTGTGGAGAAAAATTTTACCTATTGACCGATCTGGCCCATTTGCAATACCATCCGTTTCAGTCTATCAACACATGTTTTTCAAACTTTAAGCCACTTAACTTCACTAGTGCGGACTGCACTTTGCTTCCCACAGACTGATAGAGGGACTTGGCAAGATCATCATAGAATTTGACTATGGTTTGGAATCTATAACTTTATGTGGTCTTCATATTTCGTACTTCGAGGTGCTGCAAATGGAATTACAAAGTAAATAAACAGAAACCACATATTAATGAGGTGACTGCCCCTGGCTGAAGAGTTTGATTCAGGTCAGTTCGTTGCATAGAACCGGCAGTAGTGGGATTGACAAACTACCTTTTTCGGTTTTCTGCAAATACCTGCGATAATGTGAAAAGTTGGACCAAGGTCCTATATTCACTAGCCAGCAGTACTTGGAAAGCCGACAAAGAAGCCTTGTTGACCTCTAACAAAGCAATAGCCCGGTCTGTAGCGAACTGTGAGTACGGCGCAGGGGAAGCAAATTCAGACTTGTAGTCCTGAGAACATCAACAGGGTGTAATCTTATGTCTTCCGAGGACCATTTACATGAGGAGACGAAGGTCCTTACAGTACGCAGACAAACTTCATTTTCATGATATACAGAAAGATGTCCAGCGGTAAAAAAAAGAAATCATTAAAATTATCGAGACTACCAGGTAGATCTGAACGACATTCACGCTGATGAAGACGCAGCAGCAGTATCCAGCTTAAATAAGTGCAAGGGAAACTTCTCCCAGAGATTTAACCAGAGGACAGATTAAGTCGGATTTAACGTGGTTATCGCCACTATGGCCTGAACCACGGTGTGCCATCACACTGGGACCGTTACAATGCCACGGCCAACGCCCCATTGGGTTAATCCCGCCGGTACCAATTTAAAGCATGACATATATGGTTTGTATTGATATTTAATTATTAGTTTTTACCTCTCGTGAGTCCAGCGGGAGATTAATGAAACATCCTATAGGTAGGTGTGTACTGTATTGTCCTTAAACTCTTAAACACGTTCCGGTAGTTTAAAGATGACCCAAGTTATGTTTGCACAGGGTACCCCATTATTTTCAATTTGAATCGGCTGTAATAAAAAAGTAATGATAATTTCATTTAATCTTTTTTCATTTGATCTTTGTCATTTAATAATGGAATACAATATTAATTTATACGACTACCACAAATGGCTCGGCAGCACCTCATCCGAGCGACACAATTTTTCAATACGTTTCGGGTCAAATCTCTTCAATGGTCCGGTCTTTTTTAAACCAAATGTCGTCCATCTCACTCTCTTTAATTTTTGGAAATAAATTTCAATTTTTTAAAGATCCACCCTATATTAGAAATATTACATGTGGCAATGTGATTTCTACACCTAATTACAAACATTATTTTTGAGGCAACTCGTGTCTGTTTTAAAACGTTGAAACTACTCGAAAAGTATTCTTTGCGTTGGCGTTGCTCAGTTGAACATTTTAACGAGCCATTACAATTGATTGATGTTAAGCAGGTTTCGGGATTATAATATCCTTGGCAAATAATGTGATGAGTTATAAATAAATTTCAAACCTGTCGAATATTTCAACCTGGCTTAGTGCACTTTCTTCTATGTCCAAGGACAGCGTATTCATTTTCTGCCAACTACGTGCAACTGCTGTACACTTGTATTTTGTGACATGGTCTACATGCTTTAGCAACACATGGGGGATTTGTACTCCGGTCGTTCTTTTAATTTTCTATATTATCATCTCGGTGGTATTTGTGAGTCTGTGTATGTGTATATGTTCAGGAGTGTCTTAAAATAAATCACGTTGGCTTTACTTAGGAAACAATCTTCTGAAACTGCCAAATGAAGCTTTTACCCGCTGATACACCAGCACGCAGAGCACTAATGCCGCCATCGCATTTTTGCTTTTACGTTAAGTCCATTTTCCGTTTGCTAAAGCTACGAGAACAAGTATTTTCCATTCCCTTAACTTCATCAATAATGACCTTTCTACCCCAAAAAAAATAAAGAATATCCTGTGTCGAACTTTGCGTCTGTGAAATAAAAGAACTCCTTTTGGATTTTTACGTTCGTTCATCTTGTTAATTTCGCCTTGTACACACATCTGCACACATGCGGCGATGATGCCGACTAGCGTGGTGTGTGTGTGTGTGTGTGCTCTTCTACTTTGTATCCTTTGAGTTTACAGGAGATACACACACGCACACACACACAGTGCGGATACATTCAATCTACCTCTAAATACACTCCCGTAGCCAATTCGTACATACAAAAACTATATATAAAATGTTGTTTTACTTTATTTGATCACGTTTAGTTGCACCACGCTGGTCTTTCGAACCCATGGATACGGCTATAATGCTCGGCAATACAATATCAATAAATTGCGAGGCGGAAGGATACCCGATACCCACGATTACCTGGTTCAAAGGACAAGGTAAGTATCTACAATGTTTGTTTTTGTTCTCTCTGTTAATTTTTGGGATTTTGTTACTTCCATTCATATGAGGTTGGTATAGGCAGAGACATTTAAAATACGATAGTTTCTCCAAGTTGTTTGCCAGTCGGCAGTAGAATGATCGTACAAACTATAAGAATGATATTATTTATTTTAAATACAGGGTGGCGCACAAATCGTGCTACAAAAACAAAATGTAATAATTTTCTTTTCTGTGTGAGCAATCGGCTTATTTAATATTTCATTAGGAAGGAGTATTTAGATTTATTAAAATGAATGCTTGGGATGCCAAAAAGAGGATTTGGATAGTGCAGCGGTACCATGCATGGCAGTCCAGCATTTTCGTCCGAAGGGCGGGAGTTAGGCGGAACTCGCCCTAGTAGATGGACCATTCTGAGGCTAGTAAAAATGTTTGCCGAAGTTGGAAGCATAGCACGAAGACCATGACATCGAGATCCCTGTGTTCGGGTTCAAGACACCATCGCTGATGTAGCATCGTTAATTCTGGCAAATCCAAGCGTTTCGACTTGAAACTAATCTTCAGGAAGCATAGCATAATTCATGACGACTTTAACCTGCTTCTGTACAAAGTCCAAATTACAAGCAAGTTCAACCCACTGAGATCCGAGATCACTATGCTCGAATCTAAGACACCATCGCGGTTGTAGCATCGTTAATTTAGGCGAATCCACGTCGATTAAAATTAATCGTCGCAATTACAGGAAGGAGAGGATAAATCATGGCGACTTAAGCTTGTTTACGTACAAAGTCCAAATTCAAGCAAGTTAAACCCTCTAAATTTGCCTATTCGAAAGGACTTTTGCCAACAAATTATTAAAACGGCCGAAGAAGACAACAGCTTAATAAATTGCGTTTTTTTTTTTTGTCTGAAAAGGCCCATTCTGATCCAAACGACAATGTTAACAAGCCAATTTGTCGTATAAGGAGTGAATCTAATCCACAAATACTCCATGAGATTGAACTGCGCCCAGAAAGAGTTACTGTGTGGTGCGCAGTTGTATCAAGCTGCACTGTGGGGCCATACTTCTATAACGAAAACTGTGACTGTTAATGGAGATCGTTATTTAAAGATGTTGAAGGAGTTTTTTTTTACCTAGAACTGCGCCGAAGACGTATCCGAGTCAACAGCTTTAGGTTCTAGCAAGATGAAGCAACGGCACAAATAGCCAGACCAGTTATGGCAGAGCTTCTTCGAAAATTCCCAAACAAAATAATATCCAGAAATTCCACTTTCCGCTGACCCCAAATGTCACCGGACCTGACTGCACCAGACTTTTTTTATGTTGTTACGAATCCAACGAAACTGACTAAAACATTAATTGAAGTGATCTCAACTTTAACCCTTCAGGCCGTAATGAATAATTTTCTCATAACACTGTGCGACAGCCACAATCGGTTTGGAATGAAACCACCGGGGAAAGTTATATTGGTAAAAAAAAGTCATACGTGTTCCAGCGTTTCGCTGGGTCTCATCTAGGAATCGAGATATATCGATTTGAAGTTAGTAAGTATCGTATAGGGGAATTTGTCACGTTTTAGGCTCTTTTGTTTGACATAACTCGAGAACCACTCGTCCGATTTAGCTGAAACAAATTTAGAAAAATTAAGAATTACAATTCCTCTAATCTGTTCTTAAACCGTTTTCCTACTTAAGCAACAGTTTCGCAATTATAAATAAATGTATGAAAAAAAAAATTATTTTTGCCTAAAAATTAAAATTTTTTTTTTTTAATTCATAAAAAATCCAAAACGGTAAAAAGTGTCAAGTCCTATTACTTTCACGTAAAATTTATTTCAGCTAAATCGGACGAGTGGTTCTCGAGTTATGTCAAACAAAAGAGCCAAAAACGTGACAAATTCCCCTATACGATACTTACTAACTTCAAATCGATATATCTCGATTCCTAGATGAGACCCAGCGAAACGCTGGAACACGTATGACTTTTTTTTACCATTTGTCGCAGAGTGTAAGGTGTTGCATATGCGTGGATAAGCAAAATTAATTGGACATACTCGTATAAATAACAACATAAGACATAAAAAATTAAATTGAATTTTATTTATAATAAAAAAAAATTAAACGAAATACATTGATTAGAAAAAATTGATTTGAATTTCTTATTGTAGCCGATTGGGTCGCCACCCTGTACGACAAAGTCTTTTTTAATCAATTAACTACACAAATGAAAGATAAATCTCTAAAACAGCAAACGGCACAAATAGAAAACGTCATAACTGAGACAGAAGTGGTGCATATGCATTAAGCGAAACTGAAACTAAACTGATAATGTTCTGCTGCTATGTATTTTTATATGCAACAATTTTAAAACCTTCTTGACCCTTGTACTAAGTTCGATGACACGAAAAATGTAAATCAACAATCAGTTATTCTAATATATGGTTGAATATGATTTTATAATTTTTTATAAAGTAGGTACTTTATTATAAGAAAAAAAAAATCATCTGTTGACATAACGCGTGATCCATTTCGAGATTTCGTACTTTTTTAAAAAAAAAACACAGAAAATTCAAATTAAATGGGGAATGTTTATTATCATTTGAAAGAACATTTTTTGGCATTTATCTGTTGAAGATTATGTCTATCAAATGTTGGCCGCGGCTATCCGTTCCATCCGTTGAGTCCAATTTTCGATGACTCGTTCGAGCATTTCGACTGGTATCTGGCGAATTGCACGCGTGAAATTTCGCGCCAAGGCCAGAATCGAAGCAGGTTTATCCGCATAAACTTTAGACTTTACATATCCCCACAGGAAAAAGTCTAACGGTGTGATATCACACCATCTTGGTGGCCAATTGAACGGCCCAAAACGTGAAATTATCTGCTCATCGAAGTATTCTCTCAATAAATCCATTGATTGATGAGATGTGTGGGAAGTGGCGCTATCTTGTTAATAACACTGTGCGACAGCCACAATCGGTTTGGGATGAAACCACCGGGGAAAGTTATATCGGTCAAAAAAAGGTCATACGTGTCCCAGCGTTTCGTTGGGTCTCATCTAGGAATCGAGATATATCGATTTGAAGTTAGTAAGTATCGTATAGGGGAATTTGTCACGTTTTTGGCTCTTTTGTTTGACATTACTTGAGAACCACTCGTCCGATTACAATTTCCTTAATCTGTTCATATATTATTTTCCTTTAAAAGTAATAGTTTCCAAGTTAAAAATAAGCGCATGAAGAAATTTTTTTTTTTTTTTATTTTTTTTTTAAATACATTTATTTTCGTTTGTTTGTTTGTTTGACACTTTTTACCGTTTTGGATTTTTTATGAATTAAAAAAAAAAAATTTTAATTTTTAGGCAAAAATAATTTTTTTTTTCATACATTTATTTATAATTGCGAAACTGTTGCTTAAGTAGGAAAACGGTTTAAGAACAGATTAGAGGAATTGTAATTCTTAATTTTTCTAAATTTGTTTCAGCTAAATCGAGTGGTTCTCGAGTTATGTCAAACAAAAGAGCCTAAAACGTGACAAATTCCCCTATACGATACTTACTAACTTCAAATCGTTATATCTCGATTCCTAGATGAGACCCAGCGAAACGCTGGAACACGTATGACTTTTTTTTTACCAATATAACTTTCCCCGGTGGTTTCATTCCAAACCGATCACTGACCCTTACCATTTGTCGCAGAGTGTAATCAGGCATCAAATAGTCGGTTATCATGGCAGGATAACGGTCACCATTGACGGTTACGATCTCACCGGCATCATTTTTGAAAAAATATGGACCGATGATTCCACCGGCCCACTAACCACACCAAACCTTTGTTTTTTTCTGGATGAAGTAGCAGCTCTTGAACCTCTTCTAGTTGCTCTTCGTCCCAAATGCGGCAATTTTGCTTGTTTACATACCTATTGAGCCAGAAATGGGCCTCATCGCTGAACAAAATTTGGCTCGAAAACGTCTGATCTTCCTGGAACTTTTCAGGAGCCCATACAGGGCGGCTTTAGTTCTTGCACAAGCTGTATTTTGTACGCATTCAATTTAAGATCTCGACGTAAAATGCGCCAAGTCGTTCCATACGTCAGTCCGAGTTGCTGCAAACGGCGCCGCATCGACTCTCCACGGTCTTGGTGTACACTCTGAGCTACGGCCGCTACATTTTTTTCAATGCGTGCTGGACGTGGTCTATTCGGTCGAATATTAGCCAATAATGAATGCTGGGTCTCAAGATGGGCAGTAGGCCGATTATGTTGACCATAAGTAGAACGAAGTGCACGAAACGCAATCCTCACAGAACGTAATAAAATGAACGGTTTGTAAACGTTGTTCAGGCGTAAGTCTTTCCATGATGAAATACCAAAGAATACTAAACAAAAATAGCATGACACGACTCGCACGTGATCTGCCTAAAAAAGGCTATTGAAGAAAGTATCTCTACTTGGATCACCCATTACAATTTGATATGCAAAGGTATGTCAGTGTTGAGTACGTTTGCAAATCCTATCATCCTTGACCCCTGAACTAAGTTTCCTGCTTTTCTTTGTGATTGAAAAGTGGGATAGCACTAATAGAAATTCTTCTACAATTCTTTCATAACAAAGTCTGTATTTAGCGGACCAGTATGTGCCGATCCCTTATGTAAAGCATCCCAGCGAAAAAAATTGCAAGGTCATTTCATAAAACACTTTTCATCAGTTCAACCGCATGTTAGTTGGTACTCTGTAATTTTCGACTTTTGAAACTTTAGTATTGGTGCAACATACCAAGTATCCGAACCTTTAGAAGAGAATTTTTAGATCTAAAAATCCGCATACTTGTTAATCGAAAACAAATAAATTTTTAATCTGGCGCAAAAAACTGTTTGCTTACACAATTGAAGTACTTGAAGTCATTGGGAAGGTCATGTCGAGGATAAAGTGAGGATGACTTTTACTTAAAGTCAGTAATTTTCAAGTTATCTTTATTCTAAAAAATACCATTTATCAACACTTTCTTGGTTATGTTGAAATTTATGTTATCATCACTAATAAATGGTTACTACAACAAAATGTTTTCAAAATTATTGGTTTTCACCAGTTATGGCAACCAAATACCATTTTCGTGTTTCATTGGTATGACCGATCAATAAGTTGCGTCTACAATACGATGATCGTATTCATCATCTTGTGGTATGTCGTACCAAATATTCATAACGATTATAAACATTTAGTGATTGCAACCGAAATTCTTTTTTGCAACGTAATTTTAGAAGTTCCAACCAATTTCCAACTAATTTGTTTCTCTGTGTGCAACATTAGGCTCTCCAGAAGGACTACTTTTCGCAAGAAGAATTATCTTTCACACACTTTTATGTCAGCTTGCTAGAAGGTGTGTGTCACATCGAAGGGCAGTGAAGATACAAGATGGGGCAATTGTTATCACCCTATTGGAAAACGCTACACACAGGGGAAAATTCACTTGGAAAAAGGTTTGACCTACAAATATTAGGCTGGATAATCATACTGTCTGTTGTAATCACCAACATTTGATAGTATTGAAGGTACATGATTCGACATTGCATGAGATGGTAGCAACAATAACTGTACCATACATACAGCCCACAAGTCGGTTATACCAACCGAATTTAGTACAACTATTGGTTGTCACAACTGGTGGCAATGACAACCATCCAATTATGAAGTACATATTACTTTGGTATTATGCAACAAAAGTTCGGACTTTCTCTGGGGGTGAATACTTATAATTTCTTGTAGAAATGAAAGACTAAGATGTTTATAGTAAATTTCCAAAAGAACGGCTCTCGTAGGTCCGAGTTATTTTTTATGGGTTACGCTATACCAAATGTTATTACAATGTCTTAAGTAAAATCGTATGGAGTTTATTTTCGTAGAAGATTTTAACATCCTAGAAAACGTGGAAAAATGTTGTCATATAATTTCAGTTGTGACGTGTCCCTTTTTTATAATGAAATTGTAAACAATTTTTTAAAAACTGACGTTTCTGGATTAAAATTTTCTACTAAACTATCATTTTGGTAGAGATCGTCTAAAAATAAAATCAGAATAACTTCAAAATAAACAGACACTCCTCGACCTTTTATCACATGTCACCAAGACATCAAGAAGTTATATGAGGCATTTTATGTCACATTACCCTTAAGTATCCGGAAATATACATGTTTACAATTCCACTTTACTTTACTTCTTCAGAATTTTATTTATAATAATCAGATTTTCTTAAATTTTTGACATTTCCAAAATTAGATTTTTTCGACCCACTTGTGTATACAAACTTTATTAGATTCGAACGTGAAAGCCATGTTTTAAAAAAAACCTGCTCATTTTTCAAATAACAGAATAAATACACGCATTAAATATAAAAAATAAATAAAAAGACTTTGTTATTTCGGTTAGATAATCAAATTCATACAATTTAACCATCAGTTGGTTCAGTTTACAAATACTCGTGGTAATGACAACCAAATTCAAAGAGTTCTTATAACCAAAAACTGATAACAACAACCAATCCATGCAACAACCAATTCAGCTCCAAAAATCAACCAAATTAATCAGGTTACCGATACTTTTGCTTTCAACCGAAAGTGTCAGTTTCCTCTACTAAAACATGCAGTGCACCTAATCAACATTTGATTGTCAGATGGAATATATGGATAGTACGTTCAACCACAAACATTTGGTTGGCTATAAATTTGGTTGTGGCAACAAATCTGTTATCGGTGTGGATGTTTATTCAATCATTATATAATCGAATATTTTACCTGTTTTGGACCCGATAAACGTTTATCGGATTCTTGTATTTGTAATATAATGACCTTCTTGAAAGGCTTTAAAGAATGCATTTTGGATTTTAATTCCTTTCCTTTCCTTTTTTATGAAAGCTTTGCTTTTTTCCTAGCCAGGTTGGCGGTTACATTTCACAAGATTTGGACAATAACTCAACACTGGTCAAGCTATCAGTTTTTAATTTTGAATATGTTCCTCATGGCTTTCTTGCCATACCTACCTCGTATAAACAAAAGCATTTACTTCGCCAACAACTTCAGTTCTGAGCTTACCTCAGCTCTCATCTATTGAATTCACTAAAGCAAAGTAAACATTTGCTAAGAGTTCTCCAAACATTTCTCATCCTCGTGCCAGCCATAAAACGGCTAAGGACAGAGCAGAGTTCTCCACGAATAAATTCGTTCCTATTCGTTGCTATCTAAGCACATTCGAAGAAGAAGACGAAAGGAGTCAACATTACGTATACTTGCCCATTAAGTATTTTGTTTAAATACCCAGAGTATTATCGTCCTTATTCCGTTACTAAATACAAATGTGACTTCGCTTTAGTATCTGCCAGTCACGGATGTAGTCGTAGTCACAGCCACCACCACACCACAATTCCAGCAATCACCAAAAGTGAGTTCATTAAAGTTTGATATTCCGTTTCCCTGCTTTTTCCTTTTTTTGCTGTTAGCCAAGGACCTCAGCAAAAGGGATATCATGCCATTTGGATGCTCATTCCATTGAAATGCTTTCAGTTTTTGCTTTAGTGTTTATCCACTAAATAGGCGAAGACGAGAATGGGGGAGTGTGAGGACGCAAAATGCGAATAACTAAAGAAACGGATTTATTAATGTAGTCTGTGCTCGGAAGAACTGTGTTGCGCATAAAGAAATCAGGTTAATTGATTAGTTTGGATCCTGTTAATTTTTTATTCGTGTAGGCAGCGATAAAATAAGCGTACTAAAGGAAGTTCTATTCATTATAGCCTGCATTTTGTTATGCAAATACCAGTGAGACTTTAATTCGTAATAAAATCAAAAATTTATATATGGGTGCACTTCATTAAATCGAAGATGGCTGTAGATTATTAAAATGTTTGGCAAAATTCCCCAAATTAATTTAATTGAAACTTTTTTTAGGCGACGTCATGTAGAGAGTATCAGAAGAATTAATTTACAGGGGACGACACTGATTTGAGCGAAGTTTTCTGTGTATTTTATTTTGGGATGTTTGGGCAACGAAGCATTGGACAATGTCCATAAGAATTTCATAATTTATATACTTATAAATAGATGATTTTACCATGGCTAGCTTTTGACATATATATTAAACCAAACAGCATCAAATTGTAAAATTTCAAGCACATTAGGTAATACCAAGGGCCGGTCGAAAATATTACAAAATTTAATACTTATTTAAAATGTATAATATTTAACATCGTACGAGTATTATACAGGGTGGAGCGCGAAAATTTGCTTTTTTGGGAATGAAATAAAAAAATTATAAATTAGGAGAAAAAATTATTTTATATTTCAATTATATTGAACAGTAAGGGAATTTTTAATTTACATGGGTTTAAATAGTGTATCTGGCAAATGTCGACCTTCGCTATCCACACACGGCTGCATACGTTTTCTGAAGTTTTCATGAACTCTTAACAAACATGTCGACTGGTATTCTGCCAATTTCATCCTCAATATTGTTAATTAGGTCTTACAAGGTTTTGGAACGGTTGATATACACCTTCCACTTCAGGTAACCCCAAAGGAAAAAATCGCATGGGGTCTGGTGAGCGTGCCGGCTAGTTCACATCACCCCTTATAGAAATAAGCCGCCCAGGCAACATTTTCTTCAAACAATTCATGGTAACCCTCGCTCTGTGTGCAGTCGCAGCTTCCTGTTGGAACCATGTATCCTCTAATTGCATTGCCTCAAGACCCAGCTGAAAAGAATCCTGTATCTTAGTCAAGTACCGTTCGGAGTTCACAGTTATCCTGGAAAAAGTAAGGGCCAATTATGCCTACTCGTGATATGGCGCACCACACAGTGACGCGGTCAGATTGCAGAGGTCTCTGGGGTTTGTTTTACTCCAGTACCGCATACTGGGGAACAGCCAATCGTAAACGAAAAGCACGCTGCACTGCTTTGATCGCGTGCGCATTTGAAAAATACGCTACATCACAAAATGACCTCTCCTCACGTGTCCAATGCATGATGGCAACTGAGAGGCAGGAGAATACAAATCTCCCGTCAGCCACTATAAGCAACACACACTCTCCATTCTATTCGACCAGCAGTGCCGCCACACCAACACCATTCACTGTAATTGCAACGCCGCCTGATTCTATATTTGGTATGGTAGCAAAATTTGCTTTACCCATAGTTCTTTCAAGCGGTACGTTTTCTGGCCCACATGGGCCAAAATGTCCAGTGACAATGCCCTTTTTGAGGTTTTAAGTGCGCCCGACTAAAAGTTCCTTATTAAACAATATCCGTTTACAAAAAATTTTAATTTGATAAGCAAATACCCAAAAAGTGTACTTTTTACCGTGGTACCTTTAGACCCTTAAAGGGGAACTTTTTTCCCCATGGGCCGATTTCGCCCATTTACAATGCCAAACAGCTTAGGACCATAAGTGGTCATCATGCAAAATTTCAGGAACCTAGGTTTAGTCGATATTTTGCTCTTAACAAAAAACGGCCGGATGGACCGACATGGCTAAATCTTCTTAGAATGTTACCACGATCAATAATATTAAGGGTGGTCTAACCACAATGATTATAATTGCGAGTCACTCCTCAGCGTCAAGTTTTTTGCCCAACCGAATTTGATATGTCTTTGTATTAGTGTTTGATAAATTTAACCATGGGGGGGTACAGAACTGAGTAGCGCGTTCAGATTGTTAAAGCCTTTTACGAAAATGGCCGCTCAAATAAAATGCATTTCCTGCACTTTTTTGGGCAGCATAATCGACCAAATGTGTCGACAGTCGGGAGAATTCGCACAACCTTCAGAAAACCGGGACTGTAGGAAATGTGAAAACCAGTTCGTTCTGCGGAAAACATTGATGTTGTTCGCGATAATGTGGCCATCAACCTCGACTCGCCGTCGTGCCCAACACTTGAACATCTTATGTACATCACTGATGCTTTGAATTTACACGCTACCAGGTTCAATTGACTAAAGAGCTGAAGCCTACTGACCATTTCAAGCGTTGTCAATACGCGGAATAGTTGGTTGAACAGACAGACGGTGACTTTACAAAGAAAATTATTTTCAGCGGCGAAGCACACTTCCACCTCAGTTAACTCATTAACAAGTAGAATTTCAGCATTTAGACAGATGTAGATGCATCCATAAAGAGTGACTGTTTGGTGCGGTTTATGGGCTGGCGTCGTCGGACCGTACTTTTTCGACAATGAGGTCGGCCAAGCAATTACAGTGAATGGTGTTCGCTATCGTGAGATCATTACGGACTTTTTGTGGCCAAAAATTAAGGAAATGGACCTGGGCGATATCTGCCACTTGCCACGCAGCCAACGAAACAATGACACTTTTCCGCGACAAATTCAGCGGGAGTGTTAGTATTTGACACCGATGTTTGGGAAATTTGAAAGAAAAAGTGTACTTCAATAAGCAACGAACAATTCAAAAGCTAAAGGATGAGATAATTCGGCACATTAACGACTTTGAATTATGTCAAGTCATTAAAAATATGAACCATCTATCGATATTTTGTTTTAAACATAATTGTCGTAGATCCTTACATCATAATATAAAATATTAAGAAAATTCTGTAAACACTTTTATACTTTATACTTAGTAGGGACATAAATACTGTTCCACACGTTTTATGCTGTAAAATAAAAAGTACTGAATGTTTTTGGACTAAATGTTTTTTTAATATATTTATTGATGTATATTGTATCCAAATAGAATCTACTTATTCGAAATGTCCGACTTTTGCCTTTACACACGCCTTAAGTCGCACTGGCTAATCGTCAATAGCTGCACGAACCTCGTCCATTGGAAAATTGGCCAGAGCTCGAAGCAAAGCAGTCTTAAGAGATCCAATGTTGGGGTATCTTTTGTGACAAACCTTGTCCTCTAAAACCGTCCTTAATTTGTAATCCAATAGGTTCAAATCTAGACTGCCTGAGGGCCATTCTTCAGAGGAAACAAACGTTGGCAAATTGTTTCGAAGCCAGGCCTGGGACGTTTTAGCCTTATGGGCCGGCGCAGAATCCTGCTGGAAAGTCCATGGCTGGTTTTGGAACAGGGAATTGTTAAGAGGCTTCACAACAGCTCTCAAAACGGTTTCTTGGTAAACTTTTGCCGATGTTTGACTCCTTGTTCGCAGAAATGACCACATCGTAAACGACACCCCACCTAACCATGACTGAAGCTGTGTGATGACCCTTTACACCCTTGGAAACAGTTCAGGTGCTTCCTTAGATGACCGCGCATACACTCTATCGTTTTGCTTGTTAAATTTTTCCTGAACGGTAAAAATTTGTTCATCGGTGAACAATTATTTTCTCTGCAAGTTATCAGCGTGCTTCACCAAAAGACGTTTGCATTATTCAATCCTTTTTTTTTTAAAGCTGCAGTCAATAAATGTCCGGTACGTCGTTTGAAAGCCCAAAGTCCAGAGTCATTTTTAATGATTCGACTCATGGACTTTTGCGTGATATTCATCTCACGGGCCATGATTTTCTGTTATCGGAGCGGATTTCTGTGAATTCTTGATTTAACGGCTTTGATGACATGCGGTCTTCGAACAGAGCGTGGGTGGCACGACCCGTGGGGGTCTTTTACATCTCCAGTCTCCTCAAACAGTTTTATGCACCGGTAGACGAACACGCGGCTAATTCCTAGTGGCCGGAGCGTTTTGAAAATATCGCTTTTTTTATTTCACACTTGAAAAGCGCTATTACAGCGATACGGTTCTCATTCTCTGATCACTCCATGATGAAAGCTGAAACAATTTTAAAATCCCGTTACAGACTAAGGCTATTGAGGTTAGGTTTCAAAACCCATATGACATTAGCGGGGTATGTTCAGTTCTACTATTGAAATGGGTGTGTTCAATGTTTGTAACAGTATTTATGTCCCTACTAAGTAGGTTCTCAGATCGTTATTTGGATTGTTGCAAAAGGATAGATACTTTTTATTTGTCATCCACCCTTTGGTGGAGGGTATTATTCTCAAATGATTGTCTAATATCTTTTATTCAAAATATTTAATTTTTTAAAATGACATAAATGACTCTTTTTAAGTCTAAATAGGACACAGTGCTTTAAAAAAAAATTAACTCAATAGCCACAATTTCTTTCTTATTTATTTAATTTCTTTAAAACAAAGACCAAGTGGACAAGCTTTTAAATCTTCGATGACCCCTACAGAAATTAACGGGTCAACTTTTTTGTAGAACGTATAGATTCGAAATACTCCTTTTTTCTCTATAAAAAAACCACTAAAAGCATACGTCAAGTGGAATATAGGACGGTAAAATTTTTTAGGAAAGTAATCTTCATGCGATTTCTTTAGACTTCTCATCACGATTTCACTTAAGACATCTCATCATGAAAATTCTTTAATAAAAACAAAAATGTACTATTTTTTGTATTACAAAATTAAAAACTTCCTCGGTCCTTAAAAATTAACCGAGACACCGGGACCCTGTTCTTTTGAGGATTTAATATACAACTTGGTTGTTGTTGTAGCGGCGTAGTGCCAGGGTCAATCCGGTATGTAGAACCTGCTGTCGATGGATTGATACGCAACATGGTCTTTTTTAGCCGAGGGTTTCATCCACCACCAGATAAAGGACATTTTGCTGCATAGTGTTTGTAATGGTCATTTAATTCTACGACGATCTAGCTATGGTCGTCCGTCTATCTGTTGAAAGCCCGAAATTTTTCAAGATGATTGGTTATGGTAATTGTAAATGGGCACAATCGGCTCGGGGGAAAAAGGTTTCCCTTTTAGGGACTAGAGGTAACTCTACAAAAGTGCCCTATTTGGAGTATTCGCTTAACAAATCATCATGCTTGTAGACGCCCAATGGTTTGAATGGGACCTGTAACGTGGAACAGATGTGGGTTAAAACAGGCTCCATATGGTCAAAACGGGTGATCCTTAATCAATGTAGACAAAAGGGTTAAGCAAATTCCACAGCGATTTCATTAACTTTGAAGTTTTGGCTGAAATTGGGGTCGGGCTCATGGGCCCAAAAAAACGACCTTTATTGTCAAAAGAAGGACCCCCGGTATATGTGGGCTTAGGGGTTTTTTAAATGTCCGCAGTTTCCTTATTTGTGCTTAAGTAATTCTATCCACCTGATAGACGTAAGTGTTGGCTAGAAAAGTTCTTATTTTCAAACACAAAAAAACGTTACTACGAGTACGTTTTGGACGACTTCTTCGAAAGTGTCCCGCTGTGTTGCTTGTACAATAAACGGGTTTTGCATGTAACGAGTTTTTCAACGGGGACATAACAATTTCGTATCTTTATGTCAACGCACCCTCAAACATTTTAACTGAGCTTTAAGTGTCAAAACGTTAGTCAAAGTTAGCATTTTCCTCAATGTTGGGTTTATATTTGAGCAACGTTTGGAAATCCTCTAAAATTACTACCGAAATTCTGAGTCGGTGGTCGCAACTTTAAGAGCGCTTACTCCAATTTTTGGCCGTAATAGTCGTCCCATCTGGCTGTGTGAGCTGTAGTAGATACATTTGGATTCAAATGTTCACTTTTGGATGTTCCGGCGCCAAAGAGACGCCGTACCGCACGAAGCGACGAAAATATTCCAGCCGTAAGTATATCCGTTCAAAATGAGCCAAATCAGTCGATTCCACGTAGTGTTTAGGTATTGGGCACCTCTCACACAGTGTCGTATTTTACGAAAATATCTTGGCCTTCATCCTTATAAGATCAAACTGAATCCAAGAACTAACTCCTCTACATCATTTGAAATGCCGATAGGGCTCTGGCAAAGTTTCACAAAAATCCTGAATTTTATCGACAAGTCATCTTCAGCGATGAAGCTTATTTTTGGCTGAGTGGTTTTGTCAATACACAAAATATGCTTTATTGGACAGCAACAAACCCACATGTGATTCAAGAGACACAAATGCATCCTCCAAAAAATACCGTGTGGTGTGGTTTTCATGCCGGAGGAGTGATTGGGCCGTATTTTTTCGTCGATGAAAACAATCGTCATGTTGTTTTAAAGAGGCATACATTAAACATGCTCCTTATAGAGAAACTTGTTTGATGCATGCCAACTATCGACGGATTTGATATCTTGTCTTTTCATCAGGTTAGATCCACGAAATCTAAAGGATTTTCCAATAGGGACATAATAATTTCATATTTTTATGTCTACCTACCCTCAAATATTTTAAATGACCTTTAAGTGTCAAAACATTAGTCGAAGTCAACATTTTCATCATGGTAAAGTTCACTAACGAGCAACGTTTAGAAATCAAAATTACTACCGAAATTCTAAGTCGGTGGTCGCAACTTTAAGAGCGCTTACTCCTATTGATTAAGCTCATTTCTGACTGAGTGGTTTTGGCAATAAACAAAATATGCGTTATAGTACAGCAACCAAACTCACATGTGCTTGTAGAGACACAATTGCATCCGAAAAATTACTGCGTTATGTGGTTTTCATGCCGAAGTTGCGATTGGGCTGTATTTTTTCGTCGATAAATACAATCGCCATGATACCGTCAATGGATAGCGCTATCGTGCTATGTTAGAAAATTAAATTTGGTCAGAATTGGAATGCCAATAAGTGGTTTCAACAAGACGGTGCCACTAGCCACATAGCACGCGATTTACTGAAAGGCAAATTCGGTGACAGTGTTATCTCGAGTAATGGTCCGTCGAATGGTCACCTCGTTCATGCGATTTAATGTCATTGGATTTGTTTTTATGGGGCCACATCAAGTCACAGGTCTATGCTAACATGATGAGCTTAGAGACAACATCCAACGCGAAATTGGTTGAAAAAATGGGTCCAAAGAATTGAATAGACACGCCCTCGTGGAGGTCATATGACCGATATTAAAATTTCATTTATAAAATGTAACATTTGCACTACACCTGGAATAAATTTGAACTCAATAATTATACCTAAAATATTCTGTGTTTTATTAATATAAAAAATTGTCCTTAATGGAAAACCCTGTATTTGAGCTAAAGACATAAAATTCCTAAAACGGCCGTTGATTTGACAGCTATTCTCATCCGAATTTAAATTTACGCTACTTCTGCATATCACTAACATATCACCTCACAATGTCCCACTGTACATAGAAAAAAATACATTTATACTTTTTGTTCAACTAAAAAGCCTGACTGAAATGAAGAATAAAATGCAAATTTTTCATAATGTTGGCACATATTATATTTTGCAGGTAAATTAAATAAAGATTTCAAACCTTTAAACATGCGTAACCATTCGCTGGTACTCAACCTGGCGACCGACATTGACGAGGGTTACTATATGTGTCAGGCCACAAATGATATTGGAGCGGGTCTCAAGAAAATAATACGAATCAATGTCAACGGTAAGTATTTTGCTCTGACATTAGTGACGCACGTACCAGCGGCACTGACATACATTGACCTAAATGATGTGTTCCCCTTCTCTCTCTCTCTGTCACTCTCTTTCATACACGCATACACACTACCGCTGCATATTAATTGTGTATGTGTGATGTGTATATGCGTGTGCTGACGTTAATTAAACAACAAAATTCACTTATCACACGCACACACACACACTACACCAACGCCCGAATCGCATGGTGGTGCTGGTGAATCTGATGGACGACGGATGAATGGGTATGTCGTCGCTCCCTATACCAGAACCAGCACGTTTCGAACAAACATCACGCAACGTATCGTCGCGACGTAATGATGCTGTCACACTCGACTGTCATGCTAAAGGTGATGAACCCATTAGTATCGCTTGGACTCACCACAATGCACGCATTGATTTGAACAATTTTCGCTTTAGCATAGCGGAAATGAAAACCGAAAAGGGTGTCGACTCTCAACTGACCATTGCACGTTCGGATCGCCACGATTCCGGCATCTACAAGTGCATAGCGGAAAATCCATACGGCCGAGCCGAGCAAATAATCTATCTGGCCGTGCAGGAGCGACCCGATACACCGTCCAATTTGGAAGTGTTCGAGGTGGGTTCGCGCACGGTCAAACTGTCATGGCGTCGTCCCTTCGATGGCAATTCCCCAGTTCTATCGTATCTAGTGCAGTATCAATCTTTGAAATATCTGCAATCTCATGCTGTACTGGGTATGGCGGGCAGTGATTGGAATGGACAAAATATAATAAATGTCACCCTGCCATCGACAAGCATAAGCAAAAGGTATGTCACTTTACTTTTTTTGGAAATTCTCGCCTCGCCTTCATTTTATTGTGCTGCATCTTATGTGCGTTTTCTTCTTTGCCCTCTCTAATATTTTTTATTGACAGCTATGACAGCGACTTGCGAGAAAGTGCCATTGTATCTGGTCTGACGCCAGCCACTACATTCCTTATACGTATGCAGGCCATCAATGAAATTGAACGTAGTCCTTTCACCGAGCCAATTGTATTGAAAACTCAGGAGGAGGCACCCACCGAGGCTCCGTCCAATGTTCAGGTGCAGACGGGCGGCGAAAGTGAATTGATTGTCACTTGGCAGGTAAGTCAACACGGGTCGAACACACAAAGTGCTGTTGTTTTTAAATTATTTTCATGACATTCTTGAAGAAAATGTTACAAGTAGGAGTACTCCGTACAATATGAAACTAAGGGACAACTGACATTTATTGATCGAAGCAAGAAATCTAATAAAATAAAAAAGAAAACTTCATTATGTGGAAAGTACTAGATTGCAGGGCATCATTAAGTCCATTATTGTGTGAAGTACAGTAGATAGCGGATATAAGAAAGTCAAGAAATTAAACAAGTTTATTTCTTATATGCGCATTTTTTATCTTATAAGCAACCATAAACAATTATAACAAAGAGAAAAAATCGGGTGAAACTACAAACAAATCTGTTGCAAAGAAGGAATTTCGGTTGCAATCGCCAATTGTTTTTAATCGTAAGGGATATTCGCTTCAACATACTACAAGATAATAAATATGATTACCATTTTGTTTACACAACTATTGGAACACGAAAAAGCTATTTAGTTGCCATAACTGGTGGATGTGGCAATCGATAGTTTTGCAAAAAATGTTTGTTGTAACCAATTACTGGTAAAAACTACAATTTCATCATAACCAAAAACGGGCTTATAATGAAAAGGCCTTATTAGAACATAATAATCAAAATATCACTGACTTTAAACTACTTTATAAGTCAAATTTTTCAGCGCAAGTCTTTCATCATCTTTTCCAATTTTTGCTCGACATATCCCTCCCTATGTTTTCAAGCAAACAGTGTTTTGCCTCTGAAAAAAAAATTGTTTGATGAACAAATACTGTATGTGGGTTGTTAGATCCAAATAGTCTTCTTTAGAAATTCGAATACTTCGTACCGATACTTCAGTTCCAATTACGGAAAGTAACAGAGAACCAAATAACATTCGGTTGTACTGATGGAATACTCAAGCATGCAACTTCGATTATTCGGTTGGCAAAGAAATTCGGTTACGGAACGTGAAACGAATATTTTCTCTGTGTGTAATTAATAACACGGAGTTTAGCGAAAATTTCTTATAAAAGTTTTTTCCTATAAAGTATTTTCTTATATCCCTTACTTACTAGAACTTAGAGTGTAATACAAAAAAAATAGAACATTTTCAATTTAAAATATGTTATATAGGCGACTTCTCCGACCGAAGTAAAACTTGGATTATCCCACAAGCATAATGGCTAATCGATTCTACATGGTCCTGTTTTTACGATCACAGGAGACCGTTTCTTAAATATGTTAAGAGTTTCTCTTTACTGGACTGCTCCGAAATACACGTAGACCATAAGTGTGGTTGGGGTCACAATAGTTGAAGAGCATCATACAATTGTTGGGTATATGATTGGGACACAACAATATTGTTATGATACCAACAACCATATTACGATTCACACTTAACCCTACAATGATCCCCATAACCATATTATGAACTCACAACCATAGTATGTTTCGCATGCAATCATAGTGTGATCCACACAACCATAGTATGATTCACATGCAACCATCTTATGACCCATACAATCATACTATGATCCCCTTTAACCATACTGTGGATCCTCAAACATATTTATTAGGATTGAGTAATGTTGTTATTAAAAAGTTATTCAAGAGGCATTAGAAAAACTTTTACTTACAAGCAGGGGTGATTGCAGTTTCGACGAACGCTTCTTCACCCTCCGCAGACCCCAAGCAACGAAAATGCAATTCAAAAAAAAATACTATGGTAGCGACAACCATCAATTATTTCAAAGAAAATAATATGGTTACCGTGACCATATAGTAACTATATGTGACAGCGCATAGAGAAAGGGACCTAAGGGTAAAAAACTTAATCTTCATTTTTTTCTTTTTTTGATGTGGACAACATCTGAGCATCGAATGAGACCGATCCCTTGCCCCAAAAGTGTTCCCTCCCAGAGAAAGTGAAGTCGACGATTCTAAGCGCAAATAGAAAGTGACCTAATCTTTAAAATGGCTCTCCTGAACAAAACTTTTCATCAACTTTTCACTTTTTTTTGATGTGGACAACCTCTGAGCATCGAATGAGACCGATCCCATGCCCTGAAAGTGTTCCCTCCCAGAGATATGCGCGTTTTATGAAAGTGAAGTCGACGATTCTGAGCGCAAATAGAAAGGGACCTAATCTTTAAAATGGCTCTCCTGAACAAAACTGATTTTTAACCTTAGGTCCCTTTCTATTTTGCGCGTCACATATAGTTTCTCAACAAAAATTGTCAGTTTATCAAGAGGTTTTTCGATTCTTTTATTTGGGTTCACAAGGTATATGTGAATAAATAAAAATATAGTTGAAAGCAATTTTAACCTTTTTGTCAATGCAATAAAATTGCGAATTTATGATGCACCACGATAATTTGATTATTTAATAATAAGTCTGGGTGCTTTAACGTAATTTTGAGGAAACCCTTATCTTGTGGGTATATGAACTAGATACGGAAGAGCCAATGAAATATCTTGAAACTTAAATGTACTGACTGAAGCAACTGAAAAAAATAGGTGTAAACAAACAATATTTTGGGGATGATTTTATTCAAATTGAAAATTATTTATTAAAAATGAAAAAAGTGCAGTGTATATGTGACAGCGCATAGATAACGGGACCTAAGGGTAAAAAAATCAATTTTAACTTTTTTTTGATATGGACAACATCTAAGCAGCGAATGAGACCGATCCCATACCCGTCACATATGAATATATTTGAGGTCCATTTTGAGAGCATCATAATATCCTTATCACAATAATGCATTTATTGCTTGCCCTACTTTCAACAATCAATGTTCACGTTTTACGACACAGTATCGGCAAAGCAATTATGACATCGTGTTCATAAAAAAACCTAATTTGTCATCATTTTTGAATAAAAATATGCACCGATGATTCCACTGCACCAAACCGTTGTTGTTGTTGTAGCCGCACACACAGTGTCGAGGTGGCAGCCCTTGGCCGAAGAATTGCTGCTTCGGGTCAATCCGGTGCGTAGAACCGACTGTCGTGGGATTGCACCAAACCGTGGTTTTCTTTGCCGTTGAGCCAGAAATGGGCCTCATCACTGAACAAAATTTTGGTCGAAAACAGCGGATCTTTCCGTTAATCACCGAACGCTCATTTCCATAATACAGTTGCCAACATTTGAAGGTAATTATTTTCAAAAACTAAATGCCATAAAATGTCCTTTCAAATTACCAATAAAGATTTCATACTTGATTTGAATTTTAATATTTTTTAGTGTTCTGGAAAAATACCTCTAGATGGATCACCTTATATATGCGAAAAAGAATTAACATTTCCTCAAATTGAAAATTTAGCATTCAAAAGCTTAAGAGGGCATATCAATAATTCTGAGACTTTTCCAACTTCCTTCGTAGTTATATGAAATGCAACACTGCTCCCATCAAGTACTGCATCTGTTAATAGACTACTGTCAAATTTTGAGAGAGTTCCGTCATTAAGTTTGTGTTTAAAACCTGTTCACAACATACAACCTCGTGGATTTTGTGAAAAAAGAGGAAAAAAGAGAATTTCTAGTGCTCATTTAACATTTTTTTTGCGAAAAAAGCGTCAATCAAACCAAGGAAAAGCCTAATAAATACTATGGGGGCACTGGCCATCGATTTTAATGGTAAAAAGGGGGTTTACTGACTTTCGTTGTGGTCGCAGAAGAAAAAATGAAGCTGAACGTTCTGGATGACCAATTAAGGTCAATACGCCAGAAAATGTCGAGAAAATCCACGATATGGCCGATCGAAGAGTAAAATTAGGTGAGATTGTTGATGCCATACGCACTTCATATGGCAGTGTGGTTTACATGATCAGTTGGGTTAAAGAAAGCTGTCTGCAAGATTGGTGCCGCGTTTGCTCTCAATTGACCATAAACGTAATCGTGTGATAACTTCAGAGGATTGTTTGGAGTTGTTTACCAGCAATACGAATAAGTTTTTCGGCGTTTTGTAACTGTAGAAGTAACATGGATCCATTACAACACTCCGGAGACCAGGGTTTCAATAGGTTTCTAGGGGTGAACCGGCTCCGAAAAAGGCCAAGGTTGGATCAGTTTTTTTGGGGCGCACCCGGGACAATCCACATCGATTACCTTCAAAAGGGAAAAACAATAAACGGCGAATATTATTCCAACTTATTGGACCGATTAAACGTGGATTTAAAAAAACGACCCCATATGGCCAAGAAAATGCACAGGATTATGCACAGGTCTACACGTGTGCAGTCTGAATGGCAAAATTGCATAAATTGGGTTACGAATTGGTTCCTCATCCGCCATATTCTCCGGATTTAGCCCCCAGTGACTATTTCCTATTTCCAAACCTAAAGAAATGGCTCGGTGGAAGGATATTCAGCTCCAACGATGAAATTATACATCAACCAAAATGCCTTTTTTAGGGACCTCGAAAAATCATATTTTTTGGAAGGCATACAAAAATTGGAGGAACATTGGACTAAGGGTATTGATTGAGCTAAAAGGAGGTTATGTTGAATCATATTTTTTTTGCAAAAAAAAACTGTGTTTAAATCGAAAAGTCACAAAATTATTGATATGCCCTCGTATTATTGGGACTACAAAGTAACCAGCAAGATAAAAAGAACAGCCTTTAATTATATAGGGTGATCCATCTAGAGGTATTTTTTTTTCAAAATAAAAAAAATACTAAAATTCAAATCAATTGTTTAGCTCGTTTGTTTAGCTCATTTGTTTTATTTCGGTCTGTTGCTTGTACACATTGAACAGGGATTAAACCGGCTCAAGACCTCTTGCTTCTATATTTAAATAGAAGACAAGTTTTTAACAAAATGGCAAAGTGACATTGATTTTCGTGGCTGCACACTACTTTTATCATGATTTCGGGTCCGTGACAACCCTCTTCAGAAAGCCTTGCTGCAATTGTTGAAAGTAAAACCGAACTCTATAAGGCCAGGCTCTCCCCAAACGAATGAGAACTACTGTTGTAAACCTTACTTTTCAAGTTTTCTTCACACAATTGCCCACGAAAATACAACTCACTCTTGCCACCTCTAAAGAGACACCACATCGAGAGCCATCAATAGATTTCTTTTACAACGTGTGTGAGTTTAGTTGACTATGTCAACTTGTGTGCCGTGCCGTGCATGTACGTATGTTTAGCTCGTTTGTTTTATTTCGGTCTGTTGCTTTTACACATCAAATCAATTGTGGAATCTTTTTTATTCAGTCGAAGGAAATTTTATGCCATTTATTTTTTGAATATAATTTCCTTCAAATGTTGGCCGCAACTACGCTTCAGGGTGGCGTGTCATTTACGCCATTCAAAATTGCACCCTCAGAATGGCGTAAATGACACGCGTAATGTTGGCTTCCAAGACCTGAACCATAGCTGGTTTGTCAGCTTTGACTTTGGGCTTTTCGTAGCTCCCAAGAAAAAATGTGTGATATCACTCGATCTAGGTGGCCAATTCACCAGTCCAAAATGTGAAATAAGCTGCTCTTCGAAATTACCTCTCATTAGATCCATTGTTTGACCAGCTGCATGTCAAGTGGCACCGTCCTATTGAAACCACGTGTCGTCGAGATTACGGCCTTCAATTTCAGGTAGCATATAGATCGCTATGATGGCGCGATAGCGAGCATTATTCACGGTTACGTTCCGGCCATCATCATTTTTGAAAAAATATGCACCGATGATTCCACCAGCTTATAAACCGCACCAAACCGTGGTTTTCTCTGGGTATATTGGCACCTCTTGAACCTCTTCTTGTTGCTCTTCAGCCTAAATGCGACAATTTTGTTGTTGTTATTGTAACAACAAATGTTGGCTCCTGGTCGTGAACCGGGAGGCCTATTTTCTTCAAAGGATTTTCAAATAAAAGGCTGATGGAATTCCTCTTGAATTCAATGATGGAATCAACCTTCTTTATTGAAGTTGTGTAGCGAACTTAAATCTAATTACAAAAAAGGCCGCTTCAAGCGGCGTAAAGTTAAACATACGTTTGTGTGTGTAGTAAAGACTAAGAGACTTAGGCGAATTCGTTGCCAAAACTCTCACATATAAATAAGAAGAGAGGAATCCATAAACTATAATGCTAAAATACTACAACATGTGGGTACTCATATCTTGCTGAACAGTGGGTTCAACAACAATATATTTGTTTTTTTGAAGTCTTGCTCGTCTAAGGGGGATCTGCTTCGATATGCAGGTGGAGGAAACGCGCCAATTCAACTGGATGCGTTTGGGTGTTTTTGTTCGACAATTTTGTTTATTGACGTTGGCGTTGCGCCAGAAATGGGCCTCATCACTGAACATAATTTTAGTCGAAAACAGAGGATCTTCTTGTTTTTCGCTGAACGCTCATTTCCATATTACAGTTGCCAACATTTTAAGGAAATTATATTCAAAAAATAAATGGCATAAAATGTTCTTTCGTATTCCCAATAAAGATTCCACACTTGATTTGAATTTTAGTATTTTTTATTTTGAAAGTATACCTCTAGATGGATAACCCCATATATCGCCCTGAAAATATATATATATATATATATAACGACTACTACAAAATTGTGTTTGACATAAGCTATCAACCGAGTTGTCATCTCTTAAAAAATTTCTTATTGAACTACCCTCGTATATGTTTGTAAGACTAACGAAACAACAAAGTGTTATAATTGAAAAAACCCCATTGTCCGTTTTTACCCACCTACATATAGCAATGATAAACCTTTTAGCAAACTTAAATATTCTTAATAAACCAATCCCAAATGTGGCCCATTTAAATATTTAAAGTCGTACAGAAACTGTCATCCCCTTTAAAGGAGGCCAACACCCAGCCGACAAGAAAATAAGATGAATAATTTATCACATTATCACATAAAATGAAAGGACTCATTTACATTATGAACCCAAAAGAAGACGAAGTGAAAAAAAAAATATTTAAGAAGAAATGCTCAAAGTTTGCCAAGAAAAAAGCAACGCCACTAAACCGAGTGCTAAGGAACATCATTCACTTGAGACACTTAATATTCTGCCGTCTCTCATTCTCCTTAGAATCACCTTTTCTGTTGGTCTTACCTTAACATTTCACGCTTACAAATCCTAATCTCTGAATATACATATATATTTTTACATGTGTGTGTGTTGGTGTGCTTGTGTTTGTGTTACAGATACCTCCGAGAGAATCCTGGAATGGCGAACTCATTGGATACACCGTCAACTGCAGCGAGGAGAAGCAGAATATCAACTACATTAGCGTTGTCAATAATTCACTGAAGTCTGTGATTGTAAGTGGCTGGGCCACAACGAAGGCCACATTACGTGGATTGCGAAAGTATACTCGGTATGCGGTTACCGTGCGCGCCTTGAATAGTTTCGGTTCGGGGCCATGGAGCACGCCCATCTTTGGGACAACATCCGAGGGTGGTAAGTAGTTATTGTGGGTGCTATTTAGCACTCGTTGTGTCTGTATGTGGGCGGGCCTGTTGTGCTGGGCGAAATAAAAATAAGTTGCAAAAGAAGAATCTTTGGCAGACTTGGCGTCTCTGCCATGGTCTGCTCGGCTCGGCTCTGCTCTGCATGCACACGTTTGTATTTCTGTTGAAGGTAACAGCTGTACAAATTGTTATCTTAATAACAACAAAACATTAAAAATGCTTTTAGCGTCGTGTTATGTGCTATTTTCGTTTCTTTTTTTCCTTATTTTATTTTGTTGGTTATTTTCCGCCACAATAATAATAAAAAAAAATAAATAAAAAAAAACGTCGGAAGAGGTTTCACGTATTAAAACACTGCTCTCATATATCTTCTCGTACGCTACTCTTACTCGACAAGAAGTATTTTTACTAAGCAATTTTTTTCGTTTGTATGGCCGAAAGCCATTCACGTTTCTTTTGCGCACAGTAGAGTGATTTGTCTTTGTCCATTTGTAATTGTTAATGGTGCATTAAAACGATCTATATTTATTCCCAAGTCGGTAATAAGTGTCAAAGTTTCGGATAACATTAGAATTTACTAACTACAAAATTGAAATTAATGCCGGAGATTGGAGCTTTTTTTAATCCACCTTAAAACGATACTTAAATCTTTACAAAATATTGCCTTACATTTTATTTATTTTAAAACGAGTTAACATAAACGACTCGGGCCATGACCACAAACAAAGGGTTAAAAAATGATTTTTTGAAGGAAATTTTATTCTAAATTGTTTTAGATGTGGCCCTGTTAATATAGATCGTTTTTAATAGTCGCGTTTATTTCACACGTGGTAAAATCCGCTTAAAACTAAGCTGAAGCAGTCATTTATTTTAAACCGCTAACAATAATTAAAAAGTTTTTTTATTTACTAACAAGCTAAAATGACTTAACTCGTGCGTGGCCGACTATGGGATAGCCGACACCACTCTGTTGTTCAGAAGATTCCGCCCCTCTGTTTGGAGCTTTAGATAGATTAGATTGGACTTACAATGTTACGTAAAGATTTATTCAAAACGAACAGGGATACGCCGGCTCAAGACCACCTGTATCTATAGGCTGATCCATCTAGAGGTATTTTTCAGAACAAAAAAAAAATATTCAAATCAAGTGTGGAATCTTATCTCAGGGTTTCCACTCTGAGGGTCCAATTTTGGATGACTCGTTCGAGCATTTCGACCGGCATCGTAGGTGGTTTGTCAGCATAGACTTTGGACTTTACGTAACCCCAAAGAAAAATGTCTAAAAGTGTGATATCACTCGATCTAGGCGGCCAACTCACCTGTCCAATACGTTAGCTGCTTTTCGAAATGACCTCACAATAGATCCATTGTTTGAGCAACTGTATGGCAAGTGGCCTGTTGAAATCAAGTGTCGTCAAGATTACGGGCTTCAATTTCAGGTAGCATAAAGATCGATATCATGGCGCGATAGCGAGCACCATTCACGGTTAAGTTCCGACCAGTATCATTTCTGAAAAAATATGCACCGATACTTCCACCAGCTTATAAACCACACCAAACCGTGGTTTTCTCTGGGTATAATGGCACCTCTTAAACCTCTTCTTGTTGCTCTTCAGCCCAAATGCGGAAATTTGGTTTATTGACTTTGCCGTTAAGTCAGAAATGGTGCTCATCACTGAACAAAATTTTAGTCGAAAACAGCGGATCTTCCCGTTTCTCACCGAACGCTCATTTCCATAATACTTATACAGTTGCCAACATTTGAAGGTAATTATTTCCAAAAAAAATAAAAGTCCATAAAATGTCCTTTCAAGTTACCAATAAAGATTCCACACTTGATATGAATTTTTAAAAATTAAGACACGTTTTTAACAAACTTGCAAAGTGACATTGATTACCGAGGCTGCACACTGCTTTTATGGTTGATTGGAAAACTAAACTCTTTAAGACCAGGTTCTTAGCAACCGCACACAGAAAAAAAGTATGTTTGGGGTAACAATATTCGAAGAGCACCATACTATTGTTGGTTATATGGTTGTGGCACAACAATATTATGATCATCACAACAATAGTATGGTTCACACACAGCCATACTATGATCCCCATAACAATATTAGTGTCCTCACAGCAATAGAATCGTTCACACACAACCATACTATGATCCCCACAACCATATTATTATTCACATTCAACTATACTATGAACTCCACAACCATATTATGATCCTCATAACCATAGTTTGTTTAACGTACAACCATAGTATGATCCTCACAACCACAGTATGACTTACGCACAACCATACTATGATCCCCAAAATTGTTTGTAAAGACTGGAATACGTTATTATTCAACAATTAAGAATTTATTAAGTAAGTTATGTAACAATAGGAGTAATTTATTTAACAGTAAAAAAAATCATTTATTAAAAATATTTTAATTATACTAATCCTTAGTTTTTTTTTTAAAAAAATATAATTTTTATTACTATTAGTGCATAAGAATCTTAAAAATAACATTGTCAAATTAAAAAAATATTAAGGTTTTGCCCGTATGATAGCCGTAATTATGTTATTGTTAACATAAAACCCATGAAAACAATACTTTTGTCCCACCAACCATATTTATATTGTTGCTACAACCATATTTTCATTTTTGAATTTGTCAACAATACTTTTGTTACATTTTGACAATATTAATATTGCCGCAATTATACTATTGTCAAAACGAAATTCAAAAAACAATACTATGGTTGCGACGACCATACTTTTACTGCAGAGAACATACTATTGTTGCCGTGACCATATAGTAACCATATCATTTCTCTGCGTGCGTATATGAACTACTGCTGTAAAACTAACTTTTCAGGTTATTTGCACAAAACTGCCCACGGAAATACAATTCACTCTGACCACCTCTGCAGAGACTCCATATTGAGAGTCCTCAATGGGAAATTTGTTCAGAATAGGATGTTCTATAGGGTGGGCGACTTCAAATTTGAATCGGCTGTAAAAAAAACACTGATAATTTTTTTAATTCTGATTTTATTGGAATGAATTTTGTCATTTAATAATGGAACACCATCCAATAAGAGTCCACCTCGCCTAATGGCTTGAAGATTGTTTGGCAGCATATGAAAAGGAAAATGAGCTTCATTTGAAGCTCATTTTCTTCCGGTGTCTGTGTCAATAAACCAAATTCCTCATATGGGGTTCAGAGAACTTACCCGTGACTATTGAGGAGCCAATGAATCCACAAGGAATCAATGTTTGATGTGGATTTTGGGCTGGCGGCATCATTGGGCGATTTTTCTTCGAATATGAGCAAGGAGCCGCCGTTACCGTCTACGGTGTGATTTAACGCGCCATGCTCAACGGGCTTTTGTTTTGTAAAATTCAAATGAATGACATGAACTACATTTGGTTTCAACAATACGGGACCGCATGTCACACAGCCAACGCAATCATCGATGTTTTACACACTGTTTTTGAAAATCGAATAATGAGCCGAAATTGCGATGTCAATTGACCGCTTCGGATCCCTTTTGATTATTTTCTGTGGAGAACTATTAAGGAAGAGATTAAATCGGAAACAATAAAAACGGAACTGAAAATTGGGTTGATCGGAAGAGGTACTGCCGAGCCAGTTGTGATAGTGTTCCACTATTAAATGGCAAAGTTCAACATTTTTAATAAAACCAGAAAAAAAATACCAGTAATTTTCTCTTACAGCCGATTGTGAAATCAGGACGAGTTATCGAAAATATTTACATATGTGACAGCTCATAGAGAAAGGGACCTAAGGGTAAAAAAATCAATTTTCATTTTTTTTCTTTTTTTGATGTGGACAACATGTGAGCATCGAATGAGACCGATCCCACGCCCCAAAAGTGTTCCCTCTCAGAGATATGCGCGTTTTATGAAAGTGAAGTCGACGATTCTAAGCGCAAATAGAAAGGGACCTAATCTTTAAAAATGGCTCTCCTGAACAAAACTTTTCATCAACATTTCACTTTTTTTTCATGTGGACAACATCTAGCATCGAATAAGACCGATCCCACGCCCCAAAAGTATTCCCTCCCAGAGATATGCGCGTTTTATGAAAGTGAAGTGGACGATTCTAAGCGCAAATAGAAAGGGACCTAATCTTTAAAAATGGCTCTCCTGAACAAAACTTTTCATCAACATTTCACTTTTTTTTTGATGTGGACAACATCTAGCATCGAATGAGACCGATCCCATGCCCTAAAAGTATTCCCTCCCAGAGATATGCGCGTTTTATGAAAGTGAAGTCGACGATTCTAAGCGCAAATAGAAAGGGACCTAATCTTTAAAAATGGCTCTCCTGAACTAAACTGGCTTTTAACCTTAGGTCCCTTTCTATTTTGTTTTAGTAGAAAACTGGCAATAACCGACATTCCAGTTTTAACCTTTTGCCTGAGTATGAAATTATTTTCAGAATCAAAAGTAAAGTTTTAGTGCCCTGGAACAGCTCTAAATTTATCCAGATTTTTTAAATAAGGTCATTTTTGAATTTTCGTTTATAGTACCCATATGCCCATGTTTAAATTGATCAGATTTTCAAAAATAGTTTTATAATTTTATTTTAAAATTATTTAAAAGCCATATGTCCATGTGTGTGGAGGCATATTTTGGGCCTCCAGAATATTTTTTCAGGCACTATATATAAAAATAAACCTATGTGACTCAAATGATTCGGAGTGGTTGTATGTTACATCTGTAGAGATCTTTGCACTGCGGCAATAGCAATAATGTAGACCGGTTTTTATCTGAGCTGATAACTGATCGATCGGAATGAACTATACCCAATTTCAGAAATATTGGATTAATATGTGACTCCTTGAGCTAAAGACATAAAATTGGTTGAACATATGTGTGGGAGCTATATGTACATTCTAAAAGATTTTCATAAAAGTCAACAGCCTTTATCCAAAAAAAACGACCTTTGTAATTTTCATGAAGAGCGGACCTGGTTTATAAAAGTTAATATTTTTGCAATATTTTTGGTTTTCAAAGTAAAAGCTTAATACTTATGCCGGAATTGCTTTTTTGTCGCTAAGCACATAGAATTAATACCTCTAAAAATATACAGACTTATCTGTAAATAGCATCAAATTGATTTGTGCTTAAGACATAAGAAGTTCTTGGTGCTGAGCAGTGCACTTTCAGTTCCTATGATAATTTCGAAGTAACAAATTTCCAGAGAAGTTCATGGTGCTGAACAGTGCACTTTCAGTTCCTCTTTAAGTAGAGAGTGTGATTACTAGCTACATGAATAGTATTTTTTACTCCTATTTAAAAAAATTGGTTGTAAATAAGTCAATCAAGCTTCCCAGTTTTTTCCGACCGAGATCCCAAGAAATTTGAAAATCGTTCCCGCTTTACCTGGAAACCATAAAGAACAGCCCAAAAAAATGGTTGATATGGTTACAATTTTGATAAAAGAAGTCCCAGTACAAAAATTCATACATAAAGTACATACATGCGCTCTAGAACACCCATTTAAATTCCAATTTCGATTCAATTTGGTACCTGGTTGGATTATATAGGTCCATTTTTGATACAGTTACCATACAAATGATTTAAGAGTCAACAAACAGTTTCTTAAGGGCGGTTCAACCATAATGCACGATGTTAATTGTAAGACACACCTTAATTACAAGTTTTTAGCCCAATTTAATTTGAAATTTCACTGTTTCGGTGTTTGGCAAATTCAACCATGGTGAGTTACGCAATTGAGTAGCGCCTTAAGATTGGTGAAGCCTCTTACGAAAATGCCCATTTAAATCAAAATACATTTCATGCACCTTGTGATTTTTTTGGTCAGCATAATTGACCAAATGTGTCCACAATCGCGAGAATTGTGGCAAAATTGAGCAAACCGGGTCTAAAGAAAATAAGAAAACACTTGTGCAGTTAGTTCTGCGGAAAACATTGATGTTGTTCGCGATAACGTGTCAAAAAGCCGCCACATCGCGAGAAGATAACAGACTTTTTGTGGCCAGAAAGGGAGGATAGGGACAGAATGCTGCCACTTGCCACACAGACAACGAAACCATGCCTGATTTGCGCGAGTAATTCAACTACGTCGTGGCGATATTAATTGGCCGCCACGTTCATGTGATTTGACAGCGTTGGACTTCTTTCTTTGGGGATATTGAAAGGAAAAAGTGTACGTCAATAAGCTTATGGGTCGATTATGGATGGCAACCAAAGTTTAGTGGCGTTGCCAGTTGCCAGATTTGCATTACGGATGGCAACTACGACCGACAGTTGTCAATTTCAGTTGCTAAAAAGGGGATTTTTCGGCAACCATTTATTTCTGGTTGCCGTGTAATTTTCTAAAGAAATAAAAAGTGAAATTAAGAGGTAATTTACATTTATTTTTAATTTTTCATATGTTCAATATTACATATTTTTTCTGATGTTTATAGGCTTCATGATGGTTAAAGTTACCACAAAGCAACAATTTGAAATCCTGGTAGAGAATATGGAATCTAACCCAAACCTAGCTCGCGGTGTACGGGTTTTTGGTGAAACCAAAGCCACTACGGATGAAGTGTGGAAGGGAATTGCCGATAATTTAAATAGCTATGGCCCACCTACACGTACTCCAGAAGAATGGCAGAGAGTGTGGATTCATTTTAAGGCAAATATCTTCGGCGAACATCTTACTTTGGGCCCATGATATGTACGTGTGTTCCATTTATACAACAACACCAGGGAACTTTGTTTTTGAATAAAATTAATTTTTATTGTGGGCTTTTTCTTACTCTGTTAATTTGAAAACACTCCAAATTTTACATAGCTTTTGCTCTATTAGTTGGACAACTTCGCTCAAAGCCACAAACAATCTGGGTTGAGCCATGCCGAGGTTGAAGTCATTGCCATGGGACTTCTGAAAACTTCCCTCCGCAAAAAAAATCAAAGCAGCACACACTTTTAAGAGTGGAGGTATTGCTGTCGACCGGTAACTTTTTTTTAGCAATTTTTTAATTCTTCCACCAAATAGACAACGGCATCTTTTGGAAGTCGGAAATACGCCTTAAAGCTAAGACGAACAATTGATTATTGAAAACATTTCAAGATAAAAACATCTACTCACAGTACAGATGGCAATTCTAAGGGATAAGGGCTATCTCTTAGATTCCTCCTAATAGATGCCACGTCCTGGGCATCTTCTTCTTCATCAAAAAAAAGTTCCACTGAGCTAATCATTAAAAATAAAATTTTTATTGTTGAAATTTACTTTTTTGAGTTGAATTGTTTGTTTTGTTTACAAAATTTCAAGTTGCCGAAGTGTCAAAACACTATTATCGACGGCAACTGACAAAAGATGCCATACATATGGCAACTTTTGTCAGTTGCCGTCGATAATAGTGTTTTGACACTTATTTTTATTTCAGTTGCGTTGCCAGTTGACAACTCAACTGGAGTTTGGTTGCCATCCATAATCGATCCATTAGAAAAATTCAACAGCAAAGATGACATAAGTCGGCACATTAACGATATTGAATCTCCATTATGTCTCGAAGTCATTTTAAATATGGACCATCGGACAGAGGTATACCACTGAAGCCGTACCGAGCACTTGGATGGTATTTTGTTTCACAAATGGTCATAGATCCTTCTACCATAATAAAATCTGATATATCGGAAAACTTATTGTTTTATTTACAATTAACATCGTGCGTCTTAGTCGGACCACCTTTTAGTATACATGGGCATATGGCTACCAAACAACAATAACATTTTCTAACGAAGCCACATATAAAATTAATTTTCGTAATTTGAATAAATTTGGGTGACGGACGCTAAGACCGTGAACATGGACATATGGGTACCAAAAGATTTTTCACAATTTTAAATATGACCTTAGCATTAAAATCTCTGTAAATTAGGAACCCGTTAAAGGGAATCCAAAAACCTGTTTTCAATTGGCTATCTCAACATGTAGAAGTGCAGGCTACAATAAAGTCTACCACACCCGACAAGCTATTTTTAATAGTTGTTTTTATAATGCCTTAGTTGGCATCTCAAATAATTTAATTATGTTTAATTTTAGAAATTTTCAGCGCATATTGCAGAGGATGCCTTCTATAACTTTAAATATTTCCGCCTCGCCTAACACACAAACCACTGTGCAGTTCCTATCTCATTGCTCTGTGTGACACGTTGATTTTAGTTTTTTGTTTTCACTGTTTTTTCTCCTATCTCTCTCTCCCTTTTTCTCATCTTTCGTTTGCCGTAAATGTATAACAGTGCCGGAAGCAGCACCGCAACATGTCAACTGCACCGCATTATCGTCACAAAGTCTAAAAATCTCCTGGCTGGAGCCACCGTTGCAATTTCATGGTGGCATAATTCAGGGCTATAAAATTTTATATCGCCCGATTGTGAATCAAAGTGAGTACTCGACATTTACATCTGTATATTTGTATCCATAAGTGTGTGTAGTTATGTGTTTTGTATGTATGTAGTTTGTATATACTATGTATAAGTATAAATATCTACTAAAGTATGCCTTATTGAGTGTATTTTTCAATTTGCACAAAGACCATTGCTAACTTTCTGTAGTAAGTTGTTTTTCTTCAGTAAGTTGTTTCAGGGAAATTTTTTAAATGTATATGTGACAGCGCATAGAGAAAGGGACCTAAGGGTAATAAAAATAATTTTTCTTTTTTTTTTCTTTTTTTGATGTGGACAACATCTGAGCATCGAATGAGACCGATCCCATGCCCCAAAAGTGTTCCCTCCCAGAGATATGCGCGTTTTATGAAAGTGAAGTCGACGATTCTAAGCGCAAATAGAAACGGACCTCATCTTTAAAATGGCTCTCCTGAACAAAACTGATTTTTAGCCTTAGGCCCCTTTCTATTTTGCGCATATATCGTGCCAGGATGACAAAATTTGGCCGAAAAACTAATGCTTCGAGTCGACACGGTGCATAGAACCCACTGTCATAGGATCAGAGGCTTATTTTTGTCAAATGTTTTAAAATATTAAATGCTTACTCAGATCTGTGCGCATTATATTATAACATCGTTGGAAAATGAAAGTATCTCTAAAGAATTATAACTGACATACCGCCCTGGAACCTTGACTTGTTTATTTGATACAAATACCACTGACATACTCTAAATCGAGCCATGGCCAAAAGCGAACGAACTTAGGGCTTAATCCTAACCTTTTTTGTGTTGTAACTTTAATACGAGGGATGCTATATATATTTCTGGCCTATGCAATACTAAGTGTTGCCTGGCGCCATATGACATTTTTATTGGAAAGTTTGACACTTTTTAGCATAAACGCACTCAGAAAGTTTTGGCGTACGTCCATCATTCGTGTTGTTTACAGTGACTTGAAAAAGTCAATTTGGCAAAAAAAAATGGAATTAACTCGTGAACATTTTCGTGCGATCATTTTTCACAACTTTCGAAGTGGATTATCACGACCAGAGTGCATCGATGAACTTAAATCTTTGTATGGGCGATGAGGCTGAATGAAGTTGAATTAATTCAAGCCATGACCAGAAGCGAACGAACTTATGCCTTATTCCTAGCCTTTTTTGTGTTGCAACTTTAATACAAGGGTTGTTATATATATTTCTGGCCTAGACAACACTTAGTGTTGCCTGGCGCCATCTGTCATTTCCATTGGAAAGTTTGACATTTTTTTAGCATAACGTACGACCATCATTTGTGTTGTTTACAGTGACTTGAAAAAATCAATTTGGCAAAAAATTGGAATTAACTCGTGAACATTTTCGTGCGATCATTTTTCACAACTTTCGAAGTGGATTATCACGACAAGAGTGCATCGATGAACTTAAATCGTTGTATGGCGATGAAGCACTATCCTATAGCACTGTGAAAAACTCGTGGCCGACGCTCGCTCAACGACGAAGGCAGTGAAGGTCGTCCAACAACGGCCGCTGTGCCAGAGATCATTATTACAGTGCGTGAACTGATAATGCAAGATTGTCATGTGGCATACCGTGAGATAGAGGCATTCTTGGGCATTTCTTCTACCATCACACATTCGATATTGCAAATTTACCTGGCCGTTCAAAAAGTGCGTTCTCGTTGGATCCCGCACAATTTGACAATCGCTCAAAAAAGGGTCGTGTCGATTGGTGCAAAGAAATTTTGAAAAATACGATCGCGGTGCTTCAGAAGACGCTTATAAGATCGTCACAGGTGACGAATGAGGGATCTATGCGTATGAGCCTGAAACAAAACAGCAATCGACCGTGTGGGTCTTCAAATACGAGCCAAATCCAACGAAAGTTGTTCGTGGAAGAAGAACTTCGAAGCAAATGGTCGCCTGTTTCTTCGGCAAAACTGGTCATGTGGCTACTGTTCCGCTTGAGCAACGTATGACGGTCAATTCTGAGTGGTACACCACAATTTGTTTGCCTAAAGTCTTCGGAGAAATTCGAAAAACGAACAAGAGAAGACGAATCATTGTGCACCATGACAATGCGAGCTCTCACACAGCGGCTCAAACCAGCGCCTTTTTGACCGGCCAAGACATCGAATTGATGGGTCATCCGCCGTACAGGCCTGACTTGGCACCCAATGACTTCTTTTTTTTCCGCACATCAAGAAAAAAATTCGTGGTCAACGATTTTCGTCGCCAGAAGATGCTGTTGAAGCGTTCAAAAGCCATGTTTTGGAGGTGTCTCAGTCGGTGTGGAAAAAGTGCTTCGACAATTGGTTTGAGCGCATAAAAAACTTATAAATCGTTCTGGAGAATACTTTGAAAAACAATAAAACCATTTTTGCTGATAAATTTTCGCATTTTCAGTATTATGCCAGAAATATATATAGCAGCCCTCGTAAGAAAAAAATCTAAATTCATTCGCATAAAAAATTGAAATCATAATTCACCGGATTTCTTGAATGCAAATAGAATGCAGCTTGACAACCGAAAAGAAGTCGTCGTCATAATAAACTCATGAATGGTATTGTATAGTAGTCTGAAGTCTTAGGCGTTTACCTAATGGAACATTAAGAAACAAAGCGGAACTTCTCTCAACTCAGTGAGCTTTCAAGCGTTTCAATTCGTATGTTCACTTACTTAGTCCAACTGTTTAACGCTAGCTCTGAACAGCTTATGCATTTTATCTAGAAGTTTGTACATGACTTAGAGATAAACCTTTAAGAACATTTAACAATTTTAAAGCGGCGGGTTTTCATCTCGTAAATGCCGGCGACTTTACGAGTAAGAGATTTATACCTAGGCCATGTACAAACTTCTCTTCTCTTCGGCATTAGCCGTTCGGAGGCGGAGTTAAACTAAAGCTAACGGTCAGTGAGTTTAGAGAGGTTCCCTTAGTCCCTTAACGGGGACTAGGGTAAGTTAGTACCAGACTGAAATAGTTAAAGCGAACGTCAAAAAAAAAATTTAATTAGGAGAAAGAACTGACTTTACCCGTTTGAATAAAGCTATTTAACTAACATTGTTTTAAAATTAATAAATTTATTTAATAACAATTAGTTGTACTTACCGGGTGTTTTTAACTGGCATGGGCAATTCCTTTATTACTGTTGAATATACTTTTGTAGTTATCCATCTTACTTCATAAAAATTTAGCAACTAACTCTTTGTAATTGTGCTCGTACACTAAAAAAGAAAAATAAAAGACAAAAATTATTTAAACAAGAATAAGAAGACAATCATAAAAATGTATAAACTAGTTAACATTTTTAAATCAAATCTATTTTATAATGTTTGGCCTTCAATTAAGTTTTCCCTTGTTCCTTAATGGGATGTTGTGGTAATTTAGTAAGTATGTATTAATTCCAACCTTGCTCAAAGTCTAGACAGAGGTGGCCACTCTTCTGAATAAGGTATCTAATATTCGGCCATGCCCGACCATAATTTTTATTTGACATGTTATGTTGTAGATTATCGATACAATTGGTAATTAAATATTATTGTATACAACTTATTACAAAAGAAATAATTTTGAAAAAGGTCTGATACGACGCCAACTACGTCACTAAAAATTTCAATCTGTGTCAGTTTCAAAATTATTTGCCTTTGTAGTTTTTCTTGTTTCATTGATCCTTTTAGACAAGTCGCATTTTATTTTATTTTATTTCATACTTGCAATTAGTTTTGTTTGCAGTTAGGATTTGTGGTTGAAATTTGAGGTGTGCAATTCCGTTTTGATTTCTTTGAGGTTTATTCTTTTGTTTATTTGTCTATCACAGACAAAAATATTTAAAATCGAATGTATGTTTTAGAAACTTGGATGTGCATAAGCTTGAAATATCGATTGAGTGTCATATCTCTGGTAAATTTAAAAGAGATGTGTACTCATGTGTGTGTTAAGTCGATAATAGATGTTCATTAGGAAGGAAAAGCAAAAGGACGTTACAAAGAAAAGGAAATTGTGGTAACATGATAAAATAATTCTACAAAATTTATTTAAAAATAAGTGATAGAACACAAGTAAATTAATGTTAGTTCAAGGCTGTCAAAGAAGTGGGCGATTTGGCCATTTGTGGCTTCTGGAGCGGCATGACCCCACTTGGGGAAGGGCCCTATAAGGGGATTACATACGAGTATAAAAACACTACACATTTTTTTTGTGGGATATATTCCTTTGCTGGATGTTTGTCCGCTAATGAATTGGCGAAATATTGTTTTCAGGTCCTCAGCACAGCTGTCATATGGGTTGCCAGATATCCAGCTTTAAACAAAGTTTTGAAAGTACAGGTATCTGGATTTTTTTGTGGTGGCTTTTTACCAGTTGGTAGAATAATTTTAAGTCATTTCAATTTCGATACACCATATTATCATATTAATCTTTAGTCAACTGTCCTGAATACTCCAATACAGCTTAATTGTTGAGAACATTCAATTGTTGCGGTATTCATATTGGAACCACATATTTATAGTGTCCTCATCCGACTGTATTCCTTTGCACTTGGTATTTTTATACCCTGACCAAGGACCCTATTAAGTATATATCGGGTGATCAATCTAGAGGAATTTGTTTAAAATAAAAAAATACAAAAATTTAAATCAAGTGTGGAATTATTATTCGAAAGAACATTTTATGCCATTTATTTTTTGAATATAATTTCCTGCAAACGTTAGCAACTGAGAAACGACCATAATTTTGTACAGTAATGAGGCCCACTTCTGGCGCAACGACAACGTCTGGCGCTCTTTAGCTATAACGCAATCAGAATGGGTTCCATTGCACCCAGAAAAAACTACGGTTTGGTGCGGTTTATGGGCTGGCGGAATCATCGGTACACATTTTTTCAAAAATGATGCAGCCGGAACGTTACTGTGAATGGGGCTAGCTATTTCGAAACGATAACCGACTTTTTGCTACTTAAACTTGAAGATCGCAATGTTGACGACATTTTGTTCCAACTTTTGAAGCAACTTTTGGTGAGCGTATTAACTCGCGTCGTGGGCCTGTGTCATGCGATTTAACACAGCTGGACTATTTTTGGTGGGGTTATGTGAAGTCGATTGTCTACGCAGATAAGACCGATACGACTGACGCCTTGAAGGAGAATATTTGGCGCGTTGTTGCTGATATACGGACCCAAATGCTGCAAAAAGTGATCAATAATTGGGCCTCTTGGCTGGAATTTATTCGAGCCAGTCCCGGCGGCCTGTTCCCCGAAATCATTTTTAAAATATAATGGCAAATTCTTATCTTAACAATAAAGCGTAATTCTTGGCCATAACATTAAATTATGTGCTTTTTTTCTTGAAAACCACACGAACAAAAAACACCCTTTATATATTATTGATGGTCGTACTCGTACTTCCACTTCCGTGCCTCCATGTCTCCATGTTGAAAGCACAATAGCGTTCAAGCAAATCAACCTAGGACCCTGAAATTTTGCATGATGATGACTTTTGGTCATTAGCTGTTTGGGATTGTAAATGGGCAAAATCGGTCAAGGGGCCGAAAAGCTTACCTTTAAGGATCGTAGGGAACCTCAGCTAAAGGTAAACTATTCTGATTATTTACTTAAAAAATCATAGTTTTTTGTGAATAGAGAATGGTCTAAATGAAACTGCGAGAAACGCATTATGAATGCCTTACGAATGGTGTAGGGTATACAAATGGTGTAGGCAAACCAAGTCCAAATACACAGTACAACACACATTTGCGGGCATAAGTTTTGTTAAAAGCACACGAGGGTTGATATTTATATTTCGGGATTTTTTTCACTGCCAAATCAACATGCTATTTCTTATTGATGCTTGTCATACTAATGCCCAAGGATTCCTCAATCTCACGGTATGTCACATGTCGGTCTTGCTTAATCAGTTCACGCACAGCATCGATGGTTTCTGGCATAGTGGCCGAAGTTGAACGTCCTTCACGAAATTCATGCTGGAGCGAACGGCGTCCGAGACGGAACTCTTGGTACCAGCGATTAGCAGTGGTTTTTGATAATGCTTTATCGCCAAAAGTCGAAACAAGTTGATTCAAAACTCTTGTCTTGATAACCCACGCCGAAAATCTTAAAAAATCATCGCACGAAAATTTTCACGGGATAATTCCATTTTTTTAAAAGAGATGAATTTTTCAAAACACTATAAACAAAACAATTCGACCCCAAATGAGTGCTAAAAAATGTCAAAATTTCCAATAGAAGTTCTACTTTGCATCTGGGAACACTAGTATTGTTAGGACCCGAAATATAAATAGCAACCGTCGTAATACGTTGTCAATCTGGCTCAAGTTTTTGAGTTATCGCAATCTATTTTTGTCTTTTTTTCTTTTGTTTTTGATTTTTACTAAGGGAGTTTTTGCGTAGTGCAACGCAGGGTTGTCAGGTTTGGCGAGATCAACGAGATCTAATAATCGAATTTTATAAAAACCCCTCAATTTTAAACAGATTCGTTGCCATAACCGATTTTTTTTGCCAACCGAATGATTGAGATTACATGCACCTTGATTGACCATTCCATTAGTACAAACGAAAGTTAGTTGGTGCTCTGTAATTTTCAGTTATTGAAACTGTAGTATCGGTGCAACATACCAAGTATTCGAACCTTCGGAAGAGAATTTTTGGATCTAAAAATCCTCATAGCATACTTCTTCAATGAAAAAATTAAAATTTTAGTCAGAGGCAAAAACTTAAGAACAGTGGAACCTGGATAAGTAGGACCTGCATAAGTTTTGGCGGTCCCTGCACATGTCAAACAAAAAATAAAAGAATTCTCTTTAAGCAGGAGTTTGAACCTCTTTAAGTGGAACATAATTTTTTTGGGAATTTTTTCTCGTTTACCATTTATGAGTGAGATTTCCCTTCTCATGCTGTGCCTCAAAATGTACTATTTTTGTCTTTTTTTCTTTTTTCTTTTGTTTTTGCTTGGGAGTTTTTGCGTAGTGCAACGCAGGGTTGTCAGGTTTGGCCATATTTGGCGAGATCGACGAGATCTATTAATAGAATTTTATAAAAACGCCCCAATTTAACTTTTAAAGGTCCTAATTGAAAAGTAGCTTACTCTAAAACGCCGAAAATCCTAAATTTTGGCATTTTCTATATTTTGGCTTATATCCGATTAAATGACACCGTTCTGTGTATGCATTTTTGTAACTTCCATCATTGGATAGAGGGACATAGATATTGGCCATAGCATCACTGCGTTTTTTTTGGATAATTTTAAACAATTGACAGAGGCCAAAAAAACGGACAACCCTGATGCGATGTTGCCAGCGTTCGGTTAAGTTACTGAGTTATTGTTGTTATATCCAATAAACAGCCTTTAAGAAAATATCTCACAAAAACTGTCTTCGTAAAAATGGATGCTTTACCTTTATAAGTCGGCAAATAATCAAATCACCTGTATAAGTGGGAAGCTGTATTGGTGGAAAACCTCTTTAAGTGGGATTAAAAAGGCGGTCCCTTGCGATCCCATTATCTAGGTTTGACTGTACATGATCTTCTCGTAGGGTCGAAGGGTCATGACAAGGAAAAAGTGATTTATGGTTTTTACTGGAAACAAAATTTGGTTAATCGATTGGCTTAAAGTCAAGTAACATTAAATAATTAATTACAGTAACAAAATGTTTGCAAAACTATTGGAGGTTGTGGCAACTATTTTTGCGTTTTATAAGTCTGACCGATAAATATAAGTAAGTTGTGAGTACAGTACGATGATCCTTTTTATAATCGTGTACACCGAGAAAAAATAACCTTGTATAAGGTTAATAAATAAACATGATTTGGAGTCTACGTTACAAAAGCATAATTTAAACATTTTTTTGTTGACTGGTATTGAACAATAATAATAGTTAATTTAACTATTCTATGGTTGAATTTTTCAACCATGAAAATCGTTAATGTTAAAATAGTTTTTTAACCATTAAATTTTCATTATTAAAATAATTATTAATGTTTTACCAATGCAATTTTTTTTAACCATGAAAATTGTTAATATTAAAATTTCATATTTTTTTTGAAACAATACATGTTCAATTTAACAATGAAATTGTTAGTATTATTAACTATGAAGATTGTTATAGAAATCATCTTTATTGTTAAGTTAACTATTTATTGGTTACCTATTAATTATACTTTTGTTTTGTTTAGTTTTGTTCGGTATTTTTTAATTATTATGGCTTTTAATTCCTATGACAGTTTTTATTCTGGGTCGAGACCTTTTTGTTGTTTCTTTTTCAGAACCAGCTAAAAAATTGGTAAAATGTATTGGCTGCGGTTGACAGGCAGACTGTACAGCTGTATCTAAACCTGCCAAGGGTGTTATCTTCAGCAGTCTTTGGCAACGACTAATTCGGCTACAAATCAAATGACTTATACGGGAGGGCCATTATGAGTAATGAGAAGTACCCTTTGCGTATAGCCTTCGAACTGTGCGAAAAGCAATTGTACAACTAGAATTTGCATTTGTCTTATGATCTTTCTCACAATTACAATCTTTCAGAGCAGAGGAAGAAAGTAAAAATAGTGGGGGGATAAGACAAGCGCAATCGTTGCAACTTCGTGTAACTTAACTCTGAACTTCGTATAACACAAAGCAGATCAAAATCTTCGATACAAGAGGGCCGAATGATCTTTAAATTTTTGTTTATGTTGCACATTTGTCTGCCTCTCCTTTGAAAAAAACCAACCTTATATAATGTAAACTCAACTATTTTGTATGTGTATTTGACCTTATATAAATCGTTGTATTTTAGGCTCAGTGTAGTATTTCCAACAAAATATCCATTACGATTATAAACATTTGGAGTTTGCAACCGAATAATTGTAGTTCCAACCGATTCCAACTATTTTTTTCTCTGTGATTGTGCCAAAAATCAAGCTTTGGGATATACATTCAGACGCTATTGACAAAACTTATGCCGGAGTCGATGGCCCAAAAATGTGGCACTGTGTTAATGAGTAACTTTGAAGTTTGGGATGAGATTAGTAGTTCACTGTCACATCTTGACCGGCCACAAACAAAGAATCACATCTGGCCAAAAGGTTGTACATTTGTCCAGATGTTATTCAATTTGTCAAAGTGTGTTTTAAAAATGATTGATTAATATTTGTATGTTGCATAAAAATCAGAATCCCTAAATTTATATTATTTGTACTGCATGATTTTCCTAAGTTAGTCCTAAGTAAAATATTTAATCTTATTTAAACTCCTTGCTAGCTGGTCTTATACTTTACTCAAGTGCTTTAAAAATAACTCAATTTTCAATCGATTGTCTTTGTTGTCTCTTTTTCTTTTTTTGGTTTGTATGCCTCTACTCGTCTGTCATGGGCCACAGTTGATTTTCCAGCTAAACTAGAAATAAAACGTACATCGAATTTGGAAACCTATTTACACACACTGCACAAGGCGACCAATTACTCCATACGAGTGCTGGCGTATACGGCCACTGGCGATGGTGTAGCCAGCCATCCGTTATATTGCCAAACCGAGGATGATGTACCAGATGCACCGGCATCCATTAAAGCAGCTGCTCTTACGGCAGATTCCATTTTGATTTCATGGCTGCCACCGAGAAATCGCAATGGCATCATAACCCATTATACAGTCTATTCGAGAGAAGCCGGACGTAAAGGACAAGCCAAATGTAAGTACTTCTCAATGCCCTCCTAACTTCATCATTTTGTTCAGGATGGCCACCAGTGCAAACTGTAACCAGCCAAAAAAAAACAAGCGACAAAGAATAGAAAAAATCAACGCAGAATAAGTTGAAATAAAAATTTCGTGAAAGCACGAACAAAAACATGGTGATAGGAAAAGTTTTTCCCGACTTATCATTGAAAGTCATGAAAGGTGCAGTAATATCCGTATACGCTGCTTTAACTCGGAACTCGTATTTCGGTCTCTGATTTATCCATCGAAAAGAAGAAAGCAACGCTTTTTTTGTTGATTTTCTCAAAAAAGATTTTTCCTTTTTTTTCATGCTTATACATTTAGTTTTATTAGCCCAACTTTTTCCACATCTTGCAGTGGATTTGAAATGTAAAAGTTTTGGCATTTAATTTCAATTTAATGCTCTTTGATATGAAAAAGGGAAATAATAAGAATAACTTCGGGGAGGTGTTCGTTTCCTTTCTTTGTTATGAAAAGCGATTTGACGGTGTAATTAGCACATAATTGAAAAAAGGTCTTAATTACGGTTGTCGTACAATTAAGAAAACTCTAGAATAAACACCAAACTAATATCGAAAACAGAGCCAAGTTAAGCTGATTTGTACTTATGGAATGCAAAAAACAGAAAAACTTAACGCTAATTAAGATTGCTGGACAAATATTCGAAGAAGAAATTAGATGATCAGAACTGTTTTAAGTGTACTTTACATCTTTACCGGCAGAGTTAAGGAAACTTCAAATGTTCGTTCTTATAGAAATATAAAGGTAGATTGGCTTATCGTCAAACTAAATTTTAAACACGCAAATTAATTATCTGTAATTGTTCCGCATTTAAAATTAATTGTCTGTAATTTGGACCGCAGGGTCAGCTGATTTTCCTGAGGTGATTCCAAATTCCCTGCAAAATTAAAATACGTCTTGAATGATCCTATTCATCATCTATGTTGTTGGTAGACATGGAGCGAATTCTTGGTGTAGACAATGATGCCACCAGACAAAGCGTGCCGAGCTCAAACTGGAAGTAGTCATGTGCTACCAGGTCAGACCAAAGACTCAGATCTGGTGCCGCGGGAGGTCTCGAGACCCTAGAACTGTTGTTCTAGTCTGATCTGTTTGGGAACGGCCCTTTGGGGAGTTTCTCGGTGTCTCTGGTTTAAACCTAAACCGCTGGTAAAGTGAATGCTTGGCGTGAAGGTGCTCATCAATAGGGTGCTACGACCCAACAAAGAGCAGAGGTTTGAAATAGACCTCAACCCCTCACCAAGCTTAAACTGGAAGTAGTCATGTGCTACGAGGTCGTACCCGATACTCAAAACTGGTGTCGCGGGAGGTAAGGAGCCCCTTGAACTGTTGTTCTTGTCGGACCTGTTTGGTAACGACCCTTTAGGGAGTTCCGCGGTGGCTGTGGTAAAATTAAAGTTGCGAATCAACCGGGTGCTAGGACCCAAAGAGTAGCAGAGATTTAAGATAGACCTCAACCCCTCACCAAGGTAGGCAGGTGAAGCTCGCCCAACTGAACCCTACTAATTCATTCATTTAATCTCGAGGAGCGTTTGCTAGTCGCATTATAGCTTACCTCAGAGCTAGGGAGCATCGTGGTTCAGGCCATAATGGTAAAAACCAATTAAAACTTACACTAATATGTCTGTAATTTGTACACCACCACCGTATAGGGTAAGAGGATATATCTTTTGGCGCAAACAAAAAGTGTAACGCTTCAAAAAAAAAAACTTAATACCCTACATATTCTTGGGCTAAATCCGTTTCATGATTTTTTCGAGTCATTTGACCCATGTCCATATGTGTGGCTGGTTGTTTAATTGTGCATGTCGAAGCAATTTTCCAAAATTGCCTATAACATTGAAAATGAGTCATATTGCCACATCTTTATTGGTACCTTCCACATAAATCCACTTTTGGTATTCTTGTATATCATTAAAATTACTCCTACGATCTGACTTAAAATTAGTACTCCAGAATTGAGATATAATGAGAACTTGGTCACCAAAATTGTCCCTTAAGGACTGTACACAGGGCAGGGCACAAGGTTTTCAAATGCAGTCCTGTGTGCCTAGCAGTTCGTCCGTCTGTTGTTAATTATCGCCGGAGTTTCCAATTTTAACTTAAATGTCGGTTCCAATTACGATATAGCCCACACATAAATGTTTTCCGATTTTAAAATCTTAGTTCTATTTTGTTGAAATTTTAGACAGTCTATGATCGTCAAGCGCTCTGAAGATCCATATTTAATTGGTTCAACTTCAAAAGTTAAGCAATAAAAGACCATTTTTATATGTCGCGGTCCCTAAGGCTTAAAAAACCAGTCACTTCAAACATAGACTCCTGTGTTCAAAAAATAACTCAATTTCGTTCAGAAACGATAATGCGTTATTTATGATTCGATTTAATGTGATGATCAAGCGATCCATTAGGCCGGAGATTTTACATTAGACTCATTTTAAAGATTTCACTTAATTTGGGCTGAACCTTTGGCCATACATTGGACAGATTTAATTATTAAACAAGTAAAATCCAAGCCAAGCCGAACCTTCTTTACCCGCCACTGGCGCTACGCTACTGCAACAAAAAATATTGTCCTTTTTCTGGGCTCTTTTGGCCTATGCCTCCCTCCATCCCTACGATACTTTAAGTCGTTCATAACGTGCCGAGTGAACGATTTTTAATTGTGGATTCTAGAGAAGCAAGAGGCCCTCAAATCAAGAGAGTTGCTTATTTGGAATCGATATATGTGACAGCGCAAAGAGAAAGGGACCTAAGCGTAAAAAAATCAATTTTCACTTTTTCTTTTGATGTGGACAACATCTGAGCATCGAATGAGACCGATCCCATGACCCAAAAGTGTTCCTCTCCCAGAGATATGCGCGTTTTATGAAAGTGATGGTACACCAAAGATATACGTATTTAAATCTTTAAAATGGCTCTCCTGAACAAAACTGGTTTTTACCCTTAGGTCCCTTTCTATTTTGCGTGTTACAAACATCAGCACTAACTCATAATACCCGGCACCAGAGTGTGGAGTACGTTATAATTTTATTTAAGATTTAGATTATTCTATGAACAGGATTATTTTAGTTAAAAGTAGTTGAGGGCAGATTTTTGGCCCCTACGCCCCTAGTTGGCCGGTCTGTGCAGCAAATTTTCCCAAGTCTTAACTATTGTTAATTATTTGGAGTCGAAAGAAAAAGAAAATTGCACTGTTTCTGGATACTCATGTGTCCCCGAATTTAAAGGGACGGTGTTTGGGCCCCATGGCTCAATGACTACGTCCATGGGTCAAGGACTCTAATTCAGACAAATCGTAAAATAAATGCCATATTCCACTTCACGACCAACGTTCACTATTTTGCAATACCTACATGTACATTGTTAAGCAAAAATGATTGATGGAAATCTTAAAAGCTAGTGCATATTTAGATTAGTAAGGAAATTTCACCATATCTTAGTACACATATTTACTTATTCAGTTCTTTTCTTTTTTGACAAAATTGTATTGCTTCCATATGATTATATTTAAAAAGGGTCCTAGAACCCATAAAGTCCGATCCGCATCATGAATGGATTCCAATATGTCCCCAAATAGTAGGGAATGGGTTTTAAGCTCTAGGGCTACCGAGCCCAATGACCAGGCCCATTTATGGTACTTTTTAGGCATCCATGCCTATGATTCAAGACAAACTCATGACAAAGTTAATTCATTACGAGTGCATGGTGAAAATATCAAAAAATTCATTTTTTTTAGAGATTATTAGTTAAGTATCCGTGAAGTTTCATGACAAAATGGCATAAATCACCATTTTGCAAATTTCAAGACTCTTTTAATCAAAACCCCTTAACGTCCATTGTCCACCAATAAAACATCGTCATAACTTGTCTCAAATATTAGTGAGGTTAATTTAAATTTTAGCTTCACTTCCAAATTGTTGTTAATTCTGTTTTGTACATTTTATTAAAGCACAATTTAAATTGTTTACTTTCTTTAGCTCACATGGTTCGTGTCGATGAATCTGGTTACCCGGTTACATATGAAGCACGTGGTTTGGCCGAAAATCAAATGTATGAATTTTGGGTTTCGGCTTCAACATCTGTTGGCGAGGGTGAGCCAACATCTGTGGTGGCACAAGCCACAAATACACGTGGTAAGTTCAAAATTGAAATTCAATTTGATTTTATATTTATTCTTCATACGAGTATGTATCCAACATCTATACCAACTCATATACTCGTGTGTTCACGCGTCTGTACTTTCAAGGTTTGTATTGATATTTGCAAAGGGTGTCCTAAAATTAACACAATAATTGGTAAGAAAGGTAAAGCATCTTAATAAAATAAATAATTTGGGCATGAACGCACTCACTAGCAGTTTAATAATACTATGCAAAAACATTTTGAACTTTTTTTTAAATGTTGGATGTTTTTTTTGGGAAATAAAAGACTTAAGGAACGGTCACATTGGGCAAATATTTGACAAAAATGTATTTCATCATATTTGCTCAAGATTCTGTCAAAATAACACAGGGTTGATTTTGTGTTCACACTACCGAAAAATATTGACAGTTTTATTGTTCAAACAGATGTCAAGTAATGTCAAATGGAAGTTTGGAAAAACATGCCTGATCGCATTTCAATAAATATTTGACTAAAAAAATATTTGGTCAACAAAAAAATTCATTTTCTGCCAACCTTTTAAAACCAATAATGCAGGAAAAAGAAAATTTACTAATTTTTTGCTGTGGAGCAGCATCTTTGATAGTCCTGGAAAAGGAGGAAAAGTCAAAAACAAGCTCAAAAAGGCAGTGGGGGGGGTTCAGGACTGGGTACGTAGTCGGAATAACAAAGGATGCTGCGTAAAGTTGTTAAAAGAACTGCGTACAGGAACACCAGATCTCTATGAAAACTTTTTGCGCATGAACGCATCAGAGTTTGACTATTTGCTAAGCACTAAAATGAGATATAACCATTACAATTTGTAATAAATATTGTTGTTAGCTGAAATTAGTTGGGCAATTTTTTGTTTGCTGGCAAATATTTTTTTCTCCGAAATCAGCTGTTTTGTTGTTTGCCACTCAAAAATATTTTGTGGTCAGATTGTGGCAAAGAAAGGTAAAGAAAGATTTTTTAAACGAAGTTTTGAGAATTTTTATGTTCTACCAAAATGTTGGCCATTTAATTTTAGTAGGAGTCACCGAAGACCAAAAGTCGATATCTCTAATTTCAGAGATTCCTTTTTGCTCATTTAAAAAAAAAATGGGAGCATGTCTTCACAATAAAATTGTGCTTTAAAAAATCAGTTCTTATAAAAATTAAAGCTTTAAAAAAATTATTTTTAAAAAAGAAATTAAAGTTTTAAAAAAAAATCAAGTTTTAAAAAACAAAATTAAATTTGGAAAAAAATAAAATTAAACTAAAAAAAAATAATTTTTTTAAAAACTTAATTTTGGAAAAAAAATAATTTAAAATATAAATAAATTACTTTAAAAAAAATATTGTTTATTGTTTCGCATTTATGTCGATATCACTAATTTCAGCGAGTCCTTTTTGCTCATTTAAAAAAAAAATTAATAAATATGGTTATCAATATACGTTTTGTGAGCACGTCTTTACAATAAAATTGTGCTTTAAAAAATCAGTTTTTATGAAAAAGCTTTAAAAAAATTATTTTTAAAAAAAATTAAAGTTTAAAAAAAATCAAGTTTTAAAAAACAAAATTAAATTTGGAAAAAAATTTAAATTAAAAAAAAAATTTATATAAAAATTAATTTTAGAAAAGAAATTAATTTTAGAAAAAAAAATTATTTTAGAAAAAAAATTAATTTTAGAAAAAAAATTAATTTAAAAAATAAATAAATTACTTTAAAAAAAATATTGTTTTTGTGGTTTCGCATTTGCGGTTTTCAACGAAAACCCATGCGAAACAGAATTGGTGGAAATGATATTGCGCTTTGAAGATTGCTTTTACGCACAGTTGAAGACTACGCAAAGGCAAAGGGTAATTCTCAGTAACTCAAATGAGTCTCCCGTATAAGTCATTTAATTTGTTGCCGAAGTAATTGTTGCCAAAGACTGCTGAAGAAAAACTTTGGCGGGTTTAGAAACAGCTTACAGTCTGCCTGGCAACCAAGCCAATACATTTCACCAATGTTTTACGTTGATTCTGACAACAAAAAGGTCTGGAACCAGAATAAAAAATGTCCAAGTCATAATAATGATAAAAGACCGAATTAACAAAAAGAAAATAAACTAAAAACATGATTTTTTTAAAAAAAAAAATATATAATTTCTAGGACAAAGTTAAAATGTGTTTTTTGTTTTGTAGGAACTCGTATTATACAGGGAGGGCGTTTTAATATTTTAAATTTGAATCGGTTCTGGTTTTATTGGAAAGGTTGAACTTTGTGACTATTTACAACTGACTCGGCAGTAACTCATCCGATCAACCCAATTTTTCAGCACATTTTCGATTGTTTCGGGTCGAATCTCTTCAATGATAACAGACTATTCGATTTTTAAAAACAGTACGTAAAAGGCTGCGTGTTAGATCTGATCCCGTCTTGTTGAAACCTACGAGTATTGTCGTCCATTCTCTAAAATTTTTGGAAACAAAAATTCTTTGAGCATGGCGAAGAAACGCTCCAAATTCACACCAAACAGTGACTCGTTGTGGATGCGTTGACTTCTCAATAGTCACGTGTGGGTTCTCTGAACCCCATCTCCTGCCCAACAATCTTCAGCCCATTGGTCGAAGCGAAAACGCATCGAAGGGTGTTTCATTATTAAATGAAAAAGTTAAACCTTTTCTATAAAACCACAAATGTGAAAAAAAATATCAGTACTGTTTTTCATACTGCCGACTCTAATTTGAAATGTGAAATTACCCATTCTATACTCGGTGATATGAAGATACTCCACATTGAGAGCCAGCCATATATAGATTTTCTACACCAACGTGTGTTCTGAAAATAGACTTTTTGATAAAAGTCGTCACGATAAACATGTTGGGCAGCCACGATAAAACATGTCACTTTTCCAATGTTGATGCAAGAGATTTTGAGCCGGTTTATCAATGTGTAAAATATATAAGATTTCTAGATGGACACGGCCCTTAACTCGTGAGAAACTTTTGACTTCAAGAAATTTACAAAGTCTTTTACTTCAAGAAATCTGCAATGACCTGGAGATTATTTTTCCGTTTTGCCGGCCCATAATCCTTTTCAATAAACAAGTTTTCTTACAACAATTGCCCACAAAAAAAAAACACAAAACAAAAAAAAAACCCTCACCACCTCTACAGAGACTCCACATTCAGAGCCTTCTATAGATTTTCTTTTACAACGTGTGTTGTGAAAACTGGCTTTCGGATGAAAGTCGTCGCGGGTCCGAAATTGTGATAAAAGCATTGGGCAGCCTCGATAATACATGTCACTTTGCCATTTAGTAAAAAAATAGTCTTTTAAGAGGTCTCGGGAGTTACTTTTGACAGGACATTCAATAAATCTGTACATAACCCTTCCAATATATGCGTACTTTGTTATGCTTGCCTACGAGGGCTGCTATATATATTTCTGGCCTAATAATGAAAATGCGAATATTTATCATCAAAAATGGTTTTGTTTTTCAAAGTATTCTCCAGCTTGATTTATACACTTTTGCATGCGCTCAAACCAATAGTCGATGCACTTTTTCCACTCCGATTGAGACACCTCCATGGTTATTGAACGCTTCAAGCATCTTCTGGCGACGAAAATCGTTGACCACGCATTTTTTTCTTGATGTGCAGGAATAAAAAGAATCTTTGGCTCAAGCCATGGCTGTACGGCGAGTGACCCATCAATTCGATGTTTTAGCCGGTCAAAAAGGCGCTGATTTGAGCCGATGTGTGAGAGCTCGCATTGTCATGTGGACAATGATTCGTCTTCTCTTGATCGTTTTTGGAATTTCTCAGAAGGCTTTAGGAAAACAAATTGTGGTATACCACTCAGAATTGGCCGTCCTACGTTGCTCAAGGGGAACAGTCGCCACTTAACCCGTTTTGCCGAAGAAACAGGCGACCATTTGCTTCGAAGGGCTTCTTCCACGAATATTTGGTTCGTCTTTGAAGACCCATACGGTCGATTGCTGTTTTGTTTCGGGATCATACGCATAGATCCACGATTCGTCACCTGTGACCTTGTCAAATTGTGCGGGATCCAACGAGAACAAAACTCTTTTACGGCCAGGTGTTCGTGCAATATCGAATATATGCTGGTGGAAGGAATGCCTCTATCTCACGGTACTCGTATGTCGCATGACGATCTTGCATTATCAGTTCACGCACGGCATCAATATTCTCTGGCACAACTTCCGTTTTTGGACGACCTTCGTCTTTGAGAGACCACGATTGATTTATTTAAACCAGTTTTTCACAGTACTATAGGATGGTGCTTCATCGCCATACAACGATTGAGGTTCATCGATGCACTTTTGTCATGATTATCCACGTCGAAAGTTGTAAAAATTGATCGCGCGAAATTGTTCACGAGTTAATTCCATTTTTTTGCCAAATGGATTTTTTTCAAGTCACTGTAAACAACGCAAATGATGGTCGTACGTCAAAACGTTCTGAGTACGTTTATGCTAAAAATGTCTAACTTTCCAATGGAAATGTCAGATGGCGCCAGGCAACACTTAGCGTTGCCTTGGGCGAGAAATATATAAAGCAATAATATTACATTTAAAAGAGAGTTTAAACTAAATCTCACGTACATTTTGGGACATCCTTTGTGTCTATACACAACCTTGTGCTTATTTTCCCTTGTTCTTTCACTGTATTCTTTGCGAATTAAAGGTACATATGGCAGCGTGCAATAAATATGTACATTAGGGTAAATTAATTGAAAACAGTATCTGATCTTAAAATTGGATTCTAAATAAGGAACAAATCAGAGTTAACTGGACCTTAGGCTGAAATCCTTCATACCATACCTGAATAACTATTCCACCCTAATGTGCGTGAGGTATGTACTCGCATGTACATATATACATACCTATCTATAAATTTTGTTTAGCTTGTATGGCGGCCAGCAAGTGCTGTACATACGCTGCTACCCCTAGATATTTGTTTCCCTTTAATTAATTGCAATGCTAAACTCAATTCGCATTCAATTCTCTGACATTAAATAAATATATCGAGTTTTACATACATACATACATTATGTATACACATACATTTACGTATAAATAAAAATGTACATTTATTGTTATTTTGTAATTAAATATCATGTGGTTCCGCTGATGGATATTGTTGTGGGTGATACATTTATTAAATCTTTAGTTATAGACAGTTTGACAATATATCGAAGAACATTTTTCTTAACTGTCAGAGAACGGGTGGTATAACGATTATGGGAAATGAACAAGAAGCAATATCTATCAGTCAGTTAAGTTGAAAAACTATTAATGTAATAAAGCGTTTTCTAGTAACTCTTTTTTAATTTTTCTGAATTTCAATTTTAATTTTGTATCTTGTGTTCAATCTAGAGGTATTTTTTTTTTAAATAAAAAAATAAAACTTAAAATCTAGTGTGGATGGAATCTTTATTGTTCATTCGAAAGGACATTTCATGCCATTTATTTCTTGAATATAATTTCCTTCAAATGGCCGCAACTACGATTCAGGGTGTCCATTCTGAGGGTCCAATTTCGGATGCCCCGTTATTACGTTAATGTCATGCGTAATGTTGGCTTCCAATAACCGAATCGTAGCTGGTTTGTCAGCAAAGACTTTGGACTTTATGAAACCCCAAAGAAAACAAGTCTAAAGGAGTGATATCACACGATCCAGGCAGCCAACTTACCGGTCCGAAACGTAAAATTAGCTGTTCTTCATAATGACCTCTCAAAAAATCCATTGTTTAAGCTGCTGTATGGCAAGTGGCACCATTCTGTTGAAACAAATGTAGTCAAGAGTACGGGCTTCAATTTCAGGTAACATAAAGATCGATATCATGGTGCGATAGCCAGCACCATCACAGTTACGTTCCGGCCATAATAATTTTTGAAAAAATATGCACCGATGATTCCACCTGCTTATAAACCACATCAAACGATAGCGAGCCCCATTCACGGTTATGTTCTGGCCATCATTTTTGAAAATATAGGCACCGATGTTTCCACCAGCTTATAAACCACACCAAACCTTTGTTTTCTCTGGGTATAAAGGCACCTCTTGAACCTCTTCTTGTTGCTCTTCAGTTCAAATGCGGCAATTTTGTTTATTGACGTTGCCGTTGAGCCTGAAATGGGCCACATCACTGAGCAAAATTTTGATCAAAAATAGCGGATCTTATTCGAGCGCAGGAAGGTCGTTAGGTTTTAATTCCTGCACAAGCTGTATTTTGGACGCTCTCAAACCAAGATCCTTCATTAAAATGCTCCAAGATGTTCTATACGACAAGCCAAATAGTGGAGAACGGTGCCAAATCGATTCCTGGGGGTTTTCACGTACACTCTCAGCTACTGCTGCTATGTGATCTATACTTTGTGCTGGATGTGGTCTATATGGTCCAATACTATCCAATAGTAAAAATTGGGTTTCAATGTTGGCGATAAATAAATATCATCTTAAATGATCGAGTCCATTTAATTTCGCATGAAGAACTACAGATGAAAAAGCTTTCTGCAAGATGGGTGCCGCACTTGTTAACAGTCGACCAAAAACGCATAAGAATGAACATTTCTTAAGCTTGTTTGAAACGTTTTCAGCGAAATAAAATGGATTTTAAGCGTCGTTTCATAACTGTTGATGAGACATGGATCTAGTGACAAAGGAACAATCCAAACAATGGCTGGAGGAAGTGCCCCAAAGAAGGCAAAAACAATTCAATCGGCTGGTAAGGTTATGGCAACGGTTTTTGGGACTTCAAAGGTATTTTATTGATTGACTATTTGCAAAAGGGTAAAACAATAAATTCAGAGTACTATTGCAACCTTTTAGATCAATTAAATGTACAAATTCGAGAAAAACGTCCTGGCTTACAACACAAAAAAATAATTTTTCATCAAGACAACGCACAAGAGTGTTTTAACAATGGCTAAAATCAACGAATTGAAGTACGAGTTGCTTGACAACCCACCTTATTCTCCTGATTTAGCTCCCAGTGACTTTTACCTGTTCCCAAATCTAAAAAAAATCCTTGCTGGCAAGCGTTTTACCTCAAAAGAAGGTGCAATTACAGTTGTAAACCACTATTTTCAAGACCTTGAGGAAAACTATTTTAATCAAGGGATAGAATTGCTAGATAAGCGTTGGGCTAAGTGTATTGAAGTTTCAGGAGATTATATTGAAAAATAAAAATATTTTTGAAAAACTAACTATTCTCTTTCATTGATAGGCTAAGAACTTTCCGAGCCGCCCTCGTATAATAAAATCAAGTATTTGGCACAAGTCTTTCTTATATGTATTTTGCTTATAAGCAATAATAATTTATTGCTTTGTGTTTTAAACTGTTGTAGCTTATATGTGATATTCTTATATCCGTTACCTACTGTATTTGGTTAAAAGCAACTAAGTCTAAGGAACAATTGCAGCATAACTTAGGCCTAAATTATGACCAATAGAAACGGCAGTGCGGAAAAGTAAGTACTGTGAGATATCGTGCATGGATATCGCACATTAACATACAGCAAGGCGGCTATTAGATTCCTGGAAATTATGTTTACCATTTGCAGAATTGTTCAAGAATGGCAGATGTCTCTGGAAGAGATATCGAAACATTCGCCTGAAGCCCTTATTTCGGTTCCTGGACATATAAGTTTGCTGATTCACTGGCGCTACTTGAGATTGAAATGAAGGACAAGCAGCTTATCGTTATTATTGCCAAGAATGGACGGGATAAAAAAACACATTTGTTCGGCGACCAGAAAGATTTCGCCTTTGCTGTTCATCCATACCGACCGCGAATAATTTGCCAAGTGGTGTATGCAAACAAGGTTGATACACTGGATGATCACTGCATTCATTAGATCAATTGTAACACATTGAGCACGGACATGGAACCAATAGACACCGTCATAAGACGATAAGCAGCCGGAAACGCCCAAACTTTGAGGGAACCTGGTAATTCTTAACGCACGAACATGGCGCGATTCTGAGATCATCCGTGAGAATGGAAAGGCTCGACGAAAAGTCAGACTATCTGACATTGAGGACGATCGAGAGGAATGATTTCAAGAAAGAAATTCCAATGTAATTGTGAAAAAATGAAAGTATCTAAGGACGAAGTATCGATCTTTAAGGAGGCTTCGGAGCCAGGTACGGGATCAAGCGTTTACTCTGAATCCCTTAACCTAAAAATGTCTCGATGACTAGCGGACAAATACAGGATATAGATCTTGGAATTAAACAAACCTCTAGCGAACGTTCAGATATGTGAGCACAGCATGGTGCCGGACTGTATGACAGTGACATCAAACTGTAGGATGAGCTGTATGGAATCACTTATTCATAATACTTAGTATGGACATAAATACTGTTACAACATTGAACACACCCATTTCAATAGTAGAACTGAACATACACCGTTAATGTCATATGGGTTTTGAAAGCTAACCTCAAAAGCGTTAGTCTGTAACGGGATTTAAAAATTGTTTCAACTTTCATCATGGAGTGGTCAGTTAATGAGAACCGTATCGCTGTAATAGCGTTTTTCAAGTGTGAAATGAAAAAAGCGATATTTTCAAAACACTCCGGCCACTAGGGATTAGCCGCATGTTCGTCTACCGATGCATAAAACTGTTTAAGAAGACTGGAGATGTAAAAGACCGCCACCGGTCGGGCCGCCCACGCTCTGTTCGAACTCCGCAAGTCATCAAAGCCGTTAAATCAAGAATTCACAGAAATCCGCTCCGAAAACAGAAAATCATGGCCCGTGAGATGAATATCACGCAAAAGTCCATGAGTCGAATCATTAACAAAGACTTGGGACTTGGGGCTTTCAAACGACGTACCGGACATTTATTGACTGCAGCTTTAAAAAAAAATAAGATTGAAAAATGCAAACGTCTTTTGGTGAAGCACGCTGATAACTTGCACAAAAAAATTTTGTTCACCCATGAAAAAATGTTTAACGTTCAGGAAAAATTTAACAAAATGATAGAGTGTATGCGCGGTCACCTAAGGAAGCATCTAAACTGATCCCAAGGGTGTAAAAGGGTCAGCACCCAGCTTCAGTCATGGTTTGGTGGGGTGTCTCTTATGATGGGGTCACTGACCTGCATTTCTGCAAACAAGGAGTGAAAACATCGGCTAAAGTTTACCAAAAACACGTTTTGGAAGCTGTTCCAAAACCAGCCATGGACTTTCCAGCAGGATTCTGCGCCGGCCCATAAGGCTAAAACGTCCCAGGCCTGGCTTCGAAACAATTTGCTAGCGTTCATTTCCTCTGAAGAATGGACCTCAGGCAGTCCAGATTTGAACCCATTGGATTACAAATTGTGGACAGTTTTAAAGGACATAGTTTGTCACAAAAGATACCCCAACATTGGATCTCTTAAGACTGCTTTGGTTCGAGCTGTGGCCAAAAACCCGTAATAGTATTTCCTTCGCCTTTAAAGATTTCTTTTAGTAGAGTGGCAACATTTTTTGCTCTTGTGTTAGACGCGGTAGAAGAAGTAGAAAATCTTCAATTGGGTAGGAAGATTTTCTACTTCTTCTACCGCGTCTCACAGTGTTAGTAAAATTGCCGGATCCGAAATATAAAAAACAACCTTCGTAAATAATATGTATATCATAATTAGCTTGATCTTGAATTTTTTTGACACTTGAAAGCAAAATTGAATATTTTGAACCCACTGGACCAATTTGATACATAAATTCGTTCCACTTGTGCATACAATCTTTATAAAATTTAAAAGTAAAAACCAAGTTTTAAAATAAAACCTGCTTATAATTCAGATAACATAATAAATATTTTCAAATCCTAATCAGTTAGGTTTACTGATTCTTTGTCTTCTTTACCGATACTGTCAATTCCCTCTACTTTAATATTAAAGCTCTCAGACCGAGGGAGGCACCCATCTGTCCACCATTATTGCTTTTGTTGACCACAATTTAATTTTAATCGATTTTCTGTGATATTTTGTACACTTTAAGCTCCAGCGAGAATAGCCTCCTTCGGACAAGTTGTGCGGAAGGCGGTTGGAACGGGTCTAATACTCGAATGCCTGGCAGTGGGAAATCCTACACCCAGAGCAAGATGGCTTACTCGCGATAGACCTGTAACGTTCAGTCCATTCTACGAAGTAACCAATGAAGGAAATTTAAAAATACACAGTAAGTGCGGCCCCCACTACTACTTTCCAGACAGGAAAAGTAACAAATTTAATTAAAACATGTCTACCCTTCTCGTTCTCCTCCAACTACTGCCACACCCTACACTTGTTTTCTAACACATGTCGTGTGACATTTACCTTCATCTTTGTTTCATTTCATCGCACATCGTACAGGAGTGGAAGGCAGCTTGTCCGGAAATTACACATGTACGGCAAACAATCTTTTTGGCAGTGATGAAATACAATACCAAGTGGTTGCCATGAAACCACCAGCCTCACCACAAATCATTGTACAGTATGCATCGGCGGACAGCATACGTGTGAGCTGGGATCCGCCCGACGACGGCGGTGCTCCGTTGCAGGGCTATGCCATATCCTATCGCATCATGGGCGAGACGTGGTCCCAAACGGAATTGATGCCAGAGAATAATGCGTACACCATAACGGGCCTGAAATGTGGCAATCAGTACATCATCAAAATGTCGGCGCACAACATAGTGGGGGACGGTGCGGCCAGTGAGGAAATTAATGTCTGGACCAAGGGTAAATGTAAGTATTGCAACATTTTTGCTTGAAAAACACTACAGCATTTTCGCAAGTAATTTTAAATACACACTTAAAACAAAAACTGGCCAATATTAGCCAAACAAACTAACAACAACATAGAACAGAGTTATCGAAAGGACACATAATCTCATTTCGTGATTCTGAACCATTCATGCACTGACCGCACTGCACTGTGCTTCAATCTATTTGCAGCCTCCCAAGCGCCCAACAGCAACGAACTAATTGCAACGAATGCATCGTGCGTTAATTTGAAATTGTCAGCGTGGAATAATGGCGGCTGTCCAATTCATCATTTCTCCATTGAACATCGTCCGCTGGGTAAGTTGTCCATTTTCACTAACATCACATACGGTCCTTTGTGATGGTCAACTGCGCGTCATTTGGCTGATTATTTATTGTGGTTTTAACCACAACTAACTAAAACTACTGCAGCTCCCCTACCTAGCCACTCTCACTCTTAGCATCTGCGTCACTGCCGCATCTGCGGTTAGTGATGCCTACACTAGCAGCTTAAAAGCGTAATTTTCAAAAAAAACTGTTGCTACTGAGATGAAAAGTAAGCTCAGATCTAGAGATGCAAGTCTATAGTTTAAATATGATTTAAAGTCGCAGCAAAATATATATAATTTTTTTTTTGTAGGCCAAAAGAGTTGAGAATAAAGATAATATCTGAAGATGCAAGTTTTTAGTTTGAGCATGACTGAAAGTGTTAGCTAAATATATATAATTTGGAGGGGTTGAAATTGGACAAATCTCAAAACAATTAGAAAGTGGTCTTATATACCCTTTACAGACTCTAAAAAACAATTACATCAAATCGATGAAAACGATTCTTAAATTGATGAACAAATTCATCGTTTTAAAGAACAAATACTTTAATTTGTTGCATTAAGTTTTGTCGTTTTTTTGCGATCATCGAAATTAAGTATTATTTGCAATTTTCAATTATGCACGTGGGTCAGAACATGTAAAAAGTAACTAATTTTTTTCTTCATGAAAAGTATATGGAAATCTTCTTTATAATCGTAAAATTGACTGCTATCATTTCTTATTGTATGTTAGGGGGTTAAAAATATTTAAAATGTTCTATAAAATTATTTTTCGGCTTGAGGTCATTTATTTAAACTTGTTGTTCTATGTGTTGTTTAATTTCTATTTATCCCAATATTTCGATTGACTTCGTCAATCATCTTCAGGGATTGTCACTGACAAAATACAAAACATGATTACATTTAGGGCCCCCGCAGACTGCAGACTTTTTATCGGCCGATAGTTTGGTCGGCTTCTTAATCAGTATGGTTACAATCAGTTACAAACTATTTCGAGAATAGTTGACCGACTGTTGGATAGTCTGCGCCCTGTTCACCAAACAAACTGTTTAGTTGGCTCGGTGTGCGCACTTTCAGCCCAACCCGACTAAACTATCGGCCGATAAAAAGTCTGCAGTCTGCGGGAGCCCTTAAGGGCCCCCGCAGACTGCCCGACTAAACTATCAGCCGATAAAAAGTCTGCAGTCTGCGGGGGCCCTTAATAAACAAAACATTAACACAATATTTGAAAAATAATTACATTAACAAAACAATGTCGTCCGTCTGATTATCGCTGTCAACTGATTTTTGCGTTACTCTTCCGCTTGCGTCTGTGTCCCATCTGTGTCCGTTTTGTAATTAATTCTCGTCTCATTAGGTACGTCAATAATGTTAAGCATTTCGAGAGTGTATCTTTTTCTATAATTTCTCTCTTGCGCTACAATTTTTACGTCGGTAAAGTCCAGTCAATGTACAGAGTGGGCCGCAAGTGCGGTCTTTTGTTCTATGGGTCTATTTACGGCTTTTAGGCCAGATTTGTGGGACGAAATTCTTGTCTTCAGTTTAGCTTTAGTAGTGCCGACATATACCTTTTGGCATATGTCGGACTTGTCACCATTGCACTTTATTTGGTATACAACGTCTGATTTATCTTCGTTATTTATTCGAGATTTTGTCCTGCTAAATAAACTGTTTACTGTACTGTGTGTCTTTAGTGCAAGTTGATATTTGTCTTTGTCATAAATGTTGGAATGGCTAAGCCTTTCTGAAAAACCCGGTATATATGTTGTTGGTTTATATATTTTTGTTACAGGTTCTGCGATGACAGCTGAGGAATTGGATCTTGATTTCCATTTGTTTAGTAGGTCTGTGATGGTTTTGTGTGGGAAGTCATTTTGCCTTAAAATGGTTCTAATTTTTACTAAATTATGTTTGTGAAACTCTATGTCGCTAATATCTAAAATTCTATTGACGAAGTTAGTCGCTGTATTAATAATTACTCGTCTAGGATGCTTTGAACTAAAGTTAATAAGTCTGCCAGAAGCTGTAGGTTTTTGGTACCAATCTAATTTTAGTGACTGACCTTGTCGACAAACTATTGAATCTAAATATGGTAATTTTCCGTCCTGTTCCATCTCCATTGTAAACTGTATTTGTCTGTTAAATGAGTTGAGTACATCCAGAGTGTTCTTAATTTCTTTTTTTTTAAAAATTCCAAAGAGATCGTCCACATATTTCGTTAATAATTTTGGTTTGTATGTCATCTTGTCTAGTGAGGTGTCTAGAAGCTCTTCCATAACTATGTCGGCTATTACTGGGGATGCTGGAGAACCCATTGGCATCCCTTTTCGCTGCTCGTATATCTTTTCATCATATTTAAAATACCTAGTCTCCTTTATGCAAAATATCACTAATTCTAAAAAAGGTCCTTTGTAATATTTGTAAATTCCCTTAAAGTGTCCCATTTTTGTTCAATTGTCTTAATTGCGAAATTAACTGGGATGCTTGGAAATAAAGAAATAACGTCAAAAGAAACTAAAACCTCATGATGATGATGAAAGTAAAAATTTGAATATTTCATTCGCCCTAATTCTCATACTCGTATGGGCAGGTCGGACTTTGTTCGCCAAATTGGCAAGCTCAAAAATGATTTTAGACAAATGGTTTCTTTGACAAATATGCTGTAAAGTGTTCCTAAATCACAAGAGTTGGTACGCTGTGTCGCCAAAAAAAAAATACACACCCTAGTGTACATCATACTGCTTTCCTCTTTTACTAAGCTGCTAGAAGGAGGCAGTACTTCCTGATCCGATCAAGAGTAAAACAAACTATAACCCTAAACCATACTCTGGTAAACGGCATGGAATGGAATGGAGGTAGACCCTATCGACTCAGAATAACTATCTGATTCCAATGAGCGATAGCTGCCTGTCTGTCCATCTATCGTTGTAATAAAATTACTGGTCATCCAAGCGACATCTCCTCCACATTGAAAAAAACGTCAAAAATAACAAAATCTCACTAGAGTTGACAACCCTGGCTGCGGTAGCGTTTGCGTGCTCCATCCTTCACCTAACTCCCGGTCGCCTTGGCGGTGCTTTGCCATTTGCCCGTTTAATGTTATCGTAATTGAATTCATTCTATGCTCATGTTTACATAAACATATACGGATTTCGATGCGTTGTGGTTTTGTGGCTGAATTAATTTTTTCGCCGTTGTCTCCGGCCATCGCGGCTCTTGTGCGTGCGTGCCAGGAGGGTGGGATGTCCACGTGAATAGGCGCATGAACTATTTTGAATAATGTCATTAGCGTAGAACTCATTTGGGTATATAATTAATAAATTTTCATTAAACATTTTTTAATTTAATTTCAAAATCGATTTTAATTTAAAAAAGTACTTAACAAGTGGAGTAGTCATGAGACTTATATGCGGTTTTGAAAACATGCAAACCAAATGTAATTACGAAGGTATGCCATGAACCGCTGAGTAGTCGCTTTATTAATGTTTCGTACTCATACAATGAGTAAGTTGAAGAGTTTTGAACTATTTCCAAAAGCTTGATATATAAAAGGTATATTTTATATTTCTAAGGCGATATACTCAAATTCGAAATTAGAAGGTTAAAAAGATAATATCGGCCAGACAAAATAAGGCCAGATCGAAAAATATGCGGAAAATCTTCAATTTAAGAATACAAATTACTTACCTAATAACGTGTACTTGAAATAAGGCCAGTAAGATCTCACTGAGATCGCCAAGTTGAAATGCTCCTTAAAAAATGTCGGCGACTTTTCGAGTAAGAGATTACTCTATAAGCCATAAGAAAGGTTCTCCGGTTAGTGAGTATTGGAATTAGGTGCACAACTCGCTGCCCTTGATATAATTTCGGGAGAAAGTTTTCTGTGAGAAAAATTTCACGTGTGTTCCTTATTCGGATGTTGTGGGTATTAAGTAGGTCAGCAACGTTCATATAAAATTCAGGACCATGGCAAACATGGGTGTCAAAACCGCTCACCTATAATAAAGAAAATATGAGTAGTTGCATAAACGGGTAATTACTTACGAATCAAAGAATATCCATCTCTTTTTAATAGTTTGAGAATATTGAGACTTTGGGCGTGTTATCCGACACTGGAAAAAAATTACATCATATTAATAAAAAAGAATCTTTAATAGTTTTGAAAATAAAAATTGTATATAATTTTTAGAAAAACTGTACATAAATCTGATGAAAATATTCATTGATTTGATGACTGAAGTCATCAATTAAATTCTACATCAACCTTGCACGTGGTACATTAATATATTGATTTGAGATAACAAGATTTAAAAATTTGTACCAACGACACAGAATAAAACATATAAACTCACGAGGGATTTTTATGGCGTTTCCTTTGTTTGATGGAAAACTCTACAAACAGCAGTTCTCGTTAAATGCAAATCTGCCTACTCTTAAGACTGCAGCTGCTGATAAATCAGATTCGTTGATTTTGAGTAAATTTAGGTTTCTATAAAATGAAATTTCTAAATGATGAAATAGAAAAATGGTCTCAAATCTGACTATGACTTAAGCAAGAATTTCAATAATCATTAAATTTATGTACGGTGCTCTTCAAATTTTCATCAGATTAGTATACTTAGTAGGGACATTAATACTGTTACACACGTTTTATGCTGTAAAATAAAAAGCACTGATTGTTTTTGGATCAAATATTTTTTAATATATTTATTAATGTAAAGAATCTACTTATTCGAAATGTCCGCCTTTTGTCCTTACACACGCCTTGAGTCGAACTGGCCAATCGTCAATAGCTGCACGAACGAACCTCGTCCATTGGAAAATTGGCCACAGCTCGAACCAAAGCAGTCTTAAGAGATCCAATGTCAGAGGAAATGAACGCGACGTTTTAGCCTTATGGGCCGGCGCAGAGTCCTGCTTGAAAGTCCGTGCCTGGTTTTGGAACAGGGAATTGTTAAGAGGATTTACAACAGCTTCCAAAACGGATTCTTGGTAAACTTTGGATCAAAAGACGTTTGCATTTTAAAGCTGCAGTCAATAAATATCCGGTACGTCGTTTGAAAGTCCTTAAGTCCCAAGTCTTTTTTAATGTTTCGACTCATGGACTTTTGCGTGATATTCATCTCACCGGCCATGATTTTCTGTTTTCGGAGCGGAATTCTGTGAATTCATGATTTAACGGCTTTGATGACATGCGGTGTTCGAACAGAGCGTAAGCGGCCCGACCGGTGGCGGTCTTTTACATCTCTAGAATCCTCAACCAGTTTTATGCATCGGTAGACGAACATGCGTCTAGTCCCTAGTGGCCGGAGCGTTTTGAAAATAACGCTTTTTTCATTTCACACTTGAAAAACGCTATTACAGCGATACGGTTCTCATTATCTGACACTCCATGATGAAAGTTGAAACAATTTTAAAATCCCGTCACAGACTAACGCTATTGAGGTTAGCTTTCAAAACCCATATGACATTAACGGGGTATGTTCAGACTATAGTAAGGGGGGTTCAATGTTGTAACAGTATTTATGTCCCTACTAGGTACAGTTTTCTTCAGTGAAGACTGCACAAGACGGTTGGATAATTTTCAGATGTTCCAGAAACCTTTTACTAAGACATGTTAAAGGCAGGGCCGTGAAATCGGAAATTAGGCAGGAGCCGACAAATTGGACTCAACTTCAGCTTCTGGTAATGGAGCAATTGTACTTTAAAAGCGTTTGGTTTCTTATAGTCACACCTGTCTATATTGAATGTAATCTCTGACTGAAACCCACATCTCCTTAGGTTTCATTTGGACTCTCATTCACGATTGGAGTTTGCATTTAAAAAAGACAACTCTACGGTTACAAGTTCTTTTGAAATCCGAGCATTGATTTACCTTTTCCCGGTTTCTCACTGTCGCCTGGTAATAAATGAAAGAAGGAGGTAACGTCTAGAAAGACAATATCAGAAGATATTTTGGCAGCGCGACTCTCAGAGCATACTTATCCCCTATTAGGAAAAATAGTATTGCTCACACATTCATCTACTTTTCCAAAATCCGCAATATGACCATAATTTTCAAAATTCAGATAAGGAGGTTATCACGCCATATAAGCATAGCTCCAGATCGTTGGAATAGAATCTGAAACCTAAATATTTAATTTTGTTCTCATAATCTTAATGCTGTAGCAGCAGCAGTGAGTCTTCTTAATAAGACAAGGATACCCTACAAGTTACAAGAATAGACTTTATCATTTCCTTGTAGTTCTCGTTATCTATCGTTGTAATTCTGGATAATTCTGAAAACTTTTTTGAACATCAACGCTAGAAATTGTTTTCTTACTTATTATGCAGACTAAACTATATGGGGCATTTGGCCAATATTTCGAGGTGTTGCAAACGGAATGACAAAGTGAATATTCCCTCTATCCTATGATGGAGGGTCAAGCAACACTGGTCGAGGACACCATAAAGTATAAGTAAATTAATTCTGAGTCGTCACAAAATTCTAAGATTACCGAGCAATGTCCAGCTGTCGGTCTGGGAAAAGCCAATAAAAGTGTTTACTTTTGAAGCTAGGAGGCTAAAATTTTGCAAAAACATGTATTAATGAACTAAAACGAATGGTTTAAAAATGGGCCAGGTCGGTCAATCAAATGTTCCCGGTGCAAGGACTGGGTCAACCTATGGAAAAATCAACAATCATGAACCTAAAAACACAATATCTCATGAACTATCAGAGATATGTTGATGGTATTTGGAAGACTTGATGCTGGCATTGATCGAAATTTATCTTGTAGAAAAGTGAGGCGGTGCCTTGCCCTATAAAAAATATGGCCAAACTAATAAAACAGATCGTTCTAAAATTGTAACAGAATAACATCAAAGTCTAGCCTATTATTATAGACTATATTATGATAACATTTGACAAGGGGGCGTGGCACCGCCTTAACAACCCTGAACTTAAAAAGAAAATATCTCAGGAACTATAAGAGATATGACTATGATATTTAGAACATATTATGTTCGTACGCACTGAAACACCTTCTGCTGGAAATGGGTTCATACAAGGGCTGCTTTATATATTTCTGGTCTAATAATGAAAATGCGAATATTTTTCATCAAAATGGTTTTATTGTTGTGCGAAGTAATCTCCGGCATGATTTATACACTTTTCCATGCGCTTAAACTAATTATTGAAGCACCTTTTCCACTCCGATTGAGACACCTCAAAAACTTGATTTTTGAACGCTTCAACAGCATCTTCTGGCGACGAAAATCGTTGACCAGTCATTTTTTTTTTTTGATGTACGGGAATAAAAAGAAGTCATTGGGTGCCAAGTCAGGGCTGTACGGCGGATGACCCATCAATTCGACGTTTTGGCCGGTCAAAAATGCGCTGGTTTGAGCCGATGTGTGAGAGCTCGCATTGTCATGGTGCACAATGAATTGTGTTCTTTTGTTCGTTTTTAGAATTTTTCCGAAGACTTCAGGCGTTGCTCAAGCGGAGCAGTCGCCATATGACCAGTTTTGCCGAAGAAACTGGAGACCATTTGCATCGAAGTGCTTCTTCCACGAACAACTTTTATTGGATTTGGCTCGTCTTCGAAGACCCACACGGCCGATTGCTGTTTTGTTTCCGGCTTATACTCATAGATTCATGGTTCGTCTTATAAACTTCTTTTGAAGCACGGCGATCGTATTTTTTCAAAATTTCTTTGCACCAATCGACACGAGCCTTTTCTTGAGCGATTGTCAAATTGTGCGGGATGCCCAAGGATGCCTCTATCTCACGGTATGTCTCATGACGATTTTGCATTATCAGTTCACGCACGGCATCAATGTTCTCTGGCACAACGGCCGTTCTTGGACAACCTTCACGACCTTCGTCTTTCAGCGAGCGTCGGCCACTCTTAAATTCATTAAACCAGTTTTTCTCAGTGCTTAAGGATGGTACTTCATCGCCATACAAAGATTTAAGTTCATCGATGCAATCTTGTCGTGATAATCCACGTCGAGAGTTGTGAAAAATGATCGCTCGAAAATGTTCACGAGTTAATTCCATTTTTTTGCCAAATTGATTTTTTCAAGTCTTTCTTTCTACGTTTATGCTAAAAAATATTAAATGTCCAATGGAAATGTAAGATGGCGCCAGGCAACACTTTGTCTTGCCTATGCCAGAAATATACATATATAGCAACCCTCGTAATTGCAACCAAAATAGCAATAATTGGCACTTTTATAGCCAAAATAATGGGTACAATTTTAGCAGAATCAAATCAATGGATAGCATACTTTGTGTTAAAATTGGACAATTGGACGTGGCCCCGCCCATACAACCCCGAGCTTTTAAACACTATATCTCGTGAACTTAAACCGATATGAAGATTTAAAAAAACCGTTTCATATTGGACCGTAACCCATGATGGAGGGTAAACAATAGGTGGGTCGGTTTAACAATCGATATTGTGCACTCTAATTTTCTATAGTGTTCAACTTCACATGGTTTTGGCGTGTGAAGTCTTCAGAAAGTTTTACTGCAATTACGTCTCCATATACCCATTTTTGAAGATCGCCAATTTGCCTATCGATTGCACAATTTTGACAAATATTTGTCCTTACAAATCGGCCCACCCTATTATAGAAGCTTCGGCACGGAAATAAACACACTGGCTAGTGCCACGAACCTTTAACAAAGTTTTCATATTGGACCGTAATCCACGATGTAGGGTATACAAGCTTCGGCACCGACTAACTTAATTTTACCCCTTGTTAAGATTTTTCTTTTTTTGAATATCGGTTCAGAAGACACCAGGTGCAAGCAAATCCGCGATGGCCATATAGATAAGTAATTACACAAAAACTTTCTACAGGCTTTACAAATGCATTTATGTAAGACTTTTGGCTGGACATAATAAATCGACCTCATTAAAACCGTAATCTATAAACAAAGGTTTATGTGTACACCAAAAATATTGAATATACAGAGAATAAAATAGTTTAAATTTGCTTGGAACTACAACGATTCGGTTTCAAACGAGGAATTTCGGTAGCAATCGCCACATATGTATAATCGCAATGGATATTCTGTTCGTCAAGATGATAAATATGATCAATTTACTGTGTTCACTAGTTATTGATCGGGCATACCAATAAAACGCGAAAAAGGTATTTAGTTTCTAAAACTAATGGTTCGGGTAACCAATAGTTTTGCAAATATTTTGTTGCTGTAACCATTTTTATGTTTTTTTTAAATAAAATAATTCGTGTTTTACTGACTTTAATCCAATCGATTAATTAAATTTTTTTAAAGTAAAATTCATCCCTCAATTGTTCTACTTTTTTCTTACCATGACCCTATGAGTACTTAAAGTACTTCAATTGTGTGCACACAGAAAACACATTTTTTTGCTACAACCGAATTTTTTGCCAACCGAGTGTTATTGGTTGCACGTAAAGGGTGGTAAAATTTTAAGGGCCGACGTTGATTTTGAATAAAACACAAATTATTTAGGAAATTATTGTCATTTCTTTTTATTATGATAATATTGGTATGGTTCAATTATGTATGGAATAAAATATCGGCCAGATGGCCGCCGCGACCTCGGCGCACACCTCAATCCGATGGTCCAAATTTTCGATGACGCTGAGGCATAATTGAGGTTCTATGTGCCAAATTATCTCATCCTTTTGTCCTTGAATTGCTGGCTTTTCGACGTACACCTTTTCTTTCAAATAACCCCAAAGAAAGAAGTCCAACGGTGTCAAATCACATGATCTTGGCGGCCAATTAACTGCACGACGTGAGATAACACGACCATTAAATTTGTCAAAAAAGAGCCATTGTTTCGTTAGCTGTGTGGCAAGTGGTCCTGTTGAAACCACATATCGTCCACATCCATATATTCCAATTCGGGCCAGAAAAAGTTCGTTATCATCTCAATGGTGTTCGCTACCATTTACAGTAACTGACTGACCGGCCTCATTTTGGAAAAAATACGTCCCGATGATACCGCCAGCCCATAAACCGCACTGAACTCTTTGTGGGTGCATTGTTTTTTTGACAATCACTCTTGGATTATCATTCGGCCAAATGCGGCAAATTCTGCTTATTAGCGAATCCACTGAGGTGAAAATGTACCTCATTACTGAAGATGATTTTCTTCGAAAATTGATCATCCACTCTTGCCCGAAGCCTGAATAACTTTAACGCGTTGCTAGCTTGTGTATCTTTCCATGGTTCAAATTGAATTAGTCTGAAATTGAGAAATATTAAATGAAATGCAGAAAAAACTTGACGTTTAGGTGTGGTTCACATTCAACATCGGCCCTTAAAATTTAACCACCCATTTACTTTCCATGTTTTTTATCGTTACAATAGAATGTTGATTAGGTACACAGCAATTTTCTTTAAAATTTTTGTAGTTCGGACCGATTTCTAACTTAACAGTTGTTGTCTCTGACTAAAATTTTTTTTTTTTTGCTTTATTCAAAAATTCTATAGGTTTAAATACTTTGTATGCTGAACTGATACTACAGTTTCAATAACTGAAAATAACAGAGTACTAACTAACATTCGGCTGTATTGATGGAATACTGGAGGTGTGTTTTGCTTCAATCATTCGGTTGGCAACAAAAAAATTGAGTTGTTGCAACGAATCTGTTCATTGTGTGTGTAAATAATAATATTGGCGAAACAGATTAGAAATATACATTATTGTAAACGAAATTACAAACATGCCCAATGACTCAAGGGCCGAAAACGGACGCTGTCGAATATGTATGTACGAATTATCGTACCTTTCTTTACCGTACCCAACTTTCCCCTGGAGATCCCATAGAGTAAACGGTTATATTATTGATCTCCTATAATTCAATATGGCCATGGCTAAAGGAAATCTTGCTACAAATCCAAAATATGGATTTAGTTTGAAGTTTTGGCTGACTGGTACAGCGTCGGTCGGACGCATGAGCCAAAGGGGCCAACTTTTATGTTTTTAACGCCTAACTAGCGTTGTGGCGATAAGGGGTATATAAGGTTCGGCCTGGTCCAACTTAATGGCATATTTACTTGTTTTACTTGATTTGTGTTTAATAGATCACTATAAAAGTGGTGCCATATTTTATTAGTTTAAAGCTTTCTCTTTCAGTGTGCACCGACACGACAACAAGTTCGTTTTGGAATACACCCTCAGGGCTTACATGAATTTGTGTGTGCCATAAGGAAATGTTCCATGTAAACAAACGCATCCGTTCTAAATTTACACTGTGGCACATTGCATTTCTACCTTTCATCAATCGACAGACAGACAGTACATTGCTTGACACTCACGTTCTTTCTTTCCTTTTCCAAACAGGTGACGTCCGTTGGACAGTTGTTACATCGGATATCTCAAATGCCGAAGAGAATCGTGAAAATTTAATATTTTGCGAGTTCCTACCAGCGAAATGGTATCAACTGCGTATATCGGCCACAAACGATGCCGGCAAAACCACGGAGCACTATCACTTTGCCACCACAAACATAGACGGTGTCACCATACCACCGCCCTCGGTGTTTCCATCGGAAAATGATTTGATGAACAATCTGATCAATGCAACAAATCCCACCAACGGTGACTGGCTGTCGACGCTAATTGTCATTGTCATTATAACGGTGGCCATAATAACTATGTAAGTAATAGAGCGATTATAGAAAAATGGAAACTAATATTTACGATAGCACTAGGGTAGAATTATTAATTCAATTCTTTTGGTATTCAAAAGTTGTTAAAAGTAGTTAGGCTAAAGTAAAGCTAAAGGCGTGATTGTCCTTAAGAAAAATCCTTTAACACTAAATCCGCACTAAAAAAATATTAAATAAAAGTTCAGGTTAAATAAAAGGCCATTCCACAAGGATTTCGAATTCCGCAGGAGCAAAAACATTGCCTGCAACTAGGCCCTCAGGGCCCTTAAACCCAATACTCCACTTTAATTCGTATTTAAGTGCCGGTGAGGGTTTTTATTCGGACAAACCTTTCGTATGTGAATAGATCTGTTAAAGCTGAAAGACTTGAGAGTACAAATAATTTGACCTAATATAAATTCAAATAAGTCCAAATTTTTAATATGCTTTATACTACAATAACTCAAGCCTTTGTTCTTTAACAAAAATATGCACATATGTACAAGTCGTATGTAATAAATCAAATATTAAAGATATAAAAAAGTTAGGATCGGTTGTGGGCGACCATAAGATACCCTGGACCACTCTGCTACTAAGAGGATTAAGCATCTCTGAGAGTATATAATTTGTACTATAATTTGTGGCTTCTAGAGCTGCAGAGGTGCAGGTCATTAAATCGGGAGGAAAGTAAAATGTGGCAGTTAAAGTTGCAGATTCTGAAATCGGAAAGTACCTTTGTTCTAGGGTTATACGAAAATACAGACCTATGTGGTGCAGTTTCATCACAGTTAATTTACGAGTATGGTCACTCATAACGTACCGTTCAAAATTTAAAAATGATCGGCTGTATTTCTAGAGCTGCAGGACCACAAATTGTGAGGGACTTTTGTGTGGGAGATTTTCTGAAACAACGACCGATGTGGTTCAATTTCACTAGCGATATCTTTTGGCCACTAGTAATCCTTTGTGCAAAATTTAGTGGGAAGCGGGAGTAATAGTGACTTTTAGAGCGAGCTGTTGGTTCTGCAATCGGGAAGCATCCTTGCGTGGAAGCCCATGTGGTGTAGCTTCACCAAAGATAAATAATTGTAGCTCATAACGTACAAAGCATACGCATTGGTCGAGGTCGGGTGTAATTTGTAGCGTCTAGAGCTGCAGGTCCTAAAATGAGGAAAGACCTTTGTCTGGGAGCTTTTAGAAAACATGGACCAATATGTTCAAATTTCATCAGAGATGGTCACTCGTCATGCTGTCTGAAATATGGTCGAAATCGCTTTTGGAACTGAAGGTTCTGAAATCGGAAAGACATTATGTAAAACATGGAAAAAAAAGAGTTTCGGATGCGATCACCAAATGTTTATAATCGTAATGGATATTCGTTTCGACATACTCGTACTACAAGATGATAAACTAAAACTTTGTTGATGTTACCGAATATTAAAGATGATGTCGAAACTTGTATCATAACCAAAAGCGAAAAAAATCCTATTATTACAGCTATAATCTCTAATTTATTCAGTAGAAATCTTCCAACAGCTTTTACTCCACCTGAGCCTCCCTTAATTTGTGATCTTCAAGTACACTAGGAAACAGTTTTCTGTCTATACTAAAAATTTAATTTTAGATTAACTAGTGCAGCATGTGGACTTTTAGATCCAAAACAAAGTTTTTTGGAGGCGGGGATACTTTGTATTTTCTTCCGATATTTCAGTTACATTTAATGAAACTTACAGAGCACAAACTAACAATCGGTTGTGCTGAAGGAATACTCGAGGTGCATGAAACCTTATTCATTCAGTTGGCAAGCAAATTCGGTTGTGGCAACTAGTCTGTTCTTTGTATGCTCTGTACCATTATGTGGCATAGGGTAAAACAAGCAACTTACATTTTTCTATGAGCTTTACAGTTTGCGTGGTCACTTACGTGGTCCTTTTACAGAAGCGTACCAATTTTTTTAAAAATCCCATAAAGGGATTTTAAAAAGGGCGTGGCATCCACGTTTTTCTTATGCGCAAAGATGAAATAGACAAAATTAAAGAAAAGTGAATGCATACTCGTAAGAAAAAAATTATGTGGGGTTCAATCTACGCTCGAATAGTATGGTTTGTGTGGAAAGTACAAAAAGGGCGTGGCTAAGGTTCCAATTTTTTGTTAGCTAGTCTAGGTTATAATCTATTTTCTAATTACTTTTTTAGTAGAATCGTATAAATAGTATTGAAATTATTATCAGAATACCAATAGTGGGCGGAGTAGGCGAATTTCATGCACTGGGTGACAAGTTATGCCGATTTTAGTCTGTACAAAAACAGTAACATTTGTGTTGGAGGTGCCACAAGGGGTTTGGCTAGGAATCCAATTATTTCCCACCATCACTGTTCTTAAGTATTAATTTTAAGTTAGATCCCAGGTATATCATTAAAGATATTACAAGAATACAAAAGTGGGCGGAATGGTGCATTTGCATGGGAAGTACCTGAATGGGGCGTGTTTACCCCTTTTACATAACCAGAACAAACTGTCGGTTCTTATCTACACTGAAACAGTGTCATTACTGTGGGTGTACTGCGAGGGCTGATATACATATTTCTGTCCCTAAAAATGAAAATGCGAATATTTATCATCAAAAATGGTTTTATAGTTTCTTCAAAGTATTCTCCAGCATGAGTTATATACTTTTGCATGCGCTCAAACCAATTATCGAAGCACTTTTTCCACTCCGATTGAGACACTTCCAAGACATGGTTTTTGAACGCTTCAACAGCATCTTCTGGCGACGAAAATCGTTGACGACACATTTTTTTTCTTGATGTGCGGGAATAAAAAGAAGTCATTGGGTACCAAGTCAGGGCTGTACGGCGGATGACCCATCTATTCGACGTTTTGGCCGATGAAAAAGGCACTGGTTTGAGTCGATGTGTGAGAGCTCCTATTTTCATGGTGCACAATGATTTGTCTTCCTATGTTCGTTTTTCGAGTTTCTCCGAAGACTTTAGGCAAACAAATTGTGGTGTACCACTCAGAATTGACCGTCCTACGTTGCTCAAGCGGAACAGTCGCGACATGACCAGTTTTACCGTAAAAACAGGTGACCATTTGCTTCAAAGTGTTTCTTCCACGAACAACAATCGTTGGATTTGGCTCGTCTTCGAAGACCAACGCTGTCGATTGCTATTTTGTTTCGGGCTCATACGCATAGATCCATTATTCGTCACCTGTGACGATCTTACAAACGTCTTTTGAAGCACCGCGATCGTATTTTTCCAAAAATTTCTTTGTACCAATCGACAAGAGCCTTTTTTTGAGCCATTGTCAAATTGTGCGGGAGCCAACGAGAACAGCCTTTTTTACGGTCAGGTGTTCATGCAATATCGAATGTATGCTGGTGGAAGAAATGCCCAAGGATGCCTCTATCTCACGTTATGCCACATGACGATCTTAAACTATAAGTTTACGCACGTCATCTCTGGCACAACGGCCGTTTTTGGACGTCTTTGAGCGAGCGTCGGCCACGATTGAATTCATAAAACAAGTTTTTTACAGTGCTATAGGATGGTGCTTCATCGCCATACAATGATTTAAATTCATCGATGCACTCTTGTCGTGATAATCTACTCGAAAGTTGTGAAAAATGATCGCACGAAAATGTTCACGAGTTAATTCCATTTTTTTTTGCCAAATTGATTTTTTCAAGTCATTGTAAACAAATGATTGTCGTACGTCAAAACGTTCTGAGTACGTTTATGCTAAAAAATGTCAAACTTTCCAATGGAAATGTCAGATGACGCCACTAAGTGTTGCCTAGGCCAGAAATATAAATACTTAGTAAGTATACCAACCCTCGTATCTCTGTTGTTCAGTTCTAGTTTTAAGCAAGATGATATGAATAGCATTAAAGATATTACAAGAATGCAAAAGTGGTCGGAATGGTACATTTGCATAGGAGTTACCTAAATGGGGCGTGTTAACCCATTTTTGCATATTGCAGTGCCAACTGTTTTAAAACTATTACGGTGATTTCAATTTAAACGAACTTCACGCACTGGATGACAAGATCTGTCGGTCCTTATCTACACTGAAACAGTGTCGATTGAGCAGTATCAGAAGGAGAGAGGCTAGAAATTTAATTATTTGTCACCAGCTTTATTTTATAACTATAAAATCGACTTCCGGCAAATGTATTTCCCACCAATTACGACAACCAGAAATTTAAGACAAATGTCAATAAACTTTACTCCCTATTTCCCCCCTTGCTTTCCACGCACCAACGCAATGCATTGCATGTATAAGTATAGGGGAAACCCCCTTAGTGTTGGTTAATTCAAAAAAAAAGATTTTTTGTAAAATACCAAGAGTGGGCGTAATGAAACGTTTGTGTGGGAGATACGAGATGAGGTGTGGCAATATAGTCAATTTTAAATCATATAGCCAGTTTGAGAAAGTATTACGACATGCAAAATTTAAAAACGATTGTTAGCTCATTTCGGGATTTAACGTAAGAACTAGCCGCAAACGGCCCTGGCTTCAATGACTTAGGAAGTCATAAAAATTAATTGGTCAAAATATATGTAGGGTCTTAAATGCTTTTTTCTATGCGTTACACTTTTAGTCCGTTCCAAATGATGTGTACCCTCTTACCCATTAGGGCGAGAGTAGACAAATATTAAAGAGTTTTACCAAGATCATTTTTTGAAGGGTAAAAAATAGTATCCCAATAATATCTGGCTTCAGTGATAAGTTTGATGGGAAATTTAAGGACATTAAATTGTTGCTGTTTGAGCCGATTTTGCTGATGCTGGTATTACTGTCAAAGTAATTACAAATTATCCAAATCACCTTCAAACGTATACAAATATCATCTTAAGTAATTTCTTGGCAGATGCCTAAGTAGCCTTTAACACGAACGGCTAAGCTTAAGTTACTTCTTTCCGGCCAGCGAGTAGTTCACGACAGCGAATTTAATTAATCTCTTTCTCATATTAACTGACAGCAATAAAATACTGCTCCATTATGCCGGAGATGAACGGACGAATTAACTTCTGTATGCTCTGTAATTAGTCTTCTTTCGCAACAGTTCTGTTCTCGCTTTTTTTGCCTTCTAGTCTGGTTTTTGTGGAAAAGGAAACTCATCTAATTCTCACGTTTTTAATTATGTGCCATTTTACCATTTTTTCTACTTTCTATGCGTTTTTTTGCGTTCGTCTTTCTTTTCATGTATCCTTCTTCGCCGCCCTGCTTTGCTTCCTGGTGCCGGTTTACTTGGACGCCTGTACATTCGTCGGACGTACGTGTATCTAACCCCATAGAGCTTTAAGCATTAAACACCGTAGCACTCTGTGTGGCCCCATGACGGAGGGTTATGAATCCCGCACATTACCCGGCGAATATAAAGAAGACCATGACAATCGCCGCAATCAGCAGGTGTACAGTGCCTCGCCCGTTAAAACCGTGGACAAAGGAAATGAATCAGGTGAGTTGTGAGACAAAGAGTAATGATATAAATGCTACAAGAAGAATAACGAAAAAATTAGATACAGATCCAGCCCAAGTCGTTACATGACGTTGCAGTGAGTGAAATGTATGAATTTGGAAAGTCAGAATTTAAACCTATTACTTGCAACGGGGAAAAACTGTATGTGCGTACTCGTATTATAAATCATATATGCATTAATTTAAGTAAGTCACAGATGCAATGAAGTTGTTCGAATATATCATTGAATTTATGAGAACATTTTCTATAAATTTTATGAATGTACACAGAAATAAAAGGCAACGCTCAAATTTCAACGAAAACATTGGGATGTGAAATTTATCCCATCTCAATTAAATATTTCGATATTGCAATGGTATTAAATGAATAGAAACAACAAGGAAATTCCTACAATTATATTTTTTATTGTGTTTGGCGAAAAACTCTACTCCCGGAAGTTCTCGTTAAATGCGCAACCGCCTGGACTTAGGTGTATATCAGCTTAACATAGTTCCAGCACATTCATTGATTGGGGTCTTATGAAGTAAAAGTGGAGCTTTTTTGAAAAAAAAAATATTTTTTTTTAAATATGTGCATTTTTTCAACGCCTCATAACAAAAATATTTTCAGTAAATGGCTAACACCATTTTTTGAAAATTTGTAATGTTTCACATCGCCTGATACGCAATTATTTCCGATAAACGGTTTAAACATTTTTTTGTAAATATGTGAATATCATCTCCTCCCAAGATATTTTCGACAAACTGGAAACATTTTGTTTTTGTAAATATCAATTTGTTTCACTGAACTTAGCGTGTTTGCAAATATAGCTAATGACAAGCATTAATTCTTGATGAAATTTGCACAGTTGATTACGATCGAAGATTCACTGGCGCATAAAAATGGGTGATATCGGTCCACGTTTTGATATAACCCCAGGTCCCTCCCATTTATACTTACAACTGCTCTAGTACACCTATTTAATTTCGATCAAATTTGGTATAGTAAATTCGGCATATGTGACAGCGCATGAGAAAGGGACCTAAGGGTAAAAAATCAATTTTCATAGAAAATAGAAAGGGACCTAATCTTTAAAATGGCTCTCCTGAACAAAACTTTTCATCAACTTTTCACTTTTTTTTTTTGATGTGGACAACATCTGAGCAACGAATGAGACCGATCAGATGCCCCAAAAGTGTTCCCTCCCAGAGATATGCGCGTTTTATGAAAGTGAAGTCGCCGATTCTAAGCGCAAATAGAAAGGGACCTAATCTTTAAAATGGCTCTCCTGAACAAAACTGGTTTTTAACCTTAGGTCCCTTTCTATTTTGCGCGTCACATATGGGTACCAAAAAACAATAAAAAAAAGTTCACAAGTAGGACATTCGTTTATAATCTAGGTTAATGTGGAGCCTTGTTAAGGGTATCTAAAAACCTATGGCTTTAGGGTGATTTATTCACGACTAGACAAATTTCACCAGTGTATTTATTCCTTGTCTTATTTCATGAAATATGTTCATCAACGACCATGCCCGATAATGCAAGGGGGCGAAATGGCAGCGGTTTGAAAATTTTCGGATTGGTAGTAGGAGGGTACTACAGTAAAATTGCTAAGTTCTAATCCTATGGTCGGATATTTTTTCCTCTTTAGAGATAGCCCTACCTCTTACCTTTCCAAAACTACCTAAATGATAGGCAGAGGTCCTACCGTTCCAAAATTAAGATCATTTGACTGAAATGCAAATATTTTTTTTTGTTAATTTTCATAAAACAAATAAAATTGAACCGTTTTTTCGCTTCCAAAAAAAAAACATTGCATTTCAGTTAGTCATAACTTTGGAACGGTAGGACCTCTGGACTTCGTTTAGGTAATTATGGTAATAACCTTAGTCGTACTACATATGCTACGAACAATATGGTCAACGATGTCCAACTGATCGGCTTAGTATCACTATCACATTCGATGTAAAGTCGTCCATCAGTCCATTTATAGTTTTTGTTAGCCCCCTAAATGTATAAACTAGGCGACGCAAATAAGAATGAAGGGTTCACCAAAAAAGTAACGATGCAGTTCCATGGTGGCTCTTGCTGTATGCGCAGTGGCTTCGACTTGCTGGAACTATAGGGTGATCCATATAGAGGTATTTTTTCAGAACAAAAAAAAATAAAAATATTCAAATAAAGTGTGGAATCGACATTGGTAATTTGAAAGGACATTTTATAGCATTTATTTATTTAAAATAGTTTTATTTAAATGTTAGCAACTGTGTTATGGAAATTAACGTTCGGTGAGAAACGGGAAGATCCGCTGTTTTCTACCGAAATTTTGTTCAGTGATGAGGCCCATTTCTGGCTCAACGGCAAAGTCAATAAACAAAATTGCCGCATTTGGGCTGGAGAGCAACAAAAAGCGTTTCGCGCAAAAGAGCCATTGTTTCGTTAGCTGTGTGGCAAGTGGAACCGTCCTGTTGAAACCGCATATCGTCCACATCCATGTCTTCCAATTCGGGCCATAAAAAGTTCGTTATCATCTAACGATAGCGAACACGATTCACAGTAACTGCCTCACCGACCCGAAAATGTACCTCATCGCTGAAGATGATTTTGATCATCCACTGTTGCCAGAAGCCTGAATGCTCGCTTGTGTATCTTTCCATGGTTTAAATTGAGTTAGTCTGAAATTGAGAAATATCAAACGAAATGCAGAAAAAAAACTTTACGTTTAGGTGTGATTCACATTCAACAGCGGCCCTTAAAATTTAACCACCCTTGTTTTGAGTCGATTCCACGACAGCCGGTTCTATGCACCGGATCGACTTGAGGGAGAAGTTCTTCAACCAAGGGCTGTCACCCCGGCACTGCATTAGCGGCACAACATCAACACTTTTGAGTCGACTTTATTTCCTTTTTGGGACACCACTAAGCCAATAAATGATAGCAGCACCACATTTTGGTGCTGTTTAATAAACTCCAATCACTCACTGTACGAGTCAAATAAAAGACAGACATACATACACACACACACACATACTATAACCAGGGTTTAAAATGCTAACGCAATTTTAGTCAAAAGTACAGAATTTGTCAATTAGTTTTAGCATAAAAAAGTCAAAACTAATATGCGAACAAATGCTAAAACTAAATTAGTCGTAATATTCAGTTAGCGTTAGCAAAATAAACTAACGCTAACCAAAATATGCATATATTATTAGCAATGGAAGAAGAAGCAACTGCTGATTTTGCTAACGTCTTTGCTAAATTGTGCTAATTTGGTGACTAATTTCGACTTGTGTGTTTGGTTCGGTTTTTGTGTGTAACCGAAAATTGTGTTCGGCTCGAGTACGGTGTTGCCTACCTTTGATAGACAATAAGTTGTGTTTTTAAAAAATCGCATGAAACAATATTGCTGTGCGTTTCTGTAGCTGTTAAAGGTATATATATAAAAACAAGTGAAATTAATAGCACAGAAATAATTCGAGGTAGGTACTCGTATATATTTACATATTGTTTATACATATAATATAATGTTATGTACAATGACTAATAAATCACTGCATAATGGAGTCCACATGGTTAGATCCGTTTAACTTCCAACGGGAATGTTATATGTTCCACATTTAACATTGGATTGAGGAGATGCATAACGAACTCTGAAAATGCTGAAATAATAAATATTCGTAGAATAAATAGTATGACTGTTTAACCTAATATTCTCAATATTTTTCAAACATACATATTGAGCGTTTTAATAGAAAAATAGTCCATCATTTCGCGTTTATTTAGGGCATTCGTTTAGAAGTTATTGACACTGTTCGAAAACGGACAAAGAGAGAAAATAGAAACACTACGAAATTTTTGAAGGCTATTTATTTAAAAAATCTGGTATCAGAAATCCCCACTACGGTACCACTATTGGATACTTTGCGTCATGTTCCGTTGACAACACTGAAACCAGCTCAAATTTTTTGCTAACGAAAAATGGTTAGTCAAAATTAGCAAATTTTTAGCAGCACATTAGTCAATTGTGGTTAGCAGAGGTGTGTCATTTTTTTGACTAACGCTAACGCGAGCTAACGTTAGTCGGACATTAGTTTTAGCTCTGGCTTGTGGAAAAGATTGTTAGCATTAGTTTAGCAAAATGATGCTAATGGTTAGCGGACTGGTGCTTTTAAACCCTGACTATAACACATAAACTAAATAGAACCACATCCGGTTATACGAAAGAGGAACTGTAACTCTTTTTCTGGACCAAAAGGAAGAAGACGTGCCAGTCTGACCGATCACGTAGTACTTACTAAATATTTCCCCCCTCTTTTTTCTCCCTCTCTTTATCTTTCTTATTCGGTATGATTTTGGTTTTTAATGGCACTTCTTGCGTTTCGTTTGCAACCGTTGCCGTTGGGGTTGTTGTCGTTGCCATTGCCCTCATGTTTATTATAATGCCGTACGTTTGCTGCGTGCTCTGTGAACTACACAATGTCCGTAATGGCGGCGGTCGGGAAAAACGGAGTAGAAATGTATGAGATTTCGCCATATGCCACATTTAGTGTCAATGGTGGCCGGACGGGCGCTCCGGCCAAAACCCCAACGAGAGGTTTGGCCGCATCGCCGATGGACTACACAATGCAATTCAAAACGTTTGGCCATCCAGAAGGAGAAAATCTAAATGCCACCGCATATCCATTGTTGCCATCGTCGGGATTTGGACATGTTAAATCGAAATCGTCGTGGCACAAGCAACGCTACTACAATACAGACGGTGAGTAGTGTGCGGGAGAAATCCGCCAATTAGGCGGGAACACACTTAGCCGCAAATATTGGCACATTTAAATTTCGTTCAATTTTTTATTCAGATGAATCGACGCTCAGCAAGTCAATGACCATGGCCGTGGGTTCGCAGTCGGGGGGCCATTCGAAGAAGTCATCGCGCGGCGAGGGCGGAGGCCGCAGTGCGGGCAATAAGAGCAACAGCAGCAGTAGCGGCATTGGCGGTGGCAGTGGTGGGGGCATTGGTGCTCACACCAATGGCAGCGGTCATTGCGAATCCGAATCGGATACTAGTATAAGTCCAAGTACTGAATTTTCAAATATGCCTACTTATAGAGTTCCTTGTAAGTCACGCAACAGTGATGGTCGTAGTGGAGTAGGTGTGTAAACACAACACAACTGCACCAACACTGTGGTAAGATCATATTTTAATTTCCGCCTTTCTGCTCTTCTCTTCTTCTCACACACACTCACACACACATATACACACAAACACAGATATGTTCCGGCCAGATTCGTCGACGGAATCCAACAATGACCAGTCATCGCCCATAGACCGGCGCATGAATGCCCAGAGATATGGCAAAGAGAGTGCCAGCTGCTCATCAGCGGGTGACAAGCGCAGTGCTGGTGGTGGTGGCGGCGGAGGAGGAGGAGGAGGAAGTGCCGGTCATCGGAATCGTAAACTTCAACAGCAGCAGATAAACGCCAAGGATTCGCTGGAGAGACGTTTATGTCCCGGTAGTAACAACAGGTAGTTCAGGTACCTAAACCCCAAACTCCAAACAAAATTATGAAAAATGAATGTCCAACTATTGAGCAAATGCATTTGGCTTTAACCGTTTAGGAATCATAAACCAAAAAGAAAAGAAAATATCGTAAACAATTACGGATGTTTGGGTTATTTCAAAATTTTGTACATATTTTTTTCTATGCATGCTGTATATTTGGAAAGCGGTAGATTTATAAAAAAATTAATTTAATATGTTCTTCTAAAATTGGATATAATGGCAAAATCGCTTTTTTAGGGGAATAAAAAGTTTCATCCATAGTTTTACAAAAACAAATTATTAGACTTATTATAGGCTAACTTATTATAGGCTATCAAGACAGCCGTTTCTTTACACAGGTACTTACGCATAGTTTTTGAGAGTAAAAAGTTGGTTAGCGCTTTAGACATGTTTCACAAATATTTTTGCCCACATTTTAGTCTTTGCAATCAAAAAAGTTATAGAGTAGGGAGGAAGAACTCTGTTAAAAAGCTTTGGTGATATGACGTGATGTTTAAAGGCAAAATCTTTATTCTTCCCATAGCAAGCCAATTGATATTTGCAAGCTTTTGCCTTTAAGCACCATCTCAAAACTCCAGAGCATTTTAATGAAACGTCTCTTTTACAATTAGTGTCCAAAATCGAAAACTGACATTCCGGTTTTTATGACCAAACCCGACAGTCGGTTTATCAAACATAGCTAAAACATCGACATCGGTAAACCCGGTTTTTTGCTGACGAGATTTTCGTTTTTTTGGTTGACAAATGTAAAAGCAAAGAAAATTCATAATTTTCACCTACGGAATATGTAACTTTCAAAAATATTTCAGCTAGACCCATCGACTGATTAACGATGTCTGTCTGTGCGCCCCTCTGTCAGTCTTCAGTCTGCTTTCCGTTCCTCACGAAATTTAGCATAAGTAAGTTTTTTGGGACGGAGTCTATTGACTTAAAAGAAAATTGGTAATGATTTAGATATACGAGGGCATATCAATAATTCCGTAACTTTTCTAACTTCCCTCGTAGTTATATGAAATGCAACACTGCTCCCATCAAGTACCAACTGTTAGTAGACTACTGTCAAATTTTAAGAGAGTTCCGTCATTTAGTTTGCGTTTATCAGCAGTTTAAAAAATACAACCTCGTGGACTTGGGGACTCTGCCCCATCAGTTTCAATGGTAAAAATTTGGTCTTACTTGTGGTCGCACAAGTAAAAATGACGCTCAACGTTCTGGACGGCCAATTGAGGTTAATGCACCCGAAAATTTCGGGGAAAAACACGATATGGTGTTTCGATTTTACATGATAAGTTGGTATTAAGAAAGCTGCCTGCAAGATAACTGCCTCGTTTGCTCTCAATTGACCATAAACGTAATCGTGTGGCAACTTTAATGGATTATTTGGCTTTGTTTAATCGCAATTCAAATGAGTTATTGCGGCGTTTTGTAATTGTGGATGAAACATGGATCCATTACAACACTCCGGAGACCAAGCAGCTGTCTAAACAGTGGATTTCTCCGGATCAACCAGTTCCGAAGAAGTTCAAGTGACTTTGTCGACCAATAAGGAAATGGCAACAGTTGTTTGGGATGCACGTAGGATAATCCCTCGTAGCTCTCATTAATTTAAATGTTTCTTAAGCTCTAAAAGCCACATATTACATAAAATCTTAAAGAAATTTGACACATTGCATAACGACCAGTAATTAGCTCAGATAGAAACAGCTATACCGATCCACGTTTTACTGTGGCCCCAGTACAAAGACCCCTTCCGTTGCTATGGCCCCAGTACATAGACCCCTTCCGTTGCTATGGCCCCAGTACAAAGACCCCAACCGCTCTAGAACAACCATATTTTATCCGTCTTCAAGCAACTTGTGTTGTGTATTACGATACACATACAACTAATCTTGTATCGATTTGGATCATTAAGACTCACTTTTTGGCTTTCAATGCAATACAGTTGGCTAAATTTGTGAGACGAACCCTATGCCCCAAAATCTGACCTATTACAACATGGACATATCGGTACTAAAAAAAATAAAAGTCTCGTGCAAATTCAAATATGACCTAATTTTTAAAATCTGGGTTCTAGGGGTTCAAAACCCTGTTTTAAATTGGCTTTTCTGCGCATCGAGATTTTATTGCTTTCATATAGTGTAAATGGGTACAATTACTTTACTTCTGATCGGGAAAATATTTTCCATTCAAGACAAAAGACTGCATGCCGGTTAATGCCGGTTGATTACTTTTAAAAACCCGACAAACAGTTTTCTTAAAATACGGTTTTAAAAAAAGCCGACATGACGGTATTTTGAAAACCCCGTTTTTTGGTCATTCTACAAACTTATAAATATAACCCGGTGAATAAGGATATCCTTTTGAAAATTATCCGATATCGAAAACGTACCTATTCCATGCATCAGATATTTTTTCGAAACGTGGAGTTAAAATTAAAAGGGTTCTTGCGAATCTCAATATTAGTAAGTCCCCAAGCCCGGATGGTATCTCGGCACTTCTCCTATTTAGTGCTCTTCGACGCTAGCCAGTGCATTACGAAACCTTTTCAACCTTGCTTGACGTGCGGAAGTCTTCCCAGCGTGTTAGAAGGTTGCGAACGTCCAGCCGATTCCTATAAGGGGTGAGCCACTTCAAGGTAATGGGGAGCATGTTCAACCGCCATCTTGTAAAGTTCTGGAGTCCAACGACAACCACTCAAAAGGAAATAGACATTAGTTCACTCACAGCCTCTCGATTGCTCATTTATAATTTTAATTAATAATAAATGTTGTAGACCTCAACGGTATTCCCAAATCGTGCTCAAATTTAACAAAAAAAATGTTACAAGCGGCCAATAAGAACAAGACTTTATGGTTCCACCGCATTACCAAAGCAAGTCCATAATGGTCCCTCTTTCTATATAGCCCTATAAAAATACAATTTTCAATTGGAAGTGCTGCCGCTATACAACTCAGATGAAGCGACGAGCGTTAAGTGTTATCTATAATTACTTGTATTCCTAGTGAAATTTGACATATCGATATATATTTTTACATATTAAGTCCGACCATGATCGAATCCTAAACAAGGGTAGGATAACTCAGAATTGTCTCTTTCGGCTTAAAGGCACACTTTCATGAATTTCGAGGAATATTTTCAAGAAGAAAAAATTGGAAACATGTAATCAAAGTTAAAATCGAGTGTGGCCGACTATGAGATACTCTCCACTCAGCTCGGATGGACAGACACGGCTTAATGGAATAGTTATACCGAGTCGGTTGATATACTAAACATAAGGTCTATCTATCACCATTTGTATAAGGTATTGCATATTAAGGGCATAACCACGTTTAATAATTTTTGCCCGCTTTTTAGCTAAATAATTATTTGTAAGTCTCATCATCCGTCCGTCTGTCCATCTATCGCTGTAATCACAGTACAAGTTGGAATTAAAAACCTAATTTGATGAAATTTGGTACATTCTTCTAGTTTGGGGCAAGGACAAGCCCTATGGAACTTGGTCCACATTGGTTCGTTATGATCATACGTATTATCATTTTGATCAAAGGTATTTGGCGATTAAAGCCACATCGATTTCGACCAAATTTAGTAAAGAGCATTTTAAGTGACCGACAACACCTCTTTCAAGTGTCCATATCGGTCCAAGTTTTCGAATAGGTCCCACACAAAGGTCGCTCCCGATTTGAGGTTATGCAGCTTTAGAAGCCACAACATACACCCGATCACACTCTAATTTTGCACGGTACGTTATGAACGAACTTAATAAACTGCGACCACATAGGTTCATATTTTATTATGGCCCCCATTCAAAGGCCCTTCCCGATGTCAGGACTTACAGATCTAAAAGCCACTTATTACACTTAATCCAGACCAAATTTCGCAAGAGTTTTACGACCGCATCGGTCCATGTTTTTGAAAAGGTCCCAAACAAAGGTCCCACCCGATTGTAGGTCCTGCAGCATTCGATTTAGGAATCTGCAGCTTTTAGGCCATATTTTGCATGCGATTCCTGTCAAATTTAGTAAGTAGCGGAACGAGCGATCAACAGCCATGTCCTATAACATTGGACCGGTCGATGATTTCGAATAGCCCTACAAAAGCGTTGTGGAAATCGGGAGGGACCTGGCTTTAGAAGTCGCAAATTTTACCCATCACGTTCTAATTTGTGTCGTACGTTATGAGCGTCCTTTAAATACGACTAACTCTAACATATTGCGTCTGACCTTGGTCAGCTCTAAACGAGGTGCTTAATCCTCTGAGTAGCAGAGTGGTATAGGATATCTGAGGGTCTAATTGTTATTTTTTTAGTTTAACATTAATTTTACGATTTAGCTGAATTGGAAGCCTTGACCTATGCCCGTGGTCTATGCGCCCTGATCTTCCGTCCAATTTTACCTTACTATAGTCTAGAAAATTTTTGTAGTCATTCTGTTAACATTTTATAATGATCCGTCCATTACTTTGGCCAATCGCATTTTTAAAGGGGCGAGGTACGGCCGGCTTTTCCTCCAGGATGTGTTTTGAACCATGCCAACATTATATTAAATATTGACTTTAATGTTTAGGGTTGCTGATGTTTTCAGAGATTGTCCAGTCCTTGTGTGGAGAAAATTTTACCTCCTGACCCATCTGATTTTAATACCAACAGTTTTAGTCTCTCAAGAGTTGCTCCAGCTACCTAGCTTCAATATTCCGACCTGTAGCACGCTTTTACATATAGGCAGACGGATACGACTAGATGATCTTAGAATTTTTCGACGATTACAATTACGAGTATATGGGGTAATGGAGTCTTTGACCAGTGTATCGAGTTGTTGCAAACGGAATGACAAGTGAATATACCCTCTACTTAGTAAAGACTTAAATACTGTTACACACGTTTTATGCTGTAAAATAAAAAGTACTGAATGTTTTTGGACCAAATATTTTTTAATATATTTATTAATGTAAAGAATCTACTTATTCGAAATGTCCGCCTTTTGCCTTTACACACGCCTTAAGTCGCACTGGCCAATCGTCAATAGCTGCACGAACCTCGTCCATTGGAAAATTGGCCACAGCTCGTACCAAAGCAGTCTTAAGGGATCCAATGTTGGGGTATCTTCTGTGACAAACCTTGTCCTCTAAACCCACCACAATTTGTAATCCAATGGGTTCAAATCTGGACTGCCTGAGGGCCATTCTTCAGAGGAAATGAACACTGGCAAATTGTTTCGAAGCCAGGCCTGGGACGTTTTAGCCTTATGGGCCGGCGCAGAATTCTGCTGGAAAGTCCATGGCTGGTTTTGGAACAGGAAATTGTTAAGAGGCTTCGCAACAGCTTCCAAAACGGTTTCTTGGTAAACTATGGCCGATGTTTTGACTCCTTGTTCACAGAAATGCAGGTCAGTGACCCCATCGTAAGAGACACTCCACCAACCCATGACTGAAGCTGGGTGATGACCCTTTTCCACCCTTGGGATCAGTTCAGATGCTTCCTTAGATGACCGCGCATACACTCCATTATTTTGCTTGTTAAATTTTTCCTGAACGGTAAACATTTGTTCATCGGTGAACAAAGATTTTCTGAGCAAGTTATCAGCGTGCTTCGCCAAAAGACGTTTGCATTTTTCAATTCTATTTTTTTTAAGCTGCAGTCAATAAATGTCCGGTAAGTCGTTGGAAAGTCCCAAGTCCCAAGTCTTTTTTTAATGATTCGACTCATGGACTTTTGCGTGATATTCATCTCCGGGCCATGATTTTCTGTTTTCGGAGCGGATTTCTGTGAATTATTGATTTAACAGCTTTGATGAGCGTGGGCGGCCCCACCGGTGGCGGTCTTTGACATCTCCAGTCTCCTCAAACAGTTTTATGCATCGGTAGACGAACATGCGGCTAATCCCTAGTGGCCGGAGTGTTTTGAAAATATCGCTTCTTTCATTTCACACTTGAAAAGCTCTATTACAGCGATACGGTTCTCATTATCTGACCACTTCATGATGAAAGTTGAAACAATTTTAAAATCCCGTTACAGAGTAACGCTATTGAGGCTAGCTTTCAAAGCCCATATGACATTAACGGGGTATGTTCAGTTCTACTATTGAAATGGGTGTGTTCAATGTTGTAACAGTATTTATGTCCCTACTTAATATTAAATTCGATATGACTAAAATTTCACACGAAAATCCCTCCCTAGAAGAAACAGAATAAACCCGATCTTGCTCAAATCGGAATGTTGTGATCAGCTCAGCGACTGACCAATATTGATTTATGTTTTCGAATAGGTCCCACACAAGGGTCTCTCCCGATTTGAGGTCCTGCATGTCTGGAAGCTACAAATTACACCCGATCACGCCCAAATTTTGCATGGTACGTTATGAGCGAACATTAAGTTGCTGTGGTAAAACTAGACGACAAAGGTACATGTTCTCCTCTAATCCCTTAACAATGGTCCTTCCAGATTTTAAAATCTGCAGCTTAAGAAGCCATATTTTACATCCAATTTGCATGAAACGTAACGAGCGACCAACAGCCATGTCCTGTAACATTGCACCACAGCGTTCCATGTTTTCGCCCCCACACAAAGGTCGATGTTTTGTATGATACCTTTTGAGCGACAAACAACTCGTAAGTATTGAATCCAACCTTCCTCAAGCCCTAGGCGAGCTGCTTAATCGTCTGAGTAACAAGTTTGTTAAGGGTATCAGTTAGTCGGCCACGTTCCACTTTTTTAACATGTTTTTGAATTAAGCGTTGGAGTTTAGCAGACCTTTAGTAGGCTCTTTTTGATTTTTTTTTTGGGTGGGGATACCCCACCCATATAGGCCCTATGGGTCTATATAAGTACTATAAACAATACAGTTTCGTTACGAATCGAAATATCACATTAGTTATACGATTCGAAGAAATTTGAGGCCTTGGTCCATTAAGGTTCCTAGGCCGCTGAAAAACATGTGCTTTCGAGCATGGACATATCGGTACTAATTAGCAGTGGACCTTTCTAAAGAAACTGAATGAAACCAAGTTTTAAATTTAGCTGAATTGGAGGGCTAGACCTAAGGGCGTGGTCTATGTGCCGTGGACTCCTTGAATTGTACGAAATATAGTCTAGAATAATCTGATTTCATTCTGTTAAAGTTTTATAACAATCGGTGCAATACATAAATGTGATCTTTTAAAGGGGGCGTGGTGCCGCCCACTTATCCTCCAGGAAGTGTTTCGATATATGCTAACAACATATAAAATATTGTCTTATTACGGTTACAAATTCGAGTATATGGAGTCTCCGACCAGTATATCGGAATGGCAAGTGAATATACCCATTATCCTATAATAGAGGGTAAATTATGTACTGAAATGTTGTGCAGAACAAAAGGGTCGGTCTAGTAGTTTTGAATTTATGAGAGGCACTGACTTTGATAACTTAAGTAAAAAGTTTATTGATATACTCAGTGCATTGTATGAGGGGCGGTTGCTTAAACTATTGCATCTTCATTAGTTTTACTCCGAATCATCGCAAATTTGCACACAATATTTTTGAGAAATTTAAGTATAAAAATGCCTAAAAAAGTAAAAACGTTACCTTCCTTAACTGATCGTGTTTGGATTGACATGTTGTAGGACCTGCTCATAGGCTGAGCCTTTGCTGGCTAAAGATACTGTGCTCCAGTTTAAGTAAAAAAATTATAACTTCTAAAAAAAACAGACTCTTTGCTGTTGCACAGAATACGTAATCAGCTACATTTATTTAATCTTCCAGTAGGGTTTTTATAATTCTTTGAAAGCTTTAATATAAATATACTTATCAAGAACCATCGTTTTTTTTTAATTTCCCTTTACAGTTTAGACAGTGAGCTTAACAACTCGGAAACCTCAGCTTCGATTGCTGCGACGATAGCAGCTATGACCGGGGCGAATAATATGGGTTTTCGACCACCTTCCGGTTTTATCGATTCACGTGAATTCAGTGAAGCCGAATGTGATCACGAGCAACGAGCCTTGGACTTGGAAGTGCAACGTGTGATGGAAAACAAAGATGGCCAGTTGAGCAAAGTGGACCGGGAGGAATTAACCTCACTGTTGGCAAGGTATCATGAGAAGAAGGAACAGGAACGACAAGAATTTACCATACATGTCTAGGACGCGGTAAAACAGAGTCTAACCAAGAACTCTATATAGAAATGAATCACTTGGCATTTGCTTTAAAGATCAAAATATACAGCTTTCACATACACAAAGTGTGACTGCAAATAAGGTAGTATTACTTGAGTCTAGGTAAGCTGTGAAAATGTTTATTGATATAAAATGTAATTCTCACCTAAAACTGTATACTTTCTAAGCAAATTTCATAATAGGGTAATAAATATAACTACTCGTACAGTAAACTATAGCCAACTAACTGAAAGAAGACTTAAAGATTTTTTGCGAAAACATATTTTGGAATAGTTTTAAAAGGATTTATGGGAATTTACGATATCATTAATTGAACTTCAAATGTTATCCTTTTCTTTTTCTCTTAGACATATTTGGCATTACAAAAAAATATTATAGTAAGTAAGTTGTGATACTCAATAATATGTAAAAAGTATAAATACAAATGCATTTGAATTTATTATTAAAAAAAATAGATACTCCATTTTGTTGTACAATGTTTAATTATAAACGATAAACTAGGATTTTTTTCTTAATGTTTTACAAATATAAAATGTAGACGACGAATCTGAAGGGTATTCAATTTTGTGGAAGTCACTTGGTTTGCTCTGATGAATTAGCATTAGAAAATTTCTATTACTGCAAGGAAATCGGCCTTTTTATTGTACCATTTGCAATCTTGCTGTTCTTTGGTATTAATTCTTATCATGTGTGGCAAGAAGAATTAAGGTTGAGTTGGGAATTGATTGAAAAACACCTCAATAACCTAAAAAATGTATGCAATATAAGGTTTTTTAAATTTGTACTAAACAAGTTTGGCACATTTAAAAAAAAATATTAATGCTTCACAGTAAGGATTTAGCCCAACGATTTCCAAAGTCATTTAATTGTTACAATGGCTTCTTCTAAGGTCAGGCATAGCGGACAGTAGATAACGTATAAAAGAAGGCCGAAAACAACCACAAGATTCTTTCTTATATTTTTTAAAAAGTACGTGGGCATATCAATAATTCCATGACTTTTTAAATAAAATTTTTTTTGTTGAAAAAAATATTTTTCAATATAATCTCCTTTTAGCTCAATACACTTAGTTCAAGCTTTATCCAAAATTGTATCCCCTGCTAAAAAATTGGATTTTTTAAGGTCCACAAAACAGGCATTTGTTTGATCAATAATTTCATAGTTGGAGCTGAATCCCTTTCCACCGAACCATTTCTTTAGATTTGGAAATAGGAAATAGTCACTGAGGGTTAAAACCGGAGAATATGGCGGATGTGGTAACAATTCTTAACACAATTCATGCAATTTTACCATTGAGACTGCACACGTGTGCACACGTGCATTATCTTGAAGGAAAATAAATTTTTTCTTAGCCATATGGGGTAGTTTTTTTTTTAACGAGCCTCCATTATATCTCAAAGTCATTGAAAATATTGTCATAATAATTGTCATAGACCCTTCAATTACTATCAGAATATTATCTGAAAACTGTTTATTTACAATTAATATTGTGCGTTTTAGTTGGACCACCCTTTATATTAAAGATATAGCCAAGGTTTGTGTCGAAATTATCGATCTAAGGGTTCCAAAAAAAAGAACACTTTAATAGCGAATACTCGTTGGTTGGAGGGGGTGAGATGATCTACCCATAAGTATTCTCTGAGTTGATTTAGACTTGTCCTTCTGTCCATCTATTCTTGTTATACAACTGTAGGTCGCAAATACAAGGGTTGCTATTTATATTTCGGGTCCGGCAGTAAAAATACAATAATTTATTATTGGAAATGGTTTTATTGTTTTTCAAATAATTCTCCTTTAAGATCAATACAATTTTGCATGCGCACAAACCAATTTTTGAAACACTTTTTCCACTCCGTTTGAGACACCTCCAAAACATAAGTTTTGAATGCTTCAACAGCTGCTTCGGGCGATGAAAAACCTTGACCACGCGTTTTTTCTTGATTCTGGGGAATAAGAAGGAGTAATTGGGTGCCTAATCAGGGCTGTACGGTGGATGGCTCATCAATTCGACATCTTAAGTGGTCAAATAGCTCATCGCTTCGGCTGATGTGTGAGAGCTCGCACTGTCGTGATACAAAATGATCCGCCTTCTCTTATTATTTTCCTTTATTTCATCGAACAATGTTGGCAAACAAATTATTGTACTCGTATACCACTCAGAACTGACCGTCCTACGTTCCGCTAAAGGCACTGTGGTAACATGGCCGGTAATACCATAAAAAACGCTATCATTTGCTTCGATGTACTTCTTCTACGAACAACTTGTGTTGGATTTGTCTCGTCTTGGACCCATACGGTCGATTGCTGTGTTCATATGCACAGATCCATGATTCGTCACCTGTGACAATGTTATACACTGCCTTTGAGCTAACGCAGGTTTACTTTTTCAACATCTCTTTGCACCAATCCATAAGAGCTTTTTTTGAGCATTCGTCATATTATGTGGGATCCAAGGAGAACAAATTTTTCTTACGGCCAAATGAACATGCAATATCTTATTGATGCTTGTCATACTAAAGCCCAAGGATGCCTCAATCTTACGGTTTGTTACATGTAGGTCTTTCTTAATCAGTTCACGCACAGCTGCGATGGTTTCTGGCAAAGTGACGTTGGACGTCCTCTGCGAAATTCATCCTGGAGCGAACGGCGTCCGAGACTGAACTCTTGGTACCAGCGATTAAAAGTGGTTTTGATGGTGCTTCTTCAAAACAGTCGAAACAAGTTGATTTAAACACTCTTGTCTCTCTCGGTAGCCACGCCGAATATCGTAAAAAACCATCGCACGAAAATGTTCACGGAATAGTTCTATTTTTTGACTGAGATGAATTTTTTAACACACTGTAAACAAAACAATTCTCCCTCAAATGTCAAAACGTTCTGAGTGAAGTTATGGAATAAAATGTCAAAGTTTCCAAAAAAAAGTTTCAGCTAGCATCTTTGTTATCGATTGGCCAGTTGACCGCACTATACACTACAGATCATATTCGTTTTTCGTTCATACGGACTGTATGTGGAATCGACTTCCGGCAAATGTGTTTCCCACTAATTGCGACATCCAGAAGTTCAAGACAAGTGTCAATAAACATTACTCCCTCTTTCCCCCCTCCGATTCTTTACTTTCCACTCGCCAACGCAATGCACCGCATGTATAGGGGCATCTCCTGAGTGTTGGTTATTAAAAAAAAAAAACACTAGTATTGTTAGGACCCGAAATATAAATAAATAAATGGTATGATGGATGAAAAATTCCACATTAATTTGTTTTCGGCTGGTATCGGTCGCTATTAAATATGGGAAAATCGGTTCATGTTCTGAGATATAGTATTGGGCTACATTCCGATTTGGCGTCTAGCCGACTAACAAATTTGCAAATTGCGCCCAAATATTGCGTTATTATGCACAGAGAATAAACATTGGTAAAAAAAACACCAGCTCGCTTAAAATATTTATGAAGCCCCTATACAAATGAACCTTTAGATTTGGGGTCTAAACGAATATTTGCCTTGTTGCTCTATTTCGCACGCATTATAAAAATTGCTGAAAATAGACCAGATCGATACAAATCTCGATGTAGCCACCATGCAAGTGCAGCGACTTACTTTGGGTCTAACCACCAAATAGCGGCCAACGTTATCAGATTTCAATGCAGTTTGGTTCGTAGCATTGTCTTGCACTTAGAAAATACATTGTTGAAAATTAATGAGCTCTATGCGGGTTTTTAGAACGTCTTCATACAAAACTAAAAACAAAATTAGCGCCGTGTTATGCTTTCGTTGACATTATCAGATTCCTATAATAGTCGATGTGTGGCAAAAACCGACCGAACGTGGGACAAAAACGGACCTGAAGTTTATAGTGAGGGTATAATGTAGTCGATCTCGCCCGACTTAAGACTTCCCTACTTCCCTGAGGTACACCTAGTGTAGGTACATCGTTAACTCTATCTTAGGGTTAACCTTATATTTGTACATAAACATGTATGTTTATACAATTTGTATGTAAATTGCGATATTGTTATGATTACACGATATGAATTCATGTAAATATGTGCGTGTGTTTGGCAGAATGTAGTGCACAAACACACGCACAGACGACACACACACAAACGCAGATGCAAATGCGTTAATGCGCATTTGCATTATACAACCATGTTATGCATTTAAATTATGTATTTATTTTAAATTTTGTAATTAGAAGATTAAACTTATAATTGCATATATCTACTATATGATGTATAGAATATAAGTCGAAACACATACAAACATGGAATGGAATATACAATTCATAATAACAAACATACCTACACACATGGACATGTGCATTTTGTATCGATAGGACGTAAGGCACTTGTTCAGCTAAAGGGTATTAACTCAAAATTGTACATTTTTCATTTGATGTTAAGAACGAGGCCGAGGTTAAGGCTCTATCCACCTATTTCTCTTCCCATTTAAAAAGAAATATAACATGCTACTCCCCATGTTTTAAAGTACTTCAAGACTTTTGCCTCTACTGAATATTTAAAAAAATTGAGTTAATACCCTTTCGCGTTCAATACACAAGTTCAAAACAAAATATACAGAAGCATAATTTATTTCGCATTGTTAAGTAACGAATACAAATGACTACAAACATGCGTATATACCCGTGTGCATACATACGTACGTACAAAATACAATCGTCTATTGCAACTAGGACATCACTGCAGTAATACCACAAGTAAATTGCGAATAATTTTTAATTTAATTATACATTTTATATAGATTAATATTACAAAATATTATAACAATATCAGCATTACCGCAAAAATATTAATTTTAAAAATCTATAATATTTAAATACTCCGAAATACGGAAGAACAAGCGGAGTGTTAAAAGAATTGCCTATAATTGCGAGCATGTTTGTTTTCGTTTTCCACAAATGAACTGTAAAATAATCAAAATATTCACGATACATAAAAAAAAAACACAAATAAAAAAGCATTTTAGTGTAAACCCACTAAATGAGTATTAAAATTGAACATAGCAGCTTGTTTTAATGGTAACCAGCATTTGGGAAGGCAATTTATAAAATTGAATTTCGCAGGTAAAGTTTTGGATTGGAATTGAAATTTGTGCCAAGTACGAGTAATACAGTGTCGCACAAACATGAATGATTGTCTATACTCTTTATTTTACATATTAATTGAATTCTAACGCGTGAACCATATCGAGGTTCCCTACTTTTTTAAAGAAAAACACACAAAAAATTCAAATTGAATGGGAAATGTTTGAAATTCCTATGGCATTTATTTCTTGAAGATTATGTCTATCAAGTCCAATTTTCGATGACTCGTTCGAGCATTTCGACAGGTATGTCGTTCATAACACGCGCAACTTTGACTTCCAAAATCTGAACCGTAGCTGATTTGTCATCATAGACTTTGGACATTACATATCCCCACAGCAAAAAGTCTAATGGTGTGATATCGCACGATTTTGGTGGAGCAATCAATTATCTGATCACCGAAGTGTTCTCTCAATAAATCCATTGATTGATGAGATGTGTGGGAAGTAGCGCCGTCTTGTTGAAACCAAATGACGCCGAGATCACGAAATCAAATAGTAGGTTATCATGGCACGATGACGGTCGCCATTGACGGTTACGTTCTCACCGGCATCATTTTTGAAGAAATATGGACCGGTGATTCCACTGGCCCAAAAACCACACCAAACCGTTGTTTTTTCTGGATGAAGTGGCAGCTCTTGAACCTCTTCTGGTTGCTCTTCGTCCCAAATGCGGAAATTTTGCCAGAAATGGAACTCATCGCTGAACAAAATTTGGCTCGAAAACTTCGGATCTTCTTGGAACTTTTCAAGAGCCCATAGAGCGAAGCGATGTCTTTTGGGAACGTTGGGTGGCTTCAGTTCTTACACAAGCTGTATTTTGTACGCTTTCAATGTAAGATCTCGACGTAAAATGCGCCAAGTCGTTCCATACGTCAGTCCGAGTTGCTGCGAACGGCGCCGAATCGACTCTCCAAGGTCTTGGTGTATACTCTCAGTTACAGCCGTTTCATTTTCTTCACTGCGTGCTGGACGTGGTCCATTCGGTCGAATATTATCCAATAATGAATGCTGGCTCTCAAGATGGGTGTTGGTGTTGCGAATATTACGCTCAGTAGGCCAATTATGTTGACCATAAGTTGAACAAAGTGCACGAAACACATTCCTCACAGAACGTGAATTTTCGTAATAAAGTTGAACGATTTGTAAACGTAGTTCAGGCGTAAGTCTTTTCATGATGAAATGAAAAGCAAAACTAAACAAAAATAACATGACAGCATGATACGAATCACACGTGATCTATCAAAAAAAGGCTATTGAAAAAAGTATCTCTACCTGGATCACCCATTATTAGACTTTAAAGTCAAGAGAAAAAAATAAATTAAAATTTTAAAGTTGCGATAATTTTATTAAAACCCAATTAAGAAATATATTCGTTTACACAAAAAAATAATAAAAAAAAAAAACTAAAAAAGTAATAATGGGGCTCAAAACTTTCAAATATGAAAAATATTTTAAATTTAAATTTTTTTAAAAGAGACCCTTTAAAATATTTGAAAGACCCTTTTCCTGTATTACCGCTTTTTATTAGAAGATATTATCTCGCATTTGGCCTTACGAGCGAGTATACGGTCACTTTTATTTTTAATTTAATATTTTTTTAGTTTTTCCTCCAGATGACTCCACACATGATATATCGGATTAAAATCCGAGGATTGTTTTGGAGTTTCGAGTACATGATGTAAATTATATTCTAGCATTTTAAGCCTTAGGCTAAGAATCGTTATCCTGATAGAAATAATACTCGTTAGTTAGAACCAATTTTTCAACCGATTCTGTAAAATTGGCTCTTAAGAAACTGAAATAATATTTGTGGTCTATGATTCTCTCAATAATGTGAAGGTTTGCTCGGCCCAGACACCTAAAGAGCAGCCCACTAGGGTTATATACGCGGGCATATCGATAAATCTGTTACTTTTTCAACTTCCTTTGTAGTTATATAAAATGCAACACAGCTCCCATCAAGTACCATCTGTTAATAGACTGCTATCACATTTTGAGAGAGTTCCGTCATTTAGTTTGTGATTGTTCAAAACATACAACCTCGAGCATTTTGTTGAAAATGGAAAAAAGTGAATTTCGAGGGCTCATTGAACATAATTTTTTGCGAAAGAAACCCGTAAATCAAACCGAGGAAAAGCTTGATAAATACTATGAGCAATTCAGGACCATCGATTTAAATGGTAAAAAACGTTCTGGACGGCCAATTGAGGTCAGTACAGACCGGCATTTAGGAGGTTAAAACCTGTCGCAAAAATCTAGATGTTCTTACAAGATTTGAAGCTGGGTTTACTTGTAAGATATTCGCACAAGCTATCACATCTCAGCGGCCCAAAAAATCTGTTGTATAAACAGACTTTCTTTTGCAATCACCAACATTTCATGGTATTAACGGTGACATGATTCGATATCACGATAACAAGACCTACGAGGGTTGCTATTTATATTTTCATTCCGGACAATACTAGTGTTCCCCGATGCAAACTACACTCAGAACGTTTTGTCATTCGAGGGCGAATTGTTTTTTTACAGTGTGTTGAAAAATTCATCTCAGTCAAAAAATGGAATTATCGCGTGAACATTTTCGTGCGATGAATTTTTGCGATTTTCGGCGTGGGTTATCGAGACAAGAGTGTTTAAATTAACTTGTTTCGACTTTTGACGATGAAGCACCATCAAAAACCACTGGTAATCGCTGGTACCAAGAGTTCAGTCTCGGACGTCGTTCGCTCCAGGATAAATTTCGTGAAGGACGTGCAACTTCGGTCACTTTGCCAGAAACCATCAATGCTGTGCGTGAATTGCTTAAGCAAGGCCGACATGTGACATACCGTGAGATTGAGGCATCCTTGGGCATTAGTATGACACGCATAAATAAGATATTGCATGTTCATTTGGCCATGGAAAAATTTGTTCTCGTTGAATACCTAATAATTTGACGAATGCTGTCAAATGCAAAGGGAGGTCGAAAAAGTATAACTGCGGTAGCTCAAAGGCAAAGACATAATATTGTCACATGCATATGAACCCGAAACGAAACAGCAATCGGCCACCATTCGATCAGGTCTACTACCTACTTGCAGCTCAAAGCGGAAAATTTGCTGTATGCTCAGCATTAAAGTCGACTAGAAACTGGAAATTTCTACACATCTCATATAAGAAATACAGTTATACAGAATCATTCTTAAATTATGCTTGTTTGGGTATCCGGCCACTCCGGCATCAAAGGTAATGAATTCGTGGACGAAGTAGCAAAAAGTGCAAACACAGCTCCACTAATGTCGTTTGCCAATATCAATTACAAAGACTTAAACAACCATATCTGTCAATGCTTAAAAAGGACCACTACTTAGTAGGGACAGAAATACTGTTACAACATTGAAGACGCCCATTTCAATAGTAGAACTGAACATACCCCGTTAATGTCATATGGGTTTTGAAAGCTAACCTCAATAGCAGTAGTCAGTAACGGTATTTTAAAATTGTTTCAACTTTCATCATGGAGTGGTCAGATGAAGAGAACCGTATCGCTGTAATAGCGCTTTTTAAGTGTGAAATGAAAAAAAAACGATATTTTCAAAACGCCCCGGCCACTAGGGATTAGCCGCATTTTCGTCTACCGATGCATAAAACTGTTTGAGGAGACTGGAGATGCAAAAGAACGCCACCGTTCGGGCCGCCCACGCTCTGTTCGAACAACGCATGTCATCAAAGCCGCTAAAGCAGGAATTCACAGAAATCCGCTCCGAAAACAGAAAATCATGGCCCGTGAGAAGAATTTCACGCAAAAGTCCATGAGTCGAATCATTAAAAAAGACTTGGGACTTAGGGCTTTCAAACGACGTACTGGATATTTATTGACTGCAGCTTTAAAATAAAAATAGGATTGAAAAATGTAAACGTCTTTTGGTGAAGCACGCTGACAACTTGCAGAGAAAAATTTTGTTCACCAATAAAAAAATTTTTACCGTTCAAACAAATTTAACAAGCAAAATGATAAAAGTGTGTGCGCGGTCATCTAAGGAAGCATCTGAACTGATCCCAAGGGTGGAAAAGGGTCATCACCCAGCTTCAGTCATGGTTTTGTGGGGTGTCTCTTACGATGGGGTCACTGACCTGCATTTCTGCGAACAAGGAGTCAAAACATCGGCCAAAGTTAACCAAGAAACCGTTTTTGCTGTTGTGAAGCCTCTTAACAATTCCCTGTTCCAAAACCAGCCATGGACTTTCTAGCAGCATTCTGCGCTGGCCCATAAGTCTAAAACGTTCCAGGCCTGGCCTCGAAATAATTTGAAGAATGGCCCCCAGGCAGTCCAGACTTGAACCCATTGGATTACAAATTGTGGACGGTTTTAGAGGACAAGGTTGGTCACAAAGGATATCCCAACATTGGATCTCTTAAGACTGCTTTGGTTCGAGCTGTGGCCAATTTTCCAATGGACGAGGCGTGTGTAAAGGCATAAGGCGGATATTTCGAATAAGTAGATTCTTTATGGATACAATATACTCGTACATCAATAAATATATTTAAAAATATTTGGTCCAAAAACATTCAGTATTTTTTTTACAACATAAAACGTGTGTAACAGTATTTATGTCCCTACTAAGTAATCCTGGCTGTATTCGATTTCGTACCGTCTTGTAGATACCACATGTTAATCAAGCCCAAAGCATGCAGTTCTGGCGATAAAAAGTTTTAAATCATATCACGATATCGCTCCCCATTGACAGTTACGGTAACGCCGTTTTCATTTTCACAGAAGTAAAGTCCAATGATTCCTCCTGACCAAATTACACACCAGACTGTCACTTTTAATGGATGCAAAGGTGGCTGATAAATAATTTGAGGGTTTTCCATTGCCCAGAACCGACTATTCTGTTTATTCACATATCCATTCAAATGAAAATGTGCCTCGTCACTCATTGTGATTTTTTCATAAAAATCGGGGTTGTCATAAGTGACCTGTAACTGTGTAGTGGTCTTGTAGAAGAAGCTCTTGTGTCAACTAAGTCATAAAAAGAAACAAATGCAAATCCTTGGCAAAGTTGTGCTTTGAAGACCCAGTTCCCGAGCACGGCGTCGAATTAAGGTTGATGGATTGTTTTGAACACTTTCTTGAGCAGCAGTAATGTTTACAGCTGATCTTACAGTACGTTGTGGTTCATGCTTAGGTCTATCAGCTACAGACCCTCTTCCTTTGAAATCATTAACTACACAAAAAATATTGCGTTTTGTTGGCACCTGGTATCTCCCAAAAATTTCAGGTAACTTTCGCATCGTCACAGTAATTGATGGTTGATTTTGATAAAACGATATATTATTAACGATATATCGAATATTTTTCCATAATAAATTTGCACCGTTTTTACTTCACGACTGCCAAATATGAACTGTCAAGACTAATGTTTACCAAAATTGCGGCAAAACAAAGTAGTATACCTACACGGCGGACACCCTGTAGTAACCATTACCCCCTTTGGTTCGCTGTTGTAACATACGAGGGCGGTTCGGAAAGTTCTTAGCCTACCAAAGAAAGAGAATAGTTAGTTTTTCAAAAATATTTTTAATTTTCAATATAATCTCCTGAAACTTCAATACACTTAGTCCAACGCTTATCTAGCTATTCTATCCCTTGATTAAAATAGTTTTCTCAAGGTCTTCAAAATAGTGGTTTACAACTGTAATTGCATCTTCATTTGAGGTAAAACACTTGCCAGCATGGATTTTTTTTTAGATTTGGGAACAGTTAAAAGTCACTGGGAGCTAAATCAGGAGAATAAGGTGGGTGGTCAAGCAACTCGTACTTTAATTCGTTGATTTTAGCCATTGTTAAAACACTCTTGTGCGCTGGTGCGTTGTCTTGATGAGCAATTATTTTTTTGTGTTGTAAGCCAGGACGTTTTTTTCAAATTTGTACATTTAATTGATCTAAAAGGTTGCAATAGTACTCTGAATTTTTTGTTTTACCCTTGTTTTCAATAAAATACCTTTGAAGTCCCAAAAAACCGTTGCCATAACCTTACCAGCCGATTGAATTGTTTTTGCCTTCTTTGGGCCACTTCCTCCAGCTTCAGTCCATTGTTTGGATCGTTCTTTTGTCTCTGGAGTATAGTGGTGCATCCATGTCTCACCAAGAGTTATGAAACGACGCTTAAAATCCATTTTATTTCGCTGAAAACGATCCAAACAAGCTTGAGAAATATTCATTCTTATGAGTTTTTGGTCGACTGTTAACAAGTCCGGCACCCATCTTGCAGAAAGCTTTTTCATCTGTAGTTCTTCATGCAAAATTAAATGGACTCGATCATTTGAAATGCCCATGATATTAGCTATTTCACGCACTTTTATTCGTCGATCATTTAATACCATATCATGCACTTTGGCTACAATTTCTGTTGTTGTTGCTGTTTTGGACGTCCACTACGTGGTTCATCTTCAATGCTTGTTTAAATTCAGCAACCCAATTTTTTACTGTTGCATATGAAGGAGCACTTTCACCTAACACATTCACCATATCATTATGAATTTCTTGTCCCGATAAACCTTTTTTATGTAAATATTTAATGACACCACGCATTTCTAATTTTTCCATTGTAAAAAAATCGCGGATGCGTCTTTTGTGAACACCTGTTTCTATATGAAGGAGTTGCCAGATCGAAACAAAATTTAGTATGTGTTCATAGCGCTTTTTGTGCTAGGCTAAGAAGTTTCCGAACCGCCCTCGTACTATTGCTATCCTCAGATCAGAATATAATTGCTATACTAATTTATCGGTTCTAAACTCTAGTTTACAAAATCTTTTTAAGACGAAAACACGTTTAAAATTCACAAACAACAAGTGGACATAAAAAATGTATTTAATCTTGTTTAATTTCTTCTTGGTCAGACAGTTTTCGCTTCTTGAGCAAGCCAGTTAAAAAATTTTAAACAAATTATTTCCATAATATAGAAACAGGCTTAACTGCATAAACAACCAACAACTTTAGGTTGGCAACAAATATGTTCTCACATCATCACACCTTTAAACAAATAAGACCCTTTTATGTGAGTCGTCCTCGTGATTGCATCAATATAATTTTCGCCCCAATTCTTTTGATCATTTATTTTCTTTGATGACTTTCCAAACTAGCGCATTTTCATGTTTTGAAAATTGAGGTTTTGTTTCATCCAAAGCCACTAAACCATCAAATGATATTGGAATACACACGCACATACATCGCGTGTAAGTGTGTGCGTGTGGTTCCTTATTTCTCTAATGTCAACCGATATTGAAATTATTTTTGATTTGAAGTGAGCTGGTGTTTATGTACGTGTGTGTATGCGGTTTCAGCGTACGTGTGTGTTGCAACATTGGAAATTATTATTGGCTAAAAGCATTTCAGTCTGTGGCATATATCGACCCACCTCTTCCGCCGTTTCGTACTCGAGTAATTACGAATGCGAAAGCATGCACCCTCATTATGTTGTAGAGCTATTGGTGGCGATGGGTATTGACGAACGGGCGAACTCGACGCGCCTTTGAAGTGGTAAAAATGGGAACAGGCGGAGAAGGCATCAGCATGAAAACTGGCGTTTTCAGAAAACCGTTATTTTTGATTTTTTTTCAAAAGCGTGTTTAAAAAAACCGACTATTGGGTTTATTGTTAGTAAAAACCGACATTCCGGTTTTAGGTTTTTGTATAAGAATGAACGATATTTTCCTATTTAGAAATGAAGTTGTTGACCCCATTTAAGGACTCCGAGAATGCATTGAAAGTAAAATCAATTACGACGATAATAAGTTTATAGTATATTATTTAAAAAAAAGCTCTTAAAAAAACTTAAGTCATTCGTGGACAAATATAATGTCACATTTAAATAGTTTGAAAATATATTTGTTCTTTAGTACCACACATAGAGAAAAAATCAGTTGGAAATCAGTCCGCATTACGCTGAGAAGAAAAATAACCTTACACAAGGTTAACTTAACCATAAATAATAGGTAATATAAGGTTAATTTGAACATTTTGTTGTTGATTGGTATTTAACAATAATAATAATAAGTTTAACTATTCTATGGTTGAATTTTTTAACCATGAAAATTGTTAATTTGAAAATAATAATTGTTGTTTTAACAATGCATTGTTGAGTTTTTAAACCATTAAAATTGTTATTATTAAAATAATTGATGTTGTTTAAATAATTGCATTGTTTTAACCATGAAAATTGTTAATATTAAAGTTTCATAGTTAATTTATGGAAACAATACATGTTCAATTTAACAATGAAATTGTTAATATTAGTAACTATGAAGATTGTTTGATTGATTTGATTGAAGATTGATTGAAATTAGTTTCTTTGTTAAGTTAACTAATCATTGGCAACCTGTTTAAACCAGAAATATAGTTCCTGTTACAATGTTATATTAAATAAACCTACTAATTATGTTTTTGTTTTGACTTTGTTTAACTAATCATTGGCTACCTCTTTAAACCAGAAATATAGTTCCTGTTACAATGTTATATTAAATAAACCTACTAAATATGTTTTTGTTTTGTTGACCTTTACTTTATTCTGTCTTTTTTCATTAGTATGACTTTAATTAACACCTTTTTTCTGGTTTGAGACCTTTTTGTTGTTTCTTTTTCAGAATCAACTAAAACATTGGTGAAATGTATTGGCTACGTCAGGCAGACTGTACAGCTGTTTCTAAGCCCGCCAAGGGGTTTCTTCAGCAGTCTTTGGCAACGATTACTTCGGCTACAAGTAAAATGACTTATATGGGAGTCCCATTATGATAAATGAGAATTACCCTTTGCGTATAGTCTTCGAACTGTGCAAAAAGAAATCTCATTGGGCTTTGAAGTTGGTACAGTTAGCATTTGGTGGTGTTTTTTTTTTAAAGCGAGATAAATTGTCTTACGATTTTTCTCACAATTACAAACGTTCAGATCAGAGGAAGAACGAAAAAAAATGTGGAGGTAAAACAGTCGCAATCGTTGCAACTTCGTGTTACTCAATTCTGAACTTCGTATAACACAAAGCAGATCGAACACTTCGATACTACAGGGCCAAATGATCTTTAAATTTTTGCTAATGACGCACGAATTTCTGCCTCTCTCTTGAAAAAACCAACCTTTTATAATGTTAACTCAACTATTTTGTATGTATATTTGACCTTATATAACGTTATTTTGTCTTCGTTATCAAACATTTACTATAAAAAACTTTACCAGACACATGGTTAAAAAAATCGTTGTATTTCGGTTCAGTATAGCGGTCGTACAAATCAACCTAGGATCCTGAAATTTTACATGATCATACCTAAGGTAATAAGTTGCTTTGGATTGTAAATGGGCGAAATCAGCCCTGGGGAAAGAAGTTTCCCTTTAAGGGAATGACTTTGCAGTGCCGGTATACAAAAACCCTGCCATGCATTGTTGTAAGCTTTAAAGGTTTATTTCAATGGATTTTAGGCTACCGGAAGTTGAAGAACAAGCAGCGTAGGAAAAAAAGGTGAACATTAAGGAATTAGCAATATCGCTTTAAACGAAAACTGTATTGTAATCATGCCATCAATATCAGCCTCAGATGCTACAACATAGTCTAAACGTATTTTAATTTCTGTTCAGTACATACATTTTTATAAAACCTGTTAGAGAAGTTCTTGCATTATTTTTATTTGTGACATAAAAATTAGGTTTTGAAAATTTCTATGAATAATTGATTCCAGGGGCTGGACAAAAGCTGTAATACTACTTGGACTGATACTTACCTGCATATTCAAGTTAAGCTAGCAGAGTGTCCTAGATAGTAATCGATTAGAAAAAAATCTTAATCCCAATATGGGAATTATTAAAAAACATGTTGTCATATAATCTGCATATAAAAGGATTCTCTATTTTGTCTTTCCCTTTAATAGTACTTCTATTTTCGGATATATATAAATTCTTCAAGAATCCTTACCAATCAGAATCATTACCAATTGTAAGCAACCCCAAAGTCATTAAAATTGTAACATTTTTGAATCAATGCAAAACATTGAATTTCGTTGTAATGTGGTGATTCGTTTAATCTGAATATTTTGAAAAGCATGCAGCCGCTTTGTGAGGCAATTTAAGTCGTAAAGCAAAGGTATTCCAACTTTTACAAAATTGATCGAAATCGGAAATTATATAAATTTACGGGAGTGTGTGGTTGTGTGTCAAATCGGGATGGACCTTTGTACAGAGGCTATATCAAAACGTGGACCGATATGATCCATTTTTATCAGAGCTGATAGATGGTAAGTTGCTCTGTCAAATTTCTTCATGATTGGATGTAGTTGTGGATACTAGAGCTAAAAACATAAAATTCGTATCTTTATGTGAACGCACCCTCAAACATTTTTAATGATCTTTCAGTGGCAAAATGTAAGTTGAAGTCAACATTTTCATCATGGTAAAGTTCAGTTACGAGCAACGTTTGGAAATCATTAAAAATTACTACCGAAATTCTGAGTCGGTGGTCGCAACATTAAGAGCTCTTACTCTAATTGTGGGCCGTAATAACCGTCTCACCCGACAGGCTGTGCCTGCTATAGTAGATAAATGTGGATCCAAATTTTCACTTTTGGATGTTTCGACGCCAAAGAGACGCCGAACTGCTCGAAGCTACGAAAATAGCGCAGCCATTAGTGTATCCTTTCAAAATGAGCCAAATCAGCCAACTGCACGTCGTTCTCAGGAATTGGATATCTCTCAAACTACATTGTGGCGTATTTTGCGAAAGGTCATCCTTTTGAGATCAAACTGACTCGAGAACTTAAGCCACTTAATCATTTAACGCCACTTAATCATTTAAACGCCGAAACTTCTCCGATTGGGCACTGGCAAAGTTTCACGAAAATCCAGAACTTCATCGAAAAATCATCTTCAGCGATAAAACTCACTTCCGGCCGAGTGGTTTTGTCAATAAACAAAATATCAGATGCGTAAAATAGAAAGGTACCTAAGGTTAACAACCAGTTTTGTTCAGGAGAGCCATTTTAAAGATTATGTCCCTTTCTATTTGCGCTTAGAATAGTCGACTTCACTTTCATAAAACGCGCATATCTCTGAGAGGGAACACTTTTGGGGCATGGGATCGGTCTCATTCGATGCTCAGATGTTGTCCACATCAAAAAACAAAAGTGAAAAGTTGATGAAAAGTTTTGTTCAGGATAGCTATTTTAAAGATTAGGTCCCTTTCTATTTGCGCTTCGAATCGTCGACTTCACTTTCATAAAACGCGCATATCTCTGAGAGGGAACACTTTTGGGGCATGGGATCGGTCTCATTCGATGCTCAGTTGTCCACATCAAAATAAGAAAAAAAAAAAAAAAAAAATTGATTTTTTTTACACTTCTCTATGATCCCTTTCTCACATGTGTTTTAAGAGACACAATTGTTGTTTTTGTGCAGGGGCTGTGATTGGACCGTATTTTTTCGTCGATGAAAACAATCGTCTTATTACCGTCAATGGAGAGCGCTATCGTGCCATGTTAGACAATTATTTTTGGCCAGAATTGGATGAGCTTGACACCGTCGATATATGGTTTCAACAAGAAAGTGCCATTCGCCCACATCACGCGTTACAATCGATTTACTGAAAGGCAAACGTGTAATCTCGAGAAATGGTCTGTCCGAATGGCCGCCCTCGTTAATGCGATTTAACGCCATTGAATATCATTTTATGGGGTCACATCAAGTCATTGGTCTATGCCAACAACATCCAGAGACAACATCCAACGCAAAACTGGTAACATTACGATCGAAATGTGTGCAAGAGTGGTGGAAAATTTGGTCCAAAGAATAGATCCATGTACACGGGCTTGTAGTGGTTATACGAGGGTTGCTATATATAAGTGATGCCTGGCGCCATCTGACATTTCCATTGAAAAGTTTGACAATTTTAAGCACAAACGTACTCAGAACGTTTTGACTACGACCATCATTTGTGTTGTTTACAGTGATTTGAAAAAATCAATTTGGCAGAAAAAAGAATTAACTCGTGAACATTTTCCTGCGATCATTTTTAACAACTTTAGCACTGTGAACTAAACGGGTTTCATGAATTCAATCGTAGCCGACGCTCGCTCAAAGACGAAGTTCTTGAAGGTCGTCCAAAAGTGTCCGTACATTCGATATTGCATGAACACCTGGCCGTGAAAAAGGTTTGTTCTCGTTGGATCCCGCACAATTTGGTAATCGCTCAAAAAAAGGCTTGTGTCGATTAGTGCAAAGAAATTTTGAAAAAAAAATACGATCGCTGTGCTTCAAAAGACCGATGACAACAATTTTAATAAGTAGTTGGATAACAAGCTCTAGATGATGTTTTAGACAACATAAAACGACTTTAATTTTGAGTCGATCGCTCATTTAAAGCTTTACTATTTTTGTCAGCTACAAACATTTGCCATATAACCAACTTATAAGTATAATACCAAATTGCACTGAGTGTTGCAGGATTTTTTTCATTTTGCTTTTACAAACCAGAACAACAACAAAAAAACCGACAGCAAAAAACCGGGTAAGTCGACTTGTCAGGTTTTTAGCTATATTTGAGAGACCAGCTGTCGGGTTAGGACAGAAAACCCGGAATATCGGATTTTCGGTTTTTGACTCTCTTACAAGCATGCGACACCCTACCTACGTACGTTTAACATGTGTACTCTCTCTCTATCTCTCCCTCTCTGAACAATCATGTACAAGTGCGATAACGCATGTATCAAAGCGTAAATATTTACACCATACAATGGTTTTGTGTTTAACACGTTTTCGAGAGTGTTTCACTTTGTACTGGTTAAGATTAAACAAAACTTTAATGTATACTGGGGATGTAATCAAACACGACGGTGGAGACATGTCGAGGGAATTCGACATACGGTGTTCCAACTGCTGAAGGCTGAGTCTTTCGAAATTAGGGTTTCCTATTTCACAAAGCTTTTTATTATGAGACAATGTACACAGGAAAACGATTAGCTGGAAATCAGTTGAGTTAATGAAAAATCGAAAATAATTAAGGGTGACTAAATAGGACTGATAGTATTTAAAATGATTTTATTTAAGTAGCTCTCAAAGCCCACCCAGCTGTCAAAATATACAATATGGTTTGGCATTTCATCAAGCCTCACTTATTGAAAAATATTACCTAAACTCCGGCTTTCTAAATTCGCATGCATTGTGTTGCTCAGACTTAAGCCATCCACCAGACAGAGATACTGTTAACACAAAAAAAAAGTCAATTTAGCATATCCTATTTCAATATTATTTACCAATGGTGTGATAAAAAAAATAAATTCACTCAGCGCAAATACGACCAGGCACCCAGAGAACCGCTTGGTAAAGCTTACCTATAGGATAAACAGTTGGCAGGGAATTTTTGCTTGCCAGAAACTAATCTCGAAGTGATTGAAATATAACCTATTAAAATGACTATGTTTATACCCTCTAATAACACAGTACAACAGCCAATCTGGGGGTGAGAAATTCCAAGTCAGAGTGATGGTACTAAGTCAGTATATTAAAACCCTTAAAGGGTTTTGCGTTCGTATGTGCCAGTTTTTTTTATGACCTTTTACATTTTTTCCTTATCTTGATGTTTTTTCGCTTAGTTGTAAAATGTTGGCAAAAACGTAGTTTGACATAACTCGAGAACGACTAGTTCGATTTTGCTGAAATAAATTGAGAAAAATTAATTTTTGCAATTAGAAATAAATTTATTTTTTTTAATACATATAAATCCCAAACGGAAAAACGTGTAGAGTCTTATAACTTTCACGTAAAGTCACATAACCTATAAACAAAATGCGACATAGATCATAGAAATCGATTAACGCGTTCTGCTTTTATTTACAATTAAGTAACTTCACTTAGGGTTGAGGGTTTTAATATACTGACCTAGTACCATCACCCTGACTTGGAATTTCTCACCCCCCAGACAATAACCCCAAAAATGTTCCACAGTGTAATTCATGGTATACTAAATTTGTCACCACGAAATATTGATCGGAGACCCTATAAAGTATATATAATATTGATCGCCAAATTCTAGAACGATTTAGCCATGCCAGTCCGTCCGTTGAAATCACGATAGCTGTTTAACGAATCTACCTTCACAGAAAAAAAGACAGACAACCCTTAAACTTCAACCAAAAAAAATGGCATATGCATTTTATCACCAGTCAATTAAAAAGTTAGATATGCAATGATATTTAATGTGTGGAAACAACAAAGAAATTCATACAAATTATGCATTTAATTGTGTGTGTGTGTGTGTGTGAGCGTATGTGTTTAAGTTTGTATGCGGTAGGAGGGATTTTTATTGTGTTCGGTAAGAACTCTAATGCCGGCAGTTCTCGTTAAATAAAAAACTACCCGCCCTTAAGTTTAAAGCCGCTAGACATAAGCAGTGGGGTCGAATGTTGGTGAAGTGGTGCTCACCGAAACTGCAGATTGCAAGGTTTTTTACTTTCGACTTCTTTTAAAAAAAAATTGTATGATTTATTTGTAAACATGGTAATTTTTTTCTCATACTCATAACAAAATATTTTTAATAAGCGGCTTACAACTTTTTTTTTTGTAAGTATGACAAGTTTTACCGAGAGATACAAAATTATTTTCAATAAACGGCTCACAATATTTTTTTTGTAAATACGAGAGCTGTTCGGAAAGTTCTTAGCCTATCAATGAAAGAGAATAGTTAGTTTTTCAAAAATATTTTTATTTTTCAATATAATCTCCTGAAACTTCAATACACTTAGTCCAACGCTTATCTAGCAATTCTATCCCTTGATTACAATAGTTTTCCTCAAGGTCTTCAAAATAGTGGTTTACAACTGTAATTGCATCTACTTTTGAGGTAAAACGCTTGCCAGCAAGGAATTTTTTTAGATTTGGGAACAGGTAAAAGTCACTTGGAGCTAAATCAGGAGAATAAGGTGGGTGGTCAAGCAACTCGTACTTTAATTCGTTGATTTTAGCCATTGTTGAAACACTCTTGTGCGCTGGTGCGTTGTCTTGATGAAAAATTATTTTTTTGTGTTGTAAGCCAGGACGTTTTTCTGGAATTTGTACATTTAATTGATCTAAAAGGTTGCATTTTATTTCGCTGAAAACGATCCAAACAAGCTTGAGAAATGTTCATTCTTATGCGTTTTTGGTCGACTGTTAACAAGTCCGGCACCCATCTTGCAGAAAGTTTTTTCATCTGTAGTTCTTCATGTAAAATTAATGGACTCGATCATTTGAGATGCCCATGATATTAGCTATTTCACGCACTTTTATTCGTCGATCATTTAATACCATATCATGCACTTTGGCTACAATTTCTGTTGTTTTTGCTGTTTTTGGACGTCCACTACGTGGTTCATCTTCAATGCTTGTACGACCACGGTTAAATTCAGCAACCCAATTTTTTACTGTTGCATATGAAGGAGCACTTCCACCTAACACATTCACCACATCATTATGAATTTCTTGTCCCGATAAACCTTTTTTATGTAAATATTTAATGACAGCACGCGTTTCTAATTTTTCCATTGTAAAAAAATCGCGGATGCGTCTTTTGGGAACACATGTTTCTATATGAAGGAGGTGCCAGATCGAAAAATAATTTAACATGTGTTCATAGCAGAGATGGAAGTTTCCAAAACACTTAACTTTTTTCTGTTTATACCTCGCTTTTTGTGGTAGGCTAAGTACGAACCGCCCTCGTACTTATATGTAATTTATTGTAAATTATATCATGACCTCATAACGACAATATTTTTAATAAACGGCATACAATCTTTTTGCAAATATGTGAATTTGATTATCGCTTGAATTTTTTGCCTCATGTGGCCCAAAAAACGCCCAACATGTTCAAAAGGGTCGATTAATAGTCAATATGGGTATTTGGATACTTAAATTAAAGACAATTTTGCAACAAATCCAAAACAGAGTAATTTTGAAGTTTTGGTTAACGGGTGATCGATCTAGAAGTATGCTTTCAGAAAAAAAAAATATAAAAATTTAAATTTATTGATAATTTGAAAGGACATTTTATGACATTTATCATTTGAATATAATTTCCTTCAAATGTTGGCCGCAACTACGTCTCAGGGTTTCCATTCTGAGGGTCCAATTTTGGATGACTCGTTCGACCATTTCGACCGGTATGGCTTTAATGACATGCGTAATGTTGGCTTCCAAAACCTGAATCGTAGCTGGTTTGTCAGCATAGACTTTGGACTTTACGTAATCGCAAAGAAAAATGTCTAAAGGTGTGATATCACTCGATCTAGGCGGCCAACTCACCTGTCCAAAACGTGAAATGAGCTGCTTTTCGAAATGACCTCTCAATAGATCCATTGTTTGAGCAGCAGAATGGCAAGTGGCACCTTCTAGTTGAAACCAAGTGTCATCAAGATTAAGGGCTTCAATTTTAGGTAGCATAAAAATCATGGCGTGATAGCGAGCACCATTCACGGTTACGTTCCGGCCATCATAATATGGACCTATGATTCCACAACCTTATAAACCGCACCAAACCGTGGTTTTCTCTGGGATCTAGAAATGGGCCTCTTCACTGGACAAAATTTTGGTCGGAAACAGCGGATCTTCCCGTTTCTCACCGAACGCTCATTATCATAATACAGTTGCCAACATTTGAAAGAAAATTATTTTCAAAAAATAAATGCCATAAAATGTTCTTTTAAATTACCAATAAAGATTCCACACTTGATTTTAATTTTTATATTTTCTTTTTGATTTGAAAAAATACCACTAGATGGTTCACCCAAACTAGGCCGAAACCGCACAAAAGTTGAAATTTTTTTCGCTTTTGTAGCGTAGGGACGGTGGAGGGTATATAAGGTTCGTCCTGGACAAACTCAACGACGTTTTCCTTGTTTCTGTGTTAAATTATTTGTTATTGATTCAAATTACAAAATGTGTGGAAATAATCAAAAGTTTATAATCCATTTACTTTAGCGCGATATGACCACGTTTTGTCTTGAATGTGGCCCTCAAACTTCTTCGAGTAAAATATTAGTTGAATGCTTTACACATATGACCTTTCGGTATTTTGTTCGTGGCTTTCTTTATCGCAGTCATACTGGCATATTTTTTAGTGCTCGTATTAGCCCGCATGGAATAGTCCGTAGGATTTGCATTCACACACAGAGAAAATACATGGTTAATATATGGTCACGGCAATAACAACATGTTCTTCGCAATAAAAGTATGTTCGTCGCACCCATTATATTGTTTTTTTTAAATATAAATATGGTTGTAGCAACAATATAAAAATGTTTGGCACAATAAAAGTATTGTTTTTTTTGATTTTATAATAATAATAACATAGTTACGGTAATCATACCGTATGATTGGATTGTTAGGGTTTAGAATTGTTGTTATTAAGAATCATACGCAATAATAGTAGGATTTGTGGAACTGAAATATTTAAAAAAAAATTAAACACTTAAGTTTTCCAGCGGATTTTTTACTCTTAAATAAATCACTTATTATTACTAACAATACTATGCCATGGTTGTGTTTATTATAATATTGTTGTGGGAATAATAGTATTGTTGTAAGTGAATCATAATAAGGTTGTGCAGATCTTAGTATGGTTCTGTCTGATTCATAGTATTATTGTAAGGATCATAATATTATAATATAATACGATATACATAACAATAGTATGATGCTTTTCGAATATTGCCACCACATTGTGTGGACAGCTCTAAAGCAGCTTTAAAACATGTTCCCGGTAATAAGTCGCATAGACTTTGGCCCCAGGGAGGATGAAAACGATTGCACAGAGCTGCCCATGCCATTACATGAGATAAAAATTTACTTCGGGTGGTAAGAAGAGTCACATTTTTGTCTATAAGTTCGACTAAGTTTAAACGAGAATTTTGAGCGCTTATTAATTGCTCGATACACTGAAAAAATTATGTTCGTGAAAGTTCGAAATATTTCATATTAATTACGAAATTTGTCACATTTTTTCAACCAACGACAATATTAAAACAAGAATTCAGAATTTCTTTTAGATTTTTTAAAAAATCTATAATGTAGTTGTTTTATGACAATATTTCACAATAAACATGAAATTCTTTCATAAAATACCGATCGTACCGAAAATATCGATACCGATCTTATCCCCTCCGGAACCCGCTATTACTGAGGCACCGTTGTCTTTGATAAATCGGTATCGGAAAATGCAAGCCCTCAGCCAGCAGTTTTGCGCGCGGTGAAAAGAGGAATATTTAAAAAATTTGCACCAATGGTATAAACGGCATTTTCCTCAGCGCGATGTCAACGAAGAGGACATTGTCGTCATTAGGAGAGAGCAGCTTCCTCCGACAGCGTGGAAGTTAGGTCGTGTCGTGAAAGTTTTTCTGGGAAGTGACGGTCGTGTCCGGGTTGCGGACACGCCTTACGACCTGTCACCATGCTAGTAGTCTTGAAAAACTAGCAAACTACTACACCTATTCGTCTCTCCTCGCAGGGCCATGGACAAATTATGCTTTTTTGCCGATGAGTTGTCCGATTTCGACGAAATTTTGGAGATATCTGAAGAGGAGGGCTGCGCGCACATCGGCGGCAGCCATGATTTCGGCGACTGGTCCCCCGGCTACAGCGGTTAAAGAACAGATTGGTGATTCCTCAATAAAGGTGCAGCCCGCTGTAGAACATCTCGTCCCTCCTGCTACCTCTTCGGCTATCGCGTTTCCATCCATGGAGGAGTCGCCTCCGCCATAATCGAGCGCGATAAAGAAAGTGGGCGTCGCTACTGCAACGGTTCGCTTCCAGAAGCGGATGTGTCAGCGAACACATCCGCTGCGGTACTGTCGAAAGTTCCGGTCAATGACCTTTGAAAAACGAATTCGGGTGGTCGTTCAGTACCGTTTCTGCACGGTGTCTTGCAAGGTCTCATCAGGCTCGGGACTTTACCAGCACCCAGAAGTGTCGGCTTTGCGACGGTGACCATAACAATCTGCTCCACTCTGCGACCGGGAAGCCGGTGGCACCGAAAGAGAAGTTCCCCCGCATTCGAGCGCCCATATCGCGTTCGCGCTCTACTGCGGATTCACACTATCTCGCGCCGGCTACTGCGGCCTCGGGTCTGGGATTGGCGTTGCCTTTACAACAAGTAGTGGCGCTCTCTACCAGTCTCGTGGTCCACTTGCTGGCGTCCTCAAAGAAATGCATGAGTATTTGCGTTGAAATCTATGTAAATACTCATACAAGGGCGTAATTAAGGGAATAAATAGATTTCAACGAGTAGAAAAAACAGGATTAAAGTACACTGCTAATTATCAGTGTTGGAACCGTAATTGAAACAGGGTTTAGGATTAAACACAATTTGTTTATAATTGTTATATAAAAAATGTTCACGAATGTTATGAAACTTTTTCGTGGTTTTTCGTTTTGTTTAATTTTTTTCGGACTTCTACAATTATTATAAATTGAACTATGTACTTGAATGTTAAAAACTAGTAAAATGTATTGGCTTTGACTTTCTTAAGTAGTCGCGGCCACAAACAAATAACTTATACAGACGTCTTATTCAAATGAATGAGAATTACTCTTTTATCTATGCACAAGCATCAAATTATGTTCTTAAAAATGACGAATAATTTTCTTATGAAGACATTTCATACAAACTAGAAACATTCTAATAAATCATAAGAAGGAGAAGAAATTACGAAATTTCTACGGAAATTACAAAATTTATAGGAAAATTTTCCTCAAAATTATAAATAAAATGTTTACGATTACTTTTCATGCAAAAAAAATGCTTTTCACAATAAATATGAAGAAAAAATTACGAAACTTTGAAGATGCTTTTTTAAAAAGCCGGTTCGTAAAAACTTCTTAACAAAATACACGAAATGAACGAAAAACTTCGTCAATGATGTGAAGAATAAACAAAGAACCTAATAAGAAAAATGTTTGGTAAATAGAACGAACATAATTTTTTCAGTATAAAATTAGTTGAGGTGCTCAATATATAATTGATAAAATTTCTTGGCGAAAACAAAGTGGATTTGTGAAGGACAAGCTGCCGTAAAAGACAAGGAATTCTCTACATTTCCAATTGTTATGTCAAAGACTGCAATTTTGGACCAAACAATTAGCACATGCCCTCAATGCCCTCAATCGTTAATATAACTATGTCGTATGTCCAAAACATAAAACTGAATTACACACGACTCATAAATACACGCATACAAAACGCATCTCGGTTATACTACATACGCACAGGGCTATGATATACTAATGTTGTAAGAACAACACATTAACCTTTTCATTTAAATGCAAATTGCCGAAAATATGCACATTTAGTGTATTTCCGGATAAAAGCGTACATCAGCAAAGAGAACAACAGCTCCACTATCAACAACAGCACAATGCAATGCAACAATCACGATGATGACGATGCTGATGGTGATGACGATGATTAAGAAACATTTTATGTTGCAGCAGCATCTACGGCAGCAGGCTGCAGGAATACGCGTATACTACATAGAGTAACAGCATTATCAAAGTCAGCAATGTGAACCACTGCACGTACAGGCCGGCACATCCTTGTTGTAGAGATGACAATCGGGTTTGGATTTTGAAAATACGGGATTTCAGTTTTCGTCGGTATGTGTAGAAATTTGTTTGTTTTATACCCAAAATCAATATATTTGATGCACAAAGCTTTAGCTTAAATGTAAAAAGGGCAAAAAAGGTTAAATACGAGTCAGACAGACGGACGAATTATATCATCTCCAGTCGAATACAATAATTGAAGATACAAAAAAATTTGTCAGATTAATAGTTTTGTAGGCCCCTGGGATTTACGCGCCTTACCAACAGTCTCAGCCAAATTTTCAAAACAAGCCCATCCTGGTATTTGGATTTGTCGTAAAGTTTGGATGTCAAGCAATATAATCCTATGACATAATTTCTATAGACTTCGTGACAACGAGTGTCGTTAAGTCCGCTGAAGCAGTCATTCTTTTAGTTGTTGTTGTAACAACAATATATTTATTTTAGTCTTGTTCGTCTATGGGGGATCTGCTTCGATATCCAGGTGGAGGAAACGCACCATTTGAACTGGTTGCGTCCACGGAGAACTGGGGGTCAGCTGAGTGGGCTTGACCGGACAATTCAAGAGGTGCAGCACATCATGTGGTCCCTGATGGCAGGCGGGACAGATGTCCGGAACGTTAGCATCAATTCGTGCCCAGTAAGAATTGAGGCGGCTGCACCATCCAGATCTCAGCTGCGCCAGAACCACGCGCGTCTGCCGAGGTAGTACCTTCTCCTCAGGTGAAATCTCCGGGGGATGTTCCCCTAGCACTACATTCACACGGTAGCTGGATACTGCTGCTGCGACATCATCGGCGTGAATGTTGTTCAAACCTGCCTGATAGTTTCGATGATAAAGGGTGTTTTTTTTATTGAGGTATAGAACTTCGAATTGAAATAAAACACAAGAAAATCGTTTTAATGTCCATCAATTTGGCTTTATTGGAAGGATAATTTTATGCCATTAATGTTTAAATATGATTTCGGGCATGTGGCCGCCGCGGCTGGCTCGAATAAAGCCAATTCTACAGGTCCAATTTTCAACCACTTTTTCGAGCATATGGGGCCGTATGTTGGCAATAACGCCACGAATGTTGGCTTCCAAGTCCCCTAACGTGTTTCTGGTTTGTTGGCGTAGACGAGCGACTTCACATATCCCCAAAGAAAATAATCCAATGGTCCATGTTAACCGATCCATGGTTAACCGAATTAATTGCTCTGATGGACGATTATGTCGACCATAAAATGGACGGAGCTTGCGGTGAACTTCGCGAACTGAACCATTACTTTCGAAATAAATTTGCACGATTTGCAAGCGTTGTTCTTTTGTCAACCTGTTCATGATGAAATGGCAAACCAAACTAAATATTAATCACTTGACAGCTGACAAAATGGCCGCCAGTTAAAAAAGTGATGCCAACTTAAAGTTCTATACCCCAATAAAAAACACCCCTTATAAAGGTTCTGTCTTATACCGCTGGACCTCTCTCTCTAGATCATGAAGATCGTACCTGATCTGCCTGGGTGGAGGCATCCTGTTCAAGAGATGGTGGTTAGGATGACTGCTGCGAAAACACCCTAGCAGGTATTGCTTAGACAACAGGAAATTGTGTCTGCGCACGGTAAGGACCTTCGTCTCCTCATGTAGATGGTCCTCGGAAGACATAAGAAGACACCCTGTTGATGTTCTATGGGCGGCATTCTGGCAAGTCTGAATTTTCTTCCACGGCGTCGTACTCACGTTCGCCGACCATACAGGTGCTGCGTAGTTTGCTACAGACCGACCTATCGCTTTGTAAGAGGTCAACAAGGTTTCTTTGTCGGCTCCCCAAGTACTGCCGGCAAGTGACTTGAGGACCTTGTTCCTACTTTTGAGTTTGTCGCAGATAGCTGTAGCATGTGCAGAGGATCTAAAAAGGCTGTCCAATGTGACCCCAAGGATTTTGGGGTAGTTGGTGGTCGGGATGTTGACGTCATCGACATTCACATTGAGTGACAACCGCACCTCTGCGGTCCAAGCAGTAAACAGTGCGGCTGATGATTTGGAGGCAGATATTTTCGTATTCCTCGCAGTGAAGAAACGTGCTAAGTCAGTGAGGTAACAGTTGATTTTCTCGCAAATGTCACCCACTTTAGGTCCTGACGCCAGAACTGTGCAATCGTCAGCGTACGACACAATTTCAACGCCGTCTGGTGGTGCAGGAATTCCGTGTTTAACTCTACGGGGCTTCGACTTCCGGTCTCTAATTCTACATATGACTGGCGCCCACACATATAGTTTACGACCCAACGTTTCAAACTGGGCGGAAGGGACGTTTCTTCAATGTCCTCGAACAGAGTGGCATGATTGACCGTGTCGAAGGCTTTTGTAAGGTCAAGAGCCACGAGGACCGTCCTGTCGTTAGGCTTGTTCTGGTTAAGGCCGCGACTTATACGTGTGGTGATGGCGTGTAAAGCAGTTGTTGTGCTGTGCTGCTTGCGGAATCCATGCTGATGATCAGCACTAGGAAAGTGTTCGATCAGGCTGGGGAGGAGCAGTGCTTCAAGCGTCTTTGCTACTGGAGAAAGCAAGGAGATCGGCCTGTACGAATCTCCTTTACTTGCGTCTTTGCCTGGCTTCAGTAGCGGAACCACTCTGCATATTTTCCAGACATCGGGACCTACGTGAGTGGCTAGCGGCAGATTGAGCACTTTGGTCATGTACTCTACTCCTGGGGTATCCAAGTGCTTTAACATCAGCATTGAGATTCCGTCCGGACCCAGCGCCTTTGATGACTTTGCGCTGCGGATGACATGGGCAACTTCGCCAACGGTAAATTGTGGTGGTGCCTCTTCGACTCGGAGAGCGCGGATACGACGCAATACTCTCCTTTTCGCCTTATCACTCTCTGGGTGCTCAATAAAAAGCCGGTTAAAATAACACGCGCACCGCTTCGGATCTGTCACTGTTCTATCACCGAACGTGACAGCTGTCCGATCATCCTTCCTTACAGGGTTAGAGAGTGATTTGACCGTTGTCCACGACTTATTCCGGAACTCAAGTTGCACTGCTTTAAGTGGTCTAGCCATTTGTTCCGCTTATATTCGTTGACCCACCTACTGATCTCGGAGTTCAGATCCCTAATTCTAGGGTCAGTAAGGTTGGAGTGACGAATGTCATCACGCTCGTCTGCGAGTCCCACTGTCTCTGCTGGGCAGTTTGGTCGTACTTCGGGTATTCGACCAGCAGGGATATGGCGAGCGGTGCTGCGTTAATGATGGCCCGGAACTTTTTGCTCGGCTAATATCGGACGGAATAGGTAGGTTATTAAAGCTGCAGTTGGTGGCTTCTCTGAAGGCCTCCCAATCAGCCTTTTTTTGATTGAAAAACGTACGGCGTTCAGAGGTTATGAAATCGGGTGGTCTATTTATGGAGAGAATTATGGGAAGGTGGTCCGATCCTAGTCAGATGACGGGTTGCCGGGTGACGTCGTTGAGAAGGCCAGGCGATGCCAAAGTGATGTCTAGCCAGCTATGGCAATCGCCCATAATCCGCGTGGGGGCGTCCTCATTCACTGTGCAGAACGTAGAGCTATCAATTTGCTCTGCCAAAGCTATGCCCCTCTGGTCGTTGTCTAGGAGAGAATGCCACAGTTCGTGGTGAGCATTAAAGTCTCCTAGGACCAAGCGGTTATTGCCTTGTAGCAAATTGCTAATGTCTGGCAGATAACGCGGGGCACAGCTACCAACCGGCGGGATGTATACGTAGTACAGCTCTATTTCGGTAGTTCCAGACTTGACTGGTACCCCCATACATTCAATGTATGGGTCTCTAGAGTCAAGCTCAGGCGAAATAGGTCTGTACACGCAGAAAAAAAATATGGTTACTATATGGTCACGGCAACAATAGTTTGTTATCTGCAATAATAGTATGGTCGTCGCGACCATAGTATTGTTTTTTGAATTTCATTTTGACAATAGTATGATTGCGGCAATATTGATATTGTTGAAATGTAACAATAGTATTGTTGCCAAATTTAAAAATGAAAATATGGTTGTAGCAACAATATAAATATGGTTGGTGGAACAAAAGTATTGTTTTCATGTTAACAATAACATGATTACGGCAATCATACCGGCAAAATTGTACTTATTTTTAATTTGACAATGTTATTTTTACAAATCTTACGCAATAATAGTAAAAATAATTAAATTTTTTCGAACTACGAATTAGTATAACTGAAATATTTTAAATAAATACATTTTTTTTACTGTTTAATAAATCACTCCTATTATTACATAACTTAATTAATAAAACTCTCTATTGTTTAATAACAACTTAACCCAATCTTTACAAAAAATTTTGGGAACTATAGTTTGATTGTGTGTAAGTCATACTATGGTTGTGAGGATCATACTATGGCTATGAGGATATTAATATGGTTGTGGGGATCATACTATGGTTGAATGTGAATAATAATATGGTTGCGGGGATCATAGTATGATTGTGTGTGTGAATAATTCTATTGTTGTGAGGACCATAATATTGTTATGGGGATCATAGTATGGTTGTGTGTGAACCATACTATTGTTGTGATAATCATAATATTGTTGTGCCACAGCCATATAACCAACAATAGTATGATGCTCTTCGAATATTGTTATCCCAACCATACTTTTTTCCTGCGTGTACTGCACAGAATGGTGCGACAGGAAAGCAAGTCCCCAACCACCACTTCTGGTGCAATCCTTACGTAGCACGTAGTATCCGTCACAACTGTGCAGGCTGCAGGTGGCATTCAGCTTAGTTTCTTGGATCGCAGCGACCATGATGTTTCTCAGACTCAATCTTTTAGTATAATAGTTTGCAAAGTAGATATGTCCTATTGTATTTCGGACAGAATAAAAGCGATATGATCGAAGTGCAAAAGCGCCCATGCCCAAGTGTAAGGCCCAAAAAAATGTCTCCTTCTTCTGAATCACCTCAAAATGAAGAAATTCCATTGGTATCTACACTACATACCCATTCTGCGTAGGCTTCTGCTGGGTTTGGAGAATTTCTGCTATGGGCGGGCCAACTAAAGGGACCCGGACTGTTAGCCCCTACTGAGAAGATTACGGTTACCGCTGTGGGAGAATATACCAATTAGAGAAAAACTAAATTTCACATCTCACAATAAACAAGTAACGCCACTAAGTTCGTCCAGGCCGACAAAGCAATAAAGTTCACTTTCCACAGGGAATACGCTTAAAGGTGTAATACGGAAATCCATTTATTCCAATATACGAGTATAACCTGGTAGGTACGGGTCATATCGAAATCAAAATTCCTACGATTAAAAATAATGAGAATCGCCAAAAGTTTATGGCCTCGATGGATAATATTCCATTCAACTAACATTTAGTTATTTGTGGACGGTTGTCAAAAATAAAACGTTTTGTTCTGTAAGTAGATGTTGCTCTTACGTAAGGTGTGTACATTTATTTTTTAGTTAGTGGCAAACTAACATTCAGTTGTACTGACTTCTTGCACAGTAAAAAAATTCAGTTCAATTAAACAGTTCAAATGTTCAAACACAAAATTAATTAGGAATTCTGTGATAAAAAATTTCACATATCAACTTAAATATTCGTACGTTAGCGACAGACAAATTTACGCATTTACAAAAAAAGAGTATGCCGTTTATCGAAAACATTTTGTTTTGAGGTAAAGAAAATATTCACAAATTGTTCAACTGCTCAGAAAGCAGTCGAAAAGACTCTTAGTTACAAGCAGGGGTGTATACAGTTTCGGTGGAAGGCAACGAATTTACGGTAACAATGTTTAGCGGCTACAGACTTAAGGGCAGAGAGTTTTGCGTTAAACGAGAACTACCGCAGTAGAGTTTTCTACCGAACACAATTAAAATCCCTCGCACTGCATTCATCCTAAAAACGCATATACCAATTTTTTGGTTGGAATTAAAGTATTGTCTTTTTCTCTGTGTGGACTAAACGCAACTACAATCATTCGTTTGACAAAAAAAACGGCAGTGACAAAGAATAAGTAGTCCTGCTGCTAGTCCTGTTGCTAGTCCTGTTGCTAGTCCTGTTGTAAATTTTTGATGATGATAAACATCGTTTATTGCCTTATCGACCAATCAAACAATAATATTTTATAATTATGGTCAGTACTTTTGAATCTTAATTCCGAAACAATCCGGGTTTAGGGATTATTGCTTTCAAAGTCCATACCTAATTCCCAAATTCTGATATAAACAACAAAATCTGTACATGCTTCTAGTAGATAAATGGACAGAAACATATCCAGAACTACATTAATGCCTTTACAGGCATGTATGCCTACGTACACGAGCATGCCTAAAAAGGGAGTGAGCAAGTTCTAGTACATGTACAATAGATTGGGCATGATAAAACTAACATTTACTGTTACTTAATTTTAAAAAGTAAAGATTGCACTATTAAAATTTGTGGGAAATTTCCAATCTATGAATTTTAACTTAATTACCTTAATATGTGACAGCGCATAGAGAAAGGGATGCATGGTCAACGATTTTCGTCGCCAGAAGATGCTGTTGAAGCGTTCAAAAACCATGTGTTGGAGGTGTCTCAATCGGAGTGGAAAAAGTGCTTCGACAATTGGTTTGAGCGCATGCAAAAGTGTATAAATCATGCTGGAGAATACTTTGAAAAACAGTAAAACCATTTTTGATGACAAATAATCGAAAATTAGGCCAGAAATATATAAAGCAGCCCTTGTTTTAAGTCATAGTCGTGATTTTTCGAAATGTTCGCAGAGGTTGAAATTTCAAACTAGAATAAGCTGTTAAAAAAATGTACTGATATTTTCTTTCAAATTTCTGGTTTATTGGAAAGGTTTAACATTGTCTGTGAAATGAAACAAAGTGTTCTTTACATAAATGTTCTGTCGAGTAGATTTATTCTGACTCAAGTTTGGAGAAGAGTTGTAATTTCTTCTCCTGGTGAGTAATGATTTTATACTTAAGATTAAAGAAGATTTTAAGGTCTTCTTTGGTCTAGTAATGGTTTCATACTAATTTGAAATGTGTTCGCTTAGGACTATTGTACAAAAATTCTTCTCAGGCGAACCACGTTGGTCTTACAATTTCTAAGGCAGAAATCAATGCACGCATCGCAGGCCGTTATCGCCCTGTGCGTGCATTTCATCGGTCGTTCGTTGCATTGTACGTTTTATTACATTGTGCGAGCATTAATAGAATTTTAATGCCGACGGACAATAAAAGGCACAATTTGAAGCGCCTTCCCGCTGCACTTGAAAATACATTGGGAATCCAACATACCCCAACACACAATAAAAACGTGTTCACTTTGAGGATTGTCATTTAATAATGGATATCAGCATATGACTACCACAACTGGCTCCGCAGTGCCTCATCTGAACAACCCAATTTTTCAGTGCTTTTTCGATTGTTTCTGGTCGAATGTCTTTAATAACAAGTTCGATTTCATGTTTTAAGGCATCAATTATTTTTGGATGCTTTGCGTAACATTTATCCTTAATCCAAAATTTTAAATGGCCGACCCTTTACGACGTAACACATCGATATGTAAGTTTTTATTCTAGGCGCCTGGCGAGTAATATAATGACTTGAAACCGTGTAAAAATTTTTCCGTAAAATGCATTTGCCTTAAGAGCTGGCCTAACACAGAAGGTCCGGGTCAATGACTAAACGAATTATATCTTGTACAGCTTGCTGATTTCAAAAAAATGCCTAGTTGTTTCTTACTGGCATGATAAGAAATATATGTATGTAATGGGCAATCGGTTTCGATGATTTTCCCTTCCTGCTCACATCCCAACTATTGCAACCCAACCTAATACACAAAGTTACATAATATTGGGTTAATGCCTTTTTGCTTGCAACTGAATTTGTGTGGAGCTTTAACGAGTATGTATGCCTATGTTAGAGCTGTAATTGTGTTAGTGTTATCGTGTTTGTAACTGCATCCATGTATTTCTATGTGAAATATATAACGTATTCCGACAATGCAAAGTCCATATCAGAATGTTTCGTTCATTACACACATTTCATGTCGGAGAAAATGCGTAAATATATCGCCACCTACAATGTAAAGACTCATAACAACTGAAACTGTAGGAACCTGTTTCTAATGGGGATTTTGAGGAGGTCCCTCCTGATATGAGGTCCTAACTATCTAGATATCAAAAGGAGGAGGTGGAATTGAATTTGACATACTCTGCAGAAGCAACCAACAGAAATATCCTGACAAGGCCTTCAGTGGAACCCGCAAGGCACCAGGACGCGAGGAAGAACAAAACACGCATGGAAGTGTGCAACAGAAAGACATTCAACACTTAGGATATTCTCTTAACGAGGTGAAAAAACGTTATAAAGAATGAGGCGCCATGATCCACTGGAAGCCAGGGACGTAGGAAAAAACTGAGTTTCTGGCACTCTATAAGCCACAAATAAAATTTGACCAAGCGAAAATTTCGCAAAGTACTTTAAACCCTCCCGTACAAACTTCCATCCCAATTTAAGGACAACCGCATTCTTTTAATTCGACGTTGCTCAATTAAAGCATTTTTGTGTTATGTTGAACCTATTACAAACCCTGGCGGAAAGGGACCATAACGGCCCTCATTAATTTTAAATTTTCGTTAAGGTTATCTACGAGGGCTATTATTATTTCTGGCCTATCTGGCGCCATCTGACATTTCCATTGAAAAGTTTGACATTTTTTAGCATAAACGTACTCAGAACGTTTTGACGTACGACCATCATTTTAGTTGTTTACAGTGACTTGAAAAAAATCAATTCGGCAAAAAAATGAATTTAACTCGTGATCATTTTCTTGCCATCATTTTCACAACTTTCGACGTGGATTATCAAGACAAAAGTGCATAGAAGAACTTAAATCGTTGTATGGCGATGAAGCACCATCCTATAGCACTGTGAAAAACTAGTTTAATGAATTCAATCGTGGCCCGACGCTCGCTCAAAGACGAAGGTCGTCCAAAAACGGCCGTTGTGCCAGAGAACATTGATGCCGTGCCTGAACTGATAATGCAAGAGCGTCATGTGACATACCGTGAGATAGAGGCATCCTTGGGCATTGCTTCCACCAGCATTCATTCGATATTGCATGCACACCTGGCCGTAAAAAAGGTTTGTTCTCGTTGGATCCCGCACAAGTTGACAATCGCTCAAAAAAGGCTCGTGTCGAATGGTGCATAGCAATTTTGAAAATAAATACGATCGCAGTGCTTCAAAAGACGTTTATAAGATCATCACAGGTGACGAATCATGGATTTATGCGTATGAGCCCGAAACAAAGCAGCAATCGACCGTGTTGGTCTTTGAAGACGAGCCAAATCCAACGAAGGTTGTTCGAGAAAGAAGCACTTCGAAGCAAATGGTCGCCTTTTTCTTTGGCAAAACTGATCCGGTGGCGACTGTTCCGCTTGAGCAACGTAGGACGGTCAATTCTGAGTGCTAGACCACAATTTGTTTGCCTGAAGTCTTCGGAGAAATTCGAAAAACGAACAAGAGAAGACAAATCATTGTGCACCATGACAATGAGAGCTCTCACACATCGGCTCAAACCTGTGTCTTTTTGACCGGCCAAAACATCGAATTGATGGGTCATCCGCCGTACAGCCCTGACTTAGGACTCAATGACTTTTTTATTCCCGCACATCAAGAAAAAAATGCGTGGTCAACGATTTTCGTCGCCAGAAGATGCTGTTTAAGCGTCCAAAAAACCATGTTTTGGAGGTGTCTCAATCAATCGGAGTAGAAAAAGAAAGTGCTTCGACAATTGGTTTGAGCGCATGCAAAAGTGTATAAATCATGCTGGAGAATACTTTGAAAAACAATAAAACCATTTTGGATGATAAATATTCGCATTTTCATTATTAGGTCAGCAATATATAGCAGCCCTCGTACGAGTATTATGCTTTACTTGTATTAATAAAAGAAAAATGCAAAAAGAAGTCAGCTGAGCCGATAAACTTAAACCCTATGGAAGGTTCAGGAATAGGGTGTACCAACCACAAAGATAGTTCATATTAAATATACCTGACCAAAAAGAACGATAACAAAATTTATATTTTCACTTGATTTAAGTATTTTTAAATTTTGTATTAAAGTAAGTACGCAAGCATACAGAGAAAACTAGCACAAAGGACTTTTGTTAAAAGGCATTTATATGTCATCGCATTATAGTTTCCAGAGTTGGGCAACAACCTTAACTTGCCAAATGACTCGCACTTTTTTCGAAAACTAATGTCATGAATTAGTGTGACTATAAGGTATAGTAGGACCTAATGGGTTCTCTGTTAGTACTATGACCCAATCTGTCCGTTGTCTTGGCGTGACCCGAGTGTCAATAATTCAAATTTATATTACACTCGGTACGTAGTGAAGAAACGATCGAAATAATCGATTTCCTAGCTCTTCTCATTTAAAAATTATCATATCCGATCTTTAACATCACACGCTTTACAGGATCCACATGTTATATTCAAACAGTTGTCAACCGAAGAAGAAATTTCCTTAAAGTGAAAAAGAAATCGCAATTTGTAAAGGGCGGTCCAACCAAAATGCATGATTTTTATTGTGAGTCCGACCTTAAAGTCAAGTTTTTGCCCAACTTAATTAGACATTTCTTTGTATCAGTGTTTGACAAATTCAACCAAGGAGAGGTACTCAATTGAGCATCGCGTTTTTTTTTTTTTTTTTAAATAACCAACACTCAGGGGACGCCCCCTATACATGCGGTGCATTGCGTTGGCGAGTGGAAAGTAAAGGATCGGAGGGGGGAAAGAGGGAGTAATGTTTATTGACACTTGCTTTGAACTTCAGGATGTCGTAATTAGTGGGAAATACATTCGCCGGAAGTCGATTCTACATAGGGACTGTACGAGCGAAAAACGAATTTGATCTGTAGTGTATAGTGCGGTCAACTGGCCAATCGATAACAAACGGGTGTGAATTCCCAGAAAGTCGCGTATCCCTGCCGAACATCCATACGTCAGGAATAAGGCGATGGATATCTGATGAACACACGCCATGGAAATAACGATAGAACAGCGTCACGCAACCCACATTCCGACGATGCTCAAGGGAAACAATAGAATTGGATACCCTACTGTCACCTATCAGCACCATCGCTCTCCTTTGAACGCGGTCAAGTAGCTCCAAGGATGATTTTGGAGCACCTGCCCATATATGGGAGTTGTATTCCATCTTTGGCCTGATGTAAGTTGTATAGATATTGAAAAGATCAGAAGGAGTGAAATATTTCTTGCACCGCTTAAAAAAGCCTATGCACTTGAGTGCTTCTTTCGACACTTCGAATACATGTCTCGCCCAACGAGCGTCACATTGTATTTTCATGCCCAGAATATCAAGAGCTTCTGATTGTTCAACATCTATACCATCAATAGAAATTGGCGATATTGTTGGGACAGTGAATCGCTTGTGAGACAACAAGCAGCACTGTGTCTTACGCGCATTAAAATCTACTCTATTCACTCGACCCCATTCGGAAATGGCCAGTAGATCCCGGCCAAGAGTCTCATCCATAATTCGCCTTTTGTCTTCAATATCTTGAAAACTCGGCCTACGGCCGAATGAATATGAATGACAGAGGTTACTGTCATCCGCAAAGGAGTATATTGGATTCACGGTCTGACCCAACAGATCATCAATGAAAATTAAAAATAAAGAGGGAGAAAGGACAGAGCCCTGTGGTACTCCTGCAGTAAGCCTATGTTTATTGGAAGAGAACCCATCTACAACAACTCTTATAGTGCGATCTCTAAGAAAGCTCGATATAAAACGAGCGAAAGTATCACCGACACCATCAGCTTTGATAAGAGTGCACCGTGCCAGACTCTATCAAAGGCCTTGGAGATATCTAGAGCCACAACCTTACTCTCACCAAACTGGTGGATAGACCGACTCCAGCGCTTCGACAAGAAAGCCACCAGGTCTCCCGTAGAGCGATTTCTACGGAAGCCATACTGTCGATCACTAAGCAGGTCGTTGGACTCTAGATGCCTCACAAGATGGTGGTTAACCATGCTCTCCATTACTTTAGAGAGCGCAGAGCAAATCGCGATTGGCCGATAATTTGCAGAATTATTGGCTTCACCCGTTTTGGGGATTGGCCGGACGTTCGCAACCTTCCAACACGCTGGGAAGACTCCCGCATTATATGCAAGGTTGAAAAGGTTGCGTAATGGACGGGCTAGCGTCGAGGAGCACTTACATAGGACAAGTGTCGAAATACCATCCGGGCCCGGGGACTTATTAACGTCGAGCTTCGCAATTGTGTGCAGAATTTCCGCATTTGGGCAAATGAGAATCCACGAGTGATTGTTGAAAAACCGATGCATCCAAAAAGAGTGATTGTAGTTTATTCAATTATGGGCTAGCGGCTTCATCGGGCCGTACTTCCTCGAAAATGAGATCGGCCAAGCAGTTACCGTGAATGGTGATCGCTATCGCGAGATGACTTCTTCTGGCCAGAAAGTGAGCATATAGACCTTAACGATATGTGGTTTCACCACATATCACCCTACGAAATAATGGCTCTTTTGCGCAAGAAATTCGTAGCCAAACGGTGATTTGACAACGTTGGACTTTTTTCTTTGAGGATATTAGAAAGAAAAAGTGTACATCAATAAGCCAAGAACAATTTAAGAGATACGGGATAAAATAATTCGGCATATAAACGAGATTGAACCTCCATTATGTCTCAGAGTCATTGAAAATAGGGACCATCGGATAGAGGTATGCCGCCGAACCAGTGGCGAGCATTTGCCCGATTTGTTTTTACCCCAATTGTGATAGATTCTTCTATCATAATAAAAATGATTATGATAATTCTTTGAAAACTTTTTGTTTTATGTACAAATAACATTGAGCGTTTTAGTAGGAACATCTTTTTTTAGATTTCTTATCATTTTGTCATTTCAATCAAATATATTTAGAAAATATAAAATTTCTTTAACATTTGGTGTGCTCTTCTAACGTATGACTTTTTTTTTGGCTAATACTATTCGAAATAGAGAAGAGGGTGCGACAAATATATAATTTAACGCAAATCTAACAAAATGTAAACAAGCACATTTGATCAACGCTCTAAGACCCTATTGCCAAGGCAGTCTGAAGTCTGGCTTAGTTAAGCAATTTCTAATATATAAATTCCAGTTTTAGAACCTGAAAAAGATTTATGAACCAACACTTACCTTTAAGAAAAACGTTTTAAGCATTTTAATGAGTGCTTCTGCATCCTTTTGGGTCCCTAGTTTCACAGTATATGGAAATTCATTTGTTTTTGTTTGTTTTGCGGACATGTAGAACGTTGTCCATTTTCTGCGATAATCTTGCAATTGGATATAAATCCGAAAGCTGTAATGGAACAAAGTAAAACAAAATTAATTTACATACAAGTTTTAGATTTAAAAGTGTAATTTCCATTAATCATTCATTTTGATAGGTGCTGGGCTGGTTTATTTCTGAACTAATTCAATCATTAATAAAATATGAGCAATATAAAATTTAATTTTGAATCGGTTGTAAAAAAAATTACTGATAATTGTTTCAAATTTCTGGTTTTTTTGGAAAGGGTTAACTTTTTCATTTAATAACACTGTGGAACAAATTCAGGTTGGCAAAAGTAAGGTCGATTTTGAGAATGAGGAGTGAAAATATAGGCTAAATTAGAAGACCCGTATCGCGGCGTTGGTTTATGTTAGTTCGATTTTTTTTTAATCGACCTTCGAAATTTGCAGTCAATTGCCGATTTTCAGCATATTGTTTATATGGTTTTTTTTGGCTATAACTCGTCGACTAATTGATATATTTTCAATCTGTAAAAGCCAAATTATTGCTAGAGACCTGTCCAACAATTAAATTTGAACAAAATTGATACATAAAAAATGAGCAGTAAATTAATATTAAGCTGGAAAACGCATGTTTTGTATTATGATTGTTTTCTTTTCAAATAAAATTTATTAAAGAAACTAAGAAGCATACTATACGAGGGCGACCGCAAAAGTAACTGGCCTAACATAAAAAGAACCGTTTTTTTTTTTGGAATTATTATTATTTATTTTTCAACATAATCTCCTTCCAACTCAATACACTTCATCAAACGTTTTTCAAGTTTTTCAATTCCATCCGAAAAATAAGATTTTTCAAGACCTTCAAAACATGCCTTAGTTTCAGCAATAACCTCGCTATTGGACCAAAATAGTTTGCCACCGAGAATTTTTTTAAATTTGGAAACAAGAAATAATCAGATGGAGCTAAATCTGGACTATATGGTGGATGCGGAGCAATTTCAAATCGTAATTCGGCCAGTTTTTGTTGAGTTAAAAATGCAGTGTGTGAAGGAGCATTATCTTAATGAAAAAGAACTTCTATCTTGATTTCTTCATTCAACCGATCCAATAATGCACAATAATATTCACTATTTATAGTTTTTTCTTTCTCAAGATAATCAATAAATATTATACCCCTTGCATCCCAAAATACTGAGGCCATTACTTTTCCTGCTGACTTAACAGTTTTCGCCTTCTTGGGACCACTTTTACCAGCTTCTATCCATTGTTTTGACTGTTCTTTGCATTCTGGGATGTAGTGATGGATCCATGCTTCATCGACAGTTATGAATCGGCGCAAGAACTCTATTGGATTACGCTGACAAATCGCTAAAAGCTCCTCGAAATTGGTCCAACGGAAGATTTTTTGGGGCAAAGTCAACAAACGCGGCACCCATCTTGCGGATAGCTTTTTCATGTGGAGTTCATCATGTAAAATACTCCAAACTTGTTTTTCGTGTATTTTAACAATATCAGCAAGTTCTCTGAGCTTTATTCGTCTACCTTTAGTCACTTCATTAAATATTTTTCTAATGTTTTCAATAGTAGTATCAGTTTTCGGTCTTCCAGAGCGTTGTTCATCTTCCGTACTTGAACGACCCATTTTAAATTGTTGAACCCAGGATTTCACGGTGGAGTATGATGGTGCATTATCACCATGAACAGAATCCAGTTCATCTTTGATTAATTGTGGCGTATAACCTTTCATATAAAAGTGTTTAATTACCGCACGAAACTCTTTATTTTCAATTTTTCAAAAATTATAAAACTTGTTTACTTCAATCACCTGTAACAAAGAAAATAATCATTTAATATTTCGGAAATTTTGACAGATGGCTTATAAAAGATTGCTTTTCAAAAACAAAACAAAAAGTTGCTAGTAAAACAGAAAATGTGCCAGGCCAGTTAGTTTTGCGGTCGCCCTCGTATGTTTAAATTGGGTTTACCCAATGGCCCTTGTTAAAGGTATGTAGCGGTTGTTTTTTAAAACACGCTTTCAATTCTCCTCTTAACGGTTTCTCAGCTCCTGCGCTACACAAGATCCATATATAGTATTCACAAAAATGTCATCCTAGGAAGAAATTTCTCAAATATAAATCGCTATTAATGTAACTAATTACAACTCCAATGTTCTCTTGGCAAACTGCGCATCATCGTAATGACCACATACAAGAACCATGTCCCGATAAAGGCAAGAAACAAAAATACAATCGTTTTATTTGTTCTTCAATATTAATTTCTGAATATGTGACGCGCAAAATAGAAAGGGACCTAAGGGTAAAAACCAGTTTTGTTAAGGAGAGCCATTTTAAAGATTTAAATACGTGTATCTTTGGTGCACCATCACTTTCTTAAAACGCGCACATCTCTGGGAGGGAACACTTTTGGGGCATGGGATCGGTCTCATTCGATGCTCAGATGTTGTCCACATCAAAAAAAATGTAAATTGATTTTTTTTTACCCTTAGGTCCCTTTCTCTATGGGCTGTCACATATGTATCAATAATTTCAATTTGTCTTTTTTTATATCAATTCGCATTTTTTCAATTTTGTTACTAAATAATAATTCTCGTTTCTCAATTTCAATTTGTATTATTACAATTAAAGTATAATTGGTAATGGTGATGAACGGGTGTAATGGCATCTACTTTTTTCTTTTGAGCACAAAAACAACAAATAAATATAAGTATCATACAGAAAATATAATTCAATCGAAATTCAATAATTCGGATACTTTTGTACAAAAAGGGCGTGGATAAGGCTCTAACTTTTTGCAGCTAGTCTAATTATAAACTATATTCTAATTACTACGAGGGCTGCTATATATATTTCTGGCCTAATAATGGCAATGCGAGTATTTATCATAAACAATGATTTTATTGTTTTTCAAATTGTATGCAAAAGTGTATAAATCATGCTTAATGTAAAAAATAAAAAGAAGTCACTGGGTGCCAAGTCAGGGCTGTACGGCGGATGACCCATCAGTTCGACGTTTTGGCCGGTCAAAGAGGCGCTGGTTTGAGCCGATGTGTGAAAGCTCGCATTGTCATGGTGCACAATGATTCGTCTTCTCTTGTTCTAATTTTCGAATTTCTCCGAAGACTTCCGGCAAACAAATTGTGGTGTACAGAACAGTCACCACATAACCAGTTTTCCTGAAGAAACAGGCGACCATTTGCTTCGTAGTGCTTCTTCTACGAACAACTTTCGTCTTCGAAGACCCACACGATCGATTGCTGTTTTGTTTCGGGCTCATACGCATGGATGCATGATTCGTCACCTGTGACGATCTTAGAAACGTCTTACGAAGCACCGCGATCGTATTTTTCCAAAATTTCTTTGCACCAATCGACACGAGCCTTTTTTTGAGCGATTGACAAATTGTGCGGGATCTAACGAGAACAAACCTTTTTTACGGCCAGGTGTTCATGCAATATCGAATGTATGCTGGTGGAAGAAATGCCCAAGGCTGTATCTATCTCACGGTATGTCACATGACGATATTGCTTTATCAGTTCAGGCACGGCATCAATGTTCTCAGGCACAACTGCCGTTTTTGGACAACCTTCGTCTTTGAGTGAGCTTCGGCCACGATTGAATTCATTAAATCAGTTTTTCACAGTGCTATAGAATGGTGCTTCATTGCCATACAAAGAATTAAGTTCATCGATGCACTCTTGCCGTGATAACCCACTTCGAAAGTTGTGAAAAATGATCGCACGAATATGTTCACGAGTTAATTCCATTTATTTGCCAAATTGATTTTTTCAAGTCAGTGTAAACAATACAAATGATGGTCGTACTTCAAAACGTTCTAAGTACGTTTATGCTAAAAAATATAAAAATTTTTAATGAAATGTCAGATGGCGCCAGGTAACACTTAGCGTTACCTAGGCCAGAAATATATATTTATATATCAGCCCCCGTATTTATCAGCAAAATCGAATGGATACAAATTTTTAAGCGAGATAAGAATATGGCGTGCCATCTAATATATTCATGGTCCAACAATAATGCACGATGTTTATTGCGAGCCACACCTTTAAGTCAAGTTATTTGCCAAACTTAATTTGACATTTATTTGCTTTTTAGTGTTTGAAAATGTCCCCATGGAGAGGAACATAATTAAGCAGTGCGTTAGGCTTGTTGAAGCCTTTTACTAAAATAGGCATTCAAATCATAGCCCATAGGAACTGAAATAAATGCAAATTTTACTACGAACTCAAATGTTTTTAAAGATTTGGCTGAAACTGAAGCCGGACTCATGGATCCAAGGGGCCAAAAAACTGGACCACTTTAATTCACGATAGAGTGTATTTAGGGTTCTGCCTGGCTGAACTTCAGAATTTTGTACTTGTAAATTTGACTTCCAATCCATAGAAAACTAGCTAAAGTGGCTTATGTGTGCACTTTGTTGTTTTAGTTTGACACAACCAAAAAGTAGAAGCCAAACTCCCCTTTTTATCCGTTGTTAGTATGGGCTACAAAAAAACTTTTGTTTTTCGATAATTCCATTATAAATGTGCACAAACTCGAATGAGTGTAAAGTTCATATTTTTGTGCTGCATATAGAGATTTATCGCAACGATAAGATATATTTAAAAATATTGATTGGTTTGTGGAGCGAAAGTTATGCGGCAGTCTTTAAATCAGTATTGAGTGTTTCAATAGAATAGAATTTTTGTAGAAAATGCAAACGAAGCATACAATGCAAACTATTACGTACGAGAATTTTCCCTAACATGGAGAAGCGGTCTACGAATGATTTTTCATTGCTAATTGGAAATTCTTAGGAGTGAGACGATGTTAAAGTGTACCGGCATATGGCAAAAACGAATAAATCATCAAGGCAACATTACCATAGATGGTTTGTAATGAGTACTTTTTTTTACAGAATTTATTGCTAAATAACATTTCAAAAGGTTACCACAATTCTGCCATGAGAGCAACAAAGTAAATGTACATAGTTTTTACTATTCCCGTTTTCTAGGGACTTGTTCCTACAGTAAATAGTTTATAAATGAAGCTGTGCCTGGAAAATCCCAAAAAAAAAATCACAAATATAGTCATTTTCCTGGAGCTAATGGTCTTGTAAAAGGAAAAAATTTTACTTTACAACAAATCTGACACATTTCAGAACATATTCAAACTTTATAGGGTTCTTCGCAGATCAATAATTCGTGCCCACCAGAAAAAAGTAAAAACGTCGTTAACTTTCCTTCACCGTCATTACAGTATCTAAGCGTACACACATAGTGGTGACAACAGATTCGTTCTTTGTAGTGACCAAATCCTGTTTAGTTCCCTATTGTAACATAAGATTGTTAATTCTAACATCAACACATAAACCCAGTAAAATTTTATTGGTTCTATTCACAACAAAATCTTTTTTTTACGACAAAAACATATTTCGAAATCCCAAAAATGTATAAAAACAAGGAAAAAATGGTCAGTCAGTTTTAATTTCATGGATTAGAATGTTAATGCTTCCAAACGATATTGCCATATAACTAAGCGAACTAAAAATAAAAAAACGATTTTCCAGAATAAAGAAACAACCCTTACTGTAATTTAGCGACATTACTCAGGTTTGATCAGAACTTTCGCTGTACGAGGGCGGTTCGGAAACTTCTTAGCCTAGCACAAAAAGCGCGGTATAAACAGAAAAAACTTAAGTGTTTTGGAAACTTCCAACTCTGCTATGAACACATGTTAAATTTTGTTTCGATCTGGCAACTCCTTCATATAGAAACAGGTGTTCACAAAAGAAGCATCCGCGATTTTATTACAATGGAAAAATTAGAAATGCGTGGTGTCATCAAATATTTACATAAAAAAGGTTTATCGGGACAAGAAATTCATAATGATATGGTGAATGTGTTAGGTGAAAGTGCTCCTTCATATGCAACAGTAAAAAATTAGGTTGCTGAATTTAAACGTGGTCGTACAAGCATTGAAGATGAACCACGTAGTGGACGTCCAAAAACAGCAACAACAACAGAAATTGTAGCCAAAGTGCATGATATGGTATTAAATGATCGACGAATAAAAGTGCGTGAAATAGCTAATATCATGGGCATCTCAAATGATTGAGTCCATTTAATTTTGCATGAAGAACTACAGATGAAAAAGCTTTCTGCAAGATGGGTGCCGCACTTGTTAACAGTCGACCAAAAACGCATAAGAATGAACATTTCTCAAGCTTGTTTGGATCGTTTTCAGCGAAATAAAATGGATTTTAAGCGTCGTTTCATAACTGTTGATTAGACATGGATCCACCACTATACTCCAGAGACAAAAGAACAATCCAAACAATGGACTGAAGCTGGAGGAAGTGCCCCAAAGGCAATAACAATTCAATCGGCTGGTAAGGTTATGGCAACGGTTTTTTGGGACTTCAAAGGTATTTTATTGATTGACTATCTGCAAAAGGGTAACACAATAAATTCAGAGTACTATTGCAACCTTTTAGATCAATTAAATGTACAAATTCGAGAAAAACGTCCTGGCTTACAACACAAAAATATAATTTTTCATCAAGACAACGCACCAGCACACAAGAGTGTTTTAACAATGACTAAAATCAACGAATTTAAGTACGAGTTGCTTGACCACCCACCTTATTCTCCTGATTTAGCTCCCAGTGACTTTTACCTGTTCCCAAATCTAAAAAAAATTCCTTGCTGGCAAGCGTTTTACCTCAAATGAAGATGCAATTACAGTTGAAAACCACTATTTTGAAGACCTTGAGGAAAACTTTATTAATCAAGGGATAGAATTGCTAGATAATCGTTGGACTAAGTGTATTGAAGTGTCAGGAGATTATATTGAAATATAAAAATATTTTTGAAAAACTAACTATTCTCTTTCATTGATAGGCTAAGAACTTTCCGAACCGCCCTCGTAGATAGGTAGATTTGGTGACGTCCCATTTCCTCCGAGACACAGCCACCCAAAATCTTGACGATAAATATTGGTACGAGGGCGACCGCAAAACTAACTGGCCAGGCACATTTTCGGTTTTACTAGCAACTTTTTCTGTTTTTTGTTCTTTAAAAGTAATCTTTTATAAGCCATCTGTCAAAATTTCCGAAATATTTAATGATTATTTTCTTTGTTACAGGTGATTGAAGTAAACAAGTTTTATAATTTTTGAAAAATGGAAAATAAAGAGTTTCGTGCGGTAATTAAACACTTTTATATGAAAGGTTATACGCCACAATTAATCAAAGATGAATTGGATTCTGTTCATGGTGATAATGCACCATCATACTCCACCGTGAAATCCTGGGTTCAACAATTTAAAATGGGTCGTTCAAGAACGGAAGATGAACAACGCTCTGGAAGACCGAAAACTGCTACTTCTATTGAAAACATTAGAAAAATATTTAATGAAGTGACTAAAGATAGACGAATAAAGCTCAGAGAACTTGCTGATATTGTTAAAATACACGAAAAACAAGTTTGGAGTATTTTACATGATGAACTTCTCATGAAAAAGCTATCAGCAAGTAGGGTGCCGCGTTTGTTGACTTTGCCCCAAAAAATCGTCCATTGGACCAATTCCGAGGAGCTTTTAGCGATTTATCAGCGTAATCCAATAGAGTTCTTGCGCCGATTCATAACTGTTGATGAAACGTGGATCCATCACAACATCCCAGGATGCAAAGAACAGTCAAAACAATGGATAGAAGCTGGTAAAAGTGGTCCCAAGAAGGCGAAAACTGTAAAGTTAGCAGAAAAAGTAATGGCCACAGTATTTTGGGATGCAAGAAGGGGTATAATATTTATTGATTATCTTGAGAAAGGAAAAACTATAAATAGTGAATATTATTGTGCATTATTGGATCGGTTGAGTGAAGAAATCAAGATAAAACGACCGCATTTAGAAAAAAAAAGTTCTTTTTTATCAAGATAATGCTCCTTCACACGCTGCATTTTTTTACTCAACAAAAACTGGCCGAATTACGATTTGAAATTGCTCCGCATCCACCATTTAGTCCAGATTTAGCTCCTTCTGATTATTTCTTGTTTCCAAATTTAAAAAAAAATCTCGGTGGCAAAAAATTTTCGTCCAATAGCGAGGTTATTGCTGAAACAGAGGCATATTTTGAAGGTCTTGAAAACTCTTATTTTTCGGATGGAATTAAAAAACTTGAAAAACGTTTGATGAAGTGTATTGAGTTGGAAGAAGATTATGTTGAAAAATAAATAATAATAATTCCAAAAAACGGTTCTTTTTATGTTAGGCCAGTAACCTTTGCGGTCGCCCTCGTAGAACTGAACATACCCCGTTAATGTCATATGGGTTTTGAAAGCTAACCTCAATAGCATAAGTCTGTAACGGGATATTATTAGCCGCATGTTCGTCTACCGATGCATACAAATGTTTGAGGAGACTGGAGATGCCAATGACTGCCACCGGTCGGGCCGCTCACGCTCTGTTCGAACACCGCATGCCATCAAAGCCGTTAAATCAAGAATTCACAGAAATCCGCTCCGAAAACAGAAAATCAAGGCCCGTGAGATGAATATCACGCAAAAGTCTATGAGTCGAATCATTAAAAAAGACTTGGGACTTTCAAACGACGTACCGGACATTTATTGACTGCAGCTTTAAAAAAAAAATAGGATTGAAAAATGCAAACGTCTTTTGGCGAAGCACGCTGAACAAATTTTTACCGTCCAGGACAAAATTTAACAAGCTAAATTATAGAGTGTATGCGCGGTCACCTAAGGAAGCATCTGAACTGATCCCAAGGGTGGAAAAGGGTCATCACCCAGCTTCAGTCATGGTTTGGTGGGGTATCTCTTACGATGGGGTCACTGACCTGCATTTCTGCGAACAAGGAGGCAACACATCGGCCAAAGTTTACCAAGAAACCGTTTTAGAAGCTTTTGTGAAGCCTCTTAACAATTCCCTCTTCCAAACCCAGCCATGGACTTTCCGGCAGGATTCTGCGCCGGCCCATAAGGCTAAAACGTCCCAGGCCTGGCTTCGAAACAATTTGCCAGCATTCATTTCCTCTGAAGAATGGCCCTCAGGCAGTCCAGATTTGAACCCATTGGATTACAAATTGTGGACGGTTTTAGAGGACAAGGTTTGTCACAAAAGATACCCCAACATTGGATTTCTTAAGACTGCTTTGGTTCAAGCTGAGGCCATTTTTCCAATGGACGAGGTTCGTGCAGCTATTGACGATAATCCAGTGCAACTTAAGGCGTGTGTAAAGGCAAAGGGCGGACATTTCGAATAAGTAGATTCTTTTTGGATACAACATACATCAATAAATATATTAAAAAATATTTGGTCCAAAAACATTCAGTACTTTTTATTTTACTGCATAAAACTTGTGTAACAGTATTTATGTCCCTACTATGAATATATCAATCTGTTGTGACTACCGATAATTGTTTTCTTCAACCGAAAGTGCAGTATCCTCTACTGAAAATTGCTGTGGGTACATCAACATTCGGTTGTAACGATGGAATACATGGATAGTACGTGAAACAACCAACATTTAATTGGCAAAAAATTCGGTAGTGGCAACAAATCTGTTACGTGTATAAAAAAAATCTTTTTAGTATGTGCATACGAATATATGCCCATTTCTATCTGAGTTTCTTGAAATTTTATTAATAAAAATTGTGTGAAGAAAACTTGAAAAGTAAGGTTTGCAACAGTAGTTTTCATTCGTTTGTGGAGAGCCTGGCCTTATAGAGTTCGGTTTTACTTTCAACAATTGCAGCAAGGCTTTCTGAAGAGGGTTGTCACGGACCCGAAATCATGATAAAAGTAGTGTGCAGCCACGAAAATCAATGTCGCTTTGCCATTTTGTTAAAAACTTGTCTTCTATTTAAATATAGAAGCAAGAGGTCTTGAGCCGGTTTAATCCCTGTTCAAATGAATAAATAACTTTAAATATTATAAAGCTAAACAAGTAAAAAAAAAGTAAAAGTTGGGCGTGGCCGACTATAAGATTCCCTACACAACTCTGTTATTCAAAGAATTAACCACCTCTGTCTGGAGTTAGTTATTAGTCGCACATAACGCACCATACACAACTTGAGCGTAATCGGGTATATTTTCTGGCTTCTAGAGTTGCAGGACCTCAAATCGGGAAGGACTTTTGTGTGGGGGCTAAACATTGACCAATATGGCAGAAAACTTTAATGTTGCAAGCTCGTTACGCTGCATGCGAAATTTAGTAGAAATCGGATACAAAATATGGCTTTGGGAACTGTAGATTCTGAAATCAGAAAGAACCTTTGTGTAGGACATGTGGTCCAGTTTCAAAACACTTATTAGATAATCATTGGGTATAATTTGTGGCGTCTAGAGTTGAACGACCCCAAATCGGCTAGGACCTTTGTGTGGGACCTAGTCGAAAACATAGACTTTTATAGACTTATTTCACCAGATATATGATTGGTCATTGCACTGTGCGAAATAAGGTGGGAATAAGGTGTAAAATCTAGTTTCTAGAGCTGTAGATCTTAAATCAGGAAGGATCTTTGTATGGGGGATATACGAAATATAAAACTGGGTGTTCCACTTTTACCACAATTGATAAGCGGTCGCTTATAACGTACCATTGAAAATTTGAGAATGACAGGACCTTCCAAATTTCACCAAGGACAGGCGGATGGGTTGGCATTGCTTAATGAAATCAGATAGTGATTCTGAGTCGATCGGTATACTTAACATAGGAGTTAAATCTATTCATTAAAGGTTTTGCAAACATCAGCAGTCATAATACTCTGTACCACGGTGTGGTGTAGGGTATAAAAAAAGTAGAAGAATGTATAGAAGATTCGTCCTGCCCGGTTGTCTACTTGTTACTTGCAAGACTTAAATGGCTTCTTTAGGTAAAACGAAGCAGCCGTTCTTAACTGAAAATGTATGCTGGGGTGTTATGGGTAGCACATGTGTTTGATTGGTAAGACTCTTGCATTTGCTAGAGCCGTATACGAGTATATGAAACTGTCGACAACGTTTCGTTTCTTTTATGAATGTTCAGTTGACCTAAATACACACTAAAACTGATAGATACAAGCGGACACCATCGCAAACGTGTACATAGAGACCACTGGCGTATAGACCACTGACACCTGAGGTGACCAAAGCACGCACACTTCACAAATAGTCATAAAACTTAAAAACAGAAGACGTTTTTAATTTTATGCATAGACATACATATATATTTGTAATGGGTAATCCATTTAGAGGTATTTTTTCAGAACAAAAAAAATATAAAAATTCAAATCAAGTGTGAAAACTTTATAGGTAATTTGAGAGTACATTTTGTGGCATTAATTTTTGAATATAATTTCCTTTCAATGTTGGCCGCAACTAGGCCTCAGAGCTTACATTCTGAGGGTCCAATTTTGGATGACTCGTTCGAGCATTTCGACCGGTATGGCTTTAATGACACGCGTAATGTTGGCTTTCAAAACCTGAATCGTAGCTGATTTGTCATCATAGACTTTGGACTTTACGTTACCCCCAAGAATAATGTCTAAAGATGTGATGTCACACGATCTAGGCGGCCAACTCAACTCACCTGCCTAAAGCGTGAAATTGATGCTTTTTGAAATGACCTCTCAGTAGAGAGCAGCTGTATGACAATTGACACCGTCCTGTTGAAACCAAGTGTCGTCAAGATTACGGGCTTCCATTTCAGGTAGCATAAAGATCGATATCATGGCGCGATAGCGAGCACCATTCACGGTTACGTTCCGGACATCACCATTTTTGAAAAATATGTAGCGATGATTCCACCAGCTTATGAACCGCACCAAACCGTGGTATTCTCTGGGTATTAGGGCACCTCTTGAACCTTTTCTTGTTGCTCTTCAGCCCAAATGGCGCAATTTTGTTTATTGACTTTGCTGTTAAGCCAGAAATGGGCCTCATCACTGAACAAAATTTTGGTCGAAAACAACGGATCCTCTCGTTTCTCACCGAACGCTCATTTCCATAATACAGTTGCCAACGTTTAAAATGTCATTTAAATGTCCTATTTAAATTACCAATAAAGATTCCACACTTGATTTGAATGTATATATTTTTTTGTTCTGAAAAAACACCTCTAGATGGATCACCCTATATACAGTCTTTTTAAACAGTGTTTTAAAAACGCAACAGTATTTGCAATAACATTTGCTATAGATTTCGTCGTGTTAACAGTAAAGCAAATATGATTGCAAAAGACTTATGCTCACAATAGTTTTGTAAGAGTTTTTGCATATAATGTGCCGTTATTCAAACGCATGCATTTTGCTTTATTTGTTTAATTTCTCAGTCTTACGAAGAAAAGAAAGAAAAAAAGGAAGTCCATAAAAGTTAATAAAAATATAAAACACAAGTATAAAATGCAGCAAAAGCTGTATTAATATTATTTCAAATACTGTATGCATTTAAAGTTTAAGGTTTTGTAAATGTTATCGATTTTCATTGGATTGAACGAAGATAGTATTGTCCACAGTACAAAATCATTTTTTCAATTTGTCAAATCTAGACAAGAGAGCAAAAAAATATAAAAAAAAACAAAAATAATTATTTCTTAACCCGTGAGCATTAATAAAATAAATAAAACCTAAATATTTAAAAAATAGTTGGAAATTATAACAGCCTAATTCACAATAGATGGCGTATGTTAACTTTAGCCATCCGTTATGAACAAGGATATTATTGCTTAATTGTATTCATAAGCTTGAAAAACTGTTACTAAAATAAGCTTATTATAAGCATGATTAGAAAAGGTTGTTCTACAATTACATTTTTAAGATTGTTGTATACTACAGACTAGAGAAGGGATCGTTTTTGTTCTTTGCTCTACTTAGTAGGGGCATAAATACTGTTACAACATTGAACACACCCATTTCAATAATAGAACTGAACATACCCCGTTAATGTCATATGGGTTTTGAAAGCTAACCTCAATTGCGTTAGTCTGTAATGGAATTTTAAAATTGTTTGCACATGTTCGTCTACCGATGCATAAAACTGTTTGAGACTGGAGATGTAACAGAGCTTGCGTGACCGCCACCGGTCGGGCCACCCACGCTCTGTTCGAACACCGCATGTCATCAAAGCCGTTAAATCAAGAATTCACAGAAATCTGCTCCGAAAACAGAAAATCGTGGCCCATGAGATGAAAATCACGCAAAAGTCCATGAGTCGAATCATAAAAAAAGACTTGGGGCTTTCAAACGACGTACCGAACATTTATTGACTGCAGCTTTTAAAAAAAAAATATGATTGAAAAATGCAAACGTCTTTTGGTGAAGCACGCTGATAACTTGCACAGAAAAATTTTGTTCACCGATGAAAAAAATTTTACCGTTCAGGAAAAATTTAACAAGCAAAATGATAGAGTGAATGCGCGGTCATCTAAGGAAGCATCTGAACTGATCCCAAGGGTGGAAAAGGGTCATCACCCAGCTTCAGTCATGGTTTGGTGGGGTGTCTCTTACGATGGGGTCACTGACCTGCATTTCTGCGAACAAGGAGTCAAAACATAGGCCACCGATGTTGTGAAGCCTCTTAGCAATTCCCTGTTCCAAAACCAGCCATGGACTTTCCAGCAGGATTCTGCGCCGGCCCATAAAACTAAAACGTCCCAGGCCTGGCTTCTAAACAATTTGCCAGCGTGCATTTGCTCTGAAGAATGGCCCTCAGGCAGTCCAGATTTGAACCCATTGGATTACAAATTGTGGACGGTTTTAGAGGACAAGGTTTGTCACAAAAGATACCCCAACATTGGATCTCTTAAGACTGCTTTGGTTCAAGCTGTGACCAATTTTCCAATGGACGAGGTTTGTGCAGCTATAGACGATTGGCCAGTGCGACTTAAGGCGTGTGTAAAGGCAAAAGACGGACATTTCGAAAAAGTAGATTCTTTTTGGATACAATAATAAATATATTAAAAAATATTTGGTCCAAAAACATTCTTTTTATTTTACAGCATAAAACGTGTGTAACAGTATTTATGTCCCTACTATGTAGTGTATAGTGCGGTCAACCAGCTAATCGATAACAAATGGGAGTGCATTTCTGGAGTCTAACATCCTAGTCAGGAATAAGACGACGGATATCAGTTGGATGTCCTACTGTCACCTATCAGCATCATCGCTCTCCTCTGAACACAATCAAGTAGCTCCAATAGCGATTTTGGAGCACCTGTCCATATATGGGAGTTGTAGTCTGATGAAGTCCTCTGCATGTGGTTGTCATATGACCGAAATCAAATTGCATTCCTAAAATTTAACATTTGCAATACACCTGGAATAAATTTAAACTCCATGCCTTAAATATTGTATTTTATTAATATAAAATTGTTATGTCCTTAATGGAAAACCTTGTAAATGGTGGTTCAACTTAAAAGCACGATGTTAATAGTAAAAAAAAAACAAAATGTTTTCAGAGAATTGTCTTAATGTTTTGTTATGATAAAGGATCTCCGTCAATTATGTGTAAAACAAAATATCGAATAAATGCTAGCCGCGGCTTCGGTGGCATACCTTTATCCGATGATAAAGGTATGCCACCGGCATACCTTTTAGACATAATGGAGCGGTAATGTCGTTAATGTGCCGAATTATCTCCACATTTAGCTCTTGAATTGTTCTTGGCTTATTGACATATACTTTTTCTTTAAAATGCCCCCAAAAGAAAGAAGTCTAACTGTGTCAATCAATTGATCGTGGCAGCCAATTAACATCGCCACGACGAGAAATAACATGACCATTGAATTGCCCGCGCAAACGAGGCATTGGCCGTGTTCTATTGGCAATTCGCTTAGGAGGTCGCTTACGAGATAATTTTAAACCATTGTACAGGCTGATCCATCTTGAGGTATTTTTTTCCACAGGGGTTTTTGCAGAGTTTACGTGGGAGTTGCGTTAAACCTTATTTTTTTCCTTTTCAGTATTGTTTGCCATTTCATCATAGAAAGACTTACACCGCAACAACGTCTCTAAATTGTGCAACTGAATTATGGAAATGAGAAACGAGAAGATCCGCTGCTTTCGAACAACGGTTTTAATCAGTGCTGAGGCCCATTTCAGGCTCAACGGCAACGTCAATAAATAAAATATCCGCATGAAGAGCAACCAGAAGAGGTTCAGGAGCTGTAAATACACCCAGAGAAAACCATGGTTAATGGGCTGGTGAAATCATCGGTCAATATTTTTTCAAAAATGATGATGGCCGGAACGTAACCGTGAATGGTGATCGCTGTCGCGCCTTGATATCGGACTTTTCCCACCTGAAATTGTATTTAGTTTCAACAGAACGGTGCCACTTGCGATACAGCAAACAATGGATTTATTGAGAGGTCATTTCAAAGAGCAGCTAATTTCACGTATTTCACCGGTAAGTTGGCCACCTAGATCGTATAGTATCACACCTATAGACTTTTTTCTTTGGGGCTACGCATAGTCCAAAGTCTACGCTGGCAAACCAGAAAAGATTTAGGTTTCGAAGCCAACATTACGCGTGTCATGAACGCCATACCGGTCGAAATGCTCGAACGAGTCATCCAAAATTGGACCTTTCGAATGGACATGCTGAGACTTAGTCGCTGTTAACATTTGAAGGAAATTATTTTAAACAAATAAATGACCAAAATGTCCTTTCGAATGAACAATAAAGAGTCCACACTTGATTTGATTTTTTGTTTTTTTTTTTGTTTTGATAAAAATACCGCTGGACCGATCACCCGATACAAGAATATACAAATTATTTTGTTTACATCAGGCTTTAGAAAATTTGCGTTAAGCCCGGTCGAGCCCGGTTATTACTCGCTTAGAGTATTTTTTTTTGAATAATTTTTTTTCTACAACTAAGAAATGTTCAGATCAAACTATGATGCATAAAGCCAATCAGTTCTTTCTTCTCAGTAAAGAAATTTTGAAAATTTCTTGTAAAGTTATAAAGTCATTGCCTTAGCGATCACAACCTCGTTTAATAAGTGGGTACCAATAGAACACGTCTATTGTTTCGTTGGCTGTGTAACAAGTGCCGACATCCTGTTGAAACCACATATCAGCCTCATTTTCTGGCTACAAGAAGTCCGTTATCATCTCGCGATAGCAAAACACCGTTCACGGTAACTTAAAGAAGTACAGCCCAATGACAGAACGAACTGGGCTAGCATGCATAGGTGTTTTTACATTTCCTGAAATTTCCTTACAATTCTCCCGCATGTGGAAAAATTTGGTCAATTATGCTGGCAAAAAAATCACGAAGTGCAAGAAATAGATATGATATGAACGACCAATTTCGTAAAGGGTTGCTATATGTATTTCTGGCCTAGGCAACACTAAGTGTTGTCTGGCGCCATCTGACATTTCCATTGTAAAGTTTGACATATTTTAGCAAAAACGTAGTCAGAACGTTTAGACGTACGACCATCATTTGTGTTGTTTACACTGACTTGAAAAAATCAATTTGGCAAAAAAATGGAATTAACTCGTGAACATTTTCGTGCGATCATTTGTCACAACTTTCGACGTGGATTAATTATCACAAGAGTGCATCGATGAACTTAAATCTTTGTATGGCGATGAAGCAACATCCTATAGCACTGCACAAAAACTGGTTTAATGAATTCAATCGTGGCCGACGCTCGCTCAAAGCCGAAGGTCGTCGAAAAACGGCCGTTGTGCCTGTAAACATTGATGCCGTGCGTGAACTGATATTGCAAGATCGTCATGTGACATACCGTGAGATAGAGGCATCCTTGGGCATTTCTTCCACGAACAAGAGATGACGAATCATTGTGCACCATGAAAATGCGAGCTCTCACACATCGGCTCAAACTAACGCCTTTTTAACCGGGAAAAACGTCAAACTGATGGGTCATCCGCCGTACAGCCCTGGCTTAGCACCCAATGACTTCTTTTTTTCCGCACATCAAGAAAAAAATGCGTGTTCAACGATTTTCGTCGGCAGAAGATGCTGTTGAAGCGTTCAAAAACCAAGTTTTGGAGTTGTCTCAGTCGAAGTGGAAAAACTGCTTCGACAATTGGTTTGAGCGCATGCAAAAGTGTATAAATCATGCTGGAGAATACGTTGAAAAACAATAAAACCTTTTTTTTAATAAATATTCACATTTTCATTATTAGACCAGAAATATACTTATAGTTAGTAGGGACATAAATACTGTTATACACGTTTTATGTTGTACAATAAAAAAGTACTGAATGTTTTTGGACCAAATATTTTTTAATATATTAATTTATGTATATTATATCCAAAAAGAATATACTTATTCGAAATGTACGCCTTTTGCCTTTACACACGCCTTAAGACGCACTGGCCAATCATCAACAGCTGCACGAACCTCGCCCATTGAAAAATTGGCCACAGCTTGAACCAAAGCAGTCTTAAGAGATCCAATGTTGGTGTATCTTTTTTGACAAACCTTGTCCTCTAAAACCGTCCACAATTTGTAATCCAATGGGTTCAAATCTGGACTGCCTGAGGGTCATTCTTCAGAGGAAATGAACGCTGGCAAGTTGTTTTGAAGCCAGGCCTGGGACGTTTTAGCCTTATGGGCTGGCGCAGAATTCTGCTGGAAAGTCCATGGCTGGTTTTGGAACAGGGAATTGTTAAGAGGCTTCACAACAGCTTCCAAACGGTTTCTTCGTAAACTTTGACCGATGTTTTGACTCTTTGTTCGCAGAAATGCAGGTCAGTGACCCCAGCGTAAGAGATACCCCACCAAACCATGACTGAAGCTGGTTGATGACCCTTTTCCACCCTTGGCATCAGTTCCTTAGATGACCGCGCATACACTTTATCATTTTGCTTGTTAAATTTTTCCAAAATTTGTCTGTGCAAGTTATCAGCGTGCTTCACCAAAAGACATTTGCATTTTTCAATCCTATTTTTTTTAAAGCTGCAGTCAATAAATGTCCAGTACGTCGTTTGAAAGCCCCAAGTCCCAAGTCTTTTTTAATGATTCGACTCATGGACTTTTGCGTGATATTTAACTCACGGACCATGGTTTTCTGTTTTCGGAGCGGATTTCTCTGAATTCTTGATTTAACGGCTTTGATGACATGCGGTGTTCGTACGGAGTGTGGGCGGCCCGACCGGTAGCGGTCTTTCACATCTTTAGTCTCCTCAAACAGTTTTATGCATCGGTAGACGAACATGCGGCTAATCCCTAGTGCTAATATTGAAATGGGTGTGTTCAATGTTGTAACAGTATTTATGTCCCTACTAAGTATATAACAGCCCTCGTAAAAGGCCTCAACAATGTATACTTCTACATATTTGATCACTGAAACAAAAAAGTTAAACTAAGAAGGGTATAAATCCTGACGTTAAGTTCTGACTCACAATTAACATCGTGCATTATAGTTGCACCACGCTTTATGAAAATAGCACGAAATGCGTAATCATGTTTCTGGTAAACCTAATAAAGCCTTTACTAGTTTAAAGATCTGATATAATACACAATAATACAGATCGTTCTTTTTTTCATCAAAAACCCCGCAAAGTCCTGGATTCTCTTACGAGGGCGGTTCTTAGCCTAGCGCGGTATAAACAGAAAAAATTTAATTGTTTTGGAAACTTCCATCTCTTCCTTCATATAGAAACAGGTGTTCACAAAAGACGCATCCGCGATTTTTTTACAAAGAAAAAATTAGAAATGCGTGGTGTCATTAAATATTTACATAAAAAAAGGTTTATCGGGACAAGAAATTCATAATGATATGGTGAATGTGTTAGGTGAAAGTGTTCCTTCATATGCAACAGTAAACAATTGGGTTGCTGAATTTAAACGTGGTCGTACAAGCATTGAAGATAAACCACGTAGTGGACGTCCAAAAACAGCAACAACAACAGAAATTGTAGCCAAAGTGCATGATATGGTATTAAATGATCGACGAATAAAAGTGCGTGAAATAGCTAATATCATGGGCATCTCAAATGATCGAGTCCATTTAATTTTGCATGAAGAACTACAGATGAAAAGGCTTTCTGCAAGATGGGTGCCGGACTTGTTAACAGTCGACCAAAAACGCATAAGAATGAACATTTCTCAAGCTTGTTTGGATCGTTTTCAGCGAAATAAAATGGATTTTAAGCGTCGTTTCATAACTGTTGATTAGACATGGATCCACCACTATACTCCAGAGACAAAAGAACAATCCAAACAATGGACTGAAGCTGGAGGAAGTGCCCCAAAGAAGGCAAAACAATTCAATCGGCTGGTAAGGTTATGGCAACGGTTTTTTGGGACTTCAAAGGTACTTTATTGATTGACTATCTGCAAAAAGGTAAAACAATAAATTCAGAGTACTATTGCAACCTTTTAGATCAATTAAATGTACAAATTCGAGAAAAACGTCCTGGCTTACAACACAAAAAAATAATTTTTCATCAAGACAACGCACCAGCGCACAAGAGTGTTTTAACAATGGCTAAAATCAACGAATTAAAGTACGATTTGATTGACCACCCACCTTATTCTCCTGATTTAGCTCCCAGTGACTTTTACCTGTTCCCAAATCTGAAAAAATTCCTTGCTGGCAAGCGTTTTACCTCAAATGAAGATGCAATTACAGTTGTAAACCACTATTTTGAAGACCTTGAGGAAAACTATTTTAATCAAGGGATAGAATTGCTAGATAAGCGTTGGACTAAGTGTATTGAAGTTTCAGGAGATTATATTGAAAAATAAAAATATTTTTGAAAAACTAACTATTCTCTTTCATTGATAGGCTAAGGACTTTCCGAACCGCCCTCGTATATCCTCGTTTGTAAAGTTGGCCACCTCGCAGATGTAAAATATTAACTTTAAAGTGCACCACCATATGTACTTTAGTTCTACGAACCGGATAGAAAAAAAATAAAATATGGAATAGTGAGAGGACAGATGAAACTATTTAAGTACGGCTACAAAATTGTACCACCAGTGCAACAAATTGAAATTGTACAAAGTGACGTCGTCTCTGAAACATTTGTCAATTTTAGTCGCAGCACTTTAAAGTACGGCATTCATTGCGAAGAGTGAAGAGGGGGGGGGGGGGTGTGGAGGAAAACAAGGCTTAACAGATGGAAATGCTAAATTGTCCGCATGTGTGCATCAGCTTTTGACCAATAAAAACATTTGACATGATTTCCTAATTTCCTTTTGTCTTTTTGCTTTCCATGTGTGTAGCATGTGTGTGTGCTTGTATTGCCGATGAAGTCAAACGGCGCGAGAGGGATGGATACAATTCTCAATTCTGAGAAATTTGCATCATATTTTTGTCAGTGCACAATTGATGCCGGCCTACATTTGACTACTGCTAAACTGATGTGTTGGTGATGCCTCTGTCATATCGTTCAACATTTTGGCCCAACTTTATGACGACGGCGAGATGACGATGATTTGGCTGTGGATGTGGATTTTGATGTGAATGTTGCCATTGCTGTTGCCCAGACTGTGTGATAAGCTTGATTTTTGTGTTGATGTGATGATTTGTGTACACGTTTCGAGAGAGAGAGATGGAGATGGAGATTTGTGTGTTTCATTTACGTTTCAAATGCCAGATTTGGATGAATAGCTTTGTCAATTGGCCGTCAGGCGTTTATTTTCCAAGGAATACGGTATATCTGCCATAAATTTCCATATGACCAATCCGTGCATTTGCCAAAAATGAGTTTATGGCAATAAATGCCAATGCAACGTAATGAGGTAAAATGGCAACAGCTCCGTAGCATGTTAGGTTTTCCCAATACCTGAATAAAAAATACACTTGTCTTAAATTATTCAGCTGACTACATAAAATATAATTAATATACTTTATACAGATCAAGACCTAAAGTTTTAGTAGAGTAGAGCCTAAACTAAAGATAAGCGAGTTACAACAAATGCACCAAAAAGATACAATATCGTAACTGCAACAATAAAATGTTCTCTACAATAAAAAATATGTTTGGCACAACTACTTACTTAATTTTCACAACATCCCACTAAGGAACCAGGGGAAACTTCTCTCAACTCTGACTAGGACCAGAGAGTCCAAAACCGAAAACAGTCATTCTTCCACACGACGGTTTTCGGGTTTTTGGTTGTTGTAAGAAAACGCAGAGAAACTTTATAATTTTAAAGTACGAAATATGTAACAAATCAAAAATATTTAAGCTTAACCCACATTTAAGTGAAACGATCGACTTCGAATCAATGATATCTGTTTGCCCGATTTTCTGTATGCTGCTGTCTACCTAAAACTTGAAATTTGGCAGAGTTAAATTTTTTGGACAACGGGCGGAGGCTGTTGACTTTTGAACTTGGACCTTTAAAATTGTTTTTTAGTTTAGTGGAAGGATAACATCCAATCGTCAAAGGTCTTAAAGGTCGATGAATTTAATAAATACTATATTTTCTATTTAAGATTTGAAATCAAGCGTCAATATAATTCGTGTTATCAAATTGGAAAAGAGTACATGTATTAAACAACTTTAAGTTTGTGGACTTTTTAAGCATTTTGCAATTTAAGTACAGTAAAGATATCAACCTGTACCCTTATGGGGTGTAGGCTATAAAATACAATATTTTAAACGGACTCATTTGAAGAAAATATAATTTCATGAATATGGATACGAAACATTTGACACGGACTCATAATGCTGGGCAAAGACGGAATTATCGTTATACTTAGTAGGGACATAAATACTGTTACAACATTGAACACACCCAATTCAATAGTAGAACTGAACATACCCCGTTACTGTCATATGGGTTTTGAAAGCTAACCTCAATAGCGTTAGTCTGTAACGGGATTTTAAAATTGTTTCAACTGTCATCATGGAGTGGTCAGATAATGAAAACCGTATCGCTGTAATAGCGCTTTTTAAGTGTGAAATGAAAAAAAAAGATATTTTCAAAACGCTCCGGCCACTAGGGATGTTCGTATACCGATGCATAAAACTGTTTGAGGAGACTGGAGATGTAAAAGACCGCCACCGGTCGGGCCGCCCACGCTCTGTTCGAACACCGCATGTCATCAAAGCCATAAAATCAAGAATTCACAGAAATCCGCCCCGAAAACAGAAATCATGGACCGTGAAATGAATATCACGCAAAAGTCCATGAGTCGAATCATTAAAAAAGACTTGGGACTTGGGGCTTTCAAACGACGTACCGGACTTTTATTGACTGCAGCTTTAAAAAAATAGGATTGAAAAATGCAAACGTCTTTTTGTAAAGCACGCAGGTAACACTGTGGAACATTTTTGGGGGGTGAGAAATTCCAAGTCAGGGTGATGGTACTAGGTCAGTATATTAAAACCCTCAAAGGGTTTTGCGTTCGTATGTGCCAGTTTTTTTATGACCATTTACATTTTTTCCTTATCTTGATGTTTTTTCGCTTAGTTGTAAAATGTTGGCAAAAACGTAGTTTGACATAACTCGAGAACGACTAGTTCGATTTTGCTGAAATAAACGCAAAACGCACATACGAACGCAAAACCCTTTGAGGGTTTTAATATACTGACCTAGTACCATCACCCTGACTTGGAATTTCTCACCCCCCAGATTGGCTGTTGTACTGTGTAACTTGCACAGAAAAATTTTGTTCACCGATGAAAAAAATTTTAACGTTCACGAAAAATTTAACAGGCAAAATGATAGAGTGTATGCGCGGTCATCTAAAGAAGCATCTAAACCAGTAGTCGGCAAAGAGAGGGCGCGGCGCCCGTTCGTTTTCTCTTTGCTGACGTACATGTGCACACACATTGTAGAGAATAAAACAACATTAATCAGTCTCGCTTGAGCATTCAAGAAGGCAGGTTGTGTAGTCGCATGTTTCTCAAAAACAGTGTTGCCACAAAATTAAAATTTTCCCTATCAGTATGTTTAACGGGGAATATGAATTAAATTTTTTATTTTCAGAAAATTATTTTGGCAAACCAGAATGTTTGGTGTGCCAACGTGCGTTGTCACGTATAAAAAAATACGATATGCAAAGGCATTATAATACATTCCACGAAGAATATGAAATTATGACTGGTGATGCAAGAGAAGCCCTTATTATTAAACTTAAAAAAAGTTTTTATGAAAAATTTATGGTAGATGCAAGTAGATGCAATTACATCAATAAAGAAACAGTCGAGATTTGTTTAAAAAGAAAAGCATCTTTTGTTGTTGCTGCGTGTCTTGCTAAACGTTGCCGCCCTTTTGAAGATGGCGAATTTTTTCAAGGAGCTAAGCAATGATGTTTTGAAATGTTTTGGCGAAAAGTCTGAAGAAATGCGGAAAATTATTAATGATATTCCCCTGTCCTCTCGCACAATTGTTCGACGGACGGAAAATATCAGTGCGTTTATATTTGCAAGCATTAAGAAAAGAATGCTTAACTGCAAATTTTTTTCTATATGCCTGGATGAATCCACAGATATGAACGACATATGTCAACTAATTATTTATATAAGATCTGTAAATGAAAATTTTGACGTACACGAAGAAATGTTTTCTCTGTATGGCTTACACAACAGTGTAACAGGAAAACTTATTTTTGATATTGTAAACGAAAATGTTCTTTCTTTTACAGATAAGAATAAGTTTTGTTCTGTATGTACGGATGGTGCCAATGTAATGGCGGGCAAAAAAGATGGTTTTGTTGGAAATTTGATGAAAAGTAATTTATATATATATAAAATTTTCATTGCATTATTCACCAACAAGCCTTATTTTCAAAAAGCTTGAACGTAACGTATACAATGAAAATTGTGGTCAAAATTGTAAACAAAATAAGAGGAGGTCATAACGCCTTAACTCATTGAAAATTTAAAGATTTTCTTGAAGCCGTCCATGCTGAATATGGAGATTTTTATTTTTAAATTGGGTCTTTCATATGAAATCTTACTGGCAACACCGGTTTATGGTGAGTGCGAGAAATCATATAACGCATACAATCGCAAATTGCATTAGTATAGGTTGCCGACCACTGATCTAAACTGATCCCAAGGGTAGAAAAGTGTCATCACCCAGCTTCAGTCATGGTGAGGTGTCTCATACGATGTGGTCACTGACTTGCATTTCTGCGAACAAGTAGTCAAATCATCGGCCAAAGTTTACCAAGAAACCGTTTTGGAGGCTGTTGTGAAGCCTCTTAACAATTTCCTGTTCCAAAACCAGCCATGGACTTTCCAGCAGCTAAAACGTCCCAGGCCTGGCTCCGAAACAATTTGCCAGCGTTCATTTCCTCTGAAGAATGGCCCTCAGGCAGTCCAGATTTGAACCCATTGGATTACAAATTGTGGACGGTTTTAGAGGACAACACGCAGAAAAAAGATGGTTGGGGTAACAATATTCGAAGAGCATCATACTATTGCTGGTTATATGGTTGTGTCACAACAATATTATGATCTTCACAACAATAGTATGGTTCACACACAACCATACTATGATGCACATACCAATATTATGGTCCTCACAACAATAGATTTATTTACATACAACCATACTATGATCCCCACAACCATATTATTATTCACATTCAACCATACTATGATCCCCACAACCATATTATGATCCTCATAACCATAGTATGTTTAACGTACAACCATAGTATGACTTACACACAATCATACTATGTTTTTTGTAAAGATTGGATTAAGCTGTTACTTAAAAATAAAGAAGTTTATTAAGTAAATTATGTAATTAAATAGTAAAAACATATTTATTAAAAATATTTCAGTTATACTAATTCGTAGTTTTGTTTCGAAAAAATTTAATTATTTTTACTATTATTGCGTAAGATTCGTAAAAATAACATTGTCAAATTAAAAAAAAAATATGGGTTTGCCGGTATGATTGCCGTAATCATGTTATTGTTAACATAAAACAGATGAAAACAATACTTGTATCCCACCAACCATATTTATATTGTTGCTACAACCATATTTTCATTTTTAAATTTGGCAATAATACTATTGTTACATTTTAACAATAATAATATTGCCGCAATCATACTATTGTCAATTTAAAATTCAAAAAAACAATACTGTGGTTGCTACGACCATACTTTTATTGCAGAGAACATACTATTGTTGCCGTGACCATATAGTAACCATATATTTTCTCTGCGTGCAGGTTTGTCACAAAAGATACCCCAACATTGGATCTTTTACGACTGCTTTGATTCGAACTGTGGCCAATGCCAAAATCAATGGACGAGGTTCGGTCAGCTATTAACGATTGGCCAGTGCGACTTAAGGCGTGTGTAAAGGCAAAAGGCGGACATTTCGAATAAGTAGATTCTCTTTGGATACAATCAATAAATCAGTAATCAGTAATCAATAAATATATTACAAAGTATTTGGTCCATAAACATTCAGTACTTTTTATTTTACAGCATAAAACGTGTGTAACAGTATTTATGTTCCTACTAAGTAAATCTGATTTTTTAAATTAAAAAGTTTACAATGCACGACATTTAAATCTTGGAATAGAGGTGAGTCGACTTTACATGATTTACGACACTTGAATGGTATTTCCTCTGCAGTAGAGTGGCAAAAGAGGTAATATTATTGTAATGCCTGTCTCTTGGGACAATTATTTCTCAAAACCAATAATTTTAATGAAAATGCGTAAAAAATTCCCCATTTGCAATTAAATTACAAGTGCATATGTATCTGTAGCGTATATTAGGGTGGCCGATGTCTTTTAATTTTAACTAAAACTCTTTACACCCAAAATATGTTTGGTGGTTCGTTATTAGCGTCCATTTATTAAGTGTGGTGAAACTGGACCACATTGGTCCATATGTTCGTATAGTCCCCATACCAAGAACCTGCCCGATAAGAGAACCTACAGCTCTCAAAGCCATATATTTCATCCGATTTTAACAAAATTTCGCACAGAGTCTTACGAGTGGCCAACACCTATTTTTGGTACAATTTGTGCAATTGGTTGGTTACATTTTAAGGGCCGATGTTGATTTGTCGCGCCAAAGAGCTATTGTTTCGTTAGCTGTGTGGCAAGTGGCACCGTCCTGTTGAAACCACATATCGCCCACATCCATATCTTCCAATTCGGGCCATAAAAAGTTCGTTATCATCTCAATGGTGTTCGCTACCATTCACAGTAACTGCTTGACCGGCCTCATTTTGGAAAAAAATACAGACTGATAATGCTAAGCTATTGTTTCGTTAGCTGTGTGGCAAGTGGCACCGTCCTATTGAAACCACATATCGCCCACATCCATATCTTCCAATTCGGGCCATAAAAAGTTCGTAATCATCTCACGATAGCGAACACCATTCACAGTAACTGCCTGACCGGCCTCATTTTGAAAAAAATACGGTGCGCTGATGACGCCAGCCCATAAACCGCACCAAATAGTCACTCTTTGTGGGTGCATTATTTTTTTCGACAATCACTCTTGGATTTTCATTCGCCCAAATGCGGCAATTCTGCTAATTGACGAATCCACTGAGGTGAAAATGTGCCTCATCACTGAAGATGATTTTCTTCGAATATTGATTTTCATAAGCCTGAATAACTTTAAAGCCTTGCTCGCTTATGTAAATTTCCATGGTTCAAATTGAGTTAGTATGAAATTGAGAAATATTAAATAAAATGCAGAAAAAAAATCTGACGTTTAGGTGTGGTACACATTCAACATCGGCCCTTAAAATTTAACTACCCTTTATATATCGGTCCTAGCTTTCTAACAGCTACAACACAAAGGTTCCTTTCGATTTGAGGATCTGCAGCTATAGGAGCCTTAAATTACCGCCGATTACGGCGAAATTTTGGTAGGTATTTTCTGAGCTACCATTTATTAACTGAGGTGAAACTGGACCACAAACGTCCATACTTTTCTATAGCCTTTACACAAAGTTTTTTTCTCGGTTGTAGGATCTGCAGCTTTAAAAGCCACATTTTACATTCGATTCCGACGAAATTTCGCATGGAGCGATACTAGCGACCAACACACATGTTCTGTAACATTGGACCATATTGGTCCTTCTTTTTGAATATCCCTCATACAAATGTCCCTCCCAATTTTAGGACGTGCAGCTTTGGAAGCTACAAATTGTACTCCATCTTGCTCAAATTAAGTATGGTATGTTACACTCGTAAGAGACAAATAATAAACGTTTACTATTAAGTCCGACCATGCTCAAGCTCCAGACAAATGTGTCTAATCCTCTCAATATAACAGACGTCTAGGATATCTCATAGTTGGCCAAGTCCGATTTACGACTTTCCTTACTGATTTTTATTTATTTTATAGTTTTGGCTGAGATAAGTGTTGAACGCATGTTTTCGATTTAGTAGTGAAATGAAGTTCGGGGATATATAGGGTGATCCAACTAGAGGTATTTTTTCAAAACAAAAAAAAATATAAAAATTCAAATTAAGTGTGGAATCTTTATTTGAAATTCGAAACTACGCCTCAGGGTTTCCATTCTGAGGATCCAATTTTGGAAGACTCGCTCGAGCATTTCGACCGGTATGGATTTAATGACACGCGTAATTTTGGCTTCCAAAACCTGAATCGTAGCTGGTTAGTCAGCATAGACTCCGGACCTTACTTAACCCCAAAGAAACATGTCTAAAGGTGTGATATCACTCGATCTAGGCGGCCAACTCACCTGTCCAAAACGTAAAATTAGCTGCTTTTCGAAATGACCTCTCAGTAGATCCATTGTTTAAGCAGCTGTATGGCAAGTGGCACCCTCCTGTTGAAACCAAGTGTCGTCAAGATAACGGGCTTCAATTTCAGGTAACATAAAGATCGATATCATGGCGCGATAGCGAGCACCACTCAGGGTTACGTTCCGGCCATCATCATTTTTAAAAAAGAAATGCATTGATGATTCCACCAGCGTATAAACCGCAACAAACCGTGGTTTTCTCTGGGTATAATGGCACCTCTTGAACCCCTTCTTGTTGCTCTTCAGCCCAAATGCGCCAATTTTGTTTATTGACTTTGCCGTTGAGCCAGAAATGGGCTTCATCACTAAACAACATTTTGGTCGAAAACTGCGGATCTTCCCGTTGTTGCCAACATTTGAAGGTAATTATTTTAAAAAAATTAATGGGATAAAGTGGCCTTTCAAAATACCAAAAAAGATTCCACACTTGATTTGAATTATATATTTTTTTGTTCTGAGAAAAAATACCTCTTGATGGATCACCCTATATAATGCTCGGCCTGACCGAACTTAACCACGTTTTTATTTGTTGTGCATTGGACTTGTTGTGCACCTTATAGCACTTCTAATATGGTCTTGTAAATCATTGCCGGTATTCCGTCAGCTACTGCGGCTTTGTTAGGATATTTCTGTTTTTACCTCTTTCTGCGAGGTTGGACAGTGAACCCAATCATCTGTGATTGGCAGCGTGTGGTGTCATCGGCAAGGTCTTCAGCCGCTTATAAATTAAAAAAATTCTCCTTCCTTATTCTAAGCACACTCGACATATTAGTTACTATAGGACCGTAAGAAACAGATATATTAGAAAAAACAATTCAGGCGCACCCTAACATGCCCACATTCATACATGCACATGGACGAATGGGTTTGTTCTGCGAGAATGCAAAAAAAAACCCTTCAGAAGGAAACATAAAAAATCATCCCTCTTCAAATTGTTATAATTGCATCATAAGCACTTTATTAAAAAAATATAATGTATGCTGCTGCGCGCCCGCCCGATTTATATTTCTTTTGTCTTGTCTTCATAGTCGTCATGAACACTTCGAAAAAATTAAATTACTTTTTGTGCGAATGGCGGCGGATGGAACAAAACCGCTTTAAAAGCTTTTTTTAAATTAAACTGCAGCCGCATAAGTACATTCAAGTACACAAATGTATGTTGACGGATGATGGATGCTTTCTATGTGCGAACGCAGTGAACGACGTGCTTTTCCGGTAACGAGATTTATATTTTTATTGCGGATAACCACTCAGTACACGGGCACTCTTCCAATATGACGGGTTAACGATTCCCCACGAACAGAGTTTAGTGGTAAATAAACCCTCCCAATTATTGTCAAACTCTGTGGAATTTTAAGTCGAGTGATTTTAATCAGTTATTAGAAGAAATGTGGTAGAACATTTGAATGTATGTGTTCTGGGAAAATCTGTAATATATATAAGATATGTTGAATTAGATAGTGGAGACAACATGTTAGACAACTTCATATCCATTTTCATTAAAATATTTTCTCAAATTTAATTACTCCTGAAGAGTTAGTGGATGTTTTTTTTCAAAATTTGAATTTGGACAAAGGTGAGAGTTAATTTTTGTAATAAAAAGGTGATCAACCTAGAGGTATTTTATCCAATAAGGGGTTTTCAGAGATTACGCGTGTGTTGAGTTTAACTTTATTTATTTTTCTTTTCAGTATTGTTTGCCATTTCATCATGGAAAGACATAACGATATACCTTTACGTCGCCGTTTCAGTGTTTGGATTCTTCAAAAGCTCGAAGAAGATTCGCTGTTTTCGACCAAAAATTTTGTTAAGTGATGGGCCCATTTTTGGCTTAAGGCAACGTCGATAAACAAAATTACCGCATTTAGGCTGAAGAGCAACCAGAAGAGGTTCAAGAGCTGTCATTAAGCCCAAAGAAAACCACGATTTGGTGCGGTTTATGGGCTGGTCCATATTTTTTTAAATATGGTCCATATTTTTTTAAACATCATACGAGTATTAGGCTTTTTGCTACCTGACGACGGTGCTACTTTTCATACAGCTGCTGAAACAATGGATCTATTCAGAGGTCATTTCGAAGAGCAGATACTTTCACGTTTAGGACCTTTATATGTTTCTCTTTGGGACTGCGAAAAGTCCAAAGTCTATGCTAGCAAACCAGCTACGATTGCGGTTTTAGAAGCCATAATGTAAAGGAAAATATACGAGTATTAAAAAAAGAAATGACATAAAATGTCTATTCGAATGAACATTAATGATTCTATACTTGGTTTGAAATTTGAATTGACTTTATCTAGATTTATAAGTATAACCCGATATAAGAATTTTGACCATTTTTTGATATGTAAAATTGTTAAGACTCTATGTGCAGTGAAACTCCCTATGCAATCGTACAGGGTTTTCCATTAAGGACATAACACAAAATATTTAAGATATAGAGTTCAAATTTATTCAAGATGTAGTGCAAATGTTACATTTTATGATCACCTCGAGAATAGAACGCTGTACACGGGCGATCTATTCTTTGGACCTAATTTTTCACCACTCGTGCACACAATTCGACCGGAACGTTGGCAATTTCGCGTTGGACGTTGTCTCTGAGCTTGTCTAAAGTAGTTGGCTTGTTGGCATATACCAAATACTTGATGTGGTCCCATAAAACGAAATCAACCGGAGTTATATCGCAGGAACGAGTTGACCAATCGACCGGACCATTTCTCGAGATAACACGTGCCTTTCAGTAAATCGATTGTAACGCGTGCTGTGTGGCTAGTGGCACCGCCTTGTAGAAACCATATATCGGCGATGTCCAGCTCACCCAATCCTGGCCAAAAATAATTTTCTACCAGGACACGAAAGCGGTCTCCATTGGCGGTGAAACGACGATTGTTTTCATCGACGAAAAAATACGGCTTAATCACACCTCTGACATGAAAATAACACCACACAGTAATTTTTTGCGGATGCAATTGTGTCTCTTGAAGCACATGTGGGTTTATTGCTTTCCAATAACGCATATTTTGTTTATTGACAAAACCACTCAGCCAGTAATGAGCTTCATCGCTGAAGATGATTTTTCGATAAAATTCTGGATTTTTGTGAAACTTTGCCAGAGCCACCGACTCAGAATTTTGGTAGAAATTTTAAAAATTAAGTAAACTTTTCCATGATAAAAATTTTGACTTCGACTAACGTTTGACACTAAAAAAAATCATTAAAAATGTTGAAAGATACGAAATCGTTATGTCTCTATTGGAAAACCCGTTACATGTTATTCGTAAATTTCGTGTATTTTGTAAGAAGTTTTTATGAATGTAGAAACTGGTTTCTAAAAAAAGTTGTTTTAAGAGGCTTCTTAAAAATTTCGTAATTTTTCTCTCATATGCAACATGAAAAGCTTCTTATTTTGTGTGAAAAGTCATCGTAAAAATTTTATTCGCAATCTTTAGGAAAATGTTCGTATACATTTCGTAATTTCGTTATTCATATGAATTACTAAAATGTGGTTATATTGTATGAAATGACTTCAAAGGAAATTTATTCGTCATTTTTAAGAAAAGAATTATCTATAATTCTCACTAATTACTATGAATTCCATAGGCAATACATTTTACTATTTTTTTACGTTCAAGTTCAATGTTCGTGTCATAATAATTATAAAAGACCAAATAAACGTACACAAAACGAAAAAAACTTTTTCATTTGTTTTTTGTTTACATTTATTTGGAGTTTTATAACTATTATGACTTTTGGTACAGTTTTTATTCTGACTGAAGAACTCTGTTGTTTCTTTTTCAGAATATTAGAATACAGAAAATGTTATGTTATATTGCTTGTGAAAGTTTTGCATAAGAATTATGAATAAATTGTATTATAATACAAGGGCGACCGCAAAAGTAACTGGCCTAACATAAAAAGAACCGTTTTTTTGGAATTATTATTATTTATTTTTCAACATAATCTCCTTCCAACTCAATACACTTCATCAAACGTTTTTGAAGTTTTTTAATTCCATCCGAAAAATAAGATTTTTCAAGACCTTCAAAATATGCCTCAGTTTCAGCAACAACCTCGCTATTGGACGAAAATTTTTTGCCACCGAGAATTTTTTTTAAATTTGAAAACAAGAAATAACCAGAAGGAGCTAAATCTGGACTATATATATGGTGGATGCGGAGCAATTTCAAATCGTAATTCGGCCAGTTTTTGTTAAGTTAAAAATGCAGTGTGTGAAGGAGCATTATCTTGATGAAAAAGAATTTTCATCTTAATTTCTTCACTCAACCGATCCAATAATGCACAATAATATTCACTATTTATAGTTTTTCCTTTCTCAAGATAATCAATAAATATTATACCCCTTGCATCCCAAAATACTGTGGCCATTACTTTTCCTGCTGACTTAACAGTTTTCGCCTTCTTGGGACCACTTTTACCAGCTACTATCCATTGTTTTGACTGTTCTTTGCATTCTGGGATGTAGTGATGGATCCATGTTTCATCAACAGTTATGAATCGGCGCAAGAACTCTATTAGATTAAGCTGCTAAATCGTTAAAAGCTCCTCGGAATTGGTCCAACGGACTATTTTTTGGGGCAAAGTCAACAAACGCGGCGGATAGTTTTCGGTTAGCTTTTTCATGTGGAGTTCGTCATGTAAAATACTCCAAACTTGTTTTTCGTGTATTTTAACAATATCAGCAGCATTTTAACAATATCAGCTCTGAGCTTTATTCGTCTATCTTTAGTCACTTCATTAAATATTTTTCTAATGTTTTCAATAGTAGTAGCAGTTTTCGGTCTTCCAGAGCGTTGTTCATCTTCCGTACTTGAACGACCCATTTAAATTGTTGAACCCAGGATTTCACGGTGGAGTATGATGGCGCATTATCACCATGAACAGAATCCAATTCATCTTTGATTAATTCATATAAAAGTGTTTAATTTACCGCACGAAACTCTTTATTTTCCATTTTTCAAAAATTATAAAACTTGTTTACTTCAATCACCTGTAACAAAGAAAATAATCATTAAATATTTCGGAAATTTTGACAGATTGCTTTTAAAAAACAAAAAAAAGTTGCTAGTAAAACAGAAAATGTGTCAGTCCAGTTAGTTTTGCAGTCGCCCTCGTATGTAATCATTTCATGAAAAACACGTAATATTTCATATAAAGTATGAAACTACGTATTTAAACGTATTAAACAAATTCAAAAAAATATGAAAGAAATTATTAAACAATAAAAAATCATCCATAAGTTCCTAAAAATCACGAATTACGAAAAAGTGCCACAAAAAATATGTTAGCATTTTATGAAAACCGCGCAATATTTTGTAGAAAATATGAAACTACTTCATAAAAGGTTTCATACCAAATTCTAAAAAAGAAATTATTAGACAATAAAAAATCATCCATAAGTTCTTAAAAATCGCGAATTTGTATAATCAATGTACAGGGTGCGGCTAAAGTTACTATATGATGTAAAACAATTGTAACTTCTTTGCTTGCGAGTATTTAACTTTTTCTTTTTTCCTATTTCAGAAATTAAACTTGGTAGAATATTTAAAAATGGAACGCTATACAATTGGGCAAAGAACTAAGATTGTTTTTCTATTCATTGAAAATCATCGTTCGATAATTAATACTCAACGTGCATACAGAAGATTTTATGGTGTAAGAACTGCTCCAACTGGTCCAACCATTCGTTCGTTGGTGAATAATTTTGCTGAATATGGGACTGTCGGAGATTCAAGACGTACAGACCTCGAACTGGCAGATCGACCGAAAATATTGATGCTGTGCGACAGAGCGTCGAAGAAAATCTGGAGACATCAACGAGAAGACGATCTTCCCAGTTGCAGCTTTCTGACGGCACTCTTCGGCAAATTTTAAAACACGATTTGCACCTCTTCCCTTACAAAATCCAACTAGTCCAAAAACTAAAACCTGAGGACTTCGTATTGCGCTTGGAATATGCTAGAGCAGTTTTAAATCTCGTTGATCAAAATGAAATTTCTTTGTCAAATTTAATGATGACCGACGAAGCGCATTTTCACTTGAACGGTTTCGTAAATAAACAAAACAACAGATTTTGGGGATCCCAAAATCCCAAAAATCTTCATCAGAAATCTTTACACGCAATTCGTGTTACCGTTTGGTGTGGCATTACCGCCTTAAAAGTTTACGGTCCTTTTTTTTGAAAACGATCAAGGTGTATGTGAAACAATAAATGGAGAACGTTACAGAGTAATGCTACAAAATTTTTTATTTCCGCAACTGCCACCAAACGCCAATATATGGTTTCAACAAGATGGTACAACAGCTCATACAGCCCGTGCAACGATGGACTTATTAAGACAACAATTTCCAAATCGGATAATTTCTAAAAACGGCGATTTGAGATGGCCACCACGATCGCCAGATTTGACTGCATCGGATTTTTTCTTGTGGGGCTATTTCAAAGACAAAGTTTATGTGAATAAGCCCCAAACCTTGCAGCAACTAAAGGACAACATTCAAGAAGAAATTAATCGTATACCACAAGAAACACTCAACAAAGTTATGGAAAATGCCATAAAAAGAGCACATTTTTGCGTTAGAGAAAACGGTTCTCATTTAACTGATATTATTTTTCATAATTAATGTAAAAAAATAACATAAAATAAACTTTCTTTTTATCAAAAATTTTTTTTTTTTTTTCATTCCATTCAATAGTTATTTAAAAAACAAATCATATTGTTACTTTAGCCGCACCCTGTATAATGTCGTAATATATTAATATTTTTTATAAAAAGTTTCTTTGACTGAAAAACTAAGAGAAATCTCGTAATTTGTTTCAAATATTTCGTGACTTTCATGAACATAATTTTTTCAGTGTACAAAGCAGCAGTTGAAAATTTAACACTAGGATGGAAACCTCTTAATATTGGTTAAAGACCCAGTACACAGAGTTTATTTTTGCAAAATGGCTGCCATTCCGCATGTTTGGTCAAGGGCCAGCTCAGGCTTTTTTTTTAATACAGGCAGCCCTTCTATTGATAGGTATACGTATTGTACAGGGTGTTTTTTAAGCGTGTGGTTTTTAAGCTGGACACGCTTTTTTTTGGAGTTGGTCTTTTTGACAGGTTTCACTTGATTAATGTTCAGTTTGGTTTGCCATTTCACAATGAAAAGACTTACTGAGGAACAACGTTTGCAAGTCGTGGTGAATGGGCCCAAAACGAGATGGCCACCGATCCTTGTTTTAAGAAAAATAGCCACCGATCCTGATTTTAACATTGTGGAAAAATGAAAATCCACAAGCCATTGTTAAGACATCGTTACAACCTCAAAGAGTCACTGTTTGGAGTGCTCTATGGGCACAGGGAATCATTGGTCCATATTTCTTCAAAACTGAAGCCGGCCATGGCTCTATCGTTCTAATGGGGAACGATAGAGCCATGATTAATGACCTTTTCTTGTCTGAATTGAAGGATGTTGATGTGGACGACCTTTAGTTCCAACAAGACGGCGCTACGTGCCATGGCCCAAGAAGACAACAGCTTAAGAAATTTATGGTTTATGTCTGATGAGGCTATTTTTATCTTAACGGCAATGTATACAAGCAAAATTGCCTTTTATTTAATCCACAAAATACTCCATGCGACGGAACTGCATCCAGAACGAGCTACTGTGTGGTGCGCAGTTTTACCAAGCTGCATTGTGCGCCATACTTCTTTGAAGAAAATTGAGTAACAGTGACTGTCAATGGCGATCGTTATCCTCTGTTTAAGGAGTTTTTTCACCCAGAACTGCGCCGAAGACGTCTCCGATTCAATAGCAATTGCTTCCAGCAAAATGGAGCAACTGCACATATAGCCAAACCGGCTATGGCAGAGCCTGAACGAAAATTCCCACATAAAATTATATTCACCACTTTTTTTTATAGGGGGGTACAAAACGAAACCAAGCAATTGGACTGAATTGAAGCAGTCCATTAAAACAATAAATGAAGCGATCCCAACTTCAACCCGTCAGGCCGAAATAACCATAATGGTCATATGAGTGAATGGGCATGGAGGTAATTTGCGGTCTATCATCTTTAAACACGATTAGTCAAAAAAAATAAAAAAAAAAAATGAAATATTGTAGCACAATTGGTGCGTCACCCTGACCTGTATAGAATATCTAAAGCTCGAGGTGCTTTCATAGATCTTTGGAAAATATGGACGTCACCATCTATATTTGCTACAAATTACGTATCCTTAATTCAACCGCAAAGTCTGTCTCCTCGCTAAAGACGAATGCGCATAAAAAGAAGTTTCAAACTTTTGTAAACAAATTGCCTATGGCAAAAAGTGAAGATCTGGTTGCCAAATAATATATCCAACAAATTACTAACTTCAGAAATGGAATAAAATTACAATACAAAAAACAAAATGTAATTGTGTGAGGCAAGCCCCGATTAAAATACCTTCAAATATATGCGGAAATACTTTAGAATGGAACTCCCAAGGCAGCAGGAATGATAGAAAAGAAACAGAATTCAAATTCAACCGTACAAAAATTGTCGCTAATGATAGAGCAAAATATCGGAATTACGTTAAGGGCCTAAGCTCCACAAGGACTTAAAGACTATACAAATATTGTATACATAACAAAGACCAATAGGTAAATTTCTAAAGAAGGATCCTTCGTGATCTAATCAAAGATCAGGTCGTGTATTTTCTTTTTATAAAAATGGCAAAACTCTAATTCAAACTTAAGATAAAATGTTCTACTATTTTCGATAGAACAGATTAACCAAAAATGTTCTTACACCCAGGCATTGCACCGTTTCGATTGTGCGACTAATTCTATGCTTTCTAAAAAATCGTTCCAGATAATAACAACAGCATGGACGACAACCAAGAATGCCATAAACGCAACACATAAGCACAACTCAATGGCAAATGTGGTGAACGAAAGGATACGACAAAACCCAACTTCGTTTTGTAATCAAAGGACACATGGCACGTACACACATGTGAGTTTCACTTTAATTAAGTGTTTCTGCATTGTTAAATATAATGATGACGTTGATGATGATGATGATGGGTGGCAGAAGCATTACGAGGAAACTAAAACACATGAAGAGCAGATAAGATGAGGCAACAATGTTTCATAAAAGAAGTACTGTGTAAGCACTTGTGTAGTTTTGAAGTTACTTGCCGATTCAAATTGCGTTTACTAAACTGCAATCGATTTTCTAAAAGAACGCATTCACTGTACACCCATTAGTGACCACAAATAGAAAAACGCTATGGTTGGATAAACTGCCATAAATAAACTTATACTCGTATACCATCAACCAGAGATGCCACAACTGAACCTTGTAAAAAAAAGCAAAAGATGGGCGTGGCTGACTATATTAGACTCTGCACTTCTAGATGTGCTGAAAATTCAATTGAAATCGGTGTTTTGAACCTCTTGGACGGTCTCCTCTTTATTTACCGAGATAGTAAAAATAAAGACACATTTGAATTTGTGAGAAATTTATTTTATACCGTCCACCATAGAATTTGTCATTCTTTTTGTCACACCTCGAAATAATATATATAGCGTGATCCATCTAGAGGTATTTTTTTAGAAAAAAATAAAAAATCAAATCAAGTGTGGAATCTTTATTGGTAATTTGAAAGTACATTTTATGGCATTTATTTTTTGAAAACAATAACCTTCAAATGTTGGCAACTGTATTATGGAATTGAGCGTTCGGTGAGAAACGGGAAGATTTGCTGTTTTCGAGCAAATTTTTGTTCAGTGATGAGGTCCATTTCTGGCTTAATGGCAAAGACAATAAACAAAATTGCCGCATTTAGGCTGAAGAGCAACAAGAAGAGCTTACAGAAGTGCCATTATACCATGAGAAAACCACGGTTTGGTGCGGTTTATAAGCTGGTGCAATCATCGATGTATACTTTTTCAAAAATGATGATGGCCGAAACGTAACCGTGAATGGTGCTCGCTATCGCGCCATGATATCGATCTTTATGCTACCTGAAATTGAAGCCCGTAATCTTGACGACACTGGGTTTCAACAGGACGGTGCCACTTGCCATACAATGGATCTATTGAGAGGTCATTTCGAAAACCAGCTAATTTCACGTTTTGGACAGCTGAGTTGGCCGCCTAGATCGAGTGATATCACACCTTTAGACTGTTTTCTTTGGGGTTACGTAAAGTTACCCCAAAGTCTATGCTGACAAACCAGCTACGATTCAGGTTTTGGAAGCCAACATTAGGCGTGTCATTATAGCCATACCGATCGAAATGCTCAAACGAGTCATCCAAAACTGGGCCCTCAGAATGGAGACCCTAAGGCGTAGTTGCGGACAACATTTTAAGGAAATTATATTCAAAAAATAAATGCCATAAAATTTCCTTTAACAATACCAAAAAAGATTCCACACTTGATTTGAATTTTTATATTTTTTTTTTGTTCTGAAAAAATACCTCTAGATGGATCACCCATTATATACTCTGAATCATAATAGAATTCTTAGATAATCTAGCCATAACCTCTGTCTGCTACCATTAACGGACTGTCTGTTTAATGGTAGTTTTTTGTTATTTTTCTGAGTTTAAGCCAATTGATTCATCCACCTCTCAGTAAAAATCTTTCGTATTCTCTTTCACCTTTTTCCTCGACATGACCCTCCACATATGTTGAAGAGTACTTCTTCAAGTTTGTATGCAAACAGTTTTTTGCCTCTGATGAAAATTTGTAATTATACCCTACACTACGCTATAGTCCAGGGTTTTATAACTTAGAGCTGATGATTGCAACACCTTAAAGGAATGGAGATAGACCCTATGTTAGGTATACCGATCGATTAAGAATTACAATCTTATTCCAATGAGCGATGTCAGTCCTTCCGTCTGCCCATCTATCGTTGTTATCACAGTACAGATCGCAATTATGAACCAATTTCGATGAAACTTGGTACATTCGTCAAGTTTGGGCCCAGGACGAACCATATTAAAATCGGTTCATATTATGATATCAGAAGTTTTACCCGATTTCTGAACCTACTGATCTATAAGCCGAATATTACATCCGATTTCGACCAAACTTAGCAGAGAGCATTTCGAGTGATCTCTATTTAAGTGATAATATACCCCATACAAAAAGGTCTTTCCAGATTATAGAATCTGCTGCTTAAGAAGCCACATTTTTTATCAGACTCCTACCAAATTTCGCATGGAGCGTAACGAGTGCCTAACACATATCTCTGGTAAAATTGGATCTTATCGGCTTATGTTTTCGAATAGATCCCACACAAAAATCCCTCCTGATTTGACAACTTTAGAAGCTTACAATTTTTCACTATAAGACTAAATTTATGTATGGTACGTTATGAGCGACAAATATGTCACTCTAACATTTTAAATCCGACCTTGATCAATCTCCAGAGAGATGTGCTTAATCACCTGAATAGAAAATTGGTGTAGGGTATCTCTTAACCTTTTTACTTGTTTTTTGGTTACATGAGGGTGGCATGACTGGGGACTCGGAAACTTATATGTGACGCGCAAAATAGAAAGGGACCTAAGGGTAAAAACCAGTTTTGTTCAGGAGAGCCATTTTAAAGATTTAAATACGTGTATCTTTGGTGTATCATCACTTTCATAAAACGCGCATATCTCTGGGAGGGAACACTTTCGGTCTCATTAGATGCTCAGATGTTGTCCACATTAAAAATAAAATAAAAATTGATTTTTTTACCCTTAGGTCGCATTCTCTATGCACTGTCACATATGTTCCACCAACACTTCGGTAAAAATATTTACTAGATCAAAAGTTATATAATATTGGCCGCTAGAAATCGATTCTGGACCACTGTGCGGCGGCCCACACGACTGTCGTTAAAGAACAAAAAAAATCCCACATTTTCTAATAAAAATTTTTTTGAACTTTGGCCAAAGGAAATCGATCCTGGACCACTGTGCGCCGTGGTGCGTGGGAAGTGTACACGACGATCATACCAGTTACTCTAGGTTTAACCCCGGGTAAGAACATCTAACAATTTTTCAGCGACGGGCTTCACTCTCGTAAATGTCAGCGACTTTACGAGCAAGAGATTTATCTTTAAACCAAACCATGTAAAAATTTACCTATAAAAAATTGCATTAGCCTTTTGGAGTCGGCACTAAACAGCAGATCCCGGAATTGAATCGTCACTGATTGAAGAGAAGATGCCCTTTGTTTCTTAAGTAGATGTTGTAGGACTTAAGTAAATTGATAACGAAAGTCGTGGTGTAATGGTTAGTGTGCACGACCATTACACAAGTGGACCCAGCATCAAATCGGCATAAAAACATTTAAATTTTTTTCAGCAACAGTATTCATAACTCTTAAGAGATTATTACTCGGACTAAGCCACGTAGATTATTCTCCATAAAATGTCTTAACCCTTTGCAGTTGGCATTCAACAGTGATAAGTAAAGTGAGTGGTAAGTAAAATGAATAAGTTTAGTGCCCCTCTTTTATTTCAGTGTGACCAGCAAACATTGCTTCCTCATATGTGCGATTGCACTCCTTCAAATAACGCATCAAGCATTATTACGTAACTGAATGTGTTTAAAAACGCAAAAGAAAGACACAATTATTTGGGCGAAAAGAGGGTGGGTTAATTTGATATTCTCCCATTAATACCTGCTCTTAATGAGTTTCATTTGTATTTATTTCCGTAATTAAATTGAATATGTGCATGCATACATTCACACTTCTGATGTTTGCCACAATGCACAAATGTTCGCAAAGATATATTTATGTATTAGGGTATAACGAATTTCCCCAAGTACAACATTCAAAATCTTATCAAGATAATTTCCAATACGCACTCGGAAGACATGTTTATATCCTCCACCGAAGAGTGGATGGTAGCCTGAAGTTGTCTTTCCCAGGCTTTAAAAGCGGCTAACCGTTGGCTTTCTTCAGCTGAGCTAATATTTTTAACCTTTTATTACAAATGAAAGCTAACGCTACAGATTTTGTTTTTAACAAATTTAAATTTAACTTTCAGTTTAATTTAAAAGTATAATAAGTAATATACTCAAACAAAAATGAATTGGTAATCCAGCGATAACAAAAATTTCACATATTAACTAAAATGTTCGTAGGTTGTTGTCGAAAACATTGTCGATTTAAAGCGATAAACAAATTTACAAAAAAAAATATTGTGCCATTTATTGAAAGTATTTTCATTATGAGGTGATAAAAATATTCACAAATTTACAAAAAAAAAATGTGAAGCCGTTTATAGAAAATAATTTCGTATCAGGCGATGTGAAACTTCATATATTTACAATAAAAGTTGTGAAAGTTTATTGCAAATACCTTCGGTATGAGCAGATGGAAAAATTGGCATACTTAGAAAAACAATTATGCCATTTATCGGATCAGGCTATATTAAAATTTACATATTTACAGAAAAAAATGTAAGCCGTTTATTGCAAATTTGTGATAAGGCAAAAAAAAAACTTCACACATTTGTAAAAACTATTTTAAGTTTTTCAAAAAGCAGTCGTAGGCTTTTTTTTACAATAAGGGGTGTCTGCGGTTTCATTGAGCGCACTTCACCATCATAAGACCCCAAGCATCAAATGTGCTGTAACTATGTTTAGCGGCTGTACACTTAAGGGCAGGCAGTTTTGCATTTAACGAGAACTGCCAGCAGAATGGTTTTTTAACGGACACACTTAAAATCCCTCGCACTACATACTTATACACGCAAAAAAAGCAAAAATAAAACAAAAACGTGATCGCTATCATAACACCAAGGCTATAAGAAAAAAATGACAGCAGAATAGCAAAATGTGTTGTCTTTAAACACCATCGGCGTAATTTTACTTGCGAATCAATTTTTCAAAAGTACTAGTGTCAACGGAATATGCTCCTCAGAAAAGTGACCTAACTCTCTTCATCAAGGTGTTAACTCTTATTTGATTAGATTGTCGTCGATAGACCTACAGATCGCACGATGCTTTACAGGTAACAATTCTTCATCAGCTTTGCTGTCCGTCTGTGAAACAGTCATCACACAGAGGTGTTTCCAGCCATGTACGATGTAACCAAATTCACATGAAATGTTTGAAAACATAACTTCCTCTATCTTCCCCTAACCAACAATTTATAGAGGATATCTCCAGAGTGTTTTCTAGTACTCGTATTAAATAGCCTTTAAATCAAAGTTCTCAATGCTTTCTTACCAAGAAGCCGGAGTTTGGAGTCAAATTTGGAATATGAGTTCGAAATCGTTCGAAGTGAGTCGGAGCGAAGTCGTGCGATTTGGGAAAAGCTGCGCAGCTCAGATTTCTAGGAAAACATTAGTTAACGGCTGCCCAAATAAAAGTATCAGATCAAAATTTTGCAAAAACCATCAGATTAGATTACATTTTTTGAGTCTATGTTGGCAAGTTTCGATATATCAATTCTTTCCTTTAAAGTAGGCAAAATATAGATTTACCACATTAGTGTTCTGAAAGAGCTAACTGTATCAAACATTTTGTGGAGTTCCCTTAGTAGAAAACATTCGAAAATGCCAACATGTCGTAGAATGTGTTGCTAATAACTAGGTTAACTAAACCTAGATGTGGGAAGCTCCTAAGATCAGCGTTTCTTAAAATATAATAATGTTAATTTAAATATTATGATCCAGATCCTCAGCATGAAAAAACATTGTATGCCGTTAGAGTCTAAGTGAAAAACAAAAAGCCATGAATATGGGTCCCTTGTGATACTCGTTGTAAAAGGTTTACGAGGGTTTCTATTTCGGGTCCTGACAATACCAGTGCTTCCAGATGCAAACTGGAACTTCCATTGGAAACTATGACATTTTTAGCATAACTTCACTCAGAACGTTTTGTCATTTGAGGGCGAATTGGAATTATCCCAAAAAATGGAATTATTCCGTAAACATTTTCGTGCGATGAGTTTTTAAGATTTTCGGCGTAGGTTATCAAGACAAGAGTGTTTAAATCAACTTGTTTCGACTTTTGACGATAAAGCACCATCAAAAACCACTGTTAATCGCTGGTACCAAAAGTTCAGTATCGGACGCCGTTCGCTCCATGATGAACATCGCGAAGGACGTCCAACTTCGGTCACATTGCCAGAAACCATCGATGCTGTGCGTAAACTGATTTAGCAAGACCGACATGTGACAAACCATGAGATTGAGGCATACTTGGGCATTAGTGTGGCAAGTATCAAGTAGAACATTGCATGTTCATTTGGCCGTGAAAAAAATGTGTTCTCGTTGGATCCCACATAATTTGACGAATGCTCAAAAAAAGCTCGTATGGATTGGTGCAAAAAGATGTTGAAAAAATATAACTGCGGTAGCTCAAAGGCAGTGTATAACATTGTCACAGGTGACGAATCATTGATCTATGCATATGAATCCGACACAATACAACAATCGACCGTATGGGTCTTTCAAGACGAGCCAAAGCCAACAAAAGTTGTTCGTGGAAAAAGTACATCGAAGCAAATGATTGCGTTTTTTTCGGTATAACCGGCCATGTTGCCACAGTACCTTTAGTGGAAATTAGGACGGTCAATTCTGAGTGGTATACAATCATCTGTTTGCCAACAGTGTTTGAAGAAATGAGGAAAGATAATAAGAGAAGACGGATCATTTTGCATCACGACAATGCGAGCTCTCACACAATAGCTGAAACGATGAGCTATTTGACCACTCAAGATGTCGAATTGATGGGTCATCCACCTAACAGCCCTGATTTGGCACCCAATGACTTCTTCTTATTCCCTAGCATCAAGAAAAAAATGCGTGGTCAACGTTTTTCATCGCTCGAAGCAGCTGTTGAAGAGTTCAAAAATCATGTTTTGGAGGTGTCTCAACCGGAGTGAAAAAAGTGCTTTGAAAATTGGTTTGTGCGCTTGCAAAAAATGATAAATAATTGTTATTTTGTTGCCGGACCCAATATATTAATAGCAACCCTCGTATATTGCTCCACTTAATTTGTAATCAAGTCCGTCGAACTTAAAGAGTTATCTTGGTACAATTGCTTTAGTTTTGGTACAATTAAGTAGTCATTTTGGTACAATTGAATATTTTGTGAAATCCATCACTGGAACGCAATATTAAATGTTCCCTCTGAACAGGTGCATAAATTGCACTAGTCTTTAGGTAATGGGTAGACCAACACATGCGAAAATGTGTAAAATGTATCAAATAAACCCCAAATGAGCCACGGTTGTATCAGGGTACTTTCGATGCCGAAAATGTATCAAAACGGTAATATTGGATCAATTTTTGTATCCCAGGTAGACAGACTTCTGTTTACCAACAAGAAGAAATAAGAAGAGTTGACGGATGATTTTGCATCATAACAATGCGATATATTTAAGTGCTCAGGGTGTCGAATTTATGGCCGCACTGATTTGGCACCTAACGACTTCTTCTTATTCTCTCGCATGAAGAACAAAGAGCGTGGTCAACGTTTTTAGATGATGCAACTAACTGAATTAGTTCTATATATATCAGAAGCCACAGAAATTCACTTCCGAGTTTCTGCCGTTATCGCGAGTCCTAATGTTGAAGAATGTACTTATTGAGTAGAACTTGTATAATTCCCTACGATGTCTTTCGTAACCTCTTATAGTACAAAAATAACCCGGACCTAAAGCTCAATCAGTTAATAATTATAGAAACATATAGTGAAATGATTTACCTTGTTTTTATCTTCCTTTTGTAATCAATATTTACGCAATTGTGCCTTTAATTTTGATTTTTTCCCCGGTTTACACAAATTTCCCGGGAACGAATCTCTGGAGTAAATCGGAGGATAGGAGTACTTTAACTACCGGAGCAAGTAATTTCAATTATTTTGGTGAATGACAAAAATAGTATAAAGTTACATACCTTTTATAGCGACATTACTTGCATCAAAGTTTAATTGAAAACGAATTGAGAGGATATTCACGTGACTCGTCATCAAAAATCTAAGAAATAAAAAAATAATAATTAAAACTAGTCATTAAAAATAGAAACGATTTATTTTGTATAGATTAAAATATTAGTTGAATTAACTAACTTTGTTTTTTTAGTTTTTGTAAGCAAAAAAGAATGCACAGGCAATAGAAAACATTTGATTTATAGTAGTTATGTATTACCCGAAGGCCCTGATTTGCTTCTATCATATTTTACAATGATATGTGTACGAATTCCGCTACGTGTGCCGATCGAAATTTGTGCCATTTTGACCCGTTCATAGCAGTGGATGCGGAATAACTCTAAGATAGAGAAGAACTGCTGACGTCCTCGTCATCTTCATTTGATACCTTAGTTTTCGACATCGGACACGTCTTCTTTTATATGAGAAAGGGCATAGGCCTTACTCTTAATGCCACCTATATAAGTGTCCAAAATTTATAACTAAACCTAACAAAGCTGCATAGAATTATTATCACGTTTTCATGTGAAAATGTGTCAAACTCCATATGTGACAGCGCATAGAGAAAGGGACCTAAGGGTAAAAAAATCAATTTTCACTTTGTTTTTGAATGTGGACAACATCTGAGCATCGAATGAGACCGACCCCATGCCCCAAAAGTGTTGCCTCCCAGAGATATGCGCGTTTTATTAAAGTGATGGTACACCAAAGACACACGTATTTAAATCTTTTAAATGGCTCTCCTGAACAAAACTGGTTTTTACCCTTAGGTCCCTTTCTATTTTGCGCGTCACATATATATTTTTTTGTTGGAATTGGAGAGAAAACATTTTTATGTCAAACAAAAATTAGGTTCAATTATGAATTTAAAATATTCAAAGAAAAAAATAGTTAGGAAACCTGTGATAAAAAATTTTTACATATTAACAAAAATATTCGTACGTAGTTTATCAATTAATCGATAAACAAATTCACATATTGACAAAAAAAGTTGTCAGTCGTTTATCGATAAAAAATTCGTGGCAGGCGGTTTTTAAAAATATTTTCGTTATGAGGCGATGAAAAAATCCGCATATTTACAAATAAAAAGTTGTAACATTTTTCCAAGCAGTCGTAGACTTTTTGTTACAAGCAGATCTGCAGGGCTGGTAAGTGCCACTTCATCATCATCAGATCCCAAGAAGCGAATTAGCTGTTACTGTGTTTTGCGGCTATACATTTAAGGCAGGCAGTTTTGCATTTAACGAGAGCTGTCAGCAGTATTATTCCAACAAGCACAATAAAAATCCCTCGCACTGCAAACTAGTATGTTTGCAGTGGGAAACACAATGCAGTGCTGCATTTTAATGAATTTTCTTGTTTCCATTCATTCCATATTATTGCAATGTCTGATAAAAAATAGAGCTTATTTACGAAATTCCTGATTGGGTGGTGATAAAATTCACATTCAAATGTTTTGGTTTAAATTTTAAGGTTGTCTTTTATCTGTGTAAAGGAGAATGAACACTTATTGTAAATTAATCTTAAATTAATTTGTATCAAAACCGCATCTAGAAGAACGACCGAACTCAGTGCAAGGCTTTAAAGGGAAACTTTTTTCACTCTTGGCCGATTTCAGCCAATTTTAATTAATCCAATTCAATAAAAAAAACTGAAAGTCAGAAAAGGCTATGAAGTAGACTTTGTTGGGTTAAAACTGCGTGGCACCGCTCATACAACCCAGAAATTTGAAAGACCATTTCTCATAAACTAATACCGATATGACGATAGTTTTTGATATATTTTACGGGCCGATGTTGAAAACCATACCTAAACGTCAAACACCATCAATTTTCAAAGAAAATCATCTTCAGTGTGAGGCACATTTTCACCTCAGTGGATTCGTCAATAAGCAGCATTGCCGCATTTGGGCGAATGACAGATAATCCAAGATTGATTGTCGACAAAACAATGCCACACAAAGAGTGACTGTTTGGTGCGGTTAATGGGCTGGCGGCATCAGCGGGCCGAAATTTTTTCCAAAATGAGGCCGGTCAGGCAGTTACTGTGAATGGTGTTCGCTATCGTGAGATGATAACGAACTTGTTATGGCCAGAATAGGAAGATATACATGGGGAGGATTTTTGGTTTCAACAGGACGGTGCCACTAGCTACACAGCTAACGAAACAATGGCTATGTTATCTCACGTCGTGGCGATGTTAATTGGCTTAGAAGATCATGTGATTTGACACCATTGGACTTCTTTCTTTGGGGTTATTTGATAGAAAAGGTGTACGTCGATGAGCCAGCAAAAATTCAAGAGCTAAATGATGGGATAATTCGGCACATTAACGGCATAGAACCTCAATTATGCCTCAGCGTCATCGAAAATTTGGACCATCGGATGGAGGTGTGCCGCCGAGGTCGCGGCGCCATTTGGCCGATATTTTGTTCCATACATTAATCAACCATACCCATATTTTCAAAATAAAAACAAATGACAATAATTTCCCAAATAATTTGTGTTTTATTCAAAATCAACATCGGCCCTTAAACATGAAGCTGGAGATCCTAAAGGAAATCCAGAAGAAAAAAATCGATGGGCGATATAAAAATATTGTGTACGGATAAAAAAAAGATGGAATAACTTGTTCTGAAGTGGAATAAATAAAGGGAAAAAATATCGTGAGCTAATGTGGGTATGCGATAGTAAAGGGTGTTTTTTATTGGGGTATAGAACTTTAAGTTGGCATCACTTTTTTAACTGGCGGCTATTTTGTCAGCTGTCAAGTGATTAATATTTAGTTTGATTTGCCATTTCATCATGAACAGGTTGACAAAAGAACAACGCTTGCAAAATGGGCCGAAAATGAGATTCATCTCGATGCTGATTTTCATCACAAAATTTTGTTCAGTGATGAGGCTCATTTTTGGTTGAATGGCTACGTCAACAAGCAAAATTGCCGCATTTGGAGTGAAGGGAATCCACATGAGACCCTTGAGACGCCATTACATCCACAAAAACTGACTGTTTGGTGTGCTCTATGGGCTGGTGGAGTCATTGGGCCATACTTCTTCCGAAATAATGCTGGAGAGTCAGTTACCGTTAATGGAGACCGGTATAGAGCCATGATAACCGACTATTTTGTTCCCGAATTGGATGGCATGAATGTGGATGAGTTGTGGTTCCAACAAGACGGCGCTACATGCCACACAGCGCACGTCACAATCGAATTATTGAAGGAAACATTCGATGAGCGCATAATTTCGCGGGATGGACCTGTCAATTGGCCACCAAGATCGTGTGATTTGACACCATTGGATTATTTTCTTTGGGGATATGTGAAGTCGCTCGTCTACGCCAACAAACCAGAAACACGTTAGGGGACTTGGAAGCCAACATTCGCGGCGTTATTGCCAACATACGGCCCCATATGCTCGAAAAAGTGGTTGAAAATTGGACCTGTAGAATTGGCTTTATTCGAGCCAGCCGCGGCGGCCACATGCCCGAAATCATATTTAGACATTAATGGCATAAAATTATCCTTCCAATAAAGCCAAATTGATGGACATTAAAACGATTTTCTTGTGTTTTATTTCAATTCGAAGTTCTATACCTCAATAAAAAACACCCTTTACTTGATTTATTTGATGTTGGTATGGAGAAGTTAGCGGGGCCACGCCCTCTCATATACCTCAAAGGGTATATAACCTACGGTCGAACTTAAATAGTTCACTTGTTCTCTTTAAAGTATAGAGAAGTGGTAAATGTTTAATTCCAAAGCGCTTCTAAAGAAGCAGATAACAATTTTCGCATCTTATCCACTTCTTCGAATGTTCTTTTCTTGCTGGGCAACTTCACAAAATATAGCTGGTTTTTTATTCTGTGCAGAAATTCTTTTAAAAATTCGGCAAATATTTTGTTTCTTTCAATATTTGAAATAATACCCTAATGTACACGTATGTATTCTATTTCATTATTTATATTTTTGCATTCTTTTTCTATCTACTTTACAATTAAACAAAGTGAAGTGGATCTCTTCATCGTTTTAGTACGTGAATGGTATACACTCCGTGAGGTTTTTTAACTGACATGTGCGCTGAGACCAGGTGCTTTGATGAAAAATATTGCATCGTTTGTGGTTATAATTCTTTTTGTTAGCCATATACCCCCTCCTCTCGTTGCACAGTAGTTGGAAAAAAACTTGTGGAAAAGAAGACTGTAATTTCAGGTGTTTGTCCCAGGTCATAAAACATCGTAAGGTGAAATCGAGTTTACAGGAAAATGTGAATACCTCTATTCAGAATAGGTGTTGCACGCGGTTCAAAAGATGGCAGCGTCTGGTAAATACAGGGCGGAGCGCGAAAATTTGCTTACTTCGGAATGATATAAAAAAATTATGAACCTTAGAAAAATATATTTTATGTTTTAATGATATTGAACAGTACGGGAATTTTTAAATTACATGGTTTTACATAGTGTATCTCGCAAATGCCGACCTTCGCTATCCACACACTGCTGCATATGTTTTTTAAGTTTTCATGAACTCTAACCAGCATGTCGTCTGGTATTCTGCCAATTTCAGCCTCAATATTGTTATAAGGTCTTCCAAGGTGTTGAGACGATTGATAAACACCTTCGACTTCAGGTAGCCCCAAAGGAAAATATAGCATGGGGCTAAGTCTGTTGAGCGTGCCGGCCAGTTCACATCACCCCTCAAAGAGATAAGCCGTCCAGGAAACATTTGCCTCAAACAATTCATGGTTACCCTTGTTGTGTGTGCATTGGCACCATCCTGTTGGAACCATGTATCCTCTAATTGTATTGCCTCAAGAGCCGGCTGAAAAAATCCTGTATCATAGTCAAGTACCGTTCAGAGTTCACAGTTACGGCAAGACGGTTATCCTGGAAAAAGTAAGGGCCAATGATGCCTACTCGTGATGTGACGCACCACACAGTGACGCTGTCCGAATGCAGAGGTCTCTGGTAAAGTTCTCTAGGGTTTGTTTCATTCCTGTACCGTATATCTTGTTTGTTAACATACCCACTCTGGGGAGAAAATTGCGGGTGAAAATTCCGTTCATCGTGAAGAGTCCGGTGAAGAGAATGTCTGGAAATGCCAAGAGCAAGTGATTGCTGCCGAGCAGAGCGTTTCGGAGATTGCAGTACTGCTGCTCTAACTCTCTCGATGTTTTGTGGTGTTGTAATCCTTCTCTCAGGTCCCCTTCGTACACATGCTGTTCTCAATGAAATTACCCAATTTACAATTGATTTCTGTCCAGGAACACGTCCGCACTGCAATAATCGAGTGCGCATTTGAAAAATACGCTTCAACACACAATGACCTCTCCTTACGTTTCCAATGCATGATGGCAACTGAAAGACAGACGAATACAAATCTCCCGTCAGACACTATAATCCACGCCAACTCTCCACTCTCTTTGACCAACAGAGCCGCCACAGCCTGCAGTGCGAAAAAGCAAATAACCGCGCTCCACGCCGTAAAAAATTTAAAATTCCGAGTTGAACGACTTCTGACTTTTTGTAACTACTTGCAGTGTCTAAAGTTCTAAAGGTATATTCCTATAGTTTAAGAGTTATGCGCAATCAAAAACATTTTTCCAATTGTCCCAAGTTCATGATTTGGTTATTTATCAATGTAAAAGCAATAAAGAAAGAAATTTTGCACCAACCTAGCCAACGCTATTTGTAAATGAAGGAAAAAATCATTTTTACACAAATTATGAAAATCACAATCCTAAAACGAAGGGGATAAAATCCCAATTTGGAAAAAAAAAAATACTTCGTTAGTTAGTTTTTCAAAAATATTTTTATATTTCAATATAATCTCCTGAAACTTCAATACACTTAGTCCAACGCTTATCTAGCAATTCTATCCCTTGATTAAAATAGTTTTCATCAAGGTCTTTAAAATAGTGGTTTACAACTGTAATTGCATCTTCATTTGAGGTAAAACGCTTGCCAGCAAGGAATTTTTTTAGATTTGGGAACAGGTAAAAGTCACTGGGAGCTAAATCAGGAGAATAAAGTGGGTGGTCAAGCATTTCGTACTTTAATTCGTTGATTTTAGCCATTGTTAAAACACTCTTGTGCGCTGGTGCGTTGTCTTGATGAAAAATTATTTTTTTGTGTTGTAAGCCAGGACGTTTTTCTCGAATATGTACATTTAATTGATCTAAAAGGTCGCAATAGCACTCTGAATTTATTGTTTTACCCTTTTGCAGATAGTCAATCAATAAAATACCTTTGAAGTCCCAAAAAACCGTTGCCATAACCTTACCAGCCGATTGAATTGTTTTTGCCTTCTTTGGGGCACTTCCTCCAGCTTCAGTCCATTGTTTGGATTGTTCTTTTGTCTCTGGAGTATAGTGGTGGATCCATGTCTCATTAACAGTTATGTTATTATAACGATCCAAACAAGCTTGAGAAATGTTCATTCTTATGCGTTTTTGGTCGACTGTTAACAAGTGCGGCACCCATCTTGCAGAAAGCTTTTCATCTGTAGTTCTTCATGCAAAATTAAATGGACTCGATCATTTGAGATGCCCATGATATTAGCTATTTCACGCACTTTTATTCGTCGATCATTTAATACCATATCATGCACTTTGGCTACAATTTCTGTTGTTGTTGCTGTTTTTGGACGTCCACTACGTGGTTCATCTTCAATGCTTGTACGGCCACGTCTAATTCAGCAACCCAATTTTTTACTGTTGCATATGAAGGAGCACTTTCACCTAACACATTCACCATATCATTATGAATTTCTTGTCCCGATAAACCTTTTTTATGTAAATATTTAATGACACCACGCATTTCTAATTTTTCCATTGGAAAAAAATCGCGGATGCGTCTTTTGTGAACACCTGTTTCTATATGAAGGAGTTGCCAGATCGTAACAAAATGTAACATGTGTTCATATCAGAGATGGAAGTTTCCAAAACACTTAACTTTATTCTGTTTGTACCGCGCTTTTTGTGCTAGGCTAAGAAGTTTCCGAACCGCCCTCGTATTCCACCTAAAGGTCTTAAATTTGTCCTATACATTTGAATACATCATTCACATGGACAAGCACAACAGAAATTGGAGACTTATTTGCAAACCAATTGTTTTTCCAACCACTGTGCGTTGCAGACATGAATAATGATTTAAGCTCACATTATCTTTTCGCTTCGCACAATGCATCATTATTCCATTTCCTTAATTGTGTTATTATACGAGTATACCGAGACGAAATTAGAAGCATAAAATCCAAATCGCATTTATTCCATTACTCAACACTGGAGTGAGGATATTTTATTCGATGTGCGAAATTTTTGGACGAGACAGAAGTTTTATTTTCATATACAGCAAAGCCAATTTTATCGAAGTTGATGATAGCATTAAAGCTTAATTTTCTACTCGATAACTCCAAGACTAGGTTGAACTTCACTTGTAAACATGTGCAAAACTGTCTTTGTATACCCTCCAGCGTAGGATAAAGGCTATTTTCACTTTGTTACTCCATTTGCAACACCCCGAACATACAACAAAATTGCGAATTTTCTTTGAGGAGGTGGATGATACCAGCGGGAATTGACCTACCTAGGTAAGTATAGTAAATTCCCATAAGGCACGGTCCTGGTAAGCCTCAGTTATTTTAAAAGGGCCGAGGAAGTTTTAATTTTCTAATTTTCAACACCGTATGATCTACAAATATGTTGCCCTGTTAATTGCAGTAGGGTTTACCGATGTCGTAAAATCGATATCAGTAAACTTAGCGTGTCCTTTTGATTATTTTAGTACATCCTGCACTACTCTGTGGGCTACCAAAAATATTCGAGCTTGACCCACCTTTAAATATGCCGATCGACGTATCAGCACCTGCTGATGCCATTTAACGATGCGGTCTGCTTGTCTTTGTTTATTTGTTATTTAATTTTTGTTCGTGAGAGCCAAGACTAGGTTCAACTTCACTTGTAAACATGTGCAAAACTGTCTTTGTATACCCTCCAGCGTAGGATAAAGGGTATTTTCACTTTGTCACTCCGTTTGCAACGCCTCGAACATGCAACAAAATTTCGAACTTTTTCTGGGGAGGTGGATGATTCCAGCGGGAAATGACCTACCTACGTCAGTATAGTAAACTCCCAAAAGGACACGGTTCTGGTAGGCCCCAGCTATTTTTCAAGAGCCGAGGAAGTTTTAATTTTCAACACCGTATGATCTACAAATATTTTGCCCCGTTAATTACAGTAGGGTTTACCGAAATCGTAAAATCGATATCTGTAAACTTAGCGTGTCCTTTTGATCATTTTAGTACATCCTGCACTACTCTGTGGAACAGGCAACCAAATATATTCGAGCTTGACCCACCTTAAGTATACCGATCGAAGTATCATTACCTGCAGATGGCATTTAACGATGCCGTTCTGCTTGTTTTCGTTTTTTTATTTTGTTTTTTGTTCGTGAGAGTGAAAATCTTTATGAGTTTCCAGACGCTGTAGTAATGTACAGGGTAGCTGATGAATATTGCTACATCGGACGAAGGCTTCGTCACCAAAATTTAGCCAAATTGCAAAAATAATTTTGTTTTTGAGACTCTAAAATATTTTTGGCAGTTACGTATTTTCAACGTGGAAATTTTAAATTTTCTTTACTTTTACATACAAGCAAAAACCGAAAACCCGACAGCAAAAAACCGGGTAAACCGACGTGACCGGTTTTAGCTATTTTTTATGAAACATACTATCGGGTTTGGACATAAAAACCGGAATGTTGGTTTCCGATTCCGATTTTGGCACTACTAGTCATTAACGTCCGTTCAGCTGCACACAGAGAACAAATTTGTTGCCACAACCGAATTCTTTGCCAACCGAATGTTGGTGGTGGCAAGTAATATCCATGTATTCCGTTGTTACAATCGGCTGAATTATTGGAACTGATGGTATACATGTAAGTACATTTTGTAAAAGTTAAAATTTTACCATCTTGCAACCCCAATCTGACAAGAATTAATTAAGGTATAACAATCTTTATTGTCAAGCTTTTGATGGTCGTAACCCAGGAAAAATAGATCCCCAATAAAAAAAAAACAGATTGTTGTTTTGAGTCAAGTCTATGTAATGTCGCTAAATTACTGTTAAGCCTGTTACTTATTCTGGAAAATATTTTTTATTTATTTATTTTTTGTTTATATTACAGTATTGTTTGGAAGCATTTACCGCCTAGCCCAAGAAACTTAAACTGTCTGACCATTTTTTTTTTGATTTATACATTTTTTTGGGGTCTTCGAAATATGTTTTCGTCGTAAACAAAGGGTGACTGTGGTTGTGACTAGAACCGATAAAAGAATTTAGGGTTAATATGTTGTTGTTGAAATAAGCAATATTATTATATCACAACAGCCAAATAAACAGGGTTTGGTCACTACAAAGATCTATACTGTTGCCACCACCAATTATTGGTATCAAAAAAACATGTACATCGCAATTGGTTGGATGCCATTACCGCCATTTGACGCAACTAACAGTTAAACTCAATTTAGTTTGCATAACTGTGTTTGTTGTCTGTGAACACCTCGATATGGTTGTAGCAACTATCATATATCATATCGAACCATGTTACAGACAACACTATGGAACGATGGCTATTGCAACAGAAATTCGGTTTATCCAACGGAATTTTTGTATTTCGAACCGAATTCCAACAGATTTTTTCTCTGTGTGTTGGTCTGTTGAAAGCACGTTAGTGGTCAAACGAATTGTCCTAGACGCCTTACACTTTGCTTGATAAAGGCTAAAGGCCGTTAGCAATTTGGAATAGTAAACCAAAAATGGATAAAGGGGGAAAAAATTTCCCTTTAAGGAAACAGTCAATGGTTACAAAGTGTACAGGGCAACTATGCTCTGTTTTGAGGTATAGACGTTTCGGCTTGTGCGCTCAAAAAACGGCCCGCACGGTCAAAACAGGCGTTCAATAGGCAAAACGAGGGCTGCTTTATAAATTTCTGGCCTAATAATGAAAATGCTAGTATTTATCATCAAAAATGGTTTATATTGTTTTTCAAAGTATTCTCCAGCATGATTTATACACTTTTGCATGCGCTCAAACCAATTGTCGAGCCACTTATTCCACTCAGATTGAGACACCTCCAAAACATGGTTTTTGAACGCTTCAACAGCATCTTCTGGCGACAAAAATTGTTGACCACGGGAGTAAAGAGAATTCATTCGGTGCCAAGTCAGGGCTGTACGGCGGATGACACATCAATTCGACGTTTTGGCCGATCAAAAAGGCGCTGGTTTGAGCCGATGTGTGAGAGCTCCCATTGTCATGGTGCACAATGATTCGTCTTCTCTTGTTCGTTTTTCGAATTTCTCCAAAGACTTCAGGCAAACGAATTGTGGTGTACCACTCACATGACCAGTTTTGCCGAAGAAAGAGGCGACCATTTGCTTTGAAGTGCCTCTTCCACGAACAACTTTCGTTGGATTTGGCTCGCCTTCGAAGACCCACACGGTCGGTTGTTGTTTTGTTTCGGGCTCATACGCATAGATCCATGATTCGTCACCTGCGACAATGTTATAAACGTTTTTTGAAGAACCGCGATCGTATGTTTTAAAAATTTCTTTGCACCAACCGACACGAGCATTTTTTTTTAGCGATTGTCAAATTGTGCGGGATCCAACGAGAACAAATCCTCTTTTGGCCATGTGTCCATGCAATTTCGAATGAATGGAAGAAATGGTGGAAGAAATGCCAAGGATGCCTCTATCTAATGGTATGCCACATGACGATCTTGCATTATCAGTTCACGCACGGCATCAATGTTCTGTGGCACAACGGCCGTTTTTGGAGCGAGCGTCGGCCACGATTGAATTCATTAAACCAGTTTTTCACAGAGCTATAGGATGGTGCTTCATCGATGTACTCTTGTCGGGATAATAGTCCACGTCGAAAGTTGTGAAAAATGATCGCACGAAAATGTTCACGAGTTCATTCCATTTTTTGATTTTTTTCAAGTCACTGTAAACAACACAAATGATGGTCTTACGTCAAAACGTTCTGAGTACGTTTATGCTAAAAAAAATGTCAAACTTTCCAATGGAAATGTCAGATAGGCCAGAAATATATTTAGCAACCCTCGTGTGGGTAATCAGTTAAAGCAAATTGTACTAATTAAATAATAGATTATTTTGTTTTTGCTGGGAATAGGGTAGAACTCATCGGCCGATTCCTTATGGTTAAAAGAAGGAACGACCGTTGAAAACTCAAATATCACTTATCCAAAAGAATACAAATATGGATTAATTTTGAAGATTTGGCTGAGATTATAATTGGAAGCGTCGGCCCTAAAATCGGGCCACTTCGCTAGCGAATTCACCATGGGAGGTATACAAAGTGATTTATTCACGACTGGATAAATTTCACCTGCGTATTCCTTGGCTGTTTTTTTCTCTTTAAAGATAGCCTCACCTCTTACCTTTCCAAAACTACCAAAACGAAGCCTAGCAATTCCAAAGTTATGATTATTTCACTGAAATGCAATAACTTTTTTCTAAAACAAATAAATGTGTGCTGTTATTTCGCTTTCGAAAAAAAGACAACTTTTGCAGGTCAGTCAAATCCGACCACCGGTTCAGAACTTAGCACTTTAACCCTAGTGCCCTCCGACCATCAAACTGAAAATATTCAAACCGCTGCCATTTCGCCGCCTTGCATTTTCAGGCATGGTCGTAGATGGACATATTTTTACGAAATGAGCCAAGGAACACGCTGGTGAAATTTGTTCAGTCGTGAATGAATCACCCTGTATAAGGTTTGAACTTTTTGACGTTTTTACTTGTTTGTCAATAAGAATAATTCAATCACTTATATCAGAAACTCCTCTTTAGCATACATACACATCAAAACTTGAATGCCAATTTTAAATGATTTCACCTAATTTTAATTCTAGCATATTCAGTCATCTCAATCGCTTACGCTAACCCAAATGAATATATTTGCTGTATATATTTATCGTACATACAGTATATATACACTTGGCATTTGAGGGATGAAAGGAACAAAAGACGGCAATAACAATAAATACAACATGTAAGAATTCATTTTTCAGCACGATTGAATTACGTTTTCCACTTGAAACGCCATCAATTGACATTCACCCATGCCCCCACCAAAGTGTGTGAACAATTGCAACTCCAATTCCAATGTCAACCGAAGGGAAACCAACAATGTTCGCACCATGTTTTTCATTTGCTCAATGATACAAATGATGAATAAAAAACAAAAGATTTTTTATTGCTGCGACACGCACTCGGCGACAAGCCAGCCCCACCGTCGCAGATTTCGTAAAGGGAAAAGGAAACTGAGTAAGTCGATGACAGGACGAAGGAGAGAATGAGCCAACACCCATAAAAATTAACACCGGCAGAGGGAGAAGAGAGACGATGGCGGTGGGGTTTGCACTTCCAAGAGGCGGTTTGCTGCTATGATCGGGCAAAAAGCGGCTATATAAGTGAACGATAGTGAAAAGCTAGACTGGTGTGAGGGCAAAGAGAGTCATCTGTTTTACATGGTGTCTGTGATGAAAGTAAAAAACAAGTTCTACAATAAAACAAGGACAACGACAGAAATAGCGCCAGTACATCGACACGCCATCACCAGTTGGTGAGTCAACCTCTGGGCCACACAAGAGGGGATACGTAGTAGACGACGAGAAAGGAGGAAATAAAAAAAAACTACGAATTGCATTTAAAAGCTTCGTCGCAATAACATAAAAAAGCGGAAACAGAAAATAAGGTTAACAGCAAATTCAATTTCACGTACTTAATGATATGCAATCAAACGGAAGAATAAAAAAGCAAAAGGGAGAGAAGGAGAGAAAACAATTTTCATTACAAATAAAAAATAGGTTAAGTAGGAAGGTGAATTTTAATGCACACGCACGCACTCACAGAAAATAGACAGAAAGCAAACAGCAATTAGACGGAAAACAAGACCAGTTCCAGGGCGTAAACGATGTATTCATAAAGAGAAATGATTATTAATTTTAAAGGTCAAATGTGGAATTGACAAAACGATTATTCTGAACATATTTTTAAAATTTAGACATTGTGTTTAGCAGAAAAAAACCAAGAACCCAAGTCAAAAGTCTTACAACCACGAAGACTAAGAAAAACACTTAAAACCATTGTAAATTATGGCCAGACTAGAGTGTCCAAAGAACCGGGGTTTTTAAAACTTCGTTTCGCATTTCGTTTTTTGCAGCGTTTCGAGTCGGTATTAGCTGACATTTCTGTTTTAGCCTTTTGCCTAAAAATGTGAAATACTTCCCCCCAGGAATTGATATGAAAGTGTTCTAGAGCGGTGCATGTAACATCGGAAACCTTTGTACAGGAGCTATGCCACACACGCAGAAAAAAAGTATGGTTGGGGTAACAATATTCGAAGAGCACCATACTATTGTTGGTGATATGGTTGTGGCACAACAATATTATGATCATCAAAACAATAGTATGGTTCACACACAACCATACTATGATCCCCATAGCAATATAATGGTCCTCACAACAATATAATTATTCACACACAACCATACTATGATCCCCACAACCATATTATTATTCACATTCAACCATACTATGATCACCATAACCATAGTATGTTAAACGTACAGCCATAGTATGCTCCCCACAACCATAGTATATCTCACACACAACCATACTATGATCCCCAAATTTTTTTGTAAAGACCTTATTAAGTTGTTATTCAACTTTATTAAGTAAGTTATGTATGTAAGTAAGCTACTTTATTAAGTAAGTAATATAATAATAGGAGTAATAATATTTTAGTTATACTAATCCGTAGTTTTTTTGAATTTTTTGTATTTTTATTACTATTATTGGGTAAGATTCGTCAAAATTAAATTATCAAATTAAAAAAAAATAAGGTTGTGCCGATATGATTGCCGTAATCATGTTATTGTTAACATAAAACCCATGAAAACAATACTTTTGTCCCACCAACCATATTTATATGGTTGCTACAACCATATTTTAATTTTTAAATTTGGCAACAATACTATTGTAACATTTCAACAATATTAATATTGCCGCAATCATACAATTGTCAAAATGAAATTCAAAAAACAATACTACGGTTGCGACGACCATACATTTACCGCAGCGAACATACTATTGTTGCCGTTACCATATAGTAACCATATATTTTCTCTGCGTGCAACGTGGAACGATGGTAATGAACAGTGCAAAAATCTTCAAGATTGGATTAAAGTCAGGCATAATTATATGGTACAGGGCTATACCAAGCAATATCCCAAACATGAGGATTCATTCATAGATCAATACCACTTCTTACTGCTATTTTAACTGTTATTTTCAATGTTATTTTCAATTGACATTTGTTATATCGCTGTTTTCATATCAAATTATTATATGGTACAGAAATAAAACTTAAAATTAAAGAAATTTAAAGGAGAGTGTGTATATTTGAAAATGTATGTCCAAAAGACCATAGAAATTGAAAGAAAGAAAAAATCTCAATTTTATCTGAGATACCCGTGCAAGGTGTTTGTTTGAAGTGCAATGTGAATTTGCATCCTGCTACTTGCTTCCTGGATTATCACAACGGTCTTGCACCAGATCAGAAGAAAATTGCTAAGGCTAAGTGATTTATTTATTTTAAGTACCATGTTTTGTTAATACACTCCCCGTCACATGAATAGGACCCCCACGATGGGTTTTATAAAACTTAATATTTTCAGCAGAAAAACGGTATGAATTAAATCTATATTGATTTATGTGAATAGTGCATTACTTCTGAAAGGAATGGGGAATAAATGGATTTGATATGTATACTGGTAAATTTTATAAAATTAAAAACAGAGCTTCGGTTTCTGCGCCACTTGAATAGGACCCCCTCATCAAATAATAGCTTTTGTAAAGTTTAAAAGCAAAATTATACATTTTATTAAGTTTTAAATAAGTAATTATGAATTTTATGCGTTTTAAAGAAAGTTCAGTAGTGTGTAGAGCCTCCTTTCTTAAGGATAGCATCGAAAAGTCTACTGGGAATCGAATCATACAATGTTTTAATGTAGTCAAGTGAAATCGTTGACCAGGCTTCCTTAATTGCTTTAATTAATTCGTCTTTGTTGCTGTATTGCCTACCAGAAGCATAAACTTTGCGGACGAGCCATCCCCAAAAATTTTCTTTAATGTTCAAATATGGCGAATAGGCAGGCCAGTCAAGAACTATGACATTTTGATCCCGACATTTTGATCCCACTCGAGCAGTGTGAACCCGTGCATTATCGTGCTGAAATGTCCATTGTAAGTATCCGAATAGATGGTTGAAGTAAGGAAAAGCTTGCTGAAGTACGCCATTATAGCAACTTGCGTTCATTGTGGTGGACAAAAATTGTAATTCGCAGGTACCATAATAGGATATGGCCCCCCACACCATGACACCACCCACTCGGCTATGTAAGCGATCCAGATGGTGCTCCTCTTTGCGAAGATCATGGAAATAATAGTTAAATCCATGTGGGCTCTCGAAATTAATTTTTTTTTCGTCTGAGAACACGACGCGATGCCACTCGTTATTCCATGTCATGTGACTGCGGCAAAACCCCAAGCGCATCTTTTTGCGGTCATCGTTAAGGGGTGGTTTTTTCTTTAGTTTTAAGCGCTTTAAATGCTAAGCTTTAGAAATAACGCGTTGGACCGTTCTTTCACTAGCTTTAACGCTAGATTTGGCCTTAATTTATGATGATGAATCGGGCGAATTTGATGCTGATCTTAGTATAGCTCGCTTATCAGTAGCAGAAAGCACACTTTTTGTTCGTCCTTTCTTATTCTTGCCGTAGCTTGACTCATTTCGCAAAAGCGTAGACACGACATTTCGGCTTCTTCCGATTTTATCAGCGATTTTATGGATTGAGTGCCCGGATTTTTTATAAATTTTAATTTTCAACCTTTTCCTCCTTAGATAAAGATTTTCCTCGACCCATTTTAATTTAATTTTGGTTGAAATCGATTAAATTGCAACAGAAAATATTTTAATTTACTACACGCAGCCACTTTCATAAGAAAACTAAAGATTATGATGGGGGTCCTATTCATGTGTCGTAAGAAATTTCACAAATTTAGGTTATGGTAAAGCAAATTAGAAAAAAAAACTTTTAACGGTACATTTCCAGTACACAATTTTTTTCTCATACAAAACGAATATGAAGATCTCAAAAACAAACAAAAATATCCCACTCAATGATCTAAAATATTTAAGAGAATCACAAATAAGGTAAATCGTAAAGGGGGTCCTATTCATGTGGTGGGGAGTGTAAAATTACCCATTTTTATTTGATCGGATCTGGAGGCCAGGTGTGTATCGCTGCCTGTTTTTTCATTACATAGTAGACAACTTAAGCTATTCGGTTAAATTAGAAATTTTTAATTTGTACAATTTTCGTATGTTTGACAGCACTTTTCCGGAACATTTTCCCAAAAAAAATGTATGCGATTTTTGCCTGCAAAAAACAAAAGCTAATAAAATAAAAAAAATCCTGCTTAATGCTTTAATTTAGCCCAATCTCTCCTCTTTTTCTATAATAAAAAATTTCCGCGATATTGCTCTCCTGGCCCACGCTTAAATTATTTATAAATCAACACTTTCTTGGGTATTTAAATACACATTAGGCAGGAATGGGTTAAATGAGGATAAAGGATCGAAAACACCAACTTTGAATTATTTAGCGGATGCAAATTGTATAGATCCATTAAGAGATCTGGCAGGCGAACAATATATGTGAAAGCGCAAAGAGAAATGGACCAAAGGGTAAAAAAAACAATCTTAACTCTTTTTTTTGATGTGGACAACATCTGAGCAGCGAATGAGACCGATCACATGCCCCAAAAGTGTTCCCTCCCAGAGATATGCGCGTTTTATGAAAGTGATGGTACACCAAAGATACAAGTATTTAAATCTTTAAAATGGCTCTCCTAGACAAAACTGGTTTTTACCCTTAGGTCCCTTTCTATTTTGCGCGTTACATATATTTCCAGTTTTTTTTTAACATTTTTTACGTTCTCAGAACGTTTTGATGTACGACCATCATTTGTGTTGTTTACAGTGACTTGAAAAATCAATGTGGCAAAAAAATGGAATTAACTCGTGAACATTTTCGTGCGATCATTTTTCACAACTTTCGACGTGGATTATCACAAGAGTGCACCGATGAACTTAAATCTTTGTATGGCATTGAAGCACTATCCTATAGCACTGTGAAAAACTGGTTTAATGAATTCAATCGTGGCCGACGCTGGCTCAAAGACGAAGGTCGTCGAAAAACCGACGTTGTGCCAGAGAACATTGATGCCGTGCGTCAACTGATGATGCAAGATCGTCATGTGACATACCGTGAGATAGAGGCATTCTTGGGCATTTCTTCCACCAGCATACGTTCGATATTGCATGAACACCTGGCAGTAAACAAGGTTTGTTCTCGTTGGATCCCGCTCAATTTGACTATCGCTCAAAAAAACTCGCGTCGATTGGTGCAAAGATATTTTGAAAAAATACGACGTACATAAGATCGTCACAGGTGACGAATAATGGTTCTATGCGTATGAACCCGAAACGAAACAGAAATCGACCGTTTGGGTCTTCGAAGTCGAGCCAAATCCAACGAAAGTTGTTCGTGGAAGAAGCACTTCGAAGCAAATGGTCGCCTCATTGGGCGGCAAAACTGGTCATTTGGCGACTGTTCCGTTTGAGCAAAGTATGAGGTCAATTCTACACCATAATTTGTTTGTCTGAAGTCTTCGGAGAAATTCAAAAAACGACAATGCGAGCTCTCACACATCGGCTCAAACCAGCGCCGTCTTGACCAGCCAAAACGTCCCTGACTTGGCCACCAATGACTTCTTTTTATTCCCACACACCAAGAAATGCGTGGTCAACGATTTTCGTCGCCAGAAGATGCTGTTGATGCTTTCAAAAACCATGTTTTGGAGGTGTCTCAATCGGAGTGGTATACCAAAAAAAAAACATTCACACACATGATGCAGTGCATGGTTGTTGTTCATTATAAAAAACATCAACAATCGGAAGGTAGTTCGAGGGATTTTTATGGTGTTTACTTTGTTCGGTGAAATACTCTACTACCGACTGGTTCTCGTTCATTTAAAATCTGCCTGCACCTAAGTATATAGCCATGGATCATGGTTTAATCATATTAATTACTTGTGGTCTACGGATGGTGAAGTAGCATTCACTCCTGCTGGCAACTAAAAGTATTTTCGACTGCCGTTGGAATATATATTTTTGTTTCTTGAATAAAATGTTTAAAAAAACTACCTCAAATTTGGCTACAAACTAATTGTAATGCAATTCAAAATAACTTACTTGATGAAAATCTGTATTTTTGAATAACACCATTAACCAATCTTAATAAATAATTTTCGGGATCATAGTATGGTTGAGTGTGAATCATACTATCGTTGTATGAGAAACATACTATGGCAGTGAGGATCATAATATGGTTGTGGAGATAATAGTATGGTTGAGTTTGAATCATACCATTGTTGGGAGGATCATTGTATGGTTGTAGAGATCATAATATGGCTGTAGAGATCATAGTAAGGTTGAGTGTGAATCATACTGTGGTTGTGGGGATCATAGTATGGTTATGTGTGGATCGTTCTTTTGTTGTGAGGATCATAATATTGTTGTGCCACAACCATTTACCCAACAATAGTATGATCCTCTTCGAATATTGTCACCCCAACTATACTTTTTTTCTGCGTGCAATTGGTTTGAGCGCACGCAAAAGTGTATAAATCATGCTGGAAATACTTTGGAAAACAATAGAACCATTTTTGATGATAAATATTCGCATTTTCATTGTTTGACCAAAAATATAGATAGAAGACCTCGTATTTACAGAACAAATTATCTTCAAAATCTTTAATATAGTATAAGTACAGGGTGGCCCAGAAAGACAAGACCGAAGTGGTGTGAATTGCTTATAACTTTTTATTTAAGAGATATTTTTTTAATTTTTTTTTTTTAAATACATTAAATTTATGGGGAATATTTTTGGATTAGTTATTAAAAATGATATCCCGCAAGTGGTGGCCATATTCTGCTTCGCACAAATGTGCTCTTTCCAACACATTTTCCATGACCTTTCGCAAAACTTCCGGTGGTATGTTGTTAATTTCTTCTCGAATATTGGTTTTTAACTCCTCAATAGTCCTAGGCTTATTAACATAAACTTTTCCTTTTAAATAGCCCCAAAGAAAACAGTCTGGAGCGGTTAAATCCGGGGAACGGGGAGAGGGTGCAACCCGCACATTAAATTGACGACGGTATGCACGCTGAGTCAACACAATGGACCGTTGATTTGAAAAGTAAATTCAATTGTGTATTGCTCCATTATAAATTATCCAAGTCTTCTTAACAAAATACTGAAAAGAAAAGAAAAAAAAAATTATAATAAAAAAGTTATAAGGAATTCACACCACTTAGGTCTTTCTGGGCCACCCTGTATATTAGTTCGACCCGTTACTCCAGACTTTTATCTATTATCTTGATTACATTAGGTTGACATTAGGTTGACTCGTGACACTGTGTCACTTGCTTATAACTTAATAAAGTTCTCTATTATTTCTAATATTCATTTGATTTACAGTTGGGTCAAAAGTAAAATTTAAAGTTCATGACCTTATCCTAAACTTATTGTAAATAAAAGTAGCAATTTATTTTCTAAACAATTTAATCTTCTCCCCTTACAACGTGGTTTGCGAGCCAAATAGAACGATAATGGAAGTTTAAAAACATTTCCATTTAATGCGAAGCAATAACTTTGAATGTCTTCAGGAAACTAAAGTCTCCTCTTCAAACGGTTATGTTATTAATGACATGAGGGTCTAGTCTTTACTTCAAAAAGGATTTGAAACCGTATCCTGTAAAAGTCGTAAATTCTATTTTATTTTTGGTATCGTTACGTTCCCACTACCGAATAACATATTTGGTAGAATGTCAAATATTACAAATACGACATAATCTTTGGTGTTTTCATGCTGTATGGGAGTGTCTTCCCCATAAACCATACGAGTACATGTTTATTTTGTAGTGTTTTATGTGTACGTGCACTAGACTGCGTCTTGTTTTACTGAGATCTCGTTAGTGGAAGAATTTACAAATTAATGGAAATAAATCTGCCCTTGTTTCAAGACATATATGTGACGCGCACAATAGAAAGGGACCTAAGATTAAAAACCAGTTTTGTTCAGGAGAGCCATTTTAAAGATTAGGTACTTTTCTATTTGCGCTTAGAATCGTCGACTTCACTTTCATAAAACGCGCATATCTCTGGGAGGGAACACTTTTGGGGCATGTGATCGATCTCATTCGATGCTCAGATGTTGTCCACATCAAAAAAAAAAAGTGAAAAGTTGATGAAAAGTTTTGTTCAGGAGAGCCATTTTAAAGATTAGGTACCTTTTTATTTGCGCTTAGAATCGTCGACTTCACTTTCATAAAACGCGCATATCTCTGGGAGGGAACACTTTTGGGGTATGGGATCGGTCTCATTCGATGCTCAGATGTTGTCCACATCAAAAAAGGAAACAAAATGAAAATTGATTTTTTTACCCTTAGGTCCCTTTCTCTATGCGCTGTCACATATGAAGTTATTTAATGTTGACATAGGCCAAGGTGCAGTGCCTCAAAAGCACTGTGTCCTAAAAAGCAGAACATCCAAATCAATTTTGTTCGAAAGTGTTTAAAAATTGTGTTAGCTACGTTAAGGAAACCAACACAGGCTTATTGTATTAGCCAGCACTGTTTTTAAAAATCAGCAAAAATCATGGTCTTATTCGGTCTAATTCAGGCAAATGTCGACGTCTGGCTAATGCTCACACTTGCATAAAATAGTAAGTTCCGATGCTTTGCATCTACACACAGAGAACAAAATAAGTCGGTGTCGGTTGGAAATACTAAAATGAATTTCGATTGCAATGAATTTCGATTGCAATCACCAAATGTTTATAATCGTAATGGATATTCGGTTCGACATACCACTAGATGGTAAATATAATCATCGTATTGTAGACGCAACTAATTAAACGGTTATACCAATGGAATGCAGAAAGTTTATGTAGTTGTCATAACTGGTGGTTGTGGCAATCAACAGTTCTGCCAACATTTTGTTGTGGTAACCGAATATAGGTGATGTATCTTGATGGTAAAAATAATCATCGTATTGTAAACGCAACTAATTAAACGGTTATACCAATGGAATGCAGAAAATTTATGTAGTTGCCATGACTGGTGGTTGTGGCAACCAACAGTTTTGCCAACATTTTGTTGTGGTAGCAGAATATAGGTGATGTATCTTAAGTTTCATCATAAGCAAAAGTAATCATATTATTATTGCTTATAATCATATTAAGTAATCATATTATTATTGCTTAATCTTCCATCAGCACGAAAAAATATAACCATATACACTGAGAAGAAAAGTAACCTTATGTAAGGTTAAATTAACCAAAAATAAACATGATTTTGAGTCAACGTTATATAAAGTTAATTTAATGTAATAGTTATTATTAATAATAAACAATAATAGTTATTTTACAAGTCTATGGTTGAAAATGTTAGCTTTTAAATTGTTAATTTTTAAATAATAATTGTTGTTTTAACAATGCATTGTTGTGTTTTTTAACCATTAAATTTGTTACTATTAAAATAAGTATTGTTGTTTTAACAATGCATTGTTTTTAACCATGAAAATTGTTAATATTAAAATGCCATAGCTAATTTATTGAAATACATGTTATATTTAACAATGAAATTGCCAAAATTATTAACTATGAAGATCATTATATATCATTATATATTTAACTATGAAGATTGTTATTTTTTCTAATTATTAGTTACCTCTTTTAACCAGAAATATAGTAACTGTTACAATTTTTAATATTAAATTAACCTACTAGTTATGTTTTTGTTGTGTTTACATTTATTCGGTCTTTTTTTAGTATTTTGACTTGAACAGTTTTTATTCTGGTTCGAGACCTATTTGTTGTTTCTTTTTCAGATTCAACTAAAAATTGGTGAAATGTATTGCCTACGGTGGCCAGCTAGGCTGTACAGCTGTTTCTTAACCCGACAAGGTTTTCCTTCGGCAGATTTTGGCAACGATTACTTCGGCTACAAATCAAATGACTTATACGGGAGTCCCATTTTAATTAATAAGAATATAACACCATTGCGCTATGTAGATTGGTATGATTAATTCCCATTAATTATAATGCATTTGCTTTTGGTGGTGGTTTTTTAAAAAGCGAGATAAATTGTCTTATGATCTTTCTTACAATCACAAACGTTCAGAGCAGAGGAAGAAAGGAAAAATAGTGTGGGATAAGACAGTCGCTATCGTCGCAACTTCGTATTATTGTACTCTGAACTTCGCATAACACAAAGCGCTTTCACAGCCTCAAAAGCGAAAAATTTCTCAAAAATGTCACTGTGTGTAATTTTTTAAGTCATATGTGACGCGCAAAATAGAAAGGGACCTAAGGTTAAAAACCAGTTTTGTTCAGGAAAGCCATTTTAAAGATTACGTCCCTTTCTATTTGCGCTAAGAATCGTCGACTTCACTTTCATAAAACGCGCATATCTCTGGGAGGGAACACTTTTGAGGCATGGGATCGGTCTCACTCGATGGTCAGATGTTATCCACATCAAAAAAAGAAAAAAAAATGAAAATTGATTTTTTACCCTTAGGTCCCTTTCTCTATGCGCTGTCACATATACGGACACCACTACGTGATAAAAGACAAAATACCTAATATTTAATAGAATGACATGGACTACATTTGGTTTCAACAAGACGGGACCACATGTCACATAGCCACCGCAACCTAGGAATCTTTCTCGCACTGTTTTTGAAAATTGAATAATCAGCCGAAACTGTGAGGTCAATTGGCCATCTCGGAGCTGTTATTTGCTCCCTTTTGGTTTATTTTCTGTGGGTAGCCATTAAGAATAAATGCTACGCAAAGCATCTAGAGACAATCGAAGCCTTGAAACATAAAATCGGAGTTGCCATTGAAGAGATTCGACCCGAAGCAATCGAAACTTTACTGAAAAATTGGGTTGATCAGATGAGGTACTCGTACTGCTGAGCAAGTTGTGGTATTCATAATGATAGTGTGTCCCATTATTAAATGACAAAGTTACAATAAAACCAGAAATTTAAAAAAAATCAGTCTTTTTTTTTACACCCGATTCAAATTTTAAATGTTAAATCGTCCACACTGTATTTTATTAAACAAATTATTTCTTTATTTTTTTAAAGGAAGAAAAGAGAGTGTTTATCTAAAAAATATTCTGGTTTTATTTTAGGCGGTCTAGACTTAAATGATAATAGTACGAGTAGTAGTTTAGTAAAACATTTTAACCCAAAACGACTATTTTTCCACAACATTTACACAATTTCATTCAAAAAAGGAAACGTCCTAACGGAAATTAATTGAACGAAATTTTTGTAGAACATAAAAAACCTTTAGCACACGATAAAGAAAATTTCTTTCGCATTTTTGAAAAATAAAGGAAAAGGACACTCCAATTTTTGAGATAGGATTTTAAAATGTTCTACGAAAATAAACTCCAAACGATTTAACTTTAGCTAAATCAAAAATTTACTATTTAATACTTTTTAATTTATTTCATACGGTATATAGCGTTGCGAAATAAAAAGTATCTTCAGACCATAATATTAACTCGGACCTACGAGGTCCGTCCTGTTGTTTACTATAATCGGTCTCTTCTTTCTAAAAGAAATCATTCACCCTCCGAGAAGGACCGAACTTTTTCTGCATAGTGTAATAAGTTACAGCAGCTGCGGATGGTTACTACAAAGAATTTATTTGTTGGCTCTGTCAATTTTTGGTACCACACTAACATGTTCTTCATAATTGATTGGTTGTCATAACCATCAGTTGTTGCAACCTATAGTTAAACTGAATTCGGCTGGTATAGTCGACTTATTGGCTGTTAGAATCGTAATATTATTGCTGCTACCATCATATGGAAAGTCCAACCATTTAACCATCAATACCATGGACGGAGGACAACACTTGTCTGTGGGTGATGGGGAGTTACAGCATCAAATGATTCTTTTTTACAGGAGTCATCCAAAGTTATTCGCTTTGCATCTTGGCATTAAGCGGATTTCTTCGGTGATGACTGATTACTGGTGGACTTCAAGCAGGATGTGCTGTCACTAACTTAGATCCCTATGGCGGTGGTCGTCAATACGTCGTATTCGGAGAGATGGCCGCTGGTCGTAGTCAAGGTGAGGGCTTCGGTGATGGCCGTCGTTGTTTTTACCGTGGCGTTATCTAGAGATACAGTTATGTGCGAAGTAATAGGGACCGTAGTTCTGAAGATGCAAATTTTACATATTCTTCCAGGTTTTAGGCCCTAGGTTTTAGGTTTATACTGTATAAAAACGGTTTTTTACGATTAAGAGATAAATATGCGAATATTTACGATCACAAACAGTTTTATTGTTCTTCAAAGTATTCTCCAAGATGATTTATACACTTTTGCAAGCTCTCAAACCAATTGTCGAGGGCATTTTCCACTCCGATTGAGACACCTCCAAAACATGGTTTTTGAACGCTTCACAAGAATCTTCTGGCGACGAAAATCGTTGGCCACGCATTTTTTTCTTAATGTGCGGGAAGAAAATGAAGTCAGTGGGTGCCAAGTCAGGGCTGTACGGCGGATGACCCATTAATTCGACGTTTTGGCCAGTCAAAAAGGCGCTGGCCGATGTGTGAAAGCTCGCATTGTCATGGCGCACAATGATTCGTCTTCTCTTGTTTGTTTTTCGAATTTCTCCAAAGACTTAAGGCAAACAAATTGTGGTGTACCACTCAGAATTGACCTCCTACGTTGCTCAAGCGAAACAGTCGCCACTTGACCAGTTTTGCCGAAGAAACAGGCGACCATTTGCTTCGAAGTGCTTCTTCCACGAACAACTTGCGTTGGATTTGGCTCGTCTTCGATGACCATATGCATAGATCCACGATTCGTCACCTGTGACGATCTTATAAACGTCTTTTGAAGCACCATGAGGGTTTTTTTTTAATTTCTTTGCACCAATCGACACGACCCTTTTTTTAGCGATTGTCATATTGTGCGTGATCCAACGAGAACAAACCTTTTTTACGGCCACGTGTTTATGCAATATCGAATGTATGCTGGTGGAAGAAATGCCCAAGGATTCTTCTATTTTAAGGTATGTCACATGACGATCTTGCATTATGAGTTCACCCACGGCATCAATGTTCTCTGGCCGTTTTTGGATTACCTTCACGACCTTCATCTTTGAGCGAGCGTCGGTCACGATTGAATTCATTAAATTAGTTTTTCACAGTGCTATAGGATGGTGCTTCATCGCCATACAAAGATTTAAGTTCATCGATGCACTTTAGTCGTGATAATCCACGTCGAAAGTTGTGAAAAATGATCTTACAAAAACGTTCACGAGTTAATTAAATTTTTTTGCCAAATTGATTTTTTTCAAGTCACTGTAAATAACACAAATGATGGTCGTACGTCAAAACGTTAAACTTTTCAATGGAAATGTCAGATCGCGCATCACTTAGTATTGCCTAGGCCAGAAATATATATAACAACCCTCGTATAACTATAAAAGGTAAATTTAAGGCGTGAGAAAAATATAACGTGTGGGTTTTAAACGAAAAAATAAAAAAATTGAGGCTAGATTTCTGTTACGAATGTAAGAAAAACGTGTTCTAATAGCTTTATACTTAGTTGACGCGCCACCGCCTAGGCATGGAGTCGGCTAAGTTCTGGCAAACCGAAAATAGTATAGCGTACCAAGAAGTCTAAATGAGTTGCCAAAGTTCATCAGAATTGAACGGACATTTTACTCTTGAGTTGCCAAAGTTCATCAGAATTGAAAGGACATTTTACTCTTACCGAAGTTTTCCCGAAATTCCACAGATTTTTAATCAGATTTAGATCCGGGTAATGCGGAGGCCACTTCAAGAATAAGTGTTATTTGAATAGTTGAGGTATTATCTACAAGATTTAAATCATTTTTAATTTGCTTGGATGATGGAAATGGATTTTTTTCACATCACACTATGTTTTGTCTTACTACAGGTGTAATTTCTGTTTTTCTGCCGCGCGTTCCTGGCTTTGCTACCCACTTTACAGCATTTTGCACCAAAGTTTTCGAAACTCCAAGGAATTCTGCCACTTTCCGCTAAGAATTTCCTAAGTACGAGGGCGGTTCGGAATGTTCTTAGCCTATCAATGAAAGAGAATAGTTAGTTTTTCAAAAATATTTTTATTTTTCAATATAATCTCCTGAAACTTCAATACACTTAGTCCAACGCTTATCTAGCAATTCTATCCCTTGATAAAATAGTTTTCCTCAAGGTCTTCAAAATAGTGGTTTACAACTGTAATTGCATCTTTATTTGAGGTAAAACGCTTGCCAGCAAGGAATTTCTTTAGATTTGGGAACAGGTAAAAGTCACTGGGAGCTAAATCAGGAGAATAAGGTGGGTGGTCAAGCAACTCGTACTTTAATTCGTTGATTTTAGCCTTGTGCGCTGGTGCGTTGTCTTGATGAAAAATTATTTTTTTGTGTTGTAAGCCAGGACATTTTTCTCGAATTTGTACATTAATTGATCTAAAAGGTTGCAATAGTACTCTGAATTTATTGTTTTACCCTTTTGCAGATAGCACTACTCAACAAAATAAAAAAAAAATTTCATGTACTCCGGATGCGATAATTTTTTCTGTGTAGATAACCTTGACATGAGCTCGAAAAACGCAATAAAAAATTGAGTAAAGGTATGAATTTCAAAAATTTGCTCGACATATGCACAACTTTGTCTATGGTAAGGTTTTTTCTTTTTTATTACAAAAAAAATTAAAATTTGTTGGGTGACAAATATATATGACTTTAACAAATTTTTGAAATTCATACCTTTACTCAATTGCGAATAAAAGCGAAACGCGTGCATCGATTTTCATGATCCTTGTCTCATTTTGCTCATAGGTTATGTGACTTTACGTAAAAGTAATAAGATTTGACATTTTTTTTCATTTTGGAAAAAATTTAAATCTTTAGGCAAAAAATAAGATTTTTCCTTTATATATTCATTTTTAACTTGGAAACTGTTGCTTGTATAGGAAAACAATATATGAACAGATTAAGGGAATTGTAATTTTAAATTTTTTAAAATTTAATTCAATTAAATCGGGCTAGTGGTTCCCGAGTTATGCCGGACGAAACAAATTAACCAAAAAAAAATTTTTAAAATTTAAAAAAAAAAAATAAAACAAAAACCAAACGAAAAAAAAAATTTATTGCGTTTTTCGAGCTCATGTCAAGGTTATCTACACAGAAAAAATTATCGCATCCCGAGTACATTTTGACTGTTGACTAGTGTAGTCAATCAATAAAATACCTTTGAAGTCCCAAAAAACCGTTGCCATAACCTTACCAGCCGATTGAATTGTTTTTGCCTTATTTGGGGCACTTCCTTCAGCTTCAGTCCATTGTTTGGATTGTTCTTTTGTCTCTGGAGTATAGTGGTGGATCCATGTCTAATCAACAGTTATGAAACGACGCTTAAAATCCATTTTATTTCGCTGAAAACGATCCAAACAAGCTTGAGAAATGTTCATTCTTTTGCGTTTTTGGTCGACTGTTAACAAGTCCAGCACCCATCTTGCAGAAAGCTTTTTCATCTGTAGTTCTTCATGCAAAATTAAATGGACTCGATCATTTGAGATGCCCATGATATTAGCTATTTCACGCACTTTTATTCGTCGATCATTTAATACCATATCATGCACTTTGGCTACAATTTCTGTTGTTGTTGCTGTTTTTGGACGTCCACTACGTGGTTCATCTTCAATGCTTGTACGACCACGTTTAAATTCAGCAACCTAATTTTTGCTGTTGCATATGAAGGAGCACTTTCACCTAACACATTCACCATATCATTATGAATTTCTTCTCCCGATAAACCTTTTTTATTTAAATATTTAATGACACCAAGCATTTCTAATTTTGTAACATTGTAAAAAAATTGCGGATGCGTCTTTTGTGAACACCTGTTTCTATATGAAGGAGTTGCCAGATCGAAACAAAATTTAACATGTGGCAAAGAAGTTTCCGAACCGCCCTCGTAGTACAACTTTTGAATATTTTTTCTTGTTACTGGGCCACAGTGCCCACAGCACAAGTGCAAAAATATCAATAAAATTAAAATTCCCAACCTAATCTATTGTTTTTAAGTTTGTTAGAACAAATTACACTCTTTTATTTACTTTTGATAATACATTTCATTGAATATTCTAATTTATAAAAGCGAATTGACTTACTGTCCCTATTATTACGCACAACTAAAAGCTAGACTTTTTAAAAATTAATACCTCTTGCGAAATGTTAGCACATGAGAATATCATAACAGGATTTGTTTTTGCAGTGTGTATGCAATATACATTTGTTGTAAGTTATCGATCATTCTCTCATTTTACTTGCTTTCGCATGCAATACTTATCTTGCTAATCACTGTCCCTATTTATTCGCACAGAACTGTAGCTGCTGTTGGGATACAAGTTTCGAAGTGGTTGGTGTACTGTGTTTAAGAAATTCTAAAAGGCATTTCTTGGGTCGTTTTTGTTGCAAAGAACGATGAACAAATTAAAATAATTAGAGAAATATTACCTTAAGGATGCAGACCCAGCTGTCATATGCCGCTAATCTAGGGTCCTTGCTTACCTTGAAACGTTGACAGGCTATGTCACTAACTTCGATAAACTGAGCCAAAGTACAAAAAACTCTGGTGAATCGCGCATCTTCTGGTTGTCACAGGGATTGCCAGAACAGAAAGTCTGTTTATTCAACCGAATAATTGTAGTTCGGACCGATTTCCAACATATTTTTTCTCTGTGTGTGATCAACATGATGCATTGTCGACCCACATTAATGTACATACGTATTGGTGCTTTATTTTCTTCACTCAATGATGGCACATCCTTTGAATAATCATTCTAATACTGCTGCGTAGACTTTCTTAGTTTTCTGTTCAGTTGGTTTTAATGCCAAAACGTTCTTTATTTTTTCTCGGTTGATCTTTCTTCTTCCGTACACCCCAAACAACATAAAGCATTTTAAGAATTTCTCGACATTTCTTAGTTTTTGTTTTTCTGCGTTTCTGCCCATGTACCCGACGACTCGGTGACCGTAATAAGGCTAATGTGCAGCATTCGACGTTAGTGTTGCTTTCTGAGATATGCGGTAAACTGTTTTTGCTTTCACGTTTTTCTTTGCAGAAGCACACAACATTTGCTTCCTTCCGTCACTCTAAAGAGTTGGTTTTTTTACTTTTCTAATTTTATTCTTCGGAAACGAGGAAATGGGAATATAAAAACTCCATGTGAAACAACGATATTGATATGTTCACATTGCCCTATAGATGACGGCTGTAGAAGGGGCCTTCGTTACGCTGTATTTGGTACAGAGTTTTTTCGAATGCGGTATGGGGGCAGAGATTCAAGGAAATGAAAAAAAGTATGGTTGTGGTGACAATATTCAAAGAGGATAATACTATTGTTGGGTATATAGTTGTGCTACAACAATATTATGATCCTCACAACAATAGTATGATTCAAATACAACCATACTATGATCCTCACAACAATAGTATGATTCGCACATTACCATACTGTGATCCCCAGAACCATAGTATGATTCACACTCAGCCATACTATGATCTCCACAACCATAGTATGATCCTCACAGCCATAGTATGTATCATATACAACCATAGTATGATCCTCACAACCATAGTATGATTCACACGCAACCATGTTATGATCCCTACAACCGTAGTATGATCACACACAATTATACTATGATCCCCAATATTATTTATTAGAATTTGTTTAAGTTGACGGCAATAGATTTGATCACGTATATTGTTTATTAGAATTGGTTTAAGTTGTCAACAATAGATTTGAATTTTGAAAATTATTCAAAAATACATTAAATTCAAAATAATAAGAGTGATTTATTTCACATTAGAAAAACTAAGTTTAAATAAACGTAGGCGTTTTTAGTAAAAATATTTCAGTTAAACAAAGCCAGAGCAGCATTTTAAAAAAAAATTAATTTCGATAAAAAAGTAATATTATTGCATTAGATCCGTACCAATAACATTTGTTCTAAAAAGCATATTTAAATGAAGAAAAATTACAATCATACAGTATGATTGCCGTAATCATATCATTGTTAACATAAAACGCAAAACACAATACTTTTGTCGCACTAACCATATTTATATTGTTGCTATAACCATATTTTAATTTTTAAATTTGGCAATAATACTATTGTTACATTTCAACAATATTAATATTGCAGCAATTATACTATTGTCAAAAATAAATTCAGTAAACAATGCTATGGTTGCGAAGAACATACTTTTATTGTGGAGAACATATTATTATTGCCGTGACCATGTAGTAACCATGTTTTTTCTCTGCGTGTAGATGAAAATGTAGAGCGCTACAGATCGATTACTGGATTGCTGACGAGTTATACTCGTATATTATTTAAAACACTGTTGTTAAGAGGAGTATTCCTCTGTGAATTTTTGTGAGAGTTTTAAGAAAAGCTTCTGCTGGGTCCGTAAGGTCACCGAAGAGTCTGCAACCTAGGTAGGTGAGAGGATACTCTTGTAGCCCTTTTGCAGGAACTAAGAAGTTGGAAGTCCCATGTCTCCAGTCCCTTTAGACGGCAGGGCCTTAAATCGGAAAAGATGAATCGATATGATCCTATTTCACCATAAATGGGTGTAGGTCGGTAGTAACCATGCGCATTTGCTCGAAATTTGAGTGTAGTCGGGTTTAATTTGTGGCTTCAAGAGCTACAGGACCTCATATCGGGAGGGACCAACATGGGGGGCTATTAGAAAACACAGACCGATATGGTTAAATTTCATCAGAGTTGTGTGTGTGTCGCTTTTAACGCACCATGTGAAATTCGGTCGGAGCCGGATGTAAAATGTAGCTTCTAAAGCTACAGATATTGAAATCATGAAGGACCTTTGTATGGGGCTACATAGATTGGTGTTAGTTGCTCATAATGTTCCATCTGAGTTTTTTTCGGATATAGAAGAAATGTGGCTTTTATGGCTGTAGATTCTGAAATCACTCTGTTTCAGATTCTCAAATCACTCTTGTAAGTATGGAGGCTACACGAAAAAAATTGACCTATATGGTCCAGTTTCGCCAAAATTATTGCTTAATTGAATTATTGATTGCACATAACTTAACACGAGCGTTTAATTTGTAGCTTCTAAAGGTACAGGACCTTATATCATGTTGGGCCTCTCTGTGGGGGCTATAGCAAAACATGGACCAATATTGTCCAATTTTACCAGAGTCATGTGTTGGCTGCTTGTAACGCTTAATGCAAAGTTTGGTCGAAATCGAAATGTATATGTGGCTTTTCGAGCTGTAGGTTCTGAACTCATTTTCAACAGTTAATTATTGGCACTCTTAAGCGTAATCGGGTTTAATTCGTGGCTTCTAGAGCCTCATATCGGGAGATACTTCTGTGTGCGGGGGTATTCGAAAACAGGGACCGATATCGACTTATAATTTTCATAATACACTGTACCACAAAGCAGTGTAGGGTATTACTGGACTTTTATTTCACAAATAGGACCAAAATCGGACCATAACTTGCTGTACTACAGGTTTCCTTCTGATTTAAGGTCCTGCTGCTATAGAAGCTTCAAATTTAATTAGATCTTTCTCAAATTTCGCTTATTACTCGAGTAATAACTATCCGACGCTTGAAGCACTGCTCCTCCCCATCCTGATCGAAAATCTTCCACGTGCTGATCATCAGCATGGGTTCTGCAAGCAGCACAGCACAGCTGCTTTACACGCCATTACCACACATGTAAGTCGCGGCCTTAACCAGAACAAGCCCAACGGCAGGACGGTCTTCGTGGCTCTTAACCTTACCAAGGCCTTCGACACGGTCAATAATGTCATTGTGTTCAAGGACATTGCATAAACGTCCTATTCGCTCAGTTTGAAACGTTGGGTCGTAAACTATATGTGTGGGCGCCAGTCATATGTAGAATTTAGAGTCAGAAAGTCGAAGCCCCGTAGAGTTAAACAAGGAGTTCCCCAGGGTGTAGTTTTATCCCCGGCTCTGTTTAACCTCTACCTCACTAAAATTCCTGCACCACCAGACGGCGTTGAAATTGTGTCGTACGCTGATGATTGCACAATTCTGGCGTCAGGACCTTAAGTGAATGACATTTGTGAGAAAATCAACTGTTACCTCACCGACTTAACACGCTTCTTAACTGCGAGGAATATGAAATCATCCGCCTCTAAATCATCAGCCACACTTTTGACTGTATTGACCACAGAGGTGGTCATGTCAATCAATGTGAAAGTCGATGAAGTCAACATCCCGACTACAAACTACCAACTACCCCAAAATCCTTGGGATCACATTGGACAGCCTTTTTCGATCCTCTGCATATGCTACAGTTATCCGCGAAAAGTAGAAAGAAGGTCCTCAAGTCACTTGCCAGCATTACTTGGGGAGCCGACATAGAAACCTTGTTGACTTCTTACAAAGTAATAGGACAGTTTGTAGCGAACTACGCAGTGCAGTGGAAGAAAATTGAGACATGCTTGAATGCCACCCTGGGAACATCAACAGGGTGTCCTTAGGCCTTCTGTCTTTTTAGGGCCATCCACATGAGGAGACGAAGGTCCTTACCGTGCGCAGACACAACTTCTTGTTGTCTAAGCAGTATCTGGTTGGCTGTGTTTGAAGTTGTCATCCCAGCCACCACCTCATGGACAGGAGGCTCCGCCCAGGCAGATCATGTACGATCTACAGGGTGGCCCAGAAAGACCGAAGTGGTGTGAATTCCTTATAACTTTTTTATTATAATTTTTTTTTCTTTTCTTTTCAGTATTTTGTTAAGAAGACTTGGATAATTTATAATGGAGCAATACACAATTGAACAACGTGCCCATATTGTTGAAATTTACTTTTCAAATCAACGGTCCATTGTGTTGACTCAGCGTGCATACCGTCGTCAATTTAATGTGCGGGTTGCACCCTCTCAGTCAACAATAAACCGTCTGGTTGCAAATTTTCGAGAACAAGGAGCAGTAAGGAACCTGCCTGGTCCCGGCAGACATCGAACTGTCCACACGGCTGACAATATTCAAGTGGTACAGGAGAGTATTCGGGAGGATCCAGAAACATCAACCAGGAGACGTTCGTCACAACTGGGCCTCTCAAGAACGTCGCTGCAGCGAATTTTGCACACCATAGGATTGTTTCCATACAAAATTCAACTTGTCCAAGAATTGAAACCAACAGATTACCAGCAACGACTTGACTATGCAATTTATTTCCAGCAAAAAGCACAAGAGAATCCTAATTTTATTCATAACTTAATAATGAGTGACGAAGCCCATTTTCAATTAAATGGGTTCGTTAACAAGCAAAACTGTAGGATATGGGCTACGGAAAACCCGAGAGTACTTCATCAACGACAATTGCACCCAGTTAAGTGTACCGTTTGGTGCGGTGTTTCTTCAGAAAGGATCATTGGCCCATATTTTTTTGAAAATGAACAAGGTGTCGCCATTTCCATCAATGGTGATCGATATCGGGCCATGTTGGAAAATTTTGTAAGGCCAGCCGTGGAAAACCATCCGCAAATATGGTTCCAACAGGATGGAGCCACAGCGCACACTGCGAGGGCCACAATGACTCTTTTACGCGACATCTTTGGTGAAAGAATAATTTCTCGTAACAGCAATTTTAATTGGCCTCCGCGTTCCCCGGATTTAACCGCTCCAGACTGTTTTCTTTGGGGCTATTTAAAAGGAAAAGTTTATGTTAATAAGCCTAGGACTATTGAGGAGTTAAAAACCAATATTCGAGAAGAAATTAACAACATACCACCGGAAGTTTTGCGAAAGGTCATGGAAAATGTGTTGGAAAGAGCACATTTGTGCGAAGCAGAATATGGCCACCACTTGCGGGATATCATTTTTAATAACTAATCCAAAAATATTCCCCATAAATTTAATGTATTTAAAAAAAAAAAAATTAAAAAAATATCTCTTAAATAAAAAGTTATAAGCAATTCACACCACTTCGGTCTTTCTGGGCCACCCTGTATATGATCTAGAGAGAGAGAGAGAGTCATCGAAACTATCAGGCAGGTCTGAACAACGTTCACGCCGATGAAGTCGCAGAAGCAGTATCCAGCTATAGCGTGAATGTTGCGCTAGGGGAACATCCCCCGTAGATTTCGTCCGAGGAGAAGGTGCTACCTCGCCAGGCGCACGTGTTTCTGGCTCAGGTGAGATCTGGATGGTGCAGCCGCCTTAATTGGTATTAGGCGTAAATTGATGCTAACGTTCCGGACGTGCCGCTTGCCATCAGGGGCAACATGACATGTTGCACCTCTTCAATTGTCCGGCCGACTCCCAGGTCTCTGTGGACGCATCCTTTCAAATGGTAAGTTTCCTTCAACTGGATATCGAAGACGAACATGACTTCAAAACAAATTATGTATATGTGACAGCGCATAGAGAAAAGGACCTAAGGGTAAAAAAATAAATTTTCACTTTTTTTTTACGTGGACAACATCTGCGCATCGAATGAGACTGATCCCATGCCCCAAAAGTTTTCCCTCCCAGAGATATGTGCGTTTTATGAAAGTGAAGTCGACGATTCTACACCAAAGATACACGTATTTAAATCTTTAAAATGGCTCTCCTGAACAAAACTGGTTTTTACCCTTAGGTCCCTTTCTATTTTGCGCGTCAAATATATTGTTGTTACAACAACAACTGCAAAATTTAACTCTATCAGTTCATGATTACCTAAAACGCATATAAAGGGTTTTCCAATAGGAACATAACAATTTCGTATCTTTATGTCAACGCACCCTCAAACATTTTTAATGATTTTTCAGTGAAAATCTGAGTCAGTGGTCGCAACTTTAAGAGCGCATTCTCCAATTTTCTACCGATATAATCGTCCCACCCGACAGGATGAGTGAAAAGCTCAGTTCTGGCTAAGTGGTTTTGCCAATAAACAAAATATGCGTTATTGGACAGCAACAAACCCACCCACATGTGCTTTAAGAGACAAAAATGATTCCGCAAAAATTTACTGCGTGGTGTAGTGTTAATGCCTTAGGTGTGATCGGGCCGTATTTTTTGGACGGTGAAAACAGATTAATGTCGTATTTAACGTGGTTATCGCCATTATGGCCTGAACCACGGTGCGCCATCAGACTCGGGCCGTTACAATGCCACGGCCAACGCCCTATTGGGTTGATCCCGCCAGTACCAATTCAAAGCATGACAGAAATGTGCCATAACTTCCCTCTTGGTTAGGGGTCGAGGACTATCTAAACCTCTGCTGTTCTATGGGTCACAGCACCCGGTCGCAATGCAACTCCACGACGAGCCGAAGCTCTCCCGCGATTTGGGTTTAAGGACGGTGGAAACAATATTCATGTGACCGTCAATGGAGAGCGCTATCGTGCCATGTTAAAAAAATATTTTTGGCCAGAATTGGGTGAGTTTGACATCGCCGATATGTGGTTTCAACAAGACGGTGCCACACATCACGATCGATTAACTGAAAGACAAATTCGGTGAACGTGTTATCTTGCAAAATGGTCGAATGGATACCCTCGTTCATGCACTTTGGCGCCATTGGATTTCTTGTTAAGGGGCCACATCAAGTCATTGGTCTATGCCAACAAGCCAACAACTTCAGACGAGCTCCGAGACAACATCCAACGCGAAATTGCCAACGTTCCAGTCGAAATGTGCGTAAGAGTGGTGGAAAATTGGGTCCAAAGAATAGATCGCTGTGCACGGGCTCGTGGTGGTCATATGACCGAAATCGAAATTCTTTCTTAAACTGTTAGATTTGCACTACACCTGGAATACATTTGAACTCAATATCTTAAATATTTTGTGTTTTATTAATATATAAAATTTTTATGTCCTTAATGGAAAACCCCGTACAATGTCCCCTTCTGTTTTAAGGTACGGCCTTTTAATAAGCCACATTCTACATAAGATCTTGCATTAATTTAGAGCCCAATGGGAGATCTATAACAAAGTTCATGTTTGCATATGTGACAGCGCATAGAGAAAGGGACCTAAAAGTAAAAAAAAAATCAATTTTCATTTTTTTTTGATGTGGGCATCTGAGCATCGAATGAGACCGATCACATGCCCCAAAGGTGTTCCTTCCCAGAGATATACGCGTTTTATGAACGTGAAGTACACCAAAGATACACGTATTTAAATCTTTAAAATGGCTCTCCTGAACAAAACTGGTTTTTACCCTTAGGTCCCTTTCTATTTTGCGCGTCACATATAGCCTCATTAAAGGTCCTTGTCGATATGAGCCCCTGCCTCTCTGGAAGCCGCATATTTAATCGTATCTTGATCAAATTTAGCATAGTGGTAAAATTTAAAGATATCAGTCCATTTTTTTTACAGTCCACCTACACAAATGTCCCCTCCGATATGAGGACCTGTCGCTACATAAGACACCACCTGTGCTGCAAATAGACTTTATTTTTAACTGTTTACCTATAGGCGCTATGGAAAAGGGAAGACGACTAAATAGATTCTGAAAATGTGTTCGATCAAAATCATATTGATTCGAAGATATTTTACAGTTTTATATTGTCACCGTTTCCGATTGTATTCCGAATACGAAGGCCTCACTTTGCGGGCATTTGATGCTTTGTACGTGTGTGAGTGAGTGTCCCCCTTTCGCCCTGGCCCTGGTGCATTTGTTTGCTGTCACAGCATTGTTACTGCTGATGCGACGAAGTTGTCGGGCTGGTTCAACATTCTTGCATCGCTCACATGTGGCATTCAGGATCTAGTACTAAACTAAGCATATCGACACCAATAAATCATGCTATTATGTAATGTTGACGTCAACTTCTGCAGGAACGCGGTTGGTGCACATGCGGTTGCTTCTGTCGTTGGCTTCATTTAAAAATGTCGCATGTAATACAAAAACCATTTTGCACTTTCTTTTGATTTTCCCAACCCTGTTTGTGTGGGTGTGTGTGTGTGAGTGTCCGCTTTAAGAAGGATGATATAAAGTTTTTACTTTTCAGAAAAAAAAAAACAAAAAGACGTTGATAAATATTTTTTGAAATTGTCTAAAGTTGCTATTTACGAAATGATTGAGTAGCTAGCGGGGAGTTAAAGTATAACTTTTAACGTTCACGTAATGTATCTGTACTTTATTTTCCAATGTGACTTTTGTTTAATCGCAATTATTACATTTTAAAAGTCCCTAAACTGTAGCTTGCTTTTGTTCTGACATCGACGGGGATTCAAATGAGAAGTGAAACGACAACGAATTTCGTAAAATATCACGTTGCGTACCGCAGGGAAGCTTTTAATTATCTTATTAAGTGTGGTGCACGCTTGTGAGGAACTGTGTCTGCTGTACCTTTAGAATTAAATATGAAACCTACAATGGAGCAGACATGAAGGAAACAATAGCGGCGGCTGTAGCAAATCCTTAGGAATTCCTACCTTAAGAACCTTTTTCACACAAAGACAAAAGTGTGCAATTCTGTATGTGTGTGTGTGTGATACGAATGTCGGAATTAAACAAAAATTAATAAGTGCTTTTGGGTTTCGGTAGCAGCCCCAAGTGTTGGCAATGATTGAGCACTGCTCTCAGTCGTCTCGCAATGACGACACATAAGGGGTCATTTTTACGAAAGACAGCTAAAAATTAGAAAATACATTTTAAACATTGAAATCCCATTAACCATAGTGAAGTAGACCTAAAAACGTCCGAAGTAGGTTTTATTCCCGGGAATTTCATAAACTTACGTTTTTTATGATTTACTTTAAAAATTCATAGTCGAGGAGCATAAAATTGAGTTTTATATTAGATATTGTAACTCGTTGGAATTGGACTTTAAATGACCATCTCTGAATAATTTTTGAGTTTTTCAGGATAAATACATACATACAGTTTTTTTTTTGATTAAATAAAATTGAAAAATATATTTTTAAATAATATGTTTCCATGAAAGAGACAACTATTAAATAAGTTGTAAATGAATCTGTTCTTAATGTAAATTTATTCCGTCAATTTAAGTCCCAAATTACTCAAGTACGAGGGCGGTTCGGAAACTTCTTAGCCTAGCACAAGAAGCGCGGTATAAACAGAAAAAAGTTAAGTGTTTTGGAAACTTCCATCTCTGCTATGAACACATGTTAAATTTTGTTTCGATCTGGCAACTCCTTCATATAGAAACAGGTGTTCACGAAAGACGCATCCGCGATTTTTTTACAATGGAAAAATTAGAAATGCGTGGTGTCATTAAATATTTACATAAAAAAGGTTTATCGGGACAAGAAATTCATAATGATATGGTGAATGTGTTAGGTGAAAGTGCTCCTTCATATGCAACAGTAAAAAATTGGGTTGCTGAATTTAAACGTGGTCGTACAAGCATTGAAGATGAACCACGTAGTGGACGTCCAAAAACAGCAACAACAACAGAAATTGCAGCCAAAGTGCATGATTTGGTATTAAATGATCGACGAATAAAAGTGCGTGAAATAGCTAATATCATGGGCATCTCAAATGATCGAGTCCATTTAATTTTGCATGAAGAACTACAGATGAAAAAGCTTTCTGCAAGATGGGTGCCGGACTTGTTAACAGTCGACCAAAAACGCAAAAGAATGAACATTTCTCAAGCTTGTTTGGATCGTTTTCAGCGAAATAAAATGGATTTTAAGCGTCGTTTCATAACTGTTGATTAGACATGGATCCACCACTATACTCCAGAGACAAAAGAACAATCCAAACAATGGACTGAAGCTGGAGGAAGTGCCCCAAAGAAGGCAAAAACAATTCAATCGGCTGGTAAGGTTATGGCAACGGTTTTTTGGGACTTCAAAGGTATTTTATTGATTGAATATCTGCAAAAGGGTAAAACAATAAATTCAGAGTACTATTGCAACCTTTTAGATCAATTAATGTACAAATTCGAGAAAAATGTCCTGGCTTACAACACAAAAAAATAATTTTTCATCAAGACAACGCACTAGCGCACAAGAGTGTTTTAACAATGGCTAAAATCAACGAATAAAAGTACGAGTTGCTTGACCACCCACCTTATTCTCCTGATTTAGCTCCCAGTGACTTTCACCTGTTCCCAAATCTAAAAACAAAATCCTTGCTGGCAAGCGTTTTACCTCAAATGAAGATGCAATAACAGTTGTAAACCACTATTTTGAAGACCTTGAGGAAAACTATTTTAATCAAGGGATAGAATTGCTAGATAAGCGTTGGACTAAGTGTATTGAAGTTTCAGGAGATTATATTGAAAAATAAAAATATTTTTGAAAAACTAACTATTCTCTTTCATAGATAGGCTAAGAACTTTCCGAACCGCCCTATTCCACAATGCCATAATCTAAATATACGAGGGCGACCGCAAAAGTAACTGGCCTAACAGAAAAAGAACCGTTTTTTTTGGAATTATTATTATTTATTTTTCAACATAACCACCTTCCAACTCAATACACTTCATCAAATGTTTTTCAAGTTTTTTAATTCCATCCGAAAAATAAGATTTTTCAAGACCTTCAAAATATGCCTCAGTTTCAGCAATAACCTCGCTATTGGACGAACATTTTTTGCCACCGAGATTTTTTTTTAAATTTGGAAACAAGAAATAATCAGAAGGAGCTAAATCTGGACTATATGGTGGATGCGGAGCAATTTCAAATCGTAATTCGGCCAGTTTTTGTTGAGTTAAAAATGAAGTGTGTGAAAGAGCATTATCTTGATGAAAAAGAACTTTTTTTCTAAATGCGGTCGTTTTATCTGAAATTCTTCACTCAACCGATCCAATAATGCACAATAATATTCACTAGTTGTAGTTTTTCCTTTCTCAAGATAATCAGTAAATAGTATACCCCTTACATCTCAAAATACTGTGGCCATTACTTTTCCTGCTGACTTAACAGTTTTCGCCTTCTTGGGACCACTTTTACCAGCTTCTATCCATTGTTTTGACTGTTCTTTGCATTCTGGGATGTAGTGATGGATCCATGTTTCATCAACAGTTATGAATCGGCGCAAGAACTCTATTGGATTACGCTGATAAATCGCTAAAAGCTCCTCGGAATTGGTCAAACGGACGATTTTTTGGGGCAAAGTCAACAAACGCGGCAGCGTTCTTGCGGATAGCTTTTTCATGTGGAGTTTCATCATGTAAAATACTCCACTATTTATTCATGATTTGTTAAATAAATTAGATTGTATAATTTATTTCGCTTATGACATAGTAATTTATGAAGCTGATATTAAAGTAGAGAAAATCAATAGGAAATTACAGGAGTGTTTCAATAAATGATGAGAGATATTCATCAGAATTAACACGGAGAAATGTTAAACAATTCTTTTTCAAACTCTTTTGCACCTATTGGTTTAATATTCCACCTTCATATGTGACGATAGAAAAGGACCTAAGGGTAAAAGCCAGTTTTGTTCAGGAGAGCAATTTTAAAGATTTAAATACGTGTATCTTTGGTGTACCATCACTTTACGTGTATCTTTGGTGCCATTTTAAAGATTAGGTCCCTTTCTATTTGCGCTTAGAATCGTCGACTTCATTTTCATAAAACGTACATATCTCTGGGAGGGAACACTTTTGGGGCATGGGATCGGTCTCATTCGATGCTCAGATGTTGTCCACATCAAAAAAAAAAAAATAAAAGTGAAAATTGTTTTTTTTTTACCCTTAGGTCCCTTTCTCTATGTCTGTCACATATATGGAAAGAAATCGAAAACTCGAGAGAAAATGTCTACGTTAATGTACTCCATAGATCTCTGGCAGCAAATATCTATCAAATAATGTATTAAATAGCTCAATAAATATTAACAGAATGTTTAATATCATTATAAAGTTAATTAGACATAATTTTGAAAAAAGCACAGACTGTGATATAAATAACATTATTAGGGCACCTTATGATGACTTGTGTAATTTTACAACTTTAGAAACGGCCATATTCCTCCCAAAGCCATCTGGCATTTAGATGGATTGGGGTACTTAGTAGGCACCTAAATACTGTTACAACATTGAACACACCCATTTCAATAGTAGAACTGAACATAGCCCGTTAATGTCATATGGGTTTTGAAAGCTAACCTCAGTAGCGTTAGTCTGTAACGGGATTTTAAAATTGATTCAACTTTCATCATGGAGTGGTCAGATAATGAGAACCGTATCGCTGTAATAGCGCATTTCAAGTGTGAAATAAAAAAGTGATATTTTCAAAACGCTCCGGCCACTAGGGATTAGCCGCATGTTCGTCTACCGATGCATACAACTGTTTCAGGAGACTGGAGATGTTAAAGACCGCCACCGATCGGGCCGGGCCGCCCACGCTCTGTTCAAACTCCGCATGTCATCAAAGCCGTTACATCAAGAATTCACAGAAATCCGCTCCGAAAACAGAAAATCATGGCCCGTAAGATGAATATCACGCAAAAATCCATGTGTCGAATCATTCAAAAAGACTTGGGGCTTTCAAACGACGTCCGGACCGGACATTTATTGACTGCAGCTTTAAAAAAAATTAGGGTTGAAAAATGCAAACGTCTTTTGGTAAAGCACGCTGATAACTTGCACAGAAAAATTTTGTTCACCGATGGAAACATTTTTACCGTTCAGGAAAAATTTAACAAGAAAAATAATAGAGTGTATGCGTGGTCATCTAAGGCTGATGGCAGAGTGCGCGCTCAAAGCGGAGCCGAGCTGAGCGGAGCTTAAAGCTGATTGAAATTCTTAAAACTGAGTACATACAAATTAGTAGAAATCGGCGTCGGGATGGCAGAGTGCGCGCCGAGCCTAGCTGTTTTGTCTGACAAATTTTTCGAATATTGAACAAAATTATTTAAATTTGATCAATCATATTTATAATTAACTGATTATTCACAGTTCAGATTAATCAGAAATTTTCATTATTAGATTAATTAATTAATCACATTATTGATTAACCAACATTTTGAATAACAAATATCAACTACAAAATAACATTCATAAATAAAAAAATATAAAAAAACTCAGCGCTGATTTCAGCGTTCACTCTGCCATCCCCAAATTTTATATAAGCATGAAATATGTTCGGCTCGGCTCCGCTTTGAGCGCGCTGCCATCAGCCTTAGGAAGGATCTAAACTGATCCCAAGGGTGGAAAAGGGTCATCACCTAGCTTCAGTCATGGTTTGGTGGGGTGTCTCTTACGATAGGGTCGCTGACCTGCATTTCTGCGAACAAGGAGTCAAAAGATCGGCCAAAGTTTACCAAGAAACCGTTTTATAAGCTGATGTGAAGCCACTTTACAATTCCCTGTTCCAAACCAAGCCATGGACTTTCCGGCAGGATTCTGCGCCGGCCCATAAGGCTAAAACGTCCCAGACCTGGCTTTGAAACAATTTGCCAGCGTTCATTTCCTCTGAAGAATGGCCCTCAGGTAGTCCAGTTTTAAACCCATTGGATTACAACGGTTTGGACGGTTTTAGAGGACAAGGTTTGTCACAAAAGATACCCCAACATTGGATCTCTCAAGACTGCTTTGAGCTGTGGCCAATTTAGCAATGGGCGAGGTTCGTGCAGCTATTGACGAAAAGGCGGACAGTTTGAATAAGTAGATTCTTTTTGGATACAACGCGCAGAAAAAAGATATGGTTACTATATGGTCACCGCAACAATAATATGTTCTCTACAATTAAACCATGTTCGTTGCAACCATAGTATTGTTTTTTGAATTTCATTTTAACAACAGTATGATTGCGATAATATTACTATTGTTGAAATGTAACAATACTATTATTACCAAATTTAGAAATGAAAATATGGTTGTAGCAACCATATAAACATAGTTGGTGCAACAAAAGTATTGTTGTTTAAAATCTACGTTAACAATAACATGATTACGGCAATCATACAGTATGGTTGCGACTATGAACATAACAAAACAGGTTTTATAGAGCATACATATACGTGCGTGCGTATGTTTTTTGATATACCAAAATAAACACATGCACACGATATAATGCATGGTTGTTGTCTATTATAAAAACAACAACAAATGGAAGGTTGTTCAAGGGATTTTTATTGTGTTTACTTTGTTCGGTGAAATACTCGACTACCGACTGGTTCTCGTTTATTTAAAATCTGCCTGCACTTAAGTATATAGCCATTGATCATGGTTTAATCACATTCGTTACTTGGTGTCTACGGATGGTGAAGTAGCATTCACCTCTGCTGGCAACTAAAAGTATTTTTGACCGTTGGAATACATATTTTTGTTTCTTGAATGAAATGTTCAATAAAAACGTGGCCTTAAATCTGGCTTTAAACTAATTGTAATGAGCTTTTTTAAACTAATTGTCTGGCTTTAAACTAATTGTAATGTAATTAGATAACTTGCTTGATAAAAATCTCTATTTTTGAATAACAACAAATACCAATCTGTGATGGTTGAGTGAATCATACTATGGTTGGGATAATAGCTAATACTAATCATACTATTGTTGTATGAGAAAAATACTATGGTTGTGAGGATTATAGTATGGTTCTGGGTATCATACTATGGTTGAGTGTGAATCATACTATTGTTGTGGGGATCATAGTATGGTTGTGAGGATCATACTATGGTTGTATGCGAAACATACTATGGTTGTGAGAATCATAATATGATTATGGAGATAATAGTATGGTTGAGTGAGAATCGTACTATTGTTGTGAGGATCATAGTATGGTTGTGGAGATCATAGTATGGTTGAGTGAGAATCGTACTATTGTTGTGAGGATCATACAAGGTTGTGGAGATCATAGTATGGTTGAGTGAGAATCGTACTATTGTTGTGAGGATCATACTATGGTTGTGGAGATCATAGTATGGTTGAGTGTGAATCATACTATGGTTGTGGGGATCATAGTATGGTAATTTGTTACTCATGCTATTGTTGTGAGGATCATAATGTTGTTGTGCCACAACCATATACCTAACAATAGTACGATCCTCTTCGAATATTGTTACCCCAACCACACTTTTTTTCTGCGTGAATACACATCAGGAAATATATTAAAAAATATTTGGTCAAAAAATATTCAGTACTTTTTATTTCACAGCATAAAACGTGTGTAACAGTATTTATGTCCCTACTAAGTACAATTATAAAGCGATTTATGAAATTTTCGAGCAACAAAAAAATTTTATGAACGTAAAATATTCTGACAATTTGAACACTTAATTAGAAAATTGAATAGAAAATTTTATAGAAAATTTAATTGTAAGAATATCGATTTGGATTGTACGAGTGGTAGGCCGATTTTGATGAAATTTAATTTGTTTGTTAATTTAGTCAATATAACGCTCTTGCGTTGTATTGCTCAGAAATGTATGAATCCCTCTGTGCACGATATATATTGAATACTCTCTAACCGGGAACAGCTTTTTACAGCTAGGCTAAAAAGCTATTACATTCTTCCAGCAAAGTTTTTACATGGCTTAAGAGATCAAAGTCCAAACCATTTTACTAATAATGTTTAGATGTTCCTGTCGGCAGTAAGCCTTGGTCACTTGCGTGATAATCGCTAATACTATTTATTGCGCCCCAATGGCCCCAACATACATACGTTTCCTCAAATTTACTTTGTAAGACCCCTTTTAATTATAAGTTATTACAGGCGGTACATTCACTAAATGCTTTAATTTGCATTATGGATTAACACTTGAGTTCATATTACAAAACACGACCGAAAACCGCCTCAACCCCTCCCCCCTCCACCACTCAGTGTCTCAAAGTCAACCAAGCGTTTATGTGGTGCCAAGGCGCAACCCCAAAAATGTTAAAGTTTCCTGGCACGCTAACAAGGGGAAAATATTTTAAAGACTCCAGCACGACAGCAGACAGGACCATTATTCACTTGTGTGTCTATATCCGTATAAATTCTTGCTATCCTGTTGAGAGATTCTCATTCCATTCGATAGTCGGGTATTTTTGTTTTTCAAATTAGTATTTTAATCCTTTTTATGTGTTTGTCGGTTGCTGTTGCACAACGTGGGGTGTCGGGTGCCTATTAAGGCCTAAATTGTGTAACCCTTTCGTTGTTTGGGTCGTTTAGTGTTTCTATTTAGTGTGTAATTTGTAAAAGTTCTTCTTCCTTGCTATTTTTGGGATGCCGTTTGTTAATATGCTGCTGTGTGTGTGAGCGTTTGTCTGTGTGTGTGTGTTTGAGTAAAGAGTAGTCGATGAAAGATGTGTTTAAAAATAACAAAATGTCTTTAATTTGTTTACATTACCAACGCATCATTAAGTTTTTTTGGAAGCAATTAGTAAAAATATTTATAATTGATGGTCATAGTGTCCACAATAGTTTTTCGGCAGTTGCGAGCCTCCTGTAGAATGTCAACATTCAATCGCTTGGCCTAAATATGAACATTTCTCTCTTAGAGGATACTAAAGTGTAGCTGAAAATAACCAACGAGTAGAGAACGCCCAACCGCATTTCGTGGTCACCGTCTAAACCAAACGTATACCGGTTCACTACGATTTTAATTGGTGGCATGTTTCTATGGAAGGAATGTCATCAAGTGGAAAGTACGACGATGTACGAGTATTCACAGATACACAGAAAGAAGTACAAATGTCTGTAGCAAAATGCCAATTATGAAAGCTTTAAAAGAATTGTAATTTGACTAATATTTGCATCGAATTAAATTATTAAGCTAGCAGATACGCTAAAACATTATAATCGTAGATATTTGCCTATAAAAGAAAATATGGTTATGGTTACCATTGACGTCTAACATAGAAAACAAATTTGTTCTTAAAAAGAAATGATCCCGATTAAGCGGATTTTTTTTAGCAAGCTTGGCCTTTACATTGACTTTGTCTACATTGGATTTGTCTAAAATTTTTACTCGGATCATGGAAGTAAGAAATTTAAACAAATCCTTAGTCAAAGTAGATCTTGACTTATAATAGAATAATTATGTACACTTGCGTTCAAAACCGAGTGCATGTTTTAAACATTTCCAAGTAGAGTGTCATGCATTTTTAAACAATCGTGGGATTACGCGAAAATTTTCAGTGATTATACTTCATTATAAGAGGGTTGCTATATGTGACAGCGCATAGAGAAAGGGACCTAAGGGTAAAAAAATCAATTTATTTTTTTTTTCTTTTTTTGATGGGGACAACATCTGAGCATCGAATGAGACCGATCCCATGCCCCAAAAGTGTTCCCTCCTAGAGATATGCGCGTTTTATAAAAGTGAAGTCGACGATTCTAAGCGCAAAAAAGGGACCTTAGGTCCCTCTCTATAGACAACACTAATAGTTGCCTGGCGCCATCTGACATTTCCATTGGAAAGTTTGACATTTTTTAGCATTAACGTACGCAAAACGTTTTGACGTACGACCATCATTTGTGTTGTTTACAGTGACTTGAATAAATCAATTTGGCAAAAAAACGTAATTAACTCGTGATCATTTTCGTGCGATCATTTTTCACAACTTTCGACATGGATTATCACGACAAGAGTGCATCGATGAACTTAAATCTTTGTATGGCGATAAAGCACCATCCTATAGCACTGTGAAAAACTGGTTTAATGAATTCAATCGTGGCCGACGCTCGTTCAAAGGCGAAGGTCGTGAAGGTAATCCATTAACGACCGTTGTGCCAGAGAACATTGATGCCGTGCGTGAACTGATAATGCAAGAACGTCAAAATAGAGGCATCCTTGGGCATTTTTTTGATATTGCATGAACACCTGGCCGTAAAAAAAGTTTTAATCTCGTTGGATCCCGCACAAATTGAAAATCGCTCAAAATAAGGCTCATGTCGATTGGTGCAAAGAAATTTAAAAAAAAATACTATCGCGGTGCTTCAAAAGACGTTTTTAAGATCGTCACAGGTAACGAATCATGGATCTTTGCGTATGAGCCCGAAACAAAACAGCAATCGACCGTGTGGATCTTCGAAGACGAGCCAAATCCAAAGAAAGTTGTTCTAGGAAGAAGCACTTCGAAGCAAATGGTCGCCTGTTTCTTCGGCAAAACAGGTCATGTGGCGACTGTTCCGCTGGAGCAACGTAGGCCGGTCAATTCTGAGTGGTACACACCACAATTTGTTTGCCTGAAGTCTTCGGAGAAATTCGAAAAACAAACAAGAGAAGACGAATCATTGTGCACCACGACATTGGATCAAACCAGCGCCTTTGTGACCGGCCAAAACGTCGAATTGATGGGTCATCTGTCGTACAGGCCAGACTTGGCTCCCAATGACTTCTTTTTATTCCCGCACATCAAGAAAAAATGCGTGGTCAACGATTTTCGTCGCCATAAGATGCTGTTGAAGCGTTCAAAAGCCATGTTTTGGAGGTGTCTCAATCGGAGTGGAAAAAGTGCTTCGACAATTGGTTTGAGCGCATGCAAAAGTGTATAAATCATGCTGGAGAATACATTAAAAAACAATAAAACCATTTTTGATGATAAATATTCGCCTTTTCATTATTAGGCCTCGTATCAAAGTTGTTACGCTTGCACGAACGTGGCGAATTTTCAGACATTTTGTTCTCTGATGACAAAAAATTTCCTTTTGGTCAGTTCATAAAGTTTCAGAATGATTGTGTTAAGTTTACTAAACTCACTGACGAAAATTGGAGCCTTCGTACGCCCACTCAAAGTAATTTTCCATCTCAAGTAATGGTATGGGCTGCTGTGACCACCGATGGACCCTGTCCGAGCCTGGTGTCGAAGCCAATGCGACGTATCCGGAAAATGTTTTAGAAGCTGCTTTAAAGCCGTGGGCATGCCAACATTTCGGTCTTAGACCATGGCTGTTCGAACAAGTCCTAGCATCGCCTCATATAGCTCGTGTGAACCAATACAGGTTAAAAAACGAAGTTTCGCATTTTATTTCGTCTACACAAGGGCTTTTAAACTCGCTATATGCATATCCGGTGGACTCTTCCATTTGAGCCATTTTAGAAAGTATCTCACCTTACTGATATATATGCCTGTATGGATGCGCTGAAAAAAGCTACTGTACAGAAAGGGGCCAGGCTACCGCTTACGTGATATGTTCGTTCTGCAAACAACTAAGTTTTTAGTCATTTGAAGGCCTTAGTCAAGCAAAATGTGGCCACAACGACCTTTATTAAATGGATTGTGAAATTTTGAAAATTGATTTCACAAATTTTGTATTTGAGTCAATAAAAAATAACTTCACACAAAAAAATATGGTAGTTACCGCAGGTAACACTTCAACGACCTTTTCAACAATGCAGAAACACATAATTAATGTAAGACTCACATGTGTATGCCGAGTGTCCTTTGATTACAAAAATAAGTTGGGTCTTATCTTGGCATTCGTGGTTGTCGTCCATGCAGTTATACCTGAAACGATTTTAAAAAAACATAGAATTAGTTGCAAAATCATAACGTTGCAATGTCAGGGTGTAGAAACACTTTTTTTTATCTGTTCTATCGAAAATAGTAGTAAATTTTATCTTCCATTGAAAAAATTAGTTTTGCCCCTTATAAAAAAAATTATCTTCGATTAGATCACGGAGGATGCGTTCATAACAATTAATCTTTGGGTCCTATTTATATATAAAATAATTATACGATCTTAAGTCCTTATATTTATACGATCTTAAGACCATCAACATAATTCCGACATTTTGCTCTATTCCGAGAGGTAGTTTTTGTCCGTAACATTTTTTGTCAGGAATTTTCATTTAATTTTCATTGCTTCAATTACGTAAAGTTACATTGTGATCTTCAAAAAAGTATGGCCCAAAATGCAGCTTGAAGAAACTTCGCACCACACAGTAACTCGTTCTGTCTCATGGAGTATATACAGCAATTTTGCTTATTTACATTGAAATGCCTGAAGGCAGTTAATCTTCTTCAGGCATATTATTTGGCAAAATTCCATTCGATTAGGCAAATTCAGAGTGCTTAACTTAGTCGTAATTTGGACTTTGTACAGTCCAAGTTTAAGTCATCATGAATAATCGCTTGTAGTGAACTTCTGCTAACTACAATGTGCGCTGATAAGTTTCACAAGACCTGAAAATAGCATTGAAGGCCGAAGGAGCTCAGATATCACCCGAACTAAGAGCCAAACTAGTAGAATCGATGCATAAAAGTATAAATGCTGTAATTTAACAAAAAGGCTATCCAATAAAAAATAAACTTTAATTCTTACTCATAATTTTGCTAATTTTATAGAACTTGGTACTCTGTACGAATACGGCTTTTGTTGTCTATCCATTATAGACCATCTATTGGTAGATTTATGGTTTATCTGCCTACACTGCGAAGAAAAATAACCTTATATAAGGCTAACTTAACCATAAATAAACATGATTTAGATGTTATATATACAAGGTTAATTTTAAATTTTTTATGTTGGCTGGTATTTAACAATAATAATAGCTAATTTAACTATTCTATGGTTGATTTTTTTTACCATGAAAATTGTTAATTTTAAAATAATTATTGTTGTTTTAACAATGCATTGCTAAGACTTTTAACCATTAAAATGGTTATTATTAAAAAATTATAGTTGTTTTTACAATGCATTGTTTTTAAATTGTTATTATTAAAATTTCATAGTTATTTTATTGAAACAATCATGTTCAATTTAACAATGAAATTGTTAATATTATTAGCTACGAAGATTGTTACAGAAATCATTTTTTTTAAGTTAACTAATTTTTAGTTATCTTTTTTAACCAGAAATATAGTTACTGTTACAATGTTAAATATTACATTCACCTACTAATTATGTTTATATTTTGTTTACATATTTTCGGTCATTCTTGTTAATATGACTTGAACAGTTTTTATTCTGGTTCGAGATGTTTTTGTTGTTTCTTTTTCAGAATCAACTAAAAAATTGGTAAAATGTATTGGTATTCTAAGCCCGCCAAAGTTTTTCTTCAGCAGTCTTTGGCAACGATTACTTCTGCTACAAATCAAATACCTTATACGGGAGTCCCATTATGATTAATGAGAATTAGCCATTGCCTATAGTCTTCAAACGGTGCGAAAAGAAATCTTCATATCGCAATATCATTGCGCTATAACGATTGTACAGCTAGCATTTGCATTTGGTGGTGGTTTTCTAAAAGAGCGAGATAAATTGTCTTATGAGGAAAAACTGGTATATAAAGACAGTCGCAGTCGTTGCAAGTTCGTGTAACTTAATTCTGAACTTCGTATAACACAAAGCAGATCACAAACTTCGATACTATAGAGCCGAATGATCTTTAAATTTTTGTTTATGTCGAACAATTTTCTGCCTTTTTCCAACCTTATATAATGTTAACTCAACTATTTTGTATGTATATTTGACCCTATATTACGTTATTTTGTCTTCGTTATCAAAGATTATCATAAAAAATGTAACCGAACACATGGTAAAAAAATCATTGTATTTTCAACTCAGTGTATAAGCTTATTTTTACTCCTTAAAAATAATAAATTTTCATGAACTTTAAAAAAATGCTTTTAGCGTTAAATACTTTTGTAGTTTTTAATTTTAAGTGGGGGTACGAATATGGGTTTTGCATTATGTAACATCCACCCTTCGATGGAGGGTTACCGTGACCATAAAGCAAGCCTATCTCTTCTCTGCGTGTAGGTACCTACCGTTTGACGCCGGCTCCAAACGGCTTATGTTTTTTATAGAAATTTTTTACGAGACTTGAAGGTAAATCTTTTACTCGTAAAATCGCCGGCATTTTCTAGGTGGTCACCCGCCGCAGAACAGTTCTTAGATGCTCTAGCCCGGAGTTTAAACTGTATAATAGTTCCGCATACTATCTAAAATATCGCTGCGGCCCACTATGAATATATGGATACTTATTATCAGTGCGGGAAATTGGACTGATACAGAACCAGACACGTGACAGGTCCCTCATGGATGGGGACCGGTCCCATTACCGACCCAACGATATGAAAAAACCCGCTAACTTTTACATGGCTTTGTCATTGGAGAAATTTAATTGACACTACTCAGATACCATGTGACATATCACGGGACTGATCAAAAAGAACAGATACCGAACGTGTCATCACAACACACATCCTTTACATCCTCATCAGTGAATGTAAATTTTCATACAAATTTGAATATATTTCTTAACAAAGCCCGTTAAAAGCGGTTTTTGTTAAAAACAAATAGCTGAAATCCGCGGTAGTGTAAAATCTTTTTAGTGCGGCTTATGTGCGACGTAACACCGCGAATCTGACGACTTTGAAATTTCAAGTAATTCACACTTTTATATCCATACCGAACCAGTTCTGTGACAGATTCTGTTTTTAGTCATTCTCAATTCGGTACATTCAGGGTAATTGACTCTGAATTTTCCGTAGGGATACTACAAATTACTCTACGAATCCATATATGTGACAGCGCATAGAGAAAGGGACCTAAGGGTAAAAAATCAATTTTCATTTTTTTTTTTTTTGATGTGGACAACATCTGAGCATCGAATGATACCGATCCCATGCCCCAAAAGTGTTCCCTCCCAGAGATATGCGCGTTTTATGAAAGTGAAGTCGACGATTCTAAGCGGAAATAGAAAGGGACCTAATCTTTAAAATGTCTCTCCTGAACAAAACTGGTTTTTAACCCTTTCTATTTGGCGCGTCACATATGAATTTATATAAAAATTAACTGACCCATTGATCCTTTGGGGTCATATAAAGTTTTCCCATTTCAATAGCGAATTTATGGTGAAGTCTGTAACAACTTTAGGTTGGCCGATTTTTTTTTACAAGGGTTGCTATATATATTTCTGCCGTTGTCAGATGCCTGGCGCCATCTGACATTTCCATTGGAATGTTTGACATTTTTTAGCATAAACGTACCCAGAACGTTTTGACGTACGACCATAATTTGCGTTGTTTACAGTGACATGGAAAAAACGATTTGCCAAAAAAAAAGTGAATTAACTCGTGAACATTTTCGTGCGATTTTTCACAACTTTCGACGTGGATTATCGCGACAAGAGTGCATCGATGAACTTAAATCTTTGTATGGCGATAAAGCACCATACTATAGCAGTGTGAAAAACTGGTTTAATGAATTCAATTGTGGCAGACACTCGCTCAATGACGAAGGTCGTCCAAAAACGGCCGTTGTGCCATAGAATATTGATGCCGTGCGTGAACTGATAATGCAAGATCGTCATGTGACATACTGTGAGATAGAGGCATCCTTGGGCAGTTCTTCCACCAGCATACATTCGATAATGCATGAACACCTGGTCGTAAAAAAGGGTTTGGTCTCGTTGGATGCAGCACAATTTGACAATCGCTCAATGTTGTTCGAAGCAAATGGTCGCCGGTTTCTTCGGCAAAACTGGTCATGTGGCGACAGTTCCGTTGAGCAACGTAGGAGGTCAGTTCTGAATGGTACACCACAATTTGTTTGCCTGATAAACGAACAAGAGAAGACGAATCATTGTGCACCATGACACTGCGAGCTCTCACACTTCGGCTCAAATAGCGCCTTTTTGACCGGCCAAAACGTCGAATTGATGTGTCATCCACCGTACAGCCCTGACGTGGCACCCAATGACTTCTTTTTATTCCCGCACATCATGAAAAAAATGCGTGGTCAACGATTTTTGTCGCCAGAAGATGCTGTTGAAGCGTTCAAAAACCATGTTTTGGAGGTGTCTCAATCGGAGTGGAAAAAGTGCTTCGACAATTGGTTTGGAACGTGTATAAATCATGGTGGAGAATACTTTGAAAAACAATAAAACCATTTTTGATGATAAATATTCGCATTTTCATTATTAGGCCAGAAATATATATAGTAGCCCTCGCAGACGAATCCCCCGAAGAAGTAAACATAAAATCGACGAAACTTTGGGCAAAATGTTATAAAGCTTTTTTATTTACAAAAATCATGATGGACCTCATTGTCTAAAAAAGAGAAACAAATAATCAACATAATTATGCGTAGCTTAACGAATTACAAAGAATAACGAGCGTTTTTACTTGTTTAGATAAGGTTATTTTCATCTGAAAACATCAATGCACATGCACGAGATGAAACTGCACTGGAAAATCTACTTTGCTATAACCTGAAGTTTACAGAATTTCTATCACACCCTGCCGGTCAGGCATTGGTGTTGTGCTAGACGTTATAGGATCCTAATGAAACTTTGTACACTTACTATTATGCAACAATTATTTTGCTATCCGAACTTGTATTTTAAACTATTTTCTCATCGAAACACTTTAATAAACAAAATGTGTGTTGGAAGCAGCAGGTTGAATACAAACCCGGTGAGAAATTTCCAGGAAAAAAAACATGTCGGCGGTGGTACAAGAAAAAAAGCATTAGAAAAGCGATTTACGTTCTGTATTTAATAACAGTCAAGCGTACACTACACTAGTGTAATAATTTTGAAAGCTTTGCTAGTTATAGAGTTTTTGAAATCGGGCCGACTGCCATTATGTTCTCATATGGTGCTGGGCCAATGGTTTGCCGTTTGTATTTTTCTGTCTGGGTGCATACAATGAATGTACCTGTATAGGCTCATTTAAATTTGTTAAAAAGTCAATATCAATCTTGGCCTGCACACAAGGTTTGCAATCACACAAAGAAATCTTGCCTATCCAGGCCTATACAATGTTGAAATTGATACACTGAGAGAAAAATTACAGCTTCGTATGCAATCACAAACTATGATGGTAGAGTTTTCTATGGCAGACATTTGATATAAATATTGCAGGGCGCATACGTTGAAATAACTTGTATTTGTTTCTTATTGTACGAGGCCATTAAGTTTTCTAATGATTAAGCTTTAGCCTCCTAATGTAAAAAAAATGGAACAGAAGACAAGCGACGAAAATATTTAGCCGAATTTGACAGACCTTCCTTCATGTGATCTAAAATAATTTGTATATATGACGCGCAAAATAGAAAGGGACCTAAGGTTAAAAACCAGTCTTGTTCAGGAGAGCCATTTTAAAGATTAGGTCCTTTTCTCTTTGCGCTTAGATTCGTCGACTTCATTTTCATAAAACGCGCATATATCTGGGAGGGAACACTTTTGGGGCATGGTATCGGTCTCATTCGATGCTCAGATGTTGTACACATCAAAAAAAAGAAACAAAATGAAAATTATTTTTTTTTACCCTTAGGTCCCTTTCTCTATGCCCTGTCACATATAAATTCACCAGAGGATAGAATCCTGACCTTTTTTTAAGTGTAACCTTGTTTGAATGTTGTTCGGTACGTTTTGTTTTGCGGTTATACATAACATTCTGTTTGTTGTTGATATTGAGATTTCTTTATAAGCAATTCGGAACATATTTTCTTGTGAAATTTACTTGCATTCATTTTAAATTTTTTTTGTAAGGGGAAATGAGTATAATTTAAAATTTTGAATTCAATTAAATTGTACTAACAATTTTGTACATACATACTTTAAATAGATAACGTTGATGCAGTTAATAAACGAAATACGACAGGAAGGCTTCTTAGACTAGCTTCTAAATCTATACTGAATATCAGTGTTTCTGTGTACCCTTGAGTTGTTGGTGCAATCCCCAAATTAAATAAGATTCTTCAATATAATAAAAGTGTAGAGTGTAGTCGTGAGGAGTTTCTAGTTCTTCTAGACTTCACAATAGTCTTGTTTGATTTGACAAGCGAAAACATCCGCTGAAAACCCCGCTGAAGCTATAATTTTGAACCACCATAAAAAACCAAAAATTATTTTTATACCCTCCGTAATGGAATAGAGGGTATATTCAATTCGTCATTCCGTTTACAAAACATCGAAATACTGGTCGGAGACACCATCATGTATATACGAGGGTTGCTATATGTGACGCGCAAAATAGAAATGGACCTAAGGGTAAAACCAGTTTTGTTTAGGAGAGCCATTTTAAAGATTTAAATACGTGTATCTTTGGTGTACCATTACTTCCATAAAACGCGCATATCTCAGGGAGGGAAAACTTTTGGGGCATGGGATCGGTCTCATTCGATGCTCAGATGTTGTCCACATCAAAAAAAAGTGAAAATTGATTTTATTACCTTTAGGTCCCTTTCTCTATGCGCTGTCACATATATATTTCTGGTCTAGGCAACAGCAAGAGTTGCCTGACGCCATCTGACATTTCCATTGGAAAGTTCGAAATATTAAGCATACGTACTCAGAACGTTTTGACGTACGACCATCATTTGTGTTGTTTACAGTGACTTGAAGAAAACGATTTGCCAAAAAAAGTGAATTAACTCGTGAACATTTTCGTGCGATCATTTTTCACAACTTTCGACGTGGATTATCACGACAATTGTGCATCGATGAACTTAAATCTTTATATGACGATAAAGCACCATACTATAGCAATGTGAAAAACTGGTTTTATGAATTCAATTGTGGCCGACACTCGCTCAAAGACGAAGGTCGTCCAAAAACGACCGTTGTGCCAGAGAACATGGATGCCGTGCGTAAACTGATAATGCAAGATCGTCATGTCAGATACCGTGAGATAGAGGCATCCTTGGGCATTTTTTCCACCAGCATACATTCGATATTGCATGAACACCTGGCCGTAAAAAAGGTTTGTTTTCGTTGGATCCCGCACAATTTGACAATCGCTCAAAAAAAGCCTCGCGTGGACTGGTGCAAAGAAATTTTGAAAAAATACGTTCGTGGTGCTTCAATCGACTTTTATAAGATCGTCACAGGTGACGAATCATGCAGCTATGCGTATGAGCCCGAAACAAAACAGCATTCGGCCGTGTGGGTCTTCGAAGACGAGCCAAATCCAACGAAAGTTGTTCGTGGAAGAAGCCCTTCGAAGCAAATGTTCGCCTGTTTCTTCGGCAAAACTGGTCATGTGGCGACTGTTTCGCTTGCGCAACGTAGGAGTAGTACACCACAATTTGTTTGCCTGAAGTCTTTAGAGAAATTCGAAAAACGAACAGGAGAAGACGAATCATTGTGCACCACGACAATGCGAGCTCTCACACATCGGCTGAAACCAGTGCCTTTTTGACCGGCCAAAACGTCGAATTGATGGATCATCCGCCGTACAGCCCTGACTTGGCATATTCCCATTATCATTTATTTTTATACCCAATGATTTCTTTTTATTCCCAAAGAAATTTTGAAAAAAAATACTATCGCGGTGCTTCAAAAGACGTTTATAAGATCGTCACAGGTGACGAATCATGCATCTTTGCGTATGAGCCCGTTAAAAAACAGCAATCGACCGTGTGGGTCTTTGAAGACGAGCCAAATCCAACGAAAGTTGTTCGTGGAAGAAGCACTTCGAAGCAAATGGTCGCCCGTTTCTTCGGCAAAACTAGTCATGTGGCGAACAACGTAGGACGGTCAGTTCTGAGTTATACACCACAACTTGTTTGCCTAAACTCTTCGGAGAAATTCGAAAATCAAACAAGAGAAGACGAATTATTGTGCACCATGGCAATGCGAGCTCTCACACATCGGCTCAAACCAGCGCCTTTTTGACCGGCCAAAACGTCGAATTGATGGATCATCCGCCGTACAGCCCTGACTTGGCATATTCCCATTATCATTTATTTTTATACCCAATGATTTCTTTTTATTCCCAAAGAAATTTTGAAAAAAAAATACTATCGCGGTGCTTCAAAAGACGTTTATAAGATCGTCACAGGTGACGAATCATGCATCTATGCGTATGAGCCCGTTAAAAAACAGCAATCGTCCGTGTGGGTCTTTGAAGACGAGCCAAATCCAACGAAAGTTGTTCGTGGAAGAAGCACTTCGAAGCAAATGGTCGCCCGTTTCTTCGGCAAAACTAGTCATGTGGCGAACAACGTAGGACGGTCAGTTCTGAGTTATACACCACAACTTGTTTGCCTAAACTCTTCGGAGATATTCGAAAAACAAACAAGAGAAGACGAATTATTGTGCACCATGGCAATGCGAGCTCTCACACATCGGCTCAAACCAGCGCCTTTTTGACCGGCCAAAACGTCGAATTGATGGATCATCCGCCGTACAGCCCTGACTTGGCACCCAATGACTTCTTTTTTTTTCCGCACATCAAGAAAAAAATGCGTGGTCAACGATTTTCGTCGCCAGAAGATGCTGTTGATACGTTCAAAAACCATGTTTTGGAGGTGTCTCAATCGGAGTGGAAAAAGTGCTTCGACAATTGGCTTGAGCGCATGCAAAATTGTATAAATCATACTGGAGAGTACTTTGAAAAACAATAAAACCATTTTTGATGATAAATATTCGGATTTTCATAATTAGGCCAGAAATATATATAGTCGTCGTAAATTCGTTAGATGATCTAGCCTTGTCTGGTTCGTACAGGGTGGAGCGCGGTAATTGCTTATTTGGGAATGAAATAAAAAAAATTATGAACATTATTTTTTTTATTTATTTTTTATTTTAATTATTTTTAAATTACATGGTTTAAAATTGTACGAGGGCGACCGCAAAAGTAACTGGCCTAACATAAAAAGAACCGTTTTTTGGAATTATTATTATTTATTTTTCAACATAATCTCCTTCCAACTCAGTACACTTCATCAAACGTTTTTTAAGTTTTTAATTCCATCCGAAAAATAAGATTTTTCAAGACCTTCAAAATATGCCTCAGTTTTAGCAATAACCTCGCTATTGGACGAACATTTTTGCCACCGAGAATTTTTTTTAAATTTGAAAACAAGAAATAATTAGAAGGAGCTAAATCTGGACTATATGGTGGATGCGGAGCAATTTCAAATCGTAATTCGGCCAGTTTTCGTTGAGTTAAAAATGCAGTGTGTGAAGGAGTATTATCTTGGTGAAAAAGAACTTTTTTCTAAATGCGGTATTTTATCTTGATTTCTTCACTCAACCGATCCAATAATGCACAATAATATTCACTATTTATAGTTTTTCCTTTCTCAAGATAATCAATAAATATTATAACCCTTGCATCCCAAAATACTGTGGCCATTACTTTTCCTGCTGACTTAACAGTTTTCGCCTTCTTGGGACCACTTTTACCAGCTGCTATCCATTGTTTAGATTGTTCTTTGTATTCTGGGATGTAGTGATGGATGCATCCATGTTGTATCAACAGTTATGAATCGGCGCAAGAACTCTATTGAATAACGCTGATAAATCGCTAAAAGCTCCTCGGAATTGGTCCAACGGACGATTTTTTGGGGCAAAGTCAACAAAACGCGGCACATATCTTGCGGATAGCTTTTTACTCCAAACTTGTTTTTCGTGTATTTTAACAATATCAGCAAGTTCTCTGAGCTTTATCCGTCTATCTTTAGTCACTTCATTAAATATTTTTCTAATGTTTTCAATAGTAGTAGCAGCTTTCGGTCTTCCAGAGCGTTGTTCATCTTCCGTACTTGAACGACCCATTTTAAATTGTTGAACCCAGGATTTCACGGTGGAGTATGATGGTTGCATTATCACCATGAACAGAATCCAATTCATCTTTGATTAATTGTGGCGTATAACCTTTCATATAAATGTGTTTAATTACCGCACGAAACTCTTTATTTTCCATTTTTCAAAAATTATAAAACTTGTTTACTTCAATCACCTGTAACAAAGAAAATAATCATTAAATATTTCGGAAATTTTGACAGATGGCTTATAAAAGATTGCTTTTAAAAAACAAAAAAAGTTGCAAGTAAAACAGAAAATGTGCCAGGCCAGTTAGTTTTGCGGTCGCCCTCGTAGAATCCTAGAATCCTTGATCGCTCGCAACGCCCTCTGTATAATTTGGTCGGAATCAGCTGTAGTAGGTAACTTCTCGAGTGGCAAGGCAGCGAATCGGGAATGATCTATATACTCGTATGCACGCGATATGAATACGGACTTATAATAACCGGCCGAATTTTGGAACAACCGATCTACGAGCGCTACTGCCATCAGATTTAAATAAAATTTGGTGTGTGGCATTTGAACGCACATACGACAAAGCTTACTTAAGAAAGACGAAATAGGTCAATGATTTCATAAAGTCTGCATTCAAATTGAACAGCTCCAGTTAAGAAATCATCACATTTCAATGTAATATAGTTTGACATTTATGACAGTCTTGCACAGAAAGCACGGCATAAATCTTCCCAGAGAATTTGCTTTTATTTGTTTTCGTAAAACAATAACTCCAAAGAAGTATTTTAGATTAATGGGCTATATACTAACAGTGAATTAGGGCTATCTTGGTATTTTCTCTTTAGTGTTTTTCGCGTAGACTAAAACCTCCATTCTTCATGCGCGTATTGCACATTATCCTTTTTGCGTAGTCCTTTTTTGAGATGTTTAAGGCAATCCTAGTATGTATCTGAAATTAGTGTACATTACACAAATAAGAGAGAGCTATAAATACAATCTTATTGGATTCCCTATGACTCGGGAGGGGAGGAGGGCAACTAAAAGGGCACTAATGTATTACGGCGTTAACGCATTTTTACAGCCGAACAGTGGCAACCAATAAACGAACATCAATCACCTTTGATTTATACAGACCATAAAAAGGAATCCACACTCAATAAAAACAAACTTATATACACTCTTGCAATGAAGCGCTGTAACTAAACAAACAAACAAATAACTTAAATATCTATCTAGGTACAGAAATACAGATACATGTATTTATATGTGCATAGAATAGGCACACCAGACTGGGTCAAATTTCGCATAGCGAAAATTTTTTTGAACGAAAAAAAAGTCTAAAATTATTGTAGCAAAATCTTCTCACAATTGTCATAGTGACATAAACTACCAGTTTATGTTCTCTCAAAATTAAATGATCACCGCACAAAATTATAGCATGACTCCTACAACCATAGAATGATATACACGACGATAGTATGATTCCCACAAATATAGTATGGTAGCACAATCATAGTATTTTGTCCACACCCACATTATGATCCCTTTAATTATTCACGATTTTATTTGAACTGGAATAAAGACGAAGCTTAGATTTGTGTCCACGGTTTAATTAAACGTTAATTCAATAGAAACTATCAAATGTTTAAAACGCATTCATACTATTAATGAACTATACAAAATAGTACAGGGTGTCTGTCGGGTAGGTATACCACTTTGTTTCTAATTTTTGATTAAATGAAGGAGAATGGATCTTATATTAATAAATGTTTTATTTCGTCGCCTTAATAAAACAATAGTGTATACGCATGTACACCATTATTTTTTTATTGCATAATAAGAATCTACATAACTGATTCTATATGTGGTCAAAATTTGGTGAAGTTCTACTTCCACAAAGTGGGTCAAAAGATCAATTGAAATATTAGCGTATAATTGCGTGATTGAAATTTTTCATTAATAATTGTGTAAGTGCTGGTATGGTGTTTTATTTAGTTGTTACTCTAAATATAATTTCAAAGAAAAATAGTGTATAAAAAGCATACACTATTTTTATTATTCAAAACAATCCATTTTCATAACAAAATAAAAACGAAAAATGACGTATATTGATATACACTATTTTTTAACAATATATTATTTGGAGTCAATCCGTATGACACTTATACACTATTTTATATATCACACAACATTTCTCTGTGTGTTCTACGGTTGACGTAAAAAATACCTTAAAATCAGTTTACACTGTTATTGTCAACTTTTTGATAGATTGTAGAATTTCTGAGAGAAGACATAGACTAGTTACATAATATGTAATATACTTTGTATCATATCTACTTTGTACAATATTTATCATTTTATTATAGTAACATCAAACCAAACCTAGTAACCTTATATCTATCATTCTTATTTTTGTGTATTGAATAGAAAAAAATAAAAAATCAGTTGTATTTGACGAAATAAGTCTTTAAACAATTAAATAAAATAAAATTATTACTAATATACTTAATTGACTGGGCAATTGTGCTTTTGCTAGTGTGTTATTGTGAAAAGTTCGTGAAAATAATGGATCTATCAAGTTATGGTGAGTATTTACTGTGAAACGAAAACAAGTGTGTGCCGTATTATGACTATGTAAATGGAATTTCGACAGATTTTGGTTATGATAATGCGCCTGGTACGACGCACGAAGACGATTTCTCCACAGGATCTTCGGATGATTATGTTCCGGAAACAGATGAAGAGGCAGAAACAGATGCTGAGTCGAAAGCAGAGGAATTGGACATAGTCACTTCGGCACTGGAAGAGAACCCTGAAATAGACCAAGACATGGAGGGTCTGATTGCAGACGTCACCAATAACGAGGAGTTAGAGCTCAAGACACCAACTCGGAAGCGGAAGGTAAAATCCGGACGGAACGACTTTGGTTATTTAAGATTAGTGACATAAATTTACTTAACGGTTATATTTAATGTTACAGACGGAGACGCATGCATGGATGCAAAATATTCGGAAGAAGAAAAGGCAGTCAGGAAAAGCTTACGTGACCAAAAGGGGGAAATTGATTAAGGAGCGACTGCCAAAATCAGTGAATTGCAAGTGTCGGCACAAATGCATTGAGCGAATTAACAATGAAGAACGTATTGCGATCAACGCCGAGTTTTGGGAACTTTCTGACTACGCAAAACAACAGTTGTACTTAAGCCAGTGCATTCAAATAAAGAAATGCAAGAGGGCTATTGTTGCCGGCTCCCGAAGAGACAAGACTCTAACATACACTCTGAGGTCTAAGCAAGTATGCAAGCAGTTTTTTATGAAAACACTGAATATATCTGATGGAGCTATTTCGGTTTTCATAAAGAAAAGTGAATGTCATGAAGTTATAGATAAACGTGGACATCATGGTTGTCATCAAAAAAAGGATGAAGAAACTAAAAGAATCATTAAAGAGCATATTGAATCCTTTCCGGCCGTGGAGAGCCACTACACTCGCTCGTCATCAAAACGGTTATATCTTGCTTCTAATTTAAACATTTCAAAAATGTTTCAACTCTTTAATGAAAAGCATGAAGGCAATTCCATTAAGGAAAGTATGTACAGGCGTATTTTCTGCAACGAATATAATTATTTTTTTCATAAGCCGAAGAAGGATACATGCTACACATGCGAACGATATCGTAACTCTGATGACAAGGAGATTTTGCAGGAAGCGTACAATGAACATATTAAAAATAAGAAGATGGCTAGGGAAGAAAAGGAGGCCGATAAAGAAGATGCAAAAATTAATAACAAATTGAGAGTATTAACTTTTGACTTACAATCTGTTTTGACAACCCCATGCAGCAATGTAAGCTCATTGTATTATTCAAGGAAGTTTGCTAGCTTCAATAATACTTTTTTCGATCTTGCGTCGAAGGAAGGCTACTGTTTCTTGTGGGATGAAACGCAGGGACAAAGAGGTTCGGACGAGATTGGGACCTCAATTATCAAAATGTTGAGCTCATTTGACGAAAATGTAACGGATGTAATTTTGTATTCTGATTGTTGTGGTGGGCAGAATAGGAATCGTTATATTGCAGCACTGCTATTTTACGTAATTCGTAAGTTGAATTTAAATACGGTCACGTTAAAGTATTTAGAGAGCGGCCACACACAAATGGAGGCGGATTGTATGCACTCGACAATTGAACGGGCCAAACGAAATATATCCATTTACTCGCCCGAGGAATGGCCAACGATTTTGCGATTGGCCCGAAGCAAACAACCATACATTGTGAAAAGAATGTCCTGGTACGACATTTATGATCTCAAGGAATGGTTCAGCAGATTGGGGCACACTTTGAAAACTAATAACGAAAACAGCTCAGTGAATTGGTTGAAGATTAAGCAAATTAAAGTAGAGAAAGTTAATCCTAATTTGCTGATCTACAAAGAGAATTGGGACTCCGAGTGGCAAACAATTGACATTATGCAACGTAAGAGGAAGAAATCAACCACTAATAGCTGTGATACCCGAAATTTGTGCTCTAAATTTAAGCAACAGCTTACTATATCTTCCTTAAAGTACAAGGATCTTAAGGGGCTGTGTACCAAAAATGTCATTCCCAAAGAATTTCATTATTTTTATATTAATCTACAACACAGTGGAAATAAAAATTGCTTGGATGAGCCTGATGTGGAGGAGGATATTTCCGTAGATGAATATTGATGAATATTGCCTTTTATTCATGTATTTTTTAATTAATTAAAACTGTAAAAATTTTATTACAAAACAATTAACAACGTGTCATTGCAATACCAAAAAATGACTGTGAATTATGAATAAAATGGATTGTTAAGCACGAATGCTTTGTTTTACTGCATGAACATTCGTCAGACAATTTAAATGTATTTCGTGATAAATGGTGTAAAGGATTCAAATAAAATAGTGTATACCATACAAAATAAAATAGTGTATAATGATTTTCATACATATTATAAAACAAATAAAATAGCCTAAGTGACATCATGGTACTTTGAATCCCATTAAGTTGCAAATAAAGCACTTTTAGATTAATCGAATATCATCTACTAGTAGCCTGATTATTCCTCCACATATTGAAATGATCACAACTTGCAAACATCGATTATTTTCTCAAAAATTACTGGTTTCCCAGATGTCTAATAGAACAAAAACTTTAAACTCTATTATCTCGAAACGGCAAAAAAATTATACACTATTGTTTTATTAAGGCGACGATTTAATGTCGGCAATTATGTACGGAATACAATATCAGATAAATGTTCGCCTTTGCTAGCTTCACAAATGCGAGCCCTTTTGAGCACATTTTTCATTACATTCTCACACATTTCACGCGGTATTTCATTAATTTCATCACGAATATTTTGTTTGAGTTGCTCAATCGTTTCTGGTTTATTTGCATAAACCTTGCTTTTCAGATACCCCCACAAACAGAAGTACGGAGCAGTCAAATCAGGCGACCGTGGAGGCCAATGAACATCACCACAACAAGGTCCAATAATACCTGTTGACCGTGGAGGCCAATCAACATCACCACAACAAGGTCCAATAATACCTGCTGACTAAATTGCACACCAGACTGTCACTTTAATGGATGCAAGGGTGACTGATGACTAATTTGAGGGGTTTCCATTGCCCAGAACCGACTAATTTGTTTAAATTGTTAAAAATGGTGCCTCGTCGCTCATTATGATTTTTTCATGAAAATAGGGGTTGTCATGGGCGAGCTGTAACATCCTCTTGACATATGTACGGCGGCGGAAATGGTCTTAAGGAAGACGCTCCTGTGTCAACTGAATCTTTAATGGAAACAAATGCAAATCCTTGTGCAAAATTGTGGCCAAAGTTGTTCTTTGCAGACCAAGCTTCTGAGAACGGCATTGAATTGAGGTTGATGGATTGTTTTTAACGCTTTCTTGAGCAGCAGTAATGTTTTCAGCCGATTTCTACGAAATAATTCACTACACGATAAATAGTGCGTTTAGTTGGCACGTTGTTTCTTCCAAAAAATTCACGTAACTTTCTCATCGTCACTTGTCGTAACTTTCTCATCGATGATTGGTTTTGATAAAATGTTTTAACGATTAAAACACGTTGGGGTTTATCGAATATTTTTCCATAATGAATTTGCCACGTCTCTACTTCACGACTGCCAAATATGAGCTGTCAAGACTAATGCTTACCAAAATGGTAGCAAAACAAAGTAGTATACCTTCCCGGCGGACACCGTGTATAATTGTCAAAAACATATTATTGTGAAAGTATGGTAAGTATTGTTCCAAATTGGTAAAATAACAATGTTATGACCGCAACAAACATATTAACACACAGCGAACATATTCGTTGCCACAACAGATGCCGCACTTGTTCAACGCAAAAATTCAAAATTTTAATCAGAGGCAAAAAACAGTTTGCTTAAACACTTTAAGTACTCTACGAGTTAAACATAGATGGAAATGATAATGGGGGGTTTTACTGAAAAACGTTGAGCTAATTGATTGGCTCAGGTCAGTAATCAAAAGTGCTTAAGAAAATATCTGTTTTGGTATTTTAAAAAAAAATACTGCTGGTGAATGAAATAAATACTCATCTTTCAATAGAAAATCGGCTTCAAATTCAAATTATGCTTAAATACGTAAATATTGATGTTTTGGTATTAAATGTCCTGCTTTTTACATACTTTTAAATACCCATATATAATGGGTGATCCATCTAGAGGTATTTTTTCAGAACAAAAAAAATATAAAAATTCAAATCAAGTGTGGAATCTTTATTGGTAATTTGAAAGGACATTTTATGGCATTTATTTTTTGAAAATAATTAACTTCAAATGTTGGCAACTGTATTATGAAAATGAGCGTTCGGTAAGAAACGGGAAGATCCCCTGTTTTCGACCAAAATTTAGTTCAGTGATGAGGCCCATTTCTGGCTCAACGGCAAAATTGCTGCATTTAGGCTGAAGAGCAACAAGAAGAGCTTCAAGAGGTGCCATTATACCCAAAGAAAACCACGGTTTGGTGCGGTTTATAAGCTGGTGGAATCATCGGTGCTTATTTTTTTAAAAATGATGACACCTTTAGACATTTTTCTTTGGGGTTACGTAAAATCCAAAGTCTATGCTGACAAAGCAGCTACGATTTAGGTTTTGGATGCCAACATTACGCGTGTCATTAAAGCCATACCGGTCGAAATGCTCGAACGAGTCATCCAAAATTGGACCCTCAGAATGGAAACCCTAAGGCGTAGTTCCGCCCAACATTTGAGAAAAAATTATATTTAAAAAATAAATGCCATAAAATGTCCTTTCAAATTACCAATAAAGATTCCACACTTGATTTGAATTTTTATATTATTTTAATTTTGTTCTGAAAAAATACCTCTAGATGGATCACCCTATATCATTTAAATTATTCAAACCAAAAAATTTTGATTAAGCAACCCGTTGTTACTGACAATCACTAATAATTGCTTACCATAACGAATCTTTTGCAAAACTATTGCTTGCCACACCGCCAGTTGTGAATACCAAAAACCTTTTTCGCGAATTCGTTGGTATGACCGAACAGGCAATTGTTTGATTATATTTATCATCTTGTGTCGAACCGAATATCCATAACGATTAAAAACATTTGATGATAGCAACTGAAATTCTTCTTTTGCAACGGAAATTTTATTTCCAATCGACTTCCAACTAATTTTCTTTTCTTTGTGTGCATATTGTTGCGAGTGTGGCCTTCTTCTACTGATAAAATTTAATCTATTGAATGATTATTCTTAATATACTTTGATCTAAAGTCGGTCATGAGCTAAACCATTTTTAAAACTTTTCATGGTTTATGATTGTCATCACGTAAAACTTGTTCATTTAACTAAGTTTCTGAAAATACTACCCCTAGATTTCATAAAATGAATAGTATGAATAGTAACCTATTAGGGCTCAGAAAAATAGCCGGAGTCATTTACAAGATACTATTCACAAAGTCATGGTATTAATACAACTTCTTCATAATACTTATTCGTGTACAATCGTTGAACCCGTAGATCGATGAACTTTTTACTGGAAATTTCATGGAATATACTTTCAGCATCTGCATTTATAGAAAAGTTTTGGTACAAGTCAAATATCCACAAACCCTACTTTCTCTTTCGGGCTTTTGTAGAATCGAACTTCTAATCAGCATTTTTATCGGATATTATTTACTAACTTTATTCCGACAATATCCCATTAAGGAATCAAATCAGTGAGCTGTCCACTCACCAAACGAGACCTACTATATAAGAGCGGCTCCGAATGCCTAAGACATTTATAGAGAAGTTTATACATGGCTTAGAGATAAATCTCTTTTTCATAGTCTCCGGCATTTAAAAGGAGGACACCCGTCGCTAAAAATGGTTAATGTTCTTAGTCGGATTTCAACCTTGGTTTACTGGCCGGACAGGCATGCACAGTGCCATCACACCATGGCGGACTTTTACATCTCCAGTCTCCTCAAACAGTTTTATGCATCGGTAGACGAACATGCGGCTAATCCCTAGTGACCGGAGCGTTTTGAAAATATCGCTATTACAGCTATACGGTTCTCATTATCTGACCACTCCACGATGAAAGTTGAAACAATTTTAAAATCCCGTTACAGACTAACGCTATTGAGGTTAGCTTTCAAACCCCATATGACATTACTTAAGAAAAAATAAAATTAAAGTATCCGAAAATTATCGCTTAAAACTGATTTGGCGACCCACTCTAACAAACATTCATGCTTACGTATTTGTCAGCATCTAACCTGGCTATTCTCGGGAGAAAACGATGTTGTGGCTTTCAAAGGTAAACAAACAACAAAAACATTATACACATACATACACTGATTAAACATATGTACTCATACATATGAAGTCTTCAGAGCACTAGCGATTTAGCTATTCGCAAGAAACCCCTTAAAATCTAAACGTTTTTATATACTTAGTAGGGACATAAATACTGTTACGCACGTTTCATGTTGTAAAATAAAAAGTACTGAACGTGTTTAGACCAAATATTTTTTAATATATTTAATGATGTATATTTGTATCCAAAAAGAATCTACTTATTCGAAGTGTCCGCCTTTTGCCTTTACACACGCCTTAAGTCGTACTGGCCAACCGTCAATAGCTGCACGAACCTCGTCCATTGGAAAATTGGCCACAGCTCCACAGCTCTTGGCCAAAGCAGTCTTAAGAGATCCAATGTTGGGGTATCTTTTGTGACAAACCTTGTCCTCTAAAACCGTCCACAATTTGTAATCCAATGGTTCCACCCTTGGGATCAATTCAGATGCTTCCTTAGATGAACGCGCATACACTCTATCATTTTGCTTGTTAAATTTTTCCTGAACGGTAAAAAATTGTTCATCGGTGAACAACATTTTTCTGTGCAAGTTATCAGCGTGCTTCACCAAAAGACGTTTGTATTTTTCAATCCTATTTTTTTAAAGCTGCAGTCAATAAATGTCCGGTACGTCGTTTGAAAGCCCCAAGTCCCACGTCTTTTTTAATGATTCGACTCATGGACTTTTGCGTGATATTCATCTCACGGGCCATGATTTTTTGTTTTCGGAGCGGTTTTCAGTGAGTTCTTGATTTAACGGCTTTGGTGATGGTCTTTTACATCTCCAGTCTCCTCAAACAGTTTTATGCATCGGTAGACGAACATGGGGCTTATCCCTAGTGGCCGGAGCGTTTTGAAAATATCTCTTTTTTCATTTCACACTTGAAAAGCGCTATTACAACGATACGTTCTCATTATCTGATGAAAGTTGAAACAATTTTAAAATCCCGTTACAGACTAGCGCTATTGAGGTTAGCTTTCAAAACCCATATGACATTAACGGGGTATATTCAGTTCTACTATTGAAATGGATGTGTTCAATGTTGTAACAGTATTTATGCCCCTACACGCAGAGAAAAGATATGGTTACACTATGGTCACCGCAACAATAATATGTTCTCTCCAATAAAAGTATGTTCGTCGCAACCATAGTATTGTTTTTTGAATATCATTTTGACAATAGTATGATTGCGACAATATTGCTATTGTTGAAATGTAACAATAGTATTATTGTCAAATTTAGAAATGAAAATATGGTTGTAGCAACCATATAAACATGGTTGGTGCAACAAAAGTATTGTTGTTTAAAATTTACGTTAACAAAAATATGATTACGGCAATCATACAGTATGGTTGTGACTATGAACATAACAAAACAGGTTTTGTAGAGCATACATGTATGTGTGTGCATATGTTTTTTGATATACAAAAAAAAACACATACACACGATACAGTGAATGGTTGCTGTCCATTAAAAAACAATAACAATCGGAAGGTAGTTCGAGGGATTTTTATTGTGTTTACTTTGTTCGGTGAAATACTCTAATAACGACTGGTTCTCGTTTATTTAAAATCTGCCTGCACTTAAGTATATAGCCATTGATCATGGTTTAATCACATTCGTTACTTGGTGTCTACGGATGGTGAAGTAGCATTCACCCCTGCTGGCAACTAAAAGTATTTTTGACCGTTGGAATATATATTTTTGTTTCTTAAATGAAATGTTTAATAAAAACATGGCTTCAATTCTGGCTATGAACTAATAGTAATGCAATTTAATTTAATAAAAACAATTTAATAAAAACCTCTATGTTTGAATAACAACAATAACCAATCCTAATAAATAATTTTAGGGATCATAGTATGGTTGAGTGTGGATCATACTATGGTTGTGGGGATCATAGAATGGTTGTGTGTGAATCATACTATGGTTGTATGAGAAACATACTATGGTTGTGAGGATCATACTATGGTTGTGGGGATCATATTATGGTTATGTGTGAATCATACTATGGTTGTGGGGATCATAGTATGGTTATGTGTGAATCATACTATGGTTGTGGGGATCATAGTATGGTTATGTGTGAATCATACTATTGTTGTGAGGATCATAATATTGTTGTGTCACAACCATATACCCAACAATAGTATGATCTTCTTCGAATAGTGTCACCCCAACCATACTTTTTTTCTGCGTGTACCAAGTAAATTGGCTCGTGTTGTTTTAAAAATTATTGGTGGTCAGTAAATTGAAACACAATATTAACACATTCATATATCGAATGTAGTTTGATATGGTTCTTATTCCCGAGGTAAAATTTCTTAAATCAAAACAAGTAAAAAAAGTTAAAGTCGGCCGTGGCCGTGGTCGTCGACCCTGCAACACTCAGCTATACTTATAAAGTGGATTAAGCACCTCTGCTTGGAGCTTAAGCAAGGTCGGACTACATATCGCTCATATCGGCGCACATAACGTAAATACCATACAAAATTTTAAAGTTATGAGGTAAAATTTTTGGCTGGCTTCTAAAGCCTCAAATCATGAGCGACCTTTAAGTAGGGGCTATTGCGGAAACATGCACCGATATGGTTCAATGTTACAGGACATGGACATGGTCGCTCGTGACGCTCTATGAGAAACTAGGTAGGAACTGGATGGAAATTGTGGCTTCTAAATTTGCAGATTCTGATTTCGAGAAGGAACTTTGTGTGAGGTCTATAAGAAAATATGGATCTATGTGGTTTAGTTTCACGACAGTTAATTAATTAATGGTAGCTCATAAGGCACCCTACAAAATTTGAGCATGAAAGGGTATAATTTGTGATCTTAAGAGCTGCAGGACCTTAAATCGAAAGGACCTTTGTGTGAGGGCTTTTCAAAAACATAGACCGATATGGTCCAATATTACGGAACATGGGAGTCGGCGCCTCGTAACGATCTATACGATGTAAATTGTGGCTTGTAAAGTTGCAGACTCTGATATCGACAGGGACCTTTGTGTGGGGGCTAAACAAAATTATAGACCTGTGTGGTCCAGCTTCACAACAGTTAATTAATGTTAGCTTATAACGCACTATACAAAATTAGAGCGAAACCAGGTGTTATTGTGGCCTCAAGAGCTGCAGGACCTCAAATCGAAAGGACCTTTTTTTGTGAGGACTATTCAAAAACATGGACCAATATGGTCCATTGTTACAGCGCTTTGGTTTAAGTCGCTCGTTACACTTTATGCAAAATTTGGAAGTATTCGGATGTAAAATGTGGCTTCGTAAACTGCAGACTCTGAAATCGAGAAGGACACCTCTGTGAGGGAGCTATAAGAAAATATAGACCTTTGTGGTATAACGTTACACTCAACATTTGGGCGAGATCGGGTAAAATTTATGGCTTCTAAACTGCAGAAAAAATTGCACCACAGATGGTTCTTGGTTACTCGAAACGGTCTGTGCGAAATTTGGTCGTAATCGGATGTAATATGTGGTTTTTAGAGATGTTGGTCTTAAAATCGGAAAAAAACTATGTCATCAAAATATCGAAAAGGTTTGTCCTTGTGCCAAACTTGAAAAATGTACCAAGTCTCATCGAAATCGATTCATAAATGCGACCTGTACTTTGATTAAAACTATAATCCAGACGGACAGAAGGATGAACATAGCTCAATGGAATCAAATAGTGATTCTGAGTCAATCGGTCTACTTAAACTGGGGTCTATATTTCCATTCCTTTAAAGAGTTGCTAACATCAGCACTAACTCAAAATACCCTGTACCATAGTGTAGGGTATAAAAAACTGGCTGGCTTTTGTAATAAAAAAAAAAATAATATAGTTGTGGGAATTAAAATATGGTTGGTTCTGATCATTAATGGTTGTTCGTAGAATACTTGGTTGTGGGAATCAAAACACGATTATATTTGATTTTGTTATGGTGGAAAGGAATCATAATTGTGAGAGATAACAATTCGGTTGTGTGCATCATAATGTGATTGCGGGAGATAAAAAACAATGATGGTGGCATTATGATTTTGTTGTGTGTAAATTATAATGTTTGTGAGAATCAAAAGGAAAGATGGTTTATAATATAGTTCGGTCTGATTATAATAACATTGTTAGAAACATAATACTTATATAGTTGTGGAGATCATCATATGATTGTGTTGTGACTGTGGTTATGGGGATTAAACATGGTGGCAAGCGATTACAAACAATGACTGTGAAAAGTTTGTGGGAATCTTTTAATAAATGTGTTTATTAAAACTATAACATGTTGAGCAATCCATACTTTGTTGTGGGATTCAAAAAGTGGTTGGATGTAATCATAATATGGGTGTGGGAAATATAATTTGGTTGTGCTGGTTATAGACTTGTTCTAGTGGAAGTTGAGAAGATATAGATCTGTAAGAGCTTAATTAGCTGTGGAAATCATACTATGGGTCTGTTAATTAGTAAATGGTGGTAAATTGAAACTAAAAATGGTTATATTTGGCTTCAGTTCAAATCAATTATATTTGAATTGTACAATGCACCAGAGGCACCAGATTTCTGAAGGGACAAGCCCAGGGCAACTTCTGATATTATTATATTAGATAACCTCAGTTTATATAAATAAACCTAACGAAGGTATAAGGTTATGTTCATATAAAGTCTAATGCGTGTATAAATTCACACTCATGTGCAGTATACTCAATTAACCCATTGTGAAATGACGTTTTTCTCGGCGTTTATGCGTATAAACTTTACACATATCAATATCATTTATACTATTCATGCGATACTAAAAACAAGTATTACATAAACCAGATGAAAGAAAATTGGAGCTTTAACTACGCAGCTTAAACCGGGCATCCACTGTAACACGGATGGCTCGAAATTGGACAACAAAACTGGAGCTGGGTTATAAAGAGAACAGTTGTAACGAAAACTTTTTCCGACTATCGGACTGAGACCAGAAGATGGGCGTTATTGCCGGCCGCTCACCTCTCTACCTCACCATCTCTTTCGAATTATAATAGTGAAATTAAACACGTGCAAAGCGTGCGAGAAGGGCATCGAAACGATTTGGCACTTTCTCCGTCAATGGCCAGATTTTGCGAGACCAGGATTACAACTTCGTTTGACCAGTGTGACAAAACTAGAGCACATATCGAGGAGGATCAAAAGTTTCACAGAACATCTTTATTGAAAGAAAATTGAAAAATAATCGAGCAAGGGTGCACAATAAGCCGTGTACTCGTACTGGCTTAGGTGTATATCCTTGGGGTATGGGTCCTTCCTGTTGAACCCCTGTATTTTAAACCAACCATATCTTTTACCCTAATTAAAAATAAAATTATAAAAATTTAAATGAAACATATGCTGCTTTATATTCCACTGAGGAATGTAAATAAATCTAATATATTGAGTAAAATCTCTGAGCGAGTCTAGCAATTATAAGTTGGTTTAGAAATATCCACCAGGTCAACCACCACAGAAAAATATCAGATATTCTTAGCCAGGGCTTTGAACAAAGGTTCCTTGTGTGATAGTGGCATCAATACATACGTTAACCTGGCTGTCACAACTTACAAATGTTTATATACAAATCTATAGCATTTGGAAAGTTAATACCATAAATAATTTGTTTTAAGATCGAAAAATTATAAATAGGACTTTAGGCAAAACGTTTTGTTCATTAAGGTCCAATTAGTCTTGGCGGTTAACGGTGGACGGTTGATTCTGCAACCTGCAGAAGTCTGTTGTCGTCAACCGTCAAACTATAGTTATCCTCCTTTAACACATGCAAAATGCAAACCCCAACTGAAATAGCTGATTGCCTACCGTCAACCGTCAAGACTAATTGCACCTTTAGACATAACCGTCGGTTCAAAAATGTCCCAAACTCTCAATGTCACTGTAAAATATTCTTATCGCTAACACCGACTTACACTCTTCAACGTACCATTGATTGTAAACAATTTTAAAAACAGTACTGAATAACTATTTTCACTTTTACAATGAACTTTTCTAAGGATCGATATACTTTGAAAAATACCAGTTAGACAATTTGAGGTAAAATAACAAAAATAAATAGCTACACCAGATTCGAATCATGGCTGCAATTACGCTGCATTCTAATGACAGCCATCACAAGAAAGCATGTTGTACTACCGTTGACACGACACTCTCTCTCCGAAGGCTTCATATGTAATTCTGTATATCTATGGCACTGCATTGTCATTAAGTTTTATTGATTCGGAGTGTGGAAGGCAATACATACGAATACGAATGTACAACCAAATACAGAATCTACTCACACATACAAACGCACAAAGCCATAAGGGTATGTACATACAAGTAATTTGCTAAATTAAAACCAGTAAGGAGTTAGGAGGCCCCGGATATATCCCAACCCAAACCACTGACTGCCGAAGTATTTCGTACTTTATATCAGATTACTTAAAACATATAATCATCTAGACTGTACTGTGTCCAATGAACTTAATTAAAAACAAATCTATTAGTTGGCATTTCAAGGATTTTTTAGTTTTCGAAGTTCGACATTCGAAACACATAAAAATATTTCCGTGTAGAAACACCAAAAGTTTGTCAGCGACCACCATACTACGAGGGCATATCAATAATTCCATGACTATTCGAATAATATATTTTTTTTTTTTTGCAATAAAACAATTATTTATGTTAAACATAATCTCCTTTTAGCTCAAAACACTTAGTCGAACGTTTCTTCAATTTTTGTATCCCTTCCAAAAAATAGGATTTTTCGAGGTCCATTAAAAAGGCATTTGTTTGATCAATAATTTTATCGTTGGAGCTGAATTTCTTTCCACCGAGCCATTTCTTTAAACTTGGAAATAGGAAATTTTGCCATTAAAACTGCATACGTGTGGACCCGTGCATTATCTTGATGAAACAATTATTTCTTGGCCATATGGTCCCTTTTTTTAAATCCTCGTTAAATCGGTCCAAAAACTTGGCATAACATTCGTCGTTTATTGTTTTTCCTTTTAAAGGTAATCAATATGGATTATCCCACGTGCATCCCAAAAAGCTGTTGCCATCACCTTCTTGGCCGACAAAGTCACCATGGTTTCTTGATGGTGCAGAGTCCCCATAGTATTTGTAAAGCTTTTCCTTAATTTGGTTCAACAAAAAATAATGTTTAATGAGCACTCGAAATTCATTTTTTTTTCATTTTTAACAAAATCTACGGGGCTGTATGTTTTGAACAGCTGTTAAACACAAACTAAATGACAGAACTCTCTCAAAATTTGACAGCAGAGTCTATTAACAGATGGTTCTTGGTGGGAGCAGTGTTGCATTTCATGTAACTACGAGGGAAGTTGGAAATGTCACGGAATTATTGATATGTATATTTTGTGTAGATGACACTATTCTTTGCGATTGTTTAAATCGTCATCGGTACCACCTAGTATATCTTTGTAGAAATATTTTAAATTTTTTCAAGGAGCTTAACTCCAATAGTTCTAGGTGTTACAAACGATATAAGAAATAAGAAAAATTATACCGTACTGTGAAGAAACTAGTAGAATCCTTGACGGCGACACTGTGCGCCAAACTGGCCGACTGATGCTCAGAAAAACACGCCAAAGTCTTAAGAATCGTGCGCTTATCAACTCACCCACAAGGCCTTTTCACCCATTGCAAATTAGAAAGGAGGATGGAGTGAGTCTGGTATGCCAACCGTGTACGAACCAAGGGTTTGCTTCTTCTTTCCCCAGATGTCTGCATAATCACATTGATAAATGCAGCCATGCACTTGTGTGTAAAATGCCCTGTGCGTTACTGTCTTGCAACCAACAAATTATTATCGCGAAGACTTACAGCTTTCCTCGTATTGAAAGTCACATTAAATTGATCTCCTGGGAAAACAATTCTCGGAACACGGTTTCCACATAAAGTGTGCCTTTTTAGTATAAAGATATAAAGAGGTTTCCTTTGTATCAGAGAATTGCCGGGTACAATCAAAAATAGTGTACTTTGCAGCGAATACGAGTATGTCATCACAAGGGCAAGCATATTTTTTGTATTTTATAAAAAAAATCCTATTTCATTAACGTTACATTGTAATATGAGGATATAACCCAAGCAAAAAAGAACCCAATCTTTATATTTTAAACGTTTTAAATCGATTCATGAAACCCAAATACTGTTGCGAATGGCTGACTTTTCGAAACCCGTTTTGTTGGACAAAAAATATTATCAGAAAATAAGAGATACACTCTAGAAAGTTTAAAATTAAAACAAGGAATATCGAAATCAATTAATACCAAAGAAGACAACACGAAGCTCCAATACTCCTTAAACTGAAAAGAAGTGTGTTACTGTGATATACGAGGGCGACCGCAAAACTAACTGGCCTGGAACATTTTCTGTTTTACTAGCAACTTTTTTTTTTGTTTTTTAAAAGCAGTCTTTTATAAGCCATCTGTCAAAATTTCCGAAATATTTAATGATAATGATTTTCTTTGTTACAGGGGATTGAAGTAAACAAGTTTTATAATTTTTGAAAAATGGAAAATTAAGAGTTTCGTGCGGTAATTAAACACTTTTATATGAAAGGTTATACGCCACAATTACGAGTAATCAAAGATGAATTGGATTCTGTTCATGGTGATAATGCACCATCATACTCCACCGTGAAATCCTGGGTTCAACAATCTAAAATGGGTCGTTCAAGTACGGAAGATGAACAACGCTCTGGAAGACCGAAAACTGCTACTTCTATTGAAAACATTAGAAAAATATTTAATGAAGTGACTAAAGATAGACGAATAAAGCTCAGAGAACTTGCTTTGTTAAAATACACGAAAAACAAGTTTGGAGTATTTTACACGATGAACTCCACATGAAAAAACTATCCGATAACTATCCGCCGCGTTTGTTGACTTTGCCCCAAAAAATCGTCCAATTCCGAGGAGCTTTTAGCGATTTATCAGCGTAATCCAATAGAGTTCTTGCGCCGATTCATAACTGTTGATGAAACATGGATCCATCACTACATCCCAGAATGCAAAGAACAGTCAAAACAATGGATAGAGACTGGTAAAAGTGGTCCCAAGAAGGCGAAAACTGTTAAGTCAGCAGGAAAAGTAATGGCCACAGTATTTTGGGATGCAAGGGGTATAATATTTATTGATTATCTTGAGAAAGGAAAAACTATAAATAGTGAATATTATTGTGCATTATTGGATCGGTTGAGTGAAGAAATCAAGATAAAACGAACGCATTTAGAAAAAAAAGTTCTTTTTCATCAAGATAATGCTCCTTCACACACTGCATTTTTAACTCAACAAAAACTGGCCGAATTACGATTTGAAATTGCTCCGCATCCACCATATAGTCCAGATTTAGCTCCTTCTGATTATTTCTTGTTTCCAAATTTAAAAAAAATTTTCGGTGGCAAAAAATGTTCGTCCAATAGCGAGGTTATTGCTGAAACTGAGGCATATTTTGAAGGTCTTGAAAAATCTTATTTTTCGGATGGAATTAAAAAACTTGAAAAACGTTTGATGAAGTGTATTGAGTTGGAAGGAGATTATGTTGAAAAATAAATAATAATAATTCCAAAAAACGGTTCTTTTTATGTTAGGCCAGTTACTTTTGCGGTCGCCCTCGTATGTATGGAACAAAATATCGGCCAAATGGCAGCCGCGACCGCGGCGGCACACGTCCAGCCGATGGTCCAACTTTTCGATGACGCTGAGGCATAATTGAGGTTCTATGCCGTTAATGTGCCGAATTGTCTCATCCTTAAGCTCATGAATTGTTGCTGGCTTATCGAGGTACACCTTTTCTTTCAAATAAACCCAAAGAAAGAAGTCCAACGGTATCAAATCACATAATTTTGCCGGCCAATTAACATCGCCACGACGTGAGATAACACGACCATTGAATTTGTCGCGCAAAAGAGCCATTGTTTCGTTAGCTGTGTGGCAAGTGGCACCGTCCTGTTCAAACCACATATCATCCACATCCATATCTTGCAATTCAGGCCATAAAAAGATCGTTATCATCTCACGATAGCGAACATCATTCAAAGTAACTGCCTGACCGGCCTCATTTTGAAAAAAATACGGCCCGATGCTGCCGCCAGCCCATAAACCGCAGCAAACAGTCACTCTTTGTGGGTGCATTGTTTTTTCGACAATCACTTTGCCCAAATGCGGCAATTCTGCTTATTGACTAAATCTACTGAGGTGAAAATGTGCCTTATCACTTAAGATGATTTTCTTCGAAAATTGATTTTCGTTTTCATAATAAGCCTGAATAACTCTAACGCGTTGCCCGTTCCATGGTTCAAATTGAGTAAGTCTAAAATTGAGAAATATCAAATGAAATGCAGAGAGAAATTTGACGTTTGGTTGTGGTTCACATTCAACATCGGCACTTAAATTGTAACCACCCTTTATTTAAATGCTAAAGCTCAGCGTTTTGTTTTTTTTTTGCTCAGCTTTCAAAAATGTTCACAGCAATAGCTAAAGCTAAAGAAAAGTTTTGATTAGCTAACGTAGCTTTTAATAAGGCTCACTTTTTAATAAGAAAGTTAAGAACGCACCAGATTTTGAAGTTTAGGATTTAGTTAATATGCCCCCCTACAAGCTTTTTAACGTAACCTGTAACTCTTCTTTCTGTGAAGTCTCACACATTTACAGATTTCCCTGATATGTACGAACAGGTGTGCACTTCCGTTTATTATTTTCCTATGAACATCTCATGATTATTTCTTTATGTACTCATCTCTACACACATCCTTCTACTCATTCATACTCACCTTTATGACACGGAACATAAGCAGAATGGAAAATTGTTATGGTTTCTGGGACTCCCTGCTTTAGCCTGTTGTTAAAAATGTGTCATTGGAAGGTCTCACTTCTTACTGAGCGAACGTGTACGTTTTCATGGCTTCAGGAGACGCATTTAATTTTTATGAATTCTATCCCATACCTTCTTAGCCAACGTAATACCCGGGAAAGTATTTGCAAGAAACCATTTGTTTAAAGCACATATTTTATTGTTCTGGTTTTAGGCCAAAGCTTAAGGCTACTTAGAGCATAAGGCCAGACATTTAAATCTTATGTTCAATGATTTGTGGTGATTAGTAACACCATTTAGACGAAGTAAAAACGGCTCTAAGTTTGGCCCGGCCAAAGCATTTAAAACATAAAACAATAATTCGCTTTTGAAATGGGATGCATAAGTATCAAATTTTTGGCCATTATTGTCCGTGTCTTAATTACAGCAAATCTCAAAACCAAATCATATTTGGATTTGTTCCACTCAAGGTCTCGAATTAAGCCATGGTTTTTCCACATATGTGACGGGCAAAATAGAAAGGGACCTAAGGTTAAAAACCAGTCAGGAGAGCCATTTTAATGATTAGGTACCTTTCTATTTGCGCTTAGAATCGTCGACTTCACTTTCATAAAACGCGCATATCTCTGGGAGGGAACACTTTTGGGGCATGGGATCGGTCTCATTCGATGTTCAGATGTTGTCCACATCAAAAAAGAAAAAAATGAAAATTGTTTTTTTACCCTTACGTCCCTTTCTCTATACGCTGTCACATATAATGGACATGTGTTTAGAGTTACATTATGTGCCATAAAGGGAAAGTTTTTTGCCACTAGCTGATTTCACACAAAAAACTAGTGCATATTTGTTGTCGTCAGTCTAAAAGTAACTTTTTAACTTTTTAATTAATATCAATCATTTTGATCGATCCATGTTTTGATATCATATATAGGGTTTTTCCGATTGTAGAACTTTCAGCTCTACAGCCAGAAAATTACGTTACGATCAAATTTTTAGCAAAGAGCTTTAGTAGCGACCAACCATTTGGTCAAATTTTACCATATGGGTCAATGTTTTCAAACGATTCGGTTCTTCTAAACTTAATTTGCCTACATTACATAAGCTTGTTACCATGTTGTGTTGCCATTTAACAAAATATTTTTTGCAGCAAAAAAAGGATTAAACAAACCTCGGTAAGTTTAAAATTAGACAATGTCATTTTATGTCCACGCAAATACCACTTCCGATTTAAGATTTTGTCGCTTTACACATTCACATTCAGTCATGCTCATATTAGTTAGAGTTTTTCCCCGATCTTTGACGTTGAACCACTTTTTATGTAAGAAACTACGAGGGCGACCGCAAAACTAACTGGCCTGGCACATTTTCATTTTTACTAGCAACTTTTATAAGCCATCTGTCAAAATTTCCGAAATATTTAATGATTATTTTCTTTGTTACAGGTGATTGAAGTAAACAAGTTTTATAATTTTTGAAAAATGGAAAATAAAGAGTTTCGTGCGGTAATTAAACACTTTTATATGAAAGGTTATACGCCACAATTAATCAAAGATGAATTGGATTCTGTTCATGGTGATAATGCACCATCATACTCCACCGTGATATCCTGGGTTCAACAATTTAAAATGGGTCGTTCAAGTACGGAAGATGAACAACGCTCTGGAAGACCGAAAACTGCTACTACTATTGAAAACATTAGAAAAATATTTAATGAAGTGACTAAAGATAGAAGAATAAAGCTAAAGCGAACTTGCTGATATTGTTAAAATACACGAAAAACAAGTTTGGCGTATTTTACATGATGAACTCCACATGAAAAAGCTATCCGCAAGATAGGTGCCGCGTTTGTTGACATTGACCCAAAAAATCGTCCGTTGGACCAATTCCGAGGAGCTTTTAGCGATTTATCAGCGTACTCCAATAGAGTTCTTGCGCCGATTCATAACTGTTGATGAAACATGGATCCATCACTACATCCCAGAATGCAAAGAACGGTCAAAACAATGGATAGAAGCGGGTAAAAGTGGTCCCAAGAAGGCGAAAACTGTTTAGTCAGCAGGAAAAGTAATTGCCACAGTATTTTGGGATGCAAGGGGTATAATATTTATTGATTATCTTGAGAAAGGAACTACTATAAATAGTGAATTTTATTGTGCATTATTGGATCGGTTGAGTGAAGAAATCGAGATAAAACGACTGCATTTAGAAAAAAAAGTTCTTTTTCATCAAGATAATGCTCCTTCACACACTGCATTTTTAACTCAACAAAAACTGGCAGAATTACGATTTGAAATTGCTCCGCATCCAGATTTAGCTCCTTCTGATTATTTCTTGTTTCCAAATTTAAAAAAATTTCTCGGTGGCAATTTTCTTCCAATAGCGAGGTTATTGCTGAAAATGAGGCATATTTTGAAGGTCTTGAAAAATCTTATTTTTCGGATGGAATTAAAAAACTTGAAAAATGTTTGATGAAGTGCATTGAGTTGGAAGGAGATTGTGTTGAAAAATAAATAATAATGATTCCAAAAAAAAACGGTTCTTTTTATGTTAGGCCAGTTACTTTTGCGGTCGCCCTCGTGATAAATTCCCCTATACGATAGTACTAATTTCAAATCGATATTAAAAATACTTCGGCAGGTAAGAAGACAAAACGAATGATGCAGAAATTATTCTTTTTGGGTATAATTTCATATACTGTTCTCAGAATTGAGTTGGCAATCAACGAACTGAAAAATGTTGTACTGTGTTATTAACCGAAAACTCAACGTTAAGGGGATTGAGAAATTAAAATACTAGGAACTATAAAATGTAGATTATTTCAGAATCTCTTATAAATCAATAATTTGAATATGTAGACGCAAGTAGCGTAACATTTAACCCTCTAGTGCCCAAATTTTTTTTTCGTAGAAAAAAATTATTTTTGAATTTATTATGTCTTCAAAGTAAAGGTTTGTTCTGGAAAAAATTTTACTTTTGCGCGAATCGGGTTTTATAGGACTAAAACCTTGGACCGCCTAGAGGCGGCTTTGGGAAAGTAGACCAAAAAAAAATTCAGTAACAATTTTTTGTTGTTTACATGTTTTATTATAAAAGAAATAAAGAAAGACTCAAAAAAAGAAAAGAAATTACAATTAACAAAAAAAACTCACGTATCCATAAAAAATTAACTTAACTTTACAAAAATACAAAATATTTGTGTACAAAAAGGACGTTTACTTATTTATGATGAAAATCGTAGAAACAGTCTTTTTGCTGTGAAAGGCACAGGTTTATATTACATTTACGGCATACAATTTGAGTTTCGGAAGTGCAACCAGGAAGCTTACAGGTTTTTTTGCCAGCGCGTGATAAAAACATCGGAAAATGCTCGACGCCATCATAACGTACATCATTAGGCGGTATGAAAGTTTTCTTCCCTGTGTCTTTCTTTTTCTTTTCAGCAACTTGTCGTGGGCGGCCTGGTCCTTTTGACTGAGATGTAGTTTGTAGCATACAAAGCACGTATGCGACCTCTGATCGGAAGTTTGGCAGGAGGTATTTTGCATTATTAGCGTCGGGCATGTTGATTCGGTGGAATAAAATGTAAGCGTTTACCATGGCTAAATCAAGCATATGTGTAAATAGTCGATTTGTGTATTTGTTGCTCTTTACTGGAATTTTATATCGACCAATAAGTCCGTCCATTAAGTCGACGCCACCCATGTTGCTGTTATATTCGTGGATTACATTGGGGCAATCTATGTCAACGTACTTTTTTTCTGAACGAACAAAACGTGAAACCTTACCTTTTGAATTCGTTTCATTCAGGAAAGGCTTTGTGCCTGCGTAAGTCGAAGCAAGTCGTACTGCCTTATTGTCCTTCCAAACCGTCAAAGACATTTCGACTCCTGATGCAGATCCACAAAATTCGGTAGAATATCCACGCACTTGTTTCTTGAGGTCGCTGTCAGTTGGCAGCTTACAATTTGGAATGCGATTCGAGCGTATAGTTCCCAAAGAAAATATTCCCCGGGATTTGAGATATACAAAGAGGGGAAAAGAAGTATAATAATTGTCGAAGTAGATAATCTGGTTTTTGAAATCCGGAACGTTGCGTGACAATCGAACGACTACATTTGCTGACGCGCCAAGATCTGGTGAGCCAGTTTGCACAACGTTGTCTCCTGCGCCGCAATATATCTCAAAATTATAGCAAAAGCCGAAGGAGTCACACAAATTGAGAATTCACTCCCCGCTTTGCGTTTGCGTTTTTGTGCTTGAGGTGAATTCGATGCAATCGAAGTTGAGGGTGACAACAATTTCGCCAACGGAGCAGAACTTCCGCTTGAAGTTACACACGATGAAGCCAACATCGAATCTGACATATTTACCGCTCTTTTAATCGCTTCTTGATCTTGATCATTGGCAGGAAACGCTGCCTCGCAAACATCATCAGCCAATCGTCCTCCGATTCTTCTTCTCCATCCGTATCAAAGTCAAAATCCATCGAATTCAAATATTTCTCAATATCCACATCTGAAAGAGCTGATAGCTTATGCATATGTCGTCGTTCCATGCCTACTGAAGCAATTATTTGGACTTAAATATGTCTTGAGTTGTTCCACTTTCAAACTTACCTAATAATTTATTTCCCGAATTGTCCCAAGACCGCCTCTAGACGGGCTACCTTGCAGAAGCAATAAAAAGCTTACGCAAACTTTTTTTTATACCTAAAGCACTGTATTGCGTCCTTGACACTGTCAGCAACCCGCCAATATTTTTTTTCCGAACTGCGACTTTATAAAATATTTTTTTTTTTAATTTTTTAAATTCGCACTTTTTGCAAAATAATTATTGCTTCCGAACTACACAAACTTTCAACTTCAAATGACTGCAGTAGCTGACGCAAGCGCTGGAATGTATTGCAAACGCAACGAAATTAATTGTTGGACTTCCCCGAATTAGACAAACGCAAAACGAAGACAAAAAGGAATGCGGAAAGCGAGTAAGGCAGTTTTAAATTTTACCCGTCTAGAGGCGGTCTTGGGCACTAGAGGGTTAATGCAAAATTGTTTTAAGTTTTGGTAGAGTCTTTATTAATTTAACATAATTGACGTATTTTTAGAGTGGGATAAAAAATTAAATTTCTGAAAAAGATGCATAAAAGATATTGTTTTTTAGACTGACAGCTAAAGATTGGAATAGGAATTCCAATCTTTAGCTATTACATTTTTCATATTAGGCAACTCCCACAATTTTGCATAAAAGGAATAAATAAAACGAATAAATAAAACGAAGAAAACCGCCCATTCAGCTGACTTATGTATAGTATAAATTTAAAATATGGGATACCATTAAACGGGCATTCTTCTTGCGAACATTTTGCTGAAAATCACTATGAAACTGATAATGAATCCATTTAAATAAATGATGAATTTGCAAAGCATTTTGCGTCGAAGTGTGTATCAAAGAGTAAATAAATCAACTGTACGACTGATGTAAAACTCATTGAATATGTTGAAACTTTGCGCTATATTTTTTACTCGTTTGTGTAATGCAATCAACTTAAGTGCTTTCGATTTGTTGCTACATATGTAATACTCCGAGGTGGTAATGAAATCGATACGTGCGTTTATCTCGATTATGGCAAATAAAACAAGCAAACGAACGTATTCTGCTCTGTCTAACAGCAGCATTTTATGAATTATTTTCTCCGACATTTGCGAAAACACACACGTTTCTTTTACATTTTCCTAAAATGAACCTTGATACTCGTTTTCATGACGACGTGATTTTTTATAATACACATGCCATTGTTTCCTTCGTCCACCCAGTTGCGTTCTTCGGTCTGGGGTTCCCTTTGTTGTTGTGTGTACTACGAAATATTTGCTAGGATGACTGCTTTTGCCTCATTCTCTGCAACGTGTTACCGAGAAAGCAACACGGAGTCCATTAAAAACCATATCTTATTGGTTTTTTTTTTGGTTTAAGCCAACACACGTTGTTGTAACCTGTAGCCAAAAACCACCTACACTTTTCAAAGTTTTTTTTCTGTTGTTGTAACCATTACAACGACAATGTTAGCAGAAGCTGTCCTATGTGTCCTGTTGTAGTGCTTGTTGAGAATGCTGCCTGTTTGTTTTAGATGGGCGGAGAAGGTCGACCTGTGGCGTTCAATGACATCGGTGATGTTGATGCACAAGTTTAGGTTTTCGGACATTTTCATGAAATTAATTAAGTTTTACTTTACTCTCTCATCAATCAATCAATATAATATTATTGCGAAGTTTTGTTCGAATTTAATATGAAACTCGAACGTATGATTGATAACCGATTAGATTGTTTAAAGTGGCATTCATGCGCAAGATCAACTGTAATGAGCGCAACTATCACACCAGTAAATTAAGTTCTAATTATGGAAGAAAAAATGTATCCATTTGTAGGGGCTATTTCATATTTATATAGTCATATAAAAAGCCCCTCAAAGAAGGCTTTAATGGGATCCTTAAGGTAGTGCATACAAAGATAATCGTCAAAAAGCTCCAGTCACATCATTCAGCGAGAGCCTACTCCTCAAAGTGACCCTTCCATCCAATGACATCAGCGCTAAGTGACAACACATTCTACAACCGCGGCTCATCTGAAAAAAATTACTAAATTTTAATTGACAGAAATAACAAACGGACTTCTGCACAATTTGGCTTTAGAAGGGAGAATAATACATCTTAACCACGGTTAAAAATCAAACCTAAGGTTCATACAAACTTTGGTAATGGTTAATCCACATGTATTGTGTTGGACGATTCACTTTTTGAAAGCCAACATTACGAGTGTCATTAAAGCCATATCGGTCGAAATGCTCGAACGAGTCATCCAAAATTGGACCCTCAGAATGGAAACCCTGAAGCGTAGTTGCGGCCAACATTTGAAGGTAATTATTTTCAAAAAATATATGCCATAAAATGTCCTTTCAAATTACCAATAAATTTCGACACTTGCTTTGAATTTTTAATATTTTTTTGTTCTGAAAAAATACCTCTAGATGGATCACTTTATATAAAAGCGATTTCTGAGAGAAACGGACAAGAAATATAACACAAAATTAAACAATTTGAAAATTATTTGAGTTAAATCATATTCCCATGAAGTTTACACAGCCTTCTAAGTCGATTAAAGCATTTTAAGTTCTCTGATACAATTTAAACCATAATAACTAACTGGGAAACTATGGGGCTCCAGACTGGTACCACACAAATAGCGCTTGATATTATGCGTCTAATGTTATATTGAGAATATTCTTGAACAATTTCAGAGTTGAAACTTTTTTTGTTTTTTGATTTCGAGGTTACATTCAAATTTCAAAATTCGTCGACTGAGGGCGAACGGATAAAAATGGGAAATTGCAAATTGATAATCGCAATCGCACATTTGTACCGGAAACATTCAATGCGATTGTGCGTCTAATGATATATTCAGAATAGCCTAGAACAATTTCAGAGAGACGATTTTTTTGTTTTTTTTTTTTGATTTTGAGGTTATATTTTCATTTCAAGAATCGTCGACTTAGGCCAAACGGGAAAACGGATAACAATGGGAAATCGCAAATTGATACCCGAGACAGTTCTTGCTATTGCGCGTCTAATGTTATACTCAGAATATCCTACAACAATTTTAAAGTCAAGATTTTTATGTTTTTTTTTTATTTGAGGTTATATTTTAATTTCGAAAACCGTCGATTTCGAAAACCGTCGACGGCTTAAAATTGGCAAACGCAAATTGATACCCGAGATAGTCATTGCTTTTGCGCGTCTAATGTTATATTCAGAATATCCTACAACAATTTCAGAGTCAACATTTTTTTTTTTGATTTTGAGGTTAACGGATAAAAATGGGCAATCTCTCATTTGTACCGGAGATAGTCCATGCTGTTGCGCGTCTAATGTTATACTCAGAATATCCTACAACAATTTCAGAATTGAAATATTTGTAATCAAAATAACTGCCAAGAAATTCTGTTTACAGATCACTTTTTTAAAGTGTATATACAGTATGTCAAGAATGACTTTACACAAAAAAAATAAATATAAAAATTCATCTTTGTAGGCAAGAAAGTAATTGGTTTTATTCTATCACGCATTTTTTTTTTTGATTTATTATAATTTTATACATTATTTACATAAGGTTAACAAAAAATAAAGCAAATTCCATGCTAAAGAAACTAAACGTAAAACAAAATCAAGTAGAGTTCAATTTTGGTAGTGTCAATAAACTCTTTTCACAAAAGTGTATTAAATTTAAGAAGTGCTACGATGTTTTTTAATTGATTTAGTATTTTCTATGACCACCCTTTGCATCCACCACGCATTGTAATCGCCTTTTCATGGAATGGATCAACTTTTTGAGGTCATAATTGCTCGGTATATTTTCCCACTCTTCCAATATAGCGGATTTGAGTGCTGTCATGTTTTTGGGTTGGCGTTTGGCGACTTTTTTCTTTAAATGAACCCACAAATTTTCAATAGGGTTTAGGTCAGGATTTTGAGGAGGTGTATCTATAACTTTTCCGCAATTATAAAGAAGCCACATCCGCACCATATGCGACTTATGCTTAAGGTCATTATCCTGATAAAATTTGAATTTTGGTTTGTTGTCTCTGAAGATTTAAAATTTCCTAGCGCTGCTTACCAATTTGCTCTTTAGAATGTCTAAATACTGCTTAGCGTCCATGGTAGTTTCTATAAAGGCTAAGTCTCCCACTCCTTTGCTTGTGATGCACCCCTAAATCATAACCGACATTTTTCCAAATTTGACAGTTGGAACGATATTGCGATTTTCTAGCGATTTTAATGGCTTTCGCCACACTCTAGACGGCCCATCGTTGTAATACAGCATCATTTTGGTCTCATCGCAGAATATGACGTTGTCCCAGTAGTCGGCCGTTAGGGAAACATTCATTACAGTGAAGGAAAAGCGCTTATCTGAACTGACTGAAGAAAGGAGTGGTTTTTTTCGTGCAGCTCTTGATAAATATTTGTTCTTTAGAATCGCCTGTCTAACTGTTTAATGAGAAACAACTACTCCACACTCTTTCTCGAGCTCCCTTGCAAGGGTTCTGGTCGAAATTTGAGGGTTTTGACTAATTTTCATTATCATTAGGCGCTCCGCACGTTCAGTTATTTTTGGCTTCCTCCTTCGTCCTCCTCCATGCTTTGGCTCCAATCTACCCTCTTTTTCAGCTCGATTTATTACATTATAAACTGTCTTTCGTGTTACTGAAAACATTTCCGACAATTCTTTCACACTTTTTCCCAATTGGTGATTGTAGTAAATCAGCTGAATTACATCGAACGATAATTTTTTGCCTGGCAATTTGCAAACTCAATATGTTACGTTGTGATACGCGCAGCTGATCACTAACTGGCAACCACAATCATATACAAAAGCAATGTAAATCACAAATAACTGTAAAGTACCGTTGGCCATTAAGTGAGTGTCAAAAGGTATAACAAATGCGAGTTGTGAAAAGAGTTTCTTGACAGTAAAAAAAAATATTAATAATTCTTTAAGTCCTATTTTTTGTTTTTTACACATTGGATTTACGTTCTTTTTATTTATGTATCCCCTTTGCGAATACTGTATGTAATCATAATAAATAAAAAAAAATTAAGTTAAAAACCAAAAACTTATACTTTGATACAAATTAAGTTGAAAATTATAATTTTTTTGTAATGTGTAAAGTGATTCTTGACATACTGTATATTTAACAGTATACAAACATTTAACAGCTTTGGTATTAACGAAAAGAGAGAGAGAGGGACAAACCTTCTATACCACGTGTGGTATGGAATGTTTGTGCGTTACATTTATTTTACTCTGTAGTCAAGCCGCTGGACTAGATTTTGTACTTAAGACTAAAAGTCGACTTTAAGACCTTTCGAATTAGTTCAGTTTTGAAGTGTAATACATTAAACAGTATATATAGATTAAACAGCTGTGGTAACAACGAAAACGGAAAGAGTGGTAGAAGTTGCTTGTATGGTCTGAAACAATGAATGATGTTTGAGGTGAGAGGTGAGATATAACCTCAAAATCAAAAATGTCGACTCTGAAATTGATCAAGGATATTCTGAATATGACATTAGACGCGCAATCGCATGGTACCAATCTCTGGTAGCAATTTGCGATAGTCCATTTTCAGCAGTTTGGCCTTAGACGACGATTCTTGAAATTAAAATATAACCTCAAAATCAAGAAACAAAAAAAAAAATCGACTCTGAAATTGTTATATAACATTAGACGCGCAATAGCAAGGACTATCTCTGGTATCAATTTGCGATTGCCGTTTTTTAGTCGTTTGGCCTAAGTCGACAATTCTTAAAATTAAAATATAACCTCAAAATCAAAAAAAAAATGTTAACTCAGAAATTGTTCTAGGTTATTCTGAATATATCATCAGACGCGCAATCACATGGATTATCTCCCGGTTTCGCAAAACAAAATTATTTATAAGCTCCCATTGTATTATTCGCCGCAAAGAATACATCGATTTTACAACATCGACAAGTAAAAATAGATCTTGAACAGAGCTTAAAGAGAAGATGTGGACAATCTCGATATCTACACACATTAACGAATTAAATTCATTGTAATGTTATAAGTTATAGCAAAAAAAAATTAAAAAGATTTTTGAAAATGTTTCCCCCAACGTAAATATTAAGTAAAATAATAACATTTCGTCACATAATATACATGATTGTAAAGTAGAAAAGGAATTATAAATCCCTAAACTACAGTATCGGCCAAAACGTAAGCACCCCCTCAGTACATTTTTTTTAAATGATATTTTTTTTAAAAAACAAAGTTATTATTTTTTTTTTATTTTTTATTTATTTATTATATCTTTATTTTTGAAAAACACAAACTTAAGGAATTCAGAATTTAATAAAAAAAAGTTAAAATTCAAAAAGTATTTTAAGTCGCAAATATAAGCGGACTAAACTAAAGCAACCCCAATTTAAGGTGCAAAAAAAACTATTGAAATCAATATTTCGTTGCGAATCCTTTATTCTGGGTGACACACGCACATCTTTTTGGCATAGAGGATATTAAGTTATTAATTATATCAGGATATTGCTTCCCAGGCAATTTTTGCGGCTTCAAATACATTTTCTTTGGTTTTGCAAATTTCTCGGTTGATTTTTTAAGTTAACGACCTCCCACAAGTTCTCGATTGGGTTAAGATCGGTGGATTGGGCAGGCCAACGGAGAACTTCTATCAAATTGTTCTGAAACCACTCCTTAACTACTTTTGACGTATGTTTTGGGTCGTTATCTTGCTGGAATGTCCATTTAAGTGGCATCTCTTCTTCAGCATAAGGCAACATCACGTCTTTTAATATGTCACGATACATGAAACGATCCATAATTCCATCAATCTTATGAATTGGCCCAATCCCTTGCCCAGAGAAACAACCCCAGACCATTATGTTGCCGCCTCCATGCTTTACAGTGCCTATGCAATATTTAGGATTCAACCGTTGCCCATTTGGTCTGCGTACACGCCTTATGCCATCTGAATCCTTTAAATTAAACTTAGATTCGTCAGAAAACAGCACAGTCCTCCATTTTTGGACACTCCAGTTGAGATGGGCATTGGCGAATTCCAGTCTGGCTTTTTTTATTTTTTGACGATATGAAAGGTTTTTTTGCTGGTCGTCGACTGAATAATCCGGCTTCTACCGCCCTTCTGCGAATCGTTCTTTTACTAATTTTTAAATCTAAGCGGTTTCGTATATGACTAGACGATGCTGTAGAATCGTTCTTTCACTAATTTTTAAATCTAAGCGATTTCGTATATGACTAGAAGATGCTGTAGAATTATTTTGGATTGTCCTTTTTATTAAGGAGTCTTCGTGTCGCGAAGTTTCACGTGGCCTTCCTCCAGAATGAGTGCGAGATGTACGACCAGTCTGCAAAAACTTTTTAATTAGCCTAGAAATAATTGATCTGTTGATCGAATATTTTGCACTCAATTGATGTCTTGATAAGCCGGCTCTCCAATCATCTAGAATTCTAATTTTAAATTCACTTGAGTACTTATTGCGTGCCATTGCTCTTATCTCAACGAAAACTTTAAAACAATGACAATTTTCGCATAAATTCTAACAAGTTCTTATTCTTAACACTGCTGTTTAATAGTTGTTGCATTTTTGGAGTGTACGGTTAACCAATACAGGAACGTCGCAGTAGCGTAGTAAAATTTCCAAACACAATATTAGGGGGTGCTTTAGTTTAGTCCGCTTATATTTGCGACTTAAAATACTTTTTGAATTGTAACTTTTTTTTTATAAAATTCTGAATTCCTTAAGTTTTTGTTTTTCAAAAATAAAGATATAAATAAATAAAAAATTAAAAAAAAAAATTGTATAACTTTGTTTTCTTAAAAAAATTATCATTTATAAAAAGATGTACCGAGGGGGTGCTTAGGTTTTGGCCGATACTGTATATGCATACCTTGTTAATATAAATGGTACATTGATGTTATTTAAATAAAGAGAATTTGAAAACAAAAATTTAATTAAAATGTTGAGATTGGCATATGGTGATTGTATTCTGAGTCAGAAAAATGTTTACAAATGGTACACGCTGTCTAAAGAAAAACAATAAGATGTGAATAAAAAATCGAGTCCTGGAAGATCCATCACAAAAAAAAACCGATGAAAATGTTCAGAATGTGAAGAACATTGTTATGGAGAATCACTACTAGAGAAGTTGCGAAGGATGTCGGCATCCTTCCATACAATTGTTTCAAAATTGCTGCCGAATCGTCATTGCTTGTTTGCAACTTTTTGGCCGAAAGAAATATGTACCGAAATCATGCCCCAGCCACCGTATTCACCAGGCTGGTCCCCAGCGACTTTTTCTTTTCCCAAAATTGAGGTGGCCCTTCAGAGGACAGGGTTTTGCGACCGAATCGCTGAGAGAGCTCAAGGCCATTAGAAAAAAAACGTTGGAACAAGTGTATTATATCTGAGGGGTATACTTATTTTAATATTCAATACAAAGATGCTGTTTTCAGTTGCTACCAATTATTAGATATGGTTACCAATATACAATTGTCTACAAAAATAATGGTTGCCCCAACCACCAGTCTGTCTGTGCACACAGTTCACTAAATAACATCTACCGATCGATTGCTTTTTGAATGCTAAAAAAGTAACAGAAAAGTCTATGCAATATTGCATACTTTATAAAATGCATTTTATTTCCGAAAATATGGTAAATGAGTTTTTCTTCTTTGAAATCGTAGTTGAAACGCCTCGAAATATGTATCGGTAACCGTGCTTTGGAAATCTAACTACGTCCGCCGGCCCACAAGTCTACGGAAAGCACCACTGAAGCCAAATTCATTAGAAAAAAGGCACACATTTTTTGGGGACAATGTGAAAATTGTTTCCTATACCACAGCAAAAAAAATACACTTGTGCCAGCTTATATTTCCATCCTCGAAGCAGTCCTGTTATGTACTTGTTGGTATGACCTTGATCTTTCTCAGCGATTCGGTTTTTATCTGCTCTATCTGCCGTTCATGTATGTCTCTTTCATTTTGGAAACAGAAAAAAGTCGCTGGAGGCCAAATCTGGTGATTATGGTATTCCTTTCAGCCATAAAATTGCAAAAAAGCAATGACGATTAAGCAGCAATTTTAGAACGAGCACACTTCCACAAAATTTCCGAAAAAGTTGACAGATGCAACTTCTCTTATAGTAATACGGCGATTCACCATAAGAATTTTTTTCACATTCTCAACATTTTCATCGGTTTTTGATGAGTGGATCTTCCAGGACAAACATCGCCTTCACTTACATCTTCTTGACCTTCTTTGAAAAGCTTGTACCCACTTATTAACATTTTTCTGACTCAGAGACAATTACCATGTGTCACTATCAACATTTCAAGTGCTTTTAAGCACTTAATTAAAAATTTGTACACAAAATCTGATGCAAATTCTTTGAACCATTTATATTTGCAGCAGAAAATCGGCGAGCAACCAAAACACCTCTTGATGTTATACCTTTCACAAACAAACTACACGAAACACAAAAAAATAACAACAAAGAACACATGTTCGAGACAAGTGTGCCAACATAACAGAAAAAAGCTTATCGAATGCACGTACCCTGAGAAATTTCAAAATTCACCTTTTCTATCGAACATATCCAAATCCAAAACAATTTGTTTTAACCAATTTGATTATAAGATAAAAACAAAGATAAAAATTCGTAACAATAACATTGTTTCAAAATCCAAATTGAAATTGATAAAATTTACAATCATTGCCGTTATCATATTATTGTTAACATAAAACATAAAAAGCAATGCTTTTGTCACACCAACAACCATACTTACATTGTTGCTATATTTTTATTTTTTAAAGTAGCAATAATACTATAGTTACATTTCAACAATATTAATATTAACGCAAGCGTATTGTCACAATTAAAGTCAAAAAACAATACTATGGTTTTGACGAATATATCTCTTCAGCAGAAAACAAATTATTGTTCCCGTTACCATATTGTAATAATATTTTTCTCTGTGTGCCCATTTTGCAATCAGATAAAAAAGATACAAATTCGTAACAATAACATTGTTTCAAATCCTTATTGAAATTGATAAAATTTACAATCATATGGCATGGTTGCCGTTATCATATTATTGTTAATATAAAACATAAAAAGCAATGCTTTTGTCGCACCAACAACCATATTTATATTGTTGCTATATTTTTATTTTAAAGTAGCAATAATACTTTTGTTTCATTTCAACAATATTAATATTAACGCAAGCATACTATTGTCAAAATGAATGTCAAAAAACAATGATATGGTCTCGACGAACATATTTCTATAGCAGAAAACAAATTATTGTTCCCGTAACCATTTTGTAATAATATTTTTCTCTGCGTGCACATTTTGTAATGCTTGAAAGTTGGTATTCCCGCAAATATGTACATATCCCTCTAGAATAGAAGTAATGCTCCTTCGACTCTTTTAAGCATTTTTGCTCTTGTGCTGTCATTTCGATATTGTTATAATTGTTATAAAATGAAGCAGATGAACACAAATGTTAACTTTACAATTACTCGTAATAACAACGAACGTGAGATTTTCCAACTTCTTGGATTTTTGCAAAACTTTATGAAAAGAAAGTCTGAAAAATCCCGTTGTCAGAAACAAGAAAGTAATGTCGAGGATAAATTTAATGTTGAATTCATTCATATTGTGTAGCTTGAATCAGTATCCATGTTTGCACATACATACAGTGAGCAATCTAAAAGATGTAAAAATAATATGAAAGGTATAAAGTCAAATGTATTAGTTATATATCAAATTAAAGCTTGAGGTCTAACTGTAAATAAAACTATTGTCCTATTGTTTATACGAGGGTTGCTATTTATATTGCGGGTCCTGGCAATACTAGTGTTCCCAAACTGGAACATCACTCAGATCGTTTTGTCATTTGAGGGAGAATTGTTTGTTTACAGTGTGTTTAAAAATTCTTCTGTCAAAAAATGTAATTATCCCGTGAACAATTTCGTGCGATGAATTTTTACGATTTTCGGCGTGGGTTATCGAGACAAGAGTGTTTAAATTAACTTGTTTCGACGATGAAGCACCATCAAAAACCACTGTTAATCGCTGGTACCAAGAGTTCAGTCTCGGACGCCGTTCGCTCCAGGATGGATTTCTTGAAGAACGTCCAACTTCGGCCACTTTACCAGTAACCATCGATGCTGTGTGTGAACTGATTAAGCAAGACCGACATGTGACATACCGTGAGATTAAGGCGTATGTACTTGGTCATTAGTATGACAAGCTCAATAAGACATTGCATGTTCATTTGGCCGTGAAAAAATGTGTTCTCGTTGGATCTCACATTATTTGACGAATGCTCAAAAAAAGACTCGTATGGAATGGTGCAAAGAGATAGTGAGAAAGTATAACTGTGATAGTATAACATTGTCACAGGTAACGAATCCTGGATCTATGCATATGAACCCAAAACAAAACAGCAATCGACGTATGGGTCTATCAAGACGAGCCAAATCTAACAAAAGTTGTTCCTGGAAGAAGTACATCGAAGCAAATGATTGCGTTTTTTTGTGGTATAACCAGCCACAGTGCCTTTAGTGAAACGTAGGACGGTCTATTCTGAGTGGTATACAACCATCTATTTGCAAACAGTGTTCGAAGAAATGAGGAAAGATAATAAGAGAAGACGCATTATTTTGCATTAAAATTGAAAAACAATTAGTAACTTCTTTTAAAAGTTATAGCGCGAACCAACCGCACTTTTAAAGTCTTGAAACGGTTTTGGTCAAAACATATGAAGGGTTTAAAAACGTTTTTCCGATGCGTGTAACTTCTGATTCGTACTAAATGATAAATTCCCTCTTACCCAGTAGGGTGAGAGTATAAGGAAAACTGTTGCTTTAATACACCACGCCATGCGTTCAGAGTTTTTGGCTGCAGTTCAGATTTTGGGGGACACCCTTAAGAAAAAAACAAAGTATGCCGTTTCCTTTGAAAGGAAGCATACAGCCCCGCACCTCGCCTAATGTATGACTCAGATCTGACAAGTTTGGCGCCAGGTCTATAGGTCTATTTTTGTCGGAAATTGTATTTTTTAGTTTCTGCAATTATGGCGACAAATCTATTAAAATTTCTGATAAGTCATCCAATAATACCCATAGTGCCCAAATACGTTAATAATTGAGAAATATAAACCATGCTATCGATCCGTTAAATAAAAGGGTGGTTAAATTTTAAGGGCCAATGTTGGTTTGCCGCCCCAAAGAGCCATTGTTTCGTTAGCTGTGTGGCAGGTGTCAGCGTCCTGTTGAAACCACATATCGTCCACATCTATATCATCTAATTCGGGCCATAAATTGTTACGATGATGCCGCCAGCCCATAAACCGCACCAAACAGTTACTCTTTGTGGGTGAATTGTTTTTTCAACTTATTGGATTATTGGCCCAAATGAGGCAGTTCTGCTTATTGACGAATCCACTGAGGTGAAAATGTGCTTCATGACTGAAGATTATTTTCTTCGAAACTGATTTTCATTTTCATAATAAGCCTGAATAACTCTAACGCGTTGCTCGCTTGTGTATCGTTCCATGGTTCAAATTGAGTTAGTCTGAAATCAAATGAAATGCAGAAAAAAACTTGACGTTTAGTTGTGATTCACCTTCAACATCGGCCCTTATAATCGCCTTTTAGAAGAAAAAAAATTGGAATAATTTCGGTAAAATTGAGCTGTTTTCGTAAAAAAAACCCAATCGGTCGGAAATTCGCTATTTCAAAATAATTAAATCTTTGACTCGACATGTTGTTTCTGAGCGAGGCTCTATAAAAACAACTTTAATTACAACACACGCTCGGTTAAAAAAACCCTTTGCCTGCAAGTGCCACGCCCGGAGCTCAAAGGCTTATAGGACTCTAAAATGTACAAAGTTGTTTTCATGCAAAAAAAATCAACTCAAAAATCTATTTCTTTTCGTGCTAAAATTCATCATCTAGTGCTGACTAGAACCAGACAAACACCCAAACACTGCAAACATTTTGAGGATTGTTGGATGACGGGTTAGTGGACGGGTTATTGCGCCATTACATAAGCGAAGGATTTGCAAGCCTCAGAATTGCTTAGCAAACAGCTGAATGTTGCTGGAAAGGTGAATAATCCGAGCGAAGTTACCGCGATTCTATTTTACTATAATTTGCCGACGCATTCGCTATTCTTCCAGACGTACAGGAAAACATGAAGAGTAAAGAAGAAAAACTATTACGAGTATATGCCAGTTTTTGTATTTCTTCTATGATATTATTTTGAGTATAGAAATTCGAAGCAATTCCTCTTTCGGCTGAAGTTTAGTTTATGGGGCGTGATAAATAAAAATTATGCCTTCTTCTTCAGAATGGCTAGAATATTTCGAAAAAATCAATTAAGGCGCTCGGGTACAGGGGGCCTAGATAATACGAGAACAGCTCACTTTTATATAAGTGCTGGTACAGAAAAGAAAGGAAATTGCTCAAGAATGTCAAAAACAAGTGAAAGGTCGTGGCCCCAGGCGATCCTTAAGACCTAAAATAGTGTATCGACCTAGTGTAAGACCTAAAATAGTGTAAAACCCATAGGACCCCAAAAACAAAGGCATACGTAAAAAGCATAGAGCTATACGAGTACAAGAATTACAAGCATGAAAAATGAGTGTTGTTCAATTCCACTGTGAAATTGCGTAGAGCCACCCGTTTTCTGAAGTAAAATAAAATTAAAAAAAATGTTTTTTTACCTCGTTTTAAAGAATTGTGCACATATTGAGGGTCAAACGATACTCCGAGAAATACCTGAAAAGATTAAGCAACCATTCAAATTTACTGGCGATCTGTCTATTGGATGACAGCAACGAAACGAGGCGTTTAAAAAGACTTCACGTATTGGACCTTCCTTTTAGAATTTGAAAGTTAGATTAAATTACATAGAACTAAATAGAATTGTAAATATAAGTGATTTTACTTATTGAAGTAAAATCTACCTGTTATTCTTAAAAATATATTGCTTACATAATTTGCTTATTATCTTCCGGGAAAATAAACCTAATTGTGACAATCGTCAAAGATGCTTATAAATTGTTAAGTGGGCTGGCCTCACTAGAAAAATACAAAGTATATTAGAAAAACATATCAATTAAAATTCTATAAAACTATGTAAATAATACCAAATGGAAACAATAAACATACGTTACGTTGCTTATTATCTCTCGATAGATGGCAAAAAATAAATAATTAAAAAAAAAAAAAATATTGAGGGGACAGTTATCATAGCACAAGGTCTTAAAGTCTCGAGTCGTACGATTACGCCTGATCATAGCAGACAACCGTAAAACCCGGCTAAAGGACGAACACACCGAAGGAAGTTGTAATCAACCCAATAAACATTGACGTAAACTAGTTTATTAACAATTGTTTTCCAAACACTATTTCCAAACTAGTTTACGAAAATTAAAATTCACAAATTTATTGTAATGTATTTATAATAGATTTGTAAAAGATGTACTAAAATAGACATTTACAATACTTTCGTAAGTATACTGGCCTGCTTGAATTACAATTGTCGCCACATCCGTATTTACATCCAATTTTGAAACAAACAAATATACACATTTACAACAAACATTCCACATGATTTATTAAATATTGTTTTTTCAAATTGATTTCCAATTGTTTTCCAAGCATGGATACAATTGTAGAATAAGGGACCCTTTTTGTTTATCCGATAATTGGAAATCAACATGTTACAATGATTACCATAAAGAATTTCCAAGCTTACGTTTACTAATGTAAGTTTATAATCAATTTATAGTAAGTTTATAATGTTTATTGGGAAAAAAGATAAATTATACAAGATGGGCGATAAGCTTCTTCTTTGCAAGTATGTAGAAAAACAACACTCAGTCTCGGAGTGGGAAGTAAAAATTGATACACAAAAAACATTAAATTCGCACACTTTAAACACACAAAAAAACATTATTCTCAATATAATTTTTACCAACTCTGTTTTTCGATTTCTCGATAAAGCTCAAATCGTCCATCTTGTAGAATTTATCGTCTTTGGTTTCAATTAGAAAACCATTTGCAAGGCATCGAGCTTTATTATTTATTATTTTTATCCGTAATACCCGCTGCATTTTGGACGACACATTTTTTATAATTTTTTTCGTGTCAAGACCCATACTTTGCACTGTTAGTATCCCCTCTCCGTCATCATTTGTAATCAATAGTCAATCGCTTTCGATTTACCTCAAGCGATTCACAGCGAAAGTCGCGGAATTAAACAAATCATCAAGGCGAATCCCCTCAGATTCTTCCACAATCAAAATGTTTGCAGGGTACACATATACATATGTATGAATGTACATCTCGCAATAACCAATATTCTCAAAAATCTTATTAGAAAAATATAGAAATTTTCTTACCTTTCGTTACACTTTTGCTGGACATCATATCAGCTGCCGTTGAATGCCATACGATCGAAAGATAAAATACTTTGTACTCCGTTGTTTTAACAAATATTAGCAAAAAGAAAGACCTGGCAAAGAAGACAATAAATGGCAGACTTGTGTTGTTATTGTGTGCAATGCATAAGTACTTACGTTGTTGTTGTAACTTAGTATGTATTTACCATTGACAATTTTTCAGGCAAGAGCACGCAAGGTTTATGTATAGAAGGTTACGCCATCCCAGCCCCCTTCCCTTTTCTGTTTTTGACGTTTGTCACCAATGACGTCACGCAAACTTTGTTCCTATTGGCTAAAAATTTCGAGCTAACAGCTGATAATATTTGTGTATTCATAACAGCTGGGACAATTGACTATTTTTGCCATCAATTTATTTGTTTTATTTCTATTTATTTGTTTATTTTCCAAAAATTTGGCCACTGCACACTTCATTTTTACTATTTTGTTTTTTTTCTCCTATTTTTGTCACACTTCTATGGATTAAAAACACAAACTAAATGTTTCTAATCAAACAATAAAAATGTACTTATACACATATTTTTTACTGTTGGTTTTCATACATTTGCCCACTGCACACTTAATGTTTACGTTTCGATTTGTTGTTTTATTTCTTCACAAATCTGACAAAGTGATTTCAGCTGTAGGGTTGCCAACTCACTGCAATATGTACATTTTTCACATGAAATCTTAGCATTGTTAACTAAAAGTAGGCAGACATAGAGCTGGCAACCCACTTATTTTTGATTGTTTGTCACCAACTACGTCACCTAACGGCAATTTTTGCTGATGGCGTAACCTTGTATTTATAAACCTTGAGAGCACGAACCCGACAAGAACACAAACGAACGAAACACGAACACGATACGATTAGACAATACTTTAACCCGATAATAAATACATCACTTTTAACAATTTTCTGAGCTGAGATAAGTTTCCCCTTCTTTCTTAATGGAATGTTGAGGGACTTAAGCGAGCAGCAAACAATTTACAAATTTTTCCTTTATCCAATAACATTCTTATTAATTTTCTGCAATTTGCCACTGATCTGCTCCATCTTGCACGTCAACACAGTAAAAGCGCGGCGAAAAAACAACAAAGTTTATTGCACTTGATGTTCTTTGACACTTGTTTGCGGCGAAATCTAAATGAGAATGAAAGGGATAAATCAGGGATGCCAAATACACTTTTCCCTTTTGTACTATAGGCTTTTGTAAATTGTACTTTTCCCAAAGCCGTGGTACAAAAGGTTAATATAAAAATTTATTGTATTTTATATTAATTTATTGAAACCTTATGGAGAAAAGGCATGAGATTATTGTTTGTAGTCTTTCTCCTGATGGGTATATTAGGTCATACGAGTCAATTATTGATAAGGCGACTAAACGACTTTTTGTTGCAAATTTTAAATGTCGTGATTGAGTATTGTTTCCGGTTTTAATCGAATTAGTCACTATTGTGTTCAACTTATTTTTTGAATTTTTGCTGCCAGCCTAACAAAAATATGGTGATCCATCTAGAGGTATTTTAAAAGCGGTTTTCTCGCAGATTAAGAGTGATTGTGTAAAATTTTCTTTTTTTCTTTTCAGTATTGTTTGCCATTACAACGTCTCAAAATTGTCCAACTGTATTATGGAAATGAGCGTTCGGTGCAGTACGATTTTCGACCAAAATATTGTTTAGTGACAAGGCCCATTTCTAGCTTAACGGCAACTTCAATAAACAAAATGACCGCATTTGGATTGTAGAGCAGCCAGAAGAGGTTCAAGAGGTGCCATTAAACCCAGAGAAAAACACTGTTTGGCGCGGTTTATAATCTGGTGGAGTCATCGGTCATTATTTTTTCAAAACTGATGATGGCCGTAACGTTACCGTAAATGGTGCTCGGTATCGCGCCATGATAGTGGACTTTTTGCTACCTGAAATTGAAGCCCGTAATCTTGATGAATTTTGGTTTGAACATACAGCTGCTTAAATAATGGATCTATTTTTAGGTCATTGCGAAGAGCAGCTAATTACACGTTTTGGACTGGTGAGTAGGCCGCCTAGATCATGTGATATCACACATTTAGACCATTTTAAAGACCAAAGAGTCTATGCTGACAAACCAGCTACAATTCAGGATTTAATAGATAACATTACGCGATTCATTAAAGCCATGCCTGTCGAAATGCTCGAACGAGTCATCCAAAGTTGGTCCCCCAGAATGGACGACCTAAAGCGAAATTGCGGCCAACATTTGAAGAAAATTATATTCAAAAATAAATGCCACAATACGAGAGCGACCGCAAAACTCACTGGCCTGGCACATTTTCTGTTTTACTAGCAACTCTTGTTTTTTTTGTTTTTTAAAAGCAATCTTTTATAAGCCATCTGTCGAAATTTCCGAATTTAATGATTATTTTCTTTGTTACAGGTGATTGAAGTAAACAAGTTTTATAATTTTTGAAAAATGGAAAATAGAGAGTTTCGTGCGGTAATTAAGCACTTTTATATGAAAGGTTATACGCCACAATTAATCAAAGATGAATTGGATTCTGTTCATGGTGATAATGCACCATCATACTCCTCCGTGAAATCCTGGGTTCAACAATTTAAAATAGGTCGTTCAAGTACGGAAGATGAACAACGCTCTGGAAGACCGAAAAATGCTACTACTATTAACATTAGAAAACATTAGAAAAATATTTAATGAAGTGACTAAAGATAGACGAATAAAGCTCAGAGACCTTGCTGATATTGTTAAAATACACAAAAAACAAGTTTGGAGTATTTTACAAGATGAACTCCACATGAAAAAGCTATCCGCAAGAAGGGTGCAGCGTTTGTTGACTTTGCCCCAAAAAATCGTCCGTTGGACCAATTCCGAGGAGCTTTTAGCGATTTATCAGCGTAATCGAATAGAGTTCTTGCGCCGATTCATAACTGTTGACGAAACAAGGACCCATCACTACATCCCAGAATGCAAAGAACAGTCAAAACAATGGATAGATAAAGAAGGCGAAAACTGTTAAGTCAGCAGGAAAAATAATGGCCACAGTATTTTGGGATGCAAGGGGTATAATATTTATTGATTATCTTGAGAAAGGAAAACTATAAAAAGTGAAGATTATTGTGCATTATTGGATCGGTTGAGTGAAGAAATCAAGATAAAACGACAGCATTTAGAAAAAAAGTTCTTTTTCATCAGGATAATGCTCCTTCACACACTGCATTTTTAACTCAACAAAAACTGGCCGAATTACGATTTGAAATTGCTCCGCATCCCCCATATAGTCCAGATGTAACTCCTTCTGATTATTTCTTGTTTCCAAATTTAAAAAAATTCTCGGTGGCAAAAAATTTTCGTCCAATAGCGAGGTTATTGCTGAAACTGAGGCATATTTTGAAGGTCTTGAAAAATCTTATTTTTCGGATGAAATTAAAAAACTTGAGAAACGTTTGATGAAGTGTATTGAGTTGGAAGGAGATTATGTTGAAAAATAAATAATAATAATTCCAAAAAAACGGTTCTTTTTATGTTAGGCCAGTTACTTTTGCGGTCGCCCTCGTATGTCCTTTCGAATGAACAATAAATATTCCACACTTGATTTTAATTTTTGTACTTATTTTATTTTTAAAAAAAAATACCTCTAGATTAATCACCTGTTATTTATACTCAGCCACACTCTACTTATATGTTACTGAGTATTATACGTTAGTTCAATGGCAAATGTTTGTAACTACCAAAAATATTTGAGCTAGACACACATTTAAGTGTACCGATCGACTGAGAGCTGTTTCCATTTATATCTTGTAATCAAACTTTAGGTTATTGTTGTCCGATTTTTATAAAATTTAGCAGGAGTAAATTTTTTGACTAAGAACAGACGTTACTTGAGTGCAGGAAAATGTTCAGATTTAGATATATCTCCCACACATATTTTGATGTGTTTAGCTCCTGAAGCCACATATTACATCCAATCTTAAATAAAATTTAGCAAAGTTCTTTACGATAGATCGGTTATCAGCTCAGAATTATTATAGAAATACTAGCTATAGCTGCAGAATGTTCAGCATGTTTAGTATACATTTTTTTTATTATTTAATTGATTCTTACTAGCAATCATTGAGATATCGAATATTTCTAGTATTAAAATGGGTCGAGGCAGTAAATGTGTGTATTATATTGTATATATTTGGATTGGAAATTCATATGGGATACTTTCAAATTATAGGAAAAAATCATCCCGATGTCAAGGTTTACATCGAAAGGAACGTCAAATTTTAAACGCTGTCAAACTGGCTCCTTAATATTTATTTTTAGATACAGAAAGAACTGTTACACAGCCCAAGGAAAGCAAACGGCCATTAACCGTGCAGGATGGTCTCTACTTACTTATCTAATTACATTGCCTGTAACTAGATAAAAGCCCATCAGATTTGTTGCTTATAAACAGAAGTGATCAGAATTTGTTATGAAGCATTTGGACAAGCCAGATTTATTTTTAGACAAAGATGTATTTACTCGTATGTATAAGTCAAAGTATTGGAATAGCAAAATAAGGAAATGCAGATGAAACAAAAATGTGTACCTGAAAATTGTATAGAGGATTTTTATCACGGAGCTGGATTTAAAATTTCTTTGCAAATGATTTTTTTAACAAAATAACGACCTAGAAGCATTCCATGCTTAGTTTAAGAATCGCTTCTTTGTAGCTAGCAACAGCAACATGGAACCCAGAAACCTCCAGACTTAAACACAACAAAGCATACTAGAGATTTAATGGATTGTTAAACATAAGATCAATTTTAAAGAATCGCTTAAGAAATAAAAGTTCTAGAACAGCAAAATTTATGGAAACTTGCATTAAAAAATCAGTAAATAGGATGAATCGTCGTCTATAATCCATTAATGGCGCCGGTAAAGGACATACAAGGTACTCATTTACCTCAAAGTTACGTTTGTATTTTGTTTCATTTAGCGTACGTATACCTTTTTTTGACGAAAACTTACGACATTTCGTTGTTTTCCTGTAATTTCTTCATTCTTCGTATTCGTCCTAATGATTTGTATGTATAGATATACGTCCATACATACGTATTGTATTTGCAATGCTCGGCATTATCAGTTTTAATTATTTAAAGACTAACAATGGAAAAAGGTCAATGTGTAACTTTATGGGCAAAATGCTTTTGTCGGCTTAAGTGTAATTGGATATTCGGCAATATAAATTAAAATTGATGTTATATTGCTTATTTCAGCGTCAGTTTAATGTATGAACTTTGTCGGAGTTTTAGCTACCTTTTCCAATTTGTAATCCAATATTAGGAGTTCTTATTTTAATGATTATTTGCGCTTAGAGTTTAAATACAGATATATTTGCATAACTTTGTTTTTATAATCTTAAGGGTTCAAGCGTAGTAGTAAATTGTGTTTTACGTATCTACTTATACATTTATTTTCTTGTCAGCTGAAACTTTATTATTATTGGCATTTTACAATTGTTTAACATGGGTTTTCCCGGCAATTTGCTTCCGGGATCTCGTGATATTTAAGGAATTCTACAAAGCGGATTTACTTAAAAAAATACACGTGGAAAAACATAAAATGAACTGAATTTAATATTTTTGAATTATACGCAAAAGTTTTATTGATTTGTGGAGAATTTTGACGAATGTGTTTCCACAGTAGAAAAATTTGTAAAAAAGTTAAAATTAAGAATATTTAACCGATTTATGTGACCAACGTAAAAATTATAATATATTTAGGGATGCAACTTTTAAACAACTAATTCATTTTACATGTCTCGAGCATATACCAATTTTTTGAATTTTTGGAATTATCGGCTACAGAGTCGAAACTTTATGAGTTCAGTAAAGACATTTTACGATCTTATAACGAATAAAGGATTCGCGGAAAACATTCAGTTTAAAAAATAAAATTTTTCGTATTTCAGTTAAATTTCAAATTTCTCCGTATTTCAGTTAAGCGGCATATATGTTGGTGACAAATAGAACAAAAATATACGCAATTTGTAAGAGTTAATATTATTGCGTTGTATGTATTTGTTCTTAAAAAAACTGAATTACATTCTTAAGCCGGAACGCTTGCACAGTGCTCCCTTCCCATACTAGCATTGAACAAAAATAGGAGTTTTCAGAAACAAACACACTTCATTTCTAAACGGAAAATGGTACGCTTATTTCAAAAATGTTATTTACCGAATTTTTTTAATTTTTGCGCTTTTTAGAATCAAATAGCATTTAAAAAAAAAACGAATCGGACAAAATTGGCGAAGATTTCGAAAGTCCAAACAAAATTTTGAGAATAGAAAAATTTCACTGAATTTTTTTGGTGTTTTATGCTTTTTGGCATCAAAAGTTGAGAATTTTTCGAACACACGACACTTTTAAAAAATGAAAATCAAAAATAATTGAACAAAAATAGCAAAGATTTCGTCCAAACAAACTTATTGTGCAAAAAAATTGTACTGAATTTTTTGGTGTTTCTTGCATTTTGGCATCAAAATTTGATATTTTTTCGAATAAAATATTCATTATAGACACTTTTTAAAGACTGAAAATCAAGAGGAAAGTACAAACTAATTTTACTTTGCCATCAAAAATTTAAAAGTTTAAACTTATTCATCTAAAAAAATTAATTTTAGAAAAATTAGTTAAAAGTAATAACAATAAAATAAAAAAAGCTAAATTTGTACCACTCTTTAACAATTTAAAAATTATAATTATAATTCAATACCGTCTTAAATTGCGTCTTTGAAAAATACTTTCGCTCAATTACTCAGGAACGAAACCAGAATAATAATTAATTCTGGATACAAATCGTTCATTTTGAATGGCTCTGGAGCCAAAAAAAACTATTTCTATGAAAAAATATTTGCGGATTTTTCTTAGTTGGACTAATACTATTAAAGTGATACCAACAAATTCAAGTTCGAAACAGGTCAGTTTTCTAATTTTTGACAATCAAACGGAGCAATGTGCGTCGCCTACAAAAATAAATTGAAAATATTAAAATTAATAAAGATTTAATAGCGAAAAGATTAAAACTGAATTGCACTCAAAGACTTTACAATTTATATGGGTCTTATATTTCTAAAGAATTTTATGGAGTTGAACATTTTACTTCCGTGTTACTTTTCTAAGATAGAGTGCCTTTGCATGTTAAATGAAAAGAATGTATTTTTTACCTTTTCTAATAAAAAAATAGTTCAAAGAATTTGCGCTAAATTGCATTAAAAGCTTTTTGAGTTTTCTTTTGAACTTTCTTTCACTATGTATAATATGAACACCTCGGATCTTAGCAAATTGTTAGCAGTTTCTTACTAGCCATTTAACAAATATATTATATTTATCTGGTGCAAAATATATATAAAATATTTGCCGCACACCGGCCGAATGAAAAAATAAGCACTTTTATTAGGATTTTTTAGACCCAAGACCCAAAATTTAAAATGGCTAAAATATGCATTTTTAGGCTTTACTAAAATCTTGCTACCGATTTGCGTACAAGTGGGTCATAACAAAGAAAACCTACGATCTTTATCGATATTTATTAATTTATATACTTTTTTAAATAATTGTTGAAGGTATTCGCAAATAACTGGCGTGGACCGGTATCCGATACACATTTTCATCAACATTTTTTAAATGTAGCTAACTGCATGTGTGCTTGAGGAAGAATCGGGTACTCAAACAGACTTAGCGTGAATAAAATCGATAGTCGGATATTGACTTTTAAGAAAATAAATAAATCAATTTCAACAGAACAGCTTCGAGAATTCCTAAATGGTATAAAAGGACTACAAAGTTCTTTGATGTAAAAAATCGATCAAAAGGACAATTTCGTTAGAACACCAACAATACTCCAACAAAAGCTGATAACATCCGGACACCAGGGCCTGCTCAATGTCACCTGTTTCTTCTTCGCGTCCAAAAAATCGTCATCATTTGTTATCGATAGTCAATCCGGACACCAGGGCCTGCTCAATGTCACCTGTTTCTTCTTCGCGTCCAAAAAATCGTCATCATTTGTTATCGATAGTCAATCGTTTTCGATTAACCATAGGCGATTCACAGCGACAATCGCCGTGATTAAACTCATCATCCCGGCGAATTGTCTCAGATTCTTTTGCAATCAAAATGTTTGCTGGGTTCACATATACATATGTACATCTCGCAAAAACCAATAATCTCAAAACTCTTATTAGAAAAATATAAAAATTCTCTTACCTTTCGTTAAACTTTTGTTAAATATCATATCAGTTGCCGTTGAATGCCAAACGATCGAAAATAAAATACGTTGTACTCCTGTGTTTCAACAAATATTAGCAAAAAGACCTGGCAAAGAAGACAATAAATGTCAGCCTTGTGTTGTTATTGTGTGCAATGCATAAGTACTTACGTTGTTGTTGTAACTTAGTATGTATTTAACATCGGCAATTTTTCACGCACAAACCCGACAAGAACACGAACGACAAACGAACACGATACGATTAGACAATACTTTAACCCGATAATAAATACATCAATTTTAACAATTTTCTGAGCTGAGATAAGTTTCCCCTTCTTTCTTAATGGAATGTTGAGGGACTTAAGCGAGCAGCAAACAATTTACAAATTTCTCCTTTATCCAATAACATTCTTACTAATTTTCTGCAATTTGCCACTGATCAGCTCCAACTTGCACGTTAACACAGTAAAAGCGCGGCGAAAAAACAACAAAGTTTATTGCACACTTGATGTTCGTTGACACTCGTTTGCGGCGAAATCTAAATGAGAATGAAAGGAATAAATCAGGGATGTCAAAACACTTTTCCCTTTTGTACTAGCGGCTTTGTACTTTTCCCAAAGCCGTGGTACAAAAGGTTAAATTATAAAAATTTATTGCATATAATATTCAATTTATTGAAACCTTATGGAGAAAAAGCATCGAGATTATTGTTTGTAGTCTTTCTCCTTATGGGCATAAAGGGGTTCTGAAAGTGGTTTATTGATTAGTCGACTAATTGACTTCATGTTGGAAATTTTAAAAGTCGTGATCGAGTATTGTTTCCGGTTTTAATCGAATTAGTCACTATTGTGTTCGACCTATTTTTTGAGTTTTTGTTGCCAGCCTAACACATATAGCGTGATCCATCTAGAAGTATTTTTAATAGGGTTTTTTTTCACAGATTAAGAGTGAGTTGTGTAAAATTTTCTTTTTTCTTTTCAGTATTGTTTACCATTTTATCATGGAAAGACTTACATGCCAACGTCTCCAAATTGTCCAACTGTATAAGAGGTGCCATTAAACCTTGAGAAAAACACGGTAGGGTGCGGTTTATAAACTGGTGGAGTCATCGGTCTTAATTTTTTCAAAACTAATGATGGCCGTAACGTTACCGTAAATGGTGTTCGGTATCGCGCCATGATATTGGACATTTTGCTACCTGAAATTGAAGCCCGTAATCTTGATGACATTTGGTTTAAACAGAACAATGCTACTTTAAAGTATCGCTGCTCAAATAATGGATCTATTTTTAGGTCATTGCAAAGAGCAGCTAATTTCACGTTTTGGACCGGTGAGTTGACCGCCTAGATCATGTGATATCACACCTTTAGAACTTTTTATTTGGAGCTACGTAAAGTCCAAAGTGTCTATGCTGACAAACCAGCTACAATTCAGGTTTTAAAAGATAACATTACGCGAGTCATAAAAGCTAACCGGTCGAAATGCTCGAACGAGTCATCCAAAGTTGGACCCCCAGATTGGACGACCTAAAGCGAAATTGCGGCCAACATATGAAGAAAATTATATTCAAATTTAAATGCCACAATATGTCCTTTCGTATGAACAATAAATATTCCACACTTGATTTGAATTTTTGTAATTTATTTTATTTTTAAAAAAATACCTCTAGATTGATCACCTGTTATTTATACTCAGCAACACTCCATAAGTATGTTACCGAGTATTATACGTTAGTTCAATGTCAAATATTTGTAACTACCAAATATATTTGAGCAAGACACATTTAAGTGTACCAATCGGCTGAGAGCTGTTTCCATATGAGGCGCTCAGCGCCAAAACGGCCTAAGCCCAAAAAAATGGTTCTGAGAAAAACGAAGTTAAAAGAAAATACGTTTTTAAAATATTTTTATTTTTTTTTTATTAATCGTAAATAAATATTAGATGTAATATTTGTTTAAGGTTAATCATTAGGTCTTAATTAACTTAGATAAATACTGTTTTAAACAGTTAATAGAAAAATTAAAGTGGCTTAGGCCATTTTGGAATCCATTTAAAAAAACTATATTGATAGGAACTGAGGGTTAGGCCATTTTGGCTCCATTTATTAAAACATAAAAAAATTCTTCGGATAAATAATAAAAATAATTTTTATCGTTTTCAATAATACAAATTAATAATAATAATTATTCGTCTTCTTCCTGAATATCTTCGTCTTCGGCTCTTGAATTTGTTTTTAAATTATTATAAAATGCATGCTTTATAGGAGGTATGAACTCTTTGAGTTCCTGTAAATCCTTAAACTTTGCAGCTTCAATGAATCTTCCTCCAGGATAAAGCGGTTCCAATTCCAAATTTACGAACTTGCTGGAGTTCCTCTTTGAAATATCAACTTCTTGAAAAAAATCATCTTTGTTATTTGAATATTTGTATTGAATTATAAATGACTTCACATTTTGGAATCGAAGCCACTGAATCTTAAGCCATTCAACTTTTGAAGACTTGTCTGCGGAGATTTTTCTGTTAGTAACTAGTTTCTCGATTAAGGATATGTTTTTAATATCATCTGCCGTCATCTTTACCAAGTGAAATGGTTCCATTTTTTTGCCGTGATGATTACACGATCCCAATCATCAGGCGTAAAAATGTCCTTATAATATTTTTTTTCCTTTTCAATGAGACCAAAATCTTGATCGCATGGTAGGAATGAGTGGCCAGATACTAAAAATTTGTGGTCTATCTGTTCCACTGGGAAGGTCGACTTATTGACCATGTATGTGCAAATAGTGCTCATTCTTATGTTCCGGTTTTGGCCACCACATTGATCGCTATACATTATTTAGTTCTTACATTTAACATTGGCTTTCACGTAATGCATAATGCAAGACCCTATTTCTTGTGGGCCACGTGAAGATATTCCCTCATTCCAGGTATACATGAATGAATTGTTCGTGATAAGGTCATGAATACCAAGACAATAGGTCCATAGCTGTCTTTTGTAGTAAGCTACCCCTGTGGAAATGGCTGGTGTCGGCAGAGTTTTCATAAGATCGAATGCTATAACTGCATATTCTTCCTTGTTAAGTTTCGAGTCCAATTGCATCCCAGTTCTAGCTGATTCAGCTTTTCGGTGATGTAAATCTCTTTCGCTCGTAATCCTTTCCTTTTCAGAAGGATCACCTGCGGCTTCGATTTTTACTTTAAAAGAATCACATTTTTTGCAGCTGTCGGAAATTGGAGCTCGAAAATGCAAATTAAAGTTTTCTGAAAAGATTTTGGTGAAAACGAATTTAGATACAACTTTGTCCATTTCCATAGTTCCACGATATAGCTCGTACATAATCGATATGTTTAAGGTAGGTGCGAGAAATTCTCTTTGGATATTCTTATTTCTTGAATAGTGGGAGTTATACCTCGGAAATTTATTGATAAATTCTTTCACGATTTCTGTAGCTTCAGCGCTGGTTTTATTATGAGGTGGGTGTCTTCCTCTTTGGTCCAATTTTGGTGTAGTTGTGCCACTTCCAGGTGCTCTATGCTTAAGTGCGCGTGTAATACGACCATCGGTTATTTGTAAGATCTGCTTAAAATATCTTTTGCAGACATGCATTCCGACATTATTTACTCCAGGAAGTTTGTAAATTCTTGTACTAGATCTTCGGCTTTCGCCAATAGAATTCTTATAAGATCTTTTTGTTTCAATTACTGAAATTTGTCCACATAAATAAGCATTTTGCAAATCATGTTCACCAATTTTATAAAAATTTCCAAAAATACTTCGCAAATTATTTTCGCTGAAATGCTGATGACATTTTAACGGACATGGACATTCAAGCGCATTAAGTGTTTTAGCTGGCTTCCTAACTCCTTTCACAGTTTTATAAGATTTTCCGGAATTTCTCTGAAATTTACTTACGTGTTTTTTCCAGTTAGATTTTTTGGCAATCCATTTTCTAGTAGATATTTTCAATTCATTACTGCTTTCAACTTCGATATCTGGTTCAGCTAACCTGTTTTCATTTTCTGTTATTCCGATCTGAGATTCTGTTGCCGCAAATCCCGATGGCCCAGGCAATGTATCTTCGAAAGAGCGCGATGAAATTGATGACCCACTTGGTGTTGGGACGTACTCCGATCCAGAATTTTCGAAGTCTTGTAAACTCATCGAGTCAGCATCAGACATGTTTATTCACGTACTATTTTTTTCTTGCTAATACATTTTCAATTAAAAAACTGATAACACAATTTAATAGATCTTATGAACTTACCTTTGACAAACTAGTGGATTTATTATCGGTGTTTGTTTCTATAAGTTCTCCCCACATCAAAATGTTTGCTCTTTTGTTTTGAACACAAGTGCACACACAATTACACTATGGTGTTAAGCATAGTGCGATTTTGAAATGCCGAGAACTAATCATAACAAAGAATACAACACACACACATAGCCCCATTTTACAACAACACGTTATACTATGGCCTACTCGATCGTTTCGCTTCAGGAAAATTCAAAAATTTGAACACCCATGGCTAACTTGATTAATTTTTCGAATATAATCTTGACTAAAGTGTAACATGCGTTTTTGGCCTAACCCACACATATTTTTTATTTCTAGGATTCGATTTGGCCTAAGCGGCTTAGGCCATTATGGCATCCACATTTTTTTGAACTTTGCATAGAGGAAAAACAGTTTTCAGCAGATAGCATAACCTAGTGTTATACTATACAATAGGGAGTTTTTTTAGTATTTATATCGAAAGGTTCCGGTTAGATCAGCATAGTCAGTTTGTTTTTTTTGAAAATGAGGGTTAGGCCGTTTTGGCGCTGAGCGCCTCATATGTAAACCTTGTAATCAAATCTTAGGTTGTTGTTGTCCTATCTTTATAAAATTTAGCAGAAGCACATTTTTTTTGACTAAGCACAGACGTTGAGTGAAGGAAATTGGTTCAGATTTATTTAGCAGGGACATAAATACTGTTACACACGTTTTATGATGTAAAATAAAAAGTACTGAATGTTTTTGGACCAAATATTTTTTTATATATTTATTAATGTATATTGTATCCAAAAAGAATCTACTTATTTAAAATATCCGCCTTTTGCCTTAACACACGCCTTAAGTCGCGCTGGCCAATCGTCAATAGCTGCACGAACCTTGTCCATTGGAAAATTGGTCACAGCTCGAACCAAAGCAGTCTTAAGAGATCCAATGTCGGGGTATCTTTTGTGACAATCCTTGTCCTCTAAAACCGTCTACAATTTGTAATCCAGTGGGTTCAAATCTGGACTGCCTGAGGGCAATTCTTCAAAGGAAATGAACGCTGGCAAATTGTTTCGAAGCCAGGCCTGGGACGTTTTAGCCTTATGGGCCGGCGCAGAATCCTGCTGAAAAGTCCATTGCTGGTTTTAGAAAAGGGAATTGTTAAGAGGCTTCACGACAGCTTCCAAAACGGTTTCATGGCAAACTTTGGCCTATGTTTTGACCCCTTGTTCGCAGAAATGCAGGTCAGTGACACCATCGTAAGAGACACCCCACCAAAACATGACTGAAGCTGGGTGATAACCCTTTTCCACCCTTGGGATCAGTTCAGATGCTTCCTTAGATGACCGCGCATACACTATCATTTTGATTGTTAAATTTTTCCTGAACGGTAAAATTTTTTTCATCGGTGAACAAAATTTTTCTGTGCAAATTATCAGCGTGCTTCACCAAAAGCCGTTTGCATTTTTCAATCCTATTTTTTTTAAGCTGCAGTCAATAAATGTCCTGTACTTCGTTTGAAAGCCCCAAGTCGCAAGTCTTTTTTGATGATTCGACTCATGGACTTTTGCGTGATGATTCGACTCACGGGCCATGATTTCTGTGAAGCGGATTTCTGTGAATTCTTGATTTAACGGTTTTGATGACATGCGGTGTTTGAACAGAGCGTGGGCGGCCCAACCGGCGGCGGTCTTTAATATTCCAGTCTCCTCAAACAGTTTATGCATCGGTAGACAAACATGCGGCTAATCCTTAGTGGTCGGAACGTTTTGAAAGTATCGCTTACTTTAAAAAAAAAAACTTGAAATAATTTGAATGCAGCAATATTTAAATAATTTTTTTGTTCCTCTAATAAGAGAGAACAACTAGCATCGGAAAGTTAGTTAGTAAAAATAATAATGAAGCTACAAACTGCAGACATATTTGAAAACAACTGTAGAAGAATATTGATAATCGTGGCAACATGTAATACATCCAACGTATTCTTCGTAAAAGTTTAAATTAACAAAGTGACAAATATTTTTTTTTAGAATTTTAAATATGAAAATTTTTAAAACATACTCGTACACATGATTTTAATCTAATGAGTTTTTATTTTAAAACTCCATTGGTTTTTAAAATGTGAATATTTTTCATTGATTTTTGTGTCGATGAATACCACTAATATGATTTTAAGAATTTTCTTTATTTAAAAGCCATTAATGTTAAAACAAAACAAAATATATTTTTTTTATTTCAAAAACTTTTAGCACCTTACTTTGTACATCAGCTATCAAACCACACCGTAAAACTAGACTTAAATCGTGTGACACCTAATATTTTTCAGCGGCAGGTTTTTCACCTCGTGCCTCGTAACGTCAGCGAATACTTAAAAGAGATTATACTCTCAACCAGATAAAGGCTACTCTTTAATATGAGTTAGCAGCTAGTGAGTACTGATTCGAAGTTCTTCCTTTGTTCCTAAGTAGAATGTTCAGGAAATCATTTAAACAACCATATGTTTGCAAGAAATTAAAAATATTTTCTTAACAAATTCTGAACTTTAATGAATACAAATCTGACGTTGTTCGTAGAACAAAAAACTGAAACAGTGAACAAAGTTTTATTGCAATTCAGACCTTATATGAAATTTAACGGATTACAAAATGAAAACTATTTCTCATATTGTTCTAGATATCTAGGGAGATCCTTACATCTTGTTTACGGGAAGTGTTTAAAATTGAAAACATTAAACTCATTGGTTAAATTGCTAAGAGCCGAATGGCGGTTAAAGAGGCCTATGCTATTATTATCCAAATCATACAGTTGGATAAGAAATTTAATAATATTAGATTGTACATAGTGGTCCAAAGTGTTACCCACCAATTCTACCAAATCTTAAGAATAACCCAAATAGAAAATGTTCGTACTTTTATATAACTTGTGGATTTAATGGTTGAATCGGGTGCTGGGTAAAAATGCTGAATCCAAAACGAAATCCTGAATATTCAAAATTTAGGATCTTTCACCTTTTTTAAGACTCTTTGGCCATAGGTTTGCAAATGGATTTTCTTGGTTTTTAATAATCTAAAAGCTAGTGGTCGAAGTCAGAGAGAGTTAGAGACGGAGTTGTCATATTTTAAAACGACATGATGTGGTCATATCAATTAGGTCTACTTTACACTCCCTTACATAGGTACCATTTTAAAAATTATGTGAGTATCAGTCGCACTTTAAAAGTAAAAAAAAAGAAAGTATACCATTTCCTTCAGAATGATGCAGAAAGCCCGAAACAAAACTGAATAGTGCGGCTGAAGAGTATAGGAGGCGTGGTATCGAAACAATAATGAGCCGTTTAATGGAAAAATAAACGTTTGGGGTTATGTCGGTAAAATTCAATTGTTCGGTGCAACACAGATTATACGGAAAACGCATTTTCGTCTTCAGAATGCATCGAGTATTTTATGAAAAAAATGAATAGGATAGCTCGGGTACAGGGGGCTATGAGAGCCTTGAAAATAATACTCCTACTTTTATAAAAAGAAAGGAAACTGCTCAATGATAGCAAACCATACATGTGAGTGGCCCTAGGACACAAAATTGTGGATCGTGAAGTCCTTAAAAAGCCAAAAACAACTATATATGTGACAGCGCATAGAGAAAGTGACCTATGGGTAAAAAATCAATTTTAATTTTTTTTTTTTTGATGTGGACAACATCTGAGCATCGAATGCGACTGATCCCATGCCCCAAAAGTGTTCCCTCCCAGAGATATGCGCGTTTTATGGCAGTGAAGTCGACGATTCTAAGCGCAAATAGAAAGGGACCTAATCTTTAAAATGGCTCTCCTGAACAAAACTGGGTTTTAACCTTAGGCCCCTTTCTATTTTGCGCGTCACATATGTAAAATATTTGGAACAATACAAGAATTGTAGGCATGCAAAATGGATGTGGTTCAATTTCACTGTGAAATTGCTTGGAGCCGCCCTCTAACTGAAGTAAATGAAAATAATAATTTAAAAAAAATGTTTTACTCAACAGTTTTACCCAAATTCTTAAGATTGTGATCAAAAACAAAAGGCTTGAATGTCTCGAGTCGCTAGATTACGTCTGTCCATACTGGAAGTCTTTAAGACCAAGAAGTTTTAATAAGAAAAACATTTTGAAGTACCTGAGGGCCCCCAGGAACTGAACGAACTGGTTCAACATTTTTTTTAAAGATACCCGCCGCATTATGGGGCCATTATTCTTTTTTATTTCTTTTGCCCCTCTTTCTATCCTCATTTGTTATTTCTAGCCAATCGCTTTCTATTCACAGGCGACAATGGCCATAATAAAACTCATCATCACGGCGATTCGCTTGAGTTTCAACTGCCATCAAAAATGTTTCAGGGGAAAACATCTCACAAAAATCTACATTCTTAAAAATTTGATTAGAAAAAAATATATGTAAATATAAGTATGTATATTCACTTACCTTTCGTTACACTTTTGTTGGACATCATATTAGTTACAGTTGAATGACATACGATCAAAAGATAAAATACTTTAGGGTCCTTGTTTTAACAATTAGAATATGCCCTGACAAAAAGACAAAAGTAATGTGAGCCTAGCATTTGTGTAGTTATTGTGAGCAATGCATGTACTTACGTTGTTGTTGTAAGTAAGTTAGTATTTATCGTGAGCAATTTTGCACAAACGAAGACAATAGCATAAACGAATGAATGACAAACATGCCTTATCGTGTAAAAAATATTTAAACCCGGCAATAATGACAATACCCATTAATTTTCACGAGTTTTCTTGCAAATTTAAAAATTTTGTAATAATTTACTTCAATTGGACTTCGATCTTCTCCAATGTGCACGTCACGGCTGTAAAAGCACGGCGAAAAGGTTGTTGCACTTATTGTTTTCTGCAGAGATGCAAAATTGATACTAAATGTTCTTTTCAGTACAGTTATTTCTTCAATAGTACTTTGGTACTACCGCGACTCCTTTAGTACAATTGAGATATGTTTTAATTTTCATTATCTTATAATTACAGCTGATTCGAATTGAAGTTTTTGTTATTATTTTTTGGAGAAAAAATATATTTTCTAAAAGTCTAATTTGAATTTTAGTTTTTAAAGGTTTACATAGGCAAAGTGAAGAATGTTGCTGGGGCTGCAACATTTACTGGGGTTAAATATGGTTATTGAAGTTTCTTTCGTATTTGCCAAGGATCCCTGTCCCATATGTACAAAAGTCAACTGTAGAGAAGTGTAACTTTAAGTACATACAAACAGATTTTTGGCCTCCCACATTAAGCAATATTGCAAACAGAATTGTTATGCGCGATATAACAATTCTGTAAGATACTAAAAGAAAAGTGCAAATTTGAATTATAAGGGAAATTCAAATTTTTCATTTGGGAAACACACTTTTTCTTTCTTATTTCAGTATTTAATATCTTACATTATTTAGTAGCATCCACAAACTATGCAAATACAATAATAAAATATGGTTGCCAATAGTCAACATAGAAGGTACGGATAAATTTTTGTACACATCTTTGCTTAAATATTACTAGTTTTAAAAATTCATTTGCAACTGTATGTAATTCAGGTTAATAGTATTAGTAATTCTGATTCTTACTCTTAGATATATAATACAAAATATTAATTTAAGTAAGGGTACAATTTTCTTATTATTATGAAGGAACTACTTTAAACACAAAGTGTATGTCTGGAATATGATCCAAACAAGGCTTACGCGAGCTGAGCTAAATTTCGACAGAATTTTCAATTGTCAAACAAATTATTATACCACCAAGTTTTGACTATAGCTCACTGCATAATTTAATTCATTAATTATGTGCCTCTGAAGTCATATTGATGGCTTTATAATGAAATGTTCAAGTTTATTTCTTTTGAAGAACGTATTCTTGATTAGTTTCTAAAAGTTACAAAAGAAAACATAGATTTCTGAACAGAACTTGGTGCATTATTATCAAAAATGCAATTATAAGCTGTTTAATGTCAACAGTTTTTTCCAGTCTATGTTTTTAAATATCTTCAAATTCTAAATTTTAAAAAAAATATTTTCAAATATCGCGGAGGAAATAAATTCCAGAGATTTTCTAAGTATAAAAAATATTAACACAAACTTTTTGTTGTTTGATATTGCTGTCATTATCTAAAAGTAATCAATCTAAAAATAATTTTGTGTTTATATCTTTGCAAATCAATTATTTTGCAATAATATGTATTTTTTTTTGTTAGTGCATAGTTTACCAAATTGAATGTTGTTGCGTATTTTGTGCATATTTCGTTTAAATAATAGTTATTAATGCATAATTTGCTCAAAATACCATCTCTCATTCATATTTTTGAAAAAGCCAATTTTTTATTCAACGTAAAAATATATGCGTCAATGGATCTCAAATCACAACTTGCGTCTATTTGAATTATGGATCTATAAGGGAGTCAATTAAAGGACACGAGGCGTTCTATCCATTGGCTTCGGAAATAAAAACAATAATGCTACATTAAAATTTATTCTTTACAGCAATTCTGGATTCCAGTAGATTGTGCAAATTGCAGATGTTCGCAATATTACTTTGTGCAGAAAATTAAAAAGAAGCTAAGACCAGCTAGCATCATTTTGAAAATAAACCTTATTTATTCGTTTGTTTTGTACTTCTGTTTACAAAGTGAACAATTTTTGGGGAGAAAATAAAATGCGGCTTACTTTTAAAAATTTAAAAAAAAGTATAAGTCTTTCGACTTGGCGGTTTTTCCTTTATCTGTTTTAGAAATCTAACGATGTTTAAAAATGTCTCTACTATGGCGATTTTAACTGATTACGCGTAGCGCTTGTAGCGATTTTATTTTGTGGCAATAATTGTCCTTAATGTTTTGGCTTGTTATCCATTAGAAATAACTTAAAAAATTAATGAAAAATATTAGAACTTTTGATCATTCACTTGCACGCGTTTTCGAAAATATGTTGTGTTTTTACTCGAAGCTAAATAATTTTTACAATATTTATACATTTGTATTTTTTCGATTTGTTCTATAGCGAATTTTACGGTGTTCTTTCTTCAAGTTCTGAAGCGATTTGTACTTGGGTTTTTGCACATTTCATGCGCAGCGAATTTCGCTTCGGAACAGCTGGCGACACTGAATTAAACAATGAGTCTAATATAATGGCCTTGTTCTATTGTCAACTCGCTTTGGAGGTCGCTAACGCTATTACTTTATACCATTGTACTTATACAATATACAAATAATTTTATTAAAAAAAACCCTATCGACAATTTGTTTTGATTATATATTTTAAAATATCGTTTTTATTCTTAAACTGTATTTTTAGTGAAGAAAAATCACGACTTATAAAGGAAAAACCACCAAGTCAAAAAACTTATTCGTAGAATTTTTTTTTTAAATTTTCAAAAGTAAACCGCTTTTTATTTGATCTCAACAAATTGTTTACGTTGTAAAAGAAAGTGCAAAACAGACGAAAAAATAAGGTTTATTTTTAAAAGGAAACTAGCTGGTCTAATTTTTTCTTATATTCTGCACAAAGTAATATCGAGAACATCTGCTAAAGAATAATTTTTTATATTAACATCAATATTAAATTTAAGTCCGTGGCTAATATATAAAACCCCCTCATGGCCTATAATAACTCCCTAATAATTCCATTATTTAAATATGTAGACGTAAGTTGTGATTTGATCTCCACTAGTGTATTTTTTCGTTGGATAAAAAATTTCAATTCTCAAAAAAATGCATGGAAGATGGTATTTTAAAAAAAAAATATATATGTACTTTAAAACCAATTATTTAAACGAAATATGTGCAAAATATGCAAAAACATTCAATTTGGTAAAATATGCACTAACCAATAAACGACATTTTATTGTAAAATGTTTGTTTTGCAAAGATATTACCTCAAAAATACTTTTAGACTGACCGATCCTTAGTAATGACAGCAGTATCAAACAACAACAAAAAGTTTGTGTTAATATTTTTTATACTTAGAAAATCTCTGAAATTTATTACCTCCGCGATATTTACAAACATTTTTTCAAAATTCACAATTAAAGGTATGTTAAAACAAAGACAATAAAAACAACTTATAATTGCATTTTTAATAATTATGCACGAAATTCTGTTCAGAAATCTATGTTTTATTTGATACTTTTACAAAAATTCTCAAGAATACGTTCTTCAAAAGAAATAAGCTTCAACATTTCACTATAAAGCCATCGATATGACTTCAGAGCCACATTATAAATGAACTAAATTATGCAAGCGGCTATAGTCAAGAACTTGGTGGTATTATAATTTGTTTGACAATTGAAAGTTCTATCAAAATTTATCTCAGATCGGGTTAGCCTTGTTTGGCTCATATTCCAGACATACACTTTGTCTATGTAAACCTTTCAAAACAAAAGTTCAAATTAGACAGCTAGAAAATACATTTTTTCTCCAAAAAATAATAAAAAAAAACTTTAATTCGAATCAGCCACAGCTATACGAAAATGAAAATAACAACATTTCTCAATTGTACTGAAGGAGTCGCGGTAGTACCAAAGTACTATTGTAGAAATAATTGTACTGAAAAGAACAATTAGTATCAATTTTGCATCTCTGCAAAAAACAACAAGTGCAACAACCTTTTTCGCCGTGACGTGTACATTGGAGAAGATCAAAGTCCAATTGAAGTAAATTATTACAAAATTATTAAATTTGCAAGAAAACTCGTAAAAATTAATTCGTATTGTCATTATTGCCGGGTTTAAATATTTTTTACACGATAAGGCATGTTTGTCATTCATTCGTTTATGCTATTGTCTTCGTTTGTGCAAAATTGCTCACGATAAATACTAACTTACTTACAACAACAACGTAAGTACATGCATTGCTCACAATAACTACACAAATGCTAGGCTCACATTAATTTTGTCTTTTTGCCAGGGCATACATTCTAATTGTTAAAACGAGGAGCCTAAAGTATTTTATCTTTTGATCGTATGTCATTTAACTGCAACTAATACGATGTCGATCAAGAGTGTAACGAAAGGTAAGTGAATAAATGAATCTATATAATTTTCTAATCAGATTTTTAAGAATGTCTATTTTTGCGAGATCCCCTGAAATATTTTTGATGGTAGATGAAACTCAAGCTATTCGCCGGGATGTTGAGATTTATCATGGCGATTGTCGCCTGTGAATGGAAAGCGATTGGCTAGAAATAACAAATGAGGATAGAAATAGGGGCAACAGAAATACAAAAAGAATAATGGCCCCACAATGCGACGGGTGATAGTGAAAATAGTCAGTTCCAGGAGGCCCTAAGGTCCTTCAAACTGATTTTCTTATTAAAACTTCTTGGTCTTAAAGACTTCCAGTATGGACTGACGTAATGTAGCGACTCGAGACATTCAAGCCCTCTGTTATTGATCACAATCTTAGCAATTTGGGTAAAACTGTTTAAATTGAGTAAAACATTTATTTTTAAATTATAATTTTCATTTACTTCAGATAGTAGGCTGCTCCAAGCAATTTCACAGTGAATTTCACCCACATCCATTTTGCATGCCTACAATTCTTGTATTGCTCCTGATATTTTACGTATACAGTTGTTTTTGGGTTTTTAAGGACTTGACGATCCACAATTTTGTGTCTTGACGACCGCCCTAGGAGCCCGCACATGTATGTTTTGCTATCCTTGAGCAGTTTCCTTTCTTTTTATAAAAGTAGGGGTATTATTTTCAAGGCTCTCATGGCCCCTTGTAACCGAGCACTCCATTATTTTTTTCCCAAAATATTCGATGCATTCTGACGAAGAAGGAATAATTTTTTTTTTTTAAATTTCCACTGCACTTTGATTAGATTTTAAAAAAGTCGTTTTCCGTATAATCTGTGTTATGCACGGAAGCAATTGCATTTTACCGACATTACCCCAAATATTTTTTGTTTTCCATTAAGCGGTTCGTTATTGTAAAGAGAACAGCAACTTTTTTCTTGGCGTTGACCCATATTTCTTGATTCGTAATGGATTTGGGTATCATTGGATAGTTGGATAGATTACCAGAAATTTCAATAGATTTGTGGGGGAATTCTAGAATTTGAAAACAATACAAAATTTCCTACAAAAAAAAGGTCCACAGGACAAACATGGCTAATCTGTAAAATAATCATACATGTTGAGGTTGCACCTATCGTGAGGTTACTACCTTTCATTTGATTCATATATTGAATTGGTGGGCTTCGATACCACGCCCCATATGCTCGTCACCCGCACTATTCATGTTTAGTTCAGGTACTCACGATTGCTCACGATTGCTGGTTTATATGTTTGCGCAAGGCTTAGCTGTAAATAAACTACATCAAAAGTAGCTAGAGCTTGACTTAACTCGGACGGCTCTGACTTTAGCTCCGGCACTTTGAACGACTCCGGACTCCTATTTCTGACTAAGACTACGGATTCTGACTGCGAACTGTGGCAAAAACTCCAAATTCCACTTGTGTTAAAAAAAGTTCAGAGATCCTTAATTCTGAAAATTAAAGAATTCGTTTGAGATTCCGAACTTTTACCTAGAACCCCATTAAACCACTAAGCCCACAAATTCATCTTTATTTTTTGGATTTGCTTAAGTTGGTACATAACTCATTGACCCACTATGCACAATAAAATATAAAAAAGTTGTAGTACTTATCGAACTGAATTTAATGTTTTCAATTCTAAACATTTTCGCGTTTATTTGCATAGACTAGGCTTGTAAACAATATGAACTTATAAACAATATCTCTCAAAAAAATCTAGTACAATATGAGAAATCGTTTTCATTTTGTAATCCGATTCTAAATTTTATATAAAGCCTGAACTTCAACTAAACTTTGTACACTGTCTTAGTTTTTTGTTATGCGATCAACTTCAAATTTGTATTTAATAATGTTCAAAATTTGTAAAGAAAATGTTTTTTATTTGCTTTCAAACGTTGTTTATAAATGTTTTACTCAACATTCTACTAAGGAACAAATGAAAAACTTTAAATCAGTACTCACTAGCTGCTAATTCATCTTAAAGAGTAGCTTTTATCTGGTTTAGAGTTCAATCTCTTATTAGTCTTCGCTTCACCAGCCGTTACAACACGACGGACCCCATAGTTAAGTTCCAGGAAATTAAAAAAGTAAGTTGTTCAAAACTTGCGATTTAAAAACAATTTTATGTTGTTGTTTTTAACCCTAAAGGTATTTAAACATAAAATTCTTTAAATCACATTAGTGGCAATTATCAAAGCGGCTATATTAAAAAAATCCTTTTTGCGTACTCTTACTACACAAGGGCTGTTATATATATTTCTGGCCTAATAATGAAAATGCAAATATTTATCATCAAAAATGATTTTATTGTTTTTCAAAGTATTCTCTAACATGATTTATACACTTTTGCATGCGCTGAAACCAATTGTCGAAACACTTTTTCACCCCGATTGAGACACTTCCAGAACATGGTTTTTGAACGCTTCAACAGCATCTTCTGGCGACGAAAATCGTTGACCACGCATTTTTTCCTGATGTGCAGAAATAAAAAGAAGTCATTAGGTGCCAAGTCAGGGCCGTACGGCGGATAACCTATCAATTCTGCGTTTTGGCTGGTCAAAAAGGCGCTAGTTTGAGCCGAAGTGTGAGAGCTCGCATTGTCATGGTGCACAATGATTCGTCTTCTTTTGTTCTTTTTCCGAATTTCTCCGAAGACTTCCGGCAAACAAATTGTGGTGTAACACTCAGAATTGGGACGTTGTGATGTTGCTCAAGCGCAACAGTCGCCACATGACCAGTTTTGCCGAAGAAATAGGCGACCATTTGCTTCGAAGTGCTTCTTCCACGAACAATTTTCGTTGGATTTGGCTCGTCTTCGAAGACCCACACGGTCGATTGCTGATTTTTTCGGGCTCATACACATTGATCCATGATTCGTCTGCTGTGACGATCTTATAAACTTCTTTCGAAACACATCGATCGTATTTTTTTCAAAATTTCTTTGCACCAATCGACACGAGGCTTTTTTTGAGCAATTGTCAAATTGTCCTGGATCCAACGAGAATAAACCTTTTTTACGGCCAAAATGCCTAAGGATGGCTCTATCTCACGGTATGTCACATGACGATCTTGCATTTTCAGTTCACACACGGCATCATTCTCTGGCACAACGGCAGTTTTTTGACGATCTTCACGACCTTCGTCATTGAAAGAGCGTCGGCCACGATTGAATTCATTAAACCAGTTTTTTACAGTGCTATAGGATGGTGCTTCATCGCCATACAAAGATTTAAGTTCATCGATGCACTCTTGTCGTGATAATCCTCGTCGAAAGTTGTGAGAAATGATCGCAAGAAAATGGTCACGGGTTTGCCAATTTGACTGTCACTGTAAACAACACAAATGATGGTACGTTTGTGCTAAAAAATGTCAAACTTTCCAATGGAAATGTCATATGGCGCCAGAAATACTTAGTAAGTCCTGAATGTTTTTGGACCAAATAATTTTTAATATATTTATTGATGTAAATTGTATCCAAAAAGAATCTAGTTATTCCAAATGTCCGCATTTTGCCTTTACATACGCCTCAAGTCGCATTGGCCAATCGTCAATAGCTGCACGAACCTCGTCCATTGGAAAATTGGCCACAGATCGAACGAAAGCAGTCTTAAGAGATCCAATGTTGGGGTATCTTTTGTGACAAACCTTGTCCTCTAAAACCGTCCACAACTTGTAATCCAATGCGTTCAAATCTGGACTGCCTGGGGGCCATTCTTCAGAGGAAATGGACGCTGGCAAATTGTTTCAAAGACAGGCCTGGAACGTTTAAGCCTAAGAGGCTTCACAACAGCTTCCAAAACGGTTTCATGGTAAACTTTGGCCTATTTTTTGACCCCTTGTTCGCAGAAATGTAGGTCAGTGACACCATCGTAAGAGACACCCCACCAAACCATGACTGAAGCTGGGTGATGACCCTTTTCGACCCAGATGCTTTCTTAGATGACTGCGCATACACTATCATTTTGCTTGTTAAAATTTTCCTGAACGGTAAAAATTTGTTCATCGGTGAACAAAATTTTTCCGTGCAAATTATCAGCGTGCTTCACCAAAAGACGTTTGCATTTTTCAATCCTATTTTTTTAAAGCTGCAGTCAATAAATGTCTGGTACGTCGTTTGAAAGTCCCAAGTCTTTTTTAATGATTCGACTCATGGACTTTTGCGTGATATTCATCTCACGGGTCATGATTTTCTGTTTTCGGAGGGGATTTCTGTGAATTCTTGATTTAACGGCTTTGATGACATGCGGTGTTCGAACAGAGCGTGGGCGGCCCGACCGGTGGCGGTCTTTTACATCTTTAGTCTCCTCAAACAGTGTTATGCATCGGTAGACGAACATGCGGCTAATCCCTAGTGGCCGGAGCGTTTTGAAAATATCGCTTTTTTATCATTTCACACTTGAAAAGCGCTATTACAGCGATACGGTTTTCATTATCTGACCACTCCATGGTGAAAGTTGAAACAATTTTAAAATCCCGTTACAGACTAACGCTATTGAGGTTAGCTTTCAAAGCCCATATGACATTAACGGGGTATGTTCAGTTCTACTATTGAAATTGGTGTGTTCAATGTTGTAACAGTATTTATGTCCCTACTAAGTAAATATAGCAACCCGTATACATTTCATGAACGTTCTTGAAATACGTGCAATATATGTTTCAAAAGATTTTTCCATTTTCCAAAATAAACAACTTCTTACATTTATTGAAAAAACCAACAAATATTTGTAATTCAATCAAAAACAAAAGTAGATGAAAAATATTCTTATATTGAAAACCAATTGATTTTTAAAATACAAAATCATCAGATCAAAATCATTTGTACGTTTAAGAAATATCGTACTAAAAATTCTAAAAAAAAATATTTGTCACTTTGTAAGTTTAAACTTTTACGAAGAATACGATGGATGTATTACATGTTTCCATGATTATCAATATTATTCTGTAGTTGTTTTCAAATATGTCCGCAGTTGGTAGCTCCATTATTATTTTTTACTTACTGACATTCAGATCCTAGTTGTTTTATCTTATTGGAGAAACTAAAAATATATTTAAATATTGCTGCTTTCAAATTATTTAAAGCAGTTTTTAAAACTAACCGATATTTTGTTAAATCTTTTCGACATAAGCCATTTTAATATCCACTTGCGTCTTATGTTTTCTTAACTTGGCGGAATAGAACGAATACATTTACTTTGTTCTGATGGAAATTTGTAATACGTGCGAAAAGAACCATCATATTAGAAAAAACGTATGATGTCGAAAAACCATTTTGTTTTGATATTAATATTAGATTCATTAAATGTATCTGTAGAATTTTGTTACACTAGAAGTTTCTTTGTGCAAATGTAAAAAGCTGATGTTCAAAAATGTATAGTCCTAGCTTCTTTAATCATGGCTAAAAAAGCGTAAGAAATAAGAGAATGTCATCACATGTAACTTGAGTGAAGAATTTAGCGGGTTCCAGCGCTTTTATAGTTTGACTAGATTTTTCGAATAATATTTAGCAACACGATCTGGAGTACTTTTATTGTGAATCTGGAGGGTTTAGATATTGTAAAGAAACGTGAGACTTTTTCGTCGTTTGTATAATCGTACAAAGTAGTTAAAAGGTCTGTGTGACTTGGTCGGACTACTTCATTTCTCGGGAAACCAGGAATTTTTCATTAAGCCTTGTATTCACCTCAATACTCATGTACTAAAATAGAAATATTCTACAGATTTACAAAAATGTGATGTAAGATCTATTAACATTTACAGGAAAACAACGAAATGTCGTCAGTTTACGCAAAAAAGGTATACGTACGCTAAATGCAATAAAACAAAAACTTTGAGGTAAATGAGTAGTTTGTTTCTCCTTTACACGCAACAATAATGGGTTGTAGACGACGATTCGTCTTTTTTTACCGATCTTTTAATGCAAGTCTCCATTACTTTTGTCTTTCAATAATTATTATTTTTTGAGCGATACTTTCGAAGTTATTTTATGTTTAACAATCCACTTAATCTCTAATATGGGTTTCATTGGGTTTAAGTCTAGAGGTTGCGGGGTTCTATGTTGTTGCTAACTACAAATAAGTGATTCTTTAACCAAACAAGGAGTGTTTTTAGATCGTTATTTTGTTGAAAAATATTTTTTTCCTTCTATAAAACATTTGCAAAGAATCCAATTGCACAGCAGTGTGCTTAAAATTTTTCGATACAATTTTCAGGTACACATTTTGGTTTCATCTGCAGTTCCTTATTTAGCTATTCCAATACTTAATAAGCTCCGCCTTGTCTAAGAATTACATAGTTTGACTCATCTGTATATACGGCATTGTCCAAAAATAACAAATTCTGATCTCTTATAATCGTAATGAACTTTGCTAAATTTTAATTGGCATTGGATGTAATATGTGGCTTCTGGAACTAAAGACATCAAAATATGCGTGGGAGATATATCTAAATCTGAACCAATTTCCTGCACTCCATTACGACTGTTCTTAGTGAAAAAAATGTACTTCTGCTAAATTTTATAAAGATCGGACAACAATAAACTAAAGTTTGATTACAAGATGTATATGAAAATAGCTCTCAGTCGATCGGTTCACTTAAATGTGTGTCTTGCTTAAATATAATTGGTAGTTACAAACATTTGCCATTGAACTAACGTATAATACTCGGTAACATACTTATAGAGTGTTGTTGAGTATAAATAACAGGTGATTAATCTAGAGGTATTTTTTTTAAAAATAAAATAAGTACAAAAATTAAAATCAAGTGTGGAATGTTTATTGTTCATTCGAAAGGACATATTGTGGCATTTATTTTTGAATATAACTTTCTTCAAATGTTGGCCGCAATTTCGCCTTCGGTCGTCCAACCTGGGGGTCCAACTTTGGATGACTCGTTCGAGCATTTCGACCGGTATGGCTTTAATGACTCGCGTAATGTTATCTTTTAAAGCCTAAATTATGGCTGGTTTGTCAGCTTAGACACTTTGGACTTTGGTAGCAAAAAGTCCAATATCATGGCGCGATACCGAGCACCATTTACGGCAACGTTACGGCCATCATCAGTTTTGAAAAAATAAAGACCGATGACTCCACCAGCTTATAAACCGCACCTAACCGTGTTTTTCTCTGGGTTTAATGGCACCTCTTCTGGCTGCTCTACAATCATTTTGTTGACGTTTGCCGTTAAGCTAGAAATGGGCCTTGTCACTAAACAATATTTTGGTCGAAAATCGTTTTGCACCGAACGCTCATTTCCATAATACAGTTGGACAATTTGGAGACGTTGTTGGCATGTAAGTCTTTCCATGATGAATTGGCAAACAATACTGAAAAGAAAAAAAAAGAAAATTTTACACATCTCACTCTTAATCTGTGAAAAAACCCAAATAAAGAATATCGCCCTATTTTTGTTAGGCTGGCAGCAAAAATTTAACAAATAGGTCGAACACAATAGTGACTAATTCGATTCAAACCAGAAACAATAGTCGATCACGACTTTTAAAATTTGCAACATGAAGTCAATTAGTCGACTAATCTATAAACCACTTTCAGAACCCTAGTATGCCCATAAGGAGAAAGACTACAAACAATAATCTCATGCTTTTTCTCCATAAGGTTTCAATAAATTAATTATTACAATTTTAATTAATACAATTAATGTTTATATTACCCTGTGGTACCACGGCTTTGGAAAAAGTACAATTTACAAAAGCCGATAGTACATAAGGGAAAAGTGTATTTGGCATCCCTGATTTATTTATCCCTTTCATTCTCATTTAGATTTCGCCGCAAACAAGTGTCAACGAACATCAAGTGCAATAAACTTTGTTGTTTTTTCGCCGCGCTTTTACTGTGTTAACGTGCAAGATGGAGCAGATCAGTGGCAAATTGCAGAAAATTAATAAGAATGTTATTGGATAAAGGATAAATTTGTAAATTGTTTGCTGCTCGCTTAAGTCCCTCAACATTCCATTAAGAAAGAAGGGGAAACTTATCTCAGCTCAGAAAATTGTTAAAATTGATGTATTTATTATCGGGAAAGTATTGTCTAATCGTATCGTGTTCGTTTGTCGTTCGTTCGTTTGTGTTCTTGTCGGGTTCGTGCTCGTGTGTGAAAAATTGCCAATGGTAAATACATACTAAGTTACAACAACAACGTAAGTACTTATGCATTGCACACAATAACACAAATCCAAGGCTGACATTTTTTTTTTGTCTTTTTGACAGGTCTTTTTGCTTATAATTGTTTAAACTAGGAGTACAAAGTATATTATTTTTCGATCGTTTGGCATTCAACTGCAGCTGATATGATGTCCAACAAAAGTGTAAAGAAAGGTAAGAGAATTGCTATATTTTTCTAATAAGATTTTTGAGAATATTGGTTTTTGCGAGATATGTATGTATGTACGTACATATGTATGGATATGTGTACCCTGCAAACATATTGATTGCGAAAGAATCTGAGGCAATTCGTCGGGATGATGAGTTTAATCACGGTGATTGTCGCTATGCATCGCCTATTATTAATCGAAAGCAGTTGACTATCGATATCAAATGATGACGATTTTTTGGACGCGAAGAAGAAACAGGTGATATTGAGCAGGCCCTAGTGTATACATACTTAGTAGAGACATAAATACTGTTACAACATTGAACACACCCATTTCAATAGTAGAACTGAACATACTCCGTTAATGTCATATGGGTTTTGAAAGCTAAGCTCAATAGCGTTAGTCTGTAAAGGGATTTTAAAATAGTTTCAACTTTCATCATGGAGTGGTCAGATAATGAGAACCGTATCGTCGTAAAAGCGCTTTTCAAGTGTGAAATGAAAAAAGCGATATTTTCAAAACGCCCCGACCACTAGGGATTAACCGCATGTTCGTCTACCGATGCATAAACCTGTTTGAGGAGACTGGAGATGTAAAAGACCGCAACCTGTCGGCCGTCCACCCTCTGTTCAAACACCGCATGTCATCAAAGCCGTTAAATCAAGAATTCACAGATATCCGCTCCGAAAACAGAAAATCATGTATGTATTTTTTTTTCTTAAAAAATTTCAAATTCATCAAATTTATGATGTCAGCGAACTGCTAGTATGGGAACGGAGTTCTGTATGACATTAGAGCGTATCCGTCTTAAGAATGTTATCCAGTTTTTTAAGACCAAATACATACAATGCAATAATATTAACTCTCACAAATTGCAAATATTTTTGTTCTATTTGTCACCAACATATATGCCTTGATTCATCCGCTTAACTTAAACACGTAGAAAATAATTTTTTTTAACTGAATGCTTGTTTATTTTTGTATTCATTTGCAATCCATTAGTGGGTATAATAGGCTGTTTCCACTACGGTCGTGTCCACGTCCGCGTCCATGATTTATCGATAAATTTGTAATGGTGTTTCCATTGTGTTTTGCGTCCACGTTTGCGTTCAAACAGCTGTTTGTGTTTATTTGTTTTTTTAGGGGTGCGAAAAATTTTAATATTTTTGTGGCCCAACTAGCGCCTACTCCTTTCTGCAATAAACACAATCGATTTAACTCCAAAAAAATATTGGTATATAATTTATATTTAAAAATGACCTGTATTTTTTCGTTAAATTGTCCAGTTTATTTTTTACTTCGGCGCCAGTCACTCCCAACTTCTCGCCCATCTCTTTGTGTATGTGGGTGTTTTTCCGAGCACCCCTCAGGCCATCAATGTTTTCCTCCCAGAGGTCCAACAGATGTAGTGTTGTTACTGCTGTCCATTCCGTCTTTTTAAATTCTAAAATAATTGGAAAAATTAATATTATTTAAACAAAAGCAAAAATATTAACTTACCTCCTGTTTTTTGCATTTGGGATTTTTTTATTTATACTGATTGACAGCTGTTTTCATAGGGATGTGCAATTTGCGATTTTGCCATTGATAGGTATGGGTGGGTTTCGATTGCAAAAATAATCGATTTTATAGTAAACGCGACTTATCGATAAACGCGTCCAATATGAACGCGACTTTTTCCCCTACCTAACTGCCTATGTTTTTTGTATGGGCCATAACGCGCGATTATTGATTGTTGGATGCGGACGTGGACGCGACCGTAGTGGAAACAGCCTATTAGATCATACAATTTCTTTTGCTTAATTTATAAAGTTTCGACGCCGTTGCTGTATGTCGGATAGTTCAAAAAATTGATATATATTGGAGATATTTGAAAACAAATTTGAAGCCAGTATCTCGAACTTGATATAGTTCATTTGATTTAGCTTTGGAAAATAAATATTTATTGCGCAGCCCTACTACAATTTTATTCATAGAAATTCGATTAGCTCGGGTTAATCAATAGCACATACAAATTTTATATAAATTACATTGATGTAAAATGTTTTAGTTGTATTTAATGTTGCATCCTTATATATTTGTTAGTTATTACGTTGGGTATGTATTTAAATTGGTTAAATAGGCTTAATTTTAACCTCTTTACAAATGTATCTCCTGTGGATACACATACGTTCTTTATTCTTTATTTCCACAAATCAATGAAAATTTTGCTTATAATTCGTAAAATGATTAAATTTCCGATTGATGATTTCAAATCCAACGAATAACAGTATCTAATATTAAATTCAGTTAATATCATGTTCTTCCAGTAATATATTTTTTTAAGTAAATCGGCTTTGTGGAGTTCCTAAAATATTACGGGACCAAGAAAAAAATTGCCGGGAAAAACCCCTAATGCCCTACCATGTTGAACAATTGTAAAATGCCAATAATCAGCTGACAAGAAAATGAATGTATTCTAGATACGTAAAAGACAATTTACTACGATTGAACCCTTAAGATTACAAAAACAAAGCTATGCAAATATATGTGTATTTAAACTCTAAGCGCAAATAATCATTTAAATAAGAACTCCTAATATTGGATTACAAATTGGAAAAGGTAGCTAAAACTCCGACAAAGTTCATACATTAAACTGACGCTGAAATAAGCAATATAACATCAATTTTAATTTATATTGCCGAATATCCAATTACACTTAAGCCGACAAAAGCATTTTGCCCATAAAGTTAAGCAACCCCTCATTGACCTTTTTCATTGTGTTAGTCTTTAAATAATTAAACCGAGCATGCCAAGTATTGCACATACAATACGTATGTATGGACGTATGTATATCTATACATACAAATCATTAGGACGAATACGAAAGTATTAAGTAATTCAAAACTTTGCTAAAACACTACAAAAAAAAATTACGATTCTAATACATACTTAAAATGCCAGAGAAGAAGGCAAAAGAAAAGGTTTAGGAAAAGGGAAGTTTTTATCAAGAAATTCTAAGAAAATTACTTTATGAACACAATATTGATGAACTCTGAAGGTTTGTTGTAAGAATAATTGATTTAGAGTCATCTTATATTAGTTTAATAAGATAGCAGAGAATTACGAATTTTGTATAAATTAATTACGAATTAGCTTAATTTTGAACTAATTCTTTTTACTAAATAAATAAATTGAAAGAAATCTGAATCAATTTAAATGAATTGGGACAAAATGAATTGCAATTTATTTCCATTTTAAATGAATTTGTAAAATGAATTGTAATTCATTTCTAATTGAAATAAATTTTCAAAATTAATTGCAACTCGTTTCTAATTAAAATAAATTAGGCAAATTTAACTGTAATTCATTTCCAATTCATTTGAATTGAATTGTCTTTGAATTTATTCAAATGACGTAGACAAATTGATTGCAGTTAGAATTAATTGAAACAAAAATAAATTGGAATATAATTGCAATTCATTTCTACTGAAAATAACTTAAGAAAATTGAACTATAATTTATTTCCAATTCATTTGAATTGAATTGTCTTTGAATTTATTCAAATCAATTAGAATAATGAATTGCAGTTACTATGAATTGAATCAAAAATTATTTGGAATTGAATTGCAATTGATTTCCAATTGAAATAAATTAGCCAAATTAAACTGTAATTCATTTGAATTGAATTGCTTTTAAATTTATTCAAATCACGTAGAAAAATGACTTGCAGTTAAAATTAATTGAAACAGAAATGAATTGGAAATGAATTGCAATTCATTCATTTGTGAAACTTATTTCAATTGGAAATGAATTGCTATTCATTGAAGTTGGAAATGACTTGCAATTACTTTTGCCAAACTCATTTGAATTGATTCCAATTTCTTTTATTTGGTGAAAAGAATCAATTATAAATTTTACAATTCAGCGCATGAATTATTCGCGAATTAATTCAAAAAGAATAATTCGCTAACAGGTCTGTAAAAACAGCATGTTGTTTTATTTCTTTGTTTTGATTAAAAGCTTGGTACCTTAACTAACGACATGAGTATTTTTATTTAAAATACTTGTGATTTTTTACTTAAGTGAAGAGTAAGAATTAAGTCCACATTCAACAGACCCTGGAATCTTGGGTCTAACTAATAAAATTTAGACAAATGCAGTATTTGAATTGTTAAGAAATTTCGATGCCTTTTATCAAATATCAAAGTATATATTCCTCAGCCACTACGGTTCATGGGATAAAAACTAACAATTAGTAAACTCCTACCCATAAGTAATGTAGAAGAGGCCAGTCTTTCGGTTTAATGGACTAAAAGACCAGTTTAACATTAATTTCAATTTGTGTAGAAATTGTATTTTTGAGTAACTTCATGTGCTTGATCGAATGAGGTAGTTTTAAGTAGCCTGTGTTAGGGACCAGGTAACCAAAATATCGAGAATCTTTTAAGTATATGTTCAGAATCCAATTTTTTGTGTTTGGCTTCTCTGTGTGCTTGTTAGAGACGACTTGGGTCATCAAATTTTAGAGTTAGGGGAATATTTGGATTGGAAACAATGATTGGGTTCTATATATGGTCAATGTTCATTATCAAGTCGAACAAATTTCAACGTTTTTGAAAACCTATTTGTCAAAAGTTCAAGGGGCCGACTTAAAGGTCTCCAAATCAAGACATTTCTTAAAAGTTAGTGGATATACGATTTTCTGAGACACTTTTATTGTTTCTAAGAATCTGTATATTATTGTTTAAAAGGACTTGTTTGTGGACGCTTTAAGCCTCAGATTTGGTCAAATCATAAAAAAATTTCATCGTATTCGTTACAAAATCTTATTGTCTTTAAGTTGCTACATGTGGCAGTTGATAAAGAAGGTCGATGGGCACCTAGGGTAGGGCCAAGATTTGAAAAAAATCACAGTTCCTGGATAAACATTTCAGGAATGCAAAAGTTGATAAAATTTTACTTTTTTGATACATTCTTGGCAAAATTCATTTAGGGCTTATTTGATACATTTTACAAATGCTCCTATCTGTTGTCTACTTATACCCTACACCACATTTAGGTACAATGTATTTTCACTAAGTGCTGATGTTTGTAACATCTAAAAGAAAACGAGATGGACCACATCTTAAGTTTACCGATTGGTTGAGAATCACAATCTGATTAAATTGAGCGATATCCATCTGATGGCCTGACTGTGTAAAAAGTACAGTATAGTTAAATAGTGCTGGAAAGAATTGTTTTTAGAAAAATTTGAAATGTATCATCCTTACAACAGGAAGCTGGTCGGAAGCTACATCATCTAAGAATTTAACGACTATTAATACTATTTACATCCACTTTATCGAGTCGCAGATATGCGTTTTGGGATATTACTAACCAAATGGAGGCGTAGAGTATAAAAACGACATTCATTCCGTTCTATAATAAAATGTCAAAAATTTAAATCACTCATTTAAGTATTACATGCGAATTGCAGATATGGATGTGTCGTTATTTAACAATTCACTTTGCACCACAAACGCATTTTTTAATACGCGTTTAATTTGCAAAAATTTCATGAGACCCATTGACCTCATCAAACGGTCGGTCTGCCTGTTATACATGCGAGTATAGTGTGTTTTATATGAATGTCCGCATTTGTGTCGAAAATTGAATTGAGTATTCAGTTAAATAGCATTTTTTTTGTGGAGTATGAATATAAAGCAACATCTGCACTATCAATTTCTATGAATTGTCAGGTATGCATACAGTATCATGCTCTCAATGAGAACGAAAAATTTCCCAAGGACAAAAAATATATATTTGTACTAACGAGTAAAGGGTTTTTGCAGAACAACGGAATGTATTGACGCATTCTCAGTCAGTAGCCTCTAACGGCGTGATTGTCGCAGCTTCCATCCACCGCGTTATTCCATCTAAGGCAATGCTGACTCCTGGTCGATATGTCCTCGTGCATACATAGTGTGTAAATAATGACTGTTTACAGCGGTTAGTTTTTCTTAGAGTCCAAACCCCAATAACAGTCAAATGGAACAAGTAAAAAAGTTTAAGTCGAGCGAGTGTGATCGATCGCGTATAATTTGTGGTTTTTATAGCTGCAGGATCTCAAATCATGAGGGACCTTTCTGTGGGGACTACTCAAAAACATTGACCAATAAGGTCTAATGTAACAGGACATGGGTTGTGTTCGCTTGTAATGCTCCATGCGAAATTTGGTAGGAATAGAATGTAAAGTGTAGTTTTGAAAGCTTATGGTCCTGAAACCGGGAAGGACCTTTGTATGGGTGCTTAACAAAAATATCCAGATTCTCCACAGTTAATTAATAGTAGCTCACAACGTACCATGCAAAAATTGGGCATGATCGGGTGTCATGTTTTCACTGTCCTAATGGTCACGAAATCTCAGGTCAGAACCTTTAACACCCGATTATCTCTGGCAATGACAATCCTGCAAAAAAAAAATCTTTAACAGCGACGGTTGTATAAGGTGCTCCATCTAGAGGTATTTTTTCAAAACAAAAAAAATATGAAAATTCAAATCAAGTGTGGAATCTTTGTTGGTAATTTGAAAGGACATTTTATGGCATTTATTTTTTAATATAAATTCCTTCAAATGTTGGCCGCATCTATGCCTCAGGGTTTCCATTCTGAGAGTACAATTTTGGATGACTCGTTCGAGCATTTCGACCGGTATGGCTTTAATGACACGCGTAATGTTGGCTTCCAAAACCCGAATCGTAGCTGGTTTGTCAGCATAGGCTTTGGACTTTACGTAACCCTAAAGAAAAATGTCTAAAGGTGTGATATCACTCTATCTAGGCGACCAACTCACTGTCCAAAACGTGAAATTAGGTGCTTTTCGAAATAACCTCTCAATAGATCCATTATTTGAGCAGCTGTATGACAATTGGCACCGGCCTGTTGAAACCAAGTGTCGTCAAGATTACGGGCTTCAGGTAGCATAAAGATCGATACCATGGCGCGATAGCGAGCAACATACACAGTTACGTTTCGGCCATCATCATTTTTGAAAATATATGCACCGATGATTCCACCAGCTTATGAACTGCACTAAACCGTGGTTTTCTCTGGGTATAATAGCACCTATTGAACCTCATCTTTATTGTTGCTCTTCAGCCCAAATGCGGCAATTTGTTTATTGACTTCGACGTTGCGCCAGAAATGGGCCTCATCACTGAACAAATTTTGGGTCGAAAAACGTTGCTTACCCAACATTCATTTCCATAATACAGTTGCACAAATTGGAGCCGTTGTTGCGGTGTAAGTCTTTCCAAAATGAAATGGCAAACAATACTGAAAAGAAACAAAATAAAGTTTTACACAACTCACGCGTAATCGGTAAAAAAAAACCCTATTGAAAAAAATGCTGCTAGGTTGATCGCCCTTTACTTATCAAAACCTAAACTATGTATGCAATGAATGTGTAATGCATTGCTTAATTCAGCTGTAAAAAATAGTCTTATTATCAAACAAATAATTCTTGAAATCGGTCCAACCCAAGTGGAGGCATATAGTGTCCAGTGCACAATAGGAAGTGCTTTCAAAAACAAATATTGAGGTCTCCGCTGAGTACATTGGCATTTGTAAAGCAGCCCGTAAGAAGCCTGAACCGTATGATGTTATATATTTGGATCTTACGGTTTTTAAACGTACACGTAGAAAAAAGTATGGTTGGGATAACAATATTTAAAGAGCATCATACTATTTATTGTTGTTTATATGGTTGTGGTACACAAATATTATGATCCTCGCAATAATAGCAAAATTCAAATACAACTATGATCCTCAAAACCATACACTGAGGGAAAAAACAAGCTAAATTTAAGAAAAATTCTTAACCTGATTTCAAGCCGCTTCATTCTTCTTTTAAGAATAAAAATCTTATTTTAATAGTTTTGCGTTCTTGAAATACGCTTTATATAAACTTATTTTAAGTATGACTCAGGCTAAATTTAAGAATGTTTAGTCTTATTTGGAGAATGTTTAGTCTTATTTTAAGAATGTTTCCTCTGAATTTCACGCTCTTCGAAATTCGAAATTCGAATGTATTTTATCTCACAAACCCAGCAAACAAAATGAAAGATAATTAATAGTGTTTTTTAAATTATTGTAGTTTTATTAAAAAATTCATTTAAAATAAAGAAAACTCATATACATTTGTGTTCGTAAATATACTTATGTAAACTTAAGTCTAATAAATGCTTTACTATTGTTAATATAATATACATGTAAAGGACGGCTAGTAAAGTTACATATATTTATAATGTTTACATTTTCTGTTTTTGAACTTAGTCTAGGTTCAATTTCATATGACTGAAAATGATTATCAAAGCATTTTACGTTAATTCGATAACACACAACATAAATATTTTCATTTTGATGTAAAAAAGTTTTAATTTCAAAGAGATCAATAGAGGTTTTCCTAATTGCTAGAAAATAATTAGGTTTATTTTCTTATAATTAGCTTGAAAATATCATAAAAATGAAAGATGTATAGAGCATATAATAAACAAATACTTACCCTTTAAATATTCAAAGACAGGTTCCAAATGGAATTATTTCAATAGTTTTCTCAAATTTTCCTCATCTTGGTTTTCGCCACAATGCTGAGACTGTTCGTTTTCAACATTCAATAGCACAAACTCACGCGAACTTTTTTCCATACTTTCTTTCCCCGGAACATACGACGGGTTTTCTTCCGCCGGAATAACTTCTTCAAAGGCCAAAGCCATCCAATTACCTGCGGTGCTTTCATCAATATTAACTATTCGACAATTTTCCATTACCACAGTTTATTGTTTCTCTTCTTTAATTTAATTAGTTTTCACTATAGCACGTGGACACTCTGAAAGAATAGCAAAACTAAAGAAATCACCGCATAATGAGAGTGTTTTTTTTATTGTAAAATCGTTTCGGATTAAATTAAGCATGTCAGGCTTGTTTTAAGAATTTTTAGTTTTAAACTAAGAATTCCATTCTTGATGTAATCTAAAATTGAGAATTTTATTCTCAAATCAAGATTATTCTACTTGTTTTAAGATTTTAATCTTGTTTTAAGATTGTCGTTCTTAATTTTATCTTCATTTAAGTACTATGCAGGCTTGATTTCTTTAAAATTAAACAATTCTAAAAACAAGCACGACACAGCTTAATTTTAGCCCGCAGCTTTTCTCTTAGTGTACTATGATCCCACAACAATAGTATGATTCACATTCAACCATACTTTGATCTCCACAACCACATAATGATCCTCACAATCATTGTATGTTTCGCACGCAACCCTATTATGATACCTAAAACCAAAGTATGAACACACACATTTATTCTATGAATTATAATTAGATTTGATTTGAATTATTAAATTATTTAAGACTACATCAAATTCAAAATAATAGGAGTGATTTAACAGTAGAGAAAATAAGTTTAAAAAATCGTAAGTTTTTAATAAAAATATTTCAGTTAAATAAAGCCAAAGCAGTTTGTTTGAAAATTTTTAATTTCCATATAAAATGTACTATTATTGCATTAGATCCGTAACAATAAAATTGTTCTAAAAACCATTTTTAAACGAAGAAAAATTACAATCATACAGTCTGATTGCCGTTATCATATAATTATCAACATAAAGTCAAAAAAACAATACTTTTGTAGCACTAACCATACACTGTTGCTACAACCATATTTTCATTTTTAAATTTAGCAATAATACCATTGTTATATTTCAACAAGATTAATATTGCGGCAATCATACTATTGTCAAAATTAGATTCAATAAATAATACTATGGTTGCGACGAACATACTTTTATTGCAGAGAACATGTTATTATTGCCGTGACTATATAGTTACCATATTTGCGTGTAAAACTATAAACTCTATGTAATCCCTGTTGGTCGTTTGTAATGTATTTTGTTTAAGTTTGGACAGAGGCATACACTTTTTAGGATTCAGATAAAAAATAATGATTCACAAAGCAATGTATTTTTAATAAGCTAACCCAATCCGTAAATCCTCTATAATTTGATGTCGGGACACTGAATATCTGGGCAATTTAATGTCAGATATGTGCGTACGTTTTTGTAGTCAAAGTGATGCAATCCATTCATTGCCATTCAATATTGACAATTTGCATTTCAAGCACTTTTAACTCATCATTGATTTCCAAACAAACGGCACGACGAGTATTTTTTCCGCTTTTCCGTTGCTCTTCATATCATAATCACGAAAATTCACATCGCCCTACAAACGGGAAGCAGTGGTGTGTGTGTGCGAATTTCCATGTTGTCGGAATACTGCATCGATCGATCAGTCATTCATTGCAGACGACAGTTACGCCGCGCCGTCATTTTATGAATACGTACGGGAAGATGGGGAAAATACCTATTCATACATATATCGTATGTGTGCGCACCTGTACATATATTTACATATATACAAATGGACACAATGTTGTCAATTTATTGGAACTTACAGGGTCGTGAAGACGGGTGTGTGGTCACAAAGATGGGGCTCCAATATTGAGCTTAAGTGTATTAATTTCTAACAATAAATCATTAAAGTAGAAAAAATATTGTTCAATGACACGTGATAGCTATACCGGATTATATATTTTAGCGTTAAGAAAGCGTAACAATTTATTTTTTTTTCTGTGTGTAGATAAATCGTCGCTTTCATGTTATTTTAATGCAAATATACTACTTTTAGTGCGGCAAGGACACATTTTGTGGTTCTATTATAACACTTATGGCCCTATAGGCAGTCGATAACCCATCAGTATCAAAACTGAAGTACACGATACCAAAAGTATCGGTATGGTTGAAACTGCAAGGGCAAATTGTCGCAACATTTTCTAACCACTGTTATAAAACCAAGACTTATTTCTAGCTACATTTTAGGTTGCTAAATTAGAATTTTTATAAATGCAGGTTTGCTTTAAGACGCTATAGAAACGATTAAGAGTATCTCACTCATTCTACCAACAAACAGTTTTTTTTATGTATGTATGCATTTATTTTCTATCAATATTACAGAGTTTGGTATTATTTACAAGTTTTTTAATTTTTATTTTATAGATATTTCAACAAATAATTACATTTAAAATGTTGACATATAAATATATTTTAAATAAGGATAGGAAAAAGATAGTAAAAAACCTATAATTAATATCACAAAAATTATTAATAAGAAGTTTTGGAATCAACCGCTAAATCATTGTTTAATTGTATATAGAATGAGTTAATTATTGATCAATAAAACTTCTCAGATGTACGTAATTAGACCTTCTGTATTTTTCGTTGAATGTCAGAGTCATGTCATTTATAAAGATCTGAATCGTTTTCTGTCTAGACCTTCTTTGCAATTCTTCTGTGGAGAATCTTTTTGGCAAATTGTATATAATTTTCAAGTTTTTATTCTGTATAACTTGCAAAGGTTTCTTGTGTGTTTTAGCACAATTTCTCCAGATCGGACACCCATACGTCAGAATTGGCCTGATGCACATTATATATAATAGCAGTTTATTCCTGAGATTAAGTTTAGACTTTCTGTTCAAAAGAGGGAAAAGTGCACGTCCGCACCTTACGGAATTTTGACATACAGAATTTAACGTCAGTTTCTGATCCAGAATAATTCCCAGATATTTAATCTCCTTCGAAAACCCTATTTCCCTCCCTTGAACTCTGAGCCTCTGAGTAGGAATTCTTTTTGGAGATTTATTGAATGGAAAAACTATTGCCCGTGACATATCCTCATTTATCTTTGTTTTCCAATTTGTAAAATATTTTCTAGCTGAACAGAGTGTCTTTTGCATACGCTTGACTATTGCATTAGAAACCTTACCGCTGCATATAAATGCGCTGTCATCAGCGTAAAACGCTACGTCATTTCCCACTAGATGTTTGAAGTCTGAAGTGTATAGAGTATATAATAATGGTGATAAAACTGACCCCTGAGGAACTCCAGCAGGAATACTCTTTGAGGCGGATTGTTCTCCATTGACTTCGACAATGAATTTCCTGTCCGTGAGAAAGCTTTTGATTAACTTGATTAAATACATTGGACATTGCATTCTATGAAGCTTGTATAAAAGTCCATTGTGCCAGATAGAGTCAAAAGCCTTCTCAATATCCAAAAAGAGTATTCCTGTAGTATGACGCCGGTCCTTATTGCCTCTTATCAAATTCACAACTCTCTTCTAAATCCATATTTACATTGATGTATAAGGTCGTTCTCCTCTACAAATGTTGCTAGTCTATAGAGAACCATTTTCTTAAAAACCTTGTCGAGACAACTCAGTAAACTGATTGGACGATAACTTGAAGGCAATTTCGGATCCTTTCCACTCTTACCTATTGGTATAACCTTAGCCCTTTTGAACTCCTTTGGAAAGTACGAATATCTAATACAAAAATTAAAAAACTTCACTAAAAATGTATATCCAGTTTCTGGAAGTTTTTTAAGAAGAATACTGTTGATCTGATCGAGTCCTGGCGCCTCGGGGTTCTTGTGACCGGTAAAAAAGAGTTTAACCTCATCATGTGTCGTCAAATTTGCAACCTCATTAGATAAGTTATCCTGATCTATTGATTTTACAACTAGACAACCTTCTTTTCCATTGAGCTACGAAAATCTTTGGGAGTAAGGTGCGAATTAGAGAAAAAGTTTGCAATCAAACCTGCCTTCTCAACGTTGTCAGTTATCTCCTGATTATTCACAGTCAGTGACCCGATGAATTTATTTTTACCCTTAATATGCTTCGTTACTTTTCAAAAGTTTTTTCTTCCAACAGGCAACTTACTTAAAAAATTGCACCATTGAGCATTCCTGGCGTTATTGACATGTAGAGATATGATTTTATTGAGTTCCCTTATAACTGATCGATATGTCATCTTCAAATTGGAATCAGAGCATCTTTGATATCGTCTATTGTACATATTCCAAGTGGAAATGATGGATCTACATTGTGGTGTCATTTCAAAGCCCTTGCTCCTAACCGGCCGGTACGGTATTGCCTCTACACAAGCATCTTTTATAAGTTTCCTGAATTCCTCTAGGGTTTTGTCAACATTAGAAAATGTTAAATTGCTATTGATAACATTGGAGGAAGCTATTTTAGAATTCAAAAGACTCTTATAACACTTCCAATCAGCATTCCGGAAATCTGCTATAAAATATAACTTTTTTTTGGTATGTTTACTAATAAAAGAGTCAAACAACATGAGGTCTAATCGGTCAATTTGTATTAGGTTAATCTTACACTATGGGATTAGTGAATATAAAAAACATTTTAAACTCAGAGTTCTCAGCCATTTTACATATTCAAGCAATGCAAAATTTGGCAATATATTCATTTATTAATTTCATCGATTATTTATTACATCTTACACTTATACTGTCAGCTTTTTAACAGTGAGAACCAATGTTGCTATACTATTCATTCATTTTTTTTGGTTACTAGATTGCAACATTGCAAACATACTTTTTTTTTAAGCTACACTAAAAAAAATATGTAAATCTATTCAATGGAAAAAGTCGTCAATAGTTCAACATTAAAGTAAAGAACAAATTCATTGATATATGGATTTCTTCTTTATTTATTCTTTTACTTGAAGTATTTCGATTTTATGACGTTCTCTGCGATCATCAATTTATAGTATTATTAAACATCAATCTTGTATGTTGTGTACGTCATTACGTTATATTAGATAGCCAGAGTACAATTTATAAACTAACGATACATAACAAAAATCAAACAATAAAAAATCATTAAAAAAATAACAAAAACAGCACAAGGCAGGCATTGCGAGTCTATGCAAAATCGACTTTGGTGAAATACTATACTCCCAGCAGTTCTCGTTAAATGCGAATTCTGGCTGCTCTTAAGTGTATCATGCTTCAGCTGCATTTGTTGCTTGGGGTCTGATGATAGTGCAGTAGCGTTTACCAATACTACATACATCCCTGCAACAGTCTTTTCGATTGATTTTTGAATAATTTCGAGAATATTTAATAGAAACATGGTCTCAAATCTGACTATGGACTTAGAAGTTACATCACTGTTTTTTATAACTTTTCAGGAAAATGAAAAAACTTAATCGAAACCAAAAAAATTAGTTTTTAAACTTTTTTTTTTAATTTACTATTAAATAAAAGTGTTTGATTAATTCAATTCTAAAGTGTTTTTTTTTGCATTTTTTTACTTTAAGTATAGATATCTGATATAGTCCCTTTTGAAGGTGATAATTTAAGAAAACAACATGTTTTAGGGCCTTTTGTTTAAATAGCAAAAACGCAAATGAGGCAATAATAATCAGAGAAGTTTCTGACATTTCCCAGTTCAGTTCAAATTCAATTTATGATTGGATTCAACTCACATTTGCCCGCAATATTCTACCTATGCAGAAAATCACCTTTATTTATGGTATTTAAATTACTAATAAAGGGTGGTTACATTTTAAGGGCCGATGTTTTTTAGGAAATTATTGTCATTTCTTTTTATGATGATAATATTGGTATGGTTTAATTATGAATGGAATAAAATATCGGTCAAAAGACCGCCGCAACCTAGGCGGCACACCTCCATCCGATGGTCCAATTTTTTGATGACGCTGAGGCATAACTGGGGGCTCTATGAAATAAAGCCCCAAGAAATAAGGCCCCAAACTGAAAATGAAATAAATCCTCAAATATGGGGCCTTATTTCGTTATGAAACTAATCCCCAATTCCTACAATGAAATAAAACCCTCAAAAGATGAAAGGACAGCCCAAACCTAAAATGAAACAACATCCCACTTAATTTTTTTTTAATGAACTAAGGCCCCATTTTTTGAAAAGACATATAGTTTTATAGTTTCTTTATTGAAAAATTAATCAAATATTTAACAAACACCTGCATTGTATCTTCAACAATTTGTCGGCAATATGGACATTTATAGTGCTCTAATCCCTTGGAAATCGCATCTGGTTGCAATTTTAAATTGCATTTTCGATTTGACTTCAAATTGGTGGTTTTGGACTTAAATTTGTCGAAGTGAGTGTATGAGGGGGAGAGATACTAATTCGCGAGAATTTTGGAGTGTTAGCGATAAGTGTTATTCAGCTTGTGTTTTGCAGAATCTCGCTTTTTAAGAAAACGAAATAACACCCCCAAAAGAATATTTATGGCTTTATATCATTTAAGAATTTAGGACTTTATTTTGTTATGAAATAATGTCCTAAAATGGTTGCCGGCTATCGACGTAAACCGTTTCTTTCAAATAACCTTAAAGAAAGAAGTCCATCGGTGTCATGATCACACGATCTTGACGGCCAATTAACATCGCCACGCCGTTAATTGGCCGCCGAATTTGTCGCGCAAAAGGGCCATTGTTTCGTTAGCTGTGTGGTAAGTGGCACCGTCCTGTTGAAACCACATATCGTCCACATCCATATCTTCCAATTCGGGCCATAAAAAGTTCGTTATCATATCACGATAGGGAACACCATTCACAGTAACTCCCTAACCGGCCTCATTTTGGAAAAATACGGCCATAAACCGCACCAAACAGTCACTTTTTGAGGTTGCATTGTTTTTTCGACAATCAATTTGCCCAAATGCGGCAATTCTTCTTATTGACGAATCCACCGAGGTGAAATGCCTCATCACTGATGATGATTATCGTCCAAAATTGATCCCCATTTTCTTAACCTGAATAACTTTAACGAGTTGCTCGCTTGTGTGTGTATCTTTCCATGGTTCAAATTGAGTTAGTCTGAAATTGAGAAATATCAAAAGAAAGGCAAAACAAAACTTGAAGTTTAGGCGTGGTTCACATTCAATATCAGCCCTTAAAATGTATCTACCCTTTCTAAAACGTTTCACAGGTTAATAATATTTATAAAAACTTAACGTTATGAGCGGCAAGTGTCTTTCTATCCAAGACCGGGCCAAGATCGCCTATTCTGTCTTGGCGCCCTACGCAAAAAGTTAAGTATTTAAAATATATAAAACAGACGCCTCAAAATTGCTTATAATACGAGTACATTCAGCACGGCGTCGAATTGAGGTTGATGGATTGTTTTGAGCAGCAGTAATGTTTTCAGCCGATCTTGCAGTACGTTGTGGTCCATGCTTGGGCCTATCAGCTACAGACCCTCTTTCTTCGAAATCATTTACCACACGATATTTTTTCATCGTCACAGTAATTAATGATTGATTTTGATAAAATGTTTAACGATATATCAAATGTTTTTCCATAATAAATTTGCCACGTTTTTACTTCACGGCTTCCAAATATGAACTGTCAAGACTAAGGTTTACCAAAATGGTGCCAAAACAAAGTAGTATACCTTCCCGGCGGACACCCTGTATGTCTTGGCCAGTGAGTATAAGAAATATATCGTGAACGCCACACTGATTTGAGAAAAGTTCCCCATTTGTTCCTTAAGGTATGGTTAAGAGACCTAAATAAAGTATGGATTCCGTCCATAAATTTGGTACATATTAACTTCTTGTGCATATTTCGATTCTTGAGAAAGTTTCATTAACAAAAGTCGTACATGATAGCCGGGGTTGAGGTGTTTTTTTTTAAAAAAAAATCCATTTTATTGTAAATGTCATTACCAGGGGTTGCCTGTTGTCTAGAATACAAGTATTGAACTATTTTTTTGTCATAAAATATAAGTTTACAAGACTTTTTTGTTTTTAACTTTTTTTAAAACCTATCACAGGAGTTGAAAAAAGCCTTAAATTCATTCCAGCCTCCATAGTAAAGTCTGATTCATTTATCATATTCGTATTCTGTTTTTCTATACTTTTTTGTTAATATTTAATAATAGTAAAAAGTTATAAACATCCATGTAGATGTTTCACATACATACACACATATGTGAATTTGTTGTTTATTTGCCCAGTAGTTTTAAACCATTTATTTGTGATAAATGACATACATCTTTTTTGTTGTTGTCCACATATTCAAAAATTCTGAACTGTAGTCTTAGGAAATATCGATTTGTCGTATCGAATTCTGTACTAAATCTGAACGACTTCGGTCAGAATTCTGGCATTAAGTCTTATTAAATTCTGATGTTTTTACCGACATTAGGAAACGAATTCTGAACGAATTCTGAGCTTATGTCATGGTAAATTCCGAATGTAAACAATCAAAAAGTAAACAAGAAAAAAAAGTTGTAAAACATTTTCAAAATGCGTTCGGAAATACTTTTAGTTACTAGCAGGGGTGTCTGCAGTTTCGCAAGCAATAATTGTGCTGTAACTATGTTCAGTGGCTATACACTTAAGGGCAACCAAATTTGCATTTAATGAGAACTGCCGGCAGTAGAGATTTCCTCCGAACACAATAAAAATCCCTCGCTCTGCAAAGCTAACCAAACGTTCAGAATTTGAATTCGAAATATAAAAATACCTCAGACAAACAGTTAAGAATTCTTTCATAATTTGTTCCGACATGTCTGAACACAAGAACAACAACTGTAAAATATGAAGCAAATAACAAAAATTTTAAACGAATAGACTACCTCAGTTAAATAGTTTAGAGTTCGTTGCAAGTTTGATAAGAGAAGTTTGAAAAAAAAATTAATAAAAATCCCACAGACGAGTCTAACAGAATTCGGGCCGAATTCGTTCAGATATTTCTTAACACAATAAATAAAAAATCCTCAGGCAAAACGAGCAGAATTTGTAACGATTTCGGTAAGAATTCTCGATAGAGTTCGGATATTGTTCAGAATTGTCTGATATCAGACATTGTCGGCAAATTTGGTTTACTGGGTACTCATGAAACGAGCAATATGCGATGGTATATCCATAATTTCGTGACTTTTCAAATAAAACACATTTTTTTGGAAAAAAATTGTTTTCAACGTAATCTTTTAGATCAATACACTGAAGGTACGGTCACATTGGGCAAATATTTGACGAAAATGTAATTCATCATATTTCTCCAAAATGCGGTCAAAATAACGCAGGGTTGATTTTGTGTTCACACAAATATTTTTCAGTTTTTGTTTGTCAAATAGAGATTTGCGAAAACATGTTTGACGTGTATTCACATTTGAATAAATATTTGACTAAAAAAATATTTGATCAAACTGTCAAAAATAGAAATTTATTTTCAGTCAACCTTTTGAAGCCAATAATGCTGGAGAAAGAAAATCTACTGATTTTGTGCTGTGCAGCAGCATCTGTGATAGTCTTGGAAGAGGAGGAAAAGGCAAAAAATCGATCAAGAGGGGGGCAATTGGTTCGGGAGTGGGTACGTAGTCGGAATAACGAAGGATGCTGCGCAAAGTTGTTAAAATAACTGCATACAGGAACACCAGCTCTCTATAAAAACTTTTTGCGAATGAACGCAGTAGAGTTCGACTATTTAGTAAGCACTAAAATGAGATGTAGACCATTAAAATTTGTAATAAATATTTTTGTGTATCTGAAATTAGTTGCCCCTCTAATTACAAAGAAGAGAACACAACTTCATGAGTCAATTTCAGCCTCCGAACGTTTAGCTGTTACACTGACATCACTGATTTTACCAGCTGCTATTTCTTTTTGTTTACAAAAATTTTGTAAGATCAAATAGATATTTGCCGAAAAGAGAGGAAAATATTTGTTCTCGAGTGGTCACACTGTGTTAACATTGGGCAATTATTTGTTTGCTGGAAAATATTTTTGTTTCCCCTAAATCAGCTGTTTTGTTGTTTGCCACTCAGAATTATTTTGTGGTCAGATTGTGCCAAGAAAATATTCGACGTTTTTCTTCAAATATTTGTCATGCTTGCTAGACAATTATTGTGCAGTCCAAGCTCTTTAAGGTTTCGGAGAAACGAACGCCGTGTTTTCTAATCTACACGTGATCTTTAAAACAGCCAATATCAATCGCGGACGAACACCCACAAAAAGACTGTGTAGAATCCTTTATTATACGTCACGTGGCTTGAAAGCATTTACATAAGCATACGTCATCCTTAAAACAGTCAACACGAAAAACCTACAAAACCTTAATTACGTTGTCCACTCTGTTATTCTAGAGTTATCCGTTATACATACATAACTAGAGTTCTTCACTCTACATAATATCGCGAACACTCTGTAAATGACTGTAAGGGTCCTCTGGCCCTTTTTCACGAGGTTTAAGCCAAACCAGGTTTAAAATTCTCAGACATGTGATCCATACCAGTTATACTCGTATACTATTTTGACGAAATTAATGCAAATTTTTGCCAATTAGCAGAGATCCACATAACAAGAAATCCATACTAGGATTCATTATTGAATAATACTTAGATTCGTATACTTATTGTTAGGCTCCTTTGGAGCAGATTCAATAATTCAAATAAAGCATATATAAAAAAAAAATATTTGTCCAGTGTGACTGACCAACGTTTCTTCAATTTTTGTATCCCTTTCAATACATAGGATTTTTCAACGTCCATAAAATAGGCATTTGTTTGATCAATAATTTCATTTCATTTAGGTTTTCATGGCCATATGGTGTCGGTTTTTTAAAATCCTCGTTAAATCGGTCCAATAATCTGGCATAATATTGTCCGTTTATTGTCTTTCACTTTTGATGATAATCGATGTGGATTATCCCGCATGCTTTCAAAAAACTGTTGTCATCACCTTATTGGCCGACAAAGTCACCTTGGCCATCTTCGGAGCCGGTTCACCTTGAGAAACCCATTGCTTAAACTGCTGCTTGTTCTTCGAAGTGTTGTAGTGGATCCATGTTCTATCCACGTCTATGTTCGCCGCAAAAACTCATTCGAATTGAGGTTAAACAACTCCAAACAATCCTTTGAAGTTGTCACACGATTACGTTTTTGGTCAATTGAGAGCAAACGCGGCACCCATCTTGCAGAAAGCTCTCTCTTAAACTGATCATGTAAATTCGAAACCACACTGCCATATGAAATGCGTATAGCATCAACAATGTCACGCACTTTGACTTCTCGATCGGTCAGCATCATATCGTGAACTTTTTCGACATTTTCGGGTGTATTGAGCTCAATTGGCCGTCCAGAACGTTCAGCATCGTTTGTACTTGTTCGACCACAACGAATGTCAGTAAACCACTTTTTTACTATTGAAATCGATGGTGCAGAGTCTTAATAGTATTTATCAAGCCTTTCCTTGGTTTGATTTACGGGTTTATTTCGGAAAAAATAATGTTTAATGAGCACTCGAAATTCAGGTTTATCTATTTTTAACAAAATCCAAGATGTTGTGTGTTTTGAACATCTGTTAAACACAAAATAAATGACAGAACCTTCTCAAAATTTGATCGTAGTCTATTAACAAATTGTACTTGATGGGAGCAGTGTTGCATTTCATATAACTACGAGGGAAGTTGGAATTATTGCCCTTGTATTATTCATATTCAAATGTATGTTTAATTTGATTGTATATATCGGTCTTTTTATTTAAAAAATGAAACAGGCATAATTATCGCCTTGAGATCTTTTGTATCTATATTTTAAAAGACGATAGGTTTTTTTTACAAAGTGGCCCAGTGAAACATTCTACTAAGCGTCCACACAGAGAGGTGCGAGAGATGTCGAGGCGGTACCACTTTCTTTTAAATCTATTTTTACTGTAAGTAAATTGGGTTCAATCGCATTAGGTTAAAGTTTGTCATTCCGTTTGCAACATCTCGAAATATGTATATATCTGCGACTCTATACGAGTAAAGTGTAAAAAAATCTAGACATGTCCATTAGTCGTCCGTTAAAAACACGATTTGTCCCTTGGGAAAACAGCGAGAGTCTTCTAACCTACCAGTCGTCGATCAGTTGGATCAAATCGCGCTGAAGGTTAAAAAGTTGACCTTGAGAGACTCTAAAAATGCACTATGTTACTTAATTAAATTACTCTTAAATCTCCTTGTCTTGTAAGGGGTAAACCTATATGCTTTAAAGGTACCATTTGTGGGCTTGGTCATTAGGGCCCTGGGCCCAACAACGTTCCCCTTTCAGGCAAATACACGTATATGTGGATATTAACAAACACTGTCATATTTCTTACAAACACAAATACGAGGGCGGTTCGGAAAGTTCTTAGCCTATCAATGAAAGAGAATAGTTAGTTTTTCAAAAATATTTTTATTTTTCAATATAATCTCCTGAAACTTCAATACACTTAGTCCAGCGCTTATCTAGCAATTCTATCCCTTGATTAAAATAGTTTTCCTCAAGGTCTTCAAAATAGTGGTTTACAACTGTAATTGCATCTTGATTTGAGGTAAAACGCTTGCCAGCAAGGATTTTTTTTAGATTTGGGAACAGGTAAAAGTCACTGGGAGCTAAATAAGAATAAGGTGGGTGGTCAAGCAAATTGTACTTTAATTCGTTGATTTTAGCCATTGTTAAAACACTCTTGTGCGCTGGTGCGTTGTCTTGATGAAAAATTATTTTTGTGTGTTGTAAGCCACGACGTTTTTCTCGAATTTGTACATTTAATTGATCTAAAAGGTTGCAATATTACTCTGAATTTATTGTTTTACCCTTTTGCAGATAGTCAATCAATAAAATACCTTTGAAGTCTCAAAAAAACGTTGCCATAACCTTACCAGCCGATTGAATTGTTTTTGCCTTCTTTGGGGCACTTCCTCCAGCTTCAGTCCATTGTTTGGATTGTTCTTTTGGCTCTGGAGTATAGTGGTGGATCCATGTCTCATCAACAGTTATGAAACGACGCTTAAAATCCATTTTATTTCGCTGAAAACAATCCAAACAAGCTTGAGAAATGTTCATTCTTATGCGTTTTTGGTCGACTGTTAACAAGTGCGGCACCCATCTTGCAGAAAGCTTTTTCATCTGTAGTTCTTCATGCAAAATTAAATGGACTCGATCATTTGAGATGCCCATGATATTAGCTATTTCACGCACTTTTATTCGTCGATCATTTAATACCATATCATGCACTTTGGCTACAATTTCTGTTGTTGTTGCTGTTTTTGGACGTCCACTACGCGGTTCATCTTCAATGCTTGTACGACCACGTTTAAATTCAGCAACCCAATTTTTTACTGTTGCATATGAAGGAGCACTTTCACCTAACACATTCACCATATCATTATGAATTTCTTGTCCCGATTAACCTTTTTTATGTAAATATTTAATGACACCACGCATTTCTAATTTTTCCATTGTAAAAAAATCGCGGATGCGTCTTTTGTGAAAACCTGTTTCTATATGAAGGAGTTGCCAGATCGAAACAAGATTTAACATGTGTTCATAGCAGAGATGGAAGTTTCCAAAACACTTAACTTTTTTCTGTTTATACCGCGCTTTTTGTGCTAGGCTAAGAAGTTTCCGCACCGCCCTCGTAAGTCCACATTCTTTTTTTGTGGGCCACACTAGCCGAAAAGTCATGTAACTATGAACTTTTTTGAGGTATTAAGTGCGTTCTACGAGTAACTGCCTACCAGTACCATTACAATCATTGCCCATCCACAAAAACTATTATTTGCTAAGCTAATACCCAAAAAAGGATAGATTTCGCTCATTTACAATACCAAACAGCTTATGACTATTAGCCATCATCATGCAACATTTCAGGATGGTTTGATGGACAGACATGTCGAGAACGTCGTAAAATTTTACGACGATCAAGAATATGTATACTTTATATGGTCGCAAATCAATATTTTGTGGATTTACAAACGAAATGACAAATGTAATACACCATCAACTCTTCGTCACAAATTCAATTATAACTTTAATTGTACGTTTTGAGGTACCATAGGTCAAATTCAAAAATTCTGAATTGTATAAGTGTACTAGTGTACACCGCAACGCGTTTTTTTTGCTAAACTCTGTTTTGCGAGTGATTTTCAGAAGACTATACGAAGATTTCTGGGATTTTGTTTGAACTCTGTAACTTTTTGTCGATCCCTCTGATTCTTTGTTGTATTTCATGGCTGACATCATTTTCTGTGCAAATTCATTAACATTAACAGTAGATTAGGGATGCTCGCTTTTCAGAGAATTTTTGGAATTTTAACTCTCTGGTTAATAATAAGCACCTTCACAAACCCTTTATTAATGTTTGCCTTTAATTAAAACCACGACACTTAAAGGTTTACAATGTTTATTAAATAAAGAGTTATTCACAAAATATTACTGAGTGGACTGTATGTCTTATTCGTTGAAGCACAAGATGTGAACTGATTTGAATGTTGTAATAGAAAATATAGACTAGTGTCAAATAGAAATGATGTATGAATAGAGATGAGTATTGATGTAAGGAAAATAGGGATGTGCAATAAAAGTACAGAAAAAGGGTAAACTAATGTAATTAAATGAAATGTGTACTTATTAACTAAATAAATATGAGTATGGAATGCGTTCCTAAACATCCCGGGCGGCCCTGAAACAACGTTTCAGCATATTGGTAGTTTCACGAGTTTGCTTATTGGCCTGGTCATCTCCCCATGTGATGTACGAAGCTTGACTACTCTGATTAGTCCATCCTTGCCGGGAAATGTTTCGATGATTCGTCCTGTAATCCAAGTTGCGGGGGGAATATTGTCTTCCTTTACTATGACTAGATCGTTTACATTAAGATTTGGATTAACCTTAGCCCATTGTGGGCGTTGTTGAAGTGATGTCAAATATTCTTGGCTCCATCTCTTCCAGTATCCTTGATACATTGACTGGACATGCTGCCAGTAATCTAAACGGTTGATATTGATGTGGGTTAGGTTACCTTCAGGTACCGTAGTTGTCGGTCGACCAATAAGAAAATGTGATGGAGACAAGTAATCCATTTGTGTATCCGAATTCGCTGTCAAAGGCCTTGAGTTGACCACAGCTTCAATTTGCGCAAGCAAAGTGCGCATTTGCTCAAATGTCAGGACAGTAGCTCCCACGACGCGCCTCAAATGCAACTTAACAGAGCGTACTGCTGACTCCCATATACCTCCCCAGTGAGGTGAGTACGGCGGTATAAAATTCCACTTGATGCCCTCTTTGGCCAGAGCATACATAACTGCGATGTTGTGTTCTTCAGACTGCAGTTGTTGGTACATTTCGTCGAGTTTGCGCTTGCCGCCTACAAAGTTCTTACCGTTGTCGCTGTAAAGTGCTGAACATTTACCGCGGCGTGCCATAAATATGCGTAGAGCTGATAGGAAAGAGTCTGTACTCAAATCCGAAACCAATTCAAGATGGATTGCTGATGTGACCATACATACGAATAAACATATGTAGCCCTTTGAAGTCTTTGCGTTGCGACCCTTGTGAAGCCTCAGTGTGAATGGGCCTGCATAATCACAGCCTGCGTTCTCGAAGGGATATGATTGTTGAACTCTAACTGATGGAAGATCCGCCATTCTTTGTTCCATGTTCTGACGGGAATGGCGAAAGCATTTCAAGCAATCATGTGTTATCTGTCGTATCAAATTTCTAGCACCAATAATCCAATATCGTTGTCGCATTATCACAAACATCGATGATACCCCAGGATGAAGGTTGTTGGTATGTTCTTCTCGAAGAAGCATTTTTGTCACTGCGTGATTCTTGGGTAGAATTACCGGGTGTTTGGTCTCATTTGGTAAATCTGCTCTTCCTATTCGTCCACCAACGCGAAGAAGTCCCTTATCGTCCATATAGGGAGAAAGTTTCCATAATTTTGACTTCTTTGGAAGTGCAGTATTTCGTTTTAGGCATGTAATTTCTTCGCGAAAGCATTCTTGAGCAATAATTAGGCATTTAGTTCTAGCGTCGTTAATTTCCTGGTATGTCAAGTGTGTAAATTCAGGTTTACTTTTCGTCCTTATCGCAGTTACAAATCGAATTACGTATGCTGTTACACGTAATAATTTGAACCATGATGATGTTCTGTTTATTAAATTTTCCAGAGGACGCTCTGGAATGTCAGCCGAAGATAATAACGTCGTCGGGTTATTTTTTAGTTCAAACTGAACCAAATCATCTTCTTCTGAGCATAGAGCGGTACTGAGTTCATTGTCTTTGAACTCCTGTGCATTTGTCAGCCACGTAGGTCCCTTCCACCACAAATCAAAATCTATCAATTGTTCTGCCATGATTCCGCGTGATGCACAATCTGCTGGGTTCTGCTTGGAGCGCACGTGATTCCATATGTTTCGAGGAAGTGTGTCTAATATTTCCGAAGTACGATTAGCCACGAAAGTCTTGAGTTTTATCGGCTGAATGGCTAACCAAGATAGTACGATCGTAGAATCGCACCATGCGAAGAGTTTAAGAAGATTCCCGTTTGCAAGATCCGTAACGACAGCCTTCATAAGTCTAGTCAGTAGCAAAGCCCCACACAATTCCAATCTTGGCAATGAGATTTGCTTCAACGGCGCTACACGTGTTTTAGATGCAATAAGAGAAACGTGTATATGACCCTTGTCATCCCTGGAGCGGCAATATACGACGGCTGAGTAGGCCTTCGTCGACGCGTCGCAAAAGCCATGTAATTGTATCTCACCAGAATGTACAACAAAACGACTTACGTTTAACTGATCAAGTCTGAAGAGATCGTTCCGATATCTGCGCCAAAGCTCCGCAACGTTCTGTGGAAGCGGATCGTCCCAAGTCAAATTTTGCAACCATAAGTCCTGAAACAGGATTTTAAACTTAACAACAACAGGTGACACTAGACCAAGTGGATCGAAGATTCGAGCGACATCAGAAAGAACTCTGCGCTTAGTTGCGTGTTCACAGTCATCAAGCTTGACCTTGTATTGTATAATATCATTTTCCGAGTTCCAATAAATTCCGAGTACTTTTGCAGAGTCTTTGTCGTCATGATTTAAAAAGTTAAGTTCGCTGTTATTCGTAAATTTTGTTTCTTTTAAAAAGATTGAGTTGGACACCCATTTGCTCAGTTCTATTCCACACAAGGAAAGAACATCAATTAGTTCATCGCGGTAACGAAGTAGTTCAGCTTCGGAAGAAGCGCCTGTCACGACATCGTCGACATAAAAATCTTCCATTAAAATTCTGGATGCATTTGGATGTGACTCCTTATGATCCCTAGCGATTTGCTCTAAAACCCTTACAGCTAAAAAGGGTGCCGATGCTGTACCGTAAGTCACAGTACAGAGTTGGAAATGTCTGAGTTGTTCTTCTGAGCCTTCTCGCCATAATATTCGCTGAAAGTTACGATGATTTTCTGATACCCAGACATGGCGAAACATTTTGACTATGTCTGCGGCAAAAACAAATCGGTGAAAACGAAAGCGTAAACAAACTGCGAAAAGATTTCTTTGTATCGGTGAACCTATGTGTAGTCGGCTATTCAATGATGCTCCCTCTGAGTCCGAAAATGATCCATCGAAGACAACACGTAGCTTCTTGCCAATAATCGGGTGGTGCGGTAGATAAAAGACTCTGCCGTCCGACACTTCAATTTCATGCGATGGAAGTTCGCGCATGTGTCCTAAATTGTTGTATTCCCTCATGAAATTGATGTATTGCTGCTTCAAAATTAAATTTCTTGATAAGCGTCTTTCAGTCGAATGGAAACGCGTTAGAGCGCCTTTGTACGTGTCGGCAAATGTCACGTCCTTATCATTAAATGGTAGCTCAACAATATATTTCCCGCTACTGTCCCTAAGATGCGTATTCGTAAAATGTTCCTCTGCCATGACTGATGACTCGTCTCCTGAATGTGTTCCTGGGCATTCTTCAACTTCCCAAAAAGCACGTAATGACCTGTCAATGTCTACTAAAGACACCAAAGCTGCAGCTGAATTCTGTTCTGTAGAAAGCACGGATGTTACAACCCATCCAAACATTGAAGAAACAGCTATGGTATTTCCGTGTTGATCGCGTATTCTGTCGAATGTAAATATATCCCAGACATACCCTGCGCCAAGTAAAATGTCTACTTCCGATGATTTGTAAAATGCAGGATCTGCGAGGGTAACATTATCAAATTTACGTAAGAGATCTGCATGGAGGGAAGTTTTCGGTATCGATGATGAAATCCTATTCAAAACATGAACTTCTGCGTCTATTGATCTATCAGAAACTCTTGATCTTATATGAATATTTCCGTACCCGTTGGTTGTGTCTGCCTTTACCGATGAAATTCCTGTCAGTGCAATCCGGGAAGGCTGTCGTCTTATTCCAAGTCGTTTGATGCAACTTTCAGTAATATAGGAGAGCTCCGAAGCAGTGTCAAGAAGTACACGACAATGCACTAAATTACCCTGATGATCCCGAACTCTTACAACTGCCGTCGGCAAAATATGATTAAAACATTGACCTGACTGAGAACTAGCAGTAAAAGATCCAGACGAGGAATTAGGTTGAATATTCATAGCCCTGGGCACGGACGTCAATGCAGGTGTTCTCAAGGATTCAGTTTTATTTCCTGTCATAGACACTGATAACGGATGAGTCAAAGTATGATGTTTTCGTTTACATGTTCTGCATCGATTGTCTGACTTACAATCGTACGACGAATGACCCTTACTCAAGCAATTAAAGCATAAATTGTTGACTTTAACAAATGAACGACGTTGATCGATTGTCAAGGACAAAAATTGAGGACACTTCATTAAGACATGATCACAAGCGTTACACTTATAACATGACTTTGGATTGTTCGTTGTGACCATTGTTGTAGATGTATGTTGTCTACCTATTAAATGTTTAGATTTCTTAGAGCCAAGCTCAAGCTCTTCACAACGCTGATCTAAAAACTTCATAAACATATCCACTGTCGGTTCATTTTCATCTCGACTATTCTCAAACCACCTTCTACGCGTGTCAGGATCCAATTTGTTGTTCAAAAGATAAATCACCCATGGATCACGACCATTTTGACTAATTGCATTTAAACCTCGTATAACCTCATGCGTAACGTCGGATATTTTCCGTAGAGCAATAGCGTCTTCCTCTTTTACAGGTTTCAATGACATAAATGTTTCAATATACGACGTGACTATATGACGTGGTCTGTCAAAACGTTCTACCAGTCTCTCCCATGCTGCGGTGTACGAAGAGTCTGATACCTGCATATGCTTAATAAGCTTTGCAGCATCATCTTTTAATAAAGAACTTAAATAATGAAATTTCTGTGTATTAGATAAATCAGTTTTTGAATCAATGGCTGACACAAATAAGTCTTTAAATGCCGGCCAGTCTTTGTAGTTTCCAGTGAACGGTTCAATTCGTATCTTTGGCAATTCACTCCTATACGTGCTAGGACCCTCAGCCACTCGTTGAAGCAATGTTGATTGTTGATCCGCAAAACGCGAAAATGCTTCATTCAATTCTGGCGTTGATTCCCTAGGACCCATAGAATCTCTCAGTGTCTCAAGCTTTCCTTTCGTCGCAACATACTTCTCTTCGTATGAGTAAAAGAAACTCTCCGGATCTACATATCCCTCAATGGTATTGAAGGAACACAATTGAGAAGTACATTGTTCAAACTTCTCCCAAGCAGCATCTAATCTGGCAATACGTGTAATAATTTCACGAACTGTCGTATTGTCCGGCGGTTCGGAAGCAAATGTAAATGCTCTACTAAGAGACCCCTTCAACACAGTCAACCTCTTTAGAATTACGTTCATTTCTTGAGCCATTTCTTAGGTAAATCAAAATGTACTTACAGTAATCAGCAATCAATTTTTCTCGAGTGTCACCCAAATTGAAATTCACAGCAACAGTAAATTTTTGAATCAGTTACAATGTATGTTGCACCAAATGTTCCAATGTTAGTTATATGTTCAACTATGTATGTTCATATACTTATATGTATGTTCATATATGTATAAGTATATATGTATGTTCATATATGTCTTTCAAATACGCAAGCCACTTTCTTATGTACGGCACACAATAAGTTTGTTGCCAGCCAAAGGTATTTTTACTATTGTTGAAATGTAACAATAGTATAATTGCCAAATTTTGAATTGAAAATATAGTTGTTGCAACTATTTAAACATGGTTGGTGCAGCATAAGTATTGTTGTTAAAAATATAAGTATTGTTGTTTAAAAAACGTTAACAATAATATGATTACGGCAATCATACAGTATGGTTGCGACTATGAACATAACAAAACAGGTTTTATAGAGCATGTACGTGTGTGCGTAATTTTTTTTTATATGTGACGCGCAAAATAGAAAGGGACCTAAGGTTAAAACCCAGTTTAGTTCAGGAGAGCCATTTTTAAAGATTAGGTCCCTTTCTATTTGCGCTTAGAATCGTCGACTTCTCTTTCATAAAACACGCATATCTCTGGTAGGGATCACTTTTGGGGCATGGGATCGGTCTCAATCGCTGCTCAGATGTTGTCCACATCCAAAAAAGAAAAAAAAAATAAAATTGATTTTTTTACCCTTAGGTCCCTTTCTCTATGCGCTGTCACATATACCAAATTTATAAAAAATAAAAACAACCGGAAGGTAATTCGAGGGATTTTTATTGTGTTTACTTTGTTCGGTGAAATACTCTACTATCGACTGGTTCTCGTTTATTTAAAATCTGCCTGCACTTAAGTATATAGCCATTGATCATGGTTTAATCACATTCTTGGGTAACTTGGGTCTACGGATGGTGAAGTAGCATTCACCCCTGCTGGCATCTAAAAGTATTTTCGACTGCAGTATATTTTTGTTGAGTATATTTGAGTATATTTTTGTTTCTTGAATGATATATTGAATAAATACACGGTCTCAAATCTGAATATGAACTAATTGTAATGCAATTTAAAATAACTTGCTTGATAAAAATCTCTATTTTTAAGTAACAACATTACCCAATCCTAATAGATAGTTTTGGGGATCATAGTATGGTTTAGTGTGAATCATACTATGGTTGTGAGGATTAAATATGGTTGTATAAGAAACTTAATATGGTTGTGAGGATCATAATATGATTGTGGAGATAATAGTATGGTTGAGTATGAATCATACTATTGTTGTTGGGATAATAGTATGGTTGTGGATATCATAGTATGGTTGATTGTGAATCATAATATGGTTATGGTTATCGTAGTATGGTTATGTGTGAATCATACTATTGTTGTGAGGATCATAATATTGTTGTGCCTCAACCATTTACGCAACAATAGTATGATCCTCCTCGAATATTGTCACCCCAACCATACTTTTTTCTGCGTGTAAGCGTCTACAGTACACTTTTTACGTACACTTTTTATTTTGCCTTTGAGAGCCCACATTGTATCGGTAGGGCTCAGATATAGTTTACGGATATAGCTCTTTTTTTTCTTTTTCAGGGCGTTACAAAATTTAGTTTCGAAAAAAAATGTGTTCAACATTTATTTCCGCTAGCCATGTCCCCAGTTTAAAAAAATCATGATGCAAAATGGAGAAAGGTTTAGCCATCCTTGAAGAAATTGTGATACCAAGAAATATTTATAACATTATTTTATGTTTTTACTAAGTTATGTCGCTTCGGTAATAAGAAACGTGTACCTAGACTTGTACATCCTTAGCTTTAAATCTAAAAAAACCCACACAAAAAGACTAGCGCACAACTTTTATCTTTATTTTACTGTATTGAGTGAGAATCATCTAATTTGTTTTAATATAATATATATAAGTAACAAAACAAATGAACCTGAGTTAACTTATACGAGGGTTGCTATTTATATTTTGGGGTCCTGACAATACAAGTGTTCCCAGATGCAAACTGGAACTTACATTGGAAACTTTAAAATAACTTCACTCAGAACGTTTTGTCATTTGAGGGCGAATTGTTTTTTTTACAGTGTTTTCAGTCAAAAAATAGAATTATCCCGTGAACATTTTCGTGCGATGATTTTTTACGATTTTCGGCGTGCGTTATCGAGACAAGAGTGTTCAAATCAACTTGTTTCGGCTTTTGACGCTGAAGAACCGTCAAAAACTACTGTTAATCGCTGGTATCAAGAGTTCAGTTTCGAACGCCGTTGGCTCCAGGATGAATTTCGTTAAGGACGTCCAACTTCGGTCACTTTGCCAGAAACCATTGATGATTAAGGATGACCGACATGTACGTAACATACCGTGAGATTGAGGCATCCTTGGGCATTAGTCCGACAAGCATCAATAAGATATTGCATGTTCATTTGGCCGTGAAAAAAGTTTGTTCTCGTTGGATCGCACATAATTTGACAAATGCTCAAAATAAGGGCTCGTATGGATTAATGCAAAGAGATGTTAAAAAAGAATAACTGCGGTAGCTCAAAGGCAGTGTATAACATTGTCACAGGTGACGAATCGTGGATCTATGCATATGAACCCGAAACAAAACGGCAATCGACCGTATGGGTCTTTCAAGACGAGCCAAATCCAACAAAAGTTGTTCGTGGAAGAAGTACATCGAAGCAAGTGATTGCGTTTTTTTCGGTATAACCGGCCATGTTGCCACAGTGACTTTAGTGGAACGTAGGACGATCAATTCTGAGTGGTATACATCCCCCTCTTTGCCAGCAGTGTTCGAAGAAATGAGGAAAGATAATAAGAGAAGACGGATCGTTTTGCATCACGACACTGCGAGCTCTCACACATCAGCTGAAACGATGAGCTATTTGACCACACAAGATGTCGAATTGATGGGCCATCCACCGTACAGCCCTGATTTGGCACCCAATGACTTCTTATTCCCTAGCATCAAGAAAAAATACGTGGTCAACGTTTTTCATCGCCCGAAGCAGCTGTTGAAGCGTTCAAAAATCATGTTTTGGAGATGTCTCAATTGGAGTGGAAAAAGTGATTCGAAAATTGGTTTGTGCGCATGCAAAATGTGTTGATGATCTTAATGGAGAACATTTGGAAGAACAATAAAACCATTTCCAATGATAAATTATTGTGTTTTTATTGCCGGACCCTTAATATAAATAGCAACCCTTGTATCCTCTCCAATTGTTGTAGTGTGGACATCTATTAAAATAAGCCAAATGTGTTGACTACGATTATCAAAATGTACCACTGAATCTCTAGTTTCACTGTATTCATATGATCCCAGAAGAACTAAACGCAGAGAATAGATATGATTACTATATGGTCACGGCAATAATAATATGTTTTCCGCAATGAAAGTATGTTCGTCGCAGCCATAGTATTATTTTTGAATTAAATTTGACAATAGTATGTTTTTTCCGCAATATTAATATTGTTGAAATGCAACAATATTATTGTTGCCAAATTAAAAAAACGGAAAATGGTTGTAGTTAAAATATAAATATGGTTGGTGCAACAAAAGTGTTGTTTTTTGGGTTTTATGTCAGTTATAATATGATTACGACAATCATACTGTACGATTGTAAATTGTCTTCATTTGTATATGTGACAGCGCATAGAGAAAGGGACCTAAGGCTAAAAACCAGTTTTGTTCAGGAGAGCCATTTTTAAGATTTAAATACGTGTATCTTTGGTGCACCATCACTTTCATAAAACGCGCATATCTCTGGGAGGGAACACTTTTGGGGCGTGGGATCGGTCTCATACGATGCTCAGATGTTGTCCACATCGAAAAAAAGTGCAAATTGTATTTTTTACCCTTAGTTCCCTTTCTCTATGCGCTGTCACATATGCTTTTAAGAACAATGTAATTGTTACGGTTCTAATGCAATAATAGTCCTTTTAATATGGAAATTTAAATTCTTCGAACAAACTGCTTTGGCTTTGTTTAACTGAAATATTTTTAATAAAAACACTTTGGTTTTTTAATTATAAACTGATTTTTTTACTGTTAAAAAATCACTCCTTTTATTTCGAATTTAATGTATTTTTAAATAATTTTCATATTTAAATCTATTGTTGACAACTTAACCCAATTCTAATAAAAGTTTTTGGGGATCATATTAAAATTGTGTGTGATCATACTATGGTTGTAGGGATCATAACATGGTTACGTGTGAATTATACTATAGTTGCGTGGATCATTATATGGTTGTATGTAAAACATACTATGGTTGTGAGGATCAAAATATGGTTGTGGAGATCATATTATGGTTGAGTGTAAATCATACTGTGGTTGTGGGGATCATAGTATGGTTATGAGGATCATAGTATGGTTGTATTTAGAACATACTATTGTTGTAAGGATCATTATATTAATGTGCAACAATCATCTACACAACAATAGTATGATGCTCTCTGAATATTGTTATCCCAACCATACTTTTTTTTACGTGTGCATAGTCAAAAGTGTTATCATTGATTTAAAATTCCCAATGTAGACAACAGTTATGACAAGAAGTAGTGAATCACTGGTTCCAATGTGCAATGACAAGCACATGTTAAATGTCTAGCAGAAGCCTCTTAACAATTCCCTGTTCCAGAACCAACCATGGACTATCCAGCCGGATTCTGCGCCGGCCCATAAGGCTAAAACGTCCCAGGCCTGGCTTCGAAACAATTTGGCAGCGTTCATTTCCTCTGTAGAATGGCCCTCAGGCAGTCCAGATTTGAGCCCATTCGATTACAAATTGTGGATGGTTTTAGAGGACAAGGTCTGATACCCCAACATTGGATCTCTTAACTCTTTCAGCGGCAAAGATTCAAGAACAATTTTACCCCCTTATGTAGCAGAGAAATTTTTTTTTTTTTATTAAATTAAATGTTTTTATTTTAATAAAAAATGATCAAAACTTAAAAAAAATTCAGAAAAAATTCTTATATGATTTATATATTTGTTAAAAATAATATTTTATAGTGGTTCAATTTATGGACCACAGCCACTTGAACTACTTTTATGGTAATCTTGGAAGCATGTTTTATTCTTTGATAAACCCATACTTTATATCCTCTTTTGATGGGTTTTTTTGGCATATATTGCTTCAGAGTACTTCGCCCTTTGAATTTGATCATTGATTCATCGATAGCAATTTCCATTGATGGATTCAAGCACTTTTTAAAATTTTCAGCTAAGGCAGTCAAAAGGGGACGAATTTTATAAAGTTTATCAAACGATACGTCTCCTCTTTTTGGCATTATTGAATTATCGTTGATATGAATATTTGATAGTAAAAACCCGAACCGCTTCAAACTCATAATTCGAGGAATAAAAGTATCTTGTAACATTGGGTTACTTGACCAGTAATCCTTGTAGGATGGATATTTTTTGATTCCCATTAGTAAATTTATTGCCAGAAATGCACGCATTTCTTTAGCATCAGTAGCAATGTAATATCTACCACTTGATATACGTTGTTGCTCGCAGTAAAGATTTGTTTCGAATACTAAGTGATCTACAATGTCTTCTGTCAACAACAGATTAAAAAAATTCAAGGGTGTTTTGTCTGCAACTGACCGAACATGGTCAGTCAAACCTGTGTCACTGGTAAACTGTGAAGCTGGAACAGTTTTTGTAACTTTATCCCACTTAGGTGAACCTACGATCGCATTTTCACATTTATTATCTCTATTCGAATATAATAATGTGGAAAGTGGCATGTCGTCATCAGCATCAAATCCATCATATACGATATTAGGTGAATGTAGACCATCTTCAATTTCACTTCCATTTGATTCAGAATCACTGGGAATTTCTGCGCATTCAACAGTGAGATCATTCATGTCTTCCAGAAGTTCACATATTTCTGCATCATTTAGGTGTTGATGTGGCTGATTCATATTTCCTTTACAAATAATAAGCAAAAAAATTTCCAATGAAAAAAATACCTTACGTCGTGATGGTTCAATATAAGTACCACAACAAAATACACTACCAGCAATAATTATGTTGTAATATTATTTCCAAAACATGAAATTACTTACCTTAGCAATATATCTGTCCAGAAAACATCAATTTTTATAATTATTATACAGAAAACTATTTTTTCTTAACTTTTTTCAATAACCATCCACTGCGTTGCACAAAAGTTGCTTCACTGACCATAAAATGTACATAAAATACGCAATTTGCACAAAACGAAAATTTCTCTGAGAACATTATTGCTTTATTGTCCCGTTATGAAGAGCGGTTCAATTTTTAAACCTTTGAGACTTAAGTGATAACGTAAAACATATGTGGTACGAAAAATGTACCACCGTCGCGAAAAATATGGAAAATATATGGTACAAAAATTAAACCAATGCCGCCGAAAGAGTTAAGACTGTTTTGGTTCGAGCTGTGGCGAATTTTCCAATGGACGAGGTTCGTGCAGCTATTGACGATTGGCCAGTGCGACTTAAGGCGTGTGTAAATGCAAAAGGCGGGCATTTCGAATAAGTAGATTCTTTTTGGATACAATATTTGGTCCAAAAACATTCAGTACTTTTTATTTTACAGCATAAAACGTGTGTAACAGTATTTATGTCCCTACTAAGTATTGTGTTAAAATGGATAAAAGGGCCTGGCCTTTAATATACTCGTACTGATGTTATGATAGCAGTTAGTATATATAATGTTAATATGAAAACAAGCACTCTGATAGAAAAGAGGTTGGTACCACGCCTTTTTAACAAAATTTTCATACTGTACCTTAATACATGATGGACGGACGAACTTAATTTGTCCACTAGTTTATTCTTACTAGCTATTTAAACGGAGCTATTTATTTGTGCAAATCGGCCTTCTAATAATAAACTTAGTTGGATAGAAATAAGCTGCGATGTACACCTGTAGGGGCTTTACATAGTCCTGCATACCCCCGCTTTCATACCACGTCGGTTAATATCTTCCTCCATACATACGTTTACATTTCATTAATTTTTAGAAGGATTTGTAATTTTCATTAGCTTACTTCTGATATTCAATATAGAGGCAAGCGTGTACGAAAAACAAAACGAAAACAGAAGACATGAGAGAAAGGAACAACAAATAACCATTAAAATCCTTAGGATAGTATCTAACGAGACTTACTAGCCAGGACGTACGTACGTACGTATAGCCCAACTTGATGAATAAATGCATGAACATACCAGTGTGTATGTGTGTGTTTTTATGAACATTGATACACGGGAGTGTGTGTGCGTTTGGTTGGACAGACACACGGACATACGTTTGTTTGTATGTATTTGTGTATATAAAAGTGACCATAAAAAGCAACATAAACTTCGAATCAAAAAAGACCGTTTCCAACGAAACGACGGCAAACATTTTACGAAAATGAAGTGAAACGAACAAAATCAACAACTGACGATTGCCATGTGTGTGGATTTAAGTGATGCCTAGGAGTGTATTAAAGCAACTCGAAGGATATTAACAAACGGACAGCTGCATAACAACAACAGCAACGACAACGACTAGAAAGCATTTGCCTTAATATTGCTGAAACAGAAGTCATACGGAAACGGAGGGCAAAGCATGTGTGAAAAATTGCTTGCACAAGATTGTTCACATCGAAACGCCACTTGAGAGGGTCGGGTCAATAGTGTTTGGGGGCAAAAGGGTGTTCTATAACACGTGAATACGCGATAGATAATTCATAGGCTCTCTTGCTAAAGAACCCGAAACTCATTCGCTTCAGCGTATTACTCCCATTGTTATGAGGGGAACACTAGTGTAGGGGCTAACGTGTATGATCGAATGATCCTTTTAAATTTAGTTAATATTGGGGCCAAAATATTTTATACGTACCTAATTTTTTTCTTTTTGCTCGAAAAGTTTACGAAAAACTTCTTAATGATATGTGGCCCGGCCTATGAAAAGGTGGCTTATGACTCAAAAATAGAAACTGAAGATATGCATTGTTTATCTTTAACAGCTGTTTCTCGCAATTTCTTTTTTGAGTGCGGCATAAGCCACCTTTTCATAGGCCGGGTCACATATTATGACATTTTGCTACATTTGCGCATAAGTCGAACAAAGTAAATACAGTAATTCGATTTTTGGAACCACCGTTATGGGCGAAATATTGGTGTTGATCGGTACCTGATGCACGTTTTGAAGAACATTTTCATACATTTTTCCCTCCAAAGCAAAGCACACATGCAAACGCGATTATTTTATTTACAGGGTGGGGGCGGTAATTGCTTTTTTGGAAATGAAATAAAAAAAATATGAACCTTAGAAAAATTTATTTAATATTTTAATTATATTAAACAGAAAGGGAATTTGTAAATTACAAGGTGTTATATAGTGTATCTTGCAATTATCGACCTTCGCTTTCCAATACTGTGGCATACGTTTTCTGAAGTTTTCATGAACTTTAAGAAGCATGTCTCCTGGTATTCTGCCAATTTCAGCCTCAATACTGTAATTTTGGTCTTCCAAGTTGTTGGGACAGTTGATATACACCTTCGACTTCAGTCAACCCCAAAGGAAACCATCGCATGGGGCTAAGTCTGGTGAGCGTGCCGTCCCGTTCACATCACCCCTAAGAGATAAGCCGTCCGAGAAACAATTCATGGTAACCCTCAAACAATTCATGGTAACCCTCGCTGGTGTGCAGTGGCACCATCCTGTTTAAACTATGTTTCCTCTAATTGCGTTGCCTCAAGAGCCGGCTGAAAAAAAAGTCTGGAAATGCCAAGAGCAAGTGATTTCTACCGAGCAGAGCGTTTCGGAGATTGCAGTACCGCTGGCCTAACTCTCTCGATGTTTTGTGATGTTGTAATCCTTCTCTCAGGTCCCCTTCGTGCACATCACAACTCCCTGCTGTTCTCAATGAAGTTACCCAATTTACAATTGATAGCCGTTCAGGAACAAGCACGCTGCACTCACGCAGAGAAAAAATATGGTTACTATATGGTCACGGCAACAATAGTTTGTTCTCTGCAATAAAAGTATGGTCGTCGCAACCATAGTATTGTTTTTGGAGTTTCATTTTGACAATAGTATGATTGCGGCAATATTAATATTGTTGAAATGTAAGAAAAGTATTATTGTCAAATTTAGAAATGAAAACTTGGTGGTAGCAACAATATAAATATGGTTGGTGGGACAAAACTATTGTTTTCATGGGTTTTACGTTAACAATAATATAATAACGGCAATCATTCCGGCAAAATGGTATTTTTTTTAATTTGACAAAGTTATTTTTGCGAATCTAACGCAATAATAGTACTTTTTATATGTAAATTAATTTTTTTAAAACAAACTACGGATTAGTATAACTGAAATGTTTTCAATAAATGCATTTTTTTACTCTTAAATAAATCACTCCTATTATTAAGAGTTTAATGTATTTTGACAAAACTAAATAAAAATCTCTATTGTTGAATAACAACTTCACAAAAAATTTTTGGGGATTATAGTATGATTGTGTGTAAGTCATACCATGGTTATGAGGGTCATACTATGGTTGAGTGTGAATAATAATATGGTTGTGGGGATCTTAGTATGGTTGTGTGTGAATAATCCTATTGTTGCGAGAACCATAATATTGTTGTGGGGATCATAGTATGGTTTTGTGTGAATCATACTATTGTTGTGATGATTATAATATTGTTGTGCCACAACCATATAACCAACAATAGTATGATGCTCTTCGAATATTGTTACCACAACCATACTTTTTTTCTGCGTGCTGCAATGATCGAGCGCGCATTTGAAAAATGCAAAAAAGCAAAAACCGCGCTTCACCCTGTATTTAAAACAATTTAGAGTTTTTAAAAAATATAAATTTTTAGGCTTAGTTATAGTCAGATTTGAAACCATGTTTCATTTGAACATTTGTTTAAAGAGTAACTAAAAGTTATTCAGAAGGCAGTCCAAAAGACTTTAACTTCCAATCAGGGATGACTGAATTTTCGAAGATGATGAAGTTGCGCTTAACAACTAAATTAATTTTTAGTCTCTTTTTAAACAAATGTTCAAAAGAAAAAGGTCTCTAATCTGACTATTAACTAAACTATAACAGGTTTCATAGACCAACGATACATCAAAACAGTAGAAAACATTAAAAAAGTATATAATTTTTAAAAAAAAAAATTAATGGTATAAATTTTAATTTGACTTCACTTTAAATCTATCGTTGTGTTCTCTTTCATTTCGTAAAAATTGTTTGGTTTGCTGCAAAACCGCAAATTTTTTAGTAAAGCCGCCAATTTTTTTCCCCCATTTCTTTGAACAAAACTTTTATATTTTTTTTACATATTAAACATTTTGACTCCTTGTCCTTGCTTTATGAAAATACAAAATACGAAATTTTGTCAAAATTGATTTGGAATTACACTGGAGAAAAGCAGATTTTTCTAAACTTTTATCGAAATAAATGCATACCCAAAATTGTTGTAGTCATATCCAGTACATTTTTAGCCCATTTTGTGGGTATTCTGCTCTAAAAGCAACAAATAGAACCAGATGCTGGTAAAATTTTGCATAACACACTACCTTCGACAATTAATACTCTCTAGTGAAATTAAATCTTATCGGTCCATGTTATCGAGTAGTTCCCATACAAAGGTGCTTCCTGACTTGAAGCCGTCGTCCTAATTAGCGTAGTATGTTACAAGCAATCAGCCATACTGTTCTCAACACTATTAATATTGGCCCTTTGGTCCATGATGTTCTGTCGCTCTTCAAACCACATTTTACAACCGATATGGTTCAAAGTTAGCAGCCACACTCTGCGGGAGATCGTAAAATTGGTGTTGGTTAAATTGGACCGTATTCGTCAAGGTTTTTGTATAGCCTCAATACAATAACTATTGGTGACAGTGACAACAGTATAATCGCGGCAGCGTCAATATTGTTAAACTAAAAAGGATTACGGCCAAATTTATAAACAAAAATATGATTGGTGCGACAAAAGTATTGTTTTGGGTTCTATGTTAACAATATTAGGATAACGACAATCATACCGTATGATGGTAATTTTTTATTAATTTGAATATAGTTTTTAAAACAATGTAACTGTTACGATTCCTACGCATTAATAGTACTTTTTATCTGTAAATTAAAATTTCTTTAAACAAACTGCTATCTGTAAATTAAAATTTCTTTAAACAAACTGCTTAGAATTTGTATAACTAAAATATTTTTCTTAAAATATTAAAACAAACTTACGTTTTTTAAATTGTTATTTTTCTCTTGTTAAATAAATCTCTCCAACTATTAAAAATTTAATGTGTTTTTTTTATAATTTACTTAACTAGAATTTCTATTGTTGAATAACAACATAGCCCAATCCTAATAAATAATTTTGGGGATCAAAATTATTTATTTTATAAATCTTCTATTCGTGTATATGAAACATAATATGGTTGTGAGGATTATACTATTTTTATATGTGAAACACATGGTTGTTTGGGTCATACTATAGTTCTGAGGATTATACTATTGTTGTAAGAATCATACTGTGGTTGCACGTGAAACATACTATGGTTGTGAAGATCATAATATGGCTGTGGGGATCCTAGTATGCTTGATTTTGAATCATAATATGGTTGTTGGGATCATAGTATGGTTGAGTGGGTTGGTTACTGTGGTTGAGCGTGAATCCTACTATGGTTGTGGGGATCATAGTATTGTTGTGTGTGAATCTTACTATGATTGTGAGGATCATACCTAGTAGGGTCATAAACACTGTTACAACATTGAACACACCCATTTCAATAGTAGAACTGAACAAACCCCGTTAATGTCATATGGGTTTTGAAAGCTAACCTCAATAGCGTTAGTCTGTAACGGGATTTTAAAATTGTTTCAACTTTCATCATGGAGTGGTCAGATAATGAGAGCCGTATCACTGTAATAGCGCTTTTAAAGTGTGAAATGAAAAAAGCGTTATTTTCAAACCGCTCCGGCCACTAGGGATTAACCGCATGTTCGTCTACCGATGCATAAACCTGTTTGAGGAGACTGGAGATGTAAAAGACCGCCACCGGTCAGGCCGCTCACGCTCTGTTCGAACACCGCATGTCATCAAAGCCGTTAAATCAAGAATTCACAGAGTCCGCTCCGAAAACAGATAAACAAGGCCCGTGAGATGAATATCACGCAAAAGTCCATGAGTCAAAACATTAAAAAAAAAACGTTGACCGATGTTGGATGTAATATTTAGATCTAAAAACATAACATAACATCATAACATAAATCATAAAACATTAAATCTAGATTGAGAAACATAAAATCGGTTAATGATATGTGTGGGAGCTATATGTAAATCTGAATTATTTTTTTCAATTTCAGTAACATCCGTCCTTGTCCGAAAAACTAACTTGTGCAAAATTCCATCAAGATTGGATATAATATTTTCTGGAGCTCCAAAAACATAAAATCGGTTCAATAAATGAGTGTGGAAGCTACATCTAAATCTATTCCGATTTTCCTATTCTTCATCCGATTTTCTTCATTGTTCGTCCCTTGGCCAAATTTACTTCTGCCAAATTTTAGCAATATTGTATGTAATATCGGTTGAAGGAATGTGTGTGAGAGCTATTTTTTTAGTCTGAGCAGATGTTCTTCTATATCAATACTAGTAGCTTCCGTCCTTGTTACAAAAACATTTCCTGTGCCAAATTTCATTCTGATTAGATGCAATGTGTGACTTCTAGATCTAAAATCGGGTTAAAATATGTGTGTGCGAGGTATATCTTAATCTGAACTGATTTACCTTAATTGCCTGGGTGCAGAAAACTGACTTCGACCCAATTTCACAAACTTTAGATTACAGAGCAGACGGTTCGACGGTCAGGCATCGTGAAATCGAATCAGCTGGTGATTCTGAGTCGATCTGTGCTGCTTTGATGGTTAAAAACATTTGCTCCTGTTCCACAGAGTGCTGCAGGGTTTAAAAATTAAATTTGCCCAGGAATTTTAATGTGACATGCATTTTTAGATTTTACTGCAATTAAATTTCTCACAATTCCAACTTTATCATGAAGGGACAGAATAACAATCTTACGGCTATGCAAAATAAAAATGCTAATTGGTGACACTTTCAAATTAATGTATGATATCAAAATCGGATAAAAACTGTGAGTTTGACGAACATTATAATTGTTTTCATACCCGATGTTGTCAACTTCGAAGCCGTGCTTTGTGGCACCGATTTCAAAGTGTTGATGTTAACTGGAAAGTACCTTACTTGCGCAATACTTCATTGATGTTTTTTTTACCAAAATATTTCTTCTCCAATCACTGTGCATTGCTTGAGAAATTTTTACTAAGAAGATAAAGAAAGTCTCAGTTATTTAGGTGAACCTCATGACTTTGAAAAGAAGTTATGTTAGTCTATACAAGATGAGTGTCACTTGTATACTTGTAGGCATCTGAAAGGTCTTGGCAAGACTCGAACTTATCAAATCACTTTACTGGAACTATATTTTACTCGGGTGTTTAACTAAAGATAAGATAAATAATCTTATATTTCTTTGATATACTATTCTATGTTTTCTTAAGGATCCTTTATTATGCCCATATCTCGTTTAAGTTTACCTACACCCACATAAAATCTCATTCGAAAAAGTAATTTATCTTCACCTTTTAACTTGCCAGAGATCTTTAACCATCAACATTAAGGCATCATTTACAAAAGGAATGCCCCCGCCCTAAGACTATATGCGAATATTATGTTGACATTCGACCAAAAAGCCGATGAAGGATATCTATCCATCATCTATTGTTAAATGGATTTAATCATTCATCAATGATAGCACTTTGATTGATGTAGAAAGTGAATTGAAATAAATGCTATTTTAAATGTCATTTTAACAATAGACTTGAATGTACTTTTAAATCACATTTTACAATGAGCGTAAAACGATGAGAGTTTCTGTTGGGTGAAGAACGAAAGCACTTTAGAGAAGACATCAATACACGCTATGCTACTTCAATAATACTGGAATATATTGCTGTCTTATACTGTACATTTTATTTTTTGTATTGAGGCTAATATTTTACTACTGCTAGCTTTTGGCATTGTCACGTAGTCTAAGGATACCTCAAGTCTGTGTTGTCATGTTCAATTTAATATGTGGCGTTCCTATAGACGATATACAGGAAGGCCAAATACGAAATATCTTTAAGTTAAACAACAGTGTGAGACATAACATTGATTGTGGCTTAAATTTAAAGCTGTTTCTACTTATATACCATTGCGTTTGAAAAATACAATACTTCAGGTCGGCGTCCCACTTGCTGATGACTCGGATCAATATTTGTTGTTTGTTTTATTTCGGCAATAGCATCTCAAATGCTTGCCTTGAGCTTGAACGAACGGTTGATTTCTTACCGTCGAAAAAGGACTTGACAGAGCCCCATATAAACCATGGTTTATATGGGGGGTTCTGGTACCAGAACGCAAAATCGAGGCGGATCGCAATATCATGTTAGTCAATACTGGCCGTGATAATGACCGATCTCGCGACTATATTAACGTCGTCAAAACATGCAACAGTTTAAGGGGAATTGTTTGTAATAAACAACAATATTCTAGCCAGACCCACCTTTCAGTATATCGATCGACGTATTATCATTCGCTGATTCTTAAAGCAGGTACGAGTAATAAAACTGCATGTCGCAATTAATGTCCGATTTTTAAGAAAAATTGTTGAAGTAAATATCTTGGACCAAGGACGGACGTTATCTAAATTGCAGATAATCGGTTCAAATTCTGATATAACTCCCACGCGCAGTTCTTCAACTGATTTTATGTTTTTAGCTCCAGACCATATACACTAAGAAAATAACCTTATATAAGTATAATTTTAACTTAACCATAAATAAACATGATTTTGAGTCTACGTTATATAAGGTTAGTTTGGACATTTTGTTAGTACATTTTTTAGTCCCTACTTAGTAGGGACATAAATACTGGTACACACGTTTTATGCTGTAAAATAAAAAGTACTGAATGTTTTTGGACCAAATATTTTTTAATATATTTATTGATGTATATTGTATCCAAAAAGAATTTACTTATTCTAAATGTCCGCCTTTTGCCTTTACACACGCTTTAAGGCGCACTGGCCAATCGTCAATAGCTGCACGAACCTCGTCCATTGGAAAATTGGTCACAGCTCGAACCAAATTAGTCTTAAGAGATCCAATGTTGGGGTATCTTTTGTGGCAAACCTTGTCCTCAAACCCGTCCACACTTTGTAATCCAATGGGTTAAAATCTGGACTGCCTGAGGGCCATTCTTCAGAGGAAATGAACGCTGGCATGTTGTTTCGAAGCTGGGGTTGGGACGTTTTAGCCTTATGGGCCGGAGCAGAATCCTGCTGGAAAATCCATGGCTGGTTTTGGAACAGGGAACTCCTTGTGAAGCCTCTTAACAACAGCTTCCAAAACGGTTCCTGGTAAACTTTGCCCGATGTCTGGACTCCTTGTTCGCAGAAATGCAGGTCAGTGACCCCATCGTAAGAGACACCCCACCAAACCCTGACTAAAGCTGGGTGATGACCCTTTTCCACCCTTGGGATCAGTTCAGATGCTTCATTAAATTTCCGCTTGTTAATTTTTTCCTGAATGGTAAAAATTTTTCATCGGTGAACAAATTTTTTCTGTGCAAGTTATCAGCGTACTTTACCAAAAGACGTTTGCATTTTTCAATCCTATTTTTTTTTAAAGCTGCAGTCAATAAATGTCTGGTACGTCGTTTGAAAGCCCCAAGTCCCAAGTCTTTTTTAATGATTCGACTCATGGACTTTTGCGTGATATTCATCTCACGGGCCATGATTTTCTGTTTTCGGATCGGATTTCTGTAAATTCTTGATTTAACGCCTTTGATGACATGAGGTGTTCGAACAGAGGGTGGGCGGTCCAACCGGTGGCGGTCTTTTACATCTCCAATCTCCTCAAACAGTTGTATGCATCGGTATACGAACATGCGCCTAATCCCTAGTGGCCGCAGCGTTTTGAAAATAACCCTTGTTTCATTTCACACTTGAAAAGCGCTATTACAGCGATACGGTTCTCATTATCTGACCACTCCATGATGAAAGTTGAAGCAATTTTAAAATCCCGTTACAGACTAACGCTATTGAGGTTAGCTCTCAAAACCCATTTGACATGAACGGGGTATGTTCAGTTGTACTGTTGAAATGGGTGTGCTCAATGTTGTAACAGTATTTATGTCCCTACTAAGTATTCTCTTCTAATGCAGGCTCTACCCTGGAAAGTTCACTGGCCAGTCCACGTTATTGGCCCAAAGTATTTTATGAACAGGGAACTAATAACCAAATTTATATCTAGAGCGAAAACGACCTTCCGTTGTAATGGCTAACCATGTTAGTCCATTTAATATATTTATCTTGCTTTGCTCCACTTTATTTTATTGTTATATTCATACATTTTGCGTATGTAAGCATCCTCTCGAACTTAATCATATATCTATTATGCAAATGGTAATTTAAATGACCATGAGGGAAAAAATTACGAAGCATATGTTGTCTTTCCCAGGAAAATATACAGGATTCATGCAAACATCCACCCAAGGGTAAATCATTTGAAGATTCAAGAATACGAGTACTCGTTTGTTGTAGAAAGCATTAAATATACTGAAATGTAAGAGCTAATATGTTTGGGTTATGTGGTAAATTAGGAATTTTATTGTTTAAATGACCAACTGTCGTAACTGACATAGTTTCGACAGTTGTGTAAAGTATATACAAAATGGTCCATGGATTTTAATGTAGATCATCGGTATACTGCGTAAATTGACTAACTCCATTTCTCAAATTTCGGTTTGAAGACATCTAATCTTAAATTATGCATCGTTTCACTTAGACGATCGCTCGCCACAATTTATGTAATTCTTGCTTAACCTTAGGGTTATCGAAATTAATTTCCTTCATTAAGAACGATAACCGATCACGAAAAATAGTTCCTTGAAACGCAATTGAATTTTTCAATGTATAACGGGTGTTTTTTTAGACGTGCGGTTTTCAATCTGTCCACACTTTTCGGAGTTGGTCTTTTTAACAGCTGTCACTTGATTTATGCTTAGTTTGGTTTGTCATTTCATAATGAATAGACATACTCCGGAACAACGTTTGCAAATCGTGAAAATTTATTACCAAAATAAAGGTTCGGTTCGAGTGACGCATCGCGCGCTGCGTCCAATATTTGGTCGACATAATCGCCCAGCAGAGTCGGTTATTCGAGCATCCATGGATCGTTTACCACCACGTTTACTCTACTGTATAATGCGCATCCTCAGAGACGTCGTACAGTGCGTACCGAAAGCGCTATTGCTGCTGCCATCCGCCATATCGCGCTCAACAATTGGAGCTGTTATCATCCACTTTATGGAAGATATTGCGGTAGAATCTTGGTTTGCGGGCTTACAAAATCCATCTCATGCAAGAATTGAAACCGAACGACCATCAAGCGCGTCGCACATTCGGTGAATGGGCCCAGAACGAGATGGCCACCGATCTTGGTTTTTACAAGAAAATTTTGTTTAGCGGTTAAGCTCACTTTTGGTTGAATGGGTACGTCAATAACGAAAATTGTCGCATTTGGAGTAATGAAAAATCCACAAGACATTGTTGAGACGCCGTTACATTTTCAAAAAGTCACAGTTTAGTGTGTTCTATGGACAGAGGGAATCAATGGTGCATATTTCTTCAAAAATTAAGCCGGCCATAATGTAACAGTCTATGTGGAACGCTATAGAGCCATGATTTATCACTTTTTCGTGCCTGAATTGGAGAATGTTGATGTGGACGACCTTTGGTTCCAACAATAAGGCGCTACATGTCATACAGCCAACGAAACAATCAATTTATTAAAGGAAACTTTTGGTGAGCGCATTATCTCGCATCGTGGGCCTGTGGCGTGGCCTGGCCTCACAGTTCGTGCGATTTAACACCGCTGGACCAGCCGCGGCGTCCACTTACCCAAAATCATAATCGCAAACCGTTATCTTTTTAATTAAGCTAAATCTTTGGCCATGACATTAAATTATATGCGTTTTAGTTCTTCTTGAAAACCACACGTCTGAAAAAAACACCCTATACATTGACACATACAATATAAGTACAATAAAACAGAATAGAAATACGACTGGTAGAATCAAATCAGTCTCTCTTGTTATATTGTACGAGTATTGTTTGTGGCAATGTATATTTGTATGTAACCTTGGAAAGGTAATAGGGCTCCTCGAAAATATTTTTTTTTTGGATTTTTCGTATTGGCCCTTTTTTTCTTATGCCGAAAAATCGATGGCACAATATCGACAAATTTTTGTTCTTGCAAATCGCCCAACCCTAATACTTATAGTAAGTTAGAACTTTTTATAGGGTGATCCATCTATTTTTTTAGAACAAAAAAAATAAAAAAAATTTAAATCAATAGTAGAATCTTTATTGGTAATTTGAAAGGACATTCTATGGCATTTATTTTTTGAATATAATTTCCATCAAATGTTGGCCGCAACTACGCCTCAGGGTTTCCATTCTCAGGGTCTAATTTTGGATGACTCTTTCGAGCATTTCGACCGGTTTGGCTTTAATGACACGCGTAATGTTGTCTTCCAAAACCTGAATCGTAGCTAGTTTGTCAGCATAGACTTTGGACTTTACGTATCCCCAAAGAAAAATGTCTAAAGGTGTGATATCATCACTCGATCTAGGCAGCCAACTCACCTGTCCAAAACGTGAAATTAGCTGCTTTTCGAAATAGTTACGTCAAGAATACGGGCTTCAATTTCAAGTAGCATAAAGATCGATATCATGGCGCGATAGCGAGCACCTTTCACGGTTATGTTCCAGCCATCTTCATTTTTGAAAAAATATGCACCGATGATTCCACCAGATTATAAACCGCATCAAACCGCGGTTTTCTCCGGTTGCTCTTCTGCCAAACTGCGGCAATTTTGTTTATTGACTTTGCCAGACTTTTAGCCAGAAATAGGCCTCATCACTAAACAAAATTTTGGGCGAAAACAGCGGATCTTCCCGTTTCTCACCGAACGCTAATTTCCACAATACAGTTGCCAACATTTGAAGGTAATTATTTTCAAATAATAAATGCCATAAAATGTCCTTTCATAAATAAAAGATTCCACACTTGATTTGAATTTTTATAGTTTTTTTTGTTCTGAAAAAATTCCTCTCGATGGATCTCCCTATATATATGTGACGCGCAAAATAGAAAGGGACCTAAGGTTAAAAACCAGTTTTGTCCAGGAGAGCCATTTTAAAGATTAGGTCCTTTTCTATTTGCGCTTAGAATCGTCGACTTCACTTTCATAAAACGTGCATATCTCTGGGAGGGATCACTTTTGGGGCATGTCTCATTCGATGCTCAGATGTTGTCTACATCAAAAAAGAAAATTGATTTTTTTACCCTTAGGTCCCTTTCTCTATGCGCTGTCACATATGCACTTTTTGATATGTCCTTGAGCTCTCTCAGCCAATAGGTTTTGATCCCTCAATCGTCGCAAAACGTCATCCTTTCAGTGGTCTCTTTATAGTGGGTCAAATCTGGCAAATCATGGGATCGGTCTCATTCGATGCTCAGATGTTGTCCACATCAAAAAAAGAAAAAAAAATGAAAATTGATTTTTTTACCCTAAGGTCCCTGTCACATGTTATTTTTTATCACTTCACAACAAAAATACTTTCGATAAACGGCATTTCATTTTTTTTTGTAAATACAGTAGACGCTCACAAATTAGAACTATCAGAAATTGAAACTTCCTGAAATTAGAAACAGCATTTTGATGCATTGACAATTGGAAATTAAAACCAAAAGATCTAATTACATGTTACTTAAAACTAACTATGATTAGATACACTGCCACCGCATTCCCGCAGTTTGATAATAACATTTTCCTTTACTTTAATGAATTATTTTAAGTTTAAAACTTTTATGTGTTATAATTTGACTGAAATGTTATTTAATTTTTTGTTTTTCTAAATAAAATACCCAAAGTTGGATAAAAATAGTGTATTCGCCTTATATTTGTAAAAATAAAAAAAACGTCCAGAAATAAGAACTTTTTGGAATTTAGAACGAGACGAAAAACAAAGTAGTTTTAATTTGTGAGCGTCTTATGATTTGAATTTGTTTATTGCTTGAAATCGGAAATATTTTCAATAAGCAACGTACTTAGGTAATATGTGTGTATTTTTCTGCATTTTTTCTATTTTTTTATTTTTAAGTTATGGCGGTGCAGCATCATACTATTGTTGTGGCAACCATATAAAAACTTCTTATTATTATCAAAGTGTACTTTTCGTAGCCATAGTATTTGCTAGTATAGTATGATTCCCAGAACCCTTAGTCCCTAAAATTATTTCAGATTTTAGTAAAAATTTTATTATATTATTTCTAAAGCAAAGTTCAAAGTCCGATTAAAGACTATGCTTTTATTCGGAAGCATTTAGTTGCTGGCAGAAATAAATCAGTACAATTTTTGAGCTTATCACGCCGACCTGCTCTGCCCTACACTCAATTTACTAACTAAACATTGGATATATTTTACAAATTAGACAAAGTTCTGCCAAAGAAACTCAACTTGGTTGGGTTGCACAATTAAAATGCTGTTGTTGTGGCAGTAAGTTTCGTAACAATAACATTGTTCTTACAAAAATATTTTTATTTCTAAAATGGGCAACCATACAGCATGATTGCCGGAGTCATGTTTTTGTTAACATAATGTTAAAAGAAATCAACACTTTTGACGTGCCTACCATATTTATATTGTTATGCTTTCCGCAATATTAAATTTGTTAAAATGTAACAATAGTTTTTTTTTTTATATAAGCTTTATTTGAATTATTGAATCTGCTCCAAAGGAGCCTAACAATAAGTATACGAATCTTAAGTATAATTCAATAATGAATCCTAGTATGGATTTCTTGTAATGTGGGTCTCTGCTAATTGGCTGCCAATAGTTAAATTGTCTAATTGCGAAATGTGAATATGGTTGTTAGCATATTCACATTTCGCAATTAGACAATTTTACTATTGTTACATTTTAAGAAATTTAATATTGCCGAAAGCATAATTTTGTCAAAGTTAAATTCAAATAACAATGCTTTGATTGCGACAACAATATTTCTGTTGTGGAGAACATAGAATTGTGGCCATGTCCATTTAGTAACTTTATATTTTCTTTGTCTGCAAGATTATGCGATTTATTACCTCTGGAGAACTTATGCGAACAACTCTCAAACGCTTGTTGCGTTAAAAACCTACATTTCTAAAGTTATACGGGGTCGACCGCAAGACTAACTGGCCTGGCACATTTTCTGTTTTACTAGCACCTTTTTTTGTTTTTAAAAGCAATCTTTTATAAGGCATCTGTCAAAATTTCCGAAATATTTAATGATTATTTTCTTTGTTACAGGTGATTGAAGTAAACAAGTTTTATAATTTTTGAAAAATGGAAAATAAAGAGTTTCGTGCGGTAATTAAACACTTTTATATGAAAGGTTATACGCCACAATTAATCAAAGATGGATTGGATTCTGTTCATGGTGATAATGCACCATCATACTCCAACGTGAAATCCTGGGTTCAAGATGAACAACGCTCTGGAAGACCGAAAACTGCTACTACTATTGAAAACATTAGAAAAATATTTAATGAAGTGACTAAAGATAGACGAATAAAGCTCAGAGAACTTGCTGATATTGTTAAAATACACGAAAAACAAGTTTGGAGTATTTAACATGATGAACTCCACATGAAAAAGCTATCCGTAAGATATGTGCCGCGTTTGTTGACTTTGCCCCAAAAAATCGTCCGTTGAACCAATTCCGAGGAGCTTTTAGCGATTTATCAGCGTAATCCAATAGAGTTCTTGCGCCGATTCATAACTGTTGATGAAACATGGATGCATCAGTACATCCCAGAATGCAAAGAACAGTCAAAACAATGGATAGGCTGGTAAAAGTGGTCCCAAGAAGGCGAAAACTGTTAAGTCAGCAGGAAAAGTAATGGCCACAGTATTTTGGGATGCAAGGGGTATCATATTTATTGATTATCTTGAGAAAGGAAAAACTATAAATAGTGAATATTATTGTGCATAAAACGACCGCAAGATAAAACGACCGCATTTAGAAAAAAAAGTTCTTTTTCATCAAGATAATGCTCCTTCACACACTGCATTTTTAACTCAACAAAAACTGGCCGAATTACGATTTGAAATTGCTCCGCATCCACCATATAGTCGAGATTTAGCTCCTTCTGATTATTTATTGTTTCCAAATTTAAAAAAAAATTCTCGGTGGCAAAAAATTTTCGTCCAATAGCGAGGTTATTGCTGAAACTGAGGCACATTTTGAGGTCTTGAAAAATTTTATTTTTCGGAGGGAATTAAAAATCTTGAAAAACGTTTGATGAAGTGTATTGAGTTGGAAGGAGATTATGTTGAAAAATAAATAATAATAATTCCAAAAAAACGGTTCTTTTTAATGTTAGGCCAGTTACTTTTGCGGTCGCCCTCGTAAGTCTTATTAAGACCGACAAGTCACACAAAATCCTTAAAAGGATCGAGTGCTCCGTTTAGAAAGTTTTAAATCTGTTGTATTTCTATAGGCAATAACACACCTTTATGTTGTAATGAAATACTAAAAAATAGATTTGATTCAAATGTCAGTACACGCTGAAAACCATACTATTGTATGGTTGTGGCACAACAATATTATGATCATCACATTAGTAGTATGGTTCACACACAACCATACTATGATGTCCATAACAATATTATGGTCCTCACAACAATACAATTATTTACACACACTATGATCCCCACAACCATATTATTATTCACACTCAACCATACTATGATCCCCACAACCATACTATAATCCTCACAACCAAAGAATGTTTCACATACAACCATAGCATGATCCTTACAACCATAGTATGACTTACACACAACCATACTATGATCCCCAAAATTTTTTGTAAAGATTAAGTTAAGTTGCTATTTAACAATAGAGATTTTAACTAAATAAGTTATGTACAAATACATAAAACTCTTTATAAAAGGAGTGATTAATTTAACAGTAGAAAAAAATTCGTTTAATAAAAATATTTCAGTTATACTATACTGTAGTTTGTTTTGAATAAAAATAATTTTTATATAGAATATATAGAAACTACTATTATTGCGTAAGATTCGTAAAAATAACATTGTCAAATTAAAAATAAATTACGAGTTTGCCTGTATGATTGCCGTAATTATGTTATTGTTAACATAAATCCCATGAAACAATACTTTTGTCCCACCAACCATATTTATATTGTTGCTACAACCATATTTTCATTTTTTTAATTTGGCAAAAATGCTATTGTTACATTTCAACAATATTAATATTGCCACAATCATACTTTTGTCAAAATTAAATTCAAAAAACAATACTAAGGTTGCGACGACCAAACTTTTATTGCAGAGAACACACTATTGCTGCCGTGACCATATAGTAACCATATTTTTTCTCTGCGTGTATGAAGTGGGTTTTATTTATCCGTTATACAAGTATATAACAAATAAATATATATAACATTTGAAAATATATAACTTACTTTAACGAATTGAGTCAAGTCCATACCTTTTCTTTATACCTTTGAATAGAGAAATATTCGCAACTCACAGTAATGTGTTTTTTTCTTTACTTTCTCTGTCAATTCTTTCCTTCTATTCGTTTGCTGTGTACCACCTGCACATAAACTGACTGTATCCTGCATATAATTAGCCGCCCCATTTTACTAACATACAAATAACGTGAAAAATAAATAGTTTAGTTCAATCGATTAACTTTATTGGCCATAATTTGATATTAACATTAAACGTATTTCTTCCAGTTCATGAAATTTGTCGCATTCTGCAGATACTCGTTCGAACATACGAGTATGCATGGCTGGAGGAATTTCGAGGAAGTTTTTCCCTATCCTAATGGTATTGCAAAATGTTTTTCTTTCTACATACATCCCATAAATCTTTACGTGTTCGAAACTCGTTGCAAGATAAAAGTTTTAGTAGTAAATGTATGAGAATCTTGAAAAACACGTGAGTTTTTTTTTTATTATCAATACACGGAAGCTAATAATTTTCTTGTCGCTTGTCGTGTCTGGAATACATTCAGCATTTCGCTAGTTTCATGGAACGGCAAAAACGTCAGCCAGTCTTATGCAGTTTAGCTTCTGTATTGCAGGGGTAACAAAAATTGCTGTCAGGCATATTTTCAGACGTGCACCAAAGAACACACACCTGTAAGCATAAGCACATGTGAATTGCAATAATGGAAATAGATTCATATTTATTACAAGTAATACAACATTAATGTGATTATAATGCGACATTGATTTAATAAGAATTGTTCAAACAAAAAAAAAATATCCTGAATAGTTACAGAGGAGGTTGTACATTTTTACTGTCTTGCGTGGAAATTTATTTTTAGAAATAATTCTTTTTTGAAGAATCCTTAAAAATTTATTAAATCAGATAAAACATTACGTTATACAGCAAAATGGAGGCTCTTGTTTTGAGAGCGAATAAGCCCAGGATTAGAAGGTGCTACCCCGACAAACTAGAATCGTATTGGTTGAGGTCTGTCCGCTGCAGTCGTCATAGTTCTTACTGGACCTGAGTTGATAGCAGTGAGTTAAACAAATGTCCCACATGCCAGCAGGAACCATACGATACACTACAGCTGTTCAAAAGCGCACACAGCGGGTTTCCAGGTCACGGTGCAACAAACTCGGTCCAAGCGAAACCGGTAAATCAACTCTGCAGAGCTAGCAGCACAAGACAGCCGCAACGGACGGGCATAACCACGTAATAAAGGTGATATTTCGATGGCTACACTTTTTGTTTAAGGCTGATTTCAGAGTGTGCGCTATAATCAATACAATTTTTATGTTTTGATACACATAGGGTGATCCAACTAGAGGTATTTTTCAGAACAAAAGAAAAATTCAAATCAATTGTGAAATCTTAATTGGTAATTTTAAAGGACATTTTATGGCATTTAAATTTTTGAATATAAATTCCTTCAAATGTTGTCCGCAACTACGCCTCAGGGTTTCCATTCTGATGGTCCAATTTTGGATGTTGGTTCCGCGTATTCTTGGTTCCAAAACCTGTTTCGTAGCTGGTTTGTCAGCATAGACTTTGGACTTTACGTAACCCCAAAAAAAATTGTCTAAAGGTGTGATATCACTCGATCTAGACGACCAACTCACCTGTCCAAAACGTGAAATTAGCGGCTTTTCGAAATGACTTCTCAATAGATCCATTGTTTGAGCAGCTGTATGGCAAGTGGCACCGTCCTGTTAAAACCAAGTGTCGTCAAGATTACGGGCTTCAATTTCAGGTAACATAAACATCGATATCATGGCGCGATAGCAAGCACCATTCACAGTTACGTTCCAGCCATCATCATTTTTAAAAAAAATATGCACCAATGATTCCACCAGCTTATAAACCGCACCAAACCGTGATTTTCTCTGGGTATAATGGCACCTCTTGCACCTCTTCTTGTTGCTCTTCCGCCCAAATGCAGCAATTTTGTTTATTGACTTTGCCGTTGAGCCAGAAATGGGCCTCATCACTGAACAAAATTTTGGTCGAAAACAGCGGATCTTCCCGTTTCACACTGAACGCTCATTTCCATATTACAGTTGCCAACATTTGAAGGTAATTATTTTCAAAAACTAAATGCCATAAAATTTCCTTTCAAATTACCAATAAAGATTCCACACTTACTATGATTTTTTATTTTTTTATTTTGAAAAAATAACTCTAGATGGATCACCCTATAGTACGAGTACATATTTTAGTGTTTACGCACACAGATGGCATATATGAAATGTGCATACTACAAAAAAATAAATAGGGGATCTTTGTAAATCTATTTCAATTAAATGATTTTCGACTAAATAGTCTAAACCGTTTGTCAGAATGAATACTAAAGGGTGTTTTTTTCAGACCTTTGATTCTCAAGAAGAAATAAAACGAATGTAATTTATTGTTATGGCCAAGAATTTAGCAGACAAGAGTTTGCGATTATGTTTTAAAAATCATTTTGGGCAAGAGGTCGCCGCGGCTGGCTTGAACAAATTCCAGCCAAGAGGGCTGGCTTGAACAAATTCCAGCCAAGAGGCCCAATTATCGACAACTTTTTGCAGCATTTGGGGCAGTAAGTCAGCAATAACACGCCAAATATTCTCTTTCAATCGTGTAGGGCTTATCTGCGCAAACCAGCGACTTACCATAACCTCACAAAAAATAATCCAGCGGTGTTTAATCGCACGATCTTGGAGGCCGCGCCACAGTCCCACGACGCCAGATAATGCGCTCACCAACAGTTTCCTTCAATAAATTTATTGTTTCGTTGGCTGTGTGGCATGTAACGCCTTATTGTTGGAACCAAAGGTCGTCCACATCAACATCCTCCAATTCATAGACGAAAAGGATATTAATCAAGGCTCTATATACATAGAAAAAAAGTATGGTTGGGATAACAACATTCGAACAGCATCATACTATTGTTGGATATATGCTTGTGCTACAACAATATTATGGTCCTCACAACAATAGTATGATTCAAATACAACCATACTATGATCCTCACAACAACAGTATGATTCACACAGAACCATACTATGATCCCCACATCCATAGTACGATTCACACTCAACCATACTATGATCTCCACAACAATATTACGAGGGCTGCTATATATATTTCTGGCCTAATATTAAAGATGCTAATATTTATCATCAAAAATGGTTTTATTGTCTTTCAAATATTCTCCAGCGTGATGTATACACTTTTGCATGCGCTCAAACCAATTGTCGAAGCACTTTTTCCACTCCGATTGAGACACCTCCAAAACATGTTTTTTGAAAGCTTCAACAGCATTTTCTCGCGACGAAAATCGTTGACCACGCATTTTTTTCTTTATACGCGGGAATAAAAAGATGTCATTGGGTGCCAAGTCAGGGCTGTACGGCGGATGTCCCATCAATTCGAAGTTTTGGCCGGTCAAATAGGCGCTGGATTGAGCCGATGTGTGAGAGCTCGGATTGTCATGGTGCACAATGGTTCGTCTTCTCTTGTTCGTTTTTCGAATTTCTCCGAAGACTTCAGGCAAACAAATTGTGGTGTACCACTCAGAATTGACCGTCCTACGTTGCGGAACAGTCGCCACATAACCAGTTTTTACGAAGAAACAGCGACCATTTGCTTCGATCGAAGTGCTTCTTCCACGAACAACTTTCGTTGGATTTGGCTTCGTCTTCGAAGACCCACACGGCCGATTGCTGTTTTGTTTCGGGCTCATGTGCATTAGGGTGTTTCATTTTTCCCAAAGATGAATTTTTCATATGACTTTGCTTTCGCCCCGAGTCTCGGTAATATAAAAGTTCTATATACCAAATTTTAAGGAGATTGGATAATATTTAGAGGTTGCACATAATGATCACTTTTTTTTCATAATATAGAAATTTCTAATATTAAAGTACTTTGTTCGATTTTAAAAAGGCGGCCGTTAGTTTTTGTTTTGTTTTTGCTATTGCTTGCCCACACACATAACATAAGCATGAAAAACAAAAGATGAATGAGTCATACTAATGCATGTAAATAATTTGGAGGGGGAATCACCATATTATAAGCAAGCATTAGTATGACGCATTCAACTTTTAGCAATCATAATCATTCAGTAGCATGGTAGCTTTCAACAAAGTAGGTTGACGTCGCTTTGTTTATAAAAATAACAGCGATAGTTGGGAACAATGGGAACAAAGAGAGGAATTTGGCTGTTAGAAAAGGTGCCCACTGGTGAGATTTTAGGAGCTCGTCTGCCCTCAAAAGAACAAGTACTTTTGGTTTTTATTTACCACCACAAGGAATTGAAAGAAACACTTTCGCTTGCTGCTAAGGCCACCAGTGCTAAAGTACAAGATGTGTGGAGGAAGGCAAATATTCCTGTTAAAACAGAAGAAAATATACGTGCTGGTGTTCAAAAGATATATAAAGAATACCAAAATCTGGGAAAAGAGAAATCGAGAAACACAGATAAAGCAGCAATGAAACGACAAATTTGGAAAAATGATCTGGTCGAACTGTTTGATATTTCCCGGCAAAATGTAATGGAAATGAATACCATTTTACAAGAAGACAAAGACTTTCTTAGATCACAAAGAGAAGATCGTATGAGTTCATCAATGAATGGGGTAGACAAAGTTTTCGCTTCGAAAATAAGAAACAAATGTACAAAAGATGACAAACGTAACTCATATAAGAATAAACACTACGCATTTATTGGCAAAACCAATGAGGCAGTTATTCTTGAAGACTCGACTGAATCATCATCAGAAGCTAGTGAGGGAGAAGCGGAGTTTCTACTTCCAACAACGAAAAAGTCCCTTTCAAGTCGTAGATTGAAACCTCTTGATCAAACAGTCACATATACTTGGGACAGAGAACAGCTTTCTATTCGGCAAGCAAGTTCTTCGTTTATAGCAACTGCAAAGAGCCTTGGCCACGATGTTTCAAAGATATGTGTATCTCCAGCTACTGTTTACCGAGCTCGGGCAAACAATAGGAGTAAAATGGCCAAAAAAATCGAAGATTCCATTTTTAAAAATCCTCCCCATTTGGTCTTGCATTTGGATAGTAAGCTGTTGCCTTCAGTTGTCCAAAGTAATGTCAAAACTTTGGAAGATAGAGTAGCAGTTTTGGTGACTGGAAAAGATTTTGAGCACATGCTTGGCGTACCTGTTGCCCTAAAAGCCACAGGTGAACAGATGGCTCAAGTAATTCTTCGGGAAGTGGACCGATTTGGGTTACGTGATAATATTATCGGCATATCTTTTGATACTACAGCATCTAATACAGGGTTGACACGAGGAGCATGTGCCAGAATTGAAACGAAGTTTGGTCGAAAATTGCTGTGACTGGCTTGCCGTCATCACACCCATGAACTCATATTGAAAGGAGTGTTTGATGAGTGCAACATGCCATCACAAGGTCCAAATATTTCTATATTTCAAAAGTTCCAAAGCACGTAGACTACATTAGATAAGACCATTTATACGACAATGCTAGATGAAGAAAATATCGTTGAAAGCTATGTCGAAGAACAACGTGTACGTATGGTAAACTACATTCAGGATGTCCTAAGAGAGGGAAATCATCCAAGAGAAGACTACAAGGAGTTATTGCAACTATCTCTTCTATACCTAGGAGGTTGGTCCACAAACGCTTTTAGTTCCAGGATCCCAGGAGCTCTGCATCATGCCAGATGGATGGCAAAAGCAATATATGCACTTAAGATTGTACTCTTCAGTAAACAGTTTAATATTTCCCAACAAGAATTACAGGGAATGAAACGTGTTGCATATTTTGTAAGCCTTATATATGTTCGTTTTTGGCATGAGGCAACTGTAAGTAGATGGGCTCCAAAGAATGATTTAGATATGCTACAGCTTTTAAGCACTTATCCGGATTACGAAGTAAAAAAAAGAGCCCTCGCAGTTGCTAAAAGGCATCTCTGGTATCTGTCGGAAACAAACGTGGGTCTATCTATTTTCGACGAACGTATTTCTCAATCTGAGAAAGAAAATATGATAAGAAATTTGGAAACAGAACATGGAAATAAAAATGAAACGAAACATTTAGTGGGTAAAAACGTAGATTTTGAAGGAAAAAAAGCTTGAGCTATTTCATAAACAATAAAACAAAGACCTTCTTCAACATTTTTGGGATCCACGACGCCAAAGAGTACTTCAGTGATACTCTTAGGACACATGTGAATTCTCTTCACGTTATCAATGATACAGCAGAAAGAGGAATTAATGTGATAAAAAAGTTTAACGAATCGGTAAGGGACGAGCAACAAAAACAATTCTTGTTGAGGGTAGTCGAACACCACAGAAAAGCTGTCACCAAGCGAACAAAAGAGGAGATGGTGTCGTTTAAAGTTGATTAATGCATATGTACATAGGTATAATACATTTCTTTAGCCAAATTATTACTATTGATCTCATATTTTAGACTTGAAATTATTTTAAAATTGTTATTTCTCTTTGTTTTTCTAATAAAAGTAATTGATATTGAAAAATCGTATTTTTGGTTTATTTCTACAAATGTGGTCAAAGTGTGCAACCCCTAAATGTCATCAAATCTCCTTAAAATTTGGTGTATATAACTTTTATATTAAAGAGACTCTGGGCGAAAGCAAAGTCATATGAAAAATTCATCTTTGGGAAAAATGAAACACCCTAATGTGCATAGATCAATGAGTCGTTACCTGTGACAATCTTATAAACGTCTTTTGAAGCACCGCGATCGTATCTTTTTCCAAATTCTTTGCACCATCGACACGAGCCTTTTTTGAGCGATTGTCGAATTGTGCGAGAACAAACTCTTTTTACGGCCAGGTGTTCATGCAATATCGAATGTATGTTGGTGGAAGAAATGCCGAATCATGCCTCTATCTCACGGTTTGTTACATGACGGTCTTGCATTATCAGTTCACGCACGGCATCAATGTTTTCTGGCACAACGGCCGTTTTTGGACGAACTTCGTCTATAAGGGGGCGACGGCCACGATTGAATTCATTAAATCAGTGCTATAGGATGGTGCTTCAACGCCATACAAAGATTTTAGTTCATCGATGCACTCTTGTCGTGATAATCCACGTCGAAAGTTGTGAAAAATGATCGCACGAAAATGTTCACGAGTTAATTCCATTTTTTTTTTGCCAAATTGATTTTTTCAAGTCACTGTAAACAACACAAATGATGGTCGTACGTCAAAACGTTCTGATAATGTTTATGCTAAAAAATGTCAAACTTTTCAATGGAAATGTCAGAAATATATATTTCTTTCGTATGAGCCTCACAACCATAGTATGATTCACACGCAACGCATGTTATGATCTCTGCAACCATAGTATGATCACACACAATTATGAAATTATTTATTAGAATTGGGTTGTCAACAGTGAATTCAAAATAAAAGGAGTGATTTATTCAACAGTAGACAAAATCAGTTGACAAAAACGTAAGCGTTTTTAGAAAAACATATTTCAGTTAAACAAAGCCAAAGCAGTTTGTTTGAAAACTTTAAATTTCCATATAAAAAGTACTATTATTGCATTAGATCCGCAACAAAAACATTGTTCTAAAAAGCATATTCGAATGAAGAAAAATCACAAGCATTCAGTATGAAAGCCGTTATCATATTATTGTTAACATTAAACCCAAAAAATGAAAATACTTTTGTCGCATCAACCATATTTATATTGTTGCCACAACCTTATTTTCAGTTTTAAATTTGCTATTGTTACACTTCAAAAATATTAATATTGCGGAAACCAATACTATGGTTGGAACGAACATACTTTTATTGTGGAGAACTTATTTTTATTGCCGTGACCATATGTGACAGCACATACGAGGGCGGTTCGGAAACTTCTTAGCCTAGCACAAAAAGCGCGGTATAAACAAAAAAAAAGTTAAGTGTTTTAGAAACTTCCATCTCTGCTATGAACAAATGTTTAATTTTGTTTCGATCTGGCACCTCCTTCATATAGAAACAGGTGTTCACAAAAGACGCATTCGCGATTTTTTTACAATGGAAAAATTAGAAATGCGTGGTGTCATTAAATATTTACATAAAAAAGGTTTATCGGGACAAGAAATTCATAATGATATGGTGAATGTGTTAGGTGAAAGTGCTACTTCATATGCAACAGTAAAAAATTGGGTTGCTGAATTTAAACGTGGTTGTACAAGCATTGAAGATGAACCACGTAGTGGACGTCCAAACACAGCAACAACAACAGAAATTGTAGCCAAAGTGCATGATATGGTATTAAATGATCGACGAATAAAAGTGCGTGAAATAGCTAATATCATGGGCATGTCAAATGATCGAGACCATTTAATTTTGCATGAAGAACTACAGATGAAAAAGCTTTCTGCAAGATGGGTGCCGGACTTGTTAACAGTCGACCAAAAACGCATAAGAATGAACATTTCTCAAGCTTGTTTGGATCGTTTTCAGCGAAATAAAATGGATTTTAAGCGTCGTTTCATAACTATTGATGAGACATGGATCCATCACTATACTCCAGAGACAAAAGAACAATCCAAACAATGGAATGAAGCTGGAGGAAGTGCCCCAAAGAAGGCAAAAACAATTCAATCAGCTGGTAAGGTTATGGCAACGGTTTTTTGGGACATCAAAGGTATTTTATTGATTGGCTATCTGCAAAAGGGTAAAACAATAAATTCAGAGTACTATTGCGACCTTTTAGATCAATTAAATGTACAAATTCGAGAAAAACGTCCTGACTTACAACACAAAAAAATAATTTTTCATCAAGACAACGCACCAGCGCACAAGATTGTTTTAACAATGGCTAAAATCAACGAATTAAAGTACGAGTTGCTTGACCACCCACCTTATTCTCCTGATTTAGCTCCAAGTGACTTTTACCTGTTCCCAAATCTAAAAAAATTCCTTGCTGGCAAGCGTTTTACCTCAAATGAAGATGCAATTACAGTTGTAAACCACTATTTTGAAGACCTTGAGGAAAAATATTTTATGCAAGGGATAGAATTGCTAGATAAGCGTTGGACTAGGTGTATTGAAGTTTCAGGAGATTATATTGGAAAATAAAACTATTTTTGAAAAACTAACTATTCTCTTTCATTGATAGGCTAAAAACTTTCCGAACCGCCCTCGTAGAGATGGGACCTAAGGGTAAAAAATTCAATTTTCATTTTTTTTCTTTTTTTGATGTGGACAACATCTGAGCATCGATTGAGACCGATCCCATACCTCAAAAGTGTTCCCTCCCAGAGATATGCGCGTTTTATGAAAGTGAATTTGACGATTCTAAGCGCAAATAGAAAGGGACCTAATCTTTAAAATGGCTCTCCTGAACAAATCTGGTTTTTAATCTTAGGTCCCTTTCTATTTTGCGCGTCACATATAGTAACCATATGACTGTAATAATATGGCCGGCTTTATTTTGAGGAAATATGAGCCAATGATTTCCTCTGCCCATAGAGCACACCAAACAGTGACTTTTTGAGGGTGTAACGGCGTCTAAACAATGGCTTGTGAATTTTCATTACTCCAAATGCCCATTCAACCAAAAGTAAGCTTCATCGCTGAACACAATTTTCGTGTAAAAATCAGGATCGGTGGCCCATTTCGTATTGCAAAAGTTGTTCCAGAGTAAGTCTATTTATTATGAAATAGTAAACCAAACTGAGCATAAATCAAGTGACAGCTGTTAAAAAGACCAACTACAAAAAAAAGTGTGGCCAGATTGAAAACCACACGTTTAAAAAACAACCTTTACGAGTATATGAACAAAATCTTGTCGGACAATTATCTAAATATTTTTTTTTATTTTTATAGAAGGATGTATGACAATAAGTATGTGTGACTGCGTATAGAGGAAGGGACCTAAGGGTAAAAAAATCATTTTTTTTTCTTTTTTTGATGTGGACAACATCTGAGCATCGAATAAGACCGATCCCATGCCCCAAAAGTGTTCCCTCCTAGAGATATGCGCCTTTTATGAAAGTGAAGCCGACGATTCTAAGCGCAAATAGAAAGGGACCTAATCTTTAAAATGGCTCTCCTGAACAAAACTGGTTTTTAACCTTGGATTCCTTTCAATTTTGCGCGTCACATGTGTGATACAAGATATCGCCCAAATACTTGCCACGGCTTCGATGGCTCAATGACTGAGACATAATGGATGTTCAATGTCGTTGATGAGACGAATTATACACTTTTTATTTAAATAACCCCAAACAAAGAAGTCAACGGTGTCGAATCACATGATCGTGGCGGCCAATTTACATCGCTGCGAAGTCGTAGTTCGGTGGCTGTGTGGCAAGTGACAGCATCCTGTTGGAATCACATATCGTCCAGTTCCACATTCTTAGTTTCTGGCCATAAGAAGACCGTTATCAACTTGCGATAGCGAACACCATTCACTGTAACTGCTTGTCCGACCTCATTTTCGAAGAAGTACGGCCCGATGGCGGAACGAACTGGACAAGCATTCAAAGGTGCTTTCGCATTTCCGCAGAAACGGTTTGCTGAAAATTGCAAACAATTCTACCGACCCATTTGGTCGAATTTGCTGATCTTAAAATCACGAAGTACACGAAATGCATTTTGATTTGAACGCCCTTTTTTGTAAAAGGCTTCAACAATCTTTACGCGCTGCTCAATTGTGGTACCTCTTCATGCTTAAATTTGCCAAACACTGAAACAGAAAAATGTCAAAATAAGTTGGGCAAAAGGCTTGACGTTAGGGTGTGACTCACAGTTAACATCGTGCATTGTGGTTGGACCACCTTTAAGTTGAAGCTCTGACCGTATTGTAACCATATGTGTATTTTCTTTTCTTCTATAATTGCACCCTCATATCTTAGCCGGACTCCTTATTTTCTTGTTTGCTCAATACAAAACATTTAATAAAAACGTTTTTGTCTCCAGGACTATTCAGTCCTTGGCCAGTTGAGGTACAACGGCCGGAAAATCTGCGCCAAAAATAACGTTAAGCCCAAAACACTGACGAATTCAAATATTGAAGTGTACTCCGCAGTCTTGAGGAGTATATCATTGTCATTGACATTTCACGTTCAAGTACACACTTCATGTACAGGTGCTTACGTACGTCAAGTCAAAATTTCATTAAAACTTTAATTAACTCTCTTTGATTGCACAACTGTGACAACAATGCACACTGCAAACTTTACTCAGCTCAATTGTTTTTAGAACAACAACTCTTTATGGCCCCGTAATAGCAACTTGAGAAACCCAAATGATGTGGTTGCACCTTGAATATGGAATTGGAGAGGCTTGGGGTGGTGACGATGGAGTTCGACAATGCTGCTGCTGTACTCGCAGCTAATGAGCTAAAAGTTTTGCCGTGCTCAAGGACATTAATTAAATGTTCGTAAAACATCTCCAATGACATGTGAAAATGACAGTTTGAAAAGTGCTCAGTCAAAAAGCAATTAAGCATGGATGGAACGAATAAGTTGCTTTAAAAAAACTTTAGGTAAATTCGTAAAGGTATAGCATTGTATAAGGTATTTGTTAAATTAGTTTGGGAATTTTATATTTTTTTAAATCCTTTTGTTGTTAAAATCAAAGTTTATAATTCATCAAAGCATTTTTGTTCTCTGCCACTTAATTTGGATTTCATATAAATTTCTGTTTTATAATATCCTTAAATATGTGTGTGTGTGCGCCTCAGTGGACAAACTGAACTTTTCTTAAAGCATCCTACTGCAATTAAAAAGAAAATACCCATGGTCATTGAAAAACAAGCAAGAATCCTACATCACTGCAAGATGTAGAAGACTCATAGCTTCAATATGGTCACACGCAGAAAAAAAAGTATGGTTGGGATAACAATATTTGAAGAACATATTACTATTGTTGGGTATACGAGGCCGCTACATATATTTCTGGCCTCATAATGAAAATGCGAATATTTACCATCAAAAGTGGTTTTATTGTTTTCAAAGTACTTTCCAGCTTGATTTATACACTTTTGCATGCGCTCAAACCAATTGTCGCAGCTCTTTTTCCACTCCGATTGAGACAAATCGGAGCGGAAAAACATGGTTTTTGAACGCTTCAACAGCATCTTCTGGCGACCGTTGACCACGCATTTTTTTCTTGATGTGCGGTAATTAAAAGAAGTCATTGGGTGCCACATCAGGGCTGTAAGACGGATGACCCATAAATTCGACGTTTTGGCCGGCCGAAAAGGCGCTGGTCTGAGCCGATGTGAGAGCTCGCATTGTCATGTTGCACAATGAATCGATTCGTCTTCTCTTGTTCGTTTTTCGAATTACTCCGAAGACTTCAGGCAAACAAATTGTGGTGTACCATTCAGAATTGACAGTTCTACGTTGCTCAAGCGGAGCAGTCGCCACATGACAAGTTTTGCCGAAGAAACAGGCGACCATTTGCTTCGAAGTGCTTCTTCCACGAACAACTTTCGTTGGATTTGGCTCGTCTTCGAAGACCCACACGTTCAAATGCTGTTTTGTTTCGGGCGCATACGCATAAATCCATGATTTGTCACCTGTGACGATCTTATAAACGTCTTTTGAAGCACCGCGATCGTATTTTTTCAAAATTTTGTGCACCAATCGACACGAGCCTTTTTTTCAGCGATTGTCAAATTGTTCGGGATCCAACGAGAACCAACCTTTTTTACGTCCAGGTGTTCATGCAAAATCGAATGTATGCTGGTGGAAAAAATGCCCAAGGATGCCTCTATCTCACGGTTTGTCACATGACGATCTTGCAGTATCAGTTCACGCACGACATCAATGTTCTCTGGCACAACGGCTGTTTTTTGACGACCTTCACGACCTTTGTTTTAAATCGAGTGTCGCTCACGATTGAATTAATTAAACCAGTTTTTCACAGTGCTATAGGATGGTGCTTCATCGGCATAAAAAGATTTAAGTTCATCGATGCACTCTTGTCGTTATAATCCACGTCGAAAGTTGTGAAAAATGATCGCACGAAAATGTCGACGAGTTAATTCCATTTTTTTTTTGGCAAATTGCATTTTTGAAGTTACTGTGAACAACACAAATGATGGTGGTAGGTCAAAACGTTCTGAGTACGTTTATGCTAAAAAATGTAAAACATTCCAATGGAAATGTCAGATGGCACCAGGCAACACTTAGTGTTGCCTAGTCCGGAAATATATATAGCAACCCTCGTAGGGTTGTGGTATAACAATATTATGATCCTCACAACGGTAGTTTGATACAAATGTGATCCCCTGAAAAAAAAGCGGCAAGAACTAAATATGGAAAAAAACACTTATGTGGCAGTTACGTCATTAGACCAAAAAATACCTTTTTACATTTTAATTAAGATCGGACCGCAATTGCTTGCTAACAAGGCTTAGATGAACATATAAGTACTGACATCGTTATGTTAAATCAGCTGTGGGCTTCTTGTTAGATTTTTATTATGTATTATTCAATATAAGTTTAATTTTACATTCTGTTGTACATATGCATGCAGTTTACGATCTCCTAATATGCCATTAATTTTAATAAATGGAAAAAAATAACTCAAAAATAGCTAAATTTCAACTATTATCTCAATTTTTACCTCATTACGCAGACTTTTTACACCTAGCCATAAAAAGGATATGGCTCCAACTTATTCGTATTCGCATACTAAATTGCAAAGGATATAAACAATTGCAATCGATTTCCACAGTATTCGGTTAATTCCGAAGCACGCTACGCAGGCTCTAGCTCAGTTGTTTAGGGAATCGTATGGTCGAAGTTAATTTAAGTTTTTTTTTCTGCAGCAATGCTTGTACATAGAACATATTTTTTGCTTTTCTACTTCTTTCTTTCTTCAATGGATTTTTATCTTTTTGTATTATGCGGATATGCATACAATTATATACGGACGGATGTTGCATGAAAGAAGATTCGTTCACTTGTGCGTCCAAACTTAATAGAATGTAACGAAACATTTTCTACTTCATTTAAAATATGTTCAAATGTTTTATTAGAAGAGATAAATATGATAAAAGAGGAACTTTAATAGTTTATTTCTGCAAATCTTTATTACTTTTGATGTTTTTTAAAGGTATTGATAAAAAAATCCCTAAAGCATTGACGGTAAAAATAGTGGACTAACCTACTATTCCCGACAGGGTTTTCTCTGAATTCGACAGAGAAACTTTTAGCAAGGCCTTGAAGTACCCGCTTAAGTGTGAGAGCTGAACTCTATTTTGTTTCGAATGTAAAGGGTGTTTTTTTAGACGTGTGTTTTTCAAGAAGAAATTAAACGCATATAAATTAGTGTAATGGTCATGTTAGCTAATGTTAGCTTATTTTAAAGATAAGGGTTTGCCATTATGTTTTCGACCAGTTGGGGCCGTATGGCAGCAATAATATACATATGTGACAGCGCATAGAGAAAGGGACCTAAGGGTAAAACAAAATCAATTTTCATTTTTTTTGATGTGGACAACATCTGAGCATCGAATGAGACCGATCCCATGCCCCAAAAGTGTTCCCTCCCAGAGATATGCGCGTTTTATGAAAGTGAAGTACACCAAAGATACTCGTATTTAAATCTTTAAAATGGATCTTCTGAACAAAGCTGGTTTTTACCCTTAGGTCCCTTTCTATTTTGCGCGTCACATATAATATCAGCAATATTCCAAGGCGTCGATAATGTCGGACTTATCTGCGTAGACAAGCGATCGTACGATCTTGGAGGCGTACGATCAAGGACGAAAAAGTAATAAGTCATGGCTCTAAAGCGTTAAAAAATGTAAAAAGACAACAATTGAAATTCCAAAGAATCCACTTGAAATTTATAATTCTAAATTGAGAAAATTCCATTTGTATTTTAGAATATTGCATTTGAAATTAAAAAAAAAAAACAAGTAAAACAGTTATTGTATCTCATAGTTGGAAATGGCCGAATATAAAATACCCTACACCACTTTTCGGTACAGAGGATTAAGCACCTTTGTCCGGAGCTAGAGCAAGGTCGGACTCAGTATTGTAGAAATAATTATTTATCGTTCATAAATTATCATAAATTATACATGATAAGTTATAATTTGTGGCTTCTACAGCTGCATCTCAAATCGGGAGGGACCTTTGTGTGGGGATTATTCGAAAACATGGACCGTACTGGTCCAATGCTACGGGACGCATGTGTTACACGCTCCATGCGAAATTTGGTAGAAATCGGAAGCAAAATATGTCTTCTAAACCTTCAGATTCTAAAATCTTGAAAGACCTTGGTGCGGCGGCTATACGAACATATGGAGGTATGAGGTCTAGTTTCACTTCAGTTACTTTACCATGCAGAATTTGGGCTGCGTGTAATTTGTGGCTTCTGAAGCAGCAGGACCTCAAATCGGGACTGACCTTTGTGTGGGATCAATTCGAATACATGCACCGATGATTGGTCACTCGTAATGCTCTGTACGTAAAGGACCTTGTATGGGGGCTATACGAAATTATGGACCTATGTGGTCCAGTTTTACCACAGTTAATTGATGGTTGCTCATATGTAGGAGATTTTCGAAAACTTGGATCAATATGGACAAATTTCACTAGAGATTAGTGTGGGTTTCTCCGTTCAAATTTGGTCAAAATCAGATGAATATGTGGCAGAAACCAGAAAGTGATACTGAGTCAATCGGTATACTTAAAATAGGGTCTATATCCATTCATTTAATGTGTTGCAAACATCATCACAAAGCCATAATACCCACTAAGTGTAGCCTGGCGCCATCTGACATTTCCATTGGAAAGTTTGACATTTTTTGCATAAACGTACATAGAACGTTTTAACGTACGACCATCGTTTATGTTGTTTACAGTGACTATAAAAAATCAATTTGGCAAAAAAAATTGGAATTAACTCGTGAACATTTTCGTGCCATCATTTTTCACAACTTTCGACGTGGATTATCACGACAAGAGTGCATCAATGAACTTAAATTTTTGTGTGGAGATGAAGCACCATCCTATAGCACTGTGAACAACTGGTTAAATGAATACAATCGTGGTCGATGCTCGCTTAAAGACGAAGGTCGTGAAGGTCCTCCAAAAACGTCCGTTGTACCAGAGAACATTGATGCCGTGCGTGAACTGATAATGCAAGATCTTCATGTGACATACTGTGAGATCGAGGCATCCCTGGGCATTTCTTGCACCAGGATACATTCGATATTGCATGAGCACCTGGCCGTAAAAAAGGTTTGTTCTCGTTGGATCCCGCAAAATTTGACAATCGCTCAAAGAAGGATCGTGTCGATTGGTGCAAAGAAATTTTGAAAAAATACGATCGCGGTGCTTCTAAAGATGTTTATAAGATTGTCACAGGTGACGAATCATGTATCTATGCGTTTGATCCCGAAACAATACAGCAATTGAGTGTGGGGCTTTGAAGACGAGCCAAATCCATCGAAAGTTTTTCGTGGGAGAAACACTTCGGAGCAAATGGTCGCCTGTTTCTTCGGCAAAGCTGGTCATGTGGCGACTGTTTCGCCTGAGCAACGTAGGACGGTCAATTCTGAGTGGCACACCAAAATTTGTTTACCTTCGGAGTCTTCGGAGAAATTCGAAAAACAAACAAGAGAAGACGAATCATTGTGCACCATGACAATGCGAGCTCTCACACATCGGTTCAAACCAGCGCCGTTTTGACCTGCCAAAACGTCAAATTGATGGGTCATCCGCCGCACAGCCCTGACTTGGCACCCAATGACATATTTGTATCAGCAATCAACCGTGTAGGTCTTCGAAGACGAGCCAAATCCAACGAAAGTTGTTCGTGGGAGAAGCACTTCGGAGCAAATGGTCGCCTGTTTCTTTGGCAAAACTGGTCATGGGGCGACTGTTCCGCCTGAGCAACGTAGGACGGTCAATTCTGAGTGGTACACCACAATTTGTTTGCCTGAAGTCTGCGGAGAAATTCGAAAAACGACCAAGAGAAGACGAATCATTGTGTACCATGACAATGCGAGCTCTCATACATTGGCTCAAACCAGCGCCTTTTTGGCCGGCCAAAACGTCGAATTGATGGGTCATCCGCCGTACAGCCCTGACTTGGCACCTAATGACTTCTTTTTATTCCCGCACATCAAGAAAAAAATGCGTGGTCAACGATTTTCGTTGGAGGTGTTTCAATCGGAGTGGAAAAAGTGTTTTGACAATTGGTTTGAGCGCATGCAAAAGTGTATAAATCATGCTGGAGAATACTTTGAAACACAATAAAATAATTTTTGACGATAAATATTCGCATTTTCATTATTAGGCCAGAAATATATATAGCAGTCCTCGTAGAACGAGAGTTTTATCATGGAGGGTTGAATGAAATTTGGTGCACGCAGAGAAAAGATATGGTTGCACTATGGTCACCGCAACAATAACATGTTCTCTACAATAAAAGCATGTTCGTCGCAACCATAGTATTGTTTTTTGAATTTCATTTTGGCAATAGTATGATTGCGACAATATTGCTATTGTTGAAATGTAACAATAGTATTATTGCCAAATTTAGAAATGAAAATATGGTTGTATCAACCATATAAACATGGTTGGTGCAACAACAGTATTGTTGTTTAAAATTTACGTTAACAATAATTTGATTACGGCAATCATACAGTATGGTTGCGACTATGAACATAACAAAACGGGTTTTATAGAGTAAACATGTATGTGTGTGCGTATGTTTTTTTGATATACAAAAAAAACACATACACACGACACAGTGAATGGTTGCTGTCCATTAAAAAAATAAGAACAATCGAAAGGTAGTTCGAGGGATTTTTATCGTGTTTACTTTGTTCGGTGAAATACTCTAATATCGACTGGTTCTCGTTTATTTAAAATCTGCCTGCACTTAAGTATATAGCCTTCGATCATTGGGTTTAATCACATTCTTTACTTGGTGTCTACGGATGGTGAAGTAGCATTCATCCCTGCTGGCAACTAAAAGTATTTTTAACCGTTGAAATATATATTTTTGTTTCTTGAATGAAATGTTTAATAAAAACATGGCCTCAAATCTGGCTATGAACTAATAGTAATGCAATTTAAAATAACAAACGTAATAAAAATCTCTATTTTTGAATAACAACAAAAAACAATCCTAATAAATAATTTTAGGGATCATAGTATGGTTGAGTGTGAATCATTATATGGTTGTGGGGATCATAGTATGGTTGGGTGTGAATCATAATATGGTTGTGAGGATCATACTATGGTTGTATGAGAAACATACTATGGTTGTGAGGATCATAGTATGGTTGTGGAGATCATAGTATGGTTGAGTGTGAATCATACTATGTTTGTGGGGATTATAGTATGGTTATGTGTGAATCATACTATTGTTGTGAGGATCATAGTATGGTTGTACCACAACCATATATCCAACAATAGTATGATCCTCTTCGAATATTGTCACCCCAACCATACTTTTTTTCTGCGTGTGCTTATCATTGCTGTTGAATCTTTTTTTTCAGCAGATAAAATTGCATTTGTATAAATAAATGGGTTAGAGCTGTAGTAGGCTATAGTACATCCTGGGCTTTGAGTTATAGATCCCTTTTTTCGTTTACTGAAAATTTAGGGCTTATTAAATAACAACAATAGTTTTGAAATCAAATAGTTGCTGATTTTAACCGTCTTAAGGACGATCAAAAATGCAGGATCACTCCCGAATCTGGTGGAAAGAGAGTCAAAGTGCAAATAATTTACATTGATTTATTTTGTTGCAAATTTTGTTTGAAGTAAAAGGGTAATATGGAACAAAATTTATGTAGTTTTGTTTTTTTTTCGTTACACCCCAATACATGCATACAATGCATGCATACTTGTATGAGAAATACAATTTATGTTATTTCATGTGTGAGAATATATGTACATATGTAAGTACATACATACGTATGCACATATGTTTGCGTATGTGTTTTGCATGTATGTGTGCATGATTTTACTATAATTTATATGCAAATTATAACATTTTTTTCTATAGGAAAATATGTTATATTTTATGTAGCTATAAAAGCAATCAAGCTGAAGAAAATACGATAAGAACATCGTTCGTTTTTATGAAAATTGATGTGTTTCACAAAACATTAGAACTTTTTTTTTATGGAACAACTTGGATTTCGTTTATGAAAGCATAATTCTATAATCTCCATTCGGTCAAATGAATACAAAAATTATGTGAGAATAGTGTTGGGAGCTTATGTCTTAAGATAACGTTACAGATCTTCCTATAGATGTCCGCTTGGTATATCCCGAACATCGGTATTTTAAACCTTGCTATGAGTGGAAAAATCAAAAAGACGCTACCGTGCCTAGTGAGTAAAGGCAGCACGGAAGTTGCATGCTACAGCGATGAGCAATACAGATTTATTTGACGTTTGTCGTGTATACTCAATTTAGTTATGCGGGCCAGTACGACACAGGATCAATTCTAGCGGACATAAATTGTAACAAGTAAAAACTTCGCACAATGGCGACCCTAGAGCAAACGAGGTGTAGTTACGAGTTCTACCTGACCATGGCTAACAAAAAATTCGTAAACGAACTGACAGGAATAACCTGAACATTCCCATGCACGATTTGCATAAATGGTCAGTAATTTGAACAATTCTATAAACGAGAAGCATTACGAATACGGAATGCCACCATTGTACGCAAGGATAAGGCCTATGAGGTCCCTACCACAAGAGATGACAAACTTCGACGAAAATATATCAATTAAAGATAATAAAAAGATCAGAAAAAACAAAACATTTGTAGGATGTGTTTGTTTAAACATAGTGGACTAAAAGAAGATTGTTAAAAGTACGGATACGGAAACTCAAACGATGGAATCACTTCTAGTAGGTTTTTTGAAAATGATGGGGCAGTAACGGGTACCACTGCAATTGACAATCAAATCGTAAAAAGGTTGGGAACGATCTTGACTGTTTCAAACTGCAAAGAAAGCTTCATTTTTACAAAATATGAAGAATATGCATAGAAAACTACATCGTTTTTGGCGGAAATGTATCCACAGAAGAAGTTTACCCTAAAAGTTCATAAAATATTGAAGCATGGCCATGATATACGAGGGCATTTTCCAACTTTCCTCGTAGTTACGAGGGCGGTTCGGAAAGTTCTTAGCCTATCAATGAAAGAGAATAGTTAGTTTTTCAAAAATATTTTTATTTTTCAATATAATCTCCTGAAACTTCAATACACTTATCTAGCAATTCTATCCCTTGATTAAAATAGTTTTCCTCAAGGTCTTCAAAATAGTGGTATACAACTGTAATTGCATCTTCATTTGAGGTAAAGCGCTTGCCAGCAAGGGATTTTTTTAGATTTGGGAACAGGTAAAAGTCACTGGGAGCTAAATCAGGAGAATAAGGTGGGTGGTCAAGCAACTCTTACTTTAATTCGTTGATTTTAGCCATTGTTAAAACACTCTTGTGCGCTGGTGCGTTGTCTTGATAAAAAAATTATTTTTTTGTGTTGTAAGCCAGGACGTTATTCTCGAATTTGTACATTTAATTGATCTAAAAGGTTGCAATAGTACTCTAAATTTATTGTTTTACCCTTTTGCAGATAGTCAATCAATAAAATACCTTTTTTGCCTTCTTTGGGGCACTTCCTCCAGCTTCAGTCCATTGTTTGGATTGTTCTTTTGTCTCTGGAGTATAGAGGTGGATCCATGTCTCGTCAACAGTTATGAAACGACGCTTAAAATCCATTTTATTTCGCTGAAAACGATACAAACAAGCTTGAGAAATGTTCATTCTTATGCGTTTTTGGTCGACTGTTAAAAAGTGCGACACCCATCCTGCAGAAAGCTTTTTCATCTGAAGTTCTTCATGCAAAATTAAATGAACTCGATCATTTGAGATGCCCATAGCTATTTCACGCACTTTTATTCGTCGATCATTTAATACCTTATCATGCACTTTGGCTACAATTTTTGTTGTTGTTGCTGTTTTTGGACGTCCACTACGTGGTTCATCTTCAATGCGTGTACGACCACGTTTAAATTCAGCAACCCAATTGTTTACTGTTGCATATGAAGGAGCACTTTCACCTAACACATTCACCATATCATTATGAATTTCTTGTCCCGATAAACCTTTTTTAATTAAATATTTAATGACACCACGCATTTCTAATTTTTCCATTGTAAAAAAATCGCGGATGCGTCTTTTGTGAACGCCTGTTTCTATATGAAGAAGTTGCCAGATCGAAACAAAATTTAACATGTGTTCATAGCAGAGATGGAAGTTTCCAAAACATTTAACCTTTTTCTGTTTATACCGCGCTTTTTGTGCTAGGCTAAGAAGTTTCCGAACCGCCCTCGTATATGAAATGCAACACTGCTCCCATCAAGTACCATCAGTTAAAAGACTACTGTCACATTTTGAGAGAGTTCCGTCATTTAGTTTGTGTTTAACAGCGGTTCAAAACATACAACCTCGCGGAATGGAAAAATGTAAATTTCGAGTGCTCATTTAACATTATTTTTTGCGGAAACAAAGGAAAAGCTAGATAAATACTATGGGGACTCTGCATAATTTCAATGGAAAAAGTGTTTCACTGACTTTCGTTGCGGTCGCACAAGTACAAATGACACTGAACGTCCTGGACGGCCAATTGAGGTCAATACACCCAAAATGTGGAAAAATCCACGATATGGTGTGGGCCAATCGAAGACTGAAAGTGCGTGACAACCAATATTTTTGCCAACATTTTGTTGTTGTAACCGAATATTGCTGATGATATATAATCTTTCATCATAACCAAAAGAGAAACTAATCCTATTATTACTGCTTTAAGCAAATCGTTTATTGTAATTTATTTGGTAAAAATTTTCCATCATCTTTTCCTCTTTTTCCTCGACATGTCTCTGCTTGAGAGTACTTCAAGTGTATAAGGATATTTGATTTTTTTTCGCTAAACAAGTGGGACATGTGAACTGTAAGATCCAAAAATTCGTTTCTATTGGTTTGTGTTCTTCGTATTTTCTACCGATTCTTCAGTTACAATTACTGAACGTTACAGAACACCAACTAACATTTGGCTGTACTGATGGACTACTCGAGGTACATGCAACCTCATTCGGTTGGCTAAACAATTCGGTTGTGGCACTGAATCTGTTCTTTAGGTGCGTGATTCAAAAAGCAACCGCAAGATGTATCGATTCTGTTATTTTTGACTTATTCATTTAAGAACGTTTTAAATTTACTATATCCGTAATTCAAGTTTAAGGGATGCTGCATACAAATCTCATAGAGGCTAAGATAAAAACAGGCAGCATGAGTTCTACCTTTTGTTGAATCCTGCTTCTTTTTAATGGAAAACATAACGATTGCTCATTTAAAACGGAAATCAGAACACACTTGAACGAATAATCATTTACACGCACATTACGTGATACGTGCCAATTAAATAAAATTAAATTTATTTGCTGATTCATAGAATATTAGAGCAAATAAAAACGTTTGAAAATAAAAAAATACATCGAATTGTTATTACGGTTCAATAAATATTTCTTATGAAATACTCGTACAATTAAAGCACACACAAATAAGACAATTAAAACACAAATGTTTTATATGCATATTTGATTTGTTTTAGATGTCTATGCGTAAATATTGCAGAAGACACTTGAATGGATGCACAGTACATATGTATGTTTGGTATACATAAAATATTTTCGTTATGAGACGATGAACAAATTCACATATTCCCAAAAAACAGTGGCAAGATTTTTCTAAAAAGCAGTCGAAAATATTTTTATTTACAGCAGGAGTGACTGTAGTTTTGGTGAGCGCCACTTCAACATCATAAGACCCCAAGCAAGGAATGTGTTGTACTATGTTTACGGCTTGACACTTTAGCGCAGGCAGTTGCGCATTAAACGAGAATTGCCAGCAGTAGCGTTTTCCTCAGAACACAATAAAAATCCCTCGCACTGCATACATACTGAAACACATATTCACACACGATATAGTCATGCATTTTATTTCCTTGTGGTTTCCATTTATTAAATATCATTGAAATATCTGATAATTGGTTTAGATTATTTACGAACTTTTCAAATGAGTGGTGATAAAATTCACATCCCAATTTTTCGGTTGGAGGGGGTAGTCTTGTTTTTTCTGTGTATATTTCATTAAAAGATTTGTATTTCTTATATTTCTTTAATTAGATTTATCCTGATAATTCTTTATGAAATATTGGAATAATTACCAGTTATGCATGTAATGGAGTATAGTAGGGCCAAATCGGATGTTACCTCTACCATGTCCTGTGCCACAGTATCATAAGATGATTGACATCAGGCAGACATGGCACTCAGTTAAGATAAAAATAAAAAATGATAAAGATACATTTTAAAAGCGCCTAAAACAAAATTAGCTTTGCTGCCTTGGCATTTCAATGACAAAATTGTACGGAAAGGTATCTTTGGCCCGACTGTCGGAAAGTTTAGCCTCCATGGTAACATCTTCGACAATGTAATGAGGCTGATCGATTTCGCAACTACAGGATACATGGTAATAAGTAGCATCAGATTAAAACATCGCGATATCCATAAGGCTTCACAGCTGACAGTTCTTTGCTTTTTTAAGATTTGGACCGACCTGGTATATTTTGAACAATGTTTATCTTAACACCACAAAGCAAATTTCCTTTAAATCTGATGAAATTTCCCGCTGAAAGGTCCGCACGGAAACTTGGACCTATCATCATATTTTCAATACCAACCACGGGAAACAAAATAATCAGAAACTAATTTGATTACAAGAATAGATGGACAGACAGGCAAGTCTACATTGACTCAGAAAAAAATTGTGAGCCAATCGCTCTTTTGTTCTGGGCTCTACAAACCTCTGCCCAAACTCTTAATTCCCATGTACCACAGTGTGGCGAGGGTATAACCATCGAAAGCGGCAACAAGGAGCCAATGGGTCGTTGAGTAGTTTCAAGCTTCCGCGTACTTTACATCATTCTCGCTGTGATAGCCTCAGCAATTGTGAGCTCCTTAAGGCCAGTCTCGTCGGTACCAATTCGAAGTGTTATATACAACGACACTACTATCTCATTGGCCAAACGACACAACTATCCCATTGGCCAATTTAAACCTCTGTTGAAATATGGGTCACAGCACCCAGTTGCAATACAACCCCACACTGAGCCGAAAGGAGTGTGAGAATAGGAAAACCTTCGGTTCCGAGGAAGAGAGAAATTAAAAGACGACACTGATAGGCATATTTTATCAACGAGATAAAGACAGACTAGTATATTGAAATCTGGTAACTTATACATGCTTATTCGAGTAAATAACATTATTTTATCTTATAAGTTGGACCAATCGCAGGTGATAGGTTTGAATGTCCAGCCACGACCCTGGAATAGGTCAAAAGAGCAATAAACCGGCTCAATTACAAGAAAGCTGCAGGAGCCGATAATCCTGATCCATTCATACCATCGAACAAATCTCAACACTGTTCCAATTCCTGGAAAACTTCTCCTAAGCCTCAAATCGATACATGCCATCATAAGCCTGCATTCGACACTCCGATAAGAGATAAATTATTCACCATTCAAAACGTCAAAAGGTCACACTGTCTGAGACCTTTTGACGTTTTGAATGGTGAATAATTTATCTCTTAACTTATCCTGCAACTTCTAAAAAACACAAATGCACAATTAACATCCAGGGACACATCCTGCAAGAGTATGCAGACGACAAGAGATTGTCGGCTGAACAAGAAGAGATGTAACTAGAGCATTTTCAAAGATTGAATTAGTGTCGTCTTAGATGGGTCTAATGGTACACGAGGGCAATACCAAAATGATGTTGGCAACCACTAGAGATGCTCCGTGACAAAAGAAAAGCGATATTGTTTTGGCCGGCGTTTGCAAAGTCGAAGCATACCTTGGATCCACCGTAAACGAAAAGAACGAAATAAATGAAGTGAATGATAAAAAGGTAAAAGTTAGCAAATGTTCTCAAAAAATGATATTTCAATCTTTAAATTGCGTGTAGAAATAAACAACGATTTGTAATTGAACCCCATATCTGGAATCAGTTAAAATGGGTGATCAATCTAAAGGTATTTTTTCAAAATAAAAAAATCAAATAAAATGTGGAATATTTGTGGTTCTTTCGAAAGGACATTTTATGCCATTTATTTTTAAACCCTCCACCATAAAATGAAGGGTATATTAGTTTTGTCATTCTGTCTGTAACACCTTGAAATAATCATCGGAGACCCAACAAAGTATATACACGCAGAGAAAAGATATGGTTCCTATATGATCACGGCAACAATAGTATGTTCTCTGCAATAAAAGTATGGTAGTCGCAACCATTGTATTGTTTTTTGAATTTCAATTTGACAATAGTATGATTGCGGAAATCATAATATTGTTGAAATGTAACAATAGTATTGTTGCCAAATTTAAAAATAAAAATATGGTTGTAGCAACAATATAAATATGGTTGGTGGAACAAAAGTATTGTTTTCATGGCTTTTATGTTAACAATAACATGATTACGGCATTCATACCGGCAAAATTGTACTTTTTTTTTTAATTTGACAATGTTATTTTTACGAATTAATTATTTTTACTATTATTGCGTAATAATAGTAAAAATAATTAAATTTTTTCCAAACAAACTACGAATTCGTATAACTGATATATTTTTAATAAATAAATTTTTTACTGTTCAATATATCACTCCTATTACTACATAACTTACTTAATAAAATTCTCTATTGTGAAATAACAACTTTACCCAATCTTTACAAAAAATGTTGGGGATCATAGTATGATTGTGTGTAAGTCATACTATGGTTGTACGTTAAACATATATATGGTAATGAGGACCATAATAAGGTTGTGGGGATAATAGTTTGGTTGAATGTGAATAATAATATGGTTGTAGGGATCATAGTATGGTTGTGTGTGAATAATTATATTGTTGTGAGGACCATAATATTGTTATGGTGATCATAGTATGGTTGTGTGTGAACCATACTATTGTTGTGATGATCATAATATTGTTGTACCACAACCATATAACCAACAATAGTATAATGCTCTTCGAATATTGTTACCCCAACCATACTTTTTTTCTGCGTGTATATTCTTGATCCTCGTAATTCTAATTCTAAGACGATCTAGCCATGTTGTCCTGCTGTCCGTCTGTTGAAAACAAGATAGAGCCTGCATGAAAACAGCTAGTGCACCAATCGACATGAGCCTTTTTATGAGCGATTGTCAAATTGTGCGGGATCCAATGAGAACTAACCTTTTGTACAAATGTATGCTGGTGCAGAAATTTCCAAGGATGCCTCTATCTCACGGTATGCCACATGACGATCTTGCATTGCCGTTTTGGACGACCTTCGTCTTTGAGCGATTGTCGATCACGATTGAATTCATAAAACTAGTTTTTCACGGTGCTATAGAATGATGCTTCATCACCATACAAAGATTTAAGTTCATCGATGCACTCTTGTCGTGATAATCCAAACATATATATAGCAACCTTCATAATGTTTAAGGGCATGTATTTTCTGATTCCAGTTAAATTTCCACTCTTATGCAAGCTGGTCCAGTTGCCGGTTCAACGTGCACTTACAATGACGATAAAATACGATACACGATAATTGTTTTGGAAATTATTCCACAAGTAAAGTAAACATATTTCTCATTTCTTTGGGAGATTGACATGCCTAAATTGCTCGGATGTGAACTACGCAGTTATTGCATATTTGGCCAGACAAAGGAAGCCATGGACAAATTTTAGTTCTCTATTTGCCAAAAAGTTATTTTCTATTTAAGTGTGAAAACAACGCTCCTGTGAGGCTGTGTAATGCCCATTTCTGTCATACATAAACAAACGAAAATACTAACCTTATTCGTTGGATGCATACAAATGTGAAGATTTAAAATATCAATTACCTAGAATAGAAAAAGAGAATGTATTACAATTAATATCTAAATAATTCTAAAGGATTAAAAACATATTTAAGTAATATTTGTATACCCCACACCACACTAGGATAAGGGTTTTGTGACTTATGTGACATTTATATATATCGGTTCAAGTTTTAGAATAGCTCCCACACAAAGGTCCCGAATATTTTGAGGTTCTTCAGCTCTAGAAACCAAAAATTCCACCCTATCACGCCCAAATTGTGTGTGGTACGTTAAAAGCGACCATTAATTAACTGTGGCGAAACTAGACCATAATGACTATTTTTTCGCATAAACCTCATGCAAAGGTCCTTCTCGATTTCGGAACAAACAGCTCTAATGACCACATACTCGTATTACACACAATGCCGGGGGCTACGCAAAGTCTAAATTATATGCTGACAAACCAGCTACGATTCAGGTTTTGGAAGCCAACATAAGGCGTGTCGTTAAAGCCATAACGGTCGAAATGCTCGAACAAGTCATCCAAAATTGGACCCCCAGAATGGACAACCTGAGGCGTAGTTGCGGCCAACATTTGAAGGAAATTATATTCAAACAAGAAAAAATGTTAAGTTTGGCTGTGTCGAACTGGTTCCCAAATAAAACCAAATTTGGTGCGGAAGTGTGTTCTATATAGAAATCTTTATGTGCAAAATTTCATTTCGACAGGTCAAGCTTGTGGTGAGTTATCGTCATATTAGTTCTCAAAGCCCATGAGACCGTTTGTGTGGGAGGTACTTTTCCGATCTCAACAGAATTTGGAGCAGAGGTGTATTCTATATAAAAATCTTTAAGTAGAAAATTTCATCTCGATAGGTCAGGTTTATAGTGAGTTATTGTCATATTATTTTTCAAGACCCGTGAGACCGTTTGTGTGGGAGGTACCAGTAGAGCCTTTCCGATCTTAGCCAAATTTGGCCCAATCTAAACGACTTTTACATAGATGATTTCGTCTATATAGAGATTATTATTTGCAAAATTTCAGTGATTTTGCTCAAGAAACTGGACGGATATATCCAAATAAAAAACTAAGTTTTATGAGGTAGTGTCGGTTGAGGGCCTCCAACACCAACTTCCCGTAGAGCTATATAGCCCATTTTCAATACCAACCATGATAGGTTAACTACACATGTTTGTGCTTTCAGCATGAAAAACTAGTTTTATGAATTCAATCGTGATCGACAATCGCTCAAAGACGAAGGTCGTCCAAAACGGCAATGCAAGATCGTCATGTGGCATACCGTGAGATAGAGGCATCCTTGGAAATTTCTGCACCAGCATACATTTGTACAAAAGGTTAGTTCTCATTGGATCTCGCACAATTTGACAATCGCTCATAAAAAGGCTCATGTCGATTGGTGCACAGAAATTTTAAAAAATACTATCGCGGCCCTTCAAAAGCCGTTTAAAGGATCGTCACAGGTGACGAATCTTGGATCTATGCGTATGAGCCCGAAACAAAACAGCAATCGACCGTGTGGGTCTTCGAAGACGCCTGTTTCTTCGGCAAAACTGGTCATGTGGCGACTGTTCCGCTTGAGCAACGTAGGACGGTCAATTCTGAGTGTTATACCACAATTTGTTTGCCTGAAGTCTTCGGAGAAATTCGAAAAACGAACAAGAAAAGACGAATCATTGTGCACCATGACAATGCGAGCTCTCACACATCGGCTCAAACCAGCTCCTTTTTGACCGGCCAAAACGTCGAATTGGTGGGTCAGCCGCAGAACAGCCCTGACTTGGCACCCAATGACTTCTTTTTATTCCCGCACACCAAGAAACAAATGGCTGGCTAACGATTTTCGTCGTCAGAAGATGCTGTTGAAGCGTTCAAAAACCATGTTTTGGAGGTGTTTTAATCGGAGTGGAAAAAGAGCTTCGACAATTGGTTTGAGCGCATTCAAAAGTGTATAAATCATGCTGGAGAATACATTGAAAGAAAATAAAACTATTTTTGATGATAAATATTCGCATTTTCATTATTAGGCAGCTCTCGTATCGCTTAATTGTTTGAGAAAATTTAATTTTCACCTTTTTTATTGAACAGACCTCTTCACTAATTTTAGCTTGAAGCCTTCTTAAGTCACTCCTCCCTGTCTACAGTTTAAATATTTGTTGTTCCTTACATTCAGCTTTAGCTGTGCGCCAAATTTTGTTTGAGCTTGAAGAAAGAAAAAAGACAAAATATAGATACTACGAGTATGATATGTATATTTTTTTGTTTTTTTTTTTTTTTTTTTAAATAACCAACACTCAGGGGACGGCCCCTATACATGCGGTACATTGCGTTGGCGAGTGAAAAGTAAAGGATCTGAGGGGGGAAAGAGGGAGTAATGTTTATTGACACTTGCCTTGAACTTCTAGATGTCGTAATTATTGGGAAATGCATTCGCCGGAAGTCGATTCCACATACGGAATGTACGAGCGAAAAACGAATTTGATCTGTAGTGTATAGTGCGGTCAACTGGCCAATCGATAACAAACGGGTGTGAATTCCTAGAAAGTCGCGTATCCCGGCCGAACATCCTCACGTCAGGAATAAGGCGACGGATGTCTGATGAACACACACCATGAAAGTAACGATAGAACAGCGTCACGCAACCCACATTCCGACGATGCTCAAGGGAAACAATAGAGTTGGATACCCTACTGTCACCTATCAGCACCATCGCTCTCCTTTGAACACGGTCAAGTAGCTCCAAGGATGATTTTGGAGCACCTGCCCATATATGGGAGTTGTATTCCATCTTTGGCCTGATGTAAGTTGTATAGATATTGAAAAGATCAGTAGGAGTGAAATATTTCTTGCACCGCTTTAAAAAGCCTATGCACTTGAGTGCTTCTTTCGACACTTAGAATACATGTCTCGCCCAACGAGCGTCACATTGTATTTTCATGCCCAGAACATCAAGAGCTTCTGATTGTTCAATATCCGTACCATCGATAGAAATTTACGATATTGTTGGGTCAGCGAATCGCTTGTGAGACAACGAGCAGCACTGTGTCTTACTCGCATTAAAATCTACTCTATTCACTCGACCCCATTCGGAAGTGGCCAGTAGATCCCGGCCAAGTGTCTCATCCATAATTCGCCTTTTGTCTTCAATATCTTGAAGACTCGGCCTACGGTCGAATGAATATGAATGACAGAGGTTACTACCATCTGCGAAAGAGTAGATTGGATTCACGGTCTGACCCAACAGATCATCAATGCAAATTAGAAATAAACAGGGAGAAAGGACAGAGCCCTGTGGTACTCCTGTAGTAAGCCTATGTTTGTTGGAAGAGAACCCACCTACAACAACTCTTATAGTGCGATCTCTAAGAAAGCTCGATATAAAACGAGCGAAAGTATCACCGACACCAAAAGCCATCAGCTTTGATAAGAGTGCACCTTGTCAGACTCTATCAAAGGCCTTGGAGATATCCAGAGCCACAACCTTACTCTCACCAAACTGGTGGATACACCGACTCCAGCGCTCCGTCAAGAAAGCCACCAGGTCTCCCGTAGAGCGATTTCTACGGAAGCCATACTGTCGATCACTAAGCAGGTCGTTGGACTCTAGATACCTAGATATCGTGGTTAACCATGCTCTCCATTACTTTAGAGTAATTAGACTTCAAAATAAAATTTGGATTCGCAGTTAAATTTGCTTTAATTCGACTATTGATCGCCCATTGTGACAAGACGGGGCTCTTTTTAGCCTAAAAGAGGTTAAAGAATTTCGTGACTATTACTAATATGCACATATATTTCATGTTGTTCCATACGGAATGAAAAACTTAGTATACCCTCCATACTTTGATGGACATCGTGTAGTATAATTAAAAGCTTTCTCCTTTTGAGGTTACTCAAGATTCAACTGAATTTCACTTCTTTGCTACAATCACAGGTGAAACAAGGGATTTTAAACTAAGACAAAAAAGTGAAGGTGTGCATTTGTATTTATGCGAAATGTATGTACAAGTACCCAAATATATATGTATTTACTTTTACATATGTATATAAAATCGATTGAATGCATATACAAACAAATATTCTATTTACATACATAAAGTATAATTGATGTACATTTACAACAGAACTGCTGAAGTGAAATATGGTTGCTTTGGTTTTCTGTTGTTTTTGCTGAAATCCACAGATATGCACTCAACTCAACGACATGGAAAAGGGATACATATTTCTGTGTGGCTTTCCTTCCAAAGCCAAAAGGACTAACTCGTACTTTGTAACATTTGACACATCTACTTGTTTTTTCTTCTATGTGTGTGATGCGACTATGATGCCGATAAGATCTGGTTCAAATCCGGCAAGAACATCAAACAAAAAAAAGTTTATTAGCTGCGGGTTGTCACCTCGTTAATAACGACGAGTAAAAGATAAATCTCTATGCCATGAAGAACTTATTGATAAAACACATAAGCCATTCGGTCAGTGAGTCAAAAATTTTATTGTGTGTAGCTCTTTGATTTATGAGAAGTTCTCCATTTGTTTCTTGAGGACATAAGTACTTTTTTACATACCGAAAAGAATTTGCAGAAAATTTAAAAAATAAATTGTAAGATTAAAGTTAACCCGCTGGATGGTGTCCTACTTAAAATTAATTTGTGAAAATTTGTAAAAAAAAGGATAAATGTTATGAAAAATGAAGTCGAAGGTGCCATTAAGGAAATTCGACTCGAAACAATTGAAAGTATCTTAAATACAAGTGTTGCTATATATATTTCTGGCGAGGGTTGCGATACATATTACCATTTATATGACTACCACAACTGGCTCGGCAGTACCTCTTCCTATCAACCAAATACGAGGGCTGCTATATATATTTCAGTGAATATTATTATCAAAAATCCCAATCCCGCGACTGCCGGTTCTATGTACCGGATTGACCTGAAACTCTTCGGCCAGGGGCAGTCACCTCAAAAATATATGTTTTTTGTTCGTCCATCAAAAATTGTTTTATTGTTTTCAATGTATTCTCCAGCCTGATTTATACACTTTTGCATGCGCTCAAACTAATTGTCGAAGCACTTTTTCTACTCCGATTGAGATACCTCCAAAACATGGTTTTTGAATGCTTCAACAGCATCAACAGCGACGAAAATCGTTGACCACGCCATTTTTTCTCGATGTGCGGGAATAAGAAGAAGTCATTGGGTGCCAAGTCAGGACTGTATGGCGGATGACCCATCAATTCGACGTTTTGGCTGGTCAAAAAGGCGCTGGTTTGCGCCGATATGTGAGACCTCTTATCTTGTTCGTTTTTCGAATTTCTCCGAAGACTTCAGGCAAACAAATTGTGGTGCACCAACCAGAATTGACCGTCCTACGTTGCTCAAGCGAAATAGTCGCCACATGACCAGTTTTGCCGAAGAAACAGGCGACCTTTTGCTTAGAAGTGCTTTTTCCACGAACAACTTTCGTTGGATTTGGCTCGTCTTCGAAGACCCACACGGTTGATTGCTGTTTTGTTTCGGGCTCATACGCATAGATCCATGATTCGTCGCCTGTGACGATCTTATAAAGGCATTTTGAAGCACCGCTTTCGTATTTTTTTAAAATTTCCTTGCACCAATCGACATGAGCTTGTTTTTGAGCGATTGTCAAATTGTGCGGGATCTAACGAGAACAAACCATTTTTACGGCCAGGTGTTCATGCAATATCGAATGTATGCTGGTGGAAGAAATGCCCAAGGATGCCTCTATCTCACGATCTTGCATTATCAGTTCAAGCACGGCATCAATGTTCTCTGGCACAATGGCCGTTTTTAAACGACCTTAGTCTTTAAGCGAGCATCGGCCACGATTAAATTCTTTAAACCAGTTTTTCACAGTGCTTTAGGATGGTGCTTCATCGCCATACAAAGATTTTAGTTCATCGATGCACTCTTGTCGTGATAATCCACGTCGAAAGTTGTGAAAAATGATCGCACGAAAATGTTCACAAGTTAATTCAATTTTTTGCCAAATAGATTTTTTCAAGTCACAGTAAACAACACAAATGATGGTCGTACGTCAAAACGTTCCGAGTACGTTTATGCTAAAAAATGTCAAACTTTCTAATGGAAATGTCAGATGGCGCCAGGCAACACTTAGTATTGCCTAGGCCAGAAATATATATAGCAACCCTCGTAGTATGTCCGACTGTCATACAAGTAAACGCAGGTTCAAATCCGAGTAAGAACATATTTTCCAACTAGTTAGTCAATGAAGCCTATCGGTGCCGGTTCCCGCACAGCAGATTTAAGAGATATATAGTAAAATATGTATGTATTTAATCGAGTCCAAGCCGCAACTACACTCGAATCTCTATCTAGTCTGTAGCATAAGTCGTCCAATCATAAATGAATGCAGTTAATCGCTTTGACTTGTGTACTTGAGGGTGACCGAATGTATCGGAATACATCAGAGATATACAACATGTAGGTATGATGGATTATTTGTTTGAAAGACATCATCAGTCTTGAAACCTAGAACCAACCATTTCCAATTATTTGTGTCGGTTGATTATGCAAATATGTATGCGTGTGTGTGTGTATGTGTATGTTTTTCAATTACAATCAAATCATGATGTCGATATTCATCTTTTAGGCAAATGTGGATATGTACTCGTTACACAGTAGTCGGCAATATTAAAGATATGCGGTCTCTACAACAAGTGAAGAATTTGATAAGGAAATTGTCAGTAAATTTATCCGGGAGGAATCGTAAATATATAGCCTATAAAGTAATATCAACATTCATTAGTTTGCCATTTTTGAACCTCCTTTACTTTAACCTATAAAGGGCTTGATCCGAGACGCTGTTTTACTCGTGTGTGCCTCAATTTGCTATCCAGATACTTTTATGCCACTTTTAATTGTGATACTAATTATGCAAGTTTTTTTTAAAGGGGTTTCCAATAGGGACATAACAATTTCGTATCTTTATGTCAACGCACTCTCAAACGTTTTAAATGATCTTTCAGTGACAAACCGTGAGTCGAACTCAATATTTTCATCATAGTAGAGTTCATTAACGAGCAACGTTTGGAAATCGTAAAAAATTACTACCGAAATTCTGAGTCAGCGGTTCTGCCATGTTTCACGAAAATCCAGAATTTCATCGAAAAATCATCTTTAGCGATAAAGTTCATATATGGCTGAGTGGTTTTGTCAATAAACAAAATATGTGACGCGCAAAATAGAAAGGGGCCTAAGGTTAAAAACCAGGTTTGTTTAGGAGAGCCATTTTAAAGATTTGGCCCATTTCTATTTGCGCTTAGAATCGTCGACTTCACTTTCATAAAACGCGCATATCTTTGGGAGGGAGCACTTTTGGGGCATGGGATCGGTCTCATTCGATGCTCAGATGTTGTCCACATCAAAAAAAGGGAAAAAACGAAAATTGATCTTTTTACCATTAGGTCCCTTTCTCTATGCGCTGTCACATACGCATTATTGTACAAGACAATTACATCCGCAAAAAATTACTGTGGGGTGTGGTTTTCATGTCGGTGGTGGGATTGGGCCGTATTTTTTCGTCGATGAAAACAATCGTCATGTTATCGTCAATGGAAAGCGCTATCGTGCCATATTAGAAAATTATTATTGACCAGAATTGGGTGAGCTTGACATCGCCGATATGTGGTTTCAACAAGACGGTGCCACTAGCCACACAGCACGCATTACAATCGATTTACTGAAAGGCAAATTCGGCGAACGTGTTATCTCGAGAAATGGTCCGGTCCACCTCGTTCATGCGATTTAACGCCAATGGATTTATTTTTATGGTGCCACATAAAGTATTTGGTCTATGCCAACAAGCCAACAACTTTAGACGAGCTCAGACAACTTCCAACGTGAAATTGCCAACGTTCTGGTCGTAATGTGTGCAAGAATGCTAAAAAATTGGGTCCAAATAATAAATAGATCGCTGAGCATATGACCAAAACGAATTTCATTCCTATAACGTAAGATTTGCACTACAGCTGGAATAAATTTGAACTCCACATCTTAAATATTTTGTGATTTATTAATATTTAAATTTGTTATGTCCTTAATGGAAAACCCTGTAATTATGTGACACTAATTTAACCTTTTGTGCGATTTCTTAAAATGATCTTCCTTATTTTCATAGTTTTGTCAAAATTTTTAATTAGACTACTTAATTTGCATCATCCGCTGCGATTATGTATGTGTTATTTGAAGCAATATATTTGAACAACGATTTACATAGCCTTCTTTTTCCAAAGCCCATTATTTGCGAAACTTAGACCTCATTAAGGTTGAAGCTCTTCAAATAAGACTAGTGTTATTATTATGGGATTTAGACAAAATAAACACTTGTCAAATTTCGACAACGAAAAACGTAATAAAAATAATTTTGTTCATTGTGCCATGGACAAAACCCATTCGAAATGTCTCTACATAGCCTCGATGCAATTTTTTTTGTCAAAATTCCAATCTTGTCACTCTAGAAGCCACATTTTTTTGGTTTGTAAGTGACGATAAATTCGAACTTAACTTTTGGTTAATAAGGTAGAAATTCGTATATAAGAATATTTAGCAAGACAGCATACTGAGCTTAGTGAGTATAAATTGAACATCAACACAAGAACTGTTGTCTTTTAGAGAAGAATTAAGTGCGTTCATGAAGGAAAATGAAGACCCTTGCGTGGATGATATATGCGTGGAAATCAACTGTTACCTTACTGACTTCGTACGCTTTTTCACGGCGAGAAATATAAAAATATCTGCCTCCAAATCATCAGCCACTGTTTACTGCAAGGAACGCAGAGGTGCGGTTGCAACTTTATGTTAAAGTCGATGACGTCAACATGCCGACTGCCAACTACCCCAAAAACCTTGCGATCACAAGGGACAGCCTTTTTCGATCCTCTGCACTTGCTACAGCCATCTACGATAATCTCAAGTCATTACTTGGGGAGCAGCCAAAAGAACTTGTTGACCTCTTACAAAGCGGTCGGTAGCGAACTACTCAACACCGGTGAGGTCTGCGAATGTGAGTACAACGCTGTGAACGAAAATTCAGACTTGTCAGATGATATAGTTTAAAGGTTGAACTTTTTCATTTAATAATGGAACTTTAAATGGCCCATCCTATACATGAGACGATGGTCCATGCTTAGACAATTTCCTTTTGTCTAAGCAATACCTGCTGGGATGTCTTCGCAGTAGTCATCCCCACCACCATCTCAAGGACAGCATGCCTCCCCCCAGTTAGCTCAGGTACGATCTTTATGATCTAGAGAGAGAGAGAGAGAGAGAGAGAGAGCTATCTCCTGTCCAGCGGTACAGGAGATAGCTATAAAATCATCAAAACTATCAGGCAGGTCTGAACGACATTCACGCTGATAATGTCAAAGCAGCAGTATCCAGTAATAGCGTTTCAGAACATCCCTCGGAGATTTTACCAGAGTAAAAGACGCTCAGACGCGCCTAGTTCTGGCTCAGCTGAGATCAGATTGTGCAGCCGCCTCAATTCGTATAGGGCGCAAATTAAGGGTAACATTATGGACGTTTGTCCCGCCTGCCATCAGGGACCACATGATGTGCTGCACCTTCTCAATTATTCGGCCAAGCTCACCCAGCTGACCCCCAGGTCTCTTTGGACTCATCCAGTTTCAATGGTTCGTTTCCTTTTCCTCGATTTAGAAGCAGATCCCCTGTAGAAAAAAGAACTTCAAAACTAAATATGTATAATATGTACAATATTATTGTACAATATTATTGTTGTTACAACAGCAGAAACAAGACACCTTCGTCAATGAGACCAGCGTCAAATCATAGCTACTAAATTCTTACAAAACTCCCTCAACATTCCATTAAGAAACAGACGGTGAACTTCCCCCTCGGATCAGTGAGCTGTACCCGATCTAACTGTCTAACGCCGGCTCCGAACTGCTTATGCATTTTATAGATAAGTTTTTTTTATGGCCTAGAGATAAATCTTTAAGTCGCCGTATTTGCAAGATTGAAATCCGTCACTGAAAATGTTTCAGATGTTCTTGATAGAAACTTAACCTGGGTTTACTTTTGCGATAGTCGTGCACGCTAACCATAACACCACGGCAGCCCACAAAGCTATTACCTTCTAAATGTTATGAGCTTCAAACGCTAAAAGGCCGTTTGTCTGAAATATGTAATATTAGGCGTGTTCTATTGGTACTCGCTAATTAAACGAGTAGCTAAGGCGATATCTTTAAAACTTGACGAGACATTTTTAAAATTTCTTTGTATACAAAAAGTTATTTGCTTTATGCATCATAAACTTTTTGAAATTTTTTAATTTGCAGAGAAAGATTTTTGAGAGCAATGGACCGATCGTTATACAATATTAACAGACTGAAACAAAAAACTAGGAAATTATTATACTCGTAAACTATGTAATGGTTAAATCGGACAGTTTTTACGAGTAATGATTGGTTTATTTTTTTGGCTATAAATTTAAATTTTTTAAGTACAAATTTTATGATAATATAGTTGATAATAAATTTCTAGTAACTGATTTCATTCTGTTTAAATTTCATAAATATCGCTCCTTTCTTTGGCCCTAAAAGCGTTTTTTTAGGTGCATGGCAGCGCCACTTTTCCGCCAGTATGAGTTTAAAGACACGCCAAAAACATTTGTTCCAAATATCATCGTCATATATCTAATCCGAAAATTTTCAAACCGTTGTTATTTCGCCCCTTGCATTTTTGATCATGGTCGTAGTTGGACATATTTTCATGAAATGAGCCAAGCAATCACACTCTTTAATAACTTCCTAGTCACTGATTTCATTCTGGTGAAATTTAAAAACGATCGGTTTATTATTTTGGTCGTAAATGCGATTTCGAAGCACTTTTTACACTCCGATTGAGACACCTTCAAAACATGGTTTTTGAACGCTTCAACAGCATCTTCTGGCGACGAAAATCGTTGGCCACGCATTTTTTTCTTGATGTGCGGGAATAAAAAGAAATCTTTGGGTGCCAAGTCAGGGCTGTACAGCGGATGACCCATCAATTTGACTTTTTGGCCGGTCAAAAAGGCGCTGGTTTAAGCCGATGTGTGAGAGCTCGCATTGTCATGGTGCACAATGATTCGTCTTCTTTTGTTTGTTTTTCGAATTTCTCCTAAGACTGCAGGCAAACAAATTTTGGTGTACCACTCCGAATTGACCGTCCTACGTTACTCAAGCGGAACAGACGCCACATGACCAGTTTTGCCGAAGAAACAGGCGACCTTTTGCTTCGAAGCGCTTCTTCCAAGAACCTTCGAAGACCCACACGGTCGATTGCTGTTTGTTCCCGGCTCATACGCATAGATCCATGATTCGTCACCTGTGACGATCTTATAAACGTCTTCAGAAGCACCGCGATCGTATTTTTTCAAAATTTCTTTGCACAAATCGACACGAGCCTTTTTTTTGAGCGATTGCCAAATTGTGCGGGATCCAACGAATGCCGTTTTGTTTCCGGCTCATACGCATAGATCCATGATTCGTCACCTGTGACGATCTTATAAACGTCTTTTGAAGCACCGCGATCGTATTTTTTCAAAATTTCTTTGCACCAATCTACACGAGCCTTTTTTAAAGCGATTGTCAAATTGTGCGGGATCTAACGAGAACAAACCTTTTTTTGTGGCCAGGTTTTCATGCAATATCGAATGTATGCTGGTAGAAGAAGTGCCCATGGATGCCTCTATCTCACGGTATGTCACATGACGATCTCGCATTACCAGTTCACGCACGGCATTAATGCTCTCTGGCACAACGGCCGCTTTTGGATGACCTTCACGACCTTCGTCTTTGAGCGATCGTCGGCCACGATTGAATTCATTTAACCAGTTTTTCACAGTAATATAGGATGGTTCTTCATCGCCATACAAAGATTTAAGTTCATCGATGCACTCTTGTCGTGATAATCGACGTCGAAAGTTGTGAAAAATGATTGCACGAAAATGTTCACGAGTTAATTCCATTTTTTTTTTTTCATTTTTTGCCAAATTGACTTCAAAACACTGTAATCAGCACAAATGATGGCCGTACGTCAAAACATTCTGACTACGTTTATGCTAAAAAAAGTTAAACTTTCCAATGGAAATGTCAGATGGCGCCAGCAACTCTTAGTGTTGCCTAGACCAGAAATATATATATCAACCCTCGTAATAATTTCCTTATTACTGATTTCATTTTGTTAAAAAACTTTAGCGAACGGTCCGTAATTTGGCCGTAAATGCGTTATCTAAAAGGGGGCGTGGCACCGCCCACTTTCCTCCATGATCTGTTTTACGATGTCCTTGTGAGAGGAACTTTATTCATCTTTTTTTGTCCGATCTGGCCCAATTTCAATTCCAACCGTTTTAGACCATATGTGACAGCGCTGGAGAAAGGGACCTAAGGGTAAAAAAAAATCAATTTTCATTTTTTTCTTTTTTTTGATGTGGACAACATATGAGCATCGAATGAGACCGATCCCATGCCCCAAAAGGGTTCCCTCGCAGAGATATGCACGTTTTATGAAAGTGAATTCGACGATTCGAAGCGCAAATAGAAAGGGACTTAATCTTTAAAATGGCTCTCCTGAACAAAACTGGTTTTTAACCTAAGGTTCCTTTCTATTTTGCGCGTCACATATGTTTCTGCAAAATTTCAGCGGTCTATCTTCAAAAGTGTGACCTGTAGTTTGCATTCCACATGTGGAAAATTGCTGCTAGCCCAAACATAATATGTTTGGGAGCTGCTCCAAACATATATATGTTGCCTGCAAAATATGTTTGGGACAATATGTTACAGAGGCCGTTTTTTTCCTTCGTGCAGACAGACAGCCACACAGACGTGCATGGCCAGATCATCTGAGAGTTCTACGACGATTCAGTCCTTCCTTTCAACAATAGCGGCGAAGCTTTCTGATGAAGGTCATCACGAACCCGAAATGGCGATAAAAGTAGTGTGCAGCCACGAAAATCAATGTAACTTTGCCATTTTGTGACTTGTCTTCTATTAAAATGTAGATGCAAGAGGTCTCGAGCCGGTTAATCCCTTTTCAACTATTCAGAATAAATACGAGTATATACTTTTTGGGTGTCTCCGACCAGTATTTCAAGAATGCTTCAAACAAAGTGCGAATAAACCCTCTGTGATAGAGGGTATATAGGGTGTTTTTTATTGGGGTATAGAACTTTAAGTTGGCATCACTTTTTTAACTGGCGGCCATTTTGTCAGCTGTCAAGTGATTAATATTTAGTTTGGTTTGCCATTTCATCATGAACAGGTTGACAAAAGAACAACGCTTGCAAATCGTGCAAATTTATTTCGAAAGTAATGGTTCAGTTCGCGAAGTTCACCGCAAGCTCCGTCCATTTTATGGTCGACATAATCGTCCATCAGAGCAATTAATTCGGTTAACCATGGATCGGTTAACATGGACCATTGGATTATTTTCTTTGGGGATATGTGAAGTCGCTCGTCTACGCCAACAAACCAGAAACACGTTAGGGGACTTGGAAGCCAACATTCGTGGCGTTATTGCCAACATACGGCCCCATATGCTCGAAAAAGTGGTTAAAAATTGGACCTGTAGAATTGGCTTTATTCGAGCCTGCCGCGGCGGCCACATGCCCGAAATCATATTTAAACATTAATGGCATAAAATTATCCTTCCAATAAAGCCAAATTGATGGACATTAAAACGATTTTCTTGTGTTTTATTTCAATTCGAAGTTCTATACCTCAATAAAAAACACCCTTTACAAATATGACAGCAATTCAGCCACATATCTACTAGTCTAAGCTAATTTTCCCGCGTTGCTGAAAGTTAAATTCAAACCTACGATCCCTAACATTATTATGATATTGGCAAAGATCGGTTTCTGTAGATTTCAATAGCATTTTTTGTGTCGCTTGAGTTTGCTTACAAGAGGCGCAGAAACCCGATCAGATCTTTACATAGTTTAATATGCCCCATATAGAAATGTACCTCCCAATCTAAGGGTAAAATAAAGTTGGTTTCGCCCGACTCTCTCTGACTCGTTAATATAAAAGAAAAAGTTATGTTACTTCATTGGGCAACTTTAGGAGATAGTGTTTTAGGAGGGGTGTTTATTTTGATACGGTGTGGCTCCTGCACAGACTCATAGCGTCCATTCACATCCTGCTGTAAGAATAAAATCCAAATATTCTCTATCGACAAAGCCAACAAAAATAACAAAAACTGCCTTCTGTGGTCTTAAATCAAATTTTAGATTTAAATGGTTATATTTGACAAAAATGTATACATAATATGAAGCTTTTTAGAAACACAAACATGCAAACATATTTTGCAAGTATGTAAAGGGACAGTAATACACGTTCATATTAGAAATTCCCTTTAGAGCTTTTGCTGATAATACCCCAAACAATGTCATCAATTTGTAGCCGAGCTCACATACAACATCCTTTTCTAGGCATCACAGTACAATCAACATCCAATATTCGACATTTAATATGCGGCCATTACGTCTCCATCCATTCACCCACCCACTTGTCATTTTACTAAACCGGATGAACATTTATGCATGTGTATTTGTGTGCTTCCATGTGTGCATTTTCTGTCTTCGCATGATGTTCGGGTCAATTGTACGTACTTCCTGTGTGTGTATGCGGCGAAAGAAAACTGGGATTCTCACAGGAACTACAAAGTAACTTAGCAAAAAATACATTTTTCGTCGACATCAGGATTATCGTCAAAATGACCTCATTCTAACGATATTAAAGTTAATCGAAAGGATTAGACGCTTCGTTTAGGAGATACCGACGATTTAAGTTTTCATACGAAACTCCAACTGTTTTGGCCCGGGGAACTGGGGATCACAAATTAAGGCTCTTTTGTCGATTAGACGCTTAGTTAAGCAGATATCGACGATTTAAGTTTTCATACGAAAATCCAACTGTTTTGGCCCGGGGAACTAGGGATCATAAATTAAGGCTCTTTTGTCCATTAGATGCTTAGTTTAGCAGACATCGGCGATTTAAGTTTTCATATGAAATTCCAACTGTTTTGGCCCAGGGAACTAGTGATCACGAATTAAGGCTCTTTTGTCGATTAGACACTCACTTTAGCAGATATCGACGATTTAAGTTTTCATCTGAAATTGCAACGGTTTTGTCCCAGGGAACTAGTGATCACGAATTAAGGCTCTTTTGTCGATTAGACGCTTAGTTTAGCAGATATCGACGATTAAAGTTTTTATAGGGAATTGTAACTATAAGTAATTCTAATTCTAACACCTACGAAAGTGTGGCCAAGAACGAACCGTCTTGAAATTGGTCAACATCGTAGATCCTACAGCTTGATTGATGTAAATCGCCATCGATTTGTTCCATAATAGATTGTTATATGTTAGATTTTTATTGATTAATTTCACTATATATGCAATGAATCAAAAAAGTTTGACGTTTCTAGTGCTATACTCAAACAAAAGAGTTCGAAATGTCATACTCGTAGCAGTACGATTTCGATCGAACACACCCGGTTACAGCCGATTCTGATCAAATCTCACACAGAGCATCACGAGTGATCAATAGCTTAGGTTTATTTTTTCGAAAAGCTCCCACAGTACGATGGGCCATCCACCGCCCTGATTTGGCACCCGATGACTTCATCTTATTCATCATCAAGAAAAAAAATGCGTGGTCAATGTTTTTCATTGCCCGAAGCAGCTCTTCAAGCGTTCAAAAATCATGTTTTGGAGGTGTCTCAATCGGAGTGGAAAAAGTGCTTCAAAAATTGGTTTGTGCGCATGCAAAAGTGTATTGATCTTAAAGGAGAATATCTTTAAAAACAATAAATCCATTTCCAATGATAAATTATTGCTTTTTTATTGCCGGGACCGAAATATAAATAGCAACCCTCTTATTTGTATATTTTTCTGTTGGAAATGACACTCAGAAAATTTCTTGTCCCATACGGGGATTGCAGGATTTAAAAAATATATTTCCCGTATTGCGGCAAATGAAAATTATGGGAAATTGTCAACCCTAGTATGCATGTATGTGTATCAGTAGTAAATGACATTGAACTGATTAAGCTCTTATATTATTATTATTATTATTACCATAGCCATATGTAAAAAAATCGATAATAATTTAATAATGTAGCAATTAATTCTTAATTAAATACCATTTTTTAATCTTAACAATGATTGGTGTCATACAAATGGCCTTTAGCACGAATACTTAAGTACGAGGGCGGTTCGGAAAGTTCTTAGCCTATCAATGAAAGAGAATAGTTAGTTTTTCAAAAATATTTTTATTTTTCAATATAATCTCCTGAAACTTCAATACACTTAGTCCAACGCTTATCTAGTAATTCTATCCCTTGATTAAAATAGTTTTCCTCAAGGTCTTCAAAATAGTAGTTTACAACTGTAATTGCATCTTCATTTGAGGTAAAACGCTTGCCAGCAAGGATTTTTTTTAGATTTGGTAACAGGTAAAAGTCACTGGGAGCTAAATCAGGAGAATAAGGTGGGTGGTCAAGCAACTCGTACTTTAATTCGTTGATTTTAGCCATTGTTAAAACACTCTTGTGCGCTGGTGCGTTGTCTTGATAAAAAATTATTTTTTTGTGCTGTAAGCCAGGACGTTTTTCTCGAATTCGTACATTTAATTGATCTAAAAGGTTGCAATAGTACTCTGAATTTATTGTTTTACCCTTTTGCAGATAGTCAATCAATAAAATACATTTGAAATCCGTTGTCATAACCTTACCAGCCGATTGAATTGTTTTTGCCTTCTTTGGGGCACTTCCTCCAGCTTCAGTCCATTGTTTGGATTGTTCTTTTGTCTCTGGAGTATAGTGGTGGATCCATGTCTCATCAACAGTTATGAAACGACGCTTAAAATCCATTTTATTTCGCTGAAAACGATCCAATCAAGCTTGAGAAATGTTCATTCTTATGCGTTTTTGGTCGACTGTTAACAAGTGCGGCACCCATCTTGCAGAAAGCTTTTTCATCTGTAGTTCTTCATGCAAAATTAAATGGACTCGATCATTTGAGATGCCCATGATATTAGCTATTTCACGCACTTTTATTCGTCGATCATTTAATACCATATCATGCACTTTGGCTACAATTTCTGTTGTTGTTGCTGTTTTTGGACGTCCACTACGTGGTTCATCTTCAATGCTTGTACGACCACGTTTAAATTCAGCAACCCAATTTTTTACTGTTGCATATGAAGGAGCACTTTCACCTAACACATTCACCATATCATTATGAATTTTTTGTCCCGATAAACCTTTTTTATGTAAATATTTAATGACACCACGCATTGCTAATTTTTCCATTGTAAAAAAATCGCGGATGCGTCTTTTGTGAACACCTGTTTCTATATGAAGGAGTTGCCAGATCGAAACAAAATTTAACATGTGTTCATAGCAGAGATGGAAGTTTCCAAAACACTTAACTTTTTTTCTGTTTATGCCGCGCTTTTTGTGCTAGGCTAAGAAGTTTCCGAACCGCCCTCGTACTTAATGGGGAGTGAAATGGGAAAAACGCGTGATACGTGGAGTAATTAAACGCAACGAATATAATACAGAAATATAGTTTTTACATGTACGAGAACAGTCTGATACCGAATTGATACAAAGGGGTAACATTCGAATCAGTAAGCGGTAATTTGTAAACTTACTGAGCAGAACTTCAGAAAAAAGTATGGTTGGGGTGACTACATATGAAGAGCATCATACTATTGTTGGGTATATGGTTGTGGCACAGCAATATTATGAACGCTGCTACAATAGAATAATTTACTCACAACCATACTTATATACCATATTATGATTCATACTCAACCGTAGTATGCTCCCCAAAAGCATATTATGATCCTCACATACAAACACAGTATGATTCTCACAACCACAGTATGATTCACACGCAACCTTGTTATGATCCCCACAACCATAGTATGATGATCGAAAATTATTAGTATGTAATTAATCAATAATAGAGATTTTTATTAAGCTTGTTATTTAAATTTACATTACAATTAGTTCATAGGCAGATTTAAGATCATGTTTCTATTAAAAAAAATGTTGTTGAAGAAACCGAAAAGTTATTCAAAAGGCAGTTCGAAAGAGTTGGAAGCAGGGGTGACTGCAGTTTCAGTGAACGCTGCTTCACCATCTTCAGATCCCAAGAAACGAATATGATTAAACCATGATCAATGGCTATATAAGTATACTTAAGTAGAGGCATATTCTAGATAAACGAGAACCAGCCGGCAGTAGGGTAACGAACAAAGTAACGCAATAGAGAATTCCCACTACAGCCAGTTCTTTGTACCGGATTGACCCGAAGCAGCAATCTTCGGTCAAGGGCTGTCACCCCGGCACTACGCATAACGCTACAACAACACAATACAAATTCCTCGCACTGTCTTCTGATTTCGCCTGCCTGCCTGCCTTCCGATTTCGGATTTTAATAAAGGGCGGTTGATTAATCACCCCACACAACTGATTTAAGTGTTTTGATTCTTCCCCACTCTGCACTATTTGACGCGTTTTTTAATAAATGTGAAAAGTATGTAGATGAGAATGGGTCGCAACAAAATGTTTGTGGATGTGGCACCGCCCACGTTATAATGTGGCATCTTTAAGCTTAAAACAAACCGTACGGACCAATCAATGGTTTGATATAGCTCCTTTACAAATCTGCCACCCTATTTGGAGTATAACCGTCCTAGAATTGTTTATTTCATCAGATTACAATAAAGTTTGCTTTGTACCATTTAAAATTTTTGACGATTTTGCACTGAGAGCGATATATACGATGGCAGATCAATATTTCCGTGACTTTTTGAAAAAAGCTCATTTGTAATTCTCATTAATAAAAATGAGTCTCCCGTATAAGTCATTTGATTTGTTGCCGAAGTAATCGTTGCCAACGACTGCTGAAGAAAAACCTTGAAAGGTTTAGAAACAGCTGTACAGTCTGAATGGCAACCGTAGCTAATACATTTCACCAAATTCTTTACGTTGATTCTGAAAAAGAAACAACAAAAAGGTCTCGAACCAGAATAAATACTGTTCAAGTCATAATAAACACAATTGTTTTTGCAAAAAAAAAAATATTTTTCAACATAATCTTATACTCGTAGCTCAATACACTTAGTCTAACGTTTCTTGAATTTTTGTATCCCTTCCAAAGTCCAAAAAATAGGCTTTTGTTTGATCAATAATTGCATCGTTGGAGCTGAATATCTTTCCACCGAATTATTTCTTTTGATTTGGAAATAGGAAATAGTCACTGGGGTCTAAATACGGAGAATATGGCGGATGAGGTACCAATTCGTAACGCAATTCATGCAATTTCGGCATTGAGACAGTAATCGTGCGTTATCTTAATGATGGCCATATGCGGTCGTGTTTTTTGAAATCCTTTTTAAATCGGTCCAATAAGTTGGCATAATATTCGCCGTTTATTGTTTCCCTTTTGAAGGTAATCGATGTGGATTATGCCGCGTGCATCTCAAAAATCTGTTGACATCACCTTATTGGCCGACAAAGTCATCTTAACCTTTTTAGGAGCCGGTTCAACCGGAGAAACCCATTGTTAAACTGCTGCTTGGTCTCCGAAGGGTTGATTTGGATCCATTGTTCATCACAGTTTCAAAACGCTTCAAAATTTCATTCGAATTGCGGTTAAACAACTCCAAACAATCCTCTGAAGTTGTCACACGATTAAGTTTATGGTCAATTGGGAGCAAACGCGGCACCAATCTTGCAGACAGCTTGCTTTAACCCAACTGATCATGTAAAATCGAAACCAAATTGCCATATGAAATACGTATGGCATCAACAATCTTACGCACTTTTACTTTTTGGTCGGCCAAAGCCGTTACGTGGATTTTTTCGACATTTCCGGGTGTATTGACCTTAAGTGGCCGCACAACGAACCACAACGAAAGACAGTAAAACACTTTTTTTAGCATTGAAATCGATGGTACAGAGTCCCCATAGTATTTATCAAGCTTTTCCTGGGTTTGATTGACGGTTTTTTCCCGCAAAAAATAATGTCTAATGAGCACTCAAACTTCACTTTTTTCATTTTTAACAAAATCCACGAGGTTGTATATTTTGAACAGCTGTTAAACACAAACTAAATGACGGAACTCTCAAAATTTGACAGTAGTCTATTAACAGATGGTACTTGATGGGAACTGCATTTCACTACTATGAGGCTGCAAAAGTCTTGGAATTATTAATATGCCCTCGTTCATGCCAAATGTTTATAAATACCACAAATATTTGCTTTTGGCACATGTTTAAGACTCGGCATATAATCACCAGCTGATTTGAGTTAACAATGTCTGTCTGTCCGTCTGTTCGTCCACTTAAAACTTGTACTCAATAGTCCGATCTTCATACAATTTGGTTGTAGTAAGTTTTTTGAACCAAGCACAGACCCTATTGAAATTGGAGAAAGTCAGTTCAGCTTTAAATAAGGCTCTTAAATTAAAGTTCCGCCGATCTTGTGTCTTTGGCTCTAGAAGCCAGAGTTTATATCGATGAGTTGCCAGCTCAGCTAAAAATGGAAAAGATTGATACACCTACAAATGGTTGGGGGTTCAAAAAAATTGCTTTCAGTATACATTGACGTATGGGTGTAAAGTAACTATACAATTTCACACAATGCCAAAAACAAAATTATTTTTCAATTTGGCTAAATTTGGGTTAAAATCCGGCCCGGCAAAAAATAAATAATGACATTCTCACAAATTCAAATATGACATTACTTTGAAAATCTGCGTATGTTTAGAGCCCGCACGTTATAAAAACATGCTTAAAATTGGCATTTCCGCACATCCAGAGTTGCAGGATATGATATTAACCACGGACGACTTTACTTTTTCAACCCTCCCTTGAAGAGTGGATGGTATATTTAATTTGTCATTTGCAACACTACGAAATATTGAACCCTGAAAAAAATCATGTTTCTTAAGCAAGTACTTTTAGTAAAATTTACTTTTTACTGAGGTACCTTTAGTCCCTTAAAGGGAAACTTTTTTTCCTTGGACAGATTTCTCTTAATTACAATCCCAAAAATTTTCTTATTAATTTAAAGTGGGGCATTGTTAAATTTTCGTTTCTTTATATTTAAATCGACATTGGTGCATGTTAAATTTAAAATTGACTTTGTTGAAATTAAGTGAACAGCGAAATCAAAACTGTTCATGCTTACTTCAATGTTGAATGTTTTTATTTAAACAAAAATGTTGTTATAAGGCGAATGCAAATTTTAACATTGTTTTAAGTTGATTTTATGTGGTTTTACTTCGTTTCCACGTTGTACAATTTTGAATTTAGGTTAAAATGCGAAAAGGTGAAACATTTTAAATTCAACATTGATCGGCTTTGATTTAAGGTTGCGTTTTCTCTCTCTCTCTGTGTATATTTAAGTCGGCTTAGTGAGACAACAAGCAGCACTGTGTCTTACGCGCATTAAAATCTCCTCTATTCACTCGACCCCAGTCGGAAATGGCCAGTAAATCCCGGCCAAGTGTCTCTTTCATAATTCGCCTTTTGTCTTCAATATCTTGAAGACTGACAGCAACCTATGTCATTCATGAATATGAATGACATAGGTTGCTGTCATCCGCGAAAGAGTAGATTGGATTCACGGTCTGACCCAAAAGATCATCAATGAAAATGAGAAATAATGAGGGAGAAAGGACAGAGCCTTGTGTCACACCAGCGGTCAGCCTATGTTTATCGGATGAGAACCCATCTACAACAACTCGTATAGTGCGATCTCTAAGAAAGCTCGATATAAATCGAGCAAATGTATTACCGACACCAAAAGCGATCAGCTTTGATAAGAGTGCACCGTGCCAGACTCTATCAAATGCCTTGGATATATCCAGAGCCACGACCTTACTCTCACCAAACTGGTGGATAGACCGACTCCAGCTTTCCGACAGGAAAGCCATCAGGTCACCCGTAGAGCGTTTTCTACGGAAGCCGTACTGTCTGTCGATAAGCAGGTCGTTGGACTCTAGATACCCTACAAGATGGTGGTTAACCATGCTCTCCATTACCTTGAAGAACGCAGAGCATATCGCGATTGGCCGATAATTCGCAGGATTATTGGCCTCACCCTTTTTAGCGATCGGCTGGACATTCGCAACCTTCCAACACGCTGGGAAGACTCCTTTACGATAATCAAGGTTGAAAAGCTTGCGCAGTGGACGGGCTAGCGTCGAGGAGCACTTACATAGGACTAGTGCCGAGATACCATCCGGGCCCGCATCAAGATTCGCAAGAACCCTTTTAACTCCACGAGTTCGAAAAAATATCTTAGGCATGGAACTAGATACGTTTTCGATCTCGGGGAGTGGTTGATTGCTTTCCGGCAAGGAAGAATTTCCTGCAAACATAAAGCCAACCTTATCAACCGGGTCAGTGAATGCCCGGTCGTTTTTAACAAGAGTTGGGATAGATGAAGAACTGTCCTTTACTCTTCTTACAAATGACCAAAAGCTCTTACTTCCCCTGGGAGAATTAAGAACCTTTGTACGTAGACGTTGCTCGTAAAAAAACTTTTCACGTCTAAGCACTCTGGCATACGACGTTCTTGCCTGTTTACGCAGCAATTCAGTATGTATTGACTTTTTTGTTTAAACGCCAATTTCTGAACGCCTCCTCTTTTGATCTGACAGCATCCCTGCATACCTGGTTAAACCAACTATTTTTGCCAGGCTTAACCGACATAATTTTAGTTGGAATAAACGTCTTCATTCCAAATAAAATTATATTTTCGATCATTTCAGCCGCAGCATTAATGTTATCGAGAAAGCATAGCTTCCAATTGAAATGCTGGAAAAAGTGGTTAAGCTCAGCCCAAAGTGCATTTTCGTATATAAAAATTGTCCGCTTTGGGGCTGGTATCGAAGCGACACGAAGGGCGGAATACGAAAAAGATGCTGAAACAATGCAGTGATCGGAATTACAAAGAGGTGCAAGGACATTAACTTCATACTTTTCAGGGTGTGAAGTTAAGGAAAGGTCAAGAATATTGTGTTGGTGTCCTTCGACACACGGAATATGTTTCGATTCATTCACTAATTGCGTTAAGTCGTTTTGCGCGGCGAAGAGCTCGGCGTATTGGCCCTCCGGAGTTGTTTGGCTCGAATGGGAAAGCCAGGTAGTAAGGGGTGTTTTTTATTGGGGTATAGAACTTTAAGTTGGCATCACTTTTTTAACTGGCGGCCATTTTGTCAGCTGTCAAGTGATTAATATTTAGTTTGGTTTGCCATTTCATCATGAACAGGTTGACAAAAGAACAACGCTTGCAAATCGTGCAAATTTATTTCGAAAGTAATGGTTCAGTTCGCGAAGTTCACCGCAAGCTCCGTCCATTTTATGGTCGACATAATCGTCCATCAGAGCAATTAATTCGGTTAACCATGGATCGGTTAACATGGACCATTGGATTATTTTCTTTGGGGATATGTGAAGTCGCTCGTCTACGCCAACAAACCAGAAACACGTTAGGGGACTTGGAAGCCAACATTCGTGGCGTTATTGCCAACATACGGCCCCATATGCTCGAAAAAGTGGTTAAAAATTGGACCTGTAGAATTGGCTTTATTCGAGCCTGCCGCGGCGGCCACATGCCCGAAATCATATTTAAACATTAATGGCATAAAATTATCCTTCCAATAAAGCCAAATTGATGGACATTAAAACGATTTTCTTGTGTTTTATTTCAATTCGAAGTTCTATACCTCAATAAAAACACCCTTTATTATGGACATTAAAATCCCCAGCAACGACAATTTCACTGTCCGGATAACTCTCCAAAACTTTCGTTATTGAATCAAAAAGGGCGTCGAAGCCGTTGAGGGAAGCCTCCCTTTCTGAATTTGGGCTACTTATTTAAAATCCCACAACATCCCATTAAAGAACAAGGGGGAACTTCTCTAAAATCAATGAGCTGTACATGATTCAATTCTAATACTCACTGACCGGGATCTACTGTTTAACGCCGGCTCCTTGCTGCCACTAATGCATTTTTATAGAAAAGATTTTACATGGCATAGAGATAAATCTCTAACTCGCAAAGTCGCCGGCATTTACGAGGTGGAAACCCGCAGCTAAAAAATTGTTTAATGTTTTTACCCGGTGTTGAACCTGGTTTTACTGACATGCTAGTCGCAGACACTTCCATCGCCCACGGCCTCCCACCAACTCTCGTTTTGATCTTGAAATAAAGGACCAAGATGGTTAAACGGATTTTTTGCAAGGTAAAAGCAGGACTCCATTATGTTTTGTTGGTGGTTTACTTTTTTCTCGCTGTAATAGCTTCAACAATGGTGCGCCATGCATGAAACAGGATCACTTTGCCATGCGACGACCAGTGCTTCCTTCGAGGGCCAAGGCATATCTAACGCCCCAGATGATCTAACACGTTTTCGGCATACACCATAACAACTTAAAGACAGATAAACCGCAAAATAATGTCATTATCAGATTCGCGATGGCATTTAGTTGGTTTTGAGTACCAATTAAAGTTTTCCTTTTTCAGGGCATTTTTATTTATCAAGAACCCCCGGTAAAATCAACAATGTTTCGGCTTTAAAGTAGTTTTTTTATGTAAACAAAATTTAAATTGTCATGATGTTGGGCGAATACTCGAAGCGATTAAAATAAACGTGTCACACTAAAAATCATAGTATTTCCGAAGAGGGTCGATTTTATGTCCCTGGTCCGTAGATTATGACCTGAAATTGAGCAAATCGTAAAAGTGCTGAAATGACACTTTTAAAGGCTTTCAAAAAAAATTTGTAATTTTTGTTCACATCTCTTTTTAATTAAATTTTAAATTTAAGGCACACTTTAAAAAAAATCCAGCGTATGAATTTCAGACTGTCATCATAAGTTTACCTTACCTGTCTTACAATGAACATTCCATTACCTGTGGAAATTTATTTTTATATTTGTTCTTGTTTAAATGTAGCACATGTCTAGTGGCAATTAAAAAATAAAGTCGATTGTTTTAATGGGCAGATAATGAGATTATCGATTTAATTTTCAATTAATGCCATTTTATGGCTTGGTGCACGATATGTATAGCACAAAATTAAATGCAAAAAAGTAACGCTCTATTGAAAGAAGAATCTTTTTTTTGAAATCTCATTTGGTAATGTATGAAATGTTTGCTAAATTTGAAAGTCCTAGCTCGATTCCTCCTAATTTTTGAAAAAAATTGTACTGTGGACCGTAGCGACCGGAGAAAAGTCTAAAGCTATCAAAAACCTTTGTTATTTTTTATTAAGTAACACTCAGGGGATGTCCCCAATTTTAAGTGAATTTCGTTGGTAAGTGGAAAGTAAAGGAGCAGAAGGAGGAAGAAAAGATTAATGTTTGTTGACATTTGTCTTAAATTTCTGGATGTCATAATTGGTAGGAAATACATTTGCCGGAAGTCGATTCCATTTACGGTTAGTGCGGGCGTAAAACAAATTTCGATCTGTAGTGTATAGTGCCGGTCAATGGATCACAAACGGGTGTGAATTCCTGGAAAGTCGCATATTACTGCCCACGGATGTCCATGAAGCACACAGCATGAAAGTAACGGTAGAACAGCGACACACATCCCACATTAGGACGATGCTCGAGGGGGACAATTGAGTTGGATACCCACCCCACTTGCACCTTTCAGCACCATTGCTCTTTTTAAACACGGCCAAGTAGCTGCAAGGAGCACCAGTCCATATTTGGGAGTTGTATTCCATTTTTGGGCAACTACACGCAGAAAAAAAGTATGGTTGGGGTGACAATATTCGAAGAGGATCATACTATGGTTGGGTATATGGTTGTGGCACAACAATATTATGATCTTCACAACAATAGTATGATTCACACATAACCATACTAACATCCACACAACAATAGTGTGATTCATACTCAACCATATTATGATCTCCACAATCATTCTATGATCCCCACAACAATAGTATGATTCACACTCAACCATACTATTATCTCCACAACCATATTATGATCCTTACAACCATAGAATGTTTTTCATACAACCATAGTATGAGCCTTACAGCCATAGTTAGATTCACACGCAACCATACTATGATCCCCACAACCATAGTATGATTCACACTCAACCATACTATGATCCCCAAAATTATTTATTAGGATTGGTTTTATTTTGTTATTCAAAAATAGAGTTTTTTATTAAGTATGTTATTTTAAATTGCATTACTTTTATTTAGTTCATAGCCAGAGGCCATGTTTTTATTAAACATTTCATTCAAGAAATAAAAATATATATTCCAACGGTCAAAAATACTTTTAGTTGCCAGCAGGTGTGAATGCTACTTCACCATCCGTAGACACCAAGTAACGGATGTGATAAAACCATGATCAATGGCTATATACTTAAGTGCAGGCAGAAACGAGAGCCAGTCGGTACTAGAGTATTTCACAGAACAAAGTAAGCACAATAAAAATCCCTTGAACTACCATCCGATTGTTATTGTTTTTTTTTATGGACAGCAACCATTCACTGTATCGTGTGTATGTGTTTTTTTGTATATCAAAACAACATACGCACACACATACATGTATGCTATATAAAACCCTTTTTTATGTTCATAGTCGCAACCATACTGTATGATTGCCGTAATCAAATTTTTGTTAACGAAAATTTTCAAACAACAATACTTTTGTTGCACCAACCATGTTTATATGGTTGACCATAAATAAAATCGTGGACAACTTCAAAGGATTTGAGTTGTTTATACGCAAATCGAGTTTTTGCGGCATTTTGTAACTATGGATGAAACATGGATCCATTACAATACTCCGGAGACCAAGCAGCAGTCTAAACAATGGGTTTTCAGGGTGAACCGGATCCGAAGAAGGCCAAAGTGACTTTGTCAGGGATGCACGCGGGAAAGGAGAAAACAATAAATGGCGAATATTATACCAACTTTATGGGCCGATTTAATGAGGATTAAAAAAAAAAAACACGACCCCATATGGCCAAGAAAAAAGATATTTTTCGTCAAGAAAAAGAAAAGCCATTGCGACTGCACACGTGTGCAGTCTCAATGGCAAAATTTCATGAATTGGGTTACGAATTGCTAACTCATCCCCCAAAGTCTTCGGGTTTAGCCACCAGTGACTATTTCCTAGTTCCGAACCTAAAGAAATGTCTTGGTGAAAAGATGTTCAGCTCCAGCGATGAAATTATTGACAAAAGAAATGCCTATTTTATGGACCTCGAAAAATCATATTTTTTTTGGAAGGAATACAAAAATTGGAGAAAAGTTGGACTAAGTGTATTGAGCTTAAAGGAGATTATGTTGCAAAAAATCTGTGTTTTATATGTTTTTGTTTTGTTTACATATATTCGGTCTTTTATTATTATTATGACTTCAACAGTTTTTATTCTGGTTCGAGACCTTTTAGTTGTTTCTTTTTCAGAATCAACTAAAAAATTGGTGAAATGTTTTATTCGAAAAGTCCCGGAATTTAAATTTAAATAGAAAAGATTGCCAATTTTTCCATCTTAGGTATTCTCAGATGACTTTCATAAAAAACGAGTTCTTGCTAAAATGATAAAATAAATTTTAATTAAAGCTGCAAAAAATATAAAATAATGTATTCTATTCATATAAAAAAATATATATTTTCTATTCATACATTAGCCGCGTTCTTTTCAGGTTACTAAACAAACATTTGTATGGAAGTTACTCGTTAAGCAAGCAAGTTGGCTAATACTCGGTAACGAAACGAGTTAGAGTTACCTGACTTATTTTTTCAACAACAAAATATTATGACACACCCGGCTTCTTTAACAAAATCAAAAACATATGTGACGCGCAAAATAGAAAGGGATCTAAGGTTAATAACCAGTTTTTTTCAGGAGAGCCATTTTAAAGATTACGTCCCTTTCTATTTGCGCTTAGAATCGTCGACTTCACTTTCATAAAACGCACATATCTCTGGGAGGGAACACTTTTGGGGCATGGGATCGGTCTCATTCGATGCTCAGATGTTGTCCACATCAAAAAAGGAAAAAAAATGAAAATTGATTTTTTACCCTTAGGTCCCTTTCTCTATGCGCTGTCACATTTGATTTTTGTTATTGATAAAGAAAGAAAATGAATAGAATGAAAGAAAATATTAAAAGCGCACTAAAACTATTTCCAAAAATTACAATGATGCATAAACGGTAAGTGAAATTGTTTATTGTTTACTAAACGATAACTGTGGACTAGGGACGAGACGTTGATGCTGTTGGATTGCTACAATGCCAGAAAGGACGAATTCCCGGCCCAAATTAAATTTGTCAATAAAATGTTAAAAAACAAGAAACTATACGAAATAACAAAAATTGCTTTCCACAATTTGCATTGGTTTATCTTTTTGTTTGTAAACAAACTTTTGTTGAACATATGCTGCCATCTGCTTCAAAATGTTGTTGAATGTTGCCAGAATACCATGTTGCTAACTAACTAGGTAACAAAGGTAGTTAGCTGTAAAGAACACGTCTATTATACGGAAACAAATTGTGTTTACGAGAGGTAAAAACTGCATTCTTTTGTACGTAATATAATCCCACATGCACAATCTGCAAATACTTCTTAGTTAACTTTTATTAAATTGTATCTGCAAAATACAAGTAAATAATGTTTGTACCGTAATGTACCGTGGCAATCGGAAATGTACCCGTTACAGATGAATATACTTAGTAGGGACATAAATACTGTTACACACGTTTTATGCTGTAAAATAAAAAGTACTGAATGTTTTTGGACCAAATATTTTTTAATATATTTATTGATGCCTATTGTATCCAAAAAGAATCCACTTATTCGAAGTGTCCGCCTTTTGCCTTTACACACGTCTTAAGTCGCACTGGCCAATCGTCAATAGCTGCACGAACCTCGTCCATTGGAAAATTGGCCACAGCTCGAACCAAAGCAGTCTTAAGAGATCCACTGTTGGGATATCTTTTGTGACAAACCTTGTCCTCTAAAACCGTCCACAATTTGTAATCCAATGGGTTCAAATCTGGACTGCCTGAGGGCCACTCTTCAGCGGAAATGAACGCTGGCAAATTGTTTCGATGCCAGGCCTGCATAGTTTTAGCCATATGGGCCGGCGCAGAATCCTCCTGGAAAGTTCATGACTGGTTTTGGAACAGGGAATTGTTAAGAGGCTTCACAACAGCTTCCACAACGGTTTCTTGGTAAACTTTTACCGATATTTTGACTCCCTGTTCGCAGAAATGCAGGTCAGTGACCCCATCGTAAGATACACCCCACCAAACCATGACTGAGTCTGGGTGATGACCCTTTTCCACCCTTGGGATCGGTTCAGATGCTTCCTTAGATGACCGCGCATACACTCTATCATTGTGCTTGTTAAATTTTTCCTGAACCGTAAAAATTTTTTCATCGGTGAACAAAATTTGTCTGTGCAAGTTATCAGCGTGCTTCACTAAAAGACGTTTGCATTTTTCAATCCTATATTTTTTTTGAAAGCTGCAGTCAATAAATGGCCCATACGTCGTTTGAAAGCCCCAAGTCTTTTTTAATGATTCGACTCATAGACTTTTGCGTGATATTCATCTCTCGAGCCATGATTTTCTGCTTTCGGAGCGGATTTCTGTGAATTCTTGATTTAACGGCTTTGTTCACATGCGGTGTTCGAACAGAGCGTGGGCGGCCCGACCGGTGGCGGTCTTTTACATCCAGTCTCCTCAAACAGTTTTATGCATCGGTGGACGAACATGCGGCTAATCCCTAGTGACCGGAACGTTTTGAAAATATCGTTTTTTTCATTTCACACTTGAAAAGCGCTATTACAGAGATACGGTTCTCATTATCTGACCACTCCATGATGAGAGTTGAAACAATTTTAAAAGCCCTTTACATTCTAACGCTATTGAGCTTAGCTTTCAAAACCCATATGACATTAACGGGGTATGTTCAGTTCTACTATTGAAATGGGTATGTTCAATGTTGTAACAGTATTTTTGTCCCTACTTAGTAGTACAAAACCAAAAATGCGGCTCTCCCGAATTGTCCAATTTTTCGTTTTTGTAAAAGCTTATTTCTCCCATCTTCTACAACTTCTAGTCTTTGATTACGTTTACTTTTCAAATTTCAACTCATAGAGATGCCAGACTCAATTATTCATAAACTGTTATAAATAACTGTTATACGTTAAGCGTTTGGGTTGTGGTCTTTGATAAAGCACAGTTTAAAAGAATGATTCAACTACAAATTATTGGCTGTTGCTATAAAAACCCTTTTTTTTGACTTGGCTTTCGGTTTTAGTCTGTGCATAACATTTCAGGTATTTACGTGTTGAGTTATAAGATTAAATGTGAAACACGGCTTTTGGTACGCTCGGGCCTAGTAATCAAACCCTTCGCACTATGAAAGTGTGAGAATTAACTTTTATAGCATTTAATAGGACTGTAGATCGAATCCTTATCGGGACAATACCAAACAACCGTGTGAACCTTGTGTGCTGCTTGAATGGCAAAGTACTCCAAACGAAGTTATCCAAAATTGGTGGTAAGCATTCCAAACCATGTGAAAAATATTTTAAAAAATTTCGCTCAATACACAAAATATAAGTAATAAAAAAAGATTTTTGGTTAAAAATATTGAGTCTTGCAAAATTGAGGACACATTTCATATGAGTTGTAACGCGTGATCCATTTCGAGGTTATCTACTTTTTTAAAGAAAAAAACACAGAAAATCCAATGGGGAATGTTTATTATCGTTTAAAAGGACATACTTTGGCATTTATTTTTTTAAAGATTAGGTCTATCAAATATTGGCCGCGGTTAACATCAACAATATTCCAATTTTCGATGACTCGTTCGAGCATTTCGACTGGAAAGTGGCAAATGACACGCGTGATGTTTTGCTTCAAGGCCTGAATCGAAGCGGGATTGTCCGCATAAACTTTAGACTTTACATATCCCCACAGGAAAAAGTCTAACGGTGTGATGGCACACGATCTTGATGGCCAATCGACCAGCCCAAAACGTGAAATTATCTGCTCACCGAAGTGTTCTCTCAAAAAATCCATTGACTGATGCGATGTGTGTGAAGTGGCGCCGTCTTGTTGGAACCAAATGTCGCCGTGATCACGAACTTCAATTTCAGGCATCAAGTAGTCGGTTATCATGGCACGATAACGGTCGCCATTGACGGCTACGTTTCCATCGGCTTCATTTTTGAAGAAATATGGACCGATGATTCCATCGGCCCACAATCCACACCAAACCGTTGTTTTTTCTAGATGAAGTGGCAGCTCTTGAACCTCTTCTGGTTGCTCTTCGTCCCAAATGTTTGCATACCCATTGAGCCAGAAATGGGCCTCATCGCTGAACAAAATTTGGATTGGATCTTCGTGGAACTATTCAAGAGCCCATAGAGCGAAGCGATGTCGCTTGGGAACGTCGGCCGGCTTTAGTTCTTGCACAAGCTGTATTTATGACGCTTTCAATTTAAGATCTCGACGTAAAATGCGCCAAGTCGTTCCATACGTCAGTCCGAGTTGCTGCGAACGGCGCCGAATCGACTCTCCATGGTCTTAGTGTACACTCTCAGCTACGGCCGCTACATTTTCTTCCCTGCGTGCTGGACGTAGTCCATTCGGTCGAATATTATCCAATAATGACTGCTGGCTCTCAAGATGGGTGATGGTGTTGCGAATAGTACGCTAAGTAGGCCGGTTATGTTGACCATAGGTTGAACGCAGTGCACAAAACGCATTCCTCACAGAACGTGAATTTTCGTAATAAAGTTGAACGATTTGTAAACGATTTGAATTTGTGTACAACTTTGTTAAAGACACTACAGCAATGTGCTTTTCGGTTCATCGAGATATAGACGTTTCAAAGTATCGAAAAAGTCCTAAAAATCCACTTTGTACCAAAAAATATACGATGTGATAACTCAAAGACTAATGCCAAGTTGGCAAAACGTATTATGCCAAAAATTAAGTTTTGGGAGTACTTTAAACTTAAAACTTATGCAAAAAAACCATAAACCTATCCAAAATTTTTTGGGTCATCGTCTCCGGCCGTTAACCCTACGATAAGTTAGACGACAGTAGTTTTTAAAAAAATGTCAAAAACCCAACATGTCGGTTTACCCGGTTTTTTGCTGTCTTTGTTGTGTGTAAAAGCAAGAAATTTCATAATATCGGGTGATCAAATCTAGAAGTATTTTTTTTTCAAAATAAAATAATACAAAAATTCAAATCAAGTGTGGAATCATTATTGTTCTTGTTCGAATGGAAATGGAATGGCATATATTTGTTGAATATAATTTTCTTCAAAGTATGGCCACAACAACGCCCTAGGGTGTCCATTATCAGGGTCCTATTTTGAATGCATCATTCGAGCATTTCGACCGGTATGGCGTTAATGACACGCGTAATGTTGGATTCCAAAACCTGAATCGTAGCTGGTTTGTCAGCATAGACTTTGGACTTTACGTAACCCCAACGAAAAATGTCTAAAGGTGTGATATCGCACGATCTAGGCGGCTAACTCACCGGTCCAAAACGGGAAATTAGCTAGTCTTCGAAATTACCTCCCAATAGATACATTGTTTGAGCAGCTGTATGGCAAGTGGCACTGTCATGTTCAAATCAAATTTCGTCAAGATTACGGGCTTCAATTTGAGGTAGCAAAAAGTCTGCGAGAGCGGGCAAATGGAAAAATATGAACCGATGATTCTATTAGGCCATTAACTGCACCAAATTGTGGTTTTCCCTGGATATAATGACACCACTAGGAACTCTTCTGGTTGCTCTTCAGCTGAAATGTGACAATTTTGTTTATTGACGTTGCTGTGGAGCCAGAAATGGGCCTCACCACTGAACAAAATTTTGGCCGAAGCCAGTATCTTACCGATCGTTGTTCAGGCGTAAGTCTTTCCATGATGAAATGCCAAACAATACTAAACAGAAATAACATGACAGCATGACACGACTCACACGTGATCTGTCAAAAAAAGGCTACTGAAAAAAGTATCTCTGCTTGGATCACCCATTACACAGTACGACAGTGGTTGGTACACATGAGAAATGTTAACAGAATATGAAAATAGGCTTAAAATAAAGAAATACGTGTCTCGGCGATTTGCTGTAGCACGTCAGAATTTTGAGAAAATCGATTTTAAAGATTCGAAGGATCGTGGAGGTTCACTTGTAACGTAGTACTATTATAAAAAGTTCTATCAAAACAGAATGGGTGAACCGATTTAAGTGCTTGAGCCAGTTTTGAAAAGGGAATTAAATTTGGATTTGTTTTTATTAAAAAAAAACGTTTTTTTAAGTTACCAATGTTTTTTATGTGTTTGGGAGGGGCGTAAAAGACATCTACATTATACTAATCATAAATGGGATGCACGTGTACAATTCAAACTAGGTCAATTCAGAATCGATCACATTCCTTTGGTAGAGTCCAACAAAGTCATTTTACCGCCATTACATATCAAATTAGGATTAATTAGAAGTTTCATTTGTGCATTGGATCATGAAAGTGAAGCTTTCAAATATTTAAAAACTGTTTTTCCTGGTTTTAGTGACTCCAAAATTAAAGCAGGTAATAAAAATTTAAAGTTTATAATTTATTTTTCAACTAACTTTAATTGATTTTATTTTTATTTTCTTGCAGGTGTATTCGATGGTCCACAGACAAAAATACTAATTCAAAATGATGTATTTAGGAGTTTATTGAATCCTGTTGAAAAACGTGCATGGGATGGTTTCATTGATGTCGTACACAATTTTTTGGGAAATAAGAAAGCGGATAACTACAAAGATATTGTTAAAGAAATGGTTTCAGCTTATGGTGAAATGAAAGTTAATATGTCTTTAAAAAATCATTTTTTGCACAACCATTTAGACTTTTTTCCTTCAAATTTGGGTGATTTAAGCGATGAGCATGGAGAACGCTTCCATAAAGATATTGTTACAATAGAAAATCGTTTCAAAGGAAAAGACATGACTCACATGCTTGCTGAATATTGTTGGAATTTATGCCGTGATACAAAACGTGAAGTTTACACACGAAAAACTAAACGACCAACATTTTTGACACAAAATAATAGTTAAGATATCAAATTAATTTTTGTTTTTTTACATTACATTTACCTTACATTGAATTACATTACATTTTTGGATATTAATTTTTGTATTTTTACATTACATTTACATTACATTGAATAACATTACATTTTTGGATATTTTTTAATTTTACATGAAAATTAAAGCGCCATCTAGCGGAAAATAAAAAAAAACCAATCCAAATTTAATTCCCTTTTCAAAACTGGCTCAAGCACTTAAATCGGTTCACCCATTCTATTTTTATAGAACTTTTTATAATAGTACTACGTTACAAGTGAACCTCCACGGTCCTTCGAATCTTTAAAATCGATTTTCTCAAAATTCTGACGTGCTACAGCAAAACGCCGAGACACGTATTTCTTTATTTTAAGCCTATTTTCATATTCTGTTAACATTTCTCATGTGTACTCAAAAAAAATTGATTTTGTCGTACTGTGTTATAAAAGAATACGAATAAAAAATGTAGACCATATTTGGATTGGTAGCAATTTTTTTTAAATTTGAGTACCCATATGTCCATATTGGCTTTAAATCGCCCGTTTTAACCATGAGGGACGTTTTTTTGCCACATTAGCCAAATATTCTGGAAACTATGCCTTTTTGACGTATTTAGTGAATACTTTTTATCGGACACCTAGTGCGTACTTTTTACCAGACACCTTTAGTTCCTTAGGGAGAAAGAGTTTCCCCCTTTACAATCCCAAACAGCTTTTGACCGATTAGCTTATAATTTCACTACGATAAGTTTCTCTACCAATGCCATACTTGATAAACACAAGGGTTTGGGTAGATTTATTTCAAATTCCTCTGCATAACCAACAACCATATCCCTCTAAATACTGCGAATGTCATAGAAGAACTAACGAATTATACTCTTATTTGTTTTCAGGTAAGCCAAAATCAAATGTATTCACAGCATAAAATTCGGTTACCCTTCAAATCAGAGGGTGAGTATTTTTGTTTGATGTTTCTGTAGTGCTTTTTCTCCTGTTGCTCAAAGCGTGTATCGAATATAAAAGGATTTTATCAACTTCAAATGTTTTTCCGGTAAACAAGCTAGGATATAAACTCGGAAAGGTTGCTAATAGTAACGATGTTGCTGGATGCCTTATAATTAAGATATGAAAAGGTTAACTATAACTTAGTGTTACCAAGTATGTAGAGTTTCGAAACATCATTTTTATATCGACCTTTTTAGTTTTTTCATATCTTCTTAGCCTAGCACAAAAAGCGCGGTATAAACAGAAAAAAGTTAAGTGTTTTGGAAACTTCCATCTCTGCTATGAACACATGTTAAATTTTGTTTCGATCTGGCAACTCCTTCATATAGAAACAGGTGTTCACAAAAGACGCATCCGCGATTTTTTTACAATGGAAAAATTAGAAATGCGTGGTGTCATTAAATATTTACATAAAAAAGGTTTATCGAGACAAGAAATTCATAATGATATGGTGAATGTGTTAGGTGAAAGTGCTCCTTCATATGCAACAGTAAAAAATTGGGTTGCTGAATTTAAACGTGGTCGTACAAGCATTGACGATGAACCACGTAGTGGACGTCCAAAAACAGCAACAACAACAGATATTGTAGCCAAAGTGCATGATATGGTATTAAATGATCGACGAAATAAAAGCTGGTTTGGATCGTTTTCATCGAAATAAAATGGAGTGTAAGCATCGTTTCATAACTGTTGATGAGACATGGATCCACCACTATACTCCAGAGACAAAAGAACAATCCAAACAATGGACTGAAGCCGGAGGAAGTGCCCCAAAGAAGGCAAAACCAATTCAATCGGCTGGTAAGGTTATGGCAACGGTTTTTTGAGACTTCAAAGGTATTTTATTAATTGACTATCTGCAAAAGGGTAAAACAATAAATTCAGAGTACTATTGCAACCTTTAAGATCAATTAAATGTACAAATTCGAGAAAAACGTCCTGGCTTACAACACAAAAAAATAATTTTTCATCAAGACAACGCACAATGGCTAAAATCAACGAATTAAAGTACGAGTTGCTTGACCACCCACCTTATTCTCCTGAATTAGCTCCCAGTGACTTTTACCTGTTCCCAAATCTAAAAAAATTCCTTGCTGGCAAGCGTTTTACCTCAAATGAAGATGCAATTACAGTTGTAAACCACTATTTTGAAGACCTTGAGGAAAACTATTTTAATCAAGGGATAGAATTGCTAGATAAGCGTTGGACTAATTGTATTGAAGTTTCAGGAGATTCTATTGAAAAATAAAAATATTTTTGAAAAACTAACTATTCTCTTTCATTGATAGGCTATGAACTTTCCGAACCGCCCTCGTAAAAACTAGTAATTTATGTACCTTAAGGAATTTACAATTTTTTTAAATTTCGAATCCTGCAAATTTAATCCAATAATAGTGGATTGGATAGTTTTTAAATTTTTTTAGTTTGTAAATATTTTCGAGCTTTTGCGTTTATCATGAATGAATCTATATTCTATTATTTTGGATGTAATTACAGTGCAAGTTGCTGACCGATTTTTTCATAATACACGAGAAAAATTCGCTCACAACACAGTTAAAATTTGGAGTAATGACCTATCGGGTATTCAATCTAGGTCAAATTAAGTATGGTATCTTTATTGCTCATTCGAAAGCACCATTTATTTTTTGAATATAATTTCCTTTTAAAGTTGGCCGCAACTACGCCTCAGGGTGGCCATTCTGATGGTCCAATTTTGGATGACTCGTTTGACCATTTCGACCGGTATAGTGTTAATGACACGCGTAATGTTGGCTTTTAAAACCTGAATCGTAGCTTGTATGTTAACGTAGAATTTTGACTTTACGTAGCCCTAACGAAAAATTCTAGGCGCCCAACATTCCGGTCCAAATTAGCTGCTCTTCTAAATGATCTCTCAATAGATCCATTGTTGGAGCAGCTGTATGGCAAGTGGCACCGTTCTGTTGAAACGAAATGTCGTCAAGATTAAGGGCTTCAAATTTAGGTAGCAAAAAGTTCGATATCATGGCGCGATAACAAGCACAAGAAAAGTGGTTTTATTTAAAGTATGTATCGTATTAACTAAAAAAAATTGTTCTGACCTGTGCTTAAGTGTTGTAGCAAAAAAATATAGTTAAAGTTGACTATACCACTAACTGCTTGAAAAAAAAAACAAAATAAGACTTCCATGGATCGGATTCTTATATTCGTGGGTATTCGCGCTATTTTTTTTTATTTTTTTAAAATACTTTGTTGTCTTGTGATTGAAAAATGTCAAAATCATCTGCAGACACCTGCAATTTTACATGATATTGCATTTTTTAGAAACAATGTCGGTGCTCAGACGAGAAGTTTATTTACAATGACGCAACGAGCCCGTGTCTACTAAATAATTTTCAGCCGTTGAAATTCATATATTTAATAATATAATTAATATAAACATGTATGATGCTAATGAAGTCCTTCAAATAAACAAAACAAATTTGTAGCAAAATTGGCAGAGAAGTGGAAATTCAACCACAAAAGAGCCACAAATTTGAAGAAAACAAAAAGGAGTGGTTATACGGACAACTTTTATTAGTTAATGCACTGACTAATCGTGGTAGATAAGAAGTTCGACGAATGTTCCAACAAAACAAAATTAAGCAAAGTTTCCAAAATAGTTAAGGAAACTCCTCACAGTGAGCTCGTAGTACTTAGAGACAACGTCCAGTTTATACAAAGCTGGAAAACGAAGTGCGTCGGAACTTGTTTCAATGGCTACTGAAGCAGGTACTGCAAAAAAAATTAAATCTGTCTTAGGATCAAATGCAAATAACGTTTGCGGAATGAAATCGCAACAAATTGTACAACGCTGGGTACAAAGCAAAATTAAAAATGTATTTGATTTTTGCTGAAGTTGATCATTTATTTTGTTTGCAATGTCGTCAAAAGAAGAACAACGTCGAAAAACCATTTGTAATTTTTTCGACCATCATCCTGATTGGAAGAAATCCGATATCGTTTCTCATTTTGTAGAACAAGAAGAAAATCGAAGTTCGGTATATAGAACACTGGCGATATATGAGAAAAGACAAAGAACAGTAAGAAAACGTGGTTCTGGAAAAAAGTGTAGTTTGAACGACTCTTCTATGAGAAGCCGACTTCGAAAAATTACCGATGGTAAAGTCGCTAAATCCTATAGGGAGCATGGGTAAAAGTTCCAATGTGACGGAAAAACAGTGAAAAAGTATCTAAGTGATATGGGAATTCAGAGGAAGTCCAGAAAAAACAAGGCAAAAGCGTCAGCAGCTCAAGAAGTTACCCAAAAGTCTCGACTTAAAAGTTTGGTCAAAAATACATTCAAAGCGAAGAGCGACATTGTATGTATCATGGACGATGAGTCATATTTCAAATTGGATGGAAACGAATGGCAAGAAAACATTTTTTGGAAGGAAAAAACATGTAGACGATAAAATAAGGTATGTGGATCATTCACAATTTCTTAAAAAAGTTTTATTGTGGCTTGCAATTAGTCAGCATGGAATGTCAGAACCAGTTTTTTTTGAGCCCGGTTTGGCCGTCAATTCTGAAAGATATATATATATATTTCTGCTTACAAAAAGTTGAAGAATTTATGAAAAAGAAGCATAGAAACTTAAATGTAATCTTCTGGCACGACTTAGCATCAAGTCATTACGCCAAGACATTGACAGCCATGGACACTAGAGCATACCAGGTTACAAGTAAAAAAAAAAAGTTCGCGTACACCTTCGAATATGAAGTATTATTGAAAGGTAGTTTCAAAAAATTTTTTTTATTTTTTTATGCCGAACGTAGGGGTCTCGCTTTTACATTTTTCTATATAACTTCTGCATTTATAAACGGATTTTAAAGTGTGACACATCGATGTTTTTTGTCTTTGAAGTCATTGAGCTCAAGCACCCCGCGCGAGCTTTAATTTTCTGATATTAGAGTGGTACATTATGGTAGTAGCAACTGAGATATGATGGGTAAGTACCAGAAGGGGGTGCTTGAGCTCAATGACTTCAAAAAAATCGGCCTCGTCGAGACAAAAACATCGATGTATCACACTTTAAAATCCTTTTATAAATGCAGAAGTTATATAGAAAAATGTAAAAGCGCGACCCCTACGTTCGGCATAAAAAAATAAAAAATTTTTTTTTGAAACTACCTTTCAATAATACTTCATATTCGAAGGTGTACAGCGAACTTTTTTTTTGAGGTACGCCCTAATGGACACCCTTCAAATTCCATATGTATGTAAAGAAGAAAATCCACTCAATGTACCCCAATTACGCCCAATTGAGAATTTTTGGGCAAATTTAAAACGAAAAGTATATGCAAATAACTTCAGACCCAAAACTACCAAAAATTTCATTCAAAAAATTCAAAAGGAGCTTCAAAACATGCCAACATCGACATTTTCAACAGCCATGGAAAAAGTTCCTCAAAATTGCCGCAAAGCAGCTCGAATGGGACCAAAAATTTTGTTTACATTAAACTAGTACAATGTATTATCTTAAAAAAAAAGAAATACAATTTTTGTTTAAAAGAAAAAAAAGATTTTTTTTGTTGCGATTTCATTCCGCGTACGTTATACCACACGATACTCTGGCATTATTTTTAGATGGTTATTATACTAAGCATTCATACAAGTTGATGCAAGCTGGCGCAAAGAGTCGAAATGCCACAAAAAAAAATTATCCAAATGGAGTCCTATTTACGAACTATTCAAGTGCCTTTACAACATATGGCGGATCATATTGTTATGCGCATTTTAGAAGTTCATTCTTCTATTTTTGAATTTAATTTTTCTTAACAGAGTGAACAGAATCTCACCGCTATTTATATATGGGACTGCGATGGTAGTTGCGGCCACTCAACCTTTCGAGACGATATGGAATGCGTTAGCAATAATCTTATCGATGAATACTTGTTTGCATTGTCCCATTACAAGTGCAAAAGGGATCCGTGACAATTTGGGTAAATCCGCGACCTTCCTACCCTCGATTCTGTAGACCATTAAAATGATTAGATCAGAAGTTGCTGGTTGTACTAAGTAGGGACATAAATACTGTTACAACATTGAACACACTCATTTCAATAGTAGAACTGAACATACCCCGTTAATGTCATATGGATTTTGAAAGCTAACCTCAATAGCGTTAGTCTGTAACGGGATTTTAAAATTGTTTCAACTTTCATCATGGAGTGGTCAGATAATGAGAACCGTATCGCTGAAATAGCGCTTTTCAAGTGCGAAATGAAAAAAACGATATTTTCAAAACGCTCCGGCCACTAGGGATTAGCCGCATGTTCGTCTACCGATGCATAAAACTGTTTGAGGAGAGTGGAGATGTAAAAGACCGCCACCGGTCGGGCGGCCCACGCTCTGTTCGAACACCGCATGTCATCAAAGCCGTTTCATCTAGAATTCACAGAAATCCGCTTCAAAAACAGAAAATGATGGCACGTGAGATAAATATCACGCAAAAGTCCATGAGTCGAATCATTAAAAAAGACTTGGGATTTGGGGCTTTCAAACGACGTATCGGACATTTATTGACAGCAGCTTTAAAAAAAAATAGGACTGAAAATGCAAACGTCTTTTGGTGAAGCACGCTGATAACTTGCACAGAAAAATTTTGTTTACCGATGAAAAAATTTTTACCGTTCAGGAAAAATTTAAAAAGCGCGGTCATCTAAGGAAGCATCACCCAGCTTCAGTCATGGTTTGGCGGAGTGTCTCTTACGATGGGGTGGGTCACTGACCTGCATTTCTGCGAACAAGGAGTCAAAACATCGGCCATAGTTTACCAAGAAACCGTTTTGGAAGCTGTTGTGAAGCCTCTTAACAATTCCCTGTTCCACAACTAACCATGTATTTTCCAGTAGGATTCTGCGCCGGCCCATAAGTCTTAAACGTCCCAGGCCTGGCTTCTAAAAATTTTTCCAGCGTTTATTTCCTCTGAAGAATGGCCCTCAGGCTGGCCAGATTTAAGCCCATTGGATTACAAATTGTGGACGGTTTTAGAGGACAAGGTTTGTCACAAAAGATACCCCAACATTGTTAAGTGGTTTCAGAGGTTTTCAAAAAAAAAAAAAGACTGTCTTCCTCAGTGTTTTTTCTATAATTTCATCAATTATGGCTAAAACTAACTGCTGCTTTGGATATAACAGACTTGTATGCAGCCGCGAACATTTAAAACAATATAATTCGTTTTTATAAAATAAAATTTGACTACATAATATAGTTCGTAGTGTTCTCTTTCATATGAGCCTATTTTCGAACAAAGCTCTATTTACGACCCATTTTCGTTCCAGTAGAGCAAGATTTTCAGTAAAGCCCAATATAATGCATTGTCCATTTTAAATGTTTCAAACCCAAAAACAAATTAAAAAAAGGATAGCTACCATTCATTTTAAAGCAGCTTTTTTTAAAATTATCGAGATAAAAAATGTTTACGTATTAAATATTTTGACCCCATGATATTATTTATATAGGAAAGTCTATAGAATTTCATTATCGTTTCCAACAAACAATGGCTACTGCAAATATTTAAAGACGCAACAAAGAGATTTAACAAATTTAGCAAATAAAATGCAAGTGCTGACGAAAAATAGCACCACACCATGTTTGAATTCAACTGACAATTGCACATAAAAATTCCCCGCTTTAGTCTTTGCAATAGAATAAAATAAGTTGGGATTCACTCACATGAATTCAGTTGCTATTCAACACGCAATTAAGCACGTCGATTTACTCGTTTCCAATTCAGAAAATTGAAAATGCTGGCATTTGAATTAATAACGTCCTTTTTACTGGCATCATTGGTTTTAAGTGCCTATGCTAATTCCGAACCTTTCAACTGTTCGATACTTGCCAAGTGTTCCACCACGGAAGATATCGTTTACGCAGTGGATAAAAGTCAATGCTATTTGTTCCGAAATCCCTGTATATTTGGCACTAGTATGTGCCAGCGAAGACAAAATAAGGAAAAAGGTAAACCCAAAAATAGAGAAATGTAAGCCATGCACATGTGCAGCTAGAGTAACTTCAATATAATTCTGTTTCAGAACTAAAAATTGTTTCCAAATACAAATGTGAAGAAAAGTGCCAAAATTCCTGCACCGAAGACTACTCTCCGGTGTGTGGAGAACACAATAACACTTTCAAAACCTTTTCCAACATGTGCGAATTCTATAGAATCAGCTGCCAAAACGGTCAATGTAAGTTGCAGTTAAAATTATCTAATCTAATTCTTTGTCTCACGAAAGCGAAATCCACGGTATCGGTTGCAACCATTGCAGTTCAATTAAATATTAATTCCTCTTTACCTTCTTTTCAGCTTATATGTTAAATAACCTTGGAGAGTGTGTACAGCCTTAGTCAATGATTACATTTCCGGAACAGAAGAATTCTGAGTCCGATGCCACATATGCAAATTATTATATTTTTTAAAATAACTAATAAATTTGTTTATAAATAAAAGCCAGTAAGAATATCCTAAGTAGGATATGGCTTACTTTGTGACTCCCAAGAAGAGTCCTAATAGCAGTATTTGTTTTTTTAACATTTAATTTGAAAGTGAATTTAGCTGTATCATCAAATTTGATTTATGATGTCAGAGTATAGGATTTTGATATTCAATCATTATACGAGGGCGGTTTGGAAACTTCTAAGCCTAGCACAAAAAGCGCGGTATAAACAGAAAAAAGTTAAGGGTTTTGGAAACTTCCATCTCTGCTAAATTTTTGTTAAATTTTGTTTCGATCTGGCAACTCCTTCATATAGAAACAGGTGTTCACAAAAGACGCATCCGCGATTTTTTTTACAATGGAAAAATTAGAAATGCGTGGTGTCATTAAATATTTACATAAAAAAGGTTTATCGGGACAAGAAATACATAATGATATGGTGAATGTGTTAGGTGAAAGTGCTCCTTCATATGCAACAGTAAAAAATTGTGTTGCTGAATTTAAACGTGGTCGTGCAAGCATTGAAGATGAACCACGTAGTGGACGTCCAAAAACAGCAACAACAACAGAAATTGTAGCCAAAGTGCATGATATGGTATTAAATGATCGACGAATAAAAGTGCGTGAAATAGCTAATATCATGGGCATCTCAAATGATCGAGTCCATTTAATTTTACATGAAGAACTACAGATGAAAAAGCTTTCTGCAAGATGGGTGCCGCACTTGTTAACAGTCGACCAAAAACGCATAAGAATGAACATTTCTCAAGCTTGTTTGGATCGTTTTCATCGAAATAAAATGGATTTTAAGCGTCGTTTCATAACTGTTGATGAGACATGGATCCACCACTATACTCCAGAGACAAAAGAACAATCCAAACAATGGACTGAAGCTGGAGGAAGTGCCCCAAAGAAGGCAAAAACAACTCAATCGGCTGGTAAGGCTCATAGCCTTACAACGGTTTTTTGGGACTTCAAAGGTATTTTATTGATTGGCTATCTGCAAAAGGGTAAAACAATAAATTCAGAGTACTATTGCAACCTTTTAGATCAATTAAATGTACAAATTCGAGAAAAACGTCCTGGCTTACAACACAAAAAAATAATTTTTCATCAAGACAACGCACCAGCGCACAAGAGTGTTTTAACAATGGCTAAAATCAACGAATTAAAGTACGAGTTGCTTGACCACCCACCTTATTCTCCTGATTTAGCTCCCAGTGACTTTTACCTGTTCCCAAATCTAAAAAAAATTCCTTGCTGGCAAGCGTTTTACCTCAAATAAAGATGCAATTACAGTTGTAAACCACTATTTTGAAGACCTTGAGGAAAACTATTTTAATCAAGGGATAGAATTGCTAGATAAGCGTTGGACTAAGTGTATTGAAGTTTCAGGAGATTATATTGAAAAATAAAAATATTTTTGAAAAACTAACTATTCTCTTTCATTGATAGGCTAAGAACTTTCCGAACCGCCGTATACACCCCACTGTAGAAAAGAGGGTATGTAAGTTGTTCCACGAATGTCCACACGAAGAAAAATGTAATGTATAGGTATGGTGACAGTATTCGAAGAACCATTATATCGTTGGCTGTCTGGGAAGTGGCACCATCATGTTGCAACTACATATCGTCCAAGTCCTTATCTTCAATTTCAGGCCACCTAAAGAAGAGCGATATCAATTCGCGAAAGCGAACACCATTCACGGTAACTGCTTGGCCGATCTCATTTTCAAAGAAGTATGAAAATGAGTTCTCCAGCTCATAAACCGAGCCATACAGTCAATCTTAGTAGATGCATCAGCTTTTCAACGATCACTCGTAGATTCTCATTGCCCCAAATGCGGCAATTCTGCTTGTTAACAACTCAACATTCGGTCGATTATGCAGACCAAAAAAAATCACGATATGCCCGAAATTCAATCGATTCTTTTTGGATTTGTTAAACACTGAAGCAAAGAAATGTGTATGACTCACAATAAACATCGTGCATTATGGTTGGACCACACTTTATTATATAGGGTGGTTACATTTTAAGGGCCGATGTTGAATGTGAACCACACCTTAACGTCAAGTTTTTTTCTGCATTTCATTTGATATTTCTCAATTTCAGACTAACTCAACTTGAAGCAGGGAAAGATACACAAGCGAGCGACGCATTTAAGTTATTCAGGCTTACTAAACTAAAGTTTTTCAGGCTTACTAAATGAAAATTTACTGAAATTTTTTAAAGAAAATCGTCTTCTGTGATGAGGCACATTTTCACCTCAGTGGATTCGTCAATAAGCAGAATTGTCGCATTTGGGCGAATGATAATCCAAGAGTGATTGTCGAAAAAACAATTCACCCACAAAGAGTGACTGTTTGGTGCGGTTTATGGGCTGGCGGCATCATCGGGTCGTATTTTTTTTCCAAAATGAGGCCGGTCAGGCAGTTACTGTGAATTGTGTTCGCTTACGTGAGATGATAACGAACTTTTTATGGCCCGAATTGGAAGTTATCGATGTGGACGATAGGTGGTTTCAACAGGACAATGCCACTTGCCACAAGGCTAACGAAACATTGGCTCTTTTGCGCGACAAATTCAATGGCCGTGTTATCTCACGTCGTAGCTATGATAATTGGCCGCCGACACGCAGAGAAAAAAATATGGTTACTATATGGTCACGGCAATAATAATATGTTCGCCGCAATAAAAGAATGTTTTCTGTTTTCTGAATTTAATTTTGACAATTGCATGATTGTCGCAATATTAATATTGTTGAAATGTAACAATAGTATTATTACCAAATGTAAAAATGAAAATATGGTTGCAGCAACAATATAAATATAGTTGGTGCGACAAAAGTATTGTTTTATGGGTTTTTTGATAACAATAATATGATTACGGCAATCATAATGTATAATGGTAAATTTTTTTTCGTTTAAATATGCTTTTTAGAACAATGTTATTGTTACGGATGGTACTTTTTATAAGAAATTACTTTTTTCAAACAAACTGCTTTGGCTGTGATCAACTGAAATATATTTAAGAAGAACGCTTACGTTTTTTAAAGTATTTTTCTCCTAGTTTTTTTTTTCTTTTTTTTGTTATTTATTCGGTCTTTTATCATTATTATGACTTGATCAGTTTTTTATTCTGGTTCGAGAAATTTGCGTTGTTTCTTTTTCAGAATCAACGTAAAAAGAAGAAATTGGTGAAATGAATTTGCTACAGTTGCCAGGTATTTTTTCAGTAGTCTTTGGCAACGATTACTTCGGCCACAAATCAAATGACTTATACGGGAGACTCATTTGTATTAATGAGAATTACCCTTTGCGTCTAGTCTTCGAGCTGTGCTTAGAGCAATCCTCAACGCCCAATATCATTTCCACCAATTCCGTTTCGCATGGGTCTTCGTTGAAAACCACAAATGCTAAAAGCACAACCAAAGTGTGCATGTTTTTTGTGCGTACATGCGTTGCACATTAGGGCGTACCAATTCTATTTTAATAGTTTTTTCTATTTTGTTATTTATTCGGTCTTTTATCATTATTATGACTTGAACAGTTTTTTATTATGGTTCGAGACCTTTATGTTGTTTCTTTTTCAGGGTAAAAAAAATCAATTTTAACTCATCGAATGAGACCGATCCCATGCCCCAAAAGTGTACCCTCCCAGAGATATGCGCGTTTTATGAATGTGATGGTACACCACAGATACACGTATTTAAATCTTTAAAATGGCTTTCCTGAACTAAACTGGTTTTTACCCTTAGGTCCCTTTCTATTTTGCGCATCACATATGTACTTTATGTACGAGCATCTATTTATGTATTTCATTCAATATAAGATAATTTTTTTAATAAAATACTCATTTCTAATTCGGAATGATATCGCCCTAAAATTTATATATTTTTTGATAGATAGATTAAGGTTGCGAAGTACTCGTACTTTAAACAAAAATTTCGATCCGCTGTTGACAGCAAATCAAAATGGAAGGAAATTCGAAACATTGGAATTCGCGGAAATCGGTGTGATTCTCTGCATCAATCCAGCATCAACGTCAATGAACTTAACGAAAACTTTGTACACGTAAATGTAGCTCAACCTACTGATAATATATACGAAAACATAAGCACTGTACCAATTGAAAATTCCTTTCATTTTCGCTGTGTTGACGACGCTGAAGTCCTTCAGAGCATTATTAGAATAAAATCAAATGCAGTAGGCACGGATGGTCTCAATCCAAAATTTCTAAAAATTATTCTTCCTAAGTTGCTGCCCTACATCACTCTTTTGTTTAATACTGTCCTCACTAAGTCTATTTTCCCCCACGCATGGAAAATGGCTACAATAATTCCTCTTCCGAAACAAAACAATGAATATCGTCCTATTGCTATACTATCATCGCTTTCCAAGGCCCTGGAACACATCATAACTGAACAAATTAGTACTTTGCTGGATCAACACAAATTACTGTCTGAGAAACAATCTGGTTTCAGGAAGAAAAGAAGCTGCATTACTGCTCTAATCGAAGTAGTTGAAGATTTAAGGCTTAATCTAGATGATAAAATGGTTTCTCTTCTGGTCCAGTTAGATCACAGCAAAGCATTCGACACTGTGGACCACAGCATACTTATCTCCAAACTGAAAAATCTTTTCTTTTTTTCCAACACTGCTTGCAATCTTTTGTCCTCGTACTTATCTTATCGATCACAAACTCTTATTGTTGGTAATCTACGCTCGAATGCTTTAAGTGTTTTTCGGGGCGTCCCCCAAGGATCCATTCTCGGCCCACTTCTCTTTTCAATCTACATAAACGACCTCCCTGTTGTCCCGGAAACATGTAATATGCAAATGTATGCCGACGATGTGCAGCTCTACACTTGCGCTAAATCAACAGATGTTCATTCACGCATTTCGCTCATAAACAAAGATTTAGATTTAATTTATAAATGGGCTAATAATAACGGATTGCGCCTCAATCCCTCCAAAACAAAATTAATTGCTATAAGCAGAAGAGCTGTTCCTATACATTACAACGTTATGCTTGACAATACTATGATAGACATCATCAAATCTGGGAATAACCTTTAACTCAAAACTTACATGGACAAATCACATTAATGGTGGAACTGTCGGTAAGGTGCGAGGAATGCTGAGAAATTTATGGGCAGTTCGAACTTCTACTCCGTTTCAAATTAGAATGTTGTTAGCAAAATCATATCTAATCCCAACACTTCTCTATGGGTCAGAAATATTCGCCAATTGCGACTCAGAAGACAGTCGGCTTACAATGATATTGCAAGATATATTTTTAACAGAAAGCGATACGACGGAATTTCTGAGTTTTCATATCAAATATTTAACATATGTTTTGAGAATTTACTCAAAGTCAAATGTCTTTTACTACTCCATAAAAACATTAATAACAAAGAGCCTGAGTATCTTTTTAACCGCTTAAAATTCGCTCGATCCAATCGGGGAATGAAACTTTTATATCCGAGAATTAAGAGTCTAACATCTGAACGACAATTCTTTGTGTATAGTACACGTCTCTGGAACAATCTCCCGTCAAGCCTTCAAGTCAAAAGCAATGTAACAACTTTTAAAAAGGAGCTACTTAATTTATATAAATAGTAAATTTGTATATTATTAGTTTTAGTACAACCTAATTTAAACTATGTAATTGTAATTTGATTGTAATATTGTTAAAATTTCCCAAAATATTAATCTTACAATCCACTAAGCCCGCACTGGAATATATAGGAATGTACATCCTTACATGTAGTGCGTGGTTAAACAAAATAAAAATAAAATAAATAAATAAAATAGGTTTACATGTAGATTGAAAAAATACTGGACAAAAATAAAGTCGCAAAGTCTACATTCTGTCAAGTCTATATAGTCTTCATTCTTGGTTTAAAATTGAACGTACACTAAGAGAAAAGCTGCGGGCTAAAATTAAGCTGTGTCGTGCTTGTTTTTAGAATTGTTTAATTTTAAAGAAATCAAGCCTGCATAGTACTTAAATGAAGATAAAATTAAGAACGACAATCTTAAAACAAGATTAAAATCTTAAAACAAGTAGAATAATCTTGATTTGAGAATAAAATTCTCAATTTTAGATTACATCAAGAATGGAATTCTTAGTTTAAAACTAAAAATTCTTAAAACAAGCCTGACATGCTTAATTTAATCCGAAACGATTTTACAATAAAAAAAAACACTCTCAGTATGCGGTGATTTCTTTAGTTTTGCTATTCTTTCAGAGTGTCCACGTGCTATAGTGGAAACTAATTAAATTAAAGAAGAGAAACAATAATCTGTGGTAATGGAAAATTGTCGAATAGTTAATATTGATGAAAGCACCGCAGGTAATTGGATGGCTTTGGCCTTTGAAGAAGTTATTCCGGCGGAAGAAAACCCGTCGTATGTTCCGGGGAAAGAAAGTATGGAAAAAAGTTCGCGTGAGTTTGTGCTATTGAATGTTGAAAACGAACAGTCTCAGCATTGTGGCGAAAACGTAAAAAACGTAAAATGCTTTGATAATCATTTTCAGTCATATGAAATTGAACCTAGACTAAGTTCAAAAACAGAAAATGTAAACATTATAAATATATGTAACTTTACTAGCCCTCCTTTACATGTTTATTATATTAACAATAGTAAAGCATTTATTAGACTTAAGTTTACATAAGTATATTTACGAACACAAATGTATATGAGTTTTCTTTATTTTAAATGAATTTTTTAATAAAACTACAATAATTTAAAAAACACTATTAATTATCTTTCATTTTGTTTGCTGGGTTTGTGAGATAAAATACATTCGAATTTCGAAGAGCGTGAAATTCAGAGGAAACATTCTTAAAATAAGACTAAACATTCTCGAAATAAGACTAAACATTCTTAAATTTAGCCTAAGTCATACTTGAAATAAGTTTATATAACGCGTATTTCAAGAACGCAAAACTATTAAAATAAGATTTTCATTCTTAAAAGAAGAATGAAGCGGCTTGAAATCAGGTTAAGAATTTTCGTTCTAAAATTAAGATTATCGACTTGATTCTAGCTTTTTCGAGCTTAACAGACTTTTATGACGTTTTCGGCTTGTTTTAAGCCCGTTTTTCTTAAATTTAGCTTGTTTTTTCCCTCAGTGTAATATCTTTTAAATTGTACGAGAAAATTATTCTTTTCGATTAATCTTTGAGTCATTATGCATACTGTAAAAAGTTTACTTATTTACGAGTATCTGAAAAAAAAAATTGAAAAATCAATATGAATGTACCAAAAAGTAAAGCAAGTAATAAAATATTTTGAAGTTACTTAAACTTTACTTGTTTCACGTATGATGGCGTGAAGCTTACACCAAAGCTGGAAGCATTTCCAAAACCGCATTATAAAAAATCGAAAACTTTTTTACTTCAACAACTTCTGAACTCTTTGTATATTTTTTCACTTCAACATTTCTTCTGGAGACGAATGTGTTAAAATATTTTGCCAATTTTGTTTTTGTTTTTTTTTTTTGGCTAATGAAAGTGTTAAGATAATTCAATCAATCAACTGGATTCCAGTTATATTTTTAGCAAATAATCACTCGAAAGGCACACACCCCCAATTGTGAATTTCACTTAAGAATGGAATCTCGCAACAAACATCGGAAGTAAATGAAATCTATTACTTCGACAATAATTAAGTAATTGAACAGCTTCCGATACAAATCACAAGTGGATGAATTTCAAATACAACTTGAGATGAATTGTTTGACTATAAAAGCCCCGGCCGAACAAGACAATAGACATCATTCGTAAATCAACGGTATAAACAAACAGTTGTTTAAGCCAACAAACTCCGTCGGTCAGTCGAAATCAATCAAAAATACAAGTGAGTAAAAAAATATTTTGTGCAAACCTATAACAAGTCAAACCATAACAACCGAAAAAGCACTTTGGACACGTTTAGGCAAAATTGTTAACAAGCATTTGACGCTATTGAAGAATGTTATTGTGCCCACGTAAACTGAGAAGAAACGATTTTTACCATATTTGTGCTTGAGCAATGAAGTGGCTATAAAAACTGCGTATTTCAAAATATTTAATTTCGCGAGTTGAATGAAAAAATCATTCGATGGACTTCAAAGTTAATTTAGTAAATTTAGTAGAGCCTCTTTAAATTTCTGTCATCTTTTATGCTTTAACGAGCTGTATTAAATTTTCTTATTAATCTACAGGGATTTTGAAATATTTAATTTACATAAGTTTACTGCAAATTTTAACGCATTGGCCATTTTAAGAAATGTTTTCCAACCACTTCCATCTTGGCTATGTGGTGCATAATATATAGCGTGGCATAGATGTTGTACAGAAACTGAGCAAAAAAAAAATCGAAAGGTCTCGGGTTCAGCACTGGAATTTATATATCGTTTTGTAAAATTAGTTTTTTTTTTAATATGAAAACATATTTTTGTATAAAGGAACCCCTTTATGTGTGTATTGTAGGATAGCATTGGTATGGCCCAGTTTCATATGATTTAATTAAAAAAAGGAAAAAAAATCATTGATTTGGTTAGCGGCTCTAGAACGACAAGACCTAACATAATGAGGGACCTGTGTGTGGGCTATTAGAAACCATCGCCTGCTTAGGTTGAATTTCACTTGAGTTGGCTTTTTGTCGCTCGCAACATTCTCAATCCTGTAAAATCTTAAATATTCGTTGAAATCGGTTTATTTTTCAGACCAGATGGACAGACACCACGTCGCTCTAATGCTATTTTGATCCAACCGCCACTTTCCGCTACTGGAGATATATGGCATTTATGTTGGAAATTAATTTATGTCCAAAAGGACCGATAGAATTTCCTGAATGTGTAGTCTATAGTTTTTTTTATGTAAAACTTCCAGAGATTTACAAAAAGCAGAGAACATATTTTTTAAAAATAGACCTTTGCAAGTTTGACCCTTGGCAACTTTATTTGCTGTAATATCCTATGATAAAATCTCATAATCTGTACATATAAATAATAAAAAATGTACTATGAATAAAGATGAATTTACAAATTGAAATTGAAAATTGGCAAAGTGTCCATGTTACGGGGTTTTTCATCAAATACATAACAATTTTATATATTAATTAAACACAGAATATTTAAGGTAAAGAGTTCAAATTTATTCCAGGTGTAGTGCAAATATTACATTTTAAGAATTTTCTAACATGGCACGATAGCGTTCTCCTTTGACGGTAACATGACGAGTGTTTTCATCGACAAAAAATAACGGCCCAATCACCCCTCCGGCATGAAAAACCACTTAGTAATTTTTAGCAGATGCAGTTTTGTCTCTTAAAGCACATTTGGGCTTCTTGCTGTCCAATAACGCATATTTTGTTTATTGAGGAACCCATGCAGCCAGAAATGAGCTTCATCGCTGAAGATGATTAATATGGACGAAAATTGGAGTAAACGCTCTCAAAGTTGCGACCACCGATTCAGTATTTTGGTAGCAATTTTTAATAATTTCCAAACGTTCAACTAACGTTTTGACACTGAAAGATCACTTAAAATGTTTGAGGGTGCGTTGAGATAAATATAGGATATTGTTATGTCCCTATTGGAAAACCCTGTATATGGATAACATAAGCTCAAAAATTACTGCTCATCTATTGTTCAATTTCCATGGAGTTGTCTTAAATAATATAAATTGTATATCGCTTTGCATTTAAATTCAACTCCTTATGCTCTCCCATGAAAAAACAAAACTATCTATGTTTGCAATGCCACGTAGTTCGGGTATTTGATGAAATTGCCATCGAAAACATCAATTTCCAAAAACTTTGTTAGGTCTGAAAATATGCTGGTGTTTTTTAACATATTTACATTGAGGGCCCCATCTTCAATCACGACACTCACTCTTCGCATACGATATAGACTCTGTAAGCAGGTCAATATTTCAGTAATCTCAACCAGATAGTTACAATAAATTATAAGTCCGCCATTTGTTGTCAGATTTTGTTAAGTAAGGGCTTATTTTCTTTGTAAAAATGCCAGCTATACGTTAAAAAACCAAAATTGCTGTTAGCATCGTGTTTTATATTTTATATGAATTTTTATATGGTTTTTTCTGCCACATTTTTACTAAAAAAACGCCGTTTTTTAACCTTTTTAAGCCGCCAACATCAAAACTACTTACCCGATTTGAAAATTTTCTGAGAATGAGTTGTAGACGGCTCAATTTTCTTTAATTTGAGTAGTAGTAGGATCAAATAGGTCAAAGAAGACGAAAGATATGCTCAAAATTGTAAGTGTACCTCCAAAAATTTAAAAAAAAAGTTCAAAAATTTGTATCTCGAAAACCAATCGACAGAAAAATTTTTAAAACTCATTTTCGTGTTTAGTAGGTCAAAATCAATGAGAAAAATTATGCTAGAACCAAATAACAAAACAACTGTTGGCTAGTGTTATTTATTGATTGGGCTGCACAGAGTTAAATTTGGAAATAAGTTTACATTGTTGTCTGACATTGTTTAAGTGATTTACAGAGATATGAATTTCGGTCCTAATTTCCAACGGGAAAAAGCTGACAATTCAAAGATGTCATTCGATTCATAAAAACTCCGGCATTTTAATCAATGAAAACAGCGTTCATAATTGGAAATGTCATTATTTCATTTCATTGGATTAGCTATTCATAAAGCAAACTTGGTCGCCCTTCAATTCAAATACCATGCATAAATTGGGCATGTAAGTTAGCGATACACAGTCTAAATCTTCCTTACCAACCAGCTTTAAGCTCTATTTTATACCCTCACCATATCGCTTGGTATGGACCAAAATTTTAACGCATTGAAAAAAAATTTTGTCTGCTTATGTTTTGACCAAATTCTTGTCATGACTTTTTAAGTCACTAAGGCCATATCTGTCTGAGTTGCTGGTTTGAACGATTACTCTCTAAAGGAACTACTCCTCGTTTTAAAGTTTTGCATGTCCATAATTGTTCTAAAACTGGCTATGAGATTAATAATGGACCCCTTTTATGTAGCTTCCACACAGATGGACCATAACGCCCACTTTTGGTATTCTTATAGTATCGTTTCTAAAGGGTGGTCCAACTAAAACGCATGATGTTAATTGTAAATAAAACAAAAAGTTTTCAGATAATTATCTTAATATTTTTTTATTATGATTGAAGGATGTATGCCAGTTATGTGTAGAACAATATATTGTCCAAATGTTCGCCACGGCTTCGGTGGCATACCTCTATCTGATGGTCCATATTTTCAATGACTCTAAGACATAATGCCGAATTATCCATCTTTTAGCTCTTGAATTGTTCTTGGCTTATTGACGTTCACTTTTTTCTTTTAAATATCCCCAAAGAAAAAAGTCCAACGGTGTCAAAAACATCTCGCGGCCGATTAACATCGCCACGACATGCGATAACACGGCCTTTGAATTTCTCGCGCAAAATAGCCATTGTTCCGTTGGCTGTGTGTCAGCATCCTGTTGTATCTACTTATCGTCCAGGTCCATATCCTCAATTTCTGGTCACAAGAAGTCCATTATCATATCGCGATAGCGAACACCATTGACGGAACTGTTTATCCGACCTCAATTTCGAAGAAGCGACGAGGCGATGACCGAATGAACTAGGAGAGCGTGGCCAGGTGTTTTCACTTTTACGACATACCAGGTTTGCTGAAATTTAAGCACACTTCTATAGATTGTGGTCGATTATGCTGACCAAAAAAATCACGAAGTGCATTTTGATTTGAACGGCCATTTTTGTAAAAGGCGCTGCTTAATTGTGGTTTCATAATTGTATTTGTCAAACACTGGTTCAAAGAAATGTCAAATTTTGTTTGGCAAAAACTTAAATAACTCTGTAAATTTTAATGCCTTCTTTGTATACACCTGACACGCCCCTTTTCGGTACCTTTACCTGCAAATGCACTAATTGGTCCACTTTTAACATTCTTATAATATCTTTTATGCTATTCATACGATCTAACTCAAAATATTTTGAATGCTATTCCTACGATCTAACTTAAAACCTAAGAACAGAACTATATGGTTAATTTGGTGATAAATAATTGGATTCCTAGCCACGCCCCTTCTGTTACATATCACTCAAATGATACTGTTTCAGTGGAGATAAACATCTACATAAATTGTCTTTTTGTGCACGAAATTTACTTAAGTTGCGAACTCCATAATATTTTTATAGTTGCTTTCCTAGCCACGCCCCTTTTGGCACCTCCAACATAACTGACCCCGTTTCAGTGGAGGGTAGAACCTACATAACTTGTCTCCTTGTGCAAGAAATTAACTTAAGTTGCAAACTCCATAATATTTTTATAGCGTTTTTTTACGGGCGTACGAAAAGCGGGAATGACCTGCCCCAGACAGATACCTCCAGAGTAAAGTCACCTTCGGCCCACTTGAGGTATTTGCATATTTATTTTAATACTATTTTTACGATTCTGCTAAAAATTAGAAATAAGAAAATCGATTATAAGTTAGACTAGCTGGTCCTCTGCCACGAAACTTTTTGTAACTTCCACACAAATGATCCAATCCGATCATATATTCAATTATATATTTTTGTAATGCAGGAATTTCGCCTGAATACGAGGGCGGTTCGGAAAGTTCTTAGCCTATCAATGAAAGAGAATAGTTAGTTTTTCAAAAATATTTTTATTTTTCAATTTAATCTCCTGAAACTTCAATACACTTAGTCCAACGCTTATCTAGCAATTCTATCCCTTGATTAGAATAGTTTTACTAATTGCATCTTCATTTGAGGTAAAACGCTTGCCAGCAAGGAATTTCTTTAGATTTGGGAACAGGTAAATGTCACTGGGAGCTAAATCAGGAGAATAAGGTTGGGTGGTCAAGCAACTCGTACTTTAATTCGTTGATTTTAGCCATTGTTAAAACACTCTTGTGCGCTGGTGCGTTGTCTTGATGAAAAATTATTTTTTTGTGTTGTAAGCCAGGACGTTTTTCTCGAATTTGTACATTTAATTGATCTTAAAGGTTGCAATAGTACTCTGAATTTATTGTTTTACCCTCTTGCAGATAGCCAATCAATAAAATACCGTTGAAGTCCCAAAAAACCGTTGACATAACCTTACCAGCCGATTGAATTGTTGTTGCCTTCTTTGGGGCACTTTCTTGGGGCTTCAGTCCATTGTTTGGATTGTTCTTTTGTCTCTGGAGTATATTGGTGGATCCATGTCTCATCAACAGTTATGAAACGACGCTTAAAATCCATTTTATTTCGCTGAAAACGATCCAAACAAGCTTGAGAAATGTTCATTCTTATGCGTTTTTGGTCGACTGTTAACAAGTCCGGCACCCATCTTGCAGAAAGCTTTTTCATCTGTAGTTCTTCATGCAAAATTAAATGGACTCGATCATTTGAGATGCCCATGATATTAGCTACTTCACGCGCATTCGTCGATCATTTAATACCACTACGTGGTTCATCTTCAATGCTTGTACGACCACGTTTAAATTCAGCAACCCAATTTTTTACTGTTGCATATGAAGGAGCACTTTCACCTAACACATTCACCATATCATTATGCATTTCTTGTCCCGATAAACCTTTTTTATGTAAATATTTAATGACACCACGCATTTCTAATTTTTCCATTGTAAAAAAATCGCGGATGCGTCTTTTGTGAACACCTGTTTCTATATGAAGGAGTTGCCAGATCGAAAAATTTAACATGTGTTCATAGCAGAGATGGAAGTTTCCAAAACACTTAACTTTTTTCTGTTTATACCGCGCTTTTTGTGCTAGGCTAAGAAGTTTTCGAACCGCCCTCGTATGTTTATTTTATTCTTTGAAGCATATAAGAATAAAGTAGACGACACTTCCCATTCTAGTAGCTGCAACACAAACCACACCATATGAGATTTCAATAAAAATCGGCTCGCTTCAGGCAATGAAGAACGAATTGACGGAAAATTCAAAATTCTTATTGAGGTAAGGGTATACTTTTTCAAATCAACCGACTGCTGCTTTATTTGACGTGCTTTTCTGGGAAATGGTCAAATAATATATTAATCGTAAAGACATAATTGAAAATGTCAGATGTTTTAAAACTTATTTGAATCTGGATTCGCTGGTTGTGTGAGAGTCGAGTTTACACCTAACACCCCACGCAGGACCATACAGCTTCTACACTAAGCATAATATTTTATTCAATGGATTACATCTCTTGAACGGTTAACCTTATTCTGTTTTTTTTTCTTTCATTCATTGAGCGCCACATTTTTAGTCTATTAATCCGGTTTTCAAAATTTCTCACGTTTTATATGCAAATGAAATGTTTATTCAAGCACAACTTTATGTGATTTTATTTAACAACAAAAAAAAATAAACAAAAACATTTAAACAGAGGAAAAAACACATAAAGGAATTTTAAATATTTAGCACAAAATGAAAAATTAGCCGGCATTTCAAAATCACCTTAAACACAGAAAACGAAAACGAAATTATGTACGAATATCAACTCACATATGCCAGAGAACAGGTTTCACGGCGCGCGTGTCAGCTGAACTCGAATTAAACGAAACGTGATTGAAGTGAGGCGACCGCAGATATACCCTCTGCGGCTTTAGAATTAATTAAAATTACAAATTGTGTAAATTAGAAAAGAGTTAAGTTTTATCTTAAAAAAAGGCTAAAAATGTAAATTAACTTAAATTGATGCTAATTTAAGTTACAATTATTAGTACTTGTACGTGACGGACAACATTTTGTAAGTGTCACAAATCGAAGGATGAATCCAACATACCCGGTTCTGGAGAGCAACCAATCGTACTGATGAGCATTTTTACAAAGAAACCGGTGTTGTGGTGATTAAATTATGGCATGTCACGGACATGTAATGGGATACTTTGAGTCCAGTCCCACTGTCTGGCATTGCTGCTCGACCAAGATCCGTTTCACTATTTGCCTTGCACTTATTTATAGCAGCCAAGTAATTTATACAATTACTAACCAATCAGCCCAATAATTTAATGACGTCCCACCCGGTCGGTTTTAATTCGCAATGCAATGAGACAAAGTCGTTGTTTCTTTTTTTTTGTTCTTTCTCCAAAATGTTTCCTGATCTTGTTATTGAAACAAAGAATCGACATCACATATGTGTCTTTATTTTTAGTTTTTTTTTTCCAATTTTTCTATATTATTTAGGGGAACTTTTTGGCCGTTCTTTGTTGTTAAGGGGAATTTATGGTGAAAGCTTTCTTTCTTCCGTGTTATCGTTTACAATAGTTTGTTTTGCACGCCGTTTTGAACATTATTCGAGAAGTTTGAAATAGAAAGTTTTTTCTGATGTTTGTTATGCAAACTTTTATATATGTATTTTATCTGATTGCTGAATTCAATCCCATTGTGGTAAATAGAACAATTTTTGTGTTTGAATTTAAAATAAATAACCACCAAAATTAAACCACCCGATAGTCTATAACCTCTATCATCGGACAGGGTATACTTATATATTCGCTTTGTTAAAAAGAAACCCTGCTCGAAAAACTCATTTGAATATGCAAAATTAAGGACTGCTCGCAACAGACTTTTAGAAGAATGATTGTAGTGAATAACCTTTTGGTTCAGAGAACGTTATGGTAAAATTAGAGAAAAGGGCGCAGTACTACCCCAAGCAACGAATGGATTACACAATGACAAATAGCTATACACTTAAGTACAGAAAGATTCAAAATAAACGAGAATCAGCCGACGAAAGAGTATTCCACCGAACAAAGTCAACACAATAAAAATCCATCGCACTTTCTTCCAATTTCGCATAGGTTTGCATCACACGCCGTATGCGTTTGTGTTTTATATAAGTACTATAATGGGCAACTAGCATGAACTAAATCGTGTATGTTTTTTTTTGGTATGTATCGTAGGCCTATAAAAACTGTTATGTTAAGTTTAAAGTCACAATCGTACGGTATGATTGCCGTAATCATACGTTTATGGTCAATTGAGAGCAAACGCGGCAGACATCTTGCAAACAGCTTGCTTTAACCCAACTGATCATGTAAAATCGAAACCACACTGCCATACGAAATGCGTATGGCATCAACAATCTCATGCACTTGTACTCCTCGATCGGCTAACGCCATATCGTGGATTGTTTAGACATTTTCGGGTGTATTTTTCTCAATTGGTCGTCCAGAACGTTTAGCGTCAGTTGTACTTGTGCGACCACAACGGAAGTCTGTATACCAATTTTTTAAAATTAAAATCGATGTCCCCATAGTATTTATGGAGCTTTTCCTTGGTGTGATTGATGAGTTTTTTCCGCAAAAAAGAATTTTTAAAGGGCACATGAAATTTAATTTTTTCCATTTTTAACAAAATCCACGAGTGCATAGCTGTTGAACACAAGCTAAATGACGGAACTTTCTCAAAATTTGACAGTAGTCTATAAACAGATGGTGCTTGATAGGAGCAGTATTGCATTTTATATAACTACGAGGGAAGTTGGAACACTTCTGTTCAGTCAATAAATGCCCTTTCCCTTGGGGGTGTTCGAAAGATTAACCCTGGTTTTGTATATTTTCGGCTGCACTTCTTTGTTTTTTATTGTTTAAATTGTTCTGACATTTACGAGGGTCACTTTCAATACGAGTATTGTTTTTAGGTGCCATCTGTCATTATTAGTGGAAAGTTTAAATATTTTGATCACTGGCTTCTTCAAAACGTTTTGCCATTTGATGTAAACATGCGATTAGAATAAATCACCGGATAATAAAAAGTCGCGGGCCATACTTTGATCATTTAGAGCAGGCACACGTGTCAGAACTAAATAAACTCATGCTGACTTAAGCAGCATCATACGCAGTCCAATCCAGTTACGGCAACTGTAACAGCGACTACAAGAGATGCTAATTAATAATTAAGATAAGCTTGGAATTGAAATGCGCAAAAAAACGTTTAACTCACTCGCGACATAAACGTCATAACTCGAAAAATTTATGTTTTACAAAAAAAGTATAGAATTTCAATTTTATGCTTAGTGCAATGCCAAAACTCAAAATTAAAACAGCGATTACAGCAAAAAATAATGGAAACTTTGCCACGTTCGTGATATCAAACGACGTCAATTGCTCAGGAGATTGATTTGCACTACTCAGCCTAAAAATCGAGTATTTTGAGTTATGGCAGTTTTCTTGCAAATTAGCGACAACACATGTTAACCACACAAATCAAACTGCGCTCGCCTGTTCGAGCCTTTTTTAACAACTTGATTTGGTACTTTTTTTTTCGTCGAGCTTTCTTGTAAAAGTTGTGCGAGAGTGCGTGCTAGAATATGGAGATCAATGGCAGTTACAAAATTTAAAGTGACGGTCGGTTATAAAAACGATACAAAAGCGCGGGTAAAACAGTAAATGGGTTTATTTTAAAACGGCCAACAAACATAATAACACTAAGTTTCCTGTACACGCAGAAAAAAACAAATGTTTAGTTTAAGAGTTTTTCAAAAAATGCCAAAGTTCTTTGCGAAAAGGTTGTGCCCTTTGAAGGCTAAACTAAATTTGTGTAACTTATGTTTTATTATTTTCAGCCTAAAAATGTTCTCTTCAAAATCACTTGCCCTTGTCTTCGCCGTAGTTGTTATTAGCTGTGGCCTGTTCGAAGTCGGCCAGGCTATACCTTCCATTGGACATTATGGTAAACGGTTCGGTAAGTTATCTTTTAAAAAAAGTTAAATGATTTTTACTAAAAAGTCTTTGTGTTTTTCACAGATTCCATGTCGGGCATTGACTTCATCCAGATATGTTTGAATAATTGTGCCCAATGCAAAAAAATGTTTGGCGACTATTTCCAAGGTCAAACATGTGCCGAATCCTGTCTGAAATTCAAAGGCAAAGCTATACCAGACTGTGAAGACATTGGTTCCATTGCACCATTCTTGAATGCCCTGGAATAGATTAATTGAAGAGAACAAATTGTGGTTGATATGTTGATTTGATGTGATGTGTGGTGACGACGACGTTTTGATGACGATGATACAAATGCAGATGGCATTGATGCGGCCTTCATGTAACCCGTTGCATTTTTAGGTCAATGCTTAGCTTACTGGTGCTGCTCTGTTTTTTTTTTAGTATTTCTTATAATCAAAAGTCTTTTTCAGCTGTGATTACTTGTCATTATTTATTTTAAGTTTGTATTTCTCCTTAAGGTGTTAATGAATTTTTTTAATTTATTTATATATATTGAAAATTAGCATGCACTCAGGCTCTTAGTATACGATATTTATATATTTAACCTGTATATTATTGATGTACCAAATATAGTATGTACGACTAGTTCCTATTTGCTTTCTATAAGTTTATTTATGCTTGAAAGATGTGCACCTTTCCAACTGAATAAAATTACAAATTAATTACGCAGTGCAATTTATGTTTCTTTCTTCATTTTTTTGAGATATTGATGTTGAGACAATTTGTTATATTTGACCAGGCCGAAGATTTTATAAAAGGGTTCCTTTTTATATTTCTGGTCCTGACAATACTATAGTTCCTAGATGCAAACTGGAACCTCCATTGGAAACTTTGACATTTTTTAGCATAACTTCACACAAAACGTTTTGTCATTTGAAGCCGAATTGTTTTGTTTACAGTGTGTTAAACAATTCATCTCCGCCAAAAAATGGAATTATCCCGTGAACATTTTCGTGCGATGATTTTTTACGACTTTCGGCGTGGCTTATCGAGACAAGAGTGTTAAAATCAACTTCTTTCGACTTTTGGCGATGAAGCACCTTCAAAAACCGCTGTTATTCGCTGGTGCCCAGACTTCAGTTTCAAAGGCCGTTCGCACCAGGATGAATTTCGTAAAGAACGTCCAACTTTGGTCACTTTGCCAGAAACCACCGATGCTGTGCGTGAACTGATTAAGCAAGACCGACATGTGACATACCGTGAGGTTGAGGCATCCTTGGGCATTAGTATGAAAAGCATCAATAAGATATTGTATGTTCATTTGGCCGTGAAAAAAATTTGTTCTCGATGGATCCAACATAATTTAACGAATGCTCAAAAAAGGCTCGAAGGTATTGGTGCAAAGAGATGAAATTGAAAGAGTATAAAAGCGGTAGCTCAAAGGCAGTGTATAACATTGTTACAGGTGACGAATCATGGATCTATGGATATGAACCCGAAACAAAACAGCAATCTACCGTTGAGCCAAATCCAACAAAAGTTGTTCGTGGAAGAAGTACATCCAAGCAAATGATTGCGTTTTTTTCTGTATAACCGGCCATGTTGTAACTTTCGTGGAACGTAGGAGGTCAATTCTGAGTGGTACTGAACCATCTGTTTGCCAACAGTGTTCAAAAAAAGAGGAAAACTAATAAGAGAAGACGGATCATTTTGCATCACGACAATGCGAGCTCTCACAACTCAGTTGAAACGATGAGCTATTTGACCACTCAAGATACTAAATTGATAGGCTATCCACCGTACAGCCACCCAATGACTTTTTCTTATTCCCTAGCATCAAAAAAATTCGTGGTCAAAAATCATGTTTTAACGGTGTCTTAATCGGAGTGGAAAAAATGCTTCAAAAATTGGTTTGGGCGCATGCAAAAGTGTATTAATCTTAATGGAGAATATTTTGAAAAACAATAAAACTATTTGTAATGAAAAATTATTGTGTTTTTATTGCCGGACCCGAAATATAAATAGCAACCCTCGTACCCACACCAAGCATTGCGTTTGAATATGTTAGTGGTAGATAGTTTTGATAGTGAGTATTGAACTCTTTTAATTGATGATTAATTTGGATTCATAGGCAGATTTCTTACATAATTAATTCCGACAGTATCCCATTAAAGAAAAATACTTTTTCTAAAAGTCGCTGTTGAAGCGTTCAAAAATCATGTTTTGGAGATGTCCCATAAAAAACAGAAAAACTCTTCTCTCTTCTACCGTGTGCATCTAAAAAAAATCGCCATAATCTTTCCATCTATGCTTTCACTATTATTTTCTTTTTGACGCTTAAATCAGATTCAAGCTTTTGCTACCTATTATTCATTATTTCATGAATATGGAACCGTATTTCATCATGAATATAAAACCATATTGGATTCTGTGGAACTTCTCCCAGCTTTGCTTTGAAATGCCCGCTCGCTCGCACGCTCGTGATTCTATTATGTCAATCAGTTGTAAATAAAAGCGGCGCCAACTTGCTGACAGAGATTTTTAAAATGTAAATTTGTATGCAAATTGTAATACCTCAACGCCTGCCTGTTACAACATTGAACACACCCATTTCAATAGTAGAACTGAACATACCCCTTTAATGTCATATGGGTTTTAAAAGCTATCCCCAATAGCGTTAGTCTGTAACGGGATTTTAAAATTGTTTCAACTTTCACCATGGAGTGGTCAGATAATGAATGAGACAATGAACCGTATCGCTGTAAAAGCGCTTTTCAAGTGTGAAATGAAAAAAGCGATATTTTTAAAACGCTCCGGCCACTAGGGATTAGCCGCATGTTCGTCTACCGATGCATTAAACTTAAGTTTAAGGAGACTGGAGATGTAAAAGACCACCACCGGTCGGGCCGCCCACGTTCTGTTCGAACACCGCATGTCATCAAAGCCGTTTAATCAAGAATTCACATAAATCCGCTCCGAAAACAGAAAATCATGGCCCGTGAGATGAATATCACGCAAAAGTCTATGAGTCGAATCATCAAAAAAGACTTGGGACTTGGGGCTTTCAAACGAAGTACTGGACATTTATTGACTGTAGCTTTTAAAAAAAATAGAATTGAAAAATGCAAACGTCGTTTGGTGAAGCACGCTAATAACTTGCACAGAAAAATTTTGTTCGCCGATGAAAAACCGCCCAGGAAAAATTAAACAAGCAAAATGATAGAGTGTATGCGCGGTCATCTAAGGAAGCATCTGAACTGATCCCAAGGGCGGAAAACGATCATCACCTAGCTTCAGTCATGGTTTGATGGGGTGTCTCTTAAGATGGGGTCACTGACCTGCATTTCTGCGAACAAGGACTCAAAACCGTTTTGTAAGCTGTTGTGAAGCCTCTTAACAATTCCCTGTTCCAAAACTAGACATGGACTTTCCAGCAGGATTCTGCGCCGGCCCTTAAGGCTAAAACGTCCCAGGCCTGGCTTCGAAACAATTTGCAAGCGTTCATTTCCTCTGAAGAATGGCCCTCAGGCAGTCCAGATTTGAACCCATTGGATTACAAGGTTTGTCACAAAAGATACCCCAACATTGGATCTCTTAAGACCGCTTTGGTTCGAGCTGTGGCCAATTTTTCCAATGGACGAGGTTCGTGCAGCTATTGACGATTGGCCAGTGCGATTTAAGGCGTGTGTAAAGGCAAAAGGCGGACATTTCGAATAAGTAGTTTGTTTTTGGATACAATATCATCAATAAATACATTAAACAATATTTGGTCCAAAAACATTCAATACTTTTTATTTTACAGTTTAAAACGTGTGTAACATTATTTATGTCCCTACTAAGTACAAGCAAATATCAATAATTCCGTGACTTTTTGAATAAAACACAGTTTTTTTGCAAAAAAAAAATTCAACATAATCTCCTTGTAGCTCAATACACTTAGTCCAACGTTTCTTCAACGTTTTTTTTTGTATCCCTTCCAAAAAATAGGATTTTTCGAGGTCCATAAAAAAATCATTTGGTTCATTTAAACTTTTTCCACCGAGCCTTCTTTTTTTAATTTTGAAAATAAGAAATAGTCACTGGATGCGGTACCAATTCGTAACCCAATTCGTAACCCAATTCGTGTAATTCGAGTATACCCGGGCATTCGTGATGAAAAATAATTTTTTCTTGGCCATATGGGGTCGTTTTTTTTAAACCTAGTTCAATCGGGTTTAAGTTGGCATAATATGCGCCGTTTATTGTTTTTCCCTTTAGGTAATCGATGAGGACTATCCCGCGTGCATCCCAAGAAACTGTTGCCATCACCTTACTTTATTGGCCGACAAAGTCAACTTGGCATTTTTCGGAGTCGGTTCTCCCGGAGAAACCCATTGACTGCTGCTTGGTCTCCGGAATGTTGTAATGGATCCATGTTTCATCCGCACTTACAAACCGCCGCAAAAACTCATTCGAATTGCGGTTAAACAACTCTAAACAATCCTTTGAAGTTGGCACACGCTTGCTTTTATATTCAATTGAGAGCAAACGCGGCAGACATCTTGCAGACAGCTTTCTTAAACCCAAATGATGAGGAAAAATCGAAACCACACTGCCATATGAAATGCGTATGGCATCAATAATCTCACGCACTTTTACTCTTCGATCGGCCAACACCATATAGTGGATTTTTTTCAACATTTTCAGGTATATTGACTTCAAGTGGCCGTCCAGAACGTTCAGCGTCATTTGATTTGTGCGACCACAACGAAAGTCAGTCAATTACTTTTTTAAGCATTGAAATCGATGGTACAGAGTGCGCATAGTATTTATGGAGCTTTTCCTTGGTTTGATTGACGGTTTTTTTTCGCAAAAAATAATGTTTAATGAACACTTGAAATTCACTTTTTTCCATTTTTAACAAAATCCACGAGGTTGTATGTTTTGAACAGCTGTTAAACACAAACTAAATGACGGAACTCTTTCAAAATCTGGCATTAGTCTATTCATAGATGGTACTTGATGGGAGCAGTGTTGCAGTTCATATAACTACGAGGGAAGTTTGAAAAGTCACGGAATTTTTGATATGCCCTCTTAAATAAGGATGTTTGTCGGGAAGGTATACTACTTTGTTTGTTTATAATTTTTGATGTTTTTTTTAATGTCGGCAATTATGTTAGGAATACAATATCAGATAAGTGTCTGCACACTCACAAATTTTTCCTTACATTCTCACACATTTCACGCGGTATTTCAATGATATCTTCACGAATATTTTATTTGAGTTGCTCAAGCGTTTCTGGGTTGTTTGCATAAATCTAGCTTTTCAGATATCCCCACAAAAAGAAGTCCAGAGCAGTCAAATCAGGTGACCGTGGAAGCCAATCAACATCACCATTTCTTGAAATAACTTATTGTAGAAAGAGGTCTCGCAGTAACACCCTTGTAATCCTGGCTGTATGCGATGTGGCACCGTCTTGTTGATACCACATGTTTATAAAGCCCAAGGCGTTAAAAAGTGTTCAATCATATCACGATATTGCTCCCCATTGACAGTAACCGTTACGCCGTTTCCATTTTCATAGAAGTACGGTCCAATGAATTCTCCAGACAAAATTGCACACTTTTAATGGATGCAAAGGTGACTGATGAATAATTTGAGGGGTTTCCATTGCTCAGAACCGAATATTCTGCTTATTCACATATCCATTCAAAATGAAAATGTGCCTCGTCACGCACTATGATTTTTTTTTGTGAAAATCGGCCGGGTCTCTCAGCTATAGACCATCTTTCTTCGAAATCATTGACTACCCGATAAATATTGCGTTTTGTTGGCACGTTGTTTCTCCCAAAAATTTCACGTAACTTTCTCATCGTCACAGTAATCGATGATTGATTTTGATAAAAAAAATTAACGTTTAAAACACGTTTATTTATCGAATATTTTTCCATAATAAATTTGCCAAGACTTTTTGTCACGGCTGCCAAATATGCACTGCCAAGACTAAAGTTTACCAAAATGGCGGTAAAAAAAAGTAGTATACCATCCCAGCGGACACCCTGTACATGGTTGTAAGTAAGTCATGTGAAAAGTTCTTTACAAAACGCATTGGCCGTTTGTAGCCGCATTCAACCCGTAGGTCCCAATCAGTAAGTGTGAAGAATATTTTGTAAGAATTGAAGCTAGAGCAGTTTTCCCATTTGATCTTAATGAGGAAGTATGAACTAATGCAGACCAATTACGTGGTTGATGTGACCTTGGCATAATGTTAGTTTCTAGAAAGTCATCACATGAACGCGAAAAATACGTTTGTTTGGGGGCAAGTGGACAATTCGTCAGCTCAGCCGGACCGAAGATTGTAAACTCTCACCATGAATGGCGTTCCAGTATGGCATTGGCAGTAATTGGGGGCCCAAGTTTGACAGCACTTAATTTTTGAGACCCTATGGACCTTTGGCTAATATTTCAAGGCCCTCCAATTAATCTTAGAATGTATGCCATATTCAGATTTTTGAAGAAATTTCATTGTTTTTGAGTACCCATCTATGCATTGTGGAAGTGAGCCGATTTTTCACCCCTTTGGGCTCTGACAAATCTTAAAAGTTCGTGCATATTTAGATTAGTAAGGAAATTCCACTGTATCTGAGTACCCATAAGTCCATGTTACTCTCATGGGTCAAGGACTTATGTTAAGTCTAATCGAATTAAAATTAATATTTTGTCGTGACGAAATTTTGTTGTTTTTTTAATGCACAGAAAAAAACCCTTAATTTTAACCAAATAAAAAGTATGTTTTTATGGTATTTTAGAACCACTAAACAAAAAAAATATGGCAAACTATTTATGAAACATTGCAATTTTATTTTAATGAATAGAAACAACAACAATATTCATAAAATTAATGCACATCGTGTGCGTGTGCATGTGTTTTGGTATGTATGCAGCGCAAGGGATTTCTAGTTTATACGGTTAAAAACTACTGCCGCCAGTTCTCGTTAACCCTGCGATTAGTAGGTCATAAGTTGCCCTTATACGAGGTACAGTGCCCGCGGGGATCTATTTCTATTTGTATGGAATTTTGTAAGAATTATTACGAGGGCGACCGCAAAAGTAACTGGCCTAACATAAAAAGAACCGTTTTTTTGGAATTATTATTATTTGTTTTTCAACATAATCTCCTTCCAACTCAATACACTTCATCAAACGTTTTTCAAGTTTTTTAATTCCATCCGAAAAATAAGATTTTTCAAGACCTTCAAAATATGCCTCAGTTTCAGCAATAACCTCGCTATTGGACGAAAATTTTTTGCCACCGAGAATTTTTTTTAAATTTGGAAACAAGAAATAATCAGAAGGAGCTAAATCTGGACTGTATGTTGGATGCGGGGCAATTTCAAATCGTAATTCGGCCAGTTTTTGTTCAGTTAAAAATTCAGTGTGTGTGAAGGAGCATTATCTTGATGAAAAAGAACTTTTTTTATCTTGATTTCTTCACTCAACCGATTCAATAATGCACAATAATATTCACTATTTATAGTTTTTCCTTTCTCAAGATAATCAATAAATATTATACCCCTTGCATCCCAAAATACTGTGGCCATTACTTTTCCTGCTGACTTAACAGTTTTCGCCTTCTTGCGACCACATTTACCAGCTTCTATCCATTGTTTTGACCGTTCTTTGCATTCTGGGATGTAGTGATGGATCCATGTTTCATCAACAGTTATGAATCGGCGCAAGAACTCTATTGGATTACGCTGACAAATCGCTAAGAGCTCCTCGGAATTGGTCCAACGGACCAATGGGGTAAAGTCAACAAACGCGGCACCCATCTTGTGGATAGCTTTTTCATGTGGAGTTCATCATGTAAAATACTCCAAACTTGTTTTTCGTGTATTTTAACAATATCAGCAAGTTCTCTGAGCTTTATTCGTCTATCTTAAGTCACTTCATTAAATATTTTTCTAATGTTTTAAATAGTAGTACAGTGAAATCTCCCATAACGGACACCTTCCTTGAGCGGACACCCCCTTTGGACGGACACAGTAGCTAGGTCCCGGCAGCGTTCCATAAGAAATACATTGCAGCTACTCTCCCTTGAGCGGACGCTCTCTTGAATGGACGCGGACAGCTATTTGACAAAAAAAAATTCTATTGTGCGGACATCTGCTCCCTTGAACGGACGCTGACAGGTATTTGACAAAAAAAAAAATTCTATTGTGCGGACATCTAGTTCGTTTTCGCTTAAGCGATTTATGGGATTCCCCAAATAATACAGCCACAAACGCATTAACAACATTTTAAATTGCATTTGTCATTCGTTAGTATACATTCGTGCGAACCAGACATTGAAAATGGATAAAAAGAGGTCTATTTTGACACTAAAACCAAAAGTAGATGTGCTTGAAGTGTACAATAGAGAAAAATTAAGTGTGAGAAATTTATCGAAGCGATTTAATATTGGTAAACATCGAAATGGCTGATTCATCCCACGATTTAATGAAACGAATTAACTTATTGGATGCCGTTTATTTTACTAAAAAAGCATGGGACCAAGTTACTCCTCAAACAGTTCAAAATTGTTTTCGTAAGGCGGGATTTACGTTGGATGGCGAGGATAATCAGACAACACTTGATGGTGAATTTGAGCCTGAAAATGAGTTGCCGCTAAACGTACTTGCCGAAATTCAGAGAAGAGGGTTTTTTGAATCCAGTACTTTAAACAGCTTAAATGATTTTTACCAAGTTGACGAGGATTTAGTTATTTAAAGATCAGCATTGGATCAACTGAATTCATTGACCGAGACAATTGCAGAGATGCAAGAAATTTCCGACGACTCTGCAGAGGAATGTGAACCAATAGATCTTCAAGAAATAAGAAGCCACATCTCTACATATAAAGAGGCTATGGATAAGACACGAGATCTTAAAGCGTTTGTCGAATACAAAGGAGATATTGAGGCTATGAATATACATTCATCACTTGAATTACATTTTCAAGATGTTATTGTTAAAACCAACACACGACAAACGACAATGAATGAATATTTATTGAAATAAAATATGTATTCTAAAAACATTGTTAAATATTATTTCTTTACATGAATTTTTTATTTTTTCTGTTAATGAATAAAACCTTTTGAAAATTGAATTTTTTTTATTGTAACATAATCATTTAATCAACAGTCGCATTATGAAATAGTCTGCACTGATTTAATTTTTGCAGTTGTCTCTTGAAAGGACTCCCCCCTAGGGCGGACACATTTCGATGGTCCCTTCGGTGTCCGCTGAAGAGAGATTTCACTGTAGCAGTTTTCGGTCTTCCAGAGCGTTGTTCATCTTCCGTACTTGAACGACCCATTTTAAATTGTTGAACCCAGGATTTCACGGTGGAGTATGATGGTGCATTATCGCCATGAACAGAATCCAATCCATCTTTGATTAATTGTGGCGTATAACCTTTCATATAAAAGTGTTTAATTACCGCACAAAACTCTTTATTTGCCATTTTTCAAAAATTATAAAACTTGTTTACTTCAATCACCTGTAACAAAGAAAATAATTATTAAATATTTCGGAAATTTTGACAGATGGCTTATAAAAGATTACTTTTTTTAAAAAAAAAAGTTGCTAGTAAAACAGAAAATGTGCCAGGCCAGTTAGTTTTGCGGTCGCCCTCGTATGTTAGTAGTAATTAGTGCGAGGGATTTTTAGTTTGACTGTTGGAAAACATATGCCGGCAGTTCTCGTTTACCCTCCGCTTAGTGAGTCATAAGTTACCCTTTTAAGAGGTACAAGGCCTTATTTCTATTTGTAGGAAAACACATTTTTTTTTTTTTTTTTTTTTTTAAAAATTGTTTTGTAAATATAAACTATTGACCAATAAAAACTACACTACGTATTGGACGGGTCGCCTTGAACTTTGGTTAAACAATTTTAAAATTTTCTTCAAACACACGTGAGGGCCGGGTATACTTCCCATGGACCATTATAAAGTGATTTCAATTTGAAAATGAAAAATATCCCCATAGATCTTCTTACTTATTGGAGGGTAAAATGCGTAACTGCCTGCCCCTAAGTGAATAGTCGTTAAACATAGTTACATCACATTCTTTGCTTAGGGTCTTATGCTGGTGAAGTGGCGCTCTGCGAAACTGCATTCAAAAAAAGTCGTTTCGACTGATTTAAAAAAAAAAATTAAAACTTTTTTGTAAAAATATAAAATATAAATGTGTTCATCAGCCCATAATGAAAATATTATTTACAAACGGCATACTCGTACAATTTTTGGTATATATCTGAATTTGAACGTACAAATATATTAGTTAATATGTAAAAATTTTTAACACTATTCCTAATTAATTGTTTGTTTGAATATTTGAATTTTTAATTCAGCCGAAAAAAACTTCTGAGTACTTAAAGTATATGATCATACATAATAGGGGAATATGTTTTTGGCTGACATTGGCAGCGTCGAATGCATTATTGACCTTAATCTCAAAAATATTTACATATTTGGATTCGTGAGAAAATGTTAAGAGGACCATTTTCCATATCGCCCAATACCAACCGTACTAAAACATTTAGACATGGACTCTAAAGTCTTAAACCTATCAAACTGGTGGCTCAAGTTTTTTTTTAAATTATCTCAGGTGAAGTTATTTTCAAAAAAAAGGATTAAAAAGAATTTCATGTTTTAATTTTACATTGCTTCTTGTTGGCGAAATGGCTTGAAAAGCTTTTTGGGAACAATAAAACGTCGGTGTGTTGACTAAAAATGTGAAATTAGAGACACTGATGATGCAGAACGTAGTGGTTTTAATGAGTCTATAACACCAGAAAACATTGAAAAAACCACAAAATCGTTTTGAATGATCGCAAAGTGCAGTTGTATGAATGACTTCGTTTAAAAAGAACGTGTTGGCTCTACATTGCATGAACATTTGTCCATGAGAAAGCCCTGTTCAAAATGGGAGCCGCGTTTTCTCACTGTTGGCCAAAACAACAGCATGTTGATGATCCTTGTCAGTGTTTTGCCATGTTTAAACGTCACAAACCGGAATTATTGTATCGCTATGTGACAATGGATGAAACATAGAGCAACCGGTCAACCTCGTCCATTGCACCCAAAAGCATAGCTACACTAGTTTACAACCATTTTGGTCCAGGGTTCAAAATATTTGATCATTTTTGCTCATGGCCAATAAAAAAAAATCACAAAAAAATTGCAAAATTTCGATCTTGAAAAGTAATCATAGGAAATTTTTTTAAAATTAATTTACGTGTTTAAAAGGCCAACATCTATGGGGAAAAAAGTGTTTAAAACTCTGGACCAGGAAAAAAATCACAATTTGTAAACTACTGCTATTTTCTGGAAAGGTTATGTAGTCACTATTTCAAGATGCGCATGGTAAAGTAATTATCGACCACTTTGAGATTGGAAATACAAATTGTCTTAACATTGAGATTAGAACGCTTTAAGACCGAAATTGCGAAACTACGACCGCATATGGCTATGGTGTCTAGCGAAACAGAACAATGGCAAACCCCCACTTTAAAATAACTTAGGCACACGAGAAAATTATGATTTTTGCAACTTCGTTTGCTCTACGGGCGGCGCACTGTGCGTCGCAAAAACTACACGCAAAGAAAAGATATGGTTACACTATGGCCACCGCAACAATAATATGTTCTCTACAATATAACCATGTTCGTCGCAAACATAGATAGTATTGTTTTTTGAATTTTGACATTTTGACAATAGTATGATTGCGACAATAATGCTATTGTTGAAATGTAACAATAGTATTATTGCCAAATTTAGATATGAAAATATGGTTGTAGTAACCATATAAACATGGTTAGTGCAACAAAAGTAATGTTGTTTAAAATTTACGTTAACAATAATTTGATTACGGCAATCATACAGTATGGTTGCGACTATGAACATAACAAAACAGGTTTTATAGAGCATACATGTATGTATGTGCGTATGTTTTTTTTGATATACAAAAAAAAACACATACACACGATACAGTGAATGGCTGCTGTCCATTAAAAAAACAAGAACAATCGGAAGGTAGTTCGAGGGATTTTTATTGTGTTTACTTTGTTCGGTGAAATACTCTAATACCGACTGGTTCTCGTTTATTTAAAATCTACCTGCACTTAAGTATATAGCCATTGATCATGGTTTAATCGCATTCGTTACTTGGTGTCTACGAATGGTGAAGTAGCATTCACCCCTGCTGACAACTAAAAGTATTTTTGACCGTTGGAATATATATTTTTGTTTCTTAAATGAAATGTTCAATAAAAACATGGCCTCAAATCTGGCTATGAACTAATTGTAATGCAATTTAAAATAACATTCTTAACGAAAATCTCTATTTTTGAATAACACAATAACCAATCCTAATAAATAATTTGGGGATCATAGTATGGTTGAGTGTGAATCATACTATGGCTGTAGGGATCATAGTATGGTTGCGTGTGAATCATACTATGGTTGTGAGGATCATACTATGATTGTATGAGAAACATTATATGGTTGTGAGGATCATAATATGGTTGTGGAGATAATAGTATGGTTGAGTGTAAATCATACTATTGTTGTGAGGATCATAGTATGGTTGTGGAGATCATAGTATGGTTGAGTATGAATCATACTATGGTTGTGAGCATCATACTATGGTTATGTGTGAATCTTGCTATGGTTGTGGGTATCATAGTATGGTTATGTGTGAATCATACTATTGTTGTGAGGATCATAATATTGTTGTGTCACAACCATATACCCAACAATAGTATGATCCTCTTCGAATATTGTCACCCCAACCATACTTTTTTTCTGCGTGTATAGTCAACTGAATTGGCGCAGCGCATTGTTTTATACTAAATGAGAATTTTGACAAGAAATACAAATAAAAAATTGACAATTACGTCTAAGACCTACAATAGTTGAATTGGATCGACTATCCGACCAAAGGCAACACTGGTATCACAATTTTTTCATAATTTTCTAACATGGCACGATAACGCTCTCCATTGACGGTAACATGACTACTGTTTTCATTGACGAACAAATACGGCCCAATCACACCTCCTGCATAAAAACCTCCCACACAGTAATATTTTGCGGATTCAATTGTGTCTCTTAAAGCACTTGTGGGTTGTTGCTGTCCAATAATGCATATGGGTATTTCCATGAAATGGTCCACCGTGACTTAAAAAATCAAAACGCTCGCATAATTTTTTTAAGCACAGAAATTTGAAAAAAACTATCTGTTTATATCTCAGCAAAGGAGATTGACGATTTTTCTCCACCATTAAATGAAAAATGGAAAATCGTCCGCTCTCTTCCAGGAATACAAAAACTGCATTGCTTTTCCTACCAATATAATGAATATATAAATGTTGCTCGAACAGGATAGTCACTTAAGGAAAAAAATTATGTTGGATTATTTTGTAATATACTTTTAATTTTTGAATAAAAGTTTATTTTTTTTGTTAAAAACATCTGAAAATATATGTAAAATTACTAAAATATGTATGAAGGCTAAAAGTGTCACGTGCGTAATGTAACGTGCGTAATCAATATTTTTTTTTTTTGCCATCCCATGCATAGTTTTTTTTGAACAAAACATGATTAAAAATGTCTATTATTAACCTTTATAAAAACATTTTTATCCGAAATAAAAATTGCCTACAATTCGCTTACTTTCGTACTTCTTCTTACGGCTATAAAAGGCTCTTCCACTTTTTGTCACGTGCATAAGTCAACTTTGATTGCATGGAACTTGGGTCTCCAGTGCTCAATTTTCCAATATATATACTTTTTGGAAAGAACTCATCATAAACAATATACGATTCTAAAATACCATTCTAAAATTCCAGTCCATTTCTATTTTCACAATATTCAAAGACAATTAAACGTGTACAATTGTCACGTACATAACCATGGAAACACCCATATTGTGTTTATTGACAAAACAACTCAGTCAGAAATGAGCTTCATAGCTAAAGATAATTTTTGGATGAAATTCTGGATTTTCGTGAAACTTTGCCAGAGCCCAATCGGAGAAGTTTTGGAGTTCCAAATAATCAAGTGGCTTTAGATCTTGAGTCAGTTTGTTTAGTGTTGTTTGAGAGATGCCCAATTCCTGAGAACGACGTGTAATCGATGGATTTGGACCATTTTGAACTGATACACTTACGACTGCGATATTTTCGTCGCTTCGATTGGTACGGCGTCTCTTTAACGCCGGCACATCCAAAAGTAAAACTTTGGATCCAAATTTATCCACTACAGCACGCACAGCCTGTTCGGTGGGACGATTATTACGGCCAAAAATGGGAGTATGCGCTCTTAAAGTTGCGACCACCGACTCGGAATTTCGGTACAAAGTTTTAATGGTTTCCAAACTTTGCTCGTAAGTGAACATTACCATGATGAAAATGTTGACTTCGACTAACGTTTTAACACTCAAAAGATCATTAAAAATGTTTGAGGATGCGTTGACAGGTTATGAAATTATGTCCCTATTGGAAAACCCTTTATAAGCTGCAACAATTTATGTTACGACAACAAAAACAGAACAATTAGCTTGATAGAACTTGTATCGCAATTAAAAGACATTCTGTTACATTTACCATCAAACAACATTAATGCCTCTGGCCTAGTGACTAGGACAATCTTTTAAAAGGTTTAAGGAAATGTTCTAAAAATATATTTTAATGTCTTAGGGACAATTCTGTACCAATTATTCTAAAAACGCTAAAAATATCATGAAACACGAACCCATAACCTTACAACTCTAAAGCGGATGTTCTTGCAACTAGGGTTACTATTTATATTTGAGTCCTGGCAATACTAGTGTTCCCAGATGCAAATTGGAAACTTTTACATTTTTTAGCATAACTTCACTCAGAACGTTTTATCCTTTGAGGGCTAATTGTTTTGTTAACAGTCTGTTGAAAAATTCATCTCAGTCAAAAAATGTAATTATCCCGTGAACATTTTCGTGCGATTACGATTTTCGGCGTGGGTTATCGAGACAAGAGTGTTTAAATCAACTTGTTTCGACTTTTGGCGATGAAGCACCATCAAAAGCCACTGCTAATCGCTGGTACCAAAAGTTCAGTCTCGGAAGCCGTTCGCTCCAGGATGAATTTCGTGAAGGACGTCCAACTTCGGTTACTTTGCCAGAAACCATCGATGCTGTACGTGAACTGAGTAAGCAAGACCGACATGTGACATACCGTGAGATTGAGGCATCCTTGGGCATTAGTATGACAAGCTTCAATAAGATATTGCATGTTCATTTGGCCGTGAAAAAAATTGGTTCACGTTTGATCCCACATAATTTGTCGAATGCTGAAAAAAAAGGCTCAAATGGATTGGTGCAAAGAGATGTTAAAAAAGTATAACTGCGGTAGCTCAAAGGCAGTGTAGAACATTGTCGCAGGTGATGAACTATGGATCTATGCATGTGAACCTGAAACAAAACAGCAATCGACCATATGGGTCTTTCAAGACGAGCCAGATCTAACAAAAGTTGTTCGTGGAAGAAGTACATGGAAGCAGATGATTGAGTTTTTTTCGGTATAACCGGCCATGTTGCCTTTAATGGAACGTAGGACGGTCAATTCTGTTTGCCAACAGTGTTCGAAGTCTTGAGTAAAGATAATTAGAGAAAACGGATCATTTTGCATCACGACAATGCGAGCTCTCACACATCAGATGAAACGATGAGCTATTTGACCACTCAAGATGTCGAATTGATGGGTCATCCACCGTACAGATTTTATTTATTGCCTAGCATCAGAAAAAAATGCGTGATCAACGTTTATCATTGCCCAAAGCAGCTGTTGAAGCGTTCAAAAATCATGTTTTGGAGGTGTCTTAACTAGAGAGGAAAAAGTGCTTTAAAAATTGGTTTTATGCGCATGCAAAAGTGTATAGATCTTAAAGGAGAATATTTTGAAAAGCACCAAAATCATTTCCAATGATAAATTATTGTGTTTTTATTGCCGGACCCGAAATATAAATAGCAATCGTCGTATGACTACAACTGGCTAGGCAGTACCTCACCCGATCAACCCAATTTTCCAGTACATGTTCGAGTATTTCGGGCCGAATCTTGCCAGCCTGTTTAATGTCCTTTCCCATAGAGTGGCGTAAGTTATAAATATCTAATTTTGATTGTTTTTTCAGTTAGATAGTCCAACAAATTTTAATCATATTTTTTTTTTACTATATTTACTATACAAAATAAAGGCCAACAATTTAATCGCAATATCCGTCAAACAATTTGGTAATAACTGCAATTAAAATAATAAAATAAAGTTATTCACTGCAATTGTATTAAAGTAAAATGTTAAGCAGTACTTACCCTCGTTGTGGGCACAGGCATAGATTTGCATTTGACATTCATTGGGGAACATTTCGCGCGTACCATCAGCGTGTTGTCCACAGACAGCAGTGGTGAAATCTGTGCATGTAACTTGGCATCCGGCCTGTACGGAGGCGAATAGGGAAATTCCTGCGATCAAGCAAAATAAAAAGAAGCGCATGTTGGCAAGTTATTTCCGAGCGATTTACTTTGAAAACTTAAAGTCTGTATTAAAAATTAGCCTTTTATATACCCAAAGAAACGATAGCACCACATTCATGCAGTGTACACAGCAATTCAGAACAGAACAAATACAGTTCAAACACTTTCGAGCAACAAAAAAGAAAACGTAGTTTTGGAACACATTATTTGAGTAACTATCTATTGATACAAGTAACTCGTGCTAGAAAAACCCCAGCGAGGACAATACCCTTAAGAATTTGTTAAATTCAAAAGAAAAAGTTGCCATTGATGAATGCGAGTCAATAAAAACAGATTGTATAAATAAAAAGAATATACTTTAACGACTTAGTAACAATGCAGAAACATTTTTTAAAGTACATTTGATTTGGTTGGTCATGAAAAGTGTAGTAATCTATTATTTTTAACTGTAGATGATTATGTCGATTACAAAAAATAAAACTGTTTGCGTGCTTATAACACTACAGAAGTACCCCAGACATTTTAACAACGATCAAGCTGTGAAAAATATAAAGGAAACGGTATAATTTATTAGCTTTCAAAAAGGAACTTCTGTGTGAACGATAGCCCAACCCCACTAATAAAGAACATTACCTATGGAGTACGAGGGCGACCGCAAAAGTAACTGGCCTAACATAAAAAGAACCGTTTTTTTTTTGGAATTATTATTATTTATTTTTCAACATAATCTCCTTCCAACTCAATACACTTCATCAAACGTTTTTCAAGTTTTTTAATTCCATCCGAAAAATTAGATTTTTCAAGACCTTCAAAATATGCCTCAGTTTCAGCAATAACCTCGCTATTGGACGAACATTTTTTGCCACCGAGAAATTTTTTTAAATTTGGAAACAAGAAATAATCAGAAGGAGCTAAATCTCGACTATGTGGTGGATGCGGAGCCATTTCAAATCGTAATTTGGCCAGTTTTTGTTGAGTTAAAAATGCAGTGTGTGAAGGAGCATTATCTTGATGAAAAAGGACTTTGTTTTCTAAATGAGGTCGTTTTATCTTGATTTCTTCACTCAACCGATCCAATAATGCACAATAATATTCACTATTTATAGTTTTTCCTTTCTCAAGATAATCAATAAATATTATACCCCTTGCATCCCAAAATACTGTGGCCATTACTTTTCCTGCTGACTTCACAGTTTTCGCCTTCTTGGGACCACTTTTAGCTTCTATCCATTGTTTTGACTGTTCTTTGCATTCTGGGATGTAGTGATGGATCCATGTTTCATCAACAGTTATGAATCGGCGCAAGAACTCTATTGGATTACGCTGATAAATCGCTAAAAGCTCCTCGGAATTGGTCCAACAAACGATTTTTTGGGGCAAAATCAACAAACGCGGCACCCATCTTGCGGATAGCTTTTTCATGTGGAGTTCATCATGTAAAATACGCCAAACTTGTTTTTCGTGTATTTTAACAATATCAGCAAGTTCTCTGAGCTTTATTCGTCTATCTTTAGTCACTTCATTAAATATTTTAGTAATGTTTTCAATAGTAGGAGCAGTTTTCGGTCTTCCTGAGCGTTGTTCATCTTCCGTACTTGAACGACCCATTTTAAATTGTTGAACCCAGGATTTCACGGTGGAGTATGATGGTGCATTATCACCATGAACAGAATCCAATTCATCTTTGATTACTCGTAATTGTGGCGTATAACCTTTCATATAAAAGTGTTTAATTACCGCACGAAACTCTTTATTTTCCATTTTTCAAAAATTATAAAACTTGTTTACTTCAATCACCTGTAACAAAGAAAATAATCATTAAATATTTCGGAAATTTTGACAGATGGCTTATAAAAGATTGCTTTAAAAAAACAAATAAATAAAGTTGCTAGTAAAACAGAAAATGTGCGAGGCTAATTAGTTTTGCGGTCGCCCTCGTAACCATTTCTTCATAGTCGAAGAGGACCGGTAACCAGAATATTCATTTAAATATAAATAAAAAGACAATAGAAACAACACACATGTTTCTATACCCTACACCACATTGTGGCACAGGGTGTTATGACATGCTGCTGATGTTTGCAACACCTTGAAGAAATGGACCCCATGTTAAGTATACCAATCGATTCAGAACCACTGTCTGATTTCACTCGGCGTTTGTCCATATATTGTTCTAACCAGGTCGCAATTATGAACCGATTGTGATGAAACTTTGGTACATGTTTCAATTTTGGGCCATGTACGAACTCATTGAAATTACTACACATCGGTCCATATTTTAATATATAGGTTTTCCCCCTATATTCATATATAGGTGTTTCCCCGATTTTAGAGCCTGCAGCTCTAAAAGCCACATATTACATCGAATTTTGACCGAACGTCACACAGAGCATAAAAAGTGACTAACAACCATATCTGACGAAATTTCTTGTTTAATATCGTTTCTTGTTTCATGTTTCCGACTTGTGTTCCTGCAGCTCTAGTGGCCACAAATTACACCCATTACGGCCAAACTTGCATGACAGTTAATGGGCCACCATTAATTAACTGTATTGAAACCAGACCACATAGGTCCATATTTTCGTATAGTTTCGTACAAAGGTCATTGCCGACTTCAGAACTTACAGCTCTTAAAGTCAAATACGCATTACATCCGATTCCGACAAATTTCGCGCACAGCGTTACGAGAGACCAACACCCATATCTAGTGAAATTTGACCATATCGGTCCATGTTTTCGAATAAGTCGCACAAAACAGTCCCTCCCGATTTGAATTCCTGCAGCTCTAGAAGCCCCAAATTACACCCTATCACGCCTAAATTTTGCATTGTACATTATAAAACACCAATAATTAACTGTGGTGAAACTGCACCGCATAGGAACATATTTTCCTATAGCAGCCCCCACATTAAAAGCCCTTCTGAATTTCAGAAGCCACATTTTTCGTAGTCGCTCACGCTTAGATTTAACTGTGTTTTACTTATACTTGTTTTAAATGAGTCTATCAAATTTCTTTTTGGTGTGCTACATACAAATACAGTGAGTATATTAAAAGCAAAAAAAATTATACAGTCAAACCTGTATAAGTGGAATCGCAAAGGCGACTGTCTGTTTATTCCAACTTAAAGAGGTTTTCTACTAATACAGTTTCCTACTTATCCAGGTAGTTTGATTTTAATAACAATTATACAGTCTAAGCTGGATAATAGGGATCGCAAGGGACCGCCTGTTCATTCCCACTTAAAGAGGTTTCCTTTAAGTACAGTTTCTACTTATTCCGGTATTTGGATTTTTATTCCACTTAAAGTGGTGAAGCATGCTGATTTTTTTTTTGAAGAAGTCACTATGTGTGTGAAGATTTCTTAAACTCTACTTACTGGCATTAAATGCAAATTTAAAAGATTATGAACAGAAGAGTATGTTTTTATAAACATTAAAAGTAAAAAAAACGAAAGCTAGAAACATCGCACCAGGGTTAAGTTTTTTTGGCCCAAGCCGCAAAATTTTTGGTCAACATTTTCAAAAAAAAATTGCCAAACTATAACTGCAGTGATACTATTGCAAATATCTACGCCATCTCTATCATATGATGGAAGGTATTAAAATACATAGAACGGAATCATTCAATCGGATATAAGCCAAAATATCGAAAACGCCGACTAAAATTTTAGACCTCTAAAAAAAAATTGCTAAATCACCAAAATACAAGTCGCCAAAAGTCTTTTATTTCGCCATATTCAGCGAGAAATCGCCAAGCCCCCCGCCGCAAAAACTCCCGTAGTAAAAGGCAAAAACAAGAGAGAAAAATATAAAAATCATAATTTTAAAGGTACAGCATGAAAACTGAAATCCCACATATAGAGGTAAATTCTTAAAAATCAAGCACGACTTAAAGAGGTGCAAACTCCAGTTTAAAGCGTTTTTTTTATGTTTTTGTTCGAAGTGTGCCTCCAAAACTGTCCCACTTATAAAAGATTCGCACTTATGCAGGTTCCACTTATCCAGGTTCGACTGTTTTAGATTTCGGAAAAAGGTATGTATTTCAAAAATTAATATTTTGATCTTCGCTTTCGAAGCAAATATTTTTCAAAATTCGCATGCGCAATCGCTAAACCTATTTTCGTTTCATCCCTAATATATACCAACTTTTACCCTCATTAGGAAATAGTTCACGAGATATAGCATTTCTTATTACGGAGCTAAATAGGCGGTGCCTAGCCTTATTGTTGAATTTTAACACAACTAAGTCAATAATAATTTTCTAATCAGTGAAACCATTCCTTTAAAATTTTCTAGCGATCACGCTAGTTTATTCCTTAATTACATTTTTTTACTGGAGGCGTGCTACTGCCACCAGGGTTGGTTGTGTTTCGATACATGCCTTTATAATATGTTCCAAATGTCATTGCCAGATCTCATAATCCCTTGTCCAATAACATTGTTGTGTACCCTACAACAAGCCCAGTTGATAGTGATGATGTATAAGCAAATTATTCCCCAAAATTCTACAAATATAGCGATTTCCTCAGAGGTTGACTCAGTTCGTGTGAGGGGAGAAATTTTTACTTCCTGACCGATCTGGTCCATTTTCAATGCCAACCGTTGCAGTCCATTAACACATATGACAGGAAAATTTCTGTCATCTAGCTTCAATAGTGGCCTCCGCAGGCAGACAGACTAATATGGCGATTCAGAATACGAGGTTTGCTATATATATTTCTGGCTTGCCTGACCCATCTGACATTTCCATTTGAAAGTTTGACATTTTTTTTTAGCATAAATGTAATAAGAACGTTTTGACGTACGACCATCATTTGTGTTGTTACAGTGACTTGAAAAAATCAATTTGGCAAAAAAGTGGAATTAACTCGTGAATGTTTTCGTGCGATCATTTTTCACAACTTTCGACGTGGATTATCACGACAAGAGTGCATTGATGAACTTAATTCTATGTATGGCAGTGAAGCACCATCCTATACACTGTGAAAAACTGGTTTAATGAATTCAATCTTGGCCGACGCTCGCTCATAGCCGAAGGTCGTCCAAAAACGGCCGTTGTGCCAAAGAACATTGATGACGTTCTTGAACTGATAATGCAAGATCGTCATGTGACATATCGTGAGATAGAGGCATCCTTGGGCATTTCTTCTACCAGTATACATATGATATTGCATGAACAACTGGCCGTAAAAATGTTTTGTTCTCGTTGGATCCCGCACAATTTGACAATCGCTCAAAAAAAAAGGTTTGTGTCGATTGGTGCAAAGAAATTTTGAAAAAATACGATCACGGTGCTTTAAAAGCCGTTTATAAGATCGTCACAGGTGACGAATCATGGATCTATGCGTATGAGCCCGAAATAAAACAGCAATCGAGCGTGTGGGTCTTCGAAGACGAGTCAAATCCAACGAAAGTTTTTCTTGGAATAAGCACTTCGAAGCAAATGGTCGCCTGTTTTTTCGGCAAAACTGATCATGTGGCGACTGACTGTTCCGCTTAAGCAACGTACGAAGGTCATTTCTGAGTGGTACACCACAATTTGTTTGCCTGAAGTCTTCGAAGAAATTCAAAAAACGAACAAGAGAAGACGAATAATTGTGCACCATGACAATGTGATCTCTCACACATCGTCTCAAACCAGCGCCTTTTTGACCAACACGCCGAATTGATGGGTCATTCGCCGTACAGCCTTGACTCAGCACCCAATGACTTAGTTTTACTCCCGCACATGAAGAAAAAAATTCGTGGCAAACGATTTTCGTCGGCAGAAGATGGGGTTGAAGCGTTCAAAAATTTTAGAGGTGTCTCAATCGGAGTGGAAAGAGTGCTTCGACAATTGCTTTGAGTGCATGCAAAAGTGTATAAATCATGCTGGAGTATACTTTGAAAAGCAATAAAACTATTTTTGATGATTAATATTTGCATTTTCATTATTAGGCCAGAAATATATATAGCAGCCTTCGTATAACCAGAATCCTATAAAAAACACCCTTTCAAACTACTTGTATAATCTATGTCTATGAAGTTCATAGTCTTATCGCGCACCACTGTATGTGCGTCACAACCAATTCTTGATTTAACCGTCTCGTTTTCTCGTTATTTAATTGCTGAATCACTCTGTGATACTGTAGTATGTATCTCAACCCCCAATAATAGTCAGCCGTTGGGTAGACTTACCAGTGTTTCCATGTCAGCAAAAAAACTTTTTTTTTGACGTATTTTTTAATTTGGGCTTCAATACGCTCTTAATACCCTGCACCACTTAGTGGAATAGAGTATATACTTACTTAATATGTTAGTTTCTTGCTAAGTGTTTGTAAATACCTACAAAATATTTGAGCAAGACCTACTTAAAAGTGGGAAACCCTATCGATTCAACGACGTCTGTGTGTTGATTGTCGAGGCACTTTTGTTCCGATCACTCAGTTTCAAAAATCTCATGATGAAGTATTATGGAAATAATGTTTAAATATGAAATGTGCATTTACAAAAAATATATCATTTCTCCATAATATTATATCATTTCTCCATAATATTATATATATTATTCTCCAATATATAATATTATATTGAAAAAATTACGGAGATATAACAACCGTTAAGAAGATATAGGCAAATCTAAAGGGTGGTCCACATAAAACGCACGATTTTAATTGTAAATAAAACAAAAAGTTTTTATTCTGATAAATGTATCTATGACATTTATCTATGAAACAAAAAATCGATCAAATGCTCGCCATGTCTTCGGTAGATTACCTCTATTCGATAGTTCATATTTTCAATTACTCTGAGACATATGGAGTTTCATGTGTCGAACTATCTCTTTTTCTTTAGCTCTTGAATTGTTCTTAGCTTATTGACGTTCACTTTTTTTTAATATTCCCCAAGAAAGATGCCCAACGGTGTCAAATCACATGATCGTGGCGGCCAAGTAATATCGCCGCGAAGTGAGATACGCGGCCATTGAATTGTTGGCTGTATAGAAAGTGGCACCACATGTTGGAACCTTGGCCGACCTTTTTTTCGATGCAGTACGGCCGATGACGCCGCCAGCCCATAAACCGCACCAAATAGTCACGCTTTGTTGATGATACGCCTGTTTTCAACAATCGTAGATTCTTATTTATCCAAATATGTGGATTGTGCGTGTTAACTGTGGACACATTTATTTATTTATTTGCACTTTTCGTAATTAAGAACATTTTAAAGTATTAAAAAAATTCAAGTTTAACAGTTACTCAATATTAGTAGTAGAAAAAAATATCTATATATGAATACTCTTAAATAAGAATTCAAAAACGTTGTACATATTTATTCAATTTCATGACATGATAAATAAAAACTAAAGTAAATGTTCCCAATTTAAAGAAAACAAAAAAAATGTTGGCACCCTTACTGGAAAGAAAAAATTCACAAAGACCATAATCAGAGCATTTTAAAGCTATTAAAAAGAAGACAATAAGAGTTGTATAAGTAATATGTGCTACTACAAAGATTCAAAGTGCCTAAGAAGCTTTTTGCGAAATGTTGAATCGGACATATTATACGTTTTTAGATAATCAGGAAGCTTGTTAAACACTCGAGCCACTCTGACTTGAAAAGATTTTCCTAACAAGCAGTCAACTCTAGGAATAATTAATTGATTACTACATGTGGAACGCATGAATGTGAACGACTGAATCAGGAACTGTGGGCATTGGTTTCTGTAGACCTTATAAAACTGCAAAAGACATCGTATGTCAACAAGTTGATCAAATGAACAACCTTAAAATTGTTTTACAAACGGTTGAATATGCGAAAAACGACTCAGGAGGATGCAAATAGCGCATAGCTGAATTAAAAGCAATTTTTATTTTTTTCATATATGTTTTTGCAGTTTCAGCATATACTTCTACAATAAAGAATGCAACAACTGCTTCTTAGCATAAAGTGGTAGCACAAAGTCTGTGTTGTAAATTTGACGAAGGGTAAGATTAATTCGGGAAACTACAGCGTCAATATGATGCTCAAAGTTTAATTTGTCATCATCAACAACTCCCAAACATATAATGCTACGAACAATTTCAATGAAAAAATTGTCGTATTTCAATTGCAAGTCTACAAGCCTCGTAGAAAATAGTAGAGCCTTAGTCTTTGACGGATTTATACAAAGATTACTAGACACCATCCAGCTATGCAATAATCCAGCACATCATCAACCCTTGCTTGAAGTACATCAATAAATTGATGCCCACCCTTAAACACTAGCTGAACATCATCAGCATATGCATAAGGAGTGCATGAGCCAACAAGACTATCAAAAAGGTCATTTATGAACAGTGTAAACAAAATAGGCCCAAGGACCGACCCCTGGGGCACTCCACTCCTTACCGACAAAATACACGATGAAAAACCGTTAACACTTACGTATTGCGTCCTGCCACTAAGATAAGAGCTTATTAAACGACAGGCGCTGGCTTCAAATCCCTAAAACATAAAAAGTTTGTCTATCAATAAACCATGATCAACTCTGTCAAACGCCTTATGCAAATCAAGGGATATAAACACACTTAGGCGCTGATTAGTAAAATTACGTCTCCTTTTATTGCGAAATCCACACTGACAATCATTAAGCAAAGACTTTTCTTCTATGTACTCTAACAATTGTCGCTTTAAAATGTGCTCCATTATTTTGGATAAAATTGGCAAAAGAGAGCCTTAGGTTCTCCAGCGAGTCCGAATTTATTTTTTTCCTAATCGGAGTTATTTTGGAGCATTTCTATTCTACGGGGAATACTGACGTCATTACGATAGTGTTCACAAGATGCAAGAAATATCCTACAATGTACTTTAAAAAATTTTAACGGATACACGTCGCTGCCATCTACATTTGATATTATAGCTGCAAATGCTAAATATAGATCATCCTGCGAAACACCATGAAACGAAAACTCTCCCATGCCTGAATACTTTGAAATACTTCATCGATGTCACTGGGGAGTTCCAGTTGATTCTCAACAAATTTCTCGTTGAGATCATCAATTCCTACATTAGCCAAGTGTGCAGTACTTTCAGATCGAGAATCTATCACCCCTCCACAATTCTTTTGCACCTACTCCCTCCCTAAACAACATAGCATGAGCTTCCCTCTTAGCCTTTTTTACAATGAACTTAGCTCGGTTCCGTGCTCTGCAGAATACTCTCCATTTCTCATCGCTTCTGTCATCAAGATAGGCCTTGTAAGCCAGGTCTCTCAGTAAAAGATGATACGTTATTTGACGAGAATTGAACCACTCATTCCCGCCCGCTCGCACTCTTCTCCTTCTTAACGGAAAAACAGAATGAATATGGTCCAACCCGGCCATAAAAATATCCAACTGTTCATCCACATCTGAAGAAAATAGCATTCTAGAGAAATTAAACGAACTGATTTTATCTAACAAAACTACGCTATCAATACTACTACGAGTATAGTCATAGAACTCATAGTATTCATCCCTTTGACGTGCAGAGTTACATCTAAAGAAATAGAAATAAAAGCATGCTTAGAGAAAGTGGGACAAAATACTTGGTCGATTATCTGACCAAAATATTCACAAAGTGCATTTTGAGATGATCTCTTTTTTTCGTACTCGTAAAAGTCTTTAACAATAATAACGCGCTGCTCAATTGTGTACCTCACCATGGTTGAATTTGTCAACCACTAAATCAAATGAATTTGGGCAACAAACTTTACGTTAAAGTGGGACCCGCAATTAAAACCGTACATTATGGTTGGATCATCCTTTATAAACATCTAAATAATAATTTATTTTGGATTTTTATTTGGCATTTACTAGGTTAAAACCCGCCGCTAAAACATTGTAACGTGTGTAAGTACCGCGGTTGAACCTGGGTTAACTGGCATGAAGTCATGCAGAAGTCCATCACACCAATGCGGCTTACAAAAAATTACCTAGTCTTACTTTTCAAGCTTCTCTTTTAAAAAACTGCTTTCGATATTAAAAGAAAATAATTATCCAAACTAGAAGAAAACCACAATTTTCTGTCATACAGTTTTTGCACTAAACTATTGCATACTTTTAGGACAGCTATACGATCGTATATTGAATATAACAAAATTTATTGAAAATTGAAGCAAAAAAGTGAATACAGATTAAAAACAAAAATATGATTTTAAGGTTGAGCAAATGATTATTTTATCGATTTAAATCGAACGGATTTAAAAAACTTTGTATAAAACTGAGTTTGTTTTCGGTTATACGAGGGTTGCTATATATATATTTCTGGCCAAGGCAACAGTAAGTGTTGCCTGCCGGCATCCATTGGAAAGTTTGACATTTTTTAGCATAAACGTACGTAGAACGGTTTGACGTACGACCATCATTTGTGTTGTTTACAGTGACTTGAAAAAATCTATTGGGCCAAAAAATGGAATTACCTCTTGAACATTTTCGTGCGATCATTTTTCACAACATTCGACGTGGATTATCACAACAAGAGTGCATGCATGAACTTAAATCTTTGTATGGCGTTGAAGCACCATTCTATAGCACTGCGAAAAACTGGTTTAATGAATTCAATCCTGGCCGACGCTCGCTCAAAGACAAAGGGTGAGAAGGTCGTCCAAAAACAACCGTTGTGCCAGAGAACTTTGATGTCGTGCGTGAACTGATAATGCAAGATCGTCATGTGACAAACCGTGAGATAGAGGCATCCTTGGACATTTCACCAGCAATCATTCGATATTGCATGAACACCTGGTCGTAAAAAAGGTTTGTTCTCGCTGGATACCGCACAATTTGACAATCGCTCAAAAAAAGGCTCGTGTCGATTGGTGCAAAGACATTTTGAAAAAATGCGATCGCGGTGCTACAAAAGACGTTTTGAGATCGTCACAGGTGACGAACCATGTATCTATGCGTATGAGCCCGAAACAAAACAGCAATCGAACGTGTGGGTCTTTAAAGACGAGCCAAATCCAACGAAAGTTGTTCGTGGAAGAAGCACTTCGATGCAAATGGTCGCCTGTTGGCAAAACTGGTCACGTGGCGATTGTTTCGCTTGAGCAACGTAGGACGGTCAATTCTGAGTGGTACACCACAATTTGTTTACCTGAAGTCTTCGAAGAAATTTGAAAAACGAACAAGAGAAGGCGAATGATTGCATGCTCTCACACATCGGCTCAAACCAGCGCCTTTTTGACCGACCAAAACGTCGAATTAATGGGTCATCCGCCGTACAGCCCTGACTTCTTTTATTCCAGCACATCAAGAAAAAATTGCGTGGTTAAATATTTTCGTCGCTAGAAAATGCTGTTGAAGCGTTCAAACACCATGTTTTGGAGGTGTCTCAATCGGAGTGGAAAAAGTGCTACGACAATTGGTTTGAGCGCATGCAAAAGTGTATAAATCAAGCTGGAGAATACTTTGAAAAACCATAAAACCACTTTTGATGAAACATATTCGCATTTTCATTATAAGGCCAGAAATATACTATATATCAGACCTCGTAGTTTCCTAAATAATTTGTGTTTTATTCAAAATCGGCTTTATAAAATTAAACCACCCTTTATTATTGTTTACATTTTTGTTTTAATTTATAATCGCAATATTTGCTTAAAAAAAGGAAAATGTTTTAGAAAAGCTAATTTCCTTTGATTTGAGATCACTCTTGATCAATTCGGTAATAGCGTTTTGGTCCAAAAAAGCTGAGACATCTCATAAAAAAATTCTAAAAATTTTATCTTTGAAACAAATCAGCAGAATATTTTTTTTAAATAATTTAATATTTGTAATTAGAAGGCTAAAATCTATAGGAAAACAATATTTAAAAAAAAAGGAAAAAAAATCATAACTTGTAAACTAGTGTTTTGAGCCCCTCATGCAATGAAATATAAATTTATATTTTTTATATTTATTTGATGTTTATTTAAATTTATTTTGTCTTACATAAAAATATATAAATGATGTTTTACTGTTGATTTTTATTTTTAATATATACTTGTTGTTATGTATAAAACAACAAAAAAAAAATAAAAATATAAAATAATAAAAAGATGATGATTACAATGAAAAATACTTAATAAATTTTCTCTATTTAAAAATAATATGTACACAAAGATATAAAATTAAACAAAATACAATTTTACAAATGCATTAAACAAAAAACAATAAGATGCGATCGAAATAAAAAAACACATTAAAACAAAAACAAAAAGTTATTAATAAATTAGAAAGTGTGGAATCAAATATGAAATGAAAACTAAATGCGCAATTAAAAAAACTCAATAAAAGAATGTAAATAAAAGAAAAAAGAGAGAGGGAGAGAAAGACAAAAATGACTTAGAGTAGGTTTACTCATGTAAGAGTAGGGAAACTTAAAGTTGAGAGGAGAAAAAACAGAGAAATTCGACTTCGATAAACGACGATCCTTGAGTATTTTGTAAGAGAGGAAATGATAATAGCTGAGTTCTATTCGGGCTTGGCTGAGAGAGAAAATGCTGAGGGAAGCGACAAGTAGTTCTGCTCACTAGGTTCACTTTTTACGGAAGTTTAGTAAAGTATCGGGAATTTCATTAATATAATTCTGCAAGAGATATAAAAATAAATCAGTTCCTTTACATCTTAAATTCAAAATCCTATGCTTACATATACTGGTGAAGCTATGTCAGGACTAGCATAATCGGCCCATTTGCTCAAATCGATTGAGGGTATAACACCGCTCTTACAAGGTACACGAGGATTACTAAAAATAGTTTTAAAAATATATAATTAGTTTCTTCTCTTTTATAAATGCCTGCATTTGTAACACTTACATTTCATGATCTGGCAATACCATGGGATATATTTGCACAGTATCGATTAAATCGGTATTGTCACATATCAAACGCGACAGCTTGGCTTTGCGTATCTCCTGCAATTGTTCCGGCGAAAATGAAGACGGCTGATTGGGCAATTCATACCAGAAACGATCACCACGTCTAATGTAGCTCATTTGAGTGGCAATGACGCAAGCAAAGGTGGGTCCCAACATTGAACCGGGTAGGGATTTTTCGGAAACACCACCAGACCATAAATCAATATCAGCCGGATGCCTGTGGGGTACAAACAAAATATATTTCAATTAATAAAACTGGCCAGCATTATACTCTCGCTGTACTTACTCAAATATACTTTGATATCTCAGAATCGTATCGTTGGGCATAGATCCAAACATTTCATCCCACGTATTCGAGGTAGGCAAACCGCAGAATTTACGGAATTCCATGTAGCCGGGTATGCCGAATTCACGACCACGCTGCATGTTGAATGACACCAAGTCCATGCCGAATCTAGCACCTTCCTTCTTAAACAGGTGATTGGTTACCTCCTGTGTAATTGAATCATCCATAGCTTGGGCCACTTGATTCATCAAACCCATAAAGTATTCATCAAAGACACCAGCTCTGTACAAATCATAGGGACGTCTAATCAAATCGGACAATCTCTTTGAGGCAATAAACTTGTGGGCCTTGGACCAGCGCTCAACGGCGGTGGGCAATAGCGAATGACCAAAACGGAAGGCAGCGCCAGCAAATGAGTCAATGATGCCGGGATTCACCTTGGCATCATAACCGTCCCAATAGCCATCCTTTTGCAAAACCAAACCGAATTTCTCCATAACCTCTTTGCCCAACAAGATGGGCAGGAATTCATTGAATGTCACATGTTGGACAATGGCAATGTTGATTCTTCTCGACTCCTGGAACAGGGTTTCATCATCCCAGTGCTTATTGACATGAGACAATCCGGACGCTAAGCGATTGTGCTCTCTGGCCATTAAAGTATGCATACAGGTCAAAACCAGCTGCTCATTGACACGAATTTCACCCGCCTCGAAGCAGAACATGCTCTTGTTAGGTCTAGTACAACCCTCATCGGGTATGTCAAGTTTAAGCGGCAACAAGTCTTTCAGTCCATATTCCTGGAAAACCGGATTCATGCGCAATAGGCCTCCATAACCGGTACGCAATTTACGGGAGAATTTCTCATTAACGCCATAAACCGTGTTTGCATCGATGACACCTGTCAAAGTGTTGAACTGCTGGCGAGAACCTGAAATTACACAGAGTTTATTGAAAATATGTCTTAGAGGTTTAAAAGGTTATTTATAAATAAAAAGATCGATATGTTGTATATTAAGGGTGGTCCAACCATAATGCACGATGTTAATTGTGAGTCAGGCAACTACACGTCAAGTTTATGCCGCAACTTAATTTGACATTTTATGTTTCAGCATTTGACAAATTCAACCATGGAAAGGTACACAATTGAGCAGCGTTTCTTATTTCGTTACCTTCGTGATTTTTTTGGTCAACAAAACGACTAAATGTGTCCACAATTAGGAGAATTGTGCGCAAATTTCGCAAACCGGAAAGGAAATGCTCGCGCAGTTCGTTCTGCGGAACACATTGATCTTGTTTCGCGACATTTGCCCAGGAAAATACATTTCTCCTTTTCCACCTCTACAGAGAATTCACATTCAGAGCCATATACTCGTATAGATTTTCTTTTACACATGTGTTGTGAAAAGAGTTGAGCTGGCCTGGCGTTGCCAACTGTTTGTCCGTGCAGTGCCTACACATATGTTTTTTTGCTGGGTATGTCCTTAAATGAGGTAGGGCTCAGGTAAGTTAATTGTGCCGCGTACGGTATTGAAATTGGAGATAATCGGTTCAGATTTAAATACAACTCCCACATATACTCGTATGTGCGATTGTACCAAAAACAATTGAATCTCATTTATATATAACATTAGTTTTAAAATCTGTATAAATTTAGAGCCCGTCGATGATGATCCAAAAACCTATTTTCAGCTGCTCATCCAGAAGTGCAGCGTATAGTTGAGTCGGCCTCGCTGACTTTAGGTTTTGGTACAATTTATCCACCTTTAAGCTTGTTTCCTAATAAAAAAAAATTGCGCTTAATCGATAAATTCAGTGGAAAACTATGAACCTTGACAAGCCGCTGCTTTCGACACCAAGAACCAAGCGGGCTTTTGTTGTAGACTCTCGGAAAGAGTCATAATGCTTACAAAGCTACGAGGGCGACCGCAAAACTAACTGGCCTGGCACATTTTCTGCTTTACTAGCAACTTTTTTGTTTTTTTTTTAAAGCAATCTTTTATAAGCCATCTGTCAAAATTTCCGAAATATTTAATGATTATTTTCTTTGTTACAGGTGATTGAAGTAAACAAGTTTTATAATTTTTGAAAAATGGAAAATAAAGAGTTTCGTGCGGTAATTAAACACTTTTATGTGAAAGGTTACACGCCACAATTAATCAAAGATGAATTGGATTCTGTTCATGGTGATAATGCATCATCATACTCAACCATGAAATCCTGGGTTCAACAATTTAAAATGGGTCGTTCAAGTATGGAAGATGAACAACGCTCTGGAAGACCGAAAACTGCTACTACTATTGAAAACATTAGAAAAATATTTAATGAAGTGACTAAAGATAGACGAATAAAGCTCAGAGAACTTGCTGATATAGTTAAAATACACGAAAAACAAGTTTGGAGTATTTTACATGATGAACTCCACATGGAAAAGCTATCCGCAAGTAGGGTGCCGCGTTTGTTGACTTTGCCCCAAAAAATCGTCCGTTGGACCAATTCCGAGGAGCTTTTAGCGATTTATCAGCGTAATCCAATAGAGTTCTTGCGCCGATTCATAACTGTTGATGAAACATGGATCCATCACTACTAAATCACATTTTTAAGGTACTTCCTAAATGGGCAGGGATCGACAAATAAGCTTACATATTGAACGAAAACAAAGTAATGCATTCTGTCTTTCTTGAGCATTCATTCGATGAGGTAAAGTGGTCGCATACTATTTGGCGTAACACTCAACGAAATGTTTGATTTCGATTTAAGCATAGAAATTAGATCTTCTGTGTGGAACCTATTCGAAAACATGGTCCAATTTCAACAGAGATATGTGTTGGTCACACATAATGCTCTTTGCGAAATTTTTTCGAGTTCGGAAGTAATATGAGGCTCTTAGAACAGTAGGCTTTGAAAGGAATGACCTTTGTATGGGGGCTATACAAAATTATGGACCTATGTAGTCCTGTTTAACCACAGTTAATTAATGAACGCTCATTATGTAACATGCAGAATTAGGGCTTGATCGGGTGTAATTTGTGCATTCTAGAGCTGCAGGACCTCAAATCGAGAGGGACCGATTCGAAAACATCGACAAATATGGTTTAATTTCAGCAGACATGTGGGTCGTTCGTTATGCTCTGTGTGGAACTTGGTCGAAATCGGATGAAAGTGGCTTATATAGCTGTAGGTTCTGTAATCGGGTAAAACATACTTATATACTTAGTAGGGACATAAATACTGTTACAACATTGAACACATCCATTTCAATATTACAACTGAACATACCCCGTTAATGTCATATGTGTTTTGAAAGCTAACCTCAATAGCGTTAGTCTGTAACGGGATTTTAAAATTGTTTCAACTTTCATCATGGAGTGCTCAGATAATGAGAACCGTGTAATAGCGCTTTTCAAGTGTGAAATGAAAAAAAGGGATATTTTCAAAATGCTCCGGCAACTAGGGTTAAGCCGCATGTTCGTCTACCGATGCATAAAACTTTTTGAGGAGACTGGATATGTAAAAGACCGTCACCGGTCGGGCCGCCCACGCTCTGTTCGAACACCGCATGCCATCAAAGCCGTTTAATCAAGAATTCACAGAAATCCGCTCCGAAAACAGAAAATCATGGCCCGTGAGATGAATATCACGCAAAAGTCCATGAGTCGAATTATTAAAAAAGACTTGTGACTTTCAAACGACGTACCGGACATTTATTGACTGCAGCTTTAAAAAAAATAGGATTGAAAAATGCAAATGTCTTTTGGTGAAGCGCGTTGATAACTTGCACAGAAAAATTTTGTTCACCGATGAAAAAATTTTTTGCCGTTAAGGAAAGATTTAACAAGCAAAATAATAGAGTGTATGGGCGGTCATCTAAGAAAGCATCTGAACTGATTCCAAGGGTGGAAAAGAGTCATCACCCAGCATCAGTCATGGTTTGGTGGGGTGTCTCTTACGATGGGGTCACTGACCTGCATTTCTGCGAACAAGGAGTCAAAACATCGGCCAAAGTTTACCAAGAAACTGTTTTGGAAGCTATTGTGAAGCCTCTTAACAATTCCCCGTTCCAAAACCAGCCATGGACTTTCCTGCAGGATTCTGCGCCGACCCATAAGGCTAAACGTCCCAGCCCTGGCTTCGAAACAATTTGCCTGCGTTCATTTCCTCTGAAGAATGCCCCTAAGGCAGTCCCGTTTTGAATCCATTGGATTACAAATTGTGGACGGTTTTAGAGGACAAGTTTTGTCACAAAAGATACCCCAACATTGGATCTCTTAAGACTGATTTGGTTCGAGCTGTGGCCAATTTTTCAATGGGCGAGGTTCGTGCAGCTATTGACGATTGGCCAGTGCGACTTAAGGCGTGTGTAAAGGTAAAAATCGGATAATTAGATTCTTTATGGATACAATAGACATCAATAAATATATTAAAAAATATTTGGTCCAAAAACATTCCGTACTTTTTATTTTACAGCATAAAACGTGTGTAACAGTATTTATGTCCCTACCAAGTATATTGTTGAAAATAGTCAATATCGGTTCAAATCTTGCTATAACCCTCCTGATTTTTAGTCTAAGCAACCTAACAACGGCAAATTTTTATCAGATTTTAATGCAATTTTGTTTGTAGCATTGGTATATACTTAAACACAAAAAATGTTATTGTCAGTAAACGAGATCGGTCTATATTTTGACATAGCCTCAATACAAATGTACCTCCGTTTTGTGGTCCATTCTCCTAAGACCGGAGAATTTCATCATAATCAAATAATAAAAGCGTTTACATTTTACAAGCGCTGCCAAGGGTTTCATATAGCCCTCATAACTCCAGATTTGAGATCAAATCAATCAAAAAGTGGGAAGTTTCACTACATTTCAATGGCAGTTGGCTTATAATTTTCAGAAACTACTTTGGAATTATAGGTCATTTACTATGACAATGGAGTCTTCAGCGTTTGTTAAGGGTATCGTGTATCTGGCTTAGTCGTTTATGTTCAAAAACACTGGAAAGTAACAAATAAAACCATTAAAAAAGTTAAAGACGGGCGTGGCCGACTAAAAGATATCCTATTCCACTATGCAGAGGACTTAGCATGATTGTCTGGAACTTAAGCAAGGTCGGACTTAATTTGTAGCTCATAACGTACCATAGAAAATGTAAGAGTGATGTGGTAAAATTTGTAGCTTCTAAAGCTGCAGGACCTCAAGTTAGAAAGTACCTTTGTGTGGGGCCTATTTGAAAACGTCGACCAATGTTACACTACATGGACATGGGATGTAAAATGTGGCTTTTAAAGCGGCAGATTCGGAAATTAAGAAGGGCCTTTGTGTACGAGCTATACGAAAATATTGACCTTTGTGGTCCATATTCACCTCAGTTAACAGTTAATAAATGGTGCCATGCACATGTTAAACGTGATCGATTTTAATTTGGGGCTTCTTGAGCTGCTGGACCTTATACCGGGGGGAGCTTTTTGTGGGAGTTATTTTAAATCATGGACCGATATGGTTCAATTTTTTGAAATTTTGTAGGAATGGGATGTAAAATGTTCCTTCTAATGTGGCAGATGCTAAAATGGAAAGGATCTAGTGTGGGAGGTATATTATGGACCTATGTGATCCAGTTTAACTACAGTTAATTAATGGTCGCTCAAACCGTATCATGCAAATTTTATAGGTCGTGATCGAATGTAATTTATTGTTTCTGGAGCTGCAGGACCTCTAATCGGTAGGGACCTTCGTGCTTTTTAATTTAATTTTTAATCATGGACAAATAGGGTTTAATTTCACCAGAGATATTGGTTGTTCATTATGCTCTGTGTGAGATTTGGTCTAAATCGGATGTAACACCTGGCTTATAGAGCGAGCTGTGGGTTTTGAAATTGGGAAAAACTTATGTATGATATTTAAATATGGACCGATGTAGACCGATTTCAATAATGTTCGTCCTATACCCAACCTTGAAGAGTGTACCAAGTTTCATCAATATCGATTCATAATTGGGACATGTTATTAATTATAACGATAGATGGACGAGCGGATATCGCCCAATAAAATCAGAGTCGATCGGTATACTTAACATTGGGTCTATCTCCATTCCTTTAAGGTGTTACAAATACCAGCACCAAGTTATAATACCCTCTACCACAATGTGCTGTAGGGTATGCATAAAGTAAAGTGTAGATTATTGCCAGCTTACACGGAAAGTCGACCCTGTTTTAACCACAACAACAAAAATGTTTTTGACTTATGGCAATTTATGACGGGCGTTATCTGACATACAGTTAATGGCCTTTAAACGCCCACTCGCAGCATAAACAGCTACATCATGCTCCACAGCATAAAAGCTGTCAATCATTTCGAGCCGTGGAACAAAATTGGTTTGTGGCTGTACAGCAACGTATCCCATACACTCACAAACTATGGCAAATTGACGATTAAATGTGAACATGATTGCATTAAAACGTCAACTACTGTAACGAGCCAGACAATCCCTTAACACGACCGACTACACTTGAAAAGCAACAATGAGCAGACTCAAACAAAAGGCGTCGAAATCAATAAAGCACCAGCAAAGACTTACCCAAACGACAGCCAGGTCTAGGTGAAGGGAAGCCACGTACAAAGTCAATGCATTTAACGTTGAACAGACGATAGAAGTAATCGTCATCGGGCACACGGATTTCATTACAATAGGGATGTTTCAAATGCATGGGACGCTTGCAGCATTCTTCGGGATCATTGCGATTAATGGGATCTATGGAGGCAAAAAAAAAATATTAACTACAATTCATAGCCGCGAGAGTAGCGTCAAAACTTACCCAAGGGAGTGCCAGTTAAGGTGAAATCGTGATCCATAAACTGACCCCAGGCAATGACCATAACAGTGCCGGCATGATCATGATAACCGTCATCGGGATGCATTGTACGCGATACCACTCGCGAGAAGGGCAAATCGCGGCCCGTTACCGAAATACGCGGCGCATTAATGCCATCCGCATAGAGTGGTCCAATCAAACGTTGGAACGGCGACATGGCAGCGCCCCAAGTCGGATGTTCGATATTGTTGCACAGGCCATCGAAACGACGATACTTGCCGGGACGGCATTCGACGCCTGAGAAGAACGGTGGGCATATTTCGCGTATCAGCGTCTTGGAGGTGTCAATGGTGGGCAGGCCCTTTTCAATTTCTTCATAGGATAGACCGTAACTGCAAAAAAAATAGAATTGAAAAAAATATATATGAAATTAAATTGTTAAGCATTTTGATTTTGAAATATATCTTAAGAAACCGAACCGCCGGTTTTTAAAAACCGAACTGATCACCCTAGTAAAGTAGATACATCTATACACTGCATGCATACAGGGTGGCTGCTGAAAGTCGCTACAAAAAAAAAACTTTTTTTCTATTTAATGAATCTGGCTTATTATTTTTATATTTTGCAGATTGATTTTTAGATTTAACAAAAATGGATAACTGAGGCACTAAAACAAGAATTTGGAGTGTCCGCTGCTATCACTCACTAGAGTCCGTAGTTTCGGTTCAAAGAGAGTATAGGCGCACGTTTGGCGGCAATCCTTCGAGCAGTTGGATCATAATGAGACTTATTAACAATTTGGCCGAGCATGGGACAGTCAACAGAAGACCTTACCATCGAAACCCTTCAGTTCAGAAGGAGGAAACAATCGCTGCTGTAACTGCTGCCGTACAAAAAAAACTAAGAGTTTTGACAAGAAGATTGTCTGCTCAAATGGGTATAAGCAGACAGCCATTGCAGTCACTTATGCACAACGATTTGGACTTATTCCATACAAAATTCAAATGGCCAACAAACTGAACGCATCAGTCTTTCCGCTTCGCTTGCAATTTTGCTAGAAGATGCTTTAAATGTTGCAAGTGGACGGAATCATCTTGAACTGTCTTTTCATGTCTGACGAGGCCCATTTCGATTTAAAAGGCAACATAAACAAAATTGGCGAATTGGAGTGCTTCCAACCCACAGATACACCATGAGACGGAATTGCATCCACTTAGTGTCGCAGTGTGCTGTGTAGTTTCATCGCGCTGCAGTGTCGGGAACTACTTCTTGAAGACAACGATCACACCGCTACAGTTACTGGCGACCGTTACTTGTGCATGTTGAGATGGTTTCTCTATCCAGAATTACGCCGAATGAGAATTTCATTCAACTCTGTGTGGTTTAGCAAGATGGTGCAACTAATCACATAGCCCAGCCGGTATGATAGAATTGCGACGAATATTCCCTAATAAGCTGATATCCAGAAACTCCACATTCTGTTCACCTCCCAGGTCGCCTGACCTTACAGCAGCTGACTTTTTCTTGTGGCGTTATTGCAAACAGGAAGTCTACAAAGCAAAACCAACAAATTTGAATAAACTAAAGCAATCTATTCGAGAAACAATTGCGGCAATTCCTGTCTCTCCAAGCAGTAATAAACAACTTTTTGGTAAGATGCCGCACATGCATCTACACTGAGCCGAAAATACGATGAGTTTTTTAACCATGGTTAAATTTTTCATGGTAAATGTTTGATAACGTAGACAACATAACGTTGTACGAGGGCTGCTAAATATATTTCTGGCCTAATAATGAAAATGCGAATATTTAACATTAAAAATGGTTTTATTTGTTGTCAATGTATTCTCCTGCAAAAGTGTAAATTGTCGAAGCACTTTTTTCTCTCTGATTGAGACACCTCCAAAACATTGTTTTGGAGGTGTCTCAATCATCTTCTGGCGACGAAAATCGTTGACCACGCATTTTTTCTTGGTGTGCGGAAACAAAAAGAAGTCATTGGATGCCAAGTCAGGGCTGTACGGCGGATGACCCATTAATTCGACGTTTTGGTCGGTCAAAAAGGCGCTTGTTTGAGTCGATGTGTGAGAGCTCGCATTGTCATGGTGCTCAATGATTCGTCTTCTCTAGTTCGTTTTTCGAATTTCTCCGAAGACGCCAGACAAATATATTGTGGTGTACCACTCAGAATTGACCTCCAACGTTGCTTAAGCGGAACAGTCGCCACATGAGCAGTTTTGCCGAATTAACAGGCGACCATTTGCTTCGAAGTTCCTTTTTCACGAACAACTTTCTTTGGAATTGGCTCGTCTTCGAAGACCCACACGGTCGATTGCTGTTTTGTTTCGGGCTCATACGCATAGATCCATGATTCGTCACCTGTGACGATCTTATAAACGTCGTTTGGATTTCTTGCCACCAATCGACATGAGCCTTTTGTTGAGCGATTGTCAAATTGTGCGGGATCCAACGAGAGCAAACCTTTTTTACGGCCAGGTGTTCATGCAATATCGAATGTATGCTGGTGAAAGAAATGTCCAAGGATGCCTCTATCTCACGGTATGTCACATTACGATCTTGAATTTTCAGTTCACGCACGGCACCAATGTTCTCTGGCACAACGACCGTTTTTGGATGACCATCGTCTTTGAGCGATCGGCGGCCACGATTGAATTCATTAAACCAGTTTTTCAGTGCTATACGATGGTGCTTCATCGCCATACAAAGATTTAAGTGTTTGTATTAAATTATAATTTAAAAATTGTAGCTGTTATTATATTTCTGGTTAAAAAAGTAACCAATAATTAGTTAACTTAACAATAAAAATGATTTCTATAAAAATCTTCGTAGTTAATAATATTAACAATTTTATTGTTAAATTGAACATGTATTATTTCAATAAACTAACTATGAAATTTTAATACTAACAATTTCCATGGTTAAAAACAATGCATTGTTAAAACAACAATGATTAATTTAATAATAACAATTTCAATGGTTAAAAAACACAACAATGCATTGTTTAAACAACAATAATTATTTTAAAACTAACAATTTTCATGGTTAACAAATTCAACCATAGAATAGTTAAATTAACTATTATTATTGTTAAATACCAGTGAACAACAACAAAACGTTCAAATTAACCTTATATAACGTGTTTATTTATGGTTAGGTTAACCTTATATAAGATTATTTTTCTTCTCAGTGTACGAGCAGGGGGCATTTAAATTCCATTATATTTCAAACTAATTATGCTATATTTAATAAAATTGAATGAATAAGAGAAAAATAAATTCAATATAATAAAAAAAAAGTTGTTTGAGTTTTCTAATGTAGCAATATTCATCAGCCACCCTGTACTACAGTATTTTTACAAACTTCAACTATCACAACAAGATCCAGATTTTATTCACTTGTATTCGTCATGTTGAAGTAATTTACATTAAAGTCGTGATTATCGCTGTCATCTTAACGTAACCTTTTTGAAATATGAGATAATGTCCAAATTCTACTTGAAATTGCCACACAATTATTGCCTTGTTTACGCTTGTGTGTCTTCTCAGTTTCAGCAGCATTTTTTAATTTTGTGACAAATTTGAGAAGACTGTTTATTGGCTTTTATAGCAATTACAATTGCTACTGCCGCCAATATTTCCTTTTTTCCGTCAGACTACATCATATGCAATGGACGTTTTCCAAACAAAATTAAAACAGTTACAATTGCATATTTCGTCTAAAACTCAACATTAGCCGACATTTTTTGAGTTTGTTTTAAGCACAAATAATATTTTTTTTGCAAGCAAATTAACGATTTGTAGAGCAAAAATTCACAAGAAAAAATGTTGCATGGATGCAATATTTTTTGTTAATTGTTTCCAATACAAATTAAACGCATTATTCACTAAAATGGCCAGACAAAGTTATTACAAAAAAAAAGAATTAAAACCAAATAGCCTAAACCATTTTTGTAATATAAACTAATTGCAGGTGTAAAGCAAATATCGTCGGATTTTTGAGACAAGTGAAAAAAAACAATTAAACTCGTTTCTGGGGCCACGGAAAAAAGAGTGAATGAGGTTGATTTGTAGTATTTATCCAAAGGTGATTATGGTTTGACTTGACCAAAAACAAATTGTGTTTGGTAAGACAAAAAATTGGAAATATTACAGCATTTTCAATACAAATATGGAGATTTCTTTTTTTTAAGAATATATTTAATTGAGCTCGATTTGAAGTTTAATTGAATAAAATTTAATTGCTAAGATTACAAACATAATGTGTCTCTTTTTTTATATCTCTGCTGTAAATCCGGCCATATCTGAACTGCCATGTTTAATGCGCACCCTTATAAAAAGTTCACATGAGATTTTGGACATGAAAAAACAATTTATTTTTCGTGAAATTACGATAGCTAAAATTATGTCTGCTGAATAACTAATGTATGATTTATTTTTAAACAATGAAAAATCAGAAGACTTTAAATTAGTTCCTTAATAAAATATGAACCTGTTATATTGGTCCTTTCAAATTTACTTACCTGCAGCTCTTAAACGAAAATTAAACTCGATCATGCTTGAAGATTGCACAGAAGGTTAAGAACGAATAAACTCTGGTAAAATTTACAGCCTTAGCCTCGATGTCGAACGAAAGTCTATGCGAACGAAAGCCAGTCACACACTTTCGTATCAAAAAGGAGCTCACTATCTTTTCACTTATCGTTCGCATAGCCAACACGCAAGGCTATGCAAGTGAATATTGTTGAAGGAATAAAAATTTTGAACTTAATTCAAATATGCCAAGATGCGCGCAATACTTTTCCTCAGCTTAGAGCAAAGAGTGTCAATTTATTAAGACGTTTATCTACCCTTTTTGGGTTTAAATGAATAAACAAAAATATAGTTAAACGGCATTTATCGCAAACAAATTGCGAATATATGGTGCAAAACATTTAACTGATTATTTATTTAAAATTCAGGGTGTTTTAATTAATTTTATGGAAACCCTTATTTTGTGTGTATATGAAGACGATACAAAAGGGCCAATGAAATATCTTGAAACTCAAATGTATTCATAAAACAATTGAAAAATAAATTTAAGGGAAGGGACGTTTGTGGGCGAACGAAAATAATTAGCAACTACCAATTTTGTATTAAAATGATTACTTCGTTTCTCAAGCACTCACTTTCATTCGACTTGTCCTTTTGATGCTTGTTATTGGCTACAAAATTAGGTGTTTGACGGTTAGAAAGCGTGCTAACGTTATCGTTCAACATCGTGGTAAGGACTGTTTAATTCATTGTTTCATGTTTTCGCACAGCTTAAAAAAAATGTTCCTCCCGTTTTGAAATTCTGCCACTCCACAAGCGACATTATGATTTTAATCTTGCTTAAATCTAGTGTGATTCATAATTGTAGATCTAATATCAAGACTTTTAAAACCTTGTTTTCGCCCAGGCCCCATACAAGGCTTCTCAGGTTTTTAGGCCTTTTGCTGTAGAAGTCATGTATTTATTTGAATCCTGTTCAATTTAAGCGTGTGTAAGAAATCTATATAATCTAATATATAAGTTGTCATGGAAAAAGTGGACTATGTCTGCCCAGGTTTTCATATAGGTTTTCGAAGGTCTCACCTGATTTGAGCCTAAGAAGTCGCAAATTAAATACCATTTTTTTATAATTTACGTGCGAGTAGCGTTTAAAAATGGACCATATGGATCAATATTTTAGCAACCATGCAAAGGTCACTCGCATTTTGAGTTTTTGCCACTCTAGAAGCCACATATTGAATCCGATCTTGATCAAATTACACATAGTGCATTACAAATAACATACAAGGGCATATAAATAATTCCCTGGCTTTTCCAACTCCCCCCGTAGTTATATGAAATGCAACACTGATCCCATCAAGTAACCTCTGTTAATAGACTACTGTCAACTTTTGAGAGAGTTCCGTCATTTAGTTTGTGTTTAAGAACTGTTCAAAATATACAACCTCGTTGATTTTGTTAAAAAAAAAGGAAAAGAAGTGCATTTCGAATGCTCATTAAAATTTTTTTTGCGGAAAAACTCCTGAAATCAAACCAAGTAAAAGCTTAATAAATACTATTGGGACTCTGCACCGTTGATTTAAATGATAAAAAAAAGTGGTTTACTGACTTGCGTTGTTGTCGCATAAGTAGAAATGATGCTGAACGTTCCGGACGACCAATCGAGGTCAATACACCCGAAAATGTCTTAAAAACCCACGATATGGTGTAGGCCGATCGAAGCATTTCATATGTCAGTGTGGTTTCGCTTTTACACGATCAGTTGGGTTTAATAAAGCTGCCTGCAAGATCGGTGCCGCGTTTGCTCTCAATTGATCATAAACGTAATCGTGTGACAACTTCAAAGGATTGTTTGGAGTTGTTTAACCGCAATTTGAATAAGTCTTTGCGGCGTTTTGTAACTGTGACTGAAGCATGGATCCATTACAACACTCCGGAGCAGTCTCAAGCAGCAGTCTAAGCAGTGGGTTTCTCCGGGTGAACCGGCTCCGAAGAAGGCCAAGGTAACTTTGTCGGCCAATCCACATGGGATAATCCACATCGATTACCTTCAAATAGGAAAAAAAATAAACGGCGAATGTTATGCCAACTTATTGGATCGATTTAAGGAGTATTTAAATAAAAACGATCCCATATGGCCAAAAAAACTAGTTCCTTTTCATCAAGATAAAGCACGGGTGCACACGTGTGCAGTCTCAGTGGAAATATTGTAAGAATTTGGTTATGATTCATACATCCGTACCAACCACCGTACCCCATCCGCCATATTCTCCGGATTTAGTCCCCAGTCACTAATTCCTATTTCCAAACCTAAAGAAATGGTTTGGTGGAAACATGTTCAGCTCCAACGATGAAATTATTGATCAAACAAATATCTATTTTAAGAACCTCGAAAAGTACTATTTTTTCTAATAAAAAATGTGTTTTATTCGAAAAGTCATGGAATTATTGATCTGCCCTCATACATTGGAATCAGGCATGTGGAAATATTTTCCATAACTGGCGTACAATTTTTTTAATAATATTTTTCTGAAAAAAACCCCTGCGACAGTTTTAGTCAATACTACAATTTGTTTATTAAAAAAAAAAAAATTTAGTAAACGACTTAACATTTTTTGACCAGGTTGTATAAATTTATTATCGTATCATTTTTGAATAATTTCTTAATTGAATATGCAATTTTTTTAATCGAATTTAACAATTTTTTTTCTTTTCAGTCTTGTTGTCTAATGAAACTTAATATTAGACCGTGCTTATTGAAAAAAAAAATAAATTTAGTAAACGACTTAACATATTTTGACCAGATTGTATAAATTTATTATCGTACCATTTTTGAATAATTTCTTAATTGAATATGCAAATTTTTTTTATCGAATTTAACAATTTTTTTTCTTTTCAGTCTTATGAAACTTAAAATTAGACCGTGAAAGAGGTTTCCCATTGTTCTCTAATGGCATATTAGGGGTGGTAAGTGAAAAATGTTTTTGTAAGCACACAATTTGTACACAATTTAAAAACTTTTAGAAAGCCTTTAAATAATTCGACTATTTTTATTGATTCCAAATACTATTTTATTAAGAGCCAAAAAATGGTGTTCCTACCTAAACAGAGATAGTCGGATATTTAAAGGTCTTGAAAATTAATCTATTATTTACCTTATTTATATTATTTTTAATGCGAACACCGAAATGTCAGGAAGAACACATTTATTTTGTATTTTAATACATCCATTTGAGTTCATTTATTGAAGTGATCTAAAAAAATTCAATGATATATGGGGATTTTTCAATAGGGAGTTTTGGGGAAATATTTACTTATGGCTTATGTATGCAGAGCAAATATTTGATACGGTTTTGTGAAAAATAATTCATTCATAAGAATGTGAGTCATTGGTAAAGCCAAGAAGAATTTAATTTTCCCATCGACAACTTTCGGTGAATATCAAAACAATTCATTTCTAATAATTTCGAGAGTTAGTTTTTGTATGTCGTAGCTTATTTTGTATACTTAGTTATGACGCAGTTATTATTCGTACATTGTATATAAAAACTCCGTCATTTTTGGTGAAAGCTATAGTCAGAGGTTTTCAACCACTTGTTAAAGTAATTCTCTTAGAAATATCTCTTCAAAATGCGTTGCTTCCTTATTCTTATTTCGATAAGTGCACTTCTATGTGGACTTGTCAGTGCCGAATGTGACATCGCCTGTCCCAGAAATTTAGAGCCAGTGTGTGGCCAATATGTGGATGACAATACCTTCCAAACCTTTAACAATCCTTGCATGTTGAAATATCTAACTTGCATGAATAAAAGAAGTGAGTAAACAATTATATAGTTTTAAAAGTTTTAATACTACCAATGTTTGGGTTATAATTTATATTCTAGCCGTTGGCAAAGTGACCGAGGGACCCTGTAGGCAGTAAATTTCATTGAAGTTTAAAAAAATGTAATCAGCTACTTTTAAAAATAATTTTGGTATGATGAATTTAGGAATAATTTAAATTGTAGATGTTTAAGCTTTCTTTGAAGTTAATAAAAATTGACTTTATGAAAATATCTGTTTTTTTATAATTTTATATAAAGAAAACTTGTCCGTTTTCTCTAATTTTATTTAAAAAAATCTTTTCCGTTTGTTCCTTAAAAGCCTGTTTATGGAATCACATAGTCTACGGCAGTGTCTTCTTCTGCTGAATTATTTTCATTTGATTTACTGCATTGTGATATCGACTAAACCCTTAAAAACTTAATTTTATTTTTACCCCACTATCATCTCAGTTATAATTGGTTCACATTTAAAGTATAGTCTTTAAAAGTAATTATGGAGATCGTAGGGTATGGAAATTTTGTTCGTAAAGCTATAATTAAAACTAACTCTTAAATGCTTTCGAGTAAAGAAAGGTACGGAAATCCAGCACTGTCTCTAGCTTCTAAAGCCAGTCAGAAAGTCTTCATTTAATTTTTATTAATTAAAGAACTGCCTGAAGCTGGACACTAGTGTTCCTACCTAAAAATAGGAGATGTTTTGCAAAAATCAAATGTTTAAAGGAAATGTAATTTTCTGTAGTACGAGGGCTGCTATATGGTTGATTCTGAGATTATGGGCCACTTTGCTGTCCTTGGTGGTTTCAAGCGGGAAAACTAAAATATACTATACTTTATTATTTACTATACAATAAATCTTTATAGGACCTTTAAAGTCTTTAAAATTGTTTGTAAAAAATTTATTTGTTCTTCAACAAATTTCCTACCAAAGTGTTCAAATATCATAACCCTGGTTGTCCCTAACACTTCTTTCAATTGAAATTTTCTCAATTTTGTACAAAAATATTAATTATTTATTCAATAAAACAAGTCCATAGTAAAAAAAGATTTAATTAATTTTGTTGCTATTAATGATTTTAATTTTTTATTCATAGTTTTTTCTTTTTTGGTAAGCCTTATGTTGCACATTAGGGCGTACCAATCCTTTTTAATAGTTTTTTTTCTTATTTTTGTTATTTATTCGGCCTTTTATCATTATTATGACATTCATAAAAATATAAATTGAATAAAAAATTATGACTTGAGCAGTTTTTATTCTGGTTCGAGACCTTTATATTGTTTCTCATTCAGAATCAACGTAAAAAGAAGAAAATGGTGAAATGTATTTGCTACTGTTGCCAGGCAGACTGTACAGTTGTTTCTAAACCCGCTTCAAACGTCTTTTGAAGCATGGCATTTATTTTTTGAAAATATTTACCTTCAAATCTTGACAACTGTATTATGGAAATAAACGTTCGTTGAGAAACGGGAATATCCGCTGTTGTCGACCAGAATTTTGTTCAGTGATTAGGCCCATTTCTGGCTCAACGGCAAAGTCAATAAACAAAATTGTCGCATTTGTGCCGAAGAGCAACAAGAAGAGGTTCAAGAGGTGCCATTATACCCAGATAAAACCACGGTTTGGTGCGTTTAATAAACTGGTGGAATCATCGGTGCATATTTTTTCAAAAATGATGATGGCCGGAATGTAACCGTGAATAGTGCTCGCTGTCGCACCATGATATCGATCTATATGCTGCCTGAATTTGAAGCCCGTTATCTTGACTACGCTTGGTTTCAACAGGATGGTGCCACTTGCCATAGCTCCTCAAACATTGATAATTTCACGTTTTGAACAGGTCGAGTGATATCACACCTTTAGGCATTTTTCTTTGGGGTTACGTAAAGTCCGAAGTCTATGCTGACAAACCAGCTACGACTCAGGTTTTGGAAGCCAACATTACGCGTGTCATTAAAGCCACACCGGACGAAATGCTCGAACGAGTCATCCAAAATTGGACCCTCAGAATGGAAAATCTGAGGCGTAGTTGGGGCCAACATTTGAAGGAAATTATATTCAAAAAATAAATGCTATAAAATGTCCTTTTAATTGCCAATAAAGATTCCACACCTGATTTGAATTCTTATATTTGTTTAGTTCTGAAAAAATACCTCTAGATGGATCTCGCTGTACGAGTATATATAGCAAACCTCCTCGTATTTATGTTATTTAATTCTTTTTGATGCGAACAACGAAAAGTCAGGAAGAGTACATTAAATAAATATTTTAATCCATTTAATTGAGTTCATTTATTGAAGTGATCTACAAAACTCAATGATGTACGGGAATTTTGGGGAAATATTTACTTATGACAAATCTTTGCCGAGTATATATTTGATAAGGTTTTGTGAAAAATAATTCATTGATAATAATGTGAATCATTGGTGGTGGTAAGGCGAATATAATTTTTCTATCGACAATTTTCGAAGAATACTGAGTATACGGAGCTTTTTTCGTATACTTCAGTTCTAATTCGTGCATTTTATATAAAAACGCAAACATTTTTGTTAAAAGCTATAGTCAGAGGTTTGAAGCCACTTGTTGACGTAATTCGCTTAGAAACTCTTCATCTCTTCAAAATGCGTTCCTAATTCTTATTTTGATAAGTGCACTTCTATGTGGACTTGTAGGTATAGGACTTTAGGTATGATAAAAAATTAAATTGTAGAGATTCAAGCTTTCTTTGAATTTTTTTTTTTATAAATCAGGTGTTCTTTCTACTTTAATGCTATTTAAAAAAGTTTCGGCTTGCTTTTTAAGGTCCAGTTTATGGAAGCACATAATCTACGGCAGAGTTTTTTTCCGCTGAGTTTTTTTAAATTTGATTTATTTAATGTGATATCAACTAAACACTTTAAACTGTATTTGTTTTTTACCCCACTAGCATCTCAGTTATAATTGGTTAGTTAAGGGTAATTTTAGAGATCGTAGGGTACTGATTTTTTTTATCGTTAGGCTTAAATGCTTTCAAGTATAAGTAGAGGTACGGAAATCTCGTTTCTTAAGACAGTGAAATAGTCGTCATTCAATTTCATCAATTTAAGAACTGCCTGAAGCCGGAAAAGAATCGTATATGTGACGCGAAAAATAGAAAGGGGCCTAAGGGTAAAAACCTGTTTTGTTCAGGAGAGCCATTTTAAAGATTTAAATACGTGTATCTTTGGTGTACCATCACTTTCATAAAACGCGCATATCTCTGGGAGGGAACCTTTTTGGGGCATGGGATCCGTCTTATTTGATGCTTAGATGTTGTCCACAAAAAAGTCAAAATTAATGTTTTGCCCTTAGGTCCCTTTCTCTATGCGCTGTCACATATTGGAAACTATCCGGTATATATGAATGGATTAATTTCACATCCCAGGCGTAAATGTTTCACTTTTATAATAAACATTATTCGAAAACGTGCCGGGCACGCATATCAACAGTACGATGATTTTCGCGCACGTAACCGAACAAATTCACTTTATCAGTTGATGTAGTAAATATTTCATGTTAGGCAGGAGGGTATACTGAATTTTATGTTCCGTTTGCAACCTCTTAAAATATTGATCCTACTATGTCTATTAACGATTCTCTAGGAAGCTGAACATTAAAAAAATTAATTTTGCCCCAATTTGCATGTCAGATTTAAAGGTTTACGTCAGTAAAAGAACGCGTGGGCCGATGAGCCGTTTCCACACAACGCGCCACTGAAATTTCGTTAAGGTATAAGGAAAATTGTTTCAATTCGTTATAACTTCGCACAGATTTAAGAAATGTTGACGAGCTAGTTAGCTTTTGAAAGGGACTACCAGCAACGTACACGCAGAGAAAAAATATGGTTACTATATGGTCACGGCAATAACAATATATTTTCCGCAATAAAAGTTTGTTTGTCGCTACCATTGTTTATTGTTTACTCAATATAATTTTGACAAGAGTATGAATGACGCAATATTAATATGGCTGAAATGTAACAATAGTAATATTGCCAAATTTAAAAATGAAAATATAGTTGTAGCAACAATATAAATGTGGTTGGTGCGACCAAAGTATTGTTTTTTTTTAGTTTTATGTTAACAATAATATGATTACGACAATCATACTGTATGATTGTAACTTTTCTTCGTTTGAATATGCTTTTAGAACAATATTATTATTACGGATCTAATGCAATAATAGTACTTTTATGTGAAATTAAAATTTTTCAAACAAACTGCTTTAGGTTTGTTTTGCTGCAATATTTTTAATAAAAACGCTTAGGTTTTTTTAAACTGATTTTTTGTACTGTTAAATAAATCACTCCTACTATTTTGAATTTAATGTATTTTTAAATAATTTTCATAATTCAAATCTATCGTTGACGACTTAAACAAATTCTAATAAATTATATTGGGGATCATAGTATAATTGTGTGTGACCATACTATGATTGTAAGGATCATAACATGGTTGCGTGTGAATCACACTATGGTTGTGAGGATCATACTATGGTTGTGAGGATCATACTTTGGTTGTGAGGATCATACTATGGTTGTGGAGATCATAGTATGGTTGAGTGTGAATAATACTGTTGATCATAGTATGTGTGAATCATACTATTGTTGTGAGGATGATAATATGGTTTTGAAGATTATAGTATGGTTGATTGTGAATCATACTATGGTTGTGGGGATCATAGTATGTTTATGTGTGAATCATACTATTGTTGTGAGGATCATAATAGTGTTGTGCCACAACCATGTACCCAACAATAGTATGATGCTCTTCAAATATTGTTATCCCAACCATACTTTTTTCTACGCCAGAAAAAAACTTTCGACTGCAACGAATTGCACTACGTATTATAGAGTAAAATTGAACAATTTATAAGCTTCAGTCGTGAGTAGGCCTTTCCAGTATTATGAAAAATTAGTGCTAACTGGGCATACTTGAGTTAAGCACACGTCGCAAGAAAAATGTCGAAAATTCTAGAACATCAATAAAAAATCACCCTTTATTTGAAATACGCTGGTGTCATGCTTTGCGTACATATATTTTCCACTTGTACAAATAAACCATTCCCATAGTTTTAAAATATCTAGACAAATGTTTTTGTTTCTTTGCTTCCGAAACGTGTTATTTTGAAACCACAAAAATTCTATCAAAGTCACTTCTGTATGTGCAGGTCAAGAGGGTAACAGAGATATGAAGAAATTGTTGAGATGTTTTGCTTTTATTTTAAGGCGCAGAAAAACAAAACATGGCAAGTGTTGACATCACAATTGCCGGACCACATTCAAATGCAGAGTTGATAATCTGATCTTTCATGGTATGGGTTTTTAGAATATTTTGGTGAAAACAAAATTTCGCCCAACAAATCAATTTGTACTAGCTGATAATATATAAGCCCCGAATCTTTGCGAAACGTACAGTGTTTTTCAATTTGAGCATACAAACCTAACGCCGCCAATATGCGCTTCTTACAAATTTTGATTGCAATGACAATTGCTCTGTTCGCCCTCGCAAGTGGCGTCTGCATTCCGGACTGCCCCAGAGATTTTAAACAAGTCTGTGGCCAACATCAGGACGGTTCAAAGAAAACTTATGTCAATGAATGCCGTATGTCATTTGCCGCATGTGAAAGTGGCAAACGTGAGTATTTAAATGAAATTTAAAACTTCTTGTATATAAATTCATTTAAATTGTGTTTCTTTCAAATTTTAGCTATCACTCAAGTCAACAGGGGACCTTGCAAGTAATAATTCAAAAAATACGTAATTTAAAACTTCAATCTTGATATGTGTAGTTGTGTTTAATTTCAAAAATAAAGACCAGTGCAGAAATTTGATTTTGTTGAAAAATAGCTTTAATTAAGGAAAATCTATGTAATGACATAACCTATCAGTCCTATTTTCCAAGACCTTTGCGACGATATTTAACTTGGGGGACTGTGTCGTAAATGGAATGCTTGCAAACCATTGGAGCATAATATCTTTCGGTACCCCACAAAAAGAGGCCTGACGGCCTGTCAAATCGCAGCTTCGAGGTGACCTATTGACATCGCCGAGACGGCTGATAACATGAATACCCAGCTTGGCGCGCAACAAACGAATGTGGTGTGGACTGTTCCGCAGAAGAGGAGTGGGGTCACCTAATTTCCCTAAGGTGGCTCCAAGTACTCCCCAGCAGGATTAAAACACATCTCACACAATCCTATGTCTATCTTTGATGGTAGAAATGGAGCGAATTATTGGTGTAGACATTGATACTACCAGTCAGAGCGTGCCAAGCTCAAACTGGAAGTAGTCATGTGCCATGAGGTCGGACCAGAGACTCAAATCATGGTGCCGCGGGAGTTTCGTAGCCCCTAGAACTGCTGGTCTAGCCTGACGTGTTTGGGAAGGGCCCTTCGGGGAATTTCGTGGTGCCTGTGGTTAACCACCTAAATCGCAGGTACAGTTAAACATGGCTTGGAGTTGGGTATCAACCGGGTGCTTCGACTTTAAGAGTAGCAGAGGTTTTAAAAACTCATCAATTTCTCACCTCGAGTTAAGGTGAAGATGGCACAACAAATATTGAAACTAGCTTCTACAGTATATCTGTAGAGGCGTTGTTTGTCACACTATAGCTTACCCCAATGCTATGAAGCACTGTGTTTCACAGGTAACATGGACCTCCATCCATTTGGCCATAATTCGATGCCACAAGTCCAATTTATAGCTGTCACTCTGTGAGGATGCATAGGCTTCTTGACGACTTCAAGATGAGGCAGTTTTGCTTGTTAGCATAGCCGCCGAGATAAAAATTCATCTCGTCAGCAAAATTTTGATATTTTGAGTTAAATCGTTGTCCATTTCTAGGGCCATTACTTTAGGTCAGGAGCCCCTAGAACTGTTGGCCGGCACAGCTAATCCTGAAATTGTCTTCTCCGGTTTATCTGGAGGGGCGTTGGCTGTCGCATTATAGCTTACCCAAATGCTATGGAGCACCTTGGTTCGGGCCTGAATTCTAATTATCACGTATAACTGGCATTCATCTTTGGTGTGGGCTGTGTAACATGAACCACCATCTATTTACCCAAAATTTGATGCCACAAGTCCAAACTCCTAGCTGTCACTCTCTGAGGATGCATTGGCTTTTGGACGACTTTAAGATGCGGCAGTTTTGCTTGTTAGCATAGCCTCCGAAATAAAAATGCGCTTCCTCAGAAAAGATATTTTGGGTGAACTCTTTCTTCTTTTCTGTTACCCCAATTTTACTTTGTAAGCGAACAATGTGATGTCACGGTGCAAAATTAGGAAGGTCGTATTGAGTTATTGAGATCGATATTACACATTTACGGCTACGGTAGTGCCCACCGTACGACGACAGGGACCGTGAGTGTTGCCCATGGTGTATACAGCATGCGGGATGGGCTTGATTTTTTGGCTAGATTATTTAATAAACCCACAGTTTGGGCAACACTGCTTTGACTTCGGAAATAAATCAACATTTCGAGCAGGAAAAAAGCTGTCTCTGTCCACTTAAGTTACGTATATAAGTAGATGGTTGTCAGATCTTACAATCCCATCCGATCCGACCAATGTGCTGGCAATGTACTGCCAATCAAAAATTGTTTGCAAATAATAAATTGTCAGTGTAGGCATATTTTTCATCTAAACAAATATAGAGAATATTGCCTCGCCATTCTTTTATGCATCTGACAATACAAATGTTTTGATAATTACCTGTCAATGGCAACGTGTGTTCTCACGATTGTCTGACAATATTTTTGTCTTGCAATGTACTGATAATGTTTATTCTGACAACGTTGCAATACAAAAATTGTACTTATGTTAACACGGGTGTAGGAATTGTTTTTGTACATTTAAATGACAATATTGTTAGATCTACAAATCTTTAAATTTGGCTAGAATAGAACCCGCCAGATAGTACTGGTTTAAATACCTCAAAAAGAGCAAGTTGCTGGACTTTTTGGTTCATGTGGCCCAAAAAACGTTCCTCATGGTCAAACAATGCCATGTATTGTCAAAGCGGGTATTCTATCTATAACTATAAACAATTTTGCTGTGAATCTATTTAAAGAGTCACTTTAAAGTTTTGGCTACTGTTAGAGATAGACGCATGGTCCGAAACGGCCAAAAAACGTAACATTATTTTGTGTTTTAAACGTAGGGTCGATTGATGGCATTTTAGGTTCGGGCTGGCCGAACTTAACGACGTTTTTTCTAGTTTTTTTGGACTTTAAGCAGATATAGGAATGAATCCTAACAATAGTTTTAATGCTGATGTTCGATACTCGTAAACAAAAAGGTCGTTGAGAACTAAAAAAACAGTCAAAGAAGAAATAATCGAAGAAACTTTAAATATATATTTATCAGAAAATATTTTATTAAGTGCTATTTCTACATCTTCATTTATATAGGGTGATCCATCTAGAGATATTTTTTAGAACAAAAAAGTGTGGAATCTTTTTTGGTATTTTGAAAGGACATTTTATTGCATTTATTTTTTGAATATAATTTCTTCAAATGTTGGCCGCAACTACGCCTCAGGGCTTCCATTTAGAGGGTTCAATTTTGGTTGACTCGTTCGAGCATTTTAACCGGTATGGCTTTAATGACACGCGTAATGTTGGCCTCCAACACCTGAATCGTAGCTGGTTTGTCAGCATAGACTTTGGACTTTACGTAACCCCAAAGAAAAATGTCTAAAGATGTGTGATATCACTCGATGTAGGTGGCCAACTCACCTGTCCAAAACGTGAAATTAGCTGTTTTTCGAAACGACCTCTCAATAGATCCATTGTTTGCGTAGCTGTATGGCAAGTGGCACCATCCTCTTGAAAACAAGTGTCATCAAGATTACGGGCTTCAAATTCAGGTAGCATATAGATCGATATCATGGTGCGATAGCGAGCACTATTCACCGTTACGTTCCGGCCATTATCAGTTTTGAAAAAATATGCACCAATGATTCCACCAGCTATAAACCGCACCCAACCGTGGTTTTCTCTGGGAATAATGGCACCTCTTGAACCTCTTCTTGTTGCTCTTTAGCCCAAATGCAGCAATTTTGTTTATTGACTATGCCGTTGAGCCTCATCGCTGAACAAAATTTTAATCCAAAACAGCGGATCTTCCCGTTTCTCACGGAACTCTCATTTCCATAATACTGTTGCCAACATTTGAAGGAAATTGTTTTCAAAAATAAATGCCATAAAATATCCTTTCAAATTACCAATAAAGATTAGATTCCACACTTAATTTGAGTTTTTATATTTTTTTTTGTTCTGAAAAAATACCTCTTGATGGATCACCCTTGTAAGCGAAACTATTTTTATTGTGTTGTCTTTATAGGGAATAAAACACTACTGCCAGCAATTCTCGTTTAATATACGTTGCTGCTTGATTTTAAGTGAGCGGCCGCTGATCAAAGTTTTAGAAAATTAAAACATCATACACAGCACCATTAGGTAAATGCGATTCGTCGATGTCGTCAAACAACACAAACAATGAAATGGAAGTTGGCGCAACTTATTGGGTTAAAATGAACGCACATTTAAAAATGTTCATTGCTTAAAGCCTTCAAGTGCATATATACACAGAGAAGAGATTAATAACCATAACCGACTTTTTTAGCCAACCGAATGTTTGTGGATGCACGTACTATCCTTGTATTCTATCACTACAACAGATTGTTGATTAGGTACCTGGCAATTTTCAGTAGAGGAAATTGACACTCGGTTGAAGATACAAAGTTTCGGTAACCCTAACTAAATTTGATCATTATTAGACCTTTTGCCGACCTGCCACAACCCTCATTCTGTGAATTCTCATACAAATTGTCGTAGGTTTTGACTAAATAATGGGGAATTACGTTTTTTATCTTATTTGTAAAAAAATCATAAGATTTTTTTTTTGAAACAGGCGTTAAATGTGTATAACGCACTCATGGGCCTTAAGAGCCGAAAACACGTTCCATTTTTGTTTGCGCTTTAGTTGCGGAGGGATGGTGAATGGTATTTAAGGACCGACCTGGTCGAACTTGACGTTTTTTTTTACTACTTTTTACTACTAAAAATTTTCAATTATCGAATTTTTGATGAAAAACCTACAAACGTTTTTGTCGATATTTTTTTTATTATGTGAAAACTCAATAAACAATTTAAATTTTGTGCGCTGATTGTTTGCATTTTTTATAACACCATTTTTGTATAACTTTTTTATTCGAATTACAAATTATTTACTCAATTTGACAACATTTTGTTCTGTGTTTGTTGCGAATATACTGCGTTGTTGGAAATTTTTTTCAACATCTTCAATGTAACGCTCGATTTGTGACATTTAGTTCTGTGTTTGGAACCACATGTTGCCTAAGACCAAAATAGTAATTTTTCAATTAAAAATTATTGCCTTAAGGACCTATTTAGACATTCGGCAGTCTAGTAGTTTTCCAGGGTGTTTTTCTCTACAAGTTTATCAAAAAGCTGACACCTCTAACTATGTTTTTGATGTGGAGAAAACAAGCACAAAATCTACTGGTTTTGTCAGTCTCTCAACAGGAGGAGAGGCGAAAAAATATAATAATAATAAAATATATAAAGAATGAAATATACAGTGCGGCTCAAAACATTTGCAACTAGCACTACCACGAACTAATTTTAGGTGAAACTCAGATATTAATGGATTTATACTTTATACTCCAACTAAGAAATAAAACTTAAGGGGTAAGCTTTCTAAGTTCTATTCGGAAAAATATATATATTACAATAATGGTTATTTTTCGAAGAATAAAAAATTAAGTGTTTCGGTCTGCTCAAAATATTTGCAACTACCTAACACCTGCATTATTTTCTTCTTCTACGGTATTATTTTCGTATTTTTATAAATGTAAAAAGTAGAACGGCTTGAAATTGACAAAGTAGAAATTGACAGATTAACGTAAACAAATAATGCATAATATCGTCATAAACTGATCGGTACAGGTCCGTGTGCTATATTTCTGAAAAAAATCAATAAAATGTCGGGCAATAAATATAATCACCACTTTAAAAATCAAATTATCGCCAACAATCAGACGTAGAGCCGTAGAAGCTGCATTACGAGCTTACAAAACTGTTAAAAAAAACATTTTTAAAGAAAAACAGGTTAGCTCGCCTTCAGCTTGCAAAAAATATCTTAAATGGTCTAAGCAGAAGTGGAAATGAGTTATATTTTCCGATGAATCAAAATTTAACTTGCACGGTCCGGATGGCAGGTGTCTGGTGCGAAGGCCAAAAGATATACAGAAGGTAATGTCAAGTATGGTGGGGGCAACATTATGATCTGGGGGTGTTTTTCCTGAAAAGGAATTGGCGCGATTTATAAAATCGATGAAATTATGAGATCAGAGGACTACAAAAACATTTTGTCTGACATAATGTTGTCATACGCATCTTGGAAAATGCCGCTTGCTTGGGTGTTTCAACACAAAGAACGACCCCAAGCATACGTCTAAGTTGGTTAAACAATGGAAGTCCAATGAAAAATTGGGTGTGCCTGACTTGTCTGCCCAGTCACCTGACCTAAATCCCATAGAGAACCTTTGGGAAATTGTAAAACGAAAAATTGGAAATAAAATATTTAAAAAAAACCTGAGGATCTGTTTGTTGACCTGAAAGAGCAGTGGAATAGCATCCCAGAAGATATCATTGACCATTTAATCCAGACCATGCCAAGAAAATGTGCAGAAGTCATCAAACGTCGTGGTTACGGCATCAATTACTAACAAACAATTTAAATTTTGTTTAATATCGAAGTCACTTAGTATAAGTTGCAAATGTTTTGAGCACAGTAAAACATGACTTGTTACGTTATTTTATAGGTTATCAGCAAATCGTTGTCGATAAGTAATTTATTTTATATAATCCTTAAAAATGAAATAATAAACAACAACTTTGCATTTAAATCTCTTTTTAATATATTAATTTTCATTATAATGGCGGTTTTTGTCCAACTGGTGACATACGAGGGCGACGCAAAACTTACTGGCCTGGCACATTTTCTGTTTTACTGGCAACTTTTTTTTGTTTTTTATAAGCAATCTTTTATAAGCCATCTGTCAAAATTTCAGAAATATTTAATGATTATTTTCTTTGTTACAGGTGATTGAAGTAAACAAGTTTTATAATTTTTGAAAAATGGAAAATAAAGAGTTTCGTGCGGTAAATAAACACTTTTATATGAAAGGTTATACGCCACAATTAATCAAAGATGAATTGGATTCTGTTCATGGTGATAATGCACCATCATACTCCACCGTGAAATCCTGGGTTCAACAATTTAAAATGGGTCGTTCAAGTACGGAAGGTGAACAACGCTCTGGAAGACCGAAAACTGCTACTACTATTGAAAACATTAGAAGAATATTTAATGAGGTGACTAAAGATAGACGAATAAAGCTTAGAGAACTTGCTGATATTGTTAAAATACACGAAAAGCAAGTTTGGAGTATTTTACATAATGAACTCCACATGAAAAAGCTATCCGCAAGATGGGTGCCGCGTTTGTTGACTTTGCCCCAAAAAATCGTCCGTTGGACCAATTCCGAGGAGCTTTTAGCGATTTATCAGCGTAATCCAATAGAGTTCTTGCGCCGATTCATAACTGTTGATGAAACATGGATCCATCACTACATCCCAGAATGCAAAGAACAGTCAAAACAATGGATAGAAGCTGGTAAAAGTGGTCCCAAGAAGGCGAAAACTGTTAAGTCAGCAGGAAAAGTAATGGCCACAGTATTTTGGGATGCAAGGGGGTATAATATTTATTGATTATCTTGAGAAAGGAAAAACTATAAATAGTGAATATTATTGTGCATTATTGGATCGGTTGAGTGAAGAAATCAAGATAAAACGACCGCATTTAGAAAAAAAACGTTCTTTTTCATCAAGATAATGCTCCTTCACACACTGCATTTGTAACTCAACAAAAACTGGCCGAATTACGATTTGAAATTGCTCCGCATCCACCATATAGTCCAGATTTGGCTCCTTCTGATAATTCCTTGTTTCCAAATTAAAGAAAATTCTCGGTGGCAAAAAATTTTCGTCCAATAGCGAGGTTATTGCTGAAACTGAGGCATATATTGAAGGTCTTGAAAAATCTAATTTTTCGGATGGAATTAAAAAACTTGAAAAACGTTTGATGAAGTTTATTGAGTTGGAGGGAGATTATGTTGAAAAATAAATAATAATAACCAAAAAAAAACGGTTATTTTTATGTTAGGCCAGTTACTTTTGCGGTCGCCCTCGTAGTTGCAAATATTTTGAGCAGCACTGTTTATTAGAGTGGAGTGAAAACATGCTTTTTTTTTAATTTGAAAAAGTTAACCTCGGAAAGAGATGTAGTCTGGGGTCCTAAAGAGGGGAAAAATAAAGAAAAAAATTTAAAAAAATTTTTAGGGGTCGCGCCAAAATAAACAAATACACATGTTTGAAGGCGTGAATTTTCCTAACCCCTGAACCGATTTTAAAGTTTTATGTCAATAAATGTTTGCAATAGCGTAAACAATGAAATAAGAGCATGAAAAAATTTAAAAAAATTTTTCTCATTGTTCAAAAATTTCAAAAAGTAAAATAAGTCAAATCGTCCCTTCTTCAGAAAATTGACTGAACAATGAAATCGCCACCAAAGCTACAAATATTAGTCGATTATCCTCATATTTGCCTCAAATACTTTTGTTTGGGCACTGAACAAGCTCAAACTTTTAAATTTCGAATAAGTTAAGTCGTTAATTTTTAGGATTTTTCTAAAATCAACGCCAAAATAGCGATAATTTCCAAATTTCTAGGGAGCGACCCCTAAATTTTTTTTTAAATTTTTTTCTTTATTTATCCCCTCTTTAGGACCTCAGACTACATCTCTTTCCGAGGTTAACTTTTTTTTGAATTTCACTCCACCCTACTGTATATATTTCATAAAATAGTTATATTTAAAAAATTGAAAATTATGGCGTAAAGACATATTTAGTCATTCGTCAATAGTAGTTTTCAAGGTGTTTTCCTATACAAATTCATAGAATATCTAAAACCTTCAATATTGTTTTTGATGTGGTTAAAACGAGCACGAAAACTACTGGTTTCAGTAGTCGGAAGAAAAACGAAAAATATAAATTTCCACAAAGGCTGTTTCAGTCATTTAAAGGTGCAAAATATTCCCTCAGGACTGAAGATAATATTTTCCAGTGTAGTTTAGTGAGTTGACTTTTCCATTTTATTCATGTTGACAACAGTTTTTATTTCTCTAATTTTTTAACGGCAATCCAATAACATTAAACATATTTGGGAACTTCTCCGGGACAATAGCCGTCCGAAACTAAATCTATAGCTGAAATTGAATGCATTTTTAAAAAAGATTTTAATATTCAAATGTATACGCTTGCCAATATGCATGCACGCTCACCTTTCCCAGTTTTGCAGGCAGCCACTTCAAGAAGACATGGGTTGGCAAATGATCTCATAGTACCATCAGGATGTTTTCCACATACTGTGTAAATGTTTCTCGGGCAAATTTCACTGCATTTGCCATAAACGGGGGCGAATAAGGATATGACGACAGCCAAACAAATACATAAGAATCTCATTGTTAACGAGCTACTCGTAGTTTATGTAAATTTCTAAGGGAACGAAAAATAAGTACAAGACTGCTGTTTGTTTCAATCTGAATGTGGATTTTTTATGAATTTTAGGGTAACCCAAAATTGTCCAACTGCCGAATACTCGTACACATAAATGTATGAGCATATAAATAAACTATAACCGCTAAACAATATAAGTTATTGTTATAGTGGAATATAGACTGAGTGTATGAGTATACAAACAAAACAAATCTTAAGTTGTAGGAAGTCGACTAAATGATACCCTATGGGGTCTGGTATATATAGCGTGATCCAAGTAGAGATACTTTTTTCAATAGCCTTTTTTTGACAGATCACGTGTAAGTCGTGTTATGCTGTCATGTTATTTTTGTTTAGTATTATTTTGGCGTTTCATCATCGAAAGACTAACGCCTGAACAACGTTTACAAATCGTTCAACTTTATTACGAAAATTCACGTTGTGTGAGGAATTTGTTTCGTGCTCTTCGTTCAACTTATGGTCAACATAATCGGCCAACATTTCTGGCTCAGTGGGTATGTAAACAAGCAAAACTGCCGCATTTGAGACGAAGAGCAACCAGAACCGGTTCAAGAGCTGCCACTTCATCCAGAAAAAAAAACAATGGTTTGAAAAAACATCGGTTCATATTTATTCAAAAACCGCGTCCGTTATCGTGCCATGATAACCGACTATTCGATGTCTTAAATTGAAGCTCGTGATCTCGGCGACATTTGACGGTTCCACTTCCCACACATCGCATCAATCAATGGATTTATTGAGAGAACACTTCGGTGAGAGAATATCACGTTTTGGGCCGGTCGATTGGCCACCAAGATCGTGTGATATCACACCGCTAGACTTTTTCCTGTGGGAATATGTAAAGTCTAAAATTTATGCGGACAAACCCGCTTCGATTCAGGCCTTAGAGCAAAACATCACGCTTGTCAGTCTCCAGTTACAAGACGAATGGACCATCTGAGACATAGCCGCGGCCAACATTTGATAGACATAATCTTCAAAAAATAAATGCCAAAGAATGTTCTTTTAAATGATAATAAACATTCCCCATTCAATTTGAATTTTCTGTGTTTTTTTTCTTTAAAAAAAAGTAGGGAACCTCAAAATTAATCACCCTATACAAAAGTCAATTTGAAAATATACGTCAATTATGATAAACATAATAAGTACGATGCGTGTTAAAAATAAATCAAATACCTTAAAGCCTGGGAATTGCCAACAACGTACGAGACTGGGAAGAAATTTGGGGCTAGCCGCCCTGAAAGGGTGCTCTCGGCCACTCTATTGAATAGTTAAACTGTTAGGAATACAACAAAGATACTGTGGGGGACGTGGACATGACTTGCTGAACATTGCTGAACTTCAGCAGAATGGAGATTAATAAGATTCTGACTAGAGATTGTTGTTGTTGGAGCGGCAACTTTGTGTCATGGTGCCAGCCCTTGACCGAGGAATTGCTCTTCGGGCCAATCCGGTCCATAGAACCGGCTGTCGTGGGACTAGTTGATAACAGCGTCTGCTTGGCGTGTGGGGAGAATAGGGAAACGATATAACAATACCTTTGCCTCTGCCTAGCTTTCGCTGACATAAGATCGTGATTCGTAAAGGGTTCCTCTTTACCGGATTTTGTCCGCCAACAGTACAGAGTTCCATAATAATCTCTAAAGCCATAAAATAATTAGGCCGAACAACTAGCCGCTTACTGGTAAACTTAGGTTATATCCAAGGACATAAGGCGAAACAGATATGTCTACTATGCCTTCTTTTTTAAACCAACTCATATGTACGATGTGATAGCCCATTTCGGTTAACATCTAGCCGTGGGTGAACTGTATGTCGAGACGTGCCATTAAATTCCCAGCGGCGGGAATCATGAGCCAGAAGGCCTGATATCATCAGGTCTTGCTTGGGGTTCGGTAGGCTTTCCTCCCATTCCGTCTCTCTTTCCATTTTACATTGCGTGAGATTAGCAGACAAGGAATTGCTTCTCCCCTCCAAATAGAAGGTGTAAGGTAATAAACTGTTAAAGTCGGACGTGACCGTCTATCAGATACCTTACATCACTCTGTTATTCAGAGGATTAACCACCTTTGTTTAGAGTTAATTATTTGTCGTTAATATAGGACCATCAGGACTGCCAATTTTGACGATTTTTAAACTCAAATTTGAGCAAATTACGATTGACGACATTTCTATGTAAAAACACCTAAAGTGACGATTTTTAAATTAATCCTTATGTAAAATAAAGAGGAAGCTATATTTAAATTTACAAATGTTTAGAATGGCATACATTAGGATTCGATAAGTTCGTAGTAGGAAAAAGTAAGTACTTCATGTGTTTTTAAAATAATTATATTAAGACAAAAATGTTTGGCAAAGAATGAAATCCCAGTCAGATCAAGGAAAGGAAAAATAGAAATATTATTTTTTTGGTTTCGTTATAAATAAGGTTTTTGGTGATTTTTGTCGGCATAATTGGCACAAATGGGTTAATATAGCTTGCGAGAGAAGTAACTACTAAGTTAAGTAAATTTCTTATGTGAAAATTGCCTAACTCTAGTGTGTGACGATTTTACGTCGATTTATCTTTTTAAAAATTATTTTTTTTAGTACTTAACCCTGCCTAACATTCAACATTTGAGCGTGATCGGGTATTATTTGTATCTTCTAGATGTACAGGACCTCATACCGATCTATGTAAAATGTGATAGGAATCGGATGTAAAATGTGGCTTCTAAAGTCGCAGGTTCTAAAATCTGGATTAACCTTTGTGTGGCGGCTATAGGAAAATATTTAATTCTGTGGTCCACTTTCACAACTGTTAATAAATGGTCGTTCCAAACGTACAAGGCTACATTTGGCAATGCCTTATCTCATTAGCCGCCTTCTAAAAGCAGGCATTCTGAAAGAAGGAAAAAGTAACCTTTATCGGGTATTTTGAAAGGTGCTATTAGTCCCGTTAATAAAGTCGATACAATAGATTTTCCTTAATAAAGTCCTTCCATGATCACTGGAATTTTAGAAAATAATGTTAATTCGATCGGCGCACAGTGGGAAAATTACGAAAAAAATTGGAAATAATTCGGCCATTTCGTTTGTAATGGTCCGATTTAAATGAAAATTTACATTGACCTTCTTGAAGTGTTACTGAGCTTAAGTTTTGAATTTCATGCATCTGTGTTTAACAGGTGCTGCACAGTGGGCCCTCAAAGTTGGTCACCTCGAGTTAAAATTTTCTTTTTCAAGCCGCCAAAAGCGTTTTTGTGGTCCGATCGTAATAATTTTTTCTTTAGTGAAATCTGCTGGACAAACCCAACCAAAAATGTTATTACAAATTTTTCATATCTCGTACAATAAAAAAGATATCGGGACTTAAAGTTTTTTTTTTCGAAAAATTTGCTTTGGATTTCTGGGATTATTTTATTTTTGGGAATCAGTTTTAGGTGAATCGGGGAAAATTAATCCTGGTTTAAAGAAAACACTTTGGTTAATGTTTTAAAAAAAGAATTGTAGCAAAATCACCAATAATATGAAAATGCCAGCTGTTCAAAGTCAACTATTGCGAAAAAAGTGGGATTTTGAGTGTTTTACGGCGAAAAGGTACCTTTACTCTTATGTCAATAACTTTAATGTTTCTTAAGTAACATACAAAAATTTGCATTTATTTCAAAGAAAACTTTATGCTTAATACAAATAATAAGCAATTGTGACCCTAGTCGGTACTTTTCTTGCTCCAGGCGTCTCCAAATATGGGCATTTTTTTCAAAAAAAATTGAGTTTGAGCTCAATAAAAAAAATCGCCACACTGCTGGCCCAATTTGGTGCTATAAGTCAGTTAACTACATATGTTTTCTAAATCCCAAGCAAAGAAATTTTGCGGGAGGCCATTTCTAGGACAAAAAAAATTAGTTTTTGTTAAAAAATCCCATTTCTGGGTTTTGTTTTCCCCTGTGTCAAATTTTAGAAAAGTGGCAACTCCAATTTTTTTTTTGAATAAGTTTTTCATTTTGTCACAAAAATATTGATACTACGTAAAAAAATCAGGTTTATATCTCCAACCAGCAAAATTTTACAGTGGTCTGAAATATTGACTTTTTTTGCTACCTTCACAAAAAAAAATTTTTTTCTCGTTTTTATCAATTATTATTCAACATATTGAGTTAATTGCATTCTTTTTTATAATCTGTTAAAACTAGAGGTAATTACCTTTCCATTGGTATATAAAAAGTATATCCTTTTACCTACACTTATAACAGCACGTGCGCTGGAATAAGACCCCTTTGAGTAAAATATTAATTTTTTTGGTAAATAGCAATTTCATTTTGTGAGAGATCAATGTTGTTGCATTTAAAAAAATCAAATTTACACATTTCCAATCGCAAAAAAGTAATTTAATTGTTGCAGATAGAAAATTTGAATAAAAAGATGCTATTGACTTCATTTTTTGTGAAAAACTTTTTTTTAAATAAATTAACATTTAAATAAATCTTATAATTAAAAAACATTAAACTTAAATGATTTTATTCCACGTCCAGCATATCTAATAAATCAGAAAATTCTTCTTCGTCTCCATGCGTCATTTCGTGGTACGAAGTCAACTTACTTCTCATGGAGGATAAAAAAGGATCTGAAGATAATAATAAACTATTAAGTAAGTCTTCGTTTTGTGCTATTCTTGAGCATTTTCTTGTGGAAAATTGTTGAACATATCTGAAGTCTCGATTTCTAGCTTCTTGTGGTTCTTCAGTTAACTCGCCTATAGGGAGAAGGTGAGACTCGATTATTTGTTTCCCATGGAACAGGACTCTGTGTATAGTTGGCGTTAGATCTTTCCAGGGATAGAGATCAGCAAGCATTTTTAAAATTCGTTCGGCGTAAACTCCAAATTTATCGGAATTAATCTTTTGTTTGGAATTCAGAGCTAAAAGCAATATATTAACCATTCGAATCAACTCCTTATTGATTCCAGTTATTTCTGCAGCTGTATTATAGTCTGCGAAGAATCTTCTGGCAGTGTTTCCATCATTTGTATTCCCAAAGTTCGAGCGTGGTTTAGAAATATTTAGGCCAGTTTGTTGTTTAAATGCATCTTGAATTCTTTTTTTTTCACTTGCTCTCATTTCATGCATTTCTTTGTTAGCTCGAATGTTTTTCCTTTCATTTCCTGGTATAGATTTATACTTAATGTCATAAGCAAGGTTTAGAAAGTGTTCTAGAAACCTGATTCGAGCATGTAACGGTGCTATTCCAAACTCAAGGGTATCTTCATTGACTACTGAATTATTCGAAGCGTTTGAAAAATTAACTTTGCTTTTATTGCAAATGAAACACTTCCAGCTAGATTTGTTTCCTGTAATATCGTTTGCGGCTTTTCCATCTACCATTGTCAGGAACATTTTAAAAGATATTGTAATAGAATACCTGTCGAATTTAAATGCAAAATCTTCTAATCTCGAAATATCATCTTTTAATTTGTCTGTGATGGCTTTAGTTAAATCACTCGTTTCTTTATGATATACGAAGGAGATTGGTCTGCAATAAATTTTGGAGCCAGGTGTTGGATTACGCCATATTGCTTCAGTAGGGTTTGATTTTCTGCGCGAAGTTGAAGGTAAGGTAGAGTCTAAATTTAACCTCAGAGGAACCAAAGATGCCATGAATACGCTCTTGAATTCGTTAGATTGTGTTATCTCGCTATATGTTGACTCTATGCACTCTATTAAATATGCTACTCTGTTCTCCATTTTCCGAAGTTTGGTGTTTTTTAAAAATTCAACAAGTTCTTGAACAAGGAGTGTTATCGTCATGGCGGATTAATTTGTTATGATAAACCCATACAAAATCGGCGGTTCTTATATCAATGAGTAATACTTACAGGTAATCACAATAATATCCGCAATTAATACTTGACTAAAATACCAGGTATTCCCCAAAAATACATTTATAACAATGAATTTTTATGTACCCAGGTACATTCGCCTAAAATGTTGCACAATATTCCGGACATAGGGGACAGGTATTCCCCCAAAACATATAAGAATGAATGTTTAGGTACCTAGATCCATACTATACAATACTACCCATTTTCCGTTTTTACACAATAGGTAAACAATAATGGTAAAAATATATATTTTTGCTATTTATGGATAGGTACGAGAATTTTTAAAATTGGTATTCTTACCTATAAAATTCATACTTTACTCAAAGGGGTCTTATTCCAGCGCACGTGCTGTTATAAGTGTAGGTAAAAGGATATACTTTTTATATACCAATGGAAAGGTAATTACCTCTAGTTTTAACAGATTATAAAAAAGAATGCAATTAACTCAATATGTTGAATAATAATTGATAAAAACGAGAAAAATTTTTTTTTGTGAAGGTAGCAAAAAAAGTCAATATTTCAGACCACTGTAAAATTTTGCTGGTTGGAGATATAAACCTGATTTTTTTACGTAGTATCAATATTTTTGTGACAAAATGAAAAACTTATTCAAAAAAAAAATTGGAGTTGCCACTTTTCTAAAATTTGACACAGGGGAAAACAAAATCCCAGAAATGGGATTTTTTAACAAAAACTCATTTTTTTTGTCCTAGAAATGGCCTCCCGCAAAATTTCTTTGCTTGGGATTTTAGAAAACATATGTAGTTAACTGACTTATAGCACCAAATTGGGCCAGCAGTGTGGCGATTTTTTTTATTTGAGCTCAAACTCAATTTTTTTTGAAAAAAATTCCCATATTTGGAGACGCCTGGAGCAAGAAAAGTACCGACTAGGGTCACAATTGCTTATTATTTGTATTAAGCATAAAGTTTTCTTTGAAATAAATGCAAATTTTTTGTATGTTACTTAAGAAACATTAAAGTTATTGACATAAGAGTAAAGGTACCTTTTCGCCGTAAAACACTCAAAATCCCACTTTTTTCGCAATAGTTGACTTTGAACAGCTGGCATTTTCATATTATTGGTGATTTTGCTACAATTCTTTTTTAAAACATTAACCAAAGTGTTTTCTTTAAACCAGGATTAAATTTTCCCGATTCACCTAAAACTGATTCCCAAAAATAAAATAATCCCAGAAAATCCAAAGCAAATTTTTCGAAAAAAAAACTTTAAGTCCCGATATCTTTTTTATTGTACGAGATATGAAAAAATTTGTGATAACATTTTTGGTTGGGTTTGTCCAGCAGATTTCACTAAAGAAAAAATTATTACGATCGGACCACAAATACGCTTTTGGCGGCTTGAAAAAGAAAATTTTAACTCGAGGTGACCAACTTTGAGGGCCCACTGTGCAGCACCTGTTAAACACAGATGCATGAAATTCAAAACTTAAGCTCAGTAACACTTCAAGAAGGTCAGTGTAAATTTTCATTTAAATCGGACCATTACAAACGAAATGGCCGAATTATTTCCAATTTTTTTCGTAATTTTCCCACTGTGCGGCGTTCTAAACTATGGGCTTATATTATTCTAGGTGATACACACACATGTAGAAAAACGTATGGGTTAACAATATTCGAAGAGCATCATACTATTGTTGGGTTTATGGTTGTGGTACAACAATATTATGATCCTCACAACAATAGAATGATTCACCTTCTACTATACTCTGATCCCACAACCATATTATGAAACATGAGAATGATTCACACTCAACGATATTATAATCCCCACAAAAATAGTATGATTGACACTTAACCATACTATGATTCCGACAACCATTTAATGTTCCTTACAACCATAGTATGTGTCACACACAACCACATACTGATCCCTAAAATGACAGTCCGATCACACACAATTATACTATGATCACCAAAATTATTTATTAGAATTGGGTAAAGCTGTCAGAATAGATTTGAATTATTAAAATTGTTTAAAACTACATTAAATTGTAATAATAGGAGTGATTTATTTAACAGTTGAAAACTCAGTTTAAAAAACGTACGAGTTTTTATAAAAATATTTAAGCTAAACAAAGCCAAAGCAGTATGTTAAAAAAAATTAGATTTTCAAACAAAAGGTACTATTATCCGTAACAATAACATTGTTCTAAAACGCATATCTGAATGAAGAAAAATCACAATCATAAAGTATGATTGCCGAAAACATATTACTGTCGAAATAAAACCGAAAAAACAATACTTTTGTTACACCACCCATAAAACCGTACTATGGTTGCGACGAACAAGCTTTTATTGCGGAGAACATATTATTATAACCGTGACCACATAATAACCATATTTTTATCTGCGTGCATAAGCCATAGTACAAACTTATTAAGTATCATTGCCCTACAAAGTGGTGTAGGGTAAAGTATAATTGTTTACCTTTAGCTTAAATCTTTAAGGTACTGTGGAGTAATTATTTGAATAGCTGGTATATTTTCAGATAGTTGGCTGAGTTTTAGAACGTGTGCTGCCTGTACTTTTTAGCCAATAAATAAAGCAATATGTGAGACATGATTATTACTTACTTAGTTTTTATTTTTTTTTTGATAATTATAAATATATTTTTTGCTCAAGATTAGGAGTTTCGATTCTTTAAAGATGAAACATTTAAATTAATGTGGGCTGCTGCCATTTTTATCGACCGATATATACATACGAGTACACTCGATTTGTTTGCTCTGCATAGTTTTAGGCATTGTAACCGTCTATGACAAATTTCAAATACTTTTACTTGAATATGAATTTGGGTTAATTGTGTGATATTCGCGCACACTTTCGATTACATCACGACAATACACGAATTCTAATCGCATACCAAAAGGTTCTAAAAATTCGACTTTATAAAAATAAATTGAAAAACTCAAAATGCTAAGGTCATCATTTTTTCGTAGCCATGTCTGAGATGAGCGTGCATGTGAGTGTGTGCGTTATATGACGCATGTATTGGCATTGACGAGGCATACACGTTTGTTTCTCCTCTACTTTTTAAAGTATTTAATTTTATCAGTACAGTTTTTTTTCAATTGACTCTTAAAACAGATTTGATTTAAGCTAAATTAAATAAGTGTTTTAAACAATCTATGTACAAGTAAGTACAGGGAGAGGTAAATCTAAGTTTCTATTTAAAAATTATTATAATTTGTTAGAATTTTATTCTCAAGAGATCAAAAATTTCCATTATTAATGGAACACAATTTAAAGCATGTGGCTGCCTAGGCAGGCTTCACAGTAACTACTTATATATGACTTTAAACCTTTACTCAATTGCGAATAAAAGCGAAACGCGTGCATCGATTTTCATGATCTTTGTCTCATTTTGCTCATAGGTTATGTGACTTTACGTAAAAGTAATAAGATTTGACATTTTTTTTCATTTTGGATTTTTTATGGATTTTTTAAAAAAAAAAATTTAAATCTTTAGGCAAAAAATAAGTTTTTTCCTTTATATATTCATTTTTAACTTGGAAACTGTTGCTTGTATAGGAAAACAATATATGAACAGATTAAGGGAATTGTAATTTTAAATTTTTTAAAATTTAATTCAATTAAATCGGGCTAGTGGTTCCCGAGTTATGCCGGACGAAACAAATTAACCAAAAAAAATTTTTTAAATTTAAAAAAAAAAAAATAAAACAAAAACCAAAGGAAAAAAAAAATTTTATTGCGTTTTTCGAGCTCATGTCAAGGTTATCTACACAGAAAAAATTATCGCATCCCGAGTGCATTTTGACTGTTGACTAGTGTAACTTGCACAGAAAAATTTTGTTCACCGATGAAAACATTTTTACCGTTCAGGAAAAATTTAACAAGCAAAATGATAAAGTGTATGCTCGGTCATCTAAGGAAACATCTGAACTGAACCCAGGGGTGGAAAAGGGTCATCAACCAGCTTCAGTCATGGTTTGGTGGGGTGTCTCTTACGATGGGGTCACTGACCTGCATTTCTGCGATCAAGGAGTCAAAACATCGGCCAAAGTTTACCAAGAAACCGTTTTGGAAGCTGTTGTGAAGCCTCTTAACAATTCCCTGTTCCAAAACTAGCCATGGACTTTCCAGCAGGAGTCTGCGCCGGCCCATAAGGCTAAAACATCCCAGGCCTGGCTTCGAAACAATTTCCTCTGAAGAATGGCCCTCAGGCAGTCCAGATTTGAGCCCATTGGATTACAAATTGTGGCCGGTTTTAGAGGACAAGGTTTGTCACAAAAGATACCCCAACATTGGATCTCTTAAGACTGCTTTGGTTCGAGCTGTGGTGGTCAAGTTTCTTCAATGGCCGAGGTTCGTGCAGCTATTGACGATTGGCCAGTGCGGCTTAAGGCGTGTGTTAAGGCAAAAGCCGGACATTTCGAATAAGTATATTCTTTTTGAATACAATATACATCAATAAATATATTAAAAAATATTTGGTCCAAAAACATTCAGTACTTTTTATTTTACAGCATAAAACGTGTGTAACAGTATTTATGTTCTTACTAAGTAATGTTTTCTGTTTTTTCCTACAGTCAATGGCTCCAGATGAATTGTAGCCGCCGCTGACTGTTTCTTGGTGGAGCGCCGCCGGGCGCGATTCGACACCGGCTTTGTTCTCTGATATCAACTATTTATTCAAGATTTTCAGCAATATAGAACTTAACGATGTGTTTAATGACAAATAATCCTCTTGTGTTCAATGGTGTGTTAAAATATTACTTCACACATTTCGCAAATCTTTTATTAGAATTCATTAAGTCTAAATAAATACAAATAAATGATTTTGCTATTTTACGGAATACAGTACGTGCAATTTTTAAAAGTTTGTACATTGGTCATACATACTTACACCTACATATATGTAGATTAGGGTGGCGCGCATTTCCAAATATTAATAAGCTTATTATCCTAAAAAAATTGTGATTATAGGTTTTTTTAATTAGAGGCGTGTTCTATTGATACTTACTTACTTACTAAACGAGTAAGTGGTCGCAAAGGAGAAAACTTCAAAAATTTACAAGCCTTTATTTTGAAATTTCTTTGTATACAAGAACAGATTGACCAGGCAGCATTACCTGTTTGATTTGAAAATTTGTAATTTGTAGAAAAAAAGGTAATTTAAATTTCACCAATTAATAATCGAGCTGGCTTGGACTCGCTAAAAGCTATTCTTGAATAAAATTCTTTTAACAAATTTAAATTATTTAAAAAAAAACAGGTTTAAACGCAAATGTTTACAATGCATAAAAATTCCATTGGCCAAGAACTCTTGCAATCACCAAATTTTAATAATCTTGGTGGAAGTTTGCTTCAAAACCTTTTTCAGAAGTACAGCAGATAAAACTTACTATTCAATTGGACCAACAAAATTTAATAAATAATCAACAACAACTAATTTCGTTCTAATAACCATCTTCGTATTACTCACCTCATCTTAAAAACGACAAAGAACACAATTTAAAAACTTTGAAATTGTTTTTAGTTTTTCAATGTTATTCATTCTAACTACATATTAAAAAAATATATGTCGCCAATACAAACAAGGTTCACCCTAATATACCTGATGAGTTCTAATTGATGACTTCTAATGAATTCTGGTTTGGTCTTTATTTGTAGTGCATCATCTTGCACATACAGATATTTGTTATTTACTTTAAGTAGTGCCACTGTTTGGCATTTTGTTATAAAAGCTCATAACTTTCAGCCTCAAATTGTAGTATCATTTTTTCGTCGATTGTCTAACAACTTGCCTTGAGATTTATTTCGATTAAAATGCGTTTCCTGTCTGTGTTCGTTGCATTGATGATGCTTTTCTGTGCCTACGCTCAAGACCCATGCGTCAAGGGTTGCGGTAGAAATTTGGATGAAAGATGCGGCAAATTTGCTGATGGTACCTTAAAAACATTTACAAATCCATGTGAAATGGAAATTGAGGCATGCCAAAAGGGACCAGGTGAGAGTTAATTTTGATTGAACTGATAGGACATTTTTTTTAACGCATTTTACGTATTTCTTTTCCAGTTACCGAACTTTATAGAGGCCGTTGCAAGTAATAATTGGGGATACACAAAATTTATTTATATATATGGTATATATATTAATCCTTTGCTTAAAGTAAGCCATATGGTAAATAAATAAAGAACCCATTTACAATTGTTGGCCAGAAAATCATATTTGTAAACTACTTGATCTTTTATGTACCCATTTATTATATAGGGTGATCCATCTAGAGGTAATTTTTCAGAACAAAAAAAATATAAAAATTTAAATCAAGTGTGGAATCTTTATTGATAATTTGAAAGTACATTTTATGGCATTTATTTTTTTAAAATAATTACATTCCAATGTTGGCAACTGTATTATGGAAATGATCGTTAGGTGAGAAACGGGAAGATCCGCTGTTTTCGACCAAAATTTTGTTCAGTGATGAGGCCCATTTCTGGCTCAACGGCAAAGTCAATAAACAAAATTGTCGCATTTGGGCTGAAGAGCCACAAGAAGAGGTTCAAGAGGTGCCATTTTACCCAGAGAAAACCACGGATAGGTGCGGTTTATAAGCTGGTGGAATCATCGGTGCAAATTTTTTCAAAACTGATGATGGCCGGAACGTAACCGTGAATGGTGCTCGCTATCGTGCCATGATATCGATCTTTATGCTATCTGAAATTAAAGCCCGTAATCTTGACGAAACTTGGTTTCAACAGGACGGTGCCACTTGCCATACAGCTGCTCAAACAATGGAGGTCATTTCAAAAAGCAGCTAATTTTACTTTTTGTACAGGTGAGTTGGCCGCCTAGATCGAGTGATATCACACCTTTAGACATTTTTCTTTGGGGATACGTAAAGTCCAAAGTCTTTGCCGACAAAGCAGCTACGGTTCAGGTTTTGAAAGCCAACATTACGCGTGTCATTAATGCCAGACCGGTCGAAATGCTCGAACGAGTCATCCAAAATTGAACCCTTAGAATATTAACCCTGAGGCGTAGTTGCGTTAAACATTCGAAGGAAATGATATTCAAAAAAATAAAATAAATAAATTACCAATAAAGATTCCACACTTGAGTTGAATTTTTATATTTTTTTTTGTTCTAAAAAAATACCTCGATATCCCTATACAACTAATGCTAAACGTTTTAGCAGGTTTAGTAAGCAAATAAAAAAAAATAATGTTGCTTAGAATTCGCAGTATTAAGTTAAAGTTATTTATTCGGCAAGTTTGTTATAAACTTAACTTTAAAATTAAACAAAAATTTTGTATCGATTTTATTAGAAATCTGTAGGCCCTCCCAAAGCCAGTGCATATAAAACAATTTCAGTTCGCTTTCTCGAGTATCTTTTGTGAAAATTTGAAATAGCTTAATGTTGACAAGAAAAAGTTATTACGACTTTAAAAAAAAATGCATATCCAGTCAGTCAGTGTTTTAAGTTTTTTTTTGCAGTCCGTAACTAAAGAATCAGTCCAGGCATCAAATTTATTATTTAATATTTATCCGAACAGATATGCAAAGTTTGGTACAATTTCAATTTTTTGGAACATTTGTAGCTTCCATGGTATTACTGTGTTTCATTGAATACTATTTCCTATCTAGGGAAGAAGGTATTATAAGTTAGTTTCACGACAAATGTTTATTGTTGTCCGATCTTCATGAAATTTGGCATTTTAGGCCAAGGACAGACGCTATTGAAATTTAAAAAAATCGGTTCGGACTTAGATATAGATCCCACATATATGTTCTGTCGATTTTATGTTTTAACTTTGGAAGCAACAACGAAGATGGACGAAATGAGCTTTTACGAAAAATCAAAAACACAAAATGAGTATCAATCATTTTGGAGAAACCGTTTTTTTTTGTGTTTAAAGTATGCGAATTTAGGGTTTTCTGTGTTTTAAGTTTGACTTTCTTGCGTATTTGTGATTGTGTACAAACGAAAGTGGATAAATTATCCGAGAATTTGTGCGTTACTGTGTGCAGTTTTTCTACGATATTGCATCTTTGCTTAGAAGCCACAAATTTCATTCAATCTTAATGGAATTTGGGCCAAGTCAATTTTTTAAACCAAAGAAGGATGTTATTTAAATTAAAGAAAATCGGCTCAGATTTAGATACAGCTCCCACATATATGTTCAAATAATTCTTAATCTTTTGCTCTAGAAGTCGCATATTACATCCAATCTATATGAAATGTTGCAGCATGAAGTTGTGTGAACAAAGGATGGCCACTATGAAATTGAATGAAATCGGTTAAGATTTTGATATCGATTGGTATGAATATATTGTTCTTATTTACATTGAATTACACTCTCTTTCTTTCTTTCTCTCTCCCTCTCTCTCTCTCTCTCTCTCTCTCTAAATCATTGTAATATGTCCGCTTGAGGCCACCTTAACATTAGTTTCAATTAGTTACCATCAACTCATCAAAAGACGGTCGAACCGCTACCTCTTAGAAGTAATTCCGGTTGGTCTTTTTATTTGTTTGAAACGGTCTTCTGGAACCCCCTTTTATATGAACTCAGAAACCAGAGTGTGAAGAGTTCATCACAATCATACTGTATGATTGTAGCTTTTATTTATTTGAATATGCTTTTTAGACAAAGTTATTGTTACGGATTAAAAGCAATAATATTTCGTCTTATATGGAGATTACAATTTTTCGACCAACTACTTTGGCTTTGTTTAACTGAAATATTTTTAAAATGATTTTATCTACTGTTAAATAAATCACTCCTATTATTCTGAGTAAAATGTATTTATTTAATACTTTACCAAATACAAATCTATATTTTCGAAAATATAACCCAATCGTAATAAATAATTTTAGGGTACATATTGTGGTTGAGTGGGTTCGAAGTATGGTTGTAGGGAACATAACATCGTTACGTGTTAATCATATTATGGTTGTATGTAAAACATGCTATGGTTGTGAGGATCATAATATGGTTGTGGAAATCATAGCATAGTTTAGTGTGAATCATACCCTGCTTGTGGAACCATAATATTGTTTTGCCACAACCATATACCCGACAATAGTATAATCCTCTTCGAAAATTGTTATCCCAACCATGATTTTGTTCTTCGTGAATACAATTTGGCACATTTCGTAACGGTCGATCAGTATTTTACATACAACCGCTCTTAAACACCCATTTTAATTCCGATTGCGATCAAATTTGTTGCAGTATTTGACAATAGACAAGCAACCTATCTTGAACTAATTTGGACCATAACGACAAAACTATTGATGCAAATGATTTTGGGGGTCCGAAAAACAGCTTTCCGTATACAAATGAAAATCAAAACGAAACTTTAATTTTCACACGAAGCCAAAAATAAAACTATTTTTAAAATTGATGTAAATCTAGTGACGGACCTTCGGGTGGAAAAATAGTGGACATGTGATTCCAAAAAAATGAAATTTTCTCACAAATTCAAATGTAAAATTATTTTTAAAATACGGGTAAATTTAGAGCCCGTCCGAAAACCTGTTTTTAATTGGCTTATCTGCACATCCAGGAGTGCAGGTTACGACATAACATAGTCGGTCATACCCGATATTTCTTTTTTTACTAGCTTATTTTGAACAAGTAGTGTTAAAAATGTGTACTCGTATACCCTATATCACACTGCGGTACAGTTCCATGTTTTCGTAAAGACCCCACTCAAATTAAACCATCTTAGGCTCACATTTTTCACGGTACGAGTATGTTACGGTAATTAGCTGTGGGGAAAAAGGCCCATATAGGCATTGAAAATGGATCGTAAAGGTCCATTTAGCTCCCATTTAAAGGTCCCTTCTGACTGCAGAAACGACAGCTCGAAAAGCCAGGCACTACACAACATTCAACACATATCTCGAGTGATATAGGGGTATGCCGGTCCATGTTTACAAATAGCTACCACCCGAAGGTCTCTCCTGAGCTCTATAAACTTATTTGAGCAGTGGCTTCTAGAGCTGCAGGAACTCGAAAATACACCCAATCACACTCAAACTGTCTTTATGACGCGCAAAATAGAAAGGGACCTAAGGCTTAACACCAGTTTTGTTCAGGAGAGTCATTTTAAAGATTAGTTCCCTTTCTATATGCGATTAGAATCTTCGACTTCACTTTCATAAAACGCGCATATCTCTGGGAGTAAACACTTTTAGGGCATGGGATCGGTCTCATTCGATACTCAGATGTCCACATTAAAAAAAGAAAAAAAAATGAAAATTGATTTTTTTACCCTTAGGTCCCTTTCTCTATGCGCTGTCACATTTGGTATTTTATAAGTTTAGTTTAGTTTATTTTATTGAGACTTTTTTCAAAAACAATGACAGACATATACTAGATCTATGAACAAGAAATTGCTTATGACTATAATATATTGTCTAAATTACCAATAACGTGCAGCTAACGGCACCAATTGGTATTTTATAAGCGATCAGTTATTTACTGTGGTAATAATGGACCTCATTGGTTTATATGTGCGTATAGCCTCCATCTAAAAGTCCTTCCCGAGCGAAATGTGGACACATCGGTCCATGAGTTAGAGTCGCCCCCAAACAAATGTCCTCCTGACAGTGGTGGTGTAGGCTATCTATAGTCGGCCCCGTCCGACTTAAACGTTTTCTACTTGTTCATTTGATAAACAGTTGACCACATGATCAACAATTTAAAGCCAGTGATTTTCTTGTGCTTAATTTATTTGTACCACCGGCACCAAGTGCTTCGTCAGTACTCTTTTGTTCATATGCGCCCACAATATCTCACAAACAAGAAAAATTACTAAAGTTTTGTTTTTTATTATTAAAGGGAACTAATTGGTGATGTAACGATAGGTGAAGCTTTGGTTCCTTCGTACATAACACACATCCAATAGTAAAATATGTGACAGCGCATAGAGAAAGGGACCTAAGGGTAAAAAAAATCAATTTTAATTTTTTTCTTTTTTTTGATGGGGACAACATCTAAGCATCGAATGAGACCGATAACATGCCCAAAAGTGTTCCCTCCCAGAGATATGCGCGTTTTATGAAAGTGATGGTACACCAAAGATTATGAAAGTGAAGTCGACGATTCTAAGCGCAAATAGAAAGGGACCTAATCTTTAAAATGGCTCTCCTGAACAAAACTTTTCATCAACTTTTCACTTTTTTTTTGATGTGGACAACATCTGAGCATCGAATGAGACTGACCCCATGCTCCAAAAGTGTTCCCTCCTAGAGATATGCGCGTTTTATGAAAGTAAAGTCGACGATTCTAAGCGCAAATAGAAAGGTACCTAATCTTTAAAATGGCTCTCCTGAACAAAACTGGTGTTTAACCTTGGGTCCCTTTCTATTTTGCGCGTCACATATTCATAAAAATACTGAACTTATTGTTTGAAAAATGCAAGTTTTAAAAAAATATTATGGTTTTGATAGGGAGGAGTGTGTTTAAAAAAAGGTGTAATTCAAAATCCAGTTTGGATTCTTTAATTTTAGAATATTTTATTCAATTATTTCAATTTATTACGTGACATTCGCTCAAAAAAAAATATTAAGAACCAACTTGAACCGCAATATACTCGTATGTGAACATTCCTAAAGAAAAGAAATTTGCACCAATAAGTTTTATAGTCGTTTAAGAGAATTATTTTATTATTTTTTTTATTATTTTTTTTATTATTTTTTAATTTGTCTTAGTTAAAAATTGTCTTTTATTCAAATAGTGATCCTATGCATCGATTTTTATTGTCTAGATACTTACTGGTTTACTTAAAGCAATTTTAATATAAGGCTAAAATATCTTTTAACACACACATTTACAGACACATACCACCTGATTAAAAATGTGAATATAATTCAGACACTTTTTTCCAAGCTTAATTAATATTCCTTTAAGTAAGGGACACCCTAACCTTTGTGATACGAGTAGAGCGCTTTATTTATTAACGTATGACGACACTGCGGATGCTTCGATTCTTGTTTTTGACACAAAATTGCAGCTTCTGCCATATAAATGAGCTTAAATATACACTTTAAAGTGTACATGTGTATATAAGTAGTTGATGAGTCTAATTTCGCTCCAATAAATTCGGTTTTTTTTAATTACTTCAACTTAAGTACATAATCATTGTGAATTTGTTTAAATGGCAGACGAGATTTGGCTATAAAAGAACGGAACTTTGAATCTTTTATTATAGTCTCTTGTGTTCCGTCAATTGTTTAGAAAAGTCGGAGTAAAAAGTTTTAACAAAATGCGTATCCTCTTTGTTTTTGTTTCGTTGATGGTGCTGTTGTTCGCCTCTGCCGCCCGTGACCCATGTCTAAAGCCATGCGCTAGAAATTTCGATTACGTTTGCGGACAATATGCTGACGGCACATTGAAAACATTTTCGAACCCATGTGTCATGGAAGTTCAGACATGCCAAGATGGAAAAGGTAAGATAGTCCAGTAATCGCCATTAATTTCTACGAAATCTTTCTTTATAGGGATTTTTTAGAGATGATATAAGGCGTTTACTGCTTAGCGAATATTAAATTATAAATCGTTATAATGACTAATATTTACATTTTTGGTTATTTTCTTCCAGATGTTACCGTTCTTTATAAAGGCATGTGCAAGGAGTAAAGTTAAATATGCACACTTCTTTTGAATCCATTGTTTTGTAGTCCGCTCTTTATAAATTTACAAAAAATATATTGAAATATTTAAATGAAAATATTTGTTTAATTTGTATTAAGTATACTTTATTTACATTCAATGATAACACTTAGCGAGAGTAAACAAATTCTCGGACGAGATACAATTTTTGTTGTAGGACTTGTCGAGTACAGCATGAATCGATTTGATATATTTGCCAAGCGCCCCCAAATCTGGAATTCCGGATAAAACCGGTTACGAGTACTATTGTGAAAGCTCCTTTTTTTTGCCATTTTTCATTTTACAAATTTTATGTAGGCGCATTTGGGGAGAAGTAGAAAAACAAATTGGTTTTTAAAATTCATTTAACTCAAAAATGCTTCCATTTTTGTTAAATCAGCATCATCAGCTCTCTTTGAGATGACCAGCAATATTCAGATTGTGTGCTAAAGAACATCGCTCAATGGAATCAGATAGTGATTTTGAGTCGATCATTATACTTTACACAAGGTCTATCTTCATTCGTTTAAGGTGTTGTAAACATCATCACCAAGTCATAACACCCTGTTCCACTGGGTGGTGTAGGGTATAAAAATGCGACAATGGCAACACTTACTCTGAAGCGTCTCCGAAAAAAGTAAAATTGCGCTGCCCCTCATGACTTTATATTGCATTAACCGAAATCACAAATCACAAATAAATTTCATGCGATGTTCGCTTTCCCCAGGTAATGCAGCGAGGACTTCTTGAAATTTTAATTTTTGGGACAACTTTGAACACTTATTTGCGCAATTTTTTGCGCAAAAAATGCAATTTGTTGTTGTAAAATTGAAAAATATTAACACTTGTGGTTTTCAACAGAATTGATGAAAATGCTATTGCGCTATAAAGATTGCTTTTACGCACAGTTCGAAGTTTATACGCAAAAGGTAATTCTCAGTAATTCAAATGAGACTCCCGTACGAGGGTTGCTATTTATATGACGGCTCCTGACAGTACTAGTGTTCCCAGATGCAAACTGGAACTTCCATTGGAAACTTTGACATTTTCTAACATTACTTCACTCGGAACGTTTTGTTTACAGGCGTTGAAAAATTCATCTCAGACATAAATGGAATTATCCCGTGAACATTTTTGTGCGATGATTTTTTTACGATTTTCGGCGTAGATTATCCAGACAAGAGTGTTTAAATCAACTTGTTTCGACTTTTGGCGATAAAGCACCATCCAAAACCACTGTACCAAGTTCGCTCCTGGATGAATTTCGTGATGGACGTCAAACTTCGGTCACTTGGCCAGAAACCATCGATGCTATGTGTGAACTGATTAAGCAAGACCGATATGTGACATACCGTGAGATTGCGGCATCCTTGGGCATAAGTATGACAAGCATCAATAAGATATTGCATGTTCATATGGCCGTGCAAAAAATTTGTTCTCGTTGGATCTTACATAATTTGGCATATGCTTAAAAAAGGGTCGTATGGAATGGTGCAAAGAAATGTTGAAAAAGTATAACTGCACGCAGAGAAAAGATATGGTTACACTATGGTCACCGCAACAATACTATGTTCTCTACAATAAAAGCATGTTCTTCGCAACCATAGTATTGTTTTTTGAATTTCATTTTGACAAAAGTATGATTGCGACAATATTGCTATTGTTGTAATGTAACAATAGTATTATTGTCAAATTTAGAAATGAAAACATGGTTGTAGTAACCATAGAAACATGGTTGGTGTTACAAAAGTATTGTTGTTTAAAATTTACGTTAACAATAATTTGATTACGGCTATAATACAGTATGGTTGCGACTATGAACATAAAACAGGTTTTATAGAGCATACATGTATGTGTGTGCGTATGTTTTTTTGATACACAAAAAAACACATACACACGATACAGTGAATGGTTGTTGTCCATTAAAAAACAATAACAATCGGAAGGTAGTTCGATGGATTTTTAGTGTGTTTACTTTGTTTGGTGAAATACTCTAAAGTCGACAGGTTCTCGTTTATTTAAAATCTGCCTGCACTTAAGTATATAGCCTTCGATCATGAGGTTTAATCACATTCTTTACTTGGTGTCTACGGATGGTGAAGTAGCATTTACCCTGCTGGCAACTAAAAGTATTTTGACCGTTGGAATATATATTTTTGTTTCTTGAATGATATGTTCAATAAAAACATGGCCTCAAATCTGGCTATGCAGTAATAGTAATGCAATTTAAAATAACAAACTTAATAAAAATCTCTATTTTTGAATAACAACAACAACCAACCCTAACAAAAAATTTTGGGGATCATAGTATGGTTGAGTGTGAATCATTCTATGGTTGTGGGGATCATAGTATGATTGCGTGTGAATCATACTATGGTTGTGAGGATCATACTATGGTTGTATGAGAAACATACTATTGTTGTGAGGATCATAGTATGGTTGTGGAGATCATAGTATGGTTGAGTGTAAATCATACTATGTTTGTAGGGATCATAGTATGGTTATGTGTGAATCATACTATTGTTGTGAGGATCATAATATTGTTGTGTCTCAACCATATACCCAACAATAGTATGATCCTCTTCGAATATTGTCACCCCAACCATACTTTTTTTCTGCGTGTGTGGTAGCTTAAAGGCAGTGTATAACATTTTCACAGGTGACGAATCATGGATCTATGCATATGAACCCGAAGCAAAACAGCAATCGACCGTATGGGTCTTTTAAGATGAGCCAAATCCAACAAAAGTTGTTCGTGGATGAAGTACATTGAAGCAAATGATTGCGTTTTTTTTGAAATTTGTGCAGTCGTGAATGAATTACCCTTTATAAATAAGTACAGTCGACCCTGAATAAGCGGGCCTGCATAAGTGGGAATCCTTTATAAGTGACATAGTTTTGGCGGTCCCTGCACACTTCGAACAAAAATAAAATAAAAACCTCTTCCAGCAGTAAAATGAACCTCTTTAAGTAGGACTTGATTTTTTTACAATTAGCAACCCTGAATAAGCGGGGCCTGCATAAGTGGGAATCCTTTATAAGTGACATAGTTATGGCGGTCCCTGCACACTTCGAACAAAAATAAATAAAATAAAAACCTCTTCCAGCAGTAAAATGAACCTCTTTAAGTAGGACTTGATTTTTTATAATTACCGAGTACCTCTAAAAGTGGGAACTTCCCTTTTCATGCTGAGTGGGATTTCTCTTTTCATGCAGTACCTCCAAAAATACGATTTTTGTCTTTTCTCATCTCTTTTGCCTGTTGGTTGGTTGTACTGTTTACTAACCCGTTACTGCCTTGCCATAGATCGGCTCGTACTATTTTTATGAACTTTGGGAATTTATTTCCAAAAGACCTTTGAAGTTGAAAGAAAACAAAAATTTAATTTAGCCCAATCTTTCCTCTTTTCTATAAAAAAAAATTACCGCGATATCGCCCACGCTAAAGTTATTTGTGTATCAACACTTTCTTGGGTATTTAAATACCCATTAGGCAGGAATGGGCTAAGGGAATTTTTGCAGAGTGCGACGCAGGTTTGTCAGGTACGCTGAGATCGATGATTTTTGGCGATTTTTACTTTTGGTGATTTGTCAATTACACTCTGCGACAAATGGTAAGGGTTTGGAATGAAACCACCGGGGAAAGTTATATTGGTAAAAAAAAGGTCATACGTGTTCCAGCGTTTCGCTGGGTCTCATCTAGGAATCGAGATATATCGATTTGAAGTTAGTAAGTATCGTATAGGGGAATTTGTCACGTTTTAGGCTCTTTTGTTTGACATAACTCGAGAACCACTCGTCCGATTTAGCTGAAACAAATTTAGAAAAATTAAGAATTACAATTCCTCTAATCTGTTCTTAAACCGTTTTCCTACTTAAGCAACAGTTTCGCAATTACAAATAAATGTATGAAAAAAAAAATTTTTTTTCTTCATGCGCTTATTTTTAACTTGGAAACTATTACTTGTAAAGGAAAATAATATATGAACAGATTAAGGGAATTGTAATTCTTGGTTTTTTAAAATTTATTTCAGCTAAATCGGACGAGTGGTTCTCGAGTTATGTCAAACAAAAGAGCCTAAAACGTGACAAATTCCCCTATACGATACTTACTAACTTCAAATCGATATATCTCGATTCCTAGATGAGACCCAACGAAACGCTGGGATACGTATGACCTTTTTTTGACCGATATAACTTTCCCCGGTGGTTTCATCCCAAACCGATTGTGGCTGTCGCACAGTGTTATCCTAGCGGGTTTTAAAGGTTCTGAGCTTGCTCCAAAATGCCAAAAGTCTCAATTATTAGTCGGCATTTTTGATATATTGAATATATTGAATGAATTTGTTCTATGTATTTTTGTACCTTCCATCATAGAATAGAGGGGCATAAATATTGGCAATAGTATCACTGCGGTTATACCTTGGCGATTTTTTTGGGTAATTTTGACCAACAATTTGGCATCAGAGGTTAAAAAAGAGTTTGGCGCATTAAATGCATTGAAAACAAAACAGCAGTACTTTGAAAAAATCTGTAATCCATTATTTAATGATTGGGAAATTTCTGTAAAAGAAAGAAATTAAAGTGAAACAAACCAAAATTATAAGGGACACCCTAACGCTCGCGACATAGTGCTTTATACATGTATTCACGTGTGTCGGCACGGCGGATGTTCTGATTCTTGTTTTTGACACAAATTTCCGTATCTTATACATAAATGTGCTCGAAAATATATACATACTTAAGGGTGCACATATATATACTCGTAGTTGATAAATATAGATTCGTTTCAAAATAAATAAAATACATAATCACTTTAAAATTGATTAAATACGACTAGTCGAGATGTGGCTATAAAAGAACTGAACTTTTAATAATTTATTATAGTCTCTTGTGATTTGTCAGCCACTTAAAAAATCGCCGTGAACATTTTTTGCAAAATGCGTATACTCTTTGTTTTCGTTTCGTTGATGGTGCTGTTGTTTGCCTCTGCCACACATGATCCATGTGAAAAGCCTTGCGAAAGAAATTTCGACTACGTTTGCGGCCAATATGCTGATGGTACTCTGAAAACATTTGCTAACCCATGTGTCATGGAAGTTCAGATGTGCCGAGATGGAAAAGGTAAGCTAGGCCAGTAATCGCCATTAATTTGCTCACTATTATTCGCAGCAGGATAATATATAGCGCTTACTGCTTATCGAATTTTCAATTATAAATCGTTATCATGACTTATATTTCCATTTCTTTTCTATACTCTTTTAGATGCTACCGTTCTTTACAGAGGCATGTGCAAGCAGTAAATTTAAATATCTACATTACTTCTTAACTATTAATACGTGTTCCGCCCCTTTATAGACTCACAATAAAATATAGAAATATTTAAATTAAATTTGTTTAATTTATTATGGTTATACTTAAGCTTCAATGATATTTGGACGAAAATTAAGGCAAAGCGTTCTTTATATTAGTGCAAATTATATTAATGAAAGTTTTTTATTTTCCCGGAATTTTTCATTTTCCGGAATAGCGGGATTTTTTGAAATCCCAGAAAAATTTAAAGATTAGGTGCACTAACAATGTTTTCGCTTAAACAGTTTTTTTTCTTATGTAAACAATTATAAAGGGTGGTCCAACTAAAATGCACTATGTTTATTTTAAATAAAACGACAAGTTTTCAGAGAATTTTCTTAAAATTGTTTATAACGATAGTAGGATCTATCACAATTGTGTGTGAAACAAATTGACGGCTTTGGAGGCATACATCTATCCGATGGTCCATATTTTTAATGATTCTGAGACATAATGGAGGTTGAAGCGTTCGTGGCTTATTGACGTACACTTTTTTACGAGGGCGACCGCAAAAATAACTGGCCTGGCACATTACTAGCACCTTTTTTTGTTTTTTTAAAGCAATCTTCTAAATATAAGCCATCTGTCAAATGATTTAATGATTATTTTCTTTGTTACAGGTGATTGAAGTAAACAAGTTTTATAATTTTTGAAAAATGGAAAATAAAGAGTTTCGTGCGCTAATTAAACACTTTTATATGAAAGGTTATATGCCACAATTAATCAAAGATGAATTGGATTCTGTTCATGGTGATAATGCGCCATCATACTCCACCGTGAAATCCTGGGTTCAACAATTTAAAATGGTTCGTTCAAGTACGAAAGATGAACAACGCTCTGGAAGACCGAAAACTGCTACTACTATTGAAAACAGAAAAATATTTAATCAAGTGACTAAAGATAGACGAATAAAGCTCAGAGAACTTGCTGATACTGTTAAAATACACGAAAAACAAGTTTGGAGTATTTTACATGATGAACTCCACATGAAAAAGCTATCCGCAAGTAGGGTGCCGCGTTTGTTGACTTTGCCCCAAAAAATCGTCCGTTGGACCAATTCCGAGGAGCTTTTAGCGATTTATCAGCGTAATCCAATAGAGTTCTTGCGCCGATTCATAACTGTTGATGAAATATGGATCCATCACTACATCCCAGAATGCAAAGAACAGTCAAAACAATGGATAGAAGCGGGTAAAAGTGGTCCCAAGAAGGCGAAAACTGTTAAGTCAGCAGGAAAAGTAATGGCCACAGTATTTTGGGATGCAAGGGGTATAATATTTATTGATTATCTTGAGAAAGGAAAAACACTAAATAGTGAATATTATTGTGCATTATTGGATCGGTTGAGTGAAGAAATCAAGATAAAACGACCGCATTTAGAAAAAAAAAGTTCTTTTTCATCAAGATAATGCTCCTTCGCACACTTCATTTTTAACTCAACAAAAACTGGCCGAATTACGATTTGAGATTGCTCCGCATCCACCATATAGTCCAGATTTAGCTCCTTATGATAATTTCTTGTTTCCAAATTTAAAAAAAAATTCTCGGTGGGAAAAAATGTTCGTCCAATAGCGAGGTTATTGCTGAAACTGAGGCATATTTTGAAGGTCTTGAAAAATCTTATTTTCCGGATGGAATTAAAAAACTTGAAAAACGTTTGATGAAGTGTATTGAGTTGGAAGGAGATGATGTTGAAAAATAAATAATAATAATTCCAAAACAAAAACGGTTCTTTTTATGTTAGGCCAGTTACTTTTGCGGTCGCCCTCGTATAGCAATTGGCAATACAAAGTAACTTTTGATTTGTGGCCATGGCGCTCTAACAGCCAGGAAAGAAAACTGCTCTTGCTAATGCTTTGTAAGGACTTCTCGATCAACATAACTAACCCTACCGAAACTCGATTATATGGATCCTTTTTTGAGTTAACCGTATATAACTAAAGGGACACATTTTTTTTAATTGTTAATGATGATTAATCTGTTGTACCTCAAGGCAGTTTTCTGGGCCTAGCTCTGTTTAAGATATTCACTTCTGATATGCCTGCAACTGACAATATTAGCCTCTAGTCAATCGTCTTTGGAGGCTTCCAATATTATTCAAAAGCTACTCGATTTGACTAATGTCTATCTAAAGAAATAGTATATTAAAGTTAATGCTGACAAATCCTCTCACGCGACCTCTACTTTGAAAAGGATTGGACTGTCCGTCAGTATTTTTTAACGGTGTCAGAATTCCTTCTTCAGAATGTGTAAAATATCTGGATCTACGTATACATAGGCCACTGAAATGGAAAGATCACATTGAATTAAAAAGGAAGCTTTTGGAAACAAAGACTTCAAAATCTGAACTTGCTTTAGAGATCAAGGTTCTACTTGATAAATCAATATTGAAACCAGTCTGGTCATACGGAAACGAACTATCGGTAGCTGCTAGTATTTTGAATGTAGATATCCTTTAGAGATACCAATAAAAAAAACCTTCAGATTAATTACAAAAGTTTCTATTAATAAATAAAATATTAATGAATCAAATATTTATAATGTTATCCTAATATTAAACGCAAGATCTCTCGAATTAGCTCAAAATATTACATAGATTAAGTCATTATGTTTATCTTTTAGTCATAAGTTTACTAGTTGATTGCAATGAATGGAGCCGATAAGAAAGACATATAGTCTTCCTTTCTTAAGTAAAATGTATTTTAAATTTAATATATGATACACTTGTTCAGCTCGTTGGAGGCTAACAAATCTTTTATTTTTAAGATTTTATGAAATATGCTTAATATTTTAAATAGATACATACAATACGAGGGTTGCTATTTATATTTCAGGTCCTGACAATACTAGTGTTCCAAGATGCAAAATGAAGCTTCCATTGTACATCTTTTAGCATTACTTCACTCAGAACGTTTTGTCATTTGAGGGCTAATTGTTTTGTTTACAGTGTGTTGACAAATTCATCTCAGTCAAAAAATGGAATTATCCCGTGAAGATTTTCGTGCGACGATTTTTGGCGTGGGTTATCGAGACAAGAGTGTTTAAACTTGTTTCAACTTTTGGCGATGAAGCACCATTAAAAACCACTGTTATCGCTGGTACTAAGAGTTCAGTCTCGAACGCCCTTCGCTCCAGGATGAATTTCGTGCATTTCGTTGGACGTCCAACTTCGGTCACTTTGCCATCGATGCCGTGTGTGATCTGATTAAGCAAGACCGACATGTGGCATACCGTGAGATTGAGGCATCCTTGGGCATAAGTATGACAACCATCAATAATATATTGCATGCTCATTTGGCCGTAAAAAAAAAATTGTTCTCGATGGATCCCACATAATTTAACGAATTCTTAAAAAAAGGCTCGTATGGATTGGTGCAAAGATATGTTGAAGAAGTATAACTGCCACAGGTGACGAATCATGGATCTATGCATATACACCCGAAACAAAACAGCAATCGACCGTATGGGTCTTTCAAGACGATCCAAATCCAACAAAAGTTGTTCGTGGAAGAAGTACATCGAAGCAAATGATTGCGTTTTTTTCGGTATAACCGGCCATGTTGCCACAGTGCCTTGAGTGGAACGAAGGAGGTCAATTCTGAGTTGTATACAGCCACCTGTTTGCCAACGGTGTTCTAAGAAATGAGGAAAGATAATAAGAGATGACGGATCATTTTGCATCATGACAATGCCAGCTCTCACACATCAGCTGAAACGATGAGCTATTTGACCACTCAATATATCGAAGTGATGGGTCATCCACCGTAAAGCCCTGATTTGGCACCCAATTACTTCTTCTTATTTCCTAGCATCAATAAAACAATGCGTGGTCAACTTTTTTCATCGCCCGAAGCAGCTGTTGTAGCGTTCAAAAATCATGTTTTGGAGGTTTCTCAATCGGAGTGGAAAAAGTGCTTCTAAAATTGGTTTGTGCGCATGCAGAAGTGTTTTGATCTTAAAGGAGAATATTTTGAGAAACAATAAAACCATTTCCAATGATAAATTATTGTATTTTTACTGCCGGACCCGAAATATAAATAGCAACCCTCGTAGAAAGTACATTTTCAGATGCAGACAATATTTGTTTTACGAGGGCTGCTATATATATTTCGGGCCTAATAACTTAAATGCGAATATTTATCATTAAAAATGGTTTTTATTGTTTTTCAAAGTATTACCCAGCATGATTTATATAGTTTTTCCGCTTCGATTGAGGCACTTCCAAAACATGGTTTTTGAACGCTTCAACAGCATATTCTGGCGACGAAAAGCGTTGACCACGATGTGCGGGAATAAAAAGAAGTCATTGGGTCCCAAGTCAGGGCTGTACGGCGGACGACCCATCAATTCAACGTTTTGGCCGGCCAAAAAGGCGCTGGTTTTGCTCAATGTGTAATAACTCGCATTGTCACGGTGCACAATAATTCGTCTTTTCTTGTTCGCTTTTCGAATTTCTCCGAAGACTTCAGGCAAACAAATTGTGGTGTAACACTCAGTATTGACCGTTCTACGTTGCTCAAGCGGAGCAGTCGCCACATGACCAGTTTTGCCAAAGAAACAGGCGACCATTTGCTTCGAAGCGCTTCTTCCACAAACAACTTTCGTTGGAATTGGCTCATCTTCGAAGACCCTCACGGTCGATTGCTGTTTTTTTTCGGGCTCATTCGCATAGCTACATGATTCGTCACCTGTTACAAATGACGTTTATAGTTTTTAGTAGTTTTTCAAAATTTTCTTGCACCAATTTTGCTTTTTTGAGCGATTGTCAAATTGTGCGGAATCCAACGAGAACAAACCTTTTTTACGGCCAGGTGTTCATGCAATAGCGAATGTATGCTGGTGGAAGAAATGCCCAAGGATGCCTCTATCTCACGGAATGTCACATGACGATCTTGCATTATCAGTTCACTCACGGCATCAATTTTCTCTGCCACAACGGCCGTTTTTGGACGACCTTCGTCGTTCAGCGAGCGTTGGCCACACGATTGAATTCATTAAACCAGTTTTTCACAGTTCTGTAAAATGGTGATTCATCGCTATACAAAGATTTAAGTTCATCGATGCACTCTTGTCGTGATAATCCAAGTCGAAAGTTCCGAAAAATTATTTTTTTTCAAGTCACTGTAAACAACACAAATGATGGTCGTACGTCAAAACGTTCTGAGTAAGTTTATGTTAAAAAATGTCAAACTTTTCAATGGAAATGTCAGATGGCGCCAGGCAACACTTAGTGTTGCCTAGGCCAGTAATGATTTGAATTTTTTTTTTGATTTTTAAAATATTCGCAGTGACAAACAAAGGGCATTTTGTGTTTAGATTTAAAGGAGTATTATAAAAATTCGATGGCAGAGACCAGATAGTATTTCCTTATTAAATTAAATTCAAATTTTTTTAATCTGGGTCCATCTGGCCTCCTATGAATAAGGAACTGATTTGAGACAAAAATTTTGACAACACACTTACTTCTTTGTTCTGAAAGAACACAATTGAAAATTAACAAAAAGTCAAAATCTAAGACGATGCTATTTTAATGTTGTCAGCTCTCAGAATTTCCAGTCGAAAAACATTTGATAAGTGCATACATTTGAAGTACATCAAACATTCATAGTGGTATTGTCAAGTATAAACAACCACAAATAAATAATGGTTCTAAATACTATGAGTATTTACTCAAAACAGCAAACACTTATTGATTATTTATACACATGAGTGATGTCATTATGTCGTGCAAGATAGCCTTTTGTGCAAGCATATGTACGTATCTTGTCTTCATCTCTAATATAAAAACTCTGAAAAATATGCTAAATTTAATAGTCTTTCGAAACCCATCACTTGGTAGAGAAGTAACTCCAACAAGAGTCCAAATGCGTTGCGTCCTAATCCTAGTTTCGGTGGCAGCTCTTCTGGTGCGCTTTGTAAGTGCAAAATTTTGTAACTATGCCTGTCCTAGAATTGTTCAGTATGTTTGTGGACGGCATGCAAATGGAACTTTCGAAACGTTTTCACATCCATGCGAAATGGAATTTGCAGTATGTGAACTGAATAAATGTGAGTAGAACGCGAGTTACGAGTAGGTGGTGGTGCTTTTTTTTTTTAAACATTTTTGAAAATATCTTAATTTCAGCCATAACTACCGCGTATACGGGAATGTGTAAATAGGATCATTTTATGAGTAATTCATAAATTTTGTATTGGTATTGCGAATAAATTGCAATGGCTATTGTTTAATCGAAAACACCAGTACTGTAGTGTTTCTTCTGAACTGTACCTAGAAGTGCACCCGAAAGAACTTGAGATTCACCGCATTTCCAGTCGTCGTATGGTAGACACTGTGATCAACTATCAAATTAAGGTGAAATCATCTGAGCGTTGTCAAGGACGTTTTAATCTTCGAGCAAAACTACTCACGAAAATATACGACGATCGCATAGGGGCTTCAAATGGCTGCAAATTCAGGTTGTTATGAAATGTTCACATTATGTTACATTCGGCCAATAAATATTTGCAGACAACTTAGGATGGGACCCTATTGTCTACGCCCTGTTTTCTTCGTCCTTAAAGTTCGGAAGATTGTTATGGTCTTTCTCATGAACTAGTTCAGATCTGCGGAACGTATAATGTTGGTCTAGAAAAAACATCGTACATGCAGAGAAAAGATATGGTTACACTATGGTCACCGCAACAATACTATGTTCTCTAAAATAAAAGCATGTTCGTCGCAACCATAGTATTGTTTTTTGAATTTCATTTTGACAATAGTATGATTGCGACAATATTGCTATTGTTGAAATGTAACAATAGTATTATTGCCAAATTTAGAAATGAAAATATGGTTGTAGCAACCTTTTAAACATGGTTGGTGCAACAACAGTATTGTTGTTTAAAATTTACGTAAACAATAATTTGATTACGGCAATCATACAGTATGGTTGCGACTATGAACATAACAAAACAGGTTTTATAGAGCATACATGTATGTGTGCGCGTATGTTTTTTTGATATACAAAAAAACATACACACGATGCAGTGAATGTTTGTTGTCCATTAAAAAAACAATAACAATCGGAAGGTAGTTCGAGGGATTTTTATTGTGTTTACTTTGTTCGGTGAAATACTCTAAAATCGACTGGTTCTCGTTTATTTAAAATCTGCCTGCATTTAAGTATATAGCCTTCGATCATGGGGTTTAATCACATTTTTTACTTGGTGTCTACGCATGGTGAAGTAGCATTCATCCCTGCTGGCAACTAAACGTATTTTTGACCGTTGAAATATATATTTTTGTTTCTTGAATGAAATGTTTAATAAAAACATGGCCTCAAATCTGGCTATGAACTAATAGTAATGCAATTTAAAATAACAAACTTAATGAAAAAATCATTATTATTGAATAACAACAAAAACCAATCCTAATAAATAATTTTGGGGATCATAGTATGGTTGAGTGTGAATCATACTATGGTTGTGGGGATCATAGTATGGTTGCGTGTGAATCATACTATGGTTGTGAGGATCATACTATAGTTGTATGAGAAACATACAATTGTTGTGAGGACCATAGTATGGTTGTGGAGATAATAGTATGGTTGAGTGTGAATCATACTATGTTTGTGGGGATCAAGTATGGTTATGTGTGAATCATACTATTGTTGTGAGGATCATAATATTGTTTTGTCACAACCATATACCCAACAATAGTATGATCTTCTTCGAATATTGTCACCCCAACCATACTTTTTTCTGCGTGTAATGGAAATAGCCGGTACCACGCCTTTTGAAAAAGTTTAGCCTACCTTAAATATGATTTTATTAATGAACTGGAAAAAGCATGTAAAGAGTGGTCCAACTAAAACGCATGATATTAATCATGAGAGAATTTTCTTAATATTTCTTATTATGACAGATTTATGACATTTATGTGTGAAAGAAAATATCGACCAAGTGCTCGCCACTGTTTCGATGACATACCCCAATCCGGTTGTCCATATTTTCAATTACTCTAAGACATAATAGAGGTTCAATGTCTTTAATGTGCAAAAGTATCTCATCCTTTAGCTCTTGAATTGTTCTTGGCTTATTGCCGTACACTTTTTCCGTTAAATATTTCCAAAGAAAGAAATTCATCGGTGTCAAATCACATGATCGTGGCGGCCAATTAACATCGCCACGAACATATCGCACAAAACAGTCATTGCTTTGTTGGCTGTGTAGCACGTGGCTCCATCCTGTTGAACCACATGTCGTTCTGGCTCATATCCTCAATTTCTGGCCACTAAAAGTCCGTTAGCATCTCACGATAGCAAACACCATTCACGGCAACTGCTTGGCCGACCTCATTTTCCAAGAAGTGCGGCCCGATGACTCCGCCAGCCCATAAACCGCACCAAACAGTAACTCTTTGTGGATGCATCGGCTTTTTAACAATCACTAGTAGATTCTCATTTGCACGAATCCACTGTGGACATACAGGGTGACCGTCGGGAAGGTATACTACATTGTTTGTTTATAATTTTTGATTAAATGAAAGAGAATGGATCATATATTGATAAATGTTTTATTTAATGTCGGCAATTATGTATGGAATACAATATCAGATAAATATTGGCTCCTGTTAGCCTCACAAATGCGAGCCCTTTTGAGCACATTTTTCATTACATTCAGCACGACGTCGGATGAGGATGATGGATTGTTTTGAACACTTTCTTGAGCAGCAGTAATGTTTTCAGCCGAACTTGCAGTACGTTGTGGTGCACGCTTGGGCCTTTCAGCTACAGACCCTATTTCTTTGAAATCATTCACTACAAATAAATAGTGCGTTTTGTTGGCACGTTGTTTCTCCCAAAAATTTCACGTTATTTTCTCAACGTCACAGTAATCGATGATTGATTTTGATGAAATGTTTAACGATTTATCGAAAAATTTTCCATAATAAATTTTACGCGTCTCCACTTCACGACTGCCAAATATGAACTATCAAGTCTAATGTTTACCAAAATGGCGGCAAAACAAAGTAGTATACCTTCCCGACGGACACCCTGTATTTGGTCGATTATGCTGACCAAAAAATCACAAAGTGCAAGAAATGCAATTTGAGTTAAACTCCCATTTTTCTTAAAGACTTTAACAATCTTAACGCGCTGCTTAATTGTGTATCTCTCCATGGTTGAGTTTATTAATGACTGAAACAAAGAATTGACAAATTAAGTTTGTCAACCAACTTGACGTTCAGGCGTGACTCACAATTAACATCGTGCATTATGGCTGGACCACGCATTACAATATTTTGTAAATTTTGACAAAATGGGGGTTAAAACACGTTCATACAACTAACTAATAAAGACGATTGGTCTTAAACAAGTAACTTTGGTTAAAGTTTTGACAAAAGCAGCAATGGTTTACCATTTTCCTCGTACGCGATCGCTTATGGCATTTTTGAAATTCACGAAAAAAATGAAGCACGGTTTCTTCAATACCTTAGCATTAAATATCTATTTAAAGAACTACGAAACAACTACGATTCGGAACGGCCTTGGCCAACTACGTCAAGTGCATGAATGCCTAAGCATTGAAGGAAGTGACCAAAAAATTGGTTCAACATTTTTTCAAAGCATTTTTGGCATTCAAGTCTTTAATCAAAGCATTTCTCCGTCTCATAAGTCCTGGTTCAAATAAGGACGGCTTGTTTCCTGGTCTCTTGTCTTTTCAAGGATTCATGAATGACAATATCTAAGAAGTCCACCAAGTTCCAAAAAATGAACGTCCTGTGCGTGTCCATTGCTGTCGGCTAGGTTGATATGCAACCCGCTGAATTGGTTCAGGACATCTATTTGTCCACCTACTTACTTTTTGCTATTGTTGTTGAAGAAGAACGGGCAAGTCATTCGTTTTTTTACACATCATGAAATCCATGGACCCAGCATAATGTTTGTCCTAATGAGAATTAAGCTTGGGTGGTGTCACGCTCCATTTGTATATTAGACACAATAGTCGTAATCTAGAATTTTTCATAGACAATGTAAGGTCATGACTGGAAAAATGGTGGAGTTATTTTGATATTTTATAGCTGCTCTTACCAACTATGGGCGCAATTCAAATAAAGGGTATACAGAAGTCGGTACAGCCCGGTATTGCCCAGTTATTTTTTCATATAACTGCATACTTTCTATTAGATGAAAAACATCTTTGTGTGTTTAGTCCGAATTAGGTAAAACCTTCAAATTTGGTGCATTTTAAAAGCGTTCAGGAAATTTCATTATTCTGTAGATGGCAATTTTCAGCCTTAGGGAGTCCCATACATCAAAACATTTAAAATCGTGTAAATAGGTCTATGATTGAAATTTTTTGCGTCCGAAAGGTGAGAATGGTTTCATCTACGGAATAGGGTTTGCTTTTTATATTTCGGATCCGTTAATAAAAACACAATAATTTATCATTGCAAATAATTTATCATTGATTTTCAAAATATTCTCCGTTAAGATCAATACACTTTTGCGAACCAATTTTCAAAACCATTTTTCCACTCCGATTAAGTCGCCTCCAAAAATGATTTTTTTAACGCGTCAACAGCTGCTTCAGACGATGAAAAAAGTTGACCACGCATTTTTTCTTGATGCTAGGGGATAAGAAAAAGTCATTGCGTGCCAATTCAGGGCTGTACGGTAGATGGTCCATCAATTCGACATCATGAGTGGTCAAATAGCTCATCGTTCCAGCTGATGTGTGAGAGCTCGCTTTGTCGTGAAGCAAAATGATCCGTCTTCTCTTATTATCTTTCCTCATTTCTTCCAACACTGTTGGCAAGCAGATGGTTGTGTAGTAATTATTGACCTCCTACGTTCCACTTAAGGCACTGTGGCGACATGCCCGGTTATACCGAAAAAAAGGAAAATCATTTGCTTCGATTGTAATGGGTGATCCATCTGGAGGTATTTTTTCAGATCAAAAAAATATAAAAATTCAAATGAAGTGTGGAATCTATATTGGTAATTTGATAGGACATTTTATGGCATGTATTTTGAAATAAATTACTTTCAAATGTTTTCAACTGTATTATGGAAATGAGGCCCATTTCTGGCTCAACGGCAAAGTCAATAAACAAAATGGCCGCAATTGGGCTGAACAACAAGAAAAGGTTCAAGAGGTACCATTGTACCCAGAGAAGGTTTATAAGCTGGTGGATATTATTTCAAAAATGATAAAGGCCGGAACGTAACCGTGAATGGTGCTCGCTATCGCGCCATGATATCGATCTTTATGCTACCTGAAATTGAAGCCCGTAATCTTGATGACACTTGTTTTCAACAGGACGGTGCCTCTTGCCACACAGCTGCTCAAACAATGGATCTATTGAGAGGTTATTTCGAAAAACAGCTAATTTCACGTTTTGGTCAGGTGAGTTGACCGCCTAGATTGAGCAATATCACAGCTTTAGACATTTTTCTTTGGGGTTACGTAAAGTCCAAAGTCTATGCTGACATACCAGCTACGATTCAGGTTTTGTAGGCAACATTACGCGTGTCAATAAAACCATATCGGTCGAAATGCTCGAACGAGTCATCCAAAATTGGACTCTCAGATTGAAAACCCTGAGGTGTAGTTGCGGCCAACATTTAAAGGAAATTATATTCAAAAAATAAATGCCATAAAATGTCCTTTCAAATTACCAATAACGATTCCACACTTGATTTGAATTTTAGTATTTTTTTATTTCAAAAAATACCTCTAGATGGATCACCCTATGCTTCTTCCACGAACAACTTCTGTTGGATTTTGCTCGTCTTGAAAGACCCATACGGTTGATTGCTGTTTTGTTTCGGGTTTATATGCATAGATCCATGATTCGTCACCTGTGACAATGTTATACACTGCCTTTGAGCTACCGCAGTTATACTTTTTCAACATCTCTTTGCACCAATCCATTCGAGCCTTTTTTTGAGCATTTGTCAAATTATGTGGAATCAACCAGAACAATTTTTTTCACGGCCAAATGAACATGCAATATCTTATTGATGTTTGTCATACTAATGCCCAGGGATGCCTCAATCTCATGGTATGTCACATGTCGGTCTTGCTTAATCAGTTCACGCACAGCAGCGATAGTTTCTGGCAAAGTGATCGAAGTTGGACGTCCTGCACGAAATCCATCCTAAAGCGAACGACGTCGTAGTCGGAACTCTTGGTACCAGCGATTAAAAGTGGTTTTTGATGGTGCATCATCGCCAAAAGCTGAAACAAGTTGATTTAAACACTCTTGCCTCGCCAAAAATCATCGCACGAAAATGTTCACGGGATAATTCCATTTTTTGACTGAGATAAATTAATCAACACACTGTAAACAAAACAATTCGCCCTCAAATGACAAAACGTTCTGAGTGAAGTTATGCTAAAAAATGTCAAAGTTTCCCATGGAAGTTCCAGTTTGCATGTGGAAACACTAGTATTGTCAGGACCCGAAATACATATAGCAACCCTCTTATACAGCAAGAGTCACAAAGGATCTTCTTAACCTTTTTGGTAAAGCCTTTAGCCGTATTTTGACCACCCAGTACTTATGTAAAGTATTTTGAAGTCTTTAAAATAAAGTTATCAGAATTATCGCAATGTACAAGTTACAGTTTTATATGGCAAAAATTTAAAATTCCTGGCAGCATTCTCTACAAATCAGCTTTGCAAATTGCAATAATTACAATAGTCATCAATACCACAAACCTTTTATTAGCGATGGAATCTTGACATTGATGTTTTTTAAACATTTATGCAATTGCCATGTGTTCAGTATTAAAAAGACATGCAAAACTTGTGCTAAATTCAATATTACCTGCATGTTGTGGGTGTTGCTTTCAGTCCGAAAAAAACTTTTCACGTAATACCTTTTACGAAAAGCACTACTAATAATGCCAGACATGTTTCACACGATTCACAACGAAAAAAAAGAAACATCGCAGCGATTGCATTGAATCTGACTAAAATTTCCAGATTATATAAACATAAATTAAAAGCATGGCTCATTTCGTGCTATCGTGAATTGAAATGAAGTGTCGTTTTGAAACATTGCCACTCACTCACTCACTCGCAAGAAACCAAAAATGGCACACATAATAACAATAATAGAGAAATATGCTTTTTGAAGAGGATTAAAATTGTAAAATTGCTCTAATGATTTTCGATGAAGCCAACACTGGTGAAAGTAAGTTAAGAAGGAAACCCAGCAGATGTCAATAGTCCGCCCGCGTGCTATAGCGAGCAATAATCATTTTCGGTCTTCGTAGTTTGCCACTCTCCACAGAGATGCAAGACGTTGGTGCTTGGCCTCAACTGGTATAGAGATCGATCGCAACGCCACCAAATGTACAAGTTTCGTCTTCCACTCGTTTGTGTTTGGCCGAAAAAAAGAAGAAAAAAAACCGCAAACAATTTTGGCAAACAACTTACTTACCTACATAACTGAAATGAACAACAACGATACTTGAGCAAACCCGAAATCCCGGCTTCGAATATCTTCAATGCACTCTAATCTCAACTAAGTGTACAGCTGTATTTCGTACTTGTTTGGCTTGGTGCCTCCATTTGAGAGGAGTCGTGCTATGTGTTGTGTGTGATGCATCTTTGGATGCAACTGCCAGCCAAAGTGCAACAAATTGGTTGCATAAGGTTTGTTTACCACTTTTTTTTGGAGGGTTTGTTTTGGCATTTTTTTTCTTCTTCTTCTGTTGGATGACAGAGGATGTTGACTCTTGAACAAGGTTTCACGTAACTAAAACGAAAATCGCACAAGAGATTTCCAAGTTTCTGGCGAGTTCATTTATTTGCCTTAACACTTGTTGGCCGCCTTTTGACGATGATTTATATTTTTGTTTAAGGGTTTTTTGTTAATAGACTTTTTTGGCGACTATTTGTTATTGTCAGGAAGTCGTAAATTAAACTGGGCATATTTATTAACTGTATAACTTTTTAAGAAGTTAGATACGAACGATTGGAGTGTTAGTTAAGAATATAGGAATAAACGGGGAACTCCCCTTAAGTCAGAGCTCTTTAATCTTCTCGCTGGCTAAACGGTTCCTACTGCGTAAAGCTGTCTGCGGCTTCAACAGCTTATATTTGTTTTTGTGGAGAAGCTTAGAGATTTATCTCTTGCTCGTAAAGCAAGTTCTTCTTAAGTTCTTCAGGCTGAATGTTTTATCCCCTTCACAATAAATTGGCTATTGAAATTGGAGAATTAACAATTATCAAATTTATTGTACCTACACTAAAAAAAAGGTTTCTCAATTTGGTAAATCGTATACGCAGAAAAAAAGGATGGTAAGGGTAACAATATTCGAAGAGGATCATATCAACCATAGTCTGTTTCACTTACAACAATAGTTTGATCCTCACAACACGCAACCATGTTATGATGCCTACAACCATAGTATGATCACACACAATTATATATACAATGATCCCCAAAAAATATTTATTAGAACTGTGTTAAGTTGTCAACAATACTTATAATTAGAAGTGAATTATGAACATTCAAAAAAATAGGAGTAATTTATTTAACAGTGGAAAAAATCAGTTTAAAAAACGTTAGGGATTTTATTAAAAATATTTCAACTGAGCGAAGCCAAAGCAGTTTGTTTGAAAACTTTAAATTTCCATATAAAAAGTACTATTATTGCATTAGATCCGTGACAATACCATTGTAATAAAAAGCAAACTCAAATAAAAATAAATAAATAAATAAAGAAAAATTACAAATTGAACAGGGATTAACCGGCTCAAGACCTCTTGCTTCTATATTTAAATAGAAGACAAGTTTTTAACAAAATGGCAAAGGGGCATTGATTTTCGTGGCTACACACTGCTTTATCATGATTTCGGGTCCGTGACAACCCTCTTCAGAAAGCTTTGCTGCAATTGTTGAAAGCAAAACCGAACTCTATAAGGCCAGGATCTCCCTAAACGAATGAGCACTACTGTTGTAAACATTATTTTCCAAGTTTTTTCACACAATTGCCCACGAAAATACAACTCACTATTGCCACCTCTAAAGAGACTCCACATTGTTTACTCCTTATATTTTTTTATCTTCCATTTGTGAAAGTAATCTAATAGAGAGTCTAAAGAGCATCGTAGTGTAGTTACTATATTGTATCCAAATTCATGAGGGAAGAATAAGGAGGTATCATCCGCATGTGTTGCACATTACCACCCAAATAAATAAGGCATAGCCGAATTGTTAGATTTGACACCATGTTTCTAGTCATCATTTTATTTAAGAGAAACCCAAAAATTTTTTGTAAAACACTCGAAAAGTTTCATTGAAGACTACTTCACCATCATCCCAATCCAAGCAATGAAAGTGATTAAACCATAATCAGCGTGCACACTTAAGATCAAGCAGATTTGAATATAACGAGAATTGCTGCCAGTAAAGTTTTCCACCGAACAAAGTAAACACAATAAAAATCCCTCGTGGGAGTGTTTATGTATTGTTATGTGTCGTTGGTATATAACTTTTATTCTAACTAATTTATATGAAATATTGATGAGATATTGAAATTTAAGAATTTATTCATCCAATCAATGAACATTTTCATTAATATAATGTTGATGTATTGAAGAATCTATACTATTGATATAAAGTACATATTTTTGCAAATTAAACGAAAACTTCCAAATAATTCCAAATTTTAATAAGAAATTAGATATGCTTTAATTGACATTTAATAATGGACGGTTATTTAACTACAAACGTTTTTATACCCTACACCACACTGTGGTATATTTGACTTAGTGCTGATATTGGCAACACCTCAAAAAATGAACATAGACCCTATTTAAATTGGGCCAGAATCACTATCTGATTTTAATGAGCGATGTCCGTTCTTACGGTTGAAATCAAGGACTAATTTTATTGAAACTGGTTCCGATCAAACGAATCATCCTAGGATCCTAAAATTTTGCATGTTGATGGATAAGCTATTTGGGACTGTAAATAGGGCAACAGTTGTCCTTTAATAAAGATCCTTTTTATAATTTGTTTACTTAATCATAATTTTTTGTAGACGAAAAGTGGTTTGGGAAGTACGAATTACCCTAAAAAAGAGCATAGTTACTGGACCTTTTGGCTCATGTAGCCCAAAAAACGTCCCGCATGAACAAAACGAGCGATGAATAGTCAGTACGGACACATGGGTACGAGTTCTTAAATGAAACAACATTTTGTTACGAATAGAGTAATTTTAAAGTTTTGGCTGAGTATAGGGATGAACGCATGGTCCGCAAGGGTCCAATAAACGAACTTTTTTGCGCTTGTGTAGCGTAGGAAACTGTGGTGGGTATATAAGTTTCGGCTTTGCCGAACTTTACGCAGTTTTTACAAGTTTTTTTTTTAGATAGTGCCCACTATTTCTCGTTGTTAGACGTTTTTTCTTTTTTCGAAAACTTTGAAATTTATCCTCGCTTATTTACCAGAGCTTCTTAGTTCTTATTTAGCATCAATTCCAGTTTCCTTTGTCACGTGCTGTTTGTATTAGCTTTGTTTTCCACTTTAATCATGATTCTGGTCTTTTGTCATGTTTGCGGCAAGTTGCAACAACTACAAACAGCAAACGCTAAGAACAATTTAAACGTGACATTAATTCTTTTAAATAAATGTCTCATTAATATATACAAAAACCATTGATATTTAGTTTATATTCCAGGTATGCACAATCGTTTGAAATTGTGGGCCATTTGAGAAATGTTAAAAATAATAGTTACTACACAAATTGGCAAAAACTGTCAAAAAACCTTTCAAATAAATTGCTAAAGTAACGTCGAAAACTTATCTTCATACGCAGATAGAATATTTTCGGTTCAATTAAAAAAATCAAATATTCAAACAAAAAATTATTCAGGAATCTTGTAATAATACATTTCATATATTAACTAAACTATACGTACGTTCTTTATCATGCGCTAAACCAATTCACATATTTAAAAAAGAAGTTATAAGCCGAAAATAATTTGTGTCAGGCAATGCAAATATTTACATATTTACAAAAAAAATTGTATTCACATATGTATTGACAAAATAGATGTAAAATTTTTCAAAAGACTGTCGGAAAGACATTTACGAGTAGTAACAAGCAGCGGTGACTGCAGCTTCGGTGAGCTCCACTAAACTATCAGAAGACCACAAGCAGCGAATTTGCTGTAACAATGTTTAGCGGCTATACACTTAAGGACAGACAATTGCGCATTTAACGAGAACTGGCAGTAAAGTTTTCCACCAAAAACCAGAAATGTGTTTACTGTCAGCAAAAAATTCTTTTGAATTTTTCGGTAATAAAAACAAATAATTTGTAAACAATATTGTCCAATCTTAGTTACTAGGCAATTGAAATATCTTCCTCCGAATGCTAAGCGGAAAACGTAGACCAATGCCCTCTAAGGACAAAGGGTATCTCGTAAAAAGAACACTTTTGAGGATTTATGAACAATATTTTGTTGACGAACCACGGTTTTAATGGGGCCTGTCAGTTGAGACTTACTTAATACGTCAAAAACGGGAGACCTATTGTGGCCCAAAAATCGACACTAATGGTCTTAGAAAACTCTCACTAATCCAAAGTAATTTAAATTTGATTATCCGTACACTACACGTTGGTACAAGATATTATGACTTAGTGCTCATGTTTACAACACCTCAATGAAATGGAGACATACCATATGAGGGCTGCTACATATATTTCTGGTCTAATAATGAAAATACGAATATTTATCATCAAAAATGGTTTAATTGTTTTTCAAAGTATTCTCCAGCATGATTTATACACTTTTGCATGCGCTCAAACCAATTGTCGAAGCACTTTCCACACCGATTGAGACGACACCTCTAAAACATGGTTTGTGAACGCTTCAGCAGCATCTTCTGGCGACAATAATCGTTGACCACGCATTTTTTCTTCATGTGCGGGAATAAAAAGTAGCCTTCGGGTGACAAGTGCCAAGTCAGGGCTGTACGGCGGATGACCCATCAAGTCGATGTTTTAGCCGGTCAAAAAGGCGCTGGTTTGAGCCGAAGTGTGAGAGCTCGCATCGTCATGGTGCACAAGGATTCGTCTTTTCTAGTTCGTTTTTCGAATTTCTCCGAAGACTTCAGGCAAACAAATTGTGGTGTATCACTCAGAATTGATCGTCCAACGTTGCTCAAGCGGAGCAGTCGCCACATGACCAGTTTTGCCGAAGAAACAGGCGACCATTTGCTTCGAAGAGCTTTTCCACGAACAACTTTCGTTGGATTTGGCTCGTCTTCGAAGACAAACATGGTCGACTGCTTTCTTGTTTCGGGCTCATACGCATAGATCCATGACTCGTCCTGTGACGATCTTATCAACGTCTTTTAAAGCACCGCAATCGTATTTTTTCACAATATCTTTTTACCAATCGACACGAGCCTTTTTTTTTTGAGCGATTGTCAAATTGTGCGGGATCCAACGAAAACAAACCTTTTAACGGCCAGGTGTTCGTGCAATATCGAATGTATGCTGGCAGAAGAAATGTCCAAGGGTGCCTCTATCTCACGGTATGGCACATGTCGATCTTGCATTATCAGTTCACGCACGGCATCAATGTTCTCTGGCACAATGGCTAAACTATCGCACGAAAATGTTCACGAGATAATTCCATTTTTTGCCAAATTGATTTTTTAAAGTCCCTGTAAACAACACAAATGATGGTCGTACGTCAAAACGTTCTGAGTACGTTTATGCTAAAAAATGCCAACTTTAAATAGAAAATATCACTATTTAACAAGAGATATTTTCTATTTAATGTTCGGTTATTGCACTTTATCAGCAACAAACCCTATGAAATGTGGTACACACAGCAAACGTATTCTTTGACACAGCCGAAAGATTGTCATAAAGTGTGCGACAATTTTGTCAGCATTGCAACTAAATGTTCTTTCGTGCACTCTAATTTTTGGTACATGGAAAATCAAATAAATTTATAAGCTTTGGTTTTCCTATACACAGAGAAGAAATTAGTTGAAAATCGACTGGAACTACTAAAATTCCGTTGCAAAATAGAACTCAGTTGCAATCACCAAATTTATTATCGTAATGGTTCGAAATACCACAAGGTGAAAAATATAATTGTCGTATTGTAGACGCAACGAATTGACCGGTCATACCAATGAAACGCATAAATTGTATTTAGTTGCCATAAGTGGTGGTTGTGGCAACCAATAGTTTTGACAACATTTTGTTATTGTAACCGAATTTTGGTGATGCTATCTAAACTTTCTTTATAACCTAAAACGAAAATAAACCCATTACTACCTCTATAAGCAAATCTTTTAATTAAATTGTTTCAGTAAAAATTTTCCACCAACTTCAAGTTTTGTTTTACTTAGTAGGGACATAAATACTGTTACAACATTGAACACACCCATTTCAATAGTAGAACTGAACATACCCCGTTAATGTCATATGGGTTTTGAAAGCTAACCTCAATAGCATTAGTCTGTAACGGGATTTTAAAATTGTTTCAACTTTCATCATGGAGTGGTCAGATAATGGGAACCGTATCGCTGTAATAGCCCTTTTCAAGTTGAAATGAAAAAGCGATATTTTTAAAACGCTCTGGCCACTTGGGATTAGCCGCATGTTCGTCTACCGATGCATAGAACTGTTTAAGGAGACTGGAGATGAAAAAGACAAGAATTCACAGAAATCCGCTCCGAAAACAGAAAATCATGGCCCGTGAGATGAATATCACGCAAAAGTCCATGAGTCGAATCATTAAAAAGGACTTGGGACTTGGGGCTTTCAAACGACGTACCGGACATTTATTGACTGCAGCTTTAAAAAAATAGGATTGAAAAATGCAAACGTCTTTTGGTGAAGCACGCTGATAACTCGCACAGAAAAATTTTGTTCACCGATGAAAAATTTTTACCGTTCAGGAAAAATCTAACAAGCAAAATGATAGAGTGTTTGCGCGGTCATCTAAGGAAGCATCTAAGGTGATTCCAAGGGTGGAAAAGGGTCATCACCCAGCTTCAGTCATGGTTTGGTGGGGTGTCTCTTACGATGGGGTCACTGACCTGCATTTCTGCGAACAAGGAGTCAAAACATCGGCCAAAGTTTACCAAGAAACCGTTATGGAAAATGTTGTGAAGCTTCTTAAAATTCCCTGTTCCAAAACCAGCAATGGACTTTCCAGCAGGATTCTGCGCCGGCCCATAAGGCTAAAACGCCCCAGGCCTGGCTTCGAAACAATTTACCAGCGTTCATTTCCTCTGAAGAATGACCCTCAGGCAGTCCAGATTTGAACCCATTGGATTACAAATTGTGGACGGTTTTAGAGGACAAGGTTTGTCACAAAAGATACCCCAACATTGGATCTCTTAAGTCTGTTGTCGTTCAAGCTGTGGCCAATATTCGAATGGACGAGGTTCGTGCAGCTATTGATTGGCCAGTGCGACTTAAGGCGTGTGTAAAGGCAAAAGGCGGACATTTCGAATAAGTAGATTCTTTTTGGATACAATATACATCAATAAATATATTAAAAATATTTGGTCCAAAAACATTCAGTACTTTTTTTATTTTACAGCATGAAACGTGTGTAACAGTATTTATGTCCCTGCTAAGTATTAGGAAAAAAAAATGTTGTCTCTACTGAAAAAACTATTAGTTGCCATAACAGGCGGTCCTAACAACCAATAATTCCGATACAATTTCATTAGTATAATAATAATAATACTTAAATAATATCTGTAGTTTTTACAATATATCAATCAATATTTCAGTTACAATTACTGAACGTTACAGAGCACAAACTAACATTCGGTTGTACCGATGGAATACTCGAGGTGCGTGCAGCCTTAATCATTCGTTTGGCAAAAAAGCTCGGCTGTCGCAACGAATCTCTTGTCTGTGTGTAAAGACAAATTGACGATTTTTTTAATAAAATCAAGACACGAGTATTGGTCTTTATTGGTATTCGGTTCGTCTGATAGTTGGAGGAAATTGTTTATATATTTTAATATTTGGTAAACAAAATTTGTGCAAAACTCTTAGTTGCCATAACAGGCAGTCCTAACAACCAATAATTTGCATACGATTTCGTTAGTATTTTCGAATATTTTGTCGTCTACATTAAAATTTTAATGCAAACCGAATTTTCACCATTATAATAACTATTTGGTGATTGCAACAAATCGCCTTTTCGTCGAACGCAATTTATGCATTTACGACCGATTTCCAACCGAAGTGATTGGTAAAACGGTAGTTTGATTCTCTCAATAATATTGGTCTTGCACCTATTTTAATTATTCCCGGTCCACTGCTATATAAGTGATCCTGATTACCACATTATCCTGAGCAAGCGGGCCGCGCTTAGCACATGTCTGTTCTTTACCTATAGCAAATAAATACAGATAACCACTTTTTGAAAAGCAAACAAATTATGCTATCGTTAACTGAATAAAGATACAAAAAAGATAATTGTCCTTGACAATTACGATCGCTTTAAAGCCAATTCTCATTTATTTTCTTTTAGTTTAGTCCCTGAACAGAAATATTCTTTTTATTTGATTGGTAAAATCATTACAATTATGGCGATGATACCAACATCCTACGCAATAAATTCCGCAAAAATATGTTTGCAATTACATTTTGCATTAGAACGACGAGAGACTACCCAAAAAGGATTCGAATTATGCATTTTAAAATTCATTACAAATTAAACAAGTCCATTTAATTTATCGACGCTGATACAAATATCTGTCACTTTGTCGTTTGTAGAATACGATCAGTAAATGATGTCAGCGAATACTAGTATTTTCATTTCTTGCTTTTGTTCATAATTCCATAAGCCTCCCCAGCGAATTGTTCGCGTTGCATAATTCATGCCAATTTTCCTATTAAGACCGTTTAATATTGAAAACTCCATTGCTTTAAGGAGTTGAACAAAATATTTTAATTACAGCCAAATTACATCGTTGAACGCGTGAGTTATTCGCTGGGGCTTTTAACCAGAATTTGTGCACAACTTTCAAAAAGTCAAAAACAATTTTCGTTATTACAATTAAATTTGAAATTGTGGCTTGTAGGCTGAAAGGCTGAAACAGCACACAACAGAATTGCCAAATGTGGGCTGAACCTATGAGAAACCTCTTGTAGAAGGTGTTTTTTTCTTCTTCTTTTAAATTAAGTTGATAGTTATTGAAAAGTCTATAAAGACCAACATGTACTCGATTTAGAAGTAATAAATTTAAAACCGATTAGCAGAGTAATGAGAGCTGTATTGATACTTACGTTCTAGACAATTGTATGGAAACGTCCAAAAGCAACTCGCCAACTGTGGCGATATCTTCAGCCTTCCAATCACCTTTGGGTTGCGATACATCTGTGAAATATAAAATATGCATGTGTATTTACTATGAAAGTAGTATTAAAGTAGTCATAGTGATAATAAGTATATAGGGTAATCCATCTAGAAATATTTTTTTAGAACAAAAAAAAAATATATAATATATAATAAAATTTGAAAGGACATTTTATGGCATTTATTTTTTGAAAATAATTACCCTCAAATGTTGGCAACTGTATTATGGAAATGAGCGTTCGGTGAGAAACGGGAAAATCCGCTGTTTTCGACTAAAATGTTGTTCAGTGATAAGGCCCATTTCTGGCTCAACGGCAAAGTCAATAACAAAATTGCCGCATTTAGGCTGAAGAACAACAAGAAGAGGTTTAAGAGGTGCCATTATATCCAGAGATAACCACGGTTTGGTGAGGTTTTTAAGCTGGTGGAAGTATAGGTGCATATTTTTTCCAAAATTAAGATGGTCGGAACGTAGTGTGAATGGTGGTCGCTATCGCGCCATGACATCGGACTTTTCACTACCTGAAATTGAAGCCCGCAATATTGACGACACTTAATTTTAACAGGACGGTGCTAATTGCCTTAAAGCTGCTCAAACAATGGATCTATTGAGAGGTCATTTTGAAAAGCAAATAATTTCACGTTTTGGACAGGTAAGTTTGGCACCTAGAACGAGTGATATAACACCTATAGACATTTTGCTTTGGGTTTACGTAAAGTCCAAAGTCTATGCTGACAAACCAGCTACGATTCAGGTTGTGGGCCAACATTACGCGAGTCATTAAAGCCATACCGGTCGAAATGCTCGAACGAGTCATCCGAAATTGGACCCTCAGAATGGAAACCCTGAGGCGTAGTTGCAGCCAACATTTGAAGGAAATTATATTTAAAAAATTAATGCCATAAAATGTCCTTTCAAATTACCAATAAAGATTCCACACTTGATTTAAATTTTTATATTTTTTTTGTTCTAAAAAAATACCTCTAGATGGACCACCCTATATTTCGTTGAATTAGTAGGGGAATTTTATATCCTCAAATCACACACATATACAGGCCTGTCACAGAAATCGATCGGAATGATTTTAATTTCGTACTTACCATTCCGTTCGGTTTTGTTTTACCTTCTTTAGATTCCGATCGATTTTGGTAATTCCGAAAATTTTAAAAACCCTGGTTGTTCTAATTTGCTATGGCAACTCCATGCATATGAGAAAACAAAAACCATATGTTTTAAGTAAACAATATGAACAAACGGAGTTAAGAAATTTTTTTTGCAAAAATTGTTTAACAATAGTTCCTTTACTTTATAATGGGCTTCCAAAATATTGCACAGCCTATCTTATTTTTCATTTTGTTTTTGCATTTCATTTGTTGTCGACACGTTGCTCTTCCAGCAACTTAGCAATATTCCCCACACGCAGAGAAAAAACATGGTTACTACATGGTCACGGCAATAATAATATGTTTTCCGCAATAAAAGTATGTTTGTCGCAACCATAGCATTGTTAACTGAAATTATTTTTGACAATAGTATAATTGCTGCAATATTAATATTGTTGAAATGTAACAAAAGTATTATTGCCAAATTTAAAAATGAAAATATGGTTATAGCAACAATATTAATATGGTTGGAGCGACAAAAGTATTGTGTTTTGCGTTTTATGTTAACAATAGTATGATTACGGCATTCATACTGTATGATTTTAATTTTTCTTCATTTAAATATGCTTTTAAGAACAAATTGGTACGGATCTAATGCAATAATAGTACTTTTTTATCGAAATCAAAATTTGTTAAACAAGCTGCTTTGGCTTTGTTTAATTGAAATTTTTTAAATAATAACGCTTACGCGTATTTAAACTATTTTTTCTACTGTGAAATAAATCACTCCTATTATTTTGAATTTAATGTATTTTTGAATAATTTTCTTAATTAAAATCTATTTGTGACAACTTAAACCAATTCTAATAAATATTATTGGGGATCAAATCTATTGTCGACAACTTTAACAAATTCTAATAAATTATATTGGGGATCATAGCATAATTGTGTGTGATAATACTATGATTGTAGGGATCATAACATGGTTGCGTGTAAATCATACTATGGTTGTGAGGATCATACTATGGTTGAATATGAAACATACTATGGTTGTGAGGATCATACTATGGTTGTGAAGATCATAGTATGGTTGAGTGTGAATAATACTATGGTTGGGGGGATCATAGTATGGTTATGTGTGAATCATACTATTGTTGTGAGGATCATGGTATGGTTGTATTTGAATCATACTATTGTTGTGAGGATCAAAATATTATTGTGCCACAACTATATACCCAACAATAGTATTATCCTCTTCGAATATTGTCACCACAACCATACTTTTTTTCTGCGTGCAAGTGTTTATTTTTTCTACTAAAAGGCTGCTCAATTATGGGTTGGATACATGTGAAGTACGTGGAGCTTAGGAGTAGCAGATGGTGTGCGGGAAATACGCCTTTTTGAAGGTCAACTTATTACAGTTCGCTTTCTTGCCAAATCATTTTCTTTTTCCCTAGCACTGTTAGATGTTGAGAGAGTAAAATCAAGATCTTCGTCGTTTTCTTTGTCAGATTCACAAATGCACTCGAGTGATCAGATTTTGGCGCCAGAAACGCCATCTACACTTCTCTGCATTCCGGAGACTCTAAAAACCTCAGACAATACATATTTGTAATATGGGCCACCACCTTTTTTACAATTTTCGTTTTTGTTGTGGCACAATTTCTTGTTCAGGTATGTTTTCCAGTTCGTCCAGGTTTTCTTCCATCCATGACAATCTTTGCGTGGTTATCCAGAAGAATTCAATTTTTCTGTTAATTCTATCCAAAGCGCTTCTACAACCACACGATCTCCCTTCACGAATCCTCTGGCTATCCATGAACTCGACAAAAATTTTATCTTGAGCACCGTTTCTACACGCAGAAAAAAAGTATGGTTGGGGTAACAATATTCGAAGAGCATCATACTATTGTTGGTTATATGGTTGTGGCACAACAATATTATGATCATCACAACAATAGTATACTATGATCCCCATAACAATATTATGGTCCTCACAGCAGTAGAATTATTCACACACAACCATACTATGATCCCCACAACCATATTATTATTCACATTCAACCATACTATGATCCCCACAACCATATTATTATTCACATTCAACCATACTATGATCCCCACAACCATATTATGATCCTCATAACCATAGTATATTTAACGTACAACCATATTATGATCCTTACAACCATAGTATGACTAACACACACTCATACTATGATCCCCAAAATTTTTGGTAAGATTGGGTTAAGGTGTTATTTAACAATAGAGAATTTTATAAAGTATGTAATGTAATAACAGGAGTGATTTATTAAACAGGAAAAAAAATATTTATTAAAAAAATGTCAGTTATACTAATTCGTAGTTTGTTTCGAAAAAAAATAATTATTTTTACTATTATTAGATTCGTAAAAATAACATTGTCAAATTAAAAAAAATTACAATTTTGCCGGTATGATTGAAGTTATCATATTATTGTTAACATAAAACACATGAAAACAATACTTTTGTTCCACCGACCTTATTTATATTGTTGCTACAACCATATTTTCATTTTTAAATTTGGCAACAATACTATTGTTACATTTCAACAATATTAATTTTGCCGCAATCATACTATTGTCAAAATGAAATTCAAAAAACTATACTATGGTTGCGACGACCATACTTTTATTGCAGAGAACATACTATTGTTGCCGTGACCATATAGCAACCATATATTTTCTCTGCGTGTATGCTTTCCCCTAAAATATCTATTTGTAAATGAAGATATTGGGAACAAACTTATAAAATGCTCACATTTCTTATTTGTTTTATTTTCGTTAGCCAGAATATTACCCGCCACAACAAAAGACGATCACAGACAATACAATACTTTTTAAAATATAAAAGATTTATTAAAATAAATGTTAACTAAGCAAAAATTTAACGTAATTAAAGATTACAATAATCTTTATTCAGAAAAAGTACTTTTATCAAAGTTTTTGTGTTTATGGAACAAAAATATCAATTAATCAAAAGTGGTTTCATTCCGACCAAATCTTTCGGAATTAGTTTTCTGGAGAAGCAAAATACGGAATTGAAACCACTTTCGATCGGAATTGTGTTCTGTGACATGCCTGATAAACTAAAAGAACATGCCAGCATCATGAATGCAAGTAAGCACATTAAATTACAACGATTGTCCGGCTGAAGCATGTCGATCGAATAAAAAGAAACGCTTTGGACCTAATGGTGTTAAATGACAACTACCACGAAAAGCAGGGTTCATCGTGACTCTGGTGGAGAGGCCAAGTGGAGGAGGATGCGAGAATCCTTGGCATTGAAGACTGCGAGCTGCTAGCCTAAGGTTGCAGAGTTAATAAACAATTAATCGATCAGGCCAGGACCAGCAAGAACATTTGGAGCCAGCTTAATTAAGTAAGATAAATTCTTCACCTATGAAGATTCCAGCTAAGCACGTCTTCAAATGATGTATACAAAGTATGATCTCATACTTTCATGATCTCATTATAAGATGGGCACAAGTGGCTTTCCTTGATATTTCAAAAACAGCACACACTTCCCACAACCACTTCCCTGAGAACGAGATTTTGGTACGCACAGCATTTGTTGGGAGGGTCAACAAATCTTGCACACGCATAAATATTAAAATTATAGCTTTCACTGGAAACACAAACGAATCATGACTGAATAAACGTTGAACTTTTTGCCAAGCAATTAACCCACATACAGAGTAAAGTATCAATAAATTTTAGAATCACCTTGAACCAGTTTTGAACTGAATGTAAACCAAATTCGAGAAAATTCCAAGAATTTGCATGTCTTAAAGGCTCATTGAAAAATTCTTGATGTAATTTAGTTGTTATTTATTATGTCATAAATTACGCTATGCAAATTCAAAACGAAATTGACACAACGACCGGGATCTGTTTATAATCGTTGCGTAAAGCTTAGCCTAATTTTATGTGTCATTCTGATATTGTTACATTCAGGTGGTGGTGGTAGAACTAAGTATGCCAACACTCCATATTTGTACACACCCAACAGTAGGATGGTCTGTCTACTACAGGAGGGAGCGCGGTAATTTGCTTATTTGGGAATGAAATAAAAAAATAATGAGCCTTAGATATTGCTAACTAGGTCTTCCAAGGTGTTGGGACGGTTGATATACACCTTCGGCTGAAAAAATCCTGTATCAGAGTCAAGTACCGTTCGGAGTTCACAGTGACGGCCTCAGCTGTTCTCAATAAAGTTACCTAATTAACAATTGGTTGCCGTCCAGGAAGGAACACGTCCGCGGGGGGAATAGCGAATCGTAAACGAAAAGCACGCTGCACTGCAATGATTGAGTGTGCATTTGAAAAATACGCTTCAACACAAAATGACCTCTCCTCACGTGTGCAATGCATGATGGCAACAGAAAGGCAAGCGAATACAAATCTCCTATCAGCCACTATAAGCCACGCACACTCTCCACACTCTTCGACCAACAGTGCCGCCACAGCCTGCTGTGCAAAAAAGCAAATTTCCGCGCTCCACCCTTACATTTACACAGAATTATAAATCCGGTCGGATACATGAACCCGTAGGGGCAAACACAAGGGCTGTTATGATTGAAACAAGTGACCATTAGAAATTGAGCAAATATATTTATGGATTTAGCTTTTTTCCTCCAACATAGCATACATGGAGAGGCAATAGTAACTTTGTCATTCCGTTTGCAATAACTCGAAATACTTGCCGGAAACCCAATAAAATTGTCATATTCTGCATCGTAAAATTCTAAGATGATCTAGCTATGTCCGTCTAGCTATCTACATTTTAATGTAGTACGAAAAAAGTGACTGACAGGCAGCTTCTGTAGAAATGAACCTTTGCGCCTACTTTTGGTGTTTACATGGGGCATGCCCGGCCCATTCTAGTACCTTCCACTCATACGATATTTTACAAGACTTTAATAAAATCGGTACGCTTTAGGCAATGGAGGACGGATAATTTAAAATTCGTCTATGGGTGAGGGTATATGTAAATCGGAGCAACCCACTAAAACTTCCTTAATTGTTATATATATTAAGCTTGACGTATCGTCTACTCAGAATAGGTTTGTTCCACATGCCTTTCTTATGAGTAGTTTTAGGAATGGGGTTGATTTCATTGTTTTGTTGTGTGAAGAAAACTTGAAAAGTAAGATTTACAACAGTAGTTCTCATTCGTTTGGTGAGAGCCTGGTCTTAAAGAGTTCGGTTTTTCTTTCAAAAAAGCTTTCTGAAGATGGTTATCTCGGACATAAAACCGCGATAAAAGCAGTGTGCAGCCAGAAAATCAATGCCACGTTGCCATTTTGTTGAAAACAAAATGACAAGGTTGAAGAATGTTACAATCTCAGTAAAACTCTTTAAAACTTGTGTTATGGAAATAAGTTAAATTTTATGATTTAATTTAAAAGAATCTGCGTCTTTGCTTCCTATTTTAATATAGAAGCAAGAGGTCTTGAGCCGGTTAATCCCTATTTAATCATTGTTTTTTTAAATTTGTACCTTGGTGTTTAGAGCAATCACTTGAAATATAAGTAATCCAATTCCAAAACTAAATTCGATTTCTACAAAATCTTCTAATTTATTGTAAGTTTGGGAAAATTTGCTTCAGTCTGCAATTTAGTATTTAAAAAATATCTTTTGCCCAAACTTTGAAAACGAATGAATGCTAAATAGGGCGTTTAAAAACCGGGGTTTTCAGAATACCGGCAATTTAGGATTTTTCCCAAACAATTTTTTTAAAAGCCGATAGTTGGGGTTTTTAAATAGTAACAAACCGGCATTAAGCGAGAAATAATTTCCTAATCAAAATTGAAGTAATTGTGCCCTCAAACCTTGAAGGTCATATTTGACTTTATCTGAAAATTGCTTTGTAAATTTGTACCCGTATCTCAAGGTTTAAATGGGTCTGACTTTCGGACATAGAGTTCGTCAAACGAATTTAGCCACACTGTTTTTATTTTAACATCGTGGGAATATTTTAATGTATTTTAAAGTCATACATCTATGAATATTGAAAGCCATTTTTGGACACTAGACAGTTTGTTCGAGGACTATATCAAAAAATAAGCCTATATGACAAGATTGTTTGTGAACCGTTATATACTATACAAAATCGGATTTATTTCGGTTTTAGTATTGATTGAAATCGGAATAAACATCGGGAGAGATTTTTGCACTGGCGCTATGTCAATACGATCCATTTTTATCTAAGCTGATACTGATCGAACTGTGCAAAATTTCGCCAATATTGGATGCACACTGAGGTTTCTAGAGTTAAATACATAAAATCGGTTGAACATATGTGTAGGATCGTGTTTTTGACTGGCTTGTCGGTTTTTAATTTCTGGTTTGGATATTATTGCTAACCTTTGCAGATTTCTCCTTAACAGAAACTCATGCAAACACGTTTAAAAATGTTGGTGCAAATTATTCAATCGAATTAGAAATGAATCCAAAAACGATTCAGAAGGCAGTGGCTGTGAAAAAGCTTCACACAACAAGAGGTCCTAACGGCAAATTGGTATCCGTTTCATGAGGTTGATTCAACCAACAAGAGGTTTTATCGGCGTATTTGAGCTTTGTGGCATATTTCAGCTCTTGTACAAGAGATGGGTTTTTAGTCAGAATAAAATAAGCTATAAAAAATATATTAAATCAATACTTTGCTCTATTACTGCATTTAAAGAAAGTCTTGGAACTATCTTTGTTGATTTTAATATTTACTTATTCTTATCTCGTGCTCTTGAAACCGATTCCAATGTGCCGCGAAGACCTCTTGTTGTGTGATTCTTTTTTTCTGCCAACAACTTAAGTTATAAATGGTATTGCTTTAGGGTTTACGAACTTCAAAAGTATTTTAATTTTCCTAAATATGAATCGATTTTTCGATAGCTTTTGGCATGAGGAAAAAAATTTCCACTACAAATCGAGGCGCCCAAATTTCATTTATTTTTTATTTTTTCAAAACTTTTTTGTTGGGCCCACCCCGTTATACATATTAAATTTCAATTGTCTGATGTTAGTTTTACACTCTAACTGGTTTTTAAATAAACACCACTTACGTATTCTCTTGCGGGCATCTAAATAGGCGGCATTTACAGCGTCATACGAAATACAAGTAGATTCACCCGTGTACGGAGTTCTGCAAGAAAAAATGAAAAAAATCGTTATTAAATTATCGTTCCATTACAAGTAATTTCTATAAATTGATTTTATGTTATCACATGTGGCCAGGCATTTCCCACCCCCATCGCCATCTCCCGCCCCCCACTGTCTAAAGCAGCCATGGTTTCTAAGGACACCCCGCATATGCTTGCTTCCTTTCACTTTCCTTACAATCAATTTTCGCCTGAGTGCATAACCATCAGATAAACGCATTGCTAACAATTGAAAGGATTTGAAAGCTGCTAACCACCATAAAATGCGTTAAGTTGGCAAAAGCCACGGTCTCCAGCCAGCGTTAGTCTCGTTTTATCCTCTCCAGTGATTGGTTGTAGCTGTCGGCATAAAGTAAAGTAAACTACGATGGAGTGTAATCGCCACGAATTAAAAGAACTTTTGGAAAAATGTAAAACACAAAATATTAAACTGACGAAAGTGAAAACTGTCAGAGAGTTTTTGAGCAGCCGCAAGACCTCAATGGGCCAGAAGGAAAAGTGGTTCAAGATTCTGCTTGTTTCGTGTATGCTAACATATGGTGTGAACTATTATTTTAGTGAACTGCGGTCGACGGTAAGAAATACGGAATAACATTTTTTCTTAGCAAAAAAATTAAAACTTAGACGATGCCTAAAGGCAATCATAGTAAATCTTATGTACAGAGAACTGATTCGTCGCCGCAACCGAAAATGTTTTTAACAAGCGAACAATTTTAGCTGTATGTACTGTTCAACTTGCAACTAATAAGGCCGCATTTTTAAACCCAGTTGAGGAAATATAGAGACTTCTCTAAAAAACGGTACATGCAGTATTCAATAGTCATTTAATTACTTCTTCTAGTAGCAGGCATATCTAAAGAGTAGCCTTAGCTAAAAGCTGGCGTTCTAAGAAGATCGGCAAGTCACTTTCCAATTTTTTAAGTAGGGCTGTTTGTTTGCAGGCCCATCAAGAAAAGGCAGCAGCATTTTGCAGGCCTAATAGAGGGCATGCTAAGAGAAGGAAGATGTACAGACAAAGCCTTCCCATGACACCATATGCCAATTTTTAAAAAAAGGTTGAACTTTAAGTGAGGGCCTCCAGACTGTCCTTGTAGGTAAGCTACATCACAGGCAGAATCTGCGGAAATCACGGTAGCGGTAAAACGATTTAAGCTGGGACCTTGAAATGCACAACGTACAGTAGTTGGCAAACAAAATATTTTCGAAATATGCCACTAGTTTCTGAATTGTTTCTCGTCGAGCTATGAAAGTTCCCATCAGTATAGATACAGTGCATTTAAGTTTGCAGGAGCGTTGCGAGACTTGTAGCCATAATAGGTGTCGTGTAACACCGCTTCAAAGTTGTCAACTTTGGATGTAAAACTACTGATAATGTCCGAAATCATAATTTTTATTCGATTTGGAGGAAAAATATATCTTTTTAGAAAGCTAGTCACTATTTACGGAAAATGTGTCCACAATGTGTCTCGTATAATTTAAGAGTTTGGCGCAATTAAAATTTGTGTACCCTCCCCAGAAAAGTGGATGGTGTACTGAATTTTTCAGTCCGTTTGAAACACCACAAAATATTGATTTGTGACCCTTTTAACCATATATATACGAGGGCGGGCGGTTCGGAAAGTTCTTAGCCTATCAATGAAAGAGAATAGTTAGTTTTTCAAAAATATTTTTATTTTTCAATATAATCTCCTGAAACTTCAATACACTTAGTCCAACGCTTATCTAGCAATTCTATCCCTTGATTAAAATAGTTTTTCTCAAGGTCTTCAAAATGGTGGTTTACAACTGTAATTGCATCTTCATTTTTTTAGATTTGGGAACAGGTAAAAGTCACTGGGAGCTAAATCAGGAGAATAAGGTGGGTGGTCAGGAAATCGTACATTAATTCGTTGATTTTAGCCATTGTTAAAACCCTCTTGTGCGCTGGTGCGTTGTCTTGATGAAAAATTATTTTTTTGTGTTATAAGCCAGGACGTTTTTCTCGAATTTGTACCTTTAATTGATCTAAAAGGTTGCAATAGTACTCTGAATTTATTGTTTTACCCTTTTGCAGATAGTCAATCAATAAAATACCTTTGAAGTCCCAAAAAACGGTTGCCATAACCTTACCAGCCGATTGAATTGTTTTTGCCTTCTTTGGGGCACTTCCTCCAGCTTCAGTCCATTGTTTGGATTGTTCTTTTGTCTCTGGAGTATAGTGGTGGATCCATGTCTCATCAACAGTTATGAAACGACGCTTAAAATCCATTTTATTTCGCTGAAAACGATCCAAACATGCTTGAGAAATGTTCATTCTTATGCGTTTTTGGTCGACTGTTAACAAGTCCGGCACCCATCTTGCAGAAAGCTTTTTCATCTGTAGTTCTTCATGCAAAATTAAATGGACTCGATCATTTGAGATGCCCATGATATTAGCTATTTCACGCACTTTTATTCGTCGATCATTTAATACCATATCATGCACTTTGGCTACAATTTCTGTTGTTGTTGGTGTTTTTGGACGTCCACTACGTGGTTCATCTTCAACGCTTGTACGACCACGTTTCAGCAACCCAATTGTTTACTGTTGCAGATGAAGGACCACTTTTACGTAACACATTCACCATATCATTATGAATTTCTTGTCCCGATAAACCTTTTTTATGTAAATATTTAATGACACCACGCATTTCTAATTTTTCCATTGTAAAAAAATCGCGGATGCGTCTTTTGTGAACACCTTTTTCTATATGAAGGAGTTGCCAGATCGAATTTAACATGTGTTCATGGCAGAGATGGAAGTTTCCAAAACACTTAACATTTTTCTGTTTATACTGCGCTTTTTGTGCTAGGCTAAGAAGTTTCCGAACCGCCCTCGTAGTATTGATCGTCGTAAAATTCTAAGACGATCTAGCTATGTCCTAGATGTTGAAAGCACAGTTGCGGTCATACGAATCAACCTGTTTGGGATTATAAATGGGCGAAATCGGCACAAGAGAGAAAAAGTTTTCCTTTTGAGGGACTGAAGGTACCTCGGTAAAAAATACACTTTTAAAGTACTTTATTTCCTTAATTTTTTTATGGACGGGCAATCGTTAGAATGGGTACTAGTACTTGAGGCGCACAAAGTACCTGAAAAAAGTCATAATTCCAGGACTTTTTAGCTTATGTTGCCCAAAAAACGTCCCGCATGTTTAAAACGGAAAATAAGAGTAAATATGGACATCTGGTACTCAAATTTAAGCCGATTTTTCTTTAAATCGAAATTTAGATTAATTTTGAGATTTACGCTGAGATTAGGGACGGAAGCATGGGCCGGATGGACCCAAAAAGAACCTTTATTTTTTTGCGTTTTATTTGCGCAGTGAGTATGGCTGGTACAATAGTTTCAACCTGGCCCAATTTACGACGTTTTTACTTGTTTTGTTTTAAATTTTTCCCGATCTTTAATTAGTCACACAAACTGACAAATATTTCTACGGTCGTTCTGCTACTTTCGATCTAGTAGCCTCAAAAGTTTTATTTTGATCAAATGGAATGCAAAAGCATCAGGCAATAGCCAAAGAGTTGATCGTAGCTTTACAAATTTTATTTATCCATTTTCTTATGCGAGTGAAAGAGATTTCGCGACTATGGAAATAAGTCAAACACATAAATCGCTTTGGTCTAAGATATCGTTTGAACCTAATATTGAGCAAATACTTTTACGAATATTCTCTTTTATCCTGCATAGAAACTGTTCTCCAAAAATGTTCAGGTGTACCAAGGCAAAGCAAATTACCATTAATTAAGAAAATCAAAGGATCTACGAAAACAATAATACAAAAACTTACTACTCCTGCATATGTGACAGCGCATAGAGAAAGGGACCTAAGGGTAAAAAAAAAATCAATTTTAATTTTTTTTTCTTTTTTTGATGTGGACAACATATGAGCATCGAATGAGACCGATCCCATGCCCAAAAAGTGTTCCCTCCCAAAGATATGCGCGTTTTATGAAAGTGAAGTCGACGATTCTAAGCGCAAATAGAAAGGGACCAAATCTTTAAAATGGCTCTCCTGAACAATACTGGTTTTTAACCGTAGGTCCCTTTCTATTTTGCGCGTCACATATGTAAATTTGTGATAAAATTTCATTTCATGTGCGTACCCATATGTCCGTGTAGAAAGGTAAACTTAGTTTTCGGCTTCTAGGAGCCACAAATTTAGTTAGATTTAAAAATGAGGGCATATTTGGTGGGTTATTTTAAGTTATTTTGGTATATATTTTAGTTTTTATTATGAAAATAACAATGATACCATTTGCTAACTAATAAACAAACAAAAATGTTAAATTTGTCATTTTAAAAAACATGAAATTTGTTTTCAAGAAATTATATTCTTTTCAAAAATTTAGATTTTTTTTCTCAAAAATTTAGTTTTTTTTAAAACTTAATTTTTTTAAAAAAAAGGCTGAAAGGGACTTTCTTAAGGGACTATTATTTGTACCCATATTTATGCCAAAGCGTTTGCAAAAGGACCAAAAAGCTACGCTTGAAATATCGCTTTTTCGTCTTTGGTGATTCCTACTGAAGTTAAAGGGGCAACATGTTTGTAGAACATAAAAATACTCAAAACTCTCATTAAAGAACAGTTTTTTCACTTTTATTGAAAAAAGGACGAAAAAAACCGTCAAACTTAGCGCGGTAGGATGCAAAATGTTCTGCGGAAATAATGTCAATATCGAACGCTTTCAATTAAGACATCTTACCACGAAAAATTGACAGAATATTTACTATTTGTTAAGTAATTACATACGATATTGTATTGCAAAATAAATACTTCCTTGACCCATAAAAAATGCGTCGGAGCTACCAGGACCCTGTCCTTTTGGAAACTGGCTTTACTCATTTTTGTCATTCATTTCTTGAAGGAATAATCCAGCCCTAAAAGAAGTGCTGCGCAGTGTTATAAATAACATTCATTGTAAGTCCTACTTTCTGCTTATATTTCATGCTATTTGTAAAGAGATTACCTGGTAATGTACATGGTAATTAGTTGTACTATTCATGTTTTTGTGAAAAACAAAGCAAAAACATTGACTCTCAAACATAGAAATTATCTAGTTGGGTTTTTTTTAAAGGACCCCTATTTTATTCGAAAGTTGTTCTCATTTCTCACTAAATCTTAAATAACTCAGTCAAATTGAATCGGATTGTAAAGTTTTGTTAAAACCCAATTAAATTTGGCAGCTCAAAGTAATTTTTTGTTGACCAGTATATAATTATTTGTATTATAACAAAAATCTCAATATAACTCGTGTCCTTTTACTTTCAGCGCTGTTCTTTTGAAATGCCCCGTTTGCTGCGCTATGCCTTTCGACCTCCGGAAAATTGTAATTTCTGCGAAAACGTTGATAAAATCGAAAGAGTTTCCGGCATAACACCTCAGGAGTTTGCACGAAAATACGCCTACACAGCTACACCGGTTATAGTGGAGGATGCTACCAAAAATTGGACAGCCGTAGAGGTTAGTTTAATACTCGGGCTCAAAAATTATTAGTTGTCTTTTATTTAAATTGGGTTTATTTTCTTTAGAAATTTAACTACTGGTATTTCCACGACGTCTACTATAACGCTAAGCGCCAACAAAAGATATTGGATTGCCAATTTCTGCCGTATAAAACGGGTTTCCGTGATATCTTCGAAGCTTTGGATATGCCCCGCCAGAGAGTGGAATATTTTACCAATAGTAGTGCGGGTATAGCAGAGAAGCCCTGGTATTTTGGCTGGAGTAATTGTAATCCAGAAACGGCGGAGGAGTTTCGTCGTCATTATGGCAGACCATATTTTCTGCCCGAAAGTTCGGAAAATAATGCTGTAGATTGGTTTTTTATCGGTACCGCCGGCTTGGGAGCACATATGCATGTAAGTGAATGGAGGTATTTTAAAGTTTTCCATGAGAACGATATTTTTTTTTCAAAAAGGAGGTAAGATTTTATATTTGGGACATTGGAAAGTATGCTGGCGTATAGTCGCATGACAAACTAATTTTACCCTACACCACATTAGAATAAGCGTATTACAAATTCGTGCTGATGTTTGTAACACTTTAAAGGAGGGAAATGGGAGAAAACCATGTTTATTTCAACGTTCTAATGATTCCGTCCGTTCACATGTCTATCAATATACTGAGGCGATCAAAGTGCATGTCTTTACGAAACTTTGCACATTTGGCAAAACTTTTACTACATCAAATCCTATAAGAATAGAGCAATATACCTTAGATGTACCTTCCCTTCCTATTGAAGGCTTTTCCACTCTAGAGGCCCAATTACGTCGTATTTCTTCACCTCTTAAACGGTGGTTCAACTAAAACGCACTTTGTTAATTCAAAATAACACAGAAGATTTCAGAATTCAGATATCCTAATATTTTGTGTTAATAAAGAAGGATCTATGGCAATTATGAATGAAACAAAATATCGGTCAAATACTCGACACGGCTGCGGTGGCATGCCTCTATCCGATGGTCCATATTTTCAATGACTCTTAGACATAATAGAGGTTCAATGTCGTTAATGTGCCGAATTATCTGATCCTTGAATTGTTCTTTGCTTATTGACGTATACTTTTTCTCTTAAATATTCCTAAAGAAAGAAGTCCAACGGTGTCAAAGCACATGATCGTAGGGGCCTATAAACATCGCCACGATGTGAGATAACATGGCCATTGAATTTTTCGCGCAAAAGAGCCATTGTTTCGTTGACTATGTGGCAAGTTGCCCATTCCTGTTGGAACTAAAGTACATATCGTCCAGGTCCGTATCCTCAATTTTAGATCACAAGAATTCCGTTATCAACTCGCGAAAGCGAACACCATTCACGGCAACTTCTTGGCCGCCCCCATTTTCAAAGAAGTACGACCCGATGACACCTCCAGTCCATAAACCGCACCAAACGTCACTATTTGTGGATGCATTGGCAGTTCAACAATCACTCGTGGATTCTCATTTGCTCATATACGGCAATTCAACTTGTAAAAAAATCCACTGGACGATAATGCTGACCAAAAAAAAAAATAACCACGAAGCGCACGAAATGCATTTTGATTTACACGCCCATTTTCGTAGAAGGCTTCTACAATCTTAACGCGATGATCAATTATGAATCTCTCCATGGTTAAATTTGTCGAACACTAGCACAGAGAAATGCCAAATTAGGTTGGGCAAAAAACTTGTCGTCATGGTGTGACTCACAATGAACATGGTGCATTATGCTTGGGCCACTCTGCTGTCGACGACAAATCCACCCAAAGAAATTTGAACGGCAAATGTTGCTGCCTATTATGATTATAAAATATTGTTCATGCTATATTAATGCATTGCCTTGCTAATTATAACAACGATTTATAAAAATTTAAAAAAAAAATAAATTCGAATTATCCTGGGGCCACAATGTATGGAATTTTTACGAATTAAAGAGATTTTTTAAACCACATTTTGTTGCGTATTATTGAGGGTTTCGAATTAATTGCTTACGAATTTCTACTGTGCATAGTTTTAAACAACATTATCTGCATTTTTGACCTCCTAATTACTGGCGACTTTACGAGTAAGAGATTAATCTCTAACCCATGTAATAACATCTCTATAAAAGTATTAACTGTTCGGAGCCAACTTTATACAGTAGGTCCCAATCAGTGAGTCTAAAAATCATTTCATGCACAACTCATTGGTTTAAGAGAGTTTCGGGGATAAACTAAATCCTGAATTCCTTTCAAAACATTTTCTTTTAATTTCCATCATAAATTCTAGATCGATAATGTACGCTTGCCCTCTTGGCAAGCCCAGCTTGCGGGCAGAAAACGTTGGCTGCTGGCACCACCCCCCGAGTGTTATTTCAAGTGTAAATCATTTGATGCCATTGTCAATAAGGGGGATATCAGTAAGTAGCAGCATTCGTCAATATTTAATTGAATTAATAAATTTTATATTTTCTTACCAGTCGTTTTAGACACAAACAAATGGTACCATCAGACCTTTGTTCAACCTGGAGAAATCAGTCTCACCATAGGAGCGGAATACGATTAAATTTTAATAATCGGAACTTGCGAAATGCCAAATATACTGTTGAAAACGTTAAGTTATACAAATATTGTAACTACATTTGTAGAATTAATAAAATTATGTACTTATGTATATGTAATATGACACCCACTTGTATTTGTTTTCATTATATGTCGCTGCTTTATCTATGCGATACTAAACAGTGAAACCACAATAAAATGCCCTTTGATTTTGGTAGGCCACCTTTTCTTTGGTTGTTTATATGACTTTAATTCAGGGCTGTGGAGTCGGAGTTTAAACTTGCCCGGAGTTGGAGCAGGAGTCAATAAAATGTGATCGACTTCGACTCCGGTTTTAATTTTATCAAACAAAAATAATAAATTGAGCAGAATTTTTTTAGACAAACTTCAGAAGGATTTCCCTGCAAGTAATTTTTATTGTCTTTACTTTCTAAGGCGGAATACTTTACTTCCGGCTGGTTTCCGTTTTATTAGAATCTGCCTGCACTTTAGTGTATAGCCATTGATCATGGTTTAATCGCATTCGTTGCTGAGGTCTGAAGATGGTGAAGTAGCGTTCACCGAATCTGCAGTCACTCCTGCTTACAACTAAAAGTCTTTTCGACTGGCTTTTGAATAATCTTTTGCTTTCTTTTTAAATGAAATGTTCAATAGTTTCTATGGGCTCAAATCTCACTATAAACCAAGCCCAAACTTCAAACATATTGAATTTTCCTTGGTGAGGTTAAAAAAAATTTAAACGAACATAACTTATGAAATTAGCTCGCTTCAAATTATTTCTTCTTAACCTAAATTAAACCAGTAAGAAATTCATAAGGCGGACGCGGCCGACTATCAGATACCTACACCACAGTGCTATTTAAAGAATTCAGTGCCTCTGTATGAAGCTTTAGCAGGTTCGGACTTTATATGTTAGAGTTAAATTTTTGTCGCTCATATTCGCTCAAATTTGCACGTGATCGGGTATCCGTGTGATCCTTTGTCTGGAGTTATTCGAAAACATGAACCGATATGGTCCAATGTTACAGGTCATGGGTGTTGGTAGCTCGTAACGCTTTATGCGCAATTTGGTAGGAATCGGATGTAAATATTGCTTCTAACGTGGCAGATTCTCAAATCGGGCAAGGCCTTTGTGTGGAGGATATAAGTCCAGTTCACCACAGTATTATGCAAAATTTGGGCATGATCAGGTGTAATTTGTGGCTTACAGAGCTGCAGAACATCAAATCGGAAGGGACCTACTTGGACGGATCAATTCCACGAGAGATATGTGTTGGTCACTGGTAACGCTTTAAGTGAATATATGTCGAATTAGTTGTAATATTAGTCTTTAAAAGTAGGTTCTGAATTCGTGAAATACTTTGTATAGGGGCTATACGAAAATATGGACCTATGTGGTCCACTTTCACCACATTTAATTAAAAGTCGCTCATAGCGTACCATGCAAATCGGTAGTGAGCGAGTGTAATTCGTAGCTTCTAAAGTTGCAGGACCTCAAATCGAGAGGGACCTTTTGAGGGTGATGTTCTAAAACATTAACGTTATGGTTGAATTTGGTTTTTGTAACAAGAATATACTCGTATGTATAAGTCTTTTTGTCTATGAGGTTTCTTCAATATCCAGGTGAAGAAAACACTCCATTTGAACTGTATGTATCCATAGAGGCCTGGGGGTCAGCTGGGAGGGCTTGGCCGGACAATTGATGAGGTGCACTACGTTATGTGGTCCCTAATGGCAGGCGGGACAAACGTCCGGAACGTTAGGGTTAATTCGCGCCACGGCTGCACAATACAGATCTCAGCTGAGCCACAACCACGAGGGTCGGCCGAGGTAGCGTCTTCTCTTCTTGTGGAATCGCCGGGGATGTTCCCCTAGCACTACATCCACACTATAGCTGGATACTACTGCTGTGACTGCATCAGCGTGAATGTCGTTTAGACCTGCCTGATAGTTTTAATGACCTAAAGGTTTTCTCTTGTACTGCCGGACATCTCTCTCTCTAGATCATAAAGATCGTACCTAATCTGCCGGGCGGAGGCATTCTGTCCATAAGACACCCACGCAGATACTACTTAGACAACAAGAAGTTGTGTCTGTGCACGGTAAGAACCTTTGTCTCCTCATGCAGATGGCCCTCAGAACACACCCTGGTGATGTTCTCAGGGATGCAGTATGGCAAGTCTGAATTTAATCAATAAAAAGGAGATCCAAAAAAAGTGTTTTTCTTTCCTTTAAACTCTCCATAGCTTATACCGGTATCCTACACCGATATCTGCATGGTCGGCTAGCTCCCCGTCTGTTCGATAGAAATCGACACGGAAAAGAAAGATATAATGCACACCTTTCAATTCGCACAGTTTCTGAACTCAGTTGCTAGTGTCAACTTTAATTTACACAGTTTCTGAAGTAGTCGCTAGGGCCAATGGTATGTACCTTTGTTCCGAATCTTAAATGTGGTGAATGTGAATTGTGTTAATACAAAATGCAAATGTGTAAAGGATATCAGTTGGGCTGCCAGAGGTTATATTTTTTTCCCTAGTAAAGGTAAACCATTCTGCTTCTTATCTAGTAAACATCAATGATTAGGTAGTCTCCGCAGTATATTTAGTCCAGCTTGTTGGAATAACCTCAGGACCTCAGAAGTTCTGTTATGTTATATTTTAATCCATTATTGATAAGTTGAAATACGTCCTTGAGGCAGGAAGTGTTGGTCAGCAATATCAGGCATCGTAGGAGTCACCCTTATGGAGAATTATGGAAGGTGTCTTAATCTTAATGCGGTGCTGCAGCAGCCTGCCTGATATTTAGGGACAGCACATGTAACATTAACTTTTGTGCGAGGTGTAGCTGCTCTTTGTATTTAATCTAAAATCTTGCATTATATAGACTTAAGAGAAATGTTAATCAAATTTGGCATTATGGGTCTAACTTCATTAGTATACAACTGCACACAAAGAAAAAATTAGTTGGAAATCGGTTGGAACTACTAAAATAACGTTTTAAATAATTTTAGCTACAATCACCTAATGTATATAATCGTAATTGATATTTGATTCAACGCAACTATAGACGCAACTGTAGACGCAACTAATTGCTCGTTCATACCAATGAAACGCATTATATATAAAGTTTCCATTAGTGGTGATTGTGGCAACCAATAGTTTTTCCAACCTTTTGTTGTTGTAGCCGAATATTGGTGATGATATCAAAACTTTTGTAATAACCAAAAGCGAAAATAATCCAACTATTACTGCAAACCGTTTAATCTAATTTATTTAGTAAAAATCATCCATTACTTATATATTTTCCTCTTTTTCCTTGACATGACCCTCCCTATACCTAAGAGTACTTTAAGTAAATAAGAAAGCAGTTTTTTTTGGCCTCTACTACAAATTTAAAGTTTTTTCGTTAAGCAAGTGCGGCATGTGGACTTCTAGATCCAAACACATTTATGCTGGTGCTCGAATTCTTCGTATTTTCTGTTGATATTTCAGTTCCAATAACTAAACGTTATAGATCACCTAACTAACATAGTGACATACTCGAGGTACATGCAACCATAATCATTTGGTTGGCAAAAACATCCGTTGTGGCAAAAAATCTGTTCTCTGTGTGTATAGCATATATATGAGGTTGTAGGAGGAAAAAGTGGGTGGTGACACGCCCCCTTCTGAACATTTTCATATTTTACCGGAATCCATGATGGGCGGTATTTAAGCTTTATCCGGCCTTACTAAATTTGCGCACTTGGTAATGATTCTTCTGGCAAGCAAAAAACACACAGCTAAAAATTTAGTTGAAGACGGTTAGAACTGCAATTCTCTTGCAAAAAAAAAAGAATTTCGGTTGCAATCACTAAATGTTTGTAACCGTAATATATTCCGTTCGACATATCACAAGAGGATACATGTAATCGGTGTATTGTACACACAACTAATTGATCAGTCACACGAACGAATGGCGGTAAATGTATTCAGTTGCCACAACTGGTAATTGTAGCAACTAATATTTTTTCAAACAAATGTTATTGCAGCTAATTATCAGTAATGATAACTAATATTTCATCATAGCCAAAAACGGGTTGTTGGTTGGTATTTTTTTTTGATTTGGATAGTCATTATTAATATAATAAAGGGTGGTTACATTTAAAGGGCCGATGATTATTTTTCAGTTATTTCACTAATTCTAATATGTATCGTTAATGGAAAAAGGCAAAAAAAGCCTAACCTTATCAGAAGTGACTAAAGTAATTACTTAAACTTCGCATTTTTTGACGGCTTACTTGTATAGGGTACTTGTTTAAGAGGTTGAGAACGTAAAATTTTATACAAGACAGAAATAAAGGGTGGTTAAACTTAAAGGGCCGATATTGATTTTGACTAAAACCCAAATTATTTAGGAAATTATTATCATTTCTTTTTATTATGATAATATTGGTATGGTGGAATAAAATAATGGCCAAATGGCCGCCGCGACCTCGGCGGCACACCTCCTTTGGATGGTCCAAATTGTCGATGACGATGAGGCATACGAGTAATTAAGGTTCTATGCCGTTAATGTGCCGAATTACCTCATTCTTTAGCTCTTGAATTGTTGCTGGCTTATCGACGTACACCTTTTCATTCAAAGAAAGAAGTCCAACGGTGGCAAATCACCTGATCTTGGCGGCCAATTAACATCGCCACGACGTGCGATAACACGGCCAATGAATTTGTCGCGCAAAAGAGCCATTGCTCGTTAGCTGTGTGGCAAGTGGCACCGTCCTATTGAAACCACATATCGTCCACATCCATATCTTCCAATTCGGGCCATAAAAAGTTCGTTATCATCTTACGATAGCGAACACCATCCACAGTAACTGCCTGACCGGCCTCATTTTAAAAACAAATACGGTCCGATGATGCAAACCGCACCAAGCTGCCAATTCTGCTTATTGACGAATCCACTGAGGTGAAAATGTACCTGATCACTGAAGACGATTTTCTTCGAAAATTGATCATCCAAGCCTGAATAACTTTAACGCTTTCGTCGCTTGTGTATCATTCCATGAATTAAATTGATTTAGTCAATTGAGAAATATCAAATGAAATGCAGAAAAAATTGACGTTTAGGTGTGGTTTACATTCAACAACGGCCCTTAAAATTTAACCACCCTTTGTAATTCGATTATTACTGATCGATTAATCTAATGTTTTTTCAGTATAAAAATTCTATAATCATTTCCATCTATGTGTTTTAGTACCTTGTATGTGTAAGCGAACATTTTTTGTCTATGATGACAGTTTTTGTTCTGAAAAAGTAAGGCATGTGGATTTTGAGATCCAAAAATTCTTTTCCGGAGGTTCGAATATTTCGTATGTTTGGCAATATTTTAGGAACAATTACAGAAAATTCACAACTGCTACTTACATTCGGTTGTACTGATAGAATACTCGAGGCTAATAGAACCTCAATAAATTGGTTGGGAAAAAACGGTTGGAACGTCGAATCTGTTCTCTGTGTGCAATGAACGCGGGTAAAAGGCATGGAAATATACTCTAAGAGGAAAGGAAAAAAGTCGTAGAATAAGAATGGCAATTAAGTTTTCAGTTAAATTTTTCAACAGAATCGACGCTCTGGTCTGTTGCTGCTAGTTTGTATGAAGCTCGCTTGTCAATTTTGTTGGTGGTCGTTAACCACCCCGAATTATTCCTGTCGCAAAATAAGATATATCGATCAAACGATGATAATTCGCACAATCAATAGGTTCCACTGTAGCCTTCACATTCATTCATCAGACACACATACACACACAGTTTAGTATTCACATTTTAATAAGAAGATCGTGTGAAGTTGTAAATTTAACACATGCTGGTGCGATTCCAAGTCTTACGAAGGAAAACTGAAACTCATACCCCATTGACTGACTGGCGGCTTTGCAAATGTACATAAGTTCGCAAATGTACCTGCTACATACAACATACGAGGGCGGCTCGGAAACTTCTTAGCCTTGCACAAAAAGCGCGGTATAAACAGAAAAAAGTTAAGTGTTTTGGAAACTTCCATCTCTGCTATGAACACATGTTAAATTTTGTTTCGATCTGGCAACTCCTTCATATAGAAACAGGTGTTCACAAAAGACGCATCCGCGATTTTTTTACAGTGGAAAAGTTAGAAATGCGTGGTATCATTAAATATTTACATAAAAAAGGTTTATCGGGACAAGAAATTCATAATGATATGGTGAATGTGTTAGGTGAAAGTGCTCCTTCATATGCAACAGTAAAAAATTGGGTTGCTGAATTTAAACGTGGTCGTACAAGCATTGAAGATGAACCACGTAGTGGACGTCCAAAAACAGCAACAACAACAGAAATTGTAGCCAAAGTGCATGATATGGTATTAAATGATCGACGAATAAAAGTGCGTGAAATAGCTAATATCATGGGCATCTCAAATGATCGAGTCCATTTAATTTAGCATGAAGAACTACAGATGAAAAAGCTTTCTGCAAGATGGGTGCCGCACTTTTTAACAGTCGACCAAAAACGCATAAGACTGAACATTTCTCAAGCTTTTTTGGATCGTTTTCAGTGAAATAAAATGGATTTTAAGCGTCGTTTTATAACTGTTGATGAGACATGGATCCACCACTATACTCCAGAGACAAAAGAATAATCCAAACAATGGACTGAAGCTGGAGGAAGTGCCCCAAAGATGGCAAAAACAATTCAATTGGCTGGGTTATGGCAACGGTTTTTTGGGACTTCAAAGGTATTTTATTGATTGACTATCTGCAAAAGGGTAAAACAATAAATTCATAGTACTATTGCAACCTTTTAGGTCAATTAAATGTACAAATTCGAGAAAAACGTCCTGGCTTACAACACAAAAAAATAATTTTTCATCAAGACAACGCACCAGCGCACAGGAGTGTTTTAACAATGGCTAAAATCAACGAATTAAAGTACGAGTTGCTTGACCACCCACCTTATTCTCCTGATTTAGCTCCCAGTGACTTTTACCTGTTCCCAAATCTAAAAAAATTCCTTGCGTTTTACCTCAAATGAAGATGCAATTACAGTTGTAAACCACTATTTTGAATACCTTGAGGAAAACTAATTTAATCAAGGGATATAATTGCTAGATAAGCGTTGGACTAAGTGTATTGAAGTTTTAGCAGATTATATTGAAAAATAAAAATAATTTTGAAAAACTAACTATTCTCCTTCATTGATAGGCTAAGAACTTTCCGAACCGCTCTCGTAAGTATTTATATTTTTGTATATAAGCAAAGGCATATATTACATCACCTGTACTGTGTTGGCTGGCTGGCGAACCTTTTGAAGTGATATGCAAAGCCATGTCAATACTTTTGATTGCTTCTTTTTTTTAGCCCCCGACGGCAGCTGGAAATTTGCGGCATTTTTTGTTGCCATTGTTGGCCTGTTGGTCGTTGCTGTTTAGTTTATGTTTTCGTCGCACTAGTAATCGAACCCGTAATGCATTATTTATGTTTGTTTTTGTAGATCAATCATGTACGTATGACTGGAGATAAATTTTTGCATAATCTGAAATCTGTTATATTGTAGAGCAGTGCCATGTCATGTTTTTCAGCTTATTTAAGCGTTGGCGATGCACTTCAACTGTTGTTTTTTTCTTCATGTCTTTCTGCAAAATTTGGAGCATTTAAATGTCAATGTTTTGTAGTCGCAAGAGTGTCAAGTGTTTGTCTGTTTGTGTTGCTGACTTTTTTGCTTTCTTGCATTTGGTTAAATTGTCTTCTAAAGTTGTCTTGTTTTATTTGGTCGCTATGACCAAACTGACATTTATTTGTTGTTGTTGCTGTTGATGACCTCTATAGGAGGAAAACTGGAAAATCGTGAGCCAGTGATTTCTTCGAATATGATGTAATGTTAAACTTAAAACTGAAATTGTAGTTTTGAACCATTTACGCGCATTGATTTCATATTCGGTTGCACAGAGTCCACCGGGAGACCTTAAACTTTTTCGTGAAAGTTGATTGAAATTACAGGTTGCTGGTTGCAGTGACATTTGCCGCAGCTGGTTTTGGGTGATAACCACTTTTCCTTGAACCGCTGGTAGCCCTTCACTTTTAATTCGCATGCTTTTGATTTCAAGTGTAGCTGAATGCATTAAATCGAACATAAATGATATGAATTCGTTATGGTAAAGGTGGTTTAAACTTAAATGCAGAAATGTGCATGTGCAAATGTGGGATTTGCATTTGAGATTATAATTTGTGAAAACCACTTAGCATAAATGATTTGTACACTTAGGCAAAAGATTTATTTTTGTATTAGAAATTAACCATTTAATTAGGCTGTAAAAGTCACAACTTAGCTTCTTGTTAGAGTTTTTTTTACTTATCTTCTGTGAAACCCCCACAAAGAAAACAGATTCGCTGTCACAACCGAATTTTATTGTCAACCGCATGATTGAGGTTGCTTGCACCTCGAGTATGCTATCACTACAACTGAATGTTATTTGGTGCTCTGTCCAGTTATTGTAACTGAAGTATCGGTGGAAAATTCGTTAAACCTGAATCTCCTAACTTTCAATTTGCAAAAAAAATGGAAATAACTCGTAAACATTTTCGTGCGATCATTTTTCAGAACTTTTGACGTGGATACTCACGACAAGAGTGCATCGATGAACTTAAATCTTTGTATGGCGAAGAAGCACCATCCTATAGCACTGTGGAAAACTGGTCTAATGAATTCAATCGTGGCCGACGCTCGCTCAAAGACGAAGGTCGCCCAAAAACGGCCGTTGTACCAGAGAACACTGATGCCGTACGTGAACTGATAATGCAAGATCGTCATGTGACATAACGTGAGATAGAGGCATACTTGGGCATTTCTTCAACCAGCATACATTCGATATTGCATGAACACCCGGCCGTAAAAAAGGTTTGCTCTCGTTGGATCCCGCACAATTTGACAAAAAAAAAGCTAGTGTCGATTGGTGCAAAGAAATTTTAAAAAAAATACGTTTGCGGTGCTTCAAAAGACGTTTATAAGATCGTCACAGGTGACGAATCATGGATCTATGCCTATGAGCTTGCGCGAAACAGCAATCGACCGTGTGGCTCTTCGAAGACGAGCCAAATCCAACGAAAGTTGTTCGTGGAAGAAGCACTTCGAAGCAAATGGTCGCCCGTTTCTTCGGCAAAACTGATCATGTGGCGACTGTTTCGCTTGAGCAACGTAGGAGTAGTACACGACAATTTGTTTGCCCGAAGTCTTCGGAGAAATTCGAAAAACGAACAAGAGAAGACGAATTATTGTGCACCATGACAATGCGAGCTCTCACACATCGCCTCAAACCAGCGCCTTTTTGACCGGCCAAAACGTCGAATCCGCCGTACAGCCCTGACTTGGCACCCAATGACTTCTTTGTATTTCCGCACATCAAGAAAAAAATGCGTGGTGAACGATTTTCGATGCCAGAAGATGCAGTTGAAGCGTTCAAAAACCATGTTTTGGAGGTGTCTCAATCGGAGCGAATAAAGTGCTTCGACAATTGGTTTTAGCGCATGCAAAAGTGTATAAATCTCATATCGATGTGATGTCGGATGGTTTTATGCCTCATAAAGGTCCAACTATAATGCACGGTATTAATTATGAGTCACGCCTTATGTTTTTTGCCTAACTTAATGCGACATTTCTTTGTTTCAGTAGTTGACAAATCCAACATGGATAGGTACACAATTGAGCAGTGCGTGAAGATTGTTGAAGTCTCAGCATATTCGACCAATTGTGTCCACATTTGGGATAATCGTGCGCATATTTCAGAAAACCAGGGCTGTATACCTTTAATATATATATGGACTATATGTAGTTCCAACAGTATGGTGCACTTTCCACACATCCAACGAAACAATGCCTCTTTTGCGTGAGAAATTCAATGTTATCGCACGTCATGGAGGGGTTAATTGGCCGCCGCGATTATGAGATTTGACACAGTTGAGATTTGGGTATATTTAAAAGAAGTAGTGAACGCCAATAGGCCAAGAACAATTCAAGAGCTAAAGAAAGAGAAAATCTGGCACATTAAAGACATAGTCATTGCAAATATTGATCATCGGCTGGAGGTATGTCACCGAATCGGTGACGAGCATTTGACCAATATTTAGTTTTACACATACTTGTTCTAGATCCTTCTATCATAATAAAAATATGAAGATAATTCTCTAAAAACTTTTTTTATTAATAACACTGTGGAACATTTTTGGGGTTATTGTCTGGGGGGTGAGAAATTCCAAGTCAGGGTGATGGTACTAGGTCAGTATATTAAAACCCTCAATGTTCGTATGTGCTTCTTCACTTAATTGTAAATAAAAGCAGAACGCGTTAATCGATTTCTATGATCTATGTCGCATTTAGTTTATAGGTTATCTGACTTTACGTGAAAATTATAAGACTCTACACGTTTTTCCGTTTGGGATTTATATGTTTAAAAAAAAAAAAATTTTTTTTTTGGCAAAATTTTCTTCATAAATTTATTTCTAATTGCAAAAATGTTGATTTGGTAGAGAAACAGTTTATTAATGGATTAAAGAAAATGTAATTATTAATTTTTCTCAATTTATTGCAGCAAAATCGAACTAGTCGTTCTCGAGTTATGTCAAACTACGTTTTTGCCAACATTTTACAACTAAGCGAAAAACATCAAGATAAGGAAAAAATGTAAAAGGTCATAAAAAAAAAACTGGCACATACGAACGCAAAACCCTTTGAGGGTTTTAATATACTGACCTAGTACCATCACCCTGACTTGGAATTTCTCACCCCCCCAGATTGGCTGTTGTACTGTGTAATTAACACCGTGCATTTTATTCGGACCACCCTTTTTATCAATCATTTCGTATCCCAAAGGTACACTACGCTGTTTAACATTTTATTAAGTTGTAGTGTTTGTATGAAATACCTCAAATTCTTCAAATCGCTTGTTCAAAGCAAAGCTTTACTTTTTGCTTTGCAGTCCGACATGTCTTTCTGTTAAAACGGAAATCATTAAACATGTCGCAAATCCTTTAACCTTTAGAAATCGCTAGAATACGCTTATACCTTAGCATATCGTATGTATTTTCACTATTACGTGCGAAAATGTTTTATTAACACTTGGCTTATTATCGCTCGATCGAAATCGTTCGCTTTTGCCACAGCACTCACATAATCAGATGTGGACAAAAATGGAGGGTTGAAATCTAACACCAGATATCCGCGATATCTCCATATATAGAAGGCAGCGACAAGTTTCAAATTATGTAGACACATACAGCAAATGGCAAGTCAAGCAGGCAGGCGTGCTGTCGGTGACAAGCAACAAGTGTCGGGAGCAGAGCAAATAAAAAACAACAACCAAGACAAAAGACATAACGAAAAATCTAGTAAATAAGATAAAGTATTGGATAAAATTAAAGCGATGATACCCTACCCGGTAATATGGACGCTTTGTCTCAAATTGTCGCAAAGTATGAGAATCTGTTTGTTGGTGGTTTCACTATTCATATAAGAAACTTGCGTCGAAGGAAATCAGTGCCTCCCGATTTCAGGTCCTGCAGCTCTAGAAGACACATATTAATTCCGGTCTCAATTCAATTTGAGAGCTGTCATTTTGTGAAGCTTGGTGTACACCGCAGCATCTTACTAGAAAAGCTTGGTACAAATCATTGTTAAAATCGTTTAACTCGCAACAGCCGGCGACTTTTGGAATATAACTGCAAAAACTGTTTGGGGAGACTGGATATGTTAAAGACCGCCACCGGTCGGGCCGCCCACGCTCTGTTCGAACACCGCATGTCATCAAAGCCGTTAAGTCAAGAATTCACAGAAATCCGCTCCGAAAACAGAAAATCATGGCCCGTGAGATGAATATCACACAAAAGTTCATAAGTCGAATCATTAAAAAAGACTTGGGACTTGGGGCTTTCAAACGACGTACCGGAAATTTATGGACAGCAGCTTTAAAAAAATAAGATTGAAAAATGCAAACGTCTTTTGGTGAAGCACGCTGAACTTGCACAGAAAAATTTTGTCCACCGTTGAAATTTTTTTTGCCGTTCCGGAAAGACTTAACAAGCAAAATGATAGAGTGTATGCGCGGTCATCTAAGGAAGCATCTAAACTGATCCCAAGGGTGGAAAAGGGTCATCACCCAGCTTCAGTCATGGTTTGGTGGGGTGTCTCTTACGATGCGGTCATTGACCTGCATTTCTGGAAACAAGAAGTCAAAACATCGGCCATAGTTTACCAAGAACCCGTTTTGGAAGCTGTTGTGAACCCTGTTTTAAAACCAGCCATGGACTTTCCAGCAGGATTCTGCGCCGGCCCATAAGGCTAAAACGTCCCAGGCCTGGCTTCGAAACAATTTGCCAGCGTTCATTTCCTCTGAAGAATGGCCCTCAGACAGTGCAGATTTGAACCCATTGGATTACAAATTGTGGACGGTTTTAGAGGACAAGGTTTGTCACAAAAGATACCCCAACATTGGATCTCTTAAGACTGCTTTGGTTCGAGCTGTGGCCAATTTTCCAATGGACGATGTTCGTGCAGCTATTGCCGATTGGCCAGTGCGACTTAAGGCATGTGCAAAGGCAAAAGGCCTTAAATTAACCTTATATCAGGTTATTTTTCTTCTTAGTGTAGTGGAGCATTGGCTTCTCATAGTCACGTGTGGGTTATCTAAACCCCATATTCGGCAATTTTGCTCATTGGCATAGCCACCGAGATAAAAATAAATTTCAGCTGAAAACAGGATTTTTCGGTAAAATTCTTCATCACCTGCCAAACAACTTTAGCCCATTGGGCGAAGCAAAATGGCATCGGATGGTGTTCCATTATTGAATGAAAAAGTTCAACCTTTCGAATAAAACCAAAAATTTGAAAAAAATATCAGTACATTTTTTTGCAGCCGGTTCAAATTTAAAGTTTAAAATCGCCCACCCTGTATATTGATTGTCATGGAAAATATTTTTTACAGACGATTTAAATTTAAAATCGCCCACCCTGTATATTGATTTTCTCGGGGAATATTTTGAAAAACAATAAAAACCATTTCCAATGATAAACGATTGTTTTTTTAGGGCTTGACCTGAAATATAAATAGTAACCCTCTTCATCCATAAGATCTTCAATAAATATTTCATAGTGTTGCAAACGCCATGACAAATTTAACATACTACCCATCCTCAGGTGAACGGCATTACAAGAGACTCGTGTCAATTGCATTTCAAATGTCCCAAAAAAGCAGCAACAATAAATACCCGTCCCACTTATTTGTGTTAACATATTAAGTAATTGACTTTACAACATTTTGCAGCGAAAACGCATGAACACATTGACTGGGGCGATACCCGTACATACGGCGACACTGCAAAAGCTGATGTTGTTGGACACGCACTGAAGACGAAAACAAGAGTCCGAATGGCGGCAGTGAGAAACAAGAAAAGCACATCGTGTTCCAAACGCATGAATGTCTTCCATTTATTTGCGCTACGCACTAAGCGAAAGGAGACCAAACAATCTGCTGGTAAGCATAATGAAATCAATTAACTTGGCTTTAACCCCTAGCCGCCAATTGGCAAAGGTCATTTGTACTATGTTGTAGCGTCTAACGAGAGGAGGCGACGTGCATTTATCATTCACTCACTCTAAACGCCTAGTTTTCATCGCAACAGTGCGGCGCTCGGGGCATAACTCATTATTTTTGGATGCCGATAACATTTCGGTGAGTTTTGTTAACATTTGTAACTAATTTACATTTTTGTGCTTTTCACATTTAACTTCCTGTTGGGGCAGGTTTTTGTTTCGCACTGTCTTTTTTTCTAAGCATTTTCTCTTAAATTGAGTTTTAATTGAAAGTTGTTGGAAAAAGAAAACACGCATTCGCATACGAAACTGATGAAAAACTATAGCAAAAATACATATTCGTAATCACAGTACTATGTGCGTAACATAAGGTGTATCGAAAAAAATGTGGCATATATAAAGTTTCATAAAAATGAAGTAAACATTTTGCAGCATCAAAGAAAAATAATTAAGAAGTTAAACTTTAGTATGAGGTAGAAACAACCGTCAGTAAAGATAACTAGTAAAAAGTACTAGCGCAAATGAAAACATAATTTTATTTTTAGCTTCTTGAAAACATTTATTGTAGTTTGATTTAAAAAATTGTTTGGAACTACAAAAATTCCGTTGCAAAATACGAATTCCAGTTGTCATTACCAAATGTTTTCAATCGTAATGCATACTCGGTTCGACATACGACTAGATGAAAAATACGATCAATGTATTTTGCACACAGCCATCGGTCATACCAATGAAATATTTAGTAGTCACCTTTATTTGTCGTCGTGACCAATAGTTTTGCATGCTATTAATTGTTGCAACCAATTATTAGTGATGACATCAAACAATTTATTATAAACGATTGTTTGTATTTAAAGCTTTTCATGTTTAAAATACTCATAACTTTAATCAAACCAAGCTGAATTAAGTGCAATTATACGGAAATTTAAATAAAATTAATTTTGTTTTTATTATCACGTTTACTTAAATTTAAGCCATTAAGCCATTTTTTTTTATCAAACTGTGGTATTTTGTGAGTATTGTATAGACAAGTAAAATGTAATAAAATGATATTAACTCACAATCTTGAAATTTTTATTTTCGACATAAAGCCAATTTTTACTGACAAAATATTCCTCAATTTCTCCATTCTTCTTTAATTAAATTCTTTAATTAAGAAAATAACTTTGTCCTCTTTATATTTTAGTGTTCATACGAGGGCTGCTATATTTATTTCTGGCCTAATAATAAAAATGCGAATATTTATCATCAAAAATGGTTTAATTGTTTTTCAAAGTAATTTCCAGCATGAGTTTTACACTTTTGCATGCGCTCAAACCAATTGTCGAAGCACTTTTTCCAACAATTGAGACTCCTCCAAAACATGATTTTTTAACGCTTCAACAGCATCTTCTGGCGCCAAAATCGTTGACCACGCATTTTTTTCTTGATGTGCGGGAATTAAAAGAAGTCATTGGGTGCCAGGGCTGTACGTTGGATGACCCATCAATTCGACGTTTTGGCCGGTAAAAAGGCGCTGGCTTGAGCGGATGTGTGAGAGCTCGCATTGTCAAGGTGCACAATGATGTTCGTTTTTCGAATTTCTCGAAGAAGAGTGGCGTACCACTCAAAATTGACCTCCTACGTTGCTCAAGCGGAACAGTTGCCACATGACCAATTTTGCCGAAGAAACAGGCGACCATTTGCTTCTTCCACGAACAACTTTCATCGGATTTGGCTCGTCTTCGAAGACCCACACGGTCGATTGCTGTTTCGTTTCGGGCTCATATGCATAGATCCATACGTATTATTTCAAAATTTCTCTGCACCAATCGATGATGTGTGAGAGCTCGCATTGTCATGGTGCACAATGATTCGTCTTCTCTTGTTCGTTTTTCGAATTCGTCTGAAGACTTCAGGCAAACAAATTGTGGTGTACACTCAGAATTGACCGTCCTACGTTGGAACAGTTGCCACATGACCTGTTTTGCCGAAGAAACAGGCGACCATTTGCTTCGAAGTGCTTCTTCCGCGAATAACTTTCGTTGGATTTGGCTCGTCTCACACGGTCGATTGCTGTTTCGTTTCGGGTTCATACGCATAGATCCATCATTCGTCACCTGTGACAATTTTATAAACGTCTTTTGAAGCACCGCGATCGTATTTTTTCAAAATTTCTTTGCACCATTCGACGCGAGCCTTTTTTTGAGAGATTGCCAAATTGTGCGGGATCCAACGAGAATAAATCTTTTTTATCAGCCCAGGTGTTCATGCAATATCGAATTATGCTGGTGGAAGAAATGTCCAAGGATGCCTCTATCTCACGGTATGTCACATGACGATCTTGCATTATCAGTTCAAGCACGGCATCAATGTTCTCTGGCACAACGGCCGTTTTTGGACGACCTTCACGACCTTCGTCTTTGAGCTAGCGTCGGTCACGATTAAATTCATTAAACCAGTTTTTCACAGTGCTATAGGATGGTGCTTCATCGCCATACAAAGATTTAAGTTCATCGATGCACTCTTGTCGAAATAATCCACGTCGAAAGTTGTGAAAAATAGTCGCACCAAAATGTTCACGAGTTAATTCCATTTTTTTGCCAAATTGATTTTTTCAAGTCACTGTAAACAACACAAATGATGGTCGTACGTCAAAACGTTTTGAGTTAGTTTATGCTAAAAAATGTCAAGCCTTCCAATGGAAATGTCATATGGCGTCAGACAACACTTAGTGTTGCCTAGGTCTGAAATATATGCAGCAACCCTCATGCTTCAGAAATATAAGTCAATAGTTTTTTCTTTGACTTACAAGTAACAAATATAATACAGGAATTTTTATATCCAGAAAAAAATTGTGGAAGTTCCTACACTTTGTCACATCTACCGATACTTTTTGTTCCTTTAATGACAATCGTACTGCACCAACCGACATTCGGTTAAAATGATGGATATTTATAGTTTATGCAACCTCAACGCCCACTCGGTGGGCGAAAATAAATCGGTTGTGGAAACGAATTGGTTCTCCGTGTGCACATGTCCTCGTATATTGGAATGAAGTACTTGAAGTCCTCGTAGAGGGAGGGTCATGACGAGGAAAGTGGAAAAGATGATGGATGATTTTTACTTGAAATAAAATTTTGTTAAACGATTGGCTTTAAGTCGGTGTTATCCGAAATTTTTATATTTCAAAAAATACCATTAAATAATCCTCTTTTTTTAAATCCAATTCAATCCAATTTTTATTTTGTTAATATAACAATTTAATTTTTCTTATTATCTACAATGACAAAGAGTTTAGGTTTGTATAAGCCTATGCTACTTAATATTAGTAAACAAATTTTGATATATTGTGATGCTAGATAAATAATCCTCTTTTAGTTACTTATATAATGAAGTTTTAGTTATCGGCACTAATGGTTGGTTACAACAAAAAAATGATAGCAAAACTAGTGGTTGCCGCAACCACCAGTTGCATGAACAATCAATAAGTTTTGAGTACAGTACGGTGATTATATTAATTAACTTGTGGTATTTTGAACCGAATATCCATTATGATTATAAACTTTTGGTGATTACAACCGAAATTCCTCTTTTGCAACCGAATGATTGTAGTTCTAACCATTTTCTAATTAATTTTCTCTACTTTTATTACTACAACTTTTATTTCTGTCAAGCTAGAAGTGCACCAGCAGTAGAGTGTCCAAAAAACCGGGGCTTATAGAAACCCGAAATTTTGGTTTTTTTAAAACCGACTGTCGGGGTTTGTTGACGAAAAAAACGTCATTTAACCGACTTTCCGGTTTTAGCCTTTTGTCTAGGAATGACAATTCTTTTCCAAATGAGAAGTAAAGTATTAGTGCCCTGAAACATCTCTAATTTACCCCTGATTTTAAAATTAACGTCATATTTGAATGTGTGTATTTTGGTACCCATGTGTCCATGTTTAAATTGGTCCGATTTTCGAACACAATAACCGTCACTTAAATTAGGCCAAACTGCAAAAATATGTTTTTTATGTATAGCTTTGTATAGTTTTTGTTTAAAGCCGCATGCTCATGTTTATGGAAAACCATTTTTTGGGCCCCACAGGCAACTTTTACGGCGACTATATCAAAAATAAGCCTATATCGCTGAAATCGGTCTATAACTAGTTGTTGTTTGTCCAACCATACCATATTCAATTTGATTGAAATCGTATGTTATATCGGAGAGATTATGGCATGAACAATCAATAAGTTTTGAGTACAGTACGGTGATTATATTAATTAACTTGTGGTATTTTGAACCGAATATCCATTATGATTATAAACTTTTGGTGATTACAACCGAAATTCCTCTTTTGCAACCGAATGATTGTAGTTCTAACCATTTTCTAATTAATTTTCTCTACTTTTATTACTACAACTTTTATTTCTGTCAAGCTAGAAGTGCACCAGCAGTAGAGTGTCCAAAAAACCGGGGCTTATAGAAACCCGAAATTTTGGTTTTTTTAAAACCGACTGTCGGGGTTTGTTTACGAAAAAAACGTCATATTCAATTTGATTGAAATCGTATGTTATATCGGAGAGATTATGGCACTGGGGCTTTATCAAAACGTGGACCAGTATGACCCATTTTTAACTGAGCTGATAACTGATCGATCGTAATGAACAGTACTCAATATCATCAATATTGCGTGTACTACGTAACTAGAGCTAAAGCTATAAAATCGGTTGAACATATGTGTGGAAGAAGGGTGTCCTAAGAAGAGAGCAATTTTTAACTGACTGATGCAGCAATTGAATTGTTTCTCTGGCTGTATGACATGTGGCGCCGTTTTGTTGGAACCACATGCCCTCCACATTCATTTCTTCAATTCTAGGCAAGAAAAAACTGGTTATCATTTCACGATACCAAACACCATTGACTGGCGCTTGACCTGCCTCATTTTCATAAAAAAAGGTCCAATGATTCCTCCAGCCCAAAAGCACACCACACAGTGACACGTTGAGGATGCATTTGCTTCTCGTGAATCACTCGAGGATTTTCCGCACCCCAAATGCGACAATTCTGCCTATTGACGAAGCCATCAAGATGAAAATGGGCCTCGTCACTGAAGATGATTTTATCGGCAAAATCAGCATTTTCATGTTGTCTCTCCAATACCCAATTAACGAACTCCCTTTCGTGTAGTGCTCCATTTTTACTAACCTCGTACCTTCTACTAACAAACAATAACAATTGTTCAAATGTCAAACAATGACACTTCGAATGTTGCCAGATTTAAAAATTGCGTTCTTCTTGGGACACCCTTTATATATTAATTTCTAACGATTTTTATTAAAATCAACAGCCTATATCCAAAAAAACTTTCTTTTGCTAGTTTTATGAAAATTGGACAACAATTCTTCCTGAAGTTGGAAAACAAGCTTTAGAAAGACAGCAAGCGGATGGATCGACGGACTGACAGACATCGTATAATCAAATCAACTGGTGATTCTGATTCGAGTGGTTCACTTTAAGGTGGGTCTAGCTTAGAAATTTCATAGTAATCAAGTACAAAATATGTAAAGATCGGGTGATCCATCTAGAGGCATTTTTTCAATAGGTTTTTTTCACAGATTACGCGTGAGTTGTATTAAACTTTATTTTTTTGTTTTCAGTACTGTTTGACATTTGATCATGGAAAGACTTACACCTCAACAACGATCGATAAGATACTGGCTTCGACCAAAATGTTGTTCAGTGATGAGGCCCATTTCTGGCTCGACAGCAACGTCAATAAACAAAATTGTCACATTTTGGCTGAAGAGCAACCAGAAGAGTTCCTAGTGGTGTCATTATACCCAGGAAAAACCACGGTTTGGTGCAGTTAATGGCCTAATAGAATCATCGGCCGATATTTTTCTATTTGCCCGCTCTCGCGCCATGATATCGGACTTTTTGCTACCTCAGATTGAAGCCCGTAATCTAGACGAAATTTGATTTCATAATGACAGTGCCACTTGCCATACAGCTGCTCAGACAATGTACCTATTGGGAGGTAATTTCGAAGACTAGCTAATTTCCCGTTTTGAACCGGTGAGTTAGCCGCCTAGATCGTGCGATATCACACCTTTAGACATTTTTGGTTGGGGTCTACGTAGAGTCCAAAGTCTATGCTGACAAACCAGCTACGATTCAGGTTTTGAAATCCAACATTACGCGTGTCATGAACGCCATACCGATCGAAATGCTCGAATGATTCATTCAAAATAGGACCCACATAATGGACACCCAAGGGCGTTGTTGTGGCCATACTTTGAAGAAAATTATATCCAAAAAATAAATGCCATTTCATTTCCATTCGAACAAGAACAATAATGATTCCACACTTGATTTAAATTTTTGTATTTTTTTTTATTTGAAAAAAAATACTTCTAGATTGATCACCCGATATTATGAAATTTCTTGCTTTTACATACAACAAATATAACAAAAAACCGGATAAACCGACATGTTGGGTTTTTGGCATTTTTAAAAACTTACTGTCGTCTAACTTATCGTAGGGTTGACGGCCGGAAACGATGACCCAACAATTTTTGGATAGGTTTATGTTTTTTTTTTTGCATAAGTTTAAAGTACTCCAAAAACTTTATTTTTGACATAATATGCTTCGCCAACTTGGTTGAGGTCTTTGAGTTATCACATCGTATCTTTTTTGGTACAAGGGGGATTTTTAGGACCTTTTTGATACTTTGAAACTTCTATATCTCGATGAACAAAAAAGAACATTGTAAAAAAATACATCTACTGCCTCAACAACACCATAATGTCAATTTTTCACCTATTTTAGATAATAAGTTGGCGAAAAAGTTTTCGCTACACCCTACTGTATAGGATACCTACAAACGTATGTTCAACATAGACCTGGTGGGTTGTCGTAATGCCCCAAAATGAACATGTGGTATTTGTTACACGCAGTTATGTGCGTGCTTTTACGTGCACCATCGCCATCAAAAAAAGTTTGCGTCGCCAAAACTCCTTTTTGTCGAATTGTAACCACGCATGGGTGATATTCACTTTTAGTTTCCTTCAGTTGCTTCTATTAACTTGGCTGGTCGCCCGCCACCAAATACACATAAAGTGCCAGGTTTGTTATCTTATACTATTTTTTTCTCGTTCATGTTTGAGGTAATTATTCGGACCTGCTTGCCAAGTATTTCGGTTATGGTGCACACTTGTAAGTTGTCAAGTTCAGTTTGCTTTTCACCGTGTTTTTTTATTTTGAAAACAAGTAATTGCTATTACAGATCATGGAAAGTATGGTCGTTTACATAAGAAGTGCCTCTGGTGTCGTAAGGCCCGGAGGCGACTAAGACCATTGCCATGTCTTTAAGATAAAAGCAATAAACTATGATATTTACATATATTACTTTCCCTTCTAGATTTTATAAATTTAACGATTCAGCAGACAACATATCGGTTTCTTCCAATTCGGCTAAAAATCTTCTGATTTGAAATTGACGGGATCTTGGTACATCTTAAGATGTGATCCGATGAGCGTGGCAGTTTGCTTTGGAATTTAAAGTGGTGTCTTTTCGTTTAAAAACTGTAGCTGGAAAGGCTTTATGATTAACGGTGAGCACTTCAGGGCTATTATAGGGAGGGTATTTAATTGTTAAAATTTAAATAAAAACACAATATTTTTTCTATGGAAATGGTTTTGTTGTTTTTTAAAATATTCTCCTTTAAGATCAATACACTTTTGCATGCGCACAAACCAATTTTCGAAGCACTTTTTCCACTCCGATTGAGACACCTCCAAAACATGATTTTTGAACGCTTTAACAGCTGCTTCAGGTGATGAAAATTGTTGACCACGCATTTTGTTCTTGATGCTAGAGAATATGAAGAAGTCAAATCAGGGCTTTACGCCAAATCAGGGCTTTACGGTGGATAGCCCATCAATTCGACATCTTGAGTGGTCAAATAGCTCATCGTTTCGGTAGATGTGTGAGAGCTCGCATTGTCGTAATGAAAAATGAACCGTCTTCTCTTATTATAAGTATCTTTTCTCATTTCTTCAAACACTATTGGCAAACAGATGGTTGTATACCACTCAGAATTGACCGTCCTACGTTCCACTTAAGGTAATTTGGCAACATGGCCGGTTATACCGAAAAAAAACGCAATCCTTTGCTTCGATGTACTTCTTCCACAGCGTTTGTTGGATTTGGCTCGTCTTGAAAGACCCATACGGTCGATTCCTGTTTTGTTTCGGGTTCATGTGCATAGATCCATGATTCGTCACCTGTGACAATATTATACACTGCCTTTGAGCAACCGCAGTTATACTTTTTCAACATCTCTTTGCACCAATCCATACGAGCCTTTTTTTGAGCACTCGTCAAACTATGTGGGATCCAACGAGAACACATTTTTTTCACGGCCAAATGAACATGCAATATCTTATTGATGCTTGTCATACTAATGCCCAAGGATGCCTCAATCTCACGGTATGTCACATGTCGTTCTGGCTTAATCAGTTTACGCACAGCATCGATAGTTTTTTTGGCAAAGTGGCCGAAGTTGGACGTCTTTCACGAAATTCATCCTGTAGCGAACGGCGTCCGAAACTGAACTCTTAGTACCAGTGATTAACAGTGACTTTTGATGGTGCTTCATCGCCAAAAGTCGAAACAAGTTTATTTAAACCCTCTTGTCTCGATAACCCACGCCGAAAGTCGTAAAAAATCATCGCACGAAAATGTTCACGGGATAATTCCGTTTTTTGACTGAGATGAATTTTTCAACACACTGTAAACAAAACAATTCGCCCTCAAATGACAAAATGTTCTGAGTGAAGTTATGCTAAAAAACTTCAAAGTTTTCAATGCAAGTTCCTGTTTGCATCTGGGAACACTAGTATTGTCAGGACCCAAAATATATATAGCAAATTTCTGGCTTTATTGGAATGGTTGAACTTTTTCGTTTATAATGGAACACCATCCGATGCGTTTTTGCTTCGCCCAATGGGCTAAAGATTTTTTGGCGGGAGATGAAGAATTTTACCGAAAAAGTTAAGCTTTTTTTCATCTCAGTGCCTATGTCAATAAGTTAAATTGCTATTGAAAAGCCAATCAATTCCACAACGACTCACTGTGTGGTCTGTGTTTGGGCTGGCGGCATCATTGGGCCATTTTTCTGTGAAAATGAGCAAGGAGCCCTGTTCACCGTCAAAGGTGAACGATAGCGTGCCATGCTCAACAAAGTTTTGTTTGCCAAATTTCAAAAAAAAAATAACATGGACGACATTTTGTTCCAACCAGACGGGGCTACATATCACACAGCCAACGCAACCATCGATATTTTACGCACTATTTTTGAAAATCGAATGGAATACCGAAATTGTGATGTCAATCGGCCGCCTTGGAATTGTGATTTCAGCCCTTTGGATTATTTTCTGTGTTGAGCCATTAAAAATAAATTTTACGCAAATCATCCAGCGACAATTGAAGCGTTGAAACATGAAATCGAAGTTGCCATTGAAGAGATTCGACCCGAAGCAAACGAAAATTTACTGAAATATTAGGTTGAACAAATGAGGTGCTGTTGAGCCAGTTGTGGTAGTCATATGAATGATATTGTGTTCCATTATTAAATTATAAATTTCAACCTTTCTAATTTTAACAGAAATTCCAACAAATTATTAAATTTGAAATGTTAAATCGCCCACCCTGTATTGCCAACCCATTTAAAAAAGTTGCGTCTCATAGATAAATTGTAACTGAAATTCATCTTGCCATCAAAATGAAGTGCTGCTTTAACTTCAATCTTCCCCCAACTTTATGTGATGTCTTCAAATATTCAAATACACCTTCCCATCGAAATGACTCACATCTTAAGTTGCGCAAATTGAAGGTGGTATTCTCGTAATTTGGTATGCACTCGTATCAATTTCCAAATGTTGGTTTACTCGTATTTGCAAACAAATTATGTAAAACCACAAATGATTCTCTTTGACGGAAATCTAAGTGCATGTGTACGTAAAATGAACGAAAACCCAATGCAATCAAGAACGCATGTAATGATTTGTCAGTATCGAGATGGTAATTAAAGAACGCTAGCGAAATTGCAAAACGTTTTGAAACTTATGGGAATATTTAAATGGGTATGCCGCATGAGAAGTGGAAATGAATGAGTATTTATTGATGTTAATGGCTTCATATTATATGCGAATTATTTCTTCAGTCGAGGCTTTTGTGTACAAACAATCATTGCAGTTAATCTCAAATAATATTTGCATACGATGTGTTATAATTGCCTTTTTAACCTGCACCAACTGCGGTTTCACTTTGTGCATACCACAGGTATTTCTGTCTCTCCTTCTACGTACACTTGTATGTTTTCAATTTACTGATCGCTGTTGTGAGTCGAAACTAAAGCATCGCTTTTGCTGATTTGGCTGATTAACCATTTAAACAAGGGATCGGACTATATTTAGAGACAGGCTTACAAAAATGAGGGAAACCAAAAAAAAAAGAAACCAAATATAGTGTTCGGCTATATAATTGTTACCCATTCAGCGAAATTATTTTGTGTGAAATTTTTTTACACCAAAGAGGATAAATTGTACAAGATGGGCGATATGCTTTTTCTTTGCAATAAATTTAAAAACAGCACTCAGCTGCGTAGAATGCTTCGCTTGGATATTTTCAGTTCTTTGGCCATTTGATTTCTCCTACGACGCACAGTGGCATCATTTGAGTTTTTTCGTTGAAAAAAATCATTTCTCTTGAACCGAATAATTTAAATGTCATATGATTGATAATTGTTCAGCCTATAAAAGTGTTTGGAAAGGCTGATACGTCTTGTAGGTGCATACTTATGCACACAAAGAAAAAAATAGTTAGGCATCGTTTGGAACTACAATGATTCGGTTGCAAAAGAGGAATTTCGATTGCAATCACCAAATATTAATTGTAATAAATATTCGGTTCGGTTCACAACTTTTTGATCGGTCATACCAATGAAACCCATAAAAGGTATTTAGTTGCTACAACTGGTGGTTGCGGCACCCAATAGTTTTGCAAACATTTTGTTGCTGCAACTTATTATTTGTGATCATAACTAAAACGTCAGCTTAAAGAAAACCGGGTTGTTTAACGTTAATTATTTTAAATTAAATAATTCGATTATTAATAATTTGAAGCTCATCGATTAATCAATTTTTGTTTCAATAAAAATCATCCACCATATCTTCCACTTTATTCTCGCCACAACCCTCGCTATGAGTACTTCAAGTACCTCAATTGTGTAAGCAAGCAGTTTTTTGCTTAAAGTGCTAATTTTCTTTGTGGATTTTTAGATCTAAAAATTCTCTTATTTTGCAACCCTTATGAAATAAGTTATGAAGTTGTAAATGTTTGCTTCGAATTTTCGTGTTGAGATGTTTATAATCGTGTGAATTTAATTTTCGTTAAACATTTAAACATCCTATCTTAAAGATAGGAGTGCTCTTTTCGTCCTTTTTACGAAAAGGTGAAAAAAATGTTGACCAATTAATGTCTATTGGGACGCGTCCTTTTTATAATTGAAATTGTATAAATGTTTTTACAAATGTTCGTTTATGGCTTAAAATGTTCTACTAAATTACTACTATTATCATTTTAGTATAAATCGTCTAGAACACACACAATCAGAACAAAAATAAATAAATTTTTTAATAAAATCTAATAAAAAAGTTATGTTCAGAATGGAAACCAAAATCGAAACTGTGGAGAGATTTTCTAAATTAATTTTTTCAGCCATTTTTTTAAAAAACCTACAAAATATGACCGATACGAAAGTATCTATTTTTTATCATAAGTTTCATTTGACATTTTTGGGTCACATAGTTAGGTTTAATATTCCACTTTTCTTAAATAATATAACATAGCAAGCTTGTTAGTAAAATTTGTTGACATATGAAAACCAAAATAAAATTTAATTGACCCGCTTTACCAGTTTGATGCATAAAATCGTTTCACTTGGGCATACGAACTTTATTTGATTTGAATGTAAAAACCAAGTTTTAAGAAAACCTGCTCATAATTCGAAAAATGCTCATTATAAATATTTCAAAATCGTTAAATATAAAAATTAAATAAAAAAAACAATGCTCGTGGTAATGACAACCGGGTTCAAGGAGTACTTATAGCCCATAATCTAAAGCAACGACCAATTCATGTACAAATTCAGTTCCAATAATCTTTCTTACCAATTAGGTTTAACGATATTTTAACCCTTCAACCGATACTGTCAGTTCCCACTACTGAAAATTGCTGTGCACCTTTTCAACATTCGATTGCAGCGATGCCACCATTCGGTTGGCAAACAGAATCGGTTGTGGCAATAAATCTATTCTCTGTGTGTAAACTACTTATCACAATTCATAAGAGACAAAAGACAACTCATTTCTAAACTAGAATTATTTTCAAACTCTATGCGTGACTTTACATGCCGCAGGGAAGAAATAAGCCAAAGTAGATTCAAGGAATATATTTTGAAGATATGGCAAATTTAGAACAAAAAAAAGTGACGATTCGTTTTCTACTTTTCGTGGTATTACACCTGAAATCGGAACAAATTACTTAAAAATGGTGTAAAAGCTGAAAACTTAAAATCTGATATCATTAAGGGTAGTAAATTTCAAATCGGTGAAAAATTTCCTATAAGTTAATTGTAATTTTTGGCAACCTCGTTTGCTCCACAAATGCCATTGTTCGACGGTCTGAGCTTACACATTGCCTAAATTTGGTGTCAAGCGGTTCTCGAGTTTTAGGCGCTCGTACGCCGAACATTACATTTTTAAATACTAAGATATGCCAAACTAGATTTCCATTTAATACTCACAATGACCCCCGGAATAAATTGACGCTATAATCATAAACCGATGATCTACCCGGTCCAGATAATATCAGAGCACATTCTGCACCAAGAGGTGATGTATTGATGGCTTCGCCGAAATGATGAAATTGAGCATGGACTATGCATGGTGCCGCCAGCAAAGCCGTTGTTAGTAAAAATATTCTGCAAAAAAAAGAAATAATTACACATTAAAACTATAATTTATTTGAATATTTTTATTGTTTAAATATAAAAAAAATTCAACGGTATAATTCAATCGCATAATTGCGTGATTAATTCAAATATCTTTTCGTTGTCAATAAATCATTTCAAAGTCACATTTGACACCTGCTCATGTATGCGTCTTCGGTTGGATATCAATTTAATTTGAACAACGGTTTGTATACATAAATTAGCAAAGGTCTGATATCTGAACCACTATCATAATTTGATGGTAATTGATTTGTTCCTGTGGCTTTCAGCAGCGTCTCTTTCTTTCGGACACTAATGATAGTTCAGTTTCTAAGATAATTTGATTAACTCCGTGTTGAGAAGATGGTTTCGACAACAGGTAGTTTTGCACAGTTGCGGAGATTTGTGTATTTCGGGCTGCGCAAGTAGTTTCGCAAGTAATCGAGTCATAAAGCCACCGTATCTAACCATCGAGGATGGATAACAATAGCATGACCGGGTACTTATGGGCGCTACGCTTTTGAAATGTTGAGAAGGGTTAAAATAGTTAGATTCGCGGGCAGCGTATATGATTGCCGTGAATGAATGAATTTTGATGAATATGCCAGAGGTACACCCAAGGTTAAAAGCATCTTTAAAATTATACGTTGGCGAAATTATAGGTTTTCTATAAAATACGAAAGGCAACAGTTGTTCAAATGACATAAAAATGGTTATTTTAATAAACACTAATAATTTACTAATAATGGTGGCGATTAGTTGTGGAATCATAGGGTAAAATGTCAAGTTCAACCACGACCATCGTATTTTGGTTTAGCAACATTTTTTTCTGAATGTTTGTGTAAAAACTGCATTTGATCCCAAATCCACATTATGTTGTCATTAATTTGTAGTCCAGATGCTGCTGTATTGCAAATGTGGGGCCACGGAGACAACTGGTATTGTTTGTTATTCTGTCCAAAGTAACAAAAGCATTATTTATCACCAAATGTTGTAAGGAGAAAAGTTTGATCAACACTTCCTTTGGAATTGAAAACAAAAGAAAAAACATGTGTACCAACTATCGTCTTCCTACTGATAAGAAAACTTAAGATAAGAAAATAATTGTCAATTTTCTTGTGACCCGTCTAGAGGTATTTTTCAAAAAAAAAATATAAAAAGTCAATGTTGTTACGAGAAAGGTTTAATCAACACTTCCTTTGGAATTGAATCCAAAGGAAGAAACATATGTACCAGCTATCGTCTTCCTACCGGTAAGAAAACATAAGATAAGAAAATAATTTTTCAGAAAAAAAATATAAAAAGTCAAATCAAGTGTGGAATCTTTATTGATAATTTAAAAGGGCATTTTATGGCATCTATTTTTTGAATATCAAGTCCTTCAAATGTTGGCCTCAACTACGCCTCAGGGTTTCCATTCTGAGGGTTCGAATTTTGGATGACTCGTTCGAGCATTGCGACTGGTATGGCTTTAATGACATGCGTAATGTTGCCTGAATCGTAGCTGGTTTGTCAGCATAGACTTTGGACTTTAGGTAACCCCAAAGAAAAATGTCTAAAGGTGTGATATTGCTCGATCTAGGCGGCCAACTCACCCGTCCAAAACGTGAAATTAGCTGCTTCTCGAAATCACCTGTCAATAGATCCAATGTTTGAGCAGTTGTATGGCAAGTGGCACCGTCCTGTTGAAACCAAGTGTCGTCAAGATTACGGGTTTAAATTTCAGGTAGCATAATGATCGATATCATGGCGCGATAGCGAGAACCATTCACGGTTACGTTCCGGCCATCATCATTTTTGAAAAAAATGCACTGATGATTCCACCAGCTTATAAACCATACCAAACCGTGGTTTTCTCTGGGTGTAATGACACCTCTTAAACCTCTTCTTGTTGCTCTTCAGCCTAAATGCGGCAGTTTTTTTACTTTGCCGTTGAGCCAGTAATGGGACTCATCACTGAACAATATTTTGGTCGAAAACAGCGGATCTTCCCGTTTCTCAACGAACGCTAATTTCCATAATACAGTTGCCATCATTTGAAGGTAATTATTTTCAAAAAATAATTGCCATGAAATGTCCTTTCAAATTACCAATAAAGATTCCACACTTGATTTGAATTTTTGAATTTTTTTTAAACATACAATCAGCGCAGATTATTTGAAGCCGAAATTGAAATTGTAATGCTGACCAAAAATGTGTTACGGCATGATTGCATCCACTTTTCCCCATATGTTTCAGATACCCCCTTCAAATTTCTAGCATTGGGTGGGCTATTTAAATTTTTTAATTTGAATCGGCTGTAAAAAAAGTTCTGATATATTTTTCAAAATTTCTGGTTTTTTTTGGAAAGGTTGAACGTTGTCATTTAAAAATAAAAGACATTAATCAGATCATTAATACATGAGATATTGTCTACAATATTTGAGTTGTATAGGTACCACCAGCCTCTTTAGACTTCCACAGTCTCAATACAGCAGTCATGTTTGCAAAGTAACGCCATAAACCACATAAAAACTTGGACTAGGCTACAAAAACTTGGACCAGGCTCAATCCCGCGAATGCTGGTTCTATGTACCGGATTGACGCGAAACTCTTCGGCCAGGGGCAGTCACCTCAACAATATATGTTTTTTGTTCGAGCCAGGCTACATTAGAACTTGGACCAATTCTTCTAACTTCCATACAAAGTTGCATCGTCTTATTTGATTCAGAAAACCGTTCTGGGTCGATCAGTATAATTTTATATGGGTCAGCCCTTTATTTTCTGTACCACAGTGTGGTTTGGTTATGATGAAATTGTCCAATTTTACCATAAGGTCTTTTTTTTTGAGCCGCTTAGCATTTAGAGCAAAATATTTTAATTGTCTTTGGAGCAGCGTTGGCCCCATGGCAAATGTTTGTAACTACCAAACAATTGTTGAGTGACCCACCTATAGGTATACCTATATAATCACCAGCTGATTCAATTTAACGATGTTTGTCCGTCCGTCCGTTCTGTATTTCTGATTACAGTCTGTTGTTGTTTTAACAATAATATACTAAGTTCGGTAAGTCATTTTCATCTATAGTGGATCTGCTTCGATATTCAGGCGACATTTGAACTGGATGCGTCCAAAGAGAACTGTGGGTCGGCTGAGCAGACTTGGCCGGACCATTGAACAGCTGCAGGTGGCAGGCGGGGCAAACGTCTAGAACGTTCCCATCAATTCGCGCCCAATGCGAATTACGGCGGCTGTACCAACCAGATCTCAGCTGAGCCCCAACTACGCTCGTCCGCCGTGGTAGCGTCTTTTCCTCGGGTAAAATCTCCGGTAGCTGTTACCCTAGCACTACATTCACCCTTAAGCAGGATATTGCTGCTGCGACTCAATCAGCGTGAATTTCGTTCAGACCTGAAATTGTGTCTGCGCACGGTTAGGACCTTTATCTCCTCATGTAGCTGGTCCTCAGAAGACGTAAGGAGTCTCCCTGTTGATTTTCTCAGGTTGGCATTCTGGCGAGTTTGAATTTTTTTCCACTGCGTTGTACACACGTTCGCTGACCACATCGGTTCGCTACAATCCCCTGACTGCCGGCTCTTTGTACCCGATTGAGCCAAAACAACAACTCTTCGGCCAGGAGCAGTCACCTTAACAACTTATGTTTTCTGTTTGTCCAAACATGCAGGTTACAATTGTTCGTGATACTTGGCAGATGTAAGTTTTTTAGACCAAGGACGGACGCTATTGAAGTTGAAGAAAATCGGTTCAGATTTAGATATAGCTTCCAAGCATATGTTTATCCGATAAATTTCTTATCTAAATAAAATTAAGCACATATCAGTTTTTGGACCAATAAAGGCTGTTATTGAAATTGTTGAAAATCAGTTTAGATTAAGATATGTGACGCGCAAAATAGAAAGGGACCTTAGGTTAAAAACCAGTTTTGTTCAGGAGATCCATTTTAAAGATTAGGTCCCTTTCTATTTGCGCTTGGAATCGTCGACTTCACTTTCATAAAACGCAGATATCTCTGGGAGGGAACACTTTTGGGGCAATGAGATCGATCATTCGATGCTCAGATGTTGTCCACTCAAAAAAAGAAAAAAAATGAAAATTGGTCTTTTACCCTTAGTTCCCTTTCTCTATGCGCTGTCACATATGAGCCTCACACACATATGTTTAACCGACTTTAGGTTTTTAGTTCTTGGACCCACATATTGCGTTTAATCTTGATGGAATTTGCAAAAATCAGTTTTTTGAACCAAGAACCGAAGTTTTTTTTTCGAGATTTAATGTGTTTAGCTCTAGGAGCCACATATTACATCCTATCTTCTTGAAATTTGGCACTCGTAAGTTTCTTGTGCTAAAGACGGACGCTGTTGAATTGTTGAAGAAATGATGAAACATATATGTGACTCGCAAAATATAAAGGGACCTAAGGGTAAAAACCAGTTTTGTTTAGGAGAGCCATTTTAAAGATTTAAATACGTGTATCTTTGGTGTACCATCACTTTCATAAAACGTGCATATCTCTGGGAGGGAACAATTTTGGGGCATGGGATCGGTTTAATTCGATGCTCAGATGTTGTCCACATCAAAAAAAAATTGATTTTTTTGCCCTTACCCTTTCTTCCTCTATGCGCTGTCACATATGAGTCATTCCATGCCAAACGGTACGCATTTTTTACATAACAAGCTTGGATTGCTTAACTAGTTTGTGTATGCATTCTTCTCTTAAAAATATTATATACGTGTTTCAAGAAAAAAAATTTAAAATTTTTTTTTAAATGTTATGACCAATTGAACTTTGGTGAAATGAAGATTTTATCAAAGAGGTGTGTTCATTCAGTCGCATGTAACTCCGGAAATACTTGACCGATTTTACTCTGCTATACCTTATTTTGAAGGTAATTTTAAGCACTTCTAAAATAACGAAACGGTATGGCATAACGCCATAGAATTTTTTAAGTTTGTATCATTTTAATCCTTTTATTTCGATTTTGAAAATGATTACATCTTTTTTTATTTTTGAAATTTTGCAGGCGTATTCTTACAGGTCTGTTTTACCGACTGTGTAAGTTTTAAAGTGGTGAAATAATGCGTTCTATTTTTAAAAATTTTTTTTTACCTTATACCTTTTTCACTTCCAGGAATATAGAAAATATAATATAGAAAAAAAAATACTTTTTAATAGTTTATTGACACAAGATATAACAACAACAAAAAAACAAAGAAAAAAAGAAATAAAAACATGATACAATAGCCGTGCACGTATTCCAGGAGGGGCTTGTAAATTTTTTAAAGAAAACCTTAGGACCTGTAAGTAAAATATTTTACTTTTCTGATGGCGCAAGCGCACAATACAAAAACAAGAAAAACTTTTTAAATCTGACGTTCCACGTAGAAGATTTTGGAATACCAGCGGAATGGCATTTTTTTGCAACGTCTCATGGCAAATGGCCCTGCGATGGTCTGGGAGGAACAGTCAAAAGACTAGCAGCACGTGCAAGCTTGTCCAGCCTCATAAATCCCATTAATAGTGCCGTCAAATTTTATGATTGGGTGAATAAAAACGTGAAGAATATTCATACAGAATTCTTCAATAACTATCAATATCAAGATAGGGCGAAACACCTGAAGGAGCGTTTTGAAAAAGCGAAAACAATTTCTGGAACTCTTGCCTACCATGCATTCATTCCACAACCCGATAAAATAATGAAAGTCCAGACAACATCATCTTCTGAGCAGTACTGTATGAAGATGGTATACAAGGCATAACATTTATTTCATTACTCATTTTTTTATTTCTTTTTTTCTTTGTTTTTTTGTTGTTGTTATATCTTGTGTCAATAAACTATTAAAAAGTATTTTTTTTCTATATTATATTTTCTATATTCATGGAAGTGAAAAAGGTATAAGGTAAAAAAAAATTTTTAAAAATAGAACGCATTATTTCACCACTTTAAAACTTACACAGTCGGTAAAACAGACCTGTAAGAATACGCCTGCAAAATTTCAAAAATAAAAAAAGATGTAATCATTTTCAAAATCGAAATAAAAGGATTAAAATGATACAAACTTAAAAAATTCTATGGCGTTATGCCATACCGTTTCGTTATTTTAGAAGTGCTTAAAATTACCTTCAAAATAAGGTATAGCAGAGTAAAATCGGTCAAGTATTTCCGGAGTTACATGCGACTGAATGAACACACCTCCTTGATAAAATCTCTATTTTACCAAAGTTCAATTGGTCATAACTTTTGAAAAAAAAAATTATATTTTTTTTTTCTAATCGCGGATTAAATAGAATTGCTAGAGGACCAAATCTGCAAATTTTCATAAAAATCGGAATCATTGCGTTAAATTTTTGCCCAAAATCGTACCGTTTGGCATGGAATGACTCATATGTGGGATCTGTATCTAAATCTAATATAATTTTTTCAATAGCAATAGCGTTCGCCCTTTGCCTAAAAAACATACTTGTGCTAAATTGTATTAAGATTGAAAGTAAAATTTTGCTTCTAGAGCTAAAAAACATAAAACTGCTAACCATATGTCTGTAAGAGTTAAATCTAAATCAAAACCGATTTCCTTCAATTTCAATGGCGTCCGTCCTTGGCCCAAAAATGTTCTGCCAAATTTCATGAAAGTCGCACAACAACCTGTAGTTTAATTATAAGCTTTAGATGGGCGAACAGACGGACAGATCGAAGGGCATCGTAAAATCACATCAACTGGTGATTCGGAGCCGTTTCTTAAAGGTGAGTCTATCTCAAATACTAGTTACTTATAACGCACGTGGAATTATAAATTTTCTCTGATTTTATATTCGACAACAAAAAACCGAAAAACTCCACAGCAAAAACCGGGTAAACCGGCGTGTCGGGTTTTAGCTATTTTTAGGAAATCGACTATTGGGTTTGAACACAAAATCCGGAATGTCGGTTTTCCGTTCTAAAAACTTTAATCACAATAGTGGAAACAAATGAAATAAATCACGCTTTGTTGTAAGTGCTTAAGCAGTAAATTCGAGCGTCCTCTCTAAGGGACTCTGTGCACTAATGGGTTAATATAGAAACATAAAAAGCCACCAACCGGTGGCTAGTTATATAATAGAAAACTACCCCATGTGGAACTAAATTGCAAGTTTTTCGCATATGGGACTATACGAGGGCGGTTCGGAAACTTCTTAGCCTAGCACAAAAAGCGCAGAAACTTCCATCTCTGCTATGAACACATGTTAAATTTTGTTTCGATCTGGCAACTCCTTCATATAGAAACAGTTGTTCTCAAAAGACGCATCCGCGATTTTTTTACAATGGAAAAATTAGAAATGCGTGGTGTCATTAAATATTTACATAAAAAAGGTTTATCGGGACAAGAAATTCATAATGATATGGTGAATGTGTTAGGTGAAAGTGCTCCTTCATATGCAACAGTAAAAAATTGGGTTGCTGAATTTAAACGTGGTCGTACAAGCATTGACGATGAACCACGTAGTGGACGTCTAAAAACAGCAACAACAACAGAAATTGTAGCCAAAGTGCATGATATGGTATTAAATGATCGACGAATAAAAGTGCGTGAAATAGCTAATATCATGGGCATCTCAAATGATCGAGTCCATTTAATTTTGCATGAAGAACTACAGATGAAAAAGCTTTCTGCAAGATGGGTGCCGCACTTGTAAACAGTCGACCAAAAACGCATAAGAATGAACATTTCTCAAGCTTGTTTGGATCGTTTTCAGCGAAATAAAATGGATTTTAAGCGTCGTTTCATAACTGTTGATGAGACATGGATCCACCACTATACTCCAGAGACAAAAGAACAGTCCAAACAATGGACTGAAGCTGGAGGAGGTGGACCAAAAAAGGCAAAAACAATTCAATCGGCTGGTAAGGTTATGGCAACGGTTTTTGGGACTTCAAAGGTATTTTATTGATTGACTATCTGCAAATGGGTAAAACAATAAATTCAGAGTACTATTGCAACCTTTAGATCAATTAAATGTACAAATTCGAGAAAAACGTCCTGGCTTACAACACAAAAAAATAATTTTTCATCAAGACAACGCACAATGGCTAAAATCAACGAATTAAAGTACGAGTTGCTTGACCACCCACCTCATTCTCCTAATTTAGCTCCCAGTGACTTTTACCTGTTCTCAAATCCAAAAAAATTCCTTGCTGGCAAGCGATTTACCTCAAATGAAGATGCTATTACAGTTGTAAACCACTATTTTGAAGACCTTGAGGAAAACTATTTTAAGCAAGGGATAGAATTGCTAGATAAGCGTTGGACTAAGTGTATTGAAGTTTCAGGAGATTATATTGAAAAATAAAAGTATTTTTGAAAAACTAACTATTCTCTTTCATTGATAGGCTAAGAACTTTCCGAACCGCCCTCGTACACTTTTTTATGCAAATTCCACTGACATGTGAGATATTTAAGGTTTTCATAATTTATATTTAATTATGACAAATTACAGTACAAGTTCAACCATGACAATGGCCATTTTGTCGAAATCTCAACAAAAACAATGCCCTTCGGTGGAACTGTACAGTTGGCCTTTAAATCCTGTTGCGGCTCATTATGGACCTTTTTATTTTTCATTTATTAGCAGGCTTTGTTTTAAAAATCCCATTACTTTTCGAACATGTGCAATTTTTGCATGTCAATTCAACTGTCAACAAATTCAAATGAGCAAAAATCAATGTTAGTTGTTTCCCAAGTGAAGTACTTGTGTTTCTATTTCTTGTCTTTAGAGTGTTTTTTGGCTTTGTTGAATTGAACTCTTTGTTTCCGAGACACGAAACAAAAAATATTATTTATGAGTTGTCGGCATCATTTGTTGAGTTTCTTTAAAATGTTCATTTCTAAATATGGACGCCGCAAGACAAAAAGTGGCGTTGATAGTCGTGGCAATACTTATTAATAGTTGGCCCCAAGGTGTAAACGCTTTTTAGTCGAGTTGTTTCTGTTTTGTTTTGTTTCGTACGTAGTGCGGTTGGTATCGTTTACCTTCTCAAATAAATTCAATCATAATCTTGGTTAAATACCTTTGGCATAATATTTCAGCATTTGTGATGTTTTAGTTTCGGCTTTCAACTGCTGTTGTTGTACGTAGTGTCGTTTGTTAAAGTTAATAGAAGCTTAAATAGGTTTCTGTGGTCTTTGTTTACTTTTTTGCAGATATGTAAATTAGGGAGCCTTCCTTTGAGCCCAAATAAAAAAAATTTAATGTTGCTAACGAATATAATCAATGTTAGTTAGTGTTAGCTGACTGCAGCTTCTGAAATAATCTTTTTAGGGTTTTAAGCGACTAATAACATAAAGTTTTTGTTACTGCAAATTTTTTAACCTAAAGTTAAATGAAGCTTTTCACTTTCTGTTACAAGTTTTATTAAGTTTTTAAATAAAATTGAAATATGAATTGGTAATAATTGCTATACAGCGTTTTCCATTAGGAACATAATAATTTTATATATTAATAAAACACAGAATATCTAAGATATAGAGTTCAAATTTATTCCAGGTATAGAGCAAATGTTGCATTTTAAGAATGAAATTCGATTTCGGTCATATGACCACCACGAGCCCGTTTACAGCGATCTATTGTTTGGACCCAATTTTCCACCACTCTTGCCAACATTTCGACCGGAACGTTGGCTATTCGCGTTGGATGTTGTCTCTGAGCATGTTTTAAGTTGTTGGCATAGACCTATGCCTTGATGTGGCCCCATAAAAAAGAAATCCAATGCGTTAAATTGCATGAACTAGGTGGCCATTCATTCGACTGGGCCATTTCTCGAGATAACACTTTCATCGAATATGACTTTCAGTAAATCGATTGTAACGAGTGCTATGTGGCTAGTGCTACCGTCTTGTTGAAACCACGTATCTGCGATGTCAAGCTCATCCAATTCTGGCCAAAAATAATTTGCTGACATGGCACGATAGCGCTCTCCACTGACGGTAACATGACGATTGTTTTCCTTGAGGAAAAAATACGGCCCAATAACACTTCCGGCATGAAAACCTCACCGCACAGTAATATAGGGTGATCCATCTAGAGGTATTTTTTCAGAACAAAAAAATATATGTGAAGCGCAAAATAGAAAGGAACCTAAGGCTAAAAACCAGTTTTGTTCCATTTTAGAGCCATTTTAAAGATTAGATCCCATTCTATTTGCGCTTAGAATCGTCGACTTCACTCTCATAAAACGCGCATATCTCTGGGAGGGAACACTTTTGGGGCATGGGATCGGTCTTATTTGATGCTAAGGTATTGTCCACATCAAAAAGAGAAAAAAAAATTAAAATTGAGTTTTATACCCTTAGGTCCCTTTCTCTATGCGCTGTCACATATAGTAATTTGAAAGATCATTTTATGACATTTATTTTTTGAAAATAATTTCCTTCAAATGTTGTCATCTGTATTATGGAAATGAGCGTTCGGTGATAAATGGGAAGATCCGCTGTTTTCGGTTAAAATTTTATTCAGTGATGAGGCCCATTTCTGGCTCAACGGCAAAGCCAATAAACAAAATTGCCGCATTTGGGCTAAAGAGCAACAAGAAGAGGTTCAAAAGGTGCCATTATACCCAGAGAAAACCCCGGTTTGGTGCGGTTTATAAGCTGTTGGAATCATCGGTGCATATTTTTTCAAAAATGATGATGACCGGAACGTTACCGTCAATGGTGCTCGCTATCGCGCCATGATATCGATATTTATGCTACATGAAGTTGAAGCCCGTAATCTTGACGACACTTCGATTCAACAGGACGGTGCCACTTGCCATACAGCTGCTCAAACAATGGAAATATTAAGAGGTCATTTCGAAAATCAGCTAATTTTACGTTTTGGACAGGTGAGTTGACCGCCTAGATCAAGTGATATCACACCTTTAGACATTTTTCTTTGGGGTTTCGTAAATTCCAAAGTCTATGCTGACAAACCAGCTACGATTCAGGTTTTGGAAGCCAAGATTACGCGTGTCATTAAAGCCATACCGGTCGATATGCTTGAACGATCCAAAATTGGACCCGCAGAATTAAAAACCCTAAGGCAGATCAAATTCGTTTTTCGCTTGTACAGTCCGTATGTGGAATCGACTTCCGGCAAATGTATTTCCCACTAATTGCGACATCCAGAAGTTCAAGGCAAGCGTCAACAAACATTACTCCCTCTTTCCCCCCTCCGATCCATTAATTTCCACTCGCCAACGCAATGCACCGCATGTATAGGGGACATCCCCTGAGTGTTGGTTATATAAAAAAAAAAAAAAATATTCAAAAAATAAATGCCATAAAATGTCCTCTCAAATTACCAATAAAGATTCCACACTTGGTTTGAATTTTTATAGTTTTTTCTTCTGAAAAAATACCTCTAGATGGATTACCCTATATTTTGCGGATTTAATTGTGCACTTGTGAGTTTTAATGCTGTCCAATAATGCATACTGTGTTTATTGACCAAACCACTCAGCCAGAAATGAGCTGCATCGCTCATCGTGTCGGGTGGGACGATTATTACGGCCGGAAATTTTAGTAAGCGCTTTTAAAATTGCGACTACCGACTCAGAATTTCGGTAGTAATTTTGAATGATGTCCAAACGTTGCTTGACTAACGTTTTGACACTGAAAGATATTTAAAAATGTTTAAGGGTGCGTTGACGTAAAGATACGAAATTGTTATGTCCCTATTGGAAAACCTGTTATTTGTAAAACAGACAAAAAAACGTCAACCATATATTTTTTTTCATTTGTTTATGACCTCGAGCCAGACTATTCAAATAGTAATACTAGTTGTTATATTTATAAAAATATTTTTTTTTATTTTTCCCTAATATTTTTTGGTGGGATTCGCCAAAATAATTGTACCCCATTCAGTCATGAGGTACCCTAATACTCATACTCAGTACCCATCGCATATATTCACTACAGTGAAAGTGTTTCGGCAATGGTTTTATTTCATTTCCTTCCTATTTTTATTATTTAATACAAGTATAATCGTAAATTTTCTTTACACCGTTGGTAGAGATGTCTCATGATACGAGTTTGCACTTTTAATTTCATTTGCTGGTGTTCGGCTATCAACAGCGGCATCATCAACCTATTTAGAAAGGGCCCTAGTCATAATGAGATTACATCTTGTAACAGCCGCAATAATAAACCTTTCACCACTTTTTACGTGTACTTTCTACACTTAAGCTGTGGTATTGGGGAAAAATGCCCAAAGGGATGGATGGTAAAGTTATACAGGGCGACCAGATAAGAACGACAAGGAAAGAAATGGTTAATATTTTTACAACATTTATGCCATTGAAAATGAAATATTATATCAATGATATGATGGTCCTGTGTTAGCTGGCAGTGCTTTAATAATAGGTGACATTTCTAATAATGCGTTACAATGTGTGTGGCTACAATTATTTATTATTCCCTATATCAGGTTTAATAACTAAGTGCTGATGTTTGTAACACAAAAGGAAATGATGTTGATCCCATGCTTATTACATCCATCGACCAAGATTTACCGTCCGTCCTTCTATTCATTTATCGTTGTAATTAGTGTACTGGACGCATATAGGGTGGGCCACTTAAAATTTTACAATTGAATCGGCTGCAAATTACGGATATTTGTTTTCAAACTTCTGGTTTTATTAGAAAGGTTGAACTTTGTCATTTAATAATGGAACACCATCCGATGCGTCTTCGCTTCGCCAAATGGGCTGAAGATTGCTTAACAGGAGATGAAGAATTTTAACGAAGAATCATGTTTTCAGATGAAGCTAATTTTCATCTCGGTGTCCTGTCAATAAGCAAAATTGCCGTGTATGGGGTTCGGAGAACCACACGTGACTATTGGGAAGATATTGCATCCACAAGCATTCGCTGTTTAGTGTGGATTTTGGACTGGCGGCATTATTGGGCCATTTTTCTTCGAAAATTAGCAATGAGCCGCAGTTACCATCAACGGTGAGCGCTACCGCTCCAAGTTTCCAAAAATGCAAGAGAATGACATGGCCGACATTTGGTTTCAAAGAGACATGGTCACATGTCACACAGCCAACGCAACCACCGATTTTTACGCACTGTTTTTGAAAATCGAATAATCAGCCAAAATTGTGATGTCAAATGGCCGCCTCGAAGCTGTGATTTGAGCCCTTTGAATTGATTTTCTGTGGGGAGCCATTAAGAGTAAATGTTAAATGCTTCAAATGTCAGAAGTTTGAAGAAATGCTCAGTACTTTTTTTTTAAGCCGATTCAAATTTAAAATGTTTAATCGCTCACCTTGTATATTTGAAATAGAAATTGTGCTTCTTAACACAGTACTATCCTGTTTAATGTAATCAAGATAGTTAACCATTGTTTACCTTAAATCTAGCCAATTTCTGTAGTAAAGTCATGGAAACCGAGTATGATGTACATAAGAAAAAATGGAATGAAAAGCCCCATTCTATGTATAGGGTGATCCATCTATAAGTGTTTTTTTCAGAACAAAAAAAATATAAAAAATTAAAATCAAGTGTGGACTCTTTATTGGTAATTTGAAAGGACATTTTATGGCATATATTTTTTGAATATAATTTCCTTCAAATGTTGGCCGCAAGCAACTACGCCTCAGGGTTTCCATTCTGAGGGTCCAATTTTGGATGACTCGTTCAAGCATTTCGATAACACGCGTAAGATTGGCTTTCAAAGCCTGAATCGTAGCTGGTTTGTCAGCATAGACTTTGGACTTTAAGTAAGCCCAAAGAAAAATATATAAAGGTGTAATATCACTCGATATAGACGGCCAACTCACCTTTTAAAAACGTGAAATTAGCTTTTCAAAATGACCTTTCAATTGATCCATTATTTGATCAGCTGTATGATAAGTTTCACCGTCCTGTTGAAACCAAGTGTTGTAAAGATTACGGGCTTCAATTTCGTGTAGCATAAAGATCGATATCATGGCGCGATAGCGATCACTATTCACTGTTACGTTCCGGCCATCTTTATTTTAGAAAAAATATGCACCGATGATTCCACCAGCTTATAAACCGCACCAAACCGTGGTTTTCTCTGGGTATAATGACACCTCTTAAACCTCTTCTTGTTGCTCTTCAGCCCAAATGCGGAAATTTTGTTTATTGTCTTTGCCGTTGAGCCAGAAATGGGCCTCATCACTAAACAAAATTTTGGTCGAAAACAGCGGATCTTCGCGTTTCTCACCGAACGCTCATTTCCATAGTACAGTTGCCAACATTTGAAGGTTATTATTTTCAAAAAATTAATGCCAAAAAATGTCCTCTCAAATTACCAATGAAGATTCCACATTTGATTTGTATTTTTATACATTTTTTTGTTCTGAAAAAATACCGCCGCCAGTCCATAAACTGCACCAAACAATCATTCTTTTTTAATGTATCGGCTTTTCAACCATCACTCGTGGAGTTTTTTTTCCCCAATTGGGGCAATTCTGCTTGTTAACGAATCCACTTAAGGTAAAATTGTGCCTCATCGCTAAAGATGATTTTCTTCGAAGTGAAACAACCATTTCTGCAAAAGGCTTCCACAGTCTTAACGCGATGTCCAATTGTGTACCTCTCTATTATTGAATTTGTCTTTTAGATCACATGAGCCGAAACTTTCTCCAACTTTCTCCATCTCAAACAGCACTTTTAGTAAAAACTTGTTCGACCATACCATATTCGAATTTTTTCCGAAGTACCCTTAGTCCTTCAAATGGAATCCCCTGAACGATTTCGCCTATTTAGAATCCTAAGCAGCTTATGACCGCTATCGAACTGGCGACATACACACGGAGAGGCGGACGTGCAGACATGGCAATTTCTAGGTTTTGCAAATGGAATGACAACAATTATCAATAAACTCTTTATAACAATTATTCATATCCAAATTTATACCAGGAATGCTACTACTTATTGCTACGAAAATATTTGGTGATCCATCTAGAGGTATTTTTTCAGAAGAAAAAAAAATATAAAAATACAAATCAAGTGTGGAATCTAGTAATTTGAGAGGACATTTTAGTAATTTGAGAGGACATTTTATGGCATACATTTTTTGAAAATAATTACCTTTAAATGTTGGCAACTGTATCATGGAAATGAGCGTTCGGTGAGAAATGCGAAGATCCGCTGTTTTTGACAAAAATTTTGTTCAGTGATGAGGCTCAACGGCAAAGTCAATAAACAAAGTTGCCGCATTTGGGCTGAAGAGCAACAAGAAAGGTTCAAAAGGTGCCATTTTACCTAGAAAAACCCACGGATTAGTGCGATTAATTGGCTGGTGAAATCATCGGTCCATCGAAAGCAAATTTCAAGTTTTGGACAGGTGAGTTGGCCGCTAGATCGAGTGATATCACACTTTTAGACATTTTTCTACGCTGACAAACCAGCTACGATTCAGGTTTTGGAAGCCAACATTACGCGTGTCATTAAAGCCATACCGGTCGAAAAGCACGAATTGAAACCCTGAGACGTAGTTGCGGCCAACATTTGAAGGAAATTATATTCGAGAAATAAATGCCATATAATGTCCTTTCAAATTACCAATAAAGACACCACACTTGATTTGAAATTTAAATATTTTTTTTTGTTCTGAAAAAAATACCTCTAGATGGATCACCCTATATAATGCAGTGCCTTCTACTAAAGTGCCTGTGCCTTGCTAAGCACCATTTAAGTTAATATTGTGACAGCGCATAGAGAAAGGGACCTAAGGGTAAAAAAAAATCAATTTTCATTTTTTTTCTTTATTTGATGTGGATAACATCTGAGCATCGAATGAGACCGATCCCATGTCCCAAAAGTGTTCCCTCCCAGAGATATGCGCGTTTTTTGAAAGTAAAATGGCTCTCCTGAACAAAACTTTTCATCAACTTTTTACTTTTTTTTAACGAATGAGACCGATCCCATGCCCCAAAAGTGTTCCCTCCCAGAGATATGCGAGTTTTATGAAAGTGAACCTAATAAACCTAATATTTAAAATGGCTCTCCTGAACAAAACTGGTTTTTAACCTTAGGTCCCTTGCTATTTGGCGCGTCACATATAGGGTTTTCCAATAGGGACATAACAATTTCGTTTTTATGTCAACGCACCCTCAAACATTTTTAATGATCTTTCAGTGTCAAAACGTTAATCGAAGTCAACATTTTCACCACGGTACAGTTCACTTTCGAGCAACGTTTGGAAGTCATCAAAAACTACTACCGAAATTCTGAGTCGGTAGCTGTAACAAAGCTTTTCGACAATACAGAATTTCAACGTAAATTCCTCTTCAGCGATAAAGCTCATTTATGGCTAAGTGGGTTTGTCAATAAACAAAATATGCGTTATTAGACAGCAATAAACCCACATGTACTTCAAGAGACACAATTGCATCCGCAAAAAATTACTGTGTGGTGTGGTTTTCATGCAGGAGGTTTGATTGGGCCGTATTTTTTCTTCGATGAAAACAATTGTCAAGTAACAGTGCAATCTTCGAAAATTATTTTTCGCCAGAACTTAATGAGCTTGACATCGCCGATAAGTGGTTTCAACAAGACTGTGCTACTAGCCACACATCGCGCGTAACAATGGATTTACTAAGAGACAAATTCGGTGACCGTTGTATCTCGAGAAATGGTCCGGTCGAATGGCCACCTAGTTTATGGAATTTAACGCCATTGGATTTCTTTCTATGGGGCCACAGCACGTCATTGGTCTATGCCAACAACTTAAGACGAGCCCAGAGACAACATCCAACGTGAAATGGACAACGTTCCGGTCGAAATGTGTGCAAGGTGGTGGAAAATTGGGTCAAAGCAATAGATCGCTGTACACGGGCTCGTGGTGGTCATATGACCGAAATCGAATTGCATTCTTAAAATGTAACATTTGCACTACACCAGGAATAAATTTGTACTCTATCTTAATTATTCTGTGTTTTATTAATATATAAAATTGTTGTCCCTTATTGAAAACCCTGTATTAAAAACCTTACTTAAGGAAAACATCTTCACTTTACACACGAGGTAATTTTCGTTAGCATTCTTAAGCAGTTCATCGTTTTCTTTTTGTGGCTATTTTAATTATAACAAATCGCAAACAATTCAGGATACCTACATAAATAAAATATTTATTGCAAATTATACAGGATACCTAAATACCTATGCATATATTAAATAAATATATATTTACATAAAATTATTATTATTTTCTTCTGGCAATTAAATAAAACACAACCGTAATAATGACAATATTTACCATGACCCTGATCTACATACAGAGCTTCAAAGAAAATCGCAATGTTTGCGTACAAAAAAACCTGTACTTATAACACAGTTTTCTTTAATGATTTTAATTATAATGAATAATTTCACAAAAGACATAAAAACGTCACTCACTCAACGATTAAAGAAAGAAAAACACCAAAGTACACATAATCAACCAGCGTAACCAACAAAAAATATTATACCTAATAAAAGTCGCTGTACTGCTACTACGTATTTAACGCCATATTTCATGGTCCATTTCAAGCGTTTAAATAATATTTATTACAAGACAAAGGGAGGATAAAGTACCAAATTAATGTGATTTTAGAAGAGCCGCACAGCACAGACTCTTTTAAATAGATGCATTTAACAAAATGGCATGAAATTTCGAAGTTATTGCCAATTATGCTGGATGCTACTTTATAATTAAGAAAACGAATTGGGTATTTATGCATGTGTCACATGCAAATTAAATGTTTGCGGCATTCCGGCAATTGGCAACTTGAAATCACTTAAACGGTAGAATGATGATCGCCGGGCTATTACTTAACATCACACACTTGGCGGACGGCAGTCGACGATGCGCTGTAATTAACTTGCTAATGTTGTTTCGATTAAGAGTGTCGAACATTTATTGATGACATTTGAAATGGACAAAAGTCGTTTGCTTCTCGTAATGACATTTGTGTAAAACTTACGTATGCCAACGGAGGGTGATGGTGAAACCCAAAGCGAAAACTAAAGACTTAAGAGACAAACTTAATTTGTTACAAGTAGTAGAAGCTATTGAAAATGCATTAGGATAATTAATTTCGTTTGCAGATATTTGCATATAACATTAATTTATGGCAGCACCCGAATGACATCAGTTGCTGCTGATAATATTTTCCTATTTTCGCGTTAGAAACTTATTTCAGATAAATATTTTTGATAGGTCGAGAGTTAACAGGTAGATAATTTATAAGTTTGGCCTGCCCAAAGCTTTTATACTCTCAATTGCGTTCTATTACGACATTATCAGTATTGGGCGGAATGGTTATTGGGTGTTGGACGTTGTTTAAAATAGCCTACTAATACTCGTAGGAGCTCTATGCCATATGGTCCCATAACACAAACTATGCCAAGTCGTTTAATCAGTGTCATATTAAGGTTTGTAAGCAAGTTTCATTGTTTTTGTATACCCATATTTCCGTTGTTGAATATCGAAGATTTCGTAGTCCTAGAGGCCGAACCCTCAATTTTGACTTATATTAAAAGTAAGTAGTCACATGCCGATTGTTAAAGGCGCCGATTTCTGGATTCTTAAAGCCTGTATATACGATGTGGAAATTTAGGGTACTCCATTGGTTTAATTTTCGGCGTTCCAGAAACCGTATTATACCGGGTTAATTTCTTGTTATTGTATGATAAATTATATATTCGGATTTCCGACGAAATGTTATTGTTTTTAATTACAACATAGTTAATTTGGTCTGATTTTTAGGTTCGTAGGACACATATGGGCCAGGCCGAGACTTAAATTGACTAAAATCATAAATATTGGTGCATATTTGGATCAGTCGTTGTTTTAGCGGCACACGTAGTGCCGGGTTGACAGCCCTTGGTCGAAGATTGCAGCTTCGAGTCAATCCGGTACATAGAACCTGCTCTCGTAGGATCAGTAAGATTTCACGGTTTCTGAATACCCATATGTCACCGAACATTGGGGGACCAATGCTATGCGAACAATCCCTTATCGATTGAGGGATTTCGCCTTGAGGCGAATATCTAGCATGCTATCGGTGATTAGTTAAAAGGTTGGTGAGAGAGTCCTTAGGTAAGGCGTGGTAGAAGTGGAAGGCTGTACAAGCAGACTCCCATCATTAATAACACTCTGCGACAAATGGTAAGGGTCAGTGATCGGTTTGGAATGAAACCACCGGGGAAAGTTATATTGGTAAAAAAAAAGTCATACGTGTTCCAGCGTTTCGCTGGGTCTCATCTAGGAATCGAGATATATCGATTTGAAGTTAGTAAGTATCGTATAGGGGAATTTGTCACGTTTTAGGCTCTTTTGTTTGACATAACTCGAGAACCACTCGTCCGATTTAGCTGAAACAAATTTAGAAAAATTAAGAATTACAATTCCTCTAATCTGTTCTTAAACCGTTTTCCTACTTAAGCAACAGTTTCGCAATTATAAATAAATGTATGAAAAAAAAAATTATTTTTGCCTAAAAATTAAAATTTTTTTTTCATGCGCTTATTTTTAACTTGGAAACTATTACTTGTAAAGGAAAATAATATATGAACAGATTAAGGGAATTGTAATTCTTGGTTTTTTAAAATTTATTTCAGCTAAATCGGACGAGTGGTTCTCAAGTTATGTCAAACAAAAGAGCCAAAAACGTGACAAATTCCCCTATACGATACTTACTAACTTCAAATCGATATATCTTGATTCCTAGATGAGACCCAACGAAACGCTGGGACACGTATGACCTTTTTTGACCGATATAACTTTCCCCGGTGGTTTCATCCCAAACCGATTGTGGCTGTCGCACAGTGTAATGATATAAGCCAGATTAATAATGATAAGTAAGATTTCAATAAAAATAAGAACTTTATGTACGAGTATATCCCCGCCAGAGCGTGGCAAGAACTGAGGAGTAGAACGAATTCCTTCTCATCGTCCTCCTAACAGCTTCTGTTGTAGTCGCCAGAGCGGGGCAAGAGCAGAGAAGGAGTTGAATGAATTCCTTCTCATCGTCACCTCACTTCTGCAGTAGTCGTTAGTCGCAACTTTTAGTCATACTGCGTGCCTTTGTATCGGACAGGGGCCAGTCGTGATATACTCGTATACAAACAGCGTGATTAAGTCTATCATGATTGGTGTTTCATATCCTGTAGGCCTGGATTGAAATTTGCCTGTGATTAGATCCCACCTATTATAAGCTATCTATAGGCTCACTTCCGCAGAATGAGTGAGTAGTGGCAAGGGACAGGCATACGGATTCAAGCTCACCTGAATTTCGTAGGATTGTACATAGCGTTGCTGTTTCATTTGCTTTTAAGATAGGCCCAGTCGATATCTTGATTAGAGATTTGTGGTAGGTAAGGACTGATATTGACTTCCAGACGATGGAATCCAAAGAATTAATGACAGCCTAACTGCCAGAGAAAATATTAAAAACCACAGTGCTGAGAATATTATGTCTTAGTCGTTGGCTACTTCCTTAATGGCTAAGATCTCCAGTTTGTGGACACTCTAGTGATCAGATAGTCCCCGGGCCAACTCTAGGTCCTTTGAGGAGACTCAGGTACTTAATAGTTTAGCTTTGAGCCATCAGTTTCCAAGTCGCCATGCATCCTTTTAGAAGGAGATGACAGTTTCATGCGCCCCCTGTCTGCTGTATCTGTTTCGTACTTCTTGTCGAATTGCAGTTCAACCAGACATATACAACACAACCTCATGTAGCAGTGTATATCCTATGAACTATGCAAGACTTGAGGTTTTATTGCTCTTTAGCAAGACTAAAATTTTGAAACTTGATTTTCTATCCAGTATAACACTTAGGTATTTTGCTCTGTCGGCGAGGGGAATTTCAGTTCCCCCGAAAATATAGATCCCACGAAAGGGAGCTTGTATCATCTGGTAAATAGAACTATTTGGGTCTTGGTTGGATTTACCCCGATACTTTTTTTCGGCTACCCGGCTTTAAAGGATGTCCCTAAGTATATACGGAAACTTCCCTCTGACTGCTATCAGCTAGGCATCTGCGTAGGCAACAACCTAAACTCAAACCTCCTCCAAAGAGAACAGGATTTGGTTCAACTCGAGTTTCTAAGTAAGAGGAAATATAATAACACATTGAGGCATTTTTCTACTTAGAAACCCTTTTCGGCTCGTGTCGAGTGAAGCAAAGAAATGTTGAAAAAATACAACCGCGGCAGCTTAACTGCAGTGTATAACATCGTCACAGGTGACGAATCATAAATCTATGCGTATGAGCCTGAAAGAAGACCTACATCGACCTATTGGTCTTTCAAGACGAGCCAAATCCATCAAATGTTGTTCGTGGAAGAAACACTTCGAATCAACTGATTGCGTCATTTTGCACCACGACAGTGCGAGCTCTCACACATCAACGGCCTATTTGTGCACATAGATGTTCAATTGATGGGCCATTCTGGATGGGCTGGCAGCTCTGATTTAGCACCCAATGGCTTTTTATATTTTTCTCACATTAAGAATAAACTGCGTGATCGACGTTGTTCGACGACCAAAGCAGCTGTTTATGCATTCAGAAACAATGTTTTGGAGGTGTCTTAATCGCAGTGGAAAAAGTGATTCGAAAATTGGTTTGAGCTCATGCAAGAGTGTATTTATTTTCTGGGGAAATAGTTTAAAAACCAATGAAACTATTTCCGATGATAAATGATTGTTTTTTGTTTTTGTTGGACCCGAAATAAAAATAGCAACCCGTATATGGCTTCTTGTAAGAAGGTTTTGCACAAGCCTTCCAATGTCAACTGGCTAACTACCGGATGTGTTTGTGCCGTAGATATACCTCCAGAGATCTACCTATAATGGCGACTAGATTATGCAGGGCTGTTTAAGTGGACTTACCCTTACAATATACAGGGTGATCCATCTAGAGGTATTTTTTCAGAACAAAGAAAAAATATAAAAATTCAAATCAAAAAAATTCAATCTTTATTGGTAATTTGAAAGGACATTTTATGCCATTTATTTATTGAGTATAATTACCTCGAAATATTGGCTGAATCGAAGCTGGTTTGTCAGCATAGACTTTGGACTTTACGTAACCCCCCAAGAAAATGGCTAAAGATGTGATATCGATCTAGGCGGCCAACTCACCTGTACAAAGTTTGAAATTAGCTGCTTTTCGAAATGACCTCTCAATAGGTCCATTGTTCAATTTCAGGAAGCATAAAGATCGATATCATGGCGCGAGCACCATTTACCATTCACGGTAACGTCCGGCCAACATCATTTTTGAAAACATATGCACCGATGATTCCACCTCTTGAACCTCTTTTTGTTGCTCTACAGCCCAAATGCGGCAATTTTGTTTATTGAATTTGCCGTTGAGCCAGAAATGGGCCACATCACTAAACAAAATTTTGGTCGAAAATAGCGAATCTTCCCGTTTCTCAGCGAACTCTCAATTCCATAATACAGTTGCCAAAATTTGAAGGTAATTATTTTCAAAAAATAAATGCTATAAAATGTTCTTTCAAATTACCAATTACCACACTTGATTTGAATTTTTATATTTTTTTTGTTCTAAATAAATACCTCTAGATGGATCACCCTATTAATGTTGGATATCGAAAAAAAGTAGCATTCGGCCTGCAGTCTCCTAGTGTTATTGTCGATCAGTCTTTCAATGGTTTTCAGTAGAAATTATGAATGACTTTTAGGTTAAAACGTTATTGGGTCGCTTAAGGTAGGATTTCCCGCTTTGGGAATAAATTTTGACTTGGGGTTCCTCCACATAGTGGGGATGCATGCTAGGTCTATGTAGCTAATATAGAGCTGATTGCGCCATAGTATCAGCGTATCCTTCAATGATTGGAGTTCATCAGGTGATACTCGTACCATGTCCGTTCCAGGTAAATTTAAAGGATTTAGCTTTGTAAAGTCCATGAAATTTAAAATCACTATTATTTCACTATTTCCATCACGGTCACTGTTCCCTGCCAACTCCAGACAGTTGTGAAAACACAGTACGGTCGGCCCAATCTTGGTTCAATCGTTGTCAGGAAGCGCTTAGTATCCAGTAGTGGCTTTAATGAATTCTCACTGCGTGTTGTCCAGTTTCCCTATAATTGTTGAGATATATGAAGCCTGTATCTCTAAGTTTTGCGGCTTCGGATGTGTTTTCTAAAGAACTGCAAAAGCCCATCTAGGATTTTCACAGGGCCTATATTTCAGTCTTATATTTTCTTAGCTCTCTTTTATAGTTATCCCACTCCTGTGAAGCTCTTGTGGGATAGAAGACGGTTCAAATAGTTTATTAAATATATTGATTTGTGGTATCAATGATAGCATTTCTCTTTATAGATCGTAAGAAATTTATCATTTTGTTTTATTAGTTTCGTTCAGTTGTTTTTTTTAGTATTCTTGTTTTTTATGTATAATTTTCATTATAAATGAATTTTTCATTTCTGCATCCTACCGCACTCAAAATGTTCCCAAACTTCTTTTTAAAATTAGCTGTAGACGAAAAATAAAAATATTTGCTTATGCCCTATTCGCATATGTGACAGCGCATAGAGAAAGGGACCTAAGGGTAAAAAAATCAATTTTCTTTTTTTTCTTTTTTTGATGTGGACAACATCTGTTCCCTCCCAGAGATATGCGCGTTTTATGAAAGTGAAGTCGACGATTCTAAGCGCAAATAAAAGGGACCTAATCTTTAAAATAGCTCTCCTGAACAAAACTGGTTTTTAACCTTAGGTCCATATACGAACTGACTCCACCGGATTTCAACTTTATCCGATTTCGGCTGTCAATTTCCAATAAATGTGTAAAAGATTCCGTGGCAAAATTCGGAAATATTTGATTTTCTTTAAAATGTTGAGTGGGTTATGTCATCTTTTTTTTACAAAACATAGGACAAAACGATGGAATTTCTTTTACTGTGGGAACATTTGGGGACTATTTTTTGGAATTTTGACTTAAAATGTTTTTTTGAAATGCGCTTTAACATTACCTATCGCTCAGCAACGACAGATTATATTTTTATATAAGTTCGTCTTAGTATCCATCTCAGTGAGTATCGTTCTTGTGGCATCACTTCAAGATTAGCAAAGTCTGCAATTACCAAAAAAAAAATTTCTGGGAATTCTAAACCGTGTCATAAACAAAAAAAAAACAACGTATTAATAATAACTAATCGTATATAATGCCAATTTGACTCCCTTGCGTGCCCAACACAAGCGACGTCCGTTCACCACTCAGATTTAATGCATATTCAAAGATCCGGATCTAACAGCAAAACAATTAATTTATTAACTAACACCATAAGCCACAGAAACCACTCCTTGGTTGCCATAGAGCAGAGTGACCACCAATATTCGAATGTTTGTAAACTCTACCCGCTGGCAAAGACTTTTCAAAATTTACTTGCGGAGTTGCTGCTGTTGTTTCATGCGAGTTGAGCAATAAAACAAACGGGCCCGAGCTTTTTTTATTACGAGCACTTTTTCCAATTCTACCTTTTGACAAATCGTTGCTGAATTGCATTGGTAGTGGCCAGGCTGGTTGGCCGACCGGCTGACTAGCTGGCTGGCCTTTGTTAGATATCGCAGAGGCGACAGCGCAAATGCAACACACTCTCGCACACTTGTTGAACGAAATAATAGCTCAAGACACCGAGCGTGTGTGCACTTAAACGACTGTTGACTTTTTGTTACAGCCTTTTTTTCAGTGTTGTCGTAAAAGATTTAGTATGTCAAATAAATTATTTAAATTGATAATAATGACAAACCAATATGCGAGAACACAAAAAAACCATATCGGAGGAATGAACGCACGGCCCAAACGCATATTGCACTGAGGTAAACAAGCCCAGAAAGCGATTTTTATTTATTTATTACAGTGAGTGCGACAAGATAGTCAAATGTCTGTAACGTTTCTTTTTAAGCTTTATTTTATTTAATAAGCAATTTGAAAGGAAAGTTATGTGCCCCAGATAGAAGAATATGATTTCTAATATTATAAATGTTATTTACGATAAAAGATTTTTCAATAGTAGGAAAAACATTGCGTGTTTATAATCTCCATGGGATGAAGTGTGGACTTAATTCGTCGTTTGGTTTACAACACCTCGAATTATTTATCGAGAACGCTATACAATATAAATGTTATGATAATCGATCTTAGACGATCTTGCCATGTCTGTCCATCCGTGTGCAAACAAAATATGCTAGAACCCATGACGGTTAGCTGTTTTTAATTGTATAAGTACATATGTGAAGTCAAGGTACAAGAAACAAGGTATTTCTTTAAGGGACTCGTAGAACGTATAATCAGAGAAACTATCAGTTCCATTTACTGGCACCGGTTTACTTGAAAGAAGTTAATTAGTCTTCTAACTTACCAAAAATATATCTCATAAATCGGTAAGTGTGAAAAATGGACCTCATTTGACAAAGGCTGAAATTTGTAGGACATTTTCACTATAAAGTACAATTTAAATAATTCATTTTTACAATAGCTTTGCTTGCAAGTCGTAGACATAAACTTATTAATTGTTCGTGTTCATTGGGCCCTGGGCCTCACAAACCGTCCCCTATTGGTTAGGGGTAAATGGGCCTCTAGACACAGTGACATTATTACAAAAATCCAAATATGTGACGCGCAAAATAGAAAGGGACCAGTTTTTAAAACCAGTTTTGTTCAGGAGAGCCATTTTAAAGATTAGGTCCCTTTCAATTTGCGCTTAGAATCGTCGACTTCACTTTCATAAAACGCGCATATCACTGGGAGGGAACACTTTTGGGGCATGGGATCGGTCTCATTCGATGCTCAGATGTTGTCCACATCAAAAAAAAAGAAAAAAAATTAAAATTGATTTTTTTCCCTTAGGTCCCTTTCTCTATGCGCTGTCACATACTCGTATGATCTTTAAAAAAAAATACTAATACAAATGCTATATATATTTCTGAACACTAAGTGTTGCCTGGCGCCATCTGACATTTCCATTGGAAAGTTGACATTTTTTAGCCTTAACGTAAGCAGCACGTTTTGACGTACGACCATCATTTGTGTTGTTTACAGTGACTTGAAAAAATCAATTTGGCAAAAAAAAATGGAATTTACTTGTTAACATTTTCTTGCGATCATTTTTCACAACTTTAGTTGTGGATTATCACGACAAGAGTGCATCGATGAACTTAAATCTTTGAATGGCGATGAAGCACCATCCTGTAGCACTCTGAAAAACTGGTTTAATTAATTCAATCGTGGCCGACGCTCGCTCAAAGACGAAGGTCGTCCACAAACTGCCGTTGAGCCAGAGAACATTGATGCCGTGCGTGAAATGATAATGCAAGATCGTCATGAGACATACCGAAAGATAGAGTCATCCTTGGCCATTTCTTCCTCCAGCATACATTCGTTATTGCATGAACACCTGGCAGTAAACAAGGTTTGTTCTCGTTGGATCCCGCACAATTTGGCTATCGCCCAAAAAAGGCTCGCTTCGATTGGAGCAAAGAAATTTTGAAAAAACACGATCGCGGTGATCAAAAGATGTTTATAAGATCGTCACAAGTGACGAATCATGGATCCATGCGTATGAGCCCGAAAAAAAACAGCAATCGACCGCGAGCCAAATACAACGAAAGTTGTTCGTGGAAGAAGCACTTCGAAGCAAATGGTCGCCTGTTTCTTTGGCAAAACTGGTCATGTGGCGACTGTTCCGCTTGAGCAACGTAGGACGGTCAATTCTGAGTGGTACACCAAAATTTGTTTGCCTGAAGTCTTCGGAGAAATTCGAAAAACGAACAAGAGAGGACGAATCATTGTGCACCATGACAATGTGAGATCTCATTTTTTGACCGGCCAAAACGTCGAATTGATGACTGGGCACCCAATGACTTCTTTTTATTTTTTACATCAAAAAAAAAAGCTTGGTCAACGATTTTCGTCGCCAGAAGATGCCGTTGAAGCGTTCAAAAACCATGTCTTGGAGGTGTCTCAATCGGAGTGGAAAAAGTGCTTCTAGAATTGGTATGAGCTCGTGCAAAAAAGTGTATAAATCATGCTGGAGAATACTTTGAGAACACTAAGCCTTTTTGACCGGCTAAAACATCGAATTGATGGGTCATCCGCCGTACAGCCCTGACTTGGCACTTGGCACCCAAAGACTTATTTTTATTCCCGCACATCAAGAAAAAAATGCGTGGTCAACGATTTTCGTCGCCTGAAGAAGCTGTTGAAGCCTTCAAGAACCATGTTTTGGAGGTGTTTTAATCAGAGTGAAAAAGTGCTTGGACAATTGAACGCATGCAAATGTGTATATGTATAAATCAGGTTGGAGAATACTTTGAAAAACAATAAAATCATTTTTGATGATAAATATTTGCATTTATATTTTTAGGCCACAAATATATGGCAGCCTTCGATGTGAAGGGCAACATATGGCCAATATTGTAAAAATAAAATAATTAGTTGTTTTAATCCTTTTTGTGAGGTTTTGCCGACTCAAATTTCAGTTGCAATATTTTATAGAGCAAAGCTCTTTAATTTAATTTAATCTGTGATACTTTAGATTGTTTTGTTTTATTTATATTAATAACTATGTGGTTTTGTCCAGTTTTAAATAATCATAAGTAATTGAAACGAAATGTAAACTAATAGTATGAAATCTAAAATTAAATCTCCTGGATTTCGGAAAAAACCAATGAAACGTCGAAAAGAAATTGGAAAAATGAATTAGTTTTATTAACAATATTGACCATCTATAGCCCATATAGCACAAAAAAGTAAATATTTTTTTTGGGTTTTAAATATTTCTTTATACCTACAAGAGTAGGCAAATGTCTATATTTTGACACAATGTTTTTTTTTTCGAATAAAAGCTTTGACGATCAAATCAGCAAAATATGATGAGCCGTGACTAGCCGCTGCTTTCGGCGGCGACTTGTTTTTAATCTCGTTTTTACTTGTGTTTATTCAAGTAACATTTGGAAATCTAATTTTATTTTGTGCTGTTATGAAACAAAGGCTAGCCACGCGTTCATAAAACAAATTGTCATAATTTGTTTTAATAAATAATATCAAATTTTGCAGTATCGATTGGTAAACTATAGTTCACGATGGCCAAAAAATAAAATCGATATGGGGGTGGAAGCTTTCTATCTTTTTTAAGACATTAAATCTTTTTTCGTAAGTAGTTGCGCTATTAAAACTCTTTTTAGCCTTTATATTTTTCTTGGAAAACATAACTTTCTTTTGCTTAAATTTACAATATACGATGGTTACTGATTTCACTCAAATGAATTTTGGCTAATTTATAGATGCGAATTAGATATTTTTTTCTTTTAAATATCACAATAAACTGTTGATGATGTTTCAGATTTAAGCGGATTCAAGCTGCGTAGAAATCAGATAGTTGCAAGAAAAAGCATAACGTTTGAAGACAAATTATTAAATTAATTTCCCCATTTGACAACTGATAAATAAAATTGATAAGTATTCAATCAAAAATTAAAAGTAAAAAAATGTGATGTCAATCTGAAATGGAAATCATTTAAGTTATTCCCATGAAGCTTCAATCAAAAACATATTAAATACTTTAATCATCATTAAGAGAAAATTAAAAATTAATATTTTTGGAAAGTTTTGCACTCGTAGAAAGATAAGGTGTTAAAAAGCGTGAGTTGAATTTGATTGTAAATGAAATTGGTAACCAAAACAAGTTTCTATTCGTGGTCCACTGTGGTGTAATAAGTAGTTTGCGAAATTATCACACAAAAATCAAAGGTTTAAAAGCCGGAAAAGATAATCGTGTAATGCTGATGACATTGCAAGTGAAATAAATCAAGTTTAATCTTCATTAGTAATGCGAGGGCATATCAATAATTTCCTGACTTTTCGATTAAAACATATTTTGCAACATAAACTCCTTTTAGCTCAATACAACGTTTTCCAATTTTTGTATCCCTTCCAAAAAATATGATTTTTCGAAGGCATTTGTTTGATCAATAATTTCATCGTTGAGATGAATCGATTTCAAGCCATTTCTTTAGGTTTGGAAATATGAAATAATCGCTGGGGCTCAAACGGGAGAATGTGGCGGATAAGGTACCAATTCGTTACCCAATTCATGCAATTTTGCCATTGAGACTGCACACGTGTGCATCCGTGCATTATCTTGATAAAAAAGAACTTTTTTGTTGGCCATATGGGGTCGTTTTATTAAAATCCTCGTTAAATCGGCTGGCATAATATTCGCCGTTTACTGTTTTTTTCCTTTTGAAGGTGATCAATGTGGATTATCCCGCGTGCATCCCAAAAAACCCGTTGCCATCACATTATTGGCCTACAAAGTCACCTGGATCTTCTTCGAAGCCGGTTCACCCAGAGAAACCGCTGCTTGGTCTCCGGAATGTGGATGACATATGGATCCATTACAATGTTTCATCCACAGTTATAAAACGCCGAAAATATTCGTTCGAATTGCTGTTAGACAACTCCAAACAATCCTTTGAAGTTGTCACACGAGTACGTTTATGGTCAATTGAGAGCAAACGCGGCAGACAGCTTTCTTAAACCCAACTGATCATATAAAATCAAAACCAAACTACCATATGAAATGCGTATGAAATCAATAATCTCACTCACTTTTACTCTTAGTTTGACCAACACCATGTCGTGGATTTTTCGACATTTTCGGGTGTAGTGACATCAATTGGCCGGCCAGAACGTTCAGCGTCATGTGTACTTGTGCGACCACAACGATAGTCAGTAAACCACGTTTTTACCATTGAAATCGATAGTACAGAGTCCCCATAGTATTTATAAAGCTTTTCCTTGGTTTGAGTTTTTTTTCCGGAATTTTTTTTTTTTTAAAAAACACGACAGGGTTGAATTTTTGAACAGTTGTTAATCACAAACTTAATGAGGGAACTCTCTCAAAATTTGACAGTAATATTTTTACACATGGTACATGATGGGAGCAGTGTTGCATTTCATATAACTGCGAGGGAAGTTACGGAGTTATTGATATTCCCTCGCACATTGAAGAACCTAGTCAAAATTATTAAAAAGTTTGTAAAGACCTTAAGATGGTAATGAGCTTATAAGTAAAGAAATTGCAAAATTGATTTTGCTTACTATCCATTTACTGGTTATTGTACTGTTCACATGAAGAAAAAAAATATAGTTGGGGTAACAACATTCGAAGATCATCATTTCATATAACTGCGAGGGAAGTTACGGAGTTTTTAATATTCCCTCGCACATTGAAGAACCTAGTCAAATTAATTAAAAAGTTTGTAAAGACCTTAAGATGGTAAAGAGCTTATAAGTAAATAAATTGCTAAATTGATTTTGCTTACTATACATTTTAAAAATAATAAATTTCCAGCCCAAAAACTTGTCAAACAGCGACTTGTTGAGATTGAATATTAAGAATTGCTTCGTAGGAAAGAACTCTCATTTTTTACTGGTTATTGTACTGTTCACAAGAAGAAAAAAAATATAGTTGGGGTGACAACATTCGAAGATCATCATGCTATTGTTGGGTATAAGTTTGTGGCCCAACAGTATTATGATCGTCACAACAACAGTACGATTCACACAGAACCTCAAAAATTGTCACACATCCTATATCTTACTATGATCCACAAAACCATTTGTGACGCGCAAAATAGAAAGGGACCTAAGATTAAAAACCAGTTTTGTTCAGGAGAGCCATTTTAAAGATTAGGTCCCTTTCTATTTGCGCTTAGAATCGTCGACTTCACTTTCATAAAACGCGCATATCTCTGGGAGGGAACACTTTTGGGGCATGGGATCGGTCTCATTCGATGGTCAGATGTTGTCCACATCAAAAAAAAGTGCAAAGTTGATGAAAAGTTTTGTTCCATTTTAAAGATTAGGTCCCTTTCTATTTGCGCTTAGAATCGTCGACTTCACTCTCATAAAACGCGCATATCTCTGGGAGGGAACACTTTTGGGGCATGGGATCGGTCTCATTCGATGCTCAGATGTTGTCCACATCAAAAAAAAAATAAAATTGATTTTTTTTACCCTTAGGTCCCTTTCTCTATGCGCTGTCACATATTATGATCCCAACAACCTTTCGTACAACCATAGTATGATCCTGACAACAATGTTGTACTATCTGCAACCATAGCATGATCGGACTTAACCATAATATGATCCCAAAGAATTATTTACAAGGATTAGGTTATGTTGCTATTCAAAAATAGGGATTTTAATTAAGTGAATAAATTAAATAAAATACATTAAATTCTAAATAATAGAAGTGATTTATTTAACATTAAAAAAGCCGTTTAAATATCCTGAGTGTTTCATTTATTAAAAATATGTTAGCTATACAAGTCCAAAGTAGTATAAAAAGAACTATTATTGTGTATGATTGGTAACATTGTTCCTTAAACCATAGTTTTATTAAGAAAAAGTACACTTATGCAGATGTAATTGCTGCAATCATATTATTGTTAACATAAAACCAAAAGAAAACAATAGATTTGTCGTACCAACCTTATTTTTATTGTTGCTACAATCTTAATTTCTTAATTTAGCAATAATACTATTGTTACGTTTCAACAATATTAATATTGCAGCAATCATACTATTGTCAAAATTTAACATCAACAACAATACTATGGTTACGACGAACATACTTTTATTGCAGAGAACATATTGTTGCAGTGGCCATATAGTAACCATATCTTTTATTTGCGTGCAGCAAGGATTATATATTTAATATTTGGAAATTTCTTAAAAAAAACAGTTGTAAACGTTCGACAGTAATGAAATTTGTTTAGAATCAATTTTCATCACTCTTAATAGATTCAGAATCAACCCCGAATGTTTGTCCGATGTCAAACGAATTTAGTTGATGGTTTGAATCTCAGACATTTGCACTCCTCTCTAAGTTACTATTGGATTTATCTATTTTCCCATTACTCGACTCTATGCAGTGCACTGTACACTTTATTCTTTGTAGTCGATATTTTGTGAAAGGCATGAAAAACTTGCGAATATAATTATTTATGGCATTTTTTCATGCGTATCTGAACAAAAAAACCCCATAATGCATACTACACGAAATTGTCGTTAGGGGGGGCACTGTAAATTTATGCATGCAAAAGTCTCGGTGCTAATTGCAAATATTTATTCTTGGGTGTATGCTGCAGCGGACATTGCAAAACGAACTGAACCGAACGAACAAACACACAGCCCAACAATGTTTTCCTTCAATTTTTTTTGTTAGAAAATTCTTAAGTCAAGCAACACTACGGATCGGTTATTTTCTAAACTGGCCTAAATTTCGTTTTCTAACTATTGAAAGTATGAATATTGAAAAATATGGAGTTTTTTGCATTATTTATAGATTGTCATTTTGTTTGCGTTTTTTTTTTAAAGCTCATAAAACACTTCTTTACACTTTGTTTTGCTGAGTGAAAACGGTGACAAGTTTTCTTTGTGTGCAAAAACCTTTTTCTTTATGGAATTGTTTATTAATGTGATGTTTTAGTGGGTCAGTAGTTTGTTGGCTTACGAATGACTGAACGTTTCAGCGGTGACTGTGGTGTAATTAAATAAAATTGCTAAAGAAAACTATTAGTAATAAATTGTTGCGTCCACCGTCTATCGTTAATCTAATCATGATAGTTCTGCAAGCTGTTTTAGTGTTATGGTCTTAATAAAGATAAATATATTTGTCCAGGTACTTAGGGGTCGCGCCACTCCCTAGAAATTTGGAAATTATCGCTATTTTGGCGTTGATTTTAGAAAAATCCTAAAAAGTTTTATGTCAATAAATGTTTCGAATAGCGTAAACAATGAAATAAGGGCATGAAAAAATTTAAAAAAAATTTTCTCATTGTTCAAAAATTTCAAAAAGTAAAATAAGTCAAATCGTCCCTTCTTCAGAAAATTGACTGAACAATGAAATCGCCACCAAAGCTACAAATATTAGTCGATTATCCTCATATTTGCCTCAAATACTTTTGTTTGGGCACTGAACAAGCTCAAACTTTTAAATTTCAAATAAGTTAAGTCGTTAATTTTTAGGATTTTTCTAAAATCAACGCCAAAATAGCGATAATTTCCAAATTTCTAGGGAGTGGCGCGACCCCTAAAAATTTTTTTAAATTTTTTTCTTTATTTTTCCCCTGTTTAGGACCCCAGACTACATCTCTTTCCGAGGTTAACTTTTTCAAATTATAAAAAAAGCATGTTTTCACTCCACCCTACTGTGTACTTCAGCCTGACGTCTTCAGATTTTTAAAAAATCGGATAATTTTCTTCTCTCCTACTGCAGTTTAGTCTCGGCGTTCATAGTCTGAGGATTTCGTGGTAGCTGTCGTCTGACATCAGCGTTATGGCTGTATTTGCATGCGCTAAGTCCCTATTTTCACTAGGCGTTTTAACTTGACACAACTCTCAGTTTGTGGGAGAGAGGGGCAAAGGGAATGGACAAATAAATAACTTGCCAGTACTGTCAATTTCTTTTGCGTTTTTCGTAGTGTAAAGTTGGCTGCAGATTATTTTAGTATTTTTCACACAAAAAGCAAAACGAATAAATCAGAGAATGTCAGAAAATCCGGTTTTTACCCGTAACTCCAGATTATGGAGGTGTTTGGGAAATTTCAAAACCGGTTTCTTGTTGTACTCAGCAAGGTCTACAAACAAAATATTATCATTTCCCAGGTATTTTTTCTCTGTCACACTGTGAAATTGGTTACAGCAAAAATATGTCTGGAACTCGTTTGGTTGCCACAACCGCCAGTTGTGACAACTAAACATTTTCCCCACATTTCATAGGTGTGGCCCATCATATTCATCATCCTTTGGTATGTCAAACCGAATATCCATCGTGATTATACACATTTGGCGACTGCAATGAAAATTCTTTGTATCCAACTGATTTTTTGTAATTCCAACCAATTTCCTAAATAAGTCTTTCTCTGTGTGTAGTTCCTATGGGTGTGGTTACCTTGGGTACTCACTGGCACAATTTGACCAAGATATATTTTTTCTCGTGAAATTTCCTAAGTCGCACTATTACATCAATAGCCAGAAGATTTCTATCAGCCTGATCTTTGATCTAGAATCATCGAAAATTTTACCTTTCACATGCGGATCACACAGCGCAGCTCTATCTGCCATTAATCTGATTTTATATTCCTCATGGACTGAACGTCTATCTAAAGAGCAGAAAACCCAAGTCAATTGCTCTTAATATGCACTAGGGGTCAGCACTGAGTTTTTATACTGTCAGACGGCAGTACACGACTGGCTGACTTAACGACTTTAAACGTGGTCGCACATCTGTTTTTAATGAGGAGTGCCCAGGCCGCACTGCAGACGCAGCTACCGAGAAAGTGGACGAACAAAAAAACCCCTGGCCGAAGAGTTTCGGGTCAATCCGGTACATAGAACCGGCAGTCGCGGGATTATGATCCCAGTAAGTAAAGGAGATTCGTACAGGCCGATCTCCTTGCTTTCTCCAGTAGCAAAGACGCTTGAAGCACTGCTCCTGCCCAGACTGATCGAGCACTTTCCTAGTGCTGTCATCAGCATGGATTCCGCAAGCAGCACAGCCCAACAATTGCTTTATACGCCATCACTACACGTATAAGTCGCGGCCTTAACCAGAACAAGCCTAACGACAGGACGGTCCACGTGGCTCTTGACCTTACAAAAGCCTTCGACACGGTCAATCATGCCACTCTGTTCGAGGACATTGAAGAAACGTCCCTTCCGCCAAGTTTGAAACGTTGGGTCGTAAACTATATGTGTAGGCGCCAGTCATATGTAGAATTTAGAGACAGAAAGTCGAAGCCCCGTAGAGTTAAACAAGGAGTTCCCCAGGATGGAGTTTTATCCCCGGCTCTGTTTAACCTCTACCTCTCTAAAATTCCTGCACCACCAGGCGGCGTTGAAATTGTGTCGTACGCTGACGATTGCACAATTCTGGCGTCAGGACCTAAAGTAAATGACATTTGCGATAAAATCAACTGTTACCTCACTGACTTAGCACGTTTCTTCACTGCGAGGAATATGAAAATATCCGCCATACGAAAATATCATCAGCCACACTGTTTACTGCTTGGACCGCAGAGGTGCGGTTGTCACTCAATGTGAAAGTCGATGACGTCAACATCCCGACCACCAACTACCCCAAAATCCTTGGGGTCACATTGGACAGCCTTTTTAGATCCTCTGCACATGCTACAGCTATCTGCGATAAACTCAAAAGTAGGAACAACGTCCTCAAGTCACTTGCCGGCAGTACTTGGGGAGCCGACAAAGAAACCTTGTTGACCTCTTACAAAGCGATAGGTCGGTCTGCAGCAAACTACGCCGCACCTGTATGGTCGGCGAACGTGAGTACGACGCAGTGGAAGAAAATTCAGACTTGCCAGAATGCCGCCCTTAGAACATCAACAGGGTGTCTTCTTATGTCTTCTGAGGACCATCTACATGAGGAGACGAAGGTCCTTACACTGCGCAGACACAATTTCCTGCTGTCTAAGCAATACCTGCTAGGTTGTTTTTGCAGCAGTCATCTTAACCACCATCTCTTGAACAGGATGCCTCCACCCAGGCAGATCAGGTACGATCTTCATGATCTAGAGAGAGAGGTCCAGCGGTAAAAGAGAGAACCTTTATATCATCCAAACTATCAGGAAAGTCTGAGCAACATTGACGCCGATGATGTCGCAGCAGCAGTATCCAGATATCGTGTGAATTTAGTGCTAGGGGAACATCCCCCGGAGATTTCACCTGAGGAGAAGGTACTTCCTCTGCAGACGCGCGTAGTTCTGGCGCAGCTGAGATCTGGATGGTGCAGCCGCCTCAATTCTTACTGGGCACGAATTGATGCTAACGTTCCGGACATCTGTCCCGCCTGCCATCAGGGACCACATGATGTACTGCACCTCTTCAATTGTCCGGCCAAGCCCACTCAGCTGACCCCCAGGTCTCTGTGGACGCATCCAGTTCAAATGGCGCGTTTCCTTCACCTGGATATCGAAGCAGATCCCCCATAGACGAACAAGACTTCAAAATAAATATATTGTTGTTACAACAACAACAACCGAGAAAGTGAGCAAAGTAGCAGAGGCTGTACGAGTGTCGAAAGGAACTGTATTTAAAATTTTAAATAATAAAAGTAAATAATATAATTGTCCATGAGTAAATTATTGACCTGTTTACTTGCGGTGGACAACATTAAGCAAAATTTGCATCCATTTTTAAACGCTAGAGACCAAGCGACCAAGCAACGAATTTTTCAGGGTGAACCTGCTCCAAAGAAGGCATAGACGGTCCCGTCCGCCTGTAGGTGATGGCCGAGATTTTTTTTTTGTATTCCAAGCAGTACTTCAGTGAATTATTGGACCAATTCGACTAAAATTTAGAGGAGTCACGCCCCCATTACTTTATTTATTTTTTACACTGGTACTTAAGGTTCGTTTTATTTGAAAAGCTAAAACTAGTTTTATTTTGTATGAGATTTTTTCCTGTGTCTGCTTACTAAGCGTTCTTTACTCTCCGCTTATTTTAGCCGATTTAAGCAGTAGGGTGTTGTAAAGTATAGTTTTAATAGGTGTCTGTAGACAGCGCTGCCAAATCAATTTTTTTTTTATAGATTTTTAATAAAATGACCTTGATTGGCCTATCAAAAAAAAGAACAAACCATTATCGCTGTCTCATATGCAACGTAATTAATTGAATAACAACAAATAGGCATTTATGTTGCAAACCCTCTTGGTAAGCAATCAGTAATCTAGTATGCCATATATTATAGAAAGTAATTGCAGGCCATTGCGATAGGCCAATCCAACCCCAGTTAAAGCGACTACTTTTTCCATTAATCGATAACGGTTAATACCATCCACCAATGAATCGATTTGTTGATGTAGCGACAACTGTGTGTCCTTGCTCTTGGCCGAAGAATTTCTGCTTCAGGTCAATCCGGTCCGGTTGATCCGGCCGTCGCACAGTGGGTCAGATTACAAAAAACGAGGTCATAATATCATAACTTCTAAACTATTAGTCGGATCGCTTAATAATGTACACCCTGTTATTACGCGGAGTTTGATACAGGGTCTCAAAGTGGACCACTTTGGTGCTGTTAATGTTTTAAAGACCTGTAACTTCTACAATTTTGAGCGGATTTGTAAAATTTTTTGCTTCAAGAAATCTTCTAAGAGAGACAAATAATAAATACGCTGAAGCGCGTGATTTATCTCTGACCATTCAAAAGATATTTGCAGTAAAAAATAAAAAACGTCAATATTTGTCTGGACTTTTTATAATTTTTTATTAATAGTTCACCTATTTTTAATCAAATCTTAATTTTGAAAACACTGTCGTATTCTAAACACTGCAGGAAAGAATAACTTGAAATAGTTTTTGATTTAACTTAATTCGTTTGGAAATGGCAGGTTCTGAAAGTTACAAATTTCTTTTAACCTCAAAAATAAAGCTTGCATCCGTACCTCAGCTTTTGATTCGGTAAAATTAAGTTTGTCGCCTGGAGGGTAGCAAAGTTTTTTTGCTGCAATGCAGCTGAGTATGGTGGATATAGTGAATTTAAGCCTTTTGCTTTTGCCTGATTTCTTAAATGCTGGTATGAAGCTTTCGTCAATTTCAAATCTAAGAGAAGGGCTACAGCTTCATTCGCATCATAAAAGGCTGGCAATGATGATGACGGTCGCAAGCCTTCCTTGTATTTTGTTGCCTTGGATGGACTTGACAGTGTTACGTCTTTCACAATATTCGCAGCGTCTAATTGCCCCGAAAAAACAATAATCCACGTGGTTCACTTTGGGTGCGTTCCAACTCAATAAAAACAGATTTGTAAACACAAAAAGCAAAACAAATAACGGAACTTAAAAATATGATAATATTTTTAAAATATGATAAGGTACACATCACAACCCAGTTGGCTCAACTTTGTAGAAAACATTTCAGTAAACATTTTTATGGAACCCTTTTACTGACACGCATAATGGTTATTTTTGGATATATTGTAACAAATCATTAAAACCACCCATAAAAAGGGGCGGGGCGGGAATGAAATGTTCCACAAAAATGTTGGCCATTAAATTTTACTATATGTGTCAGAGCACACCAAAGCCCAACAATTAACACAAACACCAAAAATCAGGGTTAATTTAGTTATTATTCACATTTTTCAAGAATTTTCATTTTGCAATTTTGACTTAAAACATGGCTCAAATGTGGAGTAGTGCCTAGTAGCAGAATTTTAAGGTTAATTTACGAAGATAATACTATATCCCTGAGAAAACAGTGCAAATGAAAGCGGAATATCTGGAATTCGTAACTTATATCTATTTTTTAAGAACAATTTAAAAAAATCGATAATTTTTCTGTATTAAGTATATTCAATAAATAACATTTATAATTAATTATTTAATAATAATATTAATGTTTTTTAATTAGTACATACCCCCTGGAACACGTTCCATATTGAAAATATTTGTTTCATGTGCACACAACACCAATACTTATCTTCGATGGCAAGACTAATTTGTAGCCTTATCGGCTGCATGCACAACGAACAAAATACTCCGCGTTAGACCTGAAATATAACGAATGAAATGAACAGCTGCTCGTCGGTACAGTTAACATTGAGTAGTTCCAACATCGCTGTAGCCAACCTGATAGTCCAAAATTACCATGTAGAAAAATTTTTTTTTTCCTTTATGACCAGCTTTTTCGAGATCTGACCCACAGTGCGTCGTGGCATTGTTAACAAGATTTGTCATTCCGCTTGCCGAACCTCGAAATATTGATCGGAGACCGCATAAACGATCTCGACATATCCGTCTGTCAGAGTCGGTTAAAAGCACAATAGCAGTCAAAAAAATTAAGAAAGGACAGCAAATTTAATGATTATAGCTATCAGTCATAAGCTTTTGAGATGCGTTAAATAAATTACCCTTTAAGCGCTAAAGGTACCTTTGAAACAGTATTTTTGAGTATTTGTCTTATTGTGGTGGGTATATAATTTTCGGGCCGCCTTGGTGTGATGGGAGTGTAAAGAAAGTGGATTAAATCCAGGTAAGAACTTCTAACAATTTTTAGCGGCGGGTTTACACCTCGTAACGTTACAAGTAAGAGGTTAATCTCTAAGCCATGTAAAATCCTCTCTATAAAATGCTCTAGCTGGCGTTAAGCAGTAGGTCCCGGAGAATGAGTTTTAGAATTATATCGTGCACTGAATTGAGAGAAGTTTCCCCTTGTTCCTTAATGGGATGTTGTGGGAATCAAGTAAGTTAAGTATATAATTTTCGGTACTTAACGACATTTTTGCTTGTTTTCTCTAGCGTGAAAACCTTTTTTAACTTTTTTACAAGCCCCATTTCAATTAACATATATTTTCGCGCAATTGCAAATAAATTATTAAACCAACTCTCAGGTCTTACCTAATCTTTGAAGATCTGTTGAAAAGGTAATTAAAATGTTTTATGGCAATTTTTTTATTACTACATATAACTCATTCGGCTGAAAATAATTAGATGAGAAAATATGCATATGATACACTCTGTTTTATGTCGTACGAATACTCGTATAATTAATTACCTGCTTGCCTGCGGCACAAACATAATGTGAGTTGCAAATGTTTCTTTTGTAAGCAAAACAGAAATTGTTAAAAGCGATTAAAACAAAGAAAAAATGATCACTGATGACACTATAATAAGACAGATCTATGGTAGATCACCGCCATCTCGTAGAAGTTGCTCCGCTAATATGGGGTAATTTGACAATCTCTGAATGCCCCTTAAGTTTCATCTATGAACGTATGTTTTAAATTTGTCAGCCAGACAACAAAAGAGTTGGTTTTCTTTGGCAAAACCATAAAATCATCAACAGAAACATTAAACAAACAAAACAATAAATAGGTGACAAATTCAAAAGTACATGCGGATATTTTGCCTCACATTGTGTTTCAACGATTCTCTCTAATGAATTGTGAAGGGAATTCTGGTGTATTTCCAGTTGAGCCGTGTGGGTCTCGGTGTTAAACAAATGATGTAAAGACAGACATAAATAAAAATTTCAATACCTTTCATTACCTTCGAAAACTTAAGTGGAATAATAAACATTGACTTGCGCTACGGCGCTGTAGGAAACAATGATATATTTTGCAGTTGCATACAACACAAAAAAAGCACACTGATGTTGCAATCTTTTGTTGTTTGCAACACAAAGATCCATCATAGGTTAAACTGTAGTAATTTGTAAGTTTCCATTTAGAAAAAAACACAAATACTGCAAACCTAACCAACAACCCATCATTTGAACAATTTAATACTGGCGAATATGGTTGCCCATATTTTGAAGGTCGGACACTAAACAAACGCTAGCTTATTGTCAATTTGGTTCAACATGAATATTCTTAGTACGAAATACAAATAATACTAACCCGTAGACTGCTATTCTTTTTTTAATCGGTAGGGCATTGGTTGTTGGAAAAAATGGCTCTGCTATTTTTATCAATAGTTTCTAAACTGAATTACCGCCCACGCTCTGTTCGAGCACCGCATGTCATCAAAGCCGTTAAATCAAGAATTTACAGAAATCCGCTTCGAAAGCAAAAAATCATAACCCGTGAGATGAATATGACGCAAAAGTCCATGAGTCGAATCATTAAAAAAGACTTGGTACTTGGGACTTTCAAACGACGTATCGGACATTTATTGACTGCAGCTTTCAAAAAAAAAATATAGGATTGAAAAATGCAAACGTCTTTTGATGAAGAACTCGGATAACTCGCACGGTGAAAATTTTGTTCACCGATGAAAAAATGTTTACCATTTAGGAAAAATTTAACAAGCAAAATTATAGAATTTTTGCGCGGTCATCTAAGAAAGCATCTGAACTGATCCCAAGGGTGAAAAAGGGTCATCACCCAGCTTTAGTCATGGTTTGGTGTGGTGTCTCTTACGATGGGGTCAAAGTTTACCAAGAAACCGTTTTGGAAGCTATTGTGAAGCCTCTTAACAATTCCCTGTTCCAAAACCAGCCATGGACTTTCCAGCAGAATTCTGTGCCGGTCCATAAGGCTAAAACGTCCCAGGCCTGGCTTCGAAACAATTTGCCAGCGTTCATTTTCTCTGAAGAATGGCCCTCAGACAGTCCAGATGTGAACCCATTGGATTACAAAATGTGGACGTGTGGTTTTAGAGACAAGGTTTTTCACAATAGATACCCCAACATTGGAGCTGTTAAGACTGCTTTGGTTCGAGCTGTGGCCAATTTTCCAATGGACGAGGTTAGTGCAGCTATTGACGATTGGCCAGTGCGACTTAGCGCGTGTGTAAAGGCAAAAGGCGAATAAATAGATTCTGGATACAATATACATCAATAAATATATTAAATATTTGGTCCAAAAACATTCAGTACTTTTTATTTTACAGCATAAAACGTGTGAAACAGTATTTATGTCCCTACTAAGTACTAAAATTCAAATCAAGTGTGGAATCTTTTTTATTCATTCGAAGGAAATTGTATGCCATTTATTTGTTGAATATAATTTCCTTCAAATGTTGGCCGCAACTACGCCTCTGGGTGTCCATTCTGAGGGTGCTATTTTGGATGACACATTCGAGCATTTCGACCGGTATGGCGTGAATGACACGCGTAATGTTGGCTTCCAAAACCTAAATCATAGCTGGTTTTGTCAGCATAGGCTTTGGACTTTCCGTAGCTTCAAAGAAAAAAGTTTAAAGATCACTCGATCTGGAAGGCCAACTCAACTGTCCAAAACGTGAAATTAGCTGCTTTTCGAAATGACCTCTCAATATATCCATTGTTTGAGCAGCTGCATGGTTGGAGCTAACGTTCTGTTGAAACAAAATGTCGTCAAGAATACGGGCTTCAATTTCAGGTAGTAAAAAGTGGTATGGTATAGCAATAGCGAGCACCATTGAAAGTTACGTTTCGACCATCATCATTTTTGAAAAAATATGGAACGATGATTCCACTAGCTTATCAACCACACCAAGCCATGCTTTTCTTTGGGTATAATGGCACCTCTTGAACCTCTTCTTGTTGCTCTGCAGCCCAAATGCGGCAATTTTGTTTATTGACTTTGACGTTGAGCCAGAAATATGCCTCATCACTGAACAAAATTTTGGTCGAAAACAGCGGATCTTCCCGTTTCTCACCGAACGCTCATTTCCGTAATACAGTTGCCAACATTTGAAGGAAATTATTTTCAAAAAAATAAATGCCATAAAATGTCCTTTCAAATTACCAATAAAGAATCCACACGTGATTTGAATTTTTACATATTTTTTGTTCTGAAAAAATACCTCTAGATGGATCACCCTATATAAGTCATTCCCGTATAAGTAATTTAATTTGTTGCCGAAGTAATCGTTGCCAAAGACTGCTGAAGAAAAACCTTGGCGGGCTTTGAAACAGCTGTACACTCTGCCTGGCAACCGTAGCCAACACATTTCACCAATTTTTTACGTTGCTTCTGAAAAAGAAACAACAAAAAGGTCTCGAACCAGAATAAAAACTGTTCAAGTCATAACTTTTATAGGTTGTCTTAACGAGTATTTCGAGGTGTTGCAAAAGGAATGACAAACAGAATATGTGACGCGCAAAATAGAAAGGGACCTGAGGGTAAAAACCACTTTTGTTCAGGTGAGCCATTTTAAAGATTTTAATACGTGTATCTTTGGTGTACCACCACTTTCATAAAACGCGCATATCTCTGGGAGGGAACACTTTTGGGGCACGGGATCGGTCTCGTCTCATTCGATGCTCAGATGTTGTCCACATCAAAAAAAAGTGAAAATTGATTTTTTTTTACCCTTAGGTCCCTTTCTCTATGCGCTGTCACATATACCATTTACTCGTACACTGAAAGAATTATGTTCGTACTAGTTACGAAACATTATTCTTATAGTGTCCTTCTTCGTACATTCTTCATATTCATATTCGTAAAACTTTATATGTTTTACGAAAATATATTTATTTTTTGTGAAATGTCTTCATAAGAAATGATTCATCATTTTAACGGTCATAATTTTGTGCATATGCATACGTAAAAGGGCAAATCGCATTCTTTTGAATACGACTACGGTATTAGTTATTTAAGTTGTGGCCGAGATTTAGCCAATACATTTTATTATTGTTTACGTTAAAGTTCAATATACCAGTCATAAAAATTATAAAAGACCAAATAAATTTAAATAGAAGTAAAAAAACTTTTTCAGAAAAAGTTTCAAGTTTTCGTGAATTATTCAAAAAAAATTATAAACAAACACATGTCTATACTCATGTATAATTTTTGTGAAATAATTTTATGTTTGTTCTGAAACATTGTCATAAAAATTATGAAAAAGTGTTGTAAAAAATGTGTGTTTGAAGTAACAATAAAATCTCTTCTGGCTGTTTTTATGTTAAAAGCAAACAGTTTTGAAAATAATGCAGACTAAATTCGAGGTTTTTAAAAAATGCCTTCTACCAAAGGTTTCTAACGTACATATTGCCCAGAAAAAAATACACAGTTTTAGATATCTATTTCGAGCATTCCTGCGAACCAGCTTTAGGTTGTATTCACTTAAGCAATAAAACTCCCACCTCATTACATAAAATTAGTGATATTGCATATATCTCCTTCGTTGGGCTCCATAAAATCAACAAAATTAAGTTGTTAAAGCAAACGCGTGTACAAATGCTTCACGTTTTCCAAATACAAATGCATTCGTCCACATAATAAGCGGCAGATAATACGATAAAGCTCAAATGTATATCCCCGTCTAAAAGTGTAGCCAATAAAAAGCGAAACGAACCCTGTCATAAATACCAGCACAAAATACGGCGCTCCACAAAGCCTTGGGAACTTTACGAACCAACTAAACTGGCAAAATTATGGGAACAATATTTGTGGCTATAGCATTTGATAGGCTTAACAAACGTTAGAAATGTGGAACGCCAATTTACCACAAGCGTCAGACGCTCGGCAAGAAACTAGAAAAGTTATGCGAAAACCGCGTGACGACGTCAGTGGAACGATGTGAATAATTAACAGCGAAATTGACAAGCATTAACTAATTTTTGCAAGTACGTAAAGCCTTTCATCTTGAAGTGAATGAAGAGTGAGCTGAGCTCTCGTCTGTTTGCCGCTTCAAAACAAATATGATTTTATTAATGGATTTAAGGAATATTACACAATTTTCGAAGACAGAAGATAAACAACATCATCAGCAACAAATAGCAGCATCGTAAATTGCGATTTTAATTGTAGTTCCAAATATCCACAATACGCCAGTGGTGTCCAACCAAATTCTTAGTGCGCTTGTACTTGTACTCTACCGTAAAGAAATATTGTCTAATTAGAAGCATGAAGGAGTAAATGATGGTCGAATTTTCCCAACGCACAGTGGAAAAATTCAAAATGTTTTTGGTACTTGTTTAGGCATTTTTAACTGGATGTACGACAAAATATGGATTTGTTGAAGCGAATATACTCGTATCTCACTTGTTTAACAAATTCCTTGGTACAGGCCATGGTACAATAAACAAGGTATATACTAAGTAGTAACTAGCCCAACAACAAATAAACAGTTCGCTGTAATGTCAAAGACTATAGAAAATAGACAAAGAAAATGTCAGAAATAAATTTTTGTGAGTGTTCAATGATTATTGTGAATGATTGATTTAGAAAATTTAGTTTTACATTCTTTAAGAATTATCCTTGCCAAATTTCAAATTTGAAAGATAAAATTTCTACGAGATAGGAGAAAAAAGGTAAATTAGCTGACTGATTTAGAATTTTATTCTACCATGGCAAGGCTTTGAAGCACCCTGAAACATTCCTGGTTTTATGCTATTTTTTTGATGAACAAGTTTAGATTCTTGAAAAACTACTGTGGGTACAGACGACCACTGCAAGTTGTTTTCATACAAAAAATAAAAAAAAAAAATCGTATCTTTATGTCAAGGCACCCTCAATCATTTTTAGTGATCTTGCTGTGTCAAAACGTAAATCGAAGTCAACATTTTCATCATGGTAAAGTTCAGTAACGAGCAACGTTTGGTAATCATTAAAAATCACTACCGAAATTTTGAGTCGGTGGTCTCAACTTTAAGAGCGCTTACTCCAATTTTCGGCCTAAGTGGATAAAGTTGATAAATTTGGATGCAAATTTTCACTGTTGGGTGTTCCAGCGCCAAAGAGACGCCGTACCGCTCGAAGCGACGAAAATATTGCAGTCGTTAGTGTAACCGTTCAAAATGGGCCAAATCAGTCGATTCCACGACGTTCTCAGGAATTGGGCATCTTCCAATCCACACTGGCGTATTTTGCAAAAGGTTTTGGTCTTCATCCTTATAAAATCAAACTGACTTTAGAACTAAAGTCACTTGATCATTTAAAACGCCGAAACTTCTCCGATTGGGCTCACGAAAATCCAGAATTTCATTGAAAAATCATCTTCAGCGAAGAAGCTCATTTCTGGCAGAGTGGTTTTGTCAATAAACAAAATATGCGTTATTGGACAGCAACAAACCTACATGTGCTTCAAGAGACACAATTGCATAAGCAAAAAATTACTGTGTGGTGTGATTGGGCCGTATTTTTCGCAAAAAATTACTGTGTGGTGTGATTTTCATGCCGGAGGTGTGATTGGGCCGTATTTTTTCGCCAATGAAAACAATCGTCACGTTACCGTCAATGGACAGCGCTATCGTGCCATGTTAGAAAATTATTTTTTTAAGAATTGGATGAGCTTGACATCGCCGATATGTGGTTTCAACAAGACGTTGCCACTAGCCACACGGCGGCATGTGAACAATCGATTTACTGAAAGGCAAATTCGGTTAACGTGTGATCTCGCGAAATGGTCCGGTCGAATGGCCAATTCATTCATGCGATTTTACGCCATTGGACTTCTTTTATATTAGGGCCACTTCAAGTCATTGGTCTATGACAGCAAATCTTTAGACGAGCTCAAAGACAACATCCAACGCGAAATTGCCTACGTTCCGGTCGAAATGTGTGCAAGAGTAGTGGAAAATTGGGTTGAAAGAATAGATCGCTGTACACAGGCACGTGGTGTTCTTACGACCGAAATCGAAATTCATTCTTAAAATGTAACATTTGAACTACACATGGAATAAATCTGAACTCTATTGTGATTTTTATTTTATTTTTATGCTTACATTTCTAAAATGCAAAAATATTTTTTTGCGATCACCAACTACGAGTATTGGTTGTATCGAAGAGTTCCATAAAGAACTGTTCGATTTCAGTAAACCCAGGTTCAACTCCGGGTGAGAATATCCAACAATTACCCAGCGAAGGGTTATCACGTCGTGAAAAGCACCGACTCTATGAGCGAGAGATTTATCTGTAAGTCATGTAAAAACGGCTCTAAAAACACATTAGCCTTTCAGAGCCAGTGTTAAACAATGAAGAAAAATTCAAATAAAACAATGAAGAAAAATTCAAAGTTAAATTTATTTGAGTCTTTTAAAATTATTAACACAGTATAGTGTATTGTTTTAATAACATAAATGTGAAGAAAATATTACTAATTTAAATAACAGAAATTTTTAATTATTATTTAAAAATAAATAAGTGGAACAGTGCTTGCTCCCGGCACTTACATTGAATCTACTTAAATAAACTTAAATCTAAGGCTTAAAAAAAAACAAACAAAAAACAATAAAGTACATAGATATTATACATTTCTACCCCCTATGGACACCAGGAGTTGATCGTAAATAAAAGTTTTGACCAGGAAGATCATCATGGTCCGCCTTTATGCCTACTGTAGAAAAATAGTTGGTATTAGACCATCTTTACGGGAACTTCATGGATATCATATTGTAGATTTTCACGAAACGTCTCATATTCTGCAGCGCGTATTCCGAGAAAGGCAATAATGATGACTTCCTATTAATAAATTTACTCGAATATCTCTTGTTGCACGTTTCAAAATTCTTGTTGATACACTTTCGCAGCATGCTTCTTTCGAAGCGTTCTATTTCTCTAATCACTGTAGGGGACACCGTAAACCATATTGGAAAAGCATATAGGAGAATTGAACGAATGCTCTTTTTGTACAACAATTTTGTCTCCTTCGGAAGTGCTTTGCAACAGAAAAGTTCCTTTCATCCGGTTTGCTTTTTGTAAAATGTACCTTGCGGGGTTATTAAATTTTAAAAGTATGCTGAACTTTATTCAGAGGTACTTAAAACCATCTTCAAATTTTGTTTCATTATTACCCAAAAACAGTTTAAAAAGCTTGCTTTGGGGAACTACAAACCGTTTGCCCCGCTTTTGGAAGCGTTAATCTTTATTCCCTACTCGGAGTAAAATTCTTGAACGCGTTCAAGGTGCATGGACACCCGCAGTAGTGCAGCCATTGGCCATTCGTGATGAGCATAAAGTAACGAATCATCACCATAAAGTATACCCCTAGAATCATGGAACTCGTGGGGAAAGTTATATACTAGAATGCTGTATAGATGTGGAGCTAATACAGATCCTTGTGAAACACCACAAGATATATCAGCCTGAGCTGGAAATCTGTCGCCAAGTTGAATGCAGGATTTTCTTTCGCTAAAAAAGCTTTTGAAACGTTTTACAATTGATGGTGGGAATCCAATCGATATTAATTTAAATAATATTCCATTATGATATGCCTTGGCAAATGCCTTTTCAACGTCAACTGCTGCGAAACTGCTACTGTACACCAGGCTTAACAAACGTTAGAAATGTGGAACGCCAATTTACCACAAGCGTCAGACGCTCGGCAGGAAACTAGAAAAGTTATGTAAAAAACGCGTCAGTGGAACGATGTGAATAATTAATAGCGAAATTGACAAACATTAACTATGTTTTGCAAGTACGTAAAGCCTTTCATCTTGAAGTGAATGAAGAGTGAGTTGAGCTCTCGTCTGTTTGCCGCTTTAAATCAAATATGATTTTATTAATGGATTTAAGGAATATTACACAATTTTCGAAGACAGAAGATAAACAACATCATCAGCAACACAGAGCAGCATCGTAAATTACGCAAATTCTGCATGACATCATTATAAAAGAGCATGTACCATGGAATTCCCTTTTTTAAGCCCAAATTGATATTCCGAAATGTAATTTGCATTAACAGCAGTGTCAATTTTCGGTCTAATGACTCTTTCGAATATTTTCCTTAATTTGACAATAGAGAAATAGGTCGTAGATTATTAATTTCGACATGGTCCCTAACTTTCTGAATCGGGACCACTTTTGCAATTTTCCGTGCATATGGAAAATAACAGTTGTTGAGGCAATTATTGTAAATGATCATCATGTATTCAAAGGCTTTTACTGGAAGGTTTTAAGCAAATAATTAGAGATTTTGTCTAAGCCACATGATTTCTTACTGTTGATGCATTCTTTGAAATCTCTAACACATCGTCCAAAGTCGTAAATTTAGAGTTCCTCTGCCGATTTAATGTCGTAAAGTTATTTCCGAATGTGGTTATAGTACTAGGAATTAGTGTTATTGTATCCGCTATGCTAGTCTCTATATTTGTAACATCTCTATTTGACACTGATCCAGAATATATTGATGATAAATGATCCTTTAGAACATCTAACTTTAAATTTTGATCCCGTATTTTCGACCCATTTACCGAAATTTGTTTGATTGCACCTTGTTTCTTTATATCAATAATATTAAATATCTTTTTACAAGCCCAAGGGCCTGGATGGATTTGATTAAGTCTATTATTAAATAAATTTGATTGCTCCATTGCACTTTGTTCCCTTATAATGATCTTAACTAGGCTAATCTGTTTAGAAATAAACAATTACTGCGGATATTTAAACAAAAAATTAATAAGAAATCCTGTGATAAAACAATTCACTAAATATACTAAATACTAAATATACTAAAATATCCGTACGTTGTTTATAGAAAATATTTACGATTTCAAACAATAAACAAATTCACATATATACAAAAAAAAATAATTGCATGCCGTTTATTGAAAATATTATTGTTATGAGCTGATGAAAAAATTTTCATATTTACAAAAAAAAATTGTAAGCCGTTTATCGAAAATAGTATCGATATATCATATTTTTATATATCGATGTAAAACTTCACATATTTACACAAAAAGTTGGATCATTTTTTTCAGAAAGCAGTCGGAAAGAGTTTTAGTTACAAGCAGGGATATAGCCCAAAGCGGCTATGCACTTATGGACAGGCAGTTTCGCATTAAACGAGAATTTCCGATAGTAGTTTTTTCCATCAAACAAAGTTAAAATCCCTCGAACTGCACACATACTAAAACACATACACACACACGATACGAGTATAGTGTACGCTTGCATTTTATGAATTTGTTCCCATTCATTAAATATCATTGCAATAACTGATTACGAGTATTTACGAAATTTTTAGTCGAGTGGTGATTAAATTCACATACCAATTTTTTAGCTGAAATTTACGGGTTGTCTCGTTTTTCTGTGTACGGCAAAAAATTTGTTTTTTTTTCTTCTTTAAATCAGATAATTATGCAAATATGTAATAAAGTTTCTTCTTTTGATCGGGCTTTGACCAGATTAATATACTTTTCCCTTTGCACGCAGAAAAAAAGTATGGTTGGGGTGACAATATTCGAAGGGCATCATACTATTGTTGGGTATATGGTTGTGGCTCAACAGTATGATTATCATCACAACAAGAGTATGACTCACACCCGGCCATACTATGATCCACACAACCATAGTATGATTCACACTCAACCATACTATGATCCTCACGACCATAGTATGATTCACACTCAACCATACTATGATCACCACAACCATAGTATGATTCACACTCAACCATAATATGATCCCCACAACCATATTAAGATCCTAAAAACAATAGTATGTTTGATATACAACCATAGTATGATCCTAACAACCATAGCCTGATCCCATACTCAACCATACTATGGTCCTCAAAATTATTTATTAGAATTGGGTTGTGGTGTCAACAATAGAGATTTTTATTAAGTAAATAAAATCAAAATACATTAAATTCAAAATAATAGGAATGATTTATTTAACAGTACATTTACATTTAAAATAACGTAAGCGTTTTTATTAAAAATATTTTAATTAAACAAATCTAAAGCAGTTTGTTTGGAAAATTTTAATTCCCATTATTATTTCATAAGATTCGTAACAACAACAGTGAATTAAAACCCATATTTAAGTTAGGAAAAATTACAATCATACTGTATGAATGCTGGAATCATATTATTGTTAACATAAAACCCAAAAAAACAATATTTTGTCGCACCAACCATATTTATACTGTAGCTGCAACCATAGTTTCATTTTTAAATTTGGCAATGATACTGTTGTTACATTTCAACAATATTAATATTGTCGCAATCATACTATTGTCAACATGGAATTCAAAAAACGATACTATGGTTGCGAAGAACATACTATTATTGCAGAGAACATATTATTGTTGCCGTGACCATATAGTAACCATATTTTTTCTTTGCGCGTGGGGCACTTTCAGCAGCGGGCAAAATCTGTAAGCTCATGTTTAGACCCTTGAGGAATTTTTCCTTTTTTTTACCCTGTGTACGGGGGCTCCATGGTTCTCAGCCACAATAGTCTTGTCAATTTTTGTGTTTCTTGGATCATACTTAAAAGGATGATATTTTTTTGAGTTCTCTTATAAATTGAACGTCATTTAATGATCTTTTGATCTCCGATCTCCTGCAAAGCTAGCTGACTTGTTCAGCTCTGCAGCAATTCTTTCGGATTAAAGAGGAGTTGTTTCGTTTATTTCACATGTCTGTGAACGGATTCACTCTCATTACAATTTATTTATTTTGTTTTTTTTTAGCTTTTTCTTGGTTTTTTTCTTGAGTCTCAAAAATAACATATCAACATTGCAATTTTAGTGTAAATGTAGTGATAAAAAAACGACAAAACTGGAATTTCAGATTTTTTTTCGTTTTATTTTGTAAACCGCGTCAATGGTAGACGCGCGGACAAAAAATAAAACTGGCATACGAAAAATCCACTACAATGCAAAGTTGTTTGCCACAGATTGCAAAGAAGAAAAAAAAAATAGTGAAAGGAAATTCGAAACCCCGTGTGCAAAAACGCACTAATACCAGCAGCGGCACCAGTAGCAGCAGCAACAACAATTGCATCCACAGAATCCACAGATCAGATGGGTAGGTAGATCTTTGTGCGCCGAGAAGTACCCGTTTGAGTGCATTTTTTCCATACCCCATTGCCGGCACATCAATGTTCAGCACATATGAGTAAATGAATGAACGAACGGATGGATGGACAGATTTTCGTACAATGCCGAAAATGATGTTATGTCTGCGATGGTGTGGATGATGGCGATGGCGTGGATGTTGGCGATGATGATGTTGATGTTGCTGTTGATTCCGCAGCCACTGATGTTGATGATGATGACAACGATGGCCAAACGTACGTTCATACATTCATATGCATGACTTGACGCAATTGCAGCTGTATTTACCAAATGTGATTTTGAAATGTTTATTTATCAATCTTTTTTTATAAGTAGAAAAATCCAAATCATACACTTACAGCAGCAGCAGCAGCAAACGTTAAATAATTGTGTAAATAGACTGGGCTACAGGAAGCTTGTTTTTCGTCTAATGCATAAATAGTTTTGTGAAATAAATTAAATATTTCCATTTTTCATCTTGGTGTTCATTAAATCAATAATGAAAAGCATTGCAATCACTTAGATAAGATTGGAGATTGTTAATCACTTTAAACAGTTTACAAAACTAAATTGTATCTTAAATGCTGGATACAAATTTGATAGTTTGGGAGATAGTTTTTAAATAGAAAATACCGGGTAATTCATTCACTACTGGACAAATTTCACCAGCGTAGTTCTTGGCTCATTTCATGAAAAAATGTCCATATACGACCATGTCCGAAAATGCAGAGGGCGAAATGGCAGCGGTTTGAAAATTTTCGGATTAGTGGTCGGAGGGTACTAGGGTAAAATTGCTAAGTTCTGAACCAGTGGTCGGACTTTTTTTTATTTATTTTTTTCTGCAAAACGGAATTGGTGGAAATGATACTGAGCTATAAAGAGTGCTCTTCACACAGTTCGAAGACTATACGCAAAGGGTAATTCTCATAAATCACTGAGACTCCTTTATAAGTCATTTGATTTGTAGCCGAAGTAATCGTTGCCAAAGACTGCCGGGCAACCGTACACAAAACATTTCACCATTTTTTAGTTGATTCTGAAAATGAAACCACAAAAAGGTCTCGAACCAGAATAAAAACTGTTCATGTCATAGAAATGATAAATGACGGAGTAAATGTAAACAAAACAAAAACATATTTTTTTTTCTCTGACAATAGCTCTTCAAATTTTGTCACCCCAACCATAGTTTTATTCATCATGTACAAGGGTTGCTATATGCGACGCGCAAAATAGAAAGGGACCTAAGGGTAAAAACCAGTTTTGTTCTGGAGATTCATTTTAAAGATTTAAATACGTGTATCTTTGGTGTACCATCACTTTCATAAAACGCGCATATCTCTGGGAGGGAACACTTTTGGGGCATGGGATTGGTCTCATTCGATGCTCAGATGTTGTCCACATCAAAAAAAAAATGAAAATTGGTTTTTACCCTTAGGTCCCTTCCTCTATGCGCTGTCACATATATATTGCTGACCTACATTTAGTGTTGCCTGGCGCCATCTGACATTTCCATTGGGAAGTTTCACATTTTTTTTTAGCAAAAACGTACTCAGAACATTGACTTGAAAAAATCAATTTGGCAAAAAAAATATGGATTTGACTCGTGAACATTTGCGTGCGATCATGTTGTGCATCGATAAACTTAAATTTTAGTATGGCGATGAAGCACCATCCTATAGCACTGTGAAAAACTGGTTTAATGAATTCAATCGTGGCTGACGCTCGCTCAAAGACAATGGTCGTGAAGGTCGTCCAAAAATGGTCTATGTGCCAGAGAACATTGATGCCGTGCGTGAACTGATAATGTAAGATCGTCATGTGACCGTGAGATAGAGGCATCCGTGAGATAGAGACATCCTTGGGCATTTCTTTCACCAGCATACATTCGATATTGCATGAATACCTGACCGTAAAAAGGTTTGTTCTCGTTGGATCCCGCACAATTTGACAATCGCTCAAAAAAAGGCTCGTGTCGATTGCTGCAAAGAAATTTTTGAAAAAATACGATCGCGGTGCTTCAAAAGACGTTTATGAGATCGTCACAGGTAGCGAATCATGGATCTATGCGTATGAGCCCGAAACAAAACAGCAATCGACCGTGTAGTCGTCTTCGAAGACGAGTCAAATCCAACGAAAGTTGTTCGTGTAAGAAGCACTTGGAAGCAAATAGTCGCCTGTTTCTTCAGCAAAACTGGTCATGTGGCGACTGTTCCGCTTGAGCAACGTAGATCGGTCAATTCTGAGTGGTACACCACAATTTGTTTGCATAAAGTCTTCGGAAAAATTCGAAAAAAGCACAAAAGAAGACGAATCATTGTGCACCATGACAATGCGAGCTCTCACACATCGGCTCAAACCAGCGGCCAAAACGTCGAATTGATGGGTCATCCGCCGTACAGCCCTGACTTGGCACCCAATGACTTCTTTTTATTCCCGCACATCAAACAAAAAATGCGTGGTCAACGATTATCGTCGCCAGAAGATGCTGTTAAAGCGTTCAAAAATCATGTTTTGGAGGTGTCTCAATCGGAGTGGAAAAAGTGCTTCGACAATTGGTTTGAGCGCATGCAAAAGTGTATAAATCATGCTAGAGAATTCTTTAAAAAACAATAAAACCATTTTTGATATTAAAATAAATTAAATAATTCATGCTAGAGAATACTTTGAGAAACAATAAAACCATTTTTGCTGATAAATATTCGCATTTTCATTATAAGGCCTGAAATATATCTAACAGCCGTAGTAGCGATGATGTCATAATGCAGATACTTGACGGCAGTTATTTGCGCTACGTTCATTTTTTTAGACAACTGGCCCTGCAGGCTTTAGCAAAGGTACTCATGAAGCGATTTTCGTCTTGCAAGAAGTTCATTTGGCGCATTGCGTTGTTTTTTCGATCAACATAACTGGCCTTCAGCGTCAGCAATCAGCTATTTAGCGCAGAAATTCAATGAAACTCTGTCTATGCACACTATACGGGACAACACCCGAGCGTATTGGTGACAGTCGTTTGACGGAAAAATGCTGCTGAGCAGTTGAGGCAGTGACAACCTCAGTTCGTTGTGCAATGGACCCATAGACTAAAAACCGAGACAAAATAAAAGAAATAAAATTATGTCAAATGTTGGTGTCCTACACTGAGAAAATTTGCGATTTTATCGAATCTTTCAATTCTAATCCAAAGTAGGATCCCACAATTTATAGACAGTCTTAGCAGTTAGACCGATGGTTGTTGCAATGTAACGTTTTGTTACCTCCTCATTTGCAGTGTTTTGACTTAAAATAAAGTCCTAGAAGATAATATACGTAGTTCTCATTTCTAAAAGTCTATAGTTCTAAACATATATTTTTTGCCTTCAGCAGTAGACAGGTCTTACTGCTTTTGATTCCAATTTTTCTCCAAATACCGTCGATGGGTTTTCACATATTTCTTTCATGAAACAATAAGTAAATACTTTCATAAAACTAAATACTTTAGGAGAATATGTGCTTTTTAATAGAATTTAAGATTTACGTTCTTTCTTCTTACCTTAAAGTTATAAACAAAGAAAAGAAATTTACCTGAAAAGAGAAAATAAAACAAAAAACTTAGATAATCATTCAAATATTTTTAAACTTGATGTAATAAAAAGCATTTTCAACCGCCATTCTGCACCCTAAGAAGCCGACGTCATTTAAATCCATAACAAGTTCCGGTTTTAAAAGTAACACAAACATATCGCTTGTGACTACATTCTTTTTTATTTAACGGCAGGCAATTATTTTATTTTGCCGCAAATTCGAGGACGATTCGTTTTCCAAAAACAAAAGACTTAAGCCACAAACATTACACAGGCCGTACACACTCACAACGTGCAACCTGCACAAACCAGAGCATGCGACCTTGCAGAATATGCACTTAATCAGCCGTATAAATTGAATGAAACACCACCGAATGGAGTCTGACGGGTAGAGGCAAACAAATGACGTGTAATAACATACATATCGCAAATTTACTCGTATGTACATACATTAGAGTGGGTCGATTTATGTGAAGAGATTACCCAAAGCTTTGATTTTCTTAGGCAGTTATAAGCAATTTTTCCAAACAAACCATATGCATTAAATCAGTTTCCAGTCTAAGATGAGTGGCTGTCTGCTATTTGGATATAAGTGGCTATCAACTAGTTTACACACTAAGTCCCTTGACGATCACGGTTGCTATGTTGCAACCCTTACCTTCATAGACCTCTTAAGTTAGATTGCGATGTACTCAGGTTGCTTGAAATCTAGTGCGTAACTTTGACACCCTATCTTGTCGGTCCCTATTAACCTAAGTAATTATTCATATTTATGTTCTGCATTTCAGAATGATCCGAAAAGCAGTATGTTTCTAAAAACTTAACCACAGTGCTGGGCACAACATATGTGACGCGCAAAATAGAAAGGGACCTAAGGGTAAAAGCCAGATTTTGTTCAGGAGAGCAATTTTAAAGATTTAAATACGTGTATCTTTGGTGTACCATCACTTTCATAAAACGCGCATATCTCTGGGAGGGAACACTTTTGGGGCATGGGATCGGTCTCATTCAATGCTCAGATGTTGTCCACATCAAAAAAAAAGTGAAAATTGATTTTTTTTTACCCTTAGGTCCCTTTCTCTATGCGCTGTCACATATGGGAAGTCCGATGTTTTCTGATGTAGTCATCAGTAAATAATGTGTTTACTGAAGCCCATTTGTCGTATGCTTTTCTAAGCGCACCTAATCTGAACGTGTTAGGTTGTTCCATGTCTGACCAGCTCATTCGCCCTGACACTCCCTGGAGAGCTCCTGTAGCTGTTGTTTGGTGGATATCGAACAGTTTCCCCAACTTTTTAGAAGATGCGCAACCGGCTCATGTATTTAGAAATACACTTTGCAGAGTGTTGCTCACAGCCTGATTGTGAGTATAAACCTAAAACTTCAACAATTTCATTGCAAAAGAAAATGTATATAATCCTAATGGATACGAGTATTTTGTTCCACATGCCACAAGATGATTAATATGATCATCGTAATGTTCACACAACTAATTGAAAGGTCGTACTATTGCAACGCGGCAAAGGTATTCAGTTGCTAGTACGAGGGTTGCTATATATATTTCTGGCCTAGGCAACACTTAGTTAGTGGCGCCATCTGACATTTCCATTGAAAAGTTTGACATTTTTTAGCATAAACGTACTCAGCTCGATATGACGTACAACTATCATTTGTGTTGTTTACATTGACTTGTAAAAATCAATTTGACAAAAAAAATGCAATTATCTCGTGAACATTTTCGTGCGATCATTTTTCACAACTTTCGACGTGGATTATCACGACAAGAGTGCATCGATGAACTTAAATCTTTGTATGGCGATGAAGCACCATCCTATAGAACTGTGAAAAGCTGGTTGAATGAATTCAAACGTGGCCGATGCTCGCTCAAAGACGAACGTCGTGAAGGCCGTTCAAAAACGGCCGTTGTGCCAGAGAATATTGATGCTGTGCATGAACTGATACATTCGATTTTGCATAAACACCTGGCCGTAAAAAAGGTTTGTTCTCGTTGGATCCCGCACAATTTGACAATCGCTCAAAAAAAGGCTCGTGTCGATTGGTGCAAAGCAATTTTGAAAAAATACGATCGCGGCGCTTCAAAAGACTTTTATAAGATCGTCACAGGTGACGAATCATGAATCTATGCGTTTGAGCCCGAAACAACAGCAATCGATCGTTTGGATCCAACGAAAGTTGTTCGTGGAGGAAGCACTTCGAAGCAAATGGTCGCCTGTTTCTGCTGCAAAACTGGTCATGTGGCGACTGTTCCGCTTGAGCGACGTAGGAGGGTCAATTCTGAGTGGTACACCAAAATTTGTTTACCTGAATTCTTCGGTGAAACTTGAAAAACGGACAAGAGAATGCGAATCATTGTGCACCATGACAATGCGAGCTCTCATACATCGGCTCAAACCAGCGCCTTTTTGACCGGCCAAAACGTCGAATTGATGGTCATCCGCCGTACAGCCCTGACTTGGCACCCCATGACTTCTTTTTATTCCTGCACATGAAGAAAAAAACGCGTGGTCAACGTATTAAGTCGCCAGAAGATGCTGTCGATGCGTTCGAAAACCATGTTTTGGAGGTGTTGAAAAGTGTTTCGACAATTGGTTTGAGCGCATGCAAAAGGGTTTTTAAGTAAATAATGCTGGAAAACACTTTGAAAAACAATAAAATCATTTTTGATGATAAATATTCACATTTTCATTATTAGGCCAGAAATATACATGTGACGCGTAAAATAGAAAGGGGCCTAAGGTTAAAAACCAGTTTTGTTTAGGAGAGCCGTTTTAAAGATTAGGTCCCTTTCTATTTGCGCTTAGAATCGTCGACTTCACTTTCATAAAACGCGCATGGAATCGGCCTCATTCGATGCTCAGATGTTGTCCACATCAAAAAAAGAAAAAAAATGAAAAATGATTTTTTTACCCTTAGGTCCCTCCCTTTCTCTATGCGGCGTCACATATAGCAGCCCTCTTAGTCTTGCAAACATTTTGTTTTTGCAACAAATTATTGGTGGTAATAACTATAAAACGCTGCCATAACCAACTTGTAAAAAACCAACTTGTCGGGCGTGACCGACCCTGCACTTTTGGATGCTCCGAAAAGCCAACTGAAAATAAGGTCTTCGGTCACCATGGCTAGACTCTAAAGTTACCCAGATTTTAAAACTATTGTCATATTAAAATTTGTAAGATAATTTAATTATTAAGGGTAAAATCGCTGGGAGCTATATCTGAATCTGAACCGATTTTCTTCAATAAGAATTAAAAGCTAAAGACATATAATCGGATGAACATATATGGGTGCTATATCTACATCTAAACCGATTTACGAGTGACCAACACCTATTTGAGATTTGTCCATATCAGACCCAAGTTTTCAAATAGCTCACACTCAAAGCTCGATCCCGATTTTAGGTCCTGCCGCTATAAAAACCACAAATTACACACCATCACTTTCAAATTTTGCATGGTACGTTATGTGCAACCATTAATTAATAGTGGTGAAACTCGACCCAAGATATGGACCTCATTTTCGTATAGCCCTCACACAAAGATCCTTTTTGATTTCAGAATCTTCAGCATTTGAGCCACATTTTACATCCAATACCTTTCAAACTGTCGTAACATTGGACCTTGTCTTAAAACATTGGACCATACTGGTCCATGTTTTCGAATAGCCCTCACATGAAGCTAACTACCGATTTTAAGTCCTGCAGCTGTAGAAGCCACAAGATATACTTATTTATCGATTACGCTTAAAATTCCACCTAAAAAGCATCCTTCTACTATATGGTTCCGAAACATGGCTGGTCAAACAAATCATTAAACAAAAGGTACATACAGATGCCTGCGAAACATTCTAAATATTTGGTGGCCTAGAGTTATTATGAATGAGGGACTACTTGAAGCCGGTGAAGACAACATCAACAGAGATAAGAGAAGAAAATATAAATGCCTCGGGCACACCTTAATAAAGCCGTACAACGAAATCTGCCACGAAACACGTGAGTAAAACCCCCAAGGCTCAGGTACAGCAGTTAGACTAAGGACAACGCGAAGGCGCACAATTTTTAACGAGACTAGCAAATCGTTTAACGAACTGAGAAGACAGACAGACATGGAGATTCTACGTAGACAGCCTGATGGAATATGTTGAATAAAATAATATATTAGATTTTGTATGAAGCGACAAAAACCTAGCTCCAGACAGAGTTGATTAATCCAATGAATAGCAGAGTCGTTTAGGGTATCTCATAAGCGGCCACGCCCGAATTTGACTTTTTCTACTTCTTTCCTTTGAACAAGTTGTTAAGGTGTATTTTTAGGTCGAATAATCCTGTTCTGGAGATTTAGATACTTCGTATGTTTTACCGATACTTTAGTTCCACTAACTAAAATTACAAGTCACCAACTAATATTCGGTTGTACTGATGGAATACTCGAGGTTTATGCAACCTCAATCTTTCGGTTGGCAACGTATCTGTTCTCTGTGTGTTTTGACACCAACAGCGGCTATGGCGTTTCATCCCAGCCACTGAGCAACTTCTCTAATTGCCATGAATTTTGCCTGAAAAACGCCATAATTATCGGTTAGTCTGGGGGATTCTATCCTAATTCTTTCTTGTAGATTCAAAAACCATAAAAATTACTGTATACGAGCAAAAATTGGATGTGCTGAGGGAATACTTACAGTACAGGCAATTACAAAAACAAATTCCAGTTTTACCGGTTAATTCGACCCACTCTAATATACCAACTTACTGACATACTATGTTACACAACACACATGATTTAACAGCAAAGTGACTTGAGACCACAGTTCATAATAAATAACAAATAACTCCAAACGTATGGGGTTCGTGTTTCTTTTGGAATTTTTCTCAACAAACGTCTGCATCTAGAACTTCCAATTAAAGTTTTGAAAAAAACGACATAAAAATGCGTACCATTAAGACCTCCACTAATCATATCGATATGGGTGCCTTAAAATAAATCAGGTGTGTGTGTGTATGTGAGTTGGTTTTGTTTTAGGAAATCTAAAACTCGAAAATTAATATTTAATATAAAAAAACAGCTTACTCGAGCACATTTCGTTTTTGCTCGATACTGAACTGCATTTTTGCATATACTATGCATTTTTAATGGTCAGAGTTGGACTTGTTGTGGATTGTATTGAAGTTTTGCTACAACTTTTTTTTGAGTTGTGTTGAATTGAGAAGAGAATGCCTTAATTTAACAGAGTTTTTTTTTTATTTATTTATATTCTGTGTTAAAATAACAAAGTTGTTTGGCCATTGATAAGTTAACCTCCTTGACTCGCGCTGTTAGCAATTTTTTTTTGTTTTTATTTTTTATAGAGTTGATTATAGCAATTACAGTGAAACTTATTTATTAGAAATACTAAGTAATTAAATGTCCATATTGAACTTATGTTCAATAAAGGACTTAATTAATTAATAAGTAAAACACAGATGGAGAATTCGTCGCCTAAACCTCACAATCAGACCATGTGAATGTTTAAGGCTTGTCTATCAAAAGCATAACTCAGGTTTTTTTAAGGTCCTTATAAGTGAATATAAGCATCCTATACAGCTCACAAAATTGCAATGCCGTCCAACAGAAGTTCTGTAAAGTATGCTTAGGGAAGCGTGTGTGTTTTTACCTGGCAATTTAATTATAATGCAGCAATTTGACAGAAATACAAATTTTTTTATTTGGGATGAACCTTACAAAAATGTATCTTATATTTTAGTTATATTGAACAGTTAGGGAACTTTTAAATTACAAGGTTTTAAATAGTGTATCTGGCAAATGTCGACCTTCGCTATCCACACACTGCTGCATACGTTTTCTGAAGTTTTCATAACTCTTACAGGCATGTCGACTAGTATTCTGCCAATTTTAGACTCAATATTGCTAATTAGGTCTTCCAAGGTGCCACAAACAGTTTATGGTAACCCTCGCTATGTGTGCAGTGGAATCATCCTGTTGGATTCTCTAATTTCATTTTCTCAAGAGCCGGCTGAAAAAAATCCTGTATCATAGTCAAGTACCGTTCAGAGTTCACATTTACGGCAAGAGGGTTATCCTGGAAACAGTAACGGCCATTGATGCCCTCTCGTGATATGGCGCACCACACAATGAAGCGGTCCGAATGCAGAGGTCTCTGACGAAGTTCTTTGGGGATTTGTTTCACTTCAGTACCGCAAATTTGGGGGACCAGCGAATAGTAAACTAAAAGCACGCTGCACTGCAATGATCGAGTGAGCATTTGAAAAATATGCTTCAACACAAATGACCTCTCCTTACGTATCCAATGCAGTGCAAAAAAAGCAAATTACCGCGCTCCACCCTGTATTAAGTAATACGAGGGCAGATCAATAATTCTGTAAGTTTTCCAACTTTCCTCGTAGTTATATGAAATGCAGCACTGCTCCCATCAAGTATAATCTGTTAATAGACTGCTGTCAAATTTTGAGGTAGTTCCATAATTTAGTTTCGGAAGAACATAATAAATACTATGGGGAGTCTTAACATCGATTTCAGTGGTAATTAAGTGGTTTACTGACTTTCGTTGTGGTCGCACAAGTACAAATGACGCTGAACGTTCTGGACGGCCAATTGAGGCCAACATACCCGAAAAGTTCAAAGAAAAATCCACCCCATAAAAGAATTCCAATGGCGTTGAATCGCATGAACGAGGTGGCCATTTGAGCGGACCATTTCTCGAGATAACACGTTCACCAAATTTGCCTTTCAGTAAATCGATTGTTACGCATGCTTTGTGGCTGGTTGCACCGCCTTGAAACCACATATCGGCGAATTCAAGCTCATCCAATTCTGGCCAAAAAAAATTTTCTAACATGAAACGATAGCGCTCTCCATTGACGGTAACATGACGATGGTTTTCATCGACGAAAAAATATGGTGCAATCACACCTCCGGCATTAAAACCACAACACACAGACATTTTTTCCGGATGCAATTATGTCTCTTAAAGCACATGTGAGTTTGTTGCTGTCCAAAAACGCATATTGACAAAACCACTCAGGCAGAAATGAGCTTTATCGCTGAAAATTAGAGTTTACGGCCGAAAATTAGAGTAAGCGCTCTTAAAATTGCGACCACCGACACCGAATTTCGCTAGTAATTTTTAATGATTTCCAAACGCTGCTCGCAAGTGAACTTTTCCATGCTGAAACGTTCACTAACGTTTTCACTCTAAAAGATCATTAAAAATGTTTGAAAGTGCGTTGACGTAAAGATACAAAATTGTTATGTCCCTACACTGAACCGAAAATACAATGATTTTTTAACCATCTGTCTGGTTAAATGTTTCATGGTAAATGTTTGATAACGAAGACAAAATAAGGTTGGATGTGCATACAAAATAGTTGAGTTAACATTGCAGAAGGTTGGTTTTTTCCAGAGAGAGAGGCAGAAAATTGTGCGACTTGAAAAAAAATTTAAAGATCATTCGGATCTGTTGTATCGAAGTTTTTGATCTGCTTTGTGTCATACGAAGCTCAGAATTAAGTTACACGAAGTTGCAACGATTGCGATTGTCTCATACAAAAGAAAAAGCTTGGCGGGTTTAAAAACAGTATAGTCTGCCTGGCAACCAAAGCCAATACATTTCTCCAATTCTGTGGTTGGTTCTGAAAAAGAAACAACCAAAGGTCTCGAACCAGAATAAAAACTGTTCAAGTCATGACAATGAAAAAAGACCGAATTAATTAATATTAAAATTGTAACAGTAACTATATTTCTAGTTAAAAGAGGTAACCAATAATTAGTTAACTTAACAATAAACATGATTTCTATAACAATCTTTATAGTTAATAATATTAACAATTTCATTGTTAAATTGAACATGTATTGTTTCAACAAAATAACTATGAAATTTTAATCTTAACAATTTTCATGGTTGAAAACAAAGCATTGTTAAAACAACAATAATTATTTTAATAATAACAATTTTAATGGTTAAAAAACTCAATAATGCATTGTTAAAACAACAATAATTATTTTAATAATAACCATTTTAATGGTTAAAAAACTCAACAATGCATTGTTAAAACAACAATAATTATTTTAAAATTAACAATGTTCACGGTCAACAAAATTCAACCATAGAATAGTTAAATTTACTATTATTATTGTTAAATACCAGTCAACAACAGAATGTTCAAATTAACCTTACATAACGTAGACTCCAAATCATGTTTATGGTTGATTCTGCGATTATGGGCCACTTTGCTGTCCTTGGTTGTTTCAAGCGGGAAAAATAAAATATATTATTCTTTATTATTTACTATACAATAAATCTTTATGGGACCTTTGAAGTCTTTAAAATTGTTTTTTAAAAAAATTGTTTGTTCTTCAAAAAAATTTCTACCAAAGTGTTCAAATATCATTACCCTGGTTGTCCAATTAGTCTTGACGGTGGACGGTTGATTTTGCAACCTGCAGAAGTCTACCGTCGTCTGACGTCGTCAACCGTCAAATTGTAGTTATCTCCCTCTAACACATGCAAAATGCAAACCCCAACTGATTGCTTACCGTCCTCCTGCTGATGAAGTTGGAAACAAACCAACGAAACGTTGAGAAGAAGATGAAATAATTTAGTTTTATTTACATCAAAACATATAACTTGACCATCGCAGGCCATATATACGAGGGCGACCGCAAAACTAACTGGCCTGGCACATTTTCTGTTTTTTACTAGCAACTCTTTTTTTTGTTTTTGTAAAGCAATCTTTTATAAGCCATCTGTCAAAATTTCCGAAATATTTAATGATTATTTTCTATGTTACAGGTGATTGAAGTAAACAAGTTTTATAATTTTTGAAAAAATGGAAAATAAAGAGTTTCGTGCGGTAATTAAACACTTTTATATGAAAGGTTATACGCCACAATTAATCAAAGATGAATTGGATTCTGTTCATGGTGATAATGCACCATCATACTCCATCGTGGGTTCAACAATTTAAAATGGGTCGTTTAAGTACGGAACATGAACAACGCTCTGGAAGTCGAAAACTGCTACTACTATTGAAAACATAAGAAAAATATTTAATGAAGTGACTAAAGATAGACGAATAAAGCTCAGAGAACTTGCTGATATTGTTAAAATACACGAAAAACAAGTTTGCAGTATTTTACATGATGAACTCCACATGAAAAGGCTATCTGTAAGAACGCTGCCGCGTTTGTTGACTTTGCCCCAAAAAATCGTCCGTTGGCCCAATTCCGAGGAGCTTTTAGCGATTTATCAGCGTAATCCAATACAGTTCTTGCGCCGATTCATAACTGTTGATGAAACATGGATCCATCACTACATCCCAGAATGCAAAGAACAGTCAAAACAATGGATAGAAGCTGGTAAAAGTGGTTCCAAGAAAGCGAAAACTGTCAAGTCAGCAGGAAAAGTAATGGCCACAGTATTTTGGGATGCAAGGGGTATACTATTTTTTGATTATCTTGAGAAAGGAAAAACTATAAAAAGAGAATATTATTGTGCATTATTGGATCGGTTGAGTGAAGAAATCAAGATAAAACGACCGCATTTAGAAAAAAAAAAGTTCTTTTTCATCAAGATAATGCTCCTTCACACACTGCATTTTTAACTCAACAAAAACTGGCTGAATTACGATTTGAAACTGCTCCGCATCCACCATATAGTCCAGATTTAGCTCCTTCTGATTATTTGTTGTTTCCAACTTTAAAAAAATGTCTTGGTGCCAAAAAATTGTCGTTCTATAGCGAGGTTATTGCTGACACTGAGGCATATTTTGAAGGTCTTGAAAAATCTTATTTTTCGGATGGAATTAAAAAACTTGAAAAACGTTTGATGAAGTGTATTGAGTTGGAAGGAGATTATGTTGAAAAATAAATAATAATAATTCCAAAAAAAAAAACGGTTCTTTTAATGTTAGGCCAGTTACTTTTGCGGTCGCCCTCGTATATAAAAAATACAACGAAAGAATTAAATATTAAATTCTGCAAAAAACTTGAATGCCAAAAATGATGTCGAAATTCGCCCATAATGTCAGAATCACCCTTATTTCTGGTCAAGTTAACCTTATATACGGTAATTTATCTTCTCAGTGTTTTGGAAACCCCGTTATATTGATTCGTTCACTATGTTGAATCATTCTGCCTGATGTACCTTCTAAGAATGCTTCTAATTAAGAAGGGAGCTTGAAAATTCCAATAAATTGGTAAACGATGGATCACCATCAGATTTATTTTAAATTCAAACGAACTAATACTTAAAATATAATCAAGAAATTATGAATAACGTTTAATGACGTGGATGTTCTGATTCCAGCTGACATTCCACTCCAATTAATCCACTTGGCGCCACCATCCTTTTAAAAGGTTCCGTTATTTTTCTTCTTTTTCTTTGCCATCACTTAATGCATTTTCAATATAAATAAAAAATACAAAAATACTTTTTTCAAAAAAAAAATATTTCGGCGCCAAGTGGGTTAATACTGGTACGGTCAGCGGTTTAACAGGCACTCACAATGACTTTTAATGATTCTGAAAATAAATGCGTGAAATTAGTATTAAGGACCAGCAACGAACACCAAGTAAAACTAAAGGCATTGAATTGATAGAAATCGGAGAATAATGTACTAAACCTGGATTGCGAGACCCAGTGTGACAAAACATATTACATTTTTCCAAATAGTGGTACAATTGTACTAAATTTTCCCAAATCGCTTTGCAAGGCTAAACCATTCCATTGTGATTTATAGCATCCAAGGTGCATACAAAGAAGATTTCACTTTGCAGTAACCCTCTTTCGAGATAGTACCTTGGGCTAGACTTAACAATAAATATCTTAAGACTGCCATAACTTATTTTTGTACTTTGTTAGAAATAGTTAAATATAAATCAAATAAATTGTCTCTGATGCCTAGCAAACTACTCTTAATAAAATTATTTATTGCGAGTCTCAATTTTTCACACTAGAAAGCTTTTCTAGCTAAGGTGCTTGAAATAACTTCTCATGACCTGTCATGTTTCACAGCCATGCAGCAATGGTGTAGGAACCATCAAAGTAGCCCCGCCAGCGCTCTTGTTTTGTGGCGTTTTCCATCGTATTAACGCATAGTTTTGCAACAACCGCACTTATATAATATTAGTAAATCAAAACCATTTTTTTTTGTTTCACACATGATGCTACCGCCTTGTATTTACTTCTTCTGACATTTTATAGCCCGCCTTCACCACAATTGGAACCCAAAGAAGATGAAGAAGAAGAGTTGAGTTCAAAAAACACAAACGAATAAAAGTGAATGTTGAAACAATCACCCTTTCGTTTTCAATACGCAAATCAATCATTCGTTTGTTTCTTTCATTTTCTTCTCCTTCTTATTCTTCATTTGTTTTTTTCTGGTTAGGGTATGCGTGGTGTAGAGACAATGGGGCATATTGACTGGCAGACAGGCCGACACACTTACATGCAGACAGACGGACGGACGGATGGACTTCTTCAGTTACAGGTAGGTTTTACTCTCAGAAAGTGAACTGAAGTGGCACCATGAAAAGAAACCAAAACAAATCATTTCGCTTTTGATCTTACATCGCACCAGACAATAAGTAAGTCTTCCCATTGTAAGCGATTTCCCTCAACGTTGCCCCCATACTGATGATGATGGTGATCATCATCATCATCTTCTTCCCTTTGCCTGCTCATTACTTATGAATAATTACATCTTTCGTTCCACCTCTTTTTCATTAAACTCAAGCACGTTTCCTTTATTTGTTTTTATTGTCTTGCTTCTTTTCTTTCCGTTTTGCTGATCCATGGAAATTTGTTGGTTGTGCATCTTTTGTCTTTCTTGGATGGCCAGACAATCTCAAGTATCGAATCCAATTCAGTCTACTATGGCAGACTGGTGTATATTGTTCCAATATCCCCAAATCCAATGGTTATGGCCGTTTTTTGTTGTCTTTACAGACAATTCATTCAACGCCGGGAAAGAGTTTTTTAACTGATCGAACTTGCGTTTGAAGTTACTGTTCCAATCAAGTCTTCAAACCTCTTTTACGTACACCCACTATTAGTGGCCATTCATTTGAGCCCCATTCGATTATGTACTACGTCAAAATGTGTGTTAATGACATCATTAAGTTTTTTTTGTTTATAAAAGTGAAATGTAATTTATTGTAACGCACGCCTTGGTATGCCACAAACGGTTTTGTACTGTTTTTTTTTTTTTTTTATTAGAATAGGTTTTGAATTGATAAATTTGAAAAAGGTGAAATTCCAAATAAACGCTCGTGAGTGAGACAAACAACAGCTTTCAAATCGAATCACAATCATTATAACACTTAAGACTGCATATGGGCAATGTGTGGTAGTACATTAGAATGCCTCATAGAAATCCAAAATATGGGAACTGTTATAATAGGTCGTTTTTCGAAATAGTTGGGCTTTGGATTTATCTTCTCGTGAGCTGTGTCTCTTGAAATATACTTAGCTCACACTACTACTTTGAGGGTCGTCGATGTGTGATGATTAATAACCTCTAACAATTTTTTAGCAGTGGATTTTTACCTTGAAATGCAGGCGACTTTACGAGTAAGAGATTAATCTCTAGGCCATGTAAGAACTTCTATTAAATTTCCGCCTTGTTCCTAAATGTAATGTTGAGGGGCTTAAGAAAGAAATACGAGTACTTTTCGTATTTGGAAGTCCATACATACAGACAGAGAAAAGATAGTTTTGTTGGAATAACCGAATACATATAGTCGCAGTAAATACAGGGTGTCCGCCGGGAAGGTATACTAATTTGCTTTGCCGCTATTTTGGTTAACATTTGTCTTGACAGTTCATATTTGGCAGTCGTAACGTAACTTTTTGATGATATAACAGCATTTTAACAATGCCTTTTGGATTTTCATTACTCTAAATGCGACAATTTTGTTTATTAATGTACCAATAAAACATCAACCAAAAGTGAGCTTCAACGCTAAAAAAAAAGTTCTTGTAAATATCAGGATCGGTAGTCATCTCGTTTTGGACCCATTCACAACGATTTCCAAACGTTGTTGCGAGTTCCAAACGTTTAAATGCCAAAGCAAACTGAGCATAAATCAAGTGACAGCTGTCAAAAAGACCAACCTAAAGGTGTGGCCAGATTGAAAACCACATTTCTAAAAAAATACACTATATAAACCCACATCGAGCTTTTGGTAAAAGAAATTGACGACATTATTGAGTCAGCGAATCCCTTGTGAGACAACAAGCAGCACTGCGACTTGCGCACATTAAAATCTACTCCATTCACTCGATCCCATTCGGAAATGACCAGTAAATCCCGGTCAAGTGTATTATCCATGATTTTCCAATTTTTTTTAGCAAATCCGATTCGTAAGTTAAATATTAAGCTAGCTATTTGTGAAATAGAGCCAGAAACCGTCGCTAAGGTTTTGAAAAATTGGGTTGACACGATGTTCTACTTTGTATATATAATTTTTTATATATACAGGGTGCGGCAAAAGTCACGAAGTGGTTTAAAACAATCATAACTTATTTAATTTTTAATTTTAATTTATTTTTCTTACAAACTAATAAAATATACTATCTGTAGATTTTTTAAATTTATGTGTGAAAGATTACGTCACGTAAGTGACCACCATTTTCAGCCGTGCAAAGTTGAGCTCTTTCAAGAGCATTTTCCATGACACGAATTAGAGTATCTGGCTGCAAAGCTCTTATTTCGGCCCGAATATTCTCCTTCAGCTGTTCAAGGGTTCTGGGTTTATTGATATACACCCTCTCTTTAAAATATCCCGAAAGGAAATAATCCGGTGCTGTTAAATCCAAGAACGGACAGGCCAATTGAATGCTGAATTTTTGAAAATTAAACGTTGTTGGAAGCTAAGTGCATAAATTATTCGTTCTTGGGGATCTCCTGGCTTTAAGTGTTGCACTAACTGCACCTTGAATGGAAAAAGATGTAAATTTATCCTTAATATTCTGCGTAAAGACCTGTCAGACATTTTCAGTTGAGCAGAGCGCCCTCGAGTTGATGTTTCAGCATTCTCCTTAATACTCTCCTGAACGCGTTGAATATTTCCTACATTAATTACAGAACGGGATCTCCGCTTCGTGGAAGATCCCTCGCTGAGCCTTGTTCCCGGAATCGCGTCACTAACCGTCGAATTATTGATTCGCAGGGTGAATTCCGCACATTAAAATTACGACGATAGGCTCGTTGAGTTTGAATTATTGATCGATGATGTTCAAAATAAAATTCTATGATTTTGACTTGTTGGATAAGGTTGTAACTTTCCATGAGTAATCTCCCAGATTTATTTTACAAGTCCTTAAAAGAAAATGGTGGAAAATATTTACATTACAAAAGTTATTAATTTTTCAAATCCCTTTGCGACTTTTGCCGCACTCTGTATTTATTCCTTTTACTCCTATAAGGAGCATATTACCGTAACAATTGATTTCCAATTTACTCTATTTAATGTACGGTGTTTTATTTCATTTCTGCTTAGATTTAGGGTCGCTGCTTCTACGAGTAAGTAAGTCAATTTGCCACTTCCAGGTGTATGATGGACGCCCCCTGCGGGTTCCATTCTATCGCCTGTCTGGAGCTATCATCAACGGATTTCCTCAGGTTATAGCCTATCCAACTCAATTTACGCCTTCTGATTTCGTTATGGACTTGTTGGTAATTGTCCTGGGCCAAAGTTTACGCAAAATTTTACGCAAACATTTGTTTATGAACACTTGCATATTTTGGATATCTTTTGATGCAGCACTCTATTATTCGCATCCGTATAGTAGGACAGATTTTACGTTAGAGTTGAATATTTTTAGTTTTGTCCTTCACGAGATATAGTCTGATCTCCAACAGAATTTAAGAGGCCATATGCCTGTCTGGCTTTGTTTATCCGGTTAAAGATATCATTTTTAAAACCTCTCGCCTTGTCGATTACGCTTCCTAAGTAGCAAAACGAATCAACTTCCTCTATTAGCTCGTTATTTATACGGAGTCTTTCAATATTTGATGCGTTTATGCGTCTTCCTGATCTACTCGTACACCTGATGCTCTTTCGTGGGTAAACTGAGTTTGGCTTGCAAATTGGTGAAAGTGTGGGAAAGGATGCAGTTGTCATCGACATAGTCAAGTTTATGGTTTAAAACAATAGGAAAAATGCCGAAATAAATATGTTTAGATTTCTACAACCTAGATACGAGTACATATGCTAACAGATTATGTTTAGTTTATTCCTTCTAACTACCAGGACGGTTCAAGTTGATAGGCAAACATCTTAAATGGAATATATACCAACTTTTCTGAAATCATATACAAACTTAAAATATTTTTGTTAATAATCATTTGCTTTGCTTATTAATTTCAATCGTACTTTCTTACAAAGTATGTGTACCCACACCAGTTTTAATTCCAAAGCATTAACGGAAGTGCATTTAACACAATTTTTGTTTAAACTGGAGTAAATTAAAGGGATATTTGCATTTTACCTAGACTCCAATAATATTGCATAATTCCTCGATATGAAGTAAACTCAAAATATGTTTGACTATAACCAGACTCGGCTATTAAAGTTATTACCTATAAAAATAATTTACTCCCGCTGCCTGAATTGCTCCAAAGATTACAGTTGATATGCGTGTGTGATAGGCATTTGTTTCTTGCATATTTTTTTAATCGAAAACGTTTAACGAACCAACTGCATAAACAAAACTGGTATTAGACGTTGCTAAAGAGTGCATGTTTTGCTTGCATGGTAAACAAACACAAAAATAAACGTTGCCAGGCCAACGATACTAATCTAGTGAGATTTCAAAATGAAGCACAAATGGTCACAATTCACCGCAACGAAAACAAAAAAACAAACGTTCAGAAAGCTTAATTCTGAATAGAATGTAATGCCATAAAAATTGTTGCACAATCCGTAGACTAAAAGGAAATGTTATAATTTTGTAAGCATTTGCTATTTCCATGGAACTTTATGCATTTTTGATTTGAAACGATTTGCCGTAATGAATTCCTTTACACTTCCCATTGCAAACGAACAAAATTACTAAAAACTCAAAACGTGACATAGTAGTAATTGCTGTTTTAAAAGAACAAATTAACTTCGCCATTAGATACTAGTCATTCATTTATACGGCAAGTAAGATGTTAGATATGCTAAGGTCTATTAAAGTTTCTGCGGCGGCCTTCTGAGGCTGCAGAGCAAAAAAATGGAAATTGAAAGAAAATTATATGTTTAAAAAATACTGAAAACCACAAGGTTAAAACGAGAAAATATGGTTTTGCATATTTAAATTGTCTGAGAAATAAATGTTATTTTTGGCTTTGGAGTTTCAATTGAAATTGAGTCAAAGAAACAAAAGACTTAGGAAACAAACTGGAAATTATTTTATTATTGGCCTACTAACACCTTTGAACCGGTTCGATTCTAAAATAAACCTAAATTAATATTTTTGGTTGAAATAAACAAGAATATTGAAATAGTAACATAAAAAACTAGCTTAAATATTAAAAACAAAATGTTTATTTTTAAGTCAGTTTTTCAAGCTGTTCTTTTGTATGGATGTCCTTCATGTAGCAATGTGGCTTTAACTCATGTTAAGAAACTTCAAATAGCCAAAAATAAAGCTTTGAAAAGGATTTTAAAGCTCCTAGACATTACTTAACAACATATCTTCGCGAAGTTGGCAAAGTGGAGTAAGTAAATCATTGATTGCACTACGTAACAAAAAAAATCTTTTTGTTTGTTTAAGTGAATTTTTTGCTTTTATCTAATGAATTAGGTCATAAATATAATATAATGAGTGTTCTTTCCTCTACCTAAACGTTTTTTTAGTATATAAACCGCTATTTTAAAAATGATGGAGGTTTCACCACACATTTTAGCATAACTCAAGAACAGTTTGTCCGATTTGATTAAGTAAAAACACCGAGAATCCGCAGCTACATTACCTCCAAGTTACTCTTACACTGTTTTTTGATAAAGTGAATAGTTTTGGAAATATTCAGAAACTTTTTCCAAAAAAATTTTTTTTCATGCAAAATTGGAAAAAAAAATTTTGTCTTAAAATTCATAAAAAACCAAAAAAGTCACAAATGCTCTTTTTTGATCTTTAGTTATAAACATAAATATGTTACAAATAAAACTAGCCACATTTCAATAAAATCGATTAACAAGTTTTGGTTTAATTCTCAACTAAGTGATGGTATCTCATTTTGATAATTACAAGGAAGTGGTTCAGCATCTTACCGAGAACTACCATAACATGGGATGCAGAATGTCTCTGAAGTTGCATGTTCTTCACTCACACCTAGAAGTGTTCAAGTCAAATTCTGGCGCATACTCAGAAGAACATGGTGAACGTTTTCACCAGGACATTCAAGCCTTTGAAAAGCCATACCAAGGGCAGTACAATGAACGGATGCTTGAAGACTATATCTGGAATTTAATCAAAGAAAATGACCAAATCTACAAGAGGAAAGGTAGAAAACAAACCATTTTTAAACAGTATTATTAAGAGCATCCTGAATTTAAGGATTCAAGTGTATTTTTCGTTTTATTATCATATAAAAGCATACCTTAATTAAAATTAAGCTGTTTAACAATCTTTTATGCACACTCTTATCTATCTGTACCATGAAAAATAAAGGCACTATTTAAAAATTTGAAAATTCGATGTCATTTCTTAAAAAACGATTAGCCAGACATCAGTTAAAGTTTTTCTTCAGTTTAGAGACATAACCAATGAGAAACAGCAAAAAAATTCACTTAAACAAAATTTTGTTACCTAGTGTCAGCAATTAAAGAAAAGTTTGCCATCAGATGTCAAGCGTCTGATTTTATTCATATAAAAGATCTAGCATCGTTGTAAATATACTAACTTAAAACAAGTTGAAAATTTGAAACTCTAGTCAGACTACTCAGAATGGTTTTTTGTGAATTTTCCTTCAATTAAATCCGATATAAATTAAACCTCATCACAATATATAAAAAAAATTGTTAACTAATATTTAAGTAGCATAGGCTTTATACAAACCTAAACTCTGTCATAATGACAGTAAGAAAAATTAAATTTGTTATATTACCAAAATAAAAATGAGTATCTAAAGGAACTGAAGAATAAGCGCGGGCCTTCGTATAAAAACATGGTAGACAATTTCTTAGGGCTTCTTAAATTCGACTAAGAATAAATTTATGCATAAAGTTGAGAATTTTGCATGTGCCATAACTAATAAATCTAGAGAAGAGGTTACAATTATAATAAGAAATATTGAAAACCATTGTAATCTGATCTGGTGTAAAGTGTAAATCTTGAATATTCATACATGTTAGGTTACCAAAATAAGCGTGGCCTAAACTGCATATTTGTATCGCTTAGTTTACCTCATTCAGTTATGGGGTAGACTAAAATGAAGTTGAATTAAATGAATATTGGTGTTTTATGAAATAAATAATGGGTGTTTTCTTTAGACGTGTGGTTTTCAATCTTATCACACTTTTTTCGGAGTTGGTATTTTTGGCAGTTGTCGCTAGATTTATGCTCAGTTTGGTTTGTCATTTCGTAATGAATAGAACTATTCCGTAACAACGTTGGCAAATCGTGGTAAATGGGCCCAAAACGAGATCTAAGTACATGTATGACATCCTCCAAGTTCATGTCTTTAATAGCCGGCCGCAAAAATGGTTCATCGAGCCTAAGTAGCGCACACCGTAAAACGAAATAACCGTTCCAGCATTTCGTGTAAAACACAAAAAGAAAAATACGAGTTCATATCAAAAATTCAGTGGCTTTTCGAATAAAAACAGTTAATTTTTCAACATTATCTCCTTTTAGCTCAGTACACTTAGTCCAACGTTTTTTCAATTTTTGTTTCCTTTCGAAAAAATAGGATTTTTCGGGGTTCATAAAATAGGCATTTGTTTGATCAATAATTTCATCGTTGGAATCTCCTCCACGGAGCCATTTCTTTCGGTTTGGAAATAGGAATAGTCAATTCGAAAACCAATTCATGCCATTAAGACTGCACACATGTGCACTAGGGCGTACCTCAAAAAAAAGTTCGCCGTACACCTTCGAATATGAAGTATTATTGAAAGCTACATAGTTTCAAAAAAAAATTTTTTTATTTTTTTATGCCGAACGTAGGGGTCGTGCTTTTACATTTTTCTATATAACTTCTGCATTTATAAACGGATTTTAAATTGTGATACATCGATGTTTTGTCTCGACGAGGCCGATTTTTTTTTTGTCTTTGAAGTCATTGAGCTCAAGCACCCCCTTCTGGTACTTACCCATCATATCTCATTTGCTACTACCCTAATGTACCACTCTAATATCAGAAAATTAAAGCTCGCGCGGGGTGCTTGAGCTCAATGACTTCAAAGACAAAAAAATCGGCCTCGTCGAGACAAAAACATCGATGTATCACAATTTAAAATCCGTTTATAAATGCAGAAGTTATATAGAAAAATGTAAAAGCGCGACCCCTACGTTCGGCATAAATAAATAAAAAAAAAATTTTTGAAACTACCTTTCAATAATACTTCATATTCGAAGGTGTACGGCGAACTTTTTTTTTTACTTGTAACCTGCCTGGTACGCTCTAATGTGCACCCATGCATTATTTTGATAAAAAACTACTTTTTCTTGGTCATGTGGGGTCTTTTTTTAATCCTCGTTAAATCGATTCAATAAGTTAGCATAATATTCGCCGTTTATTGTTTTTACCTTTTGAAGGTAATCGATGTGGATTATCCCGCGTATATACCAAAAAAACTGTTGTCATCACTTTATTGGCCGACAAAGTCACATTGGCCGGTTCACCCGGAGAAAACCAATGTTTAGACTGCAGCTTTGTCTTCGGAGTGTTTTAATGGCTCCATGTTTCATCCACAGTTACAAATTCGAATTGCGGTTAAACAACTCCAAGCAACCCTTTCAAGTTGTCACACGCATTATGTTTATGGTCAATTGAAAGGAAACGCGGCACCAATCTTGCAGACAGCTTTCTAAAGCCCAACTGATCATGTAAAATCGAAACCACACTGCCATATGAAATGCGTATGGCATCAACAATCTTACGCACTTTTACTCTTCTATCGGCTATATCGTGGATTTTTTCGACATTTTCGGGTGTATTGATCCCGTCCAGAACGTTCAGCGTAAGTTGTACTTGTGTGACCTCAACGAAAATCAGTAAACCACTTTTTTACCATTGAAATCGATGTTGCAGAGTCCCCATAGTATTTATCAAGATTTTTTTTTGGTTTGATTGACGGGTTTTTGTTTGGCAAGGTCGAAGTTTAGCAAGGTCGAACCTATTATGAGAGTTACCTTTGTGTACGTCTATAAGAAAACATTGACCGACATGATTCAATTCTGTCAGGGTTAGAGTCATATATCTCCTGTAATGAACAACACTAAATTTGAGCCAGATTAGAAATAAAATTGCTTGTAGAGTGGCAGGACCTCGAATTTGGAGGGACACATGCATAAGGACTCCAAGGAAGTGAGACTATTCGAGCAAAGATAAAAACAAAAACCCTCATAACTTTCTTTCCTAGTTTTCGGATAATAACTGAAATACCCCTAATCGCATTTTTCTGAAAGGAAATCGAATAAAAATTACTCAATCTGGCGAAAAATTGGAGCCTTAGGCGCTCCCCATCCGCTACCTTAATTACAAATGACATTATCTGAGCATAGATAAAACCCACATAACTTTATGCACGTGTGAGACAAAAATTGTTGTAATTTCAGTACCTCGCTCAAAAACGACCATTTACGAGATTTCATTAAAATCCGTTCGCTTTGGGCAATGGTTGTGCAAATTAGTGGCTATATTAATGCTGGATTAACTAAACGACGAAAATTTCAAATCTAGCTACGCCTTTCTGCCCGAGAAGTTATTAATTTGAGCCTTCTGTGGGTGAGAGATTATAAGTATTTGTAAGTAAGATCGACCGACTGAAAAAAACAGAAGTTAAGTTACTTTCAATAAACACGGCATTGACTTGGGAAATAAAGCTTACTGACCTTCTGTCGATTAGTTCGACCACCTTAAGTATCTAAAGCGTCGCCTAGGATGAATTAATTGTTCCAAGCACTACAAAATATAACAGGTTTTCCATTAAGGGCATAACAATTTTATATATTAAATACAGAATATTTAAGTTATAGAGTTCAAATTTATTTTAGGTGTAGTGCAAATGTTGTTTTTATGAATGAAATTCGATTTCGGGCATATGACCACCACGAGCCCGTGTACACCGATCCATCTTTTGGACCCAATTTTCCAACACTCTTGCACACATTTCAACCGTAACGTTGGCAATTTCGCTTTGGATGTTGTTTCTGAAATCGCCTAAAGTTGTTGGCTCGTTGCATAACCAATGACTTGATGTGGCGTAAAAAAAAGAAATCCAATGGCGTTTAATCGCAGGTGGCCATTCGACCGGATCATTTCTCGGGTTGACACTCTCGCCGAATTTTCCTTTCACATAGTCGATTGTAACGCATGCTGTGGCTAGTGGCACTGTCTTGTTAAAACCACATATCGGCGATGTGAAGCTCATCCAATTCTGTCCAAAAATAATGTTCTAACATGGCACGATAGCGCGCTCCATTGACGGTAACAAGACTATTGTTTTCATCGACGAAAATATAAGGGCCAATAACACCGCCGGTTTGAAAACCACACCACACAGTAATTTTTTGCGGGTGCAATTGTGTCCCTTGAAGCACATGTGGGTTTGTTGCTGTCCAATAACGCATATTTTGTTTATTGACAAAACCACTCAGCCATAAATGAGCTTTGTCGCTGAAGAAGATTTTTTGTTGAAATTCTGTATTTTCGTAAAGCTTTGCCAGAGCCACCGAATCAGAATTTCGGTAGTAGTTTTTAATGATTTCCAAACCTTGCTCGTAAGTGAACTGTACCATGATGAAAATGTTGACTTCGACTAACGTTTCGACACTAAAAGATCATTCAAAGATCATCAAAAATGTTTGAGGGTGCGTTGACATAAAGATACGAAATTGTTATGTGCCTATTGACAAAACCGTTTACATATCAAACCATTACCACGGAAAATACGTTAGCGCCACTCGCTTTTAATGAATTTTGGTAGAAAATTGTGCAACTTAAGCTTAAATATTAATGTTTACACAGATATAGCAAATTTAATTGTATCGGAATGCTCCTGATGAATTAGACAAAACACCAAAAACACCCTCACCTGTACAATTTTCTTTTTGGCGCTTTCGTCTTTTTCGTGGTTAAGGCTCGATATGTCCTACAAATAAATACCATTTTTCAATCTGTCAATTAAATAAAGGGTGTTTTTTATTGAGGTATAGAACTTCGAATTGAAATAAAACACAAGAAAATCGTTTTAATGTCCATCAATTTGGCTTTATTGGAAGGATAATTTTATGCCATTAATGTTTAAATATGATTTCGGGCATGTGGCCGCCGCGGCTGGCTCGAATAAAGCCAATTCTACAGGTTCAACCACTTTTTCGAGCATATGGGGCCGTATGTTGGCAATAACGCCACGAATGTTGGCTTCCAAGTCCCCTAACGTTTCTGGTTTGTTGGCGTAGACGAGCGACTTCACATATCCCTAAAGAAAATAATCCAATGGTGTCAAATCACACGATCTTGGTGGCCAATTGACAGGTCCGTTCCGCGAAATTATGCGCTCATCGAATGTTTCCTTCAATAATTCGATTGTGACGTGCGCTGTGTGGCATGTAGCGCTGTCTTGTTGGAACCACAACTCATCCACATTCATGCCATCCAATTCGGGAACAAAATAGTCGGTTATCATGGCTCTATACCGGTCTGCATTAACGGTAACTGACTCTCCAGCATTATTTCGGAAGAAGTATGGCCCAATGACTCCACCGGCCCATAGAGCACACCAAACAGTCAGTTTTTGTGGATGTAATGGCGTCTCAAGGGTCTCATGTGGATTCTCTTCACTCCAAATGCGGCAATTTTGCTTGTTGACGTAGCCATTCAACCAAAAATGAGCCTCATCACTGAACAAAATTTTGTGATGAAAATCAGCATGGAGATGAATCTCATTTTCGGCCCATTTTGCAAGCGTTGTTCTTTTGTCAACCTGTTCATGATGAAATGGCAAACCAAACTAAATATTAATCACTTGACAGCTGACAAAATGGCCGCCAGTTAAAAAAGTGATGCCAACTTAAAGTTCTATACCCCAATAAAAAACACCCTTTACCTTCTTCCCTGGTGCACAAAAACGTAACATTATATACCCGTTGACTTTTCATGCCGAAATGAAAAAAGACTCGCAGTAATCATTGCGGATACGACACCTATCCATGTTTCAAGTACACTTGATTTTAATTGACATTTTAAAAGCTTTCAATGATATGCCTTTGTAATAATTCAATAAAATGATCGAATCTTCCTCATACGGTGCATACTTTTTTCATTTATTTTTTTCACTTTAACAATGTGCAAACAAGTTTGTGCCTTAAGTCTTTCGTTTTTTCAATATGTATATCGGAGTTAGCCTGAGTGCATGTGTTGTGTATGTATGCAGTTGAAGTGACATTTCAACAATCTGGAAAATCTTCTTTAACAATTCGTTTAATTATACAATTTGTAAGTAATATTGAACTTCATCTTAATGTTACACGGCATTGTTCATACACACACACACACTCACACAGAGGCTGCAATAAAAACCAGACATAATTAAATCAATTTGACTTTAGATACGTAGCCAGAGACAGATCGAATCACTTGTGCTTCAATTTTTACTTTCTCTAAGAAATCCTGATTTGCCACAATCAGCATTACTCGTCCAACCAAACACGAAGGCTTGTCTGACATCAACACCTCCTACCCGCCCACCGTCCGGCCAGTTCGCCTGCCTGCCTGCCACAATGTCACAATTGAACGCATTGTGAGAAAACCAAATCACCCAAATAAAAGAAGAAAAGTGAACGAACAGCAACTGGTGCAGCAGCACAACACAATGACAATGGAGTTGTTGCAATAGCATTAACCGGGCTGCAAAAAAAAGAGAATTTGTATCAGGCCAATGTACAGTAGGAGATGATTTCCTGGACAACTTTTTTAGTTTTGCAGACGTCTACAACTTGTTTCCATTTCATTTGTGTGCTAAGGTGATGGTTACAACTGTCTGCTCATGTATGAGTGAGGTATGATAAGTACGATTTTTGGGATCCTATCTTTTGGGTATGTTTGCAATATTTTTTGATCTGAAAACGTTTATATTCACGGGACGTATAAAATTGTTAAACTCGATAAAATTGTTAAACTCCAAATATGGGATATACGGTTTTCTAGGCCTAGTAGAAGAAAAAAAATTAAAATTTAAATTACCTCTAAGCTTAGTTTAGGCTTTTTAAAATTTATTTACGAATTGATCGCTACTTAATTGTTTACATTTGACGCGGTCCATATAATGACTTGTTTTTGCGTCATGTGCTATTTGGACAGTGTAAACTTTATCCTGCTCAAAATCTTAACAGAAAGTCAGTTTTATATCTACGCGGAATGAACTGATTAGCTTTAGGCTTGAACAACGTTACAAAATTATGAAAACATATTTCGAAAGTCAACAAAGTGTAGCCTTGAATCGGCAGTGATTTTTTGTATGGAAGCTATATAAAAAAATATGTGTCTAATCGGATCAATTACAAAAGGGTTTGCCACTGGCCTAAAAGTGGACATTTTGAAAAGTTCCATCAATGTCGGTTCAAATTCGCGGTACCTGCACTTTGATTACAAATTACCATCAGCTCTAACTCATAATAGAGGGCTGCTTTATTTAATTCTGGCCTAATAATGAAAATGCGAATATTTATAATCAAAAATGGTTTTATTGTTTTTTAATGTATTCTCTATACACTTTTGCATGCGCTCGAACCAATTGTCGAAGCACTTTTTCTACTCCGATTGAGACACCTCAAAAACATGGTTTTTGAACGCTTCAACAGCATCTTCTGGCGACGAATATCTGTGACCACGCATTTTTTCTTGATGTGCGGGAATAAAAAGGAGTCATTGGGTGCCAAGTCAGGGCTGTACGGCGGATGTCCCATCCATTAGACGTTCAAAAGTCAGCGCAGGTCAAAAAGGCGCTGGTTTGAGCCGATGTGTGAGAGCTCGCATTGTCATGGTGCACAATGATTCGTCTTCTGTTGTTCGTTTTTCAAATTTCTCCGAAGACAAATTGTGATCTACCACTAAGAATTGATCGTCCTGCGTTGCTCAAACGGAACAGTCCCCACATGACCAGTTTTGCCGAAGAAACAGGCGACCATTTGCTTCGAAGTGCTTCTTCCACGAACAACTTTCGTTGGATTTAGCTAGTCTGCGAAGACCCACACGGTCGATTACTGTTTTTTCGGGCTCATACGCCTTGATTCATGATTCTTCACCTGTGACGTTCTTTTAAACATCTTTTGAGGCACCGCGATCGCATTCTTTTAAAATTTCTTTGCACCAATCGACACGAGCCTTTTTTGAGCGATTGTCAAATTGTGCGCGATCCAACGAGAACAAACCTTTTTTACGGCCAGGTGTTTATACTGGCAAACAGAGAGCAATATCGAATGTATGCTGTGGAAGAAATGCCCAAAGATGTCTCTATCTCACGGTATGTCACATGATGATCTTGCATTATCAGTTCACGCACGGCATCATTGTTCTCTGGCACAACGGACCATGACGAACTTCGTAATGTTGCCTAGGCCAGTAATATATATATATAGCAATCCTCGTAATGGGATTTCTTTTTAGTACCATTTTCATAGAGCTTACTCTAAAATAAAAACCAGATATATTTAAATCAAATTAAAATATTTTTAATTCTTTTTATTTGCCATTCATTGAAAACGCCCTTAAATTATATGCATAATCAAAATGACAATACAATGTCTTTAAATCCCTACCTGCCCGTAAAATTAGAATAAATACAGGCATAAGCATATGAAATTGTTATCTTGATTCGACTACATCATATTCTAAGTATTTGAAGAAACTTGCTAAGTTGGCTTTTGAGTGCTAGACAGAATTAATTTTACATCTGAGGTTCCATGAACTGAAAGTTTCAGTGCACGAACGAACATTAGGTTATACTGATGGAATACTTGGAGTACACCGAAGCGCAATCATCTAGTGAGCAAAATAGTGGCCATATATGTTTTTTATGTGCGCCTTTGTTATTCAAATTCATCTCACGTACAAAAGTCAAACTGAACATCCAATTGTATAAAATAAACAACAAACTACGTGCGGTGAAACAAGTTCCAATAATTTTAAATTAATCAGACTTATTACACCGCCGTCGTATATGTATAAATATACAAAACGACGCTTAAAGGAGATGTTCCCAAACTCCATGACACCGGTTGGAAGTTGTCTTTCTTTTTCTACTCCTGTTGCACGCTGTTATGTGGCAAAACCATATAAAACACAAAATTATGGAGCAGTTGAAAGAAAACTCTGTTTGCGAGTATTTGTTTGTCGAAAATATCCAAAGACCTGTCTTAAGTTCGTTGTGCAGTCTCTTGTTACTTCGGTGTTAAAGACCGTTGTTAACAATTTCATGTCGTTTGCCATTGTCTTTGGACGTTTTTTTTTTTTTCTTTTTGGTATAGTTTTTGTTTTGTATCTTTATCTATTTCAGATCATGTTATAACAAAACTGCATTTTTTCCTCATCAACTTTAAAGTCTTAAATAATTGCACTCTACGTACGAGTTTGCTTTCAAGAAATTCATCCGGTAATGTGTTGCCATGTGCTGCAGCAAGACAGAAAAAGATGTTGATTTTTTGTTTCTTTATAAACTTCAGACACTTTTTTTGTGTGCAACATCGACGACAATATATATGTCAAGGCTGTGATGAAAGTCTTATGGAACCAGTAAAAGTTGTTTTTTCTACGATATTTTTGTGTTTTTTGTTTTTACTCAGAAAGAGAATTTGTTTACATTGTTTTGGGTTTGCATCCGCTTCTGGTTTCGTTCGTTCATTCACATTCACATTTGATTTGAAATTCTTTTAAAATTACTTAATTTCATAAAGAAATATGGCAATGCAGTTGTAAGTGATTTTGAGCAATTTTAAGTGTGGAATAATTGAGGGCAAAACAAAAGACTTAAGCTACAAACGCGTTTTACCAAAACTCTGGTAACCAGAAACCACCCGTCGTCAGCCATGCATTGGATCGTAGAGGAAAGAAAGTTAAAACAGGAAATCTTTTATTGGTGAGTTTTCACTTTTGATAGATTTGCAACAAATTCTCTAAGGTGAAAAGTTTGTACAGTTGTGTGTTTGAATCATAACAACATATATGAATTGGAATGATTTATTTCTTTTGATAAATATAGCTTCGGTATTGTAATTTTATTTCAAAGAATACAAAGAGAAACTTCCGTTTGGGAAGTTGTGATTATGAAAGAAAATGTTGGTAGCGAGTCTTTATTTCACTAATTTTGCTCGGTAGATTTTGCTAACGAGGGGAATAATGCTGAAATATGAATCAGTACAACGGCGTTATCTATTATTTGAGGTCTTAGTATGGCTTATTGCCCGAAAAAGACCTAGCGTTGGATATCACAAACTTGAAACCGTGTTGTCCAAAACAAATATGTAAGTTTTGCTCTTACAAATATCCTTATCTACTTACGAGGGCTGTTCGGAAACTTGTTAGCCTAGCACAAAAAGCGCGGTATAAACAGAAAAAAGTTGAGTGTTTTGGGCGGCTCGGAAACTTCTTAGCCTAGCACAAAAAGCGCGGTATAAACAGAAAAAAGTTGAGTGTTTTGGAAACTTCCATCTCTGCTATGAACACATGTTAAATTTTGTTTCGATCTGGCAACTCCTTCATATAGAAACAGTTGTTCACAAAAGACGCATCCGCGAGTTTTTTACAATGGAAAAATTAGAAATGCGTGGTGTCATTAAATATTTACATAAAAAAGGTTTATCGGGACAAGAAATTCATAATGATATGGTGAATGTGTTAGGTGAAAGTGCTCCTGCATATGCAACAGTAAAAAATTGGGTTGCTGAATTTAAACGTGGTCGTACAAGCATTGAAGATGAACCACGTAGTGGACGTCCAAAAACATCAACAACAACAGAAATTGTAGCCAAAGTGCATGATATTAAATGATCGACGAATAAAAGTGCGTGAAATAGCTAATATCATGGGCATCTCAAATGATCGAGTCCATTTAATTTTGCATGAAGAACTAAAGATGAAAAAGCTTTCTGCAAGATCGGTGCCGGACATGTTAACAGTCGACCAAAAACGCATAAGAACGAACATTTCTCAAGCTTGTTTGGATCGTTTTCAGCGAAATAAAATGGACTTTAAGCGTCGTTTCATAACTGTTGATGAGACATGGATCCACCACTATACTCCAGAGGCAAAAGAACAATCAAACAATGGACTGAAGCTGGAGGAAGTGCCCCAAAGAAGGCAAAAACAATTCAATCGGCTGGTAAGGTTATGACAACGGTTTTTTGGGACTTCGATGGTATTTTATTGATTGACTATCTGCAAAAGGGTAAAACAATAAATTCAGAGTACTATTGCAACCTTTTAGATCAATTAAATGTACAAATTCGAGAAAAACGTCCTGGCTTACAACACAAAAAAATAATTTTTCATTAAGACAAAACACCAGCGCACAAGAGTGTTTTAACAGTGGCTAAAATCAACGAATTAAAGTACGAGTTGCTTGACCACCCACCTTATTCTCCTGATTTAGCTCCCAGTGACTTTTACCTGTTCCCAAATCTAAAAAAAATTCCTTGCTGGCAAGCGTTTTACCTCAAATGAAGATGCAATTACAGTTGTAAACCACTATTTTTAAGACCTTGAGGAAAACTATTTTAATCAAGGGATAGAATTGCTAGATAAGCGTTGGACTAAGTGTATTGAAGTTTCAGGAGATTATATTGAAGAATAAAAATATTTTTGAAAATCTAACTATTCTCTTTCATTGATAGGCTAAGAACTTTCCGAGCCGCCCTCGTATATAGAAATCATGTTTAAAAAAAATATCTGTTCTGAAATGGCTTGGTAAGATTTAAAATTTTCTGACTTTTTGGTTTTTCTTTATTATTAGTTATAACCTCTCAATTTCACTTCTTTTGCGTTAAGCGTATTGAATTTAATGATATCTCGTAAAGGGTCGTTTGGATGGGTTGTATGTATTTGAATGGGGTATGTTAACCTATTTTGTCTCCCACGTGTATAAAGAAGAAATAAATATATGTACATTACACAATTCAAGTGAAATTCAAGATATACTTAGGCACAATTTTGTCAGCTAGTAGAATTATTTTTTTTATTTTGTAATTACTAATTTTCAGCACAATCACCTGAAAAACATTAAAATTATTATGCGAACACCAAAGTGGGCGAATTGATGGATTTGCACGGGAGGTACCAGTATGGGGCGTGTCAACCACTCTTATGTGCGCGGTGTTTGCAATTTCATCGAATTTATTGCACTAGGAGATAAGTTATATGGGTTATTATCCGCACTACTTTTGATGCCTATAGAGGAAGTAGTTCAGAAATGGGGGAAAAAAATTACGTGAAAATTAAATATGTACCGCCAAAATGGATTTTATTGTACAGTTCCTTCGTTCGGATCGTAACATGTAGTATTTCGTTGATTTTGTAGCTAGATTTCAACTAGATCAAGAGCTATATTTTAACCATCATATTTGCTATTCAGAGGATTAAGCAAAGCAAGAATCAATTTGATAAATTTAAATATTTGTCATGCTTAACGCACAAGATTGAAGTGTACTTTGCGTCCACTTTTCGTGAAGAAAAGTGATAAAATGATTCTTTAACTGGAGTTTCCGTATTTTTATGTTCTACAAAAATGTTGTTCAATTAGTTTTAGTTCGGGCTTGTCCTTTTTTGAGTTAAATTGTATAATTTGTTTGTTAGTGGTCGTTTTGAGTTGAAAGATTCTACTAAATTACTTCTATTGGTATTTTAGTATAGATCGTCTAAAATAGAATCAAAATGTGTTCCAGATTAACTCATTTCATCGTTCTTTAAAAACAAAATTTGAACAGGGATTAATTGGCTCGAGACCACTTGCGACCTTTTTATAGAAGACAAGTTTTTTACAAAATGACAAAGTGACATTGATTTTCTTGGATGCACACTGCCGTCCGTGACGAGCTTCCTCAGACAGCTTCGCAGCAATTGTTGAAAAGAACTCCTAAAATCGATTTGTTAAATTAAATTTTTTTCCAACTATTTGTTTTAAATAGCCCAAAAATAGGACCGATATGAAAGTATATATTTTATATCACATCTGTAGCCAAGACTTCAAGAATTCATTTAATGTGCCACATTACCCCTAAGTTGTCGGAAATATTTTGGTTTAAAATTCCGCTTTACTTCACTTTAATACAATATCATAATCAGCTCAATCTTGACACTTTAAACCAAAGTTGACCAAATTGGTTTTACAGAATTGTTTCACTTATGCATACAAATTTTATTAGATTCTACAGCAAAAACCAAGTTAAAAAAAAACCTGCTCATAATTCAAATGACAGACCAAATATTTTCAACTCGTAAAATATAAAATTAAAAAAAAAAATTTTTGCTAATACAAAAAATGGAACTATTAGTTCGTCCAGTTAGGAAATGCTCGTGGTAATGACAACCCAATTCAAAGATTACTTAAAGCCAATAATCTATAACAACAGCAAAGACATGTTCAAATTTAGTTCCAAAAATTTAGTTCAGTCAATCAGAGTCAGTCAGTTCTTGCTACTGAAAATTGCCATGTACCCATTCAACATTCTGTTGTAGCGATGGAATGCATGGATAGAACATGCAACTACCAACATTCGGTTATGACAACAAATATGTTCCCTGTGTGTGGTCGATTGTGTGCATGGTACCAAAAGGGCCGTGTCAATCACTTTTTCGTAAGCTATTAAAAAAATATATATATATATAATTTAACTAAATTCCTAAGTATTGTTTTTTGTTAAGATCGTGTAACTAGCATTATCTTTAATTGCAAGAATACCAAAAGGGAGCGAAATGGCATATTTGTGTGGGAGGTTCCAGAGAGGGTGTGGCAATATGGCGCTCGTAGACACTTGTAATATTATTGCGACATGAACCATGTAAAAACGACTGGTACTCCTTTTAGACGATGTCGTGCAAACCGTGTGGCTGGGTCAAATGACTTAAAAAGCTTTGAAACTGGGATGGTCAAAACAAATTTAGGATCTAAAATGCATTTTTTCAATGCTTTACACTTTCTGGTCGTATCCAATCACACTTACCCTCCTATCCAGTAGGCTGAGTGTATAATGATAAAAGCAATTTTTCTAAGCTTAGTTGTGTTATTTACTAGTTAGGGCCTTATTACTGTCTATTCGTGCGAACATTTGTAACATTTATCGACAGTATATTTCTTGTGTAGTAACCAGGATACTTCACATGATAATTATGGCTGTGTTATCCATGAAATGGATTTCCAAAAATGGAAAGGTTTAGTGCATTTGACAACACTAATTTCAAAACAACTGCTGCACACAATTTAATGAAAATCAAAGCAATTTTTGTTGCTGTTGCTAAAAGTTAACGACCAAAATCTTTGTTTTCTGATTGCAGTTCTCTTCAACCACCTAGCGAACACACCCATTAAATTATACTTTCAATTTAGATACGAATAAATAATATTTCCGTGATCATTTTTCATAAATGCATGCACAAAAATCGAATGTTCTTTTTTCTCACATTAACTGCGACTCTATTTAAAATTTATATCTCGAATAAATCAAAAATACTTCTATTCATTCAGAGGCAAGCATATATTTATTTATTCATCAGCTGCTGATTTAACAACTCATTATTTGAGGTAGTTTTATTTTTTGTTTTTTAACGACCGATTGGCAATTTTGACGTTTTTTTTCTGATCAGTCCAAAAAGTGCAAGTGATATGGAAAATTTCTATTTGGTTTCTTCGAAAAAATATACGTTAATTAAAATTACGTACTATTCTTTTAAACAAATAGGGAAACTCTCCATTAAGTGAGCTGATATAGTTATTCAACTCACTAACAGGGTTCAAGTTCGTACTCGTAAAGTTGCTGGTAGTTTCAAATTGGTACCAAAAGTAATAGATGTTGCTGCCCAGCTATAGACCTGCGTTTTTGGTGTGATAGTTGTGGAAGCTACATTCTGACTGTTGAAAGTACTGTAGGTCAAACGAAATAATCTATAAAATTGAAATAGTGCATGATGATAGTTATAAGCTATTTGGAACTGTTCATAGGCGAAATTGGTCTAGGGGAGATAATGATTCCATTTAAGGGACTTGAGGCACCTTGGTGAAACATAATTTTTTTTTTGAGTATTTGCTTAACAAATCATAATTTTGTATGGACAGACAATACAATAATACCTTAAACAAGGGCATGAACGACACGCATGAACATTCGTCCATATTGACTGTTCATGGGTACTGAAATTAAACCAAATTTTACTATTTAATTAATAAATTTTTAATATTTGGTCCGGACAATTGGGCCAATAAGGCACATTAAACGGACCATTTTATTCGCGTTAGTAGCTTAGGGACGGTCTATAATATATAAGTATAAGGTTCTGTCTGGTCAAACTTAATGCCGATTTTACTTTTTACATTTTTATTAGGGATGTAACGAAAGTGGGTTCAGAGAATGCAAAAGCGAATATTGAAATATATTTTTTCCGAAAGCAAATGCAAGGGCATATATTGAAATAAACATTTTTGCGAATGCGATAGCGAATACCATAAATTTGGTTTTTGCGAGTGTAGAGGGGGGTCCAACCATAATGCACGATGGTTATTGTGAGTCAGACCTAAACGTAATTTGACATTTTTTCGTTTCAGTGTTTGATAAATTTTACCATGGAGAGGTATACAATTTAGCAGCGCGTTAAGATTGTTGAAGTCTTCTACGAAAATTGGCGTTCAAATCAAAATGCATTTCGTTTGTGCACTTCGTGACTTTTTTTGTTTTTTGGTCACCACAATCAGGAGTATTGTGCGCTAATTTCTGCAAACCATGTCTGCAGGAAATGTGAAAACACCTGCGTATGCTAGCCCAGTTCATTCCGGCACCGTTGTGTCACTTCTTCGAAAATTAGGTTGGCAAAGCAGTAACCGTGAATGGTGTCCGCTATCGCTAGCTGATAACAGACTTCTTGTGGCCACAAATTGAGGATAAGGATCTGAATGATATGTGGTTCCAACCGAATGGTGTCACTTGCTGCATAGCCCACGAAACAGCATTTTGCGCGAGAAATTCAATTGCCGTGTTATCATACGTCGTGGCGATGTTAATTGGCCGCCACGATCATGTGATTTGACGCTGTTGAAATTCCTTTTAAGGGTATATTAAAAAGAAAAAGTGTACGCCAATAATCAAAAAACAATTCAAGAGCTAAAGGAGGAAATAATTCGGCCATTAACGACAGAGTCATTAAAAATATGGACCATAGGATAGGGGTATGCCAACGAAGCCGTGGCGAGCATTTGTTCAATATTCAAAAATCCTTCTATCATAATAAAAAACATTTAGATAATCCTCTAAAAATTGTTTGTTTTATTTATAATTAACATCGTGCGTTTTAGTTGAGCCACCCTTTATTTCTGGTTCTCATGCTGGGGTAAGCAATACGAAGATGGTTATTAGAACGAAATTATATGCTGACAATACCAATTGTTGGTGCCAACGCACAAATCTAAGCGAAACTTTTAGTTGCCACAGCAGACGGTTCTGACAACCGATGTTTTTCTCCATATTTTTATTAATACAACCGCATAGTTAATTATCTCTGCCATAATTTTATAAAAGCTATCACCTAACTTTCATCAGGGTTAACAATATTTGGTGATTGCAACCAAAAATTATTTTCGTCCAATGGAACTTTTGTTATCCATACCGATTGCAAACTGACTTTTTCTTCATGTGATACAATTAAAAAATCGTTCAAATAGTCTTACACCCTCACCGGAGAACTGATTCGTTGCCACAACCGATTTTTTTTGCCAACCGAATGATTAAAGCTATACTTAGTAGGGTCATAAATACTATTACACACGTAATAATGTAAAATAAAAAGTACTGAATGTTTTTGGACCAAATACTTTTTAATATATTTATTGTTGTATATTGTATCCAAAAAGAATCTACTTATTCGAAATGTCCGCTTTTGCCTTTACACACGCCTTAAGTCTCACTGGCCACGAACCTCGTCCATTGGAAAATTGGCCACAGCTCGAACCAAAGCAGTCTTAAGAGATCCAATGTTGGGGTATCTTTTGTGACAAATCTTGTCCTCTAAAACCGTCCACAATTTGTAATCTAATGGGTTCAAATCTGGACTGCCTGAGGGCCATTCTTCAGAGGAAATGAACGCTGGAAAATTGTTTCGAAGCCAGGCCTTGGACGTTTTAGCCTTATGGGCCGACGAGGACTCCTGCTGGAAAGTCCATGGCTGGTTTTGGAACAGGGAATTGTTAAAAGGCTTCACAACAGCTTCCAAAACGGTTTCTTGTTTAACTTTGGTCGATGTTTTGACTCCTTGTTCGCAGAAATGCAGGTGAGTGACCCCATAGTAAGAGACAGCCCACAAAACCATGACTGGAGCTGGGTGATGACCCTTTTTCATCCTTGGGATCAGTTCAGATGCTTCCTTAGATGACCGCGCATACACTCTATCATTTTGCTTGTTAACATTTTCCTGAACGGTAAAATTTTTTTTTGTGAAAGTTATCAGCGTGCTTCACCAAAAGACGTTTGCATTTTTTCAATCCTATTTTTTTTAAAGCCGCAGTCAATAAATGTTCGGTACGTCGTTTGAAAGCCCCAAGTCCCATGTCTTTTTTAATGATTCGACTCATGGACTTTTGCGTGATATTCATCTCACGGGCCATGATTTCCTGTTTTCGGAGCGGATTTCTGTGAATTCTTGATTTAACGGCTTTGATGACATGCGGTGTTCGAACAGAGCGTGGGCGGCCCGACCGGTGGCGGTCTTTTACATCTCCAGTCTCCTCAAACAGTTTTATGCATCGGTAGACGAACATGCGGCTAATCCCTAGTGGCCGGAGCGTTTTGAAAATATCGCTTTTCTTCATTTTACACTTGAAAAGCGCTATTACAGCGATACGGTTCTCATTATCTGACCACTCCATGATGAAAGTTGAAACAATTTTCAAATCCCGTTATAGACTAACGCTATTGAGGTTAGCTTTCAAACCCCATATGACATTAACGGGGTATGTTCAGTTCTACTATTGAAATGGGTGTGTTCAATGTTGTAACAGTATTTATGTCCCTACTTAGTATTCACCTCGACTATTTCATTAGTAAAACCGAATGTTAGTTGGTGTTCTGTTTAGTTATTTCAGTTTTTCGCTGTAACATACCAAGTATCCGAAAATTCAATAGAGAATTTTTGGATCTTAAATCTACATAGCACATTTGTTAAACGATAAAAAAAATTAGGCATTTGCTTACACAATTGAAGTACCTAAAGTGTTCAGGGAGTGTCATGACGACAAAAAAATAAAAAAGATTTTGTATAATTTTTACTTTTTTTTGAGTTTTATTTTTTATTAAACGTCTAAATATGTTTGAAACATTAAAATTGCCACATCTCTAGGCAAATGTTGTCTGATAATGTGCCTTTGGCTGTTAAGGTTCGAACAGGAGGTAGTTTGTACAACAAACGCCAGAATGATATAAGATAATGTGGCTATCTTTGTAAGAGTATAAAACGAATACATTCACACCCTAATTAGGAGTGCCATAAACTACAATCTGTCAATTTTTGTTTTATTGCTTTCGGCCACTGTATGCAGTGGCTACTAGCTCATGTATCCAAGCAAGGTGTCATAATTTTTAAAGAGATTTTCAACAATGAATGTGGTAGTACTCGTATGTATTTAAGTTATTGACATGTTAATAACAGCTAGAAAAGTTTTATAATAGCCCCGATCGCTTTACACTTACTCGTATAGCTTGAATTTGAAAAAAAACGTGGTAGAAGAAATAGCTGGATTGAAGTTCATTGGCATTCAAATGATTGCTTGTGTTAAATGTAGAACTCACGTTTTTATGATAATTCACTGGCATATGTGAGAAAATACACGTACGTCTACAGGTATATGAGGGAATATAAATGTCGGGAAAAAAGTAATTTGTATATGGTGGGAAAATAAAAACAATTCGAAAAGCAATGTTGCTGGAATCTGTATTTGAAATCTATAATTTACTAAAGAACTTAGACAAACCATTTGCCAAATATTAATTGTACTACTAATGACCTTCATAAATACGAGTATATTCGGCAGTAGAAGGGCGAACAAATTCTGGCAGAAATTCATTTGTACTTATATTTCAATATCCGCAATTTTTAAGCTCATTGATATGACGTCATTATTTGTTGGGTCATAATCACAATATTTTCCAATTCACGTAGAAACTGCTTAAAAATACATAGATTCAAAATCGGTGTTATGTTCGTTAAACGTTTTATGAGCTATGTAACATTTCTAAAAGAAATAAATAGATAAAATAAAAAAATTAAGCTTGAACCCTAATTGAATTTGCTGAAGAATTATTCCAGTTGAAGAATTTAAAAAAATACGTCTTAAAACTGAAGCAAAATTTCTGTATTCTACAGATTGGGCTATGGTGCTATTGAAATTAAGCCCAAATTTTAAGAGAAAAATTAATTTATCGTAGTGATGAAGCACAGTTTAATGAACTCACAGCGAACAGTTTAATGAACTCTTAAAATTTCCGCACCCGTGTAGTGGGAATTTTGATCAGCCGATATCTTTAAGCTATACATATTCGATAACGTAAATGTCTTGTCTGCCAATGTCATGGGAAGTGATTGCTACTTTATTAGGCCGCAATCGCCAGACATGGTCCTTTGATAGATTTGGTTCCAAAAAGATTAGGGTAGAGTTCTTGAAATTTTTTTTTTACAGTTCATGCCATAATAATGATAAAAGACCGAATAAATAAAAACAAAACAGAAAACACTAGAAGTCATAATCTTTACAAAATTATTTTTGAGCTTGAAGTCATTTATTTAAACTCGATGTTTTATGTTTGGTTTAAATTTTTCCAATATTTCGATTGACTTCGTCAATCATCTTCAGGGGTTGTCAATTAAGAAAGCAATGTCGTCCGTCTGATTATCGCTGTCAACTGATGATTTCCAAAAACGACAAGCTAGGATCACAACTTAGACTCAGACCTAATTCCCTACGAATTTTCAATGATATATGTGAATAAACTCCATTACAAGAGGTACAATATAAAGTTTGTTTTTAAAAAGGAAAAAAAGTATAAAATATTATTTTCTATTGAATTTGTCTGGCTAAAAGTGGATGACATCGATTTCCGACTGCCAACTGGCACAAAATTCTTGGGGTCAAATTTGACAGTCTTTTTTGAGCTGCTTCCCATGCTACAGCTATCTGCGATAGGATCAGAATTAGAGACAAGCGCCTCAAGTCACTCGCCGGTAGTAATTGGGAAGCTGACATGGAAACCTTGTTGACTTCTTAAAAAACGGCAGATCGATCTGGACTATGCTGGACTATGTTGTAGTCGCACATTGTGCCGAGGTGAAAGCCATTGGACGCAGGACTGCTCCTTCGGGTAGATCCGGTGCCTCGAGCTGGCTGTCGTGACACAAGAAAGTTCAGTCCTGCCAGAATACCGCCCATGTCAGGATGTCATCTGATGACCATCTGCATTACAAGACGAATGTCCTTAGCGTGCGCAGACACAATTTGTTGTTGTCTAAACAGTATCTGCTTGGGTGTCTTCGCAGTAGACTCCCAGTATCCCAACCACCATTTTATGGACAGGATGCCTGGTTGTCTTCACCCTTCTTGGGTGTCTTGGCAGTAGACTCCCAGTATCCCAACCACCATCTTATGGACAGGATGCCTGGGTGTCTTCACCCTACTTGGGTGTCTTCGCAGTGGACTCCCTCCCAGTATCCCAACCACCATCTTATGGACAGGATGCCTGGTTGTCTTCACCCTACTTGGGTGTCTTCGCACTAGAATCCAACCACCGTCAAATGGAGAGGATACTTGCTTGATCTACAGAAAAAGAGACGTCGAGCGTTCTGGAAAGATTATCCTTCGAACATATTAACTAACAAACAAGTCTTAACAGAGTAAACACTGATGTAGTTATAGCGGCAGTAACCAGCTACAGCAGCTGCTTAGGGAACATTCCCCATAGATTTCAACAGAGGAGAAGACGTTACCTTAGGAGGCGCTTGCGTTTCTAGCTCCACTGAGATCTGGATGGCGTAACCGCCTCAATTCGTAAATAGTGCGAATTGATGACATTCAATAAAGGACCACATAACATGCTGCATTTTTTTTAGGAGCTCCGACAAGCCCACTTAACTGACCACCAGTTTGCTGGATGCCTCCAGTTTAAATTTCGCGCTTTCTTCACATGGATGTCGAAACAGTTTCTTGAGACGAAATGGACTTTACAACTTGCAAAATAAAGTTGTAACAACAAAAATAGTTAACCAAACTGGCCTTCCAGCAAAATTTTCAACACAAAATGGACAAATGCCCTACCACTTGTAAGATCTGCACCAAACTGTCACTCTCTAAGGATGCAATGGATTCTTGTGCTTGTTTTCCGAAGGTGGTTATTTCGTTAAAAGTTTTTACAGCCTGTAACAGGCAAATGCAATTACTATAGCGTCATAATTGCCCTAATCAATAGGAATGTTGGCAGAAGTCCTGTTTTTCTAACCGGAAAAATTAAAATTGTATTCGATTCATTATTATTTTTCAGTTTTGGAAAAAACACTAAACCATCTAAGTATGTCTTTAGTTAACCACATTAGATTTTCAAATCACCCAACTAAGTCACTTACGCTTATGTCATATTTTAATTGGTGGCTCAACTAATTTAGAAAAAGAAAAAACTAAACCAAAACGAATAAAACCTTTAAAAAACATTTTTAAATTTGTATACTTTTGTTTGTTCCTATTTGCAGGTGAAAAGTTAAAACTTCACCCGGTTTATTAACATTTTTGAAATCAGTTGGCGGCTGGCTTCTCAACCACGACAAACGAAGAAAATGGGAGACCAACCCAGCCATTGTATGTATATCAATTCCCCAAATAGTGATCACAAAACCACATTTTGCAACCTATTAAAAGCGCATTCAACCTGAATATCAAATGACAACATGAACATACATGCAGACAATCGTGTACGACGTTTCTATATATGTGTCGGTATATAGGTATGTATATATTTTAAGCTAGAATTTCGTAACATTTTTTTCCAGCCAGAAACAAATACGTACCTTCCGCGTAAGAAAAAGGCACATACCTTGTCATAATATTAAGAAAACCAAGAAAAAAAAACTATATAAACAACAACAAAAAATGTTAAATTTAATTCAAAAAAGAATTCAGCACAAGCAACAACCAAAAATATACAGTGGGCGAATTTAGAATAAGTTCAGGTTTAATTAGACAAATTTATATTTATAATATGTTTCAGTCAGACTCGATTAGTTTCTTACTCGTATTCCGTATTTAACACCTAATACGAGTAATATTGCTCAGCGATCGTATAAAGTGTATATCGTACTTCTTCATTAAAAGGTTAATAACTTAAAAAGTGTCAGTAAATTCTTAAAAAAAGCCAGTACTGGCTACGATGTACGATTTGTTCGGTAGGTGAAGACATCTGCTGCACGCAGAAAAGAAGTATGACAATAATCTAAGAACATCACAATATTGTTAATTATATGTTGTGGCACAACAATAGTATGATCTTCACAACAATAGTATGATTCACACACAGCCATACGATGATCCCCACAGCTATATTATGATTCACACTCAACCATACTATTATCCCCACAACCATATTGTGATCCTCCGAACTATAGTATGTTTCACATACAACCATAGTATAAGTATGATCATCACCACCATAGTATGATTCATACGCAACCTTGTTCTGATCCCAACAACCATAAAATGGTTGTTGGTTATTTTATGCTGTTATTCAACAACAGTGATTTTTTTAATTGAATTCTTTAAAATTTCGATTCAAGTAGTTGAATGTCAGTTTGAAGACCATGTTTCTATTGAGCATTTCATTCAAAGAAACCCAAAAGTTTTTTAAAAGGCAGCCGGAAAGACTTAGAGTTGCAATCATGGGTGACTACACTTTCGGTTAAAGCTTCTTCACCATTCCCACACCACAAGCAACGAATGTGATTAAACCCTGGTCAATGGCTATACACTTAAGTGCAGGCAGATTCTAAATAAACGAGAACCAACCGGCTGTACAGTATTCCACCAAACAAAGTAAACACAATTAAAATCCTACGACAGCTGGTTCTATGTACCGGATTGACCCGAAGCAGAAATCTTCGGCCAAGGGTTGTGGTATTCATATGAATGATATTTTATTTCTTTATTAAATGATCAAGTTCAAACTTTCCAATAAAACCAGAAAATTGAAAATATTATCAGTTATTTTTTTTCAGCCGATTCAATTTTAAAACTTTAAATCGCCCACCCTGTATTAATGGAAATTGATCGTTTTTCAACCGCATTTGACTGGGAGGGAACTAAAACAATATGACCCTCGATGAACAATAATGTTCTGTTATGATTTTTGAAAATTCATATGTGTCCCCATATTTTTGTCCTCTACTGTATGACTGAGAAATACTCGTAAACCCAGCGTATGTGTGTCACTAGGCATGAATGGCATTTATAGGAGTGTTAGTGTTCGTAAACACACCAATATTTACCTACGTTACTGTACGTATACGTATGTAAATATTTACGTATAAAATTATTTAAAACTTTAATGGTACACAACCGAAATATGCTAATTAGAATAACGGCAACCGGGTAGGTTCCGAACACACACAGAAACTGAAAGAATTTCAAGAAGAAATTGAAATTAAACAAACAAAAAAACGATGAGAAAACAAAAAAACGAAAACTAAAGTCATCGTTCTTTGAATAATTCAATGATTCTAGCTCAGAAAAAACAAAAAATATTGGAATACAAGATCTTATCTTATCTTAAGTTGTACCCAAGTGAACTCTACTAATGAAATTTTATTGTGATTTCGTTTCTCAAAACAGTTTTCCTTCTCATGTTGCAACATTTTAGAAATGTTGCCTCCATCCACCCTGTCAAAATGCCACACTTTTGCTGCCAACAATATAACAGATTGAGGCAACATATAAAAAACAATTAAAGAAGAATAAAATAAAGTATTTTCCGTGTATGAGCAAAGGAGGCGTAATAAAAGATTATATAAAAAAAAATTAGATAAAATTGTTAAAAGAAAATATACTCAAATTTTCGGACTGAGCTGAGAGGCGTTGTCAAAGTGGTGTTCGCAGGAAGTGGGTGTACAAGTTAACAAAAGTACTTCCATTTGTCCTCCATGGACGCACTACCCTCTGAAGCAATTTTCTTCAAACTTTCGTTCCTGGTGAGGAGTTCAATATTTAGGAAATTATTTCAAAAACGATCTTTAAGCCTTATACGCGTACTAGGAGCAATACTCGAAATCTAGCGGTAGTCTCATTCACGAAAGTGTTTTCATGTATTAACCATGGACGCACTAAGATTTACTCTACAGCAATTTTCAACAATTTTAACATTTTAGAGGAAGAATTAAAAATTCTAAAAAAATATTTAAGGCAAACTGCCTTCTACCATTATAAGCTTAGACTAGAAGCAATAATCTGACAGTAGTTTGAAGAAAGTGTTTTCATTTGTCCTTTATAGACGCATCAGGATCCATTCCAGACCAATTATCGCAAATTGTATTTTAAGCTGTTTAAATAAAATGTCAAAGTTCAACCTTTCTAATAAAACCGAAAATTTGAAAAAACTTGCAGTACTTTTTTACAGCCGATTCAGCTTGTAAATAGCCCACCCGTTATAAGCTGATGCCAACGGGTTTTCCAATAGGGACATAACAATTTCGTATCGTTATGTCAACGCACCCTCAATACATTTTTAATTATCTTTCAGTGTCAAAACGTTATTTAAAGTCAACATTTTCATCATGGTAAAGTTCACTTACGAGCAACGTTTTAAAATCATTAAAAAGTACTACCAAAATTCTGAGTCGGTGGTCGCAACTTTAAGAGCGCTTACACCAATTTTCATCATCTTCAGCGATGAAGCTCACATTTCTGGCTTAGGTGTTTTGCCAATAAACGAAATATGCGTTAGTGGACAGCAACAAACCCACATGTGCTTCAAGAGACACAATTGCATCCGCCAAAAATTACTGTGTGGTGTGGTTTTCACGCCCAAGTTCTGATTAGGCCGTATTTTTTCATCGATGAAAACAATCGTCATGTTACTGTCAATGGAGAGCGCAATCGTGTAATGTTAGAAAATTATTTTTGGCCAGAATTGTATGAGCTTGACATCGCTGATATGTGGTTTCAACAAGACGGTGCCACTAGCCACACAGCACGCGTTTCAATCGATTTACTAAAAAAACGCCATTAGATTTATTTTTATGGGGCCACATCAAGTCATTGGTATATGCCAACAATCGAACAACTTTAGACGAGCTCAGAGACGACATCCAACTCGAAATTGGTAACATTCCGGTCGAAATGTGTGCCAAAGTAGGGGGAAATTGAGTCCAAAGAAAAGATCGCTGACACGGGCTCGTGGTGGTCATATGACCGAAATCGAATTTCATTCTTAAAATGTAGCATTTGAACTACACCTGGAATAAAGTTGATCTCTATATCTTAAATATTTTGTGTTTTATTAATATATAAAATTGTTATGTCCTTAATGGAAAAGCTTGTATAAGCTGATACTACGGGCTGCTATTTATATTTCGGGTCCTGACATTGCTAGTGTTCCCAGATGCAAACTGGAACTTCCATTGGAAACTTTGACATTTTTAGCATAACTTCACTTAGAACGTTTTGTCATTTGAGGGCGAATTGTTTTGTTTACAGTGTCAGTCAAAAAATGCAATTATCCCGTAAACATCTTCGTTCGATAATTTTTACAATTTTCGGCGTGGATTATCGACACAAGAGTGCATCGATGAACTTAAAACTTTGTATGGCGATAAAACACTAAAAACCGGTGAAAAACTGGTTTATTGAATTCAATCGTGGCCGACGCTCGCTCAAAGACGCAGGTTGTGAAGGTCTACCAAAAACGGCCGTTGTGCCGTGCGTGAACTGATAATGCAAGATCGTCATGTAACATACCGTAAAATAGAGGCATCCTTAGGCATTTCTTCTACCAGCATACATTAGATATTGCATGAACGCCTGACAGTAAAAAGGTTTGTTCTCTTTGGATCCCGCACAATTTGACAATCGCTAGAAAAAATGCTCGTGTCGATTGGTGCAAAGAAATTTTGAAAAAATACGATCGCGGTGTTTCAAAAGACGTTTATAAGATCGTCACAGGTGACGAATCATGGATCTATGCGTATAAGCGCGAAACTAAACAGCAATCGACAGTGTGGGTCTTCGAAGACGAGACAAATCCAACGAAAGTTGCTCGTGGAAGAAGCACTTCGATGCAAATGGTCGCCTGTTTCTTTGGCAAAACTGGTCATGTGGCGACTGTTCCGCTTGAGCAACGTAGGACGGTCAATTCTGAGTACACCACAATTTGTTTGCCTGAAGTCTTCGAAGAAACTCGAAAATTAGAACAAGAGAAGACGAATCATTGTGCACCATGAAAATGCGAGCTCTCACACATCGGCTCAAACCAGCGCCTTTTTGACCGGCCAAAACGTCGAATTGATGGGTCATCCGCCGTACAGCCCTGACTGGGCACCCAATGACTTCTTTTTATTTATTACATGAAGAAAAAGAGCTTGGTCAACGATTTTCGTCGCCAGAAGAAGCTTTTGAAGCGTTCAAAAACCATGTTTTGGAGGTGTCTAAATCGGAGTGGAAAAAGTGCTTCGAGAATTGGTATGAGCGCATGCAAAAGTTTATAAATCATGCTGGAGAATACTTTGAAAAACAATAAAACCATGTTTGATGATAAATATTCGCATTTTCATTATTAGGCCAGAAATATATATAGCAGCCGTAGTTCCGAATTCAACATGATTTTTTTTACCCTCCACCGAAGGTTGGATGTAATTCCGTTTCCAACTCCACGACATATTTATCTGGGACAATATGAAGTGTAAACATATTCCTGATCGGCGGCCATTTGACCGATATTTTGTTCCATACAAAATTGAACCATACTAATATGTGACGCGCAAAATAGAAAAGGGACCTAAGGGTAAAAATCAGTTTTGTTCAGGAGAGCCATTTTAAAAATTTAAATACGTGTATCTTTGGTGTAGAATCGTCGACTTCACTTTCATATAACGCGCATATCTCTGGGAGGGAACTTTTTTGGGGCATGGGATCGGTCTCATTCGATGCTCAGATGTTGTCCACATCAAAAAAAGAAAAAAAATGAAAATTGATTTTTTTTACCCTTAGGGCCCTTTCTTTATGCGCTGTCACATATAGCTGCCCTCGTAATATATAAAATTGTTATGTTCTTAAGTGAAAACCCTGTATAAGCAATAATCTGACAATTGTTTGAAGAAAATGTTTCCATTTGTCCTTAATGGACGCATAAACCCCCTTCCAAAGCAATTTTTGCAAATTTGATTTTTCAGCTAACGAATTTAGTTCTCTGTAATTATTTCAGACAAAGGTTTTTTTTAAGCAATAAAAACTGATACTTGTAGTAAATATTGACTCTAGTTTGTTAATTTGAATTTATCGTTACTAGACTCATGAAATTATTTTTATATACGAATTTATCTGTTTTTAACCCAGTGGGCACCGCTGACCTTTTCGTCGCTGAAAGCAAAATTCAAACCTATCTTCACTCACACTTAAATCTAGAGAGAGAGAGAAACGTTAAACTCAACTTGATTCCCGAAATCTTAATAATGTTTATCCAACCCACGAAATAAAATTAAATGCATACATTGCCTAGCTAGGAATTTCACCGCCTGTAGCCACACAAAATTCGTATATGGAATTTTTAATGAGACTCTAAGACAATTCCTAACAGACACATGTCAAGAAATGACAGAATTCGTAAAAATAACGCCAACTGCAATTTAAAAAAGGAAACAAAGACTAGCAACACTTTTTTTTCAAAGACACATTTTATGTAAGAAACAATGTAAGAATTTTAATTGCTACCATTTTCAAAAACAAAATAAAACAGAAACCGAACTAAACTAAACGTACAAGTTAATGCGGTGTTTTTTTGTGGTTTTTAACATGAAACTTACCTTAAAATCATTTTGTTAAAATAAAATCTGGTACAAATGGCAATTTTTCTGTTAATGACTTCTATTTTAAAAACAGCGGTACTTGGAGTAAATACTGTCGCTGACTCTATTGTTGTTGTTGTTGTGATATTCGAGCGTATCGAAAAGGAAGTGAGCACTGAAACAATTTAATCCAGTTTTGGTATCAATAGTCGAGATTTTTTTATGTTTTTATTTGCTTTACTGTTACTAATTAGCACTTGACGTAGCTGCGTTAGGCGATATGTGTTTGGTGTTACTTTAATGCCACCGCAGACGAATGAAGAAAACAGAACAGAAAATTGAATGGCCTCAATTACGCAAAGAAACGTTAAAAAAGTACGTTAATGATATGATTTTTTGTTTAAGTTTTATTTTGTTTTTTTTCAACAGCAGAAAATATTCACTTCAAAGTTTGTGTCTTGAGTCTTTTGTTTACAGTAGTCGAACAAGAACAAAAACGTACATTGGACACGAAATAAAGAACAATGTTTGTTTATTCACTGTTGTTGTTGCACACGGTTTTTTACAAATACATAAAAAACACAAATTAAATGATTTCTTGGTTTTGTCTGAATTAAATTTGTTTATACTTCTTGAGAATTACACGATTTTTTTTTCTTTTATTACTCTTATTCAGTTGTTTCTGGCTTTCTTCCGAAGAACAAATAAAGCAATTTGTTACACTTTTCCTTTGGGGCTTATAGTTGCTATGAAGTACTCAGCTATAGTACTTGGTTTTTTTTAAGAAATTCCTCTTTTCTTTACTTTCATAATATTTTCATTGTGATTTTGCACTGGTCTGGTCATACACAAAACCAAAAAAAATATTTTCGATTTCAACTTGAATTATTATGGAAAGAAATAAAACTTTTTGTCGGTGTGGTTTTGTGTGTCTTGCTTTAAGTTTGTACCGTTATCCGCGCTTTACAACCTTTACGTTGTATGTCCCACAATTAACTGATTACTTTGGCCAATTGCTGCCGAAGAAAATCCAAAAAAACAAACCCCGCCGTTATGGAATACAAAACTTCACACAAATCTTTGGAACGCAAACACGCCGTCGCGCCGGACGCTCATTCACTTGTGCAGACAGCAAGCAAAACGTGTTCGCTCGTTCGTTTGTTGGCTTAGCAGCCGTAAGCGTTTTGCTTTAACCAAAAAGCTGTTAACAGCGCCTCAGTTTGTTGTCATTGTCGCCTTCGGCGTTAACGTTAACGCTTTCGTATGTGTACGGCTTTAACTTTTGTTTTCTTCGAGTGAAAAGCTTTGGTGGTTGAGATGCTGTGCATCGGCTGACGTCGATGCCGACTGCACAGTGTGCGGCCTTTTCAGCTGAGTGAATATGTGTAGTTACATTCAAAAAAAGTGAGTTATTTTTTTAATAATTAACGAAAAACAGCTACGGTGTTGTTTAATTAGAAATTACTAAAAGCAACCGCTAATTTTTGCACTATACTTCATAATGTGGTAGAAACCATAGGTAACATCTGCGAGATAAAGCGGGAACATCCACTGGATATGCTACCAATTGACTCAGAATGGGTATATGATTATATGTAACCACCCAGACAGAAAAATTCAAACGGCAAATCGTTGGCTTAGCACTAAGTATGATGGTTTTAGCACTGATATAAGGTAAGATTCTAAAATACGAACCGCAATAAACGCTTGACCGGTTGTATTTAAGAGTGCTAAAGAAAGATTGCAGAATCTAAAGTGTTAAGTTAGCTTTCAAATGAAATATTAATCCAAACTTAGCCGAGAAAGCACTTATACGAGGGTTGCTATTTACATTCCGGGTCCTGACAATACTAGTATTCCCGGATGCAAACTGGAACATCCATTGGAACCTTTGACATTTTTTAGCATAACTTCACTCAGAACGTTTTATCATTTGAGGGCGAACTGGTTTGTTTACAGTGTGTTGAAAAATTCATCTCAGTCAAAAAATGGAATTATCCCGTGAACATTTTAGTGCAATGATTTTTTACGATTTTCGGCGTGGGTCATCGAGACAAGAGTGTTTAAATCATCTTGTTTCGACTTTTGGCGATGAAGTGGAATATGTAATATAGTATAATTGGCCTTGTAGGATTTTGTATATTACAATGAAGACAATAAAATAAATAAATAAAATAAAAACCACTGTTAATCGCTGGTACCAAGAGTTCAGTCTCGAACGCCGTCCGCTCCAGGATGAATTTCGTGAAGGACGTCCAACTTCGATCACTTCACCAGAAACCATCGATGCTGTGCGTAAACTGATTTAGCAAGACCGACATGTGACATACCGTGAAATTGAGGCATACTTGGGCATTAGTATGACAAGCATTAGTAAGATATTGCATGTTCATATGGCCGTGAAAAAATTTGTTCTCGTTGCATCCCACATAATTTGACGAATGCTTAAAAAAGGCTCGTATGGATTGGTGCAAAGAGATGTTGAAAAGTGCGGTAGCTCAAAGGCAGTATATAACATTGTCACAGGTGACGGATCATGGATCTATGCATATGCATAGAAGCAAAATAGCAATCGACCGTATGGGTCTTTCAAGACGAGCCAAATCCAACAAAAGTTGTTCGTGGAAGAAGTACATCGAAGCAAAAGATTGCGTTTTTTTCGGTATAACCGGTCACGTTGCCACACTAACTTTAGTGGAACGTAGGACGGTCAATTCCGGTGGTTTACAAACATCTGTTCGAAGAAATGAGGAATGGTAATAAGAGAAGACGGATCATTTTGCTTCACTTCAAAGCGAGCTCTCTCACATTAGCTGAAACGATGAGCTATTTGAACACTCAAGATGTCGAATTGATGGGCCATCCACCGTATAGCCCTGATTTGGCACCCAATGACTTCTTTTTATTTCCTAGCATCAAGAAAAAGTGCGTGGTCAACGTTTTTCATCGCCCGAAGCAGCTGTTGAAGCGTTAAAAAATCAAGTTTTGGAGGTGTCTTAATCGGAGTGGAAAAGGTGCTTCGAAAATTGGTTTGTGAGCATGTAAAAGTGTATTGAGAATATTTTGAAAAACAATAAAATTCGAAATATAAATAGCAACCGTAATTAAATGGCTTTGCTTGCTTTTAATTTATTTAATAAGCAGATAGGCATTTTGGCATTTTAAACTATCGACCGTTAAAAATCTGTACGTTACCCGTGATTCTGACATGGTGTTTATGTTTGCAAAACCTTAAAGGACTTGAGGTAGACAGTCGATAGTACTGGTATACCGATCGACTCAGAATCACTATCTGATTACATTGATTCCTTCGTCTGGCCGTCCGTCCGTTTGTCTTTTCGTCTTTCGTTGCAATCAAACCGCCGGGCGGACAGGACGCAATTATAAGCCGATTTTGATAAAGCTTGGTACATTTAAATTTGGACCAAGGTCGAACGCTATTGAAAATGGTCCAAATCGGTCCATTTTTTAATATCATATATTGAGTTTTCCCAATTTTAGAACCTGCAGTTCTAGAAGCCACATATGATATCCGATTTCAACAAATTTTATATAGTTTTAAGTGACCACCACCAAAATAAAGAGTCCACATCGATCCAAGTTTTCTAATAGCTCCCACATAAAGGTCCCAGCCGCGACTGCGAAAGCCCCGAATTACACCCGATCACGTTATGAGCACCCATCAATTACACTGGGCAACAAAATTTAAAAAAATCTGCTGCTGATCTGGAATCTGGCCTCAGATTCACTATAGTTTAGCAGATAATCCGATATTTTCTTTTTTTTTTGAATAAAAGTACCACACAGTGCTTTATTTGTGAACCGACGAAAACTTCGTCATGGTGTTTAAAGGAGAAACTGAGCTTTTAAACGATATCTAGCGATTCTATTTCGGAAAATTTTGGAGATATTGGCTAAATTTTACTGAAATTTCGAATTTTCCTTAAAAAAATACTTTGAGCAGTTTAAATTTTTTGGATTCTTCACCAGTGTTGTGTTTTCATAAAAACTCCATCGTAGAGCATTAATATCAGCGTCCAACAAGCTAATAAATTGTATAATCCGATTTTATTTCACTGATTTATTGAAGATGTACGGCCCCCACAGCTGTGATGACAGGCCATTACTCTCTTCATGAAATTGTCCATGACTTTCACAAAAATGTGGCTGTATCTCACCGATAACGCGTTGGGTCTCAAATTTGAGCTCAGAAATTGTTTCTGGTTTATTCGCATAAACTCATTCTAAAGAGATTTATGGCACGGCGTTAAATGCATGATCTTAGTGCCAAGTTGACTTAAGAATTTCGTAGCCTCATATTTTGTGTATGAACGACGCTATTCAGATGAAAATGCGCTTCATCGCAGAGATGATTTTTTTTTTTGGAAAAATTGGCGTTGACTTCACTTTGCTCCATTACCAACTAAGCTTATTGCCGGCTCTGTTTATTGTCTGCTGGTTTGAGCAACCGAGCTACTGCCCGTGGCACAATGGCACTTAAGTCAGGGCGATATTCGGAAAAAAAATTTGGCCTGCGCGATCGCCAGATTTGTGAGCACCGGACCACACTGTGGTATAGGGTATTATTACTTTGTGCTTATGTTTGCAACAGCTTTAAGGAATCGAGATAGACCCTACTTTAAGTATACCGATCGGCTGTCGTTGTAATCAGAGTACAGGTCGCAATTATAAACCGATTTCTATTGGTACATTCTTCAAATTCCATCGAAATTGGTCCACATCGGACCATGTTTTCACACAGCCCTCTACTAAGTGTATCTCCTGATTTGAAGTCCTGCAGCTTTAGATGCCTCAAAGTAAATTCGTTACGCTCAAATTTAGCATTGTACGCTTTAAGCAAACAATAAGTAAATCAGATTAAACTCGAACTTATAGTTTTATATTTTCGTATAGATCATATACAATCTACCTGGCTTCAGAATCTGTGGCGTTAGAAGCCACATATTAAATAACATCATATCGGTCCATGTTTATCCCACCTGATTTGAGAGCATGGCACCCTTAAGGCCACATCATAAATTCAGTCCAGCTTTAATCAAATATAGTGCGTTATAAACTACCTATTATTATCTCTGGTAAAATTGTGTCGGTCTTTCATAGAAACTAACTTCGACCGTGTTTAAATCATCTGAATAGCAGATTGGTGTAGGTTATCTCTTAAACGATTTTTCACTTGTTATTTATGTACTAATTTTAGAACTTTTTAGAAAGTCATTACTTTTCACTTCAAATTCATGCCAAATGTAATGATATGCCATTACCTGGTAATGAGATGTAATTGCCTGGTAATGAAATATTATTACCTGGTAATAAGTAGTTGAGATGAGTTATTATAAAATTGAGAGTAATTACAACACCCTGCTTTGTTTCGGTTTCATTCAATTTTATAAAGATCGTTTTATTATTTTGGCCGATCAGGGGGTTTGGCACCGCCCACTTATTCGACTGAGTGTATTTCTTTCCATACCAATATCTCATGTACCAAAATTTACGAGTATAATAAAACAAAAATGGTTTCTAAAGTTTACATCAGTACGTAATGCTGTAGATTAGACTAGGTAGAATCGTTGCGCCGCGGTCATATTGTCATTTTTTTACTTATTTAAGATATTTTGAGGCGTCAAAATGAGTTGGAAAGGTAAGCACTTAAGGATTAGTTAAATATTACAAACAAACTTCAATGTTTTTTGAAAACCCATATGTGAGCGCATAGAGAAAGGGACCTAAGGGTAAAAAAATCAATTTTCACTTTTTTTGATGTGGACAACATCTGAGCATCGAATGCGACCGGTCCCATGCCCCAAAAGTGTTCCCTCCCAGAGATATGTACGTTTTATGAAAGTTATGGTACACCAAAGATACACGTATTTAAATCATTAAAATGGCTCTCCTGAACAAAACTGGTTTTTACCCTTAGGTCCCTTTCTATTTTGCGCGTCACATATAAGGGCCATAAATTCTTAAAAATCTTAAAATGTAATGCTTATTGAGATAACTTGTTGTTTTGTTGTTTTTATACCATATGCCCAGAGATGAAGAAGGCCGATTATTGGGTCCCTATGGAACGACCCTATTGGAAAATTGGGCCAAATCTTAAATATAGGTACATTTTTGGATTTGTAAGATAATGTTTCTTGATAACCATATTTCCCCGAACATTATGGAACGGCTTTTGGATCCCAGTTCCTTTAGGTTAAAGCCTCTAATTCAGTCAAATTCTTTAGAAAATACCAGTGTTTCTGAACTTACATAGATCCATGTTTGTAAGGACCTATTTTCGCATCCTAAATACGTCGCATTGACCCTACCTTTTTTTTACTTCACATTATGTGCTGAAAACATTTCTTGTTTCTAATCCGTTTGCAGGAAATCCTTCTATAGTAATTTATTTCAGAGTTTTTCTTTAAGTTTTTTGATAATTGTTACCTTACCTCTGCCACCACCTAGCTTTAAAATTGTGACCAGTAGATTTCTCTCCACAGACTAACCAACCAATATGGCTAATTCGTCTTAGATTTTTAAGACAATCAATATTACATATACTCCTTATGGGGTGTCCGATCAATTTTTGGAAATGTTGCAAATGGATTAACAAAGTTTATATAGTACACTCCGTCCTAGAATTAAGAAACTAGCATCCGTTATTTTGGTTATCGCATGAATATATTTGAATACCTGAAACGTCTTTGCAGTCGCAGAAAAACTAAAATAAATTTTTATTTTAATGACACACCATTGCAGCAGGGTCAGTGGGTTAGATAGTGTCGCACTCACACTAAATGTTGGTGCCACATTTTATTACCACGTTGTTTAAACTTTTTATAGCACAATTTTATGTTACCTGTCATTCTTACGATCAACGAAAATGACTACAATTTAATTATTTATCTCCTCATGAGTTCGTTTCTATTTTATTTTTATGATTTGCTCTAAATTTTTTCTAGTTTTTTTTTTCTTCTCTCTCATTGGATTCGAAAACTAATTTTACCGGCTGCCTTCGTCGTGCGTTATCGACGCTTGTTGCATGCCTCTATTTTTTCACTGCTCGTAATATGATCAGCGTGTACTATGATGTGGTGCTCGAGTCGGGTCTTACACAACTTTTATAGCTTGCATGTGTTGCATGTAATAATTGTCAATGGTGGCGGTGGAACGCTGCGATAGATGAAAAAAACCACAGCCACCTACCTACTTACAATCTTTAATGGAACCCCGGCTAGCGGCAAACAAACGCTGCATATATACGAGCACTTAACGATCGCATTTGGTTTTTGGGGGGTTTCTCTGAGGTCTCCCCATCATACAGAAATTACAGAAATGCGTGAGCGAACCACTGCCGCTGCGGCCATCAGCAGCTACTGAAATTGGAGGAAACAACAACAACGTGGCAGAATGATAAGTTTGGTTCAACTGCTCATGGGAAATTGATAAAGGAAGACGTTGTTACCCAAACGTCTGACCAGGAAGTAAAAGGTTTTGTTCCCTTATAATTGAATAAGTATCACTTTGTAAGGTTTCTGGTGAACTTCAAACTTAATTGCAACTAACAAAAACATCGATATACCCTCCACTGTGAGTTCGCTATTGATAGGTTCCGATTTTTGGTCCCTATAAATAGGACCATAAGTCCAACCCAAATATTCAAAATAAATCATTATTTGAATTCTTAGTGGAATTTGCTTTAATTTGTCTACTCATATGTCGTTTTACCATATGGTCCGTTTTTGTGCTCCTACTTGAAGTCATGGCAGTAAACCCAGGTTCAAACCCGGATTAGAATATATAACATGTTTTCAGCGGCGGGTTTTCAGCTCGTAAATGCCGGCGACTTTACGAGTAAGAGATTTATCTCTCTCTATCATATAAAAACTTCTTTATAAAATGCATTAGCCGTTCGGAACCGGCGTAAAACAATAGTGAGTAAAAGAATTGAATCGTGAACAGCTTTCTGATTTTAGAAAAGTTCCCCCTTTTTCTTTAGTGAATGTTGTGGGACTTAAGTTAGAGCCTGAAATTCAGACTCGGACGTGTGAAACTTTGAAGAAGAAATATGTTGTTTCCACACAATAAGCTCGAATCAATGAATAACAAAACAATCTTTAAAAAATTTATTTTTAAACAAAGAGGTTAGTAAACTTCCCTCATGCTTTTCTTAAACTACCGATAAATAAGAGTTTTTTAAAAACTAACACTCCTATAGGACCCATTCACGCTACCAGCATGCTGGGGTAATCAAGTTACTGTGCCAGCAGATTGACCGTGTATGTGCTTGAGATGTGATTGCACCATCTGCTGGTACGCTATCAAAAAGATTTTAATATTTTGAAGATTGTGCCAGCATGCTGGCGTCGTGTTTGGGCCCTATTACTCTAAAAAAATCCACAAACAATTGACTTATGGGCACGATAAAAAGTTTCAGTCGGTTGATCCGTCTTGCATATACCCATTTATTGAATTTAAATGCTCCTTACTTCCGTCCTCCATTGCTTGAAGAGATTCGGTTTAATTGAAATCTTAAAACAGTCGAATGAGTGAAAGGTGCTAGAATGGGCGTGGCAACCATTTTTTTTCTTATGCCCAAACAAATATAAAATAAGTATATTGCAGGAAACGAAATTCAGGAGAACTTTAAGAATAAAGTAGAGTTATATACTCGTATGTGGGTTCCAATCTACGCTCGAATATTACCGTGAATGTGGAAGGTGCTAGAAGGGGCGTGGCAAAGGCTGCTAATTTTCGCCATACACTCAAAATTATATTCTATTTGCTAATTACTAATTTTTAGCTGAATCGTAGAAATAAGTAGTATTAAAATTATAATGCGAATACCAGAAGTGGGCGGAATGGCGTAATTGCACTTTATATACCAGAATGGGGCGTGTCACTTACTCTTTTCGTACACGTGTATAAAGACGTTATAAAATAAAATGGAATTTACAATTGAAGCGAATTGCATGCACTAGGTCACAAGTTATTTGAATTCTAATCTACACTAAAGCAGTACCATTTATGTGGGAGGTACCAAATGGGGCGTTGCTAGGTATCCAATTCTAAGTCACCAAGTTTACATTATAATTGTAGTCTTCGGTATTGATTTTGGGGTAAATCGTAAAAGTTATGTTAAATACATTTCCGGAGAAAAAAAGTGGGCGGAATGATACATTTGTATGGGAGGTTTCAGAATGGGGCGTGTCGACGCCTTTTTTGATATGCAAGTACAAAGCTGAAATAAGAGTGTTCCGGTCTTTATAATTAGCGCGAATTTCACACACTGGGTGACAAGTTATGTGTGTTCTAATCCGCACTGAATAAAAGTCATTTGTGTGAAAGATGCCAGAAGGGGCGTGGCTAGAAGCCAAATTGTTTGTAACTAAGTAATGATTATGTTCTTAAGTATTGATGTTGGGTAAGCTCGTAAGACTAGGATTACAAATATTTCAAGAATACCAAAAGTAGGCGCAATGGTAGAATTGTGTGTCCTCACACACAATTCTACCATAGCGCCTACTTTTAGAGAGGGAACGTGGCTAGGGATCCAATTATTTGTCACTAAATAAAGTATTTTGGGTTAGATTGTACTAATAAGCCTAAAGATATTTTAAGAAAACCAAAAGTAAGCGTAATTGTATATTTGTGTGGAAGGTACCTGAAGGGGCGTGGCTAGGAGTCTAATTATTTGTCTCTAAGTTAAGTATGTTCTTAAATATTGATTTTGGGTTAGATCGTATGAATAAGGTTAAGGATATAACAGGAATTAAGGAAATTTCAGGAATATTCAGGGCCAAAATTTGGTGTAATGGTACATTTGTGTGGGAGGTACCTGAAGGGGTGTGTCATGGTGGCAAATGTGCAGTATTCAAAAACGATTTCTAGCTCTTGTCGAGATTTATTGTGCGACCAAACGTCTGTGCCATGGCTTAAACGACTTAAAAACTCATGAAACATATTTGGTCAAAACAAAGTGAGGTTATAAAAAGATTTTTTCGATGCGTTTCGCTGTTTGCCCGTACCAAATAATATAAACCCTCTTACCCAGTAGGGTGAGGGTATAAAAAACATCAAAAAGGCCAAAGTTGCTGGACATTTCGGCGCATGTGGCTCAAAGAAAACCCTAATGGTTAATACGAGCGATCAATAGCTAGTATGGCCGTATGTGTTCTAATAGTAATGCTAAGTTTGCTACGAATCCAAATATGGAAGTATTTGAAAGTTTTGCTTTAGATAAGGTTTGGAAGCAGACAAAGGGTCCCAAGACTGTCCTTTTGTTTAAAAGAATGATGAATCAGGAGATATGTGTACTGTCTGCGAAGAAAATTTCGTATTGAACCCAAAAATGTATTTATTTATTTTGAAGACTTTGTGTTGGATGGATTCATGGACACAAAGGACCCAATAAGCGGACACATGTTTTAACTATAGGTAAATCGCATTGGTACGCTACGTAATCTATCTGACCAGTTGAATTAATAAATCCAGTGTTATCCTGAATGAATACACCAGACTTCACTGCACTAGAAAGTTAGACGTCGAAAAGATGCTTTCACAATAGTCAGCGCAAGCCGACTTCACGAATTATCTCAACTGTTCACCTGAAAAACCCTTTCTTCCGATGACATCAGCGTCCAGTGGCAAAACATGCAAGAGATTATACCAACAGCCGCCGAAGAAGAAATTAGTTAACGAAAGCGGCAAAAGTGGAACCAATGGTACGATGAGGAGTGTAGGGCCGCGACAGAAGCATATACCACATTTTACAGGGCAACACTGGCGCCTATGGCTGGCTACGCGAGCAGTGTTGGCCCAAAATAGGGAGTTGAGAAGGGAAGAAAATCGCGTTTTCCGAGGAAAGAAGAGACAAATGGAAAGACAGAAATGTGCGGAGATCGAGTTGTACGGCAACAGAAACAACTCTAGAAAATTGTATCAAGCAGTCAAACAGTCAGACGAAAGCCTAGTCCACTGACATAGCTTCGTGTAGATAGATATGGGAATCTGGTAACTGATTCCTCGAGGATTTGGAAAGACAAAGTTTCCATCTTATTTGCGGCTGAAGATCTTGTCGATGTCAATCACACGCTAATTATCACAGATGATGGAGTTGAATGTCTACTCCCGACCCAGGAAAAGGTCAAAACAGCCATAACCTTACTCAAGAACAACCAAGTCGCAGGAGTCGACGGAATTCCGACGGAGCTGTATACGACCGGAAGAGACGAGCTGATAAGGTGTATGCATCAGCGAATTTGTACTATATGGAAGATCGACCGCATGCCTGATTATTGAAACCTCAGTGTACTATGCCCAATTCACAAAAATGGAGACAAGACCGTTTACGCCAACAATAAGTCTCCCCCTATCTATCGCGTATAAAATTCTATCGACTTCACACAGTATGAACGACTGAAGCCCAACCTCGTCGACCTGATTTAACCGTATCAGTAAGACTTCCGTCCTAATAAGTCAACAATACTTAGTAGGGACATAAATACTGTTACAACATTGAACACACCCATTTCAATAGAAGAACTGAACATATCCCGTTAATGTCATATGGGGTTTGAAAGCTAACCTCAATAGCGTTAGTCTGTAACGGGATTTTAAAATTGTTTCAACTTTCATCATGGAGTGGTCAGATAATGAGAACCGTATCGCTATAATAGCGCTTTTCAAGTGTGAAATGAAAAAAGCGATATTTTCAAAATGCTCCGGCCCCTAGGGATTTGCCGCATGTTCGTCTACCGATGCATTAAACTGTTTGAGGAGACTGGAGATGTAAAAAACCGCCACCGGTCGGGCCGCCCACGCTCTGTTCGAACACCGCATGTCATCAAAGCTGTTTAATCAAGAATTCACAAAAATCCGCTCCGTAAACAGATAACTGAAAATTTTGTTCACCGATGAAAAATTTTTTACCGTTCTGGAAAAATTTAACGAGCAAAATGATAGAGTGTATGCGCGGACATCTAAGGAAGCATCTGAACTGACCCTTTTCCACCCTTGGGTCATCACCCAGCTTCAGTCATGGTTTGGTGGGGTGTCTCTTACGATGGGGTCATTGACCTGCATTTGCGCGAACAAGGAGTCAAAACATCAGCCAAAGTTTACCAAGAAACCGTTTTGGAAGCTGTTGTGAAGCCTCTTAACAATTCCCTGTTCCAAAACCAGCCATAGACTTTCCAGCAGGATATTGAGCCGGCCCATAAGGCTAAAACGTACCAGGCCTGGCTTCGAAACAATTTGCCAGCGTTAATTTTCTCCGAAGAATGGCCCTCAGGCAGTCCAGATTTGAACCCATTGGATTACAACTTGGTGACGGTTTTAGAGTACAAGGTTTGTCACAAAAGATACATCTTAACTGCGTAACATTCTGGAAAATACCCTCGAGGCGTACGATACATGCCTCCTCTTTATCGACTGCAAGGCGAATTTTGACACACCGATCAGAGATAAATTTTTTGAAACTATGTCCGCATATAGGATACCATCAAAACCTTTAAGGCTTTGTAGAATGGCACCAAATCCGCAGTTAAAATTGGAAGTGCTCTCTTAGAACCATTAACTACGTCAAGAGGTCACAGACAGGGTGACAGCTTATCGTGTTACTTCTTCAAAATCTCAATCGAGAAAATCCGGAAAATGCAAAGGTTACTTAAAGGGACACAATTACCACCACGGGTCACTTGCTATACAGACGTCATAGACATTGTTGGGTGGACAGAACGAGATCTAACTGGAGCTTTTCTAAAAATTAAATAAAAGTCGTGTAAGATGGGTCTGTTGGTTAATGAGGACAATGCCACAATGATGCTAGCAATTTGCGAGATAGCTACGGTGACGAAGAAAGGCGAGATAGTTTCGGCCAGCTGTTGCAACAACGAAGAACGAGATGTAACTGGAGCTTTTTCAAAGATTGAATTAGAGTCGTTCAAGATTGGTCTCATGGTAAGTAAATTAGTGCAATACCAAAATGTTGCTGGCAGCTTGCTAGAGAGGCGCAGCGACGAGAGAAAGACGAGATAGTTTCGGCCGGCAGTTGCAACGTGAAGGTAGTAGAGGAATTGTCAACCTTGGATTCGCCATAGACCAAATGAACGGCGTCAGCACTGAATTGAGAAGAATATCATGGCAAATAGGTGTTATTTTGGGTTCGGTTAACTGCTTAAGAACAGAGCCCTCGTTCGCAAAAGGAAGATTGCACTTCAGAATACCTGAGCTTCTACGAGTATAAGGCGCCAAAGAAGGGGTGCTTTCAAAAATAGGTGATAGCGTCCTTGAGATTAAAAGCCTTCGTAACAAATATAGTCGCATGCATGGTCGGAGAGTATACGCGCCAGAAGAACGGTGAGCTTATAAGCAGTATCCCGACATGCATGTAAAGGATGATTGACGTATCATTTTAATTCTAATAAAAACAAGATGTTTATCTAGATACTTATATATTTTTATTTCAGTTTAATACGATTAGTTAATGACAAATAAATAAGTTACAAATAAATTAAAAAGGAAAAATTATGTCGGTCAATTGATCCCCCCTTCCCTACTGGCTCAGCAGGCTCCGAATCTTTTACCAAAATTATCAGTCACGTTTTTCAATAATCTGTTGTCAATGGATGATATCTGCTCGATAATGTTGGTTTTTAGCTCTTAAACTGTTGTGGAATTATTGCTGCAATCTTTCAAATTCAAATACCACTCAAAAAATAGAACGATCTTGTTGCCCAATCAAATCGGACGAACTTGTTGTCCAATTTACTCCTCCTCTACGAGAAAAAATGAGATTTTCGAATTTTTCTTTTAAAAGATTATTGTTTCTCCTGCAAGTGGGACCATCATGTTAATATCACATATTCTTTGCGTCTAAATCATTTAATTTCTGCCACAAAATTTATTTTCTGCCACATGTCCATTTTTTTCCACTGATTGTAATCGCATTTCGTTTTCAATACTTATAGAATATGACCCGATGATTCCTTCGGGCCACAAACCACTCCAAACCGTTCGCTTTAAGATAACTCTTAGATTCTCTTAACACCAAATTCTGTAATTCTGCTTGTGACGTAGCCATTGAGTTGGAAATAGGCTTGGTCGGTGTAGATTATTTGGTTTAAAAAAAATTCAGATTTTCTTTTGCCATTTTCAAAAAATGTTATAATAATAAAAACACGTTTTTCCTTCGTCTAACGTTTCATATTAACGAACTGAAATGTATCGGTTCGTTTAAGATAACTCTTAGATTCTCTTAACACCAAATTCTGTAATTATGCTTGTGACGTAGCCATTGAGCTTGAAGTAGGCTAGGTCGGTGTAGAGTATTTGGATTAAAAAAATTCAGATTTTCTTTTGCCATTTTCAAAAAATATTGTAATAATAAAAACATGTTTTTCCTTCGTCTAACGTTTCATATTAACGAACCGAAATGTATCTAGAATTTGAAAAAAATATATAATTAGAAAAAAATGACAGCAAAATTAAAATGATACCTCAATTTTGGACACCCCTTTATCGCATCCAAATACAAAAGTTGTCAAGAAAACACATCCAAGAATAAAGTGCTTATTAATCATTTATTGATCAGTCATGGACCAAGAAGTGGTTGCGGAGCCTACCTTAAATAAGTACACTGAGAAGAAAAATAACCTTATATAAGGTTAACTTAACCATAAATAAAAATGATTTGGAGTCTACGTTATATAAGGTTAATTTGAACATTTTGTTGTTGACTGGTATTTAACAATATTAATAGTGAATTTTACTATTCTATGGTTAAATTTTTTAACCATAAAAATTGTTAATTTTAAAATAATTATTGTTGTTTTAACAATGCATAGTTGAGTTTTTTAACCATGCAAATTGTTATTAATAAAATAATTATTGTTGTTTTAACAATGCACTGTTTTTAACAATGAAAATTGTTAATATTAAAATTTCATAGTTATAGTTCAATGCATGTTCAATTAAACAATGAAATTGTTAATATTATTAACTATGAAGATCGTTATAGAATTCATTAAGTTAACTAATTATTGGTTAGCTCTTTTAACCAGAAATATAGTTACTGTTACAATTTTCAATATTAAATTAACCTACTAATTATGTTTCTTGTTTGTGTACATTATTCGGTCTTATTCATTATTATGACTTTATTCTGGTTCGAGATTTTGTTGTTGTTTCTTTTTCAGAATCAACTAAAAAATTTGTGAAATGTATTGGCTACGGTTGGCAGGCAGACTGTAAGCTGTTTCTTAACCCGCCAAGGGTTTTCTTCAGCAATCTTTGGCAACGATTACTTCGGCTTCAAATCAAATGACTTGTACGGGAGTCCCATTATGATAAATGAGAATTATACTTTGCGTATAGTCTTCGGACGGTGCGAAATTCAATGATATTGCGCTATGAAGATTGTACAGCTTGCATTTGCATTTGGTGGTGGTTTTTTAAAAGAGCGAGATTAATTGTCTTATGATCTTTCTCACAATTACAAACTTTCAGAGCAGAGGAAGAAAGGAAAAAGAGTGGGGGGATAAGAAGTCACAATCGTTGCAACTTCGAGTAACCTAATTCTGAACTTCGTATAACACAAAGCAGATCAAGTCTTTATTTATGTCGAACAATATTGTGCCTCTCTCTTTAAAAGAACCCTAATATAATAACTCAATTATTTTGTATGAATACGAGGGCGACCGCATAAGAAACTGGCCTAACATAAAAAGAACCGTTTTTTGGAATTATTATTATTTATTTTCAACATAATCTCCTTCTAAATCAATACACTTCATCAAACGTTTTTCAAGTTTTTTAATTCCATCCGAAAAATAAGATTTTTCAAGACCTTCAAAATATGCCTCAGTTTCAGCAATAACCGCGCTATTGGACGAAAATTTTTTGCCACCGAGAAATTTTTTTAAATTTGGAAACAAGAAATAATCAGAAGGAGCTAAATCTGGACTATACTCGTATGGTGAATGCGGAGAAATATCAAATCGTAATTCGGCCAGTTTTTGTTGAGTTAAAAATGCAGTGTGTGAAGGAACATTATATTGATGAAAAAGATTTTTTTTTTCTAAATGCGGTCGTTTTATCTTGATTTCTTCACTCAACCGATCCAATAATGCACAATAATATTTACTTTTTATAGTTTTTCCTTTCTCAAGATAATCAATAAATATTATACCCTTGCATCCCAAAACACTGTAGCCATTACTTTTCCTGCTGACAACAGTTTTCGCCTTCTCGGGACCACTTTTACCAACTTCTATCCATTGTTTTGACTGTTCTTTGCATTCTGGGATGTAGTGATGGATCCATGTTTCATCGACAGTTATGAATCGGCGCAAGAACTCTATTGGATTACGCTGATAAATCGCTAAAATTTATCAGCGGACGATTTTTTGGGGCAAAGTCAACAAACGCGGCACCCATCTTGCGGATAGCTTTTTCATGTGGAGTTCATCATGTAAAATACTCCAAACTTGTTTTTCGTGTATTTTAACAATATCAGCAAGTTCTCTGAGCTTTATTCGTCTATCTTTAGTCACTTCATTAAATATTTTTCTAATGTTTTCAATAGTAGTAACAGTTTTCGGTCTTCCAGAGCGTTGTTCATCTACCGTACTTGAACGACCCATTTTAAATTGTTGAACCCAGGATTTTACGGTGGAGTATGATGGTGCATTATCACTATGAACAGAATCCAATTCATCTTTATTAATTGTAGCGTAAAACTTTTCATATAAAAGTGTTTAATTACCGCACGAAACTCTCTATTTTCTATTTTTCAAAAATTATAAAACTTGTTTACTTCAATCACCTATAACAAAGAAAATAATCATTAAATATTTCGGAAATTTTGACAGATGGCTTATAAAAGATTGCTTTTAAAAAACAAAACAAAAAGTTGCTAGCAAAACAGAAAATGTGCCAGGTCAGTTAGTTTTGCGGTCGCCCTCGTATTTGACCTTATATAACGTTATTTTGTCTTCGTTATCAAACATTTACTACATGGTTAAAAAATCATTGTAAAGGGTGTTTTTTATTGAGGTATAGAAATTCGAATTGAAATAAAACACAAGAAAATCGTTTTAATGTCCATCAATTTGGCTTTATTGGAAGGATAATTTTATGCCATTAATGTTTAAATATGATTTCGGGCATGTGGCCGCCGCGGCTGGCTCGAATAAAGCCAATTCTACAGGTCCAATTTTCAACCACTTTTTCGAGCATATGGGGCCGTATATTGGCAATAACGCCACGAATGTTGGCTTCCAAGTCCCCTAACGTTTCTGGTTTGTTGGCGTAGACGAGCGACTTCACATATCCCCAAAGAAAATAATCCAATGGTGTCAAATCACACGATCTTGGTGGCCAATTGACAGGTCCATTCCGCGAAATTATGAGCTCATCGAATGTTTCCTTCAATAATTCGATTGTGACGTGCGCTGTGTGGCATGTAGCGCCGTCTTGTTGGAACCACAACTCATCCACATTCATGCCATCCAATTGGGGAATAAAATAGTCGGTTATCATGGCTCTATACCGGTCTCCATTAACGGTAACTGACTCTCCAGCATTATTTCGGAAGAAGTATGGCCCAATGACTCCACCAGCCCGTAGAGCACACCAAACAGTCAGTTTTTGTGGATTTAATGGCGTCTCAAGGGTCTCATGTGGATTCTCTTCACTCCAAATGCGGCAATTTTGCTTGTTGACGTAGCCATTCAACCAAAAATGAGCCTCATCACTGAACAAAATTTTGTGATGAAAATCAGCATCGAGATGAATCTCATTTTCGGCCCATTTTGCAAGCGTTGTTTTTTTGTCAACCTGTTCATGATGAAATGGCAAACCAAACTAAATATTAATCACTTGACAGCTGACAAAATGGGCGCCAGTTAAAAAAGTGATGCCAACTTAAAGTTCTATACCCCAATAAAAAACACCCTTTATTATCGGTTCAGTGGAAGAAATCACGTTCGAGGTTATATAAGATTTGACCTGCCGACTTTTTTTTTGTTATAATTAAGGTAAATTTATGATCCGGTCCAAGAGGCCCAAAACTCTGTATTCAAATGGCTTTTCTGCACAGCCCGTAGAGCAGGGTAGAATATAGTCAGCCACTCCCGACTTAAACTTCTTTAAATTTGTTTTTGGTTCCTCCTTTCTTAGTTTGTATTTGAGTTATTAGCTAGATACTATAGAACATTAGAATAAGTTGACCAACCACGTTTCCCCCATTTATTGTGCGACTACCCTATACACAACACATACCTATGCACGTTATTCTTATTTGTTTTCTCAATACGAGAGGTTAGAATAACAAATGCTTTGTGGCACTTCAAACTGGAATACTTAAAAAAAGTCCACACTCACGAGCACGAACGAACCCAACGAATATTTGGTGTTGACCTGTCTGCTGCCATGCGTAGCAGCTGGCGTGATACATGCTTCTACGTGAGGCATATGCCATATGTGTTCCACTATAGGCTCTGAATCTACGTCCATTCAACTTGCTTCAAAGGCTTGATTCGCCTTTGAAGCTTGACTTTTAGTTTTTCTTGACTTCTGTTAATACATACTGAGCTCTTAACCAGTTTGTTTGTTTACTGTCGGCACTATCTGCATAGCTTGACGGTGCGCTAGTGTCTACGCCTCGGTCTAGACTTTTATAAACGCAGCAAGTGCAGTGCTGCACGTTTTATCCGTTGTTGTCTCCACAATGACGTCATTTTTGGAATGGAGTTATTTTGACCGTAGCTCAATGAGTTTAAAATGAGTGGGATATGTTTAATATAGAAAGTAAATCTACACGGAGGAAAAAAACGGCCTCTGTAACATATTGTCCCAAACATATTTTGCAGGCAACATATATATGTTTGGAGCAGCTCCCAAACATATTATGTTTGGGCTAGCAGCAATTTTACCAAACATACATATGATTGTATGCAAACATATATATGATTGTGTGTAAACATGTATATGATTGTATGCAAACATATATATGATTGTGTGCAAACATATATATATGATTGTGTGCAAACATATATATGATTGTGTACAAACATATATATGATTGTGTACAAACATATATATGATTGTGTGCAAACATATATATGATTGTGTGCAAACATATATATGATTGTGTGCAAACATATCATATTCTGTTACCAATTTCTTCTAAATAAATCACACTTTTTTCTGAAAAGTAGTTTACGAGCTGCAGAATAATTTTTTGAGTTTTCTGAAAATTGCAAAATTTTGAGTTGTGCCCATTTAATAGAATTTTTGCGATATGCAGAGCAAGTCAAAGCTTCAATAGTATATTGCACTCTTTACTACTGTACCTGGAGTCATTCCAGATGATAAAAAATGTTGGTGCGTGAGTGTGTTTGTTCAAAGAACATGATAAGCGCACATAGTATGTACATATGTATGTTGACAAAATAATTTGTGTGGGGCAATAAACGGCGTCAGTATTACAGAACGTTTTATTAATAAAATGATTTGATATATTTAATTAATATTTAATTAATAATCTTCTTCTTTTATTTTGAATTTGTTGTACGTTGTAAAACAACAACAAATTTTTTTCACCGTTCACCAAATACGTATTCAATAAAAAAACGACCTTAAGCTTAGCCAGACGAGTAAACAGCATCAAAAAATAATACCCTTTGGTGTCGGTCCCATTACTCCTCCTCATACACACGGTTACCACAAAACGATGAGTCATACAATAACGCTCTCTGAGAGTAATACTCTCTAAAACTCTAAAAAAAATATGTTCTAACATATTTTTTTGACAAAAATATGTTAGGACACAATCATATCTTTTTTTGATATGTTAGAATTGTGCCCCTAACATATTATGATTGTGGGCAAACATAATATGTTAACACACAAACATATATATGATTGTGCCCGTCCCAAAACATATATATGATTGCATGCAAACATATTTTTAACATATTTTTTTCTCCGTGTATAAGTCCTTATTATCCTATTATAAAAAAATGACAACTGCTAAAAAAAAACTTTTCAAATATTGTTCTTTCATATTCAACATATGTGACAGCGCATAGAGAAATGGACCTAAGGGTAAAAAAATCAATTTTCATTTTTTTTTCTTTTTTTGATGTGGACAACATCTGAGCATCGAATGAGACCGATCCCATGCCCAAAAGTGTTCCCTCCCGGAGATATGCGCGTTTTATTAAAGTGAAGTCGACGATTCTAAGCGCAAATAGAAAGGGACCTAATCTTTAAAATGGCTCTCCTGAACAAAACTGGTTTTTAACCTTAGGTACCTTTCTATTTTGCGCGTCACATATACTTATTTGTTTTTGGCCTAATAATTATTAAGATAAGTATCCGCATTTTCATTATAATGAAAATGCGGATACTTATCATCAAAAATGGTTTTATTGTTTTTCAAAGTATTCTCCAGCATAATTTATAAACTTGCATGCTCTCATACCAATTGTCAAAGCACTTTTTTTTCCACTCCGATTGAGACACCTCCAAAACATGGTTTTTGAACGCTTCAACAGCTTCTTTTGGCGACGAAAATCGTTGACCAAACTTTTTTTTCTTCATGTAAAAAATAAAAAAAGTCATTGGGTGCCCAGTCAGGGCTGTACGGCGGATGACCCATCAATTCGACGTTAAGGCTGTTCAAAAAGGCGCTGGTTTGAGCCGATGTGTGGGAGCTTGCATTGTCATGGTGCACAATGATTCGTCTTCTCTTGTTCTAATTTTCGAATTTCTTCGAAGACTTCAGGCAAACAAATTGTGGTGTACTCAGAATTGACCGTCCTACGTTGCTCAAGCAGAACAGTCGCCACATGACCAGTTTTGCCGAAGAAACAGGCGACCATTTTCTTCGAAGTGCTTCTTCCACGAACAACTTTCGTTGGATTTGGCTCGTCTTCGAAGACCCACACTCTCGATTGCTGTTTAGTTTCGCGCTTAAACGCATAGATCCATGAGTCGTCACCTGTGACGATCTCATAAACGTCTTTTGAAGAACCGCGATCGTATTTTTTCAAAATTTCTTTGCACCAATCGACACGATCCTTTTTTCGAGGGATTGTCAAATTGTGCGGGATGCAACGAGAACAAACCTATTTACGGCCAGGTGTTCATGCAATATCGAATGTATGCTGGTTTGCGCGACTATGCAATTCAAATATTTCATGAACTTTTTTTAAAATCATCGTTTTTGTTGCTTTTACTCTGCAATATTGTCAATTGTCATTGAGTCAAGTTGTAGTCAACAACTCGTCAAACTTACGAAAAGTCGTCTACATTGTCATTTATTAATTGTACAACAATTTAGAGATGTCTGTTTGTCTTCTTAAAGCACGTTATTGCCCAACAAACAAGAAAATTCCCAGACATGTGTCTTAAAATGGGTGCTGAATCTAAAGGTATGTTTTTTTTTTTAAAAAATAAATACAAAAATTCAAATCAAGTGTGGAATCTTTATTGTTTATTCGAAAGGGCATTTTATGCCATTTTTTTTAAATGTATAATTTCCTTCAAATGTTGGCCGCACCTACGGCGCACTGTGGTCAATATTTTGAGATAGCGGCCAAAACTCCTTTTGGTTTTTGTTCTCCGATTTTAAAGTTATTAGACTCATATGAAAGTAGACCGTAGTAAACCTCGGGAGCCAAAAAATTAGAACTCTATTTTAACTAATTCACTGAGAACAGGGTGGTCCAAAATGGGCTTTTTCAGAATTTAGTAATTATGATATTTTTAGTTAATTTTTAAAGTTGAAATGATCATAACTTTTTTGTTTTTCAAGATTTTTGGACGAAATAAATTTTGTGTTGTAACTTAACTTTTTTCCTATCACATTGAAGCTCTACTGTTTTCAGAACAATTTAAATATTTTTTTTAAAAAGGTCTAATTTATCGGAAATTTCCTACTTCATAGAGCACAACTCCTGTGAGTCAAGCTGAGTCAAAACACACATTTACTATTTTGTAGTCCTAACCCTCCCCTACATTCCTATATATACATGTCCATGCATCGGGACTGCACTTTTTGAGCTACAGCCATTTTTCTGAGCCAATGTAAGATATTCGGTACAAATGCACGTCATATTTTTTGAGAAGTTATTTGTATGTGAAAGTGGCTATTATGCATATATTTTGATGAAATTTTGTACAAGAGTTCTTATTGACCCAAAAAATAATTCTGTTGAAATTAGGAGAATTTGGCCCATATTTGGACCTAGTCCACATAGAAGGGTGTATCAAAATTTTGACAAAAATGACAATAGAATCTGACAACATTCGCTTTGCTTACAAACCAAATAGAACATTAAATTCAATTTTTACCAACATTAAGGCGCCCATTGAAAAGGAACATCAAAGTAATGTTGTTTACGAAGTTCAATGCAAAGGAAATGACAATGAAAGCTGCGAACTTATATACATAGGCACAACGAAGAGAACATTAGAAACGAGAATGAAAGAACATAAAATGGACATCACAAAAATGAAAGAGACAACAGCACTGTCACAACTTAGTGCTATCCAGTGCACGAAAACAAACGAAACGATTGACGTACATATCATCCAAAGTCATTATTATTCATTATCGTTTAAACAATGGCTAAATTCAGTTATAGTGTTCTATCTGATATATATTTTGAACAGAAAGATGAAAACGACATTATTTTACATATAATGAATAATCCATTCTTCAAAATATCCGACAAACAAGAAATTAAAATTCATAAGTTAAAAATAAAAAACTTTTTAAATACTTTAAGAAAACGGTACAATCAATGTTCCAGAAACAAGAAATTGTTTTACTATCGCAACCAAGAATGGCTAAGAAATAAACTTATTTTTGAAAAGCCATCAGTAACTACCACGGAAACTGGAAAAGGTGGTCGACCAGCAAAGCCAATTGATAATTGTAGTGAAAGATCACGAAGACGCAAGCTTAAACATATCAATGAAGAAGTTTCTTGTAGCATCATAAAGGATTCATTTCTGCATCAAATTCAACCATCGAAAACTAAAAAGAAGCCCCAGACGCACAGAAAGGATTTTAGAAAGTATGCCGACACCAACTGAAGAAAATAAATTTACTCCAGAAGAAGCATTTGCACTATTTTTGGATTTGAAAATGACTAAAAACCAATATACAGAATTGCGGAAGCGAACCAATGAAAAAAATTGTGGAATTTTTCCATCATATCGAGATTTAGTTTCTGCCAAAAAAGATTGCTTACCTTCACCAACTGCTATTAGTGTAACTTCAAGTTTAGCAGAAATAAAATTGCAGGATCTTCTTGAACACACTGCAGAACGATTATTAAACACATTTGATGCTGACTATTTAAAGAAGTTTAAAAATTGCAGCATGACTTTAATTTCTAAATGGGGATGTGATGGGTCCTCTGGCCAGAAACAATACAAACAATGTAATGCGGAAAATTCATCAGATGCCAATTTATTCATGATTTCTTTCGTTCCATTACGTTTAATTTAATAAATTTTATTGGTTCAGAGCCGTCAACTAGTAGAGCTGCAGAGATAGATGTATGGAAGAATGAAATTCCCTCGTCAACAAAATTTTGTAGACCAATAAAGTTTGCTTCCAAAAAAGAAACTAAAGATGTCATAACTGAAGAAGTTGGTAAAATAAGAGATGAAATTAAAGAACTTCAACCAGTGATATTTGAATTTAATGACCAATGCATCGAAGTTAACTTTAAAATGTCACTTACAATGATCGATGGAAAAGTTGCACAAGCTTTAACCGAAACAAAGTCTTCGTCAAGCTGCATATTATGCCAAAAAACATCAAGTCAATTGAGCCAACCACCAACACAAGACGATAGTTTTAATGAAGCATATGAATTTGGAATGTCACCTCTTCATGCTAGAATTCGTTTTTTGGAGCATATTATTAAATTGGGATACGATTTGGAAGTATTGGTTGTAAAATACGATTGAAGAAAATAAGAAATTATAAAAAATATACCTATTTAAAATGTCAAAATATTCAACTTTTACATGGAAACTCAACAAAAAATTAAAATGCATTTTTAACTCCACATTACTTACGTTCCTATCAGTCGATTTTTACGTTTGAACACGCAAATTGAAGCTTAAAGTCCCTCCTATTGAACAAAACAAATTGCGTAAAAAAATACCAATCCGGCCAAAAGTTATACAGTTTTGACCGATATCTCGCGAAATTGACCACTGTGCGGCGCAGGGTGTCCATTTTAAGGATCCAGTTTTGGATGACTCGTTCGTGCATTTCGACCAACATGGCGTTAATTACACGCCTAATGTTGGCTTCTGAAACCTGGTTTGTCAGCATAGACTATGGGCTTTATTTAGCCCCAAAGAAAAAAGTCTAAAGGTGTGATATCACACGTTCTGCACGACCAACTTACCGGTCAAAAAGTTTAAATTAGCTGCTCTTCGAAATGACCTCTCTGCAGATCCATTGTTTAAGCTGTATGGCAAGTGGCACCGTCCTGTTAAAAGCAAGTGTCGTCGTGATTACGGGATTCAATTTCAGGTAGCAAAAGGTCCGATATCATGGCGCCATAGCAAGCACTATTCACGGTTGCGTTCCGGGCATTATCATTTTTGAAAAAAAATTATTCAATATATATATATATTTGTTCTCTTTACATTTATTCAGTCTTTTATCATTACTATGGCTTAAACATTCAATATATATATATTTGGTCTCTTTACATTTATTCAGTCTTTTATCATTATTATGGCTTAAACAGATTTTTTTGCCAAATATCTACCAGCCCATAAATCGCACCAAACCGTGCTCTTTTCTGCGTATAATGGCATCTTTTGAACCTCTTCTGGTTGCTCTTCATTCCAAATGCGCCAATTTTGTTTATTGACGTTGCCGTTAAACCAGAAAGAAACAAAAATGATGGTCAAAATTAGCGGATCTTCTTCGATCTCTTGAAGAGCCCAAGCACTGAAATGGCGACGGGCAGGAAGAAGTGTAAGGGTTTAAATAGTATAAATTATTATAAGATGTTAAATTAATCGTAAGAATTGTTATTAATTTGTGAAAAAAAATTCAATTTGTGTCAATAGGATTTTCAATAAATAATTATCTGGAAAAAAGCCGGCGAAACGTCGAGAAACAAAGATGAAACAGATAAGTTTTATTTACATCAAGCAAAAACTGACCACAATTAGCCCAACAAAACAAACAAATGAAAGAACATTTAATTACACTAGAAATTGGTCGCAAACAAAACAGAAAAAATTAAGTTTAACACAACTCACGCGTAACCTGTGAAAAACCCCTATTGAAAAAATACCACCCATTACTTTTAGATCGGTTGGTATTGAAAATGGACCAAATCGTGCAAAAACTTACTCATTGGAAGACTAAACAAACTTTGACCTTTTTTTTATATACTTACCTACTGGGGCTAGTTCGACAACAAATTATTGTTCCAGACCTGTTCCATAAATGATTTATAAGCACTTCAATGTTGGTTTCTACAGTTTTCAATCCTTCTCCCCAGAGCCCTTTTAAAATATTAATTGATCCGAATTATTCGTTAAGAGCTTAAAACACGTTTTTTTAGTGTGATAACTCTGGTGAAACTTCTACACGCAGAGAAAAAACATGGTTACTACATGGTCACGGCAATAATAATATGTTTTCCGCAATAAAAGTATGTTTGTCGCAACCATAGCATTGTTAACTAAATTTAGTTTTGACAATAGTATAATTGCTGCAATATTAATATTGTTGAAATGTAACAATAGTATTATTGCCAAATTTTAAAATGAAAATATGGTTATAGCTACAAAATAAATATGGTTGGTGCTACAAAAGTATTGTTTTTTGCGTTTTATGTTAACATTAATATGATCACGGCAATCATACTGTATGATTGTAATTTTTCTTCATTTAAATATGTGTTTAGAACAAATGTTATTGGTACGGATCTAAAAGTACTTTTTGTACTGAAATTAATTTTTTTTAACAAGCTGCTTTGGCTTTGTTTAACTGATATATTTTTAATAAAATTGCTTACGTTTATTTAAACTTATATTTTTCTACCGTGAAAGAAATCACTCCTATTATTTTGAATTTAATCTATTTTTGAATAATTTTCATAGTTCAAATCTATTGTTGACAACTTAAACCAATTCTAATAAATTATATTGGGGATTATAATATAATTGTCTGTGCTCATATAATGGTTGTAGGGATCATACAATGGTTGCGTCGGAATCATACTATGGAGGATAATACTGTGGTTGAGTGTGAATAATACAATGGTTGTGAGGATCTTACTTTGGTTGTGGAGATCATAGTATGGTTGAGCGTGAATCATACTATGGTTGCGGGGATCATAGTATGGTTATGTAAGATTCATACTATTGTTGTGAGGATCATAGTATGGTTGTTTTTGAATTATACTATTGTTGTGAGGATCGCAATATTGTTGTACCGAATATTGTCACCACAACCATACTTTTTTTCTGCATGCAGAATCTGGAGCTTTAGCACAGATTACACTACCGATTCTGACCAAATGTCGCATGAAGCGTAACGAGCGACCAGCAACCATCTGTGGTGAAATTGGACCATATCAGTCCATGTTTTCGAATATCTCCACACAATTTTCCCTCCCGATTAAGGACTGCCGTTCTAAAGGCCACATTGTAAATTCAGTCTAGCCTGTTGCCGTTAGTACGGTCTGTGTTTCAAACAGCCCCACGAAATATAATCTTCCCGCTCTGGAAGTAACATATTAAGTTCGACCTTGCACAAGTTCTGGACATAGGCATGGAGTCTTCTAAAATGCCGGGAGGCGTAGGCTATCTGATAGTTTGTCATAGAAGTCTCAAATTTCAAATCATTCGAAAAGTATTAGCGTGAATTTACCAGCTTCCTAAAAATATCATGTGACTTAGTAGTACAATTTAAAGTAATTTTCCAAATTAAACATTGAATGCTCCAAACTCTGATTTGTATCACACGAAGACAAGTTTTTCCTCGAAATGCCAACAAGAAACAAAGAAACATCATCGGTGTCTTGGATACAATATCTAAAAATATTCGGCCAAGTTTAATACTTGAAAGAGTTACTTAATGAGCACACACCTTCATTCAATATCCATAGAAATCCGAGTAAAAAGTATTGAGATTGAAATAAATATAAATTGCATTTTAACGAGTTCAGCTGAAGTCATGTAAATCAAGTATAGAGCTTACATTTTCTGATCCGCTTACCGATAGTCAACTGAATATTGTACGAGTATAATAGCGGAAACAATTAACTATTACTTTCAATTTATAAGTATTTGTAATAATTATATGGCTTAAGGTATTACCAACTTATTTACCTTGTTTTCAATTGAATGAACCTAAAGTTAAAACACTAGAATCTGTAAAAAATTAATAAAAATTTAACACATTTTTCAACTCACTTGATGAGATTACATCAACACAAAATCATTAGAACTTCCGCTGTTTTGATGGTAGCAAACGATTTGATATTATAATAAATTAAAACGACTCGCCCAAAGAAAAAAAATCATTTAAATAGAGTTATGGCTTCAAAAACTTGTTGTCTATGAACATAATTTAAAAGACATTTCGTGTGATACATATGCCAGGTAGGCTTTGCAGATATAAACAACTTTATGACTTAAGTAAATTTTAGATTTTATGACTGTTTATAATTGTACAAGATAAAGAAATTGCGTTCCCAATATTTGTTATATTTTATTGACCTACTATGACATAAATGTCAGTTTTGTTATATGATCTGCGAAATTTATCTATGGAGTAGTTAACCGATGATAAAAAGTTTCATAGTAGGTTGCAGATTAATGATAAAATGTTAATCGTTTTGGTCACTTAATGCTTCTAAAACTAATAAGTACTTGTGCACCCAAAAATATCGCATAAAAGAATTTTTTCTCGGAGCTGTCTAAAAATCAGAAATCTAAAATACGAGGGCGACCGCAAAGCTAACTGGCCTGGCACATTTTCTGTTTTACTAGCAACTTTTTGTTTTGTTTTTAAAAGCAATCTTTTATAAGCCATCTGTTAAAATTTCCGAAATATTTAATGATTATTTTCTTTGTTACAGGTGATTGAAGTAAACAAGTTTTATAATTTTTGAAAATAAAGAAAATAAAGAGTTTCGTGCGCTAATTAAACACTTTTATATGAAAGGTTATACGCCACAATTAATCAAAGATGAATTGGATTCTGTTCATGGTGATAATGCACCATCATCAACAATTTAAAATGGGTCGTTCAAGTACGGAAGATGAACAACGCTCTGGAAGACCGAAAACTGCTACTACTATTGAAAACATTAGAAAAATATTTAATGAAGTGACTAAAGATAGACGAATAAAGCTCAGAGAACTTGCTGATATTATTAAAATACACGAAAAACAAGTTTGGAGTATTTTACATGATGAACTCCATATGAAAAAGCTATCCGAAAACTATCCGCCGCGTTTGTTGACTTTGCCCCAAAAAATCGTCCGTTGGACTAATTCCGAGGAGCTTTTAGCGATTTATGAGCGTAATCCAATAAAGTTCTTGCGCCGATTCATAGCTGTTGATGAAACATGGATCCATCACTACATCCCAGAATGCAAAGAACAGTCAAAACAATGGATAGAAGCTGGTAAAAGTGGTCCCAAGAAGGCGAAAACTGTTAAATCAGCAGGAAAAGTAATGGCCACAGTATTTTGGGATGCTAGAAGGGGTATAATATTTATTGATTATCTTGAGAAAGGAAAAACTATAAATAGTGAATATTATTGTGCATTATTGGATCGGTTGAGTGAAGAAATCAAGATAAAACGACCGTATTTAGAAAAAAAAGTTCTTTTTCATCAAGATAATGCTCCTTCACACACTGCATCTTTAACTCAACAAAAACTGGCTGAATTACGATTTGAAATTGCTCCGCGTCCACCATACAGTCCAGATTTAGCTCCTTCTGATTATTTCTTGTTTCCAAATTTAAACAAATTTCTCGGTGGCAAAAAATTTTCGTCCAATAGCGAGGTTATTGCTGAAACTAAGGCATATTTTGAAGGTCCTGTCCTGTCTTATTTTTCGGATGGAATTAAAAAACTTGAAAAACGTTTGATGAAGTGTATTGAGTTGGAAGGAGATTATGCTGAAAAATAAATAATAATAATTCCAAAAAAACGGTTCTTTTTATGTTAGGCCACTTACTTTTGCGGTCGCCCTCGTATATGGCTTTAGCGATCAGAATTGGAAACCTCTCACTAATTTCTTAGTTTGTATTTTATTATTTCTTTGGTCAATATACGAGTAGACTGCCGGCTTCAGACTAGTTGTCTGCAAAATCGGTTAAGTCTGTTTTGGACTTAACCGATTTTGGTTAAATATGGTCGGAGATATTTTTATGCTATAAACCTAGAGGTTCTAAGATTTAACTTATTACGTTCCAGAAACTGCCTTCATAGGTGATCGTATGACTGTAGGCACCTAAATGACAATCGTTGTGTTTTCGTACATTTTCAAAGTTTGGACAAAATAATGTTTTGGGAATAATACAAAGTTAGTGCAGGCTTGGTTATAAATCCAACGTATTGGACTATATTAAATTTGAGCAAGATTAGAAGTAAAATACACACACAGTAGTAGAGGATACTTGTAATATGGCTTAGTGCCGTTGTTTGTTGCACCTTAAAGAGAAATATACCGGGTTGCCCATATTCGACGGACCCATCTGGAGAAGTGCGCCTTCTAAGAACATCATTAAGCGTTTATACGAAAAATTTTCGACTGGTGAGGCTCTTTCTAATCCGAAGAGGCCAAATAAAAGTCGACCAAAGCGATCGGCCGAGAATATCGCTGCCGTACGAGCCAGTGTTGAGAGGTCCCCAAGAACATCCCAAAAACGCCGTTCTCAGCAGTTGGGCATGGCTCGGTCCACTTTACAACGGTTTATTCGCGTTGATTTACATTTGTTCCCGTACAAAATTCAATTGACGCAAAGATTGTTGCCTGTGGACAAGCCTCGTCGATTGGAATGGGCCCAAAGAGTCATCGAAATGGCCGAAGATGACGAGCAATTTTGGAACAAAATTATCATGTCCGATGAAGCCCATTTCACCATTTCGGCCATTTGAGAGATATCATATTCAAAAATTGATGTAAACAAATCTACTTGGAACAAATTAAATGATTAAGATTGCCAACCGCCAAATTTTTATTTTTTTCTTTGATTTTTTTAAAAAAAAACATGGGTCCGTCGAATATTGGCAACCCTGTACCGATCGATTTAGAATCACTATCTGATTCCACTGAGCGATGTCCAGCAATTGTTGTGATCAGAATACAGGTCGCCATTACGAACTTTATTCTGAAACAATAAAGCTTGGCTTAAAAAAGGGGAAATTGTTCCAAGTAACCTACACCCACCTCTGGGAAAATTGGAATCTATCGGTCCTTGTTTTTAAAAAGCTCCCACACCAAGATCCCTGCCGATTAAAGGTTCTGCAGTATTAGACGCTACACTCAGAGAAAATATATGGTTACTATATGGTCACGGCCACAATAGTATCTTCTCTGCAATACAAGTATGTCGTCGTAACCATAGTATTGTTTTTAGAATTTCATTTTAACAGTAGTATGATTGCGGCAATACTAATATTATTGAAATGTAACAATAATATTGCTGAAATGTAACAATATTATTATTGTCAAATTTTAAAAAAGTTAAATATGGTTGTTACAACAATATAAATATGGTGGGTACGAAATAAGTATTTTTTTTGTGTTATGTTAACAATAATATGATTACGGCAATCATACTGACAAAATCCTGATTTTTTTTTTTAATTTAACAATGTTGTTGTTACGAATCTTACGCAATAATAGTACTGTTTATATGTGACAGCGCATAGAGAAAGGGACCTAAGGGTTAACAAATCAATTTTCATTTATTTTCTTTTTTTGATGTGGACAACATCTGAGCATCGAATGAGACCGATCCCATGCCCCAAAAGTGTTCCCTCCCAGAGATGTGCGCGATTTATGAAAGTGAAGTCGACGATTCTAAGCGCAAATAGAAAGGGACCTAATCTTTAAAACGGCTCTCCTGAACAAAACTTTTCATCAACTATTCACTTTTTTTTTTTTTTTTTGATTTGGACAACATCTGAGCATCGAATGAGACCGATCCCATCCCCCAAAAGTGTTCCCTCCCAGAGATATGCGCGTTTTATGAAAGTGAAGTCGACGATTCTAAGAGCAAATCTTTAAAATGGCTATCCTGAACAAAACTGGTTATTAACCTTAGGTCCCTTTCTATTTTGCGCGTCACATATGTAAATTATTTCTTTTTAAAACGAACTATTTTAGATTAGTATAGGGTCATTCATTTTGAGGTTCCCTACTTTTTTAAAGAAAAAAACACAGAAAATTCAAATTGAATGGGAACTGTTTACTATCATTTGAAAGAACATTCTTTGGCATTTATTTTTTGAAGATTATGTCTATCAAATGTTGGCCGCGGCTACGTCTCAGATGGTCCATCCGTTGAGTCCAATTTTCGATGACTCGTTCAAGCATTTAGACAGGCATGGCGTTAATAGCACGTACAACGTTGGCTTCCAAAACCTGAATCGAAGCTGATTTGCCAGCATAGACTTTGGACATTAAGTAGCCCCAAAGAAAAAAGTCTTACGGAGTGATATCACACGATCTTGGTGGCCAATCGATCGGCCCAAAACGTGAAATTATCTGCTCACCGAAGTGCTTTCTCAAAAAATTCATTGATTGGTGCGATGTGTGGGAAGTGGCGACGTCTTGTTGAAACCAAATGTCGCAGAGATCGCCAGCTTTAATTTTAGACATCAAATAGTCGGATATCATGGCACGATAACGGTCGCCATTGACGGTTACGTTCTCACCGACATCATTTTTGAAGAAATATGGACCGACGATTCCACCGGCCCACAAACCACACCAAACCGTTGTTTTTTCTGGATGAAGTGGCAGCTCTTGAACCTCTTCTGGTTGCTCCTCGTCCCAAATAAGGCAATTTTGCTTGTTTACATACCCATTGAGCCAGAAATGGGCCTCATCGCTGAACAAAATTTGGCTCGAAAACGTCGGATCTTCTTGAAACTTTTCAAGAGCCCATACAGCGAAGCGATGTAGCTTGGGAACGTCGGGCGGCTTCAGTTCTTACACAATCTGTATTTTGTTTGCTGCCAATTTAAGATCTCGACGTAAAATGGGCCAAATCGTTCCATACGTCAGTCCGTTGCTGAGAACGGCGCCGAATCGACTCTCCACGGTCTTGGTGTACAATCTCAGCTACGGCCGCTACATTTTCTTCACTGCGTTCTGGACGTGGTCTATTCGGTCGAATATTATCCAATAATGACTGCTGGGTCTCAAGATGGGTGATGGTGTGGCGAATAGTACGCTCAGTAGGCCGATTATGTTGACCATAAGTTCAACGAAGTGCACGAAACACATTACTCACAGAACGTGAATTTTCGTAATTAAGTTGAACGATTTGTAAACGTTGTTCAGACGTAAGACTTTCCATGATGAACTGCCAAACAATACTTAACAAAAATAACATGACAGCATGACACGACTCACACGTGATCGGTCAAAAAGAGGCTATTGAAAAAAGTATCTCTACTAGGATCACTCTATATTAGGGATTCTCTGCAAAGCGGATCATTAAACAAAAACTGTTGCTTGGCCAAAGAGAACACATTGAGCTAATTTTGCAAGAATATATTAGAATAATCATACATTTTGAAGAGAATTTCATATTTCTACGTTTATCACTAAACAGTCCGAAGAAAATGGTGCCTTGCCCAATATCAATTTTATTTCGACAGCTTTCGCAACCTAACTTCTAGGCGTGTAGGGGAACAAAAACAGCTCAACCCACTAAGAATGAATATTTATTTTCTCAATAATGCTTTTCATACATATCCGGCCAATTAGTGGGTATTTCTCGCACAATTTTCGTACAGCACCCGTACATGTGATACGAACGCGACTCGGTGTACAATTAAATCTTTTAACTTCAAATTAAACAAATATTCCAAACATTTTTTTGTCAATTCTTTTAAGTGCCGTTAACAAAAAAGAGAAAAAAAGACAAAAACAAAAATTGCACACAACATTTTTTAGGTGTCATGAAAAAACAAAATTGAAAAAAAAGAAACACGTACAAGATCCAGTGAGGGAATCAACATCGATCGCAACGAGCGAAAAGTAAACGCATTACGTTTAAAAAATTCAATTGAATCGAATGATTGATTGAAAATAAATCGCTTTTTCATAGGCATTTTGGAGTATTTGTTGCTGTTGCGACTGCTATTGTTAACTTTGTTGTTGTTAGTGGTGGTGGTGTTGGTGCTGCGGCTGCTGCTCGTTGTTCGGTTGGTTTTTCTGCAAAAGGCTAAATGCTGGCGAAGGTTATTTCACAATTTCATCTTAATTAAATGTTACTACTTTTTTATGTTCTTCCATTGAACAACCTCCGTGTATTTGGCGGCAACTCGGGCTCTGTCTTTATTTGTGTCAATTAAAGACTTTGTTTGGTTTGGTTCGTGTTTTGGGTTTTGTCTTTTTGGCCTATAGGCAAGGTAAGCTATTCATTTGTGTAAGTTTTATGTGTGTTTTTTTGCGAATTCCGTTATTGTTTTTTAATTTAGTCCTTTAAATAGTACATGACACTTTTTTTATGGTATGTGTTTAATTGTTTGCGTACAGTGACGGGGTAAAGAATAAATTCAATTGCCAGAAGCACGTAGAAAAAAAGTATGGTTGTGGTGACAATATTCGAAGAGGATAATACTATTGTTGGGTATATGGTTGTGGTACAACAATATTATGATCCTCACAACAATAGTATGATTCAAATACAACCATACTATGATCCTCACAACAATAATATGATTCACACATAACAATACCACGATCCCCACAACCATAGTATGATTCACACTCAACCATACTATGATCTCCACAACCATAGTATGATCCTCACAACCATAGTATGTTTCACATACAACCATAGTATGATCCTCACAACCATAATATGATTCACACGCAACCATGTTATGATCCCTACAACCATAGTATGATCACACACAATTTTTCTTTGATCCCCAATATAATTTATTAGAATTTGTTTAAGTTGTCGACAATATTATGAAATATGAAAATTATTAAAAAATACATTAAATTTAAAATAATAGGAGTGATTTATTTTACAGGAGAAAAAAAAGTTTAAATAAACGTAAGCGTTTTTATTAAAAATATTTCAGTTAAACAAAGCCAAAGCAGCTTGTTTAAAAAAATTTTAATTTCGATAAAAAAGTACTATTATTGCATTAAATCGTTACCAATAACATTTGTTCTTAAAAGCATATTTAACTGAAGAAAAATTACAATCATACAGTATGATTGCCGTAATCATATTATTGTTTACATAAAACGCAAAACAATATTTTTGTCGCACCAACAATATTTATATTGTTGTTATAACCATACTTTCAATATTAAATTTGGCAATAATACTATTGTTACATTTCAAAAATATTAATATTGCAGCAATTATACTATTGTCAAAAATACATTCAGTTACAAAGCTATGGTTGCGACGAAAATACTTTTATTGCCGAGAACATAATTTTATTGCCGTGACCATGTAGTAACCATGTTTTTTCTCTGCGTGAGTGCTGCCGGAATATTTTTTTTTAAACAAGAACAAGCTGATGGTAAAAATGTGAACCTGACGCATTAAATAAAACCTTCTAAGGCAGATAAATGGTGTGCAGGCAGAAAAAGTATTGTTGGGGTGACAATACTCGAAGAGCATTCAACTGCTCTTGGGTTGTGGTACAACAATATTATGGTCCTCACAACAATAGTATGATTCACACGCTACCATACTACGATCTCCACAACAATGTTATGGTCCTCATAACTATAGTATAAGTATTATTCACACTCAACCATTATATGTTTCCCACAACTATAGTATGATCCTCACAACCATATAATGACTCCCATGCAAAAGTTTACAAATGTTGCAGTTTATCCCCCCCCCCCCCCCCAAAAAGGGTCACAAGTCATTCTACAACTTTGTTTTAAGATTCTAGGCACTGGCAACTTAAGTGCAACTAACTCATGTTACTTTCATAGACATCATTATGCTCATCTACACCATCCCATCTAACGAATTCGATGAGTCAGTTTGTGTACTTTCTTCCTTCTACGGAAATGGGAAGCATCGGGATTTAATTGAAACATCATTTTGTTTCGGAGAAAAGTATTTAAGCATAGACTTTCTCCCTAAACGAAACGATCTTCAAATGATTCATACACGCAGAGAAACACATGGTTACTACATGGTCACGGCAATAATAATATGTTCTCCACAACAAAAGTATGTTCGTCGCAACCATAGCATTGTTAACTGAATTTAGTTTTTGATAATAGTATAATTGCTGCAATATTAATATTGTTGAAATGTAACAATAGTATTATTGCCAAATTTAAAAATGCAAACATGATTATAGCAACAATATAAATATGGTTGGTGTAACAAAAGTATTGTGTTTTGCGTTTTATGTTAACAATGATATGATTACGGCAATCTTACTGTATGATTGTAATATTTCTTCATTTAAATATGCTTTTTAGAACAAATGTTATTGGTACGGATCTAATGTAATAATAGTACTTTTATATCGTAATTAAAATTTTTTAAACGAGCTGCTTCAGCTTTGTTTATCTGAAATATTTTTAATAAAAACGCTTACGTTTATTTATACTTATTTTTTCTACTGTGAAATAAATCACTCCTATTATTTTGAATTTTATGTATTTTTGAATAATTCAAATCTATTGTTGACAACTTAAACCAATTCTAATAATTATGTTGGTGATCATAGTATAATTGTGTGTGATTATACTATGATTGTAGGGATCATAATATGGTTGCGTTTGAATCATACTATGGTTGTGAGAACCATACTATGGTTGTATATGAAACATACTATGGTTGTGGGGATCATATTATGGTTGTGGAGATGATAGTATGGTTGAGTGTGAATCATACTATGGTTTTTGGGATCATAGTATGGTTATGTGTGAATCATACAATTGTTATGAGGATCATAGCATGGTTGTATTTGCATCATACTATTGTTGTGAGTACCATTATATTGTTGTAGCAAACCATATACCCAACAATAGTATTATACTCTTCGAATATTGTCATCACAACCATACTTTTTGTCTGCGTGTAGGTAATTTAGAGATCTGGTCGTTGTTGGGCTCGAAAGGGAACAAATGATGCCGAACGTTTAAGGTCTAAAGATCACAATGCGAATTAAATATTAATTGTGGGCGCATGTAATGTGTGAATAACAATAATTTTATTTTCAATAAAGTCTTTAAGGCACTACGCTAATTAAGTGCTTATTTAAAAAAAAACGCTAATTGAATTTGTACGGCCTGAGATATGACTTCGGTATTGATCATATGATTAAAATGGAATCCTATTGACAATAAAATTAATGTGTGTTAGTGTAGTATTAATTGGTCATACTTAAAAATGGGGAAGATGTAAGTTGAGGTTAACAATGCTTTGAAGTTTACTGTAGGCTGATGAGCTCACGATTATTACATTTTCAAAAGAATGTTTTTTGAAAACTAAAAGCCTTTTAAAACCTGAAAAGGTAATTCAATAGGTTTGTGTTTTTATAATGTACTTTTTCTACGAAATTATCTACGTATGTCTGAGATTTACCTTGACTTGTACCGTGTTTGTGAGACTTTCTGAGATAGCGAAAAATATACCCCTTAATGCCTTTGAACTGTTCGTCAACGGTTTTTAAGCTTATTTTATAATAAATGGATTTTTACAATTGAGATCTTTCATTTCTTTGCGTTTTTTGTTCAGCTTGAGGCCATGTAAATAACAGGTATTTTTTGTTATTTTTATTTATTATTTCCCATTATTTTCGGTACCTTCATCAGCCGTTTTCAGGGGTTAAGACGCTACAAGTTCGTATGATAAGTACGAGTCAAATAACCTTTTTAAATTATTCATTTTGAAAAAGTCAAGGAACAAATATTTGATGTTTGTTTATAATCTAAATATTTTTTTAAAAAAAAAAATTAAAAAAAATCCTGCTTTTAAAAATTGTTTATGCTCGTTTATTTATTTTGGTTTTTCGCTTTAACACAGTGAACAGGGAGACCTCTTGCATCTTCAGTTTAATAGAAGACAAGTTTTTTTATAAATGTCAAATTGACAAGTAATTCGTAACTGCCCACAGCTTTTAGCGGAATTTCAGACCATTATCACAAAGGTTGGTAGCAACTGTTGAAAGGAAAACTGAGCTTTTGGTGAGTCTGAACTCGTTAAGACTCACCAAACGTATGATAACTACTCCCATACGAAGATTCCCAAAACCATATTATGATCCTCACTACAATAGTATGATTCGCACACAACCATACTATGATCCCTATAACCATAGTATGATCCCCTCAACCATACTATGGTTCCCAAAATTATTTATTAGGATTGAGCTATGTATGTAAATTATAACAAATTATTTAATGACACTATATGTTTCTATTAAACATTTAATTCAAAAAAAACATTTTTTTTCAAAACTTAGTCGAAAAAGCTATTAGTTGCCAGCAGCGGTGACTGCAGTTTCGGTGAAGGCTTCTTCACCATCCCCAGAACCCAAGCAACGCTATACTCTTAGGCGCAGGCAGATGCTAACGAAACGAAAACCAGGCGGCAGTAGAGTATCCCTCGCACTTCCTTCTGATATACAGGGGTTTCCATTAAGGACATAACAATTTTTCACCCCTCTTGCACACATTTCGTCTTAAACGTTGGCAACTTTGCGCTGGATGTTGTCTCTGAGCTCGTCTTAAGTTGTTGGATTGTTGGCATAGGCATGATATGGCCCTATAAAAATAAATTCAATGGCGTTAAATCGCATTAATGAGGTGGTAATTCTACCGGACCATTTCTCGAGATAACACGTTCACTAAATTTGCCATTCAGTAAATCGATTGTAAGGCGTGCTGTGTGGCTAGTGGCACCATCTTGTTTAAAACCACATATCGGCGATTTTACGCTCATCCAATTCTGGCCAAAAATAATTTTCTAACATGGCACGCTCTCCATTGACGGTAACCTGACGATTGTTTTCATCGACGAAAAATACGGCCCAATCAGACCTCCAGCATGAAAACCACACATTAGGTTTTTGCGGATGCAATGTGGGTTTGTTGCTGTCCAATAACGCATATTTGGTTTATTGACAAAAAGACTCAGCCAGAAATGAGTTTCCTCGCTGAAGATGATTTTTCGATGAAATTCTGGATTTTCGTGAAACGTTCCCAGAGCCACTGACTCAGCATTTCGGTAGTAATTTTAATGATTTCTAAACGTTGCTTGTAAGTGAACTTAAACGTGATAAATATGTTGTTTTGACACCTAAAGATATTAAAAAATGTTTGAGGGCGCGTTGACATAAAGATACGAAATAGTTATGTCCTTATTGGATAACCCTTAATTTGCATCGCTTGCCGTATGCTTTTGTTGTTGTTTTTATAATGGACAACTACCATACAGTGTGTGTATGTTTTTTTTGGTATGTATCGTTGGTCTATAAAAGCTCTTCTGCTTAGTTCATAGTCACAATCATACGGTATGGTTGCCCTTGTCATATCTATGTTATCATAAGATATGATATGGTCGCGGCAACAATAATATGTTCTCTGCAGTTAAAATATGTGTATCGGCACCATAGCATTGTTTCTGAATTTAATATTGACAACAGTATGATTGTGGCAATACTAATATTGTTGAAAAGTAACAATAGTACGAGGGCATATCAATAATTCCGTGAATTTTAGTTTTTTTCTTTGCAAATAAAAAAAAAATTAACATTATCTCCCTTTTGCTCAATACACTTAGTCCAACTTTCTCCAATTTTTGGATCCTTGCCAAAAATATGATTTTTCGAGGTCCATAATATAGGCATTTGGTGGAAAGAGAATGACCTCCAACGAGCAATTTCTTTAGGTTTGGAAATAGTCACTGGGGGCTAAATCCGGAAAATATGGAACAATTCGTAACCCAATTCATTGGGGGCTAAATCCGGAAAATATGGAACAATTCGTAACCCAATTTTGCCATTGAGACTGTACACGCTTGCACCCGTGCTTTATGTTGATGAAAAAAACTTTTTTTGGCCATTAGGGTCGTGTTTTTTTAAAGAATCGTTAAATCGGTCCAATAAGTTGGCATAATATTCGCCGCTTATTTTTTTTTCCTTTTGAAAGTAATCGATGTGGATTATCCCGCGTTCATTAAAAAAAACTGTTGCCATCACCTTATTGGCTGACAATGTCACCTTGGCGTTCTTCGGATCCGGTTCACCTGGAGAAACCCATTGTTAAGACTGCTACTTGGTCTCCGAAGTGTTGTAATAGATCCATGTTTCATCCACAGTTTTAAACGCCGCAAAAACTCGAATTGCAGTTAAACAAATCCAAACAATTGAGAGCAAACACGGCAGATAGCGAAATGCGTTTGGCATCAACAATCGCACGCACTTTTACTCTTCTATCGGCACCATATCGTAGTTTTTTTTTCGACATTTTCGGATGAATTGACCTCAACTGGTTTAGCGTCATTTTTACTTGTGCGAACCACAATGAATCGATGATGCAGAGACCCCATAGTATTCATCAAGCTTTTCTTTGGCTTGATTGACGTTTTTTTCGCCAAAAAAAAGTATGTTTATTTAACAAAACGCACGAGGTTGTATTTTTCTAACAGCAGTTAAACACAAACTTACTTGCGGCTCGGAAAGTTAGTTCGGAATAGTTAGTTTTTCAAAAATATTTTTATTTTTCAATATAATCTCCTGAAACTTCAATACACTTAGTCCAACGCTTAGCAATTCTATCCCTTGATTAAAATAGTTTTCCTCAAGGTCTTCAAAATAGTGGTTTACAACTGTAATTGCATCTTCATTTGAGGTAAAACAAGGAATTTTTTTAGATTTGGGAACAGGTAAAAGTCACTGGGAGCTAAGTCAGGAGAATAAGGTGGGTGGTCAAGCAACTCGTACTTTAATTCGTTGATTTTAGCCATTGTTAAAACACTCTTGTGCGCTGGTGTGTTGTCTTGATGAAAAATTATTTTTTTGTGTTGTAAGCCAGGACGTTTTTCTCGAATTTGTACATTTAATTGATCTAAAAGGTTGCAATAGTACTCTGAATTTATTGTTTTACCCTTTTGCAGATAGTCAATCAATAAAATACCTTTGAAGTCCCAAAAAACCGTTGTCATAACCTTACCAGCCGATTGAATTGTTTTTGCCTTCTTTGGGGCACTTCCTCCAGCCTCAGTCCATTGTTTGGATTGTTCTTTTGTCTCTGGAGTATAGTGGTGGATCCATGTCTCATCAACAGTTATGAAACGACGCTTAAAATCCATTTTATTTCGCTGAAAACGATCCAAACAAGCGTGAGAAATGTTCATTCTTATGCGTTTTTGGTCGACTGTTAACAAGTCCGGCACCCATCTTGCAGAAAGCTTTTTCATCTGTAGTTCTTCATGCAAAATAAAATGGACTCGATCATTTGAGATGCTCATGATATTAGCTATTTCACGCACTTTTATTCGTCGATCATTTAATACCATATCATGCACTTTGGCTACAATTTCTGTTGTTGTTGCTGTTTTTGGACGTCGACTACGTGGTTCATCTTCAATGCTTGTACGACCACGTTTAAATTCAGCAACCCAATTTTTTACTGTTGCATATGAAGGAGCACTTTCACCTAACACATTCACCATATCATTATGAATTTCTTGTCCCGATAAACCTTTTTTATGTAAATATTTAATGACACCACGCATTTCTAATTTTTGCATTGTAAAAAAATCCCGGATGCGTCTTTTGTGAATACCTGTTTCTATATGAAGGAGTTGCCAGATCGAAACAAAATTTAACATGTGTTCATAGCAGAGATGGAAGTTTCCAAAACACTTAACTTTTTTCTGCTTATACCGCGCTTTTTGTGCTAGGCTAAGAAGTTTTCGAGCCGCCCGTAATGACGGAACTCTCTCAAAATTTGACAGTAGTCTATTAACATATGATACTTGTTGGGACCAATGTTGTATTTCATATAACTACAGGGAAGTTGGAAAAATCACAGATTTGTTGATGTGTCCTCGTATTAATGCCAAATTTAAAACTCAAAATATGGTTGTAGTAACAATATAAATATGGTTGGTGCGCCAAAAGTATTGTTTCTTGGATTTTTTAATTTGAATGAGGTTTTAAAAACAATGTTATTGTTACGAATCTTACGGAATAATAGAAGTAATCATATTTTTCAGAACAAGTGCTTTGATTTTTTAACTGAAATATTTTTAATGAATGAAACACTTACGTTTTTTTAAACGAATATGTATATATTTAAATAAATCTCTCATAAAATAACCATTATTTTAAATTTTAAGTATTTTTAAATTAATTTACTTAATAAATATCTATTGTTCAATAACAACATAACCTAATCCTAAAACAAAAGTTTAAAATCATAGTATGGTTCAGTTGATCATAATATGGTTGGAGGGATCATAACGTGGTTTCGTGTGAATAATATGGTGTTTGTGGGGGTCATAGTATGGTTGAGGGTGAATCATAATATGTGATGCGCAAAATAGAAAGGGACCTAAGGTTAAAAACCAGTTTTGTTCAGGAGAGCCATTTTAAGGATTACACGCAGAAAAAAAGTATGGTTGTAGTAACAATATTTGAAGAGGATAATACTATTGTTGGGTATATGGTTGTGCTACAACAATATTATGATCCTCACAACAATATTATGATGCAAATACAACCATACTATGATCCTTGCAACAATAGTATGATTCACACATAACCATACTATGATCCCCACAACCATAGTATGATTCACACTCAACCATATTATGATCTCCACAACCATAGTATGATCCTTACAACCACAGTATGTTTCATATACAACCATAGTATGATCCCCACAACCATAGTATGATTCACACGCAACCATGTTATGATCCCTACAACCATAGTATTATCACACACAATTATACTATGATCCCCAATATAATTTATTAGAATTTGTTTAAGTTGTCACAAATAGATTTAAATTATGAAAATTATTAAAAAATACATTAAATTCAAAATAATAGGAGTGATTTATTTCGCTGTAGAAAAAATAAGTTGAAATAATAAACGTAAGCGTTTTTATTAAAAATATTTCAGTTAAATAAAGCCAAAGCAGCTGTTTAAAAAATTTGAATTTCGATAAAAAGTACTATTGTTGCATTAGATCCGTACCAATAACATTTGTTCTAAAAAGCATATTCAAATAAAGAAAAATTACAATCATACAGTATGATTGCCGTAACATAAAACGCAAAACACAATACTTTTGTCGCACCAACCATATTTATATTGTTGTTATAACCATATTTTAATTTTTAAATTTGGCAATAATATTATTGTTATATTTCAACAATATTAATATTGCAGCAATTATAGTATTGTCAAAAATAAATTCAGTTAACAATGCTATGGTTGCGACGACAACATATTATTATTGCCGGGACCATTTAGTAACCATGTTTTTTCGCCGCGTGTAGGTCCCTTTCTATGTGCGCTTAGAATCGTAGACTTCACTTTCATAAAACGCGCATATCTCTGGGAGGGAACACTTTTGGAGCATGGGATCGGTCTCATTCGATGCTCAGATGTTGTCGACATCAAAAAAAGAAAAAAAAAAAAATAGATTTTTTTTTACTCTTTGGTCCCTTTCTCTATGCGCTGTCACATATAGTTGTGGGGATCATATTAAGGTTGTGTGTGAATCATACTGTTTTTGTGAGGATCATGATATCATTTAATCATTATAATCATTATAATATCTGCAACTGAGATAAAATGTACTTGGTAAGAAAAATGTTTAGGCCAGTTGGTTTCACGGCTAGAACATCAGTTCCATTAAATTATGAAAATCAGAACAGTTTTTATAAGCTTCTCTAAATTTCCAGCCTTTTCTATTGGGGACAACGCTGTGGTGTTTGAGTTTATTTTTGGAAACCAAAGTTTAATACCACAGCCCAAAATTTGGGCTACCAGGAAATAAATGATCTGTGGATTCGTGGTTAAATTTACCCCGGTCTTAATAACTAGAAGCGTACTAGTACTTGTTTACAATTGGAACTTACATTGTTTTACTCCAGGGCTGCTTATTCAACATATTCGCAGCAGGCCGCTTTATCTGAAGGCCGTTATCTACACGCAACCTGTTCCCCGTCTGATGTATCGCAGCATGCAGCGCGAATTGTTGAAACAAGCTATTGAAATGGGAAATCTCAAACTCAGCCATATCTTCAAAATAATTCAATATTTGGGTTCGCAGTGAAATTTGCTTTAATTTACGTACATGTCTATATTTCTTAATTCTTTTGGCCATTAGGGCCGTATTTTGGGCCCCTTTAGCCCATGAATCTGACGCCAATCTCAGTCAAATCTTCTAAATACATCCATATTTTCATGTGTAGTTAAATTTGCTTAGTTGGAGTATCCATATTACATACGGGCCGTTTTTCGGATACGTCCGAGCCGAAATTTTGGACAGATTTCAAAAAAAAAAAAATATGCGTATATTAAATTGTATTTGACTTTGATAAAATTTGAATGACCATATTTAGGTGTTTTTATATTTTCATGATTATTAGTAAAGGCTCAGCAACCATGACTATTTTTGAAGTAATAATTGTCTAAATACAGAAGCTGGATAACATACGTATGTGATTGTCACTCACTCTACTGGGGTATTTGTTTCCAAATGAGAATTTCTTTCAAGATAAATTGTGGTTTGACCCATTTTAGTAAGATAAAAATTAAATTCGTACATTTCTTGCTTTGTACCTAAGTGCTTACTTGTAATAGGGGATATTAAAAATTCGTTTTGGCCGAACCTTCTCCCGTTTTTAATTTGTCTGCCTCTTATTTGACATACTACTATTTTGAATACCATTGTTCTTAAATTTATTTCGATTTTTTTTAACAACACTATGTGGCCAACTGTTTATTTGTAAATAATATGACTATAAATCAAATATTAGAATTTAGTTTGCCGTCAGTATCCAAATTGAGCCCATATTGTGTTTCGTAGGCTTGCTACTGTTTAAGCATGGCCAATACCTTCACACTAGATTTATATGTTTCTGTGGCTTGGAATCGATTTTCTAACTTTTGCATAGAATAATATTTTGTTTTAGGGTGTAAGTGTGTGCATGTACATTAGAGTGGGTTTTAAAAACGGTTGCGGCATTTTTTGTTCTACGTTAAATTTGTTTTGATTACCCTATTCGAAAGTAAAATAATTCTATGAATTGATACTTTTCTTGTAGATCTTCAAAATAGAAATCGGTTTGTGAAGTTTCCGAAACATCCGCTTGAAGAGTAGAGTTTTGAGTACTTTTGCCCACTTAAAAGCTTGCAGCGAAGTTGATTCTCAACTGATTTTGTGCTTCTCACCCGATTTGGTGCTTCTAAGCGGATTTAAAAAGAACAGCTTATTAGAACACTTCATTCTAGAACACATTTTCCTTAGCAAATTTGCCGTGATAACACACATTTTGGTGCCGATACTTTTCGAACTTTAGTTAATTCGAACCCCGGAATACGAATCTGCAATCAAATAATTGTGAATCTCTATGTATCTAGATGTATTTTTTAGAACAAATAAAAAATATAAAAATTCAATTCACGTGTGGAAAATTTATTGGAAATTTGAAAAGACATTTAATGGCATTTTTTGAAAATAATTACCTTCAAATGTTGGCAACTGTATTATGGAAATGAGCGTTCGGTGAGAAACGGGAAGATGCGCTATTTTCGACCAAAATTTTGTTCAGTGATGAGGCCCATTTCTGGCTCAACGGCAAAGTCAATAAACAAAATTGCTGCATTTGGGCTGAAGAGCAATGAGAAGAGGTTCAAGAGGTGCCATTATACCCAGAAAAATTATGGAAATGAGCATTCGGTGAGAAGCGGGAAGATCCGTTGTTTTTGACCAAAATTGTTCAGTGATGAGGCCCATTTTCGGCTCAACTGCAAAGTCAATAAACAAAATTGCTGCATTTGGGCTGAAGAGCAACGAGAAGAGGTTCAAGAGGTGCCATTATACCCAGAGAAAACCACGGTTTGGTAGGGTTTATAAGCTGGTGGAATCATTGGTGGATATTATTTCAAAAATGATAAAGGTTGGAACGTAACCGTGAATGGTGCTCGCTATCGCGCCATCATATCGATCTACCTGAAATTGAAGCCCGTTATCTTGACGACACTTGGTTTCAACAGGACGGTGCCACTTGCCATACAGCTGCTCAAACAATGGATCTATTGAGAGGTCGTTTCGAAAAGCAGCTAATTTCACGTTTTGGACAGCTGAGTTGGCCGCCTAGATCGAGTGATATCACACCTTTAGACATTTTTCTTTAGGGTTACGTAAAGTCCAAAGCCTATGCTGACAAACCAGCTACGATTCGGGTTTTGGAAGCCAACATTACGCGTGTCATTAAAGCCATACCGGTCGAAATGCTCGAACGAGTCATCCAAAATTGGTCCCTCAGAATGGAAACCCTGAGGCGTAGTTGCGGCCAACATTTAAAGGAAATTATATTCAAAAAATAAATGCCATAAACTTTCCTTTCAAATTGCCAATAAAGATTCCACACTTGATTTGAATGTTTATATTTTTTTTTGTTCTGAAAAAATACCTCTAGATGGATCACCGTATACAATGATTTTAAGTGCTTATTTGATGTACACGCAGAAAAAAAGTATGGTTGGGATAACAATATATGAAGAGCATCATACTATTGTTGGGTATATGGTTGTGGCGCAACAATATTATGATCATCACTACAATAGTATGGTTCACACACAACCATACTATGATCCATACAACAATAGTATGGTCCTCACAACAATAGAATTATTCACACACAACCATACTATGATCCCCACAATCATATTATTATTCTCACTCAACCATACTATGATCCCCTCAACCATATTATTATCCTCACAACCATAGAATGTTTCACATACAACCATAGTATGATCCTAACAACCATAGTTTGACTTACAAGTAACCATACTATGATCCCCAAAATATTGGGTTAAAAATTGGATTAGGTTAAGTTTTTATTTTACAATAGAGATTTGTATTAAGTAAATTATTTAAAAATGCATTAACTCTTATTAACAGGAGTAATTTATTTAACAGTATAAAAAATATTTATTTGATATATTTCAGTTACACTAATTCAAAGTAGTTTGTTTTGAAAAAAATAATTTTCATATAAAATGAACTATTATTGCGTAAAATTCGTAACAATAACATTGTTAAATTCAGAAAAATTAATCAAACCGACAAAAATAAATTTTGTCGGTATGATTGCCGTATTCATATTATTGTTAACATAAAACTCAAAAAAAAACAAAAGTTTTGTCGCACCAACCATATTTAAATTGTTGCTTCAACCATATTTTCATTTTAAAATTTGGCAACAATACTATTGTTACATTTCAACAATATTAATATTGCCGCAATCAAAATTAAAATAAAAAAAACAATACTATGGTTGCGACGACCATACTTTTATTGCAGAGAACATACTATTGTTGCCGTGACCATATAGTAACCATATATTTTCTCTGCGTGTACCTAAGAACCTAACCGAAGAGGATTCGTTTTTCGCTTGATCTCTTCTCTTTGCAGATTTCAGTAGTAATCTGCCATCATTTACGTATACCACTTGCCTTGGCATCGACTCACATTATACTTATATACTGGTGAAATCGATCACCTTGCTCTTCACTCAAATCGCACAAGTTTTCAGGAAACAGGTCCAAATGGTTTTGCCAGTTATGCACCTTGATGCTCATGTTACTTCCAAGCACACGGGAAAAAATGTCAGCATGCTCTGCACTAAATCCTTATAGTTTGAGGCTTTCTTGTTGCCTAGAAAGTTTTCGACAACTGACACAAATGAAGTCTACGCTTTAAGCTCTTCTTGGTTCATAGATTTACCAAAATTAGTGTTCTTTATTAACTGTCTGATTTGAGGGCCATTAAATATGCCAGATTTTATTGATTAATAATTAATCCTCTCATCTTTGTAGATATGAATTTAAAACATGGTGAACCCCTATCTACAGCTTTAAAAAAATGCTTTATTAAGCCATATTTTATATGAAGTGGGCAGGATTATTTTATTCCAATCAACCCATGGCTCCATTACATTTTTTTCTTCCAACAACCATGTTTTCTCTTTCAGGTCAGTCTCTTTTTACCCAGAGATCTTGTGCTGTGCAATCCCAAAGACACAAGAAGCAATGAAGTTAAGGAGGAAGTTAACCATTTTCAAGTTAACACAAAAGACCCTTTTATGTTCGTTTTGCTTTTTCTTTTTAAAAACTATAACTATATTTTTGTACTTTTCTTTCATTTGGTTTGGGTTCCTGAGAATAAAACGTAACCAATTCTGCTTCCTTTCTGCGATAAAACGTTTTTGTTGTTCCTTCTTCAAGAAAATTGTTTTCTTTTAGGCGGAATGCCAGTAACTCAGAAGTTTGTTTTGAGATTCCTGATGAGATCACTTAACTCAATTCGGTTAAATCGCATTTTCCTCATATTCACTGTTTTCATCTGTGTCGCAGTGGGGTATTTCGTCCTCCAAAAGATCTGGTAGCTGATGAAAGGCTAATATGGGAACTTCATTGGAATGAAGGATGGGCCGTCGAGCAGAGTCTAAAGCAGGATACGTCCACTTGCTTCAGTTTTTACTATTAATGATTTTGAAATTCACTAGACAGATATAAAAGACGTCATAGTGATTTTTTGATTCTCTCCAAACCATAGCCACGCCAAATTTCAGACTCCTCTTTTTCCCAGTAGTCCACTGACGAAGATATTCAGTACAAGTTTTGCAAACAACATGAGATGGCCCAAGATTTATCTGAATCACCAAGTTTGATACCAAAATAAGCATTGTATGGTTTCTTCACAAATTTAGTAATGGATTTCCTATTCTGTTTTATCGTGTATTTCCTCGTAGAACATACGAGTACATAGACTCTACGGCTAGAAGAAATTTTTCAAATTAGCTCTCAATCACTTGCAGTATTAGTTAAAAAGATGAGAATAGAGACGAAAATTATGTAACCATACGTTTGTTACGTGTATATCAGAAGGGAATAAGAATTTTTTAAATAAACATTAGGTCAATTCAATATTTTTGTAACTTAAAAACTAGAGATGTTAGTGAAAATGGTTTTTAGTTTGGAAAACAGCGTTTAAAGTACAAACCAACTCAGCTGCAAAACTTAAGGCACCAAAAAATTATATTTTTGGTAGACCTGTGTAATTTGTTTTTATTTATTTATTTTATTCATTTTATGTGAATATCCTATACAACAAGATACAATATCTTATAATTAAAGTATAGGATTTGAGATGATCCAAAGTACATCGAAATCAAAATTAATAAAAGTAAGGGGTTTAACAAGAGATACAGAAAATCAAAAATAACATAGATCAAATAATAAGGTTTTTTCCAGTTCAAAGAGTTATACTAAATCTAATTTACGAATAATCGATATAATTCTTTTTTAAGTTGATTAGCGCTGCTGATAGTTTGAATGTTTCTTGGTAGCATATTCCAGAGGCGTATGGCGTGTATAAAGAATTGCCATTCTGATGTAATAGTTAGATGTCGAAATGGAATTAGCATGTTGCCTCTATTTGATCGGCTGAATGTCAGGCGTTAGTAGAGGTAATCTGGTTGTTTTTGGAACACTATTTTCTGCAGCGATGAAAGTACTCTTATTTTCAAAATAGAGTCGAATGGCATGTCATATATTTTATTTGCATACGATGATAAGTGGTCGTATTTGCGGAGACCGAAAACATAGCGTACGATGTTGTTGAAAAGCAGGTTAAGTTTTCTTTTGCTGTTTGAGTCACAATTAGAAAAAATTTCGCAACCGTAAAGAAGCGAGGGCATGATATAGCTTTTAACTAGCAGAATTCGTATACGTTGCGGTGTAAATGATTGGGTGAAGCAAAGTGCACGAATTTTAGTATAAAGTTTGTCCTAAGAAGAGCGCAATTTTTAAATTTTAAATAAAACACAGATATTTAAGAAAAAATCGTGAAACTTTATTATATCGTAAAGTAGACAGAATGAGGTTATGTATGGAACAATATATCGTGCAGATGGCCGCCGCGGCTTTGCTGGCATGCACGCGATCTTTTAATGAAATTTTCAATGACCGTTTTGCATGAATGCTGCGGTATTTCATTAATGCAGCGTCCAATTTCGTCTTTTAAGGCTTGAGTCGTCGTCGGCTTATTCGCGTAAACCATCGACTTCAAAAAACCCCAAAGAAAAAAATCTAATGGTGTTAAATCGCACGATCTAGACGGCCAATTCTGATCTCCAAAACGCGAAATAACACGACCGGGAAATGACTGATGCAGCAATTGAATTGTTTCTCTGGCTGTATGACATGTGGCGCCGTCTTGTTGGAACCACATGCCCTCCACATTCATTTCTTCAATTCTAGGCAAGAAAAAACTGGTTATCATTTCACGATACCAAACACCATTGACTGTTTGCGCTTGACCTGCCTCATTTTCATAAAAAAAAGGTCCAATGATTCCTCCAGCCCAAAAACCACACCACACAGTGACACGTTGGGTATGCATTTGCTTCTCGTGAATCACTCGAGGATTTTCCGCACCCCAAATGCGACAATTCTGCCTATTGACGAAGCCATCAAGATAAAAATGGGCCTCGTCACTGAAGATGATTTTATCGGCAAAATCTGCATTTTCATGTTGTCTCTCCAATACCCAATTAACGAACTCCCTTCGCTGTCCATGGTCAGCTGGCTTCAGTTCCTGAGTCAATTGAATTTTGTATGCATGAAGACGCAAATCTTTCGTCAAAATTCGCTGCAAAGTGGATTTGGGGACACCAATTTGCTGAGCTCGGTGTCGAATTGATGTGGATGTAGTTTGAGCGACATCATCACGTACAGCTGCGACATTTTCGGTCGATCGACCTGGTCGATGGTGCGTTGTTGTCTTTACATCACTAACACACCCAGTTTCGGCAAATTTATCCATTAATCTCTTTACAGTTGACTCTTTTGGAGCATTATTGTGACCCCAAATTGATCGCAATTTGCGAACTGTAGCCGCAAAACTTTCACCATTTTGGTAAAACAATTTCACAATGAGAATGCGTTGTTCATTCGTGTAGCGCTCCATTTTTACTAACCTCGTACCTTCTACTAACAAACAATAACAATTGTTCAAATGTCAAACAATGACACTTCGAATGTTGCCAGATTTAAAAATTGCGTTCTTCTTGGACAACCCTTTAGGTGACACCAATGATGGCGTTTATATGGTTTGACCAGGTTAGAGTTGTATTAAACAGTATTCCTAGGTTCTTCACTGATGGAACGGTTTCGATTTTTTGTTGATTCAGAAATATGTCGGCATCAGTATTGATGTTTAACGACTTTTTCCGCATAATAATGCACTTGGATTTAGCTGGATTTAAACACAGACCGTTTGCAGAAGCCCATTTGTGGACATTGACCAGATCCATGTTGATATTACAAATTGCCTGAGAAAATGATTTTATGTTACATCCGATGTACAACTGTACGTCATCAGCATACATATGCACCTTGCAGAAATTTAATTGTTTTGGTAAATCGTTAGCATATATCGAAAACAAGAGGGGCCCCAGAATTGATCCTTGGGGGACGCCTTTTGTGATTGGAAGAGATGTTGAACTCTTGTTCTTTGCGAACACTGATTGACTCCTATTACTCAGATATGATTCGAGAAGCTTTATCGCTGTGTTGGAAATATTAAATAGATGTTTCAACTTCATGGTCAAAATACCATGATCCACTGTATCAAAAGCTTTCGAGTGGTCTAATAGTATAAGAATATTGATTTTTCCCTCATCAATATCTCTACGAATGTCCTCAGTTACGTCCGATAGAGCCGTAATTGAACTGTGCTAAGGTCTAAAACCAGACTGTTCGGCTGTTAGGAGATTATAATTATTAATAAATGAATTCATTCATCTGACTGTGAATTAGTTCTTCGAAAATAATAAATACGCTTTGGCTTTGAATGGATGACATGAACCTCGTTCCAACAACACAGCGCAAAGGGCCTTACATCTACCATAGCTGTGGAGTTCAACAAAAAAGTTTTCCCTAAAGGTGTTGTTTCCAGAAGAGGCGACAATTTATTTTTTTGCCTAACTTAAGTTCTTTTTGATCGATCTTATCTCCCGTGGTCCACTCTATTGTACAAATGTAAGTGAACTAAAAAGCATCGAAAAACAAACAATAGTATAGGTTTTCAATGCAGTGTCATTAACACTGCTGTTTTGTAAGATATTAGAATTAATTGCTTTCAAATATGTTTACGAGTACTTGATTATTTATTGAGATAATTTTCACATAGATCGCGTGCCAATTCCTAAGTTTGTCACACAAAACGAAGCTGTGTGGAAACGTGACTCGTGCATGACGTCAATGAATGCTAGGTAAGACTTTAATGGTTAATATAAAACTACATTCGGAATATGGCATAGTGAAAATTATCAGATCGACCAATTCTTTATTACACTACTGGAACATTTTTAACTGTGTATTGGCGTTCATATTGAGTGAACTGCAATTTACGAGTACAGTTCAAAAAATACCAACAGGAAGTACACAAAATGGGTCCTTTGCAAATACGATTTTAAATAAATGAAGGACTTCTCACTACCTACATCTAGGAGTATAATATAAAGTTGGATTGGTATATATTTTGTATGCTACGTTATTCACTACTGCTTAAAAGCAAGTTTCCCGGAAAACTATTAGGATATCAATTTTGTCTGCTAGATCAATTTATATTGCATTTATTAAAATAACATTATAATTTGCAAGTACCACACGCAGAGAAAAGATATGGTTACACTATGGTCACCGCAACAATAATATGTTCTCTCCAATAAAAGCATGATCGTCGCAACCATAGTATTGTTTTTTGAATTTCATTTTGACAATAGTATGATTGCGACAATATTGCTATTGTTGAAATGTAACAATAGTATTATTGCCAAATTTAGAAATGAAAATATGGTTGTAGCAACCATATAAACATGGTTAGTGCAACAAAAGTATTGTTGTTTAAAATTTACGTTAACAAAAATATGATTACGGCAATCATACAGTATGGTTGTGACTATGAACATAACAAAACAGGTTTTGTAGAGAATACATGTATGTGTGTGCGTATGTTTTTTTGATATACAAAAAAAACACATACACACGATACAGTGAATGGTTGCTGCCCATTAAAAAAAAATAACAATCGGAAGGTAGTTCGAGGGATTTTTATTGTGTTTACTTTGTTCGGTGAAATACTCTAATACCGACTGGTTCTCGTTTATTTAAAATCTGCCTGCACTTTAGTATATAGCCATTGATCATGGTAAAATCACATTCGTTACTTGGTGTCTACGGATGGTGAAGTAGCATTCAACCCTGCTGGCAACTAAAAGTATTTTTGACCGTTGGAATATATATTTTGTTTTCTTGAATGAAATGTTCAATAAAAACGTGGCCTCAAAATTGGCTATGATCTAATAGTAATGCAATTTATAATAACTTGCTTGATAAAAATCTCTAAAATAACAACATTATCCAATCCTAATAAATAATTTTGGGGATCATACATAGTATGGTTGAGTGTGGATCATACTATGGTTGTGGGGATCATAGTATGGTTGCGTGCGAATCATACTATGGTTGTGAGGATCATACTATGGTTGTATGAGAAACATACTATGGTTGTGAGGATCATAATATGGTTGTGAAGATAATAGTATGGTTGAGTGTGAATCATACTATTGTTGTGATGATCATAGTATGGTTGTGGAGATAATAGTATGGTTGAGTGTAAATCATACTATGGTTGTGGAGATCATAGTATGGTTATGTGTGAATAATACTATTGTTGTGAGGATCATAATATTGTTGTGGCACAACCATATAGCCAACAATAGTATGATCCTCTTCGAATATTGTCACCACAAGCATACTTTTTTTCTGCGTGCAGACGTGGGGGGATTTATAAAGAGCTTTTTTGATATCAAATTAGGTAGTTTCGACAAATTTAACTAATCATGTCGATTATGCACGCCGACGGATGGCATCGGATCGGATTTTTTCCGCAGTTGCTTATTTTGGTATTATATAAGCCGATGGTAGTGCAGTTGCGGAAAAATGGCAATTATGTATTCCGAATGCGACTCACTTCGCACACAAAAATATCCGAAAGAAAATCATCGCTGATTTGGTGCGGACATGTTAGTTTTTGGTTGTGTGGATCCGTTTACAACCGCTCCAGAGGCCCAAACATCAAACTTTGGTTCTGTAGCCTTTCAGTTCAATTGGATTTTGAACTCTCACTTTTCAAGTAGTGTGCTTTAAAGTAATAATACAGGTCGGAGACCTCATGAATCGGCGTTAAATTTGAAGATGAACGAGCCGTGTCCGTCTGTCTGTCTGTGGAAATTAAACTACAGGGCGCAATATTGAAGTTAGTGTGCTGATGTTTGACAGAAGTGTGTGCAGTTTGTTTGAAATGGGCCAAATCGGTTAAGAGGCATTAAAAATAATGACTAATAAATCGTTTTAAAGGGTATTTTTTCTAGACGTGTGGTTATCCATCTGGCCACACTTTTTTCGGAGTTGGTATTTTTGACAGCTATCACTGGATTTATGATCAGTTTGGTTTGCCATTTACTTATAATAATGGTGAATGGGTCCAAGACGTGACGGCTGCCGATCATGTTATTTGATAGCGTAAGACTTCATTCTTTAGGGATATTTTAAAGAAAAAGTGTACGTCAATAAGCCTAGAACAATTTAAGAGCTAAATGATGAAATAATACGTCACTTAACGACATTCAACCTCCATTATATTTTATAGTCATTAAAAATATGGACCATCGTCTTACCTCCTCCGAAGCCGTGGCGAGCATTTGGCCATTTTTTTGTTTGACGCATAATTATCAAAAATCCTTTTATTATAGTAAAACAAATTAAGATAATTCTCTGAATATTTTTTATTTTATTTAGTTTTAGTTGGATCACCCTTTATGACATCTGTTTCTTTCTAATGCTGAATACAATGCATTGTATTTGCTTGGAATTTAAAACATATTTATTTAAGAATATAAACAGTAAAATGGAAATTTTTTGCTATGCAAAACAAAGCATTGAATTCTATCGATCTATTTAGAGTTTTGGTGGAATTTTATTTTAAAGAATGTCAAAGGAAATAAGTTTTGTTATAAAAAGAAAATATTTACGAGTGTATTCGTCAAAATTATTTGTTAGTATTTAGTCTACGAAATTTTATTTTTATTTTTAATCGCCGACCAAATCGACAAAAAGAGTTAGAGAAACCTGCCGTTTTCGAATATAGTCAAAATTCAATAACTTTCTGATTTTTTCCGACGTGACATTTTTATATTGTTTTAGAGTCGCAGAAGTAACTATTAAAAAGGCCGTTAAAGCCTTGTCGAATTTAATATTTGTGATCCCCTAGCGCCCATTAGACCAAATCCATTCTATGCCAGATCTTCGCAGTACGTGGACTGCTATATATATTTCTGGCCTAATAATGAAAATGCGAATATTTACTAACAAAAATAGTTTTATTGTTTTTTCAAGGTATTCTCTAGCATGATTTATACACTTTTGCATGCACTCAAACCAATTGTCTAAGCACTTTTTCCACTCCGATTGAGACAACTCCAAAACATAGTTCTTGAACGCTTCAACAGCATTTTTTTCTTGCTGTGCTGGAATAAAAAGAAGTCATTGTGAGCCAAGTCAGGGCTGAACGGCGGCTGACCCATCAATTCGACGCTAGTTTGAGCCGATGTGTGAGAGCTCGCATTGTCATGGTGCACAAAGATTCGTCTTCTTTTCGAATTTCTTCGAAGACTTTAGGCAAACAAATTGTAGTGTACCACTCAGAATTGAGAACCTATGCTGCTCAAGCGGAACAGCCACCACATGACAGGCGACCATTTGCTTCCAAGTGCTTCGTCCACAAACAAATTTCGTTGGATTTGGCTCGTCTTCAAAGACCCACACGGTCGATTGCTGTTTTGTTTCGGGATCATACGCATAAATGCATGATTCGTCGCCTTTAATGATCTTTTTAAAGCCGCGACCGTTTTTTTTCAAAATTTCTTTGCACCAATCGACACGAGCCATTTTTTTGGGCGATTGTCAAATTGTGCATGATCCACCGAGAACAAGCCTTTTTTACGGTCAAGTGTTCATGCAATATCGAATGTATGCTGGTGGAAGAAGTGCCCAAGGATGCCCCTCTCTCACGGTATGTCACCTGACGATCTTGCATTATCACTTCACGCACGGCTTCAATTTTCTGCGGCACAACGGCCGTTTTTGGAAGACCTTCACGACCTTCGTCTTTGAGCGAACCAGGGTTTCACAGTGCTATAGGATGGTGCTTCATCACCATACACAGATTTAAGTTCATCATTGCACTTTTGTCGTGATAATCCACGTCGAAAGTTGTAAAAATTGATCGCAAGAAAATATTCACGAGTTAATTCCATTTTTGTGCCAAATTGATTTTTTCAAGTCACTGTAAACAACACAAATGATGGTCGTACGTCAAAACGTTCTAAGTACGCTTATGCTAAAATATGTCAAACTTTCCAATGGAAATGATAGATGGCGCTTAGTGTTGCCCAGGCCAGAAATATATATGTGACGCGCAAAATAGAAAGGGACCTAAGGGTAAAAACCAGTTTTGTTCAGGAGAGGCATTTTAAAGATTTTAATACGTGTATCTTTGGTGTACCATCACATTCATAAAACGCGCATATCTCTGGGAGGGAACACTTTTGGGGTATGGGATCGGTCTCATTCGATGCTCAGATGTTATCCACATCAAAAAAAAAGAAGTGAAAATTGATTTTTTACCCTTAATAGGAACAAAACCTATAAACAAAATGCGACATAGATCATAGAAATCGATTAACGCGTTCTGGTTTTATTTTCAATTAAGTAACTTCACTTAATTGTAAATAAAAGCAGAACGCGTTAATCGATTTCTATGATCTATGACGCATTTTGTTTATAGGTTAGCAAAATCGAACTAGTCGTTCTCGAGTTATGTCAAACTACGTTTTTGCCAACATTTTACAACTAAGCGAAAAAGCATCAAGATAAGGAAAAAATGTAAAAGGTCATAAAAAAAACTGGCACATACGAACGCAAAACCCTTTGAGGGTTTTAATATACTGACCTAGTACCATCACCCTGACTTGGAATTTCTCACCCCCCAGACATTAACCCCAAAAATGTTCCACAGTGTTATGAATAAAATCGAAATGTAAAATGTGGCACTTAAGGGCTAAATTAAACGCAAAGTAGCTAATATATTTTCAGGGGACGTTGCAATGGTGTAAAGCAATTGAATTAACAAAAAAAAATTGGAATTCTTGTTATTGTGTTTTTACAATAGGCCCTTCATATGTTTATATTAAAATTATCTTTAATTTGAGTAGCCATATCTCCATATTTAATGTTGATAAATCGCTTTAAAAAAAACCGTAATTGTTGGGCCTCTTCGGTCAATACGTCTCAGCCCAATTTCCCCTTCGAGTTATTAAGTGTTTTTCAAATAACAAATTCAATTGAATTCACGGTTCCTCTACAGCTCAAAAAGTGCTATGTTGTCCGAAGTACCTTTATTCCTTTAAAGAGAAATTGCTCTAAGGCAAATTCTTCATATGTGACAGCGCATAGAGAAAGGGACCTAAGGGTAAAAAAAATCAATTTTCATTTTTTTTTCTTTTTTTGATGTGGACAACATCTGAGCATCGAATGAGACTGATCCCATGCCCCAAAAGTGTTCCTTCCCAGAGATATGCGCGTTTTATGAAAGTGAAGTCGACGATTCTAAGCGCTAATAGAAAGGGACCTAATCTTTAAAATGGCTCTCGTGAACAAAACTTTTCATCAACTTTTCACTTTATTTTTTTTAGAGTGGACAACATCTGAGCATCGAATGAGACCGATCCTATGCCCAAAAAGTGTTCCCTCCCAGAGATATGCGCGTTTTATGAAAGTGAAGTCGACGATTCTAAGCGCAAATAGAAAGGGACCTAATCTTTAAAATGGCTCTCCTGAACAAAACTTGTTTTCAACCTTGGGTCCCTTTCTATTTTGCGCGTCACATATTTAGATTACAGCCCAGCTTTCGACTATAGAAATTGCATATAACTCTATTATATTTTTTTAGTCCAGGAATTATTTTTTTTGATTTTTTACCTTATTCCTATGTCGTGCAATGGACTACATTCGGGGTAGTCTGATTTTTTGAAAACTCCGCAAACATGGCAAAATACTCGTATATAATTTTACTTCTAACTTCCTATTTTACTTGTTGGGCCTTAGAAATAACGAACTTATATAGGATTTGTCAGAATATTTTTAACACATGCACAACTCAAAATGTATTTATGATTTTTTTTGCTTAGCTCGATTGTCTATAATTTTCTGTTTGTCCACTGTATATTTTTTTAAGAAAATGTATCGCTTTTATTTTGCTTCATATTAAATTTATTTATTTGCACTTTCCATCATAGGCCTTGGTAATGGCTGCAAGCAGAAGAATATAAACCATTATGCGAAAATAGAAAACAAATATCGGCCAGTTGATCGCATACTCACATTTACCACTTTCGCAGGCAGTATTTTCCATGGCACATTCATTGGGATACGTACTGAAACTACCCTCCGCATTTTGTCCACAAACTGGTTCGTAATTATGTGGGCAGGGACGTAGGCATCCACTTACCACAGCCAACAGAGAAATTAACACAGCAGTACAAATCAGCCAGAAACGCATGATTAAAATTTTATTAAAGTAGCGACTTTGTCGAGTGATATTTGTTCAATGACTGTACGCTATCGATAGCAGAAGTAAAAAAGTCCACGAAATGACAAAGTAGAACACATTAAAAAAATGTTTAAGCAGCGGTGAAAGGAAAGAAACGTTTCTTGATAAACTTGACCTACGAGATTATTTAGTTCTACGATTTTGTATAAAGACATATAAGTTTTAAGACATGTTGTGTAGTTTTTGCCTTCGTGAATTAATGTTTCTTTGGTCTCTAATAAAGAATGAAGGTATATTAAATTTGTCATTCGCTTTGGAACAGATTGAAAGGTGACAGCTACACTAAAATAGTTCTTCAATTTAATGAATTTGAACATCGTTTTCCAACCTACAGCACTTTACTTCCATTTGATGTAGAGATTTTCATAAATATTTCTTCAGTTCCTTACATTGGTTTTATGATATGATAATAAAATTCTATTATTCTGATTCGTTGTTCAGTTATGAATCTCTCCATGATTTATTCTCCAAGTGTAATTTATATAATCTGAAAAGAAAATATATAAACAAGAAAGTTATTAAAGTTTTTAACCCTATGGTAACTTTTGGCCCACCCTGTACATTAATCAGAAGAACAATGTACATCAGTTTGAAGAACATCAACTTGATCAGCGTTTTTCAATAAATTGGTTGTTGGTCTTAACAGTTCGGGTTTCCTTCCAACAATTGCTGCGAAGCCTTCGGATGAAGGACGCACTGACCCGTAATCCCGATAAATGCAGTGTTTAGCCACGAAAATCAATCTCTTTGCCATATTGTAGAAAACTTGTCATCTATATATAGATGCAAGAGGTCTCAAGCCGGATAATCCCAGTTCAAAGTAATCTGTTTTTTAGATTATGGGAAAGGTTTTTATAAAAACTTGTATTTTACTTTCGAATCTAAAAAAGTTTGTCTGCACCAAATGTATGCATCAAATTGGTATCATTAGTCAATAAAATATAATTTTAGTTTTAAAGTGTCAAAAAATATAATGCAAAGCTGATTATGATAAATTTTTTAATTGAAGTAAAGTGGAGTTTGAAACCTTAATATTTCCGGATACTTAAAGCTAATGTGACAGAAAATACCTCAAATCAATGCTTGAAGTTTTGGCAACAGAGGTGATAATAAAAATACGAGGGTTTATATATATATATATATATATATCTGGCATAGGCAACACTAATAATGCAAGATCGTCATGTGACATACCGTGAGATAGAGGCATCCTTGGGCATTTCTTCCACCAGCATACATTCGATATTGCATGATTCGATATTGCTCCTGACCGTAAAAAAGGTTTGTTCTCGTTAGATCACGCACAATTTGACAATCGCTCAAAAAAATGGCTCGTGTCGATTGGTGCAAAGAAATTTTTAAAAAATTACGATCGCGGAGCTTCAAAAGACGTTTCTAAGATCGTCACAGGCGACGAATCATGAACCTATGCTTATTAGCCCGAAACAAAACAGCAATCGACCATGAGGGTCTTCGAAGGCGAGCCAAATCCAACGAAAGTTGTTCGTGGAAGAAGCACTTCGAAGCAAATGGTCGCATGTTTCTTCGACAAAACTGGTCATGTGGCGACTGTTTCGCTTAAGCAACGTAGGACGTTCAATGCTGATTGCTACACCACAATTTGTTTGCCTAAAGTCTTCGGAGAAATTCGAAAAACGAACAAGAGAAGACGAATCATTGTGCACCATGAGAATGCAAGCTCCCCATCCGCCCATCAATTCGACGTTTTGGCCGGCCAACAAGGCGCTGGTTTGAGCCGATGTGGCACCCAATAACTTCTTTTTATTCCCGCACATCAAAAAAAAGCGTGGTCAACGATTTTCGTTGCCAGAAGATGCTATGTTGAAGCGTTCAAAACCCATGTTTTGGAGGTGTCTCAAACGGAGTGGAAAAAGTGTTTCGACAATTGGTTTGAGCGCAAGCAAAAGTGTATAAATCATGCTGGAGAATACTTTGAAAAACATTTAAACCATTTTTGATAATAAATTCTCGCGTTTTCATTATTAGGCCAGAAATATATATAGCAGCCCTAATGTTTAGCTCGTTTGTTTTATTTCTTTATTTTGCTTTCGCACATTAAACAGGAATTAAGCGACTCGAGATACTTGAGAACCTGGTCTTAAGGAGTTCGGTTTTCCTTCAACAATTGCTGCGAAGGTTTCAGGTGAAGGTCGTCACGGAACCGAAATCGCGATAAAAGCAATTTGCAGCCACGAAAGTCAGTGACACTTTGCCATTTTGTAGAAAACTTGTCACTTTTTGACAGTTTTCACTTGATTTATGCTTAAATTTTAAATGTGGGTCAGTCAATAAAATTAAATTTTGGTTTTAAAGTGTCAGAAAATACCTCATGAATGAAGTCCTGGAAACATTGAATTGAAGTCCTGAAAACAGATGTGTTAAAAAAATATACTTTCATGTCGGTTATATTTTTAAAGTAATTAAAAATTAATTTGTTTTAAAAAAGTTCGAAAATGTTTTATTTAAGACGGCCTAAAATTAAATGATATTAGTAGTAAGTTATTAAAACTTTTTAACCCAAAAACGACCATTTTAAAAACATTTATACAATTTCATCAAAAAAAGTACACGACCCAACCAATTTTTACTGGACTTTTTTCATTTTTCTTCACTTTTTCGAAAAAAGACGAAAAGGATACTCCAATCTTTAAGATAGGATGTTAATATATTCTACACGAATAATCTCCAAACGATTTTATTTAAGACATCTTATCACGAAGGTTCGGTAAAGCGAAGGAATATTTGCTTCTTTTAAACTTATTTCATATGTTATAGCGTTTCAACATAAAAATGTCCTAGGCCCATAAAAAATAACTCGGACCTACCTTTTGGGAATTTACTCTAATCATCTAAGTTCTTAATTTCTAGAAGAAATCATTCATGTTCGACCTGGTCAAACTCACTTTGTGTGCGTACTTCTTTATATCCGCATTTTCGCCTGTTAAGTTGGTACAGTAAAAAAACAAAAAGCTCAATTACCTTTAATTAATTTTATTATTTCATCTTATAATGATTTTAAAATATTATATTACAGGGTATTTGTATATCGATATTTACTCGGACAATATGAATACCACACCAGTTTTCAAGCCGTCTCCAATCGGTTCATTAAAATCATTTACACTCTCCTTCATAAACCTTTGCAATGCCTGCAAATAAAATTGGTTTAGAGATTTTTCTTAACTTTCCGCAAATCATGGTAATATATTGCCATACTTACTTATACCATTATTACAAGCTACAGTTTCCAGTGCGCACTCATTTGGGTATGTTTTTAAGGTGCCCTCCGGAAGCTTGCCACACACTGGTTGATAATTGTATGGGCACGGACGCAGGCATTCATCATTTACATTATTAGCGAGCGCGAACGATGAAATTATTAGAGCAAAACAAATGAGCAAGAAACGCATTTTTTAAATTTGTATTAATCGTAAGATAAGCTTTGCTAGACTGTTGTTCTTAGACTAAATTTTTAGAATTCGACATGTCACTTATAAAGAAAAGCCTTATTTAAATTTGTTACAAATGAAGATGTGTACTGATAAACTAAATACAATAGGTTGGCCACAATCGGTTAATGACGCGACATATTTTGTTTTGTAGCATCACAAAACCTACTACACGGCCCTCTTAAAAAGTGAGAACCATCAAGTATCTTTTAATATTCATCAAATTCTATGTAAGAAAAATAGAGCATATATTTTAGAGCATACATTTTGAAATGTGCTATATTTATATATCGGGTTGATATTTATATTGCGGGTCCTGACAATACTAGTCTTCCCAGATGCAAACTGGAAAAAAAAACTTTTACATTTTTTAGCATAACTTCACTCAGAACGTTTTGTCATTTGAGGGCGAATTGTTTTGTTTGCAGTGTGTTGAAATCTTCATCTCAGTCAAAAAATGGAATTATCCCGTGAACATTTCCGTGCAATGATGTTTTACGATTTACCGCGTGGGTTATCGAGACAAGAGTGTTTACATCAACTTGTTTCGACTTTTGGCGATGAAGCACCATCAAAATCCACTATTAATCGCTGGTACCAAGAGTTCAGTCTCGGACGCCGTTCGCTCCAGGATAAATTTCGTGAAGGACGTCCAACTTCGTTAACTTTGCCAGCAACCATCGATGCTGTGCGTGAACTGATTAAGCAAGACCGACATGTGACATACCGTGAGATTGAGGCATCCCTGGGCCTTAGTATGACAAACATCAATAAAATATTGCATGTTTATTTGGCCGTGAAAAAAATTTGTTCTCGTTGGATCCCACATAATTTGACGAAAGCCCAAAAAAGGCTCGTTTGGATTGGTGCAAAGACATGTTGAAAAAGTATAACTGAGGTAGCTCAGAGTATAACATTGTCACAGGTGACGAATCATGGATCTATGCATACAAACCCTAAACAAAACAGCAATCATTCGTATGGGTCTTTCAAGACGAGCCAAATCCAACAGCAAATTGCGTTTTTTTTCCGGTATAACCGGCCATGTTGCCACAGTGCCTTTAGGACGTAGGACGGTCAATTCTGAGTGGTATAATTTTCATGTAAAATTAAAAAATATCCAAAAAATTTACGAAATTCATTAAAAATACAATGTTGTTGATTTGAAATCCAATAACTAAAGTAGAATCTTTTTCGCTGGCCGGGAATTGCTTGATTCAGCGATTCGGGGCTCCGAGCCAGATCAAACTAAAAATATTATTATTCAATATCAACGAGCTTACATATCGGGGTTTCTGCAATTAGAAAAAATTAAAACAAGTCGTCTGGGATTTGAACCATATGGCGCTTTCATAAAGATATTGTTACAATAGAAAATCGTTTCAAAGGAAAAGACATGACTCACATGCTTGCTGAATATTGTTGGAATTTATGCCGTGATACAAAACCTGAAGTTTACACACGAAAAACTAAACGACCAACATTTTTGACACAAAATAATAGTTAAGATATCATATTAATTTTTGTATTTTTACATTACATTTACCTAACATTGAATTACATTACATTTTTGGATATTAATTTTTGTATCTTTACATTACATTTACATTACATTGAATTACATTACATTTTTGAATATTTTTTAATTTTACATGAAAATTAAAGCGCCATCTAGCGGAAAAAAATGTTTTTTTAAATAAAAACAAATCCAAATTTAATTCCCTTTTCAAAACTAGCTCAAGCACTTAAATCGGTTCACTCATTCTATTTTTATAGAACTTTTTATAATAGTACTACGTTACAAGTGAACCTCCACGGTCCTTCGAATCTTTAAAATCGATTTTCTCAAAATTCTGACGTGCTACAGCAAAACGCCGAGACACGTATTTCTTTATTTTAAGCCTTTTTTCATATTGTGTTAACATTTCTCATGTGTACTCAAAAAAAAATTGATTTTGTCGTACTGTGTAATTAGAGAAGACGGATCACTTTGCGTCACGCCAATGCGCGCTCTCACACATCAGCTAAAACGATGAGCTCTTTGACCACTCAGGATGTCGAATTGATGGGCCATCCACCGTACAGCCCTGATTTTTTCATCGCCTGAAGCAGCTGCTGAATGGTTCAAAAATCATCTTTTGGAGGTGTCTCAATCGGAGTGGAAAAAGTGCTTCGAAAATTGGTTCGTGCGCATGCAAAAGTGCATTGATCTTAAAAGAGAATATTTTGAAAAACAATAAAACCATTTTCAATGATACATTTTTGTGTTTTTATTGCCGGACCCGAAACATAAATAGCAACCCTCGTATAAGTACTATTGGTATGTAACGAGAAACTTTTGTCGCACAATATAGATGACTACGTCACACTGCCTTTACACCCAAAGACGTTTAACGACCAGAACCCATAAACTAAACGAGATAAGTACATCTAATTCTTAATGTATACTATCGACCATACGGTCGATTGCTGTTTTGCTTCGGGTTCATATGCATAGATCCATGATTCGTCACCCGTGACACTGTTATACACTGTCTTTGAGCTACCGCAGCTATACTTTTTCAACATCTCTTAGCACCAATCCATACGAGCCTTTTCTTGAGCATAAGTTAAATTATGTGGAATCAACGAGAACAAATTTTTTCACGGCCAAATGAATATGCAATATTTTATTGATGCTTGCCATACCAAGGCCCAGGGTTGCCTCAATCTCACGGTATGTCACATATCGTCTTGCTTAATCAGTTCACGCATCGATGGGTTCTGCCAAAGCGACCAAAGTTAGACGTCCTTCACGAAATTCATCCTGAAGCGAACGGCGCCCGAGACTGAACTCTTGTTACCAGCGATTAACAGTGGTTTTTGATGGTGCTTCATCGCCAAAAGTCGAAACAAGTTGATTTAAACGCTCTTGTCTCGATAACCCATGCCGGAAATCGTAAAAAATCATCGCACGAAAATGTTCACAGAATAATTCAATTTTTGACTGAGATGATTTTTTCAACGCACTGTAAACAAAACAATTCGCCCTCAAATGACAAAGCGTTCTGAGTGAAGTTATGCTAAAAAAATGTCAAAGTTTCCAATGAAAGTTCCAGTTTGCATTTGGGATAATAATATTGTCAGGGCCCGAAATATAAATAGCAGTCGCTTAAGGTCAGTCGCTTTAGGTACTTTTCAAGTAAGTTTGTTTATCTTTATTTATTTGATTCGATCAGGGTTTTCATTCTGAGAGTCCAATTTATGGATAATTTGTTGGAGCATTTCGACAGGTATGGCTTTAATAACACACGTTATGCTGGCTTCCAAAACCTGAATCGTAGCTGGTTTGTCAGACTTTACGTAACCCCAAAGAAAAATGTCTAAAGGTGTGATATCACTCGACTTAGGCGGCCAACTCATCCGTCTAAAGCGTAAAATTAGCTACTTTTCGAAATGACCCTCAATATATACCTTGTTTGAGCAGCTGTATGACAAGTGGCACCGTCCTGTTGAAACCAAGTATCGCCAAGATTACGGGCTTCAATTTCAGGTAGCACAAAGATCGATATCATGGCACGATAGCGAGCACCATTCACGGTTACGTTCCGGCCATTATCATTTTTGAAAAAATATGAACCGATACTTCCACCAGCTTATAAACCAAACCAAACCATGGTTCTCTTTGGGTATAATGGCACCTCTTGAACCTCTTCTTGTTGCTCTTCAACCCAAATGCGGCAAATATTGTTTATTGACTTTGCCGTTGAGCCAGAAATGAACCTTATCACTGAACTAAGTTTTGGTCGAAAACAGCCGATCTTCCCGTTTCTCACCGAACGCTCATTTCCATATTACAGTTGCCAACATTTGAAGGTAATTAATTTCAAAAAATAAATGCCATAAAATGTCCTTTCAAATTACCAATAAAGATTCCACACTTGATTTGAATTTTTATATTTCTTTTTCATGATTTCGGGTCCGTGACAATCCTCTTCAGATAGCTTTGCTGCAATTGTTGAAAGTAAAGCCGAACTCTATAAGGCAAGGCTCACCCCAAACGAATGAGAACTACTGTTGTAAACCTTACTTATCAAATTTTCTTCACACAATTGCCCACGAAAGTGTGCAGCCACGAAAATCAATGCCACTTTGCCATTTTGTCAAAAACTTGTCTTCTATTTAAATGTAGAAGCAAGAGGTCTTGATCCGGTTAATCCCTGTTCAATGTATAAAAGCAACAGACCGAAATAAAACAAACGAGCTAAACATTTTTTTCTTCTGAAAAAATACCTCTAGATGGATCATGGAAAAAAATCCATCTAGATGGAAAAAAAATCCATGCAAACATCGCGCGATAGTAGTGTTTTCAACCTTTGATCGGTACGAGTAGCTTAGTAATATTTTTATTATATTTTCTTTTTGCAATTAGTTCCTCGTAGCATTAATTTATTTCCTTACACTCCTTGTGTCGCATGACAACGTTCTCCAACAATAAATCAACAATTTCAAAAATAAAATGGAAAAAAACAACATACTTATATCGTATTACTAACTATAAATATAATGCCTATAAATATAATAAAATTCAACCACTTGCATATTTTTATTTTCCGTTTTCGTACATTTTTATACTTCAATAGATACAGTATCACTTCATTTACACTCCCCGTCATAAGCCTTAGTTATAGCTGAAATAAATCGTTTAAATATTCGATCTTTAGTACTATGTTTTGCAATTTAATTAATTTGAATTTACTCACTTTTGCCAGAATTGCACATAGTAGTCTCCAGATCACAATCACTACTGAATGTGTTCAAAGTACCATCTTCGTATTTTCCGCATAAAGGCAAATAAATTGCTGGACAGGGGTGCTTTTCACAATCACTCTTTACAAGAGCAAACAAAATCGTTAGAATCGCACAGACAAGTAATACAAAGCGCATTTTGAAAATTGGATGTTATCACCACAAAGCAATGAATAGAACTCCGTGATGTTCTGCAAGTATTAGCCAAACGGTTGAAGGTTTTTATAACCAAGACTGATCAACTTTTAGTTCCAGTTAGACATGTCTCCGAAACTAGAAACAGCTAAATCAAAAGTTATGTCGTTATAATCATTTCTCAACCAATGGGATAAGCAATTAATGCAAGTTTTAGCGAATATGTTAATAATATAACTTTAGATTGGCTGATAATAGTGAGATTAGCAGATATTCGCTAACAAGAAACAGCCCCAGGTTTGATAAATTCTTGTGAATGATCTGCAAAGAAAAAAAGCTTGTAATTAATATAACATCTCGAAGAGATCTGCCTTAAATCTTTTGTATGCTCTAATATTTCTAATATAGATATAATTCCTTCTCGATCACTATCATTTAACCAACTCTGGTTTGATCTGGATCGTAGCTATATTTCTATCAAACTGTAATCATATTTTTAAAAAAATATGTATTTGATCTACAAACGAAGAACAACCCGATCACTTTAAATGTCTTTCCAGTGACTCATTAGAACAATAATTCACACATATTTGCGCTATTTAATTTAATATAAATAAATGCCATACATGACTCGCAGATCTGGCTTCGAAGTATTAAACACATTAAAAATTCTAAACTGGTGATAAGACATTAAACATTCATGTTTCAATTGCCACAGTCTCTCTATAATTTAGACAATTACATTTGGACAAAAAACAAAAATGCGTTTCCTTATCGGAATTACGAGGGCGACCGCAAAAGTAACTGGCCTAACATAAAAAGAACCGTCTTTTTGGAATTATTATTATTAATTTTTCAACATAATCTCCTTCTAACTCAATACACCGAAAAAAGATTTTTCAAGACCTTCAAAATATGCCTCAGTTTCAGCAATAACCTCGCTATTGGACGAACATTTTTTGCCACCGAGAAATTTCTTTAAATTTGGAAACAAGAAATAATCAGAAGGAGCTAAATCTGGACTATATGGTGGATGCGGAGCAATTTCAAATCGTAATTCGGCCAGTTTTTGTTGAGTTAAAAATGCAGTGTGTGAAGGAGCATTATCTTGATGAAAAATAACTTTTTTTTCTAAATGCGGTCGTTTTATCTTGATTTCTTCACTCAACCGATCCAATAATGCACAATAATATTCACTATTTATAGTTTTTCCTTTCTCAAAATAATCAATAAATATTATACCCCTTGCATCCCAAAATACTGTGGCCATTACTTTTCCTGCTGACTTAACAGTTTTCGCCTTCTTGGGACCACTTTTACCAGCTTCTATCCATTGTTTTGACTGTTCTTTGCATTCTGGGATGTAGTGATGGATCCATGTTTCATCAACAGTTATGAATCGGCGCAAGAACTCTATTGGATTACGCTGATAAATCTCTAAAAGCTCCTCGGAATTGGTCCAACGGACCAAAGTCAACAAACGCGGCACCCATCTTGCGGATAGCTTTTTCATGTGGAGTTCATCATGTAAAATACTCCAAACTTGTTTTTCGTGTATTTTAACAATATCAGAAAGTTCTCTGAGCTTTATTCGTCTAACTTTAGTCACTTCATTAAATATTTTTCTAATGTTTTCAATAGTAGTAGCAGTTTGCGGTCTTCCAGAGCGTTGTTCATCTTCCGTACTTGAACGACCCATTTGTAATTGTTGAACCCAGGATTTCACGGTGGAGTTGATGGTGCATTATCACCATGAACAGAATCCAATTCATCTTTGATTAATTGTGGCGTATAACCTTTCATATAAAAGTGTTTAATTACCGCACGAAACTCTTTATTTTCCATTTTTCAAAAATTATAAAACTTGTTTACTTCAATCACCTGTAACAAAGAAAATAATCATTAAATATTTCGGAAATTTTGACAGATGGCTTATAAAAGATTGCTTTTAAAGAACAAAAAAAACAAAAAATTTGCTAGTAAAACAGAAAATGTGCCAGGCCAGTTAGTTTTGCGGTCGCCCTCGTATTAAGTCATAAAAACAAATACAGGGTGGCGCACGAATTGTGCTACAAAAACAAAACCTAATAAATTTTTTCTGTGTGAGCAATCGGCTAATTTTTTTTATTTAATTGGAAGTTTCGTAAAGGGTGGTTAATTTTTAAGGGCCGAGTTGAAGGTGAACCACACCTAAACGTCAAGTTTTTTCGGCATTTCATTTGATATTTCTCAATTTCAGACTAACTCAATTTTAACCTTGGAAAGATACACAAGCGAGCAACGCGTTAAAGTTATTCAGGCTTATTATGAAAATAAAAATGAATTTTTGAAGAAAATCGTCTTCAGTGATGAGGCACATTTTCACCTCAGTAGATTCGTCCATAAGCAGAGTTGCCGCATTTGGACGAATGATAATCCAAGAGTGATTGTCGAAAAAACAATGCAACCACAAAGAGTGACTGTTTAGTACGGCAGCATCATCGGGGCGGATTTTTTCCAAAACGAGGCCGGTCAGGCAGTTACAGTGAATGGTGTTCGCTATCGTAAGATGATAACGAACTTTTTATGGCCCGAATTGGAAGATATGGATGTGGACGATATGTGTGGTTTCAACAGGACGGTGCCACTTGCCACAAAGCTAACAAAACAATGGCTTTTTTGCGCGACAAATGCAGTGGCCGTGTTATCTCACGTCGTGGCGATAATAATTCCCCGTCAAGATCATGTGATTTGACACCGTTGGACTTCTTTCTTTGGGGTTATTTGAAAGAAAGGTGTACGTCGATAAGCCAGCAACAATTCAAGAGCCAAAGGATGAGATAATTCGGCACATTAACGGCATGGAACCTCAATTATGCCTCAGCGTCATCGACATTTTGGACCATCGGATTGGGGTGTGCCGCCGAAGTCGTGGATATTTTGTTCCATATATAATTGAACCATACCAATCTTATCGTAATAAAAAGAAATGACAATAATTTCCTAAATAATTTGTGTTTTCTTCAAAATCAACTTCGGCGTTTAATATTTAACCACCCTTTATTTACATTTATTAAAATTAATGCTTGGCATACCGAAAATAGTATTTGGATAGCGCAGCGGTACCCCGCTTTGCTGTCCTGCATTTCCATACAAAGGGAATTTAGGCGAGAGTTCGGCGAAACTCTCCCATTATGAGGCTAGTTGTTGTTGTTGTAACAGCCATATGTTTTATTTTGAAGTCCTGTTCATCTACAGGGGCTCTGCTTTCATATACAGGTGGAGGAAACGCGCCATTTGAACTGGATGCGTCCTCCGAGAGCTGGGGGTCAGCTAAGTGGGCTTGGCCGGACAATTGGAGAGTTGCAGCACGTCATGTAGTCCCTGATGGATTATGAGGCTGGTAAACAAGTTTGCCGATTCTGGAAGCATCGTACGTGATTCCCAGCATCGCCAATTCAGGCAAATCAAAACGTTTCGACTCGAAACTTATCGGCGCAAATTGCTGTTAGCAAACGGTCATTGGAACGGATAATGCATGAAGACTTAAACTTGTTTCCGTACAAAGTCCAAATTACAAGCAAGTTAAACCCCCTGGATTTGCTTATTCGAATGGACTTTGCCAAAAAAAAAGCATTAAAATGGTCGAAGAAGACAACAGCTTAATAATTTGCCTGTTTATGTATGGTGAGGCCCTTTTTGATCTAAACGGCATTGAAAACAAGCAAAATTGCCGTATATGCAGTGAATCTTATCCACAAATACTCCATGAGACGAACTGCTCCCAGAACGAGTCATAAGTTTCTAAGTTTTCTCGTGGCTTAAAGAAAAATCTCTTACTCGTGAAGTCGCCGGCATTTAATACTTGTTAGTTCTTCTTAACCATCTAGTTCTAAACTGTTTGGACTTGTAGTCGAAATCAACCCAGAGAAAGAAAAAAATGTAAATAAAAGTACCTCTGTACTAGTTCACTTTTTGAATATTTTTCGAACACATCTACATTATTTATGAACGAACCTTAGCTAAGTTTAAGATCCCAAATGGAGACTCATTTAAGGCATATAAAATGGGAAGGTTTTTGTTTAACTATGGGCTCTAAAGGATCAAAAAGTTTTCTTATGGCTTCAACAAACATATTTTCTATTTCTAACTTGTTATTTCTTTAAACATAAATGTACTTTCACTATAAAAATTAAAATTCGGCGTTAGACGCATTGACCCTAGTGGGCCTGGGATCGGTCTCGTGAACCCGTAGGGTCCAAAAAATGGCCGTTATATTCATGCTCGCCTGGCCTAATAATGAAACTACGAATATTATTCATCAAAAATAGTTTTATTGTTTTTCAAAGTATTCTCCAGCTTGATTAATACACTTTTGCATGCGCTCAAACCAATTGTCGAAGCACTTTTTCCACTCCGATTGAGCCACCACCAAAATATGGAGTATGAACGCTGCAACAGCATCTTCTGGCGACGAAAATAGTTGACCACTCAATTTTTCTTGATGTGCTGGAATAAAAAGAAGTCATTGGGTACCAAATCAGGGTTGAACGGTGGATGACCCATCTATTCGACGTTTTGGCCGGTCATAAAGGCGCTGGTTTGAGCCGATGTGTGAGAGCTCGCATTGTCATGGTGCACAATGATTCGTTTTCTCTTGTTCGTTTTGTCGAATTTCTCCGAAGACTTCAGGCAAACAAATTATGGTGTACCACTCAGAATTGACCGTCCTACGTTGCTCAAGCGGAACAGTCGCCACATGACTAGTTTTGCCGAAGAAATAGGCGACCATTTGCTTCGTAGTGCTTCTTCCACGAACAACTTTTGTTGAATTTGGCTCGTCTTCGAAGACCCACACGGTCGATTGCTGTTTTTTTCAGGCTCATACGCATAGATCCACGATTCGTCGCCTGTGACGATCTTGTAAACGTCTTTTGAAGCACCGCGATCGTATTATTTCAAAATTTCTTTGCACCAATAGACACGAGCCTTGTCAAATTGGACGGGATCCAACGAGAACAAAACTTTATTAAGGCCAGGTGTTCATTCATTATTGAATGTATGCTGTTGGAAGAAATTCCCCACAAATTTCACATGACGATCTTGCATTATCAGTTCACGCACGGCATCAATGTTCTCTGGCACAACGGCCGTTTTTAGACGACCTTCGTATTCGAGTACGCATCGGCGACGATTGAAATCATTAAACCAGTTATTTACAGTGCTATAGGATAGTGCTTCTTCGCCATACAAAGATAAATGTTTATCAATGCACTCTTGTCTTGTTGAACTCAAACTTTCCAATAAAACCAGAAATTTTAAAAAGCTATCGATACTTTTGTTACGGCCGATTAAAATTATAAAAGACCCATTTTATAGCTAGAAGCCATATAAAACATCCTGGATGATTGTTGAAATTTAGCACAGTTCATTACGAGCAGTTACCAGCTCATAAAAATAGGTGATATCAGTCCACGTTTTGATGTAGCCCCAGTTCAAAGGTCCATCCCGCTCTAACATGCGACTGCTATAGAACTCCTCTTATAATATCGATTTTGATTAAATTTTGTATAGTTTATGACAATGGATAATCATTTCTTCAACCAATTTAGAGAGTATAACAATTCAATTTTCTAACGAAGTCAAAAATAAAAATGTTTTTTATTATGTGACGCGCAAAATAGAAAGGGACCTAAGGTTAAAAACCAGTTTTGTTCAGGAGAACCATTTTAAAGATTCGGTCCCTTTCTATTTGCGCTTAGAATCGTCGACTTCACGTTCATAAAACGCTCATATCTCTGGGATGGAACACTTTTGGGGCATGGGATCGGTCTCATTCGGTGCTCAGATGTTGTCCACATCAAAAAAAAGTGAAAAGTTGATGAAAAGTTTTGTTCAGGAGAGCCATTTTTAAGATTAGGTCCCTTTCTATTTGCGCTTAGAATCGTCGACTTCACGCATATCTCTGGGATGGAACACTTTTGGGCATGGGATCGGTCTCATTCGATGCTCAGATGTTGTCCGCATCAAAAAAAGAAAAAAAAATGAAAATTGATTTTTTTACCCTTAGGTCCATTTCTCTATGCGCTGTCACATATGAGTACAATGACATTTTCTTTATTCTTTGAAATACAACATTTTTTTGAGTAAATGTAGAGCATGTCAAAGGGGTCCAAAAACCTGTTTTCATCCGGCTTTTTTGAACATCCAGAAGTGTAGAATACAATAAAGTCGGCCACGCTTGACTGTTTTACTAGTTTTGAATAGTCCGATTTTTCTAGTTTTCAAATCAACACAGTTTTGACTCGTATTTCCACAATAATTTTAATACTCGTAAATAAAACACTTGTAGAGGTTTTGAACCAATTTGAGATTATGTCCAAGAATGAGTCTCATCGAACCTTAGCAAATAATTTCTGCTGATGTAAAAGTTTCAACGCGGTCTATAAATAAAATACAACTGAGTTTAAATAGATTCTGCACTCAAACCTGACTTTTTCTGATTTTTATTTATTTTTAGGATTCCGGTGATATTGTTTGGAACGTAGGCCAAAAGTTCATCCACCCTATAACTCAAGAAAATACTACAAGGCATATCATATAAAGGTAAGAGAAACCACACTTTTTTCGATTAAAAAAAACGTTAGCACAACACATAGAGCAAATTTGTTCATCCCCGAGAGAAAATATTTATTTTATTTTTTTTCAAACTGTTTTTACTAGTGTCATAGTGAGGCACACAACCTATGGCACCACAATCATAACGACTCCATTCCGTTCATATAGGGTGTCCGCGGGAAGGTATACTACTTTGTTTTGCAGCCATTTTGGTAAACATTAGTCTTGACAGTTTATATTTGGCAGTCGTGAAGTAGAGACGTGGCAAATTTATAATGGAAAAATATTCGATAAATCAGCGTGTTTAAATCGTTAAAACATTTTTCAAATCAATCATCTATTTATTTGACCATGAGAAAGTTACGTGAAATTTTTGAGAGAAACAACGTGCCAACAAAACGCACTATTTATCGTGTAGTAAATGATTTCGAAGAAAGAGGAACTGTAGCTGATAGGCCCAAGCATAGACCACAACGTAGTGCAAGATCGGCTGAAAACATTACTGCTGCTCAAGAAAGGGTTCAAAACAATCCATCAACCTCGATTCGACGCAGTGCACAGGAGCTTGGTCTTTAATGAACAACTTTGGCCACAATTTTTCACAAAGATTTCCATTTGTTTCCATTTAAGATTCAGTTGACACAAGAGCTTCTTCCACAAGACCATTTACACCGCCGTACACATGCTAATAGGATGTTACAGCTCGCCCATGACAACCCCGATTTTCATAAAAAAATCATAATGACTGACGAGTCACATTTTCATTTGAATGGATATGTGAGTAAACAGAATTGTCGGTTCTGGGCAATGGAAAACCCTAAAATTATTCATCAGTCATCTTTGCATCCATTACAACAGTCTTGTGTTTAATTTGGTCAGGAGGAATCATTGGATCTTACTTCTATGAAAATGAAAACGGCGTAACGATAACTGTCAATGGGGAGCGATATCGTGATATGATTGAAAACTTTTTAAAGCCAGAACTGCATGCTTTGTGGTATTAACAAGACAGGATTACAATGGAGTTACTGCGAGACCTCTTTCCACAACAAGTTATTTCAAGAAATGGTGATGGTGATTGGCCTCCACGGTCGCCTGATTTGACTGCTCGGACTTCCCTTTGTGGGATATCTGAAAAGCATTGTTTATGCAAACCAGGAACACTTGAGCAGCTTAAACAAAATATTTGTGATGAAATTAATGAAATACAGCGTGAAATGTGTGAGAATATAATGAAACATGTGCTCAAAAGGGCACACATTTGTGAGGCTAACAGAGGCGGAAATTTAGCTGATGTATTCCATACTTAAATAAATATTTAACAATTCATTTAATCAAGAATTATAAACAAACAAAGTAGTAAACTTTCCCGACGGACACCCTGTATAAGTCGGTCAACTGACTGAAACTCGATCAGTTGTTTACCTTATTTAGAAAGATGTGTTATACTTATGTACGGTATCATTAACATTGTTTTATCTTCTCGTACCATCAGTTTTATTAATAATTTATTTGAAACTAAGTTGCTACTTAACGTTTATGCAAATGAATGAGATCTTATCATAAAATACAAACAGGAATAATCAAAATAACATTATTGGCTCATTCAGTTTGCATATGAGCAAGTAAAACAGCTTCTGTTCAACAAATTAGGGATGTAACGAATGTGATTTTGGCGACAGTAAATAATTTATGCCCTCGCCACACTGGTGTATCATGAGATTAGGCTGATTATGGTGCAACAACCAGAATAAGTGTTATAGGCCAATAAGAAATAACACCGTTCGGCTTAAAAATTGCATAAAAATACGCATTATAAAAGAAATCAAAAAAAAATGTTTGCCGTGTGCCAGACCAAATTGATCAAATTTTCGAGTTTTTTTAGTATGGAGTTGAAGACTTTTCACATGAAAAGGTAACTTAACTACCAGGCTTAAGGAAAAACAAACTTTTTCGAAACATAAATAAAGGGTGGGCCAAAAGTTACCATAGGGTTTAAAAATTTAATAACTTTTTCGTTTACATACTTTTTTCAGATTATATAAATAACGCTTGGAGAATAAATAATGGAGAGATTCACAACTGAACAAAGAACCAGAATAATAGAATTTTATTACTTAAATCAATGATCAATTATTTTATTATAAAGTGATGAAGCTAATTTGAATGGCTTTTTAAATAAGCAGAACTAGGTCTGGGGCTCTGGAAATCCAGGAGCCATTCATCAACGCCAATTGCACCGCAGTGGGATCACATCTATCACTGGGCCTTACTTCTTTCAGAATGAATATGAAAGTGCTTTAACCGTAAATGTAGAGCATTGGAAACCGATCTGAGATATGGTTTCAGCAGGACGGAGCCACTGCCTACAATGCCCTAGGCACAATTTTTTTTGTCAAATTTTTGGAGAGCGAATAATTTCCAGAAATTCGGAAATTATTTGGCCAGCTCGATCGCCAGATTTGTCAGCACCCGATTATTTTCTTTGGGGTTATTTGAAAGAGCAAGTATAGGTGAGCAAGCCCAAGATAATCCTTCAACTCAAGGCCAACATTGTTGCAGAAATTCGAACGCTACAGGCATAAATTTTAAAAGATGTTATGGAAAATGCTCTAAAACTAGCCCATCATTGCGAAGCTGAATGAGGTGGCCATTTAAGTAACATTATTTTTCTTACCTAGTGTAAAATTTTTCCATTTTGCATATTTTATAATCTGAGAAAAGAAATTAATAAACGAAAAAGTTATTAAAGTTTTTAACCCCATGGTAAGTTTTGGCTCACCCTGTACTAAAGTAGTTCGAATTATTGAAATATTCAATATTTTAAGTTTAGTAGATCCATTTTTTTATTAAAAACAAGTAAAAAATATTAAGTTTGGCTGTGCTGAACTTTGGATGCCCTCCACCAGATTCCCAAATAAAACCAAATTTGGTGCGGAAGTGTGTTCTATATAGAAATCTTTATGTGCAAAATTTCATCTCGATAGGTCAAGTTTGTGGTGAGTTATCGTCATATTATTTCTCAAAGCCCATGAGCCCGTTTGTGTGGGAGGTACCAGTAGGACTTTTCCGATCTCAACATAATTTGGCGCAGAGGTGTGTTCTATATAATGTGGAAATCTTTATAGAAATCTTTATGTGCAAAATTTCATCTCGATAGGTCAAGTTTGTAGTGAGTTATTGTCATATTACTTTTCAAGGCCCATGAGACCGTTTGCGTGGGAGGTACCAGTAGGGCCTTTCCGATCTTAGCCAAATTTAGCGCAGAAGTCTGTTCTATATATTAATCTTTATGCCGAAAATTTCGTGTCCATAGGTGAAGTGTGTGGTGAGTTATTGTTATATTATTTTTCAAGGACCATGAGACCGTTAGTGTGGGAGGTACCAGTAGGATTTTTCCGATCTCAAACGAATTCAGCGTAGAAGTGTGTTGTATATAGAAATCTTGATGTGAAAAATTTCATTTCGATAGAACAAGTTTGTGGTGAGTTATAGTCATATTCAGGGTTTAAAAGCACCAGTCCGCTAACCATTAGCATCATTTTGCTAAACTAATGCTAACAATCTTTTCCACAAGCCAGAGCTAAAACTAATGTCCGACTAACGTTAGCTCGCGTTAGCGTTAGTCAAAAAAATGACACACCTCTGCTAACCACAATTGACTAATGTGCTGCTAAAAATTTGCTAATTTTGACTAACCATTTTTCGTTAGCAAAAAATTTGAGCTGGTTTCAGTGTTGTCAACGGAACATGACGCAAAGTATCCAATAGTGGTACCGTAGTGGGGATTTCTGATACAAGTTTTTTTAAATAAATAGCCTTCAAAAATTTCGTAGTGTTTCTATTTTCTCTCTTAGTCCGTTTTCGAACAGTGTCAATAACTTCTGAACGAATGCCCGTAATAAACGCGAAATGATGGACTATTTTTCTATAAAAATTCTCAATATGTATGTTTGAAAAATATAGAGAATATTAGGTTAAACAGTCATACTATTTATTCTACGAATATTTATTATTTCAGCATTTTCAGAGTTCGTTATGCATCTCCTCAATCCAATGTTAAATGTGGAACATATAACATTCCCGTTGGAAGTTAAACGGCTCTAACCATGTGGACTCCATTATGCAGTGATTTATTAGTCATTGTACATAACATTATATTATATGTATAAACAATATGTAAATATATACTAGTACCTACCTCGAATTATTTCTGTGCTATTAATTTCACTTGTTTTTATATATATACCTTTAATAGCTACAGAAACGCACAGCAATATTGTTTCATGCGATTTTTTAAAAACACAACTTATTGTCTATCAAAGGTAGGCAACACCGTACTCGAGCCGAACACAATTTTCGGTTACACACAAAAACCGAACCAAACACACAAGTCGAAATTAGTCACCAAATTAGCACAATTTAGCAAAGACGTTAGCAAAATCAGCAGTTGCTTCTTCTTCCATTGCTAATAATATATGCATATTTTGGTTAGCGTTAGTTTATTTTGCTAACGCTAACTGAATATTACGACTAATTTAGTTTTAGCATTTGTTCGCATATTAGTTTTGACTTTTTTATGCTAAAACTAATTGACAAATTCTGTACTTTTGACTAAAATTGCGTTAGCATTTTAAACCCTGGTCATATTATTTCTCAAGGCCCATAAGGCCGTTTGTATGGTAGGTACAAGAAATGGTGGCCCAATCTAAACCATTTTTACATAGATGATTGCGCCTATATAGAGATTATTATTTGCAAAATTTCAGTGATTTTACTTAAGAAACTGGACGGATATTTTCAAATAAAAAAATAATTTTTATGATGTAGTGTCGGTTGAGGGTCTCCAACACCAACTTCGCGTAGAGCTATATAGCCCATTTTCAATACCAACTAGGCTAGGTATTGCTAGGTTAACTACACATGTTTGTGCCAAATTTCAACTTCCTATCTGTTCTCATGCAGGCTCTATCTTGTTTTCAACAGACGGACAGCCGGACAACATGGCTAGATCGTCTTAGAAATTTACGATTAGGATCAAGAATATATATACTTTATTGGGTCTTCGATGATTATTTCAAGGTGTTACAGACAGAATGACAAAACTAATTTACCCTCCATTGTATGGTGGAGGGTATAAAAAGAAGATTCGCTGCTTAGTTACTGCCTTAAAGTAACGTATGAAGTCTGATTTTTAGAATTCGAAAGCGAATGCTGTAATATTATTTTTAAGAATGCGCATATTCCAAAATGGAATGCAAACATTCGTTACAACCCTAATATGAATATATATGCTGTGGCCAGATCAGTTAAATTAAATACTTATACATAAAAGGTTATATTGACTTAGTAAGTATATTCGACCTTGTTAGCGTGGTATCCACTTGGCTTTGAAAAAGTTCCAAAATTCTTCTAGAAATTTATATTTTTACCAGTGCCTCAATTGAACCCATTTTCATGGTTCCCTATTAAAGAATCAGTTCTGATAAATTAAATATTTTCAATACTAACCAATATCCCATTTATCAATAAAATAAAAAAATACATTTGAAGTAACTTTCCCCAAACTGCTTATTAAAGCCATAACATGTACGTTTTATGATTCAAAAAAAGAGGACAATGAGCTGCCATTGCCTAGTAATGCTTAAAGTAATGAAAAGCCACTACCACTTGCTGTATACAAATTTAAACAGTGCAGTAGTTTCTGCATTTTGGGCATTTCTTTATGCTTTGATTTATTTTTTAGTAGTTTTTCAAGAGTTTGAAAAAAACACAACAGCTGAATATTTTTAGCCAAACAATATTTTCCAGGAATCTCTTGAAGAAATAAGCGCGAACATCTCTCTAATCAATTTTCATTAAATGTGGACATTATTTTTACGTTCCGGCTTTTTTACATTTTTCCTCATAGGAGACAATATAGGCTGAAAATGAGAAAGAAAAATATTTTAATAAAAGTGTTTTTGGCAATTGGTACACACGCAGAGAAAAAACATGGTTACTACATGGTCACGGCAATAATAAAATGTTATCCGCAATAAAAGTATGTTCGTCGCAACCATAGCATTGTTAACTGAATTTAGTTTTGACAATAGTATAATTGCTGCAATATGAAAAATGAAAATATGGTTAAAGCAACAATGCGACAAAATTATGGTTGGTGCGTTTTATGTTAACAATAATATGATTACAGCAATCATACTGTATGATTGTAATTTTTCTTCATTTTAATATGCTTTTAAGAACAAATGTTATTGGTACGGATCTAATGCAATAATAGTATTTTTTTATAGAAATTAAAATTTTTTAAGCGAGCTGCTTTGGTTTTGTTTAACTGAATTATTTTCAATAAAAACGCTGACGTTTATTTAAACTTATTTTTTCTTCTGTGAAATAAATCACTCCTACGAGTATTATTTTGAACTTAATGTATTTTTGAATAATTTTCATAATTCAAATCTATTGTCGACAACTTAAACAAATTCTAATTAATTATATTGGGAATCATAGTATAATTGTGTGTGACCATACTATGGTTGTAGGGATCATAACATAGTTGCGTGTGAATCATACTATGGTTGTGAGGATCATATTATGGTTGTGGAGATCATAGTATGGTTGAGTGTGAATCATACTATAGTTGTGGGGATCATAGTATGGTTATGTGTGAATCATACTATTGTTGTTATAATCATAATATTTTTGAACCACAACCATACACCCAACAATAGTATTGTCCTCTTCGAATATTGTCACCACAATCATACATTTTTTCTCCGTGTACACACACGAACTTATCTCATTTATGCTCTTTTGCCTTTTTTGGTTGCCTTTTGGACATGACTGTTCATAATGCAAAAGAAAAACTACTAAGAAACTGAAGAAATGCATTGTTTATCTTTAACAGCTGTTTCTCGCAAATCGTGACTTCTGCACAAAAAAAAATCAATTTTTTAAATTTTAAATGTCAAAACTATTAACTGATAAACTAATTTCCTTTCATCTGAGACTCACTTGATCAAAACGGTAAAAGCGTTTGGGAATTATGCTCCAAAAGCTGAGACAGTAAAAAATTCCAAAAATTCCATCTTGAAACCTAACAGAGACAATTTTTTTAAAATTTATTCTCGTTTTTAGAAGTCTATAGGGAAAATATATTTAGAACTCTGGACCAAAATGGCTGTAAACTAGTGCAAGAGCTCTGAACATTTTAGTCTCTATACTTACGATAATCTGTTTATCTATGCCCACTAAAAGTCGTGTATAGGTATATTAAAATTTTCCCCGCTGATGCCCACAACCAAACATACTTACTTTCATGTATTTGCAACTTACATTTATCGCGTTTACACGCCTGTTTATCCAAATCGCACCTACTGGAGAATGTATAGTCAGCTCCGTTATGATTAGCACATACAGGCCTATTTTTTTCAGTACACTTTTCCGTACATTTCGCTCGGCATTCGGCACGAGTAATAAGTTTCAATGCTGTTGTAATGAAAATAATTTCAAAATTTTAATTTGTTTGTGGATTTAACCCGAGATTGACATACGTGGCTGACGGTTGGCCCTTCTCGAACACAGATCATTCGTGTAAAGACAGTTATTTCTGAACAACAGACATCGACCATCCGGGGTCAAAGCTCGCACGATGATTTCTTCAAATGAACATCTGCGTTGTGCCCGACATGGATCTACTTGCAATGAAACGGTTGAAACACTTGCAACAAATAGTAATAATAATATCGAATGCACAGCAATTGCTTTTGAACAAAACATTGTAGTTTTGTTTGTAGTTGTACGATATATGAGTATTAATACGAGTATTTATTTGTGAATATTTATACAGTTGGTGGTTTATTCTCTACTGACTCAGATATTGACGATTATTTCTCATTTTATACAAAAGGGCTTTGTGGTTAAGTGCAGCTTTATTTAAATCTAGGGGATTTTTTTAGAATTCGTAGTAATTTTAAAATATGGTGAAAGCTTTATTTTTATTTTTTCCATGGTACGGAAACACGATACTCGTACATGTAAAATTTGTGTAAGATATAATCTCTGGTTTTAGGTCAAATAGGTTTTGAGTCCGACTCACTTGCAGACAGATCTTAAAATGTATACGAGGGTTGCTATATATATTTCTGGCCTAGGCAATACTAAGTGTTGCCATCATAACGTACTCAGAACGTTTTGACGTACGACCATCATTTGTGTTACAGTGACTTGAAAAAATCAATTTGACAAAATAAAGGAATTAACTCGTTAACATTTTCGTGCGATCATTTTTCACAACTTTCGAAGTGGATTATCACGACAAGAATGCATCGGTAAACTTAAATATTTGTATGGCGATAAGCACCATCCTATAGCACTGTGAAAAACTGGTTTAATGAATTCAATCGTGGCCTACGCTCGCTCAAAGACGAAGGTCATCCAAAAACGTCCGTTGTGCCAGAGAACCTTGATGCCGTGCGTGAACTGGTAATGCAAGATCGTCTTGTGACATACCGTGAGATAGAGGCATACTTGGGCATTCCTTTCACCAGCTTACATTCGATATTGCATGACACCTGGCCGTAAAAAAGATTTATTCTCGTTGGATCCCGCACAGTTTGACAATCGCTCAAAAAAGGCTCGTGTTGATTGGTACAGAGAAATTTGAAAAAAATACGATCGCGGTGCTTTAAAAGACGTTTATAAGATCGTCACAGGTGACGAATCATGGATCTATGCGTATGAGCCCGAAACAAAACAGCAATCGACCGTGTGGGTCGTACGACCATCATTTGTGCTGTTTAACTCGTGAACATTTTCGTGCGGTTATTTTTACAATTTCGACGCAGATTATAACAACAAGAGTGCATCAATGAATTTTAATCTTTGTAAGACGATGAAGCACCGTCCTATAGCAATGTGAAAAACTGGTTTAATGAATTCAATCGTGACCGACGCTCGCTCAAAGACGAAGGTCGTGAAGGCCGTCCAAAAACCGCCGTTGTGCCAGTGAACATTGATGCCTTGTGTGAACTGATAACGCAAGATCATTATTCCCGCTCATCATCCTGTGACGAATCATGGATCTATGCGTATGAGCCCGAAACAAAACAGCAATCGACCGTGTGGGTCTTCTAAGACGAGCCAAATCCAACGAAAGTTGTTCGTGGAAGAAACACTTCGAAGCAAATTGTCACCTGTTTCTTCGGCAAAACTGGTCATGTGGCGACTGTTCCGCTTGAGCAACGTAGGACGGTCAATTCTGAGTGGTACACCACAATTAGTTTGCCTGAAGTCTTCGGAGAAATTCGAAAAACGAACAAGAGAAGACGAAACATTGTGCACCATGACAATGCGAGCTTTCACACATCGGCTCAAACCAGCGCCTTTTTGACCGGCCAAAACGTCGAATTGATGGGTCATCCGCCGTACAGCCCTGACTTGGTCCCCAATGACTTCTTTTTATTCCCGCACATCAAGAAAAAAAATGCCTGGTCAACGATTTTCGTCGCCAGAATATGCTGTTCAAGCGTTCAAAAACCATGTTTTGGAGGTGTCTCAATCGGAGCGAAATAAGTACTTCGACAACTGGCTTAAGCGCATGAAAATCAATACTTTGAAAAACAATAAAACCATTGTTGATGATAAATGTTCGCATTTTCATTATTAGGCCAGAAATATATATAGCAGCTCTCGTATGTAGCATTTTTCCAAACACTTGCAAATTTCTTTAAATACCTTTTCGTGAATATAATTGTTCTAGCCGTCTGATTATGTTTTCAGATTCGTGATGGGTTTGTATTTGCAGTGTCCATGTTAGAAGAGGGTTGGTTTTCGGCTCATCCTGCTAATAGGTAATTAATTTGGATTCGGCTTCTTCAGTAGTATTCGTTATAAGATTGGAATTGTTGAAAACAATGTCATTCTAGGTCTGTTAAGGAAAATTCATTGTTTGATGGTGCCATATGTATGGTTGGGGTGACAATATTCGAAGAGCATCATACTATTGTTGGGTATACGTGGTGGCACAACAATACAAAGATCCTCTGAACATTAGTATGATTTACACACAGCCATTCTCTGATCACCACAACCATATTGTGATACACCCTCCACCATACTAGATTTCCAAAACCATAGTATGATTCTCACAACCATAGTATGTTTCGCGTGCAACCATAATATGATCCTCACAACCACTGTATGTTTCGCATACAGCCATAGTAAGATTCACAAGCAACCATGTTATGATCACTACAACCTAGTATGACACCCAAACTTATTTATGTTATTTTTATTATAGATCTACAAAGTGTGAAACTTCTCTGAAATCCTTATCTCGCGTGCGAACAAATTGATTTTATAGATATCACAATTCCAAAGAATTTCACAGGTATCTCTATAGTCTGCACTGGGAATTATCCGAAGGTTTTTAATTTAATGTCACCTGGTTTACCAAAAACATTACGTATTCTTAAGGAAAAAAAGTATGTTTGGGCTAACAATATTCGAAGAGCATCATACTATTGTTGGGTATATGGTTGTGGTACAACAATAGTATGATCTTTACAACAAAAGTATCATTGAAATTCAACCATACTATGATTTTCGCAACCATACAACAATAGTATGATTCACACATAACCATACCTTGATCCCCACAACCATATTATGGTTTACACTCAACCATAGTATGATCCTCACAACCATAGTATGATTCACACGCCACCATGTTATGATCCCTTCAACTATAGTATGATCACACACAATTGTACTATAATCCTCAAAGTCATTTATTAGTCATTTATTATTATTTGGTTAAGTTGTCAACAATACATTTTAATTAAGAAAATTATTTCAAAATTCATTAAATTCAAAATACTAGAAGTGTTTTGTTGAACAGAAGAAAAAATCAGTTTAAAAAATGTAACCGGTTTTACTAAAAATATTTCAGTTAAACAAAGCCAAAACAGTTTGAACAATTTTAATTTCCATATAAAAAATACTATTATAATAGTATTTTTTATATGGAAATTAAAATTGCAATAATTATTGCATTAGATCCGTAACAATGACATTGTTCTAAAAAGCATATTTTAATAAAGAAAAATTACAATCATACAGAAAAACATTCTTTTGTCGCACCAACCATATCTATATTGTAGCTACAGCCATGTTTTCATTTTTAAAGTTGGCAACAATACTATTGTTACATTTCAACAATATTAATATTGCGGCAATCATACTATTGTCAAAATTAAATTCAGAAAAGAATGCTATGGCTGCGACGAACAAACTTCATTTATAAGTATTAAAAATATTTTAGGTTTACTAATCCTTAGTTTTTTTTGAAAAAAATTAATTTTTATTACTATTATTGCGTAAGAATCGTAAAAATAACATTGTCAAATTAAAAAAAAATTAAGGTTTTGCCGGTATGATTGCCGTAATCATGTTCTTGTTAGCATAAAACCCATAAAAACAATACTTTTGTCCCACCAACCATATTTATATTGTTGCTACAACCATATTTTCATTTTTAAATTTGGCAACAATACTTTTGTTACATTTCAACAATATTAATATTGCCGCAATCACACTACTGTCAAAATGAAATTCAAAAAACAATACTATGGTTGCGACGACCATACTTTTACTGCAGAGAACATACTATTGTTGCCGTGACTATATAGTAACCATATCTTTTCTCTGCGTGCATAAAGTAACCATTTTTCTCTCTCTGCATATCGGGATGAAATTAGCACAATTCAGTTTTTAGAACCAAGCACGGAAGTTATTGAATTAAAAAAAATTGGTTTAGACTAGCCCCGCAAGCGCCGATTTTATGTTGTCTACACTACACATAAACCACCAAATCTTGATGAAATTTGACACTATTGAAACTGATCAAAATTGGTTTTTATTAAGATGTAGCTCTCACATTTATGATTATCCGATTTTATGTTCCTGGCTCTAGAATCCAATCATCATAAAATTTGGCTCTGTGCTTGGCCATTAACCAGTAATCAGCTCTGATAAAAATGGGTGATACCGATGTACGTTTTGATGTAACCCCATACAAAGATCCCAAAGTTTTATACAACCATTCTAAAACAGCCATATGAATTCCTATATCGATCAAATTTTAATACTCTTACAGTATATAACAACGAACAAACAACCAATCTTGCACCGATGTGGATCATATACGAGTAAGCTCATTATTTTATATAGTCCCCTTATCAATTGTCTGAGGGCCCAAAAAACGGCTTTCAATTCATACAGGGTGATGCATTTACGACTGGACAAATTTCACCAGCGTATTTCTTGGCTCATTTCATGAAAATATGCCCATGTACGACCGTTCCCGAAAATACAAGGGGGCGAAATGGCAGCGGTTTGAAAATAAAAAAATTGATAAGTTCTGAACCATTGGTCGAATTTTTGTTGGTTTTTGGGCTTGTTAAAAATGTCTAAAAGATACCTTTCTGAATCATTAAAAAATTACAAAAAAAAATCGCCGAGACACGGAGCTTTCAAAAATAAAATTTGTAAAAAACCATAAGAACGTGCACATAACCTCAATTTTCTTATCCTGATGCCAGATACTAGTAACTTATGTTTTTTTTCTCTTTAAAGATATCCCTACCTCTTATCATTGCAAAATTGCCTAAACGAAGCCTAAACGAATTTGAAAGCTCCGTATCTCGGTGATTTCACTACTCGTAATTTTTAATTTTTTACCCTAGTAGTCTCCAAACACCATTCCGAAAATGTGTAAACCGTTGCCAAACTGCCCCTTGCATTTTCGGACATGGTCGTAGTTGGACATATTTTTATGAAATGAGCCAAGGAAATTTGTTCAGTCGTGAATGAATCACCCTGTATACATCGACATATGTGACGCGCAAAATAGAAAGGGACCTAAGGGTAAAAACCAGTTTTGTTCAGGAGAGCCATTTTAAAGATTTAAATACGTGTATCTTTGGTGTACCATCACTTTCATAAAACACGCATATCTCTGGGAGGGAACACTTTTCTCATTCGATGCTCAGATGTTGTCCACATCAAAAAAAAAAATGTGAAAATTGATTTTTTACCCTTAGGTCCCTTTCTCTATGCGCTGTCACATAGTGCTTTTAAATAACTATAAAATATTACTACGAAGCCAAAAACAAAATTATAGTTGCAGTCTGGCTAAATTTAGATGACGGACCCTAAGCCCGGACATCTTACGAATTTATACATGGACATTTGGAACCAAAAACTATAACATATTCTGACAAATTCTAATATGAACGTATTTTTTTAAATCTGGTTTAATTCAAGGAGTTCATAAAGCTGTTTTCAACTGGATTTTCTGCACATTCAGAAGAAAAGGATATAATAAAGACAGTCATGCCAGATTTAAGCGTTTTACTTGTTTATTTAAAAAAAGAAAAACTATTCGAAGCAAGTGCTTTTATTTCATTCTAGAGTTTACAAATGGAGACAATTACTGACATCTCCTCTGGGAAATATTTTTCACTTTTTGGCAAAGCCTAAAATCGGAATCTAGCATAATATCGGGTTTTCACTTTTGAACAAAACGGACTGCTGGTTTTTTTTTAAACACGATTTAAAAAAATTCGAAATGCCAGTTTTTTGAAAACCTTGGTTTTTAAACATTCTACTTAAAACAAATCTACTTCCGTTTTGTGGTCCAACCGAATTTAGACCGGTAATTCAAGCAGATTCAAATTATATTTGATATGTGACATTAGTTCGGATAAAGGACAAGAAACATTAAAATATTGCCAGATCGGAAATATAGTATTTTAGAATATACGAGGGCGGTTCGGAAAGTTCTTAGCCTATCAATGAAAGAGAATAGTTAGTTTTTCAAAAATATTTTTATTTTTCAATATAATCTCCTGAAACTTCAATACACTTAGTCCAACGCTTATCTAGCAATTCTATCCCTTGATTAAAATAGTTTTCCTCAAGGTCTTCAAAATAGTGGTTTACAACTGTAATTGCATCTTCATTTGAGGTAAAACGCTTGCCAGCAAGGAATTTTTTTTTAGATTTGGCAACAGGTAAAAGTCACTGGGAGCTAAATCAGGAGAATAAGGTGGGTGGTCAAGCAACTCGTACTTTAATTCGTTGATTTTAGCCATTGTTAAAACACTCTTGTGCGCTGGTGCGTTGTCTTGATGAAAAATTATTTTTTTGTGTTGTAAGCCAGGACGTTTTTCTCGAATTTGTACATTTAATTGATCTAAAATGTTGCAATAGTACTCTTAATTTATTGTTTTGCCCTTTTGCTGATAGTCAATCAATAAAATACCTTTGAAGTCCCAAAAACCCGTTGCCATAACCTTACCAGCCGATTGAATTGTTTTTGCCTTCTTTGGGGCACTTCCTCCAGCTTCAGTCCATTGTTTGGATTGTTCTTTTGTCTCTGGAGTATAGTGGTGGATCCATGTCTCATCAACAGTTATGAAACGACGCTTAAAATCCATTTTATTTCGCTGAAAACGATCCAAACAAGCTTGAGAAATGTTCATTCTTATGCGTTTTTGGTCGACTGTTAACAAGTGCGGCACCCATCTTGCAGAAAGCTTTTTCATCTGTAGTTCTTCATGCAAAATTAAGTGGACTCGATCATTTGAGATGCCCATGATATTAGCTATTTCACGCACTTTTATTCGTCGATCATTTAATACCATATCATGCACTTTGGCTACAATTTCTGTTGTTTTGCTGTTTTTGGACGTCCACTACGTGGTTCATCTTCAATGCTTGTACGACCACGATTAAATTCAGCAACCCAATTTTTTACTGTTGCATATGAAGAAGCACTTTCACCTAACACAATCACCATATCATTATGAATTTCTTGTCCCGATAAACCTTTTTTATGTAAATATTTAATGACACCACGCATTTCTAATTTTTCCATTGTAAAAAAATCGCGGATGCGTCTTTTGTGAACACCTGTTTCTATATGAAGGAGTTGCCAGATCGAAACAAAATTTAACATGTGTTCATAGCAGAGATGGAAGTTTCCAAAACACTTAACTTTTTTCTGTTTATACCGCGCTTTTTGTGCTAGGCTAAGAAGTTTCCGAACCGCCTTCGTAAAGTGCGACTATAAAGTCTGAATCATGTGGCGAGGGTCACATGTAGTCGACACCGTCTGACTTCAGACTTTCCCTAATCGTTCACAACTAGGGATGATCGACAGAATGAAAACGACACAAATTTGTAAAAAAAAAAATCTTAAATATTAGTTTTTTATTCCACAAAGACCTCGGTGTTGTACTCTGTAGATTTCATAACGTCTCTCATATATTTGGTTTTTAATTGCCCTCATGATATCTCAATTGACGATATGACGTTCCCCCTTCAGCAGCTGCATCTAGGGTTGTAAACACAACCCATTATAGTGGAAATTGTAAGCTAAAAATGTCAAGAAGTAATTAAAATTAAACTGCAGTGTTCTACAACTTACCTTTACCCTGCTTACAGCTGGCCCGTTGCATATCGCAAATATTGAGAAAATTATAAGAACGTCCACCGTATTCCGCACATATTCTTTCCGTATCCTCAGTGCAGGTGTCAATACATTTTGTTAAACATTCTTTTCGGGAAACCACTATTAATTATACGAGACAAACCAATAAAACGTATAGATATTATTATCTCTTCGCAGATAATAAAATAAAACTTACCTAAGCCCTTGACTTTATCTTGCGGTCTTCGGCGCTGTTCCACAAAGTAAAAACATTGATTTTTGTATAAATTACACCTGTTGTCCACCAAAATATACACAATAACTTCTAGAAGCGAACATTTGTCAGGATCAAGTACTGGAAATTTGTTTGGATCAATGCGTTGAGCTTGTATGTTCAAAAGGATTAACGATATGAGAAATAAAATGATTGTGTAGCTGATCATTTCTATGAGCTGGGTATTGATGGTATCACAATGTTTTAAGGCTGATTACTGACTGTATGCATTGCCGTAAAATTTCAGGAACTTTATAGAACTTCAGGTTAATATCTGAATATTGATTGTTATTTGAATTTGTTACCAAATTAAAAAAAACAATGCTTGTTGATATTGACTATTGTCTGATTCAATACACTGCGCATTTATTAAAAAATAAAGCATTTAGTGTTATTGACTTTTTGTTGACTAATTTTCATCTTCAATATTTTTTGTACAATAAACGAAGGCATATCATTAATTCCGTAACTTTTCCAACCTCCCTTGTAGTTATATGAAATGCAACACTGCTTCCATCAAGTACCATCTGTTAATAGACTACTGTCAAACTTTGAGAGAGTTCCGTCATTAAGTTTGTGTTTAACAGCTATTCAAAACATACTCGTACAACTTTGTGGATTTTGTTAAATATGGAAAAAGTGAATTTCGAGTGCTCATTAAACATTTTTTGCGGAAAAATTCTTCAATCAAACCAAGGAAGAGCTTAATAAATTCTGTCGATTTCAATGGTAAAAAAGTGGTTTACTGTCTTTTGTTGTGGTCGTACAAGTATAAATGACGCTGAACGTTCTAGACGGCCAATTGAGGTCCATACACCCGACAATGTCAAAAAACCCACGATATGGTGTTGGCCGATCGAAGAGTAGAAGTGTGTGAGATTGTTGATGCCATACGCACTTCATATGGCAGTGTGGTTTCGATTTTACATGTTCAGTTGTGTTTAAGAAATCTGCCTGCAAGATGTCTGCCGCATTTGCTCTCAATTGGCCATAAACGTAATCGTGTGACAACTTCAAAGGATTGTTTGTAGTTGTTTAATCGCATTTTAATGCGTTTTTGCGGCGTTTTCTAACTGTGGGTGAAACATGGACCCATTACAACATTCCGGAGGCCAAGCAGTAGTCCAAACAATGGGTTTCTTCGGGTGAACCGGCTGCGAAGAAGGCCAAGGTGACTTTGTCGGCCAATAAGTCGATGTACGCGGGATAATCGACATCGATTATCTTCAAAAGGGAAAAACAACAAACGGCGAATATTGTGCCAACATATTGGACCGATTTAAGTAGGTCCAATGGCCAAGAAAAAAAGTTATTTTTTATCAGAAAAATGCACGGCTGCACACGTGTGCTGTCTCAATGGCAAAATTGCATGAACTGGGTTACGAATTGGAATTGGTATTATCCGGATTTAGCCCCCAGTGAATATTTCCAAACCTAAATAAATGGTTCTGTGGAAAGAGATTCAGCTCCAACGATAAAATTATTGAACAAACAAATGCCTATTTCGTGGACCTCGAAAAATCATATTGTCTGGAATACAAAAATTGGAGAAACATTGGACTAAGTGTATTGAGCTAAAAGGAGATTATGTTAAAAAAAATTATTTTTTGCAAAAAAAAAAACTGTGTTTTATTCGAAAAGTCACTGAGTTATTAATATGCCCTCGTATTTTCATAAAGGCGTTTCTGATTGTCTCGTATTTACTCGTACTCGGGTTTACTTCACGTTAAAAGCCTTTATGTAAAAAAGATTACGAAATGTTACCCAGTGTGTATATCTTTGGGACTTTCCTAGGATGTGTTTCATAAGGTAAGGTTTAAAACCGCCCGGCTGTTCTCAAAATTGACTGTAATACCAACGAACTACTTCTTTTTTAATTGCACCATAGAAAATCTTTAGTAGAATTCAGAAAACTCCATTTGAAATTCAAAGAGAATTCTTTGAATTCTAAATAGTATATCGTCGTAGTTCTCTGCAAAAGGCCTATGTGGTCATTTTTGATTTTTTTTATTGTCGCATTTTGAAGTCCTGTTGGTCATATATGTACCCACCAAATTATTCTTCGATATCTTTATTGGTTCAGGGCTTAGAAAAAGGCCTATAAAAATTATCATAAAATTATTGAAGAAGGCCAATGCGTTTTTCTTCACATAGACCTGATCAATTTTAATTTTTCAAAATCAAAAATTCTAAGTGGTTCAAGATGGTCCAGATCCTTAACAGTTAATTGTCATGCCATAGAACTAATTTGTACTAAATTTCGTCCAGGTCAGACAATAAATGTGGCTTTCAGAGCGTCAGGACCTTACACCGGGAGCGATCTTTGTATGAGGGCTGTATAAAATCGTAGACCGATATGGTCTAAATAAAAAAGAGTTAATTTCGATGCCATAAAACTAATTCGCGTCAAATTCCGTCAAGATCGGACTATAAATCCAATTTCTAGAACCCCCATACCTGAACTCGGGAAGGTATGGGGTCTATATCAAAACATTTACCGATTTGGCCCATATTCAATCATAAATAATCCGATATCAGTTTCAAACCTAGTTTCAGCACTCTACGTCAATCCCATGGTACTGACTTTTATACAAAATACCCCCAAAAAGTGTGATTTTTAGAGATGTTATTTTAGTCTTTGGATAGAGAACCTCTTTTCCTCTGAATGGATTTGGTCCATTATAAATTACAAAGAGCGTCCAACAACAATACATTTCTCCACAAAGTTTGGACTTTCTAGGTATAGGATTGTGACCGCTATCAAGCTTTCAACAGACACACTGACGGACGGACGGTTGACACCGCTAGAGCGTCTTAGAATTGTACGCCGATCAAAAACCTATTTACTTTATAGGGTATCAGATAGATACTTTAAGGTGTACCAAACAAAAATCCAAGTGTGGTACACCCCCATCCTATGGTAGAGGATATAAAAAGGCCTATGTGGAAAATTAGCAATTTCTTTGTACTTATATTCTATTACAGAAAAGGTAATACAAAAAGGGCCTATGTGACATTTTTGTATATATTGGTGTGTCATTGAAAATCGCGCCTTAATCTTAAATTTTATTTATTAAAAACGTTGCAAATCTTTGTACAATTCGCAAAGATTACTAATTTTCGGAAATTCCGCGAAATAAATTGACGCAACAGTTTTTTTTGGCTCTCCTGTAAGGTATCGGAAAAAGGCCTTCTGGTGGGAACACTGACGATATTTCGTTGTACGACTTTTGAATTTTAATTTTTGTTTTCCAAATTTCAAATTGAATTTATGAATTTGAAACGCAATTTTTCTATACGTATTAAGTTATTTTTTCTAAATGTAAAATAACATAGGGTGCTTCTTAAGCAGCATAAGAACTATCGATAGCTATGGTTTGACAGCTAAGAGCGATGCTATATATATATTTCTGGCCTATGCAACACTAAGTGTCGCCATCTGACATTTCCATTGGAAAGTTTGACATTTTTAGCATAAACATACTCAGAACGTTTTGTGTTGTCATTTGTGCTGTTTACAGTGACTTGAAAAAATCAATATGTGACGCGCAAAATAGAAAGGGACCTAAGGGTAAAAACCAGTTTTGTTCAGGAGAGCCATTTTGAAGATTAAAATACGTGTATCTTTGGTGTACCATCACTTTCATTAAACGCGCATATCTCTGGGAGGGAACACTTTTGGGGGATGGGATCGATTGCATTCGATGCTCAGATGTTGTCCACATCAATAAAAAAAAAAGTGAAAATTGATTTTTTACCCTTGGGTCCCTTTCTCTATGCTCTGTCACATATGGCAAAAAATGGAATTAACTCGTAAACATTTTCGTCCGATCATTTTTCACAACTTTCGACGTGGATTGCCACGACAAGGGTGCGTCGTAAATCTTTGTATGGCGATGAAGCACCATCCTATAGCACTGTGAAAAACTGGTTTAATGGATTCAATCGTGGACGATGCTCGCTCAAAGACAAAGGTCGTCCAAAAACGGCCGTTGTGCCAGAGAACATTAATGCCTTGCGTGAACTGACAATGCAAGATCGTCATGTGACATACCGTTAGATAGAGGCATCCTTGATCATTTCTTCCACCAGCATACATTCGATATTGCATGAACACCTGACCGTAAAAAAGGTTTGTTCTCGTTGGATCCCACACAATTTGACAATCGCTCAAAAAAAGGCTCGTGTCGATTGGTGCAAAGAAATTTTGAAAAAATACGATCGCGGTGCTTCAAAAGACGTTTATAAGATCGTCACAGGTGACGAATCATGAATCTATGCGTATGAGCCCGAAATAAAACAGCAATCGACCGTGTGGGTCTTCGAAGGCGAACCAAATCCAACGAAAGTTGTTCGTGGAAGAAGCACTTCGAAGAAAATGGTCTCCTGTTTCCTCGGCAAAACTGGTCATGTGGCGACTGTTCCACTTGAGCAACGTAGGACGGTCAATTCTGAGTGGTACACCACAATTTGTTTGCCTAAAGTCTTCGGAGAAATTCGAAAAACAAACAAGAGAAGACGAATCGTTGTGCACCACAATGCGAGCTCTCACACATCGGCTCAGACCGATGCTGGAGAATACTTTGAAAAACAATAAAACCATTTTTGATGATAAATATTCGCATTTTCATTATGAGGCCATAAATATATATAGCAGCCCTCGTAATAATGCCAAACTTTGTTAACTTGTTTCTTCAGTAAGGCTTGGAAATTCATTATAACGTCTAACGAACAACGCTTTCAAACTGTTAACATGTAGTTAAAAAAAAATAAATCTGTTCGCTAAGTTCATAGAACATTCTTAATAAAGAATTGTGGTTAGTGCTTAAGCTCACTTCTGGCTAACTGGCAAATTTGACGTATTTGGAGCGAAGACAATCCTCTAGCTGTTAACGAATCACAATTACATCCATTAAAATTTACTTTTTGGTGCGGGTAGCTCATTGGTCCTTATTTCGTTCAAAAAGAGAAAGTAGCTGCCGTTACGCCATGCAAGCGCTATCGAACCGTGACGACTGATTTTTGATAACAAAAAATCAGTAAGTTTTGCTGACCCAACCTTTGGGTTCAACAAGACGGCGCAACTTTGCCATACAGCGCACTTAGCAATCGATTTATTGCAAAATCAATTCGATAACAACTTAATTTCCAAAAATGGTCCTGGCCCTTTGGCCTCCTCTTTCGTGCGATTTAAAGCCTCAAGATCTCTTTTTATATGACTATGTTAAGTCATTAGTTTATGCCGGCTTGTCGGCAACTCTTGAAGCAATGGATGTCATTATTCAAGCCACCAGTGACACGACATACAACAAGATTTATTCGAAAAATTAGTAAAGAATTGACCATGTAACTCGTAATCGCGTCATATTTAAAAATAAATGCTATGAAATAATGAACTAAAGTGTAATAAAACAAGTTCATTCCAACAATATTTTTGTTTTGTAAAGTATGGTTAAATTTTAAGGGCCGATGTTGAATGTAAACCACACCTAAACGTCAAGTGCTTTTCTGCATTTTATTTGATATATCTCAGCTTTTGAATAATTCTATTTGAACCATGGAAAGATACACAAGCGAGCAACACGTAAGAGTTATTCAGTATTATTATGATCAATTTTCGAAGAAAATCATCTTCAGTGATGAGGCACATTTTCACCTCAGTGGATTCGTCAATAAGAAGAATTGCAGCATTTGGTTGAATGATAATCCAAGAGTGATTGTCGAAAAAACAATGCACCCCCAAAGAGTGACTGTTTGGTGCGGTTTATAGGCTGGCGGCATCATCGGGCCTTATTTTTTCCAAAATGGGGCCGGTCAGGCAATTACTGTGAATGGTGTTCGCTATAGTGAGATGATAACGAACTTTTTATGGCCCGAATTGGAAGTTATCGATGTGGACGATAGGTGGTTTGAACAGAACAAAGCCACTTGCCACAAGGATAACGAATCAATGGCTCGTTTGCGCGACAAATGCAGTGGCCGTGTTATCTCACGTCGTGGCGATAATAATTCCCCGTCAAGATCATGTGATTTGACACCGTTGGACTTCTTTCTTTGGGGTTATTTGAAAGAAAGGTGTACGTCGATAAGCCAGCAACAATTTAAGAGCTAAAGGATGAGATAATTCGGCACATTAACGGCATAGAACCTCCATTATGCCTCAGCGTCATCGACAATTTGGACCATCGGATGGTGTGTGTCGCCGAGGTCGCGTCGGTCATGTGGCCGATATTTTGTTCCATACATAATTGAACCGTACCAATATTATCATAAAAAAATGATAATAATTACCTAAATAATTTGTGTTTTATTCAAAATCAATATCGGCCCTTAAAATTTAACCACCCTTAATTTTTGTCTTGTATTAAATTTTACGTTCTCAACCTCTTAAACAAGTACCCTATACAAGTAAGCCGTCAAAAGTAATTACTTTAGTCACTTCTGATAAGGTTAGGTTTTTTGCCTTTTTTTCCTTTGACGATACATATTAGAATTAGTGAAATAACTAAAAAATAATCATAAGTAAAGTAAAATGATACGAAGTAAGAGTACAGATTTTGTGTTTTGAACAAACCCTCAGGATTACATTTATGAATTTGTCACTTTTGAAAGATTTGCTTTAAAGGGACAGATGATCTGTGTCCTTCTCGAAATCAGAACGTATAAACAAATCCCTTAATTAATTCATATTAAACTTTTCTTCTATTTAAATATAGATACAAGAGGCCTTGAGCCTGGTAATACCTGTTCAATGTGTAAAAGCAAAAGACCGAAATATAACAAATGAGCTTAACATTTTTTCAGTATCTTTTATTTTTAAAAATAGTTATAACAACCGATATATATATTTGGTATAAACAAGTTGGACGTCATAATGAAGATATGAAATCACACTTCATAATAAACAAGTAAAAAGATCGTTAAGTTCGTCCAGGCCGAAAAATGAGCAAAAAAGCTGTTGAGCTGCTTCGGCCCATGCGTCCGTTCCCAATCTCAGTTAAAATTTCAAATTAGCATTAATTTGAGAACCCATATTTCCATATTGTCTATTTATCGCCCACAATATGGTCACGGCAGCAATAATATTTTCTCTGTAATAAGAGTATGTTCGTCGCAAACATAGTATTGTTTTTTGAATTTAATGTTGACAATAGTATGATTGCGACAATATTAATATTGTTGAAATGCAACAATAGCATTTTTGCCAAATTTAAAAATGAAATTATGGTTGCAGCAACAATATAAATATGGTTGGTGCGACAAAAGTATTGTTTTCTGGGTTTTATGTTAACAATAATATGGATACAGCAATCATACTGTATGATTGTAATTTTTCTTATTTTGAATATGGGTTTTACAACAATGTTATTGTTACTAATCTTATGAAATAATAATGGGAATTAAAATTTTACAAAAAACTGCTTTTGATTTGTTTAACTGAAATATTTTTTAGAAAGCTTACGTTTTTTTATATAGAATTTTTCTACTGTTTAATAATTACTCCTATTATTTTAAATTTAATGTATTTTTAATTTATTTACTTAATAAAAATCTCAATTGTTGACAACATAACCCAATCCTAATAAATAATTTTGAAGACCATAGTCTGGTTGCGTGTGAACCATACTATGTTTGTTATGATCATACTATGGTTGTATGTTAAACATACTATTGTTGTGAGTATCATAATATCGTTGTGGGGATCACAGTATGGTTGAGTGTGAATCATAATATCGTTGTGGGGATCATAGTATGGTTGAGTGTGAGTCATACTATGGTTGTGAGGATCATAGTTGCTGCGTCCAAAAACTACACTCAATACCAGTACCCATTTGGCCATTGTACGTTGTTTGAAAACAATATTTAAGGCAGCCGACGGACGGATGGACGGACTAAAATTATGTCGGTTAAGCCAGCCAAAAATAGTTTGTTTAACCAGGCATGCAGGGATGCTGTCAGATCAAAAGAGGAGGCGTTCAGAAATTGGCGTTTTAACAAAAACGTCAATACTGAACTGCTGCGTAAACAGCAAGAACGTCGTGTGCCAGAGTGCTTAGGCTTGAAAAGTTACGAACAACGTCTACGTACAAAAGTTCTTAATTCTCCCAAGAAGAGTAAAGGATAGTTCTTTATCTATCCCAACTCTTGTTAAAAACGACCGGGCATTCACTGACCCGGTTGATAAAGACAACCTTTTGGCTGAAATGTTTGCAGGAAATTCTTCCTTGCAGGAAAGGAATCAACCACTCCCCGAGATCGAAAACGTATCTTGTTCCATGCCTAAGATATTTTTTCGAGCTCGTGGAGTTAAAAGGGTTCTTGCGAACCTCTATGTAAATAAATCCCCGGGCCCGGATGGTATTTCGGCACTTGTCCTATGTAAGAGCTCCTCGACGCAAGCCCGTCTACTGCGCAACCTTTTAAACCTTGCTTATCGTGCAGGAGTCTTCCCAGCGTGTTGGAAGGTTGCGAACGTCCAGCCGATCCCTAAAAAGGGTGAAGCCAATAATCCTGCGAATTATCGGCCAATCGCGATCTGCTGTGCGCTCTCCAAGGTAATGGAGAGCATGGTTAACCACCATCTTGTAGGGTATCTAGAGTCCAACGACCTGCTTAGCGACAGACAGTACGGCTTCCGTAGAAATCGCTCTACGGGTGACCTGATGGCTTTCCTATCGGAAAGCTGGAGTCGGTCTATCCACCAGTTTGGTGAGAGTAAGGTCGTGGCTCTGGATATATCCAAGGCCTTTGATAGAGTCTGGCACGGTGCACTCTTATCAAAGCTGACCGCTTTTGGTGTCGGTAATACATTTGCTCGATTTATATCGAGCTTTCTTAGAGATCGCACTATACGAGTTGTTGTAGATGGGTTCTCATCCGATAAACATAGGCTGACCGCAGGTGAGCCACAAGGCTCTGTCCTTTCTCCCTCATTATTTCTCATTTTCATTGATGAGCTTTTGGGTCAGACCGTGAATCCAATCTACTCTTTCGCGGATGACAGCAACCTATGTCAATCATATTCATTCGACCGTAGATATTAAAGACAAAAGGAGAATAGTGGAAGAGACACTTGGCCGGGATTTACTGGCCATTTCCGACTGTGGTCGAGTGAATAGAGTAGATTTTAATGCGCGTAAGACACAGTGCTGCTTGTTGTCTCACAAGCGCTTCGCTGACCCAACTGTGTCGTCATTATCTATCGATGGTATGGATGTCGAACAATCAGATTCTCTTGATATTCTGGGCATGAAAATACAATGTGACGCTCGTTGGGCGAGACATGTATTCGAAGTGTCGAAAGAAGCACTCAAGTGTATAGGCTTCCTAAACCGGTGCAAAAAATATTTCACTCCTTCTGATCTTTTCGATATCTATACAACCTACATCAGGCCAAAGATGGAATACAACTCCCATATATGGGCAGGAGCTCCAAAATCATCCTTGGAGCTTCTGGACCGTGTTCAAATGTGGGGATGTTCGGCAATGAGGATGTTCGGCAGGGATACACGACATTCCAGAAATTCACACCCATTTGTTATCGATTGGCCGGTTGACCGCACTATACACAACAGATCGAATTCGTTTTTCGCCCGTACTGTCCGTATGTGGAATCGACTTCCGGCAAATGTATTTCCCACCAATTACGACATCCAGAAATTCAAGGCGAATGTCAATAAACATTGCTCCCTCTTTCCCCCCTTCGATACCTTGCTTTCCAACGACCAACGCAATGCATTGCATGTATAGGGGAAAGCCCCTGAGTGTTGGCTAATTAAAAAAAAAAAAGTTCTACCACTTACCTGCTCCAATATAAAACTACGCATATGACTCAGTAAATCACATAGGACGATATGTGCAAATTTAATGTAAAGACCAAATATTTTGCTAAGGACTTCTTCAAGACGGCACAAAATCAGCCACATCCTACTTAAGCCAGTCTTACTTGCTTTGATTTATTTAAAGTTAATGTTTTATTCTTATAAAAATACTAATATCCATATGTGGCAGCAGACTCAAAATTCTTCTGTTCCGGAAATGTTTGATCCAAATTCACAGACTAAGCCTGTTCACATGCTCCATAGTGAGTGAAAATATATGCTGAAAAGTAAAAGAGAAATAAATAAATTATTTAAATTCAATTGATAGTAAAGCCGACATATACAAAAATATATAATTTTGACTTTCTCATAATTTTGGATTTTACTTTCGTGAGACAAAGCATCACCCTATATTAGTCAATCTAATAAGTATAACTCCAACTTACATTTATCGTTTTGGCAGCTGATTCTATTGAACTCACACTTGTTGGAAAATGTTTCGAAAGTGTTATTGTATTCTCCGCACATCGGATAGTACTCTTCGGTGCATAAATTTGGGCATTTTTCTTTACATTCTTCTTTGGAAACAATTTGTAGGTCTGAAAGTGGATTATAATTACATTAATAAGTCTCTTCGTGTACATCGCCATTATTTCTATAAATTCTGTTTTTACCTTTTTCTTTCTTTTGTCTTCGCTGGCACATATCAGTGGCATATATACAGGGATTACGGAACAAATAGCACTGACGTTCATCCACTGCATAAACGATGTCTTCCGTGGTGGAACACTTGCGGAGTATTAGGCAGGGATCTGGCTCGGAGGTAGCAAAGACACTTAAAGCGAATGTTGCCAGTAAAAATGACGTCAATAATTTAAATGAAAACATTTTCGATATCGTGGAATAGAAGCGGAGATTATGACGTGCTTAATTGCGTGCTGATCAACAACTGAATTCATTTGAGTGAATCCCAACTCAATTTATTCTATTCTAAACACCGAGTAGGGGATTTTTTTGTGGGATTCTCTGGTAAATTCAAATATAGTTTAGTTTTATCTTACGCCGGCGCTTGCATTGGCTGAGGTTTTTAAATCTCTTTGTTTCGTTTCTATCTACATATTTTGAGTGGCAACTGCTTGTTTGAAACATTATGAAGTTCTTGAGCAGACTTTCGTACAAATCGAAAAAGCAAATAATATTATGTACACTTAAATAATATTTACATATGTAGATTACGTCTTTATCGTCTTGTATTTTGATTACTTAAATAAATATATTCAATAAGTAGTTCTGTAATTTAGCATATTAAATCACTAATGTGTTGTATAAAAATTTAAATAGAAGTAAAGATATGCTTAAGGTAGACGGTCCGATATGTCGGGCCGTCCATAACGTGTTTACAATGGATAGTCTATGAGGTTCTTCGTTTTGATAACAGGCGATCAATCTAGAGGTTTTTTTCAATTTTTCTCACAGATTACGTGTGAGTTGTGCTAAAATGTATTTTTTTCTTTTCAGTATTGTTTGCCATTTCATCACGGAAAGACTTAAACGGCGAAAACGACGGTTGGGGCGGTTTATGGGCTAGTGGAATCATTGGTCCATATTTTTTCAAAAATGATGATGGCCGGAACGTAACCGTAAATGGTGCTCCCAATCGCGCCAAGATATCGAAGTTTTTGCTAGCTGCAATTGAAGCCCTAATCTTGACGACATTTGGTTTCAACAGAACGGTGCCACTTGTCATACAGCTGCTCAAACAATGGATCTATTGAGAGGTCATTCGAAGGGCAGGGAATTTTACGTTTTTGACCGGCTGCCTTGATCGTGTGACCTTTAGACATTTTTCTTTAGGGCTGACAAACCAGCTACGTTTTAAGTTTTGGAAACCAACTTTACGCGTGTAACCAAGGACATACCGATCGAAATGCTCGAACGAGTCATCCACAGTTAGACCCTGGTAATGGACAACCTGAGGCGTAGCAGGAGGCCAACTTTTTAACATTTGAAGGAAATTATATTCAAAAAATAGATGGCATAAAATGTCCTTTCTAATGAACAATAAAGATGCCACATTTGATTTGAATTTTTGTATTTTTTTAATTTTGAAAAAAATACCTCTAGATTGATCACCCGTTATTATTATAGGCCTTTCAACTATATTTATAGTTGCCAGAATACGTCGGTGGAATTTCTCGATTTCTCATGTTCGTACATGCATAGTCCCAATTATAGTACGTATCCATCCAAACCTTTTGTGGAGGGTGGGCCAAAAGTTGCCATGGGGCTAAAAACTTTACTTACTTTTTTGTTTATTAATTTTTTTTTTTATTTTTGTTCTCAGATTATATAATGTACAAAATGGAAATTATTTGCCCTATGTTTGAAAAATAATGTCATTAAAATTACCCACGTTTTTAGCTTCGCAATGATGGAGCGAGCATTTTCCATGACATCTGTAAAAAACTGTGGCTGTAGCGTTCGAATTTCTGCAACAATGTTGGCCTTGAGTTGAAGGACTGTCTCGGCTTATTTACATATACTAGCTCCTTCAAATAACCCCAAAGAAAATAGTCGGGTGCTGAAAACTCTAGCGATCGCTCTGGTCAAATAACTTCCGAATTTCTGGAAATTATTCGCACTTCAAAATTTTGACTTAAAAGTGTCATTGTGTCTCGGGCAGTGTGGGCAGTGGCTCCGTCCTGCTAAACCACATCTCAGGTCTGTTTTCAAGAGCAGGACGTAAAAATTGTCTATCATAAACCGATACCGCTCTCCATTTACGGTTACAGACCAATGATATTTGCAGATGTGATACCACACCAGACTGTACACCTAATGGATTGCAATTGGCGTTGATGAATGGCTCTTGAATTTTTAGAACCCCAGAACCTACAGTTCAGCTTATTAACAAAGCCATTCAAATAAAAATGAGCCTCATCACTTTGCGTTATTCGCTGATTTAAATAATAAAATTCTATTGTTCCTGGTTCTTTGTTCAGTTGTGAATTTCTTCATTATTTATTTCCCAAGCATTATTGATATAATCCGAAAAAAATGAAAAATATATCTAAACAAAAAAGTTATTAAATTTTAAAACCCCATGGTAACTATTGGCCCACCCGGTATTTACCGTTAATAGATCAACTCATTACTTTAGACACTACGTCTCGTCCGTTATTTGCGCAAAAGACGTAAAAGACACATTTATCGATTTTGTGGATTTGATGAGAACCAATATACAGGGTGTCTTAGTAAGAATTCACTTTTTCGTTTCGAAATAAAAGCACAGAGTTTCGAGATAGTTGTGATTTTTTCTTTGGATTATAAAAAAGACATGTTACGATTAAGTATGAAAAATATTTATCCTTCAAAAGGCCCTCTCGGTTCTGATAATAGGCCATTACTCTTTTTATGAAGTCTTCCATGACTTTTTCAGAGAAATGTGGCTGTATCTCACCGATGACGTGTTAAGTATCTTATTTGAGCTAAGGAATTGTTTCTCGGTTCTTCAGCTCTAGAAGTCACAAATTACACAGTACAACAGCCAATCTGGGGGGTGAGAAATTCCAAGTCAGGGTGATGGTACTAGGTCAGTATATTAAAACCCTCAAAGGGTTTTGCGTTCGTATGTGAGTCATTCCATGCCAAACGGTACGATTTTGGGCAAAAATTTAACGCAATGATTCCGATTTTTATGAAAATTTGCAGATTTGGTCCTCTAGCAATTCTATTTAATCCGCGATTAGAAAAAAAAAATATAATTTTTTTTTTCAAAAGTTATGACCAATTGAACTTTGGTAAAATGGAGATCTTATCAAGGAGGTGTGTTCATTCAGTCGCATGTAACTCCGGAAATACTTGACCGATTTTACTCTGCTATACCTTATTTTGAAGGTAATTTTAAGCACTTCTAAAATAACGAAACGGTATGGCATAACGCCATAGAATTTTTTAAGTTTGTATCATTTTAATCCTTTAATTTCGATTTTGAAAATGATTACATCTTTTTTTATTTTTGAAATTTTGCAGGCGTATTCTTACAGGTCTGTTTTACCGACTGTGTAAGTTTTAAAGTGGTGAAATAATGCGTTCTATTTTTAAAAATTTTTTTTTACCTTATACCTTTTTCACTTCCATGAATATAGAAAATATAATATAGAAAAAAAAATACTTTTTAATAGTTTATTGACACAAGATATAACAACAACAAAAAAACAAAGAAAAAAAGAAATAAAAAAATGAGTAATGAAATAAATGTTATGCCTTGTATACCATCTTCATACAGTACTGCTCAGAAGATGATGTTGTCTGGACTTTCATTATTTTATCGGGTTGTGGAATGAATGCATGGTAGCCAAGAGTTCCAGAAATTGTTTTCGCTTTTTCAAAACGCTCCTTCAGGTGTTTCGCCCTATCTTGATATTGATAGTTATTGAAGAATTCTGTATGAATATTCTTCACGTTTTTATTCACCCAATCATAAAATTTGACGGCACTATTAATGGGATTTATGAGGCTGGACAAGCTTGCACGTGCTGCTAGTCTTTTGACTGTTCCTCCCAGACCATCGCAGGGCCATTTGCCATGAGACGTTGCAAAAAAATGCCATTCCGCTGGTATTCCAAAATCTTCTACGTGGAACGTCAGATTTAAAAAGTTTTTCTTGTTTTTGTATTGTGCGCTTGCGCCATCAGAAAAGTAAAATATTTTACTTACAGGTCCTAAGGTTTTCTTTAAAAAATTTACAAGCCCCTCCTGGAATACGTGCACGGCTATTGTATCATGTTTTTATTTCTTTTTTTCTTTGTTTTTTTGTTGTTTTTATATCTTGTGTCAATAAACTATTAAAAAGTATTTTTTTTTCTATATTATATTTTCTATATTCATGGAAGTGAAAAAGGTATAAGGTAAAAAAAAATTTTTAAAAATAGAACGCATTATTTCACCACTTTAAAACTTACACAGTCGGTAAAACAGACCTGTAAGAATACGCCTGCAAAATTTCAAAAATAAAAAAGATGTAATCATTTTCAAAATCGAAATAAAAGGATTAAAATGATACAAACTTAAAAAATTCTATGGCGTTATGCCATACCGTTTCGTTATTTTAGAAGTGCTTAAAATTACCTTCAAAACAAGGTATAGCAGAGTAAAATCGGTCAAGTATTTCCGGAGTTACATGCGACTGAATGAACACACCTCTTTGATAAAATCTTCATTTCACCAAAGTTCAATTGGTCATAACATTTAAAAAAAAATTTTAAATTTTTTTTCTTGAAACACGTATATAATATTTTTAAGAGAAGAATGCATACACAAACTAGTTAAGCAATCCAAGCTTGTGATGTAAAAAATGCGTACCGTTTGGCATGGAATGACACATGTGCCAGTTTTTTTTTATGACCTTTTACATTTTTTTCTTATCTTGATGTTTTTTCGCTTAGTTGTAAAATGTTGGCAAAAACGTAGTTTGACATAACTCGAGAACGACTAGTTCGATTTTGCTGAAATAAATTGAGAAAAATTAATAATTACATTTTCTTTAATCCATTAATATACTGTTTCTCTACCAAATCAACATTTTTGCAATTAGAAATAAATTTATGAAGAAAATTTTGCCAAACCCCTTTCAGGGTTTTAATATACTGACCTAGTACTATCACCCTGACTTGGAATTTCTCACCCCCCAGACAATAACCCCAAAAATGTTCCACTGTGTTATTAATTAATTACTGATCTCTACCGAATTGAACCCAACTTTACTCAAGCTCCATACACAGGCGATTAATCCTCTGAATAGCAATGTTATCTAAGGGTTCATATAGTCCCCACCATTAAGTATACGGATCGATGTATAATCACTGCTGATTTCATTTAGCTACGATTAGCGATTTAGCTCGTGTGTATGTTTGTCAGTCCGTAAATCTAAGGCTTGTAATCAAATTACAGTTCGTCATTATCGTCCGATTTTCATAAAATTTGGCAGAAGTAAGTTTTTTGGACCTAGGACTAACGCTATCTTTCGATAGAAGAAAAACAGAAGAAAATCGGTTCGGTTTAGATATAGCTCTCACCTATATGTTCTTCCATTTTTATGTTTCTAGCTGACGAAAGCAAAGTCGGTTGAGATTGGGATATAGCTTCCAAACATATGCCCCACATTATTTGGTTTTATATCTAGAAGCCACATATTACAAAATATCTTGATGAAGTTTGGGCGGGCGTGTCGAGGACGGGCGCTGTTGAAATTGGTAACAATCGGTTCAGATTAAGATATAGCTTCCACATATATTTTCAACCGATTTTACCACAAAAACGATGAAATTTTCTCACACATTTAAATATGACATTAATTTTACAATCTGGGTAAATTGGGTTCAAAATCCGATTTTCAGTTGGCTCTTCTGAACATCCAGGAGTGCATGGTATAATGAAGGTGGCAATGTCCGACTTTAGCTTTTTTACTAGTTTTAAAATTAAAAGGTGCATTCATACTGAAACGATGATTCAACGATAATTAGCAATATTTAATATAAATTTACAGCAAAAACAATTTAGACGTAAGTGCAATTTCAATTTTGTTTACCTTTTAAGTGACTGCGAAATAGCGGTTTAGTCTTTTTCTCTGTTCTTGAAATTTGTAAAACTCTTAATGTTATTTGTAAAATACTAAGTAGGGGCATAAATACTGTTACAACATTGAACACAGTAGAACTGAACATAGTAGAACTGAACATGCCCCGTTAATATCATATGGGTTTTGAAAGCTAACCTCAAAAGCTTTAGTCTGTAACGGGATTTTAAAATTGTTTCAACTTTCATCATAGAGAGGTAAAATAATGAGAACCGTATCGCTGTAATAGCGCTTTACAAGTGTGAAATGAAAAAAAACGATATTTTCAAAACGCTCCGGCTACTAGGAATTAGCCTCATGTTCGTCTACCGATGCAAAAAACTGTTTGAAGAGAATGGAGATGTAAAAGACCGCCACCGGTAGGGCCGCCCACGCTCTGTTCGAACACCGCATGTCATCAATGCCGCTAAATCGAGAATTTACAGAAATTCGCTCCGAAAACAGAAAATCATGGCCCGTGAGATGAATATAACGCAAAAGTCCATGAGTCGAATCATTAAAAAAGACTTGGGACTTGCGGCTTTCAAACGACGTACCGGACATTTATTGACTGCTGCTTTAAAAAAATAGGATTGAAAAATGCAAACGTCTTTTGGAGAAGCACGCTGATAACTTGCACAGAAAAATTTTGTTCACCGATGAAAAAATTTTTACCGTTCAGGACAAATTTAACAAGCAAAAGCATAGAGTGTATGCGCGGTCATCTAAGGAAGCATCTGAACTGATCCCAAGGGTGGAAAAAATAGGATTGAAAAATGCAAACGTCTTTTGGAGAAGCACGCTGATAACTTGCACAGAAAAATTTTGTTCACCGATGAAAAAATTTTTACCGTTCAGGACAAATTTAACAAGCAAAAGCATAGAGTGTATGCGCGGTCATCTAAGGAAGCATCTGAACTGATCCCAAGGGTGGAAAAGGGTCATCACCCAGCTTCAGTCATGGTTTGGTGGGGTGTCTCTTACTATGGGGTCACTGACCTGCATTTCTGCGAACAAGGAGTAAAATCATCGGCCAAAGTTTACCAAGAAACCTTTTCGGAAGCTGTTGTGAAGCCTCTTAATAATTCCCTGTTCCAAACCCAGCCATGGACTTTCCAGCAGGATTCTGCGCCGGCCCATAAGGCTAAAACGTCTCAGGCCTGGCTTCGAAACAATGTGCCAGCGTTCATTTCCTCTGAAGAATGGCCCTCAGGCAGTCCAGATTTGAACCCATTGGATTACAAATTGTGGACGGTTTTAGAGGGCAAGGTTTGTCACAAAAGATACCCCAACATTGGATCTCTTAAGACTGCTTTGGTTCGAGCTGTAGCCAATTTTCCAATGGACGAGGTTCGTGCAGCTATTGACGATTGGACAGTGCGACTTAAGGCTTGTGTAGAGGCAAAAGGCGGACATTTCGAATAAGTATATTCTTTTTGGATACAATATACATCAATAAATATATTAAAATATATTTGGTCCAAAAACATTCAGTACTTTTTTCTATTTTACAGTTTAATACGTGTGTAACAGTATTTATGTCCCTACTAAGCATAACCACTGCTGATTTTATTTAGCGATGTATGCCTGTCTGTTCGTCAGTCCGTACATCAAAAGCTTGTAATCAAATTACAGTTCGCCATTATCATCCGATTTTCATAAAATTTGGCAGAAGTAAGTTTTTTGGACCTAGGACGGACGCTCGCCGAAAATTATTTCACTAACATTTTCGAACTATAAAAAATTTCGAGTTTTAAACACAAGTATTTTTACTTTTAATAAAAACGAAGATAAATTATCATCAATAATAACAAAAAATTTAAACGAAAATATTATTTTGTGGTGAATTTTGTTTTGTTTGGTCGTTTTAAGTGCATTTTGCACTGGGCTCTTCTTATGGGTTAGCGATAGAGGGTATTCATGACAAAAAATTGTATGGGGACTCCCGTAACGGTTGAAGATAGAGGGTGGATCTAAGAAACTGTTGGAATTGCAGAAATTGGGAGTTGGTCTTACTTTTAACTCCTGTAGGGGCACTTTTGGGGTAGTTAAAGCGGTAGAAGCAAAATTTAAAAAAAATTAATTTTTTGCAGGGAAGATAGGTTTGGAAAAAATATTGGGAGGGAAAAATTAATGGGGGTCGGTCATACATTTTACCCCTCTAGGTGCGACTCCTAGGTAGTTGCGGGGCTTTTTTTAAATATTTTCCCCCATCCCACACCCTTTGACCTCGATGAGCTGTCACTTTCCTCTATCCCACCTCCCTCATTTTTTGGCCCATGCATTGTTTTCCAAACCCCACAAAATAAGGGGATGAGTCATACCCAACTCTTACTATTAAGAATCTCCATACAACACTATCCACCCCTAATGAACACTGCTTTAATTGCGATTTCGGGCCCGGTTCGAAACTTGTCTTCAATTAAAATGTATACGTAGATGCAAGAGATCTCCATTATTCTTCCCCATTAAGTTGAGGTTCAAAAAAAAGAGCAGAGATACTTCTGTCCTTTCAAAGACCACATTGGCAATTATTCAGCAGTTAATCCATCGAGCCTTTGGTGGCTCGACAATTTCCGCATTCTCAAAAATAAAACAATATACAACAAAAAATCATTTATTCTTACACATGTGTCCATGCTCCCATTGTTGCTGTACAGTAATATTTAAGTTAAGTGTCTGTTTCGACCGATATAAATAAGGCAGACAAGTCCGTGGAACTTTAGGTAGCATCTGTTTTTCTGAGTGAAACATTGAAATGAATTCAACGGCAGTCCTTGCATTTTTAGTTCTGGCTTTACTTTTGTGCCATGTGAGAATTGAGGGACAACGGTGTGCTAATTGCCCGAACGGGGGCATAACAGTTTGTGCCACGAGATATAGTGGTCGTCGAATCAGTTGTACCTACTCGAACTTCTGCAAAGTGAGAAGACGAGCATGTACACTAGAGCGTACCAGGTTACAAGTAAAAAAAAAAGTTCGCCGTACACCTTCGAATATGAAGTATTATTGAAAGGTAGTTTCAAAAAAATTTTTTTTATTTTTTTATGCCGAACGTAGGGGTCGCGCTTTTACATTTTTCTATATAACTTCTGCATTTATAAACGGATTTTAAAGTAAAAGGTGTTTTTGTCTCGACGAGGCCGATTTTTTTGTCTTTGAAGTCATTGAGCTCAAGCACCCCGCGCGAGCTTTAATTTTCTGATATTAGAGTGGTACATTAGGGTAGTAGCAACTGAGAAATGATGGGTAAGTACCAGAAGGGGGTGCTTGAGCTCAATGACTTCAAAGACAAAAAAATCGGCCTCGTCGAGACAAAAACATCGATGTATCACACTTTAAAATCCGTTTATAAATGCAGAAGTTATATAGAAAAATGTAAAAGCGCGACCCCTATGTTCGGCATAAAAAAATAAAAAAAATTTTTTTGAAACTACCTTTCAATAATACTTCATATTCGAAGGTGTACGGCGAACTTTTTTTTTGAGGTACGCCCTAATGTACACACAGAGAAGGTACGTGTTTTTTGACATTGTTTAACATATTCCGTCCCATTGGTGACGCTTTTTTGTTTTTTAGCGTGGGTTCCCCAACTTGGACGTTGCCCTTGGGACTCTCCAGAATGTAGAAGCATTGCAGGACGTTAACATGCATAAATAAATGATATCAAATGAACCGATGGGCTTTATTGTAAAAAGAAACAAAAATCAAATATTAAATTTTTAAGGTGTGCGATGGTTTGTTTCTACTGCCAATAAAGCCGAAATGTCGGCACTACAAATTGCAACTGGAAGAACAATAAATCGGCAATACAAGGGGTGCTATATATATTTCTAGCCTAATAATAAAAATGCGAATATTTATCATCAAAAATGGTTTTATTGCTTTTCGAAGTATTCTCCAGCACGATTTATACATTTGTCGAAGCACTTTTTCCACTCCGATTGAGACACCTCCAAAACATGGTTTTGAACGCTTCAACAGCAATTTCTGGCGATGAAAATCGTTGACCATGCATTTTTGTCTTGATGAGCGGGTGCCAAGTCAGGGCTGTACGGCGGATGACCCATCAATTCGACGTTTTGGCCGGCCAAAAAGGAGCTGTTTTGAGTCGATGTGTGAGAGCTCGCATTGTCATGGTGCACAATGATTCGTCTTTTTTTGTTCGTTTTTCGAATTTCTCTGAAGACTTTAGGCAAACAAATTGTGGAATTGACCATCCTACGTTGCTCAAGCGGAACAGTCGCCACATGTTTAGTTTGGCCGAAGAAACAGGCGACCATTTGCTTCGAAGTGCTTCTTCCACGAACAACTTTCGTTGGATTTGGCTCATCTTCGAAGACCCACACGGTCGATTGCTGTTTCGATTCGGGCTCATACGCGTATATCCATGATTCGTCACCTATGACGATCTTATAAATGTTTTTAGAAGGACCGCGATCGTATTTTTTTAAAATTTCTTTGCACCAATCGACACGAGCCTTTTTTTGAGCGATTGTCAAATAGTGCGGGATCCATCGAAATCAAACCTTTTTTGCGACCAGGTGTTCATGCAATATCGAATGTATGCTGGTGCAAGAAATGCCCAAGGATGTCTCTATCTAACGGTATGTTACATGACGATCTTGCATTATGAGTTCACGCACGGCATCAATGTTCTTTGGCACTACGCCCGTTTTTGGACGATCTTCACGACCTTCATCTTTAAGCGAGCGTCGGCCACGATTGAATTCATTAAACCAAAACTTCATCGCCATAGAAAGATTTAAGTTCATTGATGCACTCTTGTCGTAGTAATCCAAGTCGCAGGTTGTGAAAAATGATCGCACGAAAATGTTCACGAGTTAATTCCATTTTTTGTCATATTTTTGTTTAAAGTTACTGTAGCAAACTCCCGTAAATCTTACCTTAATAAATGATAATTTTGGTTTTTATTTTAACAAAATAATAAAAGGCATTATTTTCGGTATTCATAAATTGTTGTTTTTTGTCAGTAAACTTAAATTTATTACACTGAAAAAAATCGTTCACATTTATAGCAGTTTTTGTCTCATCATTTTCAGTTTAGTTTTTACTCTTCTCTTCTGCGTTGACAACATTGAAAATTGCAAAAAAATTTCGGCTGCACATTCGTGGTCAGCTCATGTTTGCTTAAAACCCTTAAAAAATAATTTTGGGCTGCGACAGTGATTGGGTAGATGTGGGTGCTTTTTTGGCTAAGACAGGCTATATTGTAACAAATTTTATTAAAAGGACGATCTTGCATTATTGTAACAAATTTTATTGTAACAAATTTTATTAAAATGACGATCTTGCATTATCAGTTCACGCACGGCAACAATGTTCTCTGTCACAACACCCGTTTTTGGACGACCTTCACGACCTTCGTCTTTGAGCCAGCGTCGGCCACGATTGAATTCATTAAACCAGTGCTTCATCGCCATACAAAGATTTAAGTTCATTGATGCACTCTTGTCGTAGTAATCCAAGTCGCAGGTTGTGAAAAATAATCGCACGAAAATGTTCACGAGTTAATTCCATTTTTTTGCCAAATTGATTTTTTCAAGTCACTGTAAACAACACAAATGATGGTCGTACGTCAAAACGTTCTGAGTACCTAAAAAATGTCCAACTTCCCAATGGAACACTTAGTGTTGCCTGGCGCCATCTGCCAGTGGGTGTGCCAACTCTTAGTGTTGGCACCGCCCATTGTATTCTGACCTTTGAAAGGCCATATCTCGTGAACTAAAACCGAAATGACGATAGTAGTACAGGGTGGGACTTTTTAAATTTTAAATTGAAATAGGCTGTAAGAAAAGTAATGTTTTTTTTTAAATTTCTGTTTTATTGGAAAGGTGGAACCCTGTCATTTAATAATGGAACACAATATCAATCATATGACAACCACACAATATCAATCATATGACAACCACGGGAACTTCGATTTCATGTTTCAGCACTTCACTTGTCTCTGGATGCTTTGCGTAACATTTATCCCTAATAGCTCCCAAACAATCCAAAGGGCTCAATATAAGGCGGCCAATTGAAATCACAACTTCGGCTGATCATTCGATTTCAAAAAACACTGCGTAAAATATCGATCGAGCGCTTACCAGAAGTTTGCTGTTAAGAACAAACCTTACGCAATTAAGCTCTGGTGAGCTTTACGAGCAATGAATCTATTTTTAAATACATTTCCAAGGAACGCTCGGCAATTAAAAACCCGTTCAAAAGAAGAAATTCAGATGCACTTTCAAAAATAATTACGATTCTAAGTAAATAGTGTAGCTGCATTGCATTTTCCAAGATAACCCACGACATTTAAAAATCAAATGTCGTATACCTTCGTATGTTCTTCCTTAGTCTACAAATTTAAACTAGTTTAGCAGGGCACGAAGAAGTCAAAGGGTTATTATTTTAACCAAAATCATGCCCCCTTTATTGATTAAACATTTGTTTGTTTTTAGAGCAATCAAAACACGTCAACAAAATGTATTCAAATTATCCCCAGCAATCACGGCTGCTTTTAAATTGCCTGGATTTGACCACATTTCCCATTGTGGATTTCTTTCACATCTGTAACGAAAGTATGTTTTAAATCTTATTTATAAAATAAAACGTAACCTTTTTGCCACTAACCTAAACTTCTGCGACAGGATGCAATCGAAAGCCTGCACTTATTTGAAAACTCCAAGATTGTGCCATCCCGCAGGGTGACACATATTGGGGCATATTGCATCGTACAAACATCTGGACACATGGGTACTCTGATCGGTGCAACGACTGCTAGCAGACACTGACATTTGTGTAAAAGTAAAAGTATAAGTACTACAGACAGCGGTGCTTTAAGAAGGAACATACTTCTTAAGTTGTGTTACTCAAAGATTCAGAAAATAATTACTGGGACTCAAATCAAATATATATGGTTTTATAGACTATCGAACCAGATTTTCCCTTTATAATTTTTGTATAATAAGTGATTATTTAATTGTTCTCCCGTTCATGTGTTACTTACAGTTTAAACATTAAAACAATAAAATGTAGCACAAATGCCTCACTAAAGTTATGAAGCAACGTTGCTTAAAGTAAATAAAAAATGTATTTTTTAATCGCTACCAGATGTTGCCTACAGATAAGCCGGCACATACGAGGGCGACCGCAAAAGTAACTGGCCTAACATAAAAAGAACCGTTTTTTTTTGGAATTATTATTATTTATTTTTCAACATAATCTCCTTCCAACTCAATACACTTCATCAAACGTTTTTCAAGTTTTTTAATTCCATCCGAAAAATAAGATTTTTCAAGACCTTCAAAATATGCCTCAGTTTCAGCAATAACCTCGCTATTGGACGAAAATTGTTTGCCACCGAAAATTTTTTTAAATTTGGAAACAAGAAATAATCAGAAGGAGCTAAATCTAGACTATATGGTGGATGCAGAGCAATTTCAAATCGTAATTCGGCCTGTTTTTGTTGTGTTAAAAAAACAGTGTGTGAAGGAGCATTATCTTGATGAAAAAGAACTTTTTTCCTAAATGCGGTCGTTATATCTTGATTTCTTCACTCAACCGATCCAATAATGCACAATAATATTCAATATTTATAGTTTTTCCTTTCTCAAGATAATCAATAAATATTATACCCCTTCCATCCCAAAATACTGTGGCCATTACTTTTCCTGCTGACTTAACAGTTTTCGCCTTCTTGGGACCACTTTTACCAGCTTCTATCTAGTGTTTTGACTGTTCTTTGCATTCTGGGATGGCATACTGATGGATCCATGTTTCATCAACAGTTATGAATCGGCACAAGAACTCTATTGGATTACGCTGATAAATCGCTAAAAGCTCCTCGGAATTGGTCCAACGGACGATTTTTTGGGGCAAAGTCAACAAACGCGGCACCTTTTTCGCGGATAGCTTTTTCATGTGGAGTTCATCATGTAAAATACTCCAAACTTGTTTTTCGTGTATTTTAACAATATCAGCAAGTTCTCTGAGCTTTATTCGTCTATCTTTAGTCACTTCATTAAATATTTTTCTAATGTTTTCAATAGTAGTAGCAGTTTTCGGTCTTCCAGAGCGTTGTTCATCTTCCGTACTTGAACGACCCATTTTAAATTGTTGAACCCAGAATTTCACGGTGGAGTATGATGGTGCATTATCACCATGAACAGAATCCAATTCATCTTTGATTAATTGCGGCGTATAACCTTTCATATAAAAGTGTTTAATTACCGCACGAAACTCTTTATTTTCCATTTTTCAAAAATTATAAACTTGTTTACTTCAATCACCTGTAACAAAAAAAATAATCATTAAATATTTCGGCAATTTTGACAGATGGCTTATAAAAGTTGCTAGTAAAACAGAAAATGTGCCAGGCCAGTTAGTTTTGCGGTCGCCCTCGGAGCATGTGATTTTGCTGAAAATAATTAATTGGAAAAGGATTAAAAAGAACTCTATCTGATGAAAAATTACAGGCACTATCCGAGCCTAGATGGAACTTATAGACTTTTTCCCTTATGAATCTCAGCTTAATTTTGTATTTTGCACAACGTTTTTACTTTCTTTATACACGCAAAAGACAAAAGTGGTTGCCACGCCCCGTTCTAGTACATCCCACATGAACGTCTTACGCATGTTAGTTATATGGTTATGTTGAAAGTTTTTTAAAGAAAAATAAACCATTGTTGTATTTCAGACAACATAGAAAATACATTTATTCGGTTTGACATGGAATGACTCATATGGGTGTTCTAGAGCGGTAAAGTCGGGAGGAACATGTGAACTGTTGCTTCATTGAAATGTAGAACAAACTGACCGAACGTTATGAATTGTAACAGATATCTTTAAATTTGGTTGTGATATGAGGCATTGGATCCTTATCCAAATGAAAATAGATTTATTAAATTTTAACGGCTTCGTCCTTGGTCCAAAAAACTTCTGACAAATTTTATCAAGATCGAACTTTTATTGCGACCTGCAGTTGAAATTAAAGCTTCAGATGGACATCAGATGGACGAACAGACTGACAAAGTTAAATTGAATTAACATACCGAGTGTTCCGAGTCGATCGGTACTCTTAATGTAGGTTAGCTCAGATATATTAGGTACAGAAAAGGAAGAGAAAGTCTTTTTCTTATATGCGTTTTTTCTTTCGAGCATAAGCAATTACAAACAATAGTTATTTATCACACGGTATTGAGCTAAAAATTTCTTATGTGCGGTTTTTTCTAATATAAGACTTTCTTTTATCCGTTGAAACTAACTTACATTACCCTGTTTTTAAGATTGGTGCAGGCTATAAAAGTAACTTAGTATTGCCAATAGAGCTTGGTTTTAGTGAACATATTTTCTTATAGGAACTATTTTCTTTTATCCGTTGTTTTCGAAACGAAGTAAAGGGACACTGTGTTTTACCAAACTTTCTTATATGCGATTTTTTGCTATTAGAGATGTTATATTCATAGCAATTGTAAAAAAGTAATATGGAATTTTTATGTCAATAAAATTTATTTATATATATTCGCATGTTGAAGGCAAACGATTAATTATTAACAAGTTCCCGGTCTGGTGGATACTATGTCTGCAATAAAATAAAAATGATCAGTGCATTTTAAATATATGTAATAATCATATTCCTTCTTACCCAGTTTCTTTTGACAAGCGGCAACACCACTCTGACAAGAGTTGGAAAACTGCATCTTCTTACCATTACGCAAAGTCGAGCACACTGGACTGAAATCCATCGTACAAATGCTAGGACAGTTCGACTTTCCACCTGGACGTGCGTGGGCCACTTCCGGCAGGGTAATTGCAATGGCTGCAATAATTGCCAAAGTTAAAATCAATTTCGCTGACAGCATTTTCCCGCGTATTTATTGTCTACTTTGTACAGGCGTTTAAGTATTATTGGCATGATTTAACAAAGAAATGCGGTCTTATATAAGAAAACAATCACTCGGCAAAAATATATTGATATTAATAAATCAATCGCTGTTGCTCAACAAAAGGGCATTAACTCAAGTTTTAATGTTGAATAAATAATTCCCACACTGAAATTATATTTACCCATTGTATAAATTTTGCATCGTTTTGCCCCTTTTGCGGTCGAAAAAACATATAAACTTCTCTATGTTGTAGAGCTGCAGAACTTTTCTATATTACTAGTATAGAGTTTAAACAAACAGTTTTTTTTTTGGACTGTAAAATTTTATATTTTGAGTTAATAACCTTTTGTTAAACGAGTATAAAACCGACTGTATCTATTTATGATAATTTCTTAATGAGCAACTCGGTTAAAGGGGAAGCACCATCTAAATTCGAATTTCTGTTTACATCAGTAATATTGGTATTCTCCGAAACACTGAAGTATGATGTCGTAATGCTTACGAGTACTAGATAAAACCGAGCTGGGCAGTGCAAATTGGCTAAGTCCACATTCAGTGCGTTTTATATATAGAATTTTAATTTTACCCTGCACCCTGTGGAGCACGGTTTTTAAAATTAGTTTATTTTATGGCAAATGGTTGTTTGTTCGTTGTCCGTCTGGTCTCTATCTACAGCTTGTTAAAAAACTAAAAGCTGGAATTGTTGTTCGATTTTCTTAAAGTTTGGCCCAATGACGGACGTTGTTGAAATTAAAGGTATTCGGTTGAGTTTTAGATATAACTCCCACATACTTGTTCAACACATATATATCCTAATAAAATTAATAAAATGTCTCTAAGCTTATTACTATCGATCAGTTACCACTTCAGATATAAATGGCCGCAGTACAAAGATCCCTACCAATATGACGTACAACTGCTCCAGAACAGCCATATCAATAAAAACAATCGATGGTCAAAATACTGGTGAATTTTGCTATATTCGAGTACCCGAATTAAAGCCGGTTCCCTACAAATCTAAATGTAGATTTATTTTGACGGTTCAGCTTAGATTGGGTTCGGTCATTGGTCGCAAGAATGCCCGAATGTGACTTCATTTTTAATTCTAAATCTAGATATGCGTTCGCGAAGAGCTTTCCGCCCAAGTAAAGCACTAAACAGTGTTATCTTCAGATTTTTTACCCGGTTCTTTTTTGTTTCCCGGCAAAGCAGGAAAATTTTTAAAAATTTTCCTGCTTTTCAAATTTTTTCCTGCTCTATCAAATTTTTAAATTTGATCGACGTTGAACTATTTTTTTTTAGAAAAAGTAAAAAATACTATCCATTTACCAAGTAAATACGAGGGTTGCTATATATATTTATGGCCAAGGCAAAACTAAGTGTTGTCTGTTGCCATCTGACATTTCCATTGGAAAGTTTGACATTTATTAGCATAAACGTACTCTGAACGTTTTGAAGTACGACCATCCTACATGAAAAAATCAATTTGGCAAAATAATGGAATTAATTCGTGAACATTTTAGTGCCATAATTTTTCACAACTTTCGACGTGGATTATTACGACAAGAGTGCATCGATGAACTTAAATCTTGTATGGCGATGAAGCACCATCCTATAGCACTGTGAACAACTGGTTTAATGAATTCAATCGTGGCCGACGCTCGCTCAAAGACGAAGGACGTCCAAAAACTGCCGTTGTGCCAGAGAACATTGATGCCGTGCGTGAACTGTTAATGCATGATCGTCATGTGACATACCGTGAGATAGAGGCATCCTTGGGCATTTCTTCCACCAGCATACATTCGATATAACATGAACACCTGGCCGTAAAAAAAGGTTTGTTCTCGTTGGATTCCGCACAATTTGACAATCGCTCAAAAAAGGCTCGTGTCGATTGGCAAAGGATTTTTAAAAAATACGATGGCGGTGCTTTAAAAGACTTATAAGATCGTCACTGGTGACGAATCATGGATCTATGCAAATGAGCCCGAAACAAAACAGCAATCGACCCTGTAAGTCTTTGAAAACGAGCCAAATCCAACGAAAGTTGTTCGTGGAAGAAACACTTTGAAGCAAATGATCGCCTGTTTCTTCGGCAAAACTGGTCATGTGGCGACTGTTCCGCTTGAGCAACTTATGACGGTCAATTCTGAATGGAAGACCACAATTTGTTTGCCTGAAGTCTTCGAAGAAATTCGAAAAACGAAAAAGAAAAGACGAATCATTGTGCACCATGACAATGTGAGCTCTCATACATCGGCTCAAACCGGCGCCTTCTTGACCGGCCAAAACGTCGAATTGATGGGCCATCCGCCGTACAGCCCTGACTTGGTACCCAATGACTTATTTTTATTCCCGCACATCAAGAAAAAAATGCAACGGTTTTCGTCGCCAAAAGATGCTGTTGAAGCGTTCAAAAACCATGTTTTGGAGGTGTCTCAATCGGAGTGAAAAAAGTGCTTCGACAATTGGTTGGAGCGCATGCAAAAGTGTATAAATCATGCTGGAGAATACTTTGAACAACAAACCATATTTGATGATAAATATTCGCATTTTCATTATGAGGCCAGAAATATATATAGCAGCCGTCGTATGCTTATTTTTTAAAATAGAAACAATAATTACGGTGTTAAAAAATAAAGCTAAAATAATTGTAAAGACATCTAGCCAATCTTTTACAAACGACTAAAGAGCGATTAACAATATAAACCTGTAGATTTTAAAATTCGACGAATCATGCATAAAAAAATAGTCACAGCACCAATTTTGCCTAGTTTTAATACAGTAAACTGTAAACAAACATTTTTGCTTACATTTTTTTTTAAAAAATATTTTCCACTTAATCTATTTTATTTATTTATTATTTACTATTGTTATGAGGATCATAATATTGTTGTACCACAACCATATAGCCAACAATAGTGTGATGATCTTCGAATATTGTTATCGCAACCATTTTTTATTTCTACGTGAATGTAAAAGTAATTTTAAAGTGCTCACTTTGTTCGTTAAAATACTCTAACGCCGAAAGTTCTCACTTAGTGCGTAACTGCCTGCTTCTAAGTAAATAGTCACATATCGTGGTTACATCACATTTGTTGATTGGGGTCCGACGATGGTGAAGTAGTGTTCACCGAAATTGAGCAGTCATTCCTGCTTGCATCTACAAGTCTTTTCGACTGCTTGTTGAACCATTTAGATTATTTTGAATTAATCTCAAATCCGAATATGGATTTCTGGTTAAGTCTCGATAAAAAGACTGGATAGTAAAACCGCAATAGCTAATCTAAAACACAACTCGTCGTTCCGAAGTTGTCTTAACGTATATCACAAAATCAAAAAAATGAGATAATACCACTTGTCCAGTCTCCAGATCCGTATCTCTTACGGTTCCTGAGATATTATAGTGTCATTTTATGGTATATCCAGTTTTGCTAAAAATTTAACGATTTATGTTACCGTATGAACCATTTTGTGTGGATATACAATAAAAAATATATGAAATTCACGAATTAAAAAAATTTTGTTATCTTCACGTATGTGCTAAAAAAAATATTTGTAAAAAATTATCACAATATTTATATGTATATACTCGTACATATTGTTTTTGTCCCATATTTCAATAATATTTTCCGATAAAGTTTATAGGGGTTTTGTTTTTATTAATATAGATGGATATTGGAAGATAAAAGGATTTAGAACTGGTTTTCTTAAATACATTTTATTGTAAACGAAAGTAAAACTTGTTTCTTACAAACATTTTTAACATGGAAACAATTTATTACATAATACTAGTAATAACACAAAAATATCAAATATATCCACTCGAGCTTAAATTTAGTTTAGAAAATTTAGCTGAATGTATACACAAATTTACATTAATAAATCTGAAAAGAATCTCACATGATTTTCTTGAAGGAAAACATAGAGGCTTTCAATATCTTTCTTTTTGTCTGGATTTATGTTTATCTTTGTACATGTATTAAGTTCTTTTTCAAAAATGGTTTCTGAAGTTGCAATGACTCCCTTTCTCGATTGTTTTCGTAGGCTTGATGTTTGAAAGTTGCGTTCACTTGCAGACGTTTTATATTGCAGAGAAAATAAATTGTATTTATTATATTTAATAGATTTAATTTGACTGAATGGAACTTTTTGAAAATTTAGTTGATTTGCTAAAGACGAATAAACTTTGAAATCGGTCGGAATCATTTCTATCACTTTTAAAGCAAAGTTTTTGGATGGATAGTTTTTTAATTTTGGTATTAAATCTAATGGACTGTAAATTTCCTTTGGATTTTAGGAACCGGTCACTATGGGCTGCGTCAATCTGCTGAATTTGAGAATGACCTGGTTTTGAAAAATTTTTAACGATTGTTTTCACATTGTTTGTTCTATATAAAAAATGAAGGATAGCAGACGATAATATTTTATTTTTATTTTGCGGCACACAGGAGTCACTCCACAAAATGATGTGCTCAATATTATTATAATTCTGCAAAATTTGTTCCAAATTTTTAATGACAGGACTACCAATATCATTTCCAGAGCGACCACTATGTGCTTCACTCCAAATAGCATAATAAGTTGTATTCTTTTCATTTGCTTTCTGAGCACATACAGTCGCTGTCATATTGAAAACGGAGTTTTCTTTTATAATAAAATGTGGAAGCAAATAAAATCCCTTTGGAAGATTAAAAGTGCTTTGCAAGTAGAAGCACACCACAATTGTGTTATTCGATACCAACTGTCTATCTGTATCGAATAGTCCTCTCTTTTTCTTCTCTTTGAGAAAAGATATAATAATGTTAAATAAGAGCTGATAAAAGATAATTATTTGACCTTCAACTAACGAAGTAGTGGTTAGTTTATCACAACAAAATAGTATGGTTTTACGGATTATTTTCACCATAAAAAAAATATTTCGCAAAAGGTGGCGTATACAACAAAAAGTAAATTTTTTATATAGGTAAAAATGGTTGTAACTTAAAAACTTTCTTCTACAACCTTGAATATTTTTCACAAATTCGACGCAGAATTGCAAGCACTACGCCTAACAAAAATATTGGGCAACTTTTTTTCTATAAGAGTTTGAAACTTAAAAGTCAATTTCCCCAAAAAAATTTTTTTGGAGATACCTGAAGATAACTTCGGGACGACGAACTATTAATTGTATTATTATCGCATCCTTTAATATAATCGATTATAACACTGTGAATAGCCTAGCACAAAAAGCGCGGTATAAACAGAAAAAAGTTAAGTGTTTTGGAAACTTCCATCTCTGCTATGAACACATGTTAAATTTTGTTTCGATCTGGCAACTCCTTCATATAGAAACAGGTGTTCACAAAAGACGCATCCGCGATTTTTTTACAATGGAAAAATTAGAAATGCGTGGTGTCATTAAATGTTTACATAAAAAAGGTTTATCGGGACAAGAAATTCATAATGATATGGTGAATGTGTTAGGTGAAAGTGCTCCTTCATATGCAACAGTAAAAAATTGGGTTGCTGAATTTAAACGTGGTCGTACAAGCATTGAAGATGAACCACGTAGTGGACGTCCAAAAACAGCAACAACAACAGAAATTGTAGCCAAAGTGCATGATATGGTATTAAATGATCGACGAATAAAAGTGCGTGAAATAGCTAATATCATGGGCATCTCAAATGATCGAGTCCATTTAATTTTGCATGAAGAACTACAGATGAAAAAGCTTTCTGCAAGATGGGTGCCGCACTTGTTAACAGTCGACCAAAAACGCATAAGAATGAACATTTCTCAAGCTTGTTTGGATCATTTTCAGCGAAATAAAATGGATTTTAAGCGTCGTTTCATAACTATTGATGGGACATGGATCCACCACTATACTCCAGAGACAAAAGAACAATCCAAACAATGGACTGAAGCTGGATGAAGTGCCCAAAAGAAGGCAAAAACAATTCAATCGGCTGGTAAGGTTATGGCAAGGGTTTTTTGGGACTTCAAAGGTATTTTATTGATTGACTATCTGCAAAAGGGTAAAACAATAAATTCAGAGTACTATTGCAACCTTTTAGATCAATTAAATGTACAAATTCGAGAAAAACGTCCTGGCTTACAAAACAAAAAAATAATTTTTTATCAAGGCAACGCACCAGCGCACAAGGCTAAAATCAACGAATTAAAGTACGAGTTGCTTGACCACCCACCTTATTCTCCTGATTTAGTTCCCAGTGACTTTTACCTGTTCCCAAATCCAAAAAAAATCCTTGCTGGCAAGCGTTTTACCTCAAATGAAGATGCAATTACCGTTGTAAACCACTATTTTGAAGACCTTGAGGAAAACTATTTTAATCAAGGGATAGAATTGCTAGATAAGCGTTGTACTAAGTGTATTGAAGTTTCAGGAGATTATATTGAAAACTAAAAATATTTTTGAAAAACTAACTATTCTCTTTCATTGATAGGCTAAGAACTTTCCGAACCGCCCTCATAAGTTGAGAGAATAAACTTATTTTAGGACAGGAATAATTTACAACTTCTTCATAAGTTTTCGCATCTACGAAAACATTTATTATTAAAAAAAGAACTCCATCTCCATAAATTTATAAAACCCTTTCATTTGTATCCTTAAATTGATGGCCAATCAAGCACTGATTCCACATTATCTTATATAATAATGCACTTTATTTTATGTTCTTCCACTGAGTATTTTTGAAGCAGATCGGCTTTCTAGGTTTCATAGAATTTCTCCGGATCCCAGTGAACTTTAGTTATTCACATTTCCCGAGTTCCCGGCATTTTTCGTCGCTAAAACACTAGTTATCTTTGAAAAGAAACTAAATACTCGTATTAGCATCAATTTGAACTGGCTAATGATGCTATAGTTTTCGATGCAAAACACTTAAACAAATACAAACTGTATCGATATAACAAATATGCATAAGGTTGCCCCAATTGCTGCTGCATATGTCTGACTGGCTTTACGAAGGCTAGATGAAAATTAATCGGCTTAGCTAAGATATGCAAAACACTGTTAACATATAACTTAAAGTAAAAGTGCTAAATGTAACTGGCAATGAAATCCGCTTAAATCCCACTAAAACTAAAGTTTCAAATCGGTATCAAACTAGTAAAAACGTGTTTCAGTTAGGCCAGGCCAAACCGTATATGCCCTTCATTGCACAGTGGTTGTAAACTTGTATTTTATGGGAAAAAATTCCCGATTTCTGCTGTATTTGTCCAAGTAATATACAACAGCTATAGGTAAGGTGAAGTAGAGTTTACAGACTTCTAGCCCAAAGAGGTATCGCTTTGTACGGCTCCGAAATTAGCAACATCGAGTGTAAAAAAACACTTAAAATGCTCGCAAAAACCAGATTTTTTTTATCAGATTTGGACGATATTTGCCTTTTTCGGAAAGTGATAGGGACTACCTACGTAAAATTAATCAACATATTTCTTTATATTTTCTATAGTTTAAGAGTTATGCACAAATCAATCAAATATTCCAATTTTATGTTAGGCATGCTCCAATATTGGCCGATCTTCAATTATTATTTTTTCTGCCTCGTCTTAGCAGTATACCTAAAGGTTCTATAATTAATCTCAAGATTTGTGGGAGAGTTCTACATAAAGCAGGTTCAAACTTGGCGTAAAAAGATTAATCCTGGCAAAAGTTATAACGGTTTGAATTTGAAATTTAAAAAAGCTAAAGTCGGGCGAGGCCGACTTTATTATACCCGACACTTCTGAATGTTCAGAAAAGCCAACTAAGAATAGGTTTTTAAACCACCTGGTCTTTCAATTCAACCAGATTTTTAAACTAATGTCATATTTGAATTTGTCAGATAAGTAAAATAGGTTGTATGAGCTTTATCTAAATGTGAACCGATTTGCTTTAACTTCATCAGCGCTCGTTCTTTGCACAAGGAGTTTGTGGCCTCTGGAGCTAAAAACATAGAATCGAATGAACACTAGTGAGGAAGCTATATCTAAATCTGCACCGATTTTCTTCAATTTCAATATTATCCGCCCAAAAATCTTATTTGTGCCAAATTTCATCAAGATTGTATGTAATTTTTGGCTTCTAGAGCTTAAAACATAAATTCGGATAAAATTAATAATGAAAATGCGAATATTTATCATCAAAAATGTTTTTATTGTTTTTCAAATATGCTCCAGCATGATTTATACACTTTTGCATGTCCTCAAACCAAGTGTCGAAGCACTTTTTCCACTCCGACTGAGCCACTCAACGCTCCAAACTGAACGCTCCAAAAGCATCTTCTGGCGACGAAAATCGTTGACCACGCATTTTTTTCTTTATCTGCGGGAATAAAAAGAAGTCATTGGGTGCCAAGTCAGGGCTGTACGGCGGATGACCCATAAATTCAACGTTTTGGCCGGTCAAACAGGCGCTGGTTTGAGCCGATGTGTGAGAGCTCGCATTGTCATAGTGCACAATGATTCGTCTTCTCTTGTTCGTTTTTCCGAATTTCTCCGAAGACTTCAGGCAAACAAATTGTGGTGTACCACTCAGAATTGACCGTCCTACGTTGCTCAAGCGGAACAGTCGCCACATGACCAGTTTTACCGAATAAACAGGCAACCATTTGCTTCGAAGTGCTTGTTCCACGAGCAACTTTTGTCGATGGCTGTTTTGTTTCAGGCTCATACATATAGATCCATGATTCGTCACCTGTGACAATATTATAAACGTCTTTTGAAGCAGTGCGATCGTAGTCACGAGCTATTTTTCAGCGATTGTCAAATTGTGCGGGATCCAACGAGAACAATCCCTTTTTACGGCTAGGTGGTCGAAGAAATGCCCAAGGATGGATCTTGCATTATCAGTTTACACACGGCATCAACGTTCTTTGGCACAACGGCCGTTTTTAGACGACCTTCGTCATTGAGCGAGCATCGGCCACGATTGAATTCATTATACCAGTTTTTCACAGTGCTATAGGATGGTGCTTCATCGCCATACAAAGATTTAAGTTCATCGATGCACTCTTGTCATGATAAACCACGTCGAAAGTAGTGAAAAATGATAGCACGAAAATGTTCACGAGTTAATTCCATTTGTTTTGCCAAATTGATATTTTCAAGTCACTGTAAACAACACAAATGATGGTCGAACGTCAAAACGTTCTGAGTACGTTTATGCTAAAAAAAAGTCAAACTTTCAAATGGAAATGGAAAGATGGCGCCATAAGCCAGAAATATATATAGCAACCCTCGTACGAGTATTTCCTACAATTTAAGGAATTATGAGAGATGTCTCAAAAATGGTTTTTCCTTCGCTTATAAATGCCGTACGATAGCTTGATGTATTAGATTTCGGACAACCCTCGTAATTATAGCGAAAAATCCCTATAAAAAGACCATAAATATTGAATTATATTTTAGTTTGATATTAACTATTCGATTGTAAAGTTTATTTTGCTACGACTAAGAAAATGTTATCCACAAAACTAACGCTCACATTGGCCTTTCTGTTAGTCACTGCTGTTGCCATCCACGGTTTGGCGGTGTGCCCTCAAATTTGCACTTTAGAGTACAGACCCTTATGTATTACCCTGCGAGACGGCACTACACACGAGTTCTCCAACATATGCACTTTGACTATCGAAACATGCAAAAGAAACATTGGTGTTTTGGGTAAGCAAATTATTCTCAATTTCACAATTCTCCATATCGTAAAGGTTGTAATTTTTCGTTGTTGTTCTAAATAGATGTCACTGATATTGAGGAGGGACAATGCCCCGATTTATCATCGCAGACAGCCGAATAGTTTTGGGTACTGTTGTCAAAAAAAAGCAAAAGTGGGCACTGAAAGGTACTTTAAGTGAAGGTGTTTAATAAAATAAAATGTTGATTACAGTTTACTCCATGGACTTTTAATAACTTAACTATCTTGAAGTGTGTTAAAATTCTCGTAAAATCCTTTATCTTCAAAGGATATTGTCGATTTATTAACTTTAAAAGGGATGTGGAATTGTGGAACAATTATTGTCAGAACATTATACGATGCTGTCGTTTTCAGATATTCATTACTCATATCAGGATAATAAAGAAGTAAATGAAGTTAAAGTAGGGCGTGGCCGACTATGAGATGGCATACCCCACTCGGCTATGCAGAGGACTAAGCATCTCTGTCTGAAGTTTGAGAAAGGTCGGACTCAATATGTTGAAGTTATGTATTTGTGGCATATAACGTACCATACAAAAAAAAAAAGTTAAGCGTGATGGAGAGAAATTTGTGGCTTCTAAAGCAACAGGACCTAAAATTGGGAGGGACGTTTTTGTGGTGGTCATTCAATAACATGATCCATATGATTTAAGGTTCCAGGACATGGGTGTTGGTCGTTCGTACTGCTCGTTAGGAAATTTGGTAGGAATCGGATGTAAAATGTGGCTTCTGAAGCTGCAGATTCCAAAATCTGAAAGGACCTTTGTGTGGCGGATACAAAGAATCTATTGACCTATGTGTCACGTTTCACCACAGTTAATTAAAGGGTGCTCATAGCGTACCGTGGACGTGATCTTGTGCAATTTGTAGCTTTTAGAGCTGCTGGACCTGATATCGGGATGGACGTTTGTGTGAGAGCTTTTCGAAATCATGGACTGATATGGCACTATTTCACTAGTGATATGTGTTGGCCACTTTTAATGCTTTGTGCTTAATTTGGTATGTAATTTGTGGCTTTAAAAGCTGTACGTTCTGAAATCGAAAGGGACCTTTGTATGGGGGCTATCGGGTGTAATTTGTGGCTTCTACAGCTAAAGCAACAAAATTGGATGGGTCATTACTTAGTAGGGTCATAAATACTGTTACAACACTGAATACACCCATTTCAGTAGTAGAACTGAACATACCCCGTTAATGTCATATGGGATTTGAAAGCTAACCTCAATAGCGTTAGTCCTTAACGGGATTTTTAAATTGTTTCAACTTTCATCATGGAGTGGTCAGATAATGAGAACCGTATCGCTGTAATAGCGCTTTTCAAGTGTGAAATGAAAAAGCATGTCATCAAAGCCGTTAAATCAAGAATTCACAGAAATCCGCTCCGAAAACAGAAAATCATGGCCTGTGGGATGAATATCATGCAAAAGTCCATGAGTCGAATCATTAAAAAAGACTTGTGACTTGAGGCTTTTAAACGACGTACCGGACATTTATTGACTGCAGCTTTAAAAAAAAATAGGATTGAAAAATGCAAACGTCATTTGGTGAAGCATGCTGATAAATTGCACAGAAAAATTTTGTTCACCGATGAAAAAATTAAACCCGTTCAGGAAAAATTTAACAAGCGAACTGATAGAGTGTGTGCGCGGTCATCTAAGGAAGCATCTGAACTTATCCCAAGGGTAAAAAAGGGTCATCATCCAACTTCAGTCATGGCTTGGTGGGGTGTCTCTTAAGATGGGGTCACTGACCTGCATTTCTTCGAACAAGGATTCAAAACATCGGCCAAAGTTTACAAAGAAACCGTTTTGGAAGCTGTTAACAATTCCCTGTTCCAAAACCAGCCATGGACTTTCCAGCAGGATTCAGTGCCGGCCCATAAGTCTAAAACGTCTCAGGCCTGGCTTCGAAACAATTTGCCAGCGTTCATTTCCTCTGAAGAATGACCCTCGGGCAGTCCAGATTTGAACCCATTGGATTACAAATTGTGGACGGTTTTAGAGGACAAGGCTAGTCACAGAAGATACCCCAACATTGAATCTCTTAAGACTGCTTTGGTTCGAGTTGTGGTCAATTTTCTAATGGACGAGGTTTGAGCAGCTATTGGCGATTGGCCAGTGCGACTTAAGGCGTGTGTAAAGGCAAAACGCGGACATTTCAAATAAGTAGACTCTTTTTGGATACAATATACTTTACATGAATAAATATATTAAAAAATATTTGGTCCATAAACACTCAGTACTTTTTATTTTACAGCATAAAACGTGTGTAACAGTTTTTATGTCCGTACTAAGTATTTATGTAGGAATAATTCGATAACTTGGGCCGAAATGGACAAATTTCATTAGAGATTTGTGTTGGTCAGTCGAAATAATCTGTGCCCTGTTTGGTTGTTATTATGTGGTTTTTAGAGCTGTGAGTTCTGAAATCGGGAAAACTCTATTTATGACATCAAAATATGGACCGATGTGGACCAATTTTATTTTGTTCGTCCTTAGCCCAAACTTAACTAATGTACCAAGTTTCATTGAAATTGGTTCACAATTGCGATCTGTAATTTGATTACAACGGTAGATGGAAAGACGGACGTACGGCTTGGTGGTGGGACAGGCGGAGGGAGAGATGGACAAAGGGACATCGCTCAATAAAATCAAATAGTTATTCTGAGTCGATCGGTATGCTTATTAGAGGGTCTATCTCTATGCCTTTAAGGTGTTGCAAACATTAGCACTAAGTCATACGAATAATATCCTGTACCATAGTGTGGTGTAGGGTAATAACAATATGTGAACAGAGTTGATATTTACGAGTAATAAGATAGAAAATACTACCCACGATTTACATAGCTCTAGCTATCATTGAAACAATAGAGATTTTTTTTTAGAAATCTCGCTAAAGTTGTATGTAGATGGCTCAACTAGAACTAGAAAAAGGTCAATTTTTTTTTAATAATCAACACTCAGGGGATTCCCCCTATATGTACCGGGTTGCCCATATTCGACGGACCCATCTGGCAACGCCATAACTTTTGACATAACCATTAAGCGTTTATACGAAAAATTTTCGACTGGTGAGGCTATTTCTAATCCGAAGAGGCCAAATAAAAGTCGACCAAGGCGATCGGCCGAGAATATCGCTGCCGTACGAGCCAGTGTTGAGAGGTCCCCAAGAACATCCCAAAAACGCCGTTCTCAGCAGTTGGGCATGGCTCGGTCCACATTACAACGGATTATTCGCGTTGATTTGCATTTGTTCCCGTACAAAATTCAATTGACGCAAAGATTGTTGCCTGTGGACAAGCCTCGTCGAATGGAAGAAATAGCCGCTATTCCGGCCGAAATGTTGGCGAAAACGATGGAAAATGCTGCAAAAAGGGCACAATACGCCATCAACGCCAGAGGCGGCCATTTGAGAGATATCATATTCAAAAATTGATGTAAACAAATCTACTTGGAACAAATTAAATGATTAAGATTGCCAACCGCCAAATTTTTATTTTTTTCTTTGATTTTTTTTAAAAAAAACATGGGTCCGTCGAATATGGGCAACCCTGTACATGCGGTGCATTGGGTTGGCGAGTGGAGAGTAAAGGATCGGAGGGGGGAAAGAGGAAGTAATGTTTGACACTTGTCTTGAACTTCTGGATGTCGCAATTAGTGGGAAACACATTTGCCTGAAGTCGATGTAAGTTGTATAGATACTGAAAAGATCAGAAGGAGTAAAATATTTCTTGCACCGCTTTAAAAAGCCTATGCTCTTGAGTGCTTGTTTCGACACTTCGAATACATGCCTCGCCCAACAAGCATCACATTGTATTTTCATGACCAGAACATCAAGAGCTTCTGATTCTTCAATATCCGTACCATCGATAGAAATTGACGATATTGTTGGGTCAGCGAATCGCTTGTGAGACAACAAGCAGCACTGTGTCTTACGCGCATTAAAATTCGAAAATGGCCAATAAATCCCGGCCAAGTGTCTCATCCATAATTCGTTTTCAATATCTTGAAGACTCGGCCTACGGTCGAATGAATATGAATGACAGAGGTTACTGTGATCCGCAAAGGAGTATATTGGATTCACGGTCTGACCCAACAGATCATCAATGAAAATTAAAAATAAAGAGGGAGAAAGGAAAGAGCCCTGTGGTACTCCTGCAGTAAGCCTATGTTTGTTGGATGAGAACCCATCTACAACAACTCTTGTAGCGCGATCTCTAAGAAAGCTCGATATAAAACGACCGAAAATATCACCGACACCAAAAGCCATCAGCTTTGATAAGAGTGCACCGTGCCAGACTCTAGCAAAGGCCTTGGAGATATCCAGAGCCACAACCTTACTCTCACCAAACTGGTGGATAGACCGACTCCAGCGCTCCGTCAAGAAAGCCATCAGGTCTCCCGTAGAGTGATTTCTACGGAAGCCATACTGTCGATCACTAAGAAGGCAATTGGACTCTAGATACCTCACAAGATTGTGGTTAACTATGCTTTCCATTACCTTAGAGAGCGCAGAGCAAATCGCGATTGGCCGATAATTTGCAGGATTATTGGCTTTTCCCATTTTAGGGATTGGTTGGACGTTCGCAACCTTCCAACACGCTGGGAAGACTCCCGCATGATAAGCAAGGCTGAAGAGGCTGCGTAATGGACGGGCTAGCGTCGAGGAGCACTTACACAGTACAAGTGCCGAAATACCATCCGGACCCGGGGACTTATTTACGTCGAGATTCGCAAGAACCCTTTTAACCCCACGTGTTCGAAAAAATATCTGAGGCATGGAACTAGATACGTTTTCGATCACGAAGCACTTTTTCCACTCCGATTGAGCCACCTCCAAAACATGGTTTTTGAACGCTTCAACAACATATTCTGGCGACGAAAATCGTTGACCACGCATTTTTTTCTTGATGTGCGGGAATAAAAAGAAGCCATTGGGTGCCAAGTCAGAGCTGTACGGCGGATGACCCATCCATTCGACGTTTTGGCCGATCAAAAAGGCGCTGGTTTGAGCCGATGTGTGAGAGCTCGCATTGTCATAGTGCACAAGAATTCGTCCATTCTTGTTCGTTTTTCGAATTTCTTCAGGCAATTTGTAGTGTACCACTCAGAATTGACCGTCCTACGTTGCTCAAGCGAAACAGTCGCCACATGACCAGTTTTGCCGAAGAAACAGGCGACCATTTGCTTCGAAGTGCTTCTTTCACGAACAACTTTCGTTGGATTTGGCTTGTCTTCGAAGACCCACGCGGTCGATTGGTGTTTTGTTTCGGGCTCATACGCATAAATCCATGATTCGTCAACTGTGACGATCTTATTAACGTCTTTTGAAGCAGCGCGATCGTATTTTTTCAAAATTTCTTTACACCAATCAACACGAGCCTTTTTTTTTGAGCGATTGTCGAATTGTGCGGGATCCAACGAGAACAAACCTTTTTTACGGCCAGGTGTTCATGCATTATCGAATGTATGCTGGTGGAAGAACTGCTTCTATCTCACGGTATGTCACATGACGATCTTGCATTATCAGTTCACAAACGGCATCAATGTTCTCTGGCACAACGGCCGTTCTTGGACGACCTTCGATTCATTAAACCAGTTTTTCACAGTGCTATAGAATGGTGCTTCATCGTCATACAAAGATTTAAGTTCATCGATGCACTCTTGTCGTGATAATCCACGTCGAAAGTTGTGAAAAATGATGGCACGAAAATGTTCACGAGGTAGGTAGTACCATTTTATTGCCAATTTGATTTTTTCAAGTCACTGTAAACAACACAAAAGATTGTCTTGCGTCAAAACGTTTATGCTAAAAAATTTCAAACTTCCTAATGGAAATGTCAGAAGGCGCCAGGCAACACTTAGTGTTACCGAGGCCATGAATATATATATAGCAACCCTCGTATTATCCGCAAGAGCGGAAATGTGGCACTGTCTTATTAGAGCTATAGCTCGACATAGTATGTGGCTCCATCATATGGAATTTACATCTCGAAAATATCCTTTGCCGATCTTTGGCCGCAGAAAATCCTTTAACAGCACTCCATTCCAAGGGCCGTTAGCAATGGAAAATTTTGCAGTCTTGCAACTTTAGTTTTGTCTAAAGTTACCCTGCAAACACTCTCATTACCAAGTAGCATTGCAAGCAAGTGCAAATTCTAAAGTCTTTACTACTTATTTTTCAGATTCGTTTCAAATAACTGGAACTTGACATATACGAAGCCTATGAATAAGTGATTATTTTGTAAGCATAGCCCAGCTCAAGAATAACAAGCCTGGGAGATATTATTGAAATAAATAAAAGTACAGTTTTGCATGGATTCGAACATAGAATACTTCCCTTATTATAGACAGACAATAGCCTCTGCGCCACAGCCGGTCATATAATTCTTTATAAGGGTTTTTTTTTATTTTTTTCAATAACATAAAAATAGTTTATATTTCCCAAAGAGCGAGACCCCATGCCCGTAGTCAGGTAGCTAGAATATCCGCTTCAAAGTTGCAAGGTTACAAGTTTGACTTTTAGGCTTTTTTCTGAATTTTTTTTTTTTAAATTTTAAAAACACTTGATAAATAATCGTTCCTAAAATGTGGAAAAAGGTGTTGTTTTTCTTAATATTCGAATTCACAGCATAAAACTTTTTTAAGGATTGTTCTACTTTGAGGCCACAGCATTTGATTTCGTTTAATAACAAATGTAGTAGATATAAGAAATGTTTATAATTTCCAATGAATGATTGAATTTCGATGGTGATGGTTAATGTGCACGACTGTCATATATGTTTCAAATCCAAATAAGAACATCTTAAAGGTTTTTGAGCTTCGGGTTTTTATCTTGTAACTTCCGTCGACTTTACAAGTAATAAAATAATGTCTAAGATATTCGAATGTAAAAACTTCTGTATGAAATGCATTAGCCGTTCGGTTCGCCCAAAAAAGTGTATTTTTTCCGAAGTACCGTGTAAGGAAACCTTTTTTCCTCTACGCCTGTTTCGCCTAGGATATACAGGGTCATTGATCAACATTCCTAAGTTTAACAAACGGAATGACAAATTATATGGTAAATAAGGTTTGTAAAGGGCGATCCATTTAGAGGTATTTTTTAAGAACAAAAAAAATATAAAAATTCAAATCAAGTGTGGAATCTTTATTAGTAATTTGAAAGGACATTTTATGGCATTTATTTTTTGAATATAATTTCCTTCAGATGTTGGCAACTGTATTATGGAAATGAGCGTTCGGTGAGAAACAGGAAGATCCGCTTTTTTCGACCAAAATTTTGTTCAGTGATGAGGCCCATTTCTGGCTCAACGGCAAAGTCAATAAACAAAATTGCCGCATTTGGGCTGAAGAGCAACAAGAAGAGGTTCAAGAGGTGCCATTACCCAGAGAAAACCACGGTTTGGTGCGGTTTATAAGCTGGTGAAATCATCGGTGCATATTTTTTCTAAAATGGTGATGGGCGGAACGTAACCGTGAATGGTGCTAGCTATCGTGCCATGATATTGATCTTTATGCTACCTGAAATTGAAGTCCGTAAACTTGACGACACTTGGTTTTAACAGGACGGTTCCACTTGTCATACAGCTGCTTAAACAATGGATCTATTGAGAGGTCATTTCGAAAAGCAGCTAATTTCACGATATGGACAGGTGAGTTGACCGCCTAGATCGAGTGATATTACACCTTTAGACATTTTTCTTTGGGGTTACGTAAATTCCAAAGTCTATGGTCAGGTTTTGGAAGCCAGCATTACGCGTGTCATTAAAGCCATACCGGTCGAAATGCTCGAACGAGTCATTCAAAATTGGACCGGAAACTTTGAGGCGTAGTTGCGGCCAACATTTGAAGGAAGTTATATTCAAATTATAAATGCCATAAAATGTTCTTGCAAGTTACGTACCAATAAAGACTCCACACTTGATTTGAATTTCATATTTTTTTTGTTCTGAAAAAATACCTCTAGATAGATCACTCAATATTATCAACGATTCTGCGAAAACTTCTAAGTCCGTTGATGATAATGGCTCTAAAGGAGCGGACTAAAAAGATTTCGCACCAACTTTACAAATATAACCCTTATATATTTAATGTATTTCAGACAGAGATCTGAAACAATATTTAACCCAGTCGAAGAAGATCTACTTAGATATACTTAACAAGCTTTTGCGCAAATTTTCAAACACATATAATTTTATTCACGTTTTATTTCTCATCTCAGGAGAGTTTCGGCCGCAGCTTCCAGGTACAGAACTCCATTTTAGGGTTTGACAAATAAAAATGAAATTATTAAAGATTAACGTTATCAACAAATTTAATTTTTTTCGCAAACTTACGTTCTCTATGTACACACTGGCGTACACCTTATTTACATCTGTTTGAGAGAAAGTGCAACGGATGACTCTTCCGCTCCGACGCCTTAAGGAACCGCACACAGGTTCAAAATTTCTAGTGCACACCCTTGGGCAGCGCTGGCCTTCGATGCAGAGATGGCATAAGAATAAAGTCAGTACAAAAGTAACGAATACATTTTTAGTTTAAGGTAGAAAAGCCTGAGCTGAATTTTAAAGTTTCAACAAAACATCTGTCATATTTATATCACATCATGGAGTTGTGAAAATAGGTAACCTAGATAGCTGGTATAAAAACTGATAAATGGTTTTGTCAGAACACTTGTACAAAAAAAAAATAACTAGCAGGTTTTTTAAAATTAACCTTGTTTCACACAATGAATTTTTCTTTTTGAAAATAGTTCTGCCGTATTTTGCTTTACGGCCCGATTTCAATTATGATGAGATCTTTTAACTATACATATGTTCGAGATAAGTAGTGTAAAGGCAATTCTTTTAGACACACTAAAATGCTGTATACCGAACACTGTTCACGAATGAGTTTTCAGACCTATACGATTTATTTGATTTATTAAGCACATATGTACTAAAAAAGTGTTTTTTTTTTAGAGGAACCTCCAGTTTCTTAAAGTGAAACATATTTCTCCCCGGGCCGATTAAGCCCATTTCTAATTCCTAACAGCTTATAACCATAAGTCATCATCAAGCAACATTTCAAGATCTTAGGAAAATTCATTTGACCGATATCTGCTTTTAAAAGACACACGGACGGATATGGTTAGATCGGTTTAGAATTTTACAAAGATTTATAACATACGAGGGCGACCGCAAAACTAACTGGCCTGGCACATTTTCTGTTTTACTAGCAACTTTTTTTGTTTTTTAAAAGCAATCTTTTATAAGCCATCTGTCAAAATTTCCGAAATATTTAATGATTTTTTTCTTTGTTACAGGTGATTGAAGTAAACAAGTTTTATAATTTTTGAAAAACGGAAAATAAAGAGTTTCGTGCGGTAATTAAACACTTTTATATGAAAGGTTATACGCCACAATTAATCAAAGATGAATTGTTCATGGTGATAATGCACCATCATACTCCACCGTGAAATCCTGGGTTCAACAATTTAAAATGGGTCGTTCAAGTACGGAAGATGAACAACGCTCTGGAAGACCGAAAACTGCTACTACTATTGAAAACATTAGAAAAATATTTAATGAAGTGACTAAAGATAGACGAATAAAGCTCAGACAACTTGCTGTTATTGTTAAAATACACGAAAAACAAGTTTGGAGTATTTTACATGATGAACTCCACATGAAAAAGCTATCCGCAAGATGTGTGCCGCGTTTGTTGGCTTTGCCCCAAAAAATCGTCCGTTGGACCAATTCCGAGGAGCTTTTAGCGATTTATCAGCGTAGTCCAATAGAGTTCTTGCGCCGATTCATAACTGTTGATGAAACATGGATCCATCACTACATCCCAGAATGCAAAGAACAGTCAAAACAATGGATAGAAGCTGGTAAAAGTGGTCCCAAGAAGGCGAAAACTGTTAAGTCAGCAGGAAAAGTAATGGCCACAGTATTTTGGGATGCAAGGGGTATAATATTTATTGATTATCTTGAGAAAGGAAAAACTATAAATAGTGAATATTATTGTGCATTATTGGATCGGTTGAGTGAAGAAATCAAGATAAAACGACCGCATTTAGAAAAAAAAAAGTTATTTTTCATCAAGATAATGCTCCTTCACGCACTGAATTTTTAATTCAACAAAAACTGGCCGAATTACGATTTGAAATTGCTCCGCATCCACCATATAGTTCAGATTAAGCTCCTTCTGATTATTTCTTGTTTCCAAATTTAAAAAAAATTCTCGGTGGCAAAAAATTTTCGTCCATTAGCGAGGTTTTGCTGAAACTGTGGCATATTTTGAAGGTCTTGAAAAATCTTATTTTTCGGATGGAATTAAAAAACTTGAAAAACGTTTGATGGATGAAGTGTATTGAGTTGGAAAGAGATTATGTTGAAGAATAAATAATAATAATTCCAAAAAAACTCTTCTTTTTATGTTAGGCCAGTTACTTTTGCGGTCGCCCTCGCATATTCTTTAAAGAGTCTCTGATCAAAATTTCGTGGTGTTGCAAACGGAAAGACAAATTTAGTATACACTCCAGCCTCCAGTGGAGGGTATAACAATTCTTTTCTCAATTTTAACAATAAAGCAAAACATATGTACAACAAAAAATCATTTATTCTCACACATGTGTCCATGCTCGCATTGTTGCTGTAAAAAAACTATTTAAATTTTAAGTTAAATGACAGTTTCGTCCGATATAAATAAGGCAGACGACTCCTTGGAACTTTAAGTAGCATCAGTTATTCTGAGTTAAACATTAAAATGAATTCAACGGCAGCGCTTGCAGTTTTAGTTCTGGCTTTACTTTTATGCCATGTGAGTGTTGAGGGACAACGGTGTGCTAACTGCCAGGGTGGTGGCGTACAGGTTTGCGCTACGAGGTTTAGTGGTGCCCGCATCAGTTGTACCTTTTCAAACTTCTGTAGGATGAGGAGACGCATGTGTACACACAGAGAAGGTACGTTTTTGGACATGGTTTAATATAATATTGGAAATTGTTTAATATAATACAATTGGTGACTTATTTTTGATGTTTTAGTTTGGGTTCCCCTACCGGGACGTTGCAATAGGGACTCTCCCGAATGTAGAGGCATTCCAGGACGTTAACTTGCGAAACAAGGATGATATGAAACAAACGATTCGGCTTCACTGCAACGATAAACAAAAATAACATAGAAAAATAAAATATATATTTGCACTATTCACAAAATAACCAAAAATGTTTTAATTAATTTGTAATGAATTTTTAAGTTGTGTGTTGAAGGGTTAGTTTATTTACGGCCAATAAGGCCGATATCTCGGCCAAACAAATTGCAACAGGAACGTAGAATATACCTGCAATACATCCACCACCGATGAGTGTGAAGATAAATTCCGAATTGGAAAATGGAAACAAATGAATAGAGAAATGTAAACTAGTTAAGCTTACTATACTTCTATAATGACACTTTCTGAGATATCAGTAAAGGAAAAAGTGCTTCATTTCATATAATAAGTTAGATCTATGCAAAATTAAAATACTATTTCAAAAATAATCAATGGTCCCTGCTATAAAAGTTAATTTTTTTTTTGATACACAAAAACGCATGTTGTGTTAAATTCCTTCCCTTACAGGGTGGAGCGCGGTAATTTGCTTTTTTGCATTGCAGGCGGCACAGTTGGTCGAAGGGAGTGAAGAGTGCACGTTACTTATAGTGGCTGACGGGAGATTTGTATTCGCCTGCCTTTTAGTTGCCATCATGCATTGGACTCGTGAGGAGTGGTCATTTTGTGTTGAAGCGTATTTTTCAAATGCGCCCTCGATCATTGCAGTGCAGCGTGCTTTTCGTTTACGATTCACTGCTCCCCCACGCGGACGTGTTCCTGGACGGCAATCAATTGTAAATTGGGTAACTTCATTGAGAAAAGCAGGGAAGGTGTCAAGTGTACAAAGGGGACCTGAGAGAAGGATTACAACACCACTCAAAACATCGAGAGAGTCAGAGCAGCAGTACTGCAATCTGCAATTGTGTTCTTTTCTGATGAGGCACATTTTCACCTCAGTGGGTGTGTAAACAAGCAAAATATGCGGTACTGGAGTGGAACAAGCCTCAGTGAACTTCATCAGAGGACCTCTGCATTCGGACCGCGTCACTGTGTGGGTAGGCATCATTGGCCCAGGATAACCGTCTTGCCGTAACTGTGAACTCCGAACGATACTTGACCATAATACGAGAGTTGCTATATAAATTTCTGCCCTAGGCAACACTAAGTCTTGCCTGGCGCCATCTGACATTTTCATTGGAAAGTTTGGCATTTTTTAGCATAAACGTACTCAGAACGTTTTGACGTACGACCATCATTTGTGTTGTTTACAGTGACTTGAAAAAATCAATTTGGCACAATAATGGAATTAATTCGTGAACATTTTAGTGCCATAATTTTTCACAACTTTCGACGTGGATTATTACGACAAGAGTGTATCGATGAACTTAAATCTTGTATGGCGATGAAGCACCATCCTATAGCACTGTGAAAATCTGGTTTAATGAATTCAATTGTGACCGACGCTCGCTCAAAGACGAAGGTCTTGCGTGAACTGATAATGCAAGATCGTCTTGTGACACACCGTGAGATAGAGGCATCCTTTGGCATTTCTTCCACCAGCACACATTCGATATTGCATGAACACCTGGCCGTAAAAAGGGTTGTTCTCGTTGGATTTCGCACCATTTGACAATCGCTCAAAAAAAGCACGTGTCGAGTGGTGCAAAGAAATTTTGAAAAAGTACGATCGCGATGCTTCAAAAGACGTTTATAAGATCGTCACAGTTGACGAATCATGGATCTATGAGCATGTGCCCGAAACAAAACAGCAATCGACCGTGTGGTTCTTCGAAGACAAGCCAAATCCAACGAAAGTTGTTCGTGAAAGAAGCACTTCCTGTTTCTTCGGCCAAACTGGTCATGTGGCTATTGTTCCGCTTTAGCAACGTAGGGCGGTCAATTCTGAGCGGTACACCACAATTTGTTTGCCTGAAGTCTTCGGAGAAATTCGAAAAACTAACAAGAGAAGATGAATCAATGTGCACCATGACAATGCGAGCTCTCACACATCGGCTCAAACCAGCGCTTTGTTACCGGCCAAAACGTCGAATTGATGGGCCAGCCCTGACTTGGCACCCAATGACTTTTTATACCCTCCACAATACAATGGAGGGTATATTAGTTTTGTCATTCTGTCTGTAACACCTTGACCCAACACAGAGACCCAACTAAGTATATATATTCTTGATCCTCGTAAAATTCTAAGACGATCTAGCCATGTTGTCCGGCTGTCCGTCTGTTGAAAACAAGATAGAGCCTGCATGAAAACAGCTAGGGAGCTGAAATTTGGCACAAACATGAGTAGTTAACCTAGCATGGTTGGTATTGAAAATGGGCTATATAGCTCTACTGGAAGTTGGTGTTGGAGACCCTCAACCGACACTACCTCATAAAAATTAGTTTTTTATTTGGAAATATCCGTCCAGTTTCTTGAGCAAAATCACTGAAATTTTGCAAATAATAATCTCTATATAGGCGCAATCATTTATGTAAAAATGGTTTAGATTGGGCCACCATTTCTTGTACCTCCCATACAAATTTGACTATAACTCACCACAAACTTGACCTATCGAAATGAAATTTTGCACATCAAGAATTTTATATAAGGGGTGTTTTTTATTGGGGTATAGAACTTTAAGTTGGCATCACTTTTTTAACTGGCGGCCATTTTGTCAGCTGTCAAGTGATTAATATTTAGTTTGGTTTGCCATTTCATCATGAACAGGTTGACAAAAGAACAACGCTTGCAAATCGTGCAAATTTATTTCGAAAGTAATGGTTCAGTTCGCGAAGTTCACCGCAAGCTCCGTCCATTTTATGGTCGACATAATCGTCCATCAGAGCAATTAATTCGGTTAACCATGGATCGGTTAACATCGACCATTGGATTATTTTCTTTGGGGATATGTGAAGTCGCTCGTCTACGCCAACAAACCAGAAACACGTTAGGGGACTTGGAAGCCAACATTCGTGGCGTTATTGCCAACATACGGCCCCATATGCTCGAAAAAGTGGTTGAAAATTGGACCTGTAGAATTGGCTTTATTCGAGCCAGCCGCGGTGGCCACATGCCCGAAATCATATTTAAACATTAATGGCATAAAATTATCCTTCCAATAAAGCCAAATTGATGGACATTAAAACGATTTTCTTGTGTTTTATTTCAGTTCGAAGTTCTATACCTCAATAAAAAACACCCTATACAACACACTTCTACGCTGAATTCGGTTGAGATCGGAAAAGTCCTACTTGTACCTCCCACACTAACGGTCTCATGGGCCTTGAAAAATAATATGACAATAACTCACCACACACTTGACATATTGATACGAAATTTTCGGCATAAAGATTGATATATAGAACAGACTTCTGCGCTAAATTTGGCTAAGATCGGAAAGGCCCTACTGGTACCTCCCACGCAAACGGTCTCATGGGCCTTGAAAAGTAATATGACAATAACTAACTACAAACTTGAACGCAAAATTCTGTTGAGATCGGAAAAGTCCTACTGGTTCCTCCCACACAAAGGGTCTCATGGACTTTGAGAAATAATATGACGATAACTCACCACAAGCTTGACCAATCGAAATGAAATTTTGCACATAAAGATTTCTATATAGAACACACTTCCGCACCAAATTTGGTTTTATTTGGGAATCTGGTGGAGGGTATCCAAAGTTCGGCGCAGACAAACTTAACAATTTTTACTTGTTTTTTATTGCCGTACAGCAAGGAAAAAATGCGTGGTCAACGATTTTCGTCGCCAAAAAATGCTGTTGAAGCGTTCAAAAACCATGTTTTGGTGGTGTCTCAATCGGAGTGGAAAAAGTGCTTCGACAATTGGTTTGAGCGCATGCAAAAGTGTATAAATCACGTACAGTATTTTTTTCAGCCGGCCCTTGAGGCAATGCAATTAGAGGATACGCGGTTCCAACAGGATGGTGTCACTGCACACACAGCGAGGGTTACCATAAATTGTTTGAGGCAAATGTTTCCTGGACGGTTTATTTCATTGAGGGGTAATGTGAACTGGCCGGCACGCTCACCAGACTTAGCCCCATGCAATTTTTTCCTTTGGGGTTACCTGAAGTCGAAGGTATATATCAAGTGTCCCAACACGTTGGAAGACCTATGTAATTAACAATATTGAGGCTGAAATTGGCAGAATACCATTCGACATGCTTGTAAAAGTTCATGAAAAAGGTGTAGCAGATGTAAAAAATAGGTAACCTAAATAATGGGTATAAAACCTGATTAATACTTTTGTCAGAACACTTGTAAAAAAACAAACTTTTAACTGGAACGTTTTTTACTCGTAAAGATAACCTAGTTTCACACAATGAATTTTTCTTTTTTGTAAATATTTCTGCCATATTTTGCTTTACGGCCCGATTTCAAATTTGATGCGATCTTGTGATTTTACATATGCTTGAGATAAATACGAGGGCGGTTCGGAAACTTCTTAGCCTAACACAAAAAGCGCGGTATAAACAGAAAAAAGTTAAGTGTTTTGGAAACTTCCATCTCTGCTATGAACACATGTTAAATTTTGTTTCGATCTGGCAACTCCTTCATATAGAAACAGGTGTTCACAAAAGACGCATCCGCGATTTTTTACAATGGAAAAATTAGAAATGCGTGGTGTCATTAAATATTTACATAAAAAAGGTTTATCGGGACAAGAAATTCATAATGATATGTTGAATGTGTTAGGTGAAAGTGCTCCTTCATATGCAACAGTAAAAAATTGGGTTGCTGAATTTAAAAGTGGTCGTACAAGCATTGAAGATGAACCACGTAGTGGACGTCCAAAAACAGCAACAACAACAGAAATTGTAGCCAAAGTGCATAATATGGTATTAAATGATCGACGAATAAAAGTGCGTGAAATAGCTAATATCATGGGCATCTCAAATGATCGAGTCCATTTAATTTTGCATGAAAAACTACAGATGAAAAAGCTTTCTGCAAGATGGGTACCGGAGTCGACCAAAAACGCATAAGAATGAACATTTCTCAAGCTTGTTTGAAGCGTTTTTAGCGAAATAAAATGGATTTTAAGCGTCGTTTCATAACTGTTGATGAGACATGGATCAACCACTATACTCTAGAGACAAAAGAACAATCCAAACAATGGACTGAAGCTGGAGGAAGTGCCCCAAAGAAGGCAAAAACAATTCAATCGGCTGGTAAGGTTATGGCAACGGTTTTTGGGACTTCAAAGGTATTTTATTAATTGACTATCTGCAAAAGGGTAAAACAATAAATTCAGAGTACTATTGCAACCTTTTAGATCAATTAAATGTACAAATTCGAGAAAAACACAAAAAAAATAATTTTTCATCCAGACAACGCAACAGCGCACAAGAGTGTTTTAACATTGGCTAAAATCAACGAATTAAAGTACGAGTTGCTTGACCAACCACCTTTTTCTCCTGATTTAGCTCCCAGTGACTTTTACCTGTTCCCAAATCTAAAAAAATCCCTTGCTGGCAAGCGTTTTACCTCAATGAAGATGCAATTACAGTTGTAACCCACTATTTTGAAGACCTTGAGGAAAACTATTTTAAACAAGTGATTGAATTGCTAGATAAGCGTTGGACTAAGTGTATTGAAGTTTCAGGAGATTATATTGAAAAATAAAAATATTTTTGAAAAACTAACTATTCTCTTTCATTGATAGGCAAAGAACTTTCCGAACCGCCCTCGTAGTGTAAATTCTTTGAGACACACTAAAAGGCTGTATACAGAACACTGTTAACGAAAGAGTTGTCTGTCACCCCTATACGATTTGGTTAATTTGTTTAGCAAATATGTAATTCAAAGATGTAATTTGTTCTGGGGTAACTCTAGTTTCTTAAAGTCAAACTTTTTTTCTCTGACCGATTTCGCCCATTTACAATTCCAAACCGTTTAAAACCATAAGTCATCATCATGTAACATTTCAAGATCTCAGGATAAATCATTTGACTTATATGTGCTTTCAAAAGACACACCGACGGACATGAAAAGTTCGACAATGATTAAAAACATATGTACTTTAAAAAAAGAGCCTGTGATCAATATTTCGCGGTGTTGCAAACGGAATGACAAATTTAGTATACACTCCAGCCTCCAGTGGAGGGTATAACAATTCTTGTGCACAATTTTAACAATAAAGCAAAACATATGTACAACAAAAAATCATTTATTCTACCACATGTGTCCATCCCCCCATTGTGTTTCTGTAAACAAAACTATTTAATTTTTAAGTTAAATGACAGTTTCATCCGATATAAATAAGGCAGACGACTCCTTGGAACTTTAAGTAGCATCAGTTATTCGGAGTTAAACATTAAAATGAATTCAACGGCAGCGCTTGCAGTTTTAGTTCTGGCTTTACTTTTATGCCATGTGAGTGTTGAGGGACAACGGTGTGCTAACTGCCAGGGTGGTGGCGTACAGGTTTGCGCTACCAGGTTTAGTGGTGCCCGCATCAGTTGTACCTTTTCAAACTTCTGTAGGATGAGGAGACGCATGTGTACACACAGAGAAGGTACGTTTTTGGACATGGTTTAATATAATATTGGAAATTGTTTAATATAATACAATTGGTGACTTATTTTTTATGTTTTAGTTTGGGTTCCCCTACCGGGACGTTGCAATAGGGACTCTCCCGAATGTAGAGGTATTCCAGGACGTTAACTTGCGAGACATGGATGATATGAAACAAACGACCCGACTTCACTGCAACGAGAAACAAGAATAAAATATAAAAAAATCAAATATATACTTGCAAAATTAACAGAATAACCAAAATTGTTTGAAATAATTTATAACGAGCATTTTTCATGAACTAGAGATCGGTGTTTAGAGGATTCGTAATGAATCCAAAAAATTTGAGTAGCTCCAACTAAGATTTTGTAACAAAAATTCGAAATTTCTGTAGAATTTTGCCTATACGAATATGTTCAACAATTCATATCCGAAATAAAAGCGCTGCATATCGTCCTAAAGGCCAAATTATAACCCTAAACACCTCGCTCAAGTTCTTGAAAATCGGTAAAAAAAAAATAAAGCAGTTAGGTGTCCTTTTAGAAAAAAAACCGGAACCACGGTTTATGTGAATAGCTCTTAAACCAGAGCGAGTTTGCCCCAAAGAACTACAGTTGACTATAAAACCTTTTGCCGCGGATTTTTTTTTCAAATTTGGTTGCCCATTTTGATTAATCGGGATCCTCTAAAGTACAAGATGGAGCAAAATTAATCGTGCAATTTAGTTTTCGGGTAACTTTTTTACTTTATAAAAAATGAGTTTGGCTAAGGGAAATCTTTATTTTGACCTTATGATTTTGTCAGTTAAGTACAGAAGATGACAATCGTCAAGTGACTTCCGCCAGTCTTTATACACATTTGTGGCCGTTTTATCACATTTTCCATGGATTTCCGCATAATGTGCACTGATAACTGTTCGCAAACCCGTGAAATATTCTCCTTAAGGTTTACGATTGTCAGCGCCAAAGATACAAGTCTGGGATGGTTAGCCAGGCGACCTTGCTGGCAATGTCAACATAAACTTAGTAGGGACATAAATACTGTTACAACATTGAACACACCCATTTCAATAGTAGAACTGAACATACCCCGTTAATGTCATATGGGTTTTGAAAGCTAACCTCAATAGCGTTATTCTGTAACGGGATTTTAAAATTGTTTCAACTTTCATCATGGAGTGGTCAGATAATGAGAACCGTATCGCTGTAATAGCGCTTTTCAAGTGTGAAATAAAAAAAACGATATTTTCAAAACGCTCCGGCCACTAGGGACTAGCCGTATGTTCGTCTACCGATGCATAAAACTGTTTGAGGAGACTGGAGCTGTAAAAGACCGCCACCGGTCGGGCCGCTCACGCTCTGTTCGAACACCACATGTCATCAAAGCCGTTAAATCAAGAATTCACAGAAATCCGCTCCGAAAACAGAAAATCATGGCCCGCGAGATGAATATAATGCAAAAGTCCATGATTTGAATAATTAAAGAAGACTTGGGACTTGGGGCTTTCAAACGACGTACCGGACATTTATTGACTGCAGCTTTAAAAAAAAATGGAATTCAAAAATGCAAACGTCTTTTGGTGCAGCACGCTGATAACTTTAACAGAAAAATTTTGTTCACCGATGAAAAAATGTTAACCGTTCAGGAAAAATTTAACAAGCAAAATGATAGAATGTATGCGGGGTCATCTAAGGAAGCATCTGAACTGATCCCAAGGGTGGTAAAGGGTCATCACCCAGCTTCAGTCATGGTTCTCTTACGATGGGGTCACTGACCTGCATTTCTGCGAACAAGGAGTCAAAACATCGGCCAAAGTTTACCAAGAAACCGTTTTGGAAGCTGTTGTGAAGCCTCTTAACAATTCCCTGTTCCAAAACCAGCCATGGACTTTCCAGCTGGATTCTGCGCCGGCCCATAAGGCTAAAACGTCCCAGGCCTGGCTTCGAAACAATTTGCCAGCTTTCATTTCCTCTGAAGAATGGCCCTCAGGCATTCCAGATTTGAACCCATTGGATTACAAATTGTGGACGGTTTTAGAGGACAAGGTTTGTCACAAAAGATACCCCAACATTGGATCTCTTAAGACTGCTTTGGTTCGAGCTGTGGCCAATTTTCCAACGGACGAGGTTCGTGCAGCTATTGACGATTGGCCAGTGCGACTTGAGGCGTGTGTAAAGGCAAAAGGCGGACATTTCGAATAAGTAGATTTTTTTTGGACACAATATACATCAATAAATATATTAAAAAATATTTGGTCCAAAAACATTCAGAACTTTTTATTTTAGAGCATAAAACGTGTGTAACAGTATTTATGTCCCTACCAAGTATAATAACAGATCAATTCTTTTGTATTAGCAGATATATTAATAACTTTCGGGTAGGCTCAGGCAATGCTCTGAAATGGTTAATATTGAAAACGGGCCGGATCGGTAGAGAGTAAACATTTTCCAAACACAATTACTGAGTCAAATACAAGTCGCTATATTTGTCGTATGTTTGGTGGTTTTTATACCAACCGTCATGAAAAAGAACTATTGACGGTAGATCCCATCTTAATATATTATAACTTGACCAATTAGCACCATTTTAGACCATAACTTACCTAGGTCTGTCTTAAATTTAAAGTCACGTCTAAAATTTAGAATTATTCGTATTTATGGTACGATGTCATTCAAAATCAAAAAATATATCTCCTAAATAAGGATGGATTACTTTACTGATAAAATTTGGACCCGCTCAGTTTCAGCTGACTGGAACTACTGACGGTAGATCCCATCTTAATGTATTATAACTTGACCAATTTGCACCATTTTAGACCATAAGTTACCTAGGTATGTCTTAAATTTAAGGTCACGTCTAAAATTTAGAATTTTTCGTATTTATGGTACAAAAAAATAGATCTCCTAAATAAGGATTACTTTACTGATAAAATTGGGACCCGCTCAGTTTCAGATGTCTGGAAATCGAAAAACTATGTGAGCTTCAAAGTCAAAGTACACTTTTGCAGAAGGTTTGTGTTAAAGAAAATTTGAAGAAAACTTAACAAAAAATTCGTAAAAATTTGAAAATTGTATAGGGTTAGCCATTTGAAATTGAATCGGCTGTAAAAGCTTAAGTACTGATAATATTGTCAAATTTATGGTTTTATTGGAAAGGTCGAAATTTGCCATTTTATAACACTATGTGTAAATTTTTTAAGTCATGGAAATACATATGTGACAGCGCATAGAGAAAGGGAACTAAAGTAAAAAAATCAATTTTAATTTTTTTTCTTTTTTTGATGTGGACAACATCTGAGCATCGAATGAGACCGATCCCATGCCCCAAAAGTGTTCCCTCCCAGAGATATGCGCGTTTTGTGAAAGTGAAGTCGACGATTCTAAGCGCAAATAGAAAGGGACCTAATCTTTAAAATGGCTCTCCTGAACAGAACTTTTCATCAACTTTTCACTTTTTTTTGATGTGGACAACATCTGAGCATCGAATGAGACCGATCCCATGCCCCAAAAGTGTTCCCTCCCAGAGATATGCGCGTTTTTTGAAAGTGAAGTCGACGATTCTAAGCGCAAATAGAAAGGGACCTAATCTTTAAAATGGCTCTCCTGAACAAAACTGGTTTTTAACCTTAGGTCCCTTTCTATTTTGCGAGTCACATATGTATAACCATATACAGACACCACTACGTGATAAAAGAACAAAAAAAAAGGCCAGTGTTTCCCAGTTTTGCCCATAGTCATGCACTTTTTTATGGGCCCCCAAAGATTTAGGCCCTCGGTTTCATTTTTGCAAAAAAATTAACATTTTTTCAGGCTCATATTTTACAAACCGTTCGGAATTTTGATTTACTCTCTGAGGAAAAGTTGTAGCTCTTGTCCTAAAGAACCAAAATAGTGAACATACGAGGGCGGTTCGGAAAGTTCTTAGCCTATCATTGAAAGAGAATACATAGTTAGTTTTCTATAAATATTTTTATTTTTCAATATAATCTCCTGAAACTTCGATACACTTAGCCCAACGCTTATCTAGCAATTCTATCCCTTGATTAAAATAGTTTTCCTCAAGGTCTTCAAAATAGTGGTTTATAACTGTAATTGCATCTTCATTTGAGGTAAAACGCTTGCCAGCAAGGAATTTTTTAGATTTGGGAACAGGTAAAAGTCACTGGGAGCTAAATCAGGAGAATAAGGTGGGTGGTCAAGCAACTCGTACTTTAATTCGTTGATTTTAGCCATTGTTAAAACACTCTTGTGCGCTGGTGCGTTGTCTTGATGAAAAATTATTTTTTTGTGTTGTAAGCCAGGACGTTTTTCTCGAATTTGTACATTTAATTGATCTAAAAAGTTGCAATAGTACTCTGAATTTATTGTTTTACCCTTTTGCAGATAGTCAATCAATAAAATACCTTTGAAGTCCAAAAAACCGTTGCCATAACCTTACCAGCCGATTGAATTGTTTTTGCCTTCTTTGGGGCACTTCCTCCAGCTTCAGTCAATTGTTTGGATTGTTCTTTTGTCTCTGGAGTATAGTGGTGGATCCATGTCTCATCAACAGTTATGAAACGACGCTTAAAATCCATTTTATTTCGCTGAAAACGATCCAAACAAGCTTGAGAAATGTTCATTCTTATGCGTTTTTGGTCGACTGTTAACAAGTCCGGCACCCATCTTGCAGAAAGCTTTTTCATCTGTAGTTCTTCATGCATAATTAAATGGACTCGATCATTTGAGATGCCCATGATATTAGCTATTTCACGCACTTTTATTCGTCGATCATTTAATACCATATCATGCACTTTGGCTACAATTTCTGTTGTTGTTGCTGTTTTTGGACGTCCACTACGTGGTTCATCTTCAATGCTTGTACAACCACATTTAAATTCAGCAACCCAATTTTTTACTGTTGCATATGAAGGAGCACTTTCACCTAACCCATTCACCATATCATTATGAATTTCTTGTCCCGATAAACCTTTTTTATGTAAATATTTAATGACACCACGCATTTCTAATTTTTCCATTGTAAAAAAATCGCGGATGCGTCTTTTGTGAACACCTGTTTCTATATGAAGGAGTTGCCAGATCGAAACAAAATTTAACATGTGTTCATAGCAGAGATGGAAGTTTCCAAACTTTTAACTTTGTTTATACCGCGCTTTTTGTGTTAGGCTAAGAAGTTTCCGAATCGCCCTCGTACTTCACCTTGTTGAAGTAAAGAAAAAACAAATGAAATTAAAAAAAAAATTGGGAAATTTTTCACTTTTGCGGCTACCTAACACCTTAACGGTGTTAAGAATCATTCTTAGGAAGTTCATATTTTTTAGAAAGTTGTTTATTGAAATCGTAGTTGATTGTTTCCTTACCTATGGACCAAAACAGGGGGGAAAAGGTAAAAAAATCGGATTTTTTTCAAAGTTTTTTGTGATTTGACCTTGAACATGAAGTTATTGATTTTATATGTTCTTTATGTCAATTTCAGCTCTTTATGACAAGAGCTACAACTTTGCCTTAGAGAGTAAATCAAACGGTTATCGTCAACGTTTCCGCGCCATGCTCAACGAACTTTTGTTTCCAAAAATTCAAGAGAATGACATGGACGACACTTGGTTTGACTAAGACGGGGTCACACAACCAACCATCGTTGGTTGTGTGACCATCGTTATTTTATGCACTGTTTTAAAAATCAAATAATCAGCCGAAATTCCTCAGAGCTGTGATTTGAGCCCTTTGAATTGTTTTCTGTGGGAAATCATTAAGGATAAATATTACGCAAAGCATACAGAGACAATTGAAGCATTGACAATTAAAATCCAAGTTGCCATTTAAGAGATTCGTTCCGAAACAATCGAAAATGTACTGAAAATTGGGTTGATCGGAGGAGAAACTGCCGAGCCAGTTGTAGTAGTCATATGAATTTAGTGTTTCATTATTAAATGACAAAGATCAACCATTTCAATAAAACGAGAAATTTAAAAAAATTATCAGTACTTTTTTTTACATCCGATTGAAGTTTAAAATGTTAAATCGCCCTCCCTTATAAAATCTGTTGGTATTTATCAACATACAAATATTTATCTCTCGATATCAATTAAGGTATTGTAGCTAAAATTGTTAACTTACTTTCGTCTTAAATAGTATGTTAATATCCACACTCAGAGAAATAACATGCTGGAAATCGGTTTTCCGATTGTCGTCAAGATGACGGGCTTCAACTCCAGGTAGCAAAAAGTCGGATATTATGGCGCGATCACTATTAAAACGGTTAAGTTGCGGCCATCATCATTTTTAAATAAAATTGGACCTATGAACCTTGGTTTTCTCTTAAAACTCTTCTGGTTCCGCTTCAGCCCAAATGCGCCAATATCGTTTATTGACGTTGCCGTTGAGTCAGAAATAGGTCTCATCCCTGAACAAAATCTTGGTCGAAAAACGTTTCTAATAGGAGTACAGCTGCACATTTTAGAGACGTTCTTGCGGTGTACGTCTTTCCATGATGAAAAAATAAAAAAAGTTTAATACAACTCACGCGTAATCTGTAAAAGAAACCCTATTGAAAAAATACCGCTAGAATGATCACCCGATATGTAGTTTAGTTCATTGGAGACCAGCTGTGTCGCACAGTGTAACTGTAGTACAGTAGACGCTCACAAATTAGAACTTCCAGAAATTATAACCAGCATTTGATGCATTGACAATTCCAAAATTAGAACCAATAAAAACTAAAAAACAAACAACTACGAGTATAACAAATGACATGTGACGCAAAAACTAACTACTCGTATGATAAGATACACTGCCACCGCACTCCAGCAGTTGAATAATAACACTTCCCTTTACTTCAATGAATTATTTTAAGTTGGAAACATTTACGTATGTGATATAATTTGACTAAAATGTTATTTAAGTTTTCGTTTTTCTTAATAAAATACTCAAACTGTATTCGCCTTATTTTTGTAAAAATAAAAAAAACGCCCAGAAATTAGAACCGCCCGAAAACAAAGTGGTTCTAATTTAAAAGCGTCTACTGTATTGGATATTTAGACCACCAACAATGGCTACAATACGCACAACTCACTTTACACAATTAGCCACAATAAATGATTTTTTTTAATAATCTTTTGATCTCGAATATAAAATTTTTCATATAAAAAAATATCGATATTGAAATCAATTTTATTTTTTTTTCATTTTAGTTCCGTTGATTGAGCGCAGCCCTTGAGACGAAGTAAATATTTTTGGCAAATCTTAAAAGTAAGTACTTCATGTTTTTTTAAAATGTTTAGCTCGTTTGTTTTATTTCGGTCTGTGGCTTTTAAACATTGAACAGGGATTAACCGGCTCAAGACCTCTTGCTTCTATATTTAAATACACGCAGAAAAAAAGTATGGTTGGGGTGACAATATTCAAAGAGGATCATACTATTGTTGCGTATATGGTTGTGGCACAACAATATTATGATCATCTGAACAATAGTATGATTCACAGATAACCATACTATGATCCCTACAACCATAGTATGATTCACACTCAACTATCCTCACAACGATAGTATCATTCACACGCAACCATGCTATTATACCTACAACTATAGTATGATTTACTTAACCATTCTATGATCCCCAAAATTATTTAGTAGGATTGGGTAATGTTGTTAAAAAAATAGAGATTTTTATCATGCAAGTAAAGAGGGCGGTTCGGAAACTTCTTAGCCTAGCACGAAAAGCGCGGTATAAACAGAAAAAAGTTAAGTGTTTTGGAAACTTCCATCTCTGCTATGAACACATGTTAAATTTTGGCAACTCCTTCGTGTAGAAACAAGTGTTCACAAAAGACGCATCCGCGATTTTTTTACAATGGAAAAATTAGAGATGCGTGGTGTCATTAAATATTTACATAAAAAAGGTTTATCGGGACAAGAAATTCATAATGATATGGAGAATGTGTTAGGTGAAAGTGCTCCTTCATATTCAACAGTAAAAAATTGGGTTGCTTAATTTAAACGTGGCCGTACAAGCATTGAAGATGAACCACGCAGTGGCCGTCCAAAAACAGCAACAACAACAGAAATTGTAGCCAAAGTGCATGATATGGTATTAAATGATCGACGAATAAAAGTGCGTGAAATAGCTAATATCATGGGCATCTCAAATGATCGAGTCCATTTAATTATGCATGAAGAACTACAGATGAAAAAGCCTCTGCAAGATGTGGTGCCGCACTTGTTAACAGTCGACCAAAAACGCGTAAGAATGAACATTTCTCAAGCTTGTTTGGATCGTTTCAGCGAAATAAAATGGATTTTAAGCGTCGTTTCATAACTTTTTATGAGACATGGATTTACTACTATACTCCAGAGACAAAAGAACAATCCAAACAATGGACTGAGGCTGGAGGAAGTGCCCCAAAGAAGGCAAAAACAATTCAATCGGCTGGTATGGTTATGGCAACGGTTTTTTGGGACTTCAAAGGTATTTTATTGATTGACTATCTGCAAAAGGGTAAAACAATAAATTCAGAGTACTATTGCAACCTTTTAGATCAATTAAATGTACAAATTCGAGAAAAACGTCCTGGCTGACAACACAAAAAAATAATTTTTCATCAAGACAACGCACCATCGCACAAGAGTGTTTTAACAGTGGCTAAAATCAACGAATTAAAGTACGAGTTGCTTGACCACCCACCTTATTCTCCTGATTTAGCTCCCAGTGACTTTTACCTGTTCCCAAATCTAAAAAAAATCCTTGCTGGCAAGCGTTTTACCTCAAATGAAGATGCAATTACAGTTGCAAATCACTATTTTGAAGACCTTGAGGAAAACTATTTTAATCAAGGGATAGAATTGCTAGATAAGCGTTGGACTAAGTGTATTGAAGTTTCAGGAGATTATATTGAAAAATAAAAATATTTTTGAAAAACTAACTATTCTCTTTCATTGATAGGCTAAGAACTTTCCGAACCGCCCTCGTATTTAAAATTGCATTACAATTAGTTCATATCTCGATTTGAGGCCAAGTTTTTATCAAATATTTCATTCAAGAAACCAAAATATACTCGCATATTCCAACTGCAGTCGAAAATACTTTTAGTTGCCAGCAGGGGTAAATGCTAATTCACCATCCGTAGATCCCAAGTAACGAATGTGATTAAACCATGAGCAATGACTATATACTTAAGTGCAGGCAGATTTTAAAAAAACGAGAACCAGTCGTTAGTAGAGTATTTCACCGAACAAAGTAAACACAATAAAAATCCCTCGAACTACCTTCCGATTGTTGTTGTTTTTTTATATTGGACAACAATCATGCACTGTATCGTGTTTTTTTTTGGTATATCAAAAAAACCTACGCACACACACACATGTATGCTCTATTAAACCTGTTTTGTTATGTTCATAGTCGCAACTGTACTGCGAGATTGCAGTTACCATATTATTGTTAACGTTAATTTTAAACAACAACACTTTTGTTGCACCAACCATGTTTATATGGTGGCTACAACCATATTTTCATTTCTAAATTTGGCAATTATTCTATTATTACATTTCAACAATATTAATATTGCCGCAATCATACTGTTGTCAAAATGAAATTTAAAAAACAATACAATGGTTGCGACGAACATGCTTTAATTGTAGAGAACATATTATTGTTGAGGTGACCATGTAGTAACCATATATTTTCTCTGCGTGTAGAAGACACGTTTTTAGCAAAATGGCAAAGTGACACTGATTTTCGTGGCCGCACACTGCTTTTATCATGATTTCGGGTTTGTGACAACCCTCTTCAGAAAGCTTTGCTGCAATTGTGGAAAGTAAAACCCAAACGAATGAGAACTACTGTTGTAAACCTTACTTTTCAAGTTTTCTTCACACAATTGCCCACGAAAATACAACTCGCTCTTGCCACCTCTAAAAAGACTCCACATCGAGAGCCATCAATAGATTTCTTTTACAACGTGTGTGTGTTGTTAAATGAGTTTAGTTGACTATGTCAACTCGTTTTATTTTTTTTTTAAATTTAATAAGTTAAAAAAAGATTTTTTGAGGCCCTAAACATCAAGTAAATTGATTTATTTTATTTATTTATTATACGCGGTTATAGTTTTCGTAACATTATCATTTACAATACAACAGATACTACTTTAGAATGCCGAATAGTATGACGATGTTATTTTATGTAAATATTCCTAAATTTTTAAAAAATAATTGAAAATAATTTTACTTTTTAATACATGCGTACTTAGTACGTTTGTATATAATTATAGTTGCTTGTGGTTTAAGATCGCCCCAAAAAACACACTGGTATGTCGATGGAATTTCCATGAACTCAAATAGTTTCCAACTAATATTTCCGATTGGCAGACAGACCACAATGTAGGCTGTAGTGCAACAAATAGAAATGAAGAAATTCGTAGTTATTAAGATCACAATTTCTTCGAGCATAGAAGTATTGGCCTTCACCATAATCCAAACGAAAGCTAAACGAACTTTTTGCGCTGAAATAAATCAATTGTAGATAACGCATCACAAACTATTGCATTTCAAATATTTATGTTGTACCCTCCATTATAGGATAGTGGGTATATTCACTTTGTCATTATGTTTGCAACACCTTGAAATACTGATCGGAGACCCCCTAAAGTATGTATATGATAAATTGTCAAAAAATTCTTAGATGATTCGGCCTTGTCGGACTGTCTGTCTGTGGAAAGCAAACTGCAGGTCGTACTATTGAAACTTGGTGGAAATTTTGCAGAAATATGTGCTGATGAAATGGTTGATATTGAAAATGGGCGGGATCATTCAAGAGGTAACAAATTTTCTCACTCAAGAACTGAGTCAACCTTTAGAAAAACTGCGCGATACCGAAGGTTGGAAGCCTTTGTCTCAAAAAAGAAGACAAGTTACCGGAGTTATAAAACTCCGCTAAAAATTTACGGCACCAAATATCACAGTATACAACCACTCAAAAAAAATCTATGCCTTAAGAACGAATGATAGTTTTATGATATGATTTTGTACTAACTTCTGAATAGACTTTCATCTGAATTACAGCTTATTTTGACTTTTGTTGTCAAAATAATTTTGCATACCATTAAAGAAATATTAATTCATATAATAACAAAATTAATAAAAAAAAAGTTAATATTAATGAGTAACAAGTAAAAACGGCGCTTAGTTCGGTCGGACCGAATCTTATATACCCTCTACCATGGATTATGTTCAAAACAAGAATCATAATACGTAATTAGGCGTCTTCGTATGTGAGCTAAATTAATTCATACACCAATATGGTCCAGAACAGTCAATTGCCACTCCATAGAACTACTTTGTACTTCATTTTGTCCATATCAGGACCTAAGACCGGGAGGGACCTTTGTATGAGGGCTCTGTAAAATTGTGGACCGATATAATCTAAATTATAAACAGTTAATTTCCATGCCATGAACCTACTTCGTGTCAAATTCCGTCGAGATCAGACTATAAATGCATTTTCTAGTACCTGAACTTGGGAAGGTTCTTTGTATGGGGGCTATATCAAAACATTTACCGATTTGGCCCATCTTCAATCCTCAATGGGACTTGTCCAAAAGACAATATCATACCTAGTTAGCCTTCGTCAATCCCATGTTACCGAATTTAATACAAAATACTCCCAAAAAGTGTGATGCTTAAAAAGATTTTGTGTGAGTCCTTGTATAGAGAACCTTGTTTCCTTTGAATGGAATTCGTCCATTATAAAACCCAAACACCTTGCAACAATAGTACATTACTCTAAAAAGTGCTTTAAACAGACACACTGACGAACGGATGGTCGGACATCGCTTGAGCGTCTTAGAATTGTACGCTGATCAAAAACATATGTACTTTATATTAGATCAATATTTTGAGGTGTAGCAAACGAAATGTTAAATTTGGTACACCCCATCCTATGGTGGAGGATATAAAAAGGCCTATGTGGAAAATTATCATTTTTTTATTCTAATACAAAACGCCAATACTAAAAGGGCCTATGTGAAATTTTTGTATATAAAGTATTGTTGTGTCACTCAAAAACTCTAATGTTTTTTTTTTAGCAAAAACGTAGCAAATCTATATACGAATCGACTGCAATTACTAATTTTCGGAGATTCCGCGAAATGAATAAATGCAACATATTTTTGGCCCTCCTGTAAAGTATCAGAAAAACACATAGAGGCCTTTTGCAGGCAACACCGACGAAATGCTTTCTAGAACATGTTATTGTTACGAATCTCACTCTACAGACCTTCAAATTAAAATTTTTTTATGTACTAATTAAAATATTTTCAAAACAGAGAACTTTAGATTGTATAACTGAAGTATATTTAATAAATAAAACTCTTAGATTTTTTAAACGGATTTCTTCTACCGTTAAATCAGTCAATCCTATAACATTGAATTTAATGTATAGAGGATCCATCTAGAGGTATTTTTTCAGAACAAAAAAAAATATAAAAATCAAATCAAGTGTGGAATCTTCTTTATTGGTAATTTGAAAGGACATTTTATGGCATTTCTTTTTTGAATATAATTTCCTTCGAATATTGGCCGCAACTACGCCTCAGGGTTTACATTCTGAGGGTCCAATTTTGGATGTCTCGTTCGAGCATTTTGACCGGTATGGCTTTAATGACACGCGTAATGTTGGCTTCCAAAACCTAAATCGTAGCTAGTTTGTCAGCATAAACTTTGAACTTTACGTAACCCCAAAGAAAAATGACTAAAGGTGTGATATCACTCGATCTAGGTCGCCAACTCACCTGTCCAAAACGTGAAATTAGCTGCTTTTCGAAACGACCTCTCAATAGATCCATTGTTTGAGCAGCTGTATGGCAAGTGGCAGTCCTGTTGAAACCAAGTGTCGTCAAGATTACGGGCTTCAATATCAGGTAGCATGGCGCGATAGCGAGCACCATTCACGGTTACTTTCCGGCCATCATCATTTTCAAAAAAATATGCACCGATGATTCCACCAGCTTATAAACCGCACCAAACCGTGGTTTTCTCTAGGTATAATGGCACCTCTTGAACCTCTTCTTGTTGCTCTTCATCCCAAATGCGGCAATTTTGTGTATTGACTATGCCGTTGAGCCAGAAATGGGCCTCATCACAGAACAAAATTTTGGTCGAAACCAGCGGATCTTCCCGTTTCACACCGAACGCTCATTTCCATAATACAGTTGCCAACATTTGAAGGAAATTATTTTCAAAAATTAAATGCCATAAAATGTACTTTCAAATTACCAATAAAGATGCCACACTTGATTTGAATTTTTATATTTTTTTTCTGAAAAAATACCTCCAGATGGATCAGCCTATATTTTTTAAATATTTACTTTATATAAATCTCTATTATTGAATAACAACCTAACCAAATCCTTATAAATAATTTTAAGGAATCATAGTAAGGTTGAGTGGGATCCTACTATGGTTGCTTGTGAGTCATTCTATGGTTGTGAGGATCATACTTGGTTGTATGTGAAACATACTGTGGTTGTGAGAATCATAATATGGTTGTGGGGATACAATTATGGTTGTTTGTTAATCTAACTATTGTTATGAGGATCAAAATATGGTTGTGCCTCAACCATATACAACAGTATGATGCTCTTCGAATATTGTTACCCGAGCCGTACTTTTTTCTTATTGTAAAATTGGACCTTATCGGTACATGCTATATTGTGGCATGCTATATATGGTTCCCCATATTTGAGGCCCTGCAGCTTAAAAATCTAAAAATAATTACCGAACACACTCAAATTAAATAATAATTAAATCTGGTAAATTAGACCAAATATGTACATATTTTCGTATAGCCCCCATACAAAATTCTTGCCCAATTTCAGGACCTGCAGCTTTAGAAGTCACATATTATAAGTATATCCGACTCCGACCGAAATTCGCATGGAGCATAACAAGCGGCCGGCACCCATCGCTGGTAAAAATGGACAACATTCTTCAATGGTTCTGATAAGGATTCAACTGAAAAGGTGTCTTAGGGACACCTATTATATCAAATCCATCAATCGCGATATCTTCTGAACAGCCAAGTAATGTTAGGCATCTCAAAGTCGGCCACGACCGACTTTAGCCTATTTCACTGTTTACAAATTGAACCCATGGCGCTGACTACGTATCAATAACAATTCCAATGCCTTTCGAAGCATTCCATTACAACGTCCATTGCATTGTCCCGGCGCAAACAGGTCTTGAATATGCATTTCTTACGCATGAGTATGAAGTATTAACGTTGCGCGTAATGTAACCACAAACATTCTCAAATGCTGGGGCGTTATTTTTATCAGCAGCTTCTACAAAAGTGGGTGTATTCGAAACTCTATGGAATGTGTGTTTGTTTGTATACCTCTGGTGAATAGAAGAAAAAGTGTGTCAATTAATAAAATTGAAAGGAGTTTTACACGCTACCTCAGCCTGGCAATTATATAAGGTTCAAGCTGTGAGATTGTAACAACCACGAAAAGCTTAAAATCGTGATAAAACGGCAAGGAGCAATGCTACGATTTGAAGGTGAAAATCTTTATAATGCAAGGAAACTCAGATGCATGTTAATGTATTATTTGCAATGAGATAAGCTTTTTCTGAGAAGCTACTTCATTGCCGTTTTTATATAGGGTTATCCATCAAGAGGTATTTTTCAGAACAAAAAAAAATATAAAAATTCAAATCAAGTGTGGTATCTTTATTGGAAATTTAAAAAGACATTTTATGGCATTTATTTTTTGAATATAATTTCCTTTAAATGTTGGCCGCAACTACGCCTCAGGGTTTCCATTCTGAGGGTCCAATTTTGGATGACTCGTTCGAGCATTTCGACCGGTATGGCTTTAATGACACAAGTAATGTTGGCTTCCAAAACCTGAATCGTAGCTGGTTTGTCAGCATAGACTGGAATTTACGTCACCCCAAAGAAAAATGTCTAAAGGTGTAATATCACTCGATCTAGGCGGCCAACTCACCTGTCCAAAACGTGAAATTAGCTGCGAAATGACCTCTCAATAGATCCATTGTTTTAACAGCTGTATGGCAAGTGGCACCGCCTTGCTGAAACCAAGTGTCGTCAAGATTACGGGCTTCAATTTCAGGTAGCAAAAAGGGCGATATCATGGCGCGTTAGCAAGCACCATTCACGGTTACGTGCCGGCCTTCATCATTTTTGAAAAAATATGCACCGATGATTTCACCAGCCCATTATCTGCATCAACCGTGATTTTCTCTGGGTATAATGGCACCTTTTGAACCTCTTCTTGATGCTCTTCAGCCCAAATGCGGCAATTTTGTTTATTGACTTTGCCTTTGAGCCAGAAATGGGCCTCATCACTGAGCAAAATTTTGGTGGAAAAGAGCTGATCTTACCTTTTCTTGCCGAACGCTCATTTTCCAAAACATTTGAACGTAATTATTTTCCAAAATAAATGCCACAAAATGTCCTTTCAAATTACTTATAAAGATTCCACACTTGATTTGAATTTTTATATTTTTTTGTTCTGAAAAAATACCTCTTGATGGATCACCCATTATAGGCAAAACATTTATCTGTTCGAATATTCAGCAAAAATAAAAATGCTCAAACTTGTGTCCCTATTCAATACTTACTTATATTTTTTTAATTTCTGGTTCCTTTGTTAGGGTTAGCAATATGAGATGGTGATCACAACGAAATGATTTCTTGTCATTTCCGATTAATGGACCAATGAATGTACACAAAACTATTATTTGCCACGATAGGCGGTTCGGACAACCAATTATAAGCACTTAATTTTATTAAAACAAACGAATAGTTAGATATCTGTGCCATAATAGTTTAAAAGCTATAATTTTATGGTACGCCAACCCGAATTTCTCGAACGATAATAGCCATTTGGTGATTGCAACAAAAAGTCTGTAAGCCCAAAAGCATTTTTGTAGTTTGATCCGTATGTCAACGACTTTCCGTTCTATATCAATCCGTTTTTGCGAAATGTGACATTTTGGCTTTAGTTGTGAAACTTGCTTGCTTTTGACTGTACCGCCTGTTTTTGTGCCCTAAATCTTAAAAAACAGATTCGTTGGCACAAGCAAATACATTTTTAGCGACCGAGTGTACCACCAGTTCATCAATATGTTAAGTTGTGCACAGTAATTTTTAGTAGGTGCAACTGATGTATCGGCGGAAATGGCGCAGTATTCTTACCTCTTTAAAACAGCTTTTTTGATCTAAAAACTAGCTCGTCGTTCTGTTTTAACAAGATTGTGTTAACCCAAAAAGGCAAAAATGGTTTGCTTACACGCTTGAAGTACTCTAAAACATATGAAGAGCCATTTCAAGGAAAAATAGAGAAGATGGTGGATTATTTTTTAAGAAAAAGAGTAAAAACGTAGTTTAGTTCTGACAAACCAAACCTTACATCCCCTTTACCATCACTACGCTATTAAAGCACAACAGTGTCTTTTTTGTATCCATTCAGTCATGGGCCGAATGACCCATGACATGACCGATCCTACGTAAACTTTATAGCCTAGCACAAAAAGCGCGGTATAAACAGAAAAAAGTTAAGTGTTTTGGAAACTTCCATCTCTGCTTTGAACACATGTTAAATTTTGTTTCGATCTGGCAACTCCTTCATATAGAAACAGGTGTTCACAAAAGACGCATCCGCGATTTTTTACAATGGAAGAATTAGAAATGCGTGGTGTCATTAAATATTTACATAAAAAAGGTTTATCGGGACAAGAAATTCATAATGATATGGTGAATGTGTTAGGTGAAAGTGCTCCTTCATATGCAACAGTAAAAAATTGGGTTGCTGGATTTAAACGTGGTCGTACAAGCATGAAGATGAACCACGTAGTGGAGTCCAAAAACAGCAACAACAACAGAAATTGTAGCCAAAGTGCATGATATGGTATTAAATGATCGACGAATAAAAGTGCGTGAAATAGCTAATACCATGGGCATCTCAAATGATCGAGTCCATTTAATTTTGCATGAAGAACTACAGATGAAAAGGCTTTCTGCAAGATGGGTGCCGGACTTGTTAACAGTCGACCAAAAACGCATAAGAATGAACATTTCTCAAGCTTGTTTGGATCGTTTTCAACAAAATAAAATGGATTTTAAGCGTCGTTTCATATCTGTTGATGAGACATGGATCCACCACTTCAAAGGTATTTTATTGATTGACTATCTGCAAAAGGGTAAAACAATAAATTCAGAGTACTATTGCAACCATTTAGATCAATTAAATGTACAAATTCGAGAAAAACGTCCTGGCTTACAACGCAAAAAAATAATTTTTCATCAAGACAACGCACCAGCGCACAAGAGTGGCTAAAATCAACGAATTAAAGTACGAGTTGCTTGACCACCCATAGTATTCTCCTGATTTAGCTCCCAGTGACTTTTACCTGTTCCCAAATCTAAAAAAAAATCTTGCTGGTAAGCGTTTTACCTCAAATGAAGATGCAATTACAGTTGTAAACCACTATTTTGAAGACCTTGAGGAAAACTATTTTAATCAAGGGATAGAATTACTAGATAAGCGCTGGACTAAGTGTATTGAAGTTTCAGGAGATTATATTGAAAAATAAAAATATTTTTGAAAAACTAACTATTCTCTATCATTGATAGGCTAAGAACTTTCCGAACCGCCCTCGTAGTCTCAGCGAAAACTTTAAAATAAATATATAGACCTAACCATCGAAACCCTTCAGTTTGGACGTAGGAAACAATTGCTGCTGTAGCTGCTGCCATACAAAATAATCCAAGAGTTTCGACAAGAAGCTTAACTTCTACTCAAATGGGTATAAGCAGACAGCCATTCCAGTCAATTATGCACAAAGATTAGAACTTGTTCCCATATAACATTCAAATGGCCAACAAACGGAAAGCAGCAGACTTCCCGATTCGCTTGGAATTTTGCTAGCAGATGCTTCAAATGGTGGAAGAGAACGGAAATACGTTGAAATGTCTTTTATGTCTGATTTAAACGGCAGCATAAACAAAAATAAAATGTGGAATATAGAGTGCTTCCAACCCACAGATACTCCATGATTCAAAATTGCATCACGGTGTGATGTGCAGTTACATCACGCTGCATTGTCGGGCCCTACTTCTTCGAAGAAAACCGTTACACCGTTACGGTTACTGGAGACCGTTACTTGAGCATCTTGAGAGAGTTTTTCTATCCAGAATTACGCCGAATGAGAATTTCTTTCAACTCTGTGTGGTTTCAATAAGATGGTGCAAGTCCTCACATAGCCCAGCGTGTTATGACAGAATTGCGACGAATTTCCAATAAGCTGATATCCAGAAACTCCACATTCCGTTGGCATCCCAGGTCGCCTGACCCGCCTGCACCTGACTTTTTCTTGTGGGGTTATTGCAAACAGGACGTCTACAAGCCCAAAAAAATTGAATGAACTTAAGCAATCCATTCGAAAAACAAGGGCGGATATTCCTGTCCCAACTCTCCAAGCAGTAATGAACAACTTTTTGGTAAGATGCCGCATATGCATCAACGAGCATAGGGGGCATTTAAAATTCCTTTATTTTTAAAACTTATTAAGCTATATTTAACTAAATTGAAAGAGCTTTAACATAAAAAAAGAAAAATTAATTCTATACGCTGAAGAAAAGTTATTTGAGTTTCTTAAATATTCATCAGCCAGCCTGTATGAGCGCGTGAGAATAGAAATACGACTGAGAAAATAGTAGAGATTCGAATTAGTCTTAATTATATTCTCACGCGCTTATATTTGATATTGTATGTCACATTGGAAAGGTTATATTTAAAAAAATATTTTTTTATTACCTACTGAAAAAACCTTGAAAATAAACGTTGAGAAAAAATAAAAAAAAGTACTATTTGGGCGTCTCGAAAATGTTTTTTTTGATATGTCGTAGTGGGATTTTTTTTCCTCATGCCAAAACATATCGAAATATCGATGGCACAATATTGATACATTTTTGTTCTTATAAATCGGCCCACCCTAATGTTTATATTAACTTTAGATCTATCCTTCCAACCATGCGGGGCATTTTTTTGGACATGAAACAATCTTACAGTACCCACTTTTAACCCATATTCGTTCACAAAACTTTTGACTTGTAAAGCAAATACTTAAAAAAATGTGTATTTTTTCTAGGTACCTCAAGTGCTTTAAATGGAAACTGTTTTTTCGTTCGGCCCATTTTGCCCATATACAACCTATGACCATAAGCTATTATGAGGACAAATTTCAGAATCCTAGGATAATTCGTCTGAACGCTATCGTGATTTTATCATTACTCAATTAAAAATTTCGGTTATACGCTAAACTATTTATCAGATATTGCAAAGGTATTTAAAATATTGAAACAACAACAAAATTCATAAAATGTATGCACAGCATCTTATGTGATTGTAGATTTACGTGTTTTAGTATGTTTCAGCGTTTATGATTTATATTAATTGTGTTCGGTGGAAAACTCTACTGCCGGCAGTTATCGTTTAATGCTGCTTAAAATTGTTACAACAAATTCGTAGCTTGGGGTCTTATGATGATGAGGTGACGCTCACTAAAACTGCAGTAACTCCTGATTGTAACCAAAAGTCTTTACAACTCAACGAAGAAATTCATTAAGAGTTCAAATATTATGTCTGAAGCAGTAGAGTTTATCAGTTTGTTTATTATCCTACCACCGAATGTTTTTTGTTTGTATATTTTCGTGTTCTCTAATACGTTTACGATGGCTGCTATATATATTCCGGGCCTAATAATGAAAGTGCGAATATTTATCATCAAAAATGGTTTTATTGTTTTTCAAAGTATTCCTCAGCATGATTTATACACTTTTGCATGCGCTCAAACCAATTGTCGAAGCACTTTTTCCACTCCGATTGATTTTAATGCTTCAACAGCATCTTCTGGCGACGAAAATCGTTGACCACGCATTTTTTTCTTGGTGTGCGGGAATAAAAAGAAGCCATTGGGTGCCAAATCAGAGCTGTACGGCGGATGACCCATCCATTCGACGTTTTGGTCGGCCAAAAAGGCGCTGGTTTGAGCCGATGTGTGAGAGCTCGCATTGTCATGGTGCACAATGATTCGTCTTCTCTTGTTCGTTTTTCGAATTTCTCCGAAGACTTTAAGTAAACAAATTGTGGTGTGTCACTCAGAATTGACCTCCTACGTTGCTCAAGCGAAACATTCGCCACATGACCAGTTTGGTCGAAGAAACAGGCGACCATTTGCTTCGAAGTTCTTCTTCCACGATCAACTTTCGTTGGATTTGGCTCGTCTTCCAAGACACACATGGTCGATTGCTGTTTTGTTTCGGGCTCATACGTATAGATCCATGATTCGTCACCTGTGACGATCTTATAAACATTTTTTGAAGCAACGCGATCGTATTTTTTTTTAAAAATTTCTTTGCATCAATCGACACGATCCTTTTTTGAGCGATTGTGAAATTGTGCGAGATCCAAGGATGCCTCTATCTCACGGCATATCGATATAACGATCTTGTACTGATTGTAGTATTACGGTACATGCCAACCCTTTTAGAGTTTAAATTTGAATATTGTACCATCACTGTTGCATTTGCAATTTCACTCAATTTGTTTTGGTATTCCAATATGAATTGATATTGTAATGAAAGAGAGAAATGCAAGAGAACTGCAAATGAAGAAATAGCATAAGAAATATAAATTATGTACCGTTACATTAGAATATAAGCACCTCAAAATTTCCAAACATCAATCAATAATAATCAGGACTTCAGCCGAAAAACTTGGCTAATGTCAAAACCTGTAAACAAAAGGTTTTTTTATTGATCCTGTTTTGACCATATAGCCGACGGAAGAAAATTAACATTAGAGACCAGTGGCTTTATTAAAGAGCCGGTCGAAAACCATAGGCAGGTCCTCTCAGAAAAAGAACCATACCCCACCATCACAGTCTTGCCTTATCAGTTCACGCACGGCATCAATGTTCTCTGGCACAACGGCCGTTTTTGGACGACCTTCACGGCCTTCGTCCTTTGAGCGAGCGTCGGCCACGATTGAATGGTGCTTCATCGTCATACAAAGATTTAAGTTCATCGATGCATTCTTATCGTAATAATCCACGTCGAAAGTTGTGAAAAATTATCGCACGAAAATGTTCACGAGTTAATTTGATATTTTTGCCAAACTGATTTTTTTAAGTCACTGTAAACAACACAAATGATGGTCAGACGTCAAAACGTTCTGAGTACGTTTATGCTAAAAAATGTCAAATTTTCCAATGGAAATGTCAGATGGCGCCAAGAACAGAAAAATATATAACAACCCTTAGTAAAAATGCTAAATTTGGATATGCCCGACTTTATAAGTATTATATCCTGAAATTGTAAATGAGCAGTAAAGCCAATTAAAACAGGTTTTTGGATACCTTGGATTTGTATGAAAATTTAATTATTTTTTTGCATACGTTTGCATTTTTGTACGCAAAAGGACATGTATAAATCGGGCTATAAGCTGCTTAAAATATGGGTCATATGGTGTTGTTTCGAACTAGTCCGATTGGATATGTTGTTCTAGAGCGGTTGTATGTAAAATCGGGAGATACCTTTGACTGGGGCTAAATCAAACAGATTTATTCCGTTTTTGGATCTGTGGACAGATTTATCCCATTTTTATGTGAGATAGTTAGGTTATGAATTGTGCTAAATTCCATCATGATTGGATGTTTTATAATCGGCAAAGCTTTAATTTCCATTACGCCCATCATTTGTCGACAGAACTGATTCTGAAAAATCTTTAAAATCGGACAACAAATGCGACCTGTAATTGGATAACATGCTTTAGATGGACGCAGATGGGCAGGGGGACAGATAGGAGAATCTGCGTGTGATTCTAAGTCGATCAGTACACTTAAAGGTGGGTCTAGCTCAAACATTTGCCATGAAACTAGCTGATAATACACTGTTCCACAGTGTAGTGCAGGGTAAATATAATTGGTCAGGCGGTAGCAAAAAGTCGAACGCAAAAGTCGATTGTTCGATTAAAATCGGAGGCAATTTTTCTTCTATTGTTGTAAACAGTTCAATATTAAAAAAAAAGATTTTTACAAAAATACACCTGCACCACAGTGTAGTGAGGGTATTAATATCGCGTATTGTCGCACATCTTTCGATTGATTCATTGTAAATACTCGTATTGATAAATATCTAGGTTACTTGCACGTCTTTAGGCTTCGTCCAATATAAATAAGCTAGATGATCTAGTGGAATGTTAAGTATCTTCTGTTAATCGGAGTAAAACTATAAAATGAATTCTACTGCAGCGATGACAATTTTAGTCCTGGCCTTGCTTTTATGCCAGGTGAGTGTTGAGGGACAGTGTCCTAACTGCCCGAATGGTGGAGAACCCGTGTGTGGTACACGACGAGGACGTCGTCCAATCAGTTGCACCTTCTCGAACTTTTGTAAATTAAGGAGGCGCGAATGTACACACCGAGAAGGTACGTTTCAAAGCAATCTTTGGCATATTATTTAAAATTGGTAATATTAATTTAAACCGTCCTTTATTTAGCCTGGCCTGCTCTGCTTGGACGTTGTCAAAGGGACTCTCCCGAGTGTAGACGAATTGCAGGACGTTAATCAATAAAAACAATGCTGATAACCAATCAACGATTTGTGCCTTTTGGAATTTGCAAAAAAATAAAATAAAAATATATGATTTTAAATGAGAAGTTAAAGTGTTTGAAACGATTTAATCCTTACGTGTGTACACAGAAAAAGAACATGCGAAAAATTTAAACTAAAAAACACAGCTGTTAATTGAGGCGCTGAAAGCATTCGTGGAAGTGGTCCTACCCACGAAATTGCGATTTCGAGATTATTGGCTCAGAGCATTAACCTTTGGACAATTTTTCAAAAAAAAATTCTTCCCAGAAGTGGTCCTACCCACGAAATTGCGATTTCGAGATTATTGGCTCAGAGCATTATCCTTTGGACAATTTTTCAAAAAAATTCTTCCCAGAAGTGGTCCTACCCACGAAATTGCGATTTCGAGATTATTGGCTCAGAGCATTATCCCTTGGACAATTTTTCAAAAAAATTCTTCCCAGAAGTGGTCCTACCCACGAAATTGCGATTTCGAGATTATTGGCTCAGAGCATTATCCTTTGGACAATTTTTCAAAAAAAAATCTTCCCAGAAGTGGTCCAACCCACGAAATTGCGATTTCGAGATTATTGGCTCAGAGCATTATCCCTTGGACAATTTTTCAAAAAAAATTCTTCCCAGAAGTGGTCCTACCCACGAAATTGCGATTTCGAGATTATTGGCTCAGAGCATTATCCTTTGGACAATTTTTCAAAAAAAAATCTTCCCAGAAGTGGTCCAACCCACGAAATTGCGATTTCGAGATTATTGGCTCAGAGCATTATCCCTTGGACAATTTTTCAAAAAAATTCTTCCCAGAAGTGGTCCTACCCACGAAATTGCGATTTCGAGATTATTGGCTCAGAGCATTATCCTTTGGACAATTTTTCAAAAAAAATTCTTCCAAGCACTATTTAACGTTATTGGCAACGTCTTTCTTTATGAACAGTTATATTTTTGCTTAAATAAAAAAATCCAAATTCTAATTCTAATTAAAAATGGTCTAAGCCCCTAAAACCAAACCAGATGTGCACCACAGAAGGCTCGAGAAATGAAATAAAACTAGATGCGAATAAAGGCGTATAAGCACTGATAATAATACAAACGTGATTGCTTTTGAACTCATAAAAACGTTTCTCACCCCATTACTTATAACCGGAATCTATTATTACAAGCGTCAGTTGTGGACTTATTGCCTTGGCATCCACAACCTTTCGACAGACCAAGCCTTCACGTACGTTTGGAACGAAAGCATCGCTTTGCGAGGGTTGCTATATATATTTCTGGCCTAGGCAACACTAAGTGTTGGCTGGCGCCATCTGACATTTCCATTGGAAAGTTTGACATTTTTTAGCATAAAAGTACTCGGAACGTTTTAACGTACGACCATCATTTGTGTTGTTTACAGTGACTTGAAAAAATCAGTTTGGCAAAAAAAATTGAAGTCGTTAACATTTTCATGTGATCATTTTTCACAACTTTCGACGTGGATTATCACGACTTAGCACGTTTCTTCACTGCGAGGAATATGAAAATATCCGCCTCCAAATCATCAGCCACACTGTTTACTGCTTGGACCGCAGAGGTGCGGTTGTCACTCAATGTGAAAGTCGATGACGTCAACATCCCGACCACCAACTACCCCAAAATCCTTGGGGTCACATTGGACAGCCTTTTTAGATCCTCTGCACATGCTACAGCTATCTGCGATAAACTCAAAAGTAGGAACAAGGTCCTCAAGTCACTAGCCGGCAGTACTTGGGGAGCCGACAAAGAAACCTTGTTGACCTCTTACAAAGCGATAGGTCGGTCTGTAGCAAACTACGCAGCACCTGTATGGTCGGCGAACGTGAGTACGACGCAGTGGAAGAAAATTCAGACATGCCAGAATGCCGCCCTTAGAACATCAACAGGGTGTCTTCTTATGTCCTCTGAGGACCATCTACATGAGGAGACGAAGGTCCTTACCGTGCGCAGACACAATTTCCTGTTGTCTAAGCAATACCTGCTAGGGTGTTTTCGCAGCAGTCATCCTAACCACCATCTCTTGAACAGGATGCCTCCACCCAGGCAGATCAGGAACGATCTTCATGATCTAGAGAGAGAGGTCCAGCGGTATAAGAGAGAACCTTTAGATCATCGAAACTATCAGGCAGGTTTGAACAACATTCACGCCGATGATGTCGCAGCAGCAGTATCCAGCTACCGTGTGAATGCAGTGCTAGGGGAACATCCCCCGGAGATTTCACCTGAGGAGAAGGTACTACCTCGGCAGACGCGCGTGGTTCTGGCGCAGCTGAGATCCGGATGGTGCAGCCGCATCAATTCTTACTGGGCACGAATTGATGCTAACGTTCCGGACATCTGTCCCGCCTGCCATCAGGGACCACATGATGTACTGCACCTCTTCAATTGTCCGGCCAAGCCCACTCAGCTGACCCCCAGGTCTCTGTGGACGCATCCAGTTGAAATGGCGCGTTTCCTTCACCTGGATATCGAAGCAGATCCCCCATAGACGAACAAGACCTCAAAATAAATATATTGTTGTTACAACAACAACAACAACGACAAGAGTGCATCGATGAACTTAAATCTTTGTATGGCGATGAAGCACCATCCTATAGCACTGTAAAAAAATGGTTTAATGAATTCAATCGTGGCCGACGCTGCTCAGAGACAAAGTGAAGGTCGTCCAAAAACGGCCGTTGTGCCAGAGAACATTGATGCCGTCGTGAACTGATAATGCAAGATCGTCATAAAAATATACCGTGAGATAGAGGCATCCTTGGGCATTTCTTCCACCAGCATACATTCGATATTGCATGAACACCTGGCCGTAGAAAAGGTTTGTTCTCTGAATCCCGCTCGAAAAAAGGCTCGTGTCGATTGGTGCAAAGAAATTTTAAAACATACGACGTTTATAAGATCGTCACAGGTGACGAATCATGGATCTATGCGTATGAGCCCGAAACTGAACAGCAATCTACCGTGTGGGTCTTCGAAGACGAGCCAAATCCAACAAAAGTTGTTCGTGGAAGAAGCACTTCGAAGCAAATGATCGCCTGTTACGTCGGCAAAACTGGTCATGTGGCGACTGTTTCGCATGAGAAATGTAGGACGGTCAATTCTGAGTGGTCAACCACAATTTGATTGCCTGAAGTCATCGGAGAAATTCGAAAAACGAACAAGAGAAGTCGAGTCATTGTGCACCATGACAATGCGAGCTCTTACACATCGGCTCAAACTAGCGACTTTTTGACCGGCCAAAACGACGAATTGCTGGATCATCCGCCGTACAGCTCTGACTTGGCACCCATAAACTTGTTCTGAATCATATCGATCATATGTTCTTGGTCCTGGTCATTACCTTGTGACGAAGATTTTTGCCTGATTGAAAAAAGAAAAATTTCACTCCAGCATGTTTATGTCTGAGGACTGGCTACCGGTTAGGGGCACGGAAGAAACCCCTATTTATTGCAGTGGAAATGAAAACTGAAATTTTTTTTCTCTGACCAACTCCATGCTAGGAAAAAGTTGAATGCGTAAAAATGCAGTGCATACAGGTAGTAAGGGAACAGGCATACATAATAAATATAGATATTCCCATAATGAGGACAGCTGGTTCTATGAGATTAATCTAGCAAAAGGACATAAGTTCCCTAGAATGATCCTCTTGATCTGTTTTTCCCTGAAGGTCGCAGTATTTATAAGCCGAAGCTGGCACATCTTAAGGACTTAATGCAATTTATACCAGCTATTCACCACCAATTTTATACCAACTTGTCAGTGGGCTGAGGACTATGGACGTTTTGGACCCACTGATGGATTTTTTTTTTGAGTGTTTATGTTATGTTGGCTTTAATTGTTTTTTCATAATGAATTATTAGTCATATGCTATTCAAGTTAATCGTTTTTGCTTGAATTTGTGTTAATTTTTATTAGATTATGTATTCTTTTCTACAATTTTTAATTGAATTGCTGTTTTTTAATGATAAAACTAAAATTTAAAAAACTAGTACTTGATGCGAAAAGTCTTCAAAATCATCAAAAAAGAAGTGGTCTAAGCCACGTCGAAATTTAAACTTTTTAGTATCACGGGAAAAACAGCCGCATTTTAAATATCTTCTCAAAATTCGGACTTTATTTAAAAGAATTTGATCGTTGTCTTGCTTAAATTTTTGGCCTAAATTTCAAACTTAATTATCTCGAAAAGTCAATTTTGGTATTGGACCACTTCTACTTTATGCGCCATAATTGTTATGATCAAATCCAAAGACTTAAGAAATAGAACCCTATTCACATTTTTGAATAAATAATTTTTCAGAATAGCGGTATCATTTTTAATCGATTTTGCAGAATCTATACACAGAAAATAAAATTGGTTAAAATATTTAAACAAATAGTTAATAAGGAAATCCATGATGAAAAAATTTCTCATATAAACAAAAATATTCGTACGTTGTTTTGTCGAAAATATTTGTGATTTCAAGCGATAAACAAATTTAGATTTACAAAAAAAAATTGTATGCCGTTTATGGAAAATATTTTCGCTAGGTAGTGAAAAAAATCACATATTTACAAGAAAAGTTGCAAGTCATTTATCGTAAATAATTTCTTATCAGGTCATGTTAAACAAATAACGTTGTAATCTGTTCATTGAAAATATTTTTGTTATAAGGCGATGAAAAAGTACAAAAACATATTTGCAACAAAAGTTTTTCAAGTGCTTTCAAAAAACAGTCGGAAAGGGGTGACTACAGTTTCGGTGAGTGCCAGACCCCAAGCAACACATGTGCTGCAGCTATGTTAATCGGCTATTCACTTTAAGGGCAGGCAGTTTCGCATTTAACGAGAACTGCCGGCAGTAGAGTTTTCCACCGAACACAACAAAAAACCATCGCACTGCATACATATTGAAAAACATACACCCACACACACACACGATACAGTGCATGAATTTTATGAACTTTTTTTTATTACTTCTCTTACATTCGATATCATTGTAATATTTCATAAATAGTTTAGCTTATTTACGAAATTTTTAATTGAGTGTTCTTAAAATTTCACATTTCAATTTTTTGGTTGAAATTTAAAGGTTTTCTCTTTTTCTGTGTTCCAACTGCTGGTACAAACTTAAAATTTTGTACAAGACTACTTAAAAAACACTCGCCCGCATATTTTCCATTTTATATATGTGACGAGCAAAATAGAAAGGGACCTAAGGGTAAAAATCAGGTTTGTTCAGGAGAGCTATTTTAAAGATTTAAATACGTGTATCTTTGGTGTACCATCACTTTCATAAAACGCGCATATCTCTGGGAGAGAACACTTTTGGGGCATGGGATCGGTCTCATTCGATGATCAGATGTTGTCCACATTAAAAAAAAGGGAAAATTGATTTTTTTTTACCCTTAGGTCCCTTTCTCTATGCACTGTCACATATACACAATTAAAGAAATAGTGGGAAATAACTTTATTAATTTCAAGTAAAAAAACCCTAGAAGTTTAACACAAGTAAACATATCAAATATGAACTTTATGTAACCGACGATCACCACACCTAATGCCTGGTAAGATAAGTAAACTACACCGTGCTTTGAAACCGAAACAATGTGGACATCAATGCTTACCTTCTAGATCCATTATCGATTGTCATATCAAGATTTCAAATAGGATATAATTCGTGGTGTAGTATAGGGTGGGCGTTTTAACATTTTAATTGGAATCGGCTGTAAAAAAAGACTGAAATTTCGGGTTTTATTTAAAAGGTTTAACTTTGTCATTTAATAATGGAACACAATGCCATTCATATGACTACCACAACTGCCTCGGCAGTAACTCATCCGATCAACCAAAGTGTTCAGTACATTTTCGATTATTACGAATTCATGTTTCAACGATTTCATATTTCAACACTTCAATTGTCTCTTCAACTTGAATCCTTACAGTCGAACAAATTTTAAATGGTCAATCCTGTACTTAGCCACAAAGGTGCCTCCCGATTTCAAGTACTGAAGCCCCAAATTACATTCGATTGTGCTCAAGTTCGCATGGTACATTTTGAGCGACCTCTTATTTAGTCTGAAAAAACTGGATCATTTCGGTCAATGTTTCAGGTCAGTCACCAATCAAAAGTTTCTCCGATTAGAGGTCTTAACGCTCTTTAGGCCAAAATTAAACTCAAAATTTCGTTATTTAATTTACACGCAACGCTTATCCAAACCTGGTGAAGTTAGACATTATAGGTTCATGTTTTCAAATAGCCGTAAAACAAATGTCCCTCCGGCAGTTGAGGTTTAGCCGCTCTAGAAGTCACAAATTGTATTTGATTAGGCTGAAGTGAGCATAGTGCATTTCTGCTGAAGCTTGACCATGTTGGACTATTTTTCGATTTAGCCCCCTTTTAACTGACCTTTGATCTAGCTTAAATGAAGTATAGCGCAGCAACCTATAAATATTTCTTTTGAAGGGGAACCATTTCGGTGTATGTTTTAATATAGTCCCAACGAAAAATATATCTCTCGCTCCAAAAGTCACACATTAAGTCTGACCTTTTTCAAACTTCTAACAGTGCACTATAGCCGAAATCGCGATTTAAGCGGCAAAAAATACTTCCCGACAAGATAGCTTTGGCAAATAGACTTACAATTGTTAAAACAAGGATTTGAAAAAAAATGGGCGGGCCACGCCCCTTATTCCAAAGTTATGGCAAATAGTACTTAATGGCAAGCTAGCTTCACCAAAATGGTTAAACGGACTTCTACTGAGATAAAAGCAACTTGAGAAAAAAATAGGCGGGCCACGCCCACTGTTAAAAAAATATTGAATGCTACCAAGAGATTAATTTATTTTTTAATTCATAAATTTATAATTTGAAAGAAGTTGCTTGTAGAAAAGTTTAAAAACAAACTCGAATCTTCCTTATTTCAAAGCTTCGGCCTTCGCTTTAAAATGAGGAGAATCAATGTTTCTTATAAATGGTGTTTTTTATTGGGGTATAGAACTTTAAGTTGGCATCACTTTTTTAACTGGCGGCCATTTTGTCAGCTGTCAATTGATTAATATTTAGTTTGGTTTGCCATTTCATCATGAACAGGTTGACAAAAGAACAACGCTTGCAAAATGGGCCGAAAATGAGATTCATCTCGATGCTGATTTTCATCACAAAATTTTGTTCAGTGATGAGGCTCATTTTTGGTTGAATGGCTACGTCAACAAGCAAAATTGCCGCATTTGGAGTGAAGAGAATCCACATGAGACCCTTGAGACGCCATTACATCCACAAAAACTGACTGTTTGGTGTGCTCTATGGGCTGGTGGAGTCATTGGGCCATACTTCTTCCGAAATAATGCGAAATAATGCAGGTACCGTTAATGGAGACCGGTATAGAGCCATGATAATCGACTATTTTGTTCCCGAATTGGATGGCATGAATGTGGATGAGTTGTGGTTCCAACAAGACGGCGCTACATGCCACACAGCGCACGTCACAATCGAATTATTGAAGGAAACATTCGATGAGCGCATAATTTCGCGGAATGGACCTGTCAATTGGCCACCAAGATCGTGTGATTTGACACCATTGGATTATTTTCTTTGGGGATATGTGAAGTCGCTCGTCTACGCCAACAAACCAGAAACGTTAGGGGACTTGGAAGCCAACATTCGTGGCGTTATTGCCAACATACGGCCCCATATGCTCGAAAAAGTGGTTGAAAATTGGACCTGTAGAATTGGCTTTATTCGAGCCAGCCGCGGTGGCCACATGCCCGAAATCATATTTAAACATTAATGGCATAAAATTATCCTTCCAATAAAGCCAAATTGATGGACATTAAAACGATTTTCTTGTGTTTTATTTCAATTCGAAGTTCTATACCTCAATAAAAAACACCCTTTAGTTCGAAATTGCTTTGGAATGGCATGACAGATGTGGCATTGCTGTGCATTTTTAGTTTCTGTCAACACATTTAAGACTTTTCCATCTATTAATCTCATATGAAGTATAATTTACTTTAATATTTTTCCCATTACTTAGTGTGTATTGTAGTGGTTAAAAAGCTGTGACCGGTGGAACCATCGAACCCGTAGCTCAAAATTAGGATGGATTCTTCAACATACATTGTACACAATACTTCATCTTGATATGCAAGAATTCTTTCAGCTGTGTGGTCTACCAAATTTTGCAACGATACTTCGACAGAGCTATCATTCGCTGTGATTTCATGCGGTCTACATTTCAATTTGCTCTTATAAACTTTATCATAAGTCGGATAAATACTACTATTGTGTTTCATATTTAATTGACGCATACAAAAACATTAGAGCTTCATTAGGTGATACTGGCGTAACTTCTTGTTGTAGGACAAATTTCAAATCCGTTACCTAGGATTTTTTTTTGGCAAATATAGAGGCAGCATGAACTAATAATTCCGCATCGTCTCCTTGCTGGGAAGCTAATCTCCTTTTATTTCTTTCGCCACTATCAAATTAAGTCGTTTTTGGTCGCCCGATGCTATTAATCTTTTTCGGTATAACAAAAATAGTTTCTGGACCCAACCATTCCTTATTACTCGTATATTTTCTAAATGCTTTCTCATTCTGGATTGTTTATCCCATTTTTGTTTAATAAAATTAGATAAGTTCCCCGCTTTAGTACACATTAATTTACTTAAGTCACTATCAATTTCGTATGGAATCTTTCCTTTTATGTAATTCGAAGCATTCCTGTTGTTTCTCATCCAAAACTCAAATATTTCAGCATTTTTGAACCTGAGGGTTTCTGCAAAAATTAAATTCCTTTATTAGAGTCAAATGCTTACACTTTTACCATGACATAAAACTTGAGTTTTCTGAAACACTAACATGTAAATAGTTTCAACGACACTTCATGATATTTTTAGTTTTACTACACGAAAAACGATAAAACCCTTTAAAATTTCGGAAAAAAAATATACACAAAAAACACCAAAATAAGTACGAAAAACAAACATTTAGCAAACTATATTTGTATATAGTAAAAATACTCACCTCGAGTATAAGAGCAAATATTTACACAGTTTTTTTTTACTAGAATATATTATTAAAAAAAACAGTTTTCAATTTTATAGAAATTGTGCTGCTTTGCTTGTATCTATTAACACGTTCTAAAAGATATGTAAACATTAACAGCTGTTTGTACATAAACAGGGTTGCCAACAGGACCATTTTTTTTTTTGTTTTTTCTTATCAATATGTTAGGTATTGAACACCATCTAAAAAATTGTAAAAATTTAAAGTTAAAAAACTGACTTTGCCACTAAAATCGCATTTTTGGCCACAGTGCAAGTCCCAGCCGCCCGACCATAACATTATTTTTGAAATATTGCCTATAAAGCGCCGGCTTTTTGAAAAAATAATCAGCCAATTGTGTAGTACGTGATGAACAATTTGAATGTTCAACAAAATTTAAAAAATGTCGTTACACAACCGCCACCACTTGGCTTCAGACGTATAACGTACTGAAGCCAAGTGGAGTAAAACTGCATTTACAGTTTTTCAGTAAGTCATCAAGTTTTCTTTTTTAAGGACTTTTATGTTTCAAAGGATTTTTTAAAATATATTTTAAAATGCTTCTGTTTATCTTACCATGTTCGAATTGGTGTACTATGAAACTCGGGGCTTTTAATGATATTTTTGTTTTATCACTGCAAAGGAAAAAGGATGCCAATAATTTGTAAAAACATTTGGCTGGAAATTCCGAGGCTTATTGGTATTTGGATATTTTTTGAAAGGTCGTTGAAACTATTTACATGTTAGTGTTTGCAGAAAACTCAAGTTTTATGTCATGGTAAAAGTGTATGCATTTGACTCTAATAAAGGAATTTTATTTTTGCAGAAACCCTCAGGTTTAAAAATGCTGAAATATTTGAGTTTTGGTTGAGAAACAACAGGAATGTTTCGAATTACATTAAAGGAAAGATTCCATACGAAACTGATAGTGACTTAAGTAAATTAATGTGTACTAAAGCGGGGAACTTATCTAATTTTATTAAACTAAAATGGGATAAACAATCCAGAATGAGAAAGCATTTAGAAAATATACGAGTAATAAGGAATGGTTGGGTCCAAAAATTATTTTTGTTATACCGAAAAAGATTAATAGCATCGGGCGACCAAAAACGACTTAATTTGATAGTGGCGAAAGAAATAAAAGGAGATTAGCTTATTTGCATCCTTTTTTGCTTTCATTTTTTTAAAAGAATATTATTTGCATCCTTTTTCCTTTGCAGTGATAAAACAAAAATCTCATAACAAAAGTCCTGAGTTTCCTCTTTCATAGTACACATCGTTGGATAAACAGAAGCATTTTAAAATATTTTTTAAAATGGAAACCTTTGAACCCTAAAAGTCCTTAAAAAAGGTAACTTGATGACTTAATGAAAAACTGTCTTTGCAGTTTTGCATCACTTAGACCCCTGCTTTAGACATATACTTTCCGGTTCAAGTGTAACATGTACTGTCGGACAGTGTAATTTTCATAATAGATCTGTAATAAATGGGTCGTTGGCCTAAGTTCTATTAACTCATTTGTACTGTCGGGCAGTGTAATTTTCTTAATAGATCTGTAATAAATGGGTCGTTGGCCTAAGTTCTATTAACTCATTTGCCAAATTTATCGATTTCCAACCACTGTATATTGTCCTTATTGCATCTCAAATGCACTTGCAACTTACGGCTACTGGCATTCGTACAACGTTTGCCTTCACGTTTTTCTAGAGCGGCTGTGGTCAGGTATTGACTCGTTTCGCATTGACTTGACTCAGTTCAACTTGAGTGTAGTATTTTAGTTATAAGAAGTTTTTTTGTGTACTTGTCTTTTGCACCTTTAAATTATTGTCATTTATCATTTATTTCATACGCATTTTTCAAATGTTTCACTCACTCGTTCGCTTGGCTGACTTCGCTTTTCGTTTTATGTTCGGCAGCTCAGCGGTTTATCAAGTGCAGCAAATTGACAATCTTTAAAAGTAAAGTTTGTTTTCAGGCCTTTTTTCCTATAGAGTTTAGTTTTAAACTCTGCAATTTGCTTGGAAAATGTGGTTGTTGTTCAGTGATAATGTTGATTTAAAAAGATTGTCGGTTTGTTTATATATTTATACTCGTAAATTATATGTTTGTTGTTATTTTTGCCAAGTTTTTACATTAAGAAGTATTGCGCAATATTTGTTGGTTGTTTGACTTTGCCCGATTTGACTATACGTAAAATAAGCAAATATTTCGATACAATATTTGTAATTAGTTTTGTACATGTGCACTGACTGCCATAACTCGAAACTTTAAGTAATGAGATTTACTAGAAGATAGATTTTCTAATCGAGATATGAATTTTTGTTTTCATTGTCTCTGGAGTAGTGACTTGGCACTGTGATTGAGAAGTGCCCAAACTGTAGTATCTTCTGGAGTAAGCTTATTGGAAATATTGAAGCTACACTTGCAAACAAGCTAAGTACATTTTTTTTGAAAATAGATATTTTGTTATAGAAAGATGGAACAAACCAAAATACATCATCTACAAAAATTAAAATATGGTTATGTAGTTTTTTCGTTCTGTTATGCAGTGATATGCAAACACTGTAGTCCAATATGCAATACGCAAACACGCTAAGTCTACACAAAAACGCATAACACGTAAAGTCGGTCTGAATAATGGATAATTATGATAATAATACGAGGGCTGCTATATATATATTTCTGGCCTAATAATAAAAATGCCAATATTTATCATCAAAATTGGTTTAATTGTTTTTCAGTATGATTTATACACTTTTGTATGCGCTCAAACCAATTGGCACAGCACTTTTTCCACTCCGATTGAAATACCTCCAAAACATGGGTTTTGACCGCTTCAACAGCAAAATCGTTGACCACGCATTTTTTTCTTGCTGTGCGGGATTAAAATGAAGTCATTTGGAACCAGGGCTGTACGGCGGATAACCCATCAATTCGACGTTTTGGCCGGTCAAAAAGGCGCTGGTTTGAGCCGATGTGTGATAACTCGCATTGTCATGGTGCACAATGATTCGTCGTCTCTTGTTCGATTTTCGAATTTTTTCAGGCAAACAAATTGTGGTGTGCCACTTAGAATTGACCGACGTACGTCGCTCAAGCGGAACAGTCGCCACATGACCAGTTTTGCCGAAGAAACAGGCGACCATTTGCTTCCAAGTGCTTCTTCCACGAACAACTTTCGTTGGATTTGGCTCGTCTGCGAAGACCCACACGGTCGATTGCTGTTTTGTTTCGGGCACATACGCATAAATCCATGATTCGTCACCTGTGACGATCTATTGAAGCACCGCGAACGTATTTTTTCAAAATTTCTTTGCACCAATCGACATGAGCCTTTTTTTGAGCGATTGTCAAATTGTGCGAGAACAAACCTTTTTACTGCTAGGTGTTCATGCAATATCGAATGTATGCTGGTGGAAGCAATGCCCAAGGATGCCTCTGTCTCATGGTATGTCACTTGCCTTATCAGTTCACGCACGGCACAACGGTCGTTTTTGGACGACCTTTACGACCTTCGTCTTTGAGCCACGATTACATTCATTAAACCAGTTTTTCACAGTGCTTTAGGATGGTGCTTCATCGCCATACAAAGATTTAAGTTCATCGATGCACACTTGTCGTGATAATCCACGTCGAAAGTTGTGAAAAATGATCGCACGAAAATGTTCACGAGTTAATTCCATTTTTTTGCCAATTTTTTTTTTAAGTCACTGTAAACAACACAAATGATGGTCGTACGTTAAAACGTTCTAAGTACGTTTATGCTAAAAAAATTTCAAACTTTCCAATGGAAATGTCAGACGGCGCCTGGCAACACTTAGTGTTCACTGGTGTATTTTTTAGTATTTATTAGTGGGATTTAATCGGATGGTATAAAAAGATTCCTGCTTTAACAGAATCAAACAGAAAAAGTAAGAAAGTTTTTTCTTCCTCCTTAAACATTGGTAGAACTGGACTAAGCGTGTTTGCGAGTATTGCTTACAATATGTTCATTGACCGATATTTTCATTTTTACTACAATTGTAAAAAAATCTCTCTCGTGGTCCGTTTTTAGGCCCCTTATGTCCATGAGTGCATACGCAAACCCAGCCATATCTTCAAAATAAATCCATTAAACCGGTAAAACCTGTGTTAATTTCAGTATGATCTTGTTTACCGGTGGCTCTTCTTTTGAGCATAATGTCCGTTTTTGAGCCCCTTCGGGTAATGAGTATGACCATAATCTCAACAATTACATACAAACATTTACATATGGGCATCTCCAGCGAAAGGTCAACTAAGACGATATAATCAAAAGTGCTTAAGAAAAAATCTGTTCCGATTTTTAAAAAAAATATACTGTTCGATTATTAATGTTTCAGTGCTTATTAATGAATAATATGCTCATTTTTTCTTTGGTCTAGGTTTAAGTATCTACAAGAGAATTAAAGGAATTATTTGAGAGATAGAGGATGGAAGACTTTTTTTTGACAGATTACGTGTGAGTCGTGTCATGCTATTTTTGTTTAGTATTGTTTGGCATTTCTCATGGAAAGACTTACGCCTGAACACATTTTACAAATCGTTCAACTTTATTACGAAAATTCACGTTCTGTGAGGAATGTGTTTCGTGCACTTCGTTCAACTTATGCTCAACATAATCGGCCTACTGAGCGTACTATTCGCAACACCATCACCCATCTTGAGACCCAGCATTCATTATTAGATAATATTCGACCGAATAGACCACGTCCAGCACGCAGTGAAGAAAATGTAGCACCGTAGCTGAGAGTGTACACCAAGTCGATTCGGCGCCGTTCGCAGCAACGTTTTCGAGCCAAATTTTGTTCAGCGATGAGGCCCATTTCTGGCTCAATGGGTATGTAAACTAGCAAAATTGTCGCATTTGGGAAAAAGAGGTTCAAGAGCTGCCACATCCAGAAAAAACAACGGTTTGGTGTGGTTTGTGGGGTGGTGGAATCATCGGTCCATATTTCTTCAAAAATGATGTCTGTAAGATCGTAACCGTTAATGGCGACCGTTATCGTGCCATGATCACCGACTATTTGATGCCTGAAACTGAAGCTCGTGATCTCGGCGACATTTGGTTTTAACAAGACGTCGCCAATTCCCACACATCGCATTAATCAATGGATTTAGTAAGAGAACACTTCGGTGAACAGATAATTTCACGTTCTGGGCCGGTCGATTGGCCACCAAGATCGTGTGATATCACACCTTTAGACTTTTTCCTGTAGGGATATATAAAGTCTAAAGTTTATGCGGACGAAACCGCTTCGATTCAGGCCTTGGAGCAAAGCATCACACGAGTCATTTGTCAGTTACCAGTTGAAATGCTCTGACGAGTCATCGAAAATTTGACTCAATGGATGGACCATCTGAGACGTAGCCGCGGCCAACATTTAACAGACATAATCTTCAAAAGAAATGTTCTTTCAAATGATAATAAACATTCCCCATTCAATTTGAATTTTCTGTGTTTTTTTCTTTAAAAAAGGAGGGAACCTCCAAATGGATCACGCGTTACATTCCATAGCTCCAGAAAAAAATAGTCTGTAATCAAAATAATTATCTAAATGGTTTTGTGCAGTTGATACAACTTCTAAATTTTGTCAAGCATACAATCGCCAGAAATATGTATGTCCCAAGTTAGATATTTATTCTCATTATTTATTCGAAATTTTTTGAAAACTTAGATCATTGCAACCCATCTCTCTCTTTAAGTTCAAATTATTAATCACAGTCCATATGTCGAAAGCGCACAGTGGTTTAGATCTATTTTCATCTGCCAAAAGCCTACAACTTTTAATTTAGTGAAATTTTTTGAGTTTTGTAAAAAAAAGTGATGTAGCCAATGACTCAAGGATTTTTTAAATTATTATATTTGAAGTCCTGTATTTGTGTATACTTATATTTATATTAGAAATTGATTCTTGACCACTTTGCAGCGGCGCAGTATCTACAACTTAACATACGTTCCTCGAGACAATTTTGTTCATTAATTAAAGTCCATATGTGGTCCAGAATCAATTTCTAAAATCTGGTGAACATTTTAGAGTTCTGCAAAAACGGTGTTTGTACCAAGGCCACAAGGATTTTTTTAACTGTTGATATTTATAATCCTGTATATTATAGAAATTGATTCTGGACCACTGTGCAGCGGTCCATGTATGTATATAGAACTCTTATAACGAATACATAGTTTTCCGGAGGGGTAAAAAACAGATCATTTGTTTAACTTTTTTAGCATTGTGGTGGTGGGGGGTGTATAAGGTTCAGCCGGGCCAAACTTAATTAAGTTTTGAATTGTTTTGATTCACTATTAGTTAAACACTTAGTGTTTTTAAGTGACAGTGACCAGAGTCGAATATTCGATCTTTTTTCTTTGTATTTATGAAATAGTTAAAACCCCTTAGATATTATTTGATATTTATTTAGGTATTGTAATTATATATCTTTCGAGTTTTTAACCGTTGTTTCTTCAAAACTACGTCTTTATCATTTCTGGCGACCCAAATACGAATTACAGTTGGAAGATTCTCGGATACACCTTCTGGGTTCTTCAGTCCAGCCTATATAAGCAAGAATTTAAAGCCATAAATAAAACACAGCTTCAGCATTTTAAACAAACTCACGTTCTCTGTTCAAACATCTACGAACATTCAATCTACAAATGTTAGGAAAAGTGCAACGGATTAATTTTCCACTTCGAAGACGTAGGGAACCGCAGACTGGATCCAACAGTTCGCGGCATGCAGTTTGACAATGTTGGGCATCAACACTGGAATGACACAAAATAAATGCCAGAACTAAGAATACAATTGATACAGTCGAACACATTTTAAGATTACAATGAATGTTGCATAAATCACTTGTATATTTATATCAAATCAAAACAAAAGGTGCTCCACTATCCTAAATATTTGTTTAATCCGAGAAAGCATTGTTGAACATATTCGAAGACGAATGAAAGCTGGAATTACTTGTGCAATTAAACAATAATACATATTTCACACGAGTATTGTCTTTAAAATTAAATTTTCCATTGTCTTCTAAAAGAAGCGTTAAGGCGAATCATTTTTAAATCCACTTATTTTTGAAGGCGAAACTGCTACGGGCTCAACTTTTTTTTTTTTTTCAATTCAATTGATTTTTATTTAAAAATAAAGATAAAATACAATAATATAATTTTGCCTCAGCGCCACTTGGGCATTATTGAGGCGAGCTGGCAACATATTTACATGTTTTAAAAAAAAAAATTTCAATTAAATCAAAAAGAAATTATAAGAATGAATAAAAATTTTTACATAATTATAACTATTTGTAATAGCCTTGATTTATTATGACTACATGAAAAGTGTTTCAATGTTGAGAAGTAAATACTCTTTTAATTTCCTCTTAAAAACGGAAATTCGATTAATATTTTTAATATCAAGAGGGAGACAATTAAATTCCACGCTACCCATATATTCAACGCGTTGCTTTGTTGTTTCCAACCGACATCGAACTGTCCTAAGATTTGTGTTGTTTCTAGTGTTAAATCTCGTTTGATTTGTCTCAAACTTTATCGTATGGTGGCCAATATTATTATTCGATTTAAAAACATATAGAAGTAACTGCAGTTTATATAAACCCTGAATTGGCAGAACCGTCTGTGAAATATCCCTGTACAGCGAGATTGTGGAATATGTCAGTGGCAGGTTATAAACAGCCTTTAGCGCTTTATTCTGTAATCTTTGTAGCGATTTAAGTTCATTGCTCTTTCTACCTGCATATATAACAGGTAGGTAATTTAGATGGCTATGTATCAGAGACTGATACAAAATTAATTTCGTCCTTCTATTAAACTTGTTCCTGAATTTATAAAGTAACCCTAATGCAGATGATAATTTTTGTCTTAGCGTTTGAATATGCAGAGACCATGACAGATTGTTCTGGAGATGAATTCCTAGGTACTTTACAGAATCACTCTCAAAAATTTCCTTACCATCAACAAAAATACTAAAAAGACTGCTATGAATCAGATAAGGTCGAAACCTCACCAATCTAGTCTTACTAGCGTTTAGTACTAGCCCATTTAGTCTCATGAATTCACATATCAATGCCGCATCTCTCTCCATATATGCCTTTAGAACTGCATCATACTTGTATGGATAAAAAAGACATATATCGTCCGCATACATATATAGCTTACCAGACAATTCAAGATTCATGATGTCATTGAGGTATATAGTAAAGAGAAGAGGGCCTAAAACGCTTCCTTGTGGCACTCCATATTTAACCTGATCAATTCTACTCTTACAAGTCCCTATTTCTACATATTGTCTACGATCTGTTAAATAATCCCTCAGTAAACTCAAAGCAGATTCAGATAATCCATAATATTCCAACTTTTGAATTAGGATCTTATGATCAACTAAGTCGAAAGCTTTAGACAAGTCATAGAATATACCAGCAACACCAGCAGAACCGCCATCCAACCCTTCACAAATGTTATTGACCACATTAATCACTGCTTCCTCTGTTCCACATCCCCTCCTAAACCCATATTGAAATCTACTTAGTAAATTATTATTGTCCAAATAAGTTGACAACTGCTTATGCAAAATAATTTCAAAAATCTTGTCTATTAAAGGCAAAAAAGCAATAGGCCGATATTTATCTAATTCTGTCGAATTGTTTTCTTTAGGTATTGGCACAATTTTCGTAATCTTCAGCTTATCCGGATAAATAGAGGTATCTATAATTTTGTTAAATATATCTGACAGAGGTGAAGATATAAGATAACTACACTCGAATAGCATTCTTGGATATATGCCATCCCATCCGCATCCTTTCGTCAAATCTAAATCCGATATTATTTGTTCAATTTCTAGAGCATTAGTATAAGAAAAATTAAAGCCAGTTCCACAATAATTCAGTGTTCTGAGAGCATTAATAGAATCACCAGGCATGCAATCTATTTGCTGTCTCAATGTTCTTGGAATTTCCAAAAAGTAATTATTGAACAATTCACAACTAATATTATCATCATCTACAAAATCCCCATTCGAATCCCTTACCTTTACTCTGCCTTTCGTGCTTCTACCAAGGCAGCGATTTAAAAAGTTCCAACACTTTTTAGGGTCAGACTGAAATTTGTCCAAGTTATAGCTGTAAAAATCATTCATGGATTCTCTGAAAGCCTTCCTTATCACATTGCTTAACCTCTTCAACCTTTCATCTAAATTCCTGGTTCTTCTTTTTCTCCTCTGCTTTAAAAGCTTATCTTTATGCATGATCAATAATTGAAGATTTCTGTTGACCCATGGCATTAAATCATACTTCACCATAGTCCTTCTAACCCTAACATCTGTTGAACTTTCCGAAGCATAGGTAATATAATCCATCAGCCGCGAAACATCTTCTGAATGGTTACCAGTTTCATGGTACGTTTGCAGAACATCATCTAGAATATCCCTAGCTTTAACATAGTCACAAATCTTCTGAACATCTTCTCGGAATTCAGTTTCCGAACAAGCCTGCTTTTTTAGCCTACAAGAAATTATGTGGTGATCCGTCAAAGAAGAGCTTATGGTATCTATAAGTAGGCCACTGGCCATATTGCTAAAAACATTATCAATACAAGTTCCAGATTCTGGTCGTGTTATTAAACTATGACAATTCTCATAGTCGAAGCTTCTTCTGAATACCTTGAAATGTCATATATCTAAGGCATCTAAAGCGATTTTAAATTGGCATAGTCAGATGAATATAAAAAAGAAATCTGGCGATGCCTAACTGTCTTACTGCGCACAGTGGGAAAATTACGAAAAAAATTGGAAATAATTCGGCCATTTCGTTTGTAATGGTCCGATTTAAATGAAAATTTACACTGACCTTCTTGAAGTGTTACTGAGCTTAAGTTTTGAATTTCATGCATCTGTGTTTAACAGGTGCTGCACAGTGGGCCCTCAAAGTTGGTCACCTCGAGTTAAAATTTTCTTTTTCAAGCCGCCAAAAGCGTATTTGTGGTCCGATCGTAATAATTTTTTCTTTAGTGAAATCTGCTGGACAAACCCAACCAAAAATGTTATTACAAATTTTTTCATATCTCGTACAATAAAAAAGATATCGGGACTTAAAGTTTTTTTTTCGAAAAATTTGCTTTGGATTTTCTGGGATTATTTTATTTTTGGGAATCAGTTTTAGGTGAATCGGGAAAATTTAATCCTGGTTTAAAGAAAACACTTTGGTTAATGTTTTAAAAAAAGAATTGTAGCAAAATCACCAATAATATGAAAATGCCAGCTGTTCAAAGTCAACTATTGCGAAAAAAGTGGGATTTTGAGTGTTTTACGGCGAAAAGGTACCTTTACTCTTATGTCAATAACTTTAATGTTTCTTAAGTAACATACAAAAAATTTGCATTTATTTCAAAGAAAACTTTATGCTTAATACAAATAATAAGCAATTGTGACCCTAGTCGGTACTTTTCTTGCTCCAGGCGTCTCCAAATATGGGCATTTTTTTCAAAAAAAATTGAGTTTGAGCTCAAATAAAAAAAATCGCCACACTGCTGGCCCAATTTGGTGCTATAAGTCAGTTAACTACATATGTTTTCTAAAATCCCAAGCAAAGAAATTTTGCGGGAGGCCATTTCTAGGACAAAAAAAATGAGTTTTTGTTAAAAAATCCCATTTCTGGGATTTTGTTTTCCCCTGTGTCAAATTTTAGAAAAGTGGCAACTCCAATTTTTTTTTTGAATAAGTTTTTCATTTTGTCACAAAAATATTGATACTACGTAAAAAAATCAGGTTTATATCTCCAACCAGCAAAATTTTACAGTGGTCTGAAATATTGACTTTTTTTGCTACCTTCACAAAAAAAAATTTTTCTCGTTTTTATCAATTATTATTCAACATATTGAGTTAATTGCATTCTTTTTTATAATCTGTTAAAACTAGAGGTAATTACCTTTCCATTGGTATATAAAAAGTATATCCTTTTACCTACACTTATAACAGCACGTGCGCTGGAATAAGACCCCTTTGAGTAAAGTATGAATTTTATAGGTAAGAATACCAATTTTAAAAATTCTCGTACCTATCCATAAATAGCAAAAATATATATTTTTACCATTATTGTTTACCTATTGTGTAAAAACGGAAAATGGGTAGTATTGTATAGTATGGATCTAGGTACCTAAACATTCATTCTTATATGTTTTGGGGGAATACCTGTCCCCTATGTCCGGAATATTGTGCAACATTTTAGGCGAATGTACCTGGGTACATAAAAATTCATTGTTATAAATGTATTTTTGGGGAATACCTGGTATTTTAGTCAAGTATTAATTGCGGATATTATTGTGATTACCTGTAAGTATTACTCATTGATATAAGAACCGCCGATTTTGTATGGGTTTATCATAACAAATTAATCCGCCATGACGATAACACTCCTTGTTCAAGAACTTGTTGAATTTTTAAAAAACACCAAACTTCGGAAAATGGAGAACAGAGTAGCATATTTAATAGAGTGCATAGAGTCAACATATAGCGAGATAACACAATCTAACGAATTCAAGAGCGTATTCATGGCATCTTTGGTTCCTCTGAGGTTAAATTTAGACTCTACCTTACCTTCAACTTCGCGCAGAAAATCAAACCCTACTGAAGCAATATGGCGTAATCCAACACCTGGCTCCAAAATTTATTGCAGACCAATCTCCTTCGTATATCATAAAGAAACGAGTGATTTAACTAAAGCCATCACAGACAAATTAAAAGATGATATTTCGAGATTAGAAGATTTTGCATTTAAATTCGACAGGTATTCTATTACAACATCTTTTAAAATGTTCCTGACAATGGTAGATGGAAAAGCCGCAAACGATATTACAGGAAACAAATCTAGCTGGAAGTGTTTCATTTGCAATAAAAGCAAAGTTAATTTTTCAAACGCTTCGAATAATTCAGTAGTCAATGAAGATACCCTTGAGTTTGGAATAGCACCGTTACATGCTCGAATCAGGTTTCTAGAACACTTTCTAAACCTTGCTTATGACATTAAGTATAAATCTATACCAGGAAATGAAAGGAAAAACATTCGAGCTAACAAAGAAATGCATGAAATGAGAGCAAGTGAAAAAAAAAGAATTCAAGATGCATTTAAACAACAAACTGGCCTAAATATTTCTAAACCACGCTCGAACTTTGGGAATACAAATGATGGAAACACTGCCAGAAGATTCTTCGCAGACTATAATACAGCTGCAGAAATAACTGGAATCAATAAGGAGTTGATTCGAATGGTTAATATATTGCTTTTAGCTCTGAATTCCAAACAAAAGATTAATTCCGATAAATTTGGAGTTTACGCCGAACGAATTTTAAAAATGCTTGCTGATCTCTATCCCTGGAAAGATCTAACGCCAACTATACACAGAGTCCTGTTCCATGGGAAACAAATAATCGAGTCTCACCTTCTCCCTATAGGCGAGTTAACTGAAGAACCACAAGAAGCTAGAAATCGAGACTTCAGATATGTTCAACAATTTTCCACAAGAAAATGCTCAAGAATAGCACAAAACGAAGACTTACTTAATAGTTTATTATTATCTTCAGATCCTTTTTTATCCTCCATGAGAAGTAAGTTGACTTCGTACCACGAAATGACGCATGGAGACGAAGAAGAATTTTCTGATTTATTAGATATGCTGGACGTGGAATAAAATCATTTAAGTTTAATGTTTTTTAATTATAAGATTTATTTAAATGTTAATTTATTTAAAAAAAAGTTTTTCACAAAAAATGAAGTCAATAGCATCTTTTTATTCAAATTTTCTATCTGCAACAATTAAATTACTTTTTTGCGATTGGAAATGTGTAAATTTGATTTTTTTAAATGCAACAACATTGATCTCTCACAAAATGAAATTGCTATTTACCAAAAAAATTAATATTTTACTCAAAGGGGTCTTATTCCAGCGCACGTGCTGTTATAAGTGTAGGTAAAAGGATATACTTTTTATATACCAATGGAAAGGTAATTACCTCTAGTTTTAACAGATTATAAAAAAGAATGCAATTAACTCAATATGTTGAATAATAATTGATAAAAACGAGAAAAAAATTTTTTTTTGTGAAGGTAGCAAAAAAAGTCAATATTTCAGACCACTGTAAAATTTTGCTGGTTGGAGATATAAACCTGATTTTTTTACGTAGTATCAATATTTTTGTGACAAAATGAAAAACTTATTCAAAAAAAAAATTGGAGTTGCCACTTTTCTAAAATTTGACACAGGGGAAAACAAAATCCCAGAAATGGGATTTTTTAACAAAAACTCATTTTTTTTGTCCTAGAAATGGCCTCCCGCAAAATTTCTTTGCTTGGGATTTTAGAAAACATATGTAGTTAACTGACTTATAGCACCAAATTGGGCCAGCAGTGTGGCGATTTTTTTTATTTGAGCTCAAACTCAATTTTTTTTGAAAAAAATGCCCATATTTGGAGACGCCTGGAGCAAGAAAAGTACCGACTAGGGTCACAATTGCTTATTATTTGTATTAAGCATAAAGTTTTCTTTGAAATAAATGCAAATTTTTTGTATGTTACTTAAGAAACATTAAAGTTATTGACATAAGAGTAAAGGTACCTTTTCGCCGTAAAACACTCAAAATCCCACTTTTTTCGCAATAGTTGACTTTGAACAGCTGGCATTTTCATATTATTGGTGATTTTGCTACAATTCTTTTTTTAAAACATTAACCAAAGTGTTTTCTTTAAACCAGGATTAAATTTTCCCCGATTCACCTAAAACTGATTCCCAAAAATAAAATAATCCCAGAAAATCCAAAGCAAATTTTTCGAAAAAAAAACTTTAAGTCCCGATATCTTTTTTATTGTACGAGATATGAAAAAATTTGTAATAACATTTTTGGTTGGGTTTGTCCAGCAGATTTCACTAAAGAAAAAATTATTACGATCGGACCACAAATACGCTTTTGGCGGCTTGAAAAAGAAAATTTTAACTCGAGGTGACCAACTTTGAGGGCCCACTGTGCAGCACCTGTTAAACACAACTTAAGCTCAGTAACACTTCAAGAAGGTCAATGTAAATTTTCATTTAAATCGGACCATTACAAACGAAATGGCCGAATTATTTCCAATTTTTTTCGTAATTTTCCCACTGTGCTGCGGTTGTGAGAAAACAACATTTCAAAAATTGAACTCAATTCATCCGAACATGATGGTTCACGGTATGGCTTTAAATCATTGACAAGTGAAGTCGATTAAATTGTGGTGAAAACAGGCATTTGACTTTAACAAAGAAATGTGTATACACGCCATGTTATGGGAAGGTAGTCATTTAAACTCTCCTTGGTTCTAGTCTAACTAAAATTTTATTTTGAAGTGGTTATGTGTACCTTGCGGTCTTGCCAAAATATTATGCCAAAGAGTTGAATGCAAGACTGGTCGATGCATATAAAAACACTTCATAATTTTGATTTTTAAAAAGGGTGTTCCAACTAACAGGCACGATGTTAACTGTAAAAAAACAAAGTTTTTAGAAATTATCTTAATATTTTTTACTATGGTAAAACGATCTATGTCAATTATGTGTGAAACAAAATATTGGCCAAATGCTTCCAAAGCTTCGGCATATGTGACAGCGCATAGAGAAAGGGACCTAAGGGAAAAAAAATCAATTTTCACTTTTTTTTGATGTGGACAACATCTGAGCATCGAATGAGACCTATCCCATGCCCCAAAAGTGTTCCCTCCCAGAGATATGCGCGTTTTATGAAAGTAATGGTACACCAAAGATACACGTATTTAAATCTTTAAAATGGCTCTCCTGAACAAAACTGGTTTTTACCCTTAGGTCCCATTCTAGTTTGCGCGTCACATATCTATCCGATGGTCTTCTTATATGTTTGCAATAACTCTGAGACATACTGGAGGTTCTTTGTCTTAAATGTGCCGAATTATCTCATCCTGTAGCTTTTAAATTGTTCTTTGCTTATAAACGTACACTTTTTCCTTTAAATTTCCCTAACGAAAGAAGTTCAACCAAATCACATACTACCATATTTTACAATTGGAAATTCATTTAGTCAAAACGTACATTAATCCGAAATTTAAATGTTAAGGTTCGATAGAATTCGATTGTGTGAGGAATGTATAAAAACAATGACCGATATGGTATAATTTCTTCGGGGTAACGTACATTAAAAATGTAAACAAATTTTCGAAAGAGTAAATTATTCCACAGCTAATAAGATCAAGAAGTTTGTTGTTGTTTGTCGTAGAGGGAAAGTCAAGTAAGTCAGCGAAGTTAAAGCAGACACATCAGCGTCTGGTAGACGCACGTTTCGCCGTTGGTATGGGCGGCAAGCGACTCACTGAAACAATTCATACCATATTGGCAGACTGTCCGATTGACGTTTTTTAGTACGAGATTTTCAGTACAGATCAAGTTTGTGACTTCTGCTGACGCAGGACCATATAAAGCGAATAACCTTTATGCAAAACTCATTTCAAAAAACTGAGACTAGGTGGGACATTTGTATTATTTCAAAACTAGTAAAAGCGTCTTTAGTTTATACGAGGGCGGTTCGGAAAGTTCTTAGCCTATCAATGAAAGAGAACAGTTAGTTTTTCAAAAATATTTTTTTTTTCAATATAATCTCCTGAAACTTCAATACACTTAGTCCAACGCTTATCTAGCAATTCTATCCCTTGATTAAAATAGTTTTCCTCAAGGTCTTCAAAATAGTGGTTTAAAACTGTAATTGCATCTTCATTTGAGGTAAAACGGAAGGATTTTTTTAGATTTTGGACCAGATAAAATTCACTGGAAGCTAAATCAGGAGAATAAGGTGGGTGGTCAAGCAACTCGTACTTTAATTCTTTTTTAGCCTCTGTTAAAACACTCTTGTACGCTGGTGCGTTGTCTTGATGAAAAATTATTTTTTTGTGTTGTAAGCCAGGACGTTTTCTCGAATTTGTACATTTAATTGATCTAAAAGGTTGCAATAGTACTCTGAATTTATTGTTTTACCCTTTTGCAGATAGTCAATCAATAAAATACCTTTGAAGTCCCAAAAAACCGTTGCCATAACCTTACCAGCCGATTGAATTGTTTTTGCCTTCTTTGGGGCACTTCCTCCAGCTTCAGTCCACTGTTTGGATTGTTCTTTTGTCTCTGGAGTATAAACATGGTTGATGCAACAAAAGTATCGTTGTTTAAAATTTACGTTAACAATAATATGATTACGGCAATCATACCGTATGGTTGCGACTATAAACATAACAAAACAGGTTTTGTAGAGCACACATATATGTGTGTGCGTATGTTTTTTTTGGTATACCAAAATCGGAAGGTCGTTCGAGGGCTTTTTATTGTGTTTATTTTGTTTGGTGAAATACTCGTACTCTACTGCCGATTGACTCTCGTTTTTTAAAATCTGACTGCACTTAAGTAAATAACCATTGATCATGGTTCAATCAAATTCGTTACTTGGGGTATACGGTTGGTGAAGTAGCATTTTCCCCAGCTGGCAACTAAAAGTATTTTCGACTGCCGTTGGAATATATATTTTTGTTTCTTGAATGAAATGTTCAATAAGAGCAAGGCCTCAAATTTGGGTATGAACTAATTGTAATGAAATTTAAAATAACTTGTTTGATTAAAATCTCTACTTCTGAATAACAACATTACCTAATCCTAATAAATAATTTTGGGGATCATAGTATGGTTGAGTGAATCAAACTATGGTTGTATGAATAATAGCATTGTTGCGTGTGAATTATACTATGGTTGTGAAGATCATACTATGGTTGTTTGTGAAAAATACTATGGTTGTGAGGATCATAATATGGTTGTGGAGATAATAGTATGGTTGAGAGTGAATCATAATATGATTGTGAGGGTCATAGTATGGTTGTGTGTGAATAATACTATTGTTGTGAGGATCATAATATTGTTGTGGCACAACCATATACTCAACAATAGTATGATCCTCTTCGAATATTGTCACCACAACCATACTTTTTTCTGCGTCTGAGGTGCATCTATTCAACAGGATGACGCCCGAGAAAAATAAGAATCAAAAGTAAACATCACTCGGTCTCGACAAGTGTATATAATAATTTTGTGTTTATTGACTCACTTATACGAGAGAAGTATTTCTGGCTTTAAAAAAATATTACTTCAAAAAAAAACGTCTTTGGGTGAAGGCATAACTAAAGTGGCCTGGCGTGGTTTATGATAGGCGGCAAACCCGGCTAACATTTCTTTACATGATTTTATTTCTTTATAGTCGAAATGCCTTTTCAATTCAGCTAGCCAACCTTGGCATAAGGTTTAAAAATGTTCCAGGCTGCCTTACTACAAATGCAATGTCCACGCCCTGGAAAAGGAACTTCTTTACGTAAGACGCTGTCTTAAAATTACCACAATGACTTTTGTTTTTTGTATTCCAAAATTTCTTAGTCATCTTAATTAAAAAAATAAATTTGATAACAAAAATAAAAAGCAAAATTACACCATGGCTTTGGTACGTATGTATGGCTTTGGTACGTATACTGATGGTAGGTTCGATACGTACAGATGTTTGTACATGTGTTACCTTAAAAAGCAGATCAAGGCCATAAACACCAACTGTTCAATTTGAAAGTAATTAACGCATACCAAATGTGATCGATACGTACTCGAATCACAACATGCTACATGCCTAACGCCAGAAGGTGTTAACCGCTACCTTGCCCGAAACGTGCACTTTGGTGGTCAAATTCTTCTACGGATGTCAAAGAAAAACAAACCAGGCTCCGTTGTTGCCCTTTTGCGAATAGTTGTTGGCTTCAAATTCGGGGTGGTAAGAGAGGTTACCATATTAGCTTAGTTCAATTATTTAATAGCACTCGATTTTTTGTTTGTGTTTTCGCAGTCTTAATGACTTTATTTTTGATTTAAGTTGAATTTGATTAAATCCACAATAAACCATCAACATTCACAATAAGTAAGTCTTAAACACGCGTTATTTAATTGAACGCAATTAATTTGCAATTTGTTAACCATGGCATAGTCAGACAAGAGTATCACACAAATATCTGCTTGGTTTCATTTAAATATTAATAAAATTGCAAACAACGACAAACAAAACTTAAATAAAACAAAACAAAAGTTTTGCACGATCAATTACAATTGCAAAAAAATCAAATCTCTCGCATTGCGTTCGCATTTTTTTTTTGGTTTTCATGATTTTTGCGCTCCGGCTTGTCATTGAGTTTTGAGCGAATATTTGCTCCAAATGCATTTTAAATTATTATTTTTTTATCACAGTTTTTGCATACAAAATTGTGGTAAAATTGGTAAGTTAACTTTTAAATCTCATTGGTCAACACTTGGACGGACTTGCCTCCGATCAAATGTTATTTGTTTCGTGTCACATACGTTCAGAGCGAACAAATCGCATGACAAATGATTCGCGTAAAATATTTCTCTTTCAATATCTGCGATCATTATTATTAATAATAATAACATAATCGAGGTTGATCGGTTTATCATATGATCTCTGTGCTTTTTTTTTCAATTAATTGCAATATCATACTTTGTTGTATATAAAGTAAATACGAGTATTTAAATAAATAGCACGCATTCCGACGACGACGTTCAAATAATATTTCCCTCTAAACAAATCAGCCTGCGGCAAACACTGCTGCGCAAGGACGCTTTGTGGCCAGCAGCGATACAGCTGAGCATTCCATCTTATGCACAATAATTTGAAGATACTATTTATGAACACGCCCCTTTTAAACATATGGGATACAGGGTTTTCCATTAAGAACCTAACAATTTCATATATTAAATTTATTTTAAGAATTTCATTCTTAAAATGTTACATTTTACGAATGAAATTCGATTTCAGTCATAAGACCACCACGAGCCCGTATACAGCGATTTATTCTTTCGAACCAACGTTTGCCACTCTTGCACACATTTCGTCCGGAACGTTGGCAATTTCGTGTTGGATGTTGCTCCTGAGTTCGTCTAAAGTTTTTGGCTTGTTTCCAAGATCAATGACTTGATATGGCCCCATAAAAAGAAATCCGATGGCGTTAAATCGTATGAACGAGGTGGCCATTCGACCAGACCATTTCTCGAGATAACACGTTTAACGAATTTACCTTTCAGTAAATCGATTGTAACGCGGGCTGTGTTGCTAGTGTCGCCCTCTTGTTGAGACCACATATCGGCGTCGTCCAGCTCATCCAATTCTGGCCAAAAATTATTATCTAACATGGCATTGTTTTCATCGACGAAGAAATACGGCCCATTTACACCTCTGGCATTAAAACCACACCACACAGTAATTTTTTGCGGATGCAATTGTGTCTCTTAAAGAACACGTGGGTTTGTGCCTGTCCAATAACGCATATTTTGTTTAATGACAAAACCACTCAGTCTGAAATGACCACCTATCGGGTGGGACGACTAGTACGGACGTGCATTCGATTAGCATTTTTTATGTTGGTACGCTTGTCTCAAACATATGTTTATCGTTGAGTTTGTTTGCGAGAGGCATAAATTCGAAAATTTCGGAAATGATACGTGTGGCAGCGAAGTTTATTCAAAATTGCTGCTCACTCGTCATTGCTTGTTCGTAATTTTTGGCCGAAAGAAATATCCTAATCAGCCACTGTGTTCGCCAGATTTGACCCACTAAAAGAGGCATAAATTCGAAAATTTTGGAAATCATACGTGTAGCAGCGAAGTTCATTCAAAATTGCTGCTCACTCGCCATTGCTTGTCCGTAATTTTTGGCCGAAAGAAATATCCTAATCAGCCACCGTCTTCGCCAGATTTGATCCACTATAAAGAGACCACTGAAAGGATGACGTTTTGCGACGATTGAGGGATCAAAACTGAATGGCTGAGAGAGCTCAAGGACATATCAAAAAGTGCATATGTGACAGCGCATAGAGAAAGGGACCTAAGGGTAAAAAAAACAATTTTTTTGTTTTTTTTTTCTTTTTTTGATGTGGACAACATCTGAGCATCGAATGAGACCGATCCCATGCCCCAAAAGTGTTCCCTCCCAGAGATATGCACGTTTTATGAAAGTGAAGTCGACGATTCTGAGCGCTAATAGGAAGAGACCTAATCTTTAAAATGGCTCTCCTGAACAAAACTTTTCATCAACTTTTCACTTTTTTTTTGATTTGGACAACATCTGAGCATCGAATAAGACCGATCTCATGCCCCAACAGTATTCCCTCCCAGAGATATGCGCGTTTTATAAAAGTAAAATCGACGATTCTAAGCGCAAATAGAAAGGGACCTAATATTTAAAATGGCTCTCCTGAACAAAACTGGTTTTTAACCTTAGGTCCCTTTCTATTTTGCGCGTCACATATGAGGACTGATTCGAAGATTAAAAAAAAAACGCTGTCACAGGGACAAATAGAAATTAATGAATAAATATTTTTTTTTGAGAACAATTAAATTTCACCTTGTCTATGGAAAAGATCTTGTAGAGAATGTTAGTCAAAAACAATTCTTTTATTTTTAGAGATGTTTTAATTTTTTCTAGAGATGTTTTAAAAGTAGTCTCAATCAAATGCAGCCATCTATGTTGGGAACAATTTGCTTAGTTCCATCTAAGTTGAGTCATCCTAATATATATAAATTTAAATTTGTCTAAAATTAAGGCTCGGACCGGAACCTTAAGTCCTGCGGAACCAAAAATATCAAAGATCTTTATAATTTCGCATAGTCAAAACAGTGCAGTAAGTAACATACACATTAGCAATCGACTTATCCATACGAGTTTTGACAAACTTGCTAATAATAATAAATGTAGATAATTTAAATTTGTCTAAAATTAAGGCTCGGACCGGAACCTTAAGTCCTGCGGAACCAAAAATATCAAAGATCTTTAAATTTCGCATAGTAAGTAACATACACATTGGCAATCGACTTATCCATACGAGTTTTGACAAACTTGCTAATAATAATAAATGTAGATAATTTAAATTTGTCTAAAATGAATGCTTGGGCGGAACCTTGAGTCCTGCGGAACCAAAAATATCAAAGATCTTTATAATTTCGCATAGTAACATACCCATTGACAATCGACTTATCCATACGAGTTTTGACAAACTTGCTAATAATAATAAATGTAGATAATTAATAAATTTTGCAAGCTTAAATTTCCCGACTAATCTTTTGTCTGCTATGATATAAACCAACATCATCGTAAGTTTTCCGGCATCATTTATATATTTTTAGCGCATTTGACAAACCATCCACATATTTTAAGAATTTCGTAAAAATCATGTTCAACACTGACGCTTGTCATTCGCTCAAAGACCGAAAAGCCGCTGCATAAAATGCAACAATATATTTTTGAAACACTTTATTTAGCCATGCCGCATGCTGCAACATGCGGCATGAATGTACTCGTATGTATGTGGTAGTCTGCAATTCCATATGCAGCACATGCTTGCGGTTAAATCAAGAATTCACAGAAATCCGCTTCGAAAACAGAAAATCATGGCCCGTGAGATGAATATCACGCAAAAGTCCATGAGTCGAATCATTAAAAAAGACTTGGGACTTGGGGCTTTTAAACGTCGTACCGGAAATTTATTGACTGCAGCTATAAAAAAAATAGGATTGAAAAATGCAAACGTCTTTTGGTAAAGCACGCTGATAACTTGTACAGAAAAATTTTGTTCACCGATGAAAAAAATGTTTACCGTTTAGGAAAAATTTAACAAGCAAAATGATAACGTGTATGCGCGGTCATCTAAGGAAGCATCTGAACTGATCCCAAGGGTGGAAAAGGGTCATCACCCAGCTTCAGTCATGGTGTGGTGGGGTGTCTTTTACGATGGGGTCACTGACCTGCATTTCTGCGAACAAGGAGTCAAAACATCGGCCAAAGTTTACCAAGAAACCGTTTTGGAAGCTGTTGTGAAGCCTCTTAACAATTCCCTGTTCCAAAGCCAGCCATGGACTTTCCAGCAAGATTCTGCGCCGGCCCATAAGGCTAAAACGTCCCAGGCCTGGCTTCGAAACAATTTTCCAGCGTTCATTTCCTCTGAAGAATGGCCCTCAGGCAGTCCAGATTTGAACCCATTTTATTACAAATTGTGGACGGTTTTAGAGGACAAGGTTTGTCACAGAAGATACCCCAACATTGGAACTCTTAAGACTGCTTTAGTTCCAGCTGTGGCCAATTTTCCAATGGACGAAGTTCGTGCAGCTATTGACGATTGGCCAGTGCGACTTAAGGCGTGTGTAAAGGCAAAAGGCGGACCTTTCGAATAAGTAGATTCTTTTTGGATACAATATACATCAATAAATATATTAAAAAATATTTGGTCCAAAAACATTCAGTACTTTTTATTTTACAGCACAAAACGTGTGTAACAGTATTTACGAGTATGTCCCTACTAAGTAAAATGGCCCAAAATTCATTTTGGGCTTTACTAAAACTGTTGCTGTTTTGGAACGGTTTCCCCCCTATTTACGAAATTTGCTTATATGAGAAATAACACCTTGGTCCTATATTATGTAGTACAGTTATAAATAAAAAATGTGTATTCCCTCTACTAAACGGTGGTTGGTATATACAATTTGTAATTCCGTTTGCAACACCACGAAATATTGATCGGAGACCCTATAAAGTATAGGGTGTTTTTTTCAGAAGTGTGATTTGCAAGAAGAAATAAACTACTATTGGTTGCCACAACTAGTGGTTATGGGAACCAACCAATTATGAAGTACATGCTATGGTACCAATAACACTGTGCAACAACTTTCTTTAGGGGGTGGATGATTCCTTCGGAAAATGAAAGATTTATGCGAGTATTGTAATTTCCCAAAAGGACAGGGTCCTGGTCGGTCTCAATAAATTTTCATGTGCCGGGAAAGTTTTCAATTTGCAGTGCAATACCATGAAAAATAAGTAAAAAATAGAACATGATCTATCATTTTAGCTAATTTTCGTAATGAGATGTGAAGTGAAATTGAATGGAGATTATTTTCGAAGAACATTTTAACATCTTATCTCTATTTTATGTGTGCCCTTTTCGTCCAATTTTTGGGAAAGTTAAAAAAGGATTCTTTAACAGGAGTTTTGTGTTTTCATACATACGAGTACTACAAAAATATTGCGCATTTAATTTTAGTGGGGCCATCGTAGACGAAAAATCGATATTTGTAATTTCACCTTGTTCTTTTTGTCCTTAAATATGGGTGATAATGATAGTTTTGGGTTAAAATGCTCCACTTAAATTTACTATAATCAGTTGAGTATATGTCAGCTAAAACTAAAGTAGAATATCGTCGTAAAATATTTATCCTCTTCTTCCCTTCTCAAAAAAAAACTTTAGAAATTTTGTATAAAATTTGATTTTTTGTATGACGACAAATTTATTTATTTTATGTTTTAGTTAGAAATTCAAATTACAGAATTAAGCAAATCAAACCATCTGTTGGTCCAGTTTACATATGTTCGTGGTAGTGAAAACCAAAGAGTACTTACAACCGACAATCTACACCAACAACAAATTCAGTTCTAACAAACATATTAGTTAGTAAGGGTTACTGATACTTTATCTTTTTAACCCATAGTATCAGTTTGCTCTACTGGAAATAATTATTCGGTTGTAGCGATAAAATACATAAGTGGTACGTGAAACTACCAACATTCGGAAGGAAAAAAATCGGTTGCTTAGCTGTAAAATTTATTTTCTAAAAAAATATTTAAAAAAAAAGATAATGCAGTTTTTGTTTTTAATTTGTGTTCTTCTAAATGAATTGAAGTTATTTACTTTGTTCTAGTAATTTACAAAATTTGATTCATCTTGAGCTTAACAAAATCCGTTTAAATCTCAAATCAATGATTTTAGACATATTATTTTTAAATATATTCCGACAGACATACGAGGGCGGTTCGGGAAGTTCTTAGCCTATCAATGAAAGAGAATAGTTAGTTTTTCAAAAATATTTTTATTTTTCAATATAATCTCCTGAAACTTCAATACATTTAGTCCAACGCTTATCTAGCAATTCTATCCCTTGATTAAAATAGTTTTCCTCAAGGTCTTCAAAATAGTGGTTTACAACTGTAATTGCATCTTCATTTGGGGTAAAACGCTTGCCAGCAAGGATTTTTTTTAGATTTGGGAACAGGAAACAGTCACTGGGAGCTAAATCAGGAGAATAAGGTGGGTGGTCAAGCAACTCGTACTATAATTCGTTGATGTTAGCCATTGTTAAAACACTCTTGTGCGCTGGTGCGTTGTCTTGATGAAAAATTATTTTTTTGTGTTGTAAGCCAGGACGTTTTTCTCGAATTTGTACATTTAATTGATCTAAAAGGTTGCAATAGTACTCTGAATTTATTCTTTTACCCTTTTGCAGATAGTCAATCAATAAAATACGTTTGAAGTCCCAAAAAACCGTTGCCATAACCTTACCAGCCGATTGAATTGTTTTTGCCTTCTTTGGGGCGCTTCCTCCAGCTTCAGTCCATTGTTTGGATTGTTCTTTTGTCTCTGGAGTATAGTGGTGGATCCATGTCTCATCAACAGTTATGAAACGACGCTTAAAATCCATTTCATTTCGCTGAAAACGATCCAAACAAGCTTGAGAAATGTTCATTCCTATGCGATTTTGGTCGACTGTTAACAAGTGCGGCACCACATCTTGCAGAAAGCTTTTTCATCTGTAGTTCTTCATGCAAAATTAAATGGACTCGATCATTTGAGATGCCCATGATATTAGCTATTTCACGCACTTTTATTCGTCGATCATTTAATACCATATCATGCACTTTGGCTACAATTTCTGTTGTTGTTGCTGTTCATCGTGGTTCATCTTCAATGCTTGTACGACCACGTTTAAATTCAGCAACCCAATTTTTTACTGTTGCATATGAAGAAGCACTTTCACCTAACACATTCACCATATCATTATGAATTTCTTGTCCCGATAAACCTTTTTTATGTAAATATTTAATGACACCACGCATTTCTAATTTTTCCATTGTAAAAAAATCGCGGATGCGTCTTTTGTGAACACCTGTTTCTATATGAAGAAGTTCCCATATCGAAACAAAATTTAACATGTGTTCATAGCAGAGATGAAAGTCTCCAAAACACTTAACTTTTTTCTGTTTATACCGCGCTTTTTGTGCTAGACTAAGAAGTTTCCGAACCACCCTCGTAGAGTGCAAAATTATAAAGTACGATACCAAACAATTCCCTCAGAATCTCCCCTTTCTGAAATATGTAAACATTATTTTATATCTTATTTTAAAATTGTGTTTTTAAATTTAGAATATGACATCGTCATATGCACGTAGAGAAAAGACATGGTTACTATATGGTCACGACAACAATAATATGTTCTCTACAATAAAAGCATGATGTTCTTCGCAACTATAGTATTGTTTTCTGAATTTTATTTTGACAACGCCAATAATAATATTGTTGAAATGTATCAATACTGTTATTGCTAAATTTAGAAATTAAACTATGGTTGTAGGAACCATGTAAATATTGTTGGTGCGACAAAAGTATTGTTGTTAAAGAGTTACGTTAACAATAATATGATTACGGCAATCACACTGTATGATTGAGTCTATGAACAAAGCACAACAGGTTTTCAAGACTTTATGTGTGTTTTTTTTTGGTATACCAAAAAAAACATACGCATACACGATACAGTGCATGGTTGTTGTTCATTTGAAAAAACAACAACAATCGGAAGGCAGTGTGAGGTATTTTTATTGTGTTTACTTTGTTCGGTGGAATACTCGACTGCCGACTGGTTCTTGTTTATTTTAAATCTGCCTGCACTTAAGTATTAAGCTATTCATCATGGTTTAATCACGTTCATCACTTGGGGTCTACGGGTGGTAAAGAAGCATTCATCCACTGCAGTCATCACGGCTTGCAACTTAAAGTCTTTTCGACTGCCTTTTGAATATATTTATGTTTCTTAAATACTTATAATATGTTCAATAGAAACATTGTCTCAAATCTGCCTATGAACTAATTTTAATAAGAATCTCTAATATTGAATAATAACATAATCCAATCGTAAAAAAAATTGGGGATCATAGTATGGTTGAGTGGAATCATATTATGGTTGTATGGATCATAATATGGTTGCGTGTGAATCATACTATGGTTGTGGGGATCATACTATAGTTGTATGTAAAAGATAATAAAGTTGCGAGGATCTTAATATTGTTTTGGGGATAATAGTATGGTTGAGTGTGGCTCATAATATGGTTGTGGGTTAATCATACTATTGTTGTAAGGATCATAATATTGTTGTGCCACAACCATATACCCAACAATAGTATGATCCTCTTCGAATATTGTCACCACAACCATACTTTTTTTATGCGTGTGGACGATTATGTGCTCCATAAAAATCACGATGTCGTCTATGAATTACGCGAACCGATTTTAAAAGTAAACTTAAATAATTTGAAAGCGTTCTTCAAGGAAGAGTCTTTTTATGACGATTTGCCAAAGTACTTACTATATACTGATCATAAATGTCAATAAGTTATTGAAGTACGGTAGTTAGTTAAACAGCTAACCCTTTCGTAATTTATATCGAATCAAAAAAACACCCTTTATTTGTAGCACACTTATTTATTAAAATATAATGTATTATTCACTCAAAATACAGTTTAAGGACATTGTTAATGATACACTTTCGTTGGTATTTCCTTTATGAAATTGCAGTAATCCGAGGACACGTGGCATCTACCAGGCAATAGTTTCCTCCAGCCTAAAATTGGATCAATATCATAAGCAATCCAGAAAACACTAGTGCACCAGCATTTACTAAAAAAAACTACATTTACTTTCATATCTTCTCCGGCACTGGCGACGCTTCAAGGTACAAATGTTTTTAAATGTACACCTTAGACCCCATATAGGTTTTTCCATTTCAGCACAAATGGGTTCAAAGACGACAGGACTTGAAGGACATTCACTTGAGTATAATTGCTCCGAAATGGTAAGCAATAAAAGAAAAATTAGTTCTGTTTTAAAATACAACATTTTGACGTGAAATGGTAAATTCTTTTATTAGAAATAAGTAATGATATCATCACCAGCACTGTGCACACTGTAGCAGAACTTTTGTTACTGTACTCCAAACAACGAAAACTAGCCACATAGTGTATCTATCCATCTCTTAAAGAATTGTGACAGATGTTTCACAGAACAATGTTTTTTACTGCAGTTGTTTTTTTAACTTTTGAGTCACTTATAAAAAATCTATGATAGTAAGTAGACATTATTGTCAATTTACGAAATGTTTCTTATTTTTTTAGTTTAAGAGCAATTTTGTTCGTTTATATGAAACATTTTAAAACTTGTACGAAATATTTCTTTTTGTTTATGAAATGTCCCATCTAACGACGAACTGTGCCCACACCCACCCAAAAAAAAAGAAAATATCCAGCGCTTTCTACACGCTGAAAAATAATATGAAGCACTCACACCCATACCCCACAACAATTTTGTGATTTACTCTCAACCATACTTTGATTCCAAAAACATATTATAATCTTCATAAGCATAGTATGTTTCACATACAACCAATCATACAATGTTCCTCACAATCATAGTATATTTACATACAACCATAGTATGGTTCACATGTAAACATGTTATCATCCCTTAACCTTACTACGATCCCCAAATTTTTTTATTATGATTCCGTTATGTTGTTATTCAACAATAGAGACTTTTATTAAGTAAATTATTTCGCACAGACAACGAATATGATTAAAACATGATCAATGGCTATACCCCATTCACGGTTACGTTCCGGCCATCATCATTGTAAAAATATGGACCGATGATTTTACTAGCCCATAAACTGCATCAAACTGTGGTTTTCTCTGGGTATAATGGCAATTTTGAACCTCTTCTTGTTGCTCTTCAGCCCAAAAGCGGCAATTTTGTTAATTGACCAGACCAGAAATGGGCCCCATCACTGAACAAAATTTTGGTCGAAAACATCCGATCTTCCCGTTTCTCACCGAACGCTCATTTCCATAATACAGTTGCCAACATTTGAAGGTAATTATTTTCAAAAAATAAATGCCATAAAATGTCCTTTCAAATTACCAATAAAGATTCCATACTTGATTTGAATTTTTATTTTTTTTTGTTTTGAAAAAATACCTCCAGATGGATTACCCTCGAACTGCCCTCTGATTTGTATATAATGGACAACTGCCATGTACTGTATCGTATGTGTGGGTGTTTTTAGGTATGTACGAGGGCTGCTATATATATTTTGGCCAAATAATGAAAATGCGAATATTTATTATAAAAAATATTTTTATTGTTTTTCAAAGTATTCTCCAAAATGATGACTTTTTTATGCGCTCAAACCAATTGTCGAATCACTTTTTCCACTCCGATTGAGACACCTCCAAAACATGGTTCTGGCGACGAAAATCGTTGACCACGCATTTTTTTCTTGATGTGCGGGAATAAAATGAAGTCATTGGGTGCCAAGTCAGGGCTGTTCGGCGGATGACCCATCAATTCGACGTTTTGGCCGGTAAAAAAAGGTGCTGGTTTGAGCCGATGTGTGAGAGCTCGCATTCGTCTTCTCTTCTTCGTTTTTCGAATTTCTCCGAAGACTTCAGCAAACAAATTGACCGTCCTACGTTGCTCAAGCGGTACAGTCGCCACATGACCAATTTTTCCGAAGAAACAGGCGACAATTTGCTTCGAAGTGCTTCTTCCACGCACAACTTTCATTGGATTTTGCTCGTCTTTGAAGACCCACACGATCGAATGCTGTTTTGTTTCGGGCTCATACGCCTAGATCCATGATTCGTCACCTGTGACGATCTTATAAACGTCTTTTGAAGCACCGCGATCGTATTTTTTCAAAATTTCTTTGCACCAGCCTTTTTTGAGCGATTGTCAAAATGTGCGGGATCCAACGAGAACAACCCTTATTTACGGCCAGGTGTTCATGCAATATCGAATGTATGCTGGTGGAAGGAATGCCCAAGGGTGCCTCTATCTCACGGTATGTCACATGACGATCTTGCATTATCACTTCACGCACGGCATCAATATTCTCTGGCACAACGGACGTTTTTGGACGACCTTCGTCTTTGAGCGAGCGTCGACCACGATTGAATTCATTAAACTAGGTTTTCACAGTGATATATGATGGTGCTTCATCGCCATATACTTTAAAGATATAAGTTCATCGATGCATTCTTGTCGTGATAAACCACGTCGAAAGTTGTGAAAATGATCACACGAAAATGTTCACGAGTTAATTCCATGTTTTGCCAAATCAAGTCTCTGTTAACTACACGAATTATGGTCGTACGTCAAAACGTTCTGAGTACGTTAATGTTAAAAATTTTCACACTTTCCAATGGAAATGTCAGATGGCGCCAGGCAACACTAAGTGATAAAATTTTAGAGCCTAATTTTTTTAAACATTATCAGATATTTACTAAATCTATAAACAAAAAATTACTAGAGACTATAATGTATTATCCAAATTAAAAATAACGAACTGAGATCGGCACCGTGTCTTCTGTATGTAAATGAATAGTGAATAATAAGTTAATCTAATATAATAATGAATGCTTTTGCTCCTGGGGCTTTGCTGAACGTAAGAGTAAATTATCCTGGAAATTAGCTTAAATCTAAATTCAAAATATTAGATACAAAATGAAAATTTAATTAATTTATAAAAAAAGGATAGGATCAGTAACTAATAAAAAAATTCAACGAGAGCATGCCCAAGTCATTGATAATATTTGAATGAACCAATACAAACCCTTGTGTGTACCCGGAAGAACCTTTTTATGAAACTGACAAATCAATTTCATTAGTAACCGAAATGGGTGACAAATAGCTTGCATGATCCTCACAAACATAGTATGACTTACACACAACCATACTATGATCCTCAAAAATGTTTTCAAAGATTGGGTTAAGTTGTTATTCAACAATAGAGATTTTTACTAAGTTTGAAAAAATACATTTAATAATAGGAGTGATTTATTTAACAGTAAACAAAATTCATTTATTAAAAATATTTCAGTTATACTAATCCGTAGTTTGTTTTGAAAAAAATTAATTTACATATAAAAAGGAAGATTCGTAAAAATAACATTGTCAAATTAAAAAAAAATTACCATTTTGAAAGTATGATTGCCGTAATCATATTATTGTTAACATAAAACCCCTGAAAACAATAACTTTTTTCCACCAACCATATTTATATTGATTTAACACCCATATTTCTATTTTTAAATTTGGCAACAATACTATTGTTTTATTTTGCAATCATACTATTGTCAAAATGAAATTCAAAAACAATACTATGGTTGCGACGACCACACTTTTATTGCAGAGAACATACTTTTGTTGCCGTGACCATATAGTGACCATATCTTTTCTCTGCGTATACGGCAAGCAGGTGACTAGCATCTTTCCGTAAAGCAATGAGTGGTGACTCATCATGCGCATATAAGAGTTGTAATGCTTAATTAATAGTCACACTCATACGGTATGATTGTCATTATCATATTATTCTAAAAACACAAAACCAATACTTTTCTCGCACTAACCATATTTTGTTATGAATACAACCATATTTTCTTCCTAAATTTGACAACAATGTTTTTGTAATATTTCAACAATATTAGCATTGCCCCAATCATACTATTGTCAAAATGAAATTTAAAAACAAATACTATAGTTGCGACGAACATGCTTTTATTGCAGAGAACATATAATTGTTGGCGGGACCGTCAGATTGAAAATATACTGTAGTGTCACACACCTTCTGGTACCCCCCACAAATGTACTGTTTAGCCCATCAATATTTTAGACAACTAAAAGGCAAACCAAAAATTGGATTCCTTCCCAAGACTTTTTGGATACGGCCCACACAAATGACCTTGCTCGAATGCAGTTTAAAACCTTCAAACTTATCATCGTGTATCGTAGGATTTCACTAACGGCTTTGTACTCGCATATGAAAATAGTGGTCGGCACGGCCCAGTCTGCCACCTTCCATGCAAATGCACCATTACGCCTACTTTGGTTTTCCCATACACAGGGTTTTCCATTAAGGACATAACAATTTTATATACTAATTAAACACAGAATATTTTATATATGTGACCCATCCTATGAAAAGGTGGCAACATTCAATCCTGTTTTTACATTTTTCAATTTCATTTATTATCTAAATTCTGGATTTTCAATAAAGTTCTGTTTTTCTTTCATCTTTCTCTACACTTCTAAGCAAGTTTTCACCACGTCAAAGGGCGTCTCAAAAACTATCGAAAGCAAAAAAAAAGTGGAAAATTTTTTTTTGAGTCATAAGCCACCTTTTCGTAGCCCTGGTCACATATACTTAGTAGGAACATAAATACTGTTACACACGTTTTATGCTGTATAATAAAAAGTACTGAATGTTTTTGGACCAAATATTTTTTAATCGAATTCGAAATGTCCGCCTTTTGCCTTTACACACGCCTTAAGTGGAACTGGCCAATCGTAAATAGCTGCACAAAAATTCGCCACAGCTCGAACCAAAGCCGTCTTAAGAGATCCAATGTTGGGGTATCTTTTGTGACAAACCTTGTCCTCTACAACCGTCCACAATTTATCCAATGGGTTCATATCTGGACTGCCTGAGGGCCATTCTTCAGAGGAAATAAACGCTGGCAAATTGTTTCGAAGCCAGGCCTGGGACGTTTTAGCCTTATGGGCCGGCGCAGAATCCTGCTGGAAAGTCCATGGCTGGTTTTGGAACAGGGACTTGTTAAGAAGCTTCACAACAGCTTCCAAAACGATTTCTTGGTAAACTTTGGCCGATGTTTTGACTCCTTGTTCGCAGAAATGTAGGTCAGTGACCCCATCGTAAGAGACACCCCACCAAACCATGACTGAAGCTGGGTGATGACCCTTTTCCACCTTTTGGATCAGTTCAGATGCTTCCTTAGATGACCGCGCATATATTCTATCATTTTGCTTGTAAAATTTTTCCTAAACGGTAAAAATTTTTCATCGGTGAACAACATTTTTCTGTGCAAGTTATCAGCGTGCTTCACCAAAAGACGTTTGCATTTTTCAATCCTATTTTTTTTAAGCTGCAGTCAATAAATGTCCGGTACGTCGTTTGAAAGCCCCAAGTCCCAAGTCTTTTTTAATGATTCGACTCATGGACTTTTGCGTGATATTCATCTCACAGGCCATGATTTTCTGTTTTCGGAGCGGATTTCTGTGATTCTTGATTTAACGGCTTGATGACATGCGATGTTCGAACAGAGCGTGGGCGTCCCGACCGGTGGCGATCTTTTACATCTCCAGTCTCCTCAAACAGTTTTATGCATCGGTAGACAAACATGCTAATCCCTAGTGGCCGGAGCGTTTTGAATATGTCGCTTGTTTTCATTTCACACTTGAAAAGCGCTATTACAGCGCTCGTCTTAAGTTTTTGGCTTGTTGGCATAGCTGTGGCCTCATAAAAAAATCCAAAGGCGTTAAATCGCATGAACGAGGTGGCCATTCGACAGGACCATTTCTCGAGATAACACGTTCGCCGCATTTGCCTTTCAGTAAATCGATTGTAACTCTTGCTGTGTGGCTAGTGGCACCTTCTTGTTAAAACCACATATCGGCGATGTCAAGCACATCCAAAAAGAAATTTCTAACATGGCAATGTAGCGCTCTTCATTGACGGTAACATGACGACTGTTTTCATAGACGAAAAAATGCGGTATTTTTTGGTGGATGCAATTGTGTCTTTAGAAGCGCATGTGGGTTTGTTGCTGGGGGTTGTGGGTCCAACAACGCATATTTTGTTTATTGACAAAACCACTAAGCCAGAAATGAGCTTTATCGCTTTTCCCGTCGGAACTTTAAGCGCTCTTAAAGTTGCGACCACCGACTCAGAATTTCGGTAGTAACTTTTAATGATTTCCAAACGTTACTCGTATGTGAACTTTACCATGATGAAAATGTTGACTTCGGCTAACCTTTCGACACGGAAAGGTCAATAAAAATGTTTGAGGGTGCGTTGTCATAATGATACGAAATTGTTATGTCCCTATTGGAAAACCCGTTACTATTAAAAAATCGTTCGACATTTTATATATTAAGAAAAAAATATTTAAAAAAAACTTTAAGGCCGTCCGCTTAATGTTTATTCTTGAATAACTTTTTTCCCCTGTAAACTGACTCGATTGATAGGAACTGACATATGTCAAAACAATAACCTTCAGATGTTATTGGAATTTGATTACCTTTCAAAGTCAGTGATCTGCACTAGCACAATGAAGGAGCAAAATTAATACCAGGCTCTCATCTCACCCATTCGATATTTAATTTACAATCAAAAGTAAAGTTAAATTCTTTTGTTCTTTTTTGTAAAATTTTCAAAAAAAAGAACAATAACTATAATCGGCGTACTATTTACTCAAGTGTTTAGTGTTTTTTTGCAGTTTCCCTGAAATGATTTTCATTGTAGAACGAAAAGTCTGGTATCTGATTTATATAGGGCAACCTATTGTTTCCAACTGATATATATACTCGTATATTGCCTACTTTCTGCCACTACAGTGAAGCGATGAATTTCTTAACAACAATTATTGTATTTGCACTGGGTGTAGTATTCGCCCTGGCCGGTGTTGATGGTATACGATGCAACAGGCTGTGTACACGTGAATACTTTCCAGTGTGTGGTGCTTTGAAAGGTCCTGGTAGCCAATTAATTACGTGTACCTTTGCCAATTTGTGTCAGTTCAACGCACATACATGTTTATCGCAACAACGTGAGTTTTTACGAATACGTACCTTATGGAAAAATAATATATAAATAATATATTTATATTTTTTGAATATTTAGCTTGGACGCAAATTCCTGGCAGGTGTTTATGGAATAGTCCTACTTGTAGACTAATGAAACTACCATAAATAAATTAAAGATGCTAAAAACAATATCAAAGTGAAAATAAATATAAAAACAAATGACCAATTATTGCAATTTGTATGGGAACTAAATTAAAATACAGTAATTAGGTTAAAAAAAACAAAACAGCAATCGACCGTGTGGGCCTTCGAAGACGTGCTAACCCAACGAAAGTGGTTCGTGGAAGAAGCACTTCGAAGCAAATGGTCGCCTGTTTCTTTTGGCAAAACTGGTCATGTGGCGACTGTTCCGCTTGAGCAACGTAAAACGGTCAACTCTGAGTGGTACACCACAATTTGTTTGCCTGAAGTCTTCGGAGTAATTAGAAAAACGAACAAGAGAAGACGAATCATTGTGCATCATGACAATGCGAGCTCTCATACATCGGCTCAAACCAGCGCCTTTTGACAGGCCTAAACGTCGAATTGATGGGTCATCTGCAGTACAGCTCTTAATTGGCACACAATGACTTTTTTTATTCCCGCACATCAAGAAAAAATTGCGTGGTCAACGATTTTCGTCGCCAAAAGATGCTGTTGAAGCGTTCAAAATCCATGTTTTGAAGGTGTCTCAATCGGAGTGGGAAAAGTGCTTCGACAATTGGTTTGAGCGCTTGCAAAAGTGTATAAATCATGCTGGAGAATACTTTGAAAAACAATAAAACCATTTTTTTTTCATTATTAGGCCAGAAATATATATATATATATATATATATATATATATATATATATATATAGCAGTTCTCGTATGTGATCAAACGAAGCATTTATATTGAATATTGGGCATGCTTCAAATTAATTAAGATTGGGAAAGAATTGAAAGCTCTAGCTCTCATAAAAATTAGATTGTGCTAAGTCGATCGTTACACCACAAGGGTGGTTTCCCCTTCGTTTAAACTGCGGCTCAGAACCGAGTTCAAAGAGTACTTATAACCAAAATTAGAAAGAACAACCAATCACGTAAAAATTCAGTCCCAACAATTATCTTAACTAGTTAGAGTTACCGATATTTTGTCTCTTCAGCCGATAGTATCAGTTCCCTCTACTACAGATTACCGTGTTCCCAATCAATATTCGGTTGTAATAGCGAAATACATATAACATGCAACTACCAACATTTTGTTGGCGAAAAATTCGGTTATAACAACAAATATGACCTCTGCGTGTACAAAAATATTGCAGCGGATCTTCTTGCACCTTTCACTTTACGGGTAAGAAATAATCCCTAATTTACGTAAAAGCTCTTCTAAAAAATCCATTCATAGTTGTTAGACATTAAACAGTAGGTTTGCAGTGAGCGTATGAACTAAACGTACGAATTCGTCAGTTGTGTACAATTTTAAAATTTATAAACATAAATTTTCTTCTGCAAAATGCTTTATACAACAATAAACTGTAGAATTACGACCATATCTACTCGTAAGGTGTGCCAGCTAAGAAGCCTACTAAGAATTGGTTTGATAGTTAAGGAGTGTTGATAAAATCAGTAATTATCTACAATTGAAATTCCCTAAAAACCCATGGTAGAGTACTTAGTAGGGACATAAATGCTGTTACAACATTGAACACACCCATTTCAATAGTAGAACCAGGTTACAAGTAAATAAAAAAAAGTTCGCCGTACACCTTCGAATATGAAGTATTATTGAAAGGTAGTTTCAAAAAAAATTTTTTTATTTTTTTATGCCGAACGTAGGGGTCGCGCTTTTACATTTTTCTATATAACTTCTGCATTTATAAACGGATTTTAAAGTGTGATACATCGATGTTTTTGTCTCGACGAGGCCGATTTTTTTTGTCTTTGAAGTCATTGAGCTCAAGCACCCCGCGCGAGCTTTAATTTTCTGATATTAGAGTGGTACATTAGGGTTGTAGCAACTGAGATATGATGGGTAAGTACCAGAAGGGGGTGCTTGACTTCAAAGACAAAAAAATCGGCCTCGTCGAGACAAAAACATCGATGTATCACACTTTAAAATCCGTTTATAAATGCAGAAGTTATATAGAAAAATGTAAAAGCGCGACCCCTACGTTCGGCATAAAAAAATAAAAAAAAAAATTTTGAAACTACCTTTTAATAATAATTCATATTCGAAGGTGTACGGCGAACTTTTTTTTTGAGGTACGCCCTACTGAACATACCCCGTAAATGTCATATGGGTTTTGAAAGCTAACCTCAATAGCGTTAGTCTGTAATGGAATTTTAAAATTGTTTCAACTTTCATCATGGAGTGGTCAGATAATGAGAACCGTATCGCTGTAATAGCGCTTTTCAAGTGTGAAATGAAAAAAAAACGATATTTTCAAAACGCTCCGGCCACTAGGGATTATCCGCATGTTCGTCTACCGATTCATAAAACTGTTTGAGGAAACTATAGATGTAAAAGACCGCCACCGGTCGGGCCGCCACCGGTCGGGCCGCCCACGCTCTGTTCGAACACCGCATGTCATCAAAGCCGTTAAACCAAGAATTCACAGAAATCCGCTCCGAAAATAGAAAATAATTGCCCTTGAGATGAATATCACGCAAAAGTCCATGAGTCGAATCATTAAAAAAGGCTTGGGACTTGGGGCTTTCAAACGACGTAACGGACATTTATTGACTGCAGCTTTAAAAAAGTAGGATTGAAAAATGCAAACGTCTTTTGGTGAAGCGATGAAAAACCTTTTACCGTTCAGGAAATACAAGCAAAATGCTAGAGTGTACGCGCAGTCATCTAGGGAAGCATCTGAACTTATCCCAAGGGTGGAAAAGGGTCATCACCCAGCTTCAGTCATGCTTTGGTGGGGTGTCTCTTACAATGGGGTCACTGACCTGCATTTCTGCAAACAAGGAGTCAAAACATCGGCCAAAGTTGACCAAGAAACCGTTTTGGAAGCTGTTGTGAAGCCTCTTAACAATTCCCAGTTCCAGAACTAGCCATAGACTTTCCAGCAGGATTCTGCGCCGGCCCATAAGGTTAAAACGTCCCAGGCCTGGCTTCGAAAGCGTTCATTTTCTCTGAAGAATGACCCTCAGGCAGTCCAGATTTGAACCCATTGAATTACAAATTGTGGACGGTTTTAGAGGACAAGGTTTGTCACAAAAAATACCCCAACATTGGATCTCTTAAGACTGCTTTGTTCGAGCTGTGGCCAATTTTCCAATGGACGAGGTTCGTGCAGCTATTGACGATTGGCAAGTGCGACTTAAGGCGTGTGTAAAGGCAAAAGGCGGACATTTCGAATAAGTAGATTCTTTTTGGATACAATATACATCGATAAATATATTAAAAAATATTTGGTCCAAAAACATTCAGTACTTTTTATTTTACAGCATAAAACGTGTGTAACAGTATTTATGTCCCTACTAAGTATATAAGAAATACTTTTTATTCAGAAAACTACAGATCATTAATTACAAGAGAACAATATCACTACTTGGCATGGCTTTCACCTGTACCATATGTCATCAGTTTGCAATACAAAAAAGCACTAAATCCCCGTACCTATTGTTCCTGTTCTATATAAATACATGCTATAATTTCCAGTCAAAATATTAAGTAACAATTCGCTGAAGCTGCCTAGAAATGAAATTTTCAACCGTAATTTTAGTCCTGACATTGACGGTAGCACTCACTTTTGTGATTGTCGAAGGCCAGCGTTGCCGAAGGATTTGTAGCAGCTCATTTAACCCGGTATGCGGAAGACTTGTTATACCTCGAGGACAAGTAATCACATGTACATTTGAAAATATCTGCTTCTTCCATAATAAGAGATGTTCATCGAACAGACGTAAGAATTATTATTAACAAATAACAATGTATCGTTTTATAATTATTTTTCTCTTTTTTACGTTTGCAGCCTGGACTCACACGCGTGGTCGATGTCCTAGGAACAGTCCTACTTGTCCTTTGTGGTAATGTGCCATTTATATAAATAAAAAATAAACATCAACTTATCGAATGAAAAAGTGTTTAACAACACTGAATTTTTTTTAATATATATACAGGGTGATCCAGCTAGGTTTTTTTTTGAATCATATGTTAATTTGATAGTGGTAGCTTTTTTACGCTCGAAGTTTTGAAAGAAAATCAGCTTCATATCTACTTCGAAAGTTATGTATTGCTTTAGTCTACTTATAGTACATCGTTATATCCGCAGTCAATGTTATGTAGGCTTAACAGATGTTAGGAATGACATTTTGAAAATTCGAAAACACAAATGTGCTAATTGGTTTGCGCCCAATCGTGTCACAAAAAGCTTTTCCAAAAAGTACTCTCAAAAATGCATTTAAAAAACTATTGCAGAAACGCCACTTTATTTAGTTTTATCTGCAAAAACAAATTGCGAATTGTGCAAGTTGACAATTTCAAAAAATATAAAAAAGTATTATTATTTTCGAAAAAATCACTTGTTAAATAGTTTCACGAACCTCATTTTGTTTTTTGTAAAAACAAACGTTCTCATGATTTTTTAACAGGCTTGTACCTGCTTTAATGCCGTAAAAGTTTTTACCAAAAAAATCAAAATTAATATTGTGACAATACACTTTTTAGTCAAAAAATTTTACTTTCTTACAGAGAAAAATTTTGCTTGGAAATCGGTTGCAACTACAAAAACTCCGTTGTAAAAAAAGAATTTTCGTTGCAATCATCAAATGTTTATTATCGTTATTCGCACGCAGAAAAAAAGTATGGTTGGGGTGACAATATTCGAAGAGGATCATACTAATGTTGGGTATATGGTTGTGACACAACAATATTATGATCCTCACAACAATAGTATGATTCACACATAACCATATTATGATACCCACAACCATAGTATGATTCTCACATAACCATACTATACTATAATCCCCACAACCATAGTATGATTCACACTCAACCATACTATGATCTCCACAACCATACTATGATCCTCACAACAATAGTATGATTCACACTCAACCATACTATTATCTCCACAACCATATTATGATCCGCACAACCATAGTATGTTTCTCATACAATCATAGTATGATCCTCACAACCATAGTATGATTCACACGCAACTATACTATGATCTCCACAACCATGGTATGATTCACACTCAACCATACTATGATCCCCAAAATTATTTATTAGGATAGCTTATTGTTGTTATTCAAAAATAGAGATTTTTATTAAGTATGTTATTTTAAATTGCATTACTATTAGTTCATAGCCAGATTTGAGGCCATGTTTTTATTAAACATTTCATTCAAGAAACAAAATATATATTCCAACGGTCGAAAATACTTTTAGTTGCCAGCAGGGGTGCATGCTACTTCGCCCTCCGTAGACACCAAGTAACGAATGTGATTTTACCATGATCAATGGCTAAATACTTAAGTGCTGGCAGATTTTAAATAAACGAGAACCAGTCGGAATTAGAGTATTTCACCGAACAAAGTAAACACAATAAAAATCCCTCGAACTATCTTCCGATTGTTGTTGTTTTTTTAATGGACCGCAACCATTCACTGTATCGTGTATGTGTATTTTTTGTATATCAAAAAAACATACGCACATACACACATACATGCATGCATGCTCTATAAAACCTTTTTTGTTATGTTCATAGTCGCAACCATACTGTATGATTGTCGTAATCAAATTATTGTTAACGTAAATTTTAAACAACAATACTTTTGTTGCACCAACCATGTTTATATGGTTGCTACAACCATATTTTCATTTCTAAATTTGGCGATAATACTATTGTTACATTTCAACAATAGCAATATTGTCGCAATCATACTATTGTCAAAATGAAATTCAAAAAACAATACTATAGTTGCGACGAACACGCTTTTATTGTAGAGAACATATTGTTGCGGTGACCATAGTGTAACCATATATTTTCTCTGCGTGCAGTTCGACGTACCACAAGCTGATACATGTGATCATCGTTTTGTACTTAGTAGGGACATAAATAATGTTACAACATTGAACACACCCATTCCAACAGTAGAACTGAACATACCCCGTTAATGTCATATGGGTTTTAAAAGCTAACCTCAATAGCGTTAGTCTGTAACGGGATTTTAAAATTGCTTCAACTTTCATCATGGAGTGGTCAGATAATGGGAACCGTATCGCTGTAATAGCGCTTTTCAAGTGTGAAATGAAAAAAAGCGATATTTTCAAAACGCTCCGGCCACTAGGGATTAGCCGCATGTTCGTCTACCGATGCATACAACTGTTTGAGGAGACTGGAGGTGTAAAAGACCGCCACCGGTCGGGCCGCCCACGCTCTGTTCGAACACCGCATCTCATCAAAGCCGTTAAATCAAGAATTCACAGAAATCCGCTCCGAAAACAGAAAATCATGGCCCGTGCGATGAATATCACGGAAAACTCCATAAGTCGAATCATTAAAAAAGTACATTTATTGACTGCAGCTTTAAAAAAATAGGATTGAAAAATGCAAACGTCTTTTGGTGAAGCACGCTGATAACTTGCTCAGAAAAATTTGGCTCACCGATGAAAAAATTTTTACCGTTCAGGAAAAATTTAACAAGCAAAATGATAACGTGTATGCGCGGTCATCTAAGGAAGCATCTGAACTGATCCCAAGGGTGGAAAAGGGTCATCACCCAGCTTCAGTCATGGTTTGGTGGGGTGTCTCTTACGATAGGGTCACTGACCTGCATTTCTGCGAACAAGGAGTCAAAACATCGGCAAAAATTTACCAAGTAACCGTTTTGGAAGCTGTTGTGAAGACTCTTAACAATTCCCTGTTCCAAAACCAGACATGGACTTTCCAGCAGGATTCTGCGCCGGCCCATAAGGCTAAAACGTCCCAAGCCTGGCTTCGAAACAATTTGCCAGCGTTCATTTCCTTTGAAGAATGTCCCACAGGCAGTCCAGATTTGAACCCATTGGGTTACAAATTGTGGACGGTTTTAGAGGATAAGGTTTGTCACAAAAGATACCCCAACATTGGAACTCTTAAGCCTGCTTTGGTTCGATCTGTGGCCAATTTTCCAATGGACGAGGTTCGTGCAGCTATTGACGATTGGCAAGTGCGACTTAAGGCGTGTGTAAAGGCAAAAGGCGGACATTTCGAATAAGTAGATTCTTTTTGGATACAATATACATCGATAAATATACTAAAAAAATATTTGGTCCAAAAACATTCAGTACTTTTTATTTTACAGCATAAAACGTGTGTTACAGTATTTATGTCCCTACCAGTTTTGAAAAAAAAATGTTGCTGCAACCAATTATTGGTAAATAAATTGATAGATTTTATCATAACCAAAAACTGGTTGTTTATAGTAAATCTGTTTTGGTTGATTAATTTTGTTCAGTAAAAATCTTATATATTTTTTTCGACTTTTTCTTCGCCAAGACCCTCCCTATGTTTTAGAGTACTTGAAGTGTGTAAAAAAACACAGTTCTTTGCCTCAGACGAAAATTTTAAATATTTTCGTTGAACAATTGCGTCAAGTGGATTTAGGTCCAAAATTTCATTTCTGTATACTTTAGTTCTAAATACAAAGCACTAACTAACAATCGGTTGTACTGATAATATTCTCGAGGTACATGCAACCTCAATCATTCGGTTGGCAACAAAATCAGGTTGTGTCAACGAATCTGTACTCTGTGTGTACCTCAGTCCAAAAACATCCCATTAAAAAACAAGAGAAAATCTGTAAGCTGTAAACTATATAATTCTTAAACTCTCTAACCGGGATTTACCGACTAACGCCGGCTGCGAATGGCTAATGTATTTTATACACACAAAGAACATTTTCATTGCCTCAACCGAATTTTTTTCGTCAACCGAATGAGTGAGGTTGCATGCAGCTAGAGTATTCCAATAAATACTAAGGTATCCGACCCCTGGAAAAGAATTTTTGGATTTAAAAAAACACATGTTTAAAATTTAAGTTAGAGGCAAAAAACTGTTTGATTACTTTCTTGAAGTGTGTCATGTCAAAGAAAAAGTGTAAAATATGATAGACGAATAATTGAATTGTTTTTTTTTTTATCAAAGCCTATTCAAACCAAAAAAAGAGCATTAAACAACCCGTTTTTTGTTATGATAAAATTTGTAGTTTTTATTTTTCAGTTATTGTTAGGCTTGAGGTCATAAGCAAAAAAACAGATGCTGGTGTTTTTATTATTTATTTGATTTTAAATAACCCAATATTTCGAACTAACTTCGTCGTGCATCATCAGGGGTAATCACTAAATTTTATTGTAAAGCATCTCCAAGGTGTATCTTCTCTTATAATTCCTCTCTTGTGCTAAAATTTCGACGTCGTTAAAGTTTGGCTTGCGTCCAATCAAAGTACAGTGGTTCGCAAGGGCAGTCTTCTGCTCGATTGGTCTATCAGCAGCTTTTTGGGCAGATTTGTGAGAAGAAAGTCTAGTCTTTAGTTTTGTCCCAGTAGTGCCAACATTTTGGCATACGTTGGACTTGGCACCATCGCAATTAATCTTATAAACTAAATTGGACTTTTATTCACTGTCCCCTTTGGATTTTGTCTTACTAAATAATTCGTTAACTGTCCTAAACGTCCACAAAAACTGGGAGTAGCCTTTTGGTTACGAGGTCTGACCGGAGACCTTAATCTGGTACCACGGGTAGTCAGGAGCCCCCAGAACTTGTTCTGGCCTGACTATATGGTGCGGCCCTTCGGGGAGTATCGTGGTGGCTGTGGTTTATACCCAAATCGCGGGGAGAACTTCGGTTCGGTGTGGAGTTGCATTGCGACCGGGTGCTGTGACCCATAGAACAGCAGAGGTTTAGATAGTCCTCGACCCCTAACCAAGAGGGAAGTCATGACCCATAACTGTTATGCTTCAAACTGGTACCGGCGGAATCAATCCAATGGGGCGTTGGCCGTGGCATTGTAACGGCTCCAGTGTGATGGCACACCGTGGTTCAGGCCATTTCGGCGATAATCACGTTAAATCCGACATCTTCTGTCCTAAACGTCCGATTTGTTAAACCTCTCGGAGAAACCAGCTTATTACGTAATTGCTTTATAAGTTATTACTCTTGTTTCCTTAACTGTTTGGTCACAATTGGGGTTCGTCCGTCTAATTAAGTCCTTTATGGTTTTAATTGGAAAGTAATTTTTCCTTAATACGTTCTTAATCCGTCTTTCATTGTCACTATGGAAACTTTTGTCACTTATGTTGAAAACTCTGCTAATAAAGTTTGTCGCTGAATTAATTCTAATTCGTCGGGGATGTTTGGAGTGAAAGTTTATTAATCTTCCGGAAGATGTTGGTTTTTGATACCAATCCAATTTTAACAAATTGCCATGTCGGTGAATTATAGAGTCAAGATAAGGAAGTTTTTGGTCACATCCTTTCTCCAATGTGAATTGTATTAGTCTATTGAATGAATTAATTATTTAAAGAGTGTTGTCAATTTCACTTTTCTTTAAAATCACAAAAAGATCGTCAACATATTTAGTCATAAGTCTGGGCTTTGTAGTCATTCTTTGTATCTGTTTTTTGCTTATGACCTCAAGCCTAACAATAACTGAAAAATAAACAACGAAAGGTCAACTATACAAATACAACTATTTGTAGTTATTATCATCAATAATTGGTTACAACAACACAATTTTTATAAGCCTTTTTGCGTTTATTGGTAAACCCGATAAACTAGTTGTGTTTTGAATAAGTTGTGTTTTGAACCGATTATTCAATAAGACTATAAACTTTTGGGTATTTCAACGGAATGTCATCTTTTGCAACGGAATTTTCTAAATTCTAGTCTATTTTTAACTAATTTTTCCTCTTAAGTTTTAACTAATTTTTCCTCTTAAATTATTTTTCACGCTATGTAGCTTTGAGATTAATCTCTTGCTCGTAAAGTTGCCAGAATTTAAGTGTAAGAAACCAGTCGGCGAACAATTTTTAGATGTTCTTATCCGAAGTTGAACTTTGGCTTACTGACATGATAGTCGTGCACACCAACTATCACACCACGGCGGCCTTGTAAAATGACCACAAAAACTAATTTTTCGCTATTGTTGTTGTGGTAACAACAATATATTTTGTTTTGTAAGTCCCGTTCATCTATAGGGGATCTCCAACCAGGTGAAGGAAACGCGCCGTTTGAACTGGATGCGCCCAAAGAGACCTGGGGGTCAGCTAAATGGGCTTGCCCGGATATTTAAAGAAGTGCAGCACTTCATGTGGTCCCCGATGACAGGCGGTACAATTAAGGCGGCTGCCTTAATTCAGAATCACGCGAGTCTACTGACGTAGCGTCTTCACCTCTGGTGAAATCTCCGGAGAATGTTCTCCTAGCACTATATTTACACTAAAGCTGGATACCGCTGCTGCGACTTCAACAGCGTTATATTTTGCGTCAGGTTGGGAAGTTGAAAGTTTTTCAAAAAATTGAAAATTGAGGGAGTAATTTCGGAAAAAAATACATTTTCAAAAAACCGTAAAAAGTTCTGCTGATTTGTGCTAGGTTTATGCCGGATTATGCCATACATTTTTTTTCAAAAAATCAAAAGTTGTATTAGTAACTTTAAAGGAATCCATTTTTCTTAAAAAATGTATTTTCGGAATATTATCTTCGATATTATTATCTTTCGATAATTCAGCAGAATTTCAATTTGTTCGAATTTCAATAATAGAGTTATTGCTATCTCTAGGCGTTTATCTTATTTACAAATGTGTAATCCGAACCATATTATCCTACGCGTCTCCCATATGGTAACGTGCCGCTCAATGCCATCTGAAAAAGCTCCAGATACTGCAAAACAAATGCCTTAAGATGATACATAAGAAACACTGGCGATTTTATACTTTGCTGCTGCATGAAGAAACCGGATACCAACTATTCTTAGAATTTATTAAGAAATTAAATGAAAAATATTTCCAAAAAATTTCAACTTCTCGTTATTGTAAAATACGCGAAAGTCTAGAATCATATTGAATTTAAACTATAACAGAGAAATTTATTCAATTAGAAAATATTATTTTATATCTGATTATTCTATAATAATCAAACTATAAATAATATTTTTTCTTATTATATTTGTACATTTTTTTAAAGAAACAATCACTTATAGGTTTTTATATCCTTTTTACCTATAACAAGATCACTTTTGATTAATTTGTTTATGTAATATTACCATGAACATACTTGTTGAAGTATCATTTAGATAGATCTCATTAGTGAAATTAATATTTAAAAATAAAAATGTTTATTGGAATAATAAAAAAAAAAAAAATTCTAGACGTTTCTAAACATTGTTTTAATTTTTTTTTGTATTTAATTAAATATTATATTTTTTATAAACTTTTTACTGCACAAATCAGTTTTATTTTTTTATTTAAAAAAGTATTTTATATAAATTAAGGGATTAATCTCGAATATACCCATTAAGACGATTATTTTTTTTTTTGAAAAGGCGTACTTTCTTTCATTTTGAGTTGATTTTAAAAACTTTGTTGCCATAGTACACAAATCTACGACAATTCAGCACTATTTAAATTTTTTCGATTTTCAAAAAAAAGCGTTTCTGATGCCTTCTGGAATTTCTGAGATTTTTCTTAAAACTCGTTTTATTTTTTTTTAATTTAAATATTAAATTTTTTATAAAATTTTTACTGCATAAACCTAGAACAAATCAGTTTTTTTATTTAAAAATCATTTGGTGACTGTTTTTCTACAAAAGTTTATGTATACAATATGTAACCTCCTCAATTTTGAATTTTTCGAAAAACTTTGTACGGCAAATTTCAGCACAAATTTTTGTTTTTCCAAAAAACGTCGAGTTGGTTTTTTGGTAAAACAAAAATTTGTGCTGAAATTTGCCGTACAAAGTTTTTCGATAGGATTTTTAAATGCGTTTAATGGAAATTACTCGCTCAATTTTAAAGCTTTCGCAAACATTTTTTTCAGCACGGTTAAACACAACCCTTCTTTTTTAAAGATTCGAAAATGGCCTTCCTCACACCTGGTACATTCCAAATACAGGGTTTATTGAAAAAAAATTAAAACGCCAAGCTCGTTTGAAAAATTCATGAGACTACGTACTGTGAGTGCGGCTATTAGCATCGGATACACAGATACGAATGTTGTTGTTGTAGCGGCAACTGTGTACCGGGATGACAGCCCTTGGCCGAAGTAATGCTCTTCGGGTCAATCCGATCCATAGCTCCGGCTGTCGTGGGATTGAATGTGCCTGCCGTTGCCGGCTATGAGCGACTCAGTCCTGGCATTCTTTGACTCTATTGGAAATTAAAAAAAAAATTGAATAATATTTAGATTTGTAAGGAAATTTTATTGGTCTTGTTAACTGGGACGATATTTGTATCCTAACGAATTGAATTCCTTAGAAGTTTTTGTTGTTGTTATCTGCATATTTGTGTATCGAGTCTTACCGCAAGAAAGATTTAAGCGCCACTGGCTTTATAATAAATTTCGATAGAAAATTATACAACGCTCTTAAGCTTGAAAAATAAAAATTAAATATTAATAATTTCCAAGATATAGCAAATTCAATTGTATCGGAATCCTCCAGATGAATTAGACAAAAAAACCAAAAAAAAAACTCCTGTAAAACTTTATTTTTGGCGCTTACGTCTTTTTTGCAGATAGGGCTAAACATGTTTGAAGCGACCACTTATTCAGCTCCTAGGGCTCGAGGTCAATGCTTTAAATTAGGTTAGTCTTCATATAAATGGCATAGTTGCATTCGTAGTGAAGCGTTTTTTTCCCAATATCATTTTCCCATGTTCGAAAGGGTCGGTATTATAGCCCTTAGACTCGGGCCCGGATCAAATCATAAGAGTGTGCAAATATATATTGTTGGCAAAATGTCATTGTGACTGAGTATCCATATGACCACGTAAACTGATTCCGGAATTTAGCCGTAGGCCTCGTGGTCAAGACTGATCCCTCCCAATGGTGCACGACTTTTATTTTACACACGTGATATATTATTTCTGGCCTAGGCAACACTTAGTGTTGCCTAGGTTAATGGAAAGTTTGACATTTTTTAGCATAAACGCACTCAGAACGTTTTGACGTACGGCCATGATTTGTGTGGTTTACAGTGACTTGAAGAAATCAATTTGGCAAAAAAATGGAATTAACTCGTGAACATTTTCGTGCGATCATTTTTCACAACTTTCGACGTGAATTATCACGAAACGAGTGCATGCAGATGAACTTAAATCTGTGTATGGCGATGAAGCACCGTCCTATAGCACTGTGAAAAACTGGTTTAATGAATTCAATCGTGGCCGACGCTCGCTCAAAGACGAAGGTCGTCCATACTTGAGCATACTTGACATTTCTTCCACCAGCATACATTCGATATTGCATGAACACCTGGCCGTAAAAAAGGTCTGTTCTCGTTGGATCCCGCACAATTTGGCAATCGCTCAAAAAAAGGCTCCTGTCGACTGGTGCAAAGAAATTTTGCAAAAATACGATCGCGGTGCTTCAAAAGACGTTTACAGGATCGTCACAGGTGAAGAATCATAGATCTATGCGTATGAGCCCGAAACAAAACAGCAATCGACCGTGTGGGTCTTCGTAGGCGAGCCAAACCCAACGAAAGTTGTTCGTGGAAGAATCACTTCGCAGCAACTGGTCGCCTGTTTCTTCGCAACGTAGGACGGTCAATTCTGAGTGGTACACCACAATTTGTTTGCCTGAAGTCTTCGGAAAAATTCGAAAAACGAACAACAGAAGATGAATCATTGTGCACCATGACAATGCGAACTCTCACACATCGGCTCAAACCAGCGCCTTTTTGACCAGCCACAACGTCAAATTGATGGGCCATCCACCGTACAGCCATGATTTGGCACCCAATGAATTCTTCTTATTCCCTAGCATCAAAAAAATCCGTGGTAAACGTTTTTCAACGCCCGAAGCAGCTGTGGAAGCGTTCAAAAACCACATTTTGGAGGTGTCTCAATCGGAGCGGAAAAAGTGTTTCGACAATTGGTTTGAGCGCATGCAAAATTGTATAAATCATGCTGGAGAATACTTTGAATAACATTAAAATCATTTTTGATGATAAATTATTGTGGTTTTATTGCCGGACCCGAAATATTAATAGCAACCCTCGTAGATTGTTGGCAAAATGAGATTACGTTCCATTATTAAATGACAAAGTTCAACCTTTCCAATAAAAGCAGACATTTGAATAAATTATCAGTATTTTTTTACAACCGATTCTAATTAAACATTTTAAAAATTTCGCCCTATATTTGGTTACCCATTTGATGATCTTATTTGAAACGATATACGAGTATTTTTGATAGGGCGATGCCATTCCCTTTATCTTATAACTTCAACTTACGATACTATGCAGAAGTTCGAAAACTTACGGACATATTAATCTGCCATATTGTACATGATTTGCTAAATATGAAAACCGTTTTTATTCAGAATTCTAGGAAACAGAGGTGATCGCAATAAACGTTATTTATAACATTAATTGTAAGAGAACAACAAAATTATATTACTCGATATATTTTTAACATGTACCATATGCCATAAGTCAACCTTTTGTTCAAAGTCTATATAAATACTTGGCATTATTTGTAATCAAAGTATTCTGCGAAGCTTCGCTCAAGCTGCCAAGAAATGAATTTCTTACAAATAATTTCAGTCCTTACATTGATGGTAGTCACGCTCACTCTTGTGATTGTCGAAGGACAACGTTGCCCAAGGATATGTACGAGCGAATTTAGCCCGGTTTGCGGTAGACTAGTAGGCCCGCGAGGACAAGTAACAACATGTACATTTGAGAACCTGTGCTTCTTCGGAAACCATAGATGTTTAACCAGAAGACGTAAGTTTTTGTTTCAACAAATATTTGATTATTATAACGAGTTTTCTTCTTCAGCTTGGACATGGTCACGTGGTCACTGTGCAAGGAACAGCCCTAATTGTTAAATTTCCAGATACTCGTATGGCGATGTAGAATTTAAGAATAATATCACAAAATCAACTAATGAAATGGAAAAATTAAAGATAAATACAAAATGAAAAGAAAGTTGCAGTATTTTGGTAAGTTCATTTGCATTGAAGCGGTATTATGTGTTTCTTAATCTGGTGAGACCTTTTAAGAGATTGTCACTTTTAGTTGAATGAACATTTTGTTAAAAACTTGTCTTCTATTTAAATATAGAAGCAAGAGGTCTTGAGCCGGTTTAATCCCTGTTCAATGAATTTTAAAACATTAGCAGAAGTAGCTCTGTTTGATTTTAAAACGTACTTAATTAGAGTTAAGGTCTTAATTCAAATCTAGTTAAAAATATTCACACCGATGCAAATAGGTCTCGCGTACCACATTTTAGGACCAAAACTAAAAAAAAAACTATATTTGGTATTGGTATTGAACATTACTTATAGAGTTCCTCTTCCGACAATTCCCGCCCGGGAAATCCCGGTAATTTTTCATACCCGGTTTCCCGGGAAATTTATTCGGAATTCCCTGGAACAATTAACAAGCCCTTATTTGATATTGTTTGTTCTTATTACCAATCATTGGTTGCCACAAACATCAATTGTGACAAATTAATATTTGTCCACATTGCATCGGTATGAGCGATCTATTGGTTGTATGCACAATACTTTGATCATATTTATCATCTAGTGGTCCAGTATCGAATCGAATATTTATAACGATTGAAAACATTCGGTAATGGAAATTCACTTTTTTTACAACGGCATTTTTGTTGTTCCAACCGATTTCCAACGAACGTTTTCGCTGAGTTACGGTTGGGGCGACAATGTTCAAAGACCATCATACTCTTGATTTGTTGACCATGATTCTCACAACAATAGTATGATTCACACACAACCATACTATGATCCCCACAACCATATCATAATTCACACTCAACCGTACTATCCTCTACTGATCCCCTAAACTATATTATGATCCTCACAACCATAGTGTGTTTTACATAGTATGATTCTCATTACAACCATACTATAAATATAATCCTCAAAATTATTTACAAGGACTGGGTTATATTGTTATTCAACAATTGAAGTTTTTATTAAGTAAGTTATTTAAACTACAATGAGCTCATACTCAGATTTGAGACAATGTGCCTATTAAACATTTCATTCAAAGACACCAAAAAGTTATTTAAAAGGCAGTCGAAAAGGCTTTTAGTTTCAAGCAGGACTAAGTGCAGTTTCACCTACAGACCCCAAGCAACGAATGTGATTAAACCATGATCAAGTGCAGGTAGATTTTACAAAAACGAGAACCAGCTGAAAGTAGAGTACTCCACCAAACAAAGTAAACATAATAAAAATCGCTAGTACCGCCGTTTAATTTCGCATAAGTTTACATGGCTAGCCGTTGCTTTTAATAATGGACTACCACACACTGTATCGTGTGCCTATGCTTTATTAGTATGCATCGTTAGTCCATAAAAACTGCTTAGTTTAAAGTCACAACCATACGGTATGATTGCCGTACTCATGTTATTGTTATCATACGAGGGCTGCTAAATATACTGGCCTAATAATGAAAATGCGAATATTTATCATCAAAAATGGTTTTATTGTTTTTCAAAGTATTCTCCAGCATGCTTTAAACACTTTTGCATGCGCTCAAACCAATTGTCGAAGCACTTTTTGCACTCCGATTGAGACACCTCCACAACATGGTTTCTGAACGTTTCAACATCATCTTCTGGCGACGAAAATCGTTGACCACGCATTTTTTCTTGATGTGCGGGAATAAAAAGAAGAAGTCATTGGGTGCCAAGTCAGGTCTGTACGGCGAATGACCCATCAATTCGACGTTTTGGCCGATCAAAAAGGCGCTGGTTTGAGCCGATGTGTGAGAGCTCGCATTGTCATGGTGCACAATGATTCGTCTTCTCTTGTTCGCTTTTCGAATTTCTCCGAAGACTCCAGGCAAACAAATTGTGGTCTGCCACTTAGAATTGGCCTCCTACGTTGCTTAAGCGGAACAGTCGCCACAAAACCAGTTTTGCCAAAGAAACAGGCGACCATTTGCTTCGAAGTGTTTCTTCCAAGAATAACTTTCGTTAGATTTGCCTCGTCTTCGAAGACCCACACCGTCGATTGCTGTTTTGTTTCGAGCTCATACGCATAGATCCATGATTCGTCACCTGTGACGATCTTATAAACGGTTTTTGGAACACCGCGATCGTATTTTTTCAAAATTTCTTTGCACCAATCGACACGAGCCTTATTTTGAGCGATTGTCAAATTGTGCGGGATCCAACGAAAATAAACTCTTTTTACGGCCAGGTGTTCAAGCAATATCGAATGTATGCTGGTGAAAGAAATGTGCAAGGAAGCCTCTATCTTACGGTATGTCACATGACTCTTGCATTATCAGTTCACGCACGGCATCAATGTTCTCTGGCACAACGGCCGTTTTTGAACGACCTCCACGACGTCCGTCGTTGAGCGACGACGATTGAATTTATTAAACCAGTTTTTACAGTGCCATGGGATGGTGCTTCATCGCCATACAAAGATTTAAGTTCATCGATGCACTCTTGTCGTGATAATCCACGTCGAAAGTTGTGAAAAATGATCGCACGAAAATGTTCACGAATTAATTCCATTTTTTGCCAAATTGATTTTTTAAGTCACTGTAAACAGCACAAATGATGGTCGTACGTCAAAACGTTCTGAGTACGTTTATGCTAAAAAAATTTCAAACTTTCCAATTGAAATGTCAGATAGCGCCAGGCAACACTGAGTGCTGAAATTATGCTGAAATGCAAGCATTTAAATTTTTGTAGAATGTTTCAAACATCTATATGCAAACATTTTTCTAACAGTTTTTTCCTTAGTGTACATGCGAAATTTGACTGGAATCGGATGTAATGTGTAGTTTCTGGAGCTGTAAGTTCTAAAATTGGGGAAAAATCCTTGTTTGATATTGAATAATGGACAAAAATAACCTATTTTATCAGGTCCCAACCTAAACCAAGTTAATATTTTGATTACGATTAAATATAGACGAACGGAATCAGGTAGTAGTACTGAGTTGATCGGTGTACTTAACATGGGGTCTATATACACTCCTTTAGGGCGGCACAGTGTAGTGTATAAAAAGTGTATAAAAGGCAAAAATACTGCATCACAAACCGAATGGCGAGGAATTGTTTTCACGTGTCCAGACACGGAGGGAAAAAACGACCTCTATAACATCTGCAGGAAACATAAATATGTTTGTAGCAATGTTCACAAACATTAATATGCTTACGTGCAAACATATATTTTTTTGTCCCAAATATTATTATGTTTGCATGCAAACGTATTTTAACATATTTTTTCTCCGTGCATGTCAGTTCTTCTGCTGCTCAAGTACAGCTATAGATCAATGTTTTGGTTGTACTTTTTGCTCAATTCTCTTGAAATTTTTAGACTTACATAAATCAATTTTAATATTTAATTCAAATTTAAATAGCCACAGTTTTATTTGGAAGTTACACTAAAAACAATTAATTGCCCCGACCCCCTCTACTGTACATTGTCTATTGAAAAGAAAATTGACAATTTTTAACATAACATTTTTCTAACACATATTGTAATTAAGACAAACTGCCGGGCCTATGCTGATAAGTAGAGAAGTTGAAAAAAATTGAAAAGTTTTTAAACCAAAGCAAAGTAACGCATGCCGTTTACATACACGCATACACTTTTGTGAATGGATTTTATTTTTGTCCACTTGCGTAAACATAATTTGCCTTTTTGCGATCACAAAACAGCTACAAACTGCCTATAAATGTTATTATTAAAAGTAAAAAAAATCGTAAAATATTGCATAATATTCTTTCTTGTACATGCATTCGATTAGAGGTTGTTACTTGTTCGGAGCGGTCGGGAGAGAGAGAGGTGGTTTGCTATGACTGGCCTAGTACAATATGTAAACCTCGCCCGCAACTATTGTTGGCAGGTTGCCATGATATCGTTATTAGATTCGTAAATGAACAGTAAGAAGACATTAAGTTCGGCCGAGCCGTATCTTATGTACCCTCCACAAAGCGCAATTCGTATACCAACAAAAATTTTCAACCTCACCAAGAAGACTGACAACATAACTACAGATTTTTGGAAAAAAAAAAAAGTTTCGCCAATTTCCGACAATTCAGTTTTTCCTTGCGGTATTTTTGGGAACCCAATTTGGTTAACCTTACCAAGAAGTCTGAAAAAATGACTACAGATTCTTTGAAAAAATTTCACCAGTTTTCAACAATTCAGTTTTTTCCTTTGCGGTTTTTTGGACGGAAAATGACATACATATTACTACCTGTATTGAGATCAAATTGTACCTTCCCAGCAAACCAAACCTTCAGAATTCGGTCAGAATTCTGTACGACAATCGGCAAAATGTTCCGATTTCGGATCAGAATTCTTACTGAGTTCGTAACGAAAAACATATGAGAGGATTGACACGAATTCTGAACTACTTCTCTGAGGGAATTCTGATGTTTTTTCAGACATTTCGAACCGATTTCTGACCGAATTCTGAACTGTAGTCTTGGGAAATTCGAAAGGAAATTTCGATTTGTCGTATCGAATTCTGAACTAATTCTGAACGACTTAGGTCAGAATTCTGGCATTAAGTCTTATTAAATTCTGATGTTTTTACCGACATTACGAACCGAATTCTGAACGAATTCTGAGCCTATGTCAGGGTAATTCTGAATGTAAACAATCAAAAAGAAGAAAATATTTTTGTTCTACAAAAAAAAAGTTATATAACATTTTTAAAAAGCGTTCGGAAAGACTTTTAGTTATAAGCAGGGGTGTCTGCAGTTTCGCAAGCAGTAATTGTGCTGTAACTATGTTCAGTGGCCATACACTTAAGGGCAACCAAATTTGCATTTAACGAGAACTGTGTTTCTCCGAACATAATAAAAATCCCTCGCACAGCAAAGCTAACCAAACGTTCAGAATTTGCATTTGAAATATAAAATACGTCAGACAAACAGTTTAGAATTCGTTCAGAATTTGTTCCGACATGTCTGAACACAAGAACAACAACTGTAAAATATAAAGCAAATAACAAAAATTTTTAACGAATAGACTACCTCAGATAAATAGTTCAGAGTTCGTTGCGAGTTCGATAAGAGATCTCTGAACAAAAAATTAATAAAAATCCCACAGACGAGTCTAACAGAATTCGGGCCGAATTCGTTCAGATATTTCTTAACACAATAAATAAAAAATCCTCAGACAAATCGTACAGAATTTGTAACGATTTAGGTAAGAATTCTCGATAGAGTTCAGATATTGTTCAGAATTGTCTGATATCAGACATTGTCGGCAAATTTGGTTTAATGGGTTATGACACCTTCATTTAATATTTCCAAATCTCACAAATGGAGTGAGAAAACTGACACGCACTGCTTTAAATAGTGTAGGGTATAAAACGAGCACAATGGTTAGAAAAAAAATAAATAGTATACAAAGAACAGGTTTCTGTTTTTGTGCCAATCGTCAGCAATCTTATGAGATCGTTAATTTGGGGCGAATAGCCTACTCTACTAAGTTATCTTAACTGTTCCTTTTAAGAACCTTTTCATTCGTTGACAACAACGCTTAGCCGCAGCACATACTAGACTCTTTAACAATGGAGCGGAAATAGAAAATAATTACCAAAAGCGGAAAAAGGATCCAATAGTAAAGTTTTTTCCCTTCTTATTTTACATTTCTTTGTTCAGTGTTAGACAAATTAACCCATCGAGAGGTACACGAAAATGATCGTTCAAATCAAAATTCATTTCGTGCACTTTGGGATTTTTTGGTCAGCATAATCGATTGAATGTATCCACAATCGGGAGAATTGAGCGCAAATTTTAGAAAACCATCTCAGTAGGAAACCTTGCGTGGTGTTAGCTAACGCGTGATGACAACGGACTTGAGGCCAAAAATTAAGGATATTCAATCTCAAAGTCATTGAAAATATGGACCATCGGATAGAGTTATGCCACCAAAGCCATGGCAAGCATTTGGCCGATATTTAATTTCACCCATTGTCATAAAGGGTGGTGAAATTTTAAGGGCCGATGTTGATTTTGAATAAAACTCAAATTATTTAGGAAATTATTGTCATTTCTTTTTATTATGATAATATTGGTATGGGTTAATTATATGTGGAACGAAATATCGGCCAAATTACGCTGAGGTATTGAGGTTCTATGCCGTTAATGTGCCGAATTATCTCATCCTTTAGCTCTTGAATTGGTTATCGACGTACACCTTTTCTTTCAAATAACCCCAAAGAAAGAAGTCCAACGGTGTTAAATCACATGATCTTGGCGGCCCATCAACATCGCCACGACGTGAGACAACAAGGCCATTGAACTTGTCGCGCAAAAGAGCCATTGTTTCGTTAGCGTGTGGCAAGTGCCACCGTCCGTATCGTCCACATCCATACCTTCCAATTCGGGCCATAAAAAGTTCGTTATCATCTCTCGACAGCGAATACCATTCACAGTAACTGCCTGACCGGCCTCATTTTGGAAAAAATACGGCCCGATGATGCCGCCAGCCCATAAACCGCATCAAACAGTCACTCTTTGTGGCTGTATTGTTTTTTCTACAATCACTCTTGGATTATCATTCGCCTAAATGCGGCAATTCTGCTTATTCTTCGAAAATTGATCATCCACATCATAATAAGCCTGTATAACTTTAATGCTCGCTTGTGTATCTTCCCATGGTTCCAATTGAGGTGGTCTGAAATTGAAATATCAAATGAAATGCATTTAAATTTTATATGGGAATAAGTCGAAATATTTGTGCAAAATTGACTGCAATGACTGTCTACTTATACCCATTTTAGCAGATAAGCTTCGTGTCGAAACTCTTGGATTGTTTTGTATGGCAGCAGCTACAGCAGAGATTGTTTCCTCCTTCCGAACTGAAGAGTTTCGATAGTAAGGTCTTCAGCTGACTGTCCCATGCTCGGCAAAATCGTTAACAAGTCTCATTATGGTCCATCTGCTCGGAGAATTGCCGCCAAACGTGCGCATATACTCTTTTTACGCCGAAACTACGGACTCCAGTGCGTGATAGCGGCGGATAATCCAAATTTTTGTTTCAGTGTCCCATATATCTTTTTTTATTAAAACTAGAAATCAATCTGCAAAATAAAAAAATAACCAGATTCATTAAATAGAAAAAAGTTAATAAATCTTTTTTTGGTAGCGGCTTTTATCAGCCACCCTGAATTGCCGATCAATAAGTTGTGAGTACAGTGCGATGATCATATTTACCTTCTTTTGGTATCTCGAACCGAATATCCTTTACGGTTATAAACATTTGGTGATTGTAACCGAAATTAATTTATTAGGAAACGCATCTTTGTAGTTCCAACCGATATCCAACTAATTTGTTCTCTATGTGTAAGGTCCCAAAACCAGCCCCACTGAATATGTAATTTTTGACACTCTTGTAACATTAAAATGTCACTAAAAATCAAATCCACACTCAAAAACAGTGGAGTTGCATCACGAGTCCTAACACGTATGGGAGGACCAAAGTCTCCTCATACACAGAAAAAAATTCCGTTGAAAATCGGTTCGAATTAAAAAAAATGTTTAGATAAACCGAATATCTGTTGTATTACCCAACTTTCCATAGTGCGGTATGCACAGCCAATAGCACAGTTATACAAACCAAATTAAGTATAACTTTTGGTTGCAACCAACCAATTAAGATTTACATGTACTTAAGTACCAATTATCGGTGGTGACAACAGATAAGTTCCTTGTAGTGACCAATCCCTGTTTATTTGGCTATTGTAACATAATGCTGGTTATTCTAACATCAACAAATAAACCTTATAATATTTTATCGGTTCTAGTCACAACAAAAACGTTGTTTTCGACGAAAATATATTTCGAAGTGTATAAAAGTGTTTAAAAACAAAGCAAAAATGGTCAGACAGTTAAAGTTTCGTGGGTTAGACGGTGAATGCTTCCAAGCGATACTGTTCATCAAAATATACGAACTATGAATAAACGAACTATAATTAAAAATATATTTTCAGAACATAGATTTTAAATATTTTCAAAAAATATTTGCCACCACTCTGACCATTGATGACATTGGGAAAGGTCAAGAGGCTTTAGTTCATGCGTCAATTGCACCTTGTAATCGTGTAAATGCAAGTCTTTATGCATCATTTTCATCAACGACGAGCGTGAGAGGTGCAATTGTTGGGCACGACGACGAGTTGAGGTGGGCGGCTCTTTAGCCACACTATCGCGAACAGCAGCAATATTTTCTGCAGTACGAGTTTGCTCACATTTTTGTACGATTTTTCCGATTGTACGCACATTTGGACGATTAAATTGATTGCATTTTTAATTTGAACGCCTATTTTTATAACGCGTTGTTCACTTGTGTATCTTTCGATGGTTCACATTGAGTTAGTCTGAAATTGAGAAATATCAAATGAAATGCAGAAAAAACTTGACTTTTAGGTGTGGTTCGCATACAATATCGGCCCTTAAAATTTAACCACCAATTATAACCAACAATCTAAAACAACAACCAATACATGTACAAATTCAGTTCCAATAATCATCATAGTCTGTTAAGACTGCCAATACTTCTTTTCTTTAACCGAAAGTGTGAGGTCCACAAAAAAACTTGACTTTTAGGTGTGGTTCGCATACAATATCGGCCCTTAAAATTTAACCACCATTTATAGCCAACAATCTTAAACAACAACCAATACATGTACAAATTCAGTTCCAATAATCATCATAGTCTGTTAAGACTGCCAATACTTCATTTCTTCAACCGAAAGTGTGAGGTCCCTCTACTGAAAATTTCTGTCTTCCCAACGAACATTCGGTTGTAACGATGGAATACATGGATCGAACGTGCAACCACCAACATTCGGTTGGCAAGAAATTCGGTTAAGGCAACAAATCTGTTTTCTGTGTGCAGTACTGGACTTATGAATACTAAAAAATGACGCTTAAAAATATTAATTTCAGAATTTTGGTCAGATCGATTGTTTTTGATTTGTTTTTTTAACTGAGCTAATAAGACCTATGTTTTAGTTGTAAATGAAAAACTTTTTTTTTCGATTTTCCTGACGTTTCGTCAATTGTTTATCGACATCTTCAGGGAAATCGTAGCGATCTCTTTACATGTATGTCCTTGAACCATGAGAAACAAAGTTAGTCCATTCAAACATTAAAAAAGTGGGTTCCAAAACTACAATCTTCTTACAAAAGAAATGACGAATAAAAAATTCTCTGAAAGAGCATATTCTGGTTTGAAATGATCAATTTTACCTTTCCCGTGCTTCTGATGTTATCAAGGTGTGCTTAAACACATTTACCAATTACTTTGCACCGACACATAGCCAAACTTTGATTAATCAACCACAATTAATTATTGTTTATTTAAACAAATAAAAACAACGACTTGGTACAGAACATAACAAAAAAAAATAAAAACACAAATATACGAGTACTCGTACAAATAAACTTATTTATTCTTAAAATCGATTTAAAGTTTTTTAACAAATAAACGATTAAACAAATCTATCGCAGCATAAATCGCTAACAAAGCCAAACTTTGGGCAAACCCACCTAACCCTGCGGGCAATGCCGATCCAATTTTCGCATTGATTGCAGTGTCCGCAAATGGTTGTGATATTGTCTTCGTCATTTTTCATTGAATTGACAAAAAAAACTGAAAGTAAATGCAATATTCCGTAGTACGAGTAGTATTCAAAATATTTACACAACTGTCTTGTCATTGAGACAATAGTAATTTTATTTTGGTTTTGTTTCGCATTTTATGCCATCAACTGGCGGAAGGTAGGTGGGGTTAATGTGTTCCATTGGCCGTTATTGTTGTCTTTATTCTCATTGAATCGAAATGAGTTCTTTAAATATCTGTTAAATTGCTGCTATTCATTTGAATCACCAGGGGTTGCGATCAATGTAGAAAATCCTTTACAAAAAATAGGTGAAGAAAAACAATACCAACAATAGGAAATTTAACTAAAAAAATGTGCCAGATGCTTCATCGGGTAGAATGTGGGATACACAAGATCAATGGGCTGCAAGGAAAGACCTTCTTAAAAAGGACACCTCAAAAAATTATTTATACTCTATACACTTTAAAAGTAGTCAACATATGCGAAATCATAAACAGGATAGAAGTTTGGAGCTGGTAGGCCCTTTGACGAGGGTTACTATATATATTTCTGGTCTAGGCAACACTAAGTGTCGCCTGGCGCCATCTGACATTTCCATTGGAAAGATTGACATTTATTAGCATAAACGTGCTCAAAACGTTTTGACGTACGACCATCATTTGTGTTGTTTGCAGTGACGGTGAAAAAATCAATTTGACAAAAAAAAAATGGAATTAACTCGTTAACATTTTCGTGCGATCATTTTTCACAACATTCGACGTGGATTATCACGACAAGAGTGCATCGCTGAACTTAAATCTTTGTATGGCGATGAAGCTCCATCCTATAGCACTGTGAAAAACTGGTTTAATGAGTTCAATCGTGGCCGATGCTCGCTCAAATACGAAGGTGGTGAAGGTCGTCCAAAAACGGCTGTTGTGCCAGAGAACATTGATGCCGTGCGTGAACTGATACTGCAAGATCGTCATGTGACATACCGTGAGATAGATGGGATCCTTGGTCATTTCTTCCACCAGCATACATTCGATATTGAATGAACACCTGGCTGTAAAAAAGTTTTGTTCTCGTTAGATCCAGCACAATTTGACAATCGCTTAAAAAAAGGCTTGTGTCGATTGGTGCAAAGAAATTTTGAAAAAATACGATTGCGGTGCTTTAAAAGACTTTTATAAGATCTTCACAGGTGACGATTAATCATGGATCTATGCGTATAAGCCCGAAACAAAACAGCAATCGACCGTGTGGGTCTTCGAAGACGAGCCAAATCCAACGAAAGTTGCTCGTGGAAGAAGCACTTCGAAGCAAATGGTCGCCTGTTTCTTCGGCAAAAGTGGTCATGTGGCGACTGTTCCGCTTGAACAACGTAGGAGGTCAACTCTAATTCTTTTTGACCGTCCAAAACGTCGAATTGATGGGTCATCCGCCGTACAGCCCTGACTTGGCACCCGCACATCAAGAAAAAATTGGGTGGTCACCGATTTTCGTCGCCAGAAGATGCCGTTGAAGCGTTCAAAAACCATGTTTTGGAGGTGTCTCAATCGAGTGGAAAAAGTGTTTCGACAATTGGTTTGAGCGCGTGCAAAACTGTATAAATCAAGCTGGAGAATACTTGAAAAAACAATAAAATTATTTTTGGTGATAAATATTCGCATTTGCATTATTAGGCCAGAAATATTTATAGCAGCCAGTGCCACTAAAGAGGCTCATAGAGCGAATACACGATCCTAAAATCTGAATGCCGACTATAACGAAGCGTCTGCGTGTTGTGGTTAACCATAATACGCTTTCGCACAGGAGACATTATGTCAATTCCGCCAACTTTGTCCTTGGTCAGGGGCCGAGGACTATCTAAACCTCTGCTGACCTATATGCGATTCCTGCAAATCGGAACTGTTAAATCTTTGTCTACATTATGGTCTTGGTACCTGTAAAACCTTAAAATATATGATGCATGTGTATTCTATATTGGTGCACTGATCGAACAGTTTTTACCACAACCGAATTTTTTGCCATCGGAATGGTGGTTAGGAACATGGCTATTTTCAGTAAGGGGAACTGACAGTATCGGATGAAGGAACATATTATCGTTAAACCTAACAGAATCTTTGGAACTGCACTTTGACATGTATTTTATTGTTTTATTGTTGTTACAGGTTGTTGGTTATAAGTACACTTTGAATTCGGTTGATATTACTACAAACATTTGTTAACTGGACCAAATGCTGGTTAAATGTCAGCTTTGCAATGATACTCATACTGATAAAAATTCATTAAAGTATATAACAATTTTTATTGTCTAGATGCACAAAACTAGAAAAAAACGGGTCGCCGTCAAAACAAATTGTTCTTGTTTTGAATAATAAGGAGGTCTACCAATGGCGAAAATTTTGATCAAGTTTGAATAATTTCGCTATATTACAGTTAAGCCTGTTTCCATATTCTGAAAATAAATTTTTATTTATATTTCGTTTATTGACATGGCTGGAAGCATTAAGCGCCTAGCCCAAGACACTTAAACTGTCTGACGATTTTTGTTGTTTTTATACATTTTTGGGGATTTCGAAATAAGGGTTCGGCGTAAACAAAGATTTTGTAGTGACTAGAACCGATTAAATATGATAGAATTTATATATTGATATTGGAATTACCAATATTACTTAACAGCAGCGAACTAAGCAGGGTTTGGTCACTAAAAATAACTTATCTGTTGCCACCACAAATTATTGGTACCAAATTAACATGTACATCACAATTGGTTGGTTGCCAAAACCAATAGTTTAAATGAATTCGGATGGTATAACTGCGTGGTTAGCTGTGAATATCGTGATATGATTGTAGCAACTATCATATGATTTATCGAACCATGTTGCCGTTAACACTATGGAATGTTGGTGTTTGCAACAGAAAGTCGGTTTATACAACCGAATTTTTGTAGTTCGGGCCTATTCCTAACTGATTTTTTCTCTGTGCGTGGAAATAAATAAATAGACGCGCGTACTCGTATGTTTATACTTTTTTCATAATTGTATTACTAATTGGAAAAAAATGTTCTACCCCATTCCTACATGTAATAAAAATCCACATTCATTGAATTTCAGCTTGAAATCTATTACAATTTGCACGAAGATGTATAGCCGAATTCCGATAAAAGTGAGTTCGCGATTGATTTCCTCTGTATTTCACCATAAAAGGCTTTCGGCAGACAGTTTCTACACTAACTAAATTAGATTTCGAACGAAATCAAATGAACTTGGATGCCATTTGTTTGTATCTAACTAGAGGTATTTTCCATAAGGATTTTTTCACAGATTATGCTTGAGTTGTGTTAAACTTTATTTTTTCTTTTCAGAATTGTTGGCTTTTCCTGCGTGATATTCCTGCGCGTCGTCGTTTTAGTGTTTGGACTCTTTAAAAGCTCGAAGAAGATCCGCTGTTTTCGAACAAAATTTTATTCATTGATGAGGCCCATTTCTGGCTCAACGGCAACGTCAATAAACAAAATTGCCGCATTTGGGTTAAAGAGCAGCCAGAAGAGGTTAAAAATGTGCGATTATACCCCGAGAAAACCACGGTTTGTTTCGGTTTATGGGCTGGTGGAATCATCGGTCCATATGTTTTCAAAAATGATGATAGCCTAAACGTAACCGTGAATGATGCTCGCTATCGCGCCTTGAAGTACTACCTGAAATTGATGCCCGTAATCTTGACGAAATTTGGTTTAACAGTATGTCATTTAGAAGAGCAGCTAATTTCACGTTTTAAACCGGTGAGTTAGCAGCCTAGATCGTATTTAATTTTATAAAGAAGTTTTTACATGGATTCGTGATTGACTGCACAGTGATACAAAATCGAACTTTCCGAATGCGAATGGGACAAGACCAATTGACAATGAAAGTTGACATTATCCATAACAAAACCTTCAGGGGTTTTCTTTAGTTCAGTGCAAGATTTTTTTTACACGCTTTTGAAGTTGGCGATTTTGGAACGCTATCAAACAAGAAAAGATCATTGAAAATTTGATAAAAATAATGCTTATTTATGTTTATTATCCTGGAAAGTTGTTGTATCTTACTGTTTTTGGAATCGAGGAATTCATTTTTGATATTTATTTTTACCTAAAGCTCACGCTAGATGGCGCTGGCATACAAATGGTGCTTTTTCTTGTAGATTTTCATAGAAAAAAACGATGTATCTAGTTTCTATTTTCTTTCCTCCGTACCTCGTTTCCATGGTTAAATTCTATTTCGCATTTTGGTTCTTGCACTGTGTAATTTACGCCTACAGTAATGATAAGAACAACTTACCGAAATGAATCTATATAAGTTTTATTTATTTATTCGGTCTTTTATCATTATTATTACTTGAACAGTTTTTATTCTGGTTCGATACCTTTTTGTTGTTTCTTTTTCAGAATCAACGTAAAAAGAAATTGGTGAAATGTATTTGCTACGGTTGTCAGGCAGACTGTACAGCTGATTCTAAACTCGCCAAGATTTTTCTTCAGCAGTCTTTGCTTATCGTTTGAAACTTACGGATACAGCCTTCATGAAAAAAAAACAATTGCTTTAATATTTACCTTAATATAATATAAAGTAATGTATTAATTTCGATATTTGTCTATAACTTGGTAAGCTTTACTTTTTGACTTGCAATCGTTACCAACACTACGTAGGTCATTAGTGCTTTTCAGTTATTAAATATCGATAACCGCGTACAAACTCATATAATTGGATACACAATTTCAATGTCTAACTTCACGGAAAGGTTAAGTGGCATTCCGAACCTTTTTCTTTATACAATTATGAAATAACTTCACTTGAATAATGAACACATCTTAATGAAAACATAAGCAAAAAAAAATCATTCACCAAAAGATACGAAGTAATCATCGCAGCAATTTGTGTTCTTTGACCTAAATAGAAATGATCACGATTTTCATATAAAACTAAATCACTTTATAGGCAATCGTTCCTCGTGTGTGTAAGCCAAGCCACAAAAAAATTACTCGATACGCTACAATTATATGGTTTTGACCACAAAGACCATAAATAGATAAATTATAACTACCGTCCATTTTGGTATTAGGAGGCGTAGTATTAGCTACCATTCATAAAATAATGTTTTGCAACTGGAACTACTCATGTAAAAAAACGAGCAATTTTTACAACAAAAAAACCACAAAAAATAATTATTGCCGGAAGGTATTTAACTCTACACTTGACTTTAAGCCCAATATGGCTTTGGATATTATGATAGTGCTGAAAATCCTATTTCTTGTCTCATGTAATTACCAACATTAATAGCAGTGAGCAAAACTATAGGAGACATACTCGTACTAACTGAGAAAAACTCAGTTGAAATTGGTCCGAACTACAAATATTAGGTGGGATAAACATACTTTCTGTTGCAATTACCAACATTCCATGGTATTCATTGTTACGTGGTTCGACAGCCATTAAGACGTTTATGCTAACCGAATTCAGTAAAACTATTGGTTCCCAAAACTGGTGGTTATGTCAAACAACCAATTATGATGTACATGTTACTTTGGCACCAATAATTGGTGGTGACAACAGATAAATTCTTTGTAGCAAGTGCTGTAAGTAGTAACATATAACATATTAAACTATGCAACAAAAGTTCAGACTTTCTTTGAGTAAATGAGTTCTTCTAAAAATGCAAGATTTGGGTGGTTAAAGTAAATTTTCAAAATAATGGCCCTGATATATTCCAGTAATTTTTTATGGGCCAAGGAAATTTTTATTTTGCAACGCTATATTGTATAGAATAAGTAAAAAAGTATTAGATATTTCTTGTATTAGAGAATTTTCGTGATGAGATGTCTTAAGTCAAATCGTATGGATTTTTTTTCATAGAAAATTTTAACATCCTATGTCTAAGATAGAAAAAGAAAAAAATGATTTTTTATCGGGAGCTTGAATATTTTTATGTTCTACAAAAATGTTGTCGAATTAATTTCAGCTTGGACACTTCCTTTTTAAATGAAATTGTATAAATGGTTATAAAAATGGTCGTTTTTGGGTTCAAATGTTCTACTAAATTACTTCTACTTACTATATATATTCCTGGCCTAGGCAACACTTAGTGTGTTGGCGCCATCTGACATTTCCTTTGGAAAGTTTGATAGGTTTTAGCATAAACGTACGCAGAACGTTTTAACGTACCACCATCATTTGTGTTGTTTACAATGACTTGAAAAAATCAATTTGGAAAAAATGGAATTAACTCGTGAATATGTTCGTGCGATCATTTTTCACAACTTTCGACGTGGATTATCACGACAACAGTGCATCGATGAACCTTAATCTTTGTATGCCGATGAAGCACCATCCTATAGCACTGTGAAAAACTGGTTTAGTGAATTCAATCTTGGCCGATGCTCGCTCAAAGGCGAAGGTCGTCTAAAAACGGCCGTTGTGCCACAGAACATTAATGCCATGCTTGAACTGATAATACAAGACTGGCATGTGACATACCGTGAGATAGAGGCATCCTTGGGCATTTCTTCTACTAGCATACATACGATATTGCATGAACACCTGGCCGTAAAAAGTTTTTTTCTCGTTAGATCCCGCACAATTTGACAATCGCTCAAAAAAAGGCTCGTTTCGATTGGTCCAAAGAAATTTTGGAAAAATATGATCGCGGTTCTTAAAAAGATGTTTATAAGATCGTCACAGGTGACGAATCATGGATCTACGCGTATGAGACCGAAACAAAACAGCAGTCGACGATGTGGGTCTTCGAAGACGAGCCAAATCCAACGAAAGTTGTTCGAGGAAGAAGAACTTCAAGCACAGTCGTCATGTGTAAATATTCGACGTAGAGCGGCCAATTTTGAGTGGTACACCACAATTTGTTTGTCTGAAGTCTTCGGAGAAATTCGAAAAACGAACAAGAGAAGACGAATCATTGTACTCGTACACCATGAAAATGCGAGCTCTCACACATCGGCTCAAACCAGCGCATTTTTGACCGGCCAAAACGTCGAATTGATGGGTCATCCGCCGTACAGCCCAGACCTGGCACCCAATGACTTCTTTTTATTCCCGCACATCAAGAAAAACATGCGTGATCAACGATTTTCGTCGCCAGAAGATGCCGTTGAAGCGTTCAAAAACCATGTTTTGGAGGTGTCTCAATCGGAGTGGAAAAAGTGTTTCGACAATTGGTTTGAGCGCATGCAAAAGTGTTTAAATCATACTTTGAAAAACAATAAAACCATTTTTGATGATAAATATTCGCATTTGCATTATTAGGCCAGAATATATATAGCAGCCCTCGTATTATCATTTTAGTACAGATCGTCTAAAGTAAAATCAGAATATTTTTAGGATAAACTGTCTCTTTTCGCGATCAGCTTTGATATGAGTGCACCGTGCCAGACTCTATCAAAGGCCTTGGAGATATCTAGAGCCACGTCCTTACTCTCACCAAACTGGTGGATAGACCGACTCCAACGCTCCGACAAGAACGCCAACAGGTCTCCCGTAGAGCGGTTTCTACGGAAGCCATACTGTCGATCACTTAGCAAGTCGTTGGTCTCTAAATACCTCACAAGATGGTGGTTTACCATGCTCTCCATTACCTTGAAAAGCGCAGAGCAAATCGCAGTTGGCCGATAATTCGCAGGATTATTGGCTTCACCCTTTTTAGGGATCGGCTGGACGTTCGCAACCTTCCAACACGCTGGGAAAACTCCCGCACGGTAAGTAAGGTTGAAAAGGTTGCGTAATGGACGGGCTAGCGTCGACGAGCACTTACATAGGACAAGTGCAGAGATACCATCCGGGCCCGGGGATTTATTTACATTGAGGTTCGCAAGAACCCTTTTAACTGCACGCGTTCGAAAAAATATCTGAGACATGGAACTTGATACGTTTTCGATCGCGGGGAGTGGTTTATTGCTTTCCGGCAAGGAAGAATTTCCTGCAAATATTTCAGCCAAAAGGTTAGCTTTATCAACCGGGTCAGTGAATGCCTGGTCGTCTTTAACAAGAGTTGGGATGAAGAACTATCCTTTACTCTTCTTACAAACGACCAAAAGCTCTTACTTCCCCTGGGAGAAGTAAGAACCTTTGTACGTAGACGTTGTTCGTGCAGAAATTTTTCACGCCTAAGCACTCTAGCACACGAAGCTCTTGCCTGTTTTCGCAGCAGTTCAGTAATGGAGTTTTTGTTCAAATGCCAATTTCTGAACGCTTCCTCCTTTGATCTGACAGCATCCCTGCATGCCTGGTTAAACCAACTGTTTTTGGCTGGTGTAGCCGACATAATTTTATTTGGAACAAAAGTCTTTATACCAGATAAAATTATGTTTTGGATCATTTCAGCCGCAGCATTTACGTCGTTATCAAGAAAGCAAAGTTTCCAATTGAAATGCTGGAAAAAGTGGTTGAGCTCATCCCAACGTGCCTTTTCGTAGAATAATACTGTCCGCTTTGGGGCTGGTATCGAAGCAACACGAAGAGCGGAATACGGAAAGGATGCTGAAATAATGCAGTGATCGGAGTTACCAAGAGGTGCAAGTACATTAACTTCGTACTTTTCAGGGTGCGAAGTTAAGTAAAGGTCAAGAATGTTATGTTGGTGCCCTTCTACACACGGAATATGTGTCGGTTCATTCACTAGTTGCGTCAAGTCATTTTGCGCGGCGAAGAGCTCGCCGTATTGGCCCTCCGGAGTTGTATGGCTCGAATGTGAAAGCCAGGCGGAATTGACATTGAAATCTCCAGCAACGACAATTTCACTGTCCGGATAACTCTCTAAAACTTTCGATATTGAATCGGAAAGGGCGTCAAAGCCGTTAAGGGAAGCCTCCCATTCCGAGTTTGTACTTCTATTGAAAGAATTGTTTTCCCACCCAGTTTTTAAAATTACCTACAAAATATAACCGATATAATTTTTTATCACATATGTAGCCAAGACTTCAAGCATTGACTTGAGCAATTTCGTGTAACATTAACCCTTAAATAGCCGGAAATATTTAGGTTAATATTTCCATTTTTCTTTACTTAAATAATACATTACTCGAATCATTAGCTTTATCTATATCTTATCAATAATCTATAATAACAACCAACCAAAAAACTAAAATATTTTTTGTATTTCTGAAGATGGCTGTCATGGACCTGTAATCGCAGAATGCAGCCGCGAAAATCAGTGTCTCTTTGCCATTTTGTTAAAAACTGTTCTTCTACACGCAGAAAAAAAGTATGGTTGTAGTGACAATATTCGAAGAGGATCATACTATTGTTAGATATATGGTTGTGGCACAACAATATTATGATCCTCACAACAATAGTATGATTCAAATACAACCATTCTATGATTCTCACAACCATACTATGATCCTCACAACAATAGTATGATTCACACATAATCATAGTATGATCCGGACAACCATAGTATGATTCACACTCAACCATACTATGATACCCACAACAATATTATGATCCTCACAACCATAGTATGTTTTACATACAACCATAGTATGATCTTTACAACCATAGTATGATTCACACGCAACCATGTTATGATCCGTACAACCATAGTATGATCCTGCTCAACCATACTTTGATTCCCGAACTTATTTATTAAAATTGTGTTAAGTTGTCAACAATAGAATTGAATTATGAAAATTATTTAAAAATACATTAAACTTAAAATAATAGGAGTGCTTTATTTAACAGTAGAAAAAATCAGTTTAAAAAACGTAAGCGTTTTTATTAAATATATTTCAGTAAAACAAAGCCAAAGCAGTTTGTTTGAAAAATTTAATTTCTCCGTAACAATAACATTGTTCTAAAAAGCATATTCAAACGAAAAAAATGTACCGCCATACAGTATGATTGCCGTAGTCATATTTTTGTTAACAAAAAAACCCATAAAACAATACTTTTGTCGCATCAACTATATTTATATTGTTGCTACAACCATATTCTCATTTTTCAATTTGGTAATAATACTATTGTTACATTTCAACAATATTAATATTGCGACAATCATACTATTGTCAAAATTAAATTCAGAAAACAATACTATTGTTGCGACGAACATACTTTTATTGTGGCGAACATATTATTATTGCCGTCACCATATAGTAACCATATTTTTTCTCTGCGTGTATTTAAATACGAGTATAGAGGCAAGAGGTCTTGAGCCGGTTAATCCCTGTTCAATGTGTAAATGCAAAAGACCGAAATCAAACAAACAAGCTAAACATTTTTTTTTTGATTTGTTCCATATCGATTTTTTTTTTGTTTTTCTACAAGTTCTGTAGCGATTTGTAGCACTTTATTGCACAATTCATCCGTAGCGATTTTTGCTTCGAAAAAGTTGGCGACATTGACGTCAATCATACTTATGTCTCGCATGCCATCAAGGACCACACTACACCAGTTCAGTTGCAAATCCAAGGCCACTTAGCAGGTTCTCAGGATCCTATGGAACTTCAGGATCCATGTCGCTACCTTCTTGAACCAGCTCTACAGAGCAATCAGAACAAGACGCCTAAAGCGGATATACAGACCCATACTTATATAGAGCAAGTGTTCATTATTTCATTTATTTTCGGCAGTTTGTACATCGTTGTTGCACAGTTAGTTTGATTCGTTATAGTTGTTCCATGGCTATTAATTTAAAGTGTTTTTTTTCCAATTTTTTTTGACGTTTCCTTTGGTGGACTCGTATTGTTTGCGTTGTTAACCAGATCAGACAATATAAAGCGATTGGGTGGGTGAGCGAACATAAATAAGATGCCGCACCAAGATTTCATTCATATTCGCGTGCATACTGTCGATTTGGTACAATGAAGGTCACCGCGGTGGTCGAAAGGTAAAAGTAAAATTGCTCTTTGAGTTAACCATATCAATTGTGAAATGGCCAATAACGTGGAGGTACTGTACATTTTATAGAAATCAACTTGATTCAATTTCCGGACATATCACAATGTGAATGGGGGATTAAAATAATTGATACACATCGTGATTTTCATGTCCATCAATCAGCTTAAAGTATCCATTAAAACCTTTTATTCAAATCTACAAAATATTTCGCTGTTGGATTTAAAAATACTATCACAGAGAGTTTCATGTAGGGATTTGTATTTTGATTAAATGAAATCTTAAAAATTACGTTCGCTTTCTATTAGATCGTTATGATTGAAAACGATAGAGACATTACGAGTCATGTAAGAAAAGACTAAAATCAGGAAAGGGCCGGCCTTTCTCCTCTAAGCTTACACAAATTTGGTTAAGCTACAGGGTGGGCCAAAAAATACCATGGGGTTTAAAATTTAATGACTTTTTCGTTTATTAGTAAGGACATAAATACTGTTACAAGATTGAACACACCCATTTCAATAGTAGAACTGAACATACCCCGTTAATGTCATGGATTTTGAAAGCTAACCTCAATAGCGTTAGTATGTAACGGGATTTTAAAATTGTTGAAACTTTCATCATGGAGTGGTCAGATAATGAGAACCGTATCGCTGTAATAGCGCTTTTCAAGTATTGAAATGAAAAAAACGATATTTTCAAAACGCTCCGGCCCCTAGGGGCCGATGCATAAAACTTTTTGAGGAGACTGGAGATGTAAAAGACCGCAACCGGTCGGGCCGCCCACGCTCTGTTCGAACACCGCATGTCATCAAAGCCGTTAAATCAAGAATTCACAGAAATCCGCTCCGAAAACAGAAAATCATGGATATCACGCAAATGTCCATGAGTCGAATCTTTAAAAAAGACTTGGGACTTGGTGCTTTTAAACGACGTACTGGACATTTAGTGGAAAAAAATGGATTGAAAAATGCAAACGTCTTTTGGTGAAGCACGCTAACTTGCAAAGAAAAATTGTGCTTACCGATGAAAAAATGTTTACCGTTCAGGAAAATTTAACAAGCAAAATGATAACGTGTATGCGCGGTCATCTAAGGGAACATCTGAACTGATACCAAGGGTGGAAAAGGGTCATCACCCAGCTTCAGTCATTGTTTGGTGGGGTGTCTCTTACGATGGGGTCACTGACCTGCTTTTCTGCGAACAAGGAGTCAAAACATCGGCCAAAGTTTACCAAGAAACCGTTTTGGAAGCTGTTGTGAAGCCTTTTAACAATTCCCTGTTCCAAAACCAGCCATGGACTTTCCAGCAGAATTCTGCGCCGGCCCATAAGGCTAAAACGTCCCAGGCCTGGCTTCGAAAAAATTTGCCAGCGTTCATTTCCTCTGAAGAATGGCCCTCAGGCAGTCCAGATTTGAACCCATTGGATTACAAATTGTGGACGGTTTTAGAGGACAAGGTTTGTCACAAAAGATACCCCAACATTGGATCTCTTAAGACTGCTTTGGTTCGAGCTGTGGCCAATTTTCCAATGGACGAAGTTCGTGCAGCTATTGACGATTGGCCAGTGCGACTTAAGGCGTGTGTAAAGGCAAAAGGAGGACTTTTCGAATAAGTAGATTATTTTTGGATATAATATACATCTATAAATATACTAACAAATATTTGGTCCAAAAACATTCAGTACTTTTTATTTTACAGCATAAAACGTGCGTAACAGTATTTATGTCCCTACTAAGTATATATAACAACTACACAGCGGTATTAGTTCCACTAAAAGCTCAGAGTTAAATGGGTGATGCCACATCCTTTTGACCATTCTTAACAAAATAAAGTCTATAGTAATTGTCTAGCCATTACCTAATTATGTTAAACATTTATGACGATTGGTCCATTACCTTGGTCATAAAGATGATTTGTTCAAAGGGGCGTGGCACCGCCGACTTTTCCGTCAAGGTGGGATGTGTTCCACAGCAATATAATATGTGCAAAATATTATCAACATATCTCTAATGGTTCTTGAGCTAAGGTCTTTCAATTTTGTAGAGTGTAATAGACAGTGCCACGATCCCTGGTCCAATTATGACGTTATGTAAACTTCAAATGTTTCGTGACCGAACGAAAAATTATGCAACCGACAGCAGCTGTGCAGAATTTAGCCCATTCGAAGAGATGAAATGAGATATACTTACCAAACGTTTGTATACATTTTTAAACACATTTAATTTTATTCACATTTTATTTCTCTTTTATCGTTTCAGAAATGTTTTCTGCCAATTCACATCTTCTAAACATTATCCAGATATATTCCGGCACTCAGGAGAATTTCGTGGGCAACTTCCACGTACAGATATCCATCCTAAAGTTTGTTACGAGTATATAAAAAAAAATCAACAAATGACCTCTTGAAAAATCAATTGCAATTTTCTCCCTAAACTTACGTTCTCTATGCACACACTGGCGTACCCTCAATTTACATATGTTGGGGAACGTGCAACGGATGAGTCTTCCGTTTGGAAGCCTTAAGGAACCGCACACAGGATCAAAATTCTCCAAGCAAACCGTTTGGCAGCGTTGACCTTCGACGTAAACATGACATAAGAGTAAAGTCAATGCAAAAATTACGAATACCGTAGGAGACCGCATTTTAAGTTTAAGTGAAAAAAGCTCAAGATGAATACTTATAATGTATTGGCAAGTCATCAGTCATATTTATATTACATCAAGAAGGAACAGATGCCAATAAACGTAAGTAACCTGAATAATTAGTAAAATAATCCATTGATTCTTTTGTCAGAGCTGATATATAAATATCTTCTACCTTTTATTAAATATATCTAGTTTATTATATAATTACCGTTTTTTAAAAATAATTCTGCCACCTGTTTTTGCGGCCGATTTCCATTTATATTTTCCAGAACAGTAATGGGAATTCTTTCAGATACACAGAAATACTGTATTCAGTTTAAACATTCATTAGTGTGCAGCAGTTTCCTTTTAATACTTCCCAACATATACAACATGTGAGCGGTATTCGTTAAAGCGGTTATACGAGGGCAGGTCAATAATTCCTTGACTTTTCGAATAAAACAAAGTTTTTTGCAAAAAAAAATATTTTTCAACATGATATCCTTTTAGTTTAACACACTTAGTCCAACGTTTCTTCTAGATTATTGGCTCAAAGAACTCTTTGAACTAGGTTGCATTACAACGATGGTTAAATTTTGTGTAGGTATTCGGTTATCTGACAGAAATAATATTTTTTTATTTTATTTATATTTTAGACGATTTCAAAATACTTATTCTCCTATTTTAATTATGTACAGATCTTTTGAAAACTTGGTTTTTACTTTCGAATCAAATAAAGTTTGTGAACACTATCGTAATGACGCCAGTATTTCCCGTACAATGGAAATGCTCCAAAATAACTCCGATTAGGAAAAAATTAAATTCGTACTCGCTGGAGAACCTAAGGTCAATCGCTCTTTTGCCAATTTTATCCAAAATAATGGAGCACATTTTAAAGCGACAACTGTTAGAGTACATAGAAGAAAAGTCTTTGCTTAATGATTGTCAGTGTGGATTTCGCAAGAAAAGGAATACATCAGCGTTATTAGCCGGTTTAACTGATGAATTGAGAAGTAATTTTACTAATCAGCGCCCTTGATTTGCAGAAGGCGTTTGACAGAATTGATCATGGTTTATTGATAGACAACCTTTTTATGTTTTACGGATTTGAAGCCAGCGCCAGTCGTTTAATAAGCTCTTATCTCAGTGGCAGGACGCAATACGTAAGTGTTAACGGTTTTTCATCGTGTATTTTGTCGGTAAGGAGTGGAGTGCCCCAGGGGTCGGTCCTTGGGCCTATTTTGTTTACATTGTTTATAAATGACCTTTTTGATAGTCTTGGAAGCTCATGCACTATCATGCATATGCTGATGATGTTCAGCTAGTGTTTAAGGGAGAGCATCAATTTATTGATGTACTTCAAGCAAGGGTTGATGATGTGCTGGAATTATTGCATAGCTGAATGGTGTCTAGTAATTTTTGTATAAATTCGTCAAAGACTAAGGCTCTAGTATTTTCTACGAGGCCTGTAGACTTGCAATTGAAATACGACAATGTTTTCATTGAAATTGTTCGTAGCATTAAATGTTTGGGGGTTGTTGTTGATGACAAATTAAACTTTGAGCATCATATTGACGCTGTAGTTTCCGGAATTAATCTGACCCTTCGTCAACTTTACAACACAGACTTTGTGGTACCACTTTATGCTAAGAAGCAGTTGTTGCATGCCTTAGTAATGTCTAATATTCTTTATTGTATAGAAGTATATGCTGGGACTGCAAAAACATATATGAAAAAAATAAAAATTGCTTTTAATTCAGCTATGCGCTATTTGTATCATGTGAGTCGTTTTTCGCATATTCAATCGTTTGTAAAACAATTTTTAGGTTGTTCATTTGATCAACTTGTTGACATACGATGTCTTTTGCAGTTTTATGAGGTCTACAGAAACCAATGTCCACAGTTCCTGGTTCAGTCGTTCACATTCACGCGTTCCACACGTAGTAATCGATTTAATGCATCAAGTTAATAAAGTGGGTTAAAAAAAATTAAATTTTGATTTAAAGTTTCAAACTATTTTAAGATAAAGCTGATTATGATAAATTATTTAAGTGAAGTAAAGTGACATTTTAAACCTAAGTATTTTAGGCTACTTGAGGTTAATGTGACACAAAATACACTAAATAAATTCTTGAAGTCGAAGCACTACGTGATAAAAAATATACTTTCATATTGGTAAAATGTTGTATGTTATTTGAAAAAATCTGTGGAAAATGTTTAATTAAACAAATCTCCACTCTGAAACTTATTCCTTAATTTTTATTGATTTTTTTTTTTTGAAAAGAGCCAAAAAGCTCTTTTTTATGTTGAAGATATCCCGATCTTATTTTAGACGATCTATACTTAAGTAATAATACAGTCGAGCCAGGATAAGTGGAATCGCAAGGGACCGACAAGTTATACCCACTTAAATAGGTTTCCCACTTATCCAGGGAATTTGATTTTTATCCCACAGAGGTAAAGCATGCTAATTTTTTTAGAAAAATGCAGTTTGTGTGATTTACTTAGTAGGGACATAAATACTGTTACACACGGTTTATGCTGTAAAATAAAAAGTACTGAATGTTTTTGGACCAAATATTTTTTAATATATTTACTGATGTCTATCGTATTCAAAAAGAATCTACTTATTCGAAATAACCGCCTTTTGCCTTTACACGCGCCTTAAGTCGCACTGGCCAATCGTCAACAGCTGCACGAACCTCGTCCATTGGAAAATTAGCCACAGCTCGAACCAAAGCAGACTTAAGAGATCCAATGTTAGGGTATCTTTTGAGACAAACCTTGTCCTCTAAAACCGTCCACAATTTGCTATCCAATGGATTCAAATCTGGCCTGCCTGAGGGCCATTCTTTAGAGGAAATGAACGCTGGCAAATTGTTTCGAAGCCAGGCCTGGGACGTTTTAGCCTTATGGGCCTGCTGGAAAGTCCATGGCTACTTTTGGAACAGGGAATTGTTAAGAGGCTTCACACCAGCTTCGGAAACGGTTTCTTGGTAAACTTTGGCCGATGTTTTGACTCCTTGTTCGCAGAAATGCAGGTCAGTGACCCCATCGTAAGAGACACCCTTTTCCACCCTTGGGATCAGTTCAGATGTTCCCTTAGATGACCGCGCATACACTCTATCATTTTGCATGTTAAATTTTTTCCTGAACGGTAAATATGTTTTCATCGGTGAACACAATTTTTCTGTGCAAGTGCTTCACCATAAGACGTTTGCATTTTTCAATCCTATTTTTGTTAAGCTGCAGTCAATAAATGTCCGGTACGTCGTTTGAAAGCCCCAAGTCCCAAGTCTTTTTTTAATGATTCGACTTATGGACTTTTGCGTGCTAGTCATCTCACGGGCCATGATTTTCTGCTTTCGGAGCGGATTTCTGTGAATTCTTGACGGCTTAACGGCTTTGATGGCATGCGGTGTTCGAACAGAGCGTGGGCGGCCCTACCGGTGGTGGTCTTTTACATCTCCAGTCTCCTCAAACAGTTTAATGCATCGGTTGACGAACACACGGCTAATCCCTAGTGGCCGGAGCGTTTTAAAAATATCGTTTTTTTCATTTCACACTTGAAAAGCGCTATTACAGCGATACGGTTCTCATTTTCTGACCACTCCATGATGAAAGTTGAAACAATTTTAAAATCCCGTTGCAGACTAACGCTATTGAGGTTAGCTTTCAAAATCCATATGACATTAACGGGGTATGTTCACTTCTACTATTGAAATGGGTGTGTTCAATGTTGTAACAGTATTTATGTCACTACTAAGTATATTACTAAATTCTCTTTATTGACATTAAATTAAAATTTCATAGTTCAAATAAAAAAGATTACAAACAGAACAATGTACTTTTATAAGCATTAAAATTTAAATTATAAAGCAACATCACACCAGGATTGTCTGTTTTTTGGCCTCTGTCGTCAAATTGTTGGTCAACACTTTCCAAAAGAGTCTAACTATAACCACAGTGATACTATTGCCAATATCTATGTCCATCTATCCTATGATAGAAGGTACCAAAATGCAATGAACGGAGTCATTCAATCGGCTATGAAACAAATTATCGAAGAGTAAGCTACTTTTTCATTAAGACCTTTAGAAGTAAAATTTCGGCGTTTTCATAAAATCCGACAGAATAATCGCAAAACCACTAAAATATAAGTCGCCAAAAGTCTTCGATCTCGCCATATCTTTGCACTTCACCCTTAATAAAAAGCAAAAACAAGAGATAAAAGAGAAAAATCGTACTTTTGAAGGCAGCATGAAAATGGAAATCCCACTCATAGAGGTAAACGAGTAAAAATTCTCACTAATAGAGGTAAATTCAAAAAGATTAAGCTCCACTTAAAGAGGTTCAAATTCCTGCTTTAAGATTTTTTTTTAAATTTTTTAACCTAAGGTTCAGGGACCGCCAAAACTGTTCCACTTATAAATGATACTCACTAATGCAGGTACCGCTTACTATCCAGGTTCGACTATAGTAGATATTTAGTACAACATTTTAAATCAAAAATGACCTCTTCTAAAAAAACATTTATACAATTTCATTAAAAAAGAACACTAAAATTAATTAAGCAATATTTTTTCAGTTATTCGAAAAAAGAACGAAAAGTACACTCCAATCTTAGATATAGGAAATTTTAGAAATGTTCTAGGAAAATAAAAAAATTGGCGTCCTCCAGCAAACGAAATTAATATAAATAAAGGTTATTCTGCACCATAAAATAACCGAACCGTTTTAAAAAACACAATTAAATATTTTTTTTATTATTTTCATTGTTAAAACAACTAACACGCCTGTCTCCAGCCACTCATTGTTCATAAAAAAAATATTTAAGTTAAGTGACAGTTTCGTCCGATATAAATAAGGCAGACGGCACCTTGAAACTTCAAGTAGCATCAGTTATTCTGAGTAAAATATTAAAATGAATTCAACGGCAGCGCTTGCATTTTTAGTTCTGGCTTTACTCTTGTGCCAAGTGAGTGTTGAGGGACAACGGTGTCCTAACTGCCCGAATGGAGGCGAACCAGTGTGCGCAACTAGATTAAGAGGTCGTCGAATTAGTTGCACCTTCTCAAACTTTTGTAAATTGAAAAGACGTGAATGCACACACCGCGAAGGTCGGTTTTCTGATGATATTTCACAAATTATATCACATATTAACTTTTTTGTTTGTTTAGCTTGGGGTGCCCTACTTGGACGTTGTCAAATGGAATCTCCAGAATGTAGAAGCATTGGAGGACGTTAACATTTGTTGATAAAACAAGATGGCAGGACACAAACAATTCGACTTTACTTAAACGTTCAACAAAATAAAGTAAATGCATACTAGTGGTAATAAGCGAATCATTTAAGTTGTTTGAATTGATTTAAAGTGATGTCATGAGTGGTGGATTTAAAGGGGTTTTGTTCGAATCTTTGATTAAGCAAGATTTGAGCTTTGTTGGAAAATTATCGTAGGAAGGTTCAATTTATCGCCATAGACTGCAAACAAATAAAACTCAGTGGAGAAAATGCACCCTTTGAAAGAACTATAAGGACAGAAAAAAGTCGGTTAAAAATCGGTCCGAACTGCAAAAGCTTTTCGTTGGTCAGGCACCGAAGAGCACACTTCAGCCTTCGTGACGTGATACGAGTATAGACCCTGTTTGTGAGATTTATCAGTTCCAAAACACGGTTTGTTTATTGGTGCTTAACTAAAAATTCGAATATGTAACAACTTCAAGTTTGTACATTCCCAATGGTGTATTTTACAGTGCTACAAAAAAAATACTGAAGTTAAAACGTCTGGGAAGTGAAACGAGAGCTGCTATAAATATTTCTGGCCTAATAATGAAAATGCGAATATTTATCATCAAGAATGGTTTTATTGTTTTTCGAAGTATTCAACACGGTTTCACTCCGATTGAGACACCTCCAAAACATGGTTTTTGAGCGCTTCAACAGCATCTTCTGGCGACGAAAATCGTTGACCACACATTTTTTTCTTGATGTGCGGGAATAGAAAGAAGTCATTGGGTGCCAAGTCAGGGCTGTACGGCGGATAACCCATTAATTCGACGTTTTAGCCGTCTTCACTTGCTCGTTTTTTGAATTTCTCCGAAGACTTCAAGCAAACAAATTGTGGTGTACCACTCATAATTGACCTCCTACGTTGCTCAAGCGGATCAGTCGCCACATGACAAGTTTTGCCGAAGAAACAGGTGACCTTCGTCTTTGGGCGCTCGTCGGCCACGATGGAATCCAGTGTTCACAGTGCTATAGGATGGTGCTTAATCGCCATACAAAGATTTAAGTTCATCGATGTACACGACGAAAGTTGTGAAAAATGATCGCACGAAAATATTCACGAGTTAATTCCATTTTTTTGCCAAATTGATTTTTTCAAGTCACTGTAAACAACACAAATGATGGTCGTACGTCAAAACGTGCTGAGTACGTTTATGCTAAAAAATGTCAAACTTTCCAATGGAAATGTCGGATGGTGCCGGGCAACCCTCGTACTTTTTTTCTTGTAGGTCCTCTCAAGTGCAACAAGAATTGGTTTGTAAAACTTCCCAAACATACCAAAAATCTTGAAACCGGAAAGGTTTTGCATAGCTATATGCACGTTTAAGTCTGTAACTTAGTTGATTATCCACAAATCTATCCTATAAACATTCTGCTGGATACCATTCTATGGTATTGTTGGTTACATGGGTCGACTTACTATAAGATGGTAGCTACAATAATATTACGATTCTTACAGCCAACAAGCTGGTTATTAATGCCAACCAAATTCAGAAAAACTAAACCAACTCGTAGGTCTCAATAATTTTTTATGAGCCCTGGATTTTTTGCAACGCTATACCATTTGAAACAAGTTAAAAAGTAGTAAATAGTCCTTCGTTTTACCGATTTTTCGTGATGAGATGTCTTAAGTGAAATCGTTTGGAGTTTATTTTCGTAGAACATTTTAACATCCTGTCTCTAAGATTTTATTGTTCATTTAGTCAATTTTTAAAAAAAAAGTGAAGAACTTTTGTCCTATTAATTTTAATTAATTATTTTTATTTATTTAATGTTTTTAAAAATGATCGTTTTTAGGGTAAAAAGTTGTACTAAATTTTTAAGGTTATCTTAGTATTGATCTTCTAAAATTAAACCAGAATATTTTCAAGATAAATTAACACTTTTCGTACTTTTTCAAAAAAAAAAAAATAAATTTTAAATAAACTTTAATGAATAAGCTTTAGTCAGAATAGAAATCAAAATCGAGAGAGTGACGGCACTTATTAAATAAAATTATTTTCCATCCATTTTTTTTTAAATAACCTACATAATATGACCGTTGTAAAAGTGTACGAGGGCGACCGCAAAAGAAACTGGCCTAACATAAAAAGAACCGTTTTTTTTGAATTATTATTATTTATTTCCAACTCAATACACTTCATCAAACGTTTTTCAAGTTTTTTAATTCCATCCGAAAAATAAGATTTTTCAAGACCTTCAAAATATGCCTCAGTTTCAGCAATAACCTCGCTATTGGACGAAAATTTTTTGGCACCGAGAAATTTTTTTAAATTTGGAAACAAGAAATAATCAGAAAGAGCTAAATCTGGACTATATGGTGGATGCGGAGCAATTTCAAATCGTAATTCGGCCAGTTTTTGTTGAGTTAAAAATGCAGTGTGTGAAGGAGCATTATCTTGATGAAAAAGAACTTTTTTTTTCTAAATGCGGTCGTTTTATTTTGATTTCTTCACTCAACCGATCCAATAATGCACAATCAGATTTACTATTTACAGTTTTTCCTTTCTCTAGATAATCAATAAATATTATACCCCTTGCATCCTAAAATACTGTGGCTATTACTTTTCCTGCTGACTTAACAGTTTTTGCCTTCTTGGGACCACACATCCATTGTTTTGACTGTTCTTTGCATTCTGAGATGTAGTGATGGATCCATGTTTCATCAACAGTTACGAATCGGCGCAAGAACTCTATTGGATTACGCTGATAAATCGCTAAAAGCTCCTCGGAATAGGTCCAACGGACGATTTTTTGGGGCAAAGTCAACAAACGCGGCACCCATCTTGCGGATAGCTTTTTCATGTGGAGTTCATCATGTAAAATACTCCAAACTTGTTTTCGTGTATTTTAACAATATCAGCAAGTTCTCTGAGCTTTGTTCGTCTATCTTTAGTCACTTCATTAAATATTTTTCTAATGTTTTCAATAGTAGTAGCAGTTTTCGGTTTTCCAGAGCGTTGTTCATCTTCCGTACTTGAACGACCCATTTTATATTGTTGAACCCAGGATTTCACGGTGGATGGTGCATTATCACTATGAACAGAATCCAATTCATCTTTGATTAATTATGGCGTATAAGCTTTCATATAAAAGTGTTTAATTACCGCACGAAACTCTTTATTTTCCATTTTTCAAAAATTATAAAACTTGTTTACTTCAATCACCTGTAACAAAGAAAATAATCATTAAATATTTCGGAAATTTTGACAGATGCCTTATAAAAGATAGCTTTTAAAAAACAAAAAAGTTGCTAGTAAAACAGAAAATGTGCCAGGCCAGTGAGTTTTGCGGTCGCCCTCGTATATATTTTAACACATGTAGCCAAGACTTTAAGAATAATTTGAGGTTTTTTGTGTCACATAACCCTTAAGTAGCTGGAATAAATAGGTTTAAAATTTAACTTCGCTTAACTTAAATAATTTATCATAGTCTGCATTATCTTGAAATTTTTTTAAACTTTAAAACCAAAATGAAATTTTCTTGACCAAGTGGGTCAATGCATTAAATTGATGCATAAAATCGTTTCACTTGTACATACAAGTTTAGAAAGTAAAAGCCAAGTTTAAAAAATCCTGCTCATAATACAAATAACAGAATAAATATTTTCAAATCATTAAATAAAAAAAATTATTATTTCGGTCAGATAACCAAAAACATAAAATGTAACCATCTGTTGGTCCAGTTAACAAACGTTCGTGGTAATGGCAACCAAATTGCAAGAGTTCTTATAGCCAATAATCTTTAACGACAAGGGCGGTTCGGAAAGTTCTTAGCCTATCAATGAAAGAGAATAGTTAGTTTTTCAAAAATATTTTAATTTTTCAATATAATCTCCTGAAACTTCAATACACTTAGTCCAACGCTTATCTAGCAATTCTATCCCTTGATTAAAATAGTTTTCCTAAAGGTCTTCAAAATAGTGGTTTACAACTGTAATTGCATCTTCATTTGAGGTAAAACGCCTGCCAGCAAGGAATTTTTTTAGATTTGGGAACAGGTAAAAGTCACTGGGAGCTAAGTCAGGAGAATAAGGTGGGTGGTCAAGCAACTCGTACTTTAATTCGTTGATTTTAGCCATTGTTAAAACCCTCTTGTGCGTTGGTGCGTTGTCTTGATGAAAAATTATTTTTTGTGTTATAAGCCAGGACGTTTTTCTCGAATTTGTACCTTTAATTGATCTAAAAGGTTGCAATAGTACTCTGAATTTATTGTTTTACCCTTTTGCAGATAGTCAATCAATAAAATACCTTTGAAGTCCCAAAAAACCGTTGCCATAACCTTACCAGCCGATTGAATGTGCCTTCTTTGGGGCACTTCCTCCAGCTTCAGTCCATTGTTTGGATTGTTCTTCTGTCTCTGGAGTATAGTGGTGGATCCATGTCTCATCAACAGTTAGGAAACGACGCTTAAAATCCATTTTATTTTGCTGAAAACGATCCAAACAAGCTTGAGAAATGTTCATTCTTATGCGTTTTTGATCGACTGTTAACAAGTCCGGCACCCATCTTGCAGAGAGCTTTTTCATCTGTAGTTCTTCATGCAAAATTAAATGGACTCGATCATTTGAGATGCCCATGATATTAGCTATTTCACGCACTTTTATTCGTCGATCATTTAATACCATATCATGCACTTTGGCTACAATTTCTGTTGTTGTTGTTGCTGTTTTTGGACGTCCACTACGTGGTTCATCTTCAATGCTTGTACGACCACTTTTAAATTCAGCAACCCAATTTTTTACTGTTGCATATGAAGGAGCACTTTCACCTAACACATTCACCATATCATTATGAATTTCTTCTCCCGATAAACCTTTTTTATGTAAATATTTAATGACACCACGCATTTCTAATTTTTCCATTGTAAAAAAATAGCGGATGCGTCTTTTGTGAACACCTGTTTCTATATGAAGGAGTTGCCAGATCGAAACAAAATTTAACATGTGTTCATAGCAGAGATGGAAGTTTCCAAAACACTTAACTTTTTTCTGTTTATTCCGCGCTTTTTGTGCTAGGCTAAGAAGTTTCCGAACCGCCCTCGTAATTAGTTAAGGTTACCGATACCTAGTCTCTTCAACCGACACTGTCAGTTCCTACTACTGAAAATCGACATTCGGTTGTAGCTATGAAACATGTGGATAGTACGTGCAACTACCAGCATTCGGTTGTAGCAACATATCCGTTCTCTGTGTATAAAAACAAACACACTTTATTATGGTTGATTTGAATTTTCAACATCGAAATTAATGAATGAAAATGAAATGCACTTTAGGAGAGTTAACGAAAGTATTGCCACAGCAAATTACGCTACGATATAAGTAGAGCAATGTACTTTCTGATAACAGGTGTTTTCAGTGTTTTACGAACATTCGTGACCATTATTTTGTCTCGTTCAAGTGAAAATTACGTGACTTAGGTGTTTAATGACGCTAACGCGGCACAATTTCTGTCGCATTGCTGGCAACATCAACACCGTAAACAGCAGCAATTAAAACCGTAACAGTAGGAGCAACAGCAGCACTACACCTGAGTAGTGTTTGCAACTACTGTAGGTGGTGTTGCGGACGCTGTTCGGCTGTTAATCGATTTGTTATGCACATCTTCACCAGTGAAGATCGTCGCAATCATTGTGAGCAATGATCAATGGTCTTTTATCTTGCTGACAATTTATGGCCGGTTTTGTTGTTACTTACGCTTGTTGAAGTGCTTGTTAAGTTTAATTTAGTGGGAGGTAAAACTCACTGAAGCAGTAGCTGAATAATAATGGAGATCTGAAAATGGGTCGCGATACGCATGGGCAACTAGATCTAATGCATTTAACATGTAGCCGTGTTAAACAAACTCGACGACAAGCACATCTTTTTTAAATCATTGTTGGTCGGTTCAACATTTTTATTTTTTGTTTATAAATTATTTGTGTTACGTTGTATACCCTCTTCTTTTTACACCAGGACCTTAGGATGAAATGTATACTAAATTTTTCATTATGTTTGCAGCACCTCGGAATCTTAATCGTCCCGAAATTCTGAAAGCACGAAAGCGGTCAAACGAAAACAGTCCGTATTGTAAGAAGTGGCCAATTTCTAAGTTCGGCCAGGCTAGTATTGGGGGATATGGTTGTTGGTGTTGGGTCTATATCTGATACGCCCTAATTTACGGGGACATTTGAGACCATTGGCTCATATTCAATTGTCTCCAATTCAGCCAAATCGTCAAAATAAATGTCATATTCAGATTCTTGAAAAAAATGCATTATTTTTGAGTTTTGATTGTTGAAGAATCAGATTTTTTAGCCCGTAGACAAATCTTAGAATCTAATACTTACATATAATTAAATTAGTAATACAATTCGACTGTTCGAAAATACCACTTTTTCGCCACCGAAGAGACCTTAGAACGATAGGTCAGGCCCTAAATATAGTCGCATTGTAAATATTCGTTGTCGTGACGAAATTTTATTGTTTTTTAATACAATTCAGAATAATATAAATACATTTTTTATTAACCATATGGATGGGTCGCTATTTATTTATTACACAGTGCAAAAAGAAAAAATAAAACCATATACGGACACCACTACGTGATAAAAGCCCAAAAAAGACCCGTATCTCCAGTTTTGCCCACAATCATGCAGTTTTTTTGGGTTCCCCAAAGATTTAAGTCCTCGGTGTCATTTTTGCAAAAAAAACGTGATCATTTTCTCAAGCTCACATCTTGCAAACCGTTCGCAGTTTTAAGGCAAAGTTGTAGCTCTTGTCATAAGGAAAAAATACTCGTATTTTGAACATATAACATCAAAAAAACTTCAATTTTAAGGTCAAAGTCACCTTTTCCTCCTGTTCTGGTCCAAAGGTAGCAAACCATTCAAAATTCAAGGAAACAATCAACAAAAAAAATGTAGCCGCAAAAGTGAAAAAAATTCCTGAAAATTTATTAATCTAATTTTTTTTTTCTTTCCATCAACATTGTTGAAGTATGTTCACAATTTTGTTCAGTATGACAAGAGGTACAACTTTGCTTTTAAGCTAAGGTTTTTACTATCTTTTTCCCCTATAAACTGTTTTTATTTAATAAGTTAGTAATTAATCAAATAATTGTAACCATTTGTTGAAATATCTTTACAATCAAACTCAAAACTTAGTTGTGGCAACTACTTTTTTTCCACATTTCTTGGTATAACCGATATATTGGTTGTGTTAACAACATGTAGATCATGTTTATCATCATGTGGTATGTTAAACCTATTATTAATTTCGCCTGTAAACATTCGGTGATGGCAACAGAAATTGTTCTTTGCAACGAAAGAGGCCAAGATAAAGCGAACGGAGTCGATTCTAATTGTAACCGTCGTCTAGCACACTGTCCGCAACAGCTTCAACATTTGCCTGACCACAGACTAAATTTTGTCTTTTCGTTCGAGTGCGAAGGGTTTAGTGAACATAAACCATTTCGTGGATTTTCATAAAACAGCTGAATATTTTGGAGGCGTTGAGCTGTGAGTTCTAAAAATGTTTCTCGAATTTGTGGAATATAACGAATCTATGAAAAACATAACAAATTTCCAAAATTTTTGATTTTCCAACCACTGTACGCGACGGCACAAAGCCCACGCTAAATCGATTTTATGCTTTCCAATTCGGAAGTCGTGTTTTCAGCCAATTTATGGGGTACCGTGAACCACCAATGTTATGCGAACAACTTATAAACGATTCAGAACCTTAAGGCGAAAGCTTATAATTATTTCTCAAAAGATTCATAAGCTGAGGCCAGAAATCGCCACTTAGGTCTTGGAAAATTCGGTTGACTGAATGGACTACTGCGACGGCAGCCACATTTATAAAATTATTCTCCATACATTATGGGAATGTTTGCTCTTCCACCGTGGTGTGACGATTAGTGTGCAAACATTCAAACCAGGTCAAATCTGGGTGACTTTATAAGACTTATCTCTAAGAGTCTTTATAAAATGCATTAGCCGTTTGGAGCAGGCATTAAACCATAGGCATTTTATCCAGCTTGGCCCTCCGATTCGAGAAAGGTTCCCCTTTAGTACTTCAATCGGGTGTTGATTGAATGAAGCAAGTAAATTCTAAATCAAGATATTTTAACTGTGGCACAAATACAGGGTGTCCGTCGGGAAGGTACTACTTTGTTCATAATTGTTGATAAAATGAAAGAGAATGGATCTTATATTAATAAATATTTTTTGTTTAATGTCGGCAATTATGTATGGAATACAATATCAGATAGTCAATCATACGAGGGTTGCTATTTATATTCGGGTCCTGACAATACTAGTGTACCCAAATGCAAACTGGACCTTCCATTAGAAACTTTAACATTTTTTAGCATAACTTCACTCAGAACGATTTGTCATTTGAGGGCGAATTGTTTTCTTTACAGTACGAAGGCGACCGCAAAAGTAACTGGCCTTACATAAAAAGAACCGTTTTTTTGGAATTATTATTATTTATTTTTCAACATAATCTCCTTCCAACTCAATACACTTCATCAAACGTTTTTCAAGATTTTTAATTCCATCCGAAAAATAAGATTTTTCAAGTCCTTCAAAATATGCCTCAGTTTCAGCAATAACCTTGCTAAACAAAGAAATAATCAGAAGGAGCTAAATCTGGACTATACTCGTATGGTGGATGCGGAGCAATTTCAAATCGTAATTCGGAAAAAAAAACTTTTTTGATGAAAAATAACTTTTTTTTCTAAATGCGGTCTTTTTTTCTTGATTTCTTCACTCAACCGATCCAATAATGCACAATAATATTCACTATTTATAGTTTTTCCTTTCTCAAGATAATCAATAAATATAATACCCCTTGCATCCCAAAATACTGTGGCCATTACTTTTCCTGCTGACTTAACAGTTTTCGCCTTCATGGGACCACTTTTACCAGCTTCTATCCATTGTTTTGACTGTTCTTTGCATTCTGGGATGTAGTGATGGATCCATGTTTCATCAACAGTTATGAATCGGCGCAAGAACTCTTTTGGACTACGCTGATAAATCGCTAAAAGCTCCTCGGAATTGGTCCAACGGACGATTTTTTGGAGAAAAGTCAACAAACGCGGCACACATCTTGCGGATAGCTTTTTCATGTGGAGTTCATCATGTAAAATACTCCAAACTTGTTTTTCGTCTATTTTAACAATATCAGCAAATTCTCTGAGCTTTATTCGTATATCTTTATTCTCTTCAATAAATATTTTTCTAATGTTTTCAATAGTAGTAGCAGTTTTCGGTCTTCCAGAGCGTTGTTCATCTTCCGTACTTGAACGACCAATTTTAAATTGTTGAACCCAGGATTTCACGGTGGAGTATGTGGTGCATTATCACCATGAACAGAATCCAATTCATCTTTGATTATTTGTGGCGTATAACCTTTCATATAAAAGTGTTTAATTACCGCACGAAACTCTTTATTTTCCATTTTTCAAAAATTATAAAACTTGTTTACTTCAATACCTGTAACAAAGAAAATAATCATTAAATATTTCGGAAATTTTGACAGATGGCTTATAAAAGATTGCTTTAAAAAACAAACAAAAAAAAAGTTGCTAGTAAAACATAAAGGCCAGTTAGTTTTGCGGTCGCCCTCGTATGTTGAAAAATTCATCTCAGTCAAAAAATGAAATTATCCCGTCAACATATTCGTGCAATAATTTTTTGCGATTTTCGGCGTGGGTTATCGAGACAAGAGTGTTTAAATGAACGTGAACACTATTAATCGCTGGCATTAAGATTCAGCCTCGGACGCCTTTCGCTCCAGGGTGAATTTCGTAAAGGACGTCCAACTTCGGTCACTTTGCCAGAAACCATCGATGCTGAGCGTGAACTGATTAGGCAAGACCGACATGTGGCATACAGTGAGATTGAGGCATCCTTGGGCATTAGTATGACAAACATCAATGAGATATTGCATGTTCATTTGGCAGTGAAAAAAATTTGTTCTCGTTGGATCCTACCTAATGGGATCCAACAATGGATTGGTGCAACGAGATGTTGAAGAAGTATAACTCCGGTAGCTCAAGAGCAGTGTATAACTTTGTCATAGGTGACGAATCATGGATCTATGCATATGAACCCGAAACAAAACAGCAATCGACCGCATGGGTCTTTCAAGACGAGCCAAATCCAACAAAAGTTGTTCGTGGAAGAAGTACATCAAGTGATTGCGTTTTTTTTCTGTATAGCCGGCCATGTTGCCACAGTGCCTTAAGTGGTACGTAGGACGGTCAATTCTGAGTGTATACAACCATCTGTTTGCCAACAGTGTTCGAAAAATTGAGGAAAGATAATAAGAGAAGACGGATCATTTTGCGTCACGACAATGCGAGCACTCACACATCAGCTGTAACGATGAGCTATTTGACCACTCAAGATGTCAAATTGATGGGCCATTCACCGTTTGGTTTGGCACCCAATGACTTCTGCGTGGTCAGCGTTTTTCATCGCCCGAGGCAGCTGTTGAAGCGTTTAAAAATCATGTTTTGAAGGTGTCTCAATCGGAGTGGAAAAAGAGCTTCGAAAATTGGTTTGTGCGCATGCAAAAGTGTATTGATCTTAAAGGAGAACATTTTGAAAAACAATAAAACCATTTCTAATGATAAAATATTGTGTTTTTATTGCCGGACCCGAAATATTAGGAACAACCCTCGTATCACGATAACGTTCGCTATTGACAGTTACCGTTACGCCGTATTTAATTTCGAAGTTTCGAAGACATTTGGTTTATTATGTGAAAAGAATTTTGGTCTAATAAAAATTAATGTGTACTCCAAAATATTCAATGGATAAATTATCGTATTGAGCCGCTATCATATCATAATTATACGAGTATAGACACATGTCATATTATGCAGATATTTCATTAACATGTTGAACACCAACTAATTAATCAAATCTTTCAGAATGATTTCAGACTAGTTTTTGACAAATGTTTTCTTCAAAATGATTACACTGTGAGAACACATTCGTAAAGCACTCATTTGAAATCTGTAAGTTTATGGCAAAAACGCACTTTTAAGTAAATTGGATTAAAACTATACACTGGCACATTGTGTGTCTCCAAGTGCTCGTAATCGACCGTATTGGATATTGGACGACATTTTTTTCGAGTTTTAATGTGAACTTTTTTTTGTAAAAGATTTAAAATACTGTAAGAGATTGCGGTCATTTTATTTTGTATTTTGGTTTAAATATTTCAAGTTATACGTACGTGATTAATATGAATGCGTTTGCAAGAAAAAAGACAAATATTGTTGTCTCCCATTTGTTTGCCAGACGTCTGTCTGCCAGTACCTAGTTACATCTGGCAGACAATCGCATAAACAGACGGTCAAACAAACGAACGAACATGCGGGAGGGCGGATGGAATGATAATAAGCCGAAGCACAGTGGGACATTTTGGAAGTAGGCGGCATCAGTCGGTCAAACAGAGTTATTTCTAAAAATGTCGACATTTCATTTCTAAGATACTCGAAGTGTATACCAAATTTGTCATTCCGCTTGCAGCACCTTTAAAATGGTAGGTATGTAGACCGGAAAGGAAAAACTTTCCGTTTAATTAAAAAAATTTTAATATTCAAACAAAAAATTAATAAGGAACTCTGTGATAAAAAAATTTCTAGCCATAAACAAATTCACATGTTTACAAAGAAAATTATATGCCGATTTCGTTAAGAGGTGATGAAAAAATTAAAATATTTTCAAAAAATTGTAAGCCGTTTTTTAAAATAATTTTGTACTTATATAAGGTAATGAAACACTTCAGATAATTACAAAAAAAATTACTTCAAAAATTCGTTTTTAGGCAATATAAAATTTCGCATATTTACAAAGAAAGTTGTAAGCAGTGTTTGGTCGGTGGCTGGAAAAATTAAAAGTTTGTAGTTTGGTCGGATTTTTGGGCATTTTTGCCGCTTATTACGAGTATTATATGTTAAGCCTCGATAAATAAGAATAAATGTTTAACAATAAAGTCAGTTAACAAAAAAAAATAAAATAAATATTAAAACCGCAACAGTTAAGTTATTTGTTAACAAAAAGTGTATATTTTCAGCATGTCTCGTTTCTGAAAAGATCATTTTTAAAAAATAGTTTGTTGGCGCCGTTTTAGTAGTAAGCATGGATAGAAGACTATGCTCGACAGTTATCCAGGTTAGGTACTACGACCTAACCTGGCCTTAAATGGCTACACTACCCTAACACACTACAGTTATCAATATATCAATGACTTTTTAACGATTTGGTCGGAAACAGTCGATTTCGGACCATTTTGGTCGGTTTTTGGTATTATTTTGGTCGGAAACGAAATTTTCTAGTGGCAACACAGGTTATGAAATTTTTTTAAAAAACAGTCGGGTAATGACTTTTGGATACAATCAGCGGTGACTGCAGTTTCGGTGAGCTCCACTTCACCCTCATATGACCCTAAGCAACGAATGTACTGTTACTACACTTAAGGGCAGGCAGTTTCACATTCAACAAGAATTACCGGCAGTAAAGTTTTGCACCGAACACAATAAAATGCCCTCGCACTGTATGCTTACTAAAAAACATACACACACGAAGCATGTATTTTTTATTTTTTTTTTGTTATTTATAAAGGGTGCTTTTTATTGAGGTATAGAACTTCGAATTGAAATAAAACACAAGAAAATCGTTTTAATGTCCATCAATTTGGCTTTATTGGAAGGATAATTTTATGCCATTAATGTTTAAATATGATTTCGGGCATGTGGCCGCCGCGGCTGGCTCGAATAAAGCCAATTCTACAGGTCCAATTTTCAAACACTTTTTCGAGCATATGGGGCCGTATGTTGGCAATAACGCCACGAATGTTGGCTTCCAAGTCCCCTAACGTGTTTCTGGTTTGTTGGCGTAGACGAGCGACTTCACATATCCCCAAAGAAAATAATCCAATGGTCCATGTTAACCGATCCATGGTTAACCGAATTAATTGCTCTGATGGACGATTATGTCGACCATAAAATGGACGGAGCTTGCGGTGAACTTCGCGAACTGAACCATTACTTTCGAAAAAAATTTGCACGATTTGCAAGCGTTGTTCTTTTGTCAACCTGTTCATGATGAAATGGCAAACCAAACTAAATATTAATCACTTGACAGCTGACAAAATGGCCGCCAGTTAAAAAAGTGATGCCAACTTAAAGTTCTATACCTCAATAAAAAAACACCCCTTATTCATTAAATATCACTGCAACATCTGATAAATAGTTTAGCTGATTTACGAAATTTTTAATTGAGAGGTAATTAAATTCACTTACCATTTTTTTGGTATAAATTCAAGAGTTATCTTTTTTTCTGTTCACTTACCAAGCTAGCTTGCAGTATGGTAATCTGGCAACATCTATCAACGTTCATCTTTGTTTACATCAAAGAGAATTGAACAACAAGAGGTTTTATCGACCAATTCGTCAAAAGCAAACAATAAAAATTTATAAATTGTAACAAAATAATCGATGTAATCGAATGCTCGTATAATAAGTCAATATATTGCTTCACTTTTGCATAGTGAAAATACAAATTTGTATGATGTCTTTTAGCTATCAATTTAAGGATATTTAGAGTTTAACTTCCCCCATCTCGTGCAGATGAACCCAATACAAATGTTGCCGACAAGACCTCTTCTCGGTTGATTATTTTTTGTAAAACTGCTGTTTTGTAATAAGCTGTTTGGGATTGTAAATGGACGAAATCGGCACGTAAAGGCCCAAAACAAACAGCCCGCATGGTCAGTGCGGGCGTTAAGTAGACATAGAGTACTCAAATATAATAAAAGCAAATATTGCCATTAACGTATGGATTTATTTTGAAGTTTTGACTGAGATTAGGGTCTGTCGCATGGGCTACAACCATATTATTATTTTTAAATTTGGCAACAACACTATTGTTACATTTCAATAATATTAGTTTTGCCGCATACATACTATTGTCAAAATAAAATTCAACAAAACAATACTTTGGTTGCGACGACCATGCTTTTATTACAGAGAACATACTATTATTGTCGTGACCATATAGTAACCATATATTTTCTCTGCGTGTATGTGCACCACCCTGTATTGTAATTATGTAATAATTTAAAAAGGTTTTTGAATAGTTCTCTTAGACTGTATAAGGGGTTTTCGAAAATTGCCACTGTATCCGGTGGTGCACGACATCTGTTGACCACGAAAAACACGTTTTTCGAACACATCTCAGAAACGCGAAAAGATAGGACATTTTTAAAGCTAGATTTGGATTAAGCAAAAATCTTTTAAGATCGTTTGAGTATGTAACAGGTGATTAATCAAGAGGTATTTTTTCAAAATAAAAAATACAAAAATTCAAATCTAGTGTGAAATCTTTACTGTTCATGCGAAAGGTCATTTTATGCCATTTATTTTGTGAATATAATTTCCGTCATATGCTATTACGCCCTAGGGTGTATATTCTGAGGGTCGAATTTTGAATGGCTCGTTCAAGTATTTCGACGCAATGGCGCAAAGGACACGCATAATGTTGACTTCCAAAACCAGAATCGTAGCTGGTTTTCGACCTAGACTTTGGACTTTACGTAGCTCCAAAGAAAAAATTGTGTGAAGGTGTGATATCACACGATTTAGGTCCAAAACGTCAAATAAGATGCTCTTAGAAATGGTTTCTCAATAGATCCATTGTTTGAGCATTGTTTGTATGGCAAGTGGCATCGCACAGAGGGGTATTTTATCGATCTGGGCGGCCAAAATTATTTGAAGTAAATTTATGAAGCAGAATGTTAAAAAAATACTCTGTGAGGCGTAAAAAAATAATTGGCTAACATTTGGGGGGTAGAGGGGATCTTTTACAGCATTTGGAAGATAATACCTCAAATTTTTCAAGTTGAAAATGCTAGATATGAAATAAATGTGTACTAAATGAAAGCCCCCGGTGGAGGGTAACAATCTTTCTTAGCCTCTTGGAGATAGCTGTAGCAAGGGTAGTACTTACCGAGGCTCATCCTAACTACCTCGTACTGTTTTCGTGTAAGATTGCCTTCAACGAACATAGAAAGGGCTTTTAATACTGGCAACCGTCCCGTGCATTTCGAGTTAGATTGACTGTGTTGGTAAGCCACTTTATATTTGTGTGCGCGATTTGGCGACGAAGTTATGTTTTTCAGTATTTCAGCAGCATTTCTCTTTCCGTCTGTGTCCAACTTGATTTGCGTGGCTGCAACCAACACACGTGTGTCGTTGGATTTGCGTAAATCCTCTGTTTTGCGCCTTTGGGTTCTTGCGGAGGACTCTTTGAAACGTTTAACTGGGTGCCCAGCACAACTAACAGCACTCGGTATCGAAAAATATCCCGTGATCCATGAATGATTATTTTTCATAAAATCTTTGGGTTTTCTTTGGGCTTTAAGCCATTTTGCTTTAAATTCCCCTTTTAATTTCCCAAAACTACTGGTTACTAAAGCTCACTTTTCTTTAGAAAAATTACCCAATTGCAGCTCACTATTTTTGCTATCGTCAATGTTAGCGTTTATTTCAGACAGATTGCTTTTATCGGTAATTTTCAGAACGTCTCCACGAACTATGTACTTGATTTATGAAGGACCTAAATTTGGAATAAATGTTTTTTTCAATATACAAAACAATATACAGTAAAGCAGCAGAAATTATGATATATTTTTCCGCAGAAGGTAAATGGCTATAAAACACAAAACCGCAAAAACCCGCAATTTTTTTTCCCCATGTGCCCAATACAATGTTTAAGATTACATTTAATCACAGATTGAAGTGGTGGTGAGTGGTGGGGCATAACTTTTTGACCAGAGTTCGCTTTTGGTACCCATTGAATTTTAGTAAAATACCATATTTTTCAATGCTGCTTTACTAGTAGGAATTTAAATTATAATTTTATTTAGCTAATTGGATTAAATAATATTTACCTGCTTTACAATTTTCCATTTTACTTATATGTTTCAACTGAATACAGCCTTCGCACAGCCTGCTTAAACTTTTACTTTACTTGAACGCAACAAAATAGTAAATGCACAATTAGCAACTAGAAATTTTGAAAGCGTGTAGAAAACGAATGTAAGCAAAAAGGAATGAAAAAATAACGGAATCTAGTTAAGCATTCTATTCTCTTTACCCTAAAATCGGTAATTATTAAAAACATCGATTTTTGAAAAATCGAATTTTGGCCGCCCAGATTGGTAAAATACCTGTCTGTGCATCGTCCTGTTGAAACCAAGTGTCATCAAGATTACGGGCTTCAACTTCAGGTAGCATAAAGATCGTTAACATGGCGCGATAGCGAGCACCATTCACGGTTACGTTCCGACTATCATAATTTTTGGAAAAAAAAATGAACCGATGATTCCACCTGCCCATAAACCGCACCGTGGTTTTACGCAGTGTAAGTCTTTCTATGATGAAATAGCAAACAATACTTAAACGAAAAAAAAATGTAGTTAAACACAACTCAAGCGTAATCTGTGAAATAACCCTATCGAAAAATACCTCTAGATTGATCATCCGTAACAAATTCGAAAAAATATGGACCGATGATTTCACCACCTATAAACCGCACCAAATCTTGGTTTTCGCGGTGAAAGTCTTTTCATGATGTAAAGGGAAACAATACTGAAAAGGAAAAAAATAGTTTAACCCAACTCACGCGTAATCTTTGAAAACCCCTTATTGATCACCCTTTAGTATATATAGTATATAGCACTTGACCTGTGGAATAATGTAGGCCAGTGTAAAAAATTGCGAGGACGATTTTTTTTTAATTTGAATTTCCCTCTGCTGTAGTGCTTGCAAACTGCATTAAAATTTTTGCTGTTCCTTTTAAACAAAAGTAATTTTTGACGACCTGTGTGAGTTTAAAAATACTAATATATTTTTCTCTCATCTTCTCTCCAAACGGTACACTGTGCGACGGGGGACCAAACAAAAACATTCGCACATTATTGAAATCGAGCCACCAATAGCGTATTGTGGGCATTTAAATAGATTTATGAGTACTTTAAAATTCAAAAAGTCTTTTCTTCTCTTAATAAATTCCACTGCCAAACAAGTTTAAACACCAAAGTCGGGTCGAGCCGCAAATAAATGATCCATTTACCAGCGAAAAAAGGCAAACAAAAATATTTAAATATTTAATTGAAGTCCCTCTTTATACACACACTATGATTGACGCACAAAAAAAACATCGATAATGATTACAAAACCGTTTCACTTTCATTTCCAACTACACTTAGGACAAAAGCAACACATTTTTGTGTGGCTCACAAAATCAAAATGTTATAAATTTAAGTACTTTCCAAATGTCGAACAATGGTAGTTATTTGAAATTATTTTGAGGCTTAAGGAGAAATATAGGCCACCTTCAGTACAATGTTTATTGGCACCGAATTGCGGAAACCCTTCATAATGCTACACATCAATTAAGTGAGTTGTTTGTTATATTGGCAATATATTAAAACATTTTGTGTATGAAATCATATATAGATCTAAAATAGCAAGCGTTTCTGATAAAACAGATTTTTTTTTGAAAACTTAGAAGATTTTTAAAATATAGTCCTTCCCAATAATTTGCTTAAAATATTAAGAAAATAAATTTTAAGTAAGGTTTTGTCCAATAAAAACGATAGCCCCTCAAGTAGACTTACGATGTACGAGTATTAATGTTTTTGCACACACACAGACTGAGGGCTTTCGTTGGAAGAAACAACTTTACTGCAGTTACCTAATGTTAGTAATATTGTTGGATATTTGGTTCAACATTGCTTATAATGATACGAGGGCTGCTATATACATTCCTGGCCTAATAACGAAGATGCGAATATTTATCATCAAAAATGGTTTTATTGTTTTTCAAAGTATTCTCCTTTAAGATCAATACAGTTTTGCATGCGCTCAAACCAATTGCCGTAGCACTTTTTCCACTCCTATTGAGACGCCTCCAAAACATTGTTTTTGAACGCTTCAACAGCTGGTACGGGCGACGAAAATCTAATTTTGAGAGCTCGCATTGTCATGGTGAACTATGGTTCGTCTTTTCTTGTTCGTTATTCGAATTTCTCCGAAAACTTCAGGCAAACAAATTGTGGTGTACCACTCAGAATTGACCAACCTACGTTGCTCAAGCGGAACAGTCGCCACATTACCAGTTTGGCCGAAGAAACAGGCGAGCATTTGCTTCGAAGTGCTTCTTCCACGAACAACTTTCGTAGGATTTGGCTCGTCTTAGAAGACCCACACGGTTGATTGCTGTTTTGTTTCGGACTCAAACGCATAGATGATTCGTCACCTGTGACGATCTTTTAAACATCTTTTGAAGCACCGCGATCGTATTTTTTCAAAATTCCTTTGTACCAATCGACTCTAGCCTTTTTTGAGCGATTATCAAACCTTGTTTACGGCCAGGTGTTCATGCAATATCGAATGTATGCTGGCGGAAGAAATGTCCAAGGATGCCTCTATCTCACGGTATGGGACATGACGATCTTGCATTATCAGTTCACGCACGACATTAATGTTCTCTGGCTCAACGGCCGTTTTTAGACGATCTTCGTCTTTGAGCGAGCGTCGGCCACAATTGAATTCATTAAATCAGTTTTTTATAGTGATATAGGAAATTTTCATCGCCATATAAAAATTTAAGTTCATCGATGCACTCTTGTCGTGATAAACCACGTCGAAAGTTTTGAAAAATTATCGCACGAAAATGTTCACGTGTTAATTCCATTTTTTGCCAAATTGATTTTTTTAAGTCACTGTAAACAACACAAATGATGGTCGTACGTCAAAACGTTCTGAGTACGTTTATGCTAAACAAATTCAAACTTTCCAATGAAAATGTCAGATGGCGCCAGGCAATACTTAGTGTTGCCTAGGCAAAAAATATATATATATCCCTACTTAGTAGGGACATAAATACTGTTACAACATTGAACACACACATTTCAATAGTAAAACTTAACATACCCCGTTAATGACATATGGGTTTTGAAAGATAACCTCAATAGCGTTAGTCTGCAACGGGATTTTAAAATTGTTTCAACTTTCATCATGGAGTGGTCAGATAATGAGAACCGTATCGCTTTTCAAGTGTGAAATGAAAAAAGCGATATTTTTAAAACGCTCCGGCCATTAGGGATTAGCCGCATGTTCGTTTACCGATGCATAAAACTGTTTGAGGAGTCTGGAGTTGTAAAAGACCGCCACCGGTCGGGCCGCCCACGCTCTGTTCGAACACCACATGTCATCAAAGCCGTTAAATCAAGAATTCACAGAAATCCGCTCCGAAAACAGAAAATCATGGCCCGTGAGATGAATATCACGCAAATCTCCATGAGTGGATTCATTAAAAAGGACTTGGGACTTGGGGCTCTCAAAATGATAGAGTGTATGCGCGGTCATCTAAGGAAGCATCTGCACTGATCCCAAGGCGGGAAAAGGTCATCCCCCAGCTTCAGTAATGGTTTGGTTGGGTGTCTCTTACGATGGGGTCACTGACCTGCATTTCTGCGAAGAAGGAGTCAAAACATCGGCCAAAGTTTACCAAGAAACCGTTTTGGAAGCTGTTGTGAAGCCTCTTAACAATTACTCGTATCTGTTCCGAAACCAACCATGGACTTTCCAGCAGGATTCTGCGCTGGCCCATGAGACTAAAACGTCCCAGACCTGGCTTGAAACAATTTGCCAGCGTTCATTTCCTCTGAAGAATGTCCCTCAGGCAGTCCAGATCCCATTGGATTACAAATTGTGGACAGTTTTAGAGGACAAGGTTTGTCACAAAAGATATCCCAACATTGGATCTCTTAAGACTGCTTTGGTTCGAATTGTGGCCAATTTTCCAATGGACGAGGTTCATGCAGCTATTGACGATTGGCCAGTGCGACTTAAGGCGTGTGTAAAGGCAAAAGGCGGACATTTCGAATAAGTATATTCTTTTTGGATACAATATACATCAATAAATATATTAAAAATTATTTGATCCGAAAACATTCAGTACTCTTATTTTACAGCATAAAACGTGTGTAACAGTATTTATATCCCCACTAAGTATAATTGTCATGGATATTCGGTTCGACGTACCACAAGATGATAAATATGACCATCGTATTGTAAAGTACACAAATGGATCGGTCATACCAATGAAACGTGGAATAGGTATATGTGACAGCGCATAGAGAAAGGGACCTTAGGGTAAAAAAATCAAGTGATGTGGACAACATCTGAGCATCGAATGAGACCGATCCCATGCCCCAAAAGTGTTCCCTCCTAGAGATATGCGCGTTTTATGAAAGTAATGGTACACCAAAGATACACGTATTTAAATCTTTAAAATGGCTCTCCTGAACAAAACTGGTTTTTACCCTTAGGTCCCTTTCTATTTTGCGCGTCACATATAGTGCCACAACTGGTGGTTGTGGTAACAATAGTTTTGCAAACATGTTGTTGCTGTAACCAATTATAGGTGATAATAACTTAAATTCCATCTTATTAAAGGGTTGTTTAATAACACAGTACAACAGCCAATCTGGGGGGTGAGAAATTCCAAGTCAGGGTGATGGTACTAGGTCAGTATATTAAAACCCTCAAAGGGTTTTAATATACTGAAGTTACTTAATTGTAAATAAAAGCAGAACGCGTTAATCGATTTCTATGATCTATGTCGCATTCTGTTTATAGGTTCTGTGACTTTACGTGAAAGTTATAAGACTCTACACGTTTTTCCGTTTGGGATTTTATATGTTTTAAATTTATATGTTTTAAAAAAAAAAAATTTTTTTGGCAAAATTTTCTTCATAAATTTATTTCTAATTGCAAAAATGTTGATTTGGTAGAGAAACAGTATGTTAATGGATTAAAGAAAATGTAATTATTAATTTTTCTCAATTTATTTCAGCAAAATCGAACTAGTCGTTCTCGAGTTATGTCAAACTACGTTTTTGCCAACATTTTACAACTAAGCGAAAAAAAAAATCAAGATAAGGAAAAAATGTAAAAGGTCATAAAAAAAAACTGGCACATACGAACGCAAAACCCTTTGAGGGTTTTAATATACTGACCTAGTACCATCGCCCTGACTTGGAATTTCTCACCCCCCAGACAATAACCCCAAAAATGTTCCACAGTGTAATTAATTTCTTTGGTTTGTAACGGGTGATGAATCTAGAGGTATTTTTTTTTACCGATTCGCGTGAGTTTTGTTAAACTTTATTTTTGTTTCATTTCAATATTGTTTGCCATTTAATCATGGAAAGACTTACACCGCACAACGTCTCCAAATTGTGCAAAATTGTATTATGAAAATGAGCGTTCGATGCGAAACGTTTTTCGACCAAAATTTTGTTGTGATTAGGTCCATTTCTAGCTCAAAGGCAGTCAGTAAACAAAAATTGCCGTATTTGGGCTGAAGAGCAACCAAACGAGGTGCCATTATACCAAGAGAAAACCACGGTTTAGTGCGTTTTATAAGCTGATGGAGTCATCGGTGCATATTTTTTCAAAAATGATGATGACCGGCACGTAACCTTGAATAGTGCTTGCTACCGCGCCGTGATATCGATCTTGTTGCTACCTGAAATTAAAGCGCGTAATCTTGACGACACTTGGTTTCAACGACGCCACTTGCCAAACAACTGCTCAAACAATGGATCTAGTGAGAGGTCATTTCGAAAAGCAGCTAATTTCACGTTTTTAACCGGTGAGTTGGCCGGTTAGATCGAGTGATATCACACCTTTAGACATTTTTCTTTGTGGTTACGTAAAGTTCAAAGTCTATGCTGATTAACCAGCTACGATTCAGGTTTTGGAAGCCAACATTACGGGTGTCATTTAAGCCATACCGGTCTAAATGCTCGAACGAGTCATCTAAAATTGGACCCTCAGAATGGAAACCCTGAGGCGTAGTTGTGGCTAGTATTTAAAAGAAATTATATTCAAAAAATTAATAAATAAAATGTCCCTTCAAATTACCAATAAAGATTCCACACTTGATTTGAATTTTTATATTTTTTTTGTTCTGAAAAAATACCTCTGGATGGATCACCCTATATTTATTCAGAGATGTTATCTTTTCTACTGTACAATTTTTTTTTGATTTTAGGACAAGTCACTTAATTTTTGCCTTACTGCACCGGCATTAATTAGGAGAAAATTTCCGCCGTATCAAAGTCTCAGATGCTTGATAGCTGGAGAATTGTTACAAACGGATGTATGGTCTTAGCACATTCACTTCCTGCAGTACTGCACACGAAATTCAAAATGGAATCCGATTAAAGCACTTCAAGGCATATGATCTTCTCCACTTTTTCTTCCATTGATCACATTTTTTTGTACAAATATTTAGTTTTGAAAATCATTTCGTAATGAATGAACCACAAACCGGGAACAGCATTTCTTTTAAAAATTCACAATGATGCAGCGTTAAATCATCGGCATATATGAAATGTGGATTTATAAGTATCCGATGTTGTTTAAGCCGAATAGGTATGTACGCGTACTCACTCGTATGTTACCAATTTCTTATTTTCATTTCACTCCATGTTGCTGTGGATGTTGATGTTGTTATAAAGTGGTCAGATTGTCCAAAGTAGATTACCACATGTGGAGTATTTGGTCGTTATCTTCGGACTTATTTAATATTCCGTTCATTACATTTTCGAGTGATGTTATGCGTGGCTAAGATTGATTTATACTCGTATGAATGTGTTTATTATGGGAGTATCACTATAGGTTTTGTTCGCAGATTTATGAAGTCTGGAAAGGTGGCGTTTCTTTTTTTTTTGCTACAATCTAATAATATCCGGAATGGGCGGATCGCTATTGACTACTATTTGCAATACGAAAATTCAATAACGGAAACAATTACTAATTTGCACTTTAAAATTGAATGTATAATTGAATTTTGTTTTTGGTACTCGAAAAATAGATACCTTATTCCCTTCACGTTAAGGACCAATCGTAGAATTTCCCTTTAATGTGAGTGATGGTGAGTTGATCTAGTAAATAATTTTTTGAGTTCTGTATAACGGGCCAAGGACTCAGGATTATTTTGAGCTTCTAACATTAAAAACAGGGCTGTTGGGTATATTTTTGCAATTAGCCTAAAGTTGATTACTACGTATTCGTAATTTCCAATTGCAAACAGATTGAAACGTGCTGCACTTCTTTAATTGCCCGACCAAGCCCACTTAGCTGACCATTAAATCTCTTTGAACGCATCCGGTTCAAATGGTCTTTTGAACCGGATGTGTTTCGGGTCTGGCAATAAAAACACAGTAATTTATCATTGGAAATGGTTTTATTGTTTTTAAAAATAATCTCCTGTAAGATCAATACACTGTTGCATGCGCACAAACCAATTTTCGAAGCACTTTTTCCACTCCGAATGAGAAACCTCCAAAACATTTTTGAACGCTTCAACAGCTGCTTCGGACGATGAAAAACCTTGACCAGAGATTTTTTTCTTGATGATAGGGAATAAGAAGTCATTGGGTGCCAAATTAGCGCTGTACGGTGGGTGGCCATCAACTCGACATCTTGAGTGGTTGTTGTTGTTGCTGTAACAACAATATATTTATTTTGAAGTCTTGTTCGTCTATGGGGGATCTGATTCGATATCCAGGTGAAGGAATCGCGCCATTTGAACTGGATGCGTCCACAGAGACCTGGGGCTCAGCTGAGTGGGCTTGGCCGGAAAATTGAAGAGGTGCAGTACATCATGTGGTCCCTGATGGCAGGCGGGACAGATGTCCGGAACGTTAGCATCAATTCGTGCCCAGTAAGAATTGAGGCGGCTGCACCATCCAGATCTCAACTGCGCCAGAACCACGCGCGTCTGCCGAGGTAGTACCTTCTCAGGTGAAATCTCCGAAGGATGTTCCCCTAGCACTACATTCACACGGTAGCTGGATACTGCTGCTGCGACATAATCGGCGTGAATGTTGTTCAAACCTGCCTGATAGTTTCGATGATCTAAAGGTTCTCTCTTATACCGCTGGACCTCTCTCTCTCTCTAGATCATGAAGATCGTACCTGATCTGCCTGGGTGGAGGCATCCTGTTCAAGAGATGGTGGTTAGGATGACTGCTGCGAAAACACCCTAGCAGGTATTGCTTAGACAACAGGAAATTGTGTCTGCGCACGGTAAGGACCTTCGTATCCTCATGTAGATGGTCCTCAAAGGACATAAGAAGACACCCTGTTGATGTTCTAAGGGCGGCATTCTGGCAAGTCTGAATTTTCTTCCACTGCGTCGTACTGACGTTCGCCGACCATACAGGTGCTGCGTAGTTTTCTACAGACCGACCTATCGCTTTGTAAGAGGTCAACATGGTTTCTTTGTCGGCTCCCCAAGTACTACATCTTGAGTGGTCAAATAGTTCATCGTTTCGGCTGATATGTGAGAGCTAGCATTGTCGTGATGCAAATAGACCCGTGACAACATGGCCGATTATACCAACAAAAAAAAACAAATATTTGCTTCGATGTACTTCGTCCACGAACAGCTTTTGTTGAATTTGGCTCGTCTTGAAAGACCCATACGGTCGATTGCTGTTTTGTTTCAGGTTCATATGCATAGATCCATGATTCGTTACCTATGACAATGTTATACACTGTCTTTGAGCTACCGCAGTTATGCTTTTTCGACATCTCTTTGCACCAATCCATTGTTGGATCCCATTAAGTGGGATCCAACGAGAACAAATTTTTTTCACTGCCAAATGAACATGCAATATCTCATTGATGTTTGTCATACTAATGCCCAAGGATGCCTCAATCTCACTGTATGCCACAATCAGTTGCCTAATCAGTTCACGCTCAGCATCGATGGTTTCTGGCAAAGTGACCGAAGTTGGACGTCCTTTACGAAATTCATCCTGGAGCGAAAGGAGTCCGAGACTGAAGTCTTAATGCCAGCGTTTAATAGTGTTCAAGTTCATTTAAACACGCTTGTCTCAATAAACCACGCCGAAAATCGCAAAAAATCATGGCACGAAAATGTTCACGGGATAATTCCATTTTTTGACTGAGATAAATTTTTCAACATACTGTAAACAAAACAATTCGCCCTCAAATGACAAATCGTTCTGAGTGAAGTTATGCTAAAAAATGTTAAAGTTTCTGATGGAAGTTCCAGTTTGCATTTGGGAACTCAAGTTTTGTCAGGACCCGAATATAAATAGCAACCCTCGTATGATTGGAAACTTTTTAACGCCGGAACTGCATGCTTTGGGCTTGATTAACACGTGATATCAACAAGACGGTGCCACATCGCATACATCCAAGATTACAATGGAATTACTGCGAGACCTCTTTCCACAACAAGTTATTTCAATAAATGGTGATGTTGATTGTCCTTCACGGTCGCCTAATTTGACTGCTCCGGACTACTTTTTGTGGGGATATCTGAAAAGCAATGTTTATGCAAACAAGCCAGAAATGCTTGAGCAACATAGACAAAATATTCGTGATGAAATTAATAAAACACCGCGAGAAATGTGTAAGAATGTAATGAAAAATGTGCTCAAAAGGGCTCGCATTTGTGAGGCTAACAGAGGCGGATATTTATCAGATATTGTATTCCATACATAATTGCCGACATTAAACAAAAAATATTTATTAATATAAGATCCATTCTCTTTCATTTTATCACAAATTATAAACAAACAAAGTAGTACCTTCCCGACGGACACCCTGTATTTGTGCCACAGTTAAAATATCTTGATTTAGGATTTACTTGCTTCATTCAATCAACACCCGATTGAAGTACTAAAGGGGAACCTTTCTCGAATCGGAGGGCCAAGCTGGATAAAATGCCTACGGTTTAATGCCTGCTCCAAACGGCGAATGCATTTTATAAAGACTCTTAGAGATAAGTCTTATAAAGTCACCCAGATTTGACCTCGTTTGAATGTTTGCACACTAATCGTAACACCACGGTGGAAGAGCAAACATTCCCACTATGTATGGAAAATAATTTTATAAATGTGGCTGCCGTCGCAGAAGCCCATTCTGTCAACCGAATTTTCCAAGACCTTAGTGGCGAGTTCTGGCCTCAGCTTATGAATGTTTTGAGAAATAATTATAAGCTTTCGCCTTAAGGTTCTGAATCGTTTATAAGTTGTTCGCATAACATTGGTGGTTCACGGTACCATATAAATTGGCTGATAACACGACTTCCGAATTGGAAAGCAAAAAATCGATTTAGCGTGGGCTTTGTGCCATCGCGTACAGTGGTTGGAAAAACAAAATTTTGGAAATTTGTTATGTTTTCCATAGATTCATTATATTCTACAAATTCGAGAAACATTTTTAGAACTCACAGCTCAACGCCTCCAAAATATTCAGCTGTTTTATGAAAATCCACGAAATGGTTTATGTTCACTAAACCCTTCGCACTCGAACGAAAAGACAAAATTTAGTCTGTGGTCAGGCAAATGTTGAAGCTGTTGCGGACAGTGTGCTAGACGACGGTTACAATTAGAATCGACTCCGTTCGCTTTATCTTGGTCTCTTTCGTTGCAACAACTTGGTGATCTGTATGCCAGGAACAATTGGAGAGTAATTGGTTTAAAATGCTTTCAAGACCCCACTTGTATTGAATTGAAGAAAGCAGATTTGAATTTAGCCTTTTATTTAGTTAATGACGATCTGCTCACTACGTGTTCAGTCCCGACTCACAATTCAGGTTCAATAAAAATGTCGTTATGTTCGGGCTTTACAATGGATCTGCTATAAGATGAGAGAAAACTACACATACTTTAGAGAAACATCTGTTGGAAACCGCATAAGAACAAGTTCTGTTGCCATCACCGAATGTTTACTGTTGAAATTAATAATAGGTTTAACATACCACATGATGATAAACATGATCTACATGTTGTTTACACAACCAATATATCGGTTATACCAAGAAATGTGGAAAAAAGTAGTTGCCACAACTAAGTTTTGAGTTTGATCGTAAAGATATTTCAACAAATGGTTACAATTATTTGATTATTTACTAACTTATTAAATAAAAAAAAACAGTTTATAGGGTAAAAAGATAGTAAAAACCTTCGCTTAAAAGCAAAGTTGTACCTCTTGTCATAATGAACAAAAATTGTGAACATACTTCAACAATGTTGATGGAAAGAAAAGAATTAGATTAATAAATTTTCAGGACTTTTTTCACTTTTGCGGCTACATTTTACATTTAAGCAATTTTGCCCTTTTTTTGGGGTAATTAGTGCCATTTAAACCATTGTCCGTCCGTTAACAATTATGATTTGTTAAGCAAATACTAAGGAAAGTTTACTTTTTATCCTGGTACCTCGTAGTACCTTAAAGGGAAACTTTTCCTCTGCGGCGATTTCGGCCATTTACAATCCCAAACAGCTTATGACCATTAGCCATCATCATGTGCTATTTCAGGAATCTAGTTTGATTCGTTTGGCCGCTATCGTGCTTGCAACAGACACTCGGACGGTAAGATATCGCTGGATTGTCTAAGAATTTTACGAGATTAATATTATACAAACTTTATAGGGTCCCAAGTCAATATTTCGCGGTGTTGCAAACGGAATGACAAATTTTATATGCCATTCACTTTTCGGCGGAGGGTGTACAAAATGGACCGATACAGCTCTTTTTGTCAGTTCTGTTTACTGTCATCAATATAAACTGTGCGCCGAACTAAATAATAATTTATTTGTTTACAGAATTTTATTTATCTTTATATGTTTTTTTATTGAATTTTATTACCACATCGAAAAACATTCTATTGAACACAGTTTTCATCCGCCCAGTGTTTTATGCTTTGTTATCAACAATTGGCCACTTCCTGTAGAACTGCAATGAAAAGATAGTAAAATAAAAATTTTACAATTGAACAGTTTAATTTTTTTCAACAAAGATGGGAAAAGATTGATAAAACGTTGATTTTATATTAATTTACTCGTATGTATTTATGTATTACAGTGACGCGCAAAATAGAAAGGAACCTAAGGTTAAAAACCAGTTTTGTTCAGGAGAGCCATTTTAAAGATTAGGTCCCTTTCTATTTGCGCTTAGAATCGTCGACTTCACTTTCATAAAACGCGCATATCTCTGGGAGGGAACACTTTTGGGGCATGGGATCGGTCTCATTCGATGCTCAGATGTTGTCCACATCAAAAAAAAAAGTGAAAAGTTGGTGAAAAGATTTTTTCAGGAGAGCCATTTTAAAGATTAGGTCCCTTTCTATTTGCGCTTAGAATCGTCGACTTCACTTTCATTAAACGCGCATATCTCTGGGAGGGAACACTTTTGGGGCATGGAATCGGTCTCATTCGATGCTCAAAATGTTGTCCATATCAAAAAAGAAAAAAAATTAAAATTGATTTCTTTGCCCTTAGGTCCCTTTCTCTATGCGCTGTCACATATAATTTATGTTACCTAGCAATAAGTAAAGGAAAATTATTCTTCAACTGAGTAATTATTGTAAAATAGACATATTTGTAAACTTAAAAGGATTAACGCAACAAAATAAAAAGAATAAAACAGTTTTTTTTTAAATATCAATATTATTAAAAACTAATTAGCACACTATTAGAAAAGTGACAAAGATATAATTAGTTCTTATTTTTTCATATTTAGTTGATAACTCGATTGCTTGAGAACCTGTTCCAATCTTCTTGGCACACTCTCAACCAATGACCGACATCTTGCTGGTAAAATGAAACTCCAAACGGCACGGACCGATTCCCAGAGTTCGTGGCACCACACACTTTTCCGCTCAACCGACGGCAGAAAATTGGAGTAAGCGCTCTTAAAGATGCGACCACCGACTCAGCATTTCGTTAGTACGGGCTGCTATATATATGTCTGGCCTAATAATGAAAATGCGAATATTTGTCATCGAAAATGGTTGTATAGTTTTTCAAAATATTCTCCAGCATGATTTATACACTTTTGCATGCGCTCAAACCAATTGTCGAAGCAACTTTCCACTCCGATTGAGACACCTCCAAAACATGGTTTTTGAACGCTTCAACAGCATCTTCTGGTGACGAAAATCGTTGAGCACGCATTTTTTCTTGATGTACGGGAATAAAAAAAAGTCATTGGCCAAGTCAGGGCTGTACGGCGGATGGCCCATCAATTCGACGTTTTGGCCGGTCAAAAAAGCGCTAGTTTGAGCCGATGTGTGAGAGCTCGCATGGTCATGGTGCACAATGATTCGCCTTTTCTTGTTCGTTTTTCGAATTTCTCCGAAGACTTCTGGCAAACAAATTGTGGTGTTCCACTCAGAATTGACCTCCTACGTTGCTCAAGCGGAACAGTCGCCACATGACCAGTTTTGCCAAAGAAACTGGCGACCATTTGCTTCGAAGTGCTTCTTCCACGAACAAGTTTCGTTAAATTTGGCTCGTCTTCGAAGGCCCACACGGTCGATTGCTGTTTTGTTTCGGGCTCATACGCATAGATCCATGATTCGTCACCTGTGACGATCTTATAAATCTTTTTACGGCCTGGTGTTCATGCAATATCAAATGTATGCTGGTGGAAGAAATGCCCAAGGATGCCTCTATTTCACGGTATGTCACATGACGACCTTGCATTTTCAGTTCACGCACGTCATCAATGTTATCTGGCACAACGGCCGTATTTGGACGACCTTCGTCTTTGAGCTTTGTAAGGCGATGAAGCACAATTCAATCGTGGCCGACGCTCGGGCTGTGTCACGCCCCTATTTAAACGCGATATAATTACAGATAGATCGTCTTTAAATATACGCACTATGCTATTGTGAGCGAACATTTTGTTATAGGAACCGCTCACATTAAAGTATTTAAGTTGGGGCCATTGGATTTGAATTATATAACGGGGTTTTCAATAGGTAGATAACTATTTCGTATTGTTATGTCAACACACCCTTTAACATTTTTAATGATCTTTCAGTGTCAAAACGTTAATCGAAGTCAACATTTTCATCATGGTAAAGTTCTCTTGCGAGCAACGTTTTTAAATCATCAAAAAATTACTCGTACGAGGGTTGCTAAATATATTTCTGGTCTAGGCAACACTAAGTGTTGCCTGACTCCAGCTGATATCTCAATTAGAAAGTTTGCCTTTTTTAACATAAACGTACTCAGAACGTTTTGACGTACGACCATCATCAGTGTCTTAAAAAAATTAATTTGGCAAAAAAAAATGGAATTAACTCGTGAACATTTTCATGCGATCATTTTTCTTTTGACGTGGATTATCACGACAAGAGTGCATCGATGAACTTAAATCTTTGTACGGCGATCTAATAAATTCAATCGTAGCCGACGCTCGCTCAAAGACGAGGGTCATGAAGGTCGTCCCAAAAAAGGCCGTTGTGCCAGAGAACATTGATGCTGTGCGTGAACTGATAACGCAAGATCGTCATGTTACATACCGTGAGATAGAGGCGTCCTTGGGCATTTCTTCCACCAGCATACATTTGATATTGCATGAACACCTGGCCGTAAAGAAGGTTTGTTCTCGTTGGTTGCCGCACAATTTGACAATCGCTCAAAAAAAGGCTCGTGTCGATTGGTGCAAAGACATTTCGAAAACATACGATCGCGGTGCTTCAAAAGACGTTTATAAGATCGTCACAGGTGACGAATCATGGATCTGTGCGTATGAGCCCGAAACAAAACAGCAATCGACCGCGTTGCCAAATCCAACGAAAGTTGTTCGTGGAAGAAACACTTCGAAGCAAATGGTCGCCTGTTTCTTCGGCAAAACTGGTCATGTAGCGACTGTTCCACTTGAGCAACGTAGGACGGTCAATTCTGAGTGGTACACCACAATTTGTTTGCCTGAAGTATTCGGAGAAATTCGAAAAACGAACAAGAAAAGACGAATCCATGTGCATCATGGCAATGCGAACTCTCACTTATCGGCTCAAACCAGCGCCTTTTTGACCGGCACAAACGTAAAATTGATGGGTCATCCACCATACAGTCCTGACTTGGCACCCAATGACTTCTTTTTATTACCGCACATCAAGAAAAAATTGCGTGGCCAACGATTTTCGTCGCCAGAAGATGCTGTTGAAGCGTTCAACAACCATGTTTTGGAGGTGTCTCAAACGGAGTGGAAAAAGTGCTTCGACAATTGGTTTCAGCGCATGCAAAAGTGTATAAATCATGCTGGAGAATACATTGAAAAACAATAAAACCATTTTTGATGATAAATATTCGCATTTTCATTATTGGGCCAGAAATATATATAGCAGCCCTCGTACGCAGCTAAAAAGACGAGTTCAGTTCCTTTCTTCTAATGCTAAATTGTATCCCAATCGGAGTTTATTGGCCGGTACTATGACTTAAACACACCTAAAAAATTTATCAAAAGTGGATTATATCGGTCCACAGGAAGAACTGCAATTCATTTTGAAATACACATTTGTTTTGAGATTCATCTCAATGGCATAAAAAACCTTCTCTTAAAATTGTAAGAGCAGTTCGAAGGTTACTTTGTTCCCTAATCGAACGATAAGGGGAATGTTTATGTATGATTCGTGGAGATGTGACTGCCGGAAACAACTTTTTCAGTTGCCTCGTAACACTAAAAACTAATGTCAATTTTGAAGAAAAAAAAACAGTTACTACAGATGGCGATCTAATCGTTGATATTATAATGAATTTAATTATTAGTCATAATTCTAGACTAGTGCAATTTTGACTTACGTGGTTGATCGTTCTGATAGTTCATACAGTTGAAAACATCAAACAAGCATCGATTTCCATATTTTGTGCACTCTCCATTCTTGGGATCGACGGCGTAAACAGGAATCCCCTCGGAACTGCATAGTAGGGCGACATTGTCATTACATCGCGGAGGCCGACCATAGCTGGCGCAATGTGTCAGGGAAGCGAAGAGAACAACAAACACAAGCGAAGTGATCCGTAAAAAACCCATTTTACAACTGCTGGGAATATTTTGCTAGTTATTGCTATTTATAAATCTTCATGCTTAGAAAAAATCCCAAATCGTAATTGCAATAATATGCTATCGATGTATTCACAAACGTATTTACTAATTAGTAAAAAAGCGGTAAGTCAATCGGAATCACTAGGTTGTGCCGCCTTAGAATACTTAAACAAGTGTACAAATAGAATTCGGTCGTGCCGAATCTTATATACCCTGCATCAAGAACAGTGGCATATAGTATCATTGTCGGTACACCCACAAATCTTCTACCAAGTAGGTAGGCATAAAAATGTCTAAACGCTATGCCTTTTTGTCTAATAATAGCCTTATACAGTAGGGTGGGCCGATTTTTAGGGACAAAAATATGTGTGCCTTTGATTTTTCGATAGCTTTTGGAATGAGGAAAAAAAGGTTCACTAAGACATATCAAACTTAACATTTTCGACGTGCCCAAATTAATTTTTTTTTTACTTTTTCTAAACTTTAATTTTATAAGTATTTTTTGTAGTAGATAATAAAAAGGAAATCGGTTGATTATTTTTTTAAATATAACCTTTCTAAGGTGACATACATATTTACATTGCCACATACAATCACCAATTGTAAACGATTAAGGAAAGTCTAAAGTCAGGCGAGGTCGACTACGTGTGACCCTCGCCTTATGATTTAGACTTCTTTATATCCTTTAATTCTAAAGTAATACCTCCCAATGGTTTGTTTACTTACTTCGAGGTTACTACGAGGGTTGCTGTTTATAATTCGGGCCCTGACAATACAAGTGTTGCCAGATGCAAACTGGAACTTCCATTGGAAAGTTTGACATTTTTTAGCACGTTTTTAGAACGTTTTGTTATGTGGGGGCGAATTATTTTGTGCAATGATTTTTTACGATTTTCGGCGTGGTTTATCGAGACAAGAGTGCTTAAATCAACTTGTTTCGACTTTTGGCGATCAAAAACCACTATAAATCGTAGGTACCAAGATTTCAGTCTTGGACACCGTTCGCTCCAGGATGAAATTCGTGAAGGACGTCCAACTTCGGTCACTTTTCCAGAAACCATTGATGATGTGCGTGAAATGATTAAGCAAGTCCGACATGTGAGATTGATGCATCCTTGGGTATTAGTATTACAACCATCAATGAGATATTGCATGTTCATTTGGCCGTGAAAACAATTTGTTCTCGTTGGATCCCACATAATTTGACAAATGCTTAAAAAAAAGGCTCGTATGGATTGGTGCAAAGAGATGTTGAAAAAGTATAACTGCGGTAGCTTAAAGGCAGTGTATAATATTATCACAGCTGACGAATCATGGATCTACGAGGGCGACCGCAAAACTAACTGGCCTGGCATATTTTCTGTTTTACTAGCAACTTTTTTTTTGTTCTTTAAAAGCCATCTGTCAAAATTTCCGAAATACGAGTATATAATGATTATTTTCTTTGTTACAGGTGATTGAAGTAAACAAGTTTTATAATTTTTGAAAAATGGAAAATAAGGAGTTTCGTGCGGTAATTTAACACTTTTATATGAAAGGTTATACGCCACAATTAATCAAAGATGAATTGAATTCTGTTCATGGTGATAATGCACCACATACTCCACCGTGAAATCCTGGGTTCAACAATTTAAAATGGGTCGTTCAAGCACGGAAGATGAACAACGCTCTGGAAGACCGAAAACTGCTACTACTATTGAAAACATAGAATAATAAAGCTCAGAGAACTTGCTGATATTGTTAAAATACACGAAAAACGAGTTTGGGGTATTTTACATGATGAACTCCACATGAAAAAGCTATCCGAAAACTATCAGCCGCGTTTGTTGACTTTGCCCTAAAAAATCGTCCGTTGGACCAATTCCGAGGAGCTTTTAGCGATTTATCAGCGTAAGCCAATAGAGTTCTTGCGCCGATTCATAACTGTTTATGAAACATGGATCCATCACTACATCCCAGAATGCAAAGAACAGTCAAAACAATGGATAGAAGCTGATAAAAGTGGTCCCAAGAAGGCGAAAACTGTTAAGTCAGCAAAAGTAATGGCCAGAGTATTTTGGGATGCAAGGGGTATAATATTTATTGATTATCTTGAGAAATTGAAAACTATAAATAGTGAATATTATTGTGCATTATTGGATCGGTTAAGTGAAGAAATCAAGATAAAACGACCGCAATTAGAAAAAAAAAGTTCTTTTTCATCAAGATAATGCTCCTTCACACACTGCTTTTTTAACTCAACAAAAACTGGCCGAATTAAGATTTGAAATTGCTTCGCATCCACCATATAGTCCAGATTTAGCTCCTTCTGATTATTTCTTGTTTCCAAATTTAAAAAAAAAATTCTCGGTGGCAAAAAACTTTCGTCCAATAGCAAGGTTATTGCTGAAACTGAGGCATATTTTGAAGGTCTTGAAAAATCTTATTTTTCGGATGGAATTAAAAAACTTGAAAAACGTTTGATGAAATGTTTTGAGTTGGAAGGAGACTATGTTGAAAAATAAATAATAATAATTCCAAAAAAACGGTTCTTTTTATGTTAGACCAGTTACTTTTGCGGTCGCCCTCGTATGCATATGAACTTGAAACAAAACAGCAATCAAGACGAGCCAAATCTAACAAAAGTTGCTCGTGGAAGAAGTACATCGAAGCAAATGATTGTTTTTTTTCCGGTATAGCAGGCCATGCTGCCACAGTGCCTTTAGTGGAATGTAGGAGGTCAATTCTGAGTGGTATACAACCATCTGTTTGCCAACAGTGTTCGAAGAAATGAGGAAAGATAATAAGAGAAGACGGATCATTTTGCATCACGACAATGCGAGCTCTCACACATCAGCTGAAACGATGAGCTATTTGACCACTCAAAATGTCAAATTGATGGGCCATTCTCCGTACAGCCCTGTTTTAGCACCCAATGACTTCTTCTTAATCCGTAGCATCAAGAAAAAAAAGCGTGGTCAAAGTTTTTCATCGCCCCGAAGCAGCTGTTGAAGCGTTCAAAAATGTTTTAGAGGTTTCTCATTCGGTGTGGAAAAAGTGCTTCGAAAAATGGTTTGTGTGCATGCAAAATTGTATTGATCTTAAGGGAGAATATTTTGAAAAACATTAAAACCATTTCCAATGACAAATTATTGGGTTTAATTGCCGGACCAAAAATATAAATAGTAAACCCTCATAAATACGACTGAGAGAATCGAATCAGATGTATTTTTATTCACATGCGCTCTAATGTTTTGTGTTGTATGTGGCAATGTATATATTTATATGTATTGTACTCGTATGGAGTAATATTGGAAAGGTAATATTTTAAATAATAAAATATTTTTTTATTACTTACGAGAAACAATTTTAAAAATAATAAAATAAAAGTTGAGAAAACGTTAAAAATATTGAAATTTGGGCGCCTCGCAAATTATGTTTTCGATATGTCGTAGTGGAACTTTTTTCCTAAAGCCAAAACCTATCGAAAAGTTGATGGCACAATAGCGATTGCTAAATCGACCCACGCTATTATACAGTCTATGACAAATTTCAGGTCAACATGGCCAATTGATATTTCCAATCATTTTTTCCAAGACGACTTGTTTCCTGTTTCTGCAGTGTATGTACAACACATATCTTAATATATGTAGAGTGTCAAGAGAAACGGTCGTTTAAAGTATTGGTGGTGGTACGCCATTTTTGCAAATTTGGCAATTCCAATTCTTCCTAACAAAAAAGATTATCGTTTTATCTTTGTTAGAACTCGACATATAGTCTGCCTAATTTAACATGCATGATGCCACGCCCCTTGTCCAATTATAACCTAATATGCGCTGTTATGGTTTTCAGGCCGAAGGTTACATTACACACTACACACGTGTGCACCCTTGCATTATCTTGATGAAATGGTAATCGCGGAACGCATATTGCAGACAGCTTTCTTAAACCCAACTGATCTTGTAAAAACGAAACCACATTGCCATATGAAATGCGTATAGGATCAACAATCTCACGCACTTTTACTCTTCGATCGGCCAACACCATATCGAGGATTTTTTCGAGATTTTCGGGTGTATTGACCTCGATTGGCCTTTCAGAACGTTTAGTGTCATTTGTTCTTGTGCGACCGCAACGAAAGTCAGTAAACCACTTTTTTACTTTTGAAATCGATGGTTCAGAGTCCCCACAGTGTTTATCAAGCTTTTTCTTGGTTTTATTGACGCGCCACCCTATATTATAAGCATTAAATAGACAGCAGACAGACGGACGGTTAACTTAAAGTTCTAGCTGAAATTTGTTTGGCTTCACTCTAACTAACCAACACCCAGAGCACAGAGCCGAGTATCTTTTGTCGGCGGCGGCGGCTGACGATAATATTGACGGCGGCGGCTCAAAGCCGGCTCGAGCCGACAATATTGTTCATAAGCGGCGGCTCAACTGTAAAAGAGAGTTAGAATTAAATGAAACAACCATTTTTATTACTATTTTACTATATTTTGAAAAATATCGTAATTGTCATGAATGAATAACACTTTTTTTACAGTGTTTGGATTTAAAGAAGATCTTTTTGAAGTTATTAGTGCTCCTGCACTAGAAAACGCCTCTTCTGAGGATGCGCTTGTTGCTGGAATGGTTAGGATTAATTTAGCTAATTTTGCTAAAGTCGGAAAATTCTAAAAATAAAAATATTTTTAATAACATATACTGAATAGTATCAAATCATTAGTATTTAGATATATGTACCTGTTCGTTTTTTTTCCACCAGCTAAATGTGTCTGTGTCGTCCAGCTCTGCGTCAAAATATTTCTTTATTTCGGATTCTAAATGATTACGCTCGGCAGTAATGGAAGTAGATGCAATAAATGAAAGCATTTCATCTCTAGCCGTATTTCGAATTGTCTGCGTGAAAATTAATTAATTAATATAAAATGCCTATTTAAATTATACTTACTTGAGTTTTAGCTGCTTGAGAAGTTGAAGGCATATCACCCTCCACTGGAAATTGCTTGGTAATTTCTTTATACAGAACATCATATTTTGTGGAATCTTGAAAGTCAGGAGATCCTTCTTGTAACTCATGGTCAAGTTCAACATCATAAGAAGGAATTTTTTTAACCCATTTTTCCAATACAGGCCAATTTTTTTGGAACGGGTCCAGAAGCGAAGCTATTACATGTATTTTCAAAATTTTGAACCGAACGGGAAATCGTTTGATTGCAAATGCGTATATTTGAATAACTTCTTCAAATGCAACGACCAGCACTTTCTCTTTCAATTCTGTTATTATTTTTTCGTAATAAATAATAACTAAATTTAAGGTGGTGTATTTGCGACCTTGTAAAAATTTTGTGGCAGTCTCAAAAGTTTCCAAAAAATGTAGAAACTCTGTTAATTATTCTTTTTCCATAGTATTCAGGGCATATTCCTCTTTATCCGCTTCAATTAGAGCAATATTAATAATGTTTTTATTTTTAATAAAGCTTTTATACATATAGCAAAGTGTGTTCCATCTTGTTTTGTTTGAGTTTTTTATACTGCCCATTTGAGTAGTTTTTATTTCCTCGATTTCAAGTACTATTTGATTTTCAGCTTCAATCTCCTCGACCAATTTAGCAATTTCATTAAAAGTCTCCTCGTCTTCATAGGCCTTTTGCAACGAAGTTATGTTTTCCGTTTTGTAGGTCAATGTTTTAAAAATGTCTTTAAGTTTTTTTGTTGTACTTCGGAATACAGCAAATGTCTCATTTTCTAAAATATCAAAAGATATAAGCCGGTGGAGACTGTGGATGGAGCAGCCAAATCTTTTTTTTTTCATCAGTCGCACTGCGGCTATTATGTTCGAACCACCATCGCTAACAAAAGAAATTTCTTTGTCATTCAATCCAAAATATTCTATTGTTTCTGTGAGTTTTTGGGTTATTGTAAATTGGTTATGAGGATGTGGAAACTGCTCGGTTTTTAAAGATATACAAATTGGTTCGAAATTTTCTATGTAATGAGCTCTTATGTTTACATAGCTTAACATTTTGTACGAGTCAGTCCACATATCCAAAACTATAGCAATATTTTTAGGGCTTATATTGAGGGGTTGTTTTATCACATTCTCATATGTGGAATAGACATCGTTTAAAGCAGATCTTGCCAAAGTTGATGCTGTTGGCATTACCAGGCCAGGTTTAATATGCTGCATGTATTCTAGAAAACCAGGCTGTTCCACCATATTAAATGGTCGTAGATCGCGACAGCACATTTGAACCAATAATCGGGCGTTTGCAAACTTGTGAGTTTCAGAATTTTTAAGAAGTTTGTCTTTTCCACTAAGGGTGTCCTTTGTTTTTTTGTTGGATATTTCAATAAATTTGGATGTTATTTCGATGATATGTGTAAATCTTAAGTGGTTTGCCAAATTTGCGGTAGATGTCGTCTTTGCGAATCTGGTAATATGTAAAAAAATTAGTATTGAAACAATTTTAATATTCGCTAGAAACTTACCCCTTCAATATTAAAGGATTGTTCTCATAACAATGTTTACAAATGTTTAACTTGGGCAACAAATTCTTTTTTGAATACGTCAATTGTCCAAAATGTTCCCAAACATGAGAACCTGTTGCGCTTTTATTGGCAAATTCAATTTTAGTTTTTTTTGTAAAATTCACTTTTTTTTCTCAGTATAGTTTCATACTGGTTTACGTCCATTTGCACTTCACTTATTTCGCCAGGATCAGAGTCTGACGAACTTTCAGGAGCTGGTCTGGAACGTTTAAAAAAATTTGTAATTTTAGATTTCTCTGCCATTGTCGTTTTTCTTTTATAGACTTGTTCACTTTAAATTTCTTTTGATTGTTGTGTTTTGTATAACTGTAAACTATCAGTTGCAAAAAGTGCAGTTTTCCAATTACCAACTACTTAGTTGGACATTTCCGTGCACTAACTGCCGCAACTAATCGTCATAAGCCGGTGCACACTATCAAATCAATTGTACGATTGGTCGGATAAGCGGGAAAGTTGATCATGTGTGAAAGACTGCAGTGAGAATTTTAACTAAACGCTGTAAAATTCAATAAAAGCTTAATTCTGGTCATGTAAAAATTATGAATTGTAAAAAATTCTAAAGAAAAATTAAATTTTTAAACTTCTACGGCGGCTTATTTTAAGCCGTCACGAGCCGACCAAATAGTCGGCGGCGGCGGCTGGCAAAAATGGTCGGCGACCAGCCGAAGCCGGCTGGAAGTCGACCGGCGCTATGCTCTGCCAACACCCTGTTTCATAGAGTGGTGCAGAGTTTAAACAATAACATTTTAAATTAAGCTGCCAGTAGCTCCCTCTGGATTCCGCCGTTTTCATCGTATTTCGAAGTTGGTGAATGTCTTTGCTAGGTAGGAACATACGAGTAAGTAAAAATAATGTGCTGTATATTTGCACCAGAGGTCAACATTAGCTTTTTGACGAAATAACCAGTATTTTCTACGTTTACGTTTGCTTACGTTTATCACAGACGAATATGTCTGTTAATGCAACCGAAAATAAGAAAATAATTCTATTGCAACTAATGTGTATACGTATATAGGGTGGGCGATTTCTAATTTTAATTTGAATCGGCTGTAAAAAAAAGTACTAATAATATTTTCAAATTTCTGGTTTTACTGGATAGGTTGAACTTTTTCAATTAATAATTTAACACCATGATGAAGAATTTTGCCAAAAAAAATCGTGTTATCTGATGAAGCAAGCTCATTTTCATCTCATTGGCTATGTCAATAAGCAAAATTGCCGCATATGGGGTTCAGAGGACACACACACTTAACTATTGATGTGGATTTTGGACTGGCAACATCATTGGGCCATTCTTTTTCGAAAATGAGCAAGGAGCCGCCGTAACCGTTAACGCGAGCGTTACCTCAACGAATTTTTATTTCCAAAAATTTAAGGGAATGGCATGGATGACATTTGGTATCAACAAGACGGGGCCATATGTCACACAGCCAACGCCAGCTGTGATTTGAGCCCTTTGGATTATTTTCTGTTGGTAGCCATTAAGGATAAATGTTACGCAAAACATCCAGATACAATTGAAGCTTTGAAACATAAAATCGAAGTTGCCGTTAAAGAGATTCGAGCCGAAACAATCGAAAAATTGGGTTGATAGGATGAGGTACTGCCGCGAGAGTTGTGGTAGTCATATAATTTATATTGTGTTCCAATATTAAATGACAAATCTCAACCTTTCCAATGAAACTAGAATTTTAAAAAAAAATTATTAGTACTTTTTTTACAGCCGATTCAAATTTAAAACGTTAAAACGCCCATCCTTAAGCTTAATTCGTTTGACCGCTATTGTGTTTTCAACAGACATACGAACGGATGGACTAAATGGAAAATGGAATAAATTTTTTCCACGATCAATAAAATTAAAGATGTTTTTATACCCTCCACTCAAGGGAGGATCATAAAATTCAATGGCGATTTAGCCATGTCTGTCCGTACGTGTGACGTTTTAAAGCACGATATCGTTCAAATGTTGGGATTAAAAATGGACGAATCCAAGGGTAATTAAAATTGAACAGGGATTAAACCGGCTCAAGACCTCTTGCTTCTATATTTAAATAGAAGACAAGTTTTTAACAAAATGGCAAAGTGACATTGATTTTCGTGGCTGCACACTACTTTTATCATGATTTCGGGTCCGTGACAACCCTCTTCAGAAAGCCTTGCTGCAATTTTTGAAAGTAAAACCGAACTCTATAAGGCCAGAAATCAAGATTTTGTTTTTTATGTTGAAAAATTTTGTTTTCAACTGCCAATTGTACCCCAGTTCAGAAAAATCATAAAAATCTCAGACAATTTTCGTCGGATTATCAAAAAATATACCACATTGGAATCGCTGTGCGTTTTTAGTAACTTTGCAAGAACTAGTGGAGGAACTCCATAATTAGGGTACAATTCGCAGTTGAAAAAAAAACAAGATGTTGATTTCTTTTGGCTGTAACTTCCACAATTTTTATAAATTCTAATTTACATAAGAGATGCATTTCTTACTAATTGATATTGCTGTAATATTGAAGTGAATTGGAAAAGAATAGCCGACCATTTAGGCAAATTATTGGAAAAAGTCAGAAAATTTAAATCTCGAAAACTAAACATGATGGGCCAAAACGAACATTCAGGAGATCATTTTACATAAGAAACAGGTGGTTGCGTCCAAAGGACTTACACTTAAGCAAATTTACTACGAATTTATATGTTACGGGCAAAATAGAAAGGGACCTAAGGTTAAAACCAGTTTTGTTCAGGAGAGCCATTTTATAGATTAGGTCCCTTTCTATTTGCGCTTAGAATCGTCGACTTCACTTTCATAAAACGCGCATATCTCTGGGAGGGAACACTTTTGGGGCATGGGATCGGTCTCATTCGATGCTCAGATGTTGTCCACATCATAAAAAAAAGTGAAAAGTTGATAAAAAGTTTTGTTCAGGAGAGCCATTTTAAAGATTAGGTCCCTTTCTATTTGCGCTTAGAATCGTCGACTTCACTTTCATATCTCTGGGAGGGAACACTTTTGGGGCATGGGATCGGTCTCATTCGATGCTCAGATGTTGTCCACATCAAAAAAAGGGAAAAGTTGATAAAAATTTGTGTTCAGGAGAGCCATTTTAAAAATTTGGTCCCTTTCTATTTGCGTTTAGAATCGTCGACTTCACTTTCATAAAACGCGCATATCGCTGGGAGGGAACACTTTTGGGGCATGGGATCAGTCTCATACGATGCTCAGATGTTGTCCACATCAAAAAAAGAAAAAAAATGAAAATTAATTTTTCACCCTTAGGTCCCTTTCTCTATGCGCTATCACACATAGAATCATTACGAAGTTTTCACTGCGACAAATTCATTGGCCGAAAGGACCCAAAAACGGATCCCTTTTTTGCGCTTTAGTTCCATATGGACGATGGTGTGTATATATAGTTCGGCCTCGCCGAACTAAACGACATTTTATTTGTTTGGATTATTTCATACAATTTCTATATCAGACTAAAAAAAATGTCTTCACTGAAATTTTTCAACGTAGACATATTAGAAATTTCGAAACGACGCAAAACACTTGAATTCGTTTATAAAAACTTCAATATTAATTTATTAAAAAAACTTATTATAGAAATAGGCATAGTATTGCCAATGCCATTTAGAAAGGCTATATAAGATTTATACCGCTGAAACAAGACGATTTTGTGGACGAATGTTCACTTGTTGTTTATACAAAATTATCGAAAACTTCTTGGTTTTTAATGAGGTAGGAAGTAAACCAGCAAAAAGATTTACTGCTTTAATTGTTCTCGCACAATTTAGTTTCTTCTGCCGAGCCAATTTTGATATGGAACTATATTTCCAATCGTCTTCTTTTTATTGTTATCAGTTTTGCCTTTATCGGGACGTACAACTCGCATTGCATCACAACTGGGTGCATCTTTGTCGCAGCGACCTGGTCTGTTAAGCCATTCTATATTTCAAAAACGTCCAAAACAAAAGAAAACGACTTATAAATATTCTCAACTGGTAAAGTTGATATTATTTGCACTTACTTTCGTTGGACACGCATTCACGCATATTTAACTTACAAACATTACTGAAAGTACAACTAATGAAACCTCCCCCATTCCGGCGATAAAAAGTGGCACACACTGGTCTTTCCAAGTCTGGACACGATTTTTTGCAACTTTTCCCCTCGATGCCAAGTTGACAGCAGGCAAGAACTAGCAATGTAAGTACAACCACGGTTGTCGAATGCATTTTTTAGAATGACTCAAACAAATCTGGTCGATTACTATTTTATCAAAATGCCGGTAAAGTACATGAATACTTATATGAATAATTCTATTGGGACCACAACCACACAATAAATAGACATATGTTTGTACGGGTGCATATAGTGCACGGGCGTCGCACCCTCCGTTATAACTTAGATACGTTGTCTGGTCGAATCTTATATGAAGCGTGTTCTTAAAAAATATTTTTTTTAATTTAAGTTCTCGTACTTCCTGGTTCTTTAGTGGAAACACAACCCGTTTTTATTGGTAACAATGTTTGATCCTAAACTAGGGACGATATTTTATCCTAGATTCCATGGGTCCGGACCCAATATAAAAATTGAAAAGTTAATACCTGCACATCGATACGTGAACCCAAGTTTAAATTGGAAAGTAAAGGGTGTTTTTTCAGCGTGTGGTTTTCAAGAAGAAATTAAATGCATACGAGTATTATTAAGTAATGTTATGGCCAAGAATTTAGCTTTATTATAAAGATAACGGTTAGCCATTATGTTTTAAACATGAATTGGGTCAAGTGGATGTTGCGGTTTGCACAAATAAATTCCAATCGAGAGGCCAAATTTGTAACCACTTTTTGCAGCATTTTGGGCCGCATGTCAGCAATAACGCGCCGAATATTCACTTCCAAGGCCGGGCCTAACTGCGTAGACAAGTGACTTCACATAACCCCACAAAATATAGTCCAGAGGTATTAAATCGCACGATCTTGGAGGCCACGACACAGGCCCACGACGCGAGATAATGCGCTCACCAAAGTTTCCTTCAATAAATTGATTGTTTCGTCGGCTTTATGGCATGTAGCGCCATCTTAGTTGGAACCAAAGGTCGTTCACATCAACATCCTCCATTTTAAGGACGAAAATGGCATTAATCATTGCTCTATAGCGTCCCCATTAACTGTAACATTTAGGCCGGCTTCATTTTTGAAGAAATGTGAACCAATGTCATCCATGTCATTCTCTTGAATTTCTGAAAACTAAAATTCGTTGAGCATGGCGCGGTAACGCTCACCATTGAAGGTAACGGCGGATGCTTGGTTATTTTCGAATAAAAATGGCCCAGAGATGCCGCCAGTCCAAAATCCACACGAAACAGTGACAATGCTGTGGATGCATTGGCTTCTCAATAGTCACGTGTGGGTTCTCTAAAACCCATATGCGGCAATTTTACTTATAGAATTAGCCACCGAGATGTAAATGAGCTTCATTTGAAAACACGATTTTTCGGTAAAATTCTTCATCTCCTGCCAAACAATCTTCAGGCCATTGGGTAAAGCGAAAATGTATGGGATGGTGTTCCATTATTAAAGGACATCGTTCAAAATTTCCAATAAAACCAGAAATTTAACAAAAAGTATCAGTACTTTTTTTACAGCCGATTTAAATTGAAAAAGTCTATTCGCCCACCCTATAGCTAAAAGGTCTTAATATTAGATTAATATTAAAATTCTTGATATTACAAATTCTAAGGGAGCAACCCCTCGGATAATTTTATATACCGTCATTGTATTTATTATACAGGGTGGGCCAAAAGTTACCATGGGGTTAAAAACTTTAATAACTTTTTCGTTTATTTTTTTTTTCTCACATTATATACTTATAATATACAAAATGGAAATTTTTTTCACTTAGTATGAATAAAAATGTCTCTTAACTGATCCCTGTTTTTAGCTTCGCAATAATGGGCTCGTTTTAGAGCATTTTTCATAAAATCTTTCAAAATTTCAATGTTGGCCTTGAGTTGAAGGATTGTCTCTGGCTTGTTCAAATATACTCGCTCCATCAAATAACCCCAAAGAAAATAGTAGGGCGCTGGCTAAATAATTTTCGAATTTCTGGAAATTATTCGCTCTCCAAAAATTTGACTAAAAAGTGCCATTGTGTCATGGGCAGAGTGGGCAGTGGCTCCGTCCTGCTGAAACCACATAAAAAAAAATTTAATCATAAACCGATACCGGTCTCCATTTACGGTTACAGCACTTCCATCTTCATTCTCGAAGAAGTAAGGCTCAATGATATTTGCAGATGTGATCCTATACCATACTGTACTAATGCAATTGGCGTTGATGAATGGCTCTTTCCATTTCCAGAACCCCAGAACCTACAGTTCTGCTTATTAACAAAGCCATTCAAATGCAAATGAGCTTCATCATGCGTTAAAATAATTCATCGCTGATTTAAATAATAAAATTCTATAAAAAAACATGATTAATAAATGAATCTACTAAAAGCCGATCAGATTTTAGCTAGTATATTAGATCTAGATAAACACACTGGTTTGCACATCCTTAACCCTTTACCCACTATGACCGTCTAGAGAAGGTTAGCACTAAAATCGATTTCTATTCAAACTCGCTATTTTCTCTTTATAACTCCCAATTAAGGTTTTTGTTTGGTTGAATTGACTCATCCAACGGTCCCAGAGTAAAGACTCTTAGTTGAGTAGATCGACAGATGTGTTCTGTTCTTATAAAATTTTGTTGAAATTTAAATTTTAAAAAGAATGTTTCGAATAACACAATCCGCTCAGGATTTTTTTTGGTAAGCCATGTGATGGTTTACTTTGATAATTTGTGGCTTTTGTTATATAGAAGAAACCGTCTTTAAAATCTTAAAAATAGCCTGCGATCAGCATTACCATGCTTTGAAGTATCAGTACTACTTAAACTGGAGGCTTTACTAGAGGTGGTTTGTATTTCAAAACAAACTCATAAATTGCATATTTAGGTATATTCAGCTTGATTTAAGGGCGTTAGATGGGCACGCAGTTACGTTTAAATGACCTTTTATTTAGAGGATACAACGATTTGCCGCCTAAGGTCAAACAATTTCAGAATCCTTTGTTTTATTTTCTTCTAATTTTTCTTCTTATCTTATTGAGATGATAAATCCTAAAACAAATTGAGCTGCAAGAGAATGATTGAGAATCAGTTTTGTTATTTAATTTTTTCAAATAAAGTTGTCACAATCATTGCACATGTATCTCGACCTTCCAAACGACAAAGCCGAAGAAATTAATAAAATTGACGGAATGCATTGGACTGCCTTTCAGTGTCGAGATGAAGATTGATTTGTGGAATTACAAGAAGAATGTTTAGCCGTGGTCAACGTACGAGTATATTTTGCACCAATGCTTTTCTTAGAACAAACTTAGATATCCAACCATCAAAAACAGCCCGTGATAATCAAAAAAAAGATATGTAATACAATTGACTGTCTACAGATCATCCGTAGGTTTAATGAACACAAGGGCGGTTTTGACCTTATGGACTTCAAATCAAAGCTAAGGGCATGGCTACCTAGATTTACTCGCACCTTCTTGACATACGAGTTGCGACTGCGACTGGCCGCATACATTTTGCACCAAATGCAACATCCATAAACATTTTTTCAAATTGCAAAAAACTAGTTTTACCTAGTTTCAGCTTGAGGAACGATCATTGTATATTAAAATCAACCTTTGTATATAAATATATTTCATATTTAATCCGAATTATGTACATGAGTTATTTAATTTTTTTTCGTCTAACCAACTTTTTCACCTGGTGCTTCCGGGAACCATTTTCTTAATAAACGGAGCATATATTCGTATTTTTCAGCAAAATATCATCCTAGAGCCAAAATTCCCATAAGGATATATATCGAATTTCGATATCAGTAGGTTAAGTTCCATTCCATGAAATAAAATTCACACTACACTAAATATTCAAAATTCTGTGCGACAATCGACAAAATGTTCCGATTTGCGATCAGAATTCTTACCGAGTTCGTAACGAAAAACATATGAGAGGGTTGACACGAATTCTAAACTAAAGTATAGGGTGATCCATCTAGAGTTATTTTTTCAGAACAAAAAAATATATAAAAATTCAAATCAAGTGTGGAATCTTTATTGGTAATTTAAAAGGACATTTTATGACCTTTATTTTTTGAAAATAATTACCTTCAAATGTTGGCAACTGTATTATGGAAATGAGCTTTCGGTAAGAAACGGGAAGATCCGCTGTTTTCGACCAAAATTTTGTTCAATGATGAGGCCCCTTTCTGGCTCAACGGCAAAGTCAATAAACAAAATTGCCGCATTTGGGCTGAAGAGCAACAAGAAGAGGTTGAAGAGGTGCCATTATACCCAGAGAAAAACACGGTTTGGTGCGGTTTATAAGTATAAGCTGGGGGTTTTTTAAAATGATGCTGGCCGGACGTAACCGTGAATGGTGCTCGCTATAGCGCCATGATATCGATATTTATGCTACCTGAAATTGAAGCCCGTAATCTTGACGACACTTGTTTTCAACAGGACTGTGCCACTTGCCATACAGCTGCTCAAACAATGGATCTATTGAGAGGTCATTTCGAAAAGCAGCTAATTTCACGTTTTGGTCAGTTAAGTTGGCCGCCTAGATCGAGTGATATCACACCTTTAGACATTTTTCTTTGGGGTTACGTAAAGTCCAAAGTCTATGCTGACAAACCAGCTACGATTCAGGTTTTGGAAGCCAACATTACGCGTGTTATTAAAGCCATACCGGTCGAAATGCTCGAACGAGTCCAAAATTGGACACTCAGAAAGGAAACCCTGAGGCGTAGTTGCGGTCAACATTTGAAGGAAATTATATTCAAAAAATAAATGCCATAAATTGTCCTTTCATACTACCAATAAAGATCCCACACTTGATTTGAGTTTTTATATTATTTTTTTTTTCTAAAAAATATCTCTAGATGGACCACCCTATATAAACCCTGATTCTTTAAAATCCTTTAAATCTTTAACTTTATAAATTTATCGGTTATTTTAGTATGGTCAGTATAGATGATATGATCCCTTTCCAATTTTCATGACAGTTGTATTTCTGGGCGTTTCACGCAATGCACGCACATCTTTTGGCAAGCTATTATCAAAAAAAAAATTAATCGAAAAGACTATCTCAGATAAATTGTTTAGAATTCGTTGCGAGTTCGTTTCGAGAAGTCTGAAGAAAAGATTAATAAAAATCCCAAAGACAAGTCTGACGGAATTCGGTCAGAGTTCGTTCAGATATTTCAGAACATAATAAATAAAAAATCTTCAGGCAACCGAAAAGAATTCGTAACGATTTCGATAAGATTTCTCGATAGACTTCAGATACTGTTTAGAATTGTCTGATATCCGACGTTGTCGGCAAATTTGGTTTACTGGGTAGGTACTAAATCTGTCCAAGTCATCTAGAAGCATGTAACAGTCCGCACTGCTTGAACAGGATTAAAATATTTTCACGTCGTCCGAGAGTCAATAATGGATTTGGGCATTAATAAATAGTGAAAATACAACTGGGGCATAGTGGCTACATCTTGTGGGAGACCAGAGGATTATTTAATTCTTCATGAGAGACATTTCTCAAATAATACTACTTGCAGCCGCCCAATTAAATGCGAGGAAAGACAGTGCATGAAAATAAGTTGTTAAATATGTCAGCGTTAGAGACACAATAAATGTAAGCGAAAATCGATTTGTTATACAGGGTGGCTGATGAAAACCGCTACCAAAAATAAATTTAATAACTTTTTTCTATTGAATGAATCTTTTTATTTTGAGATTGATTTTTAGATTTAATAAAATAGATAACTGGGACACTGAAACAAGAATCTTAATTGCCCGCCGCTATCACGCTCCGGATTCCATAGTTTCGGTTCAAAGAAAGTAAAGGCGCACGTTTGGAGGCAATCCTCCGGGCAGATGGACCATAATGAGAATGTTAACAATTCTGCCGAGCATGCGAGAGTCAACAGAAGACCTTACCATCGAAACCTCTCAGTTCGGACGAAGGAAACAATCGCTGCTGCCATACAAATCAATTCAAGAGTTTCGACAAGAAGCTTATCTGCTCAATTGGGTATAAGCAGACAGTCACTGCAGTCAATTATGCACAAAGATTTGGGCTTATTCCCATGTAAAGTTCAAATGGCCAACAAACGAACGCAGCAAACTTCCCTATTCGCTTGGAATTTCGCCAGACGATGCTGCAAATGGTGGAAGAGGACGGAATCATGTTGAACTGTCTTTTCATGTCTGACAAGGCCCATTTCGATTTAAACGGCAACATAAACAAACAAAATTGTCGCAAACAGACAAGAGCATCGTGTGCTAGAGTGCTTAGGCGTGAAAAATTTCTGCACGAACAACGTCTACGTACAAAGGTTCTTACTTCTCCCAGGGGAAGTAAGAGCTTTTGGTCGTTTGTAAGAAGAGTAAATGATAGTTCTTCATCGATCCCAACTCTTGTTAAAGACGACCAGGCATTCGCTGACCCGGTTGATAAAGCTAATTTTTTGGCTGAAATATTTGCAGGAAATTCTTCCTTGCCGGAAAGCAATCAACCACTCCCCGCGATCAACAACGTATCACGTTCCATGCCTCATATATTTTTTTCGAACGCGTGGAGTTAAAAGGATTCTTGCGAACCTTGATGTAAATAAATCCCCAGGCCCGGATGGTATCTCGGCACATGTCCTATGTAAGTGCTCATCGACGCTAGCCCGTCCATTACGCAACCTTTTCAACCTTGCTTACCGTGCGGAAGTTTTCCCAGCGTGTTGGAAGGTTGCGAACGTCCAGCCGAACCCTAAAAAGGGTGAAGCCAATAATCCCGCGAATTATCGGCCAATTGCTATTTGCTCTGCGCTCTCCAATGTAATGGAAAGCATGGTAAACCACCATCTTGTGAGGTATTTAGAGAGCAACGACCTGCTAAGTGGTCGACAGTATGGCTTCCGTAGAAATCGCTCTACCGGAGACCTGTTGGCATTCTTGTCGGAGCGTTCGAGTCGATCTATCCACCAGTTTGGTGAGAGAAAGGTCGTGGGTCTGGATATCTCCAAGGCCTTTGATAGAGTCTAGCACGGTGCACTCATATCAGTGTCGGTATTGGTGTCGGTAATACGTTTGCTCGATTTATATCGAGCTTTCTTAGAGATCACATTATTATAGTTGGCTGACCGCAGATGTACCACAGGGCTCTGTCCTTTCTCCATCTTTATTTCTAATTTTCATTGACGATCTTTTGGGTCAGACCGTGAATCCAATCTACTCTTTCGCAGATGGTAGTAACCTCGGTCATTCATATTCATTCGAACGTAGGCCGGGTCTTCAAGATATTGAAGACAAAAGGCGAATTATGGATGAGACACTTGGCCGAGATCTACTTGCCACTCCCGAATTGAGTTGAGTGAAATGCTGCTTGTTGTCTCTCAAGCGATTCGCTGACCCAACAATATCGTCAATTTCTATCGATGGTACGGATATTGAACAATCAGAAGCTCTCGATGTTCTGGGCATGAAAATACAATGTGACGCTCGTTGGGCGAGACATGTATTCGAAGTGTCGAAAGAAGCAATCGAGTGCATAGGCTTTTTAAAGCGGTACAAGAAATATTTCACTCCTTCTGTTCTTTTCTATATCTATACAACTTACATCAGGCGGGAGATGGAATACAACTCCCATATATGGGCAGGTGCTCCAAAATCATCCTTGGAGCTACTTACTTATCTGCCACCCTGTATAATCTGCTTAACGTGAAAAATATTTTTTTTACGCCAGCCATGTACTTTAAACATAAAAGTAAGCAGGAAGAGCAAATTCAGAGTTGTATTGCAGTAATATTTGACGCTCTGTCAATTGTTTACACCATTTGTTGTAGTTTGTAAATTAAAGAAATATCCTGACGTTTGTTGGACATGCGCCATCCGAGCGCAGCTTCGATGAAAACAACTGACAATATTTTCCACATACAATAACAGTGTAAAAAGAACAGATTTTTCGGATTGTCGTAGTCCACGTAATAATTTATTGTAAATCCGCTAAGCATTTTTTCTAATAAAAATTTATAAGTAACTTAATAGACATATTTCCATAAATCAATGTTGTGCTAAAAGAAAATAAAGAGCCAAGTCAACCAAGTGGTACCAATTTAATAATTCCTTAGAATACCATTTTTTGTAATAAAATCCAGTGCGTGAGAGTGAGTCAGTGTCTCAATATTAACATTTTAAAAAGTAAATAAATTGTATACTTTTTTAATGCGACTTATCAATAACTGAAGATGTAAGTGTTTTAAATCTGCTATTTTTATATTTTTCGTATTGAAATTTGGTGGTAATTTTTGATTAGGAAAATTTGCAAAATTGATATTGATTGTCTCAGCATAAATTATGTATAACATTTTACTATACCCACATATATATGAACGTAGATACGACCAGTAGGTCTCAAAGTATTTGCAAGAGGGTAGTTTTATATGATAGGTGACGAAAAAGGTTTCAAGTGTAGGTATTTTGAAACACAGTGAATTGAAGGAGAACAACGACCAAAAGGACAAGAGAAAGACAAGCAACGTTTGTATATAAATTTTGACATTCCATTACACACGCATATCCGGTGGTCCAACATGATGTTTTGTTGACTAGGGCAGTGATGGGTCTTATGAATCACGCTTTATAATAGATATTAGGTATTGTCTGGCGTTTGTATCAGTGGAATCTGCCCGAGGTTTCATCAACAATGTGCTCTATGATATCTATACGTTTTACTTTGACGCTATAGAGTAGTAGTCATACATTTATTAACATAGACGGGCAACGATTTAAAATAATTTAAGAAAATACGCCGTTTTTTAGGTCTCAGTCTTCATGATGATCAAAATTAGCATATTTGCTTATAAGTTTCCGCCTGCCAGTAGCTTTCTGTAAAACTTACTATTTGAAAAGGCTTAATAGCTTTTGTCTGACTTTAATATTTATATGTTAAGCAAATAACACAGTACAACACATGATTTTGGGACTCAATTCTGATAATTGTCTGTGAAAGTCGCCCCATAACAAAGAACTTCTGCATCATTCGTTTGGTCAAGGTACATCAAATAATAATTTAATAATTAATTTAAAGATAGTATGTATGATATAGGGGAATATGTCACGTTTTAGGCTCATTTGTTTGTCATAACTCGAGAACCACTAGTCCGAATAAGCTGAAACAAATTTAAAAAAAAAATTAAAAATTACAATTTCTTTAATCTGTTCATACAACGTTTCGCTACATAAGCAAAAGTTTCGCAGTTATAAATAAATGTAAAAAGAAAAATTTTTTGTCTAAAAAATTAAAGTTTTTTTTAATTCATAAAAAATACAAAACGGTAAAAAGTGTCAGGTCCTATTACTTTCAAGTAAAGTCACATAACCTATGAACAAAATGAGACATAGATCATGAAAATCGATTTACGCGTTTTGCTTTTATGCACAATTAAGTGAAGGTAAGAACTTCAAAACTTTGCTCGAGATATGCACAAAATTCTTTTGAAAAAACATTGATGACTTTTATATTGATTCTTTATTTTGCATGAAAATAAACATTCCGATTCATATTACAGCTATTCTCACACAGAAAATATGAGATTTATATATGTTATCTATGCATGGAAACAAAATTTAGAACATTTTTAATTATTGTCACTATCCATCCTCGTTGAAGTTGAAGCTTGTGGTTCTGATGACCTTATTTTCTTCTTCGTAGGTTGTTCATATTCATGTTCTGAGTCTGCATCATCATCCGAGATAGACATAATATTCAAGGGCATGTTTTGTTCAGTGTGTCCACAAATTTCAGTGTCATCTTCATCTTCGGTGCTTTCATCTTCAAACTGCATAATTTTAGAACTCCACCAACAAACCTCTGCAAGCAATGCATCCAATTTTTTGCCTTTGAATCGCTTTTCCATGGTCACCTGGTGGAACCTCTCTCCTTGTTCGTCCGATTCCTGAGGTAATTGTGCCAAAGAACACCAATTCAGCGTCCACGCACATTTATGAGCAATCATAAAAATCAAATAACCTTTTGTTTATAACTTATTTATTTTTTAAATTCTGAGAATCATAAAAAAGTCATCAATGAAATTCATACCTCCATTCAATTGTGCATAAAAGCGAAACGCGTAAATCGATTTTCATGATCTATGTCTCAGTTTGTTCATAGGTTATGTGACTTTACATGTAAGTAATAGGACAAGAAACTTTTGTATCGTTTTTTTTAAATTTTATGAATCAAAAAAAAACTTTAATTTTTTAGACAAAAAATATATTTTTTCTTCATACATTTATTTATAACTGCAAAACTGTTGCTTATGTAGCGAAACGTTGTAAAGAAATTGTAATTTTTAAATTTTTTTCAGCTTATTCGGACTAGTGGTTCTCGAGTTATGACAAACAAAAAAGCCTAAAACGTGACAAATTCCCCTATACGACACTTACTAACTTCAAATTAAATATTAAATTATTATTTGATGTACCTTGACCAAACGAATGATGCAGAAGTTCTTCTTTTTGGGCCTACTACACAAACAATTATCAGAATTAAGTCCCGGATCAATCACCAGAAAAATGTTGTACTGTATAATGAAACGTTTTTAGTGGAACTTTTTGTAAGAGGAATTTATATTCCTCCCTCCTTATTTTGCCATTTCCATACCATCGTGCTTTTAATAGACACAAGATCGTCTTAGATGTTTATAACTATCAATAGTATAGCGTGGGTCATTAAAAAATGTTTATTTTAATCGGCTTTAAAAAATATACTGATAATTTTTAAATTTCTGGTTTAATTGAAAAGGCTGAACTTTTCATTCATTGGCCATTCTTTTATATTTTTTTTTACTATTCGCCACGCCTAATAAGCTGCATTTCAGCCCGATATGTTGTTGGTCTATCGTTTCTAGCGGACCTTCTGTTGGCTTAATATCGTCGGTCAAATTTCTCCAGAATAGTATGTTCAATAGCATCCCTCCGTACTAAATACCAAAGTTTTATGGGGATCTACAAGTTCTACCTTAGTTTGATTCCAAGATTTCGATAGACAGCAGACGGGCCCTTAGAGACCCGAGCATTTTAATTCATTTTTCATTTCATTTATTGATATTCAAAAAGTAAGTAATCTTTTATATTTTTTTTAATATTCGCCACGCCTAATAAGCTGCATTTCAGCCCGATATGTTGTTGGTCTATCGTTTCTAGCGGACCTTCTGTTTGCTTAATGTCGTCAGTCAAATTTCTCCAGAATAGTATGTTCAATAGCATCCCTCCGTACTAAATACCAAAGTTTTATGGGGATCTACAAGTTCTACCTTAGTTTGATTCCAAGATTTCGATAGACAGCAGACGGGCCCTTAGAGACCCGAGCATTTTCATTCATTGGCCTTTTTTTATATATTTTTAATACTTGTCACGCCTAATAAACTGCATTTCAGCCCGATATATTATTGGTCTATCGTTTCTAGCGGAGCTTCTGTTGTCTTAATATCGTCGATCAAATTTCTCCAGAATAGTATGTTCAATAGCATCCCTCTGATCCAAATACCAACGTTTTATGGAGATCTTACATGTTCTACCTTGATTAAAGGTTTAGATAGACAGCATACGGGCGGCAAAACTTTTTAGCTAGTGATTGTGAGTCTGTTAGTGCATTACACAGCTCAAATATTTTTGGTTGTTGTAACTTGTTTTTTATTAATTTAATTCTGAAATGTTTACGTTTCTTTCACACAAAGGAAAACCAACAATTTTTCGCTCTGTTGAGATTTAAACCCCTTTCAGACCGACGCCATTACAGCGTTGCCATTTTAGTGATTTTCGCACTTTTTTCGTACTTTTTAGCTCTATGTAACTAATTTCTTATAATTATAGAAATTTACCATTCCTCTGCCAAAAACTTCCACAGGGGAATGACGATTAACAGATTTTTTTCTTTTATTATTTTTACAAAAGAACTGAATTTAAATGAATTTGTTGATTTTAAAGAAAAAATACTAGTATATATTTTATTGTCTTCGTCATTTCTCTGATCAATGAGTCATTATCCTGGAGGTCATATTTTTAAATTGTTGCATGATTCCGTTAAAAATTAAAATTTTGATGTGTACCTTTTAAAAATGACAAGTCTTTCTTAGAACTAAGACATCTATCTGAATTAAACCCTAATTAAATTCTGCAAAAAATCGAATTCCAAAAATGATGTCGAGATTAGCCCATAATCTCAGAATCACCCATATGTTCTTTCTGGTTGCAGAAATGATATATTTTTTTCGATTCAAAATCGATCGTTTGTAAAATTTTTTATAATTTTTGAGAAAGCCAGAAAGTACATTTTGTCAAAGTTATATTGTTCAACTTTGGATTTTTGTATGTCGAACGTACTTTGGTAGCATAAATTTACCTACATTCGACAAACTATTTTTTTAACACAGTGTAGCCTTTAAATTATTATTTTTTTCGTTTTTATACCAGCAGATCGTATTTTTAAATATCGTATGATGATGGCTTATGGTCATAATCTATTTGGAATTGTAAATGGGCAAACGCGGTGCAGGAGCTAGAGTTTTCTTTTACGTCACTAAAGGTACCTCAAAAAAAGTAAACTTTTTGGAATATTGGCGTAAGAAGTTATAGTTTATTTATAAGCTAACAATGGTTCAGGTGGGATAGAGGCTAATACCTGATAGTTATCCAACGCTAAGCATAAAATGGCTACAACAATTTTTTGGATTTTATAGTCAAGTACAGCTGGACTTTTTGTATCGACCTATTTGAAAATTGACACTATATAAATTTACCATTGGTGGTACTCAGCTGAAACAAAAAGGTGGAGGAATTTACAACTGTTGCGATGTTTATAAAAGTAGTGTAGACGTTTTTGTATTTGTTTCTTGTAATGGTCTTCTTCATAAATTGTTTCGATCTTTCAAAATTTTTGAGTGTTTTCAAATGAATATGATTAAAATAATAAATATGAAAATAAATAACGGCTGTTGTAGAAGAAGAAATATTTCCTTGTAGAGATAAATGCAAAACTCCTAAAGGTTCAATTAGCCTTGACGGTTGACGGTGAACGTTTGATTCTGCAACCTGCTGAAATCTACCGTCGTCAACCGTCAAACTGTAGGAATCTCCCTCTAACACATGCAAAATGCAACCCCAACTAAGACAGCTGGTTGTAGGCGGTCTGGACGGTTGATTCTGCAACCTGCAGAAATTTAACGTCGTCAACCGTTAAGTGAAGTTATCTTATCTTGGACCTTAAGGTCCAATTAGTCATGACGGTGGACGGTTGACAGTAGGCAATCAGCTGCTTCAGTTGGGGTTGCATTTTGCATGTGTTAGAGGGAGATAACTACAGTTTGACGGTTGACTTCTGCAGGTTGCAGAATCAACCGTCAGCCGTCAAGACTAATTGGGCCTTCAAGCAAAAATAAACTTAACTCTGCACGAAAAAATTTACGTTGATAGCACTGTAGAAAGGAACAGCTATTTTTCATTTTAAAAATAATTGTTTTAATCAAATCATTTATATATTTCTCGATAATGTCTTCACTACTTTTATTATTGTTTTTTATTTTGCAAATGTTAAAAATGCCTTGACCCTTAAGCCTAGTATTCTCCGAAAACAAAATTTTCGCTCCCATTAGTAATACATGTCGCAAAGCAAACGACATTTACATTGGTAAATTGAAAGTACTTAGCTGAAACGAAGAGGTGGCAGAAATTGCGAATGTTACAGAAATATTTATAAGAGGAGTTTTTTCATCATCTGCAAACGAAAATTAATATTTTGATACTTGTTTGGGCATGGAATTTTTAATATTTCCGAAAAATTGTTAAAGGTGAATACAAGGCTTTGAAACTATCAGAACATTAATTTCCCTTATCATTTCTAGTCATAAACAGCACTGTAACAGTTGCAAATTCCGCCACCTTTTCGTTGCATCTGCGTCGCACCAAACGAATATTCCTAAACAGAATATTCATTACCACTGAACACATCCAAACGATAATTTTTTGAGAAGATAGTACAAAAAATACAAAGAATTGTAATTGTTTTCATTTTTTATTTTGTGTATAAGGCTTTTTTGGTCCGTTTGTAATTAAAATGCAAGTATATTTTTTACTTCATTTATTTTCCTCCGACGTTTCGTTGGCCTTTTTCCAACTTCCTCAGGGATATTTTTATTTTGAAAAATATTATACGTTACATTTAACAACTAACAGAATTTACATTAAATTTTAAAATTACACACAAAAACACTGCCATATTCTATGATTTTCTAATGATTTCACCTACTACAAAAATTTCCAAACAAAAGTTTTGATAAAATAGAAAAATAAATTTTTGTCTGTGCGTGTTTCTGTGTAAGTGTAAAAACATTTTAAAAAAAGAAAAAGAAAGAAAAACAGTTTGGTCGGCTGAGATAATTACAAAGCATAATGGGCCAAAACATCTTGGTGAGGATTTTGTTTTACCAAGAATTGTAAATACCACCACAAATGGGGAGATTTAAAAAGTATTTAAGAGGGAAACTTTTTCCTCTTACACGAAATGTAGGCAACCCTTCACTATATGCCCAAAAAGACAACCATGTGTCAGTTTTGTTTGTATCGTCAATGTAGTTAACAAACTGACATCGCTCTGCTGTGTCCGAAGTGTCGAATATTTTGATATACCGGATAAATTTCATCAATAAAAATAACCACAAAGTGCAAAATGTAATTAGTTATTAACAATAAGATCGATAAATTTATTTAAAATGCTATTATTTGCCGAAGTGTTGAATTTTCGTTATATAAACTACAATTCTAATCTCAAAACTGAAGAAAAAATGCACCGATAATGACGGCAACAAAGAAGAAGATTATGGATACTCAGTGAAAAATTCTCAAAAATGTAAGAAATTATAGAACTCTACAGATTAATTAAGATGATATTTGATTTCACAAATAGAAAAATATACAAATTTTCTTTTATGGAATGTATGAAATGTGTCCGTCCGTGTTTCGTATTACAATAGTAAGTGGATGGATAACTATAAAAAGGGACATACTAATAATAAAATTCTTTGTCTGCACACTGTGTATTTCTCCTGTTTCCTTCTTGTTTCATCTTCACATTTTGATGGGCTTTGTGATGTTACTGTGTGTTGTTTTTCCTAGCGCACCATCGCGCAGTCACCCACATAGCCGTACATGGGGTGCAAAACAGTAGGGGAAAACAGACAAACGAAAAAGACCAAAACAAACAAAAACTCCCCCATAAATCACAACACATCATTCGATTTTTGTTTTTCTCCGCTGTTCGTATTTGTTAGTTAGTATTTTTGGACGTTTGACACAAACATCATCCATATGTTGGAATTGTTTGTTTTTTTTCGAGGGTAGTATTGCAAGATTGGTACTATTCAAGGAAAAATTTATATTGGAACCGAGGTCCGCTAACCCTTGCCATCATTTAGTTCCCGTTCTAGGGTCATTGGTAATTCTAGTCTATATTTAAAATTCATCCCGGAGTGGTCTTTAAGTCACCCACTGAAACTTTTTAGAAACGACTAAATTCCTAAGAAAAATACAAATTTAATTTTTGTGGAAATCTTTGTCTAGTGGGACATGTATACTTAGTAGGGACATAAATACGGTTACAATATTGAACACACCCATTTCACTAGTAGAACTGAACATACCCCGTTTATGTCATATGGGTTTTGAATGCTAACCTCAATAGCGTTAGTCTGTAGCGCGATTTTAAAATTGTTTCAACTTTCATTATGGAGTGGTCAGATAATGAGAACCGTATCGCTGTAATAGCGATTTTGAAGTGTGAAATGAAACAAGCGATGCTTTCAAAACGCTCCGGCCACTAGGGATTAGCCGCATGTTCGTCTACCGATGCATAAAACTGTTTGAGGAGACTAGAGATGTAAAAGACCGCCACTGGTCGGGCCGCCCACGCTCTGTTCGAATACCGCATGTCATCAAAGCCATTAAATCAAGAATTTGCAGAAATCCGTTCCGAAAACAGAAAATCATGGCCCATGAGATGAATATCACGCAAAAGTCCATGAGTCGAATCATTAAAAAAGACTTAGGTCTTTCAAACGACGTACCGGACATTTAATGATTGCAGCTTTAACAAAAATAGAATTGAAAAATGCAAACGTCTTTTGGTGAAGCACGCTGATAACTTGCACAAAAAAATTTTGTTTACCGATGAAAAAAAATTTACTGTTCAGGAAAAATTAAACAAGAAAAATGATAGAGTGTATGCGCGGTCCTCTAAGGAAGCACCTGAACTGATCCCAAGGGTGGAAGAGGGTCATCACCCAGCTTCAGTCATGGTCTGGTGGGGTGTCTCTTACGATGGAGTCACTGACCTGCATTTCTGCGAACAAGGAGTCAAAACATCGGCCAAAGTTTACCAAGAAACCGTTTTGGAAGCTGATGTGAAGCCTCTTAACAATTCCCTGTTCCAAAACCAGCCATGGACTTTCCAGCAGGACTCTGCGCCGGCCCAAAAGGCTAAAACGTCCCAGACCTGTCTTCGAAACAATTTGACAGCGTTCATTTCCTCTGAAGAATGGCCCTCAGGCAGTCCAGATTTAAAACCATTGGATTCCAAATTGTGGACGGTTTTAGAGGACAAGGTTTGTCACAAAAATACCCCAACATTGGATCTCTTAAGTCTGCTTTGGTTCGAGCTGTGGCCAATTTTCCAATGAGCTATTGACGATTGGCCAGTGCGACTTAAGGCGTGTATAAATGCAAAAGGCGGACACTTCGAATAAGTAGATTCTTTTGGATACAATATACATCAATAAATATGTAAAAAAATATTTGGTTCAAAAACATTCAGTACTTTTTATTTTACAGCATAAAACGTGTCTAAAAGTATTTATGTCCCTACTAAGTATTCAAAGAAAAATGTATATTGGATCCGAGGTCGACTAACCCTCCCCACCATTTAATTCCCGTTCTAGGGTCATTCTAGTCTATATTAAAATTTATACCGGAGTGGTCTTTAAGTCACCCATTGAAACTATTTAGAAACTACTAAATTCCTGGGAAAAACTACAAGTTTGTAGGAATCTTTGTCTAGTGGGACATGTATACACCTAACTAAAAAGCTTATAACAAATCTGGCCTTTTGAGTAATTTTACTTTCCCTATAATTATTACATTGTTAAAGTATGTAACGGGCGGGCCAAAGACAAATATCTCTTTGGACCTAAGTAGGTGACATTTGCGATAAAATTACCTGTCACCTTACTGACTAAGCACGCTTCTTCACTAAGAGTATTGTAAAAAAAACTTCTTTCAAACCAGCTGCCACCCTCTTTACTGCATGGATCGCAGAGGTGCGTTTGTCACTTCATGTGAAAGTCGATGACGTCAACATCCCGACTACCAACTACCCCAAAGTCCTTGGGGTCACTTTGGAAAGCCTATTTCGATACTCTTTAAATTCTACAGCTATCTGCGATAAGCTGGAAAGTAGGAACAAGGTCCTCTTCGTTATAGCGGACTCACTAGCCAGCAGTACCTGGGGAGCCGACAAAGAAACCTTGTTGACCTCTTACCAAGCGATAGGTCGGTTCGTAGTGAACTACGCAGCGTCGGTGTTGTCGTCGAAAGTGAGTTCCGCACAATGGAAGAAAATTCAGACTTGTCAGAATGCCGCCAAGAGAACATCAACAGGCTGTCTTATAAGGACCATCTACACGAGGAGACGAAGGTCCTTACCGTGCACAGACAGAAATTCTTCTTTAAGCAGTATCTGCTTGAGTGTCATTGCAGTAGTCATTTTAACCACCATGTCATTGACAGGATGCCTCCTCCCGGGCAGATCAAGTACGATTTTCATGATCTAAAGAGTGAGGTCCAGCGGTACAAGAGAGAGCCTTTAGACCATCGAAACTATCAAGCAGATCTGAACGACTTTCACGCTGATGAAGTCGCAGCAGCAGTATCCAGCTATAGTGTGAATGCCCTAGCTCCTCAGCAGACTCGCTTGTTTTGGTTCAGCTAAGATCTGGATAGTGCAGCCGTCTCAATTCGTATTGGTTGCGAATTGATGGCAACGTTCCGAACGTTTGTCCCGTCTGCCAGCAGGAACACATGACGTGCTGGCCCTCCGGCCAATCCCAGTCAGTTGATCACAGGACAAATACAGATGAAATGGCACGTTTCCTACACATGAATATTGTAGCAGATCCGCTATAGACGACAGGACTTAAAAAACAAAATATATAGTTACAACAATAACAAGTTTCATTTTAATTCATAGGTTGAAACTGTCAATACTTTGACTTTATCATATTTCCGCAATACAAAATGAGGTGCTTTTCGCTTGAACAGCGTTGGGAAATATCAAAACTTGGAGCAGCTTGAATTGGACAACAATTTTAGGCGAAAAATCAATAGCATTTTCATCTCGGCGGCTTCATTAACAAACAATATTGCCGCATCTGGGGGAGTAACGTGCTGAAAACCCGAACGTTTTTGGCGAGAAAACAGTATATGCACACTGAGTGACAGCTAAGTGCGCATTATGGAGTGGGACATCTTTGGACCATTTTTCCGGTTCCAGGTTCCGGTCAACGAACTTTTTGAGGGCAACCGTGAAGGGCCGATGTTATGCCAACAATCCAGAAACTATTTAAGTATTTAGGCCAATATCATTTATGCAATCCGTTAGCTACAGCCTTAAATCAACAAGGTCTTGGAAATTGGAGTTGCAGAATGTGCTACTGCAAAGCCAGCCGAGGCATCCGCTATAACGAAATGTATTTTATAATTAACAGGAATGGGGTCTTTCTTATAAAGCCACAACACTTGGAAAAAATAATGTTCCTTTTTTGTACTTTTGAAATGAAACTTCTATTTAGCCCACTTTTTCTTGCAACCAACGTGCCGATGCTCCTTAGCCCCACTTACTTTTTGCGCTCCAGATGATGTTGAAGGGGCGCCATTTTCGATTTTGTACGGGGTTCGTCTACACTTTTGCTATTGATACAAATTTTTATTGTAGACATACATACGGTTTGTCCACTAATGTTTTTGTACAGCAGCTAATAAACGCTTTTTAAAAGGAAAACAGTGTCATTTAGATACTTTTTATAAATGTTTTCATGCAGTTGCTTTAATAAATATTTCTTTAGACATACCATCATATTTTAACATTAACTTGAAAGTTATTAACTGTCTTCGTACAGTTTAAGTTTTTCGCTTATTTACTGATAGTTGCGTTCGCGCTTAATATATCAAACGTTTACTATAATTGAATTTCTTAAAGAAAAAGTAAAAAACCCAGGAAATATTAATCAGAGGTTTAGCGTAATCTTCAATAAAAATTTTATGTTAATTATAACAAATCGTAGACAGAAATAGCTTACCGTTTTACTGTGCACTCAGTGATCGCCCGCTTTAAATTTAAGGTAATGCTGAAAATAAGCATAAATCAGGACCGCCTACGATTCAAGGTTACAGAGACAGACTATAAATCAAGCCTATGACCGCCAAAGATCCATTCATCAGGCCGCAGATAAGAAGCATATAAGTAGAACTGTTAATTTTTTTTTGATAATTTCTTTGAAAAGAATGAGGTATAACCATCTGATTTCTCTTTCAATAAGAACTTTTTTAGACCTTTGTCGTCATCTTATTAACATAACCCAATCCACACTGCCCGGATCATTAAATCTAATAGACAAAAGTCAAGTTAAATTGCTGACTGCTATATATATGGCTGGCCTAATAAAGAAAATGCGAATATTTATCATCAAAAATATTTTTTTTAAAGTATTCTCCAGCATAATTTATACACATTTGCATGCGCTCTAACCAATTGTCGAAGCACTTTTTCCGCTTCGATTGAGACACCTTCAAAACATGGTTTTTGAACGCTTCAACAGCATCTTCTGGCAACAAAATCGTTGTCCACGCATTTGTTTCTTGATGAGCGGGAATAAAAAGAAGTCATTGGGTGCTAAGTCACGTCTGTACGGCGGATGACCCATCAATTCGACGTTTTGTCTGGTCAAAAAGCCGCTGGTTTGACCCGATGTGTGAAAGCTCGCATTGTCATGGTGCACAATGATTCGTCTTCTCTTGTTCGTTTTTCGTATTTCTCCGAAGACTTCAGGCAAACAAATTTTGGTGTACCACTCAGATTTGACCGTCCTACGTTGCTCAAGCGGAACAGTCGCCACATGACCAGTTTTGCCGAAGAAACTGGCGACTATTTGCTTCGAAGTGTTTCTTACACGAACAACTTTCGTTGGATTTGGCTCGTCTTCGAAGATCCACACGGTCGATTGCTGTTTTGTTTCGGGCTCATACGCATAGATCCATTATTCGTCACAGAATGATGAGCGGGAATAATGATCTTTCATTATCAGTTCACGCAAGGCATCAATGTTCTCTGGCACAACGGCCGTTTTTGGACGGCCTTCACGACCTTCGTCTTTGAGCGAGCGTCGGCCACGATTGAATTCATTAAAGCAGTTTTTCACATTGCTATAGGATGGTTCTTCATCGCCATACAAAGATTAAAATTCATCGATGCACTCTTGTCGTTATAATCTGCGTCGAAATTGTGAAAAATAACCGCACGAAAATGTCCACGAGTTAATTCCATTTTTTGCCAAATTGATTTTTCAAGTCGCTGTAAACAACACAAATGATGGTCGTACGTCAAAACTTTCTGAGTACGTTTATGCTAATGTTAAATGTTAAACTTTACAATGGAAGTGTCAGATGGCGCCAGGCAACACTTAGAAAAATATATAAAGCAACCCTCTTAATACCTTTTCAATTCGCTTTAAAACAAAGCAATCTTATTTCAAACTGAGGATACATTTGTATGCCATTTGGTGAGAATTCAAGAAACCTGTTATTCGACAAAAAAATACCGGATTATCCGAAAGCCGGAAAATGGAAATGATTAAGAAAACGACGGATTTTTTCTGCCTTTAAGAAACCGAACCCCCGGTTTTTAAAAATCGAAGTGATCACTCTAGTGGATAACTTGTTTTTGCTCACTGTAGATGTGGGCTAATTTAAAATTATAATAAATTGCAATACAATAAAAGAATTTTACTGGAGGAATTCATCTATCTCGTAGTTTTGGAAAAAAAAATTTAACATTAAATATATTTTTTGCCTAAAGAAGACAGTGGCATGTTGGAAATAGCTTGTGAGCGACAAGATATTGATATAATATTAACCAGCCCATCATACCACCCACAGAAGTGTTTCATTTTAGCTATTTTTTGTTTATTTACATCCTCATACAATATTTGTTCTTTTGTTGCTGTAGTTAGTATGTGTGCAATGTGTGGTTTTAAGTTTTTTTTTTGATTATCGTCGGCATGATCTCCCCCAAACCCCTTAAGATATCGCAAGAATTTTAATCTCCAACCCAGCCATTTTTATTTCCTTGACGTGATTGTAGACAAGTCATATATACATTAGAGCGACTCATTCTCAATGATTTTGTGATCAAATACGGGGTTGAGATCGAAAATGAAAAGTCCATTTAAAAAAAATGTTTATCCGATGATGCCGCTATTCCATAAATTAACAAATTAGAGTCTTCTTTGCCCATGCCTTATGCTTTCGTCTTTCCATATTTATCTACTTAGTGAATAAAGGTCCCATAGAGTGTACTAATGGTAAAACTTATCCATGGTGCGACGAATTGTCAGCAATCTAAATTATTTAATGAGATGATTTAATTGAAAGAAAGTAAAAATTTTATTTATACCCACCGAAAATGTTATATCCTCCATCTTTCCTTCACAACTAAAGCGCAAAAAAATAGTCCATTTTTGGGCCCTATCGGCCAAGCGTTCTAACCTTATCTCAGCCCAAAATTCAAAATTACTCTTTGTTTTAATGTGTAGGTAGCATAAGTTGCTTTTAATTGATTACCAATATATTTACATTGACTGTTGCGATCATGCGGGATTTTTTTTGGGCCACATGAGTTAAAAGTCCTGCAACTAATCCCTTTTTGAGGTATTTAGTGTGTCCCAACTAACAATACCCGTTTCAACCATTGTCCATCCCCAAAAAATTATGACATGTTAAGCAAATAATCAAAAAAGTGAAAAAGTTTTCCGAGGTCCCTTTAGTTCCTTATAGGGACACTTCCCCCAAATTTCAGGATCCTATGTTTATTAAAGTTATTACTCTTATGTGTAAGGTATTGTTAGTTTTCCGAGGTCCCTTTAGTTCCTTAAAGGGACACTTTTCCCCCCAAATTTCAGGGTCCTATGTTTATTAAAGTTATTACTCTTATGTGTTTTGTATTGTTAGCAAGTTATGTTCTGCCTGTTAATTAATTAGAAATTATTGATATGCGAATATGTATTTTTTAATGTTGATACATTTCTCTTTACTTAAATAAAATCTGTTACTACCCTCCAAGAAAAATAAACGTAACGCATTTTGCGGAGCGAAAACGAACTGCATACGGACCGCCATATCACTAACACTTGCATATAAAAATACGACGAAATTAATTCTGCGTAAAACTCTTCCTAAACGTGCCGTTTTTTACGGTACGAAATGGAAGTGATTTTGCGCAATGCAAACGAACGTATTTAAACCAAAAAGTACCTAAAACAATCCGTTTACGTGCCGTTTTTGCGATACGAAAACGAACTGTTTTTTCTTAATGGGCAGCCATGTTGACAGAACACTTTAATTGCTTTAGCTGATGTTTGAAGTGTGATGATCTGATTGTTGTTAAACAAAATCAGCTTTTGTAAGTGTTAATATAATAGGTATTTATAAAACGTTTGTAGTATATTTATATCTACATATCTATATTTTGTAATAGCCAAAGAATTCATAATCATTCACAATATATGCAACATTAATTCTTCAGTATAAAAAAGCTTATATTATTTCGATAGAGAAAGAAATTCAGTACGGAAACAGAACGTTTTGCAGATACAAAAACGTACCGCTTCAGTGTTACGTAAACGCAACACTCTGGTATTACGAAAACGGACCGCCTTAGTGTTACGTAAAAGTACTACTTTAGCTAAGCCTTGGCGTACTACCAATACATTCAAACTACTACTTTTTTTTCTAATTCTCTTATTCCGAAATTAACGTTTACGGTGCATTTACGTATCGCAAAATCGGTTCGTTTTCGTAGTCTTGTATGAAAAAATGTCTTCGCCAACGTTTCGTTTTCGTGCCTGTTTTCTTAGAGGGTAAAGAGTGTTTTTCTAAAAGTCTGATTTTCACTCTGGCAACACTTTTTCGGAGTTGGTCTTTTTGACAGCTGTCACTTGATTTATGCTCAATTTGGTTTGCCATTTTATAATTAATAGACTTACTCCAAAACAACATTTGCGAATCTTGGTGAATGGGCCCAAAACGAGATGGCCACCGATCCTGATTTTTACAAGAAAATTTTCTTCAGACATGAAGCTCACTTTTAGTTGAATGGGTACGTTAAAATCCAAAACTGTCACATTTGGAGTCATGAAAATCCACAATGGCTTGTGAATAATGTTTAGACCAGATTCTAAACATCACCAAAAACCACAATTTTCTTCAATAACACACTTGATTTTATACTCTAATATAATGAATATACTATTAGGGTGGGTCTATTTATCACAATACGAGTGTCATCGATTTGTCGATAGCTTTTGGCATGAGGAAAAAATAGTCCCACTACGACATATCAATAACATCATTTTCGAGGCGCACATATACAATTTTATAACTTTTTTGTAAGGTTTTCAAGTAGTTATTAAAAAAAAAAATATTTTTTTTTTTAATATAAAATTAAAAAGTTGAAAACGATACATATAAACATACAATGCCACATGCAATACAAAACATTTAAATTTGGGCACCACGAAAATGTTTTTTTTTTTGATTTTTTTCCTCATGTCAAAAGCTATCGAAAAATCGATTGCACAATACCTCCAAAACATGGTTTTTAAACGCTTCAACAGCATCTTCTGGCAACGAAAATCGTTGACCACGTCAGGGCTGTACGGCATATGACTCATCTATTCGACGTTTTGGCCGGTCAAAAGGCGCTGGTTTGAGCCGATGTGTGAGAGCGCGCATTGTCATGGTGCACAATAATTCGTCTTCTCTTGTTCGTTTTTCGAATTTCTCCGAAGATTTCAGGCAAACAAATTGTGGTGTACCACTCAGAATTGCCCGTCGAAAACAGGGGACCATTTGCTTCCAAGTGCTTCTTTCACGAACAACTTTCGTTGGATTTGGCTCGTCTTTGAAGACCCACACGGTCGATTGCTGTTTTGTTTCGGACTCATACGGATAGATCTATGATTCGTCACCTGTGACGATCTTATAAACGTCTTTTGAAGCACCACGATCGTATTTTTTTCCAATTTTCTTTGCACCAATCGACACGAGCCTTTTTTTGAGCGAATGTCGAATTGTGCGGGATCCAACAAAAACAAACGTTTTTTACGGCCAGGTGTTCATGCAATATCGAATGTATGATGGTGGGAGAAATGCCCAAGGATGCCTCTATCTCACGGTATGTCAAATGACGATCTTGCATTATCAGTTCACGCACGGCATCAATGTTCTGTGGCACAACGCCTGTTTTGGACGACCTTCGTCTTTGAACGAGCGTCGCGAGCGTCGGCCACGACTAAATTCATTAAATCTGTTTTTCACAGTGCTAAGGGATGGTGCTTCGTCGCCATACAAAGATGTAAGTTCATCAATGCACTCTTGTCGTGATAATCGACGTCGAAAGTTGTGAAAATGATCGCACGAAAATGTTCACGAGTTAATTTCATTTTTTTGCCAAATTGATTTTTTCAAGTCACTGTAAACAACACAATTGATCGTCGTACGTCAAAACGTTCCGAGTACGTTTATGCTAAAAAAATGTCAAACTTTCCAATGAAAATGTCACATGGAAATATATATAGCAATTCTCGTATCGACAAATTTTTGTCCTTACAAATCGCCCCACCCAACATTGCTTTAATTTGTTTTTACGCTCGATGGCGCAAAATTTTTTGGACGATTTTCAATAACTTTATAATATCTTCCATATTTTTAATTTTTTGTTTGTTTTGAGAATGGTCCTTTCTAATATTAATCATTTCTGAAACTAATTACAACATTTAGAAATGAACTATGCAATACAGTCTTGTAGAAATTCTATAATAAATATGAAATGAAAAAATGGATTTTGACAGTTGATCAAAAAAAAACTGGTGAAAAAGCGCTTTATAATTAAGAGTGATTCCAGATTATTCTTCCTAATGGTTAAAAACGATACCGAATTAAATAATTGGAAAATAACTTAACGACGCTACGAATCGCTGAAAAGAATCATAGCTGAAATCGAAAATAAACGTAAAAATAAACCATATATTTAAAAAAAAGTCTTGAAATAATCAAAAAAATTGTTCAAATCTCTTAATATCTGGAGCGTATAAATGAATTTTAAAATTTGTTACCACCTACTGGCATTTTTCTAAAACACATTTAATTTTTAAAGGTGTTTTGAAACTATTCCAGCTCACAAATCAGCCAGAGCCAAAATATTTTGGGATTCTCTCTCAAACATATCAATCATTCTTTTATACGGGGTACATTTGCAAATATGGTTGGCTTCACACAAGTCGAGGCAATCTAATATACATACGTTGCTCACACACATATGTGTCCGTGCTAGTGATTCTTATTTCGGTGAATTCTTACTAATTATCATCATCATACATATTTTGTTTTTCTGATTTTCATATGATTTTCCTTTCAAGCTAAATTCTTCTCTCGCGATGATTCAGACCAAACAACTCACCCCATATAAAGATACACATGTCTGTATGTACGTATGTAAATATCCATATCAGAAAAGATTATTATGAACACATTCATTCTTACAGGCTTTTGTAAAGAACTGCTCACGCCAAATCTGGACTTATTGTATTGTCATCATTACAGTAGAGACTATAAATGTGTTAAATGCCGGTACCTAAAGAAAGAAACAGATTTTGATTGACCATTCAGGCACATGTTTTCTACATACCTCCACCAAAGGATAGAGTGTATACTAAATTTGCTATTCCGTTTGCAAAACCTCGAAATATTGATCATAACTTTCCGTCCGCCAGTGTGCCTGCCTATTGAAGGCACGATCAAGGGAACGATGATGTCATACGCTGTAAGGGATTGAAAATTACCGAAATCGTTCCAGAGAGCATAAAATTCTCTATTTTCAGCATGTTTTCAACGGTGAAGGGTATATAATACTCGGTCAGGCTAAAATAAACAACGTGATTTTTGATGTTTAAGCTGATATACTGCTATATCGCCAGTAGTATTATAGGTAGTGTGTACGACCATCAAACAAGAAACCCTACACATTGATATGAGAGCAGTACCTTGGGGGATGTTAATGAAACTATATGAACGTATGTACATAAATCTGTCTGACAGTTTAGAGCAGCCACTTAGTCAAGATGCCACACTTTGTTCGCATTGAAATTCTATGCAACTAAAGCAATGAAATATCCTTGTGGCAACTGTGATCCACTATTTTCACAGCATTGTGAAACAACGAATACAGACATAATGAGCAAAACATTTACAGATTTAAAAAAATATGTTTGTGTAAAGTACAACGCATACGACACTTGAAGATAAAAAGGTCTTATGTGAGCCCAGTATGTTGTTCTGTTTAACATACAGACCTTACAAAAACTTTTTGTTTAATTTTCGAATTATTTTATCTTCCTTTATTTGAAAGCTAATACATACAGGGTGGGCGATTTATCATTTTTAATTTGAGTCGGCTGTAAAAAAAATACTGATAATTTTTCAAATATCTGGTTTTATTGGATTATGTCATTTAATAATGGAACACCATTTGATGAGTTTTCGCTTCGCCCAATGAGCTGCAGATTGTTTGTCAAGAGATGTTGTTGTTATAGCGGCAATTGTGTCCCGGGGTAGCAGCCCTTGGCCGAAGAGTTGTTCTTCGGGTCAATCCAGTCCAAATAACCGGGTGTCGTGGGATTACATGATTTGGCAAGAGATGAAAAATTTTACCGAAAAATTAGTGCTTTCAGATGAAGATGCTTTTCTTCTTGGTGTCTATGTCAACAAGCAAAATTCCCGAATATGGGGTTCAGAGCACCGACACGAGACTACGAGGGCGGTTCGGAAAGTTCTTAGCCTATCAATGAAAGAGAATAGTTAGTTTTTCAAAAATATTTTTATTTTTTAATATAATCTTCTGAAACTTCAATACACTTAGTCCAACGCTTATCTAGCAATTCTATCCCTTGATTAAAATAGTTTTCCTCAAGGTCTTCAAAATAGTGGTTTACAACTGTAATTGCATCTTCATTTGAGGTAAAACGCTTGCCAGCAAGGAATTTTTTTGGATTTGGGAACAGGTAAAAGTCACTGGGAGCTAAATCTGGAGAATAAGGTGGGTGGTCAAGCAACTCGTACTTTAATTCGTTGATTTTAGCCATTGTTAAAACACTTGTGCGCTGGTGCGTTGTCTTGATTAAAAATTATTATTTTTTTCTGTTGTAAGCCAGGACGTTTTTCTCGAATTTGTACATTTAATTGATCTAAAAGGTTGCAATAGTACTCAGAATTTATTGTTTTAGCCTTTTGCAGTTGGTCAATCAATAAAATACCTTTGAAGTCCCAAAAAATCGTTGCCATAGCCTTACCAGCCGATTGAATTCTTTGGGGCACTTCCTCCAGCTTCAGTCCATTGTTTGGATTGTTCTATTGTCTCTGGAGTATAGTGGTGGATCCATGTCTCATCAACAGTTATGAAACGACGCTTAAAATCCATTTTATTTCGCTGAAAACGATCCAAACAAGCTTGAGAAATGTTCATTCTTATGCGTTTTTGGTCGACTGTTAACAAGTCCGGCACCCATCTTGCAGAAAGCTTTTTCATCTGTAGTTCTTCATGCAAAATTAAATGGACTCGATCATTTGAGATGCCCATGATATTAGCTATTTCACGCACTTTTATTCGTCGATCATTTAATACCATATCATGCACTTTGGCTACAATTTCTGTTGTTGTTGCTGTTTTTGGACGTCCACTACGTGGTTTATCTTCAATGCTTGTACGACCACTTTTAAATTCAGCAACCCAATTTTTTACTGTTGCATATGAAGGAGCACTTTTACCTAACACATTCACCATATCATTATGAATTTCTTGTCCCGATAAACCTTTTTTATGTAAATATTTAATGACACCACGCATTTCTAATTTTTCCATTGTAAAAAAATCGCGGATGCGTCTTTTGTGAACACCTGTTTCTATATGAAGGAGTTGCCAGATCGAAACAAAATTTAACATGTGTTCATAGCAGAGATGGAAGTTTCCAAAACACTTAACTTTTTTCTGTTTATACCGCGCTTTTTGTGCTAGGCTAAGAAGTTTCCGAACCGCCCTCGTATTAAGAAGCTAATGCATCCACAACGAGTCACTGTTTGTTGTGTATTTTTTTTTTTTTTTTTTTTTTTTTTTTTTTTTTTTTTAAACCAACACTCAGGGGATGCCCCCTATACATGCGGTGCATTGCGTTGGCGAGTGGAAATTAATGGATCGGAGGGGGGAAAGAGGGAGTAATGTTTGTTGACGCTTGCCTTGAACTTCTGGATGTCGCAATTAGTGGGAAATACATTTGCCGGAAGTCGATTCCACATACGGACTGTACGAGCGAAAAACGAATTTGATCTGTAGTGTATAGTGCGGTCAACTGGCCAATCGATAACAAACGGGTGTGAATTCCTAGAAAGTCGCGTATCCCTGCCGAACATCCTCACGTCAGGAATAAGGCGACGGATGTCTAATGAACACACACCATGAAAGTAACGATAGAACAGCGTCACGCAACCCACATTCCGACGATGCTCAAGGGAAACAATAGAGTTGGATACCCTACTGTCACCTATCAGCACCATCGCTCTCCGTTGAACACGGTCAAGTAGCTCCAAGGATGATTTTAGAGCACCTGCCCATATATGGGAGTTGTATTCCATCTTTGGCCTGATGTAAGTTGTATAGATATTGAAAAGATCAGAAGGAGTGAAATATTTCTTGCACCGCTTTAAAAAGCCTATGCACTTGAGTGCTTCTTTCGACACTTCGAATACATGTCTCGCCCAACGAGCGTCACATTGTATTTTCATGCCCAGAACATCGAGAGCTTCTGATTGTTCAATATCCGTACCATCGAGAGAAATTGACGATATTGTTGGGTCAGCGAATCGCTTGTGAGACAACAAGCAGCACTGTGTCTTACGTGCATTAAAATATACTCTATTCACTCGACCCCATTCGGAAATGGCCAGTAGATCCCGGCCAAGTGTCTCATCCATAATTCGCCTTTGTCTTCAATATCTTGAAGGCTCGGTCTACGGTCGAATGAATATGAATGACAGAGGTTACTATCATCTGCGAAAGAGTAGATTGGACTCACGGTCTGACCCAATAGATCGTCAATGAAAATAAGAAATAAAGAGGGAGAAAGAACAGAGCCCTGTGGTACACCTGCGGTCAGCCTATGTGTGTTGGATGAGAACCCATCTACAACAACTCTAATAGTGCGATCTCTAAGAAAGCTCGATATAAACCGAGCAAATGTATTACCGACTCCAAAAGCGATCAGCTTTGATATGAGTGCACCATGCCAGACTCTATCAAAGGCCTTGGAGATATCTAGAGCCACGACCTTACTCTCACCAAACTGGTGGATAGACCGACTCCAACGCTCCGACAAGAACGCCAACAGGTCTCCCGTAGAGCGATTTCTACGGAAGCCATACTGTCGATCACTTAGCAAGTCGTTGGTCTCTAAATACCTCACAAGATGGTGGTTTACCATGCTCTCCATTACCTTGGAGAGCGCAGAGCAAATCGCAATTGGCCGATAATTCGCAGGATTATTGGCTTCACCCTTTTTAGGGATCGGCTGGACGTTCGCAACCATCCAACACGCTGGGAAAACTCCCGCACGGTAAGCAAGGTTGAAAAGGTTGCGTAATGGACGGGCTAGCGTCGACGAGCACTTACATAGGACAAGTGCAGAGATACCATCCGGGCCCGGGGATTTTTTTACGTCGAGGTTCGCAAGAACCCTTTTAACTGCACGCGTTCGAAAAAATATCTGAGGCATGGAACTTGATACGTTTTCGACCGCGGGGAGTGGTTGATTGCTTTCCGGCAAGGAAGAATTTTCTGCAAATATTTCAGCCAAAAGGTTAGCTTTATCAACCGGGTCAGTGAATGCCTGGTCGTCTTTAACAAGAGTTGGGATAGATGAAGAACTATCCTTTACTCTTCTTACAAACGACCAAAAGCTCTTACTTCCCCTAGGAGAAGTAAGAACCTTTGTACGTAGACGTTGTTCGTGCAGAAATTTTTCACGTCTAAGCACTCTGGCACACGAAGCTCTTGCCTGTTTTCGCAGCAGTTCAGTAATGGGGTTTTTGTTTAAACGCCAATTTCTGAACGCTTCCTCCTTTGATCTGACAGCATCCCTGCATGCCTGGTTAAACCAACTGTTTTTGGCTGGTTTAGCCGACATAATTTTATTTGGAACAAAAGTCTTTATACCAGATAAAATTATGTTTTGGATCATTTCAGCCGCAGCATTTACGTCGTTATCAAGAAAGCAAAGTTTCCAATTGAAATGCTGGAAAAAGTGGTTGAGCTCATCCCAACGTGCCTTTTCGTAGAAAAATACTGTCCGCTTTGGGGCTGGTATCGAAGCGACACGAAGAGCGGAATACGGAAAGGATGCTGAAACAATGCAGTGATCGGAGTTACCAAGAGGTGAAAGTACATTAACTTCGTACTTTTCAGGGTGCGAAGTTAAGTAAAGGTCAAGAATGTTATGTTGGTGCCCTTCTACACACGAAATATGTGTCGGTTCATTCACTAGTTGCGTCAAGTCATTTTGCGCGGCGAAGAGCTCGGCGTATTGGCCCTCCGGAGTTGTATGGCTCGAATGTGAAAGCCAGGCGGAATTATGGACATTGAAATCTCCAGCAACGACAATTTCACTGTCCGGATAACTCTCCAAAACTTTCGATATTGAATCGGAAAGGGCGTCAAAGCCGTTAAGGGAAGCCTCCCTTTCCGAGTTTGGACTTCTATAAATAAACCCAAAATGTAGTACGTGTGTTCCAATCCTGAACTTAACCCAAAGGGAGTTAAATTCTGGATCTTGTGAGTTCAAGTGTTGCTGGCTCTGAAACACTATGTCATTACGTACATATACCACAAGACCTCTGTGGGAAATAAAAAGGGATAGGGTGTGGTACCCAGGAACGTGAAAATCCTGTGGATCAGAATCCTCGCGCACCTGGGTCTCACATTTTGAGCTGGCGGCATCATTGGGCCATATTCTATGAAAATGAGCAAGGAGCCGTCGTTACCGTCAACGGTGAGCGTTACCGCGTCAGGCTCAACGAATTTTTGTTTGCAAAAATTCAAGAGAATGACATTGAAAACGTTTGGTTTCAAAAAGACGGTGCCACATTTCACAAAGTAAACGCAACCATTGATATTTAACGCATTGCTTTTTAAAATCGAATAGTCAGCCGAAATGTTGGTGTCAATTGACCGCCTCGGAGCGTTAATTATAGCCCTTTGGATTATTTTTTGTGTGAACCATTAAGGATAAATTTTACGCAAAGCCTAGGGACAATCAACATCAGCGTTGAAACATGATACAAAGATGCAATTGAAGAGACACCCTGAGGCGTAATTGCGGCCAACATTTGATGGAAATTATATTCAAAAAATAAATGGCATAAAATGTCCTTTCGAATAAACAATAAAGATTCCATACTTGATTTAAATTTTCGTATTTTTTATATTGAAAACAGTGTGGCAGATGATTTGGTGGCGGATATTGTCAGGTCTATAGCAGTGTAGAAACTGGCAAGATCAGCAATGTAGGCGTCCAGTCTATCGTGCCTCATCGGTTTTGAGGCACGATGCCGGAATTGTGTCATTGTCTGTATATGGCACTATTACGAGAATAACACCTTCAGGTGGCTGGAGAATTGCAAGGAAAACCGGGTGTCGTGGGATTGCATGATTTGGCAAGAGATGAAGAATTTTACCGAAAAATATTGCCGGAGACATCAGCCCTCCCTGGGGAACCCCTTTTGTAACTTAACGGGGCTTTGACTTAAAAAGGGTATCATGGCATACCGTAAAGTAGGACGGCAAGAGATTAAGAGCTATAAGGACCGTCCTGTCAAAGGGCTCGCGAGGTTAGGTCGTGCAAAGCGGAATCCATGTTGTTGGACGGCAATTAGGAATTGTCCGGTCAGGCTCGAAAGAAGGGGAGCCTCAATCGCTTTCGCTACTAACGGGAGAAGGGAGATTAGCATGTACGATTTAATCTTACTCACATTTTTGCCAGGTTTCAGTAGCGGGACAACTCTGCCCATTTTGCAGACATCGGGTACTACTACAGGGTGTCCGTCGGAAGGTATATTACTTTGTTTTTTTTTGATTAAATGAAAGAGAATGTATCATATTTTGATAAATGTGTAATATAATGTCGGCAATTATGTATGGAATACAACATCAGATAAATGTCCGCCTCTGTTAGCCTCACAAATGCGAATTGAGATGCTCAAGCGTTTCGGGTTTGTTTGCATAAACCTTGCTTTTCAGATATCCCCACAAAAAGAAATCCAGAGCAGTGAAATCAGGCGACCGTGGAGGCCAATCAACATCTCTATTTCTTGAAATGACTTTTTGTGGAAAGAGGTCTCTCAGTAATTCCATTGTAATCCTGGTTGTATGCGATATCACGATATCGCTCCCCATTGACAGTTACCGTTACGCCATAGAAGTAAGGTCCAATGATTATGAGAACCGACTATTCTGTTTATTCACATATTCATTCAAATGAAAACGTGCCTCGTCACTCGTTATGATTTTTTCATAAAAATCGTGGTTGTCATGGGCGAGCTGTAACATCCTATTGAGATATGTACGGCGGCGTAAATGGTCTTGCGGAAGAAGCTCTTGTGTCTACTGAATCTTAAATGGAAACAAATTCAAATCCTTGTGCAAAATTGTGGCCAAAGTTGATCTTTTAAGACCAAGCTCCTGAGCATGACGTCGAATTGAGGTTGTTGAATTGTTTTGCACACTTTCTTGAGCAGCAGTAACGTTTTAAGTCGATCTTGCAGTACATTGTGGTCCATGCTTGGGCCTTTCAGCTATAGACCCTCTTTTTTGAAATCATTCACTACACGATAAATAGTGCGTTTTGTTGGCACGTTGTTTCTCCCAAAATTGCAACGTTAGTTTCTCATCGTCACAGTAATCGATGATTGATTTTGATAAAAATGTGTTAACGATTAAAACACGTTGGTTTATCGAATATTTTTCCATAATAAATTTGCCACGTCACTATTGTACGACTGTCAAATATGAACTGTCAAGACTAATGTTTACCAAAATGGCGCAAAACAAAGTAGTATGCCTTCCCGGCGGACACCCTGTATAAAGGACAGGAACAAGTTGAGAACTCTTGTCGAATACCCAACACCGAGAACTCAAATATCCATACCCCAATAAATGCAATTGCTTTAGCATCTGCGTAGACATTTCGTCTGGCCCGAGAGCTTTGCATGACAGCTGGTTGTAGTACTGGATTGACCAGAGGCAGCATCTTTTCAGCCGGGGGGCTGTCACCTCGGTACTATGACTTACGTGCTATATGTGACATTGACCCTATGGCAAATCAGCCTGTACGATTTTATCTTACACCGCATCTTTGCCAGGTTTCAGCAGCGGGACTACTCTGACCATTTTCCTAAGATTCTACAACAGTGGACCGGGACAAGTTGAGAACTCTTGTCAAATACCCAACTCCCCGTAAATCCAACTGCTTAGGCATCAGCGTACAGATTTCGTCTGGGCCGAGAGCTTTGGATGGCAGCCGGTTCTAGTACCGGATTGACTTAAAGCTGTAACATTTTCAGCCGGGGCTGTCACCTCGGTACTATGACCTACGTGCTACATGTTACATGTACAAGTTGCACCATCTTGTTAAAACCACTCATTGTTAAAGCGGATTCTCCTTCGTTGCAGTCTTATACAGAAAACTCGTTCAACATCTTTATAACATACGGTCTCCATTGACAAAGCGTCACTCACCAGTCACCTTGTATTGTTGTTCTTGCCTGGTGTGTGGCAATCAGTATAGTTATAATTAGCTCTATCGAAAATTGTTAAAAAAACATTTTAATTTCTATATAAAAATAGATTTATGACAACCTTGTATTTTATATTAACGACTCTTCATGAGTCCTTCAAAATTTACCCTTAAAGCTTTGCCAGACGGAAGTGGTATTGATATATAAGTCTTCTTACCGTCCCTTTTGTGAAACCTGACACTTTGACCACAATTTCTTGCAAAAAATATGTACGGTTTTTTTCTACCCTACACCATTCCAAAGAAAATGTTATTGTAAATTATATTCTTGGTTCATGTTTGCAACATACACATAATTCCTTCAAGTTCTATTAAGGAATAAACGACGTTGGCTGCCTCCAAATGGCTTCGTGATCAATCTTCTGCTTGTAAAATCACCGGCATTAACGACGTAGACCTAATTTATACTTTGCAACTGGTTTTTATGTATGCTTATGTTTGGTAATCTCAGCTCCTTATCTTTTAATTCACCATAAAAGCAAGTGGTAGTCAGTTCATCTTCAACGCCTTCAGATATTCCTTGAGTATAAAAAAATGGATGTATTCTAATAAAATTCAAAATTATATTTACCTGTGGCCATCTTTTTAATTTTAAGATTTTAATAAAGAGTGATTCAAAAAAAAATTCAAAAATTGAAATCAAGCGTGGAATCTTTCTTGAACATTCGAAAGGACCGCAACTACGCCTCAGGGTGTCTATTCTGAGGGCCCAATTTTAGATGACTCGGTCAAGCATTTCGACCGGTATGGCGTTAATGACACGCAAAATGTTGTCTTCAAAATCCTGAATCGTAGCTGGTTTGTCAACATAGAATTTGGACTTTACTTAGCCCCCAAAAAAATTCTTTAGGTGTGATATCACACGATCCAACTCACCGGTCCAAAACGTAATATTAGCTGCTCTTCAAAATTACCATTCAATAGATCCATTATTTCGGCAGCTGTATGGCAAGTGTCACCGTCCAGTTGAAACCAAATGTCGTCAAGAACACGGGCTTCAATTTCAGGCAGCAAAAAGTCAGATATCATGGCGCGATAGCGAGCACCATTTACGGTTACGATCCGGCCATCATCATTTTTGAAAAAATATGGAGCAATGATTCCGCCAGCCCATAAACCGCACCAAACCGTGGTTTTCTCTGGGTATAATGTTAACTCTGGTACCTCTTCTGGTAGCTTTTCAGTCCAATGCAATTTTTTTGTTTATTGACGTTGCCGTCAAGCCAGAAATGGGCTTAGTCACTGAACAAATTTTGGTTGAAAACAGTGGATCTTCTCACTCTCATTTCCAAAATACAGTTGCGCAATTTGGAGACGTTGTTGCGGTGTAAGTCTTTACATGATGAAATGGCAAACAATACTGTAAATAAAAAAAAATTAAAGTTAAACGCAGCTCACGCGTAATCTGTGGAAAAACCCCTATGGAAAAAAATACCTCTAGATTGATCACCTGTTAGAACAAAAAGTTTTAACGTCTTAGCAATATATTACTCAATTGGCCGGAATTTTTTAGTTTAACGCAATAAAGACTGTTAAGCAAGAGGATAATGTAATATAGATTTGAATTAAATAGAACAGAGTTTTTTTCAGAGTCGAGCTCATTGCTGAGTAATCCAAACTGACTTCGCTGTGTTTGATTTTTTTGGATGCAGCTCTGGTGTCAATTGAACGTTGCAAGCATGAACAAGAAGATATTTAGTGAGGATACCATCTAAAGAGGTTGTATTTACAATTATTTCCGACGACACGTTGATTTAAAGTCAACATCACCTGTTCGTCATTTTGTAGGACAACAACTCTATTCAAATAAAACAGAAACGATGTCTCTTATAAAGTGTGGTCCAATTTAAACGCACGATGTTAATTATAAATAAGACAAAAAGTTTTCAGAAAACTATCATAATATATTTTATTATGATAGAAGGATCTATGAGAAATATGTGTGAACAAAATATCGGCCAAATGCTCGCCACGGCTTCGGCCAACAACACATATTCCGTATTCTTTAAGGACGATAACTGTTTATCAATAAATCGAATAAAACTAAAACGATGTCTCTTAAAAAGGGGCAAGTCATAAACTTTTCATGTCATGGTAAACGCACGATGTTAATTGTAAATAAAACAAAAAGTTTTCAGAGATTTATCTTAATATATTTTATTACAATAAAAGGATCTATGACAATTATGTGTGAAACTAAATATCGACGAAATGCTCGCCACGGCTTCCTTCGGCGGCATACCTCTATCGGATTTTTTATATTTTTCAAGACTCTAAGACATAATGGAGGTTTTATGTCGTTAATGTGCCGAATTATCTCATCCTCTAGTTCTTGAATTGTTCTTGGCATATTGACGTACACTTTCTTTTAAATATCCCCTAAGAAAGAAGTCCAACGGAGTCAAAACACATGATCGTGGCAGCTAACTTACATCGCAACAAAATGACACCATTCCGTTTAAACCACTTATCGTCCGGGACCATATCCTCAATTTCTGGCCACAAGAAGTCCCTTATCATCTCGCGATAGCGAACTCCATTCACTTTAACCGCTTGGCTGACCTTATTTTTGAAAAAGTTCGACCCGATGAAAAATCGATGGCGTTTCCTACAGACACGGATTGCTCAAATATGCGCACAATTCTCCCGACTGTGGACACATTTGGTCGATTATGCTGGCAAAAAAAATAAAGAAGTACATGAAATGTATTTTGATTTTCGTAAAAATCTTTAACAATCTTAATGCGCTGCTCACTTGTGTACCTATCCATTCTTAAATTTGTTAAACACTGAAACGAAGAAATGTCAAATTAAGTTTGGTTAATTGTAACTCACAATTAACATCGTGCATTATGGTTGGACCACACTTTATTAAAATCTGCTTATTGATTTTTTACTGTTTCGTGGCAGTTTTATTTAAATTCAAATCCAAAAATTGATTAGAGCTTTAGGAAAGTGAGTGGTAAATTTAGTCTGTCTGTCGTTTTCAGATCATAAATTAAGTTTTTTCTTTAAAAGGTTGGAAATATACAGCCTTCACAAGTTTCTTTAATAGTTAGCTTACATTTCTTTTTTGCCGGAGCAGAACTTGTCTTTCGTTTCAAAAAAGAAGCGCTTAATTTCCGCATAGGCAGATTTGCCCATTGACATAGCCACCGAGATGATAACACGATATTCTGGTAAAATTTTCCATCTTATGCCCATTGGGCGATGCGAAAACGCTTCGGATGGTGTTCCATTATTAAATGACAAAGTTTAAGCTTTTCCATAAAAACAGAAAATTAATAAAAATTATCAGTACTGCTTTTTTACCGGCTCAAATTTAAAATGTTAAATCGCCCACCCTGTATATGCCAACAGTGATCGATAAATCGAGATAACAGGAAAACAAATCACAAGGGGCGGATCAACATAATTTTTTATGTTTTATTTCTCACATTTTGTAAACAAAAAATTGTCAATCTAAAACATTCACACTTTCATCATATTTCTGTTCTCTGCTGTTCACGTTTACGTCAGCTTAGATTTTTTCTAAAAAAAATCTGTTACTTATGTATTGTTTGGCCCACCACGTATAGTTTTCGAGATATTTTGAATATAAAATTTTTCTGACGTTTTTCATTAATCTCCCTTAAACTTAAAGAAGAAATGCATCTTTCATCTAAATTATAATTTATAAAAAAAAAGAAAAAAATTAGTGGTTACATCCAAAAGAAACTAAAATTTGGTTTTTCTCTTTTTTGTTGACAAATTTTGTTTTTAAATGCTAATTGTACCCTTATTCTGAAGATAAAGAACGCTCTGTAACATTTCCAATGTGGTACATATTTTGATAATCTGACGAAAATGCCTGAGTGATAGCAATTTTTGTTCAAAATCCTGGGATTTTTTCACACTGTAACAATGGTATTTAAAATTAAACATATAATGTCTTTACAGCGTCTGTATGAAAAAATCCTCTGATTTTTTACAAAAACTGCTAAAACTCAGGCAATTTTCGTCGGGCTATCAAAAATATACCACATTGAATTATCGAAAATTATATCACGTTGGAATCGTTACGGTGCTTTCTTTATTTTGTGCAAAAATTAGTGGAAGTGTTCCCGAATTGGAATACCATTGGCAGTTGACTTTATTCTTTTGGTAATAATTATTTATTTTGGCTGTAACTTCCACAATTTGATTCTATTGTTTAAATTATAAGTTACATGAACGATTCTTTATTACCAATTATTGTTACTCATTTTGAAGTGAATCGGATATGAATAGCTGAAGTTTTAGGCAGATTAATGAAAATAGTCTGAAAAATCGCATGTTTACGATATCTCGAAAACTATACGTGATGGAGGAAAACGGACATTCAATTCAGATTCAGGAGATCATTTTACAAGTATATAGGGATCAGTTGGTTTTGGCTAAAAGAGGGCTCAAAAGTTAATTTTTGCAAAACATTATTATCTGCACATGCAGTCTCAATGATTGGATTCATTTATTGCAACGAATCAGGTCTCTATGTGTATTGTTCTTACTTTTAAATGACCTTAAACAATCAGCTTTCCTATTTTTCATATCCTAAGTTTTTCAGGTCATAGTATAAGTAGATGCCTCAATTTACTATTCTTCATGCTACATATTGAGTTCTATCGTAACACCAAGTACCACATTGAACATAAATAGCCATCCTACAATGGTAGCGCTATGTTTACCCTTATATTTAAAATATCCTACAGCATGCCCAATATGGTACTGCACTTAGGTTCTGCCCATTGCAAAGTATAGTGATCTTCCAGATGAGACTAAGAAATATGATACCTTGCAGGAAGACAAAAAAGATTGCAAGTGCGATATCACATTGCAAACTAAGCTTTAAGGAGAATTTTAGAAACAAAACCTTTATGGTTTTTCTTTATCGATTTATGGTTTTTGGGCTTTATTTTCTTATCGTTCATAAATTATAGGCACAATGCAAAGTACTATAGCTTTTATAAAAGATAAAATGCAATTCATTGTAAGTAAATATGGTAAACTGGTTTTTGTTGCCTTTGATGGCGTCCTTATGGTCGTATGTACGTCATTTGTAGTGCAACGTGATTTTATTACTTAATTGAGTTAAGAAAACGTGAATATAGAATATTAGTAAAACAAGTGAGTCAGTTTCAGTCGACATCGATATAGACCCTCACCCATGTGTAGTGAAGTTGGCGATGCCTAAGTTGGAGGTTGAAGTTGGAGGTGCCTAATTTTTCCGTCGTTGAGTTCATCATAATATAACAAGTTTTTAATCAACTGCTGGATTTAAAAGTCGAGTTTATTTAAAAAGTTAACAATCCTTTTAAATATCCTTTAAAGAAATCATTTTAAACCGTTTTCAAAGACTCTAAAATTTTTTATTTTCTAATAATGGGCGAGTTTTTTTGGTGCTCGGTTATTCAGCATGAAGTGGTCGTTAGGCAATAACCTTAAAACTTAAAAAAACTGTAGAAATTACTGTGTATACAAGAACTGAAGAACTCTGTGCATCATAAACCTTTTGATATGAAAAATTGTAATTTATAGAAACAACTTTATTCAAAAAAAAAATACTTTAAGCGAGTTATAAGCGAGCTCGCTAAAGCACATTCTTGAATAAACTTCTTCCTAAAAACTGTTTCTGACGCAAAAAATTCTTTTTTTCTACAAAACAATAATCATAAAAAAAAGGATTTTTGACGGGTATTTCTAATATGTGCTCAGTAAATAGAACGTTTGAGGCTTAATGAAAACTTTTTTTTGGCATATACGAGGGTTGATATATCGTCGTTCCGAAGTTATCTTCACGTATCTCCAAAAAAATTTTTTTCGGGAAATTGACTTAAGTTTCAAACTCTTATAGAAAAAAAGTGGCGCGAAAAAAGTTGCCTAATATTTTTGTCAGGCGTAGTGCTTGCAATTCTACTTCGATTTTTAAAAAAATATAAAAGGTTGTAGAAGAAAGTTTTTAAGTTACAACCATTTTTACCTATATAAAAAAATTTACTTTTTGTTGTATACGCCACCTTTTGCGAAATATTTTTTTTATGGCGCATACGTGAAAATAATCCGTAAAAACCATACTTTTTTTGTGATAAACTAACCACTACTTCGTTAGTTGAAGGTCAAATAATTATCCTTTATCAGCTTTTATTTAACATTATTATATCTATTCTCAAAGAGAAGAAAAAGAGTACTATTCGTGGACTTTTTTTCTACTTCAATTTACCTCAATTACCCTCTCTTCATTTTGGAAAACAATTTGCTTTCTTTGTTTTAATTTATCTTTCTTCTATGCCATAAGTAGCGTAGCTAATTATTAATGTGATACTCAAGTTTTTTTACGAAGACCATTCTCGTAAGTCTTGTTTGTCCAATTTTCGTTTGAATGCAATCTCAACTCCCTTTTACACTACGCCTTTTAAGTTTGTATGTATGCATTAAAAATAAACAAAATAAAAATTAAAAAATATATCATTTGACTTACTTTCAATTAAACATAATAAATACAAAATATGTTCTCTGCAATATAAAACGTCTGCAAGTGAACGCAACTTTCAAACATCAAGCCTACGAAAACAAGCGAGAAAGGGAGTCATTGCAACTTCAGAAACCATTTTTGAAAAAGAACTTAATACATGTACAAAGATAAACATAAATCCAGACAAAAAGAAAGATATTGAAAGCCTCTATGTTTTCCTTCCAGAAAATCATGTGAGATTCTTTTCAGATTTATTAATGTAAATTTGTGTATACATTCTGCTAAATTTTCTAAACTAAATTTAAGCTCGAGTGGTACATACATAGATATATTTGATATTTTTGTTTTATTACTAGTATTATGTAATAAATTGTTTCCATGTTAAAAATGTTTGTAAGAACTTTCGTTTACAATAAAATGCATTTAAGAAAACCAGTTCTAAATCCTTTTATCTTCCAATATCCATCTATATTAATAAAAACAAAACCCCTATTAAATTTATCCGAAAATATTATTGAAATATGGGACAAAAACAATATGTACATATGTATATACATATAAATATTGTCATAATTTTTTTACAAATCTTTTTTTGGCACATACGTGAAGATAACAAAAATTTTTTTAATTCATAAATTTAATATATTTTTTATTGTATATCCACACAAATGGTTCATACGGTAACATAACGAGTTAAATCTTTAGCAAAACTGGATATACAACAAAATGCCACTATAATATCTCAGGAACCGTAAGAGATACGGACCTGGAGACTGGACAGATCGATAGCTCTCAAAAAATTATACAAGCAAGTGGTATTATCTCATTTTTTCGGTTTTGTGATATACGTTAAGATAACTTCGGAACGACGATATATATTTCTGGCCTAGGCAACACTAAGTGTTGCCTGGTGTCATCTAACATTTCCATTGGAAAGTTTGACATTTTTTAGCATAAAGGTACTCGGAACGTTTTGACGTACGACCATCATTTGTGTTGTTTACAGTCACTTGAAAAAATCAATTTGGCAAAAGAATGGAATTAACTCATGAACATTTTCGTGCGATTATTTTTCACATCTTTTGACGTGACTCACGACAAGAGTACATTGATGAACTTAAATCTTTGTATGGCGATGAAGCACCATCCTATAGCACTGTGAAAAACTGGTTTAATGAATTCAATCGTGGCCGACGCTCGCTCAAAGACGGAGGTCGTCCAAAAATGACCGTTGTGCCAGAGAACATTGATGCCTTGTGTGAACTGATAAGGCAAGTGACATACCGTGAGATAGAGACATCCTTGGGCATTTCTTTCACCAGCATACATTCGATATTGCATAAACACCTGGCCGTAAAAAAGGTTTGCTCTCGTTGGATCCCGCACAGTTTGACAATCGCTCAAATAAGGCTCGTGTCGGTGCTTCAAAGGATTTATAAGATCGTCACAGGTGACGAATCATGGATCAATGCGTATGAGCCCGAACAAAACAGCAATCGACCGGCCTTCGAAGACGACGAAATCCAACGAAGCACTTTGAAGCAAATGGTCGCCTGGTTCTTCGGCACAACTGGTCATGTGGCGACTGTTCCGCTTGAGCAACGTAGGACGGTCAATTCTGAGTGGTACACCACAATTTGTTTGCCTAAATTCTTCGGAGAAATTCGAAAAACGAACCAGAGAAGACGAATCATTGTGCACCATGACAATGCGAACAATCACACATCGGCTCAGCGTCAGCGCCTTTTGACCGGCCGAAACGTCGAATTGATGGTTCATCCTCTGTACAACCCTGACTTGGTACCCAATGACTTCTTTTGTTCCCGCACATCAAGAAACAATTGTGTCATTTGTGATAAGCGACATTTATAGATCATACATCACATATCGGAAACCCACAATTTTAAGATATTTCTTTGGAATTATATGCCATACACTAATCTTTTGAAGTCTAGAGTGTTGTGAGTGTTTAATATGGTAGATCACGCCCGACTTTAGACTTTCTTTACTCATAACTTTAATTATAGAGTTGGCGGGGTCAGACATACGTCAACTAAATTATATGTATTAAAAAAAATAAATCTGGCACCTCTAGAGGAACCAATAGCTGTTCCATGTATGTATAGATCAACTGCAGTGATGAGGTGTAAACAAATTCAATGGTGTCATTTGAATACTAAGTAACTGGGAATTATACCAATTGTTGTTCTTGTCTTTGTTTTTCTTGCCATAGAAAATGCGTCAGAATCAGAATGATTGTCGTCATACTTACCACTTGCCATTGTATCTTGATTCGGTAAAAGCCAGGAACTATTACTAGTCACACGGCATTATTGACAATAAACGACAAGTACTGTATACGTGCATACTGACATATAAATATATTATGAGTGTACGAGCCTGTACACTGGTAAACTTAATGGTCAGCATTGATTGGCGCACTTAATACTCGAATCCCCTTACCATGGAGACTCAGCGGTGGCTAGCGCATGCATAGGTATTGCTCGCAATTAGTAGACACGAAATGAATCGCTGATGGGTTATGACGTCCTGCCCTAGAGTTTCCTTGTGCCAGTTATTAATTTGTAATTGTACCTGCGACCGTACAGTATCCCATTAGACTTTGCATTGAAACATCTCTAACCAGACTTGTTGAATTTTAAATAAAGAAGAAAAATACAACAGCAATAGCCGAGTATTATTGATGTCGTCCAATTGTGACGCATATTGTTTCCGACAAGTTAAACACAATGATTTTACGATAATTTACTTTATACAAGTTGTTAATATAATCAGACTGTTTTATTAAAAGAATACAATTTGATAAAAAGGATCTTTGTCTATAATCTTAAAGTACAAAAATAGTGTCTACTCTTTATAAGAATAAAAATGCTGCTTAAAATGTTTTAGATAAATACTTGTTTCTTGATCGGCACTCAGTATTTTTTTTTTGTGTACCTTAAAGTGTCTCTGGAAAAAAAGGTGGATATGATTAATATTTCCAAAATATTTATTCCTTAGCTAGTTGCATTCGTCAGCTGCACATTTCTAAAAAAAAAAGAATTTTTCTTCAATAGCGAAACCTATTTTATACTTTAGTTAAGAAAAACTACCAAAAATATTTTTAAAACGTTGGCAGTATGTGGACTCTGTATTTAAATATTTGTGATGAATAAGATAATTTGGTACATTATTGCCACATCTATAGGATGTTTTTTCAGACGTCTGGCTTTTAATCCTCCATCCTCCAATTCAGGCACGACTAGAAGTGAGCTGAACAAAATTCAACAAATGTCATGTACTGGCTTATATTGACTCATTATTAGGTAATATACAGGGTGGGCGATTTAACATTTAAATTTTGAATCGGCTGTAAAAAAGTACTGATAATTTGTTCAAATTTCTGTTTTTTAGAAAGGTTGAAATTTGTCATTTGATAATAGAACACAATATCATTTACATGACTATCACAACTGACTCGGCAGTACCTCATCCGATCAACGCTATTTTTCAGTTCAATTTCGTATGTTTCGGGTCGAATATCTTCAATGGCAACTTCGATTTCTGGATGCTTTGCGTAACATTTATTATTAATGGCTTCCCACAGAAAATAATCCCAAGGGATTAAATCACAGTTTCGAGGCGTCCAATTGACATCACAACTTCGACTGATTATTTGATTTTCAAACACAATGCGTAAAATGTCGATGGTTGCTTTGGAACCGTCTTGCTTAAACCGAATGTCGTCCATGTCTTTCTCCTTTATTTTTGGAAAGCAAAAATTCGTTCAGCTTGGCGCGATAACGCTCACCGCTGCCGGTGAGCTCATTTTCAAAGAAAGTGCCAAATGATTCCCCCGCCCAAAATCCACACCAAAAAGTGAATCGTTGTGCTTGCATTGGATTCTCAATAGCCACGTGTGGGTTCTATGAACCCTATATGCGGCATTTTTGCTTATTGACATAGCCACCGAGATGAAAATGAAGTACATCTGATAACACGATTTTTCGGTAAAATTCTTCCTCTTCTGCCAACAATCTTCAGCCCATTGGGCGCAGCGAAAAAGCACCTGATGGTGTTCCATTAGTAAATCACAAAGTTCAACTATTCCAATAAAATAAGAAATTTGAAAAAATTATCAGTACTTTTTTTACAGCCGATTCAAATTAAAAATGATACATCGACCGCTTTTGTCAGTTGGTAAGGGCACATAGACATTTCATTAAAAAACACAAAATCGAATATTCGGCCGACGTCTAAAAGGGCGTCATGATGTGGTATTTTGTACGTAACGGGCAATTTATTCAAATACCATTAAAAACTACTTTTCCAGAGCTGTTTTAAAAACGATTTTGCTCACCCTCAGCGTTTGGCAGAGGCTTTGTTTTTGCAAATACACCAAGCTTCAATTACAGATGGCTTACTTTTTCATTATTATTGGCTCCACAAAAACTGAGTCGCTCTAATATACATATATACTTATAGAAAATCGAATAAGTTCTAATAAAATATCATTATTTTTTTCCAGATTCATTCAATCAACAGGATAGCACCTGCAGAGCTGCGCTATCGAAACCTGAATCGAAATATATTTTCTTTTATTCATTTTTGGTATTAAACATAATTCGTTTTGGGCAGCAAATTGTCAGTACCAAACTTAAACCTGGGAAAAATTATGAACTTGTGTTCATCGGTGGGTGCAACAGCATCATCGACATCGTTAGCATCGGACGATTCACAGCAAGAAACAACAACTGCCTGCGCCGGTGGCGGCGGTAGTGCATCTAATTCATCTGCCGGCGGTGCTGGTGGAGGTGGTGGCGGAGCTGTAGCACTAACAACACATTGCTTTGGTAACTTAACAGCGTCAAACTTACATTCAACATCATCATCCTCGTCGTCAACACACCATCATCATCATCATCATCAGGGAAACAGTAGTTCAAACAACAACGAAATGCCACCAGAAACCAGACCTAAAATGGTGACTGTCAAGCACCCAGAATCGAATAAACCTAAGCCAACAATGAAGAAGCCCAAACCCATACAAGCAGATCAAGATGTTATAAAGGCTCTGCAAAGATGTAGAGATGAAGGTATGCACACTGATAGAATCACAAATATTATATGAAATACTTATGCATTTTTTCTTTTAGGAATTAAACGATTGGATTTGAGTAAATCTTCTATAACTGTTATACCGCCCAGTGTTAAAGATTGCGTTCATTTAACGGAATTGTATTTGTATAGTAATAAAATCGGTCAATTGCCACAAGAAATCGGACATTTGGTGAATCTAAAAACGTTGGCTTTAAATGAAAATTCTCTCACGTCTCTACCCGATTCACTGCAACATTGTAAACAACTGAAAGTCTTGGATTTGAGACACAATAAACTCGCAGAGATTCCTGCGGTTATTTATAAACTACGATCCCTTACCACGCTATATTTGAGATTCAATCGCATTACAACGGTGGCCAACGATCTACGGAATTTGACCAATCTAACGATGTTAAGTTTAAGAGAAAATAAGATACGAGTACTTGGCGATTGCATAGGAGCTTTGGTCAACCTGACTACTTTGGATGTTAGTCACAACCATTTGGAACATTTGCCGGAAGATATTGGAAACTGTGTTAACTTAAGTGCTTTGGATTTGCAGCATAACGAACTGCTGGACATCCCAGAGACAATTGGCAATCTAAAAAATTTAGTTAGATTGGGCTTACGTTACAATCGGCTAAGTTCCATACCCAACTCGTTGAAAAATTGCAAATGTATGGATGAATTCAATGTAGAGGGAAACAGCATTACTCAATTGCCCGATGGCTTATTGGCTTCACTGAGTGCTTTGACTGCTATCACTTTATCTCGCAATGCTTTCAGCAGTTATCCGACAGGAGGCCCAGCACAATTTACTAATGTCTATAGCATTAATTTGGAGCATAACCGTATAGATAAGATACCCTATGGCATTTTTTCTCGCGCCAAAGGTCTGACCAAACTGAATATGAAAGAGAACGTCCTTACAGCTTTACCGCTAGATGTTGGCACGTGGGTTAATATGGTCGAGTTGAATTTGGCCACAAATGCTTTGCAAAAGTTGCCCGACGACATCATGAACTTACAGAATCTTGAAATTTTAATACTGTCCAATAACATGCTCAAAAAGATACCCAACACCATAGGCCAATTGCGTAAGCTACGCATTCTCGATCTGGAAGAGAATCGCATTGAAGTGTTGCCAAATGAAATCGGTCTGTTACATGAGTTACAGAAACTTATTCTGCAAACCAATCAAATGTCTATGTTGCCCCGCAGTATTGGCCATCTAACGAATCTAACACATTTATCTGTAAGTGAAAATAATTTACAATTTTTGCCCGAAGAAATCGGCTCTTTGGAGAATTTAGAAAATCTCTATATCAATCAAAATCCTTGTTTGGAAAAATTGCCATATGAATTGGCTCTATGTACAAATTTGAAATATCTAAATATCGACAAATGCCCCCTGAGTACCATACCGCCAGAAATACAAGCAGGTGGACCTTCGCTGGTATTACAGTGGCTAAAAATGCATTCGCCGTATAGGCAAATGTGAGTGGATGGCGTATTACGTACCTATTACGTAGGCAATCCACATTCTTATCATCAAAGTATGCAGCAACAATACCACCAAGAGGAGAACTAACATAGATCGAGAACGAAATGTGTAATAACATGAAGGCCTATCGAAAAGGACACACACAAAAACGAATCATATCGATGGGAAAGTTTTACAATTTCCTTTAATAATACGCCTTCTTTCTCTCATTTAAAAGAAATCATTGTTACCAAAATCTACGATCAACTGTAAGCGATTAAAATTTCAAAACACAACAAATCGTTAATAATCAATCAATCATTTGCTAAAAAATACCTTTTTAAAAGATAACTAATGGATAACGTATGAATACATTTTAAAAACAATTTAAAGCTTTAATTTATATGAATGCCAAAACTTATTGAAAATGAAAACAAACTTCATCATTTACTACACCAGCAAAACGTAACAAATCCACAGCCGAATATGTATTTCAACCTTTTAAATGCTTTTTACAAAATCACGGCAATTTAACTACATGATCCATGTTCAACCAATATCAAACATCTTCAAAGTCAGTAATTTAAAGGTAAGTTTTTCAGCATATAATTTATACCTATTTAAATTATTTTTCGTGTATAAGTATTCCATAGAAACTAAGGTTATGTTTGTTTAGAAGTGCTCGAATCGTATTCATCTTGAAATTTGTAAAGGCGGTACATCCACTCGGTGTCCATTGTTATGGTCCTATACGGGGATTGCTATATATATTTCGGGTCCTGACAATACTAGTGTTCCCAGATGCAAACTGGAACTTCCATTGGAAACTTTGAAATTTTTTAGCATAACTTCACTCAGAACGTTTTGTCATTCACTTGGCAGTGAAAAAAATTGTTCTTGTTGGACCCCACATAATTTGACGAATGCTTAAAAAATGGATCGTATGGATTGGTGCAAAGAGATGTGGAAACGTATAACTGCGGTAGCTCAAAGGCAGTGTATAACATTGTCACAGGTGACGAATCATGGATCTATGCATATGAACCCGAAACAAAACAGCAATCGACGGTCTTTCAGACGAGCCAAATCCAACAAAAATTGTTCGTGGAAGAAGTACATCGAAGCAAATGAATGCGTTTTTTCGGTATAACCGGCCATGTTGCTACAGTGCCTATAGTGGCACGTAGGTCGGTCTTTTGGTCCATCTGTTTGTCATCAGTGTTCGAAGAAATGAGAAAAGATAATAAGAGAAGACGGATCGTTTTGCATGACCACAATGCGAGCTCTCACACATCAGCTGAAACGATGAGCTATTTGACCACTCAAGATGTCGAATTGATGGCCATCCTCCGTACAGCCCTAATTTGGCACCCAATGACGTTCTCTTATTCCCTAGAATCAAGAAAAAATGCGTGATCAACGTTTTTCATCGCCTGAAGCTGCTGTTAAAGCATTCAAAAATCATGTTTTGGAGGTGTCTCAATCGTAGTGGAAAAAGTGTTTCGGAAATTGGTTTGTGCGCATGCAAAAGCTTATTGATCTTAAAGGAGAATATTTTGAAAAACAATAAAACTAGTTCCAATGATAAATTATTGTGTTTTTATTGCCGGGACCGAAATATAAATAGCAACCCTCGTATGTATGATGTATTACATTAAAAGTTTTTAAGCAAGCGACCGGCCGTTTACAAAACTTAACAGATCTACCATTTTTGAAACTATAAATCTGCCATATCTTCAGAAAGTACTCCCACAGTTTTGCGTTATGAGCAGCATTTTTTGCATCTGCAGTTTTTTTGCAGTCATCGTCGTACCATGAATTCCGTGGGAGCTGTGTTCGGTACTGTACTTTTTCTTTGGCAGTTGTCGACAATGAGTGGGAAATATTTAGTGATACTCCATATTTAGTACACTGATTGATTCAAAACCCTACCTTTGCCTGTCCGTTTATTCATCCATCATTGTAATCAAAGTACAGGTCGCAATTATCAACTGATTTCGATGAAACATAGGATATTGTTCTGGTTTGGACCAAAAACAAACCCTATTAAAAGAGGTTCACGTCAACAACATTACGCGTGTCATTAAAGCCATACTGGTCGAAATGCTCGAACAAGTCATCAAAAGTTGGACCCTTAGAATGGAAACCCTGAGGATTAGTTGCGGCCAACATTTGAAGGAAATTATATTCATAAAATAAATCCCATAAAATATCCTTTCAAATTACCAATAAAAATTCCACACTTAATTTGATTTTTTATATTTTTTTTGTTCTGAAACAATACCTCTAGATGGATCACTCTATAACAAAAGACCGCTACTCATTAATATTTTTAACCATGGTTTCATTTACTCGGTTGAAACGACTGTAACTTTTTTTTAGCGTTTTTAATTACTGACGTGCTATTTATTTCTGCACTTACAGTTTGATGATTTTGAATGAAACTCCTGCTGGTGCTGCGACTCCTGATTCCTTTAGTAACCAGAAAATTTATTGTCCAAAAGGTAAAATACAAAAAAAATGTTTAAAATATCATTTTTTGCATTTTAATGATATAACAAAATAACGAAAATATTATTTAAATCTAGTCATGTAACATGAAAACGAGATTATATTTTACATATGTGTTTTAAAAAAATTACTTTTTTACATTTTTATTTTATTATAAAAACATAGTTTTTCTTAAAAAAAAACATACAAAGCTTTAAATATTTATAACCAGTAAATTGATTTCTTCATTTCTTTATATTTAAGTTTAAAATTCTTATTTTTTGTAAGAGATTAATTTTAAAGCAAGAAATTTAAATAACATAAAAATAACTCGCGCCAAGGAATTGTTAAAACAAAATTATAACATAATTTAATATATATACAACAACAAGAAATATAATAATAATTTAATATAGTCATAAAGAAAACTTGTTAGTTATATTTGTATGTAAATTAACACACACTCACACAACTCCACAAGATATACCGACAGGTAGATGCGACGAGTATTATGTCGAAAACCTAATGTTGCAATCGCTTTTGCATTTCGACATGCCATTGATAACGAATTGAAATCTTTTTTAAAACGCAAGACGAACGTATAACACATACATACATACTATTAAGAACTTGTAGATGTTTATATGTTATATGTGTTTAACAAAAAATCATAATGATAATAATAACTAATAGAATAATATATACTTACAGACATACAGGCATACATATTTAAAAACATGTGAGTTTCAAATTAAATTAAAATCAGTACACATTTTTTATGTTTAGATACATAGTACATATGTTAGTGATTACGCACACACATGGCATATATGAAATGTGCATACTGACAAAAAATAGGGGATCTTTGTAAATCTATTTCAATTAAATGAATTTCAATGGAATAGTCTGAACCGTCTATCAGAATGAATACCAGAATCATTATGGGCAAATTCGACTTTCTGTTGAAAGCGCCAGAACATATAAGTATGGGTTGACTAATCTAAAGACTAATCTCATTGAAAGCCAATTAAATTGATTTCGATATGCCGGACCCTGCTGAATATTAGTATTTTTTTTGTATAATTTAAAACAATTAACTACGTACAAAGATCGAAGAAAATGTAATAGAAATCATGTAATACAACTTTGAGCGACGTTTTGTCTTACCTTAAATATCGCTAAAAGCCATTTTAGACATACGAAATACTTGTGCGCAGCTAAGTGCAAAATTAAGATTCTTTGTAGATCAATTCGCCCATATTATTAATGCTACCGGCACACTAACACGTTACGTGGCGTGTTTTTAAACTTCCGGTAGTCGGAAAACGGTTTTTAATTTTAAGTGGTTTCCGAGTAACCATATAAAATATAAGCTGCTTTATTTTCTTCCCATGTAAATGTAAACATATATAGCATATTTTCAACAAGATTTTTAAAGTTGTAGTGGAGTCAACAAAACTGTTTTTTCTAAGCCTTCGAACTACTTTTAAAATTGAGAGTGTCATGTAGGTTTATAAGAAAAAGTCGACCTTGATCAAATTTTTTATAAGTTGATTTGACAAGATTTCGACTTTTTACATGAAAATGAAAAAAAAATTTGAAATCTAACAAAGTCCAAGTCATTAAACCAAGTCATTAATTCATTGCCATATTTTTTGAAAACCAAAAAAATATTTGAACTTAAAGGGCACATTTTTAAATGTTGGTAAAATTTGCCATCGAATTTATGTTGCTCTAAGTCTTCGGACGGAAGTTGCAATGATAGGTAGACATTTTATTTGACAACCTTCGAAATACAGATTTCAATTTTGTTAATTAGGTGGAGTCCTTCCTTGTTAAACACCAAATGTCATCTTCATCCTCACGCTCCGCTTTGTGCACCTCTTGGCCGCCTGCTATTGTGATGACCACTGCCAAATGACAATGTTGCCACATTTTTGAAATTGCCGTATGCGATGTATGCCGTATGCGATGTATTAATACCCTACACCACACTGTGGTACAGGTATTATGACTTAGTGCTGATGTATGCAACGCCCTAGATAGAATAGAGATAGACCCTATGTTAAGTATATCGATCGATTCATATTCACTATCTGATTCCATAAAGCGATGTTCGTTCGTTCGTCCGTCTGTCTGTGCATCTATAGTTTAATACAAAATACAATTATCAACCGATATCGATGAAACTTGGTACATTTTTCAATTTGGGCCAAGCACAAACACTAATGAAACTGGCTCGTATTTGTCCAGATTTTAACATCACCATTTGAGAACCTACAGCTCTTTAACCCACATATTACACCCGACCAAGATCAAACTTTGCATGGTACCTTAAAAGCGACCATTTTTTAACTGTGTTGAAACAAAACCACTTAGGTTCATATTTTTATATTGTCCCCCTACGATGGTATTTCCCCATTTAAGAACATACAGCTCTTAAAGCCACATATTACAAATTTTGCAAAATGTGTAAACAGTGAGCAAAATATATCTCTGTTGAAATTTGACCATTTTGTACATGTTTTCGAATAGCTTCCACGCAATGGTCCCTTGCGATTTGAGTTATTGCAACTCTAGAAACCAAAGAGTACATCCGATCACGTCGAATTCGTACCATTTATAAGCGAACATTATTAAACTGCCGAAAATGGTCCTCATAGGGCCATATTTTCGCATAGACCCCACACAAAACTCCTTTCCAAATGCATTTTACATTCAATTACTTAAAAATTTCGCATGGAGCGTAATATGTGACCAACACCCAATTACTGAAACATTGTCCCTTCCAATTTGAAGTTCTGCATGTTATACCCGATCACGCTCAAATTGTGTATGGTATGTTACTAGCGAAAAATAATTTATTCTAACATATTGAGTTCGATCTTTCTCAAGCTGCAGACAGAGGTGTTTAATCCTCTGAATATCGAGAATGCTGTAGGGTATCTTATAGTCATTTGTTATGTGTTTTGACAGTTGCTCTCCCGAATAGGTAACCTAAACTAAAAAAAAGTCAGAGAAACCCCAATACCATAAAGTGGTCTTATCAAAAGTCGACTTTATTCTTCGCCATTTTTGTAGCCAAAAGTCGATTTAATGTTAATTGATTAAGAGAACCCTAGTGCCATGTCGTTTTTAAGACAGATTAGAGAATTATTACAGTTAATGGAGATGACTATGGTTAGACGTTTTCTTAAAAACAGTAAAATTTTTGAGTAAAAACCTTTTTGTGGAACAAGTACACTACATGCTACGAAAACTACAGTTTTGCTGATAGAAAAATTTACTTTACATATATCGCATACAACACAATATAGTAAGGCTAGTCTCAGGAAATAAATCTGTACCTAATGTTTTCGAAACGTTAGAAAAGAGAAAAACAAAAAATATTGCAGTTCCTGATGCTCGAACTCACAACCTTTAAAGGTAATAATCCCTACAATTCCGATAAGAAAATGCGAAATCGCTTGTTTTGTGAACGACGTTACAATTCAAAACCGGCCTGTTTTGTCTGAGTATAAGTACTCTCTAACTAACTCGATTTGGAAGTTCTATCTAGTGATGCCGCTTAACTATTTCAATTCCCTTACTTTCGGTATTAAAGCATTTTTAATTCGAATGTTTAAAAAACACCATTTTAATTGGAGATTATGACGGTCTTGCACAAAATGAGTGATGCATACAATTTTCATTTCGCTCATAAAAAATTTCGAACTTGCTTATCTTTACATAAAAAAAATTCGTTTAAAAATTCTCAATAAGCACTTGTACTCGTATGGCTTAACGAATATATGAAACTAAAAGAAAGTAGCTATTCAATACGAATAAAAATAAAATTGTTTCACTGATGTGATTGGTACCCGATCTCTAATGCCTCAAAAATTAGATGCCCTTTCTGAAGTCAAAATAACAGTGTAAAAATTTTTAAAGTGTAATGATAAAACCGTGTGAGTTAACAAAAAAAACTACAATGAGTTTTCTGTAAAATTTATTTTCAAAGTTTTTCTAACTTCCAAGAGTTCTAAAGTACGCAACATAGAAGTCAAAAACAACAGACAACGTGATGCATTAAAAAATAACTTAAATACGACTTTCTGTAATAAGTTTCGATTTTGCTCAAATGTGAAACGTTTTCCCAAATTAGATGTGCGCTATTCCGAATACCAAAAAAATATTGGGATTTCTATTAGCACATTTACTTGAAAAAAACACTACAACGTTAAAATTTAATATGTTGTAAGTTCACATTAGTATAAAAAAATAAGACCAATTCCCTTTAATCTTTAATTTTCGTCCGTGCTTGGAAATGGCGACGCAAATTTTTTATGTTATGATAAACTATTGCTTCCTGGAAATTGCACATTTTGATATCTATGGTTTCTCTCGGATTGTAGCACACCATTTTACAAAAATGTTAACCTAATAAAATGTGCGGATTTAAAAATTCTCGGAACACACATGAACGATAATAATCAGGGCTGTCATAGAAACCAATGTTGTTGGTTTTAAAACGATAAGAAAAAAAGCTTTGGTGTCATAAAAACCAATGTTATCGGTTTTATCAGCAACAACTGGTTCGAACATTGGTTTTATTTTCATTCAAAATGGACAAAACCAACTTCGTTTCATTACACCAAATGAAATGGTTTGCAAAAACGACAATTAGCAAAACCGACATAGTTTCTATGACAGCCCTGAATAATACAGTACTTGTAATTTTGTTTGCTTAAGTGTAATTAAAATTTAATTCTCGGCTTGAATTAAAGGGTTCATTTTGCTGGATTTGTAATAGTCGCGTATTTTAGCTGAAAAAAACTTTACTCGGAACAAGAAAATACATCGTAAAGTTTGGCCAGGAATCTTATATGCTCTACACCGTGTCAGAAATAACAATTTACTTATTTAAAGTCCCTATAGTCGCTTGTTTTAACCAAAAGGACCAATTTTTGGGGTCCTTAGGTACGATTCGCACTTTCTGACAAATCTTTTAATTGATTAAAATCTACAAAAGCAATTTTAAGCCTTCTAGAAAATGGCTCTGATTAGGGTTGTCGTCGAAATACAACTAGTGCCATTTTCGCCGAATTACAACGAAATTAACACTACTCGAATTTCGACAACGATAACATTGTTCTGCAAAAATTAACTTTTGAGCCCTCCTTTAGAAAAAAACCAACTGATCCTTATGTATAATGATATACTAAATCCGAATTAAATCCGTTGTCCCCACCACATATAGTTTTCGAGATAACGTGAAAATTAATTTTTTCTGATTTTTTCATTAATTTGCCTTAAATCCGACTCACTTAAAAATAAAATTATAAATTATGTATTTTGATATTTGACTATATCTCGCCAGCTATACGTGATGGACCGAAACGGACATTAAATTCGGAATTAGGAGATCATTTTACATAAGGGTCAGTTGGTTTCATCCAAAAGAGGATTTTGTTGCAGATAATCGCTATAAGGATGACATAATTTGGGTGGGAATTAGACAGAACAACTAGATTTATTATTATTACTCGAAATTTATCATTACAAATCATGAAAAAAACTCAAACTCTTTAGTGAGCAGCGCTTTTATTTTAAACACTATTTAGGCTCATATTTCACTTTGCATATTTTTGAATATTCTATTGATGTATATTTGCGGTTTATATTTTCTATAATCAGAAAAATATATGTATTTCAGCGTATAATATATTTTTAAAGGCAAACTACATGTCTGCTTTAGCTCGTTTGTTTTATTTCGGTATGTTGCTTTTAGATATTGAACAAAGATTAACCAGCTCAGGACCTCTTGCATCTATATTTAAATAGAAGACAAGTTTTTAACAAAATGGCAAAGTGACATTAAACTTCGTGGCTGCACACTGCTTGTTTCTACTTTTTTTGACCCATCAGTGTAGAAGAATCCTTATGATTTCCACTTTGCAATCAAATTCTAACTAGTCGATATGAAAAACATTGTGATTGTAAAAAATGTGCTTTGTTAAATTAACAAATGCGCATGGTCCCTTTTTGCGGTGTTTATAACTGCGTTATGAGTATTTGTGAGTTGGAGGTATTTCTATTTAAGCTCTACAATTATAAGAACGTCTATAAGATTCACACCAACTTTATACGAAAAATATCAGTTGTGTTATCTGCCACTTCAATTCTATAGTTTTCCACTTAGCTGCGTCATCAGATATATAAATAAACCGTATCGAGACTTCTTTAGCCATCCTGTTTCATTAATCGATCCTAATACATGTGCTATGTATTATGAGTAAACAAGTATATAATATAGAGTAAATATTGTATGTACGTATCAATGTGTTAAATTAAAAAAAAAACAGACTATTAACAATAATCTTAAGTTTTAATTTATCTTTCTATCTATGCTCTAAAGAAACGAAGTAAAATTTAAGTTTTTTTATTTTGTGTATTCTATGACAAGGAAATTGTAATATTTTTTATACATGACTTTAAAACTTAACTCTAAGCTTAACAACTAGACAAACAAACATTTTAGAAAACAAAACTCACTATGAAATCAACGAATACTGCTTTAATTTCAAATGTTTTACTATTATATTTTTTCAACTTTTAATTTTAAACGAATTGTGAAACTTCCGATATATTCAACAACAAAAGTACACAATCTTTTTGGTACAAAATATCAAATATAACAATACCGAAACAATAAATTGAGGATTAAAATAAATACCGTAAACCACCCATTTTTAGAACAGTAACAGAGAAACTCTTCTAAATATCATAATTACTAATGAAATAAAGCGTCTCAAAATATTCTATAATTATTGCCATATTAAAATGTAAAGAATAAAAAAGATAATGAGAAACTAAGTATAAAAACACGCACACTTTGTAATAAAAAAATAATAAAAAAAATAGTATATAAATAATATATTTTTGTAAGTTAAATATTGTTTTTCAAAAGTGTTTTGTATTATATTTAGTGAGAGATACATATGTATAATTGTTAAAATATTCTATATTCAAACATAAACTTTTAACGATACTTTCTTTTCACAATTTGTGAACTCGGATGCAGTTAAAGAAAAACTTCGATGAAATCATATTAGGGGTGCTTGTGTTAGTAATAACAAACTGCTATTATAATGTATTTCAAATTTTCTGTTATCAAAGACTTTTTTCAAAATCATGTTTAGTCTGTCTCTTACTACATCTGTTAAAAACTGTTACAAATACAACGTATTTACATGCATATGTATGTGTACATATTGTTTATTAAATATTTTCTGGTTTTTAAACATAAACCGTAATCATTTTCTAAACAAGTAAAAAAATATTAAATGTATTTAACAGAATATAAAAAAGTACTATATTGAAACAATTAGAAATACACTATCAAGTAATAAGAGGAGATATATAAACAACAGATAAAATGAAAAAGAAATGTATTTATAAATGTTAACAAAACCAAATTGGAAGAAACGCTAATATAGAAAACTGATGAAAATCAAAGAATAAACATAACATTTAATGAATAAAACAAAAATGTAAAATAAATGTCTATAATTAAATGGAATATAATTTGATGTTTACTTGTATTATTTCGCCAAGACATTGCAAATACTATGAAAGCTCTGATCGCGGACAGACATCATCCGAAGCTGGACGAATTTGTTGGCTCAATCGTCTTATTGCGACGGACGACACACGTGGCCGTTCAGAAACATTTAAATTGTGGTTTTTTGCCTAGTGTTTGCAATAGGAATAGGATGACCTATTCCCCATTAAAATACGGATATCGAAAATGAAAATCCATTTAAACTAACATAATAAAAACAATCAGCCTTGTTTTCCGTTGTCCTTATCGATTTGGTATTACGGTGTTTGTTATTGTCGGTTATCTTAATAGAAAAGTGCTGCAAAAAAAAAATCGGTTTGTGAAATTTTCCAAACACCCCCAAAACTCCAGTTTAAAAGCCGGCTTTAAATACTTTTTCGCACTTAAAAGCCTGTAACTTATTATTTTGTTTCTCAACGCTTAAAAAGAAGAGACACCTTTCGAAATTAAAACCTTTTTAAGGTAGTTTGACAATTAAATTTAAATTTTTTATTTGCCAACATTTAGTTTTTACTAATTTTTCGCCATTTTTCAGTTTTTACCGATGATTTATTGGGGAACCGCGCAACATGTTAATTAACAACTTGTTTTGCTTTGATTCCTTTTTAATTACCTGATTTATAAGGGCTGCTATATATATTTCTGGCCTAATAATGAAAATGCGAATATTTATCATAAAAAATGGTTTTAATGCTTATCAAAGTATTCTTCAGCATGATTTAAACACTTTTGCATGCGCTCAAACCAATTGTCGAAGCACTTTTTCCACTCCGATTGAGACACCTCCAAAACATTTTTTGAACGCTTCATCGTTGACCACGCATTTTTTTCTTGATGTGCAGAAAAAACAGGAGTCATTTGGTGCTTTACGGCGGATGATCCATCAATTCGACGTTTTGGCCGGTCTAAAGGCGCTGGTTTGAGCCGATGTGTGAGAGCTCGCATTGTCATGGTGCACAATGATTCGCCTTCTCTTGTTCGTTTTTCGAATTTCTCCGAAGTCTTCAGACAAACAAATTGTGCTGTACCAGTCAAAATTGACCTCCTACGTTGGTCAAGCAGAAAAGTCGCCACATGACCAGTTTTGCCGAAGAAACAGGCGACCATTTGCTTCAAGGTGCTTCTTCCACGAACAACTTTCGTTGGATTTGGCTCATCTTCGAAGACCCACACGGTCGATTGCTATTTTGTGTCGGGCTTATACGCATAGATTCATGATTCGTCACCGGTGACGATCTTATAAACGTCTTTTGAAGCACCGCGATCGTATTTTTTCAAAATTCCTTTGCACCAATCGACACGAGCCTTTTTTTTTGAGCGATTGTCAAATTTTGCGGGATCCAACGAGAACAAACCTTTTTTACGAATGTATGCTGGTGGAAGAAATTCTCAAGGATGCCTCTATCTTACGGTATGCCACATGACTATATTGCATTGTCAGTTCACGCACGGCATCAATGTTCTCTGGCACAACGGCCGTTTTTGGACGACCTTCATCTTTGAGCAAGCGTCGACCACGATTGAATTCATTAAACCAGTTTTTCACAGTGCTATAGGATAGTGTTTCATCGCCATACAAAGATTTAAGTTCATCGATGCACGTTTGTCGTGATAATCCACTTAGAAAGTTGTAAAAAATGATCGCACGAAAATGTTCACGAGTTAATTCCATTTTTTTTGCCAAATTGATTTTTTCAAGTCACTATAAACAACACAAATGATGGTCGCACGTCAAAACGTTCTGAGTACGTTTATAGAAATGTCAGATGGCGCATGGGAACACTTAGTGTTGCCTAGGCCAGAAATATATATAGCAACCGTAGTAAACAGCCTGTTTTTAAAAAACGAAACGAACTATCAGTAGACGAAAGGCCGTTACAAAAGTTTCAAATTTGAGTTTTGAAGTTCAATTCGTATTACAAAAATCCCTTTTTAATTGCCTGAGTTATATTTAACAACCTGTTTTTAAAAAACGAAGAGGACGACACGAACTGTCGGTAGACGAAAGGCGGTTAAAAAATTTCAAATTTGTGTTAAAAAATTCAATTCGTATCCTAAAAACCCAAATGAACGGTAATAAAAATATTCATTCTTTAACCGAAACGAGCCTTTCTAGTTATAAAAACAAGGGGTAAGTGTGAATGGAAATTTTCATTATAAAGAAAGGTTTGTAAAAACACAACTCCAAATGCTAGCCTACCGTTTTTTTCTTGTTAATTTAGCGTCATCAGAATCTATATAATATTACTGTTACTATCAGGTTCAATCCCATTTCCGACTTGTATAAGCTTACAAAGTGATGAAAAAAATACACTGGGATGTCAGCTAGAGAACGCATAAATGGAAAGCGGACCAAAAAGTTGTTAAATTTTTGGTATGCAAGGTGGCATCACATACCATCTGTGCTATATTTGTGAGTCTTGAACCGAATGAATATGATTGTCCAGGCAGAAAAAAATTGTAAACGACCTATTAGTTAAAGTCGAGGATGTTAATCTTTCAGAACTGAATCTTGTTATTTTTTGTCGTTTTAAAACCGTGTTTCCGAAACTAAGCAAAGCAAAAACAGGTATTCATTCACTTTCAAGTACTTTTTTCAATGTTTCAATACGAATATTTCGTTTTTTTAATCTTTTATTTAAACTTCATTAAAATATTAGACATGCGCTAAATAAACATTCTGTTTCTGTTGAACAACATTCGCTAAGCTATAATTTTGTTGGTAATCAAAGAAGTGAGGACTACTCGTATGTTTCTGCTGATAATGCATTTTTAAGTACGTATATTAAAATTGGCAGAAACAAGTACAGTCGAACCTAGATAAATGGAACCTGCAAAATTGGGACAGTTTTGACGGACCAGCACACTTCAAACAACAATTAAAAAATCACTTTAAGCAGGAGTTTGAAACTCTTTAAGTGAGACTTGATTTTTTAGAATTTACACCGATAAGTTGGAATTTTTACTCGTTTACCTCTATGAGTGGGAGTACCCTTTCCATGATGTAGCTCCAAAAGTACGATTTTCGTCTTTTTCGCTTTTCTCTCTTGTTATTGCTTTCTACTTAGAGAGTTTTTGGGGAGTGCGACGCGGAGTCATCAGGTTTTCCGATTTTTCGCCAAAAATGGCGGCTTATATTTTGGTAATTTGGCGATTATCCTGGCGGATTTTAAGAAAACACCCTAATATACCTTTTAAAGGTCTTAATGAAAAAGTACCTAACTCTAAAATGCCTCAATTATAACACTGTTCTCCTGAATCCGAATTGAATGTCACGTATAGTTTTTGAAAATTAGTGAAAGACCTCCAGATTTGGGGTACAATTGGCAGTTGAAAACAAAATTTTTCAATATAAAAAACAAATTTTTGATTTCATTTGGCTGTAACTTTCAACATTTTTTTTTGATTTTTATAAATTACATGCATTTCTTACTAATAAATAATCTTATTTTTATGAGATTCGGATACGAATTGCTAAAGTTTTATGCATTTATTAACAAATTCAGAAAAGTTTTATGTTTACGATATTTCGAAAACTATATGTGGTGAGCAAAACGGAGATTCAATTCGGATTCAGGAATTCATTTTACATAAGGATCAGTTGGTTTTGCCTAAAGGAGGGCTTAAAAGATATTTTTTGAAGTTCAGTGTTATTTTTTTTTTTTAAATATTGTTCGGAGTCCGGAATCGGAGTTTAAGTTCGTTTATATAAAACAAACGATCATCTGTCAGTAGACGAAAGGCCGCTAAAAAAAATGTTAAATTTGAATTCAATTCGTACGAGGGTTGCCATATATTTCCGGCCCTATCTAACATTTCCATTGGAAAGTTTGACATTTTTTAGCATAAACGTACTTAGAACGTTTTGACGTACGACAATTATTAGTGTGGTTTACAGTGACTTGAAAAAATCAATTTGGCAAAAAAAAATGGAATTAACTCGTGAACATTTGCATCGATGAACTTAAATCTTCGTATGGAGATGAAGCACCATCCTATAGCACTGTGAAAAACTGGTTTAATGAATTCAATCGTGGCCGACGCTCGCTCAAAAAGGAAGGTCGTCCAAAAACGGCCGTTGTGCCAGAGAACATTGATGCCGTGCGTGAACTGATAATGCAAGATCGCCATGAGACATACCGAGAGATAGAAGCATCCTCGGGCATTTCATCCACCACCATACATTTGATATTGCATAACAGCTGGCTGTAAAAAAGGTTTGTTCTCGTTGCTCTCGTCGCTCAAATAAAGGCTCGTGTCGATTGGTGCAAAGAACTTTTGAAAAAATACGATCGCGTTGCTTCAAAAAACGTAAGATCGTCACAGGTGAAGAATCATGGATCAAAGCAAACAGCAATCGGCCGTGTGGGTCTTCGAAAATGAGCCAAATCCAACGAAAGTTGTTCGTGGAAGAAGCACTTCGAAGCAAATGGTCGCCTGTTTCTTCGGAAAAACTGGTCATGTGGTTACTGTTCCACTTGAGCAACGTAGGACGGTCGATTGTGAGTGGTACACCACAATTTGTTTGCTGAAGTCTTTGGAGAAATTCGAAAAACGAGCAAGATAAGACGAACCATAGATCACCATGACAATGCGAGCTCTCACACATCGGCTCAAACCAGCGCCTTTTTGACCGGCCAAAACGTTGAACGGATAGATCGGTCATCCGCCGTACAGCCCTGACTTCTTTTTATTTTCGCACATCAAGACCATTTTTGATGATAAGTATTCGCACTTTCATTATTAGGCCAGAAATATATATAGTAGTCCTCGTAATTCGAGCATAATTCAACACTTTAAATTGTATGAATTCCAGCAAAAATGTTTATTAAGTTGTTACAAATTGCTTTCAATGTATAACTACCTAAAATATTTAATTTATAAAATCGTAAATGTCTTACTAATTTGATAAATCGTAAATTGAGATCCAAAATCCCGGTTTCAGGGAACTGCCGTTCTTAGCATCCCTAATTCTGTTTGGATCGGTATAATAAACGTGGTGTACATATCCTCTTCTTTTAGGCAATACAAGTTTTAATAATCTTTACAACAGTGTAGTAGAATGTGGCTAAATTTTGTCAACAAGCATATTACGCTCCTTTTATATTCTCTGCACAAATCTCGTCCCGCGTTAATGTATACTCATGCAAGCTCATTTCTGTACATACATACATCGGTGTTTTCATTGTTTGTATTTTCGCGGCTTTTGTTTCGCAGTGCGAACAAAGAAAAATAAAACGGAGAACAAATTAAGGCTCTCCGACAAACAGAGACAGTTTTAGTCGCAACGCAGTAACTGAACCGAACGGTTAGAAAAAGTGATCAAGTAAAAGATTTGCTAAATCTCCGAATTTCCTAAAGATTTCCACAGAATATTGTGAGTTAATTTATGAAGTATATTTTAGTAAACTTATAAAGAATTGGCAAAAATGTTCTCCGGTTAAGTATGACTTGTTTACTTTGAATTTATGCACATACTCGTAAATACTTATGTACATACTCGTATGTATGCGGAATATACTTATACACCAATGTGCATTCATAATTTGAGCGAATTTATAATACTGCTTAAGATAACAGCTGGCAGATTTAAAAGCCATTGGCATTATCAGAAGGTTTAGGGTGACCAGCGAAGTCAAATAGCAACGTATTTGATTTCCTTGTAAAGGGTGTTTTATTTAGAGTTAGGTGTTCAATCTGGCCACACTTTTTTCGGAGTTGTTCTTTTTGACAGTTGCCACTTGATTTATGCTCAGTTTGGTTTGTCACTTCAAATGGTGAATGGTCCCAAAACGAGCTGGCCACCGATCCTGATTTTTGCAAGAACATATTCAGCGATGAAGCTCACTTTTGGTTGAATGGGTACGTTAATAACCAAAATTGTCGCATTTGGAGTAATGAAAATCCACAAGCTATTGTTTAGACGCCGTTACATCCTCAAAAAGTCACTCTCTGGAAAGAGGAAATCATTGGTCCATTTTTTTAAAAATGAAACCGGGAAACAGAGCCATGACTAACGACTTTTTCGTGTCTGAATTGTAGGATGTTGATATGGCCGACCTTTCTAATAAGACAGCGTTACATGCCTTACAGAAAACGAAACAATTTATTGAAGGAAACTTTTGATGAGCGCACTATCTTGCGTCGTGGGCCTCTAAGATCGTGCGATATAACACCGCTGGACTATTTTTGTAAAGTTATGTAAAGTCGCTTGTCTACGCAGATAAGTCCGACACAATTGACGACTTGGAAAAAAATATTCGACGCACAATTGCTAAAATACGGCCCCAAATGCTGCCAAATTTGGCCATAAAATTAAATTATTATGCATGTCATCGAATGTGGTTTCGATTCCGTATTTTGCTTCTCCAGAAAACTAATTCCGAAAGATTTGGTCGGAATAAAACCACTTTTGATTATGTGGTCGGAATTGATATTTTTAGTTCCATAAACACAAAAAACTTTGATAAAAGTAAAGATGATTGTAAAATTTAATTACGTTAAATTTTTTGCTTAGTTTACATTTATTTTAACCCTCTAGTGCGCAAGAAAACCAAATTAAATAAAATACTACTTAAACGAAAGGAAATGGTTAAAAAACAAACTTTTGTTCTAGCAGTTTGTATAATTTTTGTTTATAAGGGCGCAGGAGGCGAAAAATCCTTTGATGCAAATTTGCATCATTGCGCATTTAGCTGTAAATTCAAAATCTAAAATTTTTATACTTTAATAGTGATTTAAATGGACAATGTTTTTGTTTCTTTTTAAAAACCAACGTATTATTTATTTATTGTTTATGAAATTATACATTTTTTTTAAAAAAAAAGATAACATTTTAATTTTGTTCATTTTTTATGAAATTTTACAAAGCAGTTTTTGGTTTTTGTTAGACATAAAGCTATGTTACACTTGCTACAAATAAGTTGACTTTGGCCCTTACAACCTGGCAGCTTGCATCTTACCCTATTTTCTTGGAATTCCGGTAAGTGGTCCACATGATCGTGCCTGATATCTACGGATGGTATAGCTGATGCTGGACCTCGTTTTTGCTTTTGGACATGCAATCTTTCGACAGAAGGTGAATCGTTGGTTCTTGGACGTTTATGTTTTGTGTTTATTTTTAGAAGTGTCAATGCCAGATCTTTACGAAATTTTAATAGTGTATGAGTCGTATTCTCTGTTGCTCGCTTATACAAAAACCAAGCATTTGTAACTGCTAGGTCCAGTAGATGGTAAACTAAACGCATATACCATTTTCTGGTTTTCATTTTGATTCGGTTCCGCCCCATCATGCTGTCTAAGAGATCAACACCGCCCATATGACGGTTGTACTCTTTGACAATCGCTGGGCACTTAACCATGATCGACTTGCGTTCCCGACGGTCGAATCTGCTAATATCATTTTCTGGTTCCACGCCAACGAATGAGGACAGAAGAGTTACGTTCTTATTATCTTTCCACAGGACGTTTGCGAGCTCTAAGCCTTCAAAGTCAGCAACGAATTGAAATGATGATCCCCTAGGACATTTTTTTATTTCTTGTTCAGTTGGTAATTTACAATTTTGTATCCTATTTCGTCTGACTGTTCCAACTGTGTGTATGCCCTTTTTTCCTAAATAAACAAGCAACGGGATGCCAGTGTAATAATTGTCGAATAAAACTTTATAGTTACATCCATTTGGGACATTTCGTAATAGTCGTACAACAACGTTGGCAGAAGCTCCTAGATCAGGCTCACTTGGCAAACGTTTATGCGGCAAATTGTCTTGGCCCGTATATATTTTAAAATTATATGCAAAACCTGATACTCCGGAAAGTACAAATAATTTGTAGCCCCACTTGTGTGGCTTTGCAGGCATATATTGTTTCAAATGATGCGAGGCTTTACTTGCGCACATTTGTTCATCAACAGATACGCGTTCTTTTAACGGAATGGATGAAAATTTTTCATTTAAACAGTCTACCAGTGGCCGAATCTTGTTTAATTTGTTGTAACAAGGATCTGTTTGATCGGCAATGAAATTGTTATTATTGTTCAAATGAAATATTGATCTATCTTTTCAAATTTTTTTTGAGGCATGCATTCCTTTACACAGTCCAAACCAATTTGGCTGTCCCATAGAAGGCGAATATTGGAGTAGTTCACTATTGATGACAAAATTAGGATGCCCATAAATTGGTAAATATCAGTTTTTTCCAAAATAAAGCTCTCTTCAATATTTTTTTGCTTCGCATACAAATTAGATTCCTCAACTATATGTTGTAAAATGTCTTCATAAAAGAAGTAGTTGAAAAATTGGAATGGAGTCTGAAAGTTCTTTATAAATTCCGGCAAATCGGTATTTCCTCCAAATTTTATTTCGTCTTCACTTACAGAAAATTTAGTTTTTTTCCAGACAATATGTCTGCATTCCTCTCGTGTTAAGAAATTTGTGGCACCAAGTAGATTTTCCGGAATTTCTGGAGCTATATTTTCAGTTACATTTTCATCTTCACTATTCAAGTCGTCCATGAGATCCACAATATTTTCATCGCCCAGAAGGTGCTCTAGATCTTCATTATTTAGAAGCTTACCTTCCATAATTTCATCTTCATCATCGGAGTCGTCTAATTCATCTTCACTTGCAGCAGGATCCAACAAAATACGGAGAATATCCTCCTATAAAAGTTGTTTTCTTGACATATCCTGAAAATTCGTTAGATACGAATTTTTTTTTATTATCACTTAAATGCGCAGTGATGCAAATTTGCATCAAACCTTTTTTTATACGCAGCAAGGTACTTACCACAAAAAAACAATAAACACTATTAGATTTTAATAAAAAAGAGTGTAACTTATGTAAAAATCACAACTGTTTAATAAACTTGTTGAAATGAATTAAATTTTAAGGTCAGAAAAACACACTGTTTCATCTACGCACAACAAACTAATGAGCAGACACTTCAAAATTGCACAATAATTCAATGCTGCTATAACGGTACTTCAAAAGCAGAGAAAACGACGCCTACTTAAATGGAGACAACATATAACAAACATTTACACAAAACTGTTTTCAAATTTTGAAACTACGGACATATTTTCGGTATGATTCAAATTTGCATCACGGCGCACTAGAGGGTTAATAAATCTTTTATATTTTCAATAGTACTAAGGCAACAATACAAGCCAAATAATTGCCTTGAACGAAATAAACTAAAATAATAAAAAACCTTGGAAAATTAATTTGTATTTTGTATTGTTTGTAAGTGATTGACTTTTGTTGTGGCGTGTAATATTCTGGCTGGCGACAATAAAACAAATAAGAAATGTGAGTATTTTATAAGTTTGTTCCCAATATTTTCATTTACGAACAAATATTTTATGGAAAAGTATAGAAACGGTGCTCAAGATAAAATTTTTGTCGAGTTCATGGAGTGCCACAATCATATAGCCAGAGGATTCCTGAAGGGAGATCGTGTGGTTGTTGTAGAAGCGCTTTGGATAGAATTAACAGAAAAATTGAGTTCTTCTAGTTTACCAATCAAAGATTGACATGGATAGAACAATACCTGGACGGACAGGAAAACATACGTGAAGAAGAAACTGTGCCACAACAAAAACGGTGGTGGCCCATATAACAAATATGTATTGTTCGAGGTTGAGGAAGCTGTTGTTAGATTCTCCGGAATGTAGAGAAGTGTAGAAGGCGTTGCTGGCGCCAAAAGATTTGGAGAAGCGGATCTGATCGCGTACATTTTTGAATCTGACAAAGAAAACGACGAAGATCTTAATTTTACTCCCTCAACATCTGACAGTGCAAGGGAACAAGAAAATGATTTGGCAAGAAAGCGAAGTGTAACACCATCAGCTACAAAGAGGCGTCTTTTCGCACACCATCTCCTACTCCTAAGCGCCACAGATCTCGTTCGCCACATGTATCCAACTCGGAATTTAGTAGAAGAAAATAAACACTTGGGAAAAATTGGTCGACAACAAATTGAAAAATATTGTCCACCTTATGGAATTACAGCGCGATGATATGCGAAAACAAAATGAAAATTTAGATTGGCTGTGCAATATTTTGGATGCCCATTATAAAGTAAAGGAACTATTGTTAAACAATTTATGTAAAACTATTTTTCTCGACTCCGTTTGTTTATTTTGTTTGCTTAAAACATATAGTTTTTGTTTTCTTATATGCATAGAGTTGCTATAGCAAATTAGGATAACCAGGGTTTTAAAATTTTTGGAATAACCTAAATCAATCGGAATATAAAGAAGGTAAAACAAAACCGAACGGAATTAAAATCATTCCGATTGATTTCTGTGACAGGCCTGTATATGTGACGCGCAAAATAGAAAGGGACCTAAGGGTAAAAACCAGTTTTGTTCAGGAGAACCATTTTAAAGATATAAATACGTGTATCTTTGGTGTAGAATCGTCGACTTCACTTTCATAAAACGCGCATATCTCTGGGAGGGAACACTTCTGGGGCATGGGATCGGTCTCATTCGATGCTCAGATGTTGTCCACATCAAAAAAAGAAAAAAAAAATGAAAATTTTTACCATTAGGTCCCTTTCTCTATGCGCTGTCACATATGCATTTTATTTCTTCTTGAAATCACACGTCTGAAAAAAACCCTTTATAAGGGTTTTTTGTAAATAAAACAATAAGTCATAGAATTATCTAAATATTTTTATTATGATAGAAGGATGTATGATATTTATGTGTGAAACATAATATCGGCGAAATGCTCGTAACGTCTTCGGTAGCATACCACTTTCCGACTTCATATTTTTTCAATGACTGACACCAGGGTTTAAAAGCACCAGTCCGCTAACCATTAGCATCATTTTGCTAAACTAATGCTAACAATCTTTTCCACAAGCCAGAGCTAAAACTAATGTCCGACTAACGTTAGCTCGCGTTAGCGTTAGTCAAAAAAATGACACGCCTCTGCTAACCACAATTGACTAATGTGCTGCTAAAAATTTGCTAATTTTGACTAACCATTTTTCGCTAGCAAAAAATTTGAGCTGGTTTCAGTGTTGTCAACGGAACATGACGCAAAGTATCCAATAGTGGTACCGTAGTGGAGATTTCTGATACAAGATTTTTTAAATAAATAGCCTTCAAAAATTTCGTAGTGTTTCTATTTTCTCTCTTTGTCCGTTTTCGAACAGTGTCAATAACTTCTGAACGAATGCCCTAAATAAACGCGAAATGATGGACTATTTTTCTATTAAAACGCTCAATATGTATGTTTGAAAAATATTGAGAATATTATGTTAAACAGTCATACTATTTATTCTACGAATAGTTATTATTTCAGCATTTTCAGAGTTCGTTATGCATCTCCTCAATCCAATGTTAAATGTGGAACATATAACATTCCCGTTGGAAGTTAAACGGATCTAACCATGTGGATATGTATAAACAATATGTAAATATATACGAGTACCTACCTCGAATTATTTCTGTGCTATTAATTTCACTTGTTTTTATATATATACCTTTAACAGCTACAGAAACGCACAGCAATATTGTTTCATGCGATTTTTTAAAAACACAACTTATTGTCTATCAAAGGTAGGCAACACCGTACTCGAGCCGAACACAATTTTCGGTTACACACAAAAACCGAACCAAACACACAAGTCGAAATTAGTCACCAAATTAGCACAATTTAGCAAAGACTTTAGCAAAATCAGCAGTTGCTTCTTCTTCCATTGCTAATAATATATGCATATTTTGGTTAGCGTTAGTTTATTTTGCTAACGCTAACTGAATATTACGACTAATTTAGTTTTAGCATTTGTTCGCATATTAGTTTTGACTTTTTTATGCTAAAACTAATTGACAAATTCTGTACTTTTGACTAAAATTGCGTTAGCATTTTAAACCCTGACTGACACATAATGAAGGTTCAATGTCGGTAGTGTGCTGAATCATCCTTTTGCTCTTGAAATGTTCTTGGCTTATCTACGTATACGTCTTGCGTATTGATCTTCAAAAAAAAAATTAAAAAAAGGAGTTACATTAATTATCCTGTATAACTATTGATCATAGGCCTCTATCCAGGATAACTACTAAACGATGCCAACAAATTATTTTTCTTAAATGCTTTTTCCAGAATCGAGTTATACTGAAAATAGGCGTTTTTTGTTCACAAATGACTTAACTCTCATGGTTTTACTATTTATTTATTTCATTTTTTTTGTTAATTGACTTCATTGTATTATATTTAGTCTTAACTGTAAAAATGCCCAACAATCCGACCAAACTACAAATTTTTAATTTTTCCGACCACATTTGATCGAAACGTCCAACAAAAAAGAAATATACTAAGTAGGGACATAAATACTGTTACAACATTAAACACATCCATTTCAATAGTAGAACTGAACATACCCCGTTAATGTCAAATGGGTTTTGAAAGCTAACCTCAATAGCGTTAGTCTGTAACGGGATTTTAAAATTGTTTCAACTTTCATCATGGAGTGGTCAGGTAATAGCGCTTTTCAAGTGTGAAATGGAAAAAAGCGATATTTTTAAAACGCTTCGGCCACTAGGGATTAGCCGCATGTTCGTCTACCGCTGCATAAAACTGTTTGAGGAGACTGGAGATGTAAAAGACCGCCACCGGTCGAATCATTAAAAAAGACTTGGGGCTTTCAAACGACGTACCGGACATTTATTGAATGCAGCTTTAAAAAGAAAATAGTATTGTAAAATGCAAACGTCTTTTGGTGAAGCACGCTGATAACTTGCACAGAAAAATTTGGTTCACCGATGAAAAATTTTGTACCGTTCAGGAAAAATTTTACAAGCAAAATGACAGAATGTATGCGCGGTCATCTAAGGAAGCATCTGAACTGATCCCAAGGGTGGAAAAGGGTCATCACCCAGCTTCAGTCATAATTTGGTGGGGTGTCTCTTACGATGAGGTGACTGACCTGAATTTCTGCGAACAGGGAGTCAAAACATCGGCCAAAGTTTACCAAGAAACCGTTTGGAAGCTGTTGTGAAGCCTCTTTACAATTCCTTGTTTCAAATCCAGCCATGTACTTCCCAGCAGGATTCTGCGCCGTCCCATAAGGCTAAAACGTCCCAGGCCTGGCTTCGAAACAATTTTGCAGCGTTTATTTCATCTGAAGAATGGCCCTCAGGCAGTACAGATTTGAACCCATTGGATTACAAATTGTGGACGGTTTTAGAGGACAAGGTTTGTCACAAAAGATACCCCAACATTGGATCTCTTAAGACTGCTTTGGTTCGAGCTGTGGCCAATTTTCCAATGGACAGGTTTGAGCAGCTATTGACGATTGGCCAGTGCGAAAAGGCAAAACGCGGACATTTCGAATAAGTAGATTCTTTTTGGATACAATATACTTTACATAAATAAATATATTAAAAAATATTTGGTCCAAAAATTTTTATTTTACAGCATAAAACGTGTGTAACAGTATTTATGTCCCACACAAAATATGTGGTCAACAAAAAAAATATATTTTTATTAATTAATCTTTGTGATTAAGTAATTTGAAATAGAATTTGTCATGGTACTTTTTTTTGGATTATTTGGATCATATATTTAATAATGGTATCTAATACTTTGAGGAATCCATAGCAGGTAATATTGACTACATGATAGAAAGGGTATTTATGGGTTAAATTAATATCAACGGAAAAATTAAAATCAGAAGTTGAAATTTGTTATCTTTTATTTTTGTTCTTAATCCTTCTTTTACCATTACCTCATATCTTATCTTACAACGATTTTACTTCTTGAATATAGAATGAAATATCTTCATTAATAAATAATATACATTGATATAGATTGTGAAATGGAAATTAAATGTTAATAGTTGCATATATTTTTTGCTGCACATACTTGCATTTATCTTTAGGTAAAATATACACTGCCAAATTTTCAACCATGCAAACGAATTGGTCATATTTTGGCGTTTTACTAGCTATCTGCTTTAACCTCTCTTGGGGGTATTCAGCACTTGAAGATGCTCGTATAATTGCGGAATACAAAAGAAACTTAAAAATAAAATCTGGCTCACCAACGGACGAATTAAACCATGCCGGAATTGCACGAAAACTAGTACACCAGACAAATTGGGCTTCTGTTGGAACAATTTCAACTAATGAGGCAGTTAAAGAATTTCCAATGGTCAATATTATATCAGTCAACGATAATGATGAAAACGGCAAATCAACTGGAAAGATACGATTTCTTTTAACGGATTTGGACTTTACTGGCCTCGATTGGCAACACAATAATAAGGCAACATTTTTATTCACCGACGAGCAGCAACTACATTGTACGAAATCATGGCCGAAAAGCATAGATCCTATGGAACCAACATGTCCTCGTGTTATTATCAGTGGAGAAGTGAATAAGGTAAATGTAATATTTATTATTTAAGTATATTCTGGAATTATTCAAAAAGAAAGTGCATTTAAATATATTACTCTTTTTAGTGCAGATTAAATCGTAATTCCCCCTTACCCTTTTCATTTCCTAATTCTGTTCACTCTTGTGATTTTGGGCTTCCTCAATCCATAAGTCCAAGTTTATGAGTTTGTTCCTTTTGTCCATACGGGTCCTTGTTTGGGATCCTACGGTCTGCAAGTCCAAGCCGAGATATAAGGCAGATTTTAGAAATACTCGTAGATGCATGTCTTAAACTGAAATACAACTTCACATTTATTTGTAAGCGTATCTTATAATTATAGCCACTTTTTTGTGCATCAGAGCCGAAAGGTCGACGATCAATAATGTACATAAGATCTCTAAATGATTATTCAAGACATCATAATACAATAATTGAATCGATCAGTCAGTCGTATTCTTTACTTCTTTTTCCTATAAATCTGGCCGTATGGCATAAATAGTGGCTTGAATGTTTGCTTACAATTCTTCAAGAGTTGATGGTTGATCGCCAAAAATCAATGACAACAAAGCCCTAAAAAAAGTTACCCAGACGCGGTAAATAATACGAACAAGGGGGCCAGTTAATATAGGGTGATCCAGGTATTTTTTCAGAACAAAAAAAAATATAAAAATTCAAATCAAGTGTGGAATCTATATTGGTAATTTGAAAGGACATTTAAGGGCATCTATTTTTTTAAAATAATTTCCTTCAAATGTTGGCAACTGTAATATGGAAATGAGCGCTCGGTGAGAAACGGGAAGATCCGCTGTTTCCGACCAAAATGTTGTTCAGTGATGAGGCCCACTTCTGGCTCAACGGCAAAGCCAATTAACAAAATTGTCGCATTTGGGCTGAACAGCAACAAGAAGAGGTTCAAGAGGTGCCATTATACCCAGAGAAAACCACGGTTTGGTGCGGTTTTATAGCTGGTGGAATCATCGGAGCATATTTTTTCAAAAATGATGATGGCCGGATCATAACCGTGAATGTTGCTCGCTATTGCGCCATGATATCGAACTTTTTGCTACCATAGATTGCAGCCCGTAATCTTGGCGATATTTGGTTTCAACAGGACGGTGCCAGTTGTCCCCACAATGAATCTATTGAGAGGTCATTTCGAAAAGCTGCTAATTTTTTGTTTTGGACCGGTGAGTTGGCCGCCTCGATCGAGCGATATCACACCTTTAGACATTTTTCTTTGGGGTTACGTAAAGTCCAAAGTCTATGCTGACAAACCAGCTACGATTCAGGTTCTGGAAGCCAACATTAAGCGTGTCATTAAAGCCATACCGGTCGAAATGCTCGAACGAGTCATCCAAAATTGGACCCTCAGTATGGAAACCCTGAGACGTTGTTGCGGCCAACATTAGATTAAAAATATATTCTACAAATAAATGCCATAAAATGTTTTGTTCTGAAAAAATGTTGTACTGAACAGAAATGTCAACAAAATTTGATATTATCAGCTGCCAAACCATTGTTATCGATAGATTGCGTGCAAACTAAAAAACTTAGCACTCAACACCCATTACTCGCATGTCACCCACTAACATTTTTAGTATTATATTTTAGTAAGCCACAAGGTTATACTTATATTAGCAGTCCCTTTTACAAAATCTTCTAATCGGGTTAGGATGTACAAGTAGTTATTATATATTTTAATCTGACTGCGCATAAATGATATTGAATACGTTGCAATTAATTTTTTGTTTGATTTTCAAGATGGATAAGAATGGCAAAGAATACGATGGAGCGATAGTATCATTTGTTGATCGTCATCCAGCTGCTAAAAATTGGTTAAAAGGTAATAACTTATAGTTACATACATACTTAAAAATTTTATATTGTTAAAATTATTGTTATTTTTTATATATTTTTGTTTAGCGCATATGTTCTATTTATGTGAACTGAGTATTCAAAATATTTTTGTTTTGGATTTCTACGGCGGCCCTCACACAGTTAAGGCGGAAGATTACTACAATGCTTAACTGTGATTTTTTTGTATCCGAAAGATTAATACACTGCTCAACTATGATTTTTTGTTACTAGAATACATACCAAATTGGGGTCATTCAATAAAGATACACACCTAATATGCTGATCACTTCGGTTGTGAGACCGGTTTATCAATGCATTTTAACCATTTTATTTAAAGTTTGTAGAAAAAAAGTTATTCAAGAAAAACTATAAACGTGTACCGAGCTGGGTAAAGAATATTGGGAATATTATTTTTCCCAAAAGCTTTAAATATTCAAAACAATATAATTTGAGACGCAAATTGTAAAAAGTTTTCTGTAAATCAAATAATATTATATTTTCCTAGTGTGAGGTTATCGCATTAGCAAACTCTTAATGAGTTGTCAACATCGTTCGTTATGGAGCTATTGAAGGCCAACGTGTTACACCTGATAAATTTCAGAAATGCATTAGCCGTTCGGTGCCGGCATTAAACAGTAGGTCCCGGTAAGTGAGTATAAGAATTATATCATGCGCATCTCACGAATTTGAGAGAAGTTTCTTCTTGTCCTTAATGGGATGTTGTGGGGATTAAGTAAGTTCTATAATTAATGCCAAAAATGGCTTGGTAATTTCGTATTTATGAGTGATTTTAATAAGATTAATGTTTTTGACGTGAACGAACTTAGTGCCAATAATAATATGTGGTTAAAACTACACTTAACTTTGCATTTGTTAATCTAATAATAGCCTACACAGACGACAGTGTTTGGCTTGTTCACGGTGCTCGAACGACTGCCTATTGTCGAGTGCTTAACGACTAACAGCTGATTTTGGTTTATAAAACAACCCTCTGTCGAACGAATATCAAGTCACTCGAAAACGTAAGCATATTCCAGAAGGAAAAGGTGATCGATAGGAATCAAGAAGGTTATTGATAGCTTGTACTATATGCTAATTCCAGACTGTATTATCTTTAACACGTAAGATGTCCTAGGAAAAGAATATTTCTTTTAATGTGTCCACAGAATGCATTATACAGGGTGGGCCAAAAGTAACCATGGAGTTTAAAACTTTAATAACTTTTTCGTTTATTAATTTTTTTTTATTTTTTTCTCTCAGATTATATAATATACAAAATGGAAATTTTTTACACTAAGTATATACAAAATAATGCCACTTAAATGACCCCCGTTTTAGAGCAATTTCGATAACATTTTTCAAAACTTGTGGCTGTGGCGTTCGAATTTCTGCAACAATGTTGGCCTTGAGTTGAAGAATTGTCTTGGGCTGGTTCACATATACTTGCTCCTTCAAATAACCCAAAAAAGAAATAGTCGGGTGTTGACAAATCTGGCGATCGCGCTGGTTAAATAATTTCCGAATTTCTGGAAATTATTCGCTCTTCAAAAAATGTGACTTAAAAGTAGAGCGAATTGGCGTTGATGTATGGCTCTTGGATTTTCAGAACCCCAGAATATACAGTTCTACTTATTAACAAAGCCATTCAAAAGAAAATGAGCTTCATCACTCAAGTTAAAATAACTGATCGCTGATTAAAATAATACAATGCTATTATTCTGCTTCTTTGTTCAGTTGTGAATCCCTCCATTATTAATTCTCCAAGTGTTATTTGTATAATCTAAAAAATATACATAAACGAAAAAGTTATTAAATTTTTTAAACCCTATGGTAACTTTTGGCCCGCCCTGTATAACTCGTTATTTATAAGTATAATGCATTCTTTCCGGCATGCCAATTCCGTATTTTGCTTTTCCAGAAAACTAATTTCGAAAGATTTTGGCCGGAATGAAACCACGTTTAATTATGTGACCGGAATTGATATTTTTAGTTCCATAAACACAAAAACTTTTATAAAAGTACTTTTTCTGAATAAAGATTATTGTAATCTTTCATTAAGTTAATTTTTTCCTCAGTTAACATTTATATTAATAAATCTTTTATACTCGTATTTTAGACAACCATACAAGCCAAATAATTGCTTTGAACGAAATAAACTAAAATCAAAAAAAAAAAAACGTTGAAAAATTAAATTGTAATTTGTATTGTTTGTGATCGCCTTTTGTTGTGGCGTGTAATATTCTGGCTAACGAAAATAAAACATAAAAGAAATGTGAGTATTTAATAAGTTTGTTCCTAATATTTTCATTTACAAATAAATATTTTAGGGGAAAGCATAGAAACGGTGCTCAAATTTTGTCGAGTTCATGGAGTGACACAATGATATAGCCAGATGATTCCTGAAGGGAGATCGTGTGGTTGTTGTAGAAGCGCTTTGGATAGAATAAACAGAAAAATTGAGTTCTTCTGGACCACCACGCAAAGATTGACATGGATGGAACAAACCCTGGACGGACTGGAAAACATATGTGAAGAAGAAACTGTGCCACAACAAAAACGAAAATTGTAAAACAGGTGTTGGCCCATGTAACAAATATGTATTGTCCGAGATTGAGGAAGCTGTTGTTAGAGTCTCCGGAATGCAGAGAAGTGTAGAAGGCGTTTCTGGCGTAAAATCTGATCTCTCGCGTAGAATTGTGAATCTGACAAAGAAAACGACGAAGATATTGATTTCACTCTCTCAACATCTGACAGTGCTAGGGAAAAAAATGATTTGGCAAGAAAGCGAAGTGTAACACCATCAGCTTCAAAGAGGCGTATTTCCCGCACACCATCTGCTACTCCTAAGCGCCACGTACTCCACATGTATCCAACCCGGAATTGAGCATCCTTTTAGAAGAAAAAAATCAGCTTTAGAAAAAAAATATCAGCACCTTATGGAAGAACAGCGCGATGATATGCAAATACAAAATGAAAAATTAGATAGGCTTTGCAATATTTTGGGAGCCCATTATAAAGTAAAGGAACTTTTGTTAGACAATTTTTGTAAAAATATTTTTTTAACTCCGTTTGTTTATTTTGTTTACTGAAAACATATGTGACAGGGCATAGAGAATGAATGAGACCTAGGGGTAAAAAAATTTTCATTTTTTTTTAAGTGGACAGCATCGAATGCGACCGATCCCGTGCCCCAAGTGTTCCCTCCCAGAGATATGCGCGTTTTATGAAAGTGAAGTCGACGATTCTAAGCGCAAATAGAAAGGGACCTAATCTTTAAAATGGCTCTCCTGAACAAAACTGGTTTTTAACCTTAGGTCCCTTTCTATTTTGCGCGTCACATATGGTTTTTGTTTTCTCATATACATAGAGCTGCCATAGCAAATTAGAATATCCAGGGTTTTTAAAATTTTCGGAATTCCTAAATCGATCGGGATCTGCAGAAGGTAAAACAAACCTGAAAGGAATGGTAAGTACGGAATTAAAATCAATTCGATCGATTTCTGTGACAGGCCTGATTATTTATGATTAGGCTTCTAATGCATTCCACCGACTAATATTAAAGAATATATTCTGTTAAATTGAAAAATAATCAGTTTCCGTTGAATATTTTTTATTTTAAATTAGGAAATATGTTTAGAGTAAGTAAGTTAATAAAATTTGGTATACAATTTTTTTTTGCACGTTTATTTTTCTAATTATTCTTCTGCAATGACATTTAGAATACATTTTTTTAACAACAGACTTCACTGGTAGGATTAGCAACAAAAACTGAACTTATGTAATTTCCAAATATGAAACACAAAATTTGTACGCGACATGAAGGCGACGACAGATTACGGGACTTCGAAAGAAAAACAATTGTCACAAGCAGCAACAATATATTCCATGTTCTGCAGATCGGATAGTAAAAGTATACAAGGTAATCAACGTGCAATTATTGTCAAGAGACATTGTTATATTAATATTGAATTATATAATTTATTTCCAATGTAATACATTCTTAATTTCCCTGCTGGAATTCAGTACAAATTTTGGTTTATGTTATCGCTCTCATTTAGTCGAACTATCAAAACCAGTCACTTTTTTTTTGTTCTTTTGGCTGAAAAATGAAGGCAAAATGTTTTCAGGCCGTGGTTGAGACAACGGCAAGGGGTATTAAAACGGTATCGGTGGTCACCCCAATCCCACTACTGGCACTCCGTTGCCGCTACCATAACAACACCAACCTGGCAAAACAAAAAACAAGCTAGCGACGTTGTGGAAGAAACAAATAGCATCCAACAATGCAGCAGCCACCCACAAATCAGCAGCTACCAACACACCAGCAGCCACCCACAAAGCCGAATTGTTTACATTTATTGTTGACATATGTATTTATTTGTTTACATATGTAGAGAATTGTCATTTGTTTGCTCTCTCTCACAGCAGCTGATGTCATTTAAGAGAGGCAGAGTTGTATCTACTATAGTGTATTTACAATAATATGAGGGCTTTTAAAAGCAACTTCAAAAGTTGTTGATCTGGCAACAATGCTGTTTGACTACGTTATAACATACTGTCAGTCCGAAACGAATCGAGCGAGATACATTAAACAAACTCTACTCGAAAGTACATGACTAGATTTTCGTTTGAGCAACGTAAACAGGCCATTAATGTGCAAATTAACTCGACATTGATTCCTCCCAAACTGCAATAACTCTAACGCAAATGCACAACATCAAACTGAATTTTTACTGCATTTAAAAACTAAAATCTGGCAACATGCCACAATTTATCGAAAACAATCGCTGTTCTCACAATCAACGGCTGTTATCAAATCAACTTATTTATTTCAGAGAGTCCTACTGCGATCCCAACTATTAGCGACGTGTTCAGATTTATGGCTGATATTGCATGTTCTATTTTTTCATTGTGGGACATTTTCAGCAAAAGTAATTTCTACTTTCTTTCAAATTAATTGCTGGGTATTGTAACATTAAAAATACTGCCCTGTTCGGAACAGCTGATTAATGCCGCTTATTGTTTACATTTTTTGACATGGGAGCAAAACATATGATTGTGCAAAATTGTTTTGATGTCAGTTTGCGTTTGTTTGTGTAAATGTGCGTTTGTGTAGTCAACGAACGAGTGCTAATGATATTTGCAAAGTACGTTTGCATGAATTGAATGAGACGCGAATTGGATTTAAATCGAAGTGGTAGCTTACAGGTATCCGGGATATTAACGTGAATAAAGTGAAATGTCGGGAATAAAGTGTCGCAATTGCGGTTCAACCGATATTGAAGAAGATAATGCACGTGGTGACAGAGGTATGTGTGCACATGAAATAAAACATGTTTTGTTTTGTCTTAAAATGTTTATAACACTTTTCAGTTTGTACGAACTGCGGCTCTGTTCTCGAGGACTCGTTGATTGTTTCTGAAATACAATTTGAAGAAGTTGGCCATGGTGCGGCAGCTATTGGTCAGTTTGTATCGGCTGAATCCTCAGGTGGTGCCACCAACTATGGATATGGCAAATTTCAAGTTGGATCCGGCACCGAGTCGCGAGAAGTGACTCTGAAGAAAGCAAAAAAAGAAATAACGCATTTGTGCCAACAATTGCAGCTGACACAGCATTACATTGATACGGCTTTGAATTTCTTTAAGATGGCTTTAATGCGCCATCTCACTCGTGGTCGCAAAAGCACACATATTTATGCCGCCTGCGTTTATATTACTTGCCGTACAGAAGGAACATCACGTAAGTAATGAAATGACAAATATGACAAAATATACCACGCCCTCTGTAATGGGGCGGGTAATTTGGGAAAGGTAATGAAATGATTTTTTTATTGAAACATCCTTTGGTTGGCCGGATTTTGGCCGGGCTTGAAGATTTTCAGCTATAGACAGGCGTAATTTAGGGACTTGGGACTTCAAAGCCTTCTGCTATTGATCACTATCACAGAAATATGGTAAAACTCTTTAAATATTGAAAAACTAATATTTGAAAAAGGTTTAAAATGCTTTAATTTAAGAAATTGGACAGCTCCACGAAACTTTCCAGAGGATTTAGCACACATCCATTTTGCATGCTTGCAATTCTTGTATATTTCTGTTATTTAAGTATGTATATTGAAATTCATAAATTACAGTTGAAATTTAAAACACATCAATAGAAATTTGGAAAATATAAATTGCAATTCGGAACGTATTAATTTAAATTCAGAAAATCTTAATTGAAATTCAGAACATTTCAAATGGAACTGAATTAACAATATTCAATACCCAGCAAACCCAACGTTCAGAATTCGGGCAGAATTCTGTACGACAATCGGCAAAATGTTCCGATTTCGGATCAGAATTCTTACCGAGTTCGTAACGAAAAACATATGAGAGGGTTGAGACGAATTCTGAACTACTCTGAAAAAAAATCCTAAGACAAACCGAACAAAATTCGTAACAATTTCGGTAAGAATTCTCGATAGAGTTCAATACTGTCTGAAATCAGATATATACTAGACTAATTATGTATGTATAATAAAGAGTAACCCCCTTCGAATCAGTTAGTTATGCTAATGAAGGGTAGTCTAAACGCTCGATGTTCATTGTAAATAAAACAAGAAGTTTTCCGAGATTTATCTACATAAATATTTAATTGGTATTGAAAGCAATATTTTTGCCTTTAATTTTTTATTGTGCACCGCTATGGATGTCTTTGGCTTACTGCCATATCTACAAATTACAAGTTTCACAGAATAAACTTCTAAAAATGATATTCAACCTTCCGCGGCATTACTCTACTCAAAGACTGCACGCTTTATCTGGATTCCAGCTCGTTAAAGAAAAAATTACAAAAACGGCGATAAAAGTCGATCGAAGATGTATATCTTCGCGTTATGCTCATATCAATGAATTGATTTTACCTTAACTTTACTTAAGTAAATGGATTTTCTCTAGTCAATTATTTAGTTTTAAAAAAAGGGTTTCCTTTCCATTTAAAACATAATGTAAATTTATAACTCATAATGTTAAAAATCCTCAAAAATTATCACTAAGTAAAAAAGGAAAAATTTTCCTAAACTCTTTATACATTGTAATCAAATCTATACAGCGACATAACATACATACAAAAAAGTGAAATGAAAAAAAAAATCTAAATATTTTTTAATGATAAAAGGATCTATGACAGTTATGTGTGAAACAAAATATCGGCCAAATGCTCTCCACAACTTCAGTGTGGCATACCTTTTTCTGATGGTCAATCTTTTCAATGTCAGAGACATAATGGGGTTTTAATGTCGTTAATGTGCCGATTTATCCCATTCATTGGCTCTTGAATTGTTCTTGGCTTATTGACGTACACTTTTTATTTAAATATCCCCAAAGAAAGAAGTCTAACGGTGTCAAAAAATATGATTGCTGATGCCAATTAACATAGATAGTGAAATAACACGGTCATTGAATTTCTTGCCCAAAACAGCCATTGTTTCCTCATTTTCGAAGAAGTACGGCCCGATGACAGAACTGTCTGGGCATGCACAGGTGTTTTGACAATTCCTACAGGCTTGGTTTGTGGACACATTTGTTGACCAAAAATTCACAAAGTGCAAGAAATTCATTTTGATTTTTACGCCCATTTTAGAAAAAAAGGCTTCAACAATCTTTACGCGCTGCTCAATTGTGTACCTATCCATGGTCAAACACTGAAACAAAGATATGTCAAATTAAGTTTGGCAAAAAACTTGGCGTTTAGGTGTGACTGACAATTAACATCGTGTATTATGATTGAACCACCCTATTCTTACTGTTCTAAATCAACTGCTTAATAACAGTACGAGCATCTATCAGCAATTAATTTTCACAGAGAAGCTTTTTAATTACTTATACTTACGTTTAGTATCAACGGCATTTACAAAGTGGAAATAAACCAATAAAAATAGGTAGTTCTTCCCAAACAAAACTTCCAAATCAATCTATGAATATATTAGTAGTAAAATTTGTTTCAATTTGAGTATCCATATCTCAATATTACCCATCGTTCAGTATGACCATACGGCCGGTTTTTTTTCTGTAAATTCTTTCATTGATTGATTCATTTGACGTGAAACTTCTCTTCCCGGGCCGATTTCGCATATTTACAATTCCAATCAGCTTCTGTCCATAAAACTTGCTTAGCTTAATGGTCCTATCTTATTTCGTTTAACCGCTATCGTGCTTTAAGCAGAAACTCACTGACGGACGGATGGCCAATCATAGACATATCGATGGTCTAAAAATTTTACGACGATGTTTTCAAAGTACTATAATTAGTAGGGACATAAATACTGTTACACACGTTTTATGCTGTAAAATAAAAAGTACGGAATGTTTTTGGACCAAATATTTTTTAATATATTTATTGATGTATATTGTATCCAAAAATAATTTACTTATCTGAAATGTCCGCCTTTTGCCTTTACACATGCCTTAAGCCGCACTGGCCAATCGTCAATAGCTGCACGAACCTCGTCCTTTGGAAAATTGGCCACAGCTCGAACCAAAGCAGTCTTAAAATGTCTAATGTTGGGGTATCTTTTGTGACAAACCTTGTCCTCTAAAACCGTTCACAATTTGTAATCCAATGGGTTCAAATCTTGACTGCCTGAGGGCCATTCTTCAGAGGAAATGAACGCTGGCAAATTGTTTCGATGCCAGGCCTGGGACGTTTTAGCCTTATGGGCCGGCGCAGAATACTGCTGGAAAGTCCATGGCTGGTTTTGGAACAGGGAATTGTTAAGAGGCTTCACAAGAGCTTCCAAAACGGTTTCTTGGTAAACTTTGGCCGATGTTTTGACTCCTTGTTCGCAGAAATGCAGGTCAGTGACCCCATCGTAAGAGACGCCCCACCAAACCATGACTGAAGCTGGGTGATGACTCTTTTTCACCCTTGGGATCAGTTTAGATGCTTCCTTAGATGACCGCGCATACACTCTATAATTTTGCTTGTTATATTTTTCCTGAACGGTAAAAATTTTTTCATCGGTGAACAACATTTTTTTGTGCAAGTTATCAGCGTGTCTCACCAAAAGACGTTTGCATCTTTCAATCCTATTTTTTTTAAAGCTGCAGTCAATAAATGTCCAGTACGTCGTTTGAAAGTCCCAAGTATTTTTCAATGATTCGACTCATGGACTTTTGCGTGATGTGATATTCATCTCACGGGCCATGATTTTCTGTTTTCGGAGCGGTTTGCTGTGAATTCTTGATTTAACGGCTTTGATGACATGACATGACCGGTGGCGGTCTTTTACATCTTCAGTCTCCTCAAACAGTTTTATACATCGGTAAACGAACATTCGGCTAGTCCCTAGTGAGCGGAGTTTTTGAAAATATCGCTTTCATTTCACACTTGAAAAGCGCTATAACAGCGATACAATTCTCATTATCTGACCACTCCATGATGAAAGTTGAACAATTTTAAAATCCCGTTATAGACTAACGCTGTTGAGGTAAGCTTTCAAAACCCATATGACATTAACGGGGTATGTTCAGTTCTACTATTGAAATGGGTGTGTTCAATGTTGTAACAGTATTTATGTCCCTACTAAGTATATTATGGGGTCGCAAAATGTATGACCGTTTATATGTACGAGTATATGTTAAGGACATGGCAGTAGGAGTACGGCATATATTTAATCCTATGAATTTTGAAAACATCCTTTTGATACTTGATACATTTAATTTAGTGTTAACTTCTATTTTATATTTTTTCATATGAAACTTCTAAAACTCAAAAGATATTTTCTGAATTTCAATTGATGTGATATAAATTTCAATTGTAATTTCAGAATTTCATTCTGAATTTCAACTGCTATTTCACAATTTCAATTGATGTTTTCTGAGTTTCAGTTTAAATTTCAATCAATACGTTCTGAATTGTACTTATAATTGTAATTTCAGAACTTCAAATGATATATTGTGATTTTCCACTGTTCTTTTCTAAATTTCAATTGATCTCTTTTGATTTTCTATTGATCTTTTCTGAATTTCAGTTGTAGTTTCGTTTTATTAATATTAATTACTTCCACTTTCCTCACAATTTGCAATATGAATTCCTTGGATTTCCTTAAAGCACGATTTTGCCAATTTTCGTCTCAGCACTTGGCAGATATAAAAACAGTATATCTTCAAGTGGACTTGTGGAAAAACTTTTAAAATGACATTTCGACGTTGCTTAAGAATGTTGTATGCTTTAGTTGATTTATATTGGCATTGATGAATTTAAAAATGAGTTCATATGCTTTTGGGGTTTTCAGGACATCAAAAAAAATCCAAAGGTAATAACCTTCTGATCAAAAACGATAGCGCTTTCCATTGACGGTAACATGACGGTTGTTGTTTAACGACGAAAGATTACGGCCCAGGCACACTTCTGGCATGAAAAGAACGCCACAGAGTAATTCTTTGCGGCTACAACTGTGTCTCTTGAAGCACATGTGGGTTTGCCAGAAATGAGCTTCATCGTTGAATATGAATTTTCGTTAAAATTAAGGAACTTTGTCAAAGCAACCGACTCAGAATTTCGGTAGTAATTTTTAATGAATAGTAATTTTTAATGATTAATGATGAACGTTTTGACGTACGACCATCATTTGTGCTATTTACAGTGACTTGAAAAAATCAATTTGACAAAAAATGGAATTAACTCGTGAATATTTTCGTCAAAGACGAAGGTCGTCCAGAAACGGCCGTGTGCCAGAGAACATTGATGCCGTGCGTGAACAGATAAGTCAAGATCGTCATGTGACATACCGTGACATAGAGGCACCCTTGGGCATTTCTTCCACCAGCATACATTCGATATTGCATGAACACCTAGCCAAAAAAGGGTGGTTCTCGTTGGATCCCGCACAATTTGACAATCGCTCAAAAAAAGGCTCGTTTCGATTGGTGCAAAGAAATTTTTAAAAATAAGCACCGCGACTTCAAAAGACGTTTATAAGATCGTCACAGGCGACGAATCATGGATCTATGCGTATAAGCCCGAAAAACAGCGATCGACCGTGTGGGTCTTGGAAGACGAGCCTAATCCAACGAAAGTCGTGGAAGAAACACTTCGAAGCAAATGGTCGCCTGTTTCTTGTTCAAAACTGGTCATGTGGCGACTGTTCCGTCATTTATAAATTTAAATTTAAATAGGCTGTAAAAAAGTACTGATAATTTTTTAAAATTTCTGTTTTTTTGGAAAGGTTGAACTTTGTCATATAATAATGGAACACAATTCGATGCGTTTTCGCTTCGGCAAATGGGTTGAAGATTGTTTGACAGGAGATAAAGAATTTTACCGGAAAATCGGTGGCTATGTCAATTGTTGTTGTTATTGTTGTAGCGGCAAACCGTACCGGGGTGACAGCCCTTGGCCGAAGAATTGGTGCTTCGGGTCGATCCGGTGCAGGTGGCTATGTCAATAAGTAAAATTGCACCATATAAGGTTCAGAGAACCCACACGCGACTATTTAGAAGCCAATGCATCCACAACGAGTCACTGTTTGGTGTGGATTCTGGGTTGGGGCATCATTGGGCCATTTTTCTTCGAAATGAGCAAGGAGCAGGCATCATCGGTAAGCGTTACCGCGTAATGCTCAACGGGGTTTTTTTCTCCAAAAATTTAATAGAATGGCATGGACGACATTTGGTTTCAACAAGACATGGTCACGTGTCACACAGCCAACCCAACCATCGATATTTTACGCACTGTAGTTTAAAATTGATTAATCAGCCGAAATTGTGTTGTCAATTGGCTGCCTCGAAGCTGTGATTAGAGCCCTTTGGATTATTTTATGTGGGGAGCCATTAAGGATACAAGTTTCGCAAAGCACCCAGAGACAATTGATGCGTTAAAACATGAAGTCCAAGTTGCCATTGAAGAGATTCGACTCAAAACAATCAAAAATGTACTGAAAAATTGGGTTGATCGGATTAGGTACTGCCGAGCCAGTTGTGGTAGTCATATGAATAAGATTGTGTTCCTTTATTAAATGTCAAAGTTCAACCATTCCAAAAACCAGAAATTGGAAAAAATTATCTGCGATTCTTTGTTACAGCCGATTCAAGTTAAACATGTTAAATCGCACAAAAAGAGACAAAAAACAGGGTAAACCATCAAGTCGGGTTTTAGCTATTTTTGAACAACCGACTGTCAGTTTTGGACATAAAAACCGAAATGTCGGTTTTCGGGTTTAGACACTCTAGTTATACGGTTAACTTGATGACAAATAATTGGAATTCTAAACATGCCCCTTTTGGTACCTCCCACATAAATGAACCTGTTACAGTGTAGATTAGAACGCACGTAAAATAAAATTCGCTGATTTTGCGAACTTCATAATATTTGTATAACGGCTTTATAAACGCGTACGAAAACAGTAGATTATACGACCCATTCTGATATCTCCAGTGCAAATAACCATTTCACCCACTTTTGGATTTGCAGTTAATACTGTTCATACGATTATGCTGAAAATAAGTAATTAGATGGAGATATTTTAGTATTTAGATGGATTAATGGAGCCTCTGTCACGCCCATTTTGGTTCCTCCCACACAAACTACCCCCGCATAACTTTTTTCTAAAGCATAAATTTCGCTTGAATGTTGTCTTCTGCAATATGTTTATTATATCTTTGAGAGCGCATAAGAAACAAGTGGATACCACGCCCCATTCTACTGCCTCCCACACAAACGTCCGTTTACGAGATTTCAATAAAATCGGTACGCCAATGACAGAAGGAACGAAGGAAAATACAAAATCCATACATGGGTAAGGGTCTATGTAAGTTGGATCAACAGACTGAAGCTTTTTTACTTGTTTTTGTTCAATTACGACAAAATGACCACTAATCCAACACGGGATTAGATCCACGGAAAACGTTTTTTGTAACCAATGATAATATTTTTAGCTAAAATTTCAAATTTGAATCGGTTGTAAATAAAAAGTACTGACAATTTTTTCAAATTTTTGGTTTTATGGGAAAGTTTGAATTTTGTCATTTATAATGAAACACAAAATCATTCATATGACTATCACAACTTGCTCGGTAGTACCTCACCCGATCAACCCATTTGTTCAGTACATTTTCGATGGTTTGGGTCGAATCTCTTCAATGGAAACTTCGATTTCATGTTGCAACGCTTTAATTGTCTCTCATATTTATCTTTAATGGCTTCTTACAGAAAAAAATCTAAAAGGCCCAAATCACAGCTCCGATGCGGCCAATTGACATCACAATTTTGGCTGATTATTAGATTTTTAAAAACAGTACGTAAAATGTCGATGGTTGCGTTGGTTGTGGAAACAAAACGTTGAGCTTGGCGCGGTAACGCTCACCGTTGACGGTAACGGCGGCTCCTTGCTCGTTTCCGAAAAAAATGGCCCAATGATGCCGCCAGCCCAAAATCCACACCAAACAGTAATTCCTAGTGGATGCATTGACTTCTCAATAGTCACGTGTGGGCTCTCTAAACCCCATAAGCGGCAATTTTGCTTATTGACAAAGTCGAGATGAAAGTGAACTTCAGGTGAAAACATGATTTTTCGGTGATTTTTTGCCATTAGGCGAAGCGAAAACGCATCGGATAGTAATGAAACTTCAGTTCTTAGACCAATTGAATTTTGTTAGCCTTCATACCGAGATCTTTTTACAAAATTCTTTTCAAAGAAGCGCGAGAAATGTTTGCTTCCTGAGAACGATGGATGCTTTTGGATATTCTCAGCCACAGCAGCAATGTTTTCAATTGAACGCACTGGTTTATCCAATAACGAACCATTTTCATGAACTCGCTTCACAAACTGAACTGAAGGCTTATCTCTTCTCGAAAATTTGCCAAGTCAATTTCTTACTGTTTGCGTTAATATTCCAATTTTGTTCGAGCGCATAGCGTCCCATTTGCAAATATCAAACATAAACCTGAAAATAAAAATGAATGTTATTCTACCTTTAAAAGGCAAAATAATCGGTAGATCAACTACTACCCTGTAGTAGCACCCTTCAGTAGCAATATGGTTTTGTCTCGCTGCCATTTATTTTAAAATTTTTTATAACTCGAATATATTAATTAAAATATTAACTTTATATTGCTAACCATTCAAACTATTATTTTTTTATTCAAATCTTTCTTTCTTTCTTTTAGATTTATTGATTGATATCAGTGACGTTCAACAAATATGTTCATATGAACTCGGTCGTACTTACTTAAAATTATCTAATGCATTGTGCATTAATATTCCATCAGTTGGTAAGTCAAAGTTATAAAATAGTATATGTATCCCATTATATTTTTTTAATTAGGTTTTTTTATTTTAAATAAAATACTTAAGGCCATATTCTAACAAATTTACGGAGGGTTTAAAATGCACTTTTAAAAAAAAAAATACTCTTTACACTTATTTAAACGTCCATAATCATAATAACTTACAATAGGTTTAAAGACCATTTTTAAACAGAAAATTGGAATTTTAAACCTTCAGTAATTTTTTATGAATATGAAAGATTCTTTCCAAAACGGAGATATTTTTTGTTTTGCGTTCGTCAGTGATGCTGTGTAAAAGAACTGTTGGGCCGGTGCGCCATTTGCAAAATATTTTTTCAATATTTGCTTTTTACGCGCAAAGTCAAAAAAATAATTATTCGCATTTGCAAAAATGTATGTACTTGTATACTACGATAGGTATATTTCAATACATATTCGCTTTAGCAGTCGCGAATGAATTTTTTTACATTCGATTTCGCTTTCAATTTCAAGTTTCTTTTGAAATACAATTTAAACACATTTTGAATGGAAATTTATCATGTAAGGATCTTTTATTTATAGATGATCTAGCAAATGTACCCCGAGACATTATTAATCTCTTTCTCGCCGATTTCATATCGAATATTTAGGCCTCAATCGCCTGGATAAACTCTACCTTTGACATGAATCTTAGTGCCCAAATGGCTGCAGAATTTTGAGAAATTATTTTTTCCAAGAACTTTGCTTCCTCTAAATGCAAGTTTCTTCGATGGCTATGTGGCAGAACGCAATGCTTTGTTGGAACCAAAAATCGTTAGTTCTTATTACATAATCAATAGCACAAAATTTTAAAGATATCACGAGTACATAATTCGTTAAAGCTGCCATTTCCACGAAAAATGATCCAATCAAGATGTCACATAAATAATTCGTTCAAGCTGCCTTTTTCAGGAAAAATGGTCCAATGATATCGTCGGCCTCTAATGCTCTCCAAAATGTTTCACCAGAGGAATGTAAATGACCATATGCGACAATATTGTTTGTTTGCATACCCATTCAAATGGAAATAAGTTTTGCCTGAAAAATATAAGTAGCTTTTTTTAACAAACCATTCGGTTATTCTTTACGATAGTAATGTATTTTCGTCATGTGGTTGTTGCGAGTAGGCCCAATTGCTAACATTGATTATTTTCATTGCTTTTCATTAAGCGGCCATATTTTTAGTTAAACGATTGGAAAACATGTCTTGTAGCCAGTCAGTCGACACAAATATTTGGATCTTTCTTATTTGTGCCTTTGTTGGACTATTGTAACTACAAAGTGCGTTTTTTTATAGATTCAACATTTTCGTTGTGGATTTTAAATACTTTTATACGGACGGTTCTTATACACTTTCTTCTACTTTCGACATCTGTCAAATCAATACATGATAAAAATATAAAAAAATAAAAATATTTTTACAAAATAAGTTTTTCCTTCTTAAGCTGTTACTATGTTCGTTCACGTGAAAAATATAAATCGCTTATCAAAGATTGTCAAGATTTTGTTATGTATCTACATTTGTGTGCGGTGTGCCATTTATTGATCAAAAACAATTTTACGAGGGCTGCTATAATATTTCTGGCCTAATAATGAAAATGCGAATATTTATCATCAAAAATGGTTTTATTGTTTTTTCAAAGTATTCTCCAGCATGATTTATACACTTTTGCATGCGCTCAACCCGATTATCGAAGCACTTTTTTCACTCCGACACAGCATCTTCTGGCGACGAGAATCGTTGACCACGTATTTTTTTCTTGATGTGCGGGAATAAAAAGAAGTCATTGGGTGCCAAGTCAGGGCTGTATGGCGGATGACCCACCACTTCGACGTTTTGGCCGGTCAAAAAGGCGCTGGTTTGAGCCGATGTGTGAGAGCTCGCATTTGTCTTCTCTTGTTCGTTTTTCGAATTTCTCAGAAGACTTCAGGCAAACAAATTGTGGTGTACCACTCAGGATTGACCGTCCTATGTTGCTCAAGCGGAACAGTCACAACATGACCAGTTTTGCCGAAGAAACAGGCGGCGCCCATTTGCTTCGAAGTGCTTCTTCCACGAACAACTTTCGTTGGATTTGGCTCGTCTTCGAAGACCCACACGGTCGATTGCTGTTTTGTTTTGGGCTCATGCGCACCTGTGAAGATCTTATAAACGTCTTTTGAAGCACTGCGGTCGTATTTCTTCAAAATTTCTTTGCACCAATCGACACGAGCCTTTTTTAGAGGGATTGTCAAATTGAGCGGGATCCAACGAGAACAAACCTTTTTTACGACCTGGTGTTCATGCAATATCGAATGTATGCTGGTGGAAGAAATGTCCAAGGATGCCTCTATCTTACGGTATGTCACATGACGATCTGGCATTATCAGTTCACGCACGGCATCAATGTTCTCTGGCACAACGGCCGGTTTTGGACGACCTTCGTCTTTGAGGATCGTCAGCCACGATTGAATTCCTTAAACCAGTTTTTCACAGTGCTATAGTATGGTGCTTCCTAGGCCAGAAATATATGTAGTAACCCTCGTTAAATGTAACATAGGGCTTTGCAATAATTCAAAGCTCCTCCATTGTTATATGAATTTCAACACTGCTCCCATCAAGTACCATCTGTTAATAGACTACTGTCAAACTTTGAGAGAGTTCCGTCAAAAAAAAAACAAGGAAAAGCTTGATAAATACTATGGAGACTCTGCACCTTCGATTTCAATGGTAAAATGTCTGATATTGACGACGAGTTTTCGTCGATAAAAACTTTTGTAACTTGAATCTTTTTGTCTTGTGGCTTGAACCTTTTTGCTCAAGTATATGCCATTGTTTGACAGAATCAGAGACCCGAACAGAGCCCGCTCAAATCGGCGGACCGCCTCCGACGATATTTTTCGTAATACTTCGATGCCCTCGGCTTAAACTCTGCCGCCGATGTTAAAGAAATATAACTTTTGAAAGAATTTTATGTTCTGTTTGCAAAGCACAGTACAGCAGAGTAGGATTAAAATGATCAGTAGTTTTGTTTGAAATTTAAGATAAAATTATACTAAATAAATTCCCATGCAGCTTTCGATGAAAATGATTACCTGATACTCAGTCGATCCCCCGACAACCGGTTCTATGCACCGGATCTACCCAAAGGAAACATTCTTCGGCCAAGGGCTGTCATCCCGGTACTATGTTCCGCTACAACAACAACCTGATACTCAGTTTCTTTACACGACAGCGTAACTGACAGTAGTTTAAATGTGAAAAAACACATTTTTATAGTGATATTTATGTATGAATCTGTAATACGCTAGAAAGTAAACAGACTTTTATTTTTTTAATTAACTAGCACTCAGGGCATATTGCATTTACATGCAATGCATTGCGTTGGTGGGTGGAAAGTAAGGGAGTCGAGGGGGGAAATAGCGAGTAATGTTTACTGAAACTTGCCTTGAACTTCTGGATGTCGTAATTAGTGGGAAATTCATTTGCCGGAAGTCGATTCCACATATGGACTGTACGAGCGAAAAACGAATTCGATCTGCAGTGTATAGTGCGATCAACTGGCCAAACGATAACAAATTGATGTGGCTGAAAAGTCGTGTGACCCTGCCAAATATCCTCACGTCAGGAAAAATACCACGAGTGTGTGAAGAACACGCACCACGACAGTAGCTATAGAACAGCGACATACAACCCACATTCCGACGATGCTCTAGGAAGACAATAGAGTTGAATACCCTACTGTCACCTATCAGCAACATTGCTCTTTTGAACACAATCAAGTAGCTCCAAGGATGATTTTGGAGCACCTGCCTATATATAGGAGTTGTATTTCATCTTTGGCACGGTGTAGGTTATATAGATACCAAAAAAAAAACAGGAGTGAAATATTTCTTGCACCGCTTTAGTAAGCCTATTACTTGAGAGCTTCTTTGGACACTTCATATACATGTCTCGCCCAACGGGCGTCTTAATGTATTTTCATGTCCAGAACATCAAAAGCTTCTGATTGTTCAATATTCATACCATCGATATAAATTGACGCCATTGTTGGGTCATTAAAATTATTCACTCGACCCCAATCGGAAATGTTCAGTAAATCCGGCTAAGTGTCTGGTCCATAATTCGCCTTTTGTGTTCAATGTTTTGAAGACTCGGCCTAAGGTTGAATGACAGAGGTCACTGTTATCCGCTAAGGAATAGATTGGATTCACAGTCCGACCCAAGAGATTGTCAATGAAAATAAGAAAAAATTGAAGTTTTGCTCTAATAAGCCTGGTACTAAAATCCCCTTTTTAAGTGAAAATGTGTGAAACTCCAAACAAAGGGTATTTTGTGCAATTGCATTAAATAAATATCTGGCACACTATGGAACCAACTTTTTTGAATTTCCTGGAAAATATTGTGCAGAAATATTACTTAACATTAAAAAATCCTGGCAATATCAAACTTACGAGTCATTTTTTCACGTGACCGAACATAGTACTAGACTAAGTAGGAAAACTCAATCTCACGACAGCTGTTTCTATGGACCGGATTGACCCAAAGCAGCAATTCTTCGGCCAATGGCTTTCACCCCGGCACACAATTGACCCTACAAAAACAAAGTATGAAAACTCTTTTTGACCGGCACAGCCGCCCCGTAAAATTTTACTCGGCGCAGACAGCAAGCACCCGATCGTGTCGCCGCTAACTATTATTGGTTGGCTCGTTTCTGGCAAAAGGAAACCAATTAATGTAAGATTCGTGAAGAACTTTCATTGCTTTAGAGTACTAATAAGTTTCTAGGGCGCTTAGATTCGAAAATGTTAGAAAGGGTCTAATTTTCGGCACCGGACGGATCTTAGATCCATTGACCCAGGCCTCATATTAAGTCGAATCGTGGAATTAATATTATATTCGGACTCGTGACGAAATTGTTTTAGTACGAAGTTGCATTGTTGATAAGTTAGACACACGGGCGGCGAATAAACATGGTTATATTGCTTAGAATTATACGAGAAACAATAGCATATACATATGCTTTATATGGTCGCAGATAAGTACTTCGAGACGTTACAAATGGCATGACAATTCATACATTCACTCCATTCTATGGGGAAGTGAGATTTTGTATATGTACTATGTTTTTTTTTTTGCCAGGAAAACGCTGTTACTGCTATTTTTTCAAAACCTGTGAAAATGTTAAGACAGGCAGATTTTCAGAACATGTAAGCGGTGATATGATAGCTATGCTCTTCAACCTCTGTCAAAAGTTCTCATTTGATATCTCAAAATTAACCATAAAAAAGAGACGATAGAATTCTTTAAAAAATTTCTAAAAATTATGTTGTATTTATTTAATGCAGTAGTAGATTATAATTATAATAAAATTCAATTCAGATGAATAATTACGTAATATATTGGAAAAAGGAATAATCAGTACATGATCCAGTAACTGAAAGGCACAGAAATCATAAAGAAATTTAAATGAGGAAGTGGCGATGATGCTTAGGATAACAAAAAGACGTGTAACAGAATAATATAAAAACTTATAGAATCTACAGTTGAGGACATAAGTTGGCGTAAATTGTAAAATAACGTAACTTGCACTCAAGTAATTAAAATTAATAGGATTGTAAATTAGGAATTTAAAAGCATAAACTATTAAATGCAAACGCATTTTTTGAATAATGGGATATATATCGGAATTATAATATAGTCTAATGCTTGGAATTGAATTTAATATTTGCAATAATTAATAATGAAGTACCATTTGAGTTCACTTGTGTTTTTTCTTCTTGTGTTGGAGTAAATATTTTGTAGATATAAATATTCAATAAAATGTTTGATTTAATTTTTCTTTTAACTTTTTTTGTTTGTTTGTTAACTGGTCAAATATTCTATCAAGGATAAACTACATTATTAACGTTATAATAGGTTTGTTTTTTGTTTCGTGAAATATGACTTTGTTAGTAATATTAAATATATTTGTTTTACTTGTATATATGTATGTATATATATGAGAAGGTATTTAATTTTGCTTTTTTTCTTTATCTTATAGATCCCAGTTTTTTAGGTTTTTCCAATACTTTCTTTTCCGTTTAGTAATTGATTGCCTTTGTGTGTGGTTTGTTTATTGCAGATTTAATGTATTTTATATGAGTGGGCGAATAAAAGCATGCGTATTTAGATGACGTTTTCAATATTGCTTAAGTATTTAATTCAGTTTAGTAGGTTTGAAATTTAGCAGACTTTAATGTTCCCTTCATGTTACGACATTCCGTTCTTGTTGTGTGTGTATTCTATGTTTATTGACTACACCTGTTTTAAACATCTCGTTTTAGAATATATAGTATTTTTCTGAAAGTAATGAGTAAACTAAAACTATTTATGTAGTATGACTATGGTAATTGTAATTATTATGCTTCTAATGAGAGAAAGAGAAAAACCATTGTTTCAATGTTTGTTTGTTTTGTTATGTTCTATATGTGTTTATGTTGTGTCTTTTATCGATATTTTTCTAATTTGATGAAGGTCCTCCATCTGAACTAGAACTTGCTCCTAACAATTCATCACAATTTGCTGTCAGTTCACTAGAATTACGATTACTTCGGCTTTGACCACTGTTTGTTCCCGAATTACCCGTTGCCAGAAGGCCAGCACCCTCTAGCTCTCCAATTGGACTGGCGCACATGGATTGGGTTGGTGATGTCACTGCCGTCGGACCGTAGAATATCAATTCTGGTATCTGTCCACCTTGCACTCCAGTGCCATTGGTACTTTCCGATGAGCATTGAAATTGAAATGTTACATTTCCCATGCATACCTCGGACATGCCTTCTTGCCCGAAAAACGACAATTCAATGCCATCCAATATAACAGAGGCTGTGTAATAACACTCAGGTTCAATTTGTATAGGATTTTCGAAGAAGACATGGAAGGTGTTAGAGGAACCATCGGAAAAGAACTTTGTGTCATTATCGGCCAGCGTACGACCCAATCGTTTGAGTTCAATTTTAACATTGTATGTTGCAGCACCAGTAGAAGAGCCGTACAACCCAAAACCGACAATGAAGATTCTGAAAAAGAGAACACATTTTAAGGTGAATGGCAATTTATTGTTATTTATAATGTAAGATATTAAGATGTTTCCAAAAAAGAATTTCAATGAGCTCTGGTATTTGCACGAACATTTACATTATTTGTCTATGTTTTCTATGTACCAAATTTTGGTTCTGGTACGGTCCATGAGTCAAACCTGCCCATTTTTTCCTTTCATATCTTAAAACTTAATGCATAAATGCACGGCAACGACTTTCAACTTGATGGGATGGAGACGTTTATTGCCACTTAGCCATGGGTCCAATAACCCCGCCCGTCTTTAGACATGATAATCAACAGAAGTAAATTGTATCCAAAATCGTGGAGTATAATTGTATTTTGGAAATTTACAAATAAGCGAACATTTTAATAGTTCTTTTTAGCCAATCTCACGAAAACATATTCTGTTTGGGTTGACCTCTAGGTCCTACTTTACTTTGTCTGTCCCATGTTGTATTAGAAATATATCGTCTCCGATAAATATATCAAAGAGTTGTAATAAACAAAATGGCATTTATACACTCCATCTTATGGTGGATTATACTTAGTATTTGAAGTTGTTAAAAGCTTTCGCACCAAGAGTATTCAAGTTCGGAATTTCCCCTATTCGTTGGTACATTATTTAGGAACTAAGATTTCTAAACAACTAATTTGAACGTGATACACGACCAAAGATTTTATACTGATAAGCACAAGGAAGTTCCCTTGTTTGTCTTACTCTTTAATATAAATAACAAAATCATTTTTAAATTTGGTCGGTTGTTACTGGCAGTTTATGGAAAAGTTAACCTTCCATGAGTTGTGTCTCTTAATATCCCAAAATGAAGTTTTTCCTTTAAACTACGTCATCCTTGTTAGCGATATTTAAAAATTTATCAGCAAAAACATTTGTATAAAATTCCAAAAGGCTATTTTCGAATACATGTGTTGTGTCTAATCCTTTTATCATTCCAAAACGAAACCTTACTTTTAAACTACGTCATACATGTGATGCTTCTAATCCTTTTATCATCCCAAAATGAATTCTTACTTTTAAACTACGCCATCCTTGTTTGCGATATTTAAATATTAACCAGGAAAAATTGTTTTTCAAAGGAATAGTTTTTATCTTCGCCTCTAGATTTTGACATTTGTATACACATCTTAAGAAGCTCTTTCTAGTTCGAGCCTGAGTAATATATGCTATTTTTTTGGAAATGTATACAGCGAAGCATAGCATAGCTAGAGAGTAGGTACACATAACAAGTGCTACGTGGTTCGATTAATGTGTCGATTTTTTTCTTTGCATATGAAAAAATATAAGCCATTAAACTACATCCAAACCTCTACTTTAGAACATATGACCGAATTTGTAAAATGAGATACCATCCGTCTTATTACAAGCCTATGTAAAAATCATTGGTTTCTATCGAATTTAAATACCTGCCTGACTTTTACACTCTTCATTGGATGGTCTTTTATACTGAATACATATAGTTTTTCTGGCAAGTTTTAAGTAATGTTAATGATTTTTATATTTAAAAATATTTTTAGCGGATGGTTTTCCACTTTGTAAATGCTGGCACGGTGTAAAAGCTTTTCCATAAAATAAATTAACCGTTCGGAGCCTTTAACGGGACCAACTGTGAATATAAGAATTAGATCGTACACAACTCACAATCCAGTAGTTGTACAAAATAAAATCAAACGCGAAGCATATCCGCACTTTTAAAAATTGGTCAGAAAATCTATTTCAATTTTATTTAGAATTATAAGACGAAATCGAATATAATATTTGAATATTATTCGTTACCCTGCGTGGTTATTTTGTATTTTTTAAATTTAATTTGCAAAATATCTTTTTTATAAATAAATAAATATATTCAGACCTTCCGTAATGATCGCACCTAATGCGAGAATTATATAAATTTCAATAACCTTCCAGAAAATCAAAAAAATTCAAAATCAATTGAGCACAAAACAAGGACCTGCATTTAAATATGCTTTAGCGATTTTTAACGAACAAACGATAGGCAGAAAGAAATTATTAAAAAAAAAACAAGAACACAAAATTTATTTTTCTGTGTGTTTTTCTATAGATAAGGCAAAGACCAACTGTCCATTAAGCAATGGTAATGGGGCAATTTAATCTATGACATTAATTGTTCACCTTGTGCTCAGATTTAGTCAGTTAGGAATATATTTAGTCAATTAGGAATATATTTAGCCAATCGCACATAACATATAGAGCACTCTGAAGAATAACTTAATATCAAATATTTCAATTAACAGTTCTAAATAGCAAATATGCTGGATAATATTGTGCATTTTGTAAAAATGTAGCAAAACCCTTCTATAATACATGCATATGTGATGTTATCACACAATACGGAGCATAGTCTGCACTTGGTCCTTACGTTGTGAGTTGAGTTCCCGGCCAGGCGGCCGGACGGGATTTTATTTGAGTTGGAGGGGATTTCGTTTGTTTTAAAAAATCTGCTAGAGCATTAAAGAAGCCGAACTTATTATTATTATTTCTTGTAGACGCATAAAATGTAAAATCAATAGAATTTTATCATCCAATACAGATAATGAATAAATATCTTAAACTCTTTATACGTATAAAACAACTATTATACGTAAAGCTATTGTCATGATATCGATCTGAGGGTAATACTATTATGCCCCAAAGACATATTCAATGTTACTTCCTTGACATCATAGTGTTTTTTTCTTACGAAGCAAATGTAAAAATTCTTGAAACTCAATTAATCTAGTTACACTATCACTCTATCCCACTACTTACCTTCTGTCCACGGAAAATTGTATACTATCACATCGTCCACGATAACGCCACTGATTTGAACGATAGGCACACGACTGAAAACGGTGACAAACTTGCGTCTTTAAACCGGCCCTCGGCTTTGTTGGATAATTCAGTAGTGGTTTAACTTTAGCGGTAAAATGCAAAAACATGTCTATAGTCTCTTGAGAGGTCAAAATGCCAGTCTGTGCCACGCCATTGGCAAACTCATCCAAAGACATGGTGGGAATACGTATTAAATGCAACGCTTGCCCCAAAACTTTGCGCATGTTTTGTGGGGTACAATCGATAGACATCTTTTGGCAACAGTTTTGAGCCCAATTTAAGCCAGCCTCGAAGAGGTGAATCTCTTTGCAATTCAATGTTTCGCGCCACAGAATCGATTCAAATGTCTTAAGATCGATGTCGACAAAGTCTTCAGATTTGATGGCCATCTCGGCCTGAGCATCGATTACTTCCCAGCAACGTTGCATCAGTTCGGGCTCTTCGAAAAGACGTGATTGACTGAGAAGTAGACATGCGTTTTTTGCCGTTAACTTAACCTCTAAATAGTTAACACAGGCTCGGGCCAAATGCGGTACAATATACTTTTTGGCAGCATATAAAGTGGCTAAAATATTATCAGGTTCCAATTGTATTTCGTCGCAATATAAATATCTATAAAAATTAAGTCACTCATATTAATGTCTTCAACTCAAGATGTAATATTAAAATACAAACCTTAATAGTGTCAAAAAGGCCGATGGCTCCACATCAGGCACTTTGATTTCGTTTTTATTTTCGGCCAAACCGCCATAGAACATTGCATAAAATACCGAACTGCCCGTAGCCAAAATATATTTGTGAGCCGGAATGGTTTGAACCGTATCTACTATAAAAGCAAACAAAATCCGTAATTATTTGAGCTTATTGTGTTATCACACTAAAAAAAGGGGTTTCTTACCAAAATCTCCGCCAACAACAAATCTAACATCGGACATGAGTTCATTGTTGAACATGGCTGCATTGCGTTCCAACACCGTGGCCTTAGTCGCCTGCCAGTTGGGATCGGCTGTGTCATTTGAATTTGAGGCCCCCAGATTTGCGTAAGACAAACTGCTCGAACTGACGCCATTGGGACAGACATATGAACCACTGCCATTTGTTGCGCCCATTGTAGATCCTGTGGAACTAGATGGCAGACAGAACGACGATGGACTGATGGCACCCGGCGAGGCCAAGGGTGATGAGGGAGCACTGATCGGCTGCGTTATTTGTATGTTATTTTCCCCAGACGTTGCAGCAGCAACTGAGCCACTACTGCTAACATTTCTTTCGTTTCCGCCAGCTGTGGCCACACCACCGCCTGCAGCTGCGGTCGTCGATGATAATCCACCGCCACCACGTGTTGATTGCTGTGGTTGCTGTTGTTGTTGATGCTGCTGTTGTTGGTGGCCTGAATTATTGTGTGGTGGGGAGAGCAGCATACCATTGCCATTATTCAAAGTTTCCACTATGGACACGAATGGGATGAGGGGGTAGAAGAAAAATACACTTTATTTAATAGAGCGCTTGTGTTTATGTCCATAATTTATGCTTTGTTTATATTAAAGTTTATTTATATTGTACATGTGAGTGTTCGTGTGTATGTTTGCAACTAATATAATGCACCAGAGTCTAGATTCACATATCAGTGTGTCAGTAGTAAAGCGTGACCTTCAATTAAAATCATTATCGTATTTATTTATACATATTTATGTTATTATACTGGATGCATTTCAATCAGATTTGTGTCAGGAATATTCTTGGAAACTATAACAGTCGCACACCAAAGTCTTGCGACATCACGCTGATATACATATTTTATTTTTATAGAATTATATATTAACCTTTACATAAGTCTTTACACAATGACGGCCATTTATGCAAGATTTAATAATAGACAAACGGACTGGGTTTAACTTTCCACTCGTCAGCTATCTTTAGACGTACGAGTCTACTGTTCAGTAATAATTTATACTTGTAACTACCCTAGAATTGTATGCTTACTCCTAAGATCGAAAGCTACTAGGACATCTGTACTTCCTACTTTCCATTACAGAACGGGGAACTTCTGTCAAATCTGTAAGCTGTGTACGATAGTGACTGCATTTACCCAAAAGTTCCAAGCGACTAAGAAATTTTATGAGGAAACTTGCTTAAGAAAACGTTTTTAATTTTTCGACATACATTTTTTCCAGCAAGCTTCCTAGCGTAAAAAACGCAGAAAGCCTTCTTTGCAGATAAAAAATAACCCTAAAAAGGACTGCTAGAAGACTTGAGACGAAAAGGACTGCTAGAAAACTTTATAATTAGTGATCTATTGATTCGTTGATGGATTCCTTGAGAAGGGCTGCAAGAAAGCATTCATATTTTCAATGAAAGATATCCAATAAACATTCCTAGCTTCCTTCTCGTGGAAGGCATGCTAGCAAACCTGATAAGTGGAGCCAGCAGAGAATGGACACTGACGATTTATAGTCGGTTTGACTTTAACACACAATTTGGTTTTCTAGGCCAATACATAGCATTAGAAGTAGCAACCAGAAGATCACAGGTTCAAATTCCATTCAAGTCAAATCAAAAAATTTAATAAAGCTGAAAACTGAGTAATTTAAAATTAATTACTCAGTTAAAATTGTTTTTTAATATGTTTATAGGGATCTGGTAGACCAATCTCCGCAGGCTATATATTTTTATAGGCATGTAGAAGAACATTCTCAGCAGGCCTTTTAAGAGGAGGGAGCGTGGATGGCATCGCTCTGTACTCCAACTCTGTGTTAATTTGAAATTAGAGTAGAATGCCTCCGAACATACTAAAAAAGCTTCCGAGATGACCTTTCACGGCCCTTAATTTTCCCGATGGATTAGTATGAGTATTGGGGGGGTTCCCAGGGGTTTTCATTGTTGACGTTTTTACTTCAAAAACACTTTGATTTTGCAACGCCTTGGAGTTCGATTAAACATTTTTCATCGATGACTTTATGAACAATGAACAAATCATGAAATAAACTCTAGGAATGCTTTAGTTTTTTGAACCTGCTTAAAGCAGCATGTATTATATTAGAATTATATTGTGCACTGCTTACTGCTTCTAGAAAAGTGCCAAGTTAGGGATGTTACAGAAAGTAATGAAAATTTTATATTAGAAAAACAATATGTACAAAAATATCCTTCTTATTGGCATTTTTATGGATACCCTTGATTGCTTTGCTCAAGGATTAAAAATTATCCACATTACCACGCTAGCAGCGTGCACGACTAATACACAAGTTCACGCCATCACCACACGTATAAGTCGCGGTCTTAACCAGAACAAGCCAAACGACAGGCCGGTCCTCGTGGCTCTTGACCTAACAAAAGCCTTCGACACGGTCAATCATGTCACTCTGTTTGAAACGTTGGGTCGTAAACTATATATGTGGGCGCCAGTCATATGTAGAATTAGAGACAGAAAGTCGAAGCCCCGTAGAATTAAACAAGGAGTTTCACAGGGTGGAGTGATATTCCCGACTCTGTTTAACCTCTACCTCTCTAAACTCTTACCTCACTGACTTAGAACGCTTTTTCACTGCGAGGAATATGAAAATATCCGCCTCCAAATCATCATCCAAACTGTTTACTGCATGGACCGCAGAGGTGCGGTTGTCACTCAATGTGAAAGTCGATGACGTCAACATCCCGACTACCAACTACCTCAAAATCCTTGGGGTCTGCGATAAACTCAGAAGTAGGAACAAGGTCCTCATCAAGTCACTTGTCTTCAGTACTTGGGCAGCCGACAAAGAAACCTTGTTGACCCCTTACAAAGCGATAGGTCGGTCTGTAGCAAACTACGCAGCACCTGTATGGTCGGCGAACGTGAGTACGACGCAGTAGATAATCCCACGACAGCCGGTTCTATGGACCGGATTGACCCGAAGAGCATTTCTTCGGTCAAGGGCTGTCACCCCGGCACAAAGTTGCCGCAACAACAACAACGACGCAGCGGAAGAAAATTAAGACTTGCCAAAATGCCGCCCTCAGAACATCAACAGGGTGTCTTCTTATGTCTTCTGAAGGCCATCTACATGAGGAGACGAAGGTCCTTACCGCGCGCAGACACAATTTCCTGCTGTCTAAGCAATACCTGCGGGTGTTTTCGCAGCAGTCATCCTGACCACCAATTTCTTAGACAGGATACCTCCGCCCGGGCAGATCAGGTACGATCTTCATGATCTAGAGAGAGAGGTCCAGCCTTTAGATCATCGAAACTATCAGGCAGGTCTGAACAACATTCACGCCGATAAAGTCGCAGCAGCAGTATCCAGCTACCGTGTGAATTTAGTGCTAGGGGAGATTTCACCTGAGGAGAAGGTACTACCTCGGCAGACGCGCGTGGTTCTGGCGCAACTGAGATCTGGATGGTGCAGCCGCCTCATTTCTTACTGGGCACGAATTGATGCTAACGTTTCGGACATCTGTCCCGCCTGCCATTAGGGACCACATGATGTGCTGCACCTCCAATTGTCCGGCCAAGCCCACTCAGCTGTCCCCCAGGTCTCTGCATTCTGTTCAAATGGCGCGTTTCCTCCACCTGGATATTGAAGCAGATCACCCATAGACGAACTAGACTTCAAAATAAATATATTGTTGTTACAACAACACAAGTTCAGAGGCGGGCAATTACCAGGTGTATACTGGCGACTTTGCAAGTAGGAAATTAATCTCTATGCCTCAAGTAAAAGCTTATCAATTAAATCGACATTAAACAGTAGGTCCCGCTTAGTGGATATACGAAAAATAACGTACACATCGCACTGATTGACGAGAAGTTCTCCGTTTGCCCCTAAGTGGGATGTTAAGGAAATATGTATGCATGCCAGCTATAATAATTTCGGGGTTTCATGGCTTCAATAACATTTTTCCTTACAGAGAATGAACTTATTTAATACTTTATGATCTGAAGACCACGAAAAACAATTTTTGAATGTGGGATAGCCTTAAAACCACACACTGCAACTCCCATTTAACACACAGTGTAAAAGAAAGTCCAGTGTTGACTACGCGTAAACTTTATAATTTGTGGTAGTCTTCGACCAACAACTGACCAGATCTTTACATTGCGTAAAATCCTGCAAAATTGCCAAGAATACCAATTTGACATCATCACATTTCATCCGTCGATTAGCTTTCGACAGCCCAATAAGCTATTTCAAACCATGTGTTCCTCGAACTCTCGACGTGGACTGACACAAAATTTGCAGTTAAAAAAGGGAAAGACTTCTTACCATTCGATACGAAATAAAACCACATACAAGGTAATAATCAGTCGAGCATATTCTGCTGCAGAGAGTTGCAGGAAAAACAAATAGAATTGGCAAGGAAATGTGTTGTAAACGAAATACGACGCACAGTTTGTGAGAACACGCAGGTGTTTTCACTATATTACCAAAACCAAAACTTATATTATCTCCAAAACTTAACGACATATTCAAGTTTTTCATTTGTTTATAGCCGAGCATCATAGAAAACACCGCAAAGAAATTGACTTTATTTGTAAAGTGGGCTTAAGAGCGAAAACCGAAAATAAAATGCCATTGTAGAATGAGTTGTGTTGATGTAGAGGCAACTGTGTGCCGGGGTGAAAGCCATTGGCCGAAGAATTGCTCTCCGGGTAGATCCGGTACATAGAACCGGCTGTCATGGGATGAGAATGAGTCAAGTATTTCGGGGGAAAAAATAAGAAATAGCGCTCGGCTCATTAGGGCCCTCAGGAGAAAGACCTTAGAATGCACAAGCCCCAAAATAGTGCATCGTGAGGCCCTTAGAACGCTAAAACAACCTCCTACGCCCGTTCGCATATAATAAAAGTATTGTAGTGATGCCGCCTACTTTCTTTAAAAGAAGAAATAATAAAATTTAGCCCGCGGCGTTTTTTTTTGGAAAGCCTCCTGTCTAAATAACCGACAATCCAAAAATTGTTTTAGAATAAACACGTTTATCCTTAATGTTTTTAAGGCTTTTACGGCCCTCTTTTTTGTTCTTAAGGGGACTCTAGGGCAACGCCTATGTATATTTTTCCATTTTTTAAATTCTTAGGAAATTTTCGTTTAAATTACTAGGAATAATTAATAGAATTGTTTAAAAAATCGCCCTAAAAGGGCCATCCGAATTAGGATTGAAGTTTTTATTTTTACTACCTCCTGCTCGCAATAACCCCTGGGAAACGCCAACCATAGCAACATTCATTTATCTGTAATGTTCTTAAAGCTTACAAGACCCTCTTTTTTGCGTCTTGAGGGCCTCCAGGGCAAAGCCTATGATTTTTTCCCTTTTGTATATAAATGTGGATGCGCTGAGAGCCCTCACGATCAGCGCGCCCTTATTCAGTATTTTATTTTTCGACTTCTCCGCCCCAATGTGTAGGAGGGCATGACATACGTTTTGTTTATGTCTCGCCACTATTTTCCAAAAGCTGTTAATCATTTTATTCAGAGTTGATTACAGCATTTAGAAACACATTTCGACTCCAGTTCCGGTTTTCGCACGTGCCATACATATGTACATACTTGTAATTGGTCATCGGCCAAAAAAAATTGCTATAGTATTTTCTTATGACTGGACCGCGTTTTTCAAGTCTTTATTGTGATGTAGTTGTATTTTTAGTTACAGGTTTAGAACCTACAAAACATTGTCGTAACACTCATATTTTCTTACAAATTTAATATTTACACTTATTTTCTGCACTTGCAAACACTTTTTTTGTTGATTATCATACATTTAATATTTCGTAATATTGAAAATGTGCTTTTATTATTTACCTATTGCATCGAATATGTCTATGAAACGATATAAAACCATGACATTTTTAACAATATTTCAACAATAATTAATAGAAAAAAACAACAACGTGAACAGTAACAAAAAAAACGAGGACACGCACAATTTCTGTTTTAATTTTTTTCTTTCTTTGGTTTTGCTCAATTCTTGATTACAAATGTTATACGAGTATTTTCGTATTCGATCTGGTGCCGTTCCTAATGAATAATGATGATGGCGATACCGCGAGACTGCTGCTGCAACTGTTTTTAACGCGTGCCATCACTTCAGCCAACAACACCTCAATAATATTGACTTGGAACAGAACAAAATAACAACAGCGGAATGAACAAAAAAAAAAACTGCACACAATTTTTCTTTTACGTGACTCCCCTCTTCTCATACACATGTTATTTAGACACAATAAAGAGGAGAAGGAACAAAAAAATATGTATTTTTTTCTTATTTTTATATCGTGTGTACAAAAATAACCGCATTAAAAAAATAAGAAATACAAAAAAAGAATGTGTCTTTTATGAAATCAAAATTTTAACTGAATAGGGAAGAACTTCATGTCACACTCCACAGCTAAGGAAGCTAACAAAACAAAAAAGGGGAGGGATTGTTCCAAAACACAGCACACAAACGACGATAAAAATAATACAAAAAAGCGCTCGTTGTTGCAAAGTTAAAAAGGTGCCATGTTCCTACGTTCCTTTCCGTTTTACCTCCCTACAGAACTCCTCCAGAGTCGTCTAATAACATGAAAGTACAAATAATATGTCTAGATTTGTGGCAATGCATTTATCTTCTTTCGGTTTTTTTCTGTTTGTTGAGTTTCTCCCGTTTAACACGGCTTTGTGTTTTTTCGTCTTTCCTCTTGTTGTTGAAAAGAAATATGAAATGTTGTGCATGTGACCAAAATAAACTTAAATGTGGCATCTCATAACTTATGTACCCTGGCAGCAGCATGTACGGATGTACATCCATCCGTACATATGTATGTGTATAAGCCAGAATGTATTCTATGCCGACGTCTCGGGTACTTTTTTACACTCTATACGCCACCTTGTTGGGTAACATGGGTTTGTTGTGAAGTTGGCCATAAAGGCCAAGATGATGAACATGTGTCTACATACGAAAATCAGTCTATACACACAACTATGTACTCCTATCTTGAACTCCTTTGAGAATGTATTCTTCAAAATCAAACGATGGCTATAATGGTATTCCAATAGAAATGTTTGCTAAACAAATTTCGTATATTGGCTGGTCATCTTTGGTAAATATTTGACAAGTTGTATCGATTGAGGATGAGATTTAAATTTTCTTTTTTTTAAATTTTTTATATGTATACTTAGTAGGAACATACTGAATGTTTTTGGACCAAGTATTTTTTTGTATATTTATTGATGTATATTGTATCCAAAAAGAGTCTACTTATTCGAAATGTCTGCCTTTAGCCTTTACACACGTCTTAAGTCGCCCTGGCCAATCCTCAATAGCTGCACTAACCTCGTCTACTGGAAAATTGGCCACAGCTCGAACCAAGCAGTCTTAAGATATAATGTTGGAGTATAGTTTGTGACAAACCTTGTCCTCTACAACCGTCCACAATTTGTAATCCAATGGGTTCAAATCTGGACTGTCTGAGGGCCATTCTTCAGAAAAAATGAACGCTGGCAAATTGTTTAGAAGCCAGGCCTTGGACGTTTTAGCCTTATGGGCCGCTGCAGAATCCTGCTGAAAAGTCCATGGTTGGCTTTGGAACAGGGAATTTTTAAGAGAAACAAGATGAAACAAGAATTGAGGGAAAACCCGGATTTACACTGGGTTATAAGTAAAGGGGTAAGGGATCTCACGGTCACTGAAACGTTATCTCAATTTTAAATATCCCGGAAACCTATTAACTTCTGTAATTCTAAAATACATATTAACATTGGTGACTCTTAGCAGTAAGTCCTAAAGATTTGCAGTGTAGATTTATATAATCAGAAAAGTCTTGCCATAATATTAGCACCTCACTTGATGTTTATGGAAAGTATTCTGATATTTCTAAAATTTGGACTTTCGATTTCGATTTTTGGCATTAATTTTGAAAGATAATAAAACAATCGAGAAATATAAGTCATGGCTTAAGGAATGTTGTAAACTTATGTGTTACCTTACTCGAATTGTGAGTGTCTTTAAAAGTGGGCTATGTTCCATAGTTGATTTCTTTGCCAAAATAAGCCCCTTTTGCTTCCTCATGAGCATGGTTTTAATGCGAAACCCAAAAAAATCGAACGATGAAACAGGACCGATTATAAAGGGTTTTCGACTTTATGAAGTGTACTTGGAATCTTACCGTTCTATCATCTACACAATGAGAAATTGATGACAGTTTATGAACGAATGTTTCCTTGCACATACCCATTATTCGAAATGGCCTCCTACTAAGGAAGCCATTTGATGTTTCATTTGACAGCTGGCAGAGTATGTTCTGCCCTATATTTCCAATATTTTCCCAGCACTACTATCATTGCAGTTCTTGCCCCAACATGTTCTATTGGTGGCCGACTATTTTCTGTTTGGGTGCCTACAACTCTCGTAGGGTTACAAAAAGTCGTCTTTCATTGGGCCACAACCAAAGTTTCTTCACGAATGTAAGTATGTATGTATTTTGCTTGTTTGTTTCCGCTTTTCCCCATTCACCATTCAGACCTTCTATCTTTGTACGTAGCATGTCTCTGGATGTATGTATGTATACGTGGTGCTCATATAGAACCTATCCAAGCTGATTTTTCTACATGCCACCAAGTCCAATAGCACACAGGCTCTCACAAGCAGACCGAGGGAAAACATACAACAAAAACATACCCCTTTAAACTTTATTTGACTTGAAACCATATAAAATATTAAAAATTGCATATCAGAAAGTAAAGCGCAGAGGCAAGCAGCTGTTTTTTCTTGTTCCGCTTTTTGAATGAAAGAACGTTAAAAGGGATGGAAATACAGAAAAATCAATAATAACAAAAACAGAAACAAATAACACTTTTTGAAAAAGTCTTCGAGTAGCGAGCGAGTAGGAAAAGCACACATACTACATAAGACAACAAACAACAACGAAATGATGACGACGGAGTGTATGGTGGTGGTGGTTCATTAACCCCCCTCTCCAGACGCTCCGACGCTGACGCCGTCGGTTATGTATAATATGCAGACGACGACAGGCTTTTTTTACTGCTTCTGTACACGTTAGTGTGTCTGGCCACCGAGCTTATGTGTCTGCAAATTCTCAAGTGATATTTTTATTGTGTATTTCTTCATGTGTTTTTTCGACTTTCTTCAGTTCATGCAGAATGCAGCCTATTTATTTGTTTGTTATTTTTCTTCGTTCCTATGTTTTTTTACACGTTACACTCACCATTTATCCAGGCATTCATTTGTGACATGGCCTCCTGATTTCGTTTACCCATAATCATCGGCCACTGTGCCATTTTTTTCTGTATTCTAGCGTCGTCTTGCCTTTCTGTGGAAATTAAATTTTTGTTTCCGTTTTTTTGTGAACTTCTACTCTTCTTAATAATTGTATTTAATATTTTCCATTTCAATTTAGGATCTTGTGAATAAAACACAATTTTTCTTTTGCGAGAATTAGAGTTACTTAATTTTTCTTTGTGATTTTCCGTTTTTGTTCTATCGACTAATCTTTTTGCTGCTGACTGGCCTGGCTTTTAGTGTTGTTATTTGCTTTTCTCTTGTTTATTTTCCATTTTGTTTATCAGTTGCTTTTTGACGTCTTTCTCTTACACCATGTTGCATTCCAATTGGACGGTTTCTCTTTTGTTTACATTCTCTTGTTCGTCAGCGGGCTGTCAACGATTATGTGTATAGGAAAAAAATGAGAAATTCCCAAAATCTCCCAATAATTTATCTTGCCACATTTTTGTAACGATTTGCACGGAGCAAAACGTACACTCGAATCTCCAAACGAAAAGTCGGATAGAAAGTAAAAAACAATTGTTTGTTCTACTTGAGATAGCGGACTTTAATAGTCCGTCTAAAAAAATCTTAAAATAACCAATGAAACCATAAAGTTGACGAAATTAAAAAAGAAAGTTGGAAACTGAACAGATTTTGCAGTAGATTCTGCTAAATAAGTCTGGAATGCAAAACTGCTATAGTTAAGTCATTTGTTAAAAAAAGTGTAAATTTAAGCACGTCTTTAGGAAAAGCTCGGCTGTACTCGATTCTGAAAAGAGGTTTATACTTGAAAGAGGTTTATACTAGAGCTGTAAAATTATCGATAATCGCCCCATTCGATAGTTTTAGTTAACATTATCGGATATGTATGATTGTGTCTGATACTTTTGTAATAAATACATATAAATAAAAGTAAATTCAAGAATATACCTAGTAGGGTCATAAACACCGTTACAACATTGAACATACCCATTTCAATAGTAGAACTGAACATACCCCGTTAATGTCACATGGGTTTTAAAAGCTAACCTCAATAGCGTTAGTCTGTAATGGGATTTTAAAATTGTTTCAACTTTCATCATGGAGTGGTCAGATACTGAGAACCGTATCGCTATAATAGCGTTTTTCAAGTTTGAAATAAAAAAACGATATTTTCAAAACGCTCCGGCCACTAGCCCCATGTTCGTCTACCGATGCATAAAACTGTTTGAGGAGACTGGAGATGTAAAAGACCGCCACCGGTCGGGCCACCCACGCTCTGGAACTTGGAACTTGGGGCTTTCAAACGACGTACCGGACATTTATTGACTGCAGCTTTAAAAAAAATACCATTGAAAAATGCAAAGTATGATAACAGAAACATTTTGTTCACCATGCAAAAATTTTTACCGTTTAGGAAAAATTTAACAAGAAAAACGATAGAGTGTATGCGCGGTCATCTAAGGAAGCATCTGAACTGATCCCATGGGTGGAAAAGGGTCAACACCCAGCTTCAGTCATGGTTTGGTGAGGTGTCTCTTACGATGGGGTCGCTGACCTGCATTTCTGCGAACAAGGAGTCAAAACATCGACCAAAGTTTACCAAGAAACCGTTTTGGAAGCTGTAGTGAAGTCTCTTACCAATTCCCTGTTCCAAAACCAGCCATGCACTTTCTAGCAGGATTCTGCGCCGGCCCATGAGGCTAAAACGTCCCAGGCCTGGCTTTGAAACAATTTGCCTGCGTTCATTTCCTCTAAAGAATGGCCCTCAGGAAGTCCAGATTTAGACCCATTGGATTACAAATTGTGGACGGTTTTAGAATACAAGGTTTGTTTCAAAAGATACCCCAACATTGGAACTCTTAAGACTGCTTTGGTTCGAGCTGTGAACAATTTTTCAATGGACGAGGTTCGTGCAGCTATTGACGATTGACCAGTGCGACTTTAGGCGTGTGTAAAGGCAAAAGGCGGAAATTTCGAATAAGTAGATTCGTTTTGGATACAATATACATCAAGAAATATATTAAAAAATATTTGGTCCAAAAACATTCAGTACTTTTTATTTTGCAGCATAAAACGTGTGTAACAGTATTTATGCCCCTATCAAGTAGATGACAAAACTGAGCTATCGAAATAATATATGATGTCTACAGCGGTCGGGATATTTTAAGTTGGAATCATATGAAATCGTAGACGGCTATGGTTCAAGTCAGGACAAGTCAAGGTCACACATAAAGAGCTCTTTTTTTATTTTCGCTAAATCGAAAGTAAAGTGTATCCCATATAGCAGGGACATGAAATTGACAAGGTAATTTATATGGGGACCATCATTACGCACTATTATATGTATATTTTAGAACAATCTGTTTTTAAACAATTTTGATTTTTGAGCTAAACCGAAATTTTAGTGTATCCCCAATATGAAATTGACAGCGTATAAGTGGACCATCATTACGAAGTATTATATGTACATTTTACAACATACGATTTGAATTTGTGACTTCTAGAGCGTCAAAAGCATTATTCCGGAGGGATCTTTATGTGGGACTATATGAAAACATGGACACAGAGGCTATTAAAAAATATTCGGGACACGGACGCTATCCAAAAACATGCACCCTTGTGGTCCAATTTTTTTAGGGTTACTTACAGGTATCTAAGTTCGACTATGCTAAAATTGAGCAATACCGAATACACTATGAGCTTTCTATAGCGACAAGGCTTCCGGAATCGGGAAGTACCTTTGCTATATTAGAATATAGACCAATATGGTCCAATTTTGGCAGATTTTATTATGAGTCGACTCGAATGTAACTTGAAGCTTCTAGAGCGACGTGACCTCAAACCAGGGGGTTGATGTTGTTGTAGCGGCAACTGTGAGCCGCGGTGACAGCCCTTGGCCGAAGAATTGCTGCTTCGGGTCAATCCGGTCCATAGAACCGGCTGTCGTGGGAAAAAAGTAAACTGTCAAATTACCATTTTGGCAATGATTTTGCAAAACAAAACAAACAAAGGTTGACAGCGCTTAATGAATCCATCAATTGGATATTTTTAATATGAAAGAAAATCGAAATTCGAAAGAGTACTGTTAGTGTTTTCATATTAGCCGGTGCAATGTGAGTAGCATGATTCATTTTTAATCAAATTGAATAAATTTTAATTATTTCCACTGGTTTCTCATTTACCTTTTAACTTTCATAGCAAGATACAAAAAATGTTTGTATTCGCAAACATATTCAACTAATTACTTGAACCGCAGCTAATCCGCAACAATTTTCTGTCGGATATTTAACGAATCCATTTGTATGAGAAGTGAATCACTTGCGGTACACAAGATACGCATTTTGCGAATGCGGCTTTACCGACCAAAATAGTCAACCGCGGAAAAAATCCGATCCGCAGCCATCCGTCGGCGTGCATAACAGACACGATAATATTCTTGGTTACTCAACATCATATTAAGGAACAAGCGGAACTTCTTTTACTTTTATACTTACTGGCCGGGATATACTGTTCTATTCATTTTATAGAAAAGCTGTTTGCATGGCTTAGAGATTAATCTCTTACTCTTAAAGGCGCCGGTATTTCATCTTTAGCTGAATGATAATCGTGCACACTAATAAATCATCACACCACGGCACATCATATCGCATATGTTCTAATGAAGGGTATGATCTCAATAGTTTTAATTTTTTTGAGGAGACAAATGACTGTTTGCTTATGCATACTACAACGTTAAAAGTGTCATGCCGTTTTGGACGAAAGCCTGGACGACTTGAGTCTGGATGACTACTGAGAATCGTTTTCTTATAAAAAGTGAAATTCAGAAATTTTGGTTTAAAGTTAAGAGTTGTTTCGGCGATGTAACGCCACAGAAGCAATCGTGACGTCATAAACCCTTGAAACATTTTGTAGCCTAACGGTACATTAGTGAGAAGTTCGTAATGATTATAGTTTATATTGGTGATAGAGGGATTTTTGAAAGGTTGAATCAGCCCTTGTGTGGGGTAAATTTGTACCTTTAACCGATCTGGCCACTTTTCAATTTTAACCTTTTGAGAGCATATGTATGTATCTCAGCAAATTTTAGATTTTTACAACAAACCGAACGACAAAGCAAATATAAACTACAACCTATGATGTGGGTATATAAACTTGAACACAAAAACAAGTTTTGCTACATGCCACCGTCGTTTTTGGTCTGACATTTTTTTAAATAGTTTTCTTCAACAAATGTATAAATAAATATTTTTTTGCGTTTAGTGATCAATGACTTCTAGCTTTTAAACAAGGAAAACGTATATTTTTCTTTTCATATTTGTATCGAATCCAAGTTTCATTCGAATCCCGCAAAATTTTTTGGTTTTAAGATTTAAAATGGGTGGCAATCATATAATTGCTAGTGCTTTCTGTTGCCGCAAGTTGCCAACTATCACAAAATTTCTTTACAATGTTGTCATTTCTCAGAATATACAAACAGATGCCGCTAGAGGGCAATAGTAGCATTTTAGCTGGTTTGAACGTTAAATTTAAACGTGAGTTCGGAAATGTTAAATATAATTTTTGTAATAGCATCATACATAAAAAATTTAACAATATTTCCGGCATTTCGGACTATGTAATTCTGCTAAAGTATTATTAAGGATATTATATTGATGGGTTTGAGTTTTCCTATTTCCTAAATAATTCGCTTTAATATAATTGCTAGTTTACAACGTATTAACCCCGTAAAAGTATAATACAAAGACGTCCCCTCGCCATTGGCAACTAAATACAATATTGTTCGAATTCAATTTGTCTCGCAATTCGTTGAATATTACGCAAAATTCAAACAACTAAGCGACAACTGAAGTTTACTCATAAAATGATAACGTATGCAAAACGCGTGTACATTTTAAATTTGTATGCACGAGAGTTAATCTTTCCGTATCTTTAAGTTTGTGCTTTTTTGTAGAAAAATGTTGTTTTTTTTCTCTCTCTCTCTCCAAGTATCGTGAATTGTTAATAAATTTAAGATAACTACTTTTAAGTATACATTTGCATAATAACATGGTATTGCCTTAGATTGTTTCGCCGCGATGACAGACGGTTTCGATAGAGCCTGGGACACACACTCGCATGAGGAAAGATGCATTCGCTCACTGACGAGAGCTGCATATTTTATTAGTTCCGAAAAGAGCAGTACGCCGGCGTTATTAAATAACACTTTGTTTTACATCAGACGCTCATGCATGCAAGATTACCTTATCACCAGTACTACACCTGTGAACTACAATTTATTTTCTCGGAGTATGTTTTAAAAATGAGTTATAAAGTGACATTAAAGTTAGCTGGGATTACTAGGGGGTTGTGGCACGGTTTGAGGGTACACTCAATGAATGAATGACGGAGTATCAAGTTTTGTTTTTGTTTTACCCACATGTACGGAACAGGATTTTAAAAGTTCCGTTTATGGTTCATGTGTGTAACGAATGGAAATATTTGAACTAGATCGAGATTTTAGACTGTCGACTGAGAATCGTGGCGACTTGTTAATGCGCTTGATATCCAAAATTGCGATAAATACTGGGCTAAAGACAACCTTTTTCGAAATACAATGAAAATTCATAGCTCTAAAAGATTCGGCTTAGCAGAACACATTGTCTTTTGTTTTGTTAGTGGTTAATATTGTTTTAATTACGGCTACCTACTTTTTATACCCTACCCCACACTGTGGTATTGGGTATTATGACTTAGTGCTACTTTTGGCAACACCTTAAAGGAATGGATATGGACTTTGTGTTAAGTACTCGTATACCGACCGACTCAGAACTATTTTCAAATTCCATTGAGCGATGTCCGTTCATATGTCCTTACGTCCATCCGCCTGTACATCTATCGTTGTAATCGAAGTACAGGTCGCAATTATGAACCGATATTGGCAACATCCTTAAGGAATGGATATGGACCCTGTGTTAAGTATACCGACCAACTCAGAATTATTTTTAAATACCATTGAGCGATGTCCGTCCATCCGCCTGTACATCTATCGTTGTAATCGAAGCACAGGTCGCAAATATGAACCGATTTAATTTGAACCTACAGCTCTTAAAAAGCCACATTCGATTTCGATCAAATTTCGCACAGAAAATTTCGATTGGCCAACACCCATCTCTGTTGAAATTTGTGCATATCTGTCGAAGTTTTCGAAAATGTCCCACATAAAGGTTCCTCTCCATTTGAGAGCTGCTGGATCTGAAGCCACAAATTACTACCGATCACCACCAAATTTTGCATGGTATGTTACAGGGTGGGTCATTTTAAATTTGAATCGACTGTAAAAAAAGTACTGATAATTTCTTTAAAATTTCTGGTTTTATTTGAAAAGTTGATTTTAGTCATTTAGTACTGGAACACAATATCATTTATATTACTACGAGGGTTGGTGGTCCTGACAATACTTGTGTTCCCACATGCAAACTGGAACTTCCATTGGAAACTTTGACATTTTTAATCATAACACCACTCAGAACGTTTTGTCATTTGAGGGAGAATTGTTTTGTTTACAGTGTGTTGAAAAATTCTTCTCAGTCAAAAAATTGAATTATATTACGATTTTCGGGGTGGGTTGTCAAGACAAGAGAGTTTAAATCAACTTGTTTCGACTTTTGGCTATGAAGCACCATCAAAAACCACTGTTAATCGCTGAGAGTTCGGTCTCGGACGCCGTTCGCTCCAGGATGAATTTCGCGAAGGACGTCCAACTTCGGCCACTTTGCCAGAAACCATCGATGCTGTGCGTAAACTGGTTAAGCAAGACCGACATGTGACATACCGTGAGAATGAGGCATCCTTTGGCATCAATAAAATTTTGCATGTTCATTTGGCCGTAAAAAAAAATAGTTCTCGCTGGATCCCACATAATTTGACGAATGCTCAAAAAAAGGCTCGTAAGAATTGGTGTAAAGAGATGTTGAAAAAGTATAAGTGCGGTAGCTCAAAGGCAGTGTATAACATTGTCACAGGTGACGAATCATGGATCTGTGCATAAGAACCCGAAACAAAACATCAATCGACGGTATGGGTCTTTCAAGACGAGCCAAAGCCAACAAAAGTTGTTCGTGGAAGAAGTACGATACATCGAAGCAAATGATTGCGTTTTTTTTTTGGTATAACTGACCATGTTGCCACAGTGACTTTAGTGGAACGTAGGACGGTCAATTCTGAGTGGTATACAACCATCCGTTTTCCAACAGTGTTCGAAGAAATGAGGAAAGATAATGAGAAATGACAGATCATTTTGCAACACGACAATGCGAGCTCTCACACATCAGCTGAAACGATGAGCTATTTGACCACTCAAGATGTCGAATTGATAAGTCATCCACCGTACAGCCCTGATTTGGCACCCAATGACTTCTTCTTATTCCCTAGCATGAAGAAAAAAATGCGTGGTCAACGTTTTTCATCGCCCGAAGCAGCTGTTGAAGCGTTCAAAAATCATGTTATTGAGGTGACTCTATCGGATTGGAAAAATACTTCGAAATTTGGTTTGTGTATTTGGACTCGCAATAAAATTTGTTTAAATTTGTCTTAAGTGTTTAATTTTAATATTTTGTTGCAAATCTGTATACCCTATACCATTCGTAGGGCATTAGGTGTGTTTCAAAACGCAGTTTTATTTGGACCATTCTCTGTGCACAAAAAACTGAATTGTTAAGTAAATATTCAAAATAGTCTTCCTTTTACCGAGGTTCCCTACGATCCTTAAAGGCAAGCTTTTCGACCCCTGGACCGATTTTGCCCATTTACAATCCCAAACAGCTAATGACCAAAAGTCATCATCATGAAAAATTTCAGGGTTCGAAGAAATGAGGAAAGATAATGAGAAAAGACGGATCATTTTGCATCACGACAATGCGAGCGCTCACACAACAGCTGAAACGATGAACTATTTGACCACTCAAGATGTCGAATTGATGGGCCATCCACTGTACAGCCCTGATTTGACACCCAATGACTTCTTCTTATTCCCTAGCATGAAGAAAAAAATGCGTGGTCAATGTTTTTTATCGCCCGAAGCAGCTGTTGAAGCGTTTAAAAGTCATGTTTTGGAGGTGTCTCAATCAGAGTGGAAAAAGTGCTTCGAAAACTAGTTTTCGGGCATGCAAAAGTGTATTGATCTTAAAGGAGAATATATTGACAGTAAAACCATTTCCAATTATAAATTTTTGTGTCTTTACCGGACCCGAAATATAAGTAGCAAACCTCGTCGCACAACTAGCTCGTCAGAACCTCATTCGAGCGACACAATTTTTCAGTATACATATTTTCGATTGTTTCGGGTCGAATCTCTTTAATGGCAACTTCAAATTCATGTTTCAATGCTTCAATTGTCTCTGGATGCTTTGCGTAACATTTATCCTTAATGGCTTGCCACAGTAAATAATCCAAAGGGCTCAAATCACAGCTTCGAGTCGGCTGATTGACATCACAATTTCGGCTGATTATTCGATTTTCAAAAACAATGCGATGGTTGCGTTAACTGTGTGACATGTGGCCCCGTCTTAATGATAGCAAATCTAGTCCATGTGAATTTTTGGATACAAAAATACGTTGAGCATGGCGCGGTAACGCTCCCCGTTCACAGTAAAGGCGGTTTCTTGCTCATTTTCGAAATAAAATAGCCCAGTGATACAGCCATCCCAAAATTCATCCCAAACATTGACACGTTGTGGATGCATTGGCTTCTCAATAGTCACGTGTGGGTTCTCTGAACTTCATATTTTGCTTATTGGCATAGCCACCGAGATGAAAATGAGCTTCGTGTGAAAACACGATTTTTCGGTAAAATTCTTAATCTCCTGCCAAACGATCTTCAGCTAATTGGACGAAGCGACAAAGTTAATGACAAAGTTCAACCTTTCCAATAAAACCTGAAATTTGAAAAAATTATCGTTACTTGTTTTACAGCCGACTTAAAGTTAAAATTCCCACCCTATATAAGCGACCATTAATTAAGTGTGGTGTAACTGGACCACATAGGTCCCTATTTGCCCCCACACAAAGATCCTTTCAGATTTTAGAATCAGCGGCTTAAGAAACCACATTTTACACCCGATTCCTAAAAAATTTCGCATGGAGCGTTACGAACGACCAACTCGCTGTAATATTGGACCATATTGGTCCATGTTGTCAAATAGCTCCTATACAAAGGTCCCTCCCGATTTAAAGTCCTGCAGCTTCAGAAGCCAAAAATTTTACTTTAACATATAACACATGATTAACTATAACATACTATGCCCGACCTTGCCCAAGCTCCAGACAGAGATGCTTAATCCTCTGAATATCCGTGTACTGTAAAGTATCTCATAGTCGACCACGTTTGACTTTATTTTTTTTACTTATTTTTAATTATTATTTTGATTAGGTGCAAAAAATTTTCCAAGTAGAAGTGCGGCTTGCTACCGAAGCTATTGCTTAAAAGAAAACCTTAACCCAATTCAAAAGCGAGAGAAAAAAAATGCTGCCTCATGCATTTTGTTTTTCTGCTTGCCTTTGGGGAAAAACAAAAGTTGGTCATAAAAACTAAATGATGTTAATTAAATCACACTATGTTTATTCGTGTCCGAACAACTCAACTTAATTTGCAATTCGAACATTTATTGTCATCACAATTATGCTTCTATGTAATGGCCAGCGTCAAAGCGGATGAATTGGTGCGATAGTCTATAGTACGACCCCGCAGCTTAAATAAAGCGGCCCGCTAATAGTTCATTAAATAGTATAAGCGAGTTTTTAAAATTATTTTTCTATAAATAAATATCAAAAACAATCAAGATCGAAATTAAATGTTCTCGTACTAAAATAGAGACAGTCGGTCAGTATCTCAATAAAGTAGAAATTGTTTCAGTGAGTCGTCTTGTCCTCACACTTCAATAAAGGCTTGCAGACTGAAAAGAATATTAAAAATTGTATTCAGTTGGGTCTTTACATATTTAAATCCTTAGACGTAGGTACATGGTTTAGCATAGTCCTCACACACAGATACATTTCAATTTGAGGCCCTGTCGCTCTAAAAGTCAGAGATTAGGTTTGTTTCTGTAACATTGCTAGCTTGTATTATCCTTTTATAAAGAGACCCAAGAGGTTTAAAGTAAATTGTTCTGAGTACAATTTGCTGAATGGCATTCAGGGTTGCTATTAGAGTCAAGCAATAAAAAAAATTCATTTATGATTGGAAATGGTTTTAATATTTTTCAAAATATTATCTGCGAAGATCAATTCAATTGCTTGCGCTCAAATCAATTTTCGAAGCAGTTTTTCCACTCCGATTTAGACACCTTAAACACATGGTTTTTGAAGGCTTCAAAAGCTGTTTCGGGCGTCGAACAATGTTGCCCACGCAGTTTTTTCTTGATGTAAGGAAATAAGTTATTGGGCTGTACTGCAGATGACCCATCAATTCGACATCGTGAGTGCTTAAATACTCGTAGCCCATTATTTCAGCTAATTTGTGAGAGCTTGCATTGGCGTGATGCAAAATGATCCGTCTTCTCTTCTTGTTTTTTCTAATTTCATCTAACAGAGGGTTGTAGTGTTCCACTAAGAATTGACCTCCTACGTTCCACTAAAGGCACTGTGGACACGTGACTGCTTATAGCGAAAACAACGCGATCATTTGTCTCGATGTGCTTCTTTAACGAACAACTTTTGATGGTTTTGGCCTGTCTTGAAAGACCAATACAGTCCATTTCTGTTTTGTTTCGGGCTCATATGCATATATCAATGATTTGTCACCCACGAGTATAATGATGTTATACACTGCATTTAAGCTACAGCGGTTGCATGTTTCAATAATTCTTTGCTCCAATCGACACCAGCATTTTTTTAAGTATTTGCCAAATTATGTGGAAACCAACGAGAACAATTTTTTTTTTCATTTTTTTTCAAGTTGCAATAAATAGTGGTTGTGGCCACCAACAGTTTAACCAACATTTTGTTGTTGTAACTGAATATTGGTGCTGATATCTAAACATTCATCATAATTAAAAGCGAAAATAATCCTATTATTACTGCTTTAAGCAAATCATTTAATCTAATTTATTCAGTAAAAATATTCCATCATCTTTTCCTTTTTTTCGACAATACTCTCCCTATGCTAAGAGTACTTCCGGTATATAAGGAACAATTTGGCCTCTACTAAAAATTTAAAAATCTTTCGGTTAACAAGTGCGACATTCGTATTTTTTACCGATACTTCAGTTACAATCACTAATCGTTTTAGAGCACTAACAAGCATTCGGTTGTACTAATGGAATACTTGTGGTGTATGCAACCTCAATCATTCGTTTGGCAAAAAAAAATCGGTTGTGGCAATGAATCTGTTCTTTGCGTGTACTAATGCCTTAGGATGCCTCAATCTCACGGTATGTCACACGTCGGTCTTGGTTTATCAGTCCACACACGACCAAAGTTGGACGACCTTTGCAAAATTCATCCTGGAACGAACAACGTTCGAGACTGAACTTTTGATAGCAGCGATTTGCAGTGGTTTTTGACGATGATTCATCACCAAAAATCGAAACAACTTGATTGAGACACACCTTTCTCAATAATCCACGCCGAAATCGTTACAACTCAGCACGAAAATGTACGCGGGTTAAATCCATTTTTTGACCAAGATGAATTTTTTAACTCACCGTAAATACTACAATTCGCGCTTAAATGACAAAACCCTCTGAGTGAGGTTATGCTATAAAATTTTAAACTTTCCTGTGGCACCACTAGTCTTGCCAAACCCCGAAATATAATTATCAACCCTACTATCTCATTTTGGAAGTGCTTTACGCTGCTTTCTTTATATATAGATATAGACCGTTATGGCCGGATTTAATTATTAGTCGATTATAACCAACCGTGCTAAATTTAAGTATAAACGAATTTAATATGTGACCTTAAGAACGAAAAGACCTCACATTGGAAGGACCCTTGGTGTGAGGGCTACTCTTAAACATGGACCTATAAGGTTGCTAGGCTGGCTAAAGCTAGCAATATTAACTTAGCACCCGAAATGGAAATGAGCTTCATCTGAAAACACGATTTTTCGGTAAACTTCTTCATCTCCTGCCAAGCAATGTTCAGCGCATTGGGCGAAGCGAAAACGCATCAGATGGTGTTCCATTACACTGTGCGACAGCCACAATCGGTTTGGGATGAAACCACCGGGGAAAGTTATATCGGTCAAAAAAAGGTCATACGTGTCCCAGCGTTTCGTTGGGTCTCATCTAGGAATCGAGATATATCGATTTGAAGTTAGTAAGTATCGTATAGGGGAATTTGTCACGTTTTTCACGATTTATGTCTCATTTTGGTCATAGGTTATGTGACTTTACGTGAAAGTAATAGGACTTGACACTTTTTACCGTTTTGGATTTTTTATGAATTAAAAAAAAAAAATTTAATTTTTAGGCAAAAATATTTTTTTTTTTCATACATTTATTTATAATTGCGAAACTGTTGCTTAAGTAGGAAAACGGTTTAAGAACAGATTAGAGGAATTGTAATTCTTAATTTTTCTAAATTTGTTTCAGCTAAATCGGACGAGTGGTTCTCGAGTTATGTCAAACAAAAGAGCCTAAAACGTGACAAATTCCCCTATACGATACTTACTAACTTCAAATCGATATATCTCGATTCCTAGATGAGACCCAGCGAAACGCTGGAACACGTATGACTTTTTTTTTTACCAATATAACTTTCCCCGGTGGTTTCATTCCAAACCGATCACTGACCCGTACCATTTGTCGCAGAGTGTTATTAAGTGACAAAGTTTAACCTTTTTAATAAAACGAAAAATTTGAAAAAATTATCAGTATTTTTTGTTACAGCCGATTAAAATTTAAAATTGTAAATGGTCCATCTAAAAGCGGGCGGGACATATTAACTTGGAATTATATGGCATCGGTGAACCTATAAGCAGGTAACCTAGAAACCTGAAATCCCCTTAAGGAACTGAAGGTATCTCGATAAAATATACAATTTTTGAAAATTTGCTTAACAAAAAATTCATTCAAAAATTGACAAAACATAATTTTTTTTGTTAGGGACAATGGTTTAAATAAGTACTGTTTGTTGGGACGCACTTAATACCTCAAAAAAGAAACCAAACGGGCGGTTAATAATCAATATGGACAAATGGGTACTCAAATTAACGCAAAGCTTACTACCAATTTAAATATAGCTTAATTTCGAAGTATAGCTGAGATAAGGGGCGGAAGCATGGGCCCAAGGTCCAATAAAACCGAAATCTTAAAAAATATGTGACGCGCAAAATAGAATGGGACCTAAGGTTAAAACCAGTTTTGTTCAGGAGAGCCATTTTAAAGATTAGGTCCCTTTCTATTTGCGCTTAGAATCGTCGACTTCACTTTCATAAAACGCGCATATCTCTGGGAGGGAACTCTTTTGGGGCATAGGATCGGTCTAATTCGATGCTCAGATGTGGTCCACATCAAAAAAAGTGAAAAGTTGATGAAAAGTTTTGTTCAGGAGAGCCATTTTAAAGATTAGGTACCTTTCTATTTGCGCTCAGAATCGTCGATTTCACTTTCATAAAACGCTCATATCTCTGGGAGGGAACACTTTTGGGGCATGGGATCGGTCTCATTCGATGCTCAGATGTTGTCCACATCCAAAAAAGAAAAAAAATGAAAATTGATTTTTTTTACCCTTGGGTCCCTTTCTCTATGCGCTGTCACATATTGTCATTCAGAAGACATTTGGACACCATTTTTTTACAGTGTTAAAGTTCAGACGTGTGTTGTTAACATAACTAATATTAAAAATGTCTATGGCTTCTAAAAAGGCAAAGCTTGAAATAGAAATTAATTCTTCGATTTGTTTTAATTCCTGTAACAAAAAGAAGCAAATCATCAGATTTGCGACATATTTCCGACGCCTAAGTAAAAAATTTCCTACGCTGTCAAAACGGTTGTAGATACTGCGGGAAAGAGCTCGGGAATTTAAAAGAATTACCGGCTTTGAATAGTAATAATCCTTGCGTTTAAGTTATTCCAGATGGAGAAAAAAATAATTCTGAGAATAATGACAGAACAGTTGATGATGACGGCAATTTTAAATTTTCAGAAGAAGTTGTAAGTTCAAAGAATGAGTTTCAAAACCGGTATCATAAGGATGCAGTAGAAATTCTTGAACAAATAGAAGAGAAATTCAAAACGCCACAGAGTAGAGCTGAAAGAATTCAACTTCTCGCGCTTGCCACATTAACATGGAGTTGGAAAAAAATGATGGAGTTGGAAGGTATCAACGAAAAGCAAGAAAGGAAAACTTGAGAGTGCAACACTGAAGCTCTAGTAACTCAGTTATACTCGTATCAGCGATGATGTTAGTATGTTATGAGTCGTCTAATGCCAGGGATGAAAGACTGGGTATCTGTACGCATCGGTAGCAACAAAGTTCAAATGCTGAAGAGAATGGTTCTCTGCAACCATAATGCAATGCATATTTTCGTCGAAACACAGGGTGTCAAAATTAGATTCATAAAATGTACCCAACTGAGGCCTAAACCTCTACGTTGGTCTCATGAATTCATTTAAGAGGGTATTTAAGATTCGGCACGCCTAAACTTAATGTAATTTTTACCTGTTTTATTCTGCGTGCAATGTACCAACAAATCCGGAACACATACCTAGCTATTCAGAGACTTTTTTAATAGTTTAGCTCACAGACGTTTTGTCGATAATTCTCATAAAATGTATCTAATTTATTTTTTTTAAAATGGGTTGCCAACAGTTTTTTCGCCCCTTTTATTATAACCCAGTTTAATGTACATATTTATCATGGAAACAATATTCACAAAAATCACAAATCGCTTTCCATTCTAAAATACAAGTCGTGGGTCGACTTTTTTATGAAAGCCCTGTGTAGCCCACAATTTAGATTGTGTGCACACCCCTGATCAATGTTCAAGTTTAAATCAATTTGTTTTCAAGAACGTGTACTAGTACCACCAAAGACTAACAATCTATGCGTACAGAGAAAACGACCTTTATTTTTCTAATTATAGTTTTTATGTTTCTTCCTACTTCTGTTTGTTGTGCTTTTTGGGAGGACCAGACGAAAAATTTCTTTTAAATGAGTGCTCAACACAATATAATTTCTATACTCATTGACTGTAATTTACTTTATAGTTTAAGGCCGTTACTTTAAAGCACATACTTGAAATCTCACCAGCATTACGGAGTGAGAAATGCTGGATATCTTACCCGATTTTTGGACCTAGTGTAATGTAATAGTCACGCATACTACCTTTAACACCACGGCCGTTCACATTTTTTGTTTTTACTCTTATGTACTTAGTTAATGGTTAAATACCCATATTTGTACGTCTGTTGACGCGTAGATCCATTTCCATTGTCTTGACCTGTCTGTTGTTATTGTTTGACTTGTTTAGTGTCTGCGGATATTTTTGTTGTCTTCCAATAGTTTGTTTGTTTAATTTTGGTCTTCGGCGAATTTTTATTTTTGATTGGCCATTTTTGTTTGTTGTTTTTGAGTTTATTTTTGGTGCTGTATTTAATACTTCCTCGTTATTGTTGTTGTTTTTAATTGTTTGTAAGTTGAACTTGAAATTATTTATTTCTGTTTTTTTTTACGTTTTTTAGTTAGCGTTTGTTATTGTCTTTCCTCTCTTTGTGAGCTGAAGGTTTTATTTTTTCTTCTCTTTTTTTTTGGCGGTTTCTGTTAAACAATCGGCAGTTTGGTTTGTTGTTGCTGCCGTCAATAGTTTGAAACGAGTTACGGTATATTGGACGCATTGGAGTCTGACGACAATGATCATGAATTATGAGACATATGGAGAAGAGTGGCTTGTATAGAGTGGATTGTATAGAAAATAAAAGCAAAGAACAGAAACGTAGATGTGGGTGAGGTGACTTCTTCGATAATATTAGAGAATTGCGTCCTTGAGTTCTTACGAAATTAAGAATAAAAACAAGTAAGAGATTTATCTCTAAGCCATGTAAAAGCTTTGACGGCGTTAAACAGTAGGACCCGGTCAGTGAGTATAAAATTGAATCGAGCACAGCTCACTGGTTTGAGAGAAGTCTTCCCTTGTAACTTAATGGGATGTTGTGTGACTTCAGTAAGTAGTAAGTCAAAATTTCGTAAAGTTTAGGCCAGGCCGAACCTTAAATAATCCTACAACTAAAGCGCAGAAACAACAAAAACGTCCACGTTTTTTGGCCCCTTTTCCGTTGGGTCCGTCCCTAATCTCAGCCAGAACTTAAAAATATTTAGACTTGGAGCATAGTTTGGCTTAATCTGGGTACACATAAAGCTGTGTTCAAAATAATAGGAGTGCTATTACCCAATATGTTTAAAAGTAAAATTTGCTGTTGTTGTACCACCAAACCACGCGATTTTGTAACGGGACTTACTACGGGATGTAAGAAGTACAACACAAAAGAAAAGCTCATTCTAACTATTATAGGCATAGTGTTAATCGTTCATTTCTGTATTATCCCACGATTTGAAGTGATAAAAAAATAGGAGTGAATTTGATTTCCGAACAATTCATGATCTCTTGATTTAAATTCCTTAAATAAAATAAAAAGTAAGTATAGAGAAGTGATTTTATGACATTTTCATTGAATTTTTCCAAAAAAAAAATTGTGTTTTTGCTCAATAGTGGGTCGTGGAAAACACTGCTCAGAGGAAACTCGGACCCTGATCCAAAACCTTAGAAAGCAAGGAAAAACATACAGAGAAATGAAAACAATCTTAGGCTGCTCTGATCAAATGATCGCCAATGCTTTAAAATATAAAAGCAAGGTCGAAATGCGTGGTCGAAAGCGAAAAACATCGAATGTGGATGACCGCCGCATTGTGCGGTATAGTAAAGGGGACCCTTCAGCGTCATCAAAAAGAATCCAAAAAGAGCTTAACCTTGACGTAAGTACCGTTACTATCCGTAGACGTTTGTTGGAGAACAATTTGTTTGCAAGAAGTCCAAGGAAGGTGCCATTCCTCTCAAAGAAACAGGCGGCTGCACGATTAAAGTTCGCCAAAGATCATATTAACTGGCCGAGTGAAAAATGGAGAAACGTACTGTGGACAGATGAGAGTAAAATCGTTTTATTTGGTGGAACTGGCTCTAGACAGTATGTCCGACGTCCGCCTAACACCGAATATAAGGCACAATATACAATAAAAACCGTTAAGCACGGTGGTGCAAAAGTTATGATATGGGGAAGCTTTTCATATTACGGCGTTGGTACAATTCACCTTATAAAAGGCATCATGGATAAGCGAGTGTATGTGGAATTAATGAATGAGGTCATGCTACCATATGCTGATTGGAATATGCCACTTAAATGGGTGTTCCAACAAGATAATGACCCGAAACACACCAGTAAATTGGCAAAGGAGTGGTTTCGGATCAATGGAATTGAGGTTATGTTTTGGCCTGCTCAGTGTCCTGACCTTAACCCCATAGAACATCTATGGGGGGTGTAAAGAAATATGTTGCAGACATGAGACCATCAAATGCGGAAGATCTTTGGACCACAGTGCAAGATGGCTGCCAGAAAATCTCCTTAAAACGATGTCAGGACCTTATTGACTCCATGCTTCGAAGATGTCATGCGGTCATCAAAAGGAAAGGCTATTCTACTAAATATTTAATGTATTTCACTTTTAATAATATGATAATGAGGCTATATTCCATTTTTCATACAAATATTTAGCCTAGCGCTAATACTCCTATTTTTTTGAACAGCGAATTTTGAAGTAATTTCGATTAATATATGCTTTTTGGTTTTAATGGTATGAATTAAACTATGAATTGTTTATAAAATTAACGTATAAATTTACAAATAATTTGAGTTAAATAAGTGAATAAAACTATGTTTATTTGTTGAAAAAAATACTACTTTGTTTTTCTAGTAAGGGCACTCCTATTTTTATGAACACAACTGTGTGTCTACAATGACTATTAATTGTCCCTTTTGACCAGGCGGGACGTTTTTTAGGTTACATGCACGCAGAGAAAAAACATGGTTACTATATGGTCACGATAATAATAGTATGTACTCCGTAATAAAAGTATACTCGTCGCAACCATAGTATTGTTTACTGAATTTAATGTTGACAATAGTATGATTGTCGCAATATTTATATTGTGGAAATGTCAATAGTGTTATGGACAAATTTAATAATGAAAATATGGTTGTAGCAACAATATAAATATGGTTGGTGCGACAAAAGTATTGTTTTTGGGTTTTATGTTAACAATAATATGATGACGGCAATCCTACAGTATGATTGCAATTTTTCCTTATTTAAAAGTGCTTTTTAGAACAATTTGCTTAGGCTTTGTTTAACTGAAATATTTTAAACAAAAACACTTACGTTTTTTTAAACTGATTTTTTCTGCAGTTAAAAAAATGACTCTATCATTTTGACTGGTGTAATTTTAAATAATTTTTATAATTCACATTTATTGTTGACAACTTAACCCAAAATTCTATTAAATAATTTGGGGATCATACTTATAGTATAATTTTGTGTGATCATACTACGGATGTAGAGATGATAACATGGTTACGTGTGAATCATGCTATGGGTATGAGAATCATACTATGGTTGTATGTGAAACATGCTCTGGTTGTGAGGATTATAATATGGTTGTGGAGATCATAGCATGGTTGAGTGTGAATCATACTATAGTTGTGGGGATCATAGTGTGGTTATGTGTGAATCAGACTATTGTTGTGAGGATCAAAGTATGGTTGTGAGGATAATAGTATGGTATTATTTGAATCATACTATTATTGTGAGGATCATTATATTGTTGTTCCACAATAATACACCCAACAATAGTATTTTCTTCTTCGAGTATTGTCACCACAACCATACTTTTTTCTGCGTGTGAGCCAAAAAGTCCAGCAACTATGTCCCTTTTTTGTGGTATTTAGTGCTACCCAACTAACAGTATGCATTTTAACCATTGTTTATCCACGAAATTTTATTTGCCAAGCAAATATAAAAAAAATTGTAGTTTTCAACGAGGTTCCTTTGGTTCAATTTGGTTCCACCAAATAAATCCGGTTGTACTTAAATTTTGCATGGTTCGTAATGATCGCTCTAGAAGCCACCAAATAAATCCGATTATACTCAAATTTTGCATGGTTCGTAATGAGACCAATAAGTAGCTATGCTGATACTGGTCCATATTCTCATATAGATCCCATACAAAGGTGCTTCCCGAAGAATCATAGCGATTGACCACATCGATCTACGTTTGATATAGTCTAAACGAAATGTGTTGCCCCCGCTCTAGAAGTAACATTTAACGGGCTTTGCTTAACTTTTGTGGTAGCAAAATTTTTCTATGCGTATGAACCCGTAAGTTGTTTGAGTCGATTTTACTAATTTCACTCAATGCAATTTAAAGCACTCCCCTTAAAAACGAAGAAAAAACATAACACGCTACGCTTCTGGTAAACGAGTTTTTTGACCTTTTGTCTTGTGCTTCCCATAAACCGGCAAATTTCATTAACAATTGTGCTAACGTCGTATTAACAGCGCGGGTTGAGTATAGTAAAATATGTTTGGTTTTTGTTTTAATGTACATACATGAGTATATTTCTGTTGATGACTTACTGTTTCGTCTTATTATATAATACGGCTGAAATTCGTTGTTGTTGTGAAATAAAACTTCTTGGTTTTCTACATCTACTCGCCCACGACTGCCGCTGCCATCAGCATCATCACGCCCGGCAAATTCCGGCTCATAATTGTGATTGTAGGCACTGCCCCAGTGATCATTGAAATCGTCCTCCTCCAGCGTTAACAAATGGTCCAGTATCTGTACGCCACGTTCGAGTGGGGCATGGAATTTGTTGATTAAATTTGAGATCTTCAGATTGAGGCCGTCTTCCGAATCGGAATCAGATGCTGACTCAGTCGATACAATGGTGGCCCAGTAGAATAAATGTCTGCCCAAGTGACTGCTGAAGTGATTGGCAAATGCTTCGATCATCTTTCTTGGTCACGTTGTGCGAGGGCCGTCCTCATCATAAGGCTTCACCGGCTGCTGCTAAGGGTACAATTGTCTTTCTTTTTATTTCGTTTGAAGAAATCGTGTGGTTTTTGCTGAAAAGACAACAAGAAAAAGTAACAAATTAATGTTGAAGTACTTAAAAATTATTTCAAATTGTTACAAGCAATTATATCTACACACAAAGCAAAGCGCCGTCATAAACTTCACCTTGATCCGCCCCCTTTGTTAGCTGGCTACTTCTTCAACTGTTCAAAAAAAGTGGTTCATACTTCGTTTGGAGTGGAATTGACTGTTGGGGTTTTACTTTCACTTTCTAATGCTTTTTTCTTGAGGCTAGTGTCTAAATGTTGCAGGAAGTTTTCTTGCATAGTAAATGCAAGATTTTCTCACACTTGTATTAGACTCGGGTGTAGATGTCTAAGGAACTTTACACATCGGTTGTCTTTGTTGGTTTTTGGAAAGAAATTCAATTCTTTGTTGTCAGATATACAATCGTACAAACAAACTTTGGTTAGGTCGAAAAGGACGCACGTCAGCTGAAATTAGGAGTTCACTCGGGGCTGACTAGAGATGGCGATCAGGAAATCCCGATTCCCAAAATTCCAATATTTTTCTAAGAAATCCCGGGAAATCCCGTAATTTTAATAGTCTCAGTTAAGTCGTACGAAGTCACTTAGCACCATAGTTTGAAAAAAATCCAAAATGTGAAGAGAACTAGATTTATTTATTTTAGAATGTGTTAGAGGAGGTACCCACTTTTAAGCTGCATGCAGCTACATTGGTTAACAATTATACCCACAAGCGTTTTTGCTATTCCTCGGCGGTATATGATAGTAATAAAATCTATCTAGACTGTCTCATGGACCGAAGGGTGGATGGTATTTTATATTTGTCATTCCTTTTGCAACACAACGAAATATTGATCGGAGACCCAATAATGTATATATACGAGGGCTGCTATATGAAAACGCGAATATTTATCATCAAAGATGTTTTTTTTTTGTTTTTCAAAGTATTCTCCGGCATGATTTATACACTTTTGCATTTATAGCACTTTTTCCACTTCGATTGAGACACCTCCAAAACATGGTTTTTAAAAGCATCAACAGCATCATGGCGACCACGCATTTTTTTCTTCATGTGCGGAAATAAAAGGAAGTCATCGGGGGTCAAGTCAGGGCTGTACGGCGGATGTCTATAAATTCGATGTTTTGGCCGGTCAAAAAGGCGCTGGTTTGAGCCGATGTGTGAGAGCTCGCATTGTTAGGTGCACAATGATTCGTCTTCTCTTGTTCGTTATCGAATTTCTCCGAAGACTTCAGTTAAAGAAATTGTGATGTACCACTCAGATTTGACCGTCCTACGTTGCTCAAGCGGAACAGTCGCCACATGACCCGTTTTGCCGAAGAAACAGGCGACCATTTGCTTCAAAGTGCTTCTTCCACGAACAACTTTCGTTGGATTTGGCTCGTCTTCGAAGACCCACACGGTCGATAGCTGTTTTTTTCGGGCTCATACGTATAGATCCATGATTCATCGCCTGTGACGAACTTATAAACATCTTTTAAAGCACCGCGATCGTATTTGTTCAACATTTCATTGTTCTAATTGACACGAGCCTTTTTTGAGCGATTGTCGAGAACAAACCTTTTTTTACGGCCAGGTGTTCATGCAATATCGAATGTATGCTGGTGGAAGAAATGCCCTAGGATGTCTCTATCTCACGGTATGTAACATGATGATCTTGCATTATCAGTTCACGCACGGCATCAATGTTCTCTGGCACAACGGCCGTTTTTGGACGACCTTCGTCATTGAGAGAGCGTCGGCTACGTTTGAATTCATTAAATCAGTTTTTCATAGTACATTTAAGATCATCGATACACTCTTATCGTGATAATTCACGTCGAAAGTTGTGAAAAATGATCGCACGAAAGTGTTCACGAGTTAATTCCATTTTTTTTTTTTGCCAAATTGATCTTTTCAAGTCACTGTAAACAATACAAATGTACGTCAAAACGTTCTAAGTACGTTTATGCTAAAAAAAAGTCAAACTTTCCAATGAAAATGTCAGAAGGCACAAGGCAACACTTAGTGTTGCCTAGGCCAGTAATATATACAGCAACCCTCGTATTATTGATTGTCGTAAAAGTTAAAGTCGGTCTAGACAATACCGTCCGTGTGTCCGACCGTCCGTCTGTCGGTTGAAAATTTGCGCAAGATCTGATTTAATTTGTAGCACCTAGAGTAACAGGAACCCTAATCGGGTGTGATTTTTAAATGTAATTTGAAAATAAGTTGGCTATCGTAACTTTATGTGCCAAACTTAAGCAGAATCGGATTTAATTTGTGGCTTTAAGAGCTGTAGGGTCTGAAATCGAGAGAACCTTTTGCAAAAAAAATCACTCTGAGAATACCTTGACTACTCGATGATCAAGAGTTGCGTCAGCATAGAAAAATCGTAAATAACGCTTTATATTCGGACATTGAACGAATTTGGAGACAGATATTTCATAAAGTTATCTCCTTTGGGTTAAGCGACCAATATCATTAGTTGGGTGATTTAAATTGTGTGCCTTGAAAAATCTGCCTTTAGCATTTTCATCATTTGCTCTACATTTGACATGGTATTTTCGGCTGAAAGATATTTCTGCTATATCCTATTCCACTAACGAGTCACAAGAAGCAGTGGAAATAGTTTTCTTTTTGTCTAATTTCCATTTTGTTTGATAAATAAACGAGTTTAAATAATTTTCATGTTAATTTTTGGTAATAAAAAATGAGGTCATGTGCTTGCGGCAGTTCTGTCAATAAAAAATTATACTCGTATCCTATGTTTCTTAAATTTTGAAAGTGCAACAAAAGGGCATTACCAATAAACCTTCATTTGAACCTGTGCCAAAATTAATGAAGTCTTTATATAATTGTAATTGCTTTATGGTTGCAAAATGTATTTTAGTATAAAGCATGTAGGGAGTAACACATTAGCCATGACCCAGGGAGCACAACCAGAAACGTTTTACCCCACCAAAAGTTAAACGTTCATCCTATTAAGCCCAAACTGTTGCAAATAGCAACATCAAAGTATTATTTTAAAATATAGATAATTAAAAAAATACTTTAGCCAATTATTTTGTAATAACCCTGCCAACCAAACAAAGTGGGAAGAATAAATGCCAATTTATGTATTGTTTTAAAGAAACTGTGGTGGTAATCTTACAAAATCTGCACATTTTCCCACAATTATCTCTGGGATATCTTTGTTTAACAAATAAAAATTTGGTGTCTCTTTTGCAAATGTGAAATTTTATTACAGAAATGAGAAACAAACACTCAAAATTTGTTATGCAATTATATTTTATTCAATTTTTTGTCTCAAAAAAGTATGATTAAAAAAGAAAATAATAACACGAGTGGAAACAAGAGGAAAATTCAAGTTCGGCCTTGCTTAATCTTTGTATATGTTTCCACCATGATTGAGCATTGAGCGTGTAGCTAATATAACTGGTAATAGGGTCGAATACCAGCGATATTTCAAACTTTAACTTCGACTCCAGAGCTCTGGAGTCGTTGTTTAAGTTGGAGTTTTAGAATTTTGTCTGTAGTCGGAGCAGGTATTGAAAAATACAAAAATCAAGAAAAATAAGGGCATAACAATTTTATATATTAATAAAACACAATATTTAATATAGGTGACAGCGCATAGAGACCTAAGGGTAAAAAAAAATCAATTTTCACTTTTTTTTTGATGTGGGCAACATCTGAGCATCGAATGAGACCGATCCCATGCCCCAAAAGTGTTCCCTTCCAGAGATATGCGCGTTTTATGAAAGTGATGGTACACCAAAGATACACGTATTTAAATCTTTAAAATGGCTCTCCTGAACAAAACTGGGTTTTACCCTTAGGTCCCTTTCTAGTTTGCGCGTCACATATAGAGTTCAAATTTATTCTAGTTATAGTGCAAATTTTAGATTTTAAGAATAAAAATCGATTTCGGTCATATGACCACCACGAGCCTGTATACAGCGATCTATTCCTTGGACCCAATCGCTCTTGCACACATTTCGACCAGAACGTTGGCAATTTCGCGTGTTGTCTCTGAGCTCGTCTAAATTTGGCTTGTTGGCATAGACCAATGACTCGATGTGGTCCCATAAAAAGAAATCCAATGGCGTTAAATCGCATGAACGAGGTTGGTCATTCGACCGGACCATTTGTCGAGATAACAACACGTTCTCCGAATTTGCCTTTGTTTAAACAACATATTGCGACGTCAAGCTTATCCAATTCTGGCCAAAAATAATTTTCTAACATGACACTATAGCGCTTTTCATTGACGGTAACATGACAATTGTTTTCATCGACGAAAAAATACGGCCCAATCACACCTACGGCATGAAAACCACACCACACAGTAATTTTTTGCGGATGCAATTGTGTCAGTTGAAGCACATGTGGGTTTGTTTCTGTCCAATAACGCATATTTTGTTTATTGACAAAACCACTCATTTGTGAACTTTGCCAGAGCTACCGACTCCGAATTTCGGTAGTAATATTTAACGATTACCGAACGTGTCTCGTAAGTGAACTTTACTAGATGAAAATGTTGACTTACAACATTAATTCAGTCTAAAGTTATAATTGATTGAGTTTAAAATTTTAAAAAATAATTTATTTTGGGAAAAAAGGTTGAAATATTTTTATTATAAAAAATCAACTTTTTGGTTCGTAGACGTTCTGACATTTCTGATCGCGCAATGTGGTAAAAAATTGTCAATTTTCTGGCCAGAAACTATTAATGGTGCTCTGTATAGGACTCTATGAAAATTTTTTGCGTCAGCAAGTTGAGAAAAATCCTTACATATGGTTCCAGCAAGATGAAGCCTCTGCGCATACAGCAATAGCCATAATGAAACTTCTTCGTAACCTTTTTGGTGAACCCTTCAGTCTTATTTGGGCCACCCAGTATTTGTATGAAAAGTTAAAACTAGTTTTACTAACTACCATGCCTGCCAATATTTTTTAAAGTCTGAACTGGGCCTTGACGAAACTGGCAGATGGGCGGTCATTTTGTATTGGGGCTACATCAGAAGATATACCTATCTGGTCGAACTTCAGTAAAGATGGCTTTAGTCGCTCGAAGCTCCCTTCTGATTTGAGGTCCTGTCGCTCTAATAACAGAGCCCTCAAACAAATGTCTCTTCCGATTTAAGTACCTGTCGCCTTAAAAGCCACTAGATTTAACCGATTCTGAGAAAATTTCGTATAAAGCGTAGCGAGCGACCAATAATCAAACCTGGTAAAATTTGACCATATTGGTCCATGTTTTCGAATAGCCCCCACACAAAGTTTTTCGTCAATTAGAGGTTCTGTAGAAATCATAGATTATAGCCAATCGAGCTCTAATTTTGCAAGGCGCCTTCCGCTTGCAGGTTCTGTCGCTCTATAAGCAACAAATTAATGTTCAATGAATATAATCCGATCATGCTCAAATTTTGCAAAGTACGTTTTGAGCGACCTAAAGACAACTCTGGTGAAATTAATCAAATCGGAACATATTTTCAAACAGCCACTACACAAAGGTTCCTTCCGGTTTAAGGTCCCGCAGCTCAAGAAACTACAAATTAAAAACTATCGTGCTCAAATTCTTCACGACACGCAGGCAAGCAACAAGTAACTCTGATTAAACTGGATCCTATTGGTCCATATTTTCGTATATCCCCAAGACAAAGGTACTTCCGGATTTCAGAATCAGAAGCTTTAGAATTCTGAAATTACACGTGGTTCCGACCAAATTTCACATAAAACGTAAAGAGCAACTAACACAAATCTCTGGTAAAATTGGACTATATTGGTTTATGTTTTCGAATAGCTGCCAAAATAGGACAGGACCAATTTGAGGTCCTGTACAAAACACAAATATAAGCTAAATCTGGACTACGAGAATATGGTGGATGCGGAGCAATTTCAAATCTTAATTCGGCCAGTTTTTGTTGGGTTAAAAATGCAGTGTGTGAAGGAGCATTATCTTGATGAAAAATAACGTTTTTTCTCTAAATGCGGTCGTTTTATCTTGATTTCTTCACTCAACCGATCCAATAATGCACAATAATATTCACTATTTATAGTTTTTCCTTTCTCAAGATAATCAATAAATATTATACCCCTTGCATCCCAAAATACTGTGGCCATTACTTTTCCTGCTGACTTAACAGTTTTCGCCTTCTTGGGACCACTTTTACCAGCTTCTATCCATTGTTTTGGCTGTTCTTTGCATTCTGGGATGAAGTGATGGATCCATGTTCATCAACACTTATGAATCGGCGCAAGAACTTTATTGGATTACGCTGATAAATCGCTAAAAGCTCCTCGGAATTGGTCCAACGGACGATTTTTTGGGGCAAAGTCAACAAACGCGGCACATATCTTGCGGATAGATTTTTCATGTGGAGTTCATCATGTAAAATACTCCAAACTTGTTTTTCGTGTATTTTAACAATATCAGCAAGTTCTCTGAGCTTTATTCGTCTATCTTTAGTCACTTCATTAAATATTTTTCTAATGTTTTCAATAGTAGTAGCAGTTTTTGGTCTTCCAGAGCGTTGTTCATTATCCGTACTTGAACGACCCATTTTAAGTTGTTGAACCCAGGATTTCACGGTGGAGTATGATGGTGCATTATCACCATGAACAGAATCCAATTCATCTTTGATTAATTGTGGCGTATAACCTTTCATATAAAAGTGCTTAATTACCGCACGAAACTCTTTATTTTCCATTTTTCAAAAATTATAAAACTTGTTTACTTCAATCACCTGTAACAAAGAAAATAATCATTAAATATTTTGGAAATTTTGACAGATGGCTTATAAAAGATTGCTTTTAAAAAACAAAGAAAAAAGTTGCTAGTAAAACAGAAAATGTGCCAGGGCAGTTAGTTTTGCGGTCGCCCTCGTAGGACCCCTTGGACAGGTTCTAAACTTATCCAGATGTTATAACAAATGTCATATATAAATTTGTGATAAATAAACATATATGTGGGGTCCTTGGCACAAGGAATTTAATTTTGACAAATTTCATCAAGATTGCATGTAATATTTTGCTTCTCGAGTTAAAAACATAGATCGGATGAAAATATATATGTGTGGGAGCTATATCTTAATTTGAACCGATTTTTAATCATTTTAACAACGTCTTTTCTTGGCCCAAAACACTTACTCGTGCTATTTAGCAAGCTTGGATGTAATATGTGGGGTCTAGAGCTAAAACAAAAAATCGGATAAACATATATTTGGGAGCTATATTTAAATCTGAACCGATTTTCTTAAAAGTAAACAGCCTTCATCCTTTGACCAAATGAACCTACTTTTGCCAAATTGTATGAATATTAGATGTAACACGTATGTGACTACTAGAGCCAGAAACATTTAATCGTATGAACATATATGTCAGCTGTATCTAAATCTGAACCGATTTTTTTTTTAATTTCAATAGCATCCGTCCTTTGTCCAAAAAACTTACTTGTACCAAATTTCATCAAGATTGGTTGCAATATGTGGCTTTTAGAGCTAAAACATAACATCGAATTAACACATAAATGAATACTATATCAAAATCTGAACCGATTTCCTTCAATTTGTAAAACTTATACCCTAACTCCAAAAAATCGATTCTTTTCAATTTCAATAAAATCCTTCCTTGGTCCAAATAACATTAATATTGGATATAAGATATGGCTTCTAGAGCTAAAAACTTAAAAATAGAAGGGACATATGTGTGGGAGCTATAGCTAAATCTGAACCGATTTTATTAAATTTCAAAAGTGTCCGTCCTTGATCCAAAAACCTTACTCCTGCCAAATTATATGAAGATCGAACAACAACTGCGGCTTGATTTCTAGCTTAAGATGCACGAACGGATGGACAGACAGACATCGTTAAATGGAATCAGCTGGTGAATATACGACGATCGGTGGGTCCTATGGAGGATCTAGGTCACATATTTTTGGTAGTTTGCTATTTTTCTTCAATTAAATTCAATTTTTATTAATATATGTAACAATTTAATTTTTCTTATTATCTACAATGACAAAGAGTTTAGGTTTGTACAAGCCTATGCTACTTAAATATTAGTAAACAAATTTTGATATATTGTGATGAGGTTTAATTAATATCGGATTTATTTGAAGGAAAATTCACAAAAAAAAACCTTTCTGTTTTACATACTCTGTTTTTATAACTCTGTTTTTTGGTGAAGATATAAAAAGGGGCTGAAAATTGCTTGTTTATAAATGGGCATGAATGTCCATTTCGTCATTCTCTGTGTGTGTCGTTGACATCTATATCATTTAACTTGGACCGAGAAGAAATTAATTGTCATTTATCTGTACCGTTCTCAATTGACGACGATAACAATGCCACTATGGATTTCGAAAAAGTATGGAACGATGCTGCGAACAAATATACAATAGTGGACCTCGAGTGGAATGGTACAATTCTAGAAAAACTTTTTTGCAGCCAAACCTTGTCGCTATTCATGAAAATCCAACTTCTAAGTTTCATTTTCTACTGCCACCATTACCTACATTGGAGAAAACTGAGTCTTGTATTTTTATTACGTTTGACTCTTGGATTACAATTATTTTTTGTATGTAAATATGTATGCTGTATTTATGTCTTAAGGTTTTTCTTTCGAGACAACTTCAAAGAAATTGTCTACAAATAATTTCCGGTAGCATTTAATTACGAATATACTCGTACACTGTGACCCATGCATGGGTGTTTTGTTTTTCGCCGTAGCTTAACAAATTTTGTTGAAGGCAAATTGTTGACCTAAATAATCAGATCAAATCATGCAAGGGTTATTTCAACACATACTTAAGTCTAATTTGGTGTTATGCAAGTGTCTTGATAATAACTTATCTTTTTAATTTCAGTTCGCTAACAGTATTCCTAGTCCAGCGATCGCGCTATGCGCCGTTCCTCTGTCATGTTACGTTGTATTAAACGAGGGCAGTAGTATATGGTTGGTTAAGAAAATAATCTATTTATATCATCATATAAACAAATATAGGCAAATAAAATACTGGGGCTTGTATTTAACGAGGGCAGTAATATATGGTCGGTTAAGAAAGACCCCTATTTATATCTTCACTTAAACAAATATAGGAAAATTAAAACATTGCGGCCTGACTACACTTCTGGTTAGCGATCAAAGCAAATGCAAAAGAATTTATTGATGTCAAGGGTGTTTCATTAAGAGGCGTATAATGTAATAAATTAAACAAAACACAAGTGAATTCTGGTAATTCCTACGTAATAACCCTCAAACATAAAGAATTTGGCCTTTAGAACTCTGTTTAATGGATATAGCTTGAAAGGAAATGTTAATAAAATTCATTTAAATTTAAATCTTTTAGCATAATTCTAAGTTGGAGCCGGATTTATACGATTTATATATTTTTGGCATAATAATGAATATGCGAATATTTATCATCAAAAATGGTTTTTATGGTTTCTCAAAGTATTCTCCAGCATGATTTATTTACTTTTGCATGCGCTCAAACCAATTGTCGAAGCACTTTTTCCACTCCGATTGAGACACCTCCAAAACATGTTTTTTGAAAGCTTCAACAGCTGCTTCGGTCGATGAAAAACGTTGACCACGAATTTTTTTCTTGATGCTAGGGAATAAGAAGAATTGGTGGATGGCCCATCAATTTGACATTTTGGCCGGTCGAAAAGGCGCTGGTTTGAGCCGATGTGTGAGAGCTCGCATTGTCATGGTGCACAATGATTCTTCTTCTCTTGTTCGTTTAAAGAAGTTCTCCGAAGACTTCAGACAAACAGATTGTGGTGTACCACTCAGAATTGACCGTCCTACGTTGCTCAAGCGGAACAGTCGCCACATGACCAGTTTTGCCAGGAAACAGGCGACCATTTGCTTCGAAGTGCTTCTTCCACGAACAACTTTCGTTGGATTTGGCTCGTCTTCGAAGACCCACACGGTCGATTGCTGTTTTGTTTTGGGCTCATACGCATAGATCCATGATTCGTCACCTGTGACGATCTTATAAACGTCTTTTGAAGCACAGCGATCGTATTTTTTCATAATTTCTTGTCATTAATCGACACAAGCCTTTTTTTGAGCGATTTTCAAATTGTGCGGGATCCAACGAGAACAAACTTTTAAAGGCCAGGTGTTTATGCAATATAGAATATATGCTGGTGGAAGAAGTGTCTAAGGATGCCTCTATCTCACGGTATGTCACATGACGATCATGCATTATCCGTTCACGCATGGCACAATGTTCTCTAGCACAACGGCCGTTTTTGGACGACCTTCGTCTTTGAGCGAGCGTCGGCGTCGATTGAATTCATTAAACCAGTTTTTCACAGTGCTATAGGATGGTGCTACATCGCAATAGAAAAATTTAAGTTCATCGATGCACTCTTGTCGTGATAATCCACGTCAAAAGTTGTGAAAAATGATCGCACGAAAATGTTCACGAGTTAATTCCATTTTTTTTGCCAAATTATTTTTTCAAGTCACTGTAAACAACACAAATGACGAAATGGTCATACGTTAAAGAGTTCTGAGAACGTTTATGCTAAAAAATGTCAAACTTTCCAACGGAAATGTCAGATGGCGCCAGGCAACACTTAGTGTTGCCTAGGCCAGAAGTATATATAGCAACCCTCGTAGTAATACACATATTAAAAATCAGTAAAACGCTTATAATAAAATAATTTTTCTTTTAAAACAATTGAAAAAAAAAATTATTATACACTTCTGACACTCCGGTGGATATGCATCTATTGCCTTTTGGTCGATCTTTGCTCAACTCTTCAAACTACCCTACTCAGACATAATTTTTCTTACTGCCCAACACAAATTTTCCTTTTCATAATTTTTCTTTACAATCTTAGAGAATAATTATACATTAGGTTATTAAATGGACCATAAATAACCAACACTAGATTAACATCTAAACACTTTGTATCAAAGTGCAACTGCAGCTCTATTCGTTGCAGCTTCACTTGGGAAGCCCATACGAACGAGTACGAACAACTCAAACACTACACATTTGTTACAAGGTGTTGAAATGAAACATTCAACAAAGTAACAAGTGCCCTTAAGAGTGCAAAAAGAAGTTTTCGTCATCACCATCATCAACATCATTACAGTCCATCGAATGTGAACACAAGTATGAAATTTTGAAATCATTTTTCATTTGGTAACAGCAACGACGGCAAAAAGTACAGAATCACAACATTTAGTAGTTTTGCTTTTTTACTTGCCCAAATAATTTGTTCAGTCTGTGCAATAATGTGATTTTAGGAGGATTTATTTAGTTTTGTGCAAATCATTTTTTTGAAATTATATTTCGAGAGAAAAAAACACACACACACACAGATAAATAAACATCCATCCACCGCACGTAGTAGTCGTACAAAACAACTCTAATGACTTGTGAAAAAAATTCAAATTCATTTTTTATGTCTTTGTTAACGTTTTACACACATTCATCTTTTTTTTTACAAATCATGATTTCGATTTTTGCATTCGCAATGCAGTTCTTAATTGAAGGGTCTTTTTTAAGTTGCATAGGCATACAGTGAGTGCAAAAAGATCGACTCTGGAGAAAGAAAATTCGTTAGAAAAAACACAAAACGATAGGGAAAATATGACATTTTTGGATGCAATATCTTAAACGCAATTGTGAAGAAATTTTATCAGAGTTGGAGCAAGAGTCGGAAGAAGATGTATATCTAATAACTTTTATAGTCTCCCCCATAGGTCGGAATGCATAATAAGTTTCCCATTCTATTTGCAGCATTTAAAAACACTTATAGGCCACTGTTTTAAGTACTTTATACTCGTATATGTGTATTATTAGCCGCGTTCTTTTGTGGTTACTAGCTAAGTCAACTAGTAGGTTTGCAGTATGGTAATCTGGCAACATTGAATATGATCGAAACGACTCAAATCCGCATACACTTTACGTGTGTCGACAGTGCAGGAACTGCATTTTTTCTGTCTACCAAGCTTGTTATAGAAATTCAAAATTAACACATCACTGGCTGTTTGTGAATGCTAATAGAGAAAATCGTACCGGAGTCAAAAAGTTGTCCGCAGTCTCCCACTGGGTGGGTACTCAAATTAAAGCAAATTTTATTACGTTTTCGTATATGAATTTATTTTAAGAATTGAACTGACAAAGATTGGCGCTCAAGGCGTAGGGTCCCGTAGTCTGATTACTGTTATTTCCCCCATTGTAATAGTAGACTCTTGGCGAAGGGTTTAATAGATTCAGCCTAATCGAAGACACCGCCATTTTTAATCGTTTTTAAACTAATACACGCAGAAAAAAAGTATGGCTGTGTTGACAATATTCGAAGAGGATAATACAATTGTTGGGTATATGGTTGTGATACAACAATATTATGATCCTCACAACAAAAGTATGATTCAAACACAACCATACTATGATCTCCACAACCATAGTATGATCCTCACAACCATAGTATGTTTCACATACAACCATAGTATGATCCTCACAACCATAGTATGATTCACACGCAAGCACACACAATTATACTATGATCCCCAATATAATTTATTAGAATTCGTTTAAGTTTTCAACAATAGATTTGAAAATAAGTATAAATAAACGTAAGCGTTTATATTAAAAATATTTCAGTTAAATAAAGCCAAAGCAGCGCGTTTAAAAAATTTTAATTTCGATAAAAAAGTACTATTATTGCATTAGATCCGTACCAATAACATTTGTTCTTAAAAGCATATTTAAATAAAGAAAAATTACAATCATACAGTATGATTGCCGTAATCATATTATTGTTAACATTAAACAAAAAAAAAACAATACTTTTGTCGCACCAGTCATATTTATATTGTTGCTATAACCACATTTTCATTTTTAAATTTGGCAATAATACTATTGTTACATTTCAACAATACTAATATTGCAGCAATTATACTATTGTCAAAACTAAATTCAGTTAACAATGCTATGGTTGCGACGAACATACTTTTTTTGCGGAGAACATATTATTATTGCCGTCACCATGTAGTAACCATGTATTTTCTCTGCGTGTATAAAATGCCCACTGTTATTTTTTTAGTAGAATTTAAAATACGAGTACTTCATTAAAAACATTTCTTCATTTCTTTTACATTTAAAAACATTTCTTCATTTCTTCATTTTCTTAAATTTTTTTTACAGAAGGCTTTCACCAATTTTCGTACTATGTAAAATAAAAAATAACCTTTTCATTGACTTAAACATGACAAATTGTAATCAAAACTTACATAAAGTTTCCGAAAGAAGCAAGCGAATCATCATTTTTTTTTAATTTTTTTACGGATGTTTTCGAACACTTGCCCAAACTTTTAAAAGAAGATTTAGCCTATCATCATACTTAACGAAAGCAAACCTATCATCATACTTTCGAGAAGCTCAAAATAGCATTATCTTATAGCATTATAATAGCAAATCTTTTGAGCGAATGCTTTAGTTAAACCAAGTTATTTAATTAAGGTAAACAAAATAAAAAAAACATCTGGGAAAACGTGCACATGGACTTGCATCCGTTTAGCGTTTTTTTTTGCAAAAGCACAGTTGCCTGTATTTGGGTATGACACTTTATCGGACAACATTTCCTTAAATTATTTTTACATTACATACTGGATTTGAATTTCGATTCGATTTGTTGTTTACTCATTGCTTGATAATAACATCAATCACACTTGCGTTGTTTTTTTTTGTTGGTTATAAAAATCACTGTTGCATTCATTGATTAATTATTTGTCATTTGAATGAATACATTGAGCTTCCTAATGTGTGGGGATTCAATACACTTTGTTCCTATTTTTTCATAACTAAATTATTTATTCAAGCCATTGGTATTCATTTGTTGCGTTTTCTAATCAATATTGCAGAGGGGATTATGTGAAGCAAAAAAGTTGGACTCGTTTTCAGTAGAAATGTGTTTAAGTTTGCCCTAGTCGAATTTTGTATACCCTCTGCAGGCAGATGTAAAAATAGCTTTATTAGTTTGGGCTAAGTTAAATGGTTAGTTTGAAATGTAGTAATCTGGCAACATTATGTTTCTTTGCATAGAGCAAAGAGAATTAAACAGCAAGAGGTTTTATCGCCTATTTCGCCAAAAGCAGACAATAAAAAACTTTAAATTGTAAAAAGTAGTAAATGAAAAATATTGCTTAAAATTTCTTTAAACTTCAGTTTGAGTTAATTTAAATATTCACTTATTCCATATTTTAATTTTTATGTTTTAATGAAATGTCACTTTTTGATATTTATAATGTCTATTCAACATGAATAGTTTTACGCTTGAACAGTTCCAAATTATACAAATTTACTTTTGAAAATCAGTCAACGATTGGCGCAACTTAAAGGAGACTTCGTGATTTTTATGTCGCATATAATAGTCCATATGCTTGAAATAATTTCTCAAATGATAATGCCAAGTATTGAATATTTGAAAAATTTATTTTTTTATTGAAATTAAGTTTTTTTTAGCTCGTTTGTTTATTTCGGACGTTTGCTTTTACAAATTCAATAAGGATAACCCGACTTGCATCTATATTTTAATAAAGGACAAATTATTTTTAAAAAAAAATGGCAAAATTACATTGATTTTCGTGGCTGCACACTGCTGTTATCGCGTCCTTCCTCCGAAAGCTTCGCAGTAATTGTTAAAAGAAAAACTAAACTCTTTAAGACCAGTTACTCGCCAAACGGAGCTTCTCACCCTTTTGTAAAAAAATGACTTTTATTAAAATGTAGAGCCGGTTAATCCCTGTTCAATGTAGTTGTTTGTCTTTTTTAACGATTTCAATAACTATCGCGCTTAAAAAACACACTTTATATATTCTTCGTCGTCATAAAATTCCTTTCACTTTAAAATGGTCTTTTAGGTTATGGGGCATTCCTCAAACGATTTCAAAATCCATTGAACCGAGTTGGTCAAAATGTACATTTCCAGCTAACCAAACGTTCAGAATTTGGTCAGAATTCTGTGCGACAATCGGCAAAATGTTCCAACTTCGGATCAGAATTCTTACCGAGGTCGTAACGACAAACATATGAGAGGGTTAACACGAATTCTGAACTACTTCTCTGAAGAAATTCTGATGTTTCTGCCGACATTTCAAACCTATTTCCGCTCGAATTCTGAACTACTTCTCTGAAGAAATTCTGATGTTTTTGCCGACATTTCAAACCTATTTCCGATCGAATTCTGAACTGTAGTCTTAGGAAATTCGAAAGGAAATTTCGATTTCTCGGTTCGAATTCTGAACGACTTCGATCAGAATTCTGACATTAAGTCTAATTAAATTCTGATGGTTTTCCGAAATTTCGAACCGAATTCTGGGCTAATGTCTTAGTTAATTCTGAATGTAAACAAACAAAAAACAAGAATTTTAATATAAAAACACCTCAGCCAAACAGTAAAGAATTCGTTCGGAATACGCTTGAAATGGGCTGCTATACTTATTTCTGGCCTTATAATGACAATGAGAATATTTATCATCAAAAATGGTTTTATTGTTTTCCAAAGTATTCTCCAGCATGATTTATACACTTTTGCATGCGCTCAAACCAATTGCCGAAACACTTTTGCCACTTCGATTGAGACACCTCCATAACATGGTTTTTGAGTCAGGCTGTACGGCGGCTGACCCATCAATTCGAGGTTTTGGCCGGTCAAAAAAGGCGCTGATTTGAGCCGATATGTGAGAGCTCGCATTGTTATAGTGCACAATGATTCGTCTTCTCATGTTCGTTTTTCGAATTTCTCCGAAGACTTCAGGCAAACAGAATTGACCGTCCTACGTTGCTCAAGCGGAGCAGTCGCCACATGACCAGTTTTGCCGAAGAAACTGGCGACCATTTGCTTCGAAGTGCTTCTTCCACGGACAACTTTCGTTGGATTTGGCTTGTCTTCGAAGACCCACACGGTCGATTGCTGTTTTGTTTCGGGCTCATACGCATAGATTTATGATTCGCCATCTTTGACGATCTTATAAAAGTCTTTTGAAGCACCGCGATCGTATTTTTTCAAAATTTCTTTGCACCAATTGACACAAGCCTTTTTTGAGCGATTGTCAAATTGTGCCGGATCCAACGAGAACAAACCTTTTTACGGCCAGGTGTTCATGCAATATCGAATATATGCTAGTGGAAGAAATGCCCAAGGATGATTCTATCTGACGGTATATCACATAACGATATTGCATTATCAGTTCACGCAAGATATCAATGTTCTCTGGCACAACGGCCGTTTTTTGGACGACTTTCGTCTTTGAGCGAGCATCGGCCACGATTGCATATTAAACCAGTTTTTCATCGCCCTACAAAGATTTAAGTTCATCGATGTACTCTTGTCGTGATAATCCACGTCGAAAGTTGTGACAAAGTTATCGCACGAAAATGTTCAAGAGTTAATTCCATTTTTTGCCAAATTGATATTTTCAAGTCACTGTAAACAACACAAACGATGGTCGTACGTTCTGAGTACGTTTATTTTAAAAAAAATGTCAAACTTTCCAATGGAAATGTTAGATGGCGCCAGGCAACACTTAGTGTTGTCTAGGCCAGAAATATATAACTGTATAATATGAAGCAAACAACAGAAATTTTAAACTTATAGACTACCTCAAATAAATAGTTCAGAATTCGTTTCGAGTTCGTTGAGCGAAGTCTGGAGAAAAATTAATAAAAGTTCTACAGACAAGTCTAACAGAATTCGGGCCGATTTCGTTCAGATATTTCAGAACATCAAAATTAAAAAAATCTTCAGACAAATCAAACAGAATTCGTAGCGATTTCGGTAAGAATTCTCGATAGAGTTCAGAATAGTCTGATTTCAGACATTGTCGGCAAATTTGGTTTACTGGGTTGGGACTTGGAAGCTTTTTTTAAGGCATAAACACTTTTAGATGTACCAATTCTCATACGTATACATACCCTTCGAGTCAGTAGAGTAAGTGAATGGCAAAACTGAATTGGATGTAATTTATTGCATTGCGGTGAATAAGTTTTAAAAGTTATAAAAAGTTATGGAGTGGAATTAGCCCTAGTATTTAGCATATGCACACCTTAGACGTCACTTAAGACTTTCGAGCAGGAACACATTAGATACAATTAAAGTTATAATTGAATTGTTTTCCAATGAACCACTTTTTTATTAAATAATTCTCTACATCTGAATATTGCATTTTGTAAAATTTGAATATTGAATATTTTAAATGAGATGCTAACTATCGTCTTAGAATAGTAAACCACTGTGTTACAAAAATGATAGCAATCTTTGTTTACTTCGTTCGATGGTGTAGCATACAGCAAGCACTTGGGATTTTTTTAAAATGCCTACTTTTTATTTAAGCAAATAGAGGTCATATACGCGACACTAAAGTGGAAAGAAGAGAAATGTTCAATAAGTTGGAAATATTTTTAAATACCACAAATATCGAGTACGTTGTGTTATTTTTGGTGGTATGAACACATTTTAAATATTCAATGCATTTTTGTTTTTTTTATTTTGTAGTGATTTTTTTTTAGCTTAATAAGGGTTTATCTGTTTGTTAACATAAATAATTTTGCTGGCATGTGCTAATATTTTATTTAAACATAAACATTTTTTTCGTCTTACGGTATGTGATTTGCCATTTCTTGTTTTGGTTGTTGGTTAGCAGAGCTCTTCAGAAAATATTGTAGGTGTTTTTGACAAAATTCTAAACACTTGCTGAATATCACATTTTTGTTGAGCAGAAGTTCGATGTCGATACATTAGAAGTGTTTGATTGGTGCTCGCATATTAAGCGTGTAAGTGGTCGGTAAGGCAAGTTCGCCTCAACAGGCTACAGGTTTTTTCTTAAAATATTTGAAACCTTATGGTTTGCGGCGCATATATTTAATCGTTATCAAAATAAATTTAAAATTTTTAACAATGATGTGAAGATAACGCCTTAAGCGTGTAGCCAATATAAATCTGCTATTGTTAGAATAGTTTTTATTGATCCACAGGTTACTTAACAAACCCAAAGGTATGTTTGACAGTTCAATAAACTTATTCGGATATTAAATGAGACAGACATTTGGACGAATCTAAATATCACGTTCCATATCTAGTGGAAGGTGGCCACTCCTTCCTGCTCGAAATCTTTACGAAATCTTTTATCTTTACGCAACGCAACAACGTTGGGAAGTAATAATACAATTTTAATGTGGCGACTGTGTTCTTTATGGCTTAGTAACACTGCATAACACGCCAGCTATCATCTCTATCATGAAATTTTCTATTCTCTTTGTAAAATCTCAAAACGCTAAGTTGAATCTATGAAATAGATACAGTGGAACCTGGATAAGTGAGTTCGTAAGGGGTCGCCTTCCCAGAATTCTGTACGACAATCGGCAAAATGTTCCGATTTCGGATCAGAATTCTCACCGAGTTCGTAACATAAAACAAATGAGGGGGTTGACACGAATTCTGAACAACTTCTCTACTAAAAACGAACAGAATTCGTAACGACTTCGGTAAGGTTTCTCGATAGAGTTCAGATATTGTTTAGAATTGTGAAATTTGTCGACAATGCCAGATTGTCGGCAAATTTGATTTACTGGGTACTTATTCCCACTTAAAGAACAATTTTCCACTTATCCCACTTAATGAGGTAAAGCATGCTAATTTTTTGTTTTCAAAAAAAGGCAGTTTGTGTGAGACATCTTCTTAAATTCTGTTTATTGCCATTAAATTCTTTAGTTAAATTAAAAGATTACAAAGAGAAAAATATAAACATAAAAATTAAAAAAAACGAGCGCTCGCAACATCGTTATAATATTGCCAATATCTATGCCCCTCCTATGATGATTTGGGGTAAGCTTCTTCTTCGTTAAAACCTTTAAAAAAAACTAACTTAGTAAAGAGCAAAAACAAGAGAGAAAAGAGAAAAAAAGACAAATACCGTACTACTGGAGGTACAGCAAAGAAAAGACCACTCATAACGGGAGAGGAGTTAAAATTCTCACATACAGAGGTAGATATTTAAAATTTAAGTTCCACCTAAAAATGTTTAACTCCTGCTTAAAGATTTTTTTTTTTTTTGTTCGAAGTGTGCAGGGACCGTCAAAACTGTCCGTATATTATGGATTGTCGTAAAATTCTAAGACCTTCTAGCCCTGTCCGTATGTCCGTTCACCCGCCAGTCTATAGAAGGCACACTTTACTCCAAACTAGAGTGTCCGACAAGCTCGACAGTCGGTGTCTCAAAAATAGCTAAACCCGACTTATAGGTTTACCCGATTTTTCGCTGTCGAGGTTTTCGGTTTTCGGTTTTTACGTTGTATGTAAAACCAAAGAAAATCAATTTTCAATCATTTTTCAGTTACGCAATTCGTGACTACCAAAAATATTTAAGCTAGACCCACTTTAAGTGTACCGATCGACTCACAATCATCAGCTGATTCGATTTAACGTTATCTGTCCGCCCTTTCGTCTGCCGCTGTCTATCTAAAGCTTTCAAACTACAGATCGCAATTTTTGTCCGATCTTTATAAAATTTGGCTGAAGTAAGTTTTTTTGGACTAAGGCTGACTTTTTAGAAAATCAGTTAAAATTTTGATAAATCTCCCACATATATGTTTAACCGATTTTATGTTTTAAGCTCTAGAAGTCACATATTACATCCAATATTGATGAAGTTGGCAAAGTTCATTACAATCGATCCGTAATCAATAAAATTACATACTACCGCTCTTGATTATTCCATAATAGTTTCGATTTTTATCAAATTTGGTATGGTGCATTAGAATAGACAACAAAAAACAATCTTGGGCCGATTTGTCCATAAATTGTCTGTGGGCCCCAAAAAATGGCTTTCCATATACTTTTTTTCACGAAGACAAAAATAAAATTATTTTTATAGTTTGGCTAAATTTGGGTGACCAAAAAACTTACCCATTTTAAAATAAACATGTACTACAAATTTAAATATGACATCGTTTTTAAAAACCGGATAAATTAAAAGTCACTTCAAAGGCACAATTACTTTACTTCTGCTTAGGAAAATATTTTCCATTCTAAGCAAAAAAAAAAACAAATTCGCTTCACTATGCAATTTTCAACTAATTTAAAGTGTCCTAATCTGGGAAAAATAAGAGCATGTTCAAGGGCATAATTACTTCTTTCCTGAGTCAGAAATATTTTCCATTCTTAGGCAAAACGCTAAAACCGGAATATCGGTTAATTATAGGTTTTTACTTAAAAAAACCGACAGTCGTTTTTCAAATCACGGGTTCGAAAAGAAAACCCAAAATGCTGGTTTTCTGAAAACCCTGTTTTTTGCTGCATTAATTATACCTGCGGTTTTGGGCCACATTATTAAATGCGTCCGAGTCTCAATTCTAAGCAGAACTTGAAAATACATTTAAATTTTAACGAAATTTGAATATCTTTGAGCTACCATAAGTTAATGTTTATAAGAAAATGTTGGTTTGGACATTTGCATATGCCACTCGAGCCCATAGGTCAGAAATAATTTTCATTTCGGATGTGTTCAGAGCGATAACGAGTCCAAGCTGAGACCTAGTTCGTACACAAATAATGAAGACATATTGAGCACATTCTCTAAAAAAGTGAGATTTTTTGTCGAGGTATCTCATGTTCCTTGAAGTAAAACTTTTTCAATCTGTGCTGATTGCGCCCATTTACAATTTTAAATTTCAGGCTCCTAACGGACGTTCATAGGTTAATCGTTTAAGAATTTTACTATTATCGAAAAAATAGTATATATAATTTATAGGGTCTCTGATCACCATTTTGAAGTGTAAACGGTCGTCCGAAATTCCCTTAATTCTACATTTAAATACGATAAGCGAAATCCTATTCGTGATATGTGGTGCGCACAAAATTCCCGACCTTAGTCCCTAAAGAAGGAATATCTGACATATTACAGCGGCTGTTTTACTTCGTTAATGCTGGCGACTATACCCTATGCTAGTCTAGGTCGGTCGGATCTGGCTTAAACCAGCAATTACCGATCAGTGTGTATAAGAATTATATCGTACACATCTTCCTGTTTTTGAGAAGTTCCTCAAATATTTAGGCATCAAACGGATTATGCGAAGGTACTAAAAATATTTTCAATTTTGTTTTTTTATTACCTTTAGGTTTAAAATAACAACCTGTAAGCCGAAGATTACTAAGCGAAAAAATAACCAGAAATCACCAAATATTTAAAATCTAAATATCACATTGTATTCCCTGTCTTTTTGTTATAGCCTTCGACTTTGCCTTGTCAAACACGTTTATGGTCATTACATATATTTATTGGTTTAAGTATATTCTAATTATATGCTCATGAGTGGTTGATATTGGGATTCGTAAATGTGCCCTTAATTTAATCTCACCAACAATGACCTATCAAATATTTAAATATAATGTTTTGGAAAAAAACAAACAATTCTACAACCTGTTGGCTACGAGTATATTCAATTTCAAACATTCGAATTTATTTAATTTGGAATGTGTGACGTTGTATAAATACATATTTGTTTTGTTTTTTTGTTTCATTAGCAGTTCAGTACAATTCTTGAACTGGAATATGCATTCGATACTAGATATTACGAAGATCTACTTGAAGTAAATGTATTTTGGATAAGTACATTTTCTACGGAGTTAAGTCTGTGATTGCAAAGGCTACACAGCTAAGAACAAATTGTCCTAGCTATTAAAGCATACAGTAGGTAACGGATATAACATCATGTCTTATAAGCAAAAACCGCATAAAAGAATTTTTTGCAAAACACCGTTTTAATAATTGCTTATAGGAAAAACATGCATATAAAAAATAAAGTTGTGGTATTGCTTTACTTTCTTATAACCGTTATCTAATGAATTTGTATAACTTGTTTTATCTGCATAGTAAACCTTATGTTTGCTGAACACTCGAAGCCGAAAATCCCGTATTTCGACCCTTTCTGTAAAATATTTGTGTAGTATTTTAATTCGACAGCAAATCAGTTCCCTTGACATTATATTCAGGTAAGAAACAAACGGGGAATTTTTCTTAAAATATATGTATTTTGAAGTGCAGAGCCATTAAAAGATCTGCGAAGGTTGAGGCTGATCCGGAAGATAGGTCGAAAGATTTGATGTCGTCATAAATGTCATAATGTACTTGTCCCTCTAGGAAGCTTAAATATTATGTGTCAATCGTGCGAATTAATTTTACTTAGTAGGGACATAAATATTGTTACACACGTTTTATGCTGTAAACTAAAAAGTACTGAATGTTTTTGGACCAAATATTTTTTAGTCGCACTGGCCAATCGTCAATAGCTGCACGAACCTCGTCCATTGAAAAATTGGCCACTGCTCGAACCAAAGCAGTCTTAAGAGATCCAATGTTGGGGTATCTTTTGTGACAAATATTGTCCTCTAAAACCGTCTACAATTTGTAATCCAATGGGTTCAAATCTGGACTGCCTGAGGGCCATTCTTCAGAGGAAATGAACGCTGGCAAATTGTTTCGAAGCCAGGCATAGGACGTTTTAGCCTTATGGGCCGTTACAGAATCCTGCTGGAAAGTCCATGGCTGGTTTTGGAACAGAGAATTGTTAAGAGTCTTCACAACAGCTACCAAAACGGTTTATTGGTAAACGTTGGCCGATGTTTTGACTCCTTGTTCATAGAAATGCAGCTCAGTGACCCCATCGTAAGAGACACCCCACCAAACCATGACTAAAGCTGGGTGAGGGTCATCACCAACCTTGGGATCAGTTCAGATGCTTCCTTAGATGACCGCGCATACACTCTATCATTTTGCTTGTTAAACTTTTCCTGAACGGTAAAAATTTTTTCGTCGGTGAAAAAAAATTTTCTGTGCAAGTTATCTGCGTGCTTCACCAAAAGACGTTTGCATTTTTCAATCCTACTTTCAACCCTAAAGCTGCAGTCAATAAATGTCCGGTACGTCGTTTGAAAGACCCAAGTCCCAAGTCTTTTTTAATGATTAGACTCATGGACTTTTGCGTGATATTCATCTCACGGGCCATGATTTTCTGTTTTCGGAGCGGTTTTTGGGAATTCTTGATTTAACGGCTTTGATGACATGCGGTTTTCGAACAGAGCGTGGGCGGCCCGAATGGTGGCGGTCTTTTACATCTCCAGTCTCCTCAAACAGTTTTATGCATCGGTAGAAGAACATGCGGCTAATCCCTAGTGGCCGGAGCGTTTTGAAAATATCATTTTTTTCATTTCACACTTAAAAAGCGCTAATTCAGCGATACGGTTCTCATTATCTGACCACTCCATGATGAAAGTTGAAACAATTTTAAATCCCGTTACAGACTAACGCTATTGAGGTTAGTTCTACTATTGAAGTGGGTGTGTTCAATGTTGTAGCAGTATTTATGTCCCTACTAGGTATACGAGTACTCTTGATTGTTGGAGATTATGTTTCGGCATCGTAAGTCTTATTAGTTCCAACGGAGCTCATAAAGCAAAACCACCGATACAATACCAAATTTAGTTTGACCAGGTTTGATCGGGGGTGTTTCTTTCCCTACCAATATCATATATACCAATTACTTACGTCATGTCGGCATTAGCTCACGATATATGGCTTTAAAAGTTCAGGGTTGTATGTGCGATGCTACGCCCCCTTGTCCAATTTGACCACATTATCTAGAATAATTTCAGTCTTTTATTGCTTTCCGTTAAAATTTTGTAATCAACCGATTTACTTTGGCCATAAGTGAGATTTTTTAAGTTGCGTGGCACCGCCTACTTTTCCACCAGGATGTGTTTTGATCCATATCCAAATATTATTATCAGATACAGTCGAACCGGGTAAGTGGGACCTGCATAAGTGGGACAGACTTCGAACAAAAAAAAAACCTCTTTAAGTAGGAGTTAAAACCTATTAGTGGGACTTGATTATTTTAGAATTGAAATTTAAATATACAAGCGGGATTTTTTATTCGTTTACCGTTAACCTGAGTGGGATTTCCCTTTTTATGCTGTTCCTCCAAAAGTATTATTTTTTTCTCTTTTCTCTCTCGTTTTTGCTTTTTACTAAGCAAGTTTTTGCGGAGTGTGACGCCGGATTGTGAGGTTTTGGCAGCTTATACAGGGTGCCCGCAGGGAAGGTATATTACAGGGTGTCCGTAGGGAAGGTATACTACTTTGTTGGTTTATAATTTTTGATTAAATGAAAGAGAATGGATCTTATATTGATAAATGTTTTATTTAATGTCGGCAATTATGTATGGAGTACAATATCAGATAAATGTTCGCCTCTGTTAGCCTCACAAATGCGAGCCCTTTTAAGATCATTTTTTTATTGCATTCAGCACGGCGTCGAATTGAGGTTGATGGATTTTGAACACTTTCTTGAGCAGCAGTAATGTTTTCAGCCGATCTTGCAGTAAGTTGTGGTCCATGCTTGGGCCTATAAGCTACAGACCCTCTTTCTTCGAAATCATTCACTACACTATAATTAGTGCGTATTGTTCGCACTGCCAAAAATTTCATGTAACTTTCCCATCGTCACAGTAATCAATGATTGATTTTGATAAAATGTTTAACGATTTATCGAAAAATTTTCATAATAAATTTGCCACGTCTCTACTTCACGACTGCCAAATATGAAATGTCAGGACTAATGTTTACCAAAATGGCGGCAAAACAAAGTAGTATACCTTCCCGGCGGACACCCTGTACTTTGGTGATTTAGCGATTATACTGGCGGACTTTATGAAAATTCCCTCATCAAGCTTTAAAAGGTCTTAATGAAAAGTAGCTTACTCTAAGACGCCGCAAGTCAATTATTAGTCGGCATTATTGATATTTTGCCCATAACCGTTTAAATGGCTCCGTTCTATGTTTTTTTGTACCTTCCATCATAGGATAGAGGGACATAGATATTGCCAATAGTATAGTTATAGCTTAGCGATTTGTTTTTTTTGCTAATTTTGACCAACAATTTGGCGACAGAGGCCAAAAAAAAAAAACTGATGCATTAAACGCATTGAAAACAATACTGCAGTACTTTGAAATAAATAAGTAATCCAGGCGTATTTATTAAAATTTATAATTTGAAAATTTCTGTAAAAGAAGTAAAATGGAATAAACCAAAATGACAGATTTTATCTGACAAATATCTTAAATCAAAAACATTTTGACTTCTTTCCTAATTTATAATTTTTTTTTTTGGTTTAAGTGCAGGTCACTTAATTTATATGAATTCTTTTACTTTTAGGTTAATAAAAGCATATTCCTTTGCATATTCTACTGAACTATGGAATTTGAATTTAATGCCAATAAATAGAATTTTTATTAAACAAATTGAATTTTTCAAAAAAAAAATTGCTGTTTCACCTCTTTAAGGGGCATACAAATCAAATAACCTGGATAAGTGGGAAACCTCTTTAAGTGGAAATAAACAGACGGTCCCTTGCGATCCTACTTATCCAGTTTCAACTGTATCCTAAAGTTCAGTGAATATGGTCTATAAAAGTTCAAGGTTTAGTGGGCGATGACACGCCCTTTGTCCAATCACAGTATAATCGAATATCACAGGCCGCACGTAAAGTAATGTTTCGTAACGATCAGAGTAGATAGTGGTTATACAAAAACTACGAATTTTGTGATTTTTCCTGAGGTTAACTCAGTCCTTGTTTGAGGAAAATATTAACCTCAAGACCGCTCTATTTTATCAGCTGTTGGGGATTGTAAATGGGCAAAGTCGCCCAGGGGCAACTACTAAAAGTTGTTGCGGTGAAACCCAACGTTAATTGAACATAAAACGGCACCTATGATCCCAACAAAACCTCAATAATACACATGGACATACATTAAGTGATTCAAAATTTAAAAAAAAAATAATAAAATTTGTGTTTGATAAAGAGTGGTTCAACCAGAATGCACGATGTTTATTGTGACCCTATCCTTAACGTCGAGTTTTTTTTATCAACTTAATTTGGCACCTTTTGTTTCACTGTTTGACAATTTAAACCGTGAAGAGGCAAACAATTGAGCAGCGCGTTAAGATTGTGGATGCCGTTTACGAAAATTGGGGTCAAAATCAAAATACTCTTTGTGATTTTTTTTGTAGTCAGCATAATCGAACAAATGTGTCGACAATGGGAGAATTGTGCGTAAATTTTAGCAAACCGGGTCTGTACAAAATGTGGAATCAAAATGTGGAAGTTATATAGAAAAATGTAAAAGCGCGACCCCTACGTTCGGCATAAAACAATAAAAATTTTTTTTTTGAAACTACCTTTCAATAATACTTCATATTCGAAGGTGTACGGCGAACTTTTTTTTTTTTACTTGTAACCTGGTACGCTCTAATGTATCGTCTTTACTTCACTAGCCACACAGCCAACGCAACACTGGCTCTTTTGCCCGAGAAATTCAATAGCCGTGTTATCTCACGTCGTAGCGATTTTAATTGGCCGCCACGATCATGTTTTCTGACACCATTCGACTTCTTTCTTTGGGGATATTTAAAAGAAAAAGTGTACGTCAATAAGCCAAGAACAATTTAAGAGCTAAAGGATGATAAAAATCGGGACATTAACGACACTGAACTCAGAGTCATTGCAACTATGGACCATTGGGTTAAGGTATGCCAACGAAACCGTGGCGAGCATTTGGTCGATATTTTGTTTCACACATAATTGTCATTGTCCTTCTAAAAATATTAAGATGATTCACTGAAAGCTTTTTGTGTTGTTCAGAATTAACATCGGGCGTTTTGGTTGGACCAAACTTTATTATTCAATGATATAAGTCGAATACTGAATCGGAGGCCTGGACCTTAGGCGGCAAAAAAGACCGTCATAAATAAAGGCACAATTCACTACTAATAATCGGTCTCGACTCATTGCCCCTTGGGGCCCAAAAAAGTCAAATAAGCGACTTATTTTCAATATGCACATATAGGTACTCTTATTAAAGCACATTTCAACAAAAAATGGAAATCGTTGGTGTCATAGATCTCCGAAAAAAGGTTGTTGCATGAATATACTAACGGTTATTTTTCCAATTTCAATGGCAAAATTTAGTGTCATTGTTACTTGTTGTGGTTCGAACAGATTCTTAGACGACTTTTTCTCGGTGTGTAAGTTTGGTTTTGGAGTAAAAAGAAACTTCGTAGGAAATTCAATAAAAATTACTGATTTAAGCTCCTCTTACAGACACCTCCCTCAACCCGAATGTTATTTTGAAACGTTCTTCATTGTGGAAGGTAAATTAATCCATATTTTTTATTTTTTTAATCCGAAAAAGTTCCATCAATCTTACCTGTCTATCTGTCGTTCACCCCAAAATATTTGCGCTGGTATATTTTTTATATTTTTAAAACTTTAATTACTATTATTTGCAATTTAATTACTATTATTTGAAGATCACGAGATATCTTTTTTTAAGAATTTTCAGATTATAACTATTTTGCCATTAATTTTTATATTCTTCACATAGATTATTTAAAAGTGGTACATTTTCCATTTTTTTTATAAACTCGTTTCGATCATTTAAAAATCTGACAATGTGTGACTTGACATTGCGAATAAACACTTAAACTTTGCCGGTATCGATTCCAATATTTGTCGCAATTGCTGAACTGAGCGCAGATTTTGTTTGTTTACCAAAACAAAAATCTTAACAATCTTAAAGTGTCTGGTGTCGTTATGATATATTTTTTTTTAAATATTTTTAACAAATTTCTGTACATATTTTGTTGTAAACATCACATTATTAATAATAATTTTTTTATTTACTTTTGACTCTTTTTTTTTGTTTTGAACTGCTCCGACGCGTCGTCTGCTGGTGGCTGTTAAATTTTTGTTTTCGTATGTTTTTTTTTCTTCTTTTTGTGTTTTAGATCACCGTCGTCTGTCCAGTTGTCTGGCGCACATACAGATTTACCTATGGGAGGGGGACACGCTCGCCGAACGACTTGAAAAAAAATGTTGTTTACAACGCGACGTTCGTTTTCGTTATGATCGCCAACATGAACATGTTGTTGATATTAAATTTAAGTTTAGGTTTCGGCTTAAACGCATAACAACAAATGCTCGGTTCCGCTCAGCTCGGCTCTCTGTTGTCACCGAAATTTTGGCACTTTTGTTTTCGAGACTGGCAACGCCACTGCTTAACAACACCTCTTTGTAAGCCGCTGTTGATGTTTTTGGGGGATTGTGATTCACTGAAACGTCACGGCTGGTTTTTTTTGTTTTGTTTAATTTCTTGTGTTACCGCCGTCTCCTCACATGTGACATTTTGAGATCTTCGCAGCCAATATTTTATTTGATTTGCCAATTTCTTTTGCTGTTGAGTTTCTCATCGCTGTTGTGTTTCAGCGTTTTCTGTTGATTTGTTTGTTGTGCTTTTATGGTTTTTATGGTGGTGGCTTTAATGAATGCCTAGATCAGCGGTTCTTACCAACATGTGCACCCTTGAGATATTTTAATGGGTTCATGTCCCCCCCGACCACTTTGTATACCCTATACCACTCTATGGTATATCGTATTATAATTTAGTGCTGGTGTGTTTGTAAGACGTAAATGGGTAAGTTCCTCCACCCATGTTTATTATGCCGATCGACTAAGAATCACTTTTACAATATGTCATATTATGGTAATAATAAACTTTAAAGATATTAGAGCGGAAGTATCAGTGGCGGTAAACAATCTTTATTCAACAAATTATTTCACATACGTATAATCGATTAAATGATTTAAATATTCGTATGGCATTCTTGTGCATATACCATATCAGACGTTTCCATGTGAGCCCCATACCAATGTCCATACCAACTAAGGATCTCACAAATAAAACCGTCGTAGAGTTCAGCCTGGCTGAACCTTATGTACCCTCTACCACGTATTAAAGTGGTCCGTTTTTGGGCCCCTTAGACACATGAGTCCGACATCAATCTCAACCTTGTCCTCAAACTAAACCCGGTGTTAATGTGAGTACCCATTTGACCATATTTACCGGTGGTCTCTTTTCTTGAATATAAGGTCCGTTTTTTTTGGGCCCCTTCGGTCCACGAGTGCGGCCATAAACTCAGCCAAAAATTTTTAATAAGTTCATATTTGGATTCGTAGAGAAATTGTTTTAATTTAAGAACGGTAATACCTTGGTAATCCGAACTTCCGAACTACGTTTTCGCTGTACTACATACAGGGAGGAATTGATTGTATTTTGTAGTCCGAATTGATTTATTTTTTTTTTTATCCGAATTGACATCAAAAAATGTTACGTTATTATTAAACATTATTTTAAAATAGTGTTAAAGTTCGAGTCCTGTCTAACTTTGCTGAATTCAATCTTTATTACGCATTCAGTAAAAAGAGGGCAGCTTTTTTAAGAAGAAAACCTCATCGATACTTCTATATTTTCTAAAAATTACTTATAAATTCTCAAAAAACTACAATTTATTGTTTAAATTGTTAAGGTTCGTTAAATAAGTTCTTTTTGTTTCTAAAAATTGCATGTCATTTTTAAAAAATAAACATTTTTTTGGTTTTTAAAAATGGAAAATGTATTATCTCGGTTTTTAATATACAATTTTTACTGTAGTAACTGTGTATAGTGAACTTTTTTGAAAACACGTGAAAACAAAAGTATCCAATAACCCGAATTTTCGATAATCCGAATTACGGTTTGCAATCAAATAATCAGATTAACGAGTGCTTACTGTACCTGCTTCTTGGGGCTACACAAAATGTTCGAGATTTCACGAAGAAAAACATGTCGAGTTCAGCCTGACCGAACCTTATGTACCCTTTGCCTTATCTTTAAAATCGGATATTTGGATTCGGACTAAAACGGGCTTCAATTTGAGTGTCCATCTTGAACCCGTTTTTAAGGTCCCTTCGGTCCATGAGTCCCACCATAAACTCAGCCAATACTTTAAACTAAACATGTGTTTGGATTTGTAGAAAAATTGCTTTAAGTACTTGTTTTTTGACCCACACAAAGTGTCCAGCAAATAAGCCCTTTTTGAGTTATTACGTGCGTCCCAACTAGGGTTTGCAATTTTTATTACCCGGGGAACTGGAAATATTCTTCTCAAATTCCGGGACAAAAAAACAAACCAAGAATAAAGCTTTTAAAAGTTAAAAGATCCTCTTAACAAAAAAAATAGTTTCCTCTATTGACATATAGAAATTCTTTAAAAAAAGTTAATTTATTGACTGATAAGATACAAATTTCTGGAAGAAACAGTACTGATCGAACAAGTTGGCTTTATATTTATTACTTTCGACTTCGGTAGAGTTAATCAGCCTTTTAAAGGGATACTTGTTTAAAAAATTGCCCGCGGTACATTACAAAAGCTTCCCGTAAGAAAAATATCAGGAACCCTAGTTCCAACTAACAGTCTCCATTTTAACCATTGTCATCCACAAAAAAAAAACAAGTAAAAACGTCGTTAAGTAGGCTACACTGATTGATTTGTGTACATCAAAACAATGAAACTGATTCTTTATTAATTAATTAATGAAAAAATGCATTGATTTGAAGAATAAATTCATTAATTTTAGGCATGGCATTCTTAAAATTGAAGTACGTTGAAAATCAAAACTTCATATTACCGATGGATTTTTATAGTGTTTACTTTGTTCGGTTAAAAACTTTACTGAGAGCAGTTCTCGTTAAATGCGAAAATTCCGCTCTTAAGTATACTCGTATAGCCGCCGAGGAATGAAATAGTCAATAGACACGTGGTCTCAAATGGTTGAATCGCATTTGTTGTTTGGGGTCTGATGTCGGTGACGTACCGTTCACTGCAGTCATTCTTGATTACAACTAATACTCGTAGTCTTTTCGACTGTTTTTTGAATAGTTTTAGGTTAAGGTTAGGAATGAAATATGAAATATTCAATAGACAAGAACAATAATTTAAGCAAAAACCTATATTTCCATTCAATTTATGTAAAACATTCTTCAAACCGATAAGCATTATTCTTCAGATTAATTTACAATGTTCCTCAAACTGATAATTGAAGAGTTATTGATGAAAAGTTCTACATCAAATTGAAGAGACGTGTTGTAGTTGAAAAATTATGTCCAAATTGAAATATGTACCCTTTTTTCAGTGTACTAAAGCCGAATAGTCCGCTTTTTGGGTCCTTAAATAGATTATATAAAATTTATAATAATACTTGAATAGTGTACTTTTTTCTGGAGTAACAGTAGTCTCTTAAACGGAACATTTTCCCCCTTGGCCGGTTTCGCTCATTTATAATTTCAAGAATTATTGTTCAAGATTCGTTTCACCGCTATAGTGCTTTCGTCAGATAAACGGACGGCTATACCGAATTAGAATTTTACGACGATCACTAATATATATACTTTATACGGTTTCCGATCGAACGGAATGAGTATACACTTCATACTTCAGTTAAGGGTATAAAAACAAGTCCGTATAGAAAGACCCGTATTTCTGCCCCCAAGGAACCTTCTGTTTGTCCTTCCTGATAAAATCTCTTTCTCTACCCCTAGGGTCCATGGGGAAGTCTAAAAATGTAAGTACCTATAAGTCTTATATTGAAACGAATCGCGAAACGATCTTACGACTAATTCTCGTATGACCTATGTTAGAAGACATTTAATGTATGTAAAATCTACAAATACCTGTATTCGTGACAAAATGATATGTTTTTTTTCAAAAAGTGTATGTCCAAGAAAACTGGGACCGGTATTTGGACTACGAGGGCTTAAAAGGCCACTAGATTCGTGGCCTAATTTAGTTTAATATCATTATAACATAGTTGTATAATAAAACATGCGATGATTATCGGACCCATGAGAGCTGGGCCCCAAATAAGTCCAAATAATTGGATTAGTGTAAATTTGTTTCTGGATACCAATATGTTCCTAAACATTAGGGGACGGTTTTTAAGTTGTACTTTCAACAGACTACACGAAGAAAAAAAGTATGGTTGGGGTGACAACATTCGAAGAGCATCATACTATTGTTGGGTATATGGTTGTGGCACAACAATATTATCATACTCACAACAAAAGTAGGATTCACACACATCCATACTATGATCCCCACAACCATATTATGATTTACACTCAACTAACTATGATCCCCACAACCTACAACTCACAACTATAGTATGTTTCACATACAACCATAGTACGATACTCACAGTATGATTCACACGCATCCATGTCATGATTTCTACATCCTTAGCATGATACCCATAATTATTTATTAGGATTGAGTTATGTTGTTATTCGACAATAGACAAAATTATTAATAGGTAAATTATTAAAAAAAATACACTGAATTCAAAATAAACCGTATAAAAAAACGCAAGTGTTAAATATTAGTTATATAAATACAAACAAAGCAGTTTGTTTTGAAAAATTTTATTTAACAAATAAAAAGTACGATTATTGCATTAGATCCGTTCTAAAAACTATATTCAAATTTCTAAATATTACAATCATGCGGTATGATTGCCGTAATCATATTTTAAACATAAATCCAACAAAAACAATACTTTTGTAGCACCAACCATATTTACTATATCGTTGCTAAAATCATATTTTCATTTTTAAATTTGGCAATGATACTATTGTCGCAATCATACGATTGTCAAAATGAAACTAAAAAAACAATAACTTTGGTTGCGACGAACACACTTTTATTGCAGAGAACATATTATTGTTGACATGAATATATATTTTCTGTGCGTGTACACTGATGATATGTGTTAAATCTCTAAAGCAGTTTTTATAGAAAACCCATACTAATCAGAGGATCGTTTTTTCTACTTAGGCAAAAATTAAAGAGTAAATATGTTCTTCTAATCATAATTATAAGAGTTAGCACTGAATCTTTTAAATATATATATATATATATATATATATATATATATATAAGCTCCAAACTCTTTACCTCAATCTCAATAGCGTTCTTTAAAATTGTACCGGTTAGTTAGAAATGCAACATATATTTTCAAAACATTTGTTTCCCCCCACTGTTCGTTGTAAGAGTACAAATCACATTGTTCACGTGTATGTATGTATGTACTAGATTTAATTGATATGCAATTTGACAAATACATTTCTTTTCAACATTTGCTATCTGTGGTACATAATTTGAATAAACCTTCAGCCACTGTTACTAATTAATACAACTATGTACTTTATTGCAATTGTATAATATTTGTGGGTCAGAAGTCGTGGTCAGTTTGTGTTTACTTTGAGTTTTTTAAACTCCACTAAAAGAAAGACGTATTGACGTGTTTTATTTGACAATCTAAAAAAAAATCCACTAAAATTTGTGTTTGAGATTCTGATCTTTTTAAATAACCGGTATTTCCAGCGCCGCTTATTTTAGCTGCTTAGAGCGTTACTGTGTTGAACACCGTAGAGTATAATGGTTACCAGTGAATCATACTATGGTTGTGAAAATCATACTATTGTTGTGTGTGAAACATACTATGATTGTGAGGATCATAGTATGTTTGATTGTGAATCATAATATGGTTGTGGGGATCATAGTATGGTTGTTCGATTCATATTATGTTGTGAGGATCATAGTATGGTTGAGTTTGAACCATACTATTGTTGTTCGGATCATAATATTGCTGTGTCACAACCATATATCCAATATAAGTATGATCCTTTTGGTATGTTGTCACCCAAACCATACTTTTTTGCTACGTGTGGAATTTTGTAGGCCTTATGAACCCATAGATCATTACATGGTCATATGTGACAGCGCATAGAGAAAGGGACCTAAGGGTAAAAAAAATCAATTTTCACTTTTTTTGATGTGGACAACATCTGAGCATCGAATGAGACCGATTCCATGCCACAAAAGTGTTCCCTCCCAGAGATATGCGCGTTTTATGAAAGTAATCGTACACCAAAGATAAACGTATTTAAATCTTTAAAATGACTCTCCTGAAAAAAAATGGTTTTTACCCTTAGCTCCCTTTCTATTTTGCGCGTCACTTATAGTGATTCAATAATAAAAAAATCGTTATCTTTTAGAATAGACATTTAATTCCAAGATCTGTTAAAAATTCGGACACGAATGCTAAAACAAGCGACCAAATGTAAATATATATAAAAAAATTGCTACTCAAATTAAAGCAAATTTCATCTTTATCTAAAAATAAATTTCATTACGAATCTAAATATAAATTTATTTTTATTATTTAACTAAGATTGAGGCCAGAAAGCTTGGTGCTAAAAAGGGACTATTATATTCATAATAAGTGACCAATGGTAAATATGGACAAATTAAAGCAATTTCCTTAAAGAATCCAATTGTAGTTTGATATTTAGGATTTTACTGAGATTGTGGTGTGTTCTCTCCGTGGGTCCCAAAAAACGACCGATATATTCATAGGGACCAAAAATATGATAATGGATCCCCTTTTCAGTAGCGAAACCATGCTGAAGGGTTTATATAATTCGACCTAACCGATCTTAATGTTGTTATTATTTATTTTGTACATACATTTCTCTCTGATTTTTTGCCGGTTTTTATTTGCCCCGAATATTATTTAGTGCGATTTATTTAACAAAATTCGATGGCTTTGTTACATTTTGTTTAACTGAGTCGATGTACAGGTATATTTAAGAGCTATGGGTATTTTTGCATATTAAAGTGAATAATAATCATAAATTTCGTTTGATTCTCGTTTGGCAATACCAAATCCGGCTTTTAGCATTGGCTTGGACAAGTTGGAAATAAATATTAAAAATGATGGTTGCATCTTATAACATGAGTTTAAAGGTGTATGACACGCGGCCAACTAAAAATGCCGGCAAATATTTTTTTAGTCTAGGGACTGCCGAAAAGATACGGAAAAATTAATTATTTGAATAAAATAATTTTATTCGAATACATGGGGAAATTTTTCCATGTATATAAAGAAATGGGATGCATGGCTCAGTGGAAATCACTTTAAACGACCCCAGACTTAAACTTCGGTACTGACTCCATGCGTTGTCTAAATAACTTCGACTTCAGTTTAAAACAACCCCATTCACAAGCCTCCGGGCTTGTGTATGGAACTAACTAGAGTGGGAAAGGCATATTTAGGGTAAGCAATTTCCATTAAAATTCATTTCCCGGAATGATTTTTTTGAAATGCTGCACCACAAAAAATTTTAAAAATTAAAAAATGGACTTTCCTCTATTGAACTACAGAAATTCTTTTTATTTATTTAATTTAAAATTTTTTAATTAAATTTATTTAAAACAATTTTTTCCAAAAAAAATAGTACCGGGTGGCCGAAATCATACACATTCAGGGTAGTTGGCCTTGTGTCGCATTCGTTAGAGTTAGGCTGAGTATTTTCTTAACTTCAAATGCAATTTCTTTGAATTTTAAATGAAATGTTGTAAATTTCATCTGGAAGTTTTAAGTTTAAATGGTGTCTTTTTAATTTTAAATAGAGTTTGCTGAAAATTGTCAAGAAAATCCCATGGGATCCCGTGGCAAAATCCCTTACAGAAATGAAATTGTAAAAAGTTCCCGGGATTTTATGGGGGTTATAAACATAGATCATAAGGATTTGTAAGAGGTCATACATAATGCACTTTGCTAAATATGTGCAAGATCGGATTTAAAAAATAGCCGAGCTTTTGTAAACCTTTTCTATAAACTTCAGTTATTATACCATTCGAAATCTGAGCAAGGTCAAATGCAGCAACAAAGCCTACATTACGCAGCTCATTAACGTCATACCGGTCGAAATGGTCAAACAAGTAATCTAAAATTGGACTCTCAGAATGGACACCCTGAGTCGTATTTGCGGCCAACATTTGTAGGAAATTGTATTAAAAAAAATAAATGGCATAAAATGTCCTTTCGGATAAACAATAAATATTCCACACTTGATTTGAATTTTTGTATTTTTTTATTTTAGAAAAATACCTCTAGATTGATCACCCGATAGAAGAATATCATGTATGTACATTAGGGATACAACCAATTTTTTGGCATAGTACCATGAGGTCAACCATGTCCTAGTAACCACGAAAATCATAATCTTTTGTAATTTTTCTGGAAAAAGTTCACGCACCAATTGGTTTTTCTAAACAGCTGTAAGTTAAAGCTAGCTTGCATAGAATTTAAAAGCTCAATTCTTATTGGCCAATAGCAACTTAACGAATTAATAACAAAACTTCGTTAAGTGGGGATTTGGATCTCCTAGGCTCATTGGTCAATTATCAACAGGCTGCCACCTGCGATAAATGTTGCAAGTGTTAGTAAACGAATTAACTATTAGCATTATGAGAGATTATTCGTTACACATTTTTATTTTTTTTCGTTAAAAAAGGTTAAAGATGCGTTTTGGTTTGCTGGAAAAATCTCTTACCATCTGTAAATATTAATGCAATTTCATACTTAAGTTTTTTTTTATTTTAAATAAACATATTATTAAGTTTTCTTAACCAAAAAGAAAATTAAAATTTTTCAAAACTTCATCGCGGTTGGTGCGTGAACTTTTTTGACCTTAGCGAAAAAATAAATATACGTTCCCTTATAGTTTTTTATGCTCTATTGGACTGTGCTATGCCAATTTTGATATTTTAAAAAATTGTTAAAAAGTTGTATCCCTAATGTACATGCTTCTCTATAAAATGCATAAGCCTTTCGGAGCCGGTTTAAAACTTTACTTCGGCCAGTACCATTTATCACTCAATTGGATATTGAGAAGAATAGCAGCCGAAGCACGATTGTTTTGTGTACCCTACACTAAACTTTGGGAAACAGAATAAATCTATATTGAAGGTAAACACCGCAAACGCCTGGGCGAGTTTAATCGATCTTAAATAGTTCACACATTTGTGTGTCAGGGAAACTAGTACAATGTCATAATTAATACCCTGACTAGTGATACTGTAGAATTTGTTGTCGGCCTTCAACTAGATAACTATTATTTTTTTTTGGCGATAGCTGCTTACAATGTTTGCCATACAAAGTCGTCACATTTTTATAAATGTGATAATTTTAACCTAAACGAATATTAATAAAGCTGTTAATTACAAGACTACAAAATGAATGCACAATTTAGACGCTGCCGTTAATTATTCTCAATAATCTCACTTGAAACAGTGTGGTCTACTTAAAACTCCACTTTCCGAAATCGATTTACTCAACAAACTAAGGAAAGTTATTACACATGCCAACACGGATTTTTCTGACGTTGATTTTTGAACGTGGTGTGTGTTTTAGTTTTTCTGGATTAGCACCGATAATATCGAAAGATGAATATATCATAGATGCGTCCTGTTGTATCACTGAGTCAACAACTAATCGACAAAGATGTCCTTCACAACTTTCAGAATTGTATCGATTGTATGTCATGTTGCGTCATCTTGCTGGAACCGTAATTCGGACATATCGACGCTGTGGAATCAAGGGACAATTTTGTTGACTGGGATAAACGGTTAGGCAAAAATGGATCATTATCCACGTTGCGTTTTTAAAACTATGTAGACTTAAAATAATTCACGAAGAAATGGTAAACCGTTCGGAATATTTTGACAGCTTTTAAAATATAGGGTGATCCATCTAGAGGTATTTTTTCAAAACGAAATAGAAAAATTTAAATCAAGTGTGAAATCTTTATTGGTAATTTGAAAGGACATATTATGGCATTTATTTTTGAAACTAATTACCTTTATAATTGTAATTACCACACGTCAGCTTTCATCCCTATCATGCAAGTTTGCCATTCGGTTTGTAAATAGATACATGAAATAGATACAGTGGAACCTGAATAAGTGAGTTCGTAAGGGGTCGCCTACCCAGCAAACCAAACGTTCAGAATTCGGTCAGAATTTTGTACGACAAACGGCAAAATGTTCCGATTTCGGATCCGAATTCTTAGTGAGTTCTTAACGAAAAACATATGAGAAGGTTGACACGAATTCTGAACTACTTCTCTGTGGGAATTCTGATATTTTTGATGACATTTCGAGCCGAATTCTGAACTGAAATCGTGGGAAATTCGAAAGGAATTTTCGATTTCTCGTATCGAATTCTAAACTACTTCTAAACGATTTCGGTCAGAATTCTGGCATTAATTCTTACTAAATTCTGATGTTTTTACCGGCATTTCGAACCGAATTCTGAAAGAATTCTAAGCTTATGTCATGGTAAATTCTGAATGTAAACAATCATAAAGATCAAAATATTTTTGTTCTCCAAAAAAAAAAACGTTGTAATACATTTTTTAAAAAACGTTCGGAAAGACTTTTAGTTACTAGCAGGGGTGTCTGCAGTTTCGGAGAGCGCCACTTTACTATAATAATACCGCAAGCAATAATTATGCTGGTAACTATGTTTAGTGGCTATACACTTAAGGGCAACCAGTTTTGCATTTAACGAGAACTGCCGGCAGAGAGAGTTTTCCTCCGAACACAATAAAAATCCCTCGCACCAAACGTTCAGAATTCGGTCAGAATTCTGTACGACAATCGGAAAAATATGAAGCAACTAACAAAAATTTTAAACGAAGATAAATCGTTTAGAGTTCATTAAGAGAAGTCTGATCAAAAATTAATAAAAATCCTACAGACAAGTCTAACAGAATTCGGGCCGAATTCGTTCAGATTTTTCGAAACATAATAAAAAAGAAATCCTCAGACAAATCGAACAGAATTCGTAACGTTATCGGTAAGAATTTCTGATATAGTTGTCGGCAAATTTGGTTTACTGCCCAATAAGCCTATTTAAACAAAAATTAAAAAACACAAATTTTCACAGTTAGAGAGTATGCGGCATCATAATATCATGGGCAATGTTTCATTCCGATAGGGCAACATATTTTACACACCCAAAATCCCCATAGAATAATCCAAAAATTAGGATACGAATCCATGTCATCTATATTTCAAAATAAACTGGTAGAGGTTATTTAGAACTGGCTTTAAATGCATTACATCTCACTTATTTCAAAAAGTTCGAGTTTCAACTTGTTCCTTATACAAATAAAGTGACAAATTTAAACCTTTCTTTTTAAACACATAAATTGATCAGAAGAAAAATTCTTTATATTGTCGTAAAATATTTTAATTTGTTGCGCAATAATGGGAAACGATTAAAAATATTTATGTGTTTCAAAATCTTTTTGAAGTCGCTGCTTGTTTGGACAGAAACATGATAGCATTTTTAATTCTTACTGCTTAAAGCCAACGATTTGGTCAATAAATAAATGGAGAAACTTGTTTCGCATTTGAAAACAATTGCAAAAATTAAAATGTGTAAATATTCACAAAAATGGGCACGGCTTTGTCTAAAGACCACATGACCTTCAATGCTATTTGATGGTCGATATACCAAGCCCGGCGCTTCTCCAATTGTAGAACGATTAGCTTCCTATTTATTTTTATCATGCATGCCAATAAAACAAAAGACATTCTGGGCTTAAGAGTTATGGGTAGGATGTGAACATAACATACTTATGGAATAAAGTTACTATTTTTAAGCCTTACATTTATTGCCCTAAATAACTATATATAACGGGTAGTCCACCTAGTAGTTTATTTTTCTATCATATGTTATTTTATCTGGACAGCTCTTTCCCGCTAAAAATCTTGATAGAACGTCAGTTTCATTTCTGTGTAGAGATAAATGAATCACTTTACGATTGAACAACTTTAGAAAAGAATGCAAACATATTTTTAACGTCAATGCGGAATAGCCGAAACATTGCGGCGTTGCAGAAACAGTCCGTTTATTAAAAGTAAGTTTTTGCTAAACAAAGACCCCCGCGTCTGCTACTTATTTATACTTAATTAAGTGAGTGCTCGCTAGCACGGTCCGCGTCGTCGTATGTTGCGCACTAACGAGAATGTTGTTGTAGCGGCACATAGTGCATTCTCCTTCGGCTCGATCCAGTGCATAGAACCGGAACATCGACTCGGCATCGATAACAACAACTTATCATTTAACGCACCAGGCTGACGCGCATTTGGCAGAAAGATTTCGCATTATTTCCTTATTGGGTCCCTTCGCTTTCTTATCGCTTCTCAGCTCAAAAATAATCTATTCTGGCAAGGTGCATTTAAATAATGTATATTTTTTTAATTTTTTATAAAAAAAATCTGATTTGGATCACCCTTTTTTCATTTTATATATGCTTTATTTGAATTATTTAATCTGCTTCATAGGAGCCTAACAATAAGTATACGAATCTTAATGAATCCTAGTATGGTTTTTTTTGTTATGTGGATCTCTGCTTATTATCAGGAAGTTGCATTAATTTGGTTAGAATAGTATATAACTGGTATGGACATTAGGGTTAGTCACTTTTTTTTGCGGAGATTGCTCTCGCAGTATGTGGTAGGGCTTGGAAAACTATGAAGAACTGCATGTTTAGTTTTTGGAAATGGTGAAAAAACTTCCCCCCCAAAATGCATTTACTTTTGCTCGAAACCGATTTTTTATTTTCAATTTTTTGTGATATTAAAAATTTGAGAAATTTTTTTTTTTCGAAGTTAGACCTTCATATATCGTTCCTTACATAATTCTGGCACGCTGAACACGAATCTGCTATTTTATTCCAGATAGCTCATGTAGTTTTTGAGATATGGCGATTGCAAAATTTGCAAAGATGTTACTTGTTTTGCTATATGTGCATAATCGCCATATCTCGAAAACTACAGGAGCTATCTTCAATTAAATTGTAGATTCGTGTTCAGCGTACCATAATTATGTAAGAAACGATTTTTGAAGGTCCAATTACGAATTTTTTTTTTTTAAATTTTTAATATCACAAAAAATGGAAATTAAAAAAACCGATTTCCAGCAAAAGTAAATGCATTTTGGGGGGGAAGTTTTTTTACCATATCAAAAAAGTAAACATGCAGTTCTTCATGGTTTTTCATGCCCTACATCATATTGCGAGAGCAATTCGATATTCGACAAAAGTCAAAAAAGTGACTAACCCTAATGGACATGCCTGAGAAATGTAAACCTGGTTTGGCTTTAACCTCGTGATAAAGGGCCAGATGACCCTTACAGTCATTTACAGAGTGTTCGCGATATTATGTAGAGCGAAAAACTCTAGTTTTGTATGTAAAACGGATAACTCTAGAATAACAGAGGTATTTAGGTATATACGTAAATTAACGACGTAATTAAGATATTGTAGGTTTTTCGTGTTGACTGTTTTAAGGATCACGTATGAGAGCATTTAGGAAACGTGACGTAGAATAAATGATTCTACCCAGTCTTTTTTGACAGTTTTAATGATCACGTTTAAGATCATTTAAGCCACGTGACGTAGAAAAAATTATACTACAGTCTTTCGGGCGCGTATATTCGCGATTATTGTTACGGCTAAAGAGCAAGTGTAGATTAGAAAGCACGGCGTTCGTTTCTCCGAAGTCTTAACGAGGATCACCCTGAATGTGGTTTCATTTGTCCTGATTTTTTCAATTGAATTAAAGTGCTAATAATTTTTGACTTGTGTTCGCCACTCAACTTACAATTTAATGCACTAGAAAAAAGTGGACAACTTCAAGCGGGCATGCCACCGTTCTCTTTTCTATTAGGGTGTGTTTCTTTCCATACTACCATCATATACTCGTACGTATACCAATTTTTGCCGTCATAAAGGTATAAGGTTTATAAGGTATAGCCCTTGAAATTTCCGGGTTGTAAGGGCGGTGCCACGTTTCACAATTTTAACGTAATATAATCTATAATAATATGCTAATCATTGATTTTATACCGTTAACGATCGGTACATTACTTAGACCATACATTTGACTTTTAAAGGGGGCGTGGCACTGTCCACTTCTTCTCCAGAACGTGTTGCGATTCATGCCAATAATATATGTTCTAAATTGTATCGTTATATCTCTATTAGTTTAAGAGATATAGTATTCTTAAGTTCAGAGCTGTTTGGGCGTTTCCACGCCCCCTTGTCCAATTTTATCATACCATAGTCTAGAAAAACTGCAGTCCATTAATTTTGCCATAAATGCGATCAAAGGTGGCACGGCACAGCCCGAACCATGCCAATAACATTGTCCAAATATCAGCCTCGTATCTCTTATACTTGGTTGATGAGATACGAGGGTTGCTATATATATTTATGGCCAGGCAACACTAAGTGTTGCCTTAAACGACGTTTATAAGATCGTCACAGGTGACTTATCATAGATCCATGCGTATGAGCCCGAAACAAAACAGCAATGGTCGCCTGTTTCTTCGGAAAAACTGGTCATGTGGCGACTGTTCCGCTTGAGCAACATATGAGGTCAATTCTGAGTGGTACACCACAATTTGTTTGCCTGAAGTCTTCGGAGAAATTCGATCCAGCGCCTTTTTGACCGGCCAAAACGTCGAATTGATGGGTCATCTGCCGTACAGCCCTGACTTGGCACCCAATGATTTCTTTTTATTCCCGCACATCAAGTAAAAATGTGTTGTCAACGAGTTTCGTCTCCAGAAGATGCTGTTGAAGCGTTCAAAAACCATGTTTTTGAGGTGTCTCAATCGGAGTGGAAAAAGTGCTTCGACAATTGGTTTAAGCGGAAAAAGTGCTTCGACAATTGGTTTAAGCGCATGCACAAGTCTATAAATCATGCTGAAGAATACTTTGAAAAACAATAAAACTATTTTTGATGATAAATATTCGCATTTTCATTCTTAGGCCAGAAATATATATAGCAGTCCAAGTATGTTCCAAATATCAAATATCTAATAGTTGAGATATTCCGTTTTTTAGTTTATGTTTGTGGATTTTTCCAGAGGTTGACCCTGTCCTTGTAAAAACATTTTTACCTCTTTACCAACCTGGTCCATTTTCAATACCAAGCATCCTGATCCATCAACACATCTTTCTGCCACCTAGTTTCAATAGTGCGATCTGTAATTTGCTTCCCACAGATAGACGGACATGGCTAGATCATATTAGAATTTTACGACGATTCAGAATATATATATTTTATTATACTGTATGTGAATATACCCTATATCCTATGATGTATATAAACTACCGACTTATTAAAGTCATGTTTGTCGCACAGTGTTATCGAAACCTATTCAGTTGCTCAAGTGTGTGTACAAGAATAAATTGCATTCTATCGAAAATTGTACTTTGCAATATAAATTAACAATAATAAGGCGGAGGAAGAAGAACACTTTCAAACATTTTTGAAAAAATAAAAACACTTATTATTAATGCTCTTTCTTCATCAACCAAAAAATTAATTCTCAATGTTATGCAGTTGGGCTCGCCTGCCTGCCATCCAGTTGCATGTTGTTGCAGTGTCGTACAACTTTTGCCTTAGATCCTTATCCTCAACGTCATCGCCATCATAAACAGCTACACTAGCCACTTGTTATGGCTGTTGGTAAGCTTATATTCGGATAGTTATACTCTTAATTTTAATGTTTCCTATTATGCGAGTTAGAAGTTTTTCTATCACTGGGGCATTTTTCTATCATTGGACGGGAGGCATCTTTGCTAACAAATTATTTATGCATTCATCACATTTTCAATATATATAAACGTATATATATCTATGTTTTTTAGAAAATAATTTAAGCAGATTTAAAAAGATATTTCTGTAATACCCGAGAATAGCACTTAGATGACCTAGAACATTTTGTGCATGTTCTACTACTCGTACATACTACGTCGAAGGAGGTCTCAAACATTTGCAAATGCATATTCGTAGCCTAAGTACCACAAGATGATTTTGCTTAAAATCAGCAAAACCATGGAATTATATAGCATTTGTTTGCTAGGAATTAAATAACCATTAATATTAAAAGTGTTTAAAACAAAATATTTGAAATATCATTATTGCAAGCCATGTGGTAATACCGTGGTTTTGAATGTTGTACAAAGCGGATAGAAAATATTGGTATAAATACGTATGTAGGTAAAACAATCGCTTAGGAATCGTTATCATCAAAAAAATCGACTTATTTGGTTAACCAAATAAAAGAAGATGACGATGTGGGCTTAATGCAGAAGAAGAATTGTCCTATGATGATTAAAATCTTCCAGAATTAAACGCATACTTGGATTTGTGAAAAAACACCAGAAAAAAGCTGTCTGGTGGTCCAATTTTATGATTATTTTTAACATTTCTACAAAATACACAAAAATATATGTCTATTAGCATATTGTTGGTTTATTTAAAACAGAAGACATACCCATTGAATATGGAACACAATTTCATTGTTGCCTTCACAGTGGCTCATTCTGTCAACCAAATTTAGCATGGCTTTCGATGACAGTTTCTGTACTTATCTCATGAATGACTCGCTCGACATTCGATTAGAGGCCTGGACACAAGGAGTTTTTTTAAACCCTCCACTGAAAGGTAGAGGATGGTACACGCAGAAAAAAGATATGGTTACTATATGGTCACGACAACAATAGTAAGTTCTCTGCAATAAAAGTATGGTCGTCGCAACCATAGTATTGTTTTTTGAGTTTCATTTTGACAATAGTATGATTGCGGCAATATAATATTGCCAAATTTAAAAATGAAAACTTGGTTGTAGCAACAATATAAATATGGTTGGTGGGACAAACGTATTGTTTTCATGGGTTTTACGTTAACAATAATATATTTAAAGCAATCATACCGGTAAAATGGTATTTTTTTTAATTTGACAATGTTATTTTTACGAATCTTACGCAATAATAGTACTTTTTACATGTAAATTAATTTCATCCAAAACAAACTACGGATTAGTATAACTGAAATATTTTTAATAAATGATTTTTTTACTGTTATGGTTGTGAGGATCATACTATGGTTGAGTGTGAATAATAATATGGTTGTGGGGATCATAGTATGGTTGTGTGTGAATAATTCTATTGTTTCGAGGACCATAATATTGTTGTAATGATCATAATATTGTTGTGCCACAACCATATTACCAACAATAGTATGATGCTCTTCTAATATTGTTACCACAACCATACTTTTTTTCTGCGTGTATACACAATTTATCATTTCGTTTGCAACACCACGAAGTATTGATCGGAGACCCTATCAAATATTATAAAAGGTTGGTCCAACTTAAACGCACGATGTTAATTGTTAAAACAAAAAGTTTTCAGTGAATTATTCTAATATTTTTGATTATGATAGTAGGATGTATGACAAATATGTGAAAAACAAAATATCGGTTAAACTCTCGTAGTCCATATTTTCAAGAGGGATACATGATTATGATAGTAGGATGTATGACAAATATGTGAAAAAGAAAATATCGGTTAAACTCTCGTAGTCCATATTTTCAATAAGGGATACATTAAGGATGTTCAATGTCGTTAATGTGTCTATTTATCTCTTCCTTTAGCTCTTGAATTGTTCTTGACTTACTAACGAACACGTTTTCTTTTAAATATCCCCAAAGAGAGAATTTCAACGGTGTCAAATTACATGCACGCAGAAAAAAGTATGGTTGGGGTGACAATATTCGAAGAGGATCATACTATTATTGGGTATATGGTTGTGGCACAACAATATTATGATCCTCACAACAATATTATGATTCACACATAACCATACTATGATCCCCACAACCATTGTATGATTTACTCAGCCATACTATGATTCACACTCAACCATACTATGATCTCCACAACCATACAATGATCCTCACAACAATAGTATGATTCATACCCTACCATACTATTATCTCCACAACAATATTATGATCCTCAAATGAAAGTTTCATTCAAAAAACAAAAATAAATTTTCCAACGGCAGTCGAAAATATTTTTAGTTGCCAGAAGGGGTGAATGCTACTTCACCATCCGCAGACACCAAGTAACGAATGTGATTAAACCATGATCAATGGCTATATACTTAGGTGCAGGCAGATTTTAAATAAACGAGAACCAGTTCTAAGTACAGTATTTCACCGAACAAAGTAACACAATAAAAATCCCTCGAACTACCTTCCGATTGTTATTGTTTTTTATAATGGACAACAACCACGCACTGTATCGTGTGTATGTGTTTCTTTGGTATATCAAAAAAAACACGCATACACATGCATGTATGCTCTATATAACCTGTTTTGTTATGTTTATAGTCGCAACCATACGGTATGATTGCCGTAACCATATTATTGTTAACGTAAATTTTAAACAACAATGCTTTTGTAACACCAACCATGTTTATATGGTTGCTACAACCATATTTTCATTTCTAAATTCGACAATAATACTATTGTTACATTTCAACAATATTAATATTGCCGCAATCATACTGTTGTCAAAATAAAATTCAAAAAACAATACTATGGTTGCAACGAACATGGTTTTATTGTAGAGAACATATTATTGTTGCGGTGACCATATAGTAACCATATCTTTTCTCTGCGTGTGATCGTGGCGGCCAGTTAACATCGGCACGACGTGAGATAACACGGTCATTCAATTTTTTCGAGCAAAAGAGCCATTATTGCGTTGGCTCTGTGGCAAGTGGCAACATTCTGTTGGAACCACACATCGTCCAGGTCCAAATCCCAAACATCAGGCCAAAAAAGTCCGTTATTATACCGCTATGGCGAGCCACATTCACGGTAACTGCTTGCCCGACCTCATTTTCTAAGAAGTACGATGACACCGCCAGCCTATAAACCGCACTAAACTGTCACTCATTGTGGATGCATCGGTTTTTCAAAAATCACTCTTTCAAAAGCGAATATTCTGCTTGTTAACGAATCTATTGTGGACACATTTGGTCGATTGTGTTGACCAAAAAATCACAAAGTGCATGGAATGAATTTTGCTGTGAACGACCTTTTTTGTAAAAGGCTTCAACAATCTGAACGCGCTGCTCAGTTGTTTGCCTCTCTATGGTTGAGCTTGGCAAACACTTAAACAAAGAAATGTCAGATAAAGTTTGGCCAAAAAACTTGACGTTAAGGTGTGACTCTCAATTAATACTGTGCATTATGGTTGGACCGCCCTTTAATTCTTCGTAATTCTTTTAAGACGATAAAGCTATGGCCGTCCTTCTTTCCGTCCCTTGTCTGTTAAAAGGACAATAGCGGTCATACGAATTAACCTAGGAGCCTGAAATTTTGCATGACGATGGCTTATGATCATAAGCTGTTTGGGATTGTAATTTGTCAAAATTACTATCCCAAAAGTTTCCCTTTAGGTCACTAAATTCTAAAATAGATCTGGGATATAATGACAATTGATTATAGTAGATCTAGCGCAGGGATATTCCTGGTATGAATTTCATTCGCCCAAAATTTTTCGTTTGGCCACAGTGGGAAAATTCAGACAGATTATATCTTGCCGGGCAGCAAATCAAAAAAATACGAATTCTGAAATGGAACTAGGGTTTAATGACAATTAATTGTAAAAGAGCACAACCAGGGCTATTCCTGGTATGAATTTAATTCGCTCATAATTTTTCGTTTGGCCACAGAGGGAAAATTCTGACATCTGAAATATCTAGTTCTGACATGTATCTAGGATAGAATGGAAATTGATTCCTAAAGAGGGCGACCAGGGCTATTCCTGGTATGAGTTTTATTCGCCCAAAACTTTTCGTTTTGCCGCAGAAATTCAAAATATTCTAATTCTAGAAGGGTTAATGGTAATAATTGTATATGATCATATTTGTATATCGTCATATACGGGGTGTCCGCCGGGACGGTATACTACTTTGTTTAGTTTTCTACTTTTGTTTAGTGGTTCTACGCACCGGATCGAAGCCCCAATTCTTCGGCCAAGGGCTGTCACCCCGGTACGGTTTGCCGCTACAACAACAACAACTACTTTGTTTAGCCGCCATTTTGGTAAACATTAAACTTGACAGTTCATATTTGGCAGTCGTGAAGTAGAGACTTTACAAATTTATTATGGAAAAATATTTGATAAACAAACGTGTTTTTTTCTTTAAAACATTTTTTTCAAAATCAATCTTCGATTACTGTGACAATGAGAAAGTAACATGACATTTTTGGGAGAAACAACGTGCCAACAAAACGCACTATTTATCGTACTCGTATAGTGAATGATTTCGAAGAAAGAGGGTCTGTAGCTGATAGACCCATGCATGGACCACAACGTACTACAAGATCGGCTGAAAACATTACTGCTGCTCAAGAAAGTGTTCAAAACAATCCATCACCTCAATTCGACGCCGTGCTCAGGAACTTGAGTCTTCAAAGAACAATTTGACCTCAATTTTGCACAAGGATTTGCATTTCTTTCCATTTAAGATTCAGTTGACACAAGAGCTTCTTCCACAAGAGCATTTACGCCGCCGTACATATGCCAATATAATGTTACAGCTCGCCCATGACAACCTGGATTTTCATGAAAAAAATCATAACGAGTGACGTGGAACATATTTATTTGAATGGATATGTGAATAAACAGAATAGTCAGTTCTGGGCAAATAAAAACCCTCAAATTATTCATCAGTCACCTTTGCATACATTAAAAGTGACAGTCTAGTGTGCAATTTAGTCAGGAGGAATCATTAGATGTGGTGATATGATTGAAAACTTTTTAACGCCAGAACTGCATGCTTTCGGCTTGATTAACATGCTGTATCAACAAGACGGTGCCACATCGCATACAGCCAGGATTACTGCGAGATCTCTTTTCACAAGTTATTTCAAGAAATGGTGATGTTGATTGGCCTCCACGGTCGCCTGATTTGACTGCTTCGGACTTCTTTTTGTGGTAATATCTCAAAAGCAAGGTTTATGCAAACAAACCAGAAATGCTTGAGCAACTCAAACAAAATATTCGTGATGAAAAATGTGCGAATGTGATGCTAAATGTGTTAAAAAAGGGCTCGCATTTCTGAGGCTAACAGAGGCGGACATTTATCTGATATTGTTTTCCATACATTATTGCCGACATCAAATAAAACATTTATCAATATAAGATCCATTCTCTTTCATTTAATTAAAAATTATAAACAAACAAAGTAGTATACCTTCCCGACGGACACCCTTTATGTATATGTCTTCACACTCATACAAGTAAACATTTTGTTATCCATTTAAGTATTCGAGAGTGGTTTACGTATATAACTTTACAGGCATAGCTCACGTTACGTTAAGCGTCCATACTCCGAGAAAAATTTAAATTTTACCGATGGGTAACTTCTTCCAAAAGTTATTATACGAACCTTCTGAATGAATAGAAAAACCTAGGAAGTGGTAGGCTGGAACGAATTAAAATGTTATAAAACAGAGTTGGTCTAAATTTTTAGGAGATTTTTCAAGAAGACCCTTTAAATAATGAATGTCGACATTTTCTAAGATGATCTAACTTCCCTTCGATATGACTGTTGGAAGCGTGATAGCGATCTAATGAATTAAGCTCAGGCCTTGAAATTTGTTCAATGAAAATGGACAAAATCGTCCCTGAGAAAAAAGAAAAACTACCATTTTCATCAGTTTTTGCACAACGGTGGAGGGTAAATATTTGCTATAATAAAGAAGTTGTAAATAATATAAAACTATCTACGACATTTGCGTCACCCTGTTTTTGCTGTTCTCCTTTCATTTATCACATAAAATTTTACCGACAATTTTCTCCCCAAGTACATAGAAATGTAGAGCAATCTGCAAAGTATAAGAAATTACTGGCAATTCATTCAAGTTTAATAAATTGTATACTCTTTTGTGTGGTGAAGAAAATTATCAGTTTGACCCTCAAAACATTTGAAAATGTTTCCTTAATTTTCATCGAGTTTGGATTTACTCTAAGCAACGTTTACTCGTACAATGCGAGTATAACATTTAGTCCTGCTAGCTGTGTCGGTTTGAAAAAAAAAAAACATCTGTGTCAGCTGGTATAGATGATAATCATCCTTTCATTCGGACAGTTTTTAGTTGCTTCACAAAAACTCTTTAGAAGAACTCTCAAAGACTGTTTTGTTAACATTTGCAGAAGAAATACAAAATAACATGAACTTTTAAACTGGAGATTATCAAATTAATTTTAAGTGCTCGAAATAATATTTTGTAACTGTTGATGTTCATGTCGTTGAAAGTTCACAGAGTAGAAGAGAAGAGTATTGGGGCGTGACGGAAAATATGGAAATGTAAAGATTAAGTAATAAAGTATTGCAGGTCAAGAGAAATCTCGTGAAATCGTTAATGAAAGAATTCAATGTAAGACTGTGTAGAAAGTTTTACAGATTGATGCTTTTATTACAAGACGTACTCAGGGTATTTTTTTGAAAATGTTTGCGTTTAAGGGATTAAAAACTTTGGAATGTCATAATTGTTTTAGTTATTGGTAAAACGCTGGCGTTGATCGGTACCTGATGCAAATTTTTACGAACATATATAAATTGGTCGATCCGTTCCAGGACAGTAAGATTTTTAGAAAAGCCTTTAAATTTATTTTTGGGCCATTTCAAATTTTTTAACCACTCTTTCCCCAAAAAAAAACAAAAAAATATTGCCAACCATTTATTTTTACACATAAAATTAATTAAAAGTTGTCTGTTTGTTGTTTAAAGGAGCCAAAACTACTGAAAGGACCTTCTTAAAATGTTCACAGATTATAGCTTCTTCAATTATTGATATCTGAAGTGGGCGGTGCCAACATCCATACAAATTTAAAATGATCATTACTCAAAAACTATAAGGGCTACAAACATGAGCTACATACTAGGGCATATCAATAATTTCGTGACTTTTTCAACTTCCCTCGTAGTTATAAAAAATGCAACACTGCTCCCATCAAGTACCATTTGTTAAAAGACTACTGTCAAATTTTGACAGCACATAAAACCTCGTGGATTTTGTTAAAAATGGAAAAAAGTCAATTTCGAGTGCTCATAAACCATTCATTTTTTTGCGGAAATAAACCGTCAACCAGAGCAAGGAAAAGCTTGATTCATACTATTAGAACTCTGCCCCATCGATTTAAGCGGTAAAAAAGTGGTTTACTGACTTTTGTTGTGGTCGCTCGAAGTACAAATGAACGTTCTGGATGGCCAATTGAGGTCAACACACGAAAATGTCGAAAACCACGATCGAAGAGTAAAAGTGCGTGAGATTTTTGATGCCATACGCATGTCATATGTCACTGTGGTTTCGATTTTATATGATCAGTTGGGATTAAGAAAGCTGCCTGCAAGATGCCTGCCGCGTTTGCTCTCAATTGACCATACACATAATCGTGTGACAACTTTAAAGAATTGTTTGGAATTTTTTTACCGCAATTCGAATAAGTTTTTGCGGCGTTTTGTAATTGTGGATGAAACATGGATCCATTACAACACTCCAGAGAGCAGAAGCAGTCTAGTCTAAACTATGGTTTTCTCCAGGTGAACCGGCTCCGAAGAAGGCCAAGGTGACTTTGTCGGCGAGATAATCCACATATTCTCCGGATTAAGCCCCAGTGACTATTTCCAAACCTAAAAAAATGGCTCGGACGAAAGAGATTCAGCTTCAACGATGAAATTATTGATTAAAAAAATGGCTATCTTATGGACCTCAAAAAATCCTATTTTTTGGAAGGGAGATAAAAATTGGGGAAATGTTGGACTAATTCTATTGAGCTTAAAGAATATTATGTTGGAAAATAAATTCTTGTTTGCAAAAAAACTGTTTTTATTCGAAAATCCTCATATACAAAAAAAACAGTCAGTCAGACAGTCAATGAAATAATTTACACGCGATTTTCGCTATATTATATTTTAAATGAAAAATAAAGATAGTAACGTGCCGGAACTTTCAAAATACAGTGGCAAATGCGTTACAATAGAGTAATTTTAGCCTATGCGACGAAGTAGCCATAAAAAGCATCATCGAAAGTTTAAAATCATATCAGAGAAGAACATTGGTTAGTCATTAGTACAAAAACTATCCGCCAAAGATTGAATAAAGAATAAATTTACATGTACATGGTGGGCCAAAAATTACCATGGGGTTTCAAAATTTAATTACTTTTTCGTTTCGTTTATAAAACAAGACCATCATTGCAAAGCTAAAAACGTGAAATTATTTTTTATACTAAGCGTAAAAAAGTTTCCATTTTATATATTATATAATCTGAGAAAAAAAATAATAAACAAAAAAGTTGTTCAAGTTTTTAACCCCATGAAACCTTTGTCCACCATGTAAATTTCACAGTATAAGGCTCTCGTGCCAAAAAACTGTATCGAAATAAGCCAATTTCATTCTGGAATAATGTCTTTTGGAGTGACGAATCAAAATTCAATCGATTTGGTTTTGACGGAAAGAAATATGTTTGGCGTCCTGCTAAACAAGACTTTAATCCGTGTTACACTCCTTTTATATATTGTTAAATAGACATATTGCTTATTTAACAATAATTACTTAATTAAAGAAAAATTTACTAAGATTTTTTTTGGTTTTTGGCAAAATAATAAGTTATATGGGGAATGTGTTAATTACGTATCCAAAAACATCTTAAATATATCCATATTTACTATTGGTCGCTTGTTAAAACTATGTAAGTCTTTTTTTGGTCCATACGACCGAACCGAAATTGGTCCATACGACCGAACCGAATAGGGGTGGTGTTTTTTGGCTAAGCCGCGAGACTGGATTGCAAAGCCACAATAGATAACTCATTTGTGAACCACTACTTCAACCAAACCCTAACTTTTTGTAGCGTGTCATCTAGCTTGTGCAACAAACATTTTTTTTAAATTTAAACTCCTTCGAAAACGGAAACGACTTTTTGTGAAAAATCATCATCAGCAAACAATTCTCTCCATTGAATTAAAGCATTGATTTATTATTACAAGAACCTACTTGCAGCTGCAGTTGCAACAATTTCTATCGTTAGTTGAACTCGCAATTTTCGGTTCGAGTGTTTGCACAACTTGGTTGGTTGGTGCAACAGCGGCAGCAGCTGGAGAAGCTGAATGATAACAGAGTTTGCCAGTCAGAAAATGATTTCAAGCAATTCACGCTTATGACGAAGCGTGCTAGATAGATATAGAAAGAAGCACACATTCGCAAACACGATATACGATATATATTTTGGAAGACATTTTACTCACTTCATTCAATCACATTCAAGTGTTTGAATGAAGAGAAGAATGAATGGCACTAGAGAATAAACACACTGAGCTTACTGACTGACTGACTGGCTGAGTGAGCGACTGACTGACTGGCTGAGTGAGCGACTGACTTTGTCAAGCACTCGACCAAATTGCCTTTTGATAGAGTCGACGATGGAAAAAGAAATGAATGAGTGAGTGAGCAAGCGAGCGGTGCTAACCCATTCTTCCAGTTTTCGATGCTGAGATAGATGAATAGATAGATGTGCACAAAATTTCGCTGTATTTATCGACAGTCTATGAACGTACGTACTCCTCGGCATCTGAAATGGCGGCAATGTCTGCAACACAAGCAGTTTGTAAAATTAAATTGCATAATTCGAGGGAAGTTTTCAATATATCTGTCCTTAGCAAGCAGTCTATAAGTATTTATCGAAACAGGAAAATTGCACGAAAGCGCTATCCTTGCATTGCTTTGACTTGGCATAATTCCATCGAAAATAGTTCAGATGCGGCATTTCGCACGATCTAGTTGGACAACGTATTGGTCTTTCATAGGACCATTGTTTGACGATGGAGGTCCACCTAGTGGTTTCCTTCTGAATTATGTTATTTTGACATTGACATTTTGTCCGTATCATAAGATGTGCGTGGGATGAATTTTATCGCTTGACGCTTGAACAACGTGGAGAAATAATGAAGGCTTATATCCAAAGTTAACGATGTGCAGCCAAAAGAGTGGGTATAATACACCCCACGGAGCCGGCTGTACGCAAGATTGTTCAGAAGTCGAAAAACTGGCCTTCTCCGAGACAAAACAAAAACGCGGTTCCCGTCGTATTACGGTGTACACTGACGAGAAGCTGCTATAACCAAGAGTGTGCGACTCAGTTCTAGAACATCGCTATCGATCGCAACCACTAAATATTTCACGCACCAGCCTGATGCGGATTTTGCACAGAGGATTCGAGTTATTCATGTAATATCCCAATCACCAAGCAACTAAAGATAGTTGCTTCATTATAGATAGTTTGGGCCTGGAAATGGACAGTGACTTTGCGCCAAAAATAGTCTATTTTTACCAAGGGCATTTAGATCTCGGTGGCTTTGTTAACAAGCAAAACTGCCGCAACTGGGTATAAAAAAAACCACACGTGATCGTTAATGTCAAAGTATCCCCAGAGAGCGACAGTTTGGTGCGGATTTTGTAACGGAGGGATCATTGGCCCATTTTCTTTCGTAATCTTCTAGGCGAAATAGTTGCCACAATTAGAGACCGATCTCTATGAAATTTAGCAGAAGTACATTTTTCGCCATGTACGTACGGTCTGTATTAAAATTGAAAAAATCTCATTATGTATCCTATCTCGATTAAATTTTACACGGATACGAGTAATAGTGAATTTTACGATTGAGCTAAATTAAGACATAGGTACCAATAATAACAATGAATTTTATTCATAAATCGAAATATGTTACCACCTTACAGATTTGGCAGAATTTGATGGACCAAGAGGCATGCGGTAGGAAAATTGGACATCTCGAACCAAAGTTGCAATATTCCAGCACCAGAAAGTATCACAAAAAGGGGATTTCTTCTAAAAAAATGACATTCGTTTTTTGAAAAGGTGGCACGAAAGTGACACAGTTTTTTTAGTCTTTATTTCAGGAAAACTTGCCCACCGAGTAACATCGAAGTAATACTCGTATTTCGGGCAGACAAAGCCCTTTTCAACTGTACGAACGGCGTACAGTTTTACTAAAGATTTTAAGGTTATAAAGGTATAATTCGGAACGCATTCACGGATTATTCTGAAAAAAGGTATCCAAATGCAAAGGGTTGTATTTAGGAAACGGGATTTTATGAATGCATTTCAACTCGACTTGTCTGTACGACTTGTCGGGATAACAAGGTCTCAAAAGCAAATGGGGCAAATTATATAACCATTATTATAAACTATACGCAATTAACATCGCACCTTACAGCTTTTCAAGCAATGAATATACAAATTGGAAGAAATTTGGTATTGATGCATGACCCTAAACCTTTGATAAATATCAAGCCTCATCTGTGGCTTTTAGAGTGACAAGATTATAATTCGGAAAAAACTTTGCATCGAGGCTATTTACATTTGTTATATTCTAATGCGGTTTTGTATGGTCCGGTATAAAACAAACATCCTTATTACAATTGCCGTTGTCAAAACTCGTCTACTGCTCGACTTTTCCGCCCTAATGAATAAAAAAAACACAATTCGTATATCGAAAACCATCTGAACGAAGTTTCGTTTAGATGGTGTATACGCAAAGTACGTAAAGTACCAAATACATAATTGCAATGCATGATGAATGTTTCTGTGGTGTAATTAAAAATGATGACAAAATAACAATAAAGACGGACTTTTCAAAAAATGGCAAAAAAAAGAAGAAGAAAATTGCAAAAAAGGTATCACAATAAGAAAATGGCATAAAAGTATCAACGCGGGGAAAAGTGGCAAGTGGTACAAAAAGTTGCATATGAGTTTTATTCCAACATTTTACTAATAATTCAGAAATAAAAATTATGTGTAAATGACGATAAAACTTACCTGCGATACATGTGAACGTTTCAAAACAAGGATCAAATCAGTTGACATCTATCTGTAATCGAGAAGTGGGTTAATCGACAAAGTAAACTGAAATTATATAAGTTGATCGATTCGTCGATCAATTTCCAGCTTCGATTACCAATCACTAGTTGCTCATCATCCCATTTAGCCAAAAAAGTGCCTCGGCACTGGATCCTTAATGAGCTGTTGCAAAAGCATAAATTGAAGTCTGATGGTTTTAATTCTTCAATGAGTTGCATCTTCTAAGCCTTTATACTGTGTACGACGTCGTATCAATTGTTAACGGTCTTTAGTCACATTCGCAATACTCTTTTCAATACGGAAAAACGTCACGGAGACTTAAATTTATGAATAGTATTGGCAACAGTGGGCTCGAAAGGATTATTCTTCATATATTGTGCAAAGCAAACGAAAAACATCTTTCGCAGATTGCTGATTTTCGTTATACAGCTGAACCGTTTGGAGACGTTGTTGCGGTGTAAGTCTTTTCATGGCAATCTTTGTGCTGAAGAATGGTTCACACCAGTCATAAGTGATCTGTAAAAAATATAAATAAAATTTACTTTAATAAATCTTAAGATTACAAGGATATCTGGACATTATACTTAAAAATTAACATTTATTCGACGAAGATTTTTAAAAACAATTGTACCTACATCCTGTTAGTTTATGTTGTAAAATTCCATACTGCGTATCATTTTTGTAGTTCTGGCGATTTTTAACGAAATGAGCGACTGCTAATGTCAACACGATCAATATTTAAAACATAATGTTTACTTTACATGCTTCATTCTAAAGGTAGAGGGTCTGATAAACCTTTTAACTTAAAAACGGTATGATTTATTCTCCAAATAATAAATAAAATAAAACAAACTGTTTTATTAAATAAATACCAACTTTATTTTTAGTTTTCCGTAGACGTTATTATGCTTTCATGGGTGATTTGTATTTTAATTTTATTTCTTTGCATCTTGTATGCAAAAATATTCAGAAATTTTAGTCGAACTTCATGATTTAAAAATATTCGTTGAAAACTTTTGTGTGCTGGCTATGTTAACAAGCGTGTCTATTAGTGGACTGTTGGTGTAGGTCGATAAATGACTACGTCATTACAAGGTCGTTCGCCTTAAACTACGTTAATAAAAGCATACGTATCTCAAATACTATGTCTAACTGTGTTCAGGCATAGGCTATTAGAAGTTAAAAACACAAATTTTCGTTAAATATCTTCTGTTTTAAATGCGCATTAATGTTTCAAAACATGTGTTTTTATATATAAATATGAAATATTCCCCATATGGACACAAACCAGACGAATGTGTTTTGCTAAAAAAAAACCTTCCGGCGTTTGAAAGAAGTTTGAAGATTGATTCTCAGTTTCTAATAAAATAAGTAAAACTGAGTTAGTATAGTATGTTAGTTCTTTCTATATTTATTGTTTTGATGTTGGCCGCATTAATTTTAAAATCTGGCCAAAATCTTAAAAAATTTATTATCTTTTAAATACTGAAAAAAGTTTATAAAAAAATAAACTTTTATTAAACTAACTCTTATTTTCACATATACAAAGAATCAGACAATGATTGCAACAACGGAGAGCATGGTGGTCATATGACCGAAATTGAATTTCATTCTTAAAATGTAACATTTGCACTACATCTGAAATTTGAACTTTACTTAGTAGGGACATAAATAATGTTACAACAATGAACACATCCATTTAAATAGTAGAACTGAACATACCCCGTTGTTAATGTCATATGGGTTTTGAAAGCTAACCTCAATAGCGTTAGTCTGTAACGGGATTTTAAAATTGTTTCAACTTTCATCATGGAGTGGTCAGATAATGAGAACCGTATCGCTGTAATAGCGCTTTTCAAGTGTGAAATGAAAAAAGCGATATTTTCAAAACGCTCCGGCCACTAGGGATTAGCCGCATGTTCGTCTACCAATGCACAAAACTGTTTGAGGAGACTGGAGATGTAAAAGACCGCCACCGGTCGGGCCGCCCACGCTCTGTTCAAACACCGCACACGCAGAGAAAAAATATGGTTACTATATGGTCACGGCAACAATAGTATGTTCTCTGCAATAAAAGTATGGTTGTCGCAACCTTAGTATTGTTTTTTGAATTTAATTTTGACAATAGTATGATTGCGGCAATATTAACATTGTTGAAATGTAACAAAAGCATTATTGCCAAATTAAAAAATGAAAATATGGTTGTAGCAACAATATAAATATGGTTGGTGGGACAAAAGTATTGTTTCATGGGTTTTATGTTAACAATAACATGATTACGGCAATCATACAGGCAAAATCGTAATTTATTTTTAATTTGACAATGTTATTTTTACGAATCATACGCAAAAATAGTAGTTTCAATACATAAATTAATTTTTTCAAAACAAATTACGGATTAGTATGTCTGAAATATTTTTAATAAATGAATTGTTTCTACTGTTAAATAAACCACTCCCTTTATAAAAAGTTTTATGTATTTTTACATAACTTATTTAATAAAAATCTCTTTTGTTAAAAAACAACATAAACCAATCTCTACAAAAAAAAAATTGGGGATCATAGCATGGTTGTGTGTAAGTCATACTATGGTTCTAAGGATCATACTATGGTTGTATGTGCAACATACTATGGTTGTGAGGATCATAATATGGTTATGGGGATCATAGTATGTTTGAGTGTGAATCATACTATGGTTGTGGGGATCATAGTATGGTTGTGTGTGATAATTCTATTGTTGTGAGGACCATAATATTGTTATGGGGATCATAGTATGGTTGTGTGTGAACCATACTATTGTTGTGATGATCATAATATTGTTGTGCCACAACCATATAACCAACAATAGTATGATGCTCTTCGAATATTGTTACCCCAACCATACTTTTTTTCTGCGTGCATGTCATCAAAGCCGTTAAATCCAGAATTCACAGAAATGAGATGAATCTCACGCAAAACGAACAAGGAGTCAAAACTTTGGCCAAAGTTTACCAAGAAACCGTTTTGGAAGCTGTTGTGAAGCCTCTTAACGATTCCCTTTTCAAAACCAGCCATGGACTTTCCAGCTGGATTCTGCGCCGGCCCATTAGGCTAAAACAACGTCCCAGGCCTGGCTTCGAAACAATTTGCCAGCATTCATTTCCTCTGAAGAATGGCCCTTAGGCAGTCCAGATTTGAACCCATTGGATTACAAATTGTGGACAGTTTTAGAGGACGAGGTTTGTCACAAAAGATACCCAAACATTGAATCTCTTAAGACTGCTTTGGTTCGAGCTGTGGACAATTTTCCAATGGACGACGTTCGTGCAGCTATTAACGATTGGTCAGTGCGACTTAAGGCGTAGGTAAAGGCAAAAGGCGGACATTTCGAATAAGTAGATTCTTTTAGGATACAATATACATCAATAAATATATTAAAAAATATTTGGTCCAAAAACATTCAGTACTTTTTATTTTACAGAATAAAACGTGTGTAACAGTATTTATGTCCCTACTAAGTATATCTTTAATATTCTGTGTTTTATTAATTACGTCCTTAATGGAAAACACTGTACATACTTGTTCCAAAATTCAAAACTAACTTCAGAATATTAAAATTCTTCCAATGAAATAACAAGTGCAAGGGAGATACACCTCAAGAAATTAGGTCCTTAAAAACACTCATTAAAAACAAACTCTTCCTTGAAGCCAATTTTAAAAACAAAAATAAAACTTGTTGGGTTCTTTCGGTTAATTTTTTTTCTTTTCCGATAGTAATTGAAATTGTTAATATTAGGACAAAAAAATATATTTTAAATGAAACATTTTGTTAAAATTGAAAATGATTTCGTGCACATAGACGATTATGTGCGCTATAAAAATCACGAAATCATCTATACGTATAAGTTGTGCGATCGATCTATTCACGTTGATTAACTGATCATAAATGTCACATATTGAGTGTTGACACTTTTACCTAAGCAACAAAACACTATAAAAGGAATAAAACTCGAATTGATAATTTTTGAAACAAGTAAAGAAAAAACAAAACATGTTTGTTCCATTTTTGTCCTTTTAATCAATCAACCGATTTTAGGCAACTTACTATGTTCCCAAATTCGTATAAAATTAGCTTAAACTTGAAAACCAATATCGAGCCCTTACTGCGAAAAAACGTCACTTTTTCGAAACCTGCTTTTTAATGAAACTCGATAAAAAATTGTTAAACTTATTAAAAATTAAATATTTATATTTACAAATATATAGCTAATTCAGTTGTATCGGAATCCTCCAGATGAGTTAGAGAAAAAACCAAAAAAAAACTCTTTTTCTTTTCAGCACTTACGTCTTTTTCGCGATTTTTTGAGTGATATACTCTCCCTATACTCCCTCTCTATACTGGGGAAATGATATATGTGACGCGCAAAATAGAAATGGACCAAAGGATAAAAACCAGTTTTGTTCAGGAGAGCCATATTAAAGATTCAAATACGTGTATCTTTGGTGTACCATCACTTTCATAAAACGCGCATATCTCTGGGAGGAAACACTTTTGGGGCATGGGATCGGTCTAATTCGATGCTCAGATGTTGTCCACATAAAAAAAAGTGAAAATTGATTTATTTTTACCCTTAGGTCCCTTTCTCTATGTGCTGTCACATATACTAATTTGAGCCGTGGGCTTTCGTTACCAAAAGAATTTTCCGTACAAATCCAAATATGACATCGTGCCCTCCATCTATGAATGCAACACCTCGAAATAATTTCGAAGACTCCATAAAATAGTATATATAATTCTGAATCGTCGTAAAATTCTATAGTGCTCGAGCCATGTCCTCCTGTCTGTTTGGTTCTTTCGAAAGGACATTTTATGCCATTTATTTTGTGAATATAATTTCCTTTAAATGTTGGCCGCAACTTCGCTTCAGGGTGTCCATTCTGGGGGTCCAATTTTGGATGACTTGTTCGAGTATTTCGACCGGTATGGCTTTAATGACACGCGTAATGTTGGCTTCCAAAACCAGCATAGACTTTGGACTTTAAGTAACCCTAAAGAAAAATGTCTATAGGTGTGATATCACTCGATCTAGGCGGCCAACTCACCTGTCCAAAACGTGAAATTGGCTGATCTTCGTAATGACCTCTTAATAGATGCATTTCTTGAGCAGCTGTATGGCAAGTGTAGCCGTCTTGTTAAATCCAAATGTCAAGATTACGGGCTTCAATTTCAGGAAGCAAAAAGTCCGATATCAAGGCGCGACAGCGAGCTTCATTTACGGTTACGTTCCGACCATCATCATTTTTGAAAAAATATGGACCGAAATCTGTGAAAAAATGCTATTAAAAAATACCTCAAGATGAATCACCCTATATTTTTTGCTTATATCACCACTATTAAATCACACCATTACGAAACTTGCACATAAAGTGAAGCCTGGTCAGGTGATATTTGTGAGGTACATTAGACAATAACAAGCGATTGGAAAAGGAGCGCGGCATCGCTACACAACCCTGAAATTAGAATGACTATATCTCATGCCATGTCCCTTGCCACGCATTTATGGCCAACGTAATGACCGATCTAGGCGTAGGATATTATTATAGAGCAACGTACTTAAGTTTTACAGCATCTCATTAAGGATCAAGGGGATACTGCTATCAAGTCAGTGAGCTGAGCACGATAAAATTCTTAAACTTGCTGAAGACAGCGTCACTCGCCGATACAACCCAAAACTTTGAAAGGTCATATGTAAAAACCTTAGAGCTTTGACGACAATGCTTGGAACATATGATGGCATGGATCGAAACCCATACTGGCAGGGAGGTTTTTTTTAAAAAGAAACTAACAGAATTAAATCAATGATTAATATATTTTATAGAAAACGTTGTGTTAAAATTGGACAAAACAACACTGAATTTTAAAGGCCATGTCTTGGGAGCTAATAGCGATATGACGATAGCAGTTGTTTAAGAAAGAAACACATTACGAGGGCGGTTCGGAAAGTTTTTAGCCTATCAATGAAAGAGAATAGTTAGTTTTTCAAAAATATTTTTATTTTTCAATATAATCTCCTGAAACTTCAATACACTTAGTCCAACGCTTATCTAGCAATTCTATCCCTTGATTAAAATAGTTTTCCTCAAGGTCTTCAAAATAGTGGTTTACAACTGTAATTGCATCTTCATTTGAGGTAAAACGCTTGAAAGCAAGGAATTTTTTTAGATTTGGGAACACGTAAAAGTCACTGGGAGCTAAATCAGGAGAATAGGGTGGGTGATCAAGCAACTCGTACTTTAATTCGTTGATTTTAGCCATTGTTAAAACACTCTTGTGCGCTGGTGCGTTGTATTGATGAAAAATTATTTTTTTGTGTTGTAAGCCAGGACGTTTTTCTCGAATTTGTACATTTAATTGATCTAAAAGGTTGCAATAGTACTCTGAATTAATTGTTTTACCCTTTTGCAGATAGTCAATCAATAAAATACCTTTGAAGTCCCAAAAAACCGTTGCCATAACATTACCAGCCGATTGAATTGTTTTTGCCTTCTTTGGGGCACTTCCTCCAAACAAGCTTGAGAAATGTTCATTCTTATTCGTTTTTGGTCGACTGTTAACAAGTCCGGCACCCATCTTGCAGAATGCTTTTTCATCATGCAAAATTAAATGGACTCGATCATTTGAGATGCCCATGATATTAGCTATTTCACGCACTTTTATTCGTCGATCATTTAATACCATATCATGCACTTTGGCTACAATTTCTGTTGTTGTTGCTGTTTTTGGACGTCCACTACGTGGTTCATCTTCAATGCTTGTACGACCACGTTTAAATTCAGCAACCCCAATTTTTTACTGTTGCATATGAAGGAGCACTTTCACCTAACACATTCACCATATCATTATGAATTTCTTTTATGTAAATATTTAATTACACCACGCATTTCTAATTTTTCCATTGTAAAAAAATCGCGGATGCGTCTTTTGTGTACATCTGTTTCTATATGAAGAAGTTGCCAGATCGAAACAAAATTTAACATGTGTTCATAGTAGAGATGGAAGTTTCCAAAACACTTAACTTTTTTCTGTTTATACCGCGCTTTTTGTGCTAGGCTAAGAAGTTTCCGAACCGCCCTCGTATGAAGAAGAAAGACCGGCGCCACGACAAAATGTTTGTTTGGACTGGAATTCAGGATATATTTTTTTTAAGTCTGGGTAAATGTAGAGCTCAACGAATGGGCCATAATGACTCAAAAATGGGTTTCCATACATCTGTACCACATAACAATCGAAGGTTCTCACAAATTTGCAAATACCCTTGTGTTTACGAGTTGTACGAGTACTTATGATGGGTTTGCTTAAAATCAGAATAGTAATTTTTAAGTCAATTTAGATCAATATTTGAACGTGTTGCAAATGCAATGAATTATTTAGAATAGCATTTTTCTATAGGTAGAGGATGTGATAAATCTGAATATTTTAAATTTGTATATTGATCTTTAATACAAATAAATTAAATGAAAACAAAAAATTGTTTGTATTATAATAATACAAACTTTATTTTTAGTCTTCCGTAGACCTCTACTAAACATACAAAGTTGCTATCTATTTTAATTTTATGTTTTTGCATCTTGTTTGTTAATCAAAAATATTCCAAAATTATGGTAGAATATCATGACTCGAAAATATTCGTTGAAAACTGTTCACGATTGGAATGGCGAGCTGGCTATGTTAACAACAGCGATAGTTGGTCGAATGTTGGTGTAGGTCGATAAATGACTACGTCATTTCAAGGTCTTTCGCTTTAAACTATGCTCATATAATCGTATGTATATCAACAAACACTATATAAGTATGTCTGTCAGCATGTAGACAAAGATGCTATTAGAAGTTTTAACAAAAAAAAAAAAAAACTCGAATTTTTGTTCAAGATCTTCTTTTTTTGTTTGCTGCGCACTAATCTTTCATGTGCGTGCGACTCTTCACATACGATACGTCTTGACTTCGTTAGAGTTTTTCTATTTTATTTATATTTTTTATAGTATTTGTTGTGAGCAAATCATGACCAACTTTAGCATGAATAGTATTGATGACTTCAGGAGGAAGGGGGCCTTGAAACGTTTTTGCGGTGCTAAATATGTAATCTTTCTTCATACAAACATAATTATTAAATAATTTATTTTTGACATGTTGAATTTCTTCTTGAACCGGTTCTAGTGGTGAAGCCCACAAGAAACCGAGAATCAAAACCCGAATTAGAAAATCTGAATTTTATTGCGCTGATTCATCTCTTTGTGTCGGTGATAAAAAGGCATGAATAAAATATAAATGCATAAGTTATTAGCAGCTTGAAGCTCTTAGTCCCAGTAAGTAAGTATATACTTTAAGTTTTGACCAGCTCACCGATTTCATAGCAGTTTTCCGTATGTTTCTCCAAGGGGTGGTAAGGACACCACGTAAATAGTTCTTATGAAGTTGAAGTAAAAGTTAATTTAAGCAGATAGATTATATCGGTAGCTTATATCCAATAAATTATTTTACGAGGGCGGTTCGGAAAGTTCTTAGCCTATCAATGAAAGAGAATAGTTAGTTTTTCAAAAATATTTTTATTTGTCAATATAATCTCCTGAAACTTCAATACACTTAGTCCAACGCTTATCTAGCAATTCTATCCCTTGATTAAAACAGTTTTCCTCAAGGCCTTCAAAATAGTGGTTTACAACTGTAATTGCATCTTCATTTGAGGTAAAACGCTTGCCAGCAAGGAATTTTTTTAGATTTGGGAACAGGTAAAAATCACTGGGGGCTAAATCAGGAGAATAAGGTGGGTGGTCAAGCAACTCGTACTTTAATTCGTTGATTTTAGCCGTTGTTAAAACACTCTTGTGCGCTGGTGCGTTGTCTTGGTGAAAAATTATTTTTTTTTGTGTTGTAAGCCAGGACGTTTTTCTCGAATTTGTACATTTAATTGATCTAAAAGGTTGAAATAGTACTCTGAATTTATTGTTTTACCCCTTTGCAGATAGTCAATCAATAAAATACCTTTGAAGTCCCAAAAAACCGTTACCATAACCTTACCAGCCGATTGAATTGTTTTTGCCTTCTTTGGGGCACTTCCTCCAGCTTCAGTCCATTGTTTGGATTGTTCTTTTGTCTCTGGAGTATAGTGGTGGAAAACGATCCAAACAAGCTTGAGAAATGTTCATTCTTATGCGTTTTTGGTCGATAAACCTTTTTTATGTAAATATTTAATGACACCACGCATTTCTAATTTTTCCATTGTAAAAAAATCGCGGATGCGTGTGAACACCTGTTTCTATATGAAGGAGTTGCCAGATCGAAACAAAATTTAACATGTGTTCATAGCAGAGATGTAAGTTTCCAAAACACTTAACTTTTTTCTGTTTATACCGCGCTTTTTGTGCTAGGCTAAGAAGTTTCCGCCCTCGTACAGATATTAAAAAAACTATTCGACATGCCCAATGAATTGCTAACTTATGCAGGCTCCACATTCTCTTGTTGGTCCGGACCTGCTCAATAAATGTTCGGTCTTGGCCGTGTTTCTTGCAGTTTCCAATACCAAGAATTCTTGTTACCTTTCTCCACTAGGTCTCTTCAAGGGAATCTTAGTTTTTCCTATCAGCGCTCTCCGTGGTTGATATTGGCTAATGCTTTTCTGGCCCTGACACATTTCTGACACACAGAGGCTTAGAAGAGAAATATTTTGAAAATAATTCACTACTTTCTGTTGTGCTTGTCGTAGAACCACAATTTAGCAACGTTTGGACGACATTATAGCGTGTATGTATTTTGGCATGTATGCAGTGCGAGGGATTTTGATTGTGTTTATTTTGTTCGGTAGAAAACTCTGCTTCTCGTTAAATGTAAATCTTCCTGTCCTTAAGTGTATAGTCGCTAAACACAGTTAAATCACATTCGCGGCCCGGAGTCTGATTTTTGAATACTTTTTGGTTTCTATTGAATAAAATGTTCAACAGAATTAAGGTCTCAAATCAGGTCTTAGTATTATATTGCAATTTGTTATTGCCTCAAAACACACATTTTTTTATGACCGGCTACAACTTTTTTTTGTAAACACAAAACTTGAAATTTTTCATAAACGGCCTACATTTTTTTTTTGTAAATATATGAATTTGTTTACCGCCTGAAAAGGGAAAAAAACGTACAAATATTTAAGTTAATATGTGTACTTTTTTTACCACAGGATTCCCAGTAAACCAAACAATATCTGAACTCTATCGAAAATTCTTACCGAAATCGTTTGGAATTCTTTTCGATTTGTCTGAGGATTTTTTTTCAGAGAAGTAGTTCAGAATTTTTGTCAACCCTCTCAAATTTTTCGTTACGAACCTTTGATTTGCTGGGTTTCTACCTATTTTCTTTAAATCAAATCTAAATTGCTGTCTGTGTAAGGCGCACTGTACTTTAAAGGAACATATTAAGATCTCTAGTCAGGTACGGCGAAGAAGGCAACCTCGGCCTAAAAAAATTCTTATAATGCTCGTCGTTTTGTAATCGATTTCTAACGAAATGAATCAAAATCAATTTTTTTTATTGATAGTTTTTTATTAACTTAAACGTGAAGCTAATCAATTGAATAGTTTTTACAGTGCTTGTAAAGTACAGATTCCTTATCTGATAAATCATCCTTAATGTGATATATCCTCTGAAGGGTTGTCACACTTAAAGCAAAAGTAAACTTTAAATTTATACAAATCAATTATAATTCATACAAATGTTAATAATGAGTATAGGGCCAATGGATCGTAGTATCGTCAATAGACCATATAATCGGTTACAAACGTTTTAGATGGGCCGAAATATGTGGTGATAGAAATATCATAATTGTACCTTAAACCCTATCTATTTTTGGCTGAAAAGCTTTCAAAATGGAGAGAGGCAACGAAAAAAAATAACCGTCACTAATCGGTTTTCTTTCGGCCGGGTAAAAACAAAAATTCTTCAAATTTTCAGTTGTTTTTGTTGTAACAACAATATATTTTATTTTGAAGTCTTGTTCGTCTATGGGGGATCTGCTTCGGTATCCAGGTGGAGGAAACGCGCCATTTGAACTGGATGCGTCCACAGAGACCTGGGGTCAGCTGACAATTGAACAGGTGCAGCACGTCATGTAGTCCCTGATGGCAGGATGGGGCAGATGTCCGGAACGATAGCGTCAATTCGTGCCCGTTAAGAATTGAAGCGGCTGCGCCATATAGATCTCAGCTGCGCCAGAACCATTCGCGTCTGTCGAGTTAGTACCTTCTCCTCAAGTGAAATCCCCGGGGGATGCTCTCTTAGCACTACATTCATACGGTGGCAGGATACTGCTGCTGCTACTTCATCAACGTGAATGTTATTTAGACCTGCCTGATAGTTTCAATGATCTAAAGGTTCTATCTTATACAGCAGGACTTCTCTCTCTAGATCATGAAGATCGTACCTGATCTGCCTGGGCGGAGAAATCGTGTCCAAGAGATGGTAGTTAGGTTGACTGCTGCGAAAACACCCTATCAGGTATTTTTAGACAGCAGGAAATTGTGTCTGCGCACGGTAATGGCCATCCTCTCTTTATCTACCCTGTTGATGTTCTGAGGGCGGCATTCTGGCGCAAGTCTGAACTTTCTTCCACTGCGTCGTACTCATGTACGCCGACCATACGGGCGCTGCGAAGTTTGTTTGTTCCTACTTTTGAGCTTATCGCAGATAGCTGTAGCATGTGCAGAGGATCTAAAAAGGCTGTCCAATGTGACCCCAAGGATTTTGGGGTAGTTGGTAGTCGGGATGTTGACGTCATCGACTTTCACGTTGAGTGACAACCGCACCTTTTCGGTCCATGTAGTAAACAGTGTGGCTGATGATTTGGAGGCGGATAATTCCATATTCCTGTTCTATGTACCGGATTGACCCGAAACAAACACTCTTCGGCTAGAGGCAGTCAGCTCAACAATATGTGTTTTTGTTCAAATTTTCAGTCACAGCCCTTCGTGTGAGCAATTTAAAACCAGACGCTTAATAATTTCTTTATGTTGGAAGTATAACAGTACTAAAGAGATTTTAGTCATAAAGTAGCCGAAATTTATAAGCTGAAATCGACGCAAGAAATATTATGTTGACATACAAGTAAATGACAATTGAGCCGATTATCACCTCTGATACATTGACTTAAATACTGATATAAAATTAGTTAATCGGTTTGTCTAAAATATATACTGAAGTGCTGTTTTTCTACATTATTGCAAAGAAGAAGCACATCTTTAAACATGTACAATTTATCGTCTTTGCCAATCACTTTAATGAATAAAAACCAAATCTATAAATCGATAATTGGACACTTCTCAAAGTAAATAATCTGTACAATTTGGACGAAATGAACTTTTATGAGAAATCGAGAAACAAAAGATGAGTATCAGTAATTTTTGGAATGCTGTTTTTTGTGTTTAAAGTGTGCGAATTAGTGTTTTCTGTATTTCAAGTTTGACTTCCTATCGTTCTTGTGATTGTGTACAAAAGAATGTAAAAAATATAACAAGAATTTGTGCGTTACTGACGTGCTGGTTTCCTACATTATTGCAAAGAAGAAGCATTTCGTCCATTTGCTACAGTTTATGGTCTTTGCTTTCCACTTAGATTTTTATTATCGATAAATTGAGGTTAAAAGTGGATATTTTTCTCGATTATTATACGCACTCCTTTTCAATTTGACTAAGCATATTATTTGGTTTGGATTTAGCGTCATTTTCCAGATACTACTTTTGATCATGCGAAAACCATTTGGGGACTGTTAAAAATCTATGTATTATTTCGATTAAAAGTAAAAAAGTTGTTACTTTAGAATGAAATAAAACTTATAATTAACGAAAAAAATGTTGACTGAAATTGCATAGTATTTATTTTGAAGGGTATTTTACAACACTTCACCTGAAACACTTCACCATCTTCGTACAGGCATAGAAACTTTTCTTTGCAAGGCAGCCAGTAAAAAACGATAGGAAAATAAGTTTTAATTCGGCAAAAACGGTGTGCGACACCATATTTATTATCCGGCTTTATGTATGATCTACACACACAGAGAAAAAATTAGTTAGAAATAGGTTGGAACTACAATTCGGTTGCAAAAAAGGAATTTCGGTTGCAATCACCAAATGTTTATAATCGTAAAGGACACTCGGTTCGAAATAACACAAGATGATGAATATACCAATAAAACGCAAGAAACAAACATATTTTTCATCCATTTCCACGTCATGGTCCTATGAGTACTTCAAGAACTTCAATTGTGTAAGCAATCAGAGTTTTGCTTCTGAAGAAAATTTTATTTGATCAAGTGTTGTATGTGGATTTTGAGATCCAACAATTCTCTTCTGAAGGTTAGGATACTTGGTAGGGCGGTTCGGAAACTTCTTAGCCTAGCACAAAAAGAAAAAACAGAAAAAAGTTAAGTGTTAGGTGAATGTGTTAGGTGAAAGTGCTCCTTCAAATGCAACAATAAAAAATTGGGTTGCTGAATTTAAACGTGGTCGTACAAGCATTGAAGATGAACCACGTAGTGGACGTCCAAAAAAAGCAACAACAACAGAAATTGTAGCCAAAGTGCATGATATGGTATTAAATAATCGACGAATAAAAGTGCGTGAAATAGCTGATATCACGGGCATCTCAAATGATCGAGTCCATTTAATTTTGCATGAAGAACTACAGATGAAAAAGCTTTCTGCAAGATGGGTGCCGCACTTGTTAACAGTCGACCAAAAACGCATAAGAATGAACATTTCTCAAGCTTGTTTGGATCGTTTTCAGCGAAATAACATGGTTTTTTAGCGTCGTTTCATAACTGTTGATGAGACATGGATCCGCCACTATACTCCAGAGACAAAAGAACAATCCAAACAATGGACTGAAGCTGGAGGAAGTGCCCCAAAGAAGGCAAAAACAATTCAATCGGCTGGTAAGGTTATGGTAACGGTTTTTTGGGACTTCAAAGGTATTTTATTGATTGACTATCTGCAAAGGGGTAAAACAATAAATTCAGAGTACTATTGCAACCTTTTAGATCAATTAAATGTACAAATTCGAGAAAAACGTCCTGGCTTACAACACAAAAAAAATAATTTTTCACCAAGACAACGCACCAGCGCACAAGAGTGTTTTAACAACGGCTAAAATCAACGAATTAAAGTACGAGTTGCTTGACCACCCACCTTATTCTCCTGATTTAGCCTCCAGTGACTTTTACCTGTTCCCAAATCTAAAAAAATTCCTTGCTGGCAAGCGTTTTACCTCAAATGAAGATGCAATTACAGTTGTAAACCACTATTTTGAAGACCTTGAGGAAAACTATTTTAATCAAGGGATAGAATTGCTAGATAAGCGTTGGACAAAGTGTATTGAAGTTTCAGGAGATTATATTGAGTAATAAAATATTTTTGAAAAATTAACTATGATATTGATAGGATACTATTGATAGGCTAAGAACTTTCCGAACCGCCCTCGTATGTTGTACCGATACTACAGTTACAATAACTGAACATTTCAGAGCACCAACTAACATTCGGTTGTACTGATAAAATAATCAAAGTGCATGTGACCTCAATCATTTATGTCATTCATATCTCCACTTGAATAACGTCTACAGGGACGATTTAAATAACTCAAAATTGACTATTCACTATTGAAATAGTGAGTAGTCAAATTTAAAGATATGGGAACTCAAAGTAATGTAATTTCCTCACGAGACACTTGATTTGATAAATATTGTAGCTCGGACCGAAATTAAGATTTTTTTTTCTTCATAAACTCAATTAGAAGCTATAACAAATATTTTTGTTCCATCTACTGGATTATTTACATTGGTGAATTATTTACTACATCATACGTCGCATGTTTGAAGAAGGCGTACAAAATGTAAATGTATTCTCAGCACTTCCGTAGGTCCATGATTAATCCTCGCGGCCCTGTTAAACTTCATTGTTAAATATCAAAATATTCTGATTTTTTTTTTGTGAAAAGTGTAAACTCTTATGGATGATTGGGTTTTTAAACATATGTTCAGTATGTTACTTCCATGTCCAGATCGAGTCATTACTCGCATTTTATCACTACAACACGCAATCGAAACTTATAAAATAATTAAAAAAAAATTGTTTTGAAGACCTTTTTTATCTCCTATTGAAGCAAAACAAAATCATATGTTCGCATCGCGCCCCTTATTTATTCGTGTCTGTGCCTGTTTTCGACATTCTTGTTGTTCTATGCCAAAGTCAATGATAAGTACGAGTGTTAAGGCGCAAAATACTACGATTCAAACCAGACTTCGTCTTTTCAGTCAAAAAAAAACCTGTTGTATTCGCGGTCTCACCATAAAAATACAATCTCAACAGAACTGATATTCTCTCGATCGATTCCACATGAATGTAGACAGTATTTTTTGTTTGTCTTTAAGACAGACTGACTAGAAAACCAGTCTGTTTTTCTCTGCCTACCGATTCTTAGCCATCGATGCTGCTGCTTATTGTGAGTCTTGATGGCGAATGAACTTCAGCATCGATTTGCTTGCTACTGCTGGGGCAGATGCAAGGTGCGCCGAATTGTGGCGATTCGCTCAAGATCAGTGGGGTTCAAGATTTAAAGTGCAGGTTTGTTGTTCTCTCTTCACGTGTCATTTATGCGCGGCCTTTTCAGCTGCAACTATGTAAAGTGGTGCATGCGTTTTATTGTTGTATATTCTGCGCTCCCAGGGTCGTTCTGCTTAGTAACAAATAGCGATTTCAATTTTAAATGTTATCTGTTGAAACTAATTCATACGATGATCTTACAAATTCGACATAGAGGTTGTAATCCACCATAGCATGAAGTTTTTACTAAATTTGCATTTCGTTTGCAACTCTTCGAAATATTGAAGCCCGGACTGGTGGGTCGTTGGAGCCCAAAAACAACTAGGGAAAGCTAGGCGTCGTAGAGCTGCATTTTCAGCAAACAGTGGAAGCATATTCAATGAACATATCTTAACTGCTCCATGCAAAGACACTGAAAGAGAAATTTGTTGACGAAATCGATAAAAACGGAATCAATGGTAACATGAGAAGTGTAGGGCCGCGACAGCAGCAAAGAACATTCTGGCTGTAAAAAGTCGATTTATCGACTTTTATTTCGATGTTTTACTATTCGAGATTTTACGAGGGTTGCTATATATATATTTCTGGCCTAGCCAACACTAAGTGTTGCCTGCCGCCATCTGACATATTCATTGGAAAGTTTGACATTTTTAAGCACAAACGTACTCAGAACGTTTTAAAGTACGACCATAATTTGTTACAGTGACTTGAAAAAATCAGTTTGGCGAACAAATGGAATTAACTCGTGAACATTTTCGTGCGACAAGAGTGCATCGATGAACTTAAATCTTTGTATGACGATAAAGCACCATCCTATAGCACTGGTCGTGAAGGTCGTCCAAAAACGGCCGTTGTGCCAGAGAACATTGATGCCATGCGTAAACTGATAATGCAAGATCGTCATGGGTATGTGAGATAAAGGCATCCTTGGGCATTTCTTCCACTAGCATACATTCGATATTGCATGAACACCTGGCTGTAAAAAAGGTTTGTTCTCGTTGGATCCCGCACAATTCGACAATCGCTCAAAAAAAGGCTCGTGTCGATTGGTGCAAAGACATTTTGAAAAAATACGATCACCGTGCTTTAAAATACGTTTATAAGATCATCACAGGTGACGAATCATGGATCTATGCGTATGAGCCCAAAACAAAACAGCAATCGACCGTGTGGGTCTTCGAAGACGAGCGAAATCCAACGAAAGTTGTTCGTGGTAGAAGCACTTCGAAGCGAATGGTCGCCTGATTCTTCGGCAAAACTGGTCATGTGGCGACTGTTCCGCTTAACAAACATAGGATGATCAATTCTGAGTGGTACACCACAATTTTTTGCCCGAAGTCTTCGGAGATATTCGAATAACGAACAAGAGAAGACGAATCATTGTGCACCATGACAATGCGAGCTCTCACACATCGGCTCAAACCAGCGCCTTTTTGACCGGCCAAAACGTCGAATTGGTTGGTCATCCGCCGTACAGCCCTGACTTGGCACCCAATGGCTTCTTTTTATTCCCGCACATCAAAAACGTCGAATTGGTTGGTCATCCGCCGTACAGCCCTGACTTGGCACCCAATGGCTTCTTTTTATTCCCGCACATCAAAAAAAATGCGTGGTCAATGATTTTCGTCGCCAGAAGATGCTGTTGAAATGTTCAAAAACCATGTTTTGGAGGTGTCTCAATCGGAGTGGAAAAAGTACTTCGACAATTAAATTTAAAAATCTTAATCATATAAAATCGAAAGTCGACTTTTTGCATCGACTTTGTAAGCCTACTGGCACCCATGACTACGCGAGCAGTTTTGGAGCGATAGCAAGGGTTGGTAAGGGAAGAACATCATCTATTTCGAGGAGATCGATTTGTTCGGCAACAGAAACGATGCCTATTGATTCGGTGCAGCAATTCTTCGGCCAAGGGCTATCACCACGTCACACAGTTGCCGCGTCAACTACAACAAGAACGCTAGAAAATGGTATCAATGAAACTAACACAGAGAAAAGTGTCGAATGCTGGTATAGCTTCGAGTAAATTAACTGATACGTTCAGAGGGTTAAGGATCTGGAAAGAATTTTTTTAAAAATTATTAGCGGCTAAATACCTTGCCGATTCCAACCACACGCTACCAATCACAGATGATGCGGTTGATTGTCCATCCCGACGCAGAAAGAGGTCAACAAAGCCGCAGGAAACGACGGAATACCGGCTAAGCTCTAAAAGCCAAAAGATACAAGCTAATATGGTGCGCGCATCAGCTAATTTTCACTTTCAGGAAGACCGAACGCATGCCCGATGATTGGAACCTCAGCGAACAATACAATAATCAATTCACCAAAAGGGAGACAAGACCGTTTGCGCCAACTGACGTGAAATACATCCCCTATCCATCGCCTCGTCCTCTATGTCGCTTAATCTCCGATCTGATCCAACCGTTTTAGCGCGGCTTCGGACCTAAGAAGACAACAGTGGAACAAATCTTTACACTGCGCCAAATCCTCTAAAATACTCAAGAGCAGCAAATAGATACACACCACAGCTTGTTAGACTATAAGGCTGCTTTCGACACTCTGATAACAGATAAAATATTTGAAACAATGTCTGCGTATGGGTTACCTTTGTAGAACGACACTGATTAGTCCCAAATCCCCAGTTAAAATTGGAAGTGACCCCTAAGAACCATTTAATACGACTGGACAAGCAACAGCTTATCGTGTAACTTGTTCACCATTTTGACGGGTAAATCTTGAAAATGTAAAACTAAGAAAATCGGGCACAAATAATACCAAGGGTCACATCCTTCTCACGTATGCAGACGATAAAAGTAGTCATTGTCGAAAGGAAGCGAGATGTTACTGGAACTTTTGCAAAGATTATGTTAACGTCGTCTAAAATGGGTCTTAATAAGAACAAGACTAAATTTATGCTAGTTACTACCAAAGAGGCACTGCGGCAAAATAAGGCCAAGAAGTATCAGCCGACAACTGCCGCCGATGTCTGCAGTGTTAAAAAATGAAGGATCGTGTTGGCAAATAGGTGTTATTTGTGGCTCGGTAAGCAACTTAAGAACAGAGAACTCTCGAAAAACGAAGATTACACTTTATAACACACCGATACTATCCGTGCTTCCATATGGCGCCGAAATATGGGTGTTATCAAAAACGGATGAAGGTGTATTCCATATTTTCAAGAAAATATCCTTGGTAACATATACAACACCACTTGCGCAGGCACGCGCAGAAAACAATGGTTACTATATGTTTACAGCAATAATTATATGTTATCCGCAATAAAAGTATGTTCGTCGCAACCATAGTATTTTGACTATAGTATGATTGTCGCAATATTAATATTCTTGAAGTGTAACAATAGTATTATTGCCAAATTGAAAAAATGAAAATATAGTTGTAGCAACAATATAAATACGGTTGGTTCGACAAAAGTACTGTATTTAGGTTTTATGTTTACATTAATATGATTACGGAAATCATACTGTATTACTGTATTTCTTCATTTGAATATGCTTTAAAGAACCATGTTATTGTTTTGGATCTATTGCAATAATCGTACTTCTTATATTGAATTTAAAATTTGTCAAACAAATGGATTTGGTTGTCTTTAACCGAAATATTTTTAATCAAAACGCTTGCGTTTTTTAAACTAATTATTTTTTACTGTGAATTAAATCACTCCTATTATTTTAAATTTTACTTATTTTTTTATAATTTTCATAATTCAAATCTATTGTTGACAACTTAACCCAATTTTAATAAATAATATTGGGGATCATAGTATAATTGTATGTGATCATACTATGGCTGTAGGGATCATAACATGGTTGCGTGTGAATAATACTATGGTTGTGAGGATTATACTATGGTTGTTTGTGAAACAATATGGTTGTGAGGATCATAATATGGTTGTGAAGATCATAATATGGTCATGTGTGGATCATACTATTGTTTTGAGGATCATTGTATGGTTGTAAGGACCATAGTATGGTTGTATTTTAATCATACGGTTGTTGTGAGGATCATAATATTGTTGTACCACAACCATATACTCAACAATAGCATGATGCTTTTCGAATAGTGTTATCCCAACAATACTTTTTTTTCTACGTGCAGGGAGAACCTGCGTCAGACGAACTGTGAGCTGTATCCCGATATAAATGTAGTTAAATGTGTCGAAATACAACGATTGCACTGACAAACAATTCTGCCAAAAAAATGCGGTAGACTAGTAAGGAAAGCGCAAACAAGAAAGACCGAGTCGCCGTTGAAAATGACAGGTAGAGGACAATGCAAGAGTTCTTGGTATTAGAAAGTGGAGAAAGCATGCTTATAAAATGCTTATAAATTCTTTTTTGAGCAGTCCACGACCTACACGAGGTTGTGAACTATTAGGGTGTTTTTTCCACAAGAACCGAAAGGTTCAGCAACCAAGCCCGTCAATCTCAAAAAAATATGTTAGTTAAACATGTTTTCAAAAAGACGTTTTTTTTCGGAGGTACAATTAGAGGCTTTGTCATATTTATGACTATAAGCCATGATTGTGCAAAATTTCAGTGACCTAGCTTTATTAGTTTTGCTTTCAATAGATACACGGACAGACGTGGCTACAATTTTAACGACCAATAATATATATACTTTATAGGACCTCCGCTCAAAATTTCGAGGTGTGATACGCTGATGAACAAATTTATAACACACGCCATCCTACGGTAGATGGTTTAAAAATATAGAACTTAAAAAACATCAAGGTAATCATAGAATTTTTTAAATGACCACAACCAAAATAGTTTCTACGCAATATTATGTGATCATTTAATAATGCAACTTTTCGGTTCCGCTTGGCATTGGAATGAAGATACTTAAAATGGTGTTTTGTGACGTTATATTGCAAATTCCTAAAAAAATTTAATTGGGAAAACCTTGAAGTTCTTATTAGTCCGACTTATTTTTCTCACAGATTTTTTAAAACCGTATTTATGTCAAAGCATTTGCATAATTTCTGACAATCGATGTTTGATTTCTGTTTCTGTTATCAACTTAACAAGTTAGTTCCGTTTTCGTCCAAAGTTCCGCGGAGGCATATGAATAAAATAGTATGCCATAACTAATTGAAAGGTTTGCTCTTAAAAAAAAAACTAATAATATACCGAAAAATAAATTTGTTTTTTTTTTTGTTAATTTGTAGTCATCCTTTTGTGGGACCACCCTTTATTAGGGTTTGAATTTTCCGACCTTTTGTGATTCCCGGAAATCGGGAGTGAAAAATTCACATTGCTGGGAATTCCCGGGAATCTCAAACGAAAAAAAAATATCTCTTCTTTTTTTTTTAAACAAATCACTCGTCAAAGAGTTATTGTTCCTCTTTAATTTTTATAATTTAATTCGTTGATGAATAGATTTTGGGTTTGGGTTGAACTTAACAGACGATAACGTTTATAAAAGATATGGCTTGAACAATGCATAATTTTAATTACAATTTTAACTGCCCTGCCTTTGCAAGAAAACGTTTAAGAACATGTCTAATAATTATCTTGGGACCAACAGCTGGGACTTCAGCGACAATGATTCCTAATTGATTGAAAACATACATTTAACGAATAATTTTGTTATGAAATGCGTGACTACTTTTATTTTTAGGAAAATTGTACATATCGCGAAAGAAATATTTTTTATTGCGTATTTTTGATCGGGTGTTAAAATACCATACATATTCTTGGGAATATTTTCCCGGCCCTTCCCGAAGTCCAAACCCTACCCTGTACTTATGTATCACATATATACCGTTCCCCGTATAGGCTCGCGAAAACTTATCTTGTAAAAAAAGGTTGAGAGACTACTAGGAGTGACCAGGATTTTATACTAATGGGTGATCCATCTAAAAGTTTCTTTTCAGAACAAAAAAAATATAAAAATTCAAATCAAGCGTGGAATCTTTATTTGTAATTTAAAAGGTCATTTTATGGCATTTATTTTTTGAATACAATTTCCTTCAAATGTTGGCCGCAACTACGCCTCAGCGTTTCCATTCTGAGGGTCCAATTTTGGATACCTCGTTCGAGCATTTCGACCGGTATGGCTTTAATGACACGCGTAATGTTGGCTTCCAAAACCTGAATCGTAGCTGGCTTGTCAGCATAGACTTTAAACTTTACGTAACCCCAAAGAAAAATGTTTAAAGATGTGATATCACTCGATCTAGGCGGCCAACTCACCTGTCCAAAACGTGAAATTAGCGGCTTTTCGAAATGAACTCTCAATAGCTCCATTGTTTGAGCAGCTGTATGGCAAGTGACACCATCCTGTTGAAACCAAGTGTCGTCAAGATTACGGGCTTTAATTTCAGCTAGCATAAAGATCGATATCATGGCGCGATAGCGAGCACTATTCACGGTTACGTTCCCGCCATCATCATTTTTGAAAAAATATGCACCGATGATTCCACCAGCTTCTAAACCGCATCAAACCGTGGTTTTCTCTGAGTATAATGACACCTCTTGAACCTCTTCTTGTTGCTCTTCAGCCCAAATGCGGCAATTTTGTTTATTAACTTTGCCGTTAAGCCAGAAATGAGCCTCATCATTGAAGAAAATTTTGGTAGAAAACAGCGGATCTTCCCGTTTCTCACCGAACGCTCATTTCGATAATACAGTTGCCAACATTTGAAGGTAATTATTTTCAAAAAATAAATGCCATAAAATGTCCTTTCAAATTACCAATAAAGAATCCACACTTGATTTAAATTATTATATTTTTTTAGGAAATTCCAAACGAAAAAACTAATTTTCTTCTTCCGTCCATTCTATCTGTTGAAGGCTTGATTTAGGTTAAACGAAATGAGTTAGTCTTTTTATAACAGACCAAATCGGGCTAATCATCGAACTAAAAAAACTCAGCACCACATTTTTTTTGAACATTTCTACTATATGAATGGAATAATTAATTTTACGAGTAAGAGATTTATCTCTAAGCCATGTAAGAACTTCTCTATAAAATGCAATCAAAAATAATTTGTAAAGCTCACTGATTTGAGAGAAGTTCCCCCTTATCCCTTATTAGGATTTTGTGGAGCTAAGGTAGTAAAGTAATTAACTTATACAAAAAATTTTCTTGGAAGTCAAACATAGTCGCATTAAACGTCCTATAAATGGGCGTGGTTTAGTCCCTAGAGGCCCAAAACCTGTCCCCTAATGTTCGGGGACATATGGGTAGCCAGAAACAGTAAAATTTTCTCACACATCTAAATAAATACCTACATACTCGTATATTTTTGATTTGGGTCAATTTGGAAATGAAAAAGTACAACCGCGGTAGCTCAAATACAGTGCCTTCACCAAAGTGTAAAAAATGCTTCGAAAGTTAGTTTGATTGCATGCAAAAGTTTTTTGATCTTCACGAAGAATTTTTTGTTTTATGTCATTGCTAGACCCGAAAAATGGGAAGACCCTCGTACTAACTTTAATGATTTGACTAAATATCGAGTTCGGATCTACTGACCAAAAACATTGCCCTTTTAAACAATGGGCAGGTGCAATGAAAGTTTTTTTTACGAATGTGAATATGACATTAGTTTTACGATTTTGATGAGTAGTAGGCCTTGACCCATGGGCCAGTGGATTCGAAAATGAGGTTCTGTCAAACATGGACCCACCACCAACAACCATATTCCTCAATACTGCCAATGCCATACTAAAACGCAATCCATGCATACAAAATCGGTCCAAGAGCATTGGTTGGGTTTTTTTTAAAGGGAACGCGTCCGCAATTTTCGCAATTCCTCCCTGGGTTATCTCTTTTTGATAACGAACTATCTGCTGTCAAAATGCAAGCTAGTTACAAGGAAGACATTTGATTACAACGACTTGGCGCTGAAATTACACTTTAATTTTTATAATTTTTATTATTCCTGTAAAGTTAAATAAAATGTGTTGTTTTGACATCCTCTTTTCTGGGGATCCTTGACTAAGAAGCTTCAGTTGTATTATTTCATTTATATACATTTGACCTCATGCTTTTGGCTTTATGAATTTTCATGCATGCATAATCAATGAAATAAATTATTTTTTGTTGTTGTTTTTTTTTAAAGAAGGATTTTTGCCAATAATAAAAGGGAAAAACAATTGAATTGTATAAGTATAGTTTTTATTTCGCTACACACTCATTTCTTTATTTCACATACGATACACTGTATATGAAAGTAGTACAAACGCACTTACCAAACACTTTTCAATATACATTAAAGTGGCTAAGCTTTTAAATTATTTTCGATACTCTCTGATCGGGAGTAAAGTAAATACCTCAATTTTAATCGTATTCAGCATGTTGCACTGAAATTAAGTAGTTTAACATTTCTTTGTACAAACGAAAACACCAGAAGTCTACGCTAACAAGCCGGTCATTTCGCTTGAGCTCGAGGGAAACTTTCCAGAATGAGGCAGAATTTATTAGACAGTCATTAAGAATTGAACCGATCGGAAGAGTTGGACTGAGTAATTTTCTGAATTTCAAAAAGAATTTTCTTAATTTCAAATGAAATTTTCTGAATTTCAAATAGAATTTTCTGAATTTCAAATTCAATTTTCTTAATTTCGAATGGGATTTTTTAAATTTCGAATGGAATATTAGGCGTGTTCTATTGGTACTCGCATATATAACGTTATAACTTCAAAACTAAAGCTATAACTTCAAAACTTTACGAGAAATTTTCTTTGTTTCTTTGTATACAAGAACTGAATGGCTTTATTCCTTAAATAACTTTTTTTGTAAAAAAAGTTATTTAGGGAATAATATAAGAAAGTAATAACCGAGCTCGCTTCAACTCACTAAAGGTTGTTCTTGAATAACTTTCGTCCCAAAAATGTTAATTATTTAAAACAAACAAATTGTGCATAGCTTCCTGCAATCAAAATCATTTTTATATCTTGTACAATGGTGTGAAGGTATTGCGTTAGAGAGGTTTGGGTATCTACGAGGGCGACCGCAAAAGTAACTGGCCTAACATAAAAAGAACCGTTTTTTTGAAATTATTATTATTTATTTTTCAACATAATTTCCTTCCAACAATTCATCAAACGTTTTTCAAGTTTTTTAATTCCATCCGAAAAATAAGATTTTTCAAGACCTTCAAAATATGCCTTAGTTTCAGCCATAACCTCGCTATTGGACGAAAATTTTTTGCCACCGAGAATTTTTTTTAAATTTGGAAACAAGAAATAATCAGAAGGAGCTAAATCTGGAATATATGGTGGATGCGGAGCAATTTAAAATCGTAATTCGGCCAGTTTTTGTTGAGCTAAAAATGCAGTGTGTGAAGGAGCAATTTTCTTGATGAAATAGAACTTTTTTTTCTAAATGCGGTCGTTTTATCTTGATTTCTTCACTATTTATAGTGTTTCCTTTCTCAAGATAATCAATAAATATTATACCGCTTGCATCCCAAAATACGGTGGCCATTACTTTTCCTGCTGACTTAACAGTTTTCGCCTTCTTGGGACCACTTTTACCAGCTTCTATCCATTGTTTTGACTGTTCTTTGCATTCTGGGATGTAGTGATAGATCCATGTTTCATCAACAGTTATGAATCTGCGCAAGAACTCTATTGGATTACGCTGATAAATCGCTAAAAGCTCCTCGGAATTGGTCCAACGGACGATTTTTTGGGGCAAAGTCAACAAACGCGGCACATATCTTGGAGTTCATCTGGAGTTCATCATGTAAATACATTCAAACTTGTTTTTCGTGTATTTTAACAATATCAGCAAGTTCTCTGAGCTTTATTCGTCTATCTTTAGTCACTTCATTAAATATTTTTCTAATGTTTTCAATAGTAGTAGCAGTTTTCGGTCTTCCAGAGCGTTGTTCATCTGCCGTACTTGAACGACCAATTTTAAATTGTTGAACCCAGGATTTCACGGTGGAGTATGATGGTGCATTATCACCATGAACAGAATCCAATTCATCTTTGATTAATTGTGGCGTATAACCTTTCATATAAAAGTGTTTAATTGCCGCACGAAACTCTTTATTTTCCATTTTTCAAAAATTATAAAACTTGTTTACTTCAATCACCTGTAACAAAGAAAATAATCATTAAATATTTCGGAAATTTTGACAGATGGCTTATAAAAGATTGCTTTTAAAAAACAAAGAAAAAAGTTGCTAGTAAAACAGAAAATGTGCCAGGCCAGTTAGTTTTGCGGTCGCCCTCGTATAAGAAAGTAATAGCCGATCTCGCTTCAACTCACTAAAGGTTGTTCTTGAATAACTTTCTTCCCAAAAATGTTAATTATTAATTAAAACAAACCGAGTCTAAAGCAAATTGTACATAGCTTCCTGCAATCAAAATCATTTTTATATCTTGTAAAATGGTGTGAAGGTATTGCGTTAGCGAGGTTTAGGTATCTAAGTCACAAATTAAATCTCTCTGTGCTCAAATTTCACATGGTTTGTTACATAGGATCAACAAGAAACAAATATGGTCCATGGGTGACTACAAGGACCATATTTGTTTTTTTGTTTGTTTTCTTTCCGCTACCTCGCTTAGAAAGAGAAGTTTGCGATTGAAAAAGACTGAAAAAGAATACGTGAAAAAATGGGGATTAACAAAATGTTTGGAGGAAAGCATTTTTATAACTTTTGGTACCTAATAACTCCACACTTATTCTTCTCTCAGTCGTATTTCTATTCTCACGCGCTCATATGCTATATCGTATGTGGCAATGTATATTTGTATGTCATCTTAAAAAGGTAAAATTTAAAAAAAAATATTTTTTAAAACCTAAATAAAAAACAATAAAAATTAATTGGGAAAAAGTAGAAAAAATTAAATTTGGTCGCCTCGAAAATGTTTTTTTTTTGATATGTCTTAGTGGAACTTTTTATGCCAAGAGCTATCGAAAAATCAATGGCTCAATATCGACTGCTAAATCGACCCAGCCTATTGTAAGTAATAATTCGAGATTAAAGAAAAATAATAATACTGGAAACCCGATAAGAGTATACGAAATATGAATTTTCTGTATGTTTTGTACGATTCTGTTGTTCTGTAAATGTTTAATGGAGGGGTGATGTTTTTCTCTTTACAGATCCCTGTTTGTACATCATGCGTTTTGCCAATAAACTGCAATTTGGTGGAAAAACACACGAGGTATCTATGACTGCATTGCGTATCGTGCAGCGTATGAAAAAGGATTCAATTCATTCAGGACGAAGGCCAACTGGTCTGTGCGGTGCTGGTAAGTTCATTTTACCGTTCAGTTTTTCCTAGTTTTTTATTTATTTATTTGATTGTTTGGTTAATTGATTCCATTTTATTGTTGTTTTATACTTTTTTTGGTGCTATATTGGCTGTTCTTTTGTCGCTTTGTATAAAAGCGTCGGGCTTGTTGTACAAAAGGGTACTAAATCAAAATGCTTAAATATTCAGGAGAGGCATAGTACTGTAAACCTAAGCACCTGAAGTACTCTTAAATATTAAAAATGTCATGTAGTTTTTTAATTTTGTTGATAAAAACGAAAGAAATTATTAAAAAATGTTGGAAGTGAGTATAGAAGACCAATGTAAGTCATTTTCTTTCAAATACAACAATTTTGAATATTTTGAGTTAGTACCCTATTGTTGAACTAGTGCAGCTTGTGTATGTAGTTTTATGTGAAATATGATTGCGCGGCATCCCTTTAAAAAAGTCAATGTACTCGTACTTTGTAAAAAAAAACAATTAACAACGAGCGTTAAGGTACTGGCATAACTGGATGTTGAGAAGGGGTTATTCACACGTCCGAGTAGTTGAGACTCAATTGGCAAGACCAGTTTTTGAGAATCAAAACTAAAAAGCAAATGGGCATACGTGCATACATGCGTGCGTACAGATACATATGCACGTTTATTTACATTATGTATTGTTTATAAACAATTATTTTGCGTATTGCACATAAAAATATTATTACGGGGGAACGGCTCGCTACTTTGTTAACGGAAAACTGTCATTAAATTAATAATGGTGCATAAGGCGACAATTTCACTTAACTCCTTTTTATGGTCACCACTCAGAGAATGTCCCCTATAGCTGACGTAAATTGTGTTGATGAGTGGAAAGAAATGGATCGGAGGGGGGAAATGTAACGTATTGACTGGTGACTATTGTAAGGACCGTTTTTTGGTCTCTAGGACCTGTAGATCCGGACACTCAATTTAGATAAAGCTTAAATGTTAATGCGTACGAGAGTTGCTACATATAATTCTGGCATAGGCAACACTAAGTGTTGCCTGTCGACATCTGACATTCCCATTGGAAAGTTTTACACTTTTCAGCATAAACGTACTCAGAACGTTTTGACGTACGACCCTCATTTGTGTTGTTTACAGTGACTTGAAAAATTTAATTTGGCAAACAAATGGAATTAACTAGTGAACATTTTCGTGCGATCATTTTTCATAACTTTCGACGTGGATTATCACGAAAAGAGTGCATCGATGATTTTAATCTTTGTATGGCGATGAAGCACCATACTAGAGCACTATGAAAAACTAGTTTAATGAATTCAATCGTGGCCGACGCTCGCTCAATGACGAAGGTCGTGAAGGTAGTCCAAAAACGACCGTTGTGCCAGAGAACATTGATGCCGTGAGTGAACTGATAACGCAAGATCGTCATGTGACATACCGTGAGATAGAGGTATCCTTGGGCATTTCTTCCACCAGCATACATTCGATATTGCATGAACACCTGGCCGTAAGATCGTCATGTGACATACCGTGAGATAGAGGCATCCTTGAGCATTTCTTCCACCAGCATACATTCGATATTGCATGAACACCTGGCCGTAAAAAAGGTTTCTTCTCGTTGGATCCCGCACAATTTACCAATCGCTCAAAAAAAGGTTCGATTGCTGCAAAGAAATTTTAAAAAATACGATCGCGGTGCTTCAACGGACTTTTTAAAGATTGTCACAGGTGACGAATTATGGATCTATGCGTATGAGACCGAAACAAATCAGCAATCGATCATGTGGGTCTTCGAAGACGAGCCAAATACAACGAAAGTTGTTCGTGGAAGAAACACATGGTCGCCTGTTATTTCGGCAAAACTGGTCATGTGGCGACTGTTCCGCTAGTGCAACAAACAAGAGAAGACGAATCATTGTGCATCATGACAATGCGAGCTCTCACACATCGACTCAAACCAGCGCCTATTTGACCGGCCAAACAATTGATGGGTCATCCGCCGTACAGCCCTGACTTGACACCCAATGACTGTTGAAGCGTTCAAAAAACATGTTTTGAAGGTGTCTCAATAGGAGTGGAAAAACTGCCTTGACTGTTGGTTTGAGCGCATGCAAAAGTGTATAAATCATGGTGGAGAAAACTTTGAAAACAATAAAACCATTTTTGATGATAAATATTCGCAATTTCATTATTAGGCCGGACATATATAAAGCAGCCCTCGTATTAAGATTAATAAGGAAATTCCACTGTTTCGGAGAACCCTTAATGTTCTAAAGGACCTATTTTTCGTACCCTTGGGGTTTAGATGCATGGGAAAAGACCTCAAATTTAGTCAAATCGTACAATTTAGTTATATTCGGATTCGTGACAAAATATTGTTGTTGTTTAATACCCATATTTTTATAGCTAAAGTGTCTAATTTTTGGGCACGTAAAGCCGAGTCCAAAAACAGTCCAAATAGCAATATTTGGATACAGTGTTAATGGATACCCCGAACATTAAGGACGGTTTTCAAGCCTCAAGGTACTATGACCACGTCCATTAAACAGACGTAAAATGCATCTATGACTACGACCAAGAACAACTATTTTAAAAAGTAACAACACTGGGCAACAAAGTTAGAAAAAAATCTGCGTCACAAGGTTTTATAGTCAACTTACGAGTAGTTTATTTGGGACTGCTGATCACAAATCTGGCCTACGATTTTCCAGATTCGCTCTCGTTTACGTAGGAGATATTCAGAATAACTCTGTCAAATTTAATTTGATTGCTAAGTTTATTAGCTTGTTGGACGCTGATTTTAATACGCAATAATGGAATTATTATGAAAATACAACACTGATAAAGAAATCACAAAATGTAGGTAGTTCAAAGTATTTTTTTGTGTGAAGAAAACTTGAAAAGTAAGGTTTACAACAGTAGTTCTCATTCGTTTGGGGAGAGCGTGGCCTTATAGAGTTCGGTTTTACTTTCAACAATTGCAGCAAGGCTTTCTGAAGAGGGTTGTCACGGACCCGAAATCATGATAAAAGTAGCGTGCAGCCACAAAAATCAATGTCACTTTGCCATTTTTGTTAAAAACTTGTCTTCTATTTAAATATAGAATCAAGAGGTCTTGAGCCGGTTTAATCCCTGTTCAATGTGAAATATCGAGATTTTTGTAGAATTTTGCCTAGATCCTCAACAAGTATTATTTGAAACAAGACTACGCTTAATTTTGAAAATCGGAAAATCACAAATAAACCATTCAGGGATCCTTTTACTCAAAAAATAAAAATAACGGTTTAATGTGAATATCTACTAAACTAGAGCGAATCTGACAAATCGGAGGCCAGAGTCGTGATAAGCAGCCCCAAATCAACGGCAGTTGACTGCCAAATTTAGTTCGGCCGGGTCGAAACTTACATACCCTCCATCACTGATTCCGGTTAAGGAATACTGATGGGGGGTACTACCGTAAGATCTTACAAGGTTCAGAGTGGAATGGCCGGCGCAACGCCCTTTTGACCATTTTTAACAATATAGACCTACAATTATTTTACAACCATTAATTCCATTATTATTATCGGTTTATTACTTTGGGGCGTGGCACTGCCTAATTTTCAACCTTTATACTTTTCGTTCCATACCAACCTCATATAATTCAAAATCATGGTCTTTTCTCTAACAATTCATGAGATATGGTTTTCCTATGTTTAGGGTTGTAAAGACGGTTCCACGCCCCTCTATTCAATTATGACATAAAGTACCGTTAAAATATATCCTGGCCGAACGTATTATAATGTGAAAATTTCGTAACGTTGATAGTGGTGATGAATAAGCCAAAAACCACAAAAAATTACTACCAATATAGGGATAGGAATGTTTTCAGAGGTTGACTCAGCCCTAGGGTTAAACAAATTGTTTCCTTTTGATATTTCTGAATAATTTCAGCCATCTAGATGTAATAGTGCGAACTGTAGTTTGCTTTCCACAGACCGATAGACGGTCTTGGCTAGATCCTCTTAGATTTTTACAACTTTTCAGAAAATATGTATTTAATTGGGGCTCGTCCAGTATTTTGAGGTGTTAGAAACGGAATGACAAAACCAATATACTCACCATCCTATAATGGAGGGTATTATTTGAGATCATAGACGGCAATATTTATAGGAATTGAAAGAACATTTTTTTTATTAAAATTTTACTATTTCGGGCTATTCTTAAAATGAAAATTAACCTATATTTATAGTTTTTTACATATCACAACATAATTACGATTTTAGTATTCCTTATACATTCTAGCGCTTCTCATTGCTGCCCGCATGCACGAATATAGTCGAACCATTGTCGACATAGTTCGTATAGTGAAAATTCACGAATCAACTTTACGTAAAAGACTGACGGAATTTGCTGATACACCCTCAAGCTCCCTGACACTTGATGAGTTTATGTCCGTAGACTTGGAGGCAGAACAGGATCCACCTGCCTTCAAGGCAGCCCGGAAAAAGGATCGTGATCGTATAAAGGATGTAATAAATACCTATAATTTACGAAAAACTTAAAAGAAAATAAATGTTTAATTCGATTTGTGCATTTCAGATCGGCGAAAGCGAATTGACAGCTTTGCAAAAAGAAATCGATTTACAACTGGAGCAGGATCTCAAACGGTCTCAGAAGAGCACTTTCAAGCGTATAGCTGGTGGAAAAGATGAATTTGAAGACGAAGAAACCGCCGAGTTCATAGAAAAGTCTAACCTGGACGCCATTCAGGAATGTCTGGCGGCAACGCCCGATTTAGCTACACCCAAGACACAAAACCTGGTTATTGAAGGTCTAAAACCAGACATTGAATCGATGTGTCATCCCACAGCAAGTGAGCTGCGTGAATTGGAGAAAGATCAATCGAAAGACGAGAACAGCGAATTAAGTTTGGAGGGCTTGGATGATGAAGAAATCAACAACTATATACTGACACACGAGGAAGCTGAGCGCAAAAACATCATGTGGAAAGCTCTTAATGCTGAATACCTTAAGGAATTAAAGGAGAAGGAAGAAAGACTGGCCAAAGAACGCGAAGAGGGCAAACCAGAGAAAAAGAAACGTAAATCACGGAAAAAAATCATTGGGCCCTCGACAACAGCTGGAGAAGCTATTGAGAAAATGCTGCAGGAAAAGAAAATCTCGACGAAGATCAATTATGATATCTTAAGAACGCTAACCGAAGGTGGGGCAAGCACTAGTACTAACGCAAAAGACGAACACGACGATGGTGGCATTATCAAGGAAGAAATCTCAAAAGAGGACAATAAAGTCACCGTCAAAGTTGACATCAACGATTTGCCAGCTGTTATTGTTGAATCTGGACCAATTACAACAAAACATGGGTTTGTCGTTTTGCCATTTTATGTTAGAATTTACTTTACTAATGTTTTGTTTTGTTTTCGCTTTTCAGCCGTGGTAAACCTGCATATTCTATTGGTGGCCCAAGTGCCAAAATACCCAAACTGGAAATGGGTTTGCCGGTGGGAGAACCCGAACCGAAAGATGATGCTGTTATTGTAGAAAATGGTAAGCTTTTATACAATTACTATAATAAACGAGCGTCGTACAAATTAGAAGTTAAAATAGGAAGCGCAATACAATGGGGTTTTAAAAAAGAGCGCACAGTAAATGGAATAAGATCAAACTAAGATTAATAGCCATTTTTATTGTGAAAATTTTTACCAAACAAATGTATTCGTTTTAGGAAAAAGGGCAAAAACAATATAAAAGTCTAGTCTTGCGGAACTGACTTAATGATACCCAATTCAATAACTGATTTTTTAATTACTTCAGTCCCTTAATATTTCTTTTAGCTCTGAGAAGTTTTAAGATGGCTTTTAATCTTTATCTCTTACTCGTAAAGACTCCGGACTATTTTTGAATTGTTGGTTGCCTCTATAACAAATAAAGAAATTATTTCCAAGGGACAGATATAAAATCATTCGAATAATGTTAACCGTCCGATACATTTTCAACGGGGTTTTGTCTTTCAGCATAAATACGCTCATTTAAGGTTGGCGACTGCCTTAGGTATCTTAAACAAATCTGCCTCCTACTTTTAAAAATAACCTTAATCGGAAGAAATTTATCTTAGTTTAAAGGTTTAGTCCCCAAAAAGTGTACATTTGTAGGGGCTACATCATTTTCGACTAAGGGCGAACTACCAAGTTACATACCAAGTTACATAAAAGTCTGATATGAAATTGCCACTCTTATTTCCCATAAATATGGAGGTTTATTAGTATGTGGACTGCGCCAAAACATGGGTCGTTTTTGTCTACATACTTATATAATAAGAATTTTCTTTGGCCTTTAATAATCTAAAACAATTCAAAAAATAATTCTCAGTCGATCGGTGGAATTTTATAATGTCCATAGACATTACGACACTTTAAACGTGTTGAATATACTCGTTATATAATATTAGTTTTAAATTCTTAGAATCTTAAAAAGAGCGAAAAAACAATTTTAAAAGTTAATTTAATGCAGACTCTACGTACTGTTTCTATTCTATCATATTTGACCGTTTTTACACAAAAGCAGAAAATCTAATATATGAATGAGGAACCATTTTAATTTTTGATCATGTTTTACTACCGAATACAGTAAGCACGACCTAAAATAATTTGGTATTTGCTATAAAACAAATTAAACTTTATTTCTTTAAAATTAGAGGCACACTAATGTCTATGTCTATTATTTAACAGAAATTTTTTTATAAAACTGAATTTAAGAGTCATTCTGACGGCGATTAATGAGATTATTAAATTACTTGACTCGAACACATATATATATAGAGTGATCCATCTAGAGGTATTTTTTCCATAGGATTTTTTTCAGAGTTTACGCGTGAGTTGCGTTAAACTTTATTTTTTTCCAGCGCAAAAACGTCTCCAAATTGTGGAAATGAAAGAACAAGAAGATCCGCTGTTTTCGAAAAACGGTTTATTCAGTGATGAGGCCCCTTTTTGGCTCAAAGGCAACGTCAATAAATAAAATATCCGCATTTGGGCTGAAGAGCAACCAGAAGAGGTTCATGAGGTCCATATTTTATTTAAAAATGATGATAGCCGGAACGTAACAGTGAATGGTGCTCGCTATCGCGCCATGATATCGATCTTTATGCTATCTGAAATTGAAGCCCGTAATCTTGACGGTATTTGGTTGCAACAGAACGGTCCCACATGCCATACAGCTGCTCAAACAATGGATTTATTGAGAGGTAATTTCAAAGAGCAGCTAATTTCACGGTGAGTTGGCCGCCTAGATCGTGTGATATCACGAGTTAAGCCTTTTTTCTTTGGGGCCACGTAAAGTCCAAAGTCTACGCTGACAAACCAGCTAAGATTCAAGTTTCGAAGCCAACATTACGCGTCTCATAAACGTCATACCGGTCGAAATGCTCGAACGAGTCATCCATAATTGTACCTTACGAATGGACACGCTGAGACTTAGTCGCGGTTAACATTTGAAGGAAATTATATTTAAAAAGTAAATGGCATAAAATGACCTTTCGAATGAACAACAAAGATTCCACACTTGATGTGAATTATTGTTTTTTTTTCGTTTTGAAAAAATACCTCTAGACTGATCACCCGATATATGCATTATGACTGTCCATCCGTTAGTCAGGTGGGGCGATCCAGGTCCAAATTGGTCTAAACTTTAATATTTCATATTTAGATTTGTGAAAAATTCCAGTTTCTTGAATCCATATGTGACGCGCAAAATAGAAAGGGACCTAAGGGTAAAAACCAGTTTTGTCCAGGAGAGCCATTTTAAAGATTTAAATACGTGTATCTTTGGTGTACCATTCATTACTTTCATAAAACGCGCATATCCCTGGAAGGGAACACTTTTGGGGCATGGGATCAGTCTCATTCGATGCTCAGATGTTGTCCACATCAAAAAAAAGTGAAAATTGTTTTTTTTACCCTTAGGTCCCTTTCTCGATGCGCTGTCATATTATGACCTTAGATATAAACCTTAGGGGAGGCTTTTTGGGACCAAGGGCAAAATGACTATGTTATTTATTTGACGTTAAATGCGTCTAACCCTACGACTTTCAAGAAGTCTAATTAAAAATTTAATTAACAAATAGAAATGTTAAATCAATGTGGTCCAAATTTTTTTTGGGTGCACTTTTTTGCTTTTGTCCTATTTAGTCCCTTTTCCCTTTGTTGCCAGGTAGGTAGGTCTTTTTAGAGTTTTTTTACCATAAAGGTTGGATAAATATTTCGAGATTTTACAAACCGAATAACAAACTTATATATTTACATCGTACTACGATGGGGGTATAAAAAGCGAAAGATAAACATAATTATTTTATTATTTAAATGTAAAATGTAGAGCGCCACACTATGATTTTAGGCAAGACCAGTTTTTATATGCTACATAAACATAGAACGATATGGTTTAATTTTACCAGTGTAGGCTGCAGGTTAGTTTTTCGCCTAAATGTCGGCTTAACTTCGAATGAAAGATTAATAGCCAAGTAAAACCTTCACGACGAAATGCCTTAGGCGTTTAAAGCCGGCATTAAACAGTAGGTCCCTGTAAATGTGTATAAGAATTTGTGCACCGCTTAAAAATTTAAGAGAAATTCTTTGCTCGTTTCATAATGGAATCTTGTAGGGAAAAAGTATGTTTAAAGGCACTCGGAACGTAGTGTGCTAATTTTAAGCAAGATGGGTTTAAAATGTGGCTGTTAGAGCGGTAGTGCCAAAAACCGGAAGGGAACTTTGTATGGACACTACCGGAATGTATGAAACGATATGGTTAAACTTCGGTAGGGTTGCTTGTAAGTCGCTCGTTAAATAGCATGTAAAATTTGACCGAGATCGGATTAAGTACTAGAAAGACTCTGTATTTGGGCTTTATGAAATCATTGGCTTTATACATAGACCAGTTTGTCTTGGTTTTATATCCCCTATAATAAAATACGATTAAGCGATGTCCAAAGTAAAATGGTGCCGCTGGGTTAAAGCAACTCAAATCGAGAGTGACCTTTGTGTTGAAGCTATACGAAAACTTGATCCGAAAAGATCAACTGCACCTGTAACTGGTAACTTCTTTTGTTTTTAAGGAATGACAAACATCAGCACTTGTCAAATACGCTGGCGTAGACTATAAATTCTCATACAAAAGAACAATTTTTCATTAATAATTATGTATTTATCGAATTTTTGTCAGTTATTTTTACGAGAAAACAAAACATGTTAGGCCATTCGAAACACTTCAAACTCATTTTGAGTTTTAAGAGACACCACAATAGGGCTGTCCAAAAAATATTTTTTTGAATTTGCTTTTGCAAAAAAGAAGCTTGTTTTGTTCCTTTTTCATAACTATTGCATTGTTCGAAAATTCAACCAGCTCGAAAAATGTTAAGGGTTTGCTCAAAGGACTTGAATTTTAAGACATATAATGTCAGTCATCAAAGTGTAATAGTCATTACTACATAAAAACCTTTATACATATTCTATAATATATTATAATCTTGTTATCGCGCCTGATACGCCGTTTCTGTGATTCTTTACCACCTGATGGAATTTCTGCTTCAAATGCCTTGCTTGCATTTTTTGCAGTCAAAAAAATAAACTGAGTAATAGGTACTTACAGCAAGTGACAGCTAATTCATAAATCGACACCGGGTCAAAATAGAAAATTATAAGGAAATATACACCCTGATTATGTAAGGCGTAGTCGTTTTCCGACAGCAGGCGTAGTCGTAGTCGTTTTTTAAATTTTTTGGTATTATGTAAAATTTTCGACAGCAAAGATTTTGTAACAGATTGAAAAAACACAGGGTAAAACAATAATTAAAGTTTTTTTAATATTATGAAACAGTCTGTCGACAGAGCTGTCGGGCACAGAAACTTAAACGCCAATAAATGCCCAATTTGACATTCACCCTGATTATGTAAGGCGTAGTCGTTTTCCGACAGCAGGCGTTGTCGTAGTCGTTTTTTAAATTTTTTGGTATTATGTAAAATTTTCGACAGCAAAGATTTTGTAACAGATTGAAAAAACACAGGGTAAAACAATAATTAAAGTTTTTTTAATATTATGAAACAGTCTGTCGACAGAGCTGTCGGGCACAAAAACTTAAACGCCAATAAATGCCCAATTTGACATTTTATTACGACATACATAATACAAATATTTGTAATAGATTTTATTTCAGAGTCGTATTTTTGTCGTTTTCGCCATACATAATACCATTTTTAAAAAACGTCTAAAATACGACACAACTACGCCTTACATAATCAGGGTGATTTTATTACGACATACATAATACCAATATTTGTAATAGATTTTATTTCAGAGTCGTATTTTTGTCGTTTTCGCCATACATAATACCATTTTTAAAAAACGTCTAAAATACGACACAACTACGCCTTACATAATCAGGGTGATAGACAGAATATTCTATAACAAATCCTTGGGAGCGTAAATCAACCTCTAAATGTTGTTTGATTGAAAATCTTTTTTGCAGGAGTATTTTGCTCTCCAAGTGGCACATAATCGGCCTTATTACGGTTGTCGAAGACGAAAATCGAGAGCAGTCGAAGTCGTTGTCGATTTCGATTATTTTTGGTATTACGTAACTTTTTCGACTCTTGTGATTTTGTAATAGATTGAAAAGTAAAAGATGTGCTATACTGTCAAAACAATGTTTACTTTTTACATAATTGTCCGCCAAAGGCAACATTGAAATTTTCTCAAGATAAAAAAAAATATGTTAAGTTTGGGACATTTTTTTTCTTCGGATGAAGACGACGAGGCATACACAGAATGTGATATGAGTGCCTTGCGTAAGGAAATAAGACAGAATTCGGACATATTTGCAATGCCCAATTCAAAGTAAGTTTTGAAATTAAGAAATGAGTTAAAATTTATAATCCCTATCTGCACTTAAGTTTCATTGGCCTTTTTAGATTGAATAAAGATGCTTTTAAATACGTCTTGGAAAACATATCGGGTAAATTGCAAGACCCAATAAAGTCGTCTGCTGTTCCCAAAGAATTTAAGTTGGCGGTAACATTGCGTATACTTGCTGAGGGCAGTTACCAAAAAGGAGCTGGCAACGACTATAATGTTGGGCTTTCACAGTCTTCTGTAAGCAAAATTTTTACAGAATGCATTGATGCAATGCACAGTGAAATTTGTCCAAAATGGATATCGGTTAGAATGACGGAAGTGGAAAAGTTTGAAACAAAGGATTATTTTTATAAAAAGTTTAAATTTCCCGGCATTATTGGATGCATAGATGGAACGCATATCAAAATTTTGGCTCCAGGAGTTGATGAACGATTTAAATTTTATAATCGAAAAGGATTTTATAGTTTAAATGCTACCGTGGTAAACCAAAATCCTATTTTAAATAAGAGTCGTAGTCTATTTCAAAGATTTCATTACAGGTTTGCGACCATAAACTTAGAATCAGATATATATCCCCCCATCATCCCGGCTCAGTTCACGATTCATTGGTGTGGAATACAAGCGACTTAAAAGAGTTTCTAAAGACCAACTATTTAAATGGCGAAACTAATACATGGCTGCTCGGTATTAAAAATTTTGTTTTTATAGTGAAAACCAGCATAAATTTGTCTTATTTTGTAGGAGATGCAGGCTACCCTCTTGAACCCTACTTGATAACTCCATTCAGGTCAGCGGAAGACGGAACTGCAGAAAGCCGCTTTAATTACATACATTCACAAGCTAGAAATGTAGTGGAGCGTACAATTGATGTCCTCAAAAATCGTTTTCGATGTATTTTAGGAGCGAGGCAACTGCATTATAAACCGAAAATGGCTGGAAAAATTACTTCTGTTTGTGCTGCTTTGCATAACATATGTATTCATTACAAAATTGAATCCGCAGTTGAGCCCAATGAAAGCACAGAAATTCCTAGCAATGAAGCAATGTCGAACCTCAATGAAACTAGCGAAGACGCCACTGCTTTAAATATAAGAAGAAGAATTATGCAGTCTTTGGATATTTATTAACGTTATTTAAAATAAAAGGTACTTCAGGCACTTAGATTATAAAATAAAATAAAAAAGGAACACAAAACAAATTACAGTAATTCAGTCATTTCGCATGTCAACTTAAAAACTAAATGAGATCAGCACATTACTCCCGAATGCCGCTCTTCCATTCATCCAGCTCTATTCGCCTTTTTTTTATTTCAATTTCCTCCGTTCTTGCTTTTAGCAATTTATTTCTAAAGTCTTCTTTGTTCTTTAACTCCTTTTTGTATAATAAAAACTTTTCTTCTCCCCTTTTTTCTGCAGCTTTGTAAATTTTTAGCTCTTCTTCTTTAACTTTGAAGATTTTTCTATTGTACCTCTCCACATTTTGTAGAGAGTCCTTCACTTGCGAGTATAGCTCCGTTTGGACTTTTAGCTGGTTTTCCAGCAGCGCAGTCTTCTCTGTCTTGTCAGCCTTTGTTTCCACTTTTTTCCGAATTCGCGGTGTCGAGATATACTCACTACTCTCATTTTCATTTGTGGTGTCCATACGGCAATAGCTGGACTTAAGTGGAGTATTTGAGACTCCAAATTCGACTCCCTCCGGATTTACTATGGAGTCTAGCTGCAGCAAACTTGAGGCTGCTTCCTCCACTGGCGTCAGTATAAACTGTTTGTGTGGCCCTCCTCCCGTTGCACGGCATTCTGCCTTGTTGTGCAGCAGCTTCTTTTTTAAATTACATTTGAAGTCTGCCCACACCTTCATCCATTCCGTACCTTGGCGCATGGGAGGCCCAATGGAATTTAATTCAATGGCAATTTTCGCCCATTCCTCCTTGGTATTTACTTTATGTAGGCCGCTGTGGTACGCACGCGCAAGATTTGGATTTGCCTCCAACAATTCCACCATTTTAGAAAACTGTAGTTGCGTGGTTATTTTATTCCTGGAATAAATAAATAATTAATTAAATGAATTTTCTCACAAAAAAAACAAATACTTACATTTTGCAGCTCATCTTTGTAAACAAATGTGAATATATTCAGAAAACGACGCCTGCTTGTTCATTTTTACGGCGACAACTGACACAAAACAAGTGACGGCGACATAAACTTTATATCAGCGGTCGACATCAGATAAAAGTTTTTTGGTAAAATACCGCAAATTTACCCAATGTTGAAAATAGATAAATAATTTATTTTATACAATTTTGTTATATTTATTTATTGTCGAATATAAAATGTCAAAAAAATGTGTTAAATTTCAAATTAGTTAACGGCGTGTTAGCAGATGAAACCAACGGCTAACAATTGTTGTCAATTGAATGCGGCGACTTCTCTAGTCGCATGGAAAAAATTGATCGACTGTTTTAGCCAACTTTGACAGTCGTTTTCGTCTTCCGTGTTACGAAAATTGTAACAGATTGTGCATTTTCGACAACCGTAGTACCGTTTTCCAAAAAAATCGACATTCGACTACGTCTTCGACAACCGTAATAAGGCCGAATAAGCTTCTTTGCAATAAGATCCGACTAAACAATTTTTTGCCCATTATGTCGTGAGAAGCTACAATGTACATTATTATGAATCGGTCGGAGCTCAATCGGAGCTGTGAGACCGCAAAGTACCATTCTCGAGCGTCAAATAAATGATTATTTGCACCCAATTACTAGTATAAGTATATCAAAATGTAGCAAGCGAAAAACATTATCTGACCTAACTTTACATTATTCGACATAACTTCATACAACGATTAATACTCTCAATATTCCTCCACATACAGGGTGTGCAATATTTTTGAAATTGTTATACTTATTTTTATTGACACTACTGATATTGAATGGAGTTTTATTTTTTACTAATTTAAATTATTTGTGCTTTATTTTTTACCACTTCAGATGACTTGGAAGAGGAAGATGTCATCGCCGATGAAGAAATTGAACCAGAGCCCGAAAAGGAGTATTCATCTCTTAAGGATATGCTGAACGATGGCAATGAGGATGATGATTACTATGGCTATGACGATGACAACTATTAGATACTACCCTCATACTCGTTACCCTTCAAGTACATATGTATGTATTTATTGGCGTCAAAAGAACATTGCAGAAATTAACTTTAATTTTAATTTACTAACATGTATTAACTCTATTCGAATTCTGTGAGATTAATTTCATATCTATAGTATGATCATATTTATGTGTTTTTATTTAAATAGTTGTTTACTTAAAACCCATTTAGCTTCTTTTTATAAATAAATTCCAAATCATAATTTTAAATTATAAACTTATGTATTTAACAGTTAATAATTAATCTTACAATAAGCTTTGTATTTTACGGCAGATGAAACTCGCACCCGCTGGCAGCAACAAAAATAAATAAAAATGCACTTATTATATGCTCTTTGAAAATACTAAGATCGATTTGAGACTACATATTTAGAAAAGAAATGTTATTCCTATATGGCAAGTGTGTGGAACGTATGTTTTATTGTTGCATACTTTAGGGCAGCATACAAAATTATAAATTTGATTTTAAAATATACAGTATCGGGCAACACACTTGCAACCAGCTTTTACTTTTGCCTTTTACAAAATATGGGATTTTGTTATTAAGTTTTTTTGTTCATTTATATAAAAATGTAAAAGTAGACAGCCGTTTTAAATTACGTTTAATTGCATTTTTTTGACATTTTGAATTTTGTGCAACAGTTTTTGGACAAAGTCACTACTTAAGCAAGACAAAACAATTGCAACGAAAATGTAGTCTTGATGCTAGAGAATAAGAAGAAGTCATTGGGTGCCAAATCAGGGCTGTACGGTGGAAGGCCCATCAATTCGACATCTTGAGTGGTCAAATAGCTCATCGTTTCAGCTGATGTGTGAGAGCTAGCATTGTCGTGATGTAAAATGATCCGTCTTCTCTTATTATCTTTCCTCATTTCTTTGAACACTGTTGGCAAACAGATGGTTGTATACCACTCAGAATTGACCGTCCTATGGTCCACTAAAGGCATTGTGGCAACATGGCCGGTTATACCGAAAAAAACGCAATCATTTGCTTCGATGTACTTCTTCCACGAACAACTTTTGTTGCAGTTGGCTAGTCTTGATAGACCCATACGGTCGATTACTGTTTTGTTTCGGGTTCATATGCATAGATCCATGGTTCGTCACCTGTGACAATGTTATACACTGCCTTTGAGCTACCGCAGTTATACTTTTTCAACGTCTCTTGCACCAATCCATACGAGCCTTTTTTGAGCATTCGTCAAATTATGTGGGATCCAACGAGAACAAAATTTGTTCACGGCCAAATTAGCATGCAATATTTTATTGATACTTGTTATACTAATGCCTTAATCTCATGGTATGTCACATGTCGGTCTTGCTTAATCAGTTCACGCACAGCATCGATGGTTTCTGGCAAAGTGACCAAAGTTGGACGTCCTTCGCATAATTCATTCTGGAGCGAACGGCGTCCGAGACTGCCCTCTTGGTACCAGCGATAAACAGTGGTTTTTGATGGTGCTTCATCGCCAAAGTCGAAACAAGTTGATTTAAACACTCTTGTATCGATAACACTCGCCGAAAATCGAAAAAAATCATTGCACGAAAATGTTCACGGTATAATTTTTTGACTGAGTTGAATTTTTCAACACACTGTAAACAAAACAATTCGCCCTCAAATGACAAAACGTTCTGAGTGAAGTTATGCTAAAAAATGTCAAAATTTCCAATGGAAGTTTCAGTTTGCATCTGGGAACACTTGTATTGTCAGGACCCGAAATATAAATAGCAACCCTCGTAGACAGGCTTTAAAAAGCAGTATTGATAATTTTTTAAAATTTCTGGTTTTATTGCAAAGGTTGAACTTTGTCAATTAATAATGGAACACAATATCATTCATATAACTACCACAACTGTCTCGGCAGTACCTCATCCGATCAATCGAATTTTACAGTACATTTTCGTTTGTTTCAGTTCGGATCGCTTCAATGGCAACTTCGATTTCATGTTTCAACGCTTCAATTGTCTCTGGATGCTTTTGCGTAACATTTATCCTTAATGGCTTCCCACAGAAAATAATCCAACGGGCTTTAATCACAGCTCCGAGGCGGCCAATCGACATCACAATTTCGGCTGTTTATGGATTTTAAAAACTCCAGACCAAACCGATACTCGTTGTGGATGCATTGGCTTCTCAGTAGTCACGTGTGTGTTCTCTGAACCCCAGAGGCGGCAATTTAGCTTCTTGACATAGCTACTTATATGAAAATGAGCTTTATCTGAAAACACGATGTTTCGTTAAAATTCTTCATCTCCTGCCAAACAATCTTAAGCCCATTGGGCGAACTGAAAACGCATCGTATAGTGTTCCATTATTAAATGACAAGTTCAACCTTTCTAATAAAACCAGAAATTTAAAAAAAATATTTTTAGAGCCAATTCAAATTTAACATTTTAAATAGCCCACCCTATATATCGCGACCTAAGAGAGAAAAACCACTATGGCCAATTTTACAAAAATATCCGTTCGAATCAAAATGCATTTTGTGCACTTCGTGTTATTTTTGGCCAGCACAATCGACCAAATCTGTCTGTGCAAAGGGGAATCCACGAATGATTGTTGAAAACCTATGCATCCACGGCGTCAACGGGCCGAACTTCTTCAAAAATTAAGTCGGCCAAGCAGTTGTCGTGAATGGAGTTCGCTCTCGCGAGATGATAGCGAACATCTTGTGGCCCGAAAATGTGGATATGGACCAGGATGATTTGTAGTTCCAACAGTATGACGCCACTTGCCACACAGCCAACAAAACAATTTTTCTTTGGCGCGTGAACTTCAATGGCCGTGTTGTATCACATCGTCGCGATATTAATTGGCCGCCACGATCATGTGATTTGACACCGTTGGCCTTCTTTCTTTAGGAGGCAAAGATAGCGTTCAAACGAAATGAGCTAAGACTCTACAATATTGTATGACGATGGCTTATTGAAAATTAACTGTTATTAATATTTGCCATGATTAAAATGGTAACTGCTAGTTGATGAACTCAAAAATTGACGTAGTTATTATCTTTCGTTTTTGTGACTCAAAATCCGTCGCTTTAGCCCTAAAAAAACCAGAAAATATTTTCATTTAAAGTTAAACCAACACTACAATCAAAATTCGATTCTTAAGGCCAAGACGTATGAACAAGAGAATACATCATCACAACGTTATAAAATCTGCTATGCCTAACCATAATTATATTTTTTACTATGTCCTTATTTCAGAAAAGAATGACATTGGTACTAGAGGGTACTAATAATAGTGAAATTTTCGAATCAGATTTGAGTTTGGGTTCTGGATATTGAATTTACTGCAATCATAAAATAGGTGCATTATTGGATATGTAATAACATTTTGTTGTTCCTTGGAAGCCTTTTGTCCATTTTGGGCATTATGTTCCTCAGCCCGTATAGTCCATGGCTTAAGACCTAAGGCTAATGGCAGAGTGCGCGCTCAAAGCGGAGCCGAGCCGAGCGGAGCTGAAAGCTGATTGAAATTATTTAAACTGTGTACATACAAATTAGTAGAAATCAGCGTCGGGATGGCAGAGTGCGCGCCGAGCTGAACGCTGATTGAATGGAACAAAACTGTTTTGAAGCGTTTTTTCGTGCTGATTGGTGCTCATATATGATTGTATGTGTAAAGATATGAGTTGTTTGTAATTTGTAAACGGTTTTTGACGTTTTGATACTGTTGAAATAATTCTCTCCGTTTTGTTTGACAAATTTTTTGAATATTGAACAAAATTATTTAAATTTGATCAATCATATTTATAATTAACAGTTTATTCATAGTTCAGATTAATCAGAAATTTCCATTATAAGATTAATTTATTATCACATAATTGATTTACCCAGATTATGACATACAAATATCAACTACATAATAATGGTCATAAATAAATAAATATAAAAAAACACAAAGAAAAAACAGTGCAGATTCAGCGCCGATTTCAGCGTTCACTCTGCCATCCCCAAATTTCATTTAAGCATGAAATAAGTTCGGCTCGGCTCGCCATCAGCCTAACAGTTAGAACCCATGAGGATCAATGTAAGTAGAACGAAAATGTACGCAAGACTTACAAATAGCCGAATATTTCGATTCGTAATAAAATTTTATATCCATGTTAAATGGGCCCGAAATGAGGGCTACTGGTGGATCCGGTTCAAATTTTTCTTGATCTTAGCAAATAAAAGCTAAGACTCGTCTTCAAATTGCATTATTTTTGAGTTCCTATATGTCTATAATCGATGGAGGCGGAATTTTAAAAATGGGTACTTAGTTGGATTATAAATAAAATTGTCAGTTCTACTGGTGTTAGGCCCTATAGACATAGGTCTGTTTACTTAAACCGGAATTAACCGACGTTCAGTTTTGAGCATTTTTCTAGGAATGGAAGAAATATTCCCATTCTCAAATAAAGTGGATGCCTCATTTTTAGACTCTGAATTTTTAGAACGCAATAAAATGAAATAAGCAAAAAGAGGTTTGTTTTTTATACAAAAAATAACTAGTAAAAAAGGTTAAGTCGTTTGTGGATGAATATGTGTCAATCGAAAATAGGGCACTTATTTTCAAGCTACACAATAGTTTATTTTCGTGGGCTGTAGTACGATCGCGTTAATTAATCCAGGCTTAATCTAGGCAAAAACATCTAACGATATTTCAGATAAGAGTTTGCACCACGTAATTGCTAGCGACTTTACGATTAGAAGATTTAACTTTAAGACATGAAAAATGATAAACAGTACGTGAAGAATTAATTAAGTATGTACTTGTATATGTTCCAAGAGGGCAGATTGTTGGGAGACAGATTGTTGTTACTCATAATGGGTGATCCATCTAGAGGTATTATTTCAGAACAAAAAAAAATATAAAAATTTAAACCAAGTGTAGAATCTTTATTGGTAATTTGAAAGGATATTTATTTTTTGAAAATAATAACCTTAAAATGTTGGCAACTGTATTATGGAAATGACAGTTCGGTGAGAAACAAAAAGATCTGCTGTTTTCGACCAAAATTTTGTTCTGTGATGTGGCCCATTTCTGGCTCAACAGCATAGTCAATGAACAAAATTGCCGCATTTGGGCTGAAGAGCAACAAGAAGAGGTACAAGAGGTGCCATTATACCCAGTGAAAACCACGGTTTGGTGCGGTTTATAATCTGGTGGAATCATCGGTGCATATTTTTTCAAAAATGATGATGGCCGGAACGTAACCGTGAGTGGTTCTCGCTATGGCGCCATGATATCGATCTTTAAGCTACCTGTAATTGAAGACTGTAATCTTGACGACACTTGGTTCCAATAGGACGGTGCCACTTGTCATACAGCTGCTCAAACAATGGATCTAATGAGAGGTCATTTCGAAAAGCAGCTAATTTCACGTTTTGGACAGGTGAGTTGGTCGCCTAGATGCAGTGATATCACACATTTAGACATTTTTCTTAGGGGTTACGTAAAGTTCAAAGTCTATGCTGACAAACCAGCTACGATTCAGGTTTAGGAAGCCAACATTACGCGTGTCATTAAAGCCATACTCGAACGAGTAATCCAAAATTGGACCCTCAGAATGGAAACCTTAAGGCGTAGTTGCGGCTAACATTTGAAGAAAATATACTCAAAAATGCCATTAAATGTCCTTTCAAATTACCAATAAAGATTCCACAATTGATTTGAATTTGTATACTTTTTTTGTTCTGAAAAAATACCTCTAGATGGAATACCCTATATTATCTACATATAGGCCCCTCGACTTTAGGCCAAGCCGCAAAACTTTTAATCCAATTCGGCATGGCATGTATCCGTGATGTAAGGCCTACAACTAAAATTTTGTGAACCAAAGCAACCATTACTGGTTGCTCTAGTGCGATGGTAAGTGTGGACGACCATCACAGAAGTAATGTAGGATCAAATCCGGGAAGGAATACCTAACAGCAGTTTCAAAGTGCTTGATTTGCGAGAGCAAACTGGGACTTAAGCGCGAAGTAAACAGATAAGAAACAATCGTGGGGAGTCATGTCTGTTACATGATCGCTAAGCCCTAATTAGAAAATTATCACTATCCAACCAGAAAAAACAAATTTTTGTATATCATACATTTGTGATAAAAAAAACGTACACAAATTCACTTACCCTACGTTGAACGCAAAATTTGTATTATCAATTTCACAAAATGACATTTCGTTTGAATTGATATTTTTGTTAAGACAACCACCAAAATAATTTGCATTTTTGCGAGCTGATCGCTTAACATTCTTTCTCACGAACACGGCATAAACATAAACGAACAAAGGACCGACACACGATAAAAATAATCAAAACTTTTCGAGTTTTCTTTAAAAGTGAACATTTCAGGATAATTTGCACGTTGACACAATAAAAGCCCGACAAACAAACTGAATGTTTTTCGTTTGTTATTATAATATTCTCTGAAAGAATAAGAAACCTGAATGAGCATGAATGGTTTGAATGCAGGAGTGGGAGAGTGCAGAGTGAATGTGTGTGAATAGGAAAACAATTGGAGCATAGGCAAAATAAAGTTTAATGGCAAGTGTTGCCATATTGATTGTTTGGAGAAATACAGACTGTGATGCCAATTTAGTGCTCTTAGTGCCGGTCCCGTACCTGGTACTTTTCTCACTTATACTGAATATAGTGCTACCGTACGCCTAAAAAATTACTTAGTTGATTGGAACCAAAAATCGCATAGATAAATTAAACGAGCTAAGCGGCGGTAGTTAATTGAATTATTTGATTTCAACTATAAATTAACTATGTCCGTAGTGAAACAGCGTATTCGTCTCAGCATAAAAATTGAATTATAAGGTTAAAGAAAAAACACACAGATAAATAATATCGATCCACGAATTTCCACAAAAAAATATTTTTAAAAATTACATTTCAGGATCAAATAACATTATTTCATTGTGTATACACATAATTTTCATATATCTTACTCAAATAGTAATTCATACAGAATCTACTTTGTCCGTGTGTGATGCCGTTTGGGAAACTAGAAATTAAAATCTTAATACATACATATGTACTCGTATATAAAAATTTAGTATTCGGTGTTCGAGCGTCTAAAACTCGTGTATCGCCTTTAAAATTAACACCAAACTTGGGAAATATGTAAGCTTTGTCCGTCAGAAGGTTTCTCTTAATTTTTGGACCCTATAGGTGGCGCTGTCTTTCATATATTAAAAGTTTTTGTATTCACAAAACAAATTCCTTAAATAAAGAAAAAATTGTTTCTGACATTTGGGATTTATCACTGGCAGGAAATATGAGAAATTTACAAACAAAAAAAGTTGTATACTCGTATATACATATATATTAATATCATTGTTGTTTTTGCCAAACCAAAATTAGGGATTTAAATGTATCAATATGTAAAAGAAAATATGAGCTAAAAGAATATTTTGACCGTGGGCAGAAAGGCGTGTCTAAGATGGACTTGCAAGCTAGAAATACCAAACTTGTTTTATACTTAGTAGGGATATAAATACTGTTACAACTTTTAACACACCTATTTCAATAGTAGAACTGAAAATTCCCCGTTAATGTCATATGAGTTTTGAAAGCTAACCTCAATTGTGTTAGTCTGTAACGGGATTTTAAAATTGTTTCAACTTTCATCATGGAGTGGTCAGATAATGAGAACCGTATCGCTGTAATAGCGCTTTTCAAGTGTGAAATGAAAAAAAGTGATATTTTCAAAACGCTCTGGCCACTAGGGATTAGCCGCATGTTATACAACTGTTTGAGGAGACTGGAGATGTAAAAGACCGCCACCGGTCGGGCCGCCCACGCTCTGTTCGAACACCGCATGTCATCAAAGCCGTTAAATCAAGAATTCACAGAAATCCGCTCCAAAAACAAAACAAAATCGTGGCCCGTGAGATGAATATCACGCAAAAGTCCATGAGTCGAATTATTAAAAAAATACTTGGGACTTTCAAACGACGTACCGGACATTTATTGACTTTAAAAAAAATAGGATTGAAAAATGCAAACGTCTTTTGGTGAAGCACGCTGATAACTTGCATAGAAAAATTTTGTTCACCGATGAAAAAATTTTTACCGTTCAGGAAAAATTTAACAAACAAAATGATAATGTATGCGCGGTCATCCAAGGAAGCATCTGAACTGATCCCAAGGTTGGAAAAGGGTCATCACCCAGCTTTAGTCATGGTTTGGTGGGGCATCTCTTACGATGGGGTCACTGACCTGCATTTTTGCGAACAAGGAGTCAGAACATCGGCCAAAGTTTACCAAGAAACCGTTTTGGAAGCTGTTGTGAAGCCTTTTAACAATTCCCTGTTTTAAACCAGCAATGGACTTTCCAGCAGGATTCTGCGCCGGCCCATAAGGCTAAAACATCCCAGGCATGGCTTCGAAACAATTTGCCAGCGTTCATTTCCTCTGAAGAATGACCCTCAGGAAGTCCAGATTTGAACCTATTGGATTACAAATTGTGGACGGTTTTAGAGGACAAGGTTTGTCACAAAAGATACCCCAACATTGGATCTCTTAAGACTGCTTTGTTTCGAGCTGTGGTCAATTTTCCAATGGACGAGGTTCGTGTAGCTATTGACGATTGGCCAGTGCGAGTTATGGCGTGTGTAAAGGCAAAAGGCGGACATTTCGAATAAGTAGATTCTTTTTGGATACAATATATATCAATTAATATATTAAAAAATATTTGGTCCAAAAACATTCAGTACTTTTTATTTTACAGCATAAAACATGTGTAACAGTATTTATGTCCCTACTAAGTACATTATGTGTCATATTTATTAATAATATTTATGATCACTCCACACTATGGAGCAGGGAGTTCTGACATAGTATTGATGTTTGTCGCCCAAAAGGAATAAAGGTAGACTCCATGTGAAATTGAACGACATAGATCAATGTTTTCATACATTTACAACATAAAGGCCCCTGGACTTAAGGCCAATTAGCAAAACTTTTAATCCAATTCAGAAGAAAATAAGAAATGTGCGGCATGTATCCGTGATGTGAGGCCTTCTAAAAAATTGTTTGAACCAAAGCAACCATTACTGGTTGATCTTGTGCGATGGTAAATGTGGGCGACCATCACAGAAGTAATGCAGATTCAAATCCGGGTAGGAATACCTAACTGCAGTTTCAAAGTGCTTGATTTGTGAGAGCAAACTGGGACTTAATAGCAAAGTAAAACATAGAAAACAATCTTGGGGAGTCATGCCTGTTGCATGATCGCTAAGCCCTTATTAGAAAATTATCACTACCCAACCAGAAAAAAACAAAATTTTGTATATCATACGTACATATGTGATAAAAAAAAGTACACAAATTCACTTACCCTACGTTGAACGAAAAATTTGTATTATCAATTTCACAAAATGACATTTCGTTTGAATTGATATTTTTGTTAAGACAACCGCCAAATAATTTACATTTTTGCGAGGTGATCGCTTACCATTCTTTCTCACGATCACGGCATAAACATTAACGAACAAAGGACCGACATACGATAAAAATAGTAAGAACTTTTCGAGTTTTCTTTAAAACTGAACATTTCACAATAATTTGCACGTTGACACAACAAAAGCCCGGCAAATAAACTGAATGTTTTTCGTTTGTTGTTCTATTATTCTCTGACAGAATCAGAACCTGACTGAGCATGAATGGTTCGAATGCAGGAGTGGGAGAGTACAAAGTGAATAGGATAACAATTGGAGCATAGGTAAAATGAAGTGTAATGGCTGCCATATCGATTGTTTGGAGAAATACAGGCTGTGATGCCAATTTAGTGCTGGTCCCATACCTGGTACTTTTATCACTTATACTTATACTCAACAAACACAGAAAAAATTACTTAGTTGATTGGAACTAAAAATCGCATAGGTACAATTCAACTAAGCGGCGGTAGTTAATTAAATTAATTGACTTCAACTATAAATTAACTGCCCGTAGTAAAATAGCGTATTCGTCTCAGCATAAAAATTGAATTATAAGGTTAAAGAAAAACCACACGGATAAATAATATCGATCCACGAATTTCCACAAAAAAATTATTTATTTTTAATAATTACATTTTACGATTTCATTGTGTATACACATAGTTTTCATAAATCATAAATTTCATAATCATCCTGTGATGCCGTTTGGGAAACTTAAAATTAAAATCTTAATACATATGTGACGCGAAAAATAAAAAAGGGATCTAAGGTTAAAAACCAGTTTTGTTCTGGGGAGCCATTTTAAAGATTAGGTCCCTTTCTATTTGCACTTAGAATCGTCGACTTCACTTTCATAAAACGCGCATATCTCTGGGAGGGAACCTTTTTGGGGCATGGGATCGGTCTCATTCGATGCTCAGATGTTGTCCACATCAAAAAAAAAGAAAAAAAAAGATTTTTTTTAACCCTTAGGTCCCTTTCTCTATGCGCTGTCACATATGTATGTGTATATTCAAAGTTGAACATGTTTTAAATTGTGTGTTGGGTAATGTTGCATTCTCAAGTGCAGCCCATAAAATTGTTAACTGTATACATTAGATAATATTTGTACGCTCGCTCATGATCGTACTTTTCCACATGGTGATAATGGCCAGTGGTAGGAGCAGCCCGCACACAAAAGAAATGTGACACTTTCCGTGTACTTAGGATGAATTACCAGTATTGAAAATTGTATTGTATATTATGTTTTGTATATTTGGTCTCCGCTTTGATTTGTAATCTCTGCTGGAGGTTATACTAGATAACATGAAATATTTTCAAAATTTGATATAATCACTTTATGTATAAACAAAATTTAGTATCTTACAAATACTCAACATGGAATGACGTGTTTTTCACTCATTATATAAAAATGTAATATTCGGTGCACGAGCGTCTTAAACTCCTGTATCGCCTTTAAAATTAACACCAAACATGGGAAATATGTAAGTTTTGTCCGTCAGAAGGTTTCTCCTAATTTTTGGACCCGATAGGTGGCGCTGTCTTTCATACATTAAAAGTTTTGGTATTCACAAAATAAATTCCTTAAATAAAGAAAAAATCTTTCTAACATTTGGGATTTATCACTGGCAGGAAATATGAGAAATTTACAAAACAAACAAATTGTATACTCGTACGTATATTAATATCATTGTTGTTGTTGCCGAATATCAAAATGTAAAAGAAAATATGCGCTAAAAGAATATTTTGACCATTGGCAGAGAGGCGTGACTAAGGTGGGCTTGCAAGCTAGAAATACCAAACTTGTTTTATACTTATACTTATATTTCAATGATTTGAAAGTTTCTTTTTATAGATCAACGAAGTTGTTGACACTACAAAATGAAGGCGGGCTCTCCTTTTGTAATATTCTTTGGTTGTTTTTGTTTTGTTATGTTCATTTGTTGTTATAATTTTTGAAAGAGTGAATTACGCCACCAGCTAATTAGATCAGGTTTGTTTAAAATGTATCTCCTTTCAAATCCAAAAATAAACCTTCTCCACGCTGTGCTACAGGACAATGATCACTTTGTTAAGATGTTTCTTACAACTAGAAAAAAACCTATAGATCCATTAAAAATGATGCGTATAATTTTTCTCCCTCTCTCTCTCTCTCTCTCTCTTTTTTTTTGAGTCGATTTAGACATACTTATCATTATTATTTTAACTATTGCGGTTTTGCTTTCCAGTCTAGTATATCGGGGCTTAACCAAAAAACTGCACTAATAACACTGTTCTGCAAAAATTAATTTTTGAGCCCTCATTTGAACGAGTTGAGTGACTGTTTTGCCTCAAAACGTATAGTTTTCGCGATATTGTAACAATGATTTTTTACAAAAACTTCGATTTTTTATAAATTAAGATTTATATGAAAGATGAATTTCCTACTGCTCATTTTTAAGTGCATCGGATAAGAATTGCCGATGGTTTAGGCAAATAAAGTATATAAAGAAGTCAGAAAAATTGTCACGATATCTTGAAAACTATACGTGATGGAGCAAAACGGAACCCCAATTCGGATTCAGGAGATTATTTTACTTAAGGGTCAGTCCAAAGGAGGATTTCGTTGCAGAGCAGTGTATGTACTAGGTTAGTCTAGTAGTTTTTGCATATTAAATTTTTAACAACTCCAAAAAGCTCTAAATCCAATGCTATAAGCTCTGGTTAGCATCACTGACTGTCAAAATACGTTTCTGTAAAAAATCGATATGGCAACATAGGTCATTAAACTTCATATCCCCACTGCATTACCCAATGTTGGGAATATTAATCCTTTTCACTCACACGCACTTTGCTCTCGCCAATTTATGCAGCTGTCCCTTTCCTACGCATTTTGTTAAAGAATAATAGAATGACAAGTGAAATAACTTTCAGTTCATTTCGCGGTTTTATTGTGTAACGTGCAAATTGAATTGCAGAGAATCATTAAAATTTTAATTAATCTTAGAAATGTTGGTGTTTATTACTTGGTTGGAAACTTGGGCCATAATGCTTTCGAACAAAAGTATTTTGGTCGTACGTTCGTTAATGTTTAAGTCGTTTTCTCGTACAAGAACGTTTCGCGATCGGTAAAAATGCAAATCTTGTTGGTTTGTGTGTTCCATAGCAATAACAACAGTAATAAAACCATGGCTCAACAAAAACAACAAATCAAACAGAGTGAATCTTTTGTTGGGCCTACCTTTATTTTTCCACTTCGGAAGAGGATGGCAAAATTAAGATGTGCAAATTTTAAGTGCAACGAAGGGTAAGTGAATTATTCCTTTTGTTGGATACCCTACACGTTATTGTAACATATGCTGTGTTAAAGAAAATATATCAATCAATTCAGAATTACTATCTGAATCCATTAAGCGATGTCGGTCCGGCTGCCTGTCCATTTATCGTTCTAGATCGCAAATATAAACGAATTTCAAGAAAATCCCCTATTGCCTGATTTGATACCCTTCACACCTCTGTAGAACTGAGTGAGTTATGATAATTGTTTGTAAATACCAAAAGTATTTGAACTAGACTCACCTTTAACTGTACCATGTCGTCCGTCCATTTGCTATTCATCTAATGCTTGTTTACAAACAACTGGTCGTGGCCCAACTGCAGTTAAGAGGCATAACTCCGATTATTTTTAAATGTTCAATATTTAAGCGGGGACAAACGAAAAAAAAATCTCCCGGGAGCCCATATTTCTTGTATTATCTGCTATACCTTCATTGAGTCGCACTCGATCGGGGCTAAATTGTTGTCGTTGGAAAAGTTATGAAAATATAGGGTGGGTCATTTAAAATTTCAATTGGGTGTAAACAAAGTACTGATATTTTTTTAATTTCAGGTTTTTTTTGGAAAAGTTAAACTTTGTCATTTTATAATGGAACACCATACAATGGGTCTTCGCTTTGCCCAATGGGCTGAAGATTGTTTGGCAAAAGATGAAGAATTTTACCGAAAACTGGTGTTTTCAGATGAAGCTCATTTTCGTCTCGGTGGCTATGCCAATAAGCAAAATTGCCGCATATGGGTTTCAGAGATCCCACACATGATTATTGAGAAACTAATGCACCCACAATGAGTCACTGTTTGGTGTGGATTTTGGGCTGGAGACATGTTTTGGCCATTTTTCTTCGAAATGAGCAAGGAGCCACCATAAACATCAACGGTGAGTGTTACCGCGCCATGTTCAACAAATTTTTGTTTCCAAAAATTGAAGAGAATGACATGGATAATATTTGGTGTTTACAAGACGTGGCCACATGTCACACAGCCAACGCAACCATCGATATATAACGCACTGTTTTTGAAAATCGCATTATTAGCCGAAATTGTGATGTCAATCCGCATAGATAAGCGACTTCACATAACCCAACCAAAAATAGTCCAGCGGTGTTAAATCGCACGATCTTGGAGGCCATGCCACTGGCCCACGACGCCAAAAGTTTCTTTCAATTAACTTTTCTCCAATTAATTAATTGTTCGCTGCTGGAACCAAAGGTCTTCAACATCAACATCCTCAAATTCAGACACGAAAGTCATTAATCATGGCTTTATAGCGTTCCCAGAAAGAAAAAATATTGACCAATGATTCCCTCTGCCCATAGAGAACACCAAACTCTAACATTTTGAGGATGTAACGGATCCAAATGCGACAATTTTGTTTATTAACGTACCCATTAAACCAAAAGTGAGCTTTATCGCTGGCCGCCTCGGAGCTGCTTGATTTGAGCCCTTTGGATTTATTTCTTGGGAAAGACATTAAGGATAAATATTGAAACATGAAATCGAAGTTACCATTGAAGAGGTTCGACCCGAAAAAAATCGAAAATATTCTGAAAAGTTGGGTTGATCGAATGAGGTACTGCCTCACCGTTTTTTACGAATAATATTTTGTTCCATTGTTAAATAACAAAGTTCAGCCTTTTCAATAAGCCGAGAAATTTGAAAAAATTATCGGTACTTTTTTTACAGCCGGATTAAATTTAAATGTTAAATCTCCAAACTAGTACCTTTGTCTGTCTGTTATTCATTAATTTGAGAGAAGTTTCCCCTTGTTCCTTAGTGGAATATTATGGGATTTCAGTAAGTAAGCCTAAATCGGGAGATAGATTTATATGGAGGCTATATCAGAACGATTTCTACCAATTCGAAAAGCGACCTTCATTAGCCGAAAACAAGATAATACGAACGAGTCTAAATCGACTTTTAATAGGTGTAACAGGTTTTTTTCTGGGTGTTGCAAACATCTTTTCAAACTGATATTTCTCCTGTACCACAATGTGGTAAGGGTTTAAATGTATGTCTTTATTTTTGAATTTGAGGGGAGATTTTATGTGCCTATTTTTGAGTAGTTTAGATTTTTGGTTCTTAGGTGCAACCCAATTGGGACGTCACCACATTTTGACTATATCGCAAAAAATACTTATAATTATATTTTTGGCTTCGTGAGATCATGCCACTTATTTTGTATCCAAAAATTGTCTGTTCGCCCATCGTTATGTACAATACCAAATCTGATCGTAATCGAATATAATATGGGTGTTCTTGAGTGATTGTGTTTGAAATTGGGACGGTCTTTTGTACTGAAGTTGTTTTAAATTGTGAACCTATATAACCCATTTTCATCTGAGCTGCCAAATTTTGTCAAGATCTGAAAAGTCGTGTGTTTTTAAATGCTGTGTCTATTGTTCCTATTTTAATGGTATATTAAATTTGGTAATTCAGTTTGCAACACCACAAAATATTGATCGAAGACATATAAGTATATATAGGGTGATCCATCTAGAGGTATTTTTTTTCAAAATAAAAAAAAATACTAAAATTCAAATCAAGTGTGGAATCCTTTTTATTCATTCGAAGGAAATTTTATACCATTTATTTTTTGAATATAATATCCTTCAAATGTTGGTCGCAGCTACGCCTCAGGGTGTCCATTCTGAGGGTGCAATTTAGGATGGATGACTCATTCGACCGGTATGGCGTGAACGATTCGCGTAATGTTGGCTTCCAAGATCTGAATCATAGCTGGTTTGTCAGCATAGTCTTTGGACTTTCCGTACCTCCAAAAAAAAAGTCTAAAGGTGTGATATTATACAATCTAGGCGGCCAGTTCACCGGTCCAAAACGTGAAATTAGCTGCACCGCTCTGTTGAACCAAAATGTCGTTAAGAATACGGGCATTAATTTCAGGTAGTAAAAAGTCCGATATGATAGAGCAATAGCGAGCACCATTGAAAGTTACGTTTCGACCATCATCATTTTTGAAAAAATATGGACCGTAATTCCACCAACCCATAAACCGCACCAAACCGTGGTTTTCTCTGGATATAATGGCACCTCTTGAACCTTTTCTGAATCCTCTTCAGCCCAAATGCGGCAATTTTGTTTGTTGACATTGCCGTTGAGCCAGCAATGGGCCTCATCACTGAACACAATTTTAGTCGAAAACATCGGATCTTCTTGTTTTTCGCCTATCGCTGATTTCCATATGACAGTTGCCAACATTTGAAGGAAATTATATTCAAAAAATAAATGACATAAAATGTCCTTTCGTACGAACAATACAGATTCCACACTTGATTTGAATTTTAGTATTTTTTTATTTTGAAGAAAATACCTCCAGATGGACCACCCTATAAAAAGTGTGATTTTTTTAGTCGCCTGGGTTTCAAGAAGTAATAAAAGTTATGGCTAAGAATTTAGCTTTTTTATAAAGAAAAGTGTTTGCCATTATGTTTTCGGGCAAGTGGCCGCCGCAGCTGGCTCAAATAAATTCCAGACGAAAGGACCAATTTTTGCAGCATTTGGGGAAATAACGCGCCGAATATTCTCTTCCAAGGAGTCAATCGTATAGGGCTTATTTGCGTAGACAAGGGATTTCACATAAACCCACAAAATGTAGTCCAGCGGTGTTAAATCGCACGTTCTTGGAGGCCACGCCACTGGCCCACGACGCGAGATAATGTGCTTACCAAAAGTTTCCTGCAATCAATTAATTGTTTCGTTGGCTGTTGGAACCAAAGGTCGTCCAAATCAACTTCCTCCAATTCAGGCACCAAAAAGTCATCAATCATGGCTCTATAGCGTTCCCCATGGACTGTAACATAATGGCCGGCTTCATTTTTGAAGACGAATGATTGCCTCTACCCATAGAGCACACCAAACAGTGAATTTTTGAGGATGCAATGGCGTGTGGTTTTTCATTACTCCAAATGCGACAATTTTGGTTATTAACGTACCCATTTAACCAAAAGTGGGCTTCATCGCTAAACAAAATTTTCTTGTAAAAATCAGAATTGGTGGCCATCTCTTTTTGGGCTCATTCACCACGATTTGCAAACGTTATTCGAAAGTTAGACTATTCATTGTGAAATGGCAAACCAAACTGAGCATAAATTCGAGTGACAGTTCTCAAAAAGATCAACTCCGAGAGAAATGTGGCCAGATTGAAACCACACGTCTAAAAAACATCCTTTACATTTCTGAGGAGACCAAGCCGTTGCTATTAGTCAAATCCCCCGCTTTGCGGCCGCCGCAGTTTATTTTATATCGGCTTCTAACTCAAGCCCGTTATGATTAGGTGTCCAATCTTGGTTCTTCTAGTTAATATTTATATCAATAGTATTCCTAACCACTCAGTAGCACATGTGTTCGCATTTGTAGCAGAAGGCACCAGAAGGGGTGTGCCACCAATTTAAATTTCTACACGTGAGTGAAGATAAATTCGAATTAAACTTTCAAAAAGGCAAAAAATTCGCGGTCCTCAATGGGTTAGAAAAGTTAAATTCGAATTTATCTTCATTATTTGACGAGACAGTAGTGTGCGCATAGTGAAGTCTCTAGAGCAATTTTCCTCAAATTGTATATATCAGGTGAGGAATTCAATATTCTGAATATTATTTCAGACAAACGACCTTCTAGCGATAGTAGCAATAATCTGGCAGTAGTCTGATTGACGAAAGTATTTCCAGTTGTCCTCCATGGACGCACGTAGATTCGCTCTAGAGCAACTTTCCCCAAATTTCATATTTCAGGTGAGGAATTCAATATTCTGAAAATTATTTCAGACAAACGACCTTCTAGCGATAGTAGCCAGTACTAGAAGCAATAATCTGGCAGTAGTCTGATTGACGAAAGTATTTCCAGTTGTCCTCCATGGACGCACTTAGATCCGCTCTTAAGCAAATCATGCAATTTTGTCTATCTATGTGAAGTTAAATTCGAATTTAACTTCACTATGCGCACACTGCTGTCTCGTCAAATAGTGAAGATAAATTCGAATTTAACTTTTTTAACCCACTGGGGACCGCTGATTTTTTTCGTTTTTGAAAGTTAATTTCCAATTTATCTTCACTCACATAATTTCTACTCCCTTAAAAAAGAGGAAACAATATAAGTAGAATTTCCTTTCAGGCCTGGGCACACTGAAGCGTTTTTTTTTGTTAAGCTGCGTTTTCTTAACTTCCGGTTGTCCAAAAACCACCAAAATATTTGTAAAAAATTTATAAAAAGTTAATGATATTGCATTGTCGGCATAAAAAGCCATGCCATAATTTTTTGTATAGTTTGGACGTTTACTTCTACGGTTGTTAGGCTGCCGGATGTTGAAAAATACGCAGCACAAAAAAAAAGCTTCAGTGTGCCTGAGCCTTTATTTTAACCTTTAACATTTTGTTTATTTTCAATCCAATACTATCGGTATAACGCAGATGTAAAATGTACAAGTACTTATCATTATTCTGAAGTTGATGTAAGGACCCTTCTTCGTGGCTCATTTGTTCGCACTCAGCATCAAAGAAATTTACAGAGCTTAATTTATTCGCAGAACTGTCAAAACATTGAAATTCATGCAGACATTTTGTTCAAAAAAAATCCTACCGTATTTTAATAATAGCCATCAATTTCACATGTTTAATTTGTTGTTTGTTAAATATTCATTATAAGCCTTGTCTGGTGACAATTATACGTGTAATTAATAAACGTTAATGAACGCTCTTTATTAAAACTCAAATAATGCACGCATGTAGTACATGTATTGCCTTTACATAGAATCGACAATAATTATGCGATAATAATAAATCAGCAATAAACGGTTAATTATTCGATGAAAAAAAAACACAACCTGCGTATGAAATTATAATATAGCCTCCTGAAATGTAATGATTTTTAAATATGCATCACTTTTAAATCTATTGATCAGAAATTGTTGATGGAAACTGTAAAAGGGGGACAAGTGATTGAGTAGTGAGTGGCGGTATGACATTAGGCCCCACGAAATACACCCCAAACCAAAAAGGAAATTAGGCCCCAAATTTGTGTAGACCCCACGAAATTATACCCCTAACATAAAATGAAAATAGGCCCCAAGCTGAAAATGAAATAAAGCCCCAAAAAATTTTACAGAAAGCAACAACAACGATATTTGGGGATTTGTTTCATCTTTTTTAGGGCTTTATTTTATTTTGGTAATTAGGGCATTATTTCATAATAAAATAAAGTCCTAAATTCTAAAATGAAATAAAGCCATTAATATTATTTTCGAGGTGTTTTTTCGTTTTCTTAAAACTCGAGATTCTGCAAAACACAAGCTGAATAACAGTTATGTATCGCGAATTTTTATTCTCTACCCCTCTTACACTTCGACAAATTTAAGTGCAAATTTTTTTTCCACACCAATCTAAATTTACCTAAAACTTAAATTCGAATTGTCTTTCTGCACCATGTATTTACACACGTCTTTCTGTAAGTGTAAACGGGTGGTGTTGGAAAAAAAGCTTTAATGTTGTCGAAGTGTTAAAGGTGTAGAAATTAAAAATTTGGGCGAATTTTTTATTTCTTTTTTATTTTTACACTTCGACAAAATTAAAGCTTTTTTTTCAAAAACCACTAATTAACACTTTCTTAAAATTGAAATTCCAATTATATTCAGTTTAATGAAAGTGTAAATTGATTGCTAAAACAAATTATTTTTGTAGGTTTCATTATTGACAATCTATACGGCGAAATATGTGTACCCGAAATTATTCCTTGACTATATCAAAGCTTCGAAGGCAGCATCTGTGGCTTATCATAAAATAACGACACTTCCGTTTATTTGGAAAATTAAAAATTGCAAGCAGATGCGACTTCCAAGGGATTGGAGCATTATAAATGTCCATATTGACGACAAATTGTTGAAGATACAATGCAGGTGTTTGTTTAATATTTGAATAATTTTTCAATAAAGAAACTATAAAACTATATTTCTTTCCAAAAACTGTGGCCTTAGTTCATTATAAAAAAAAAATTAAATGAAGTGTTGTTTCATTTTAGGTTTGGGGTCTCTTTTCATCTTTTTAGGGTTGTATTTCATTGTAGGAATTGGGGCTTAGTTTAATAACGAAATAAGGCCTCATTTTTGGGGCTTTATTTCATTTTCAGTTTGGGGCCTTATTTCTTGGGGCCCATGCAGAATTTCCTACTCATTTCATTTTTTCAATTTCATATTCCAGGTGAAGAATTCAATATTCTGAAAATTATTTCAGACAAACGGCCTTCTAGCGATAGTAGCCAGTACCAGTAGCAATAATCTGGCAGTAGTCTGATTGGCGAAAGTATTTCCAGTTGTCCTCCATGTACACACTTAGATCCGCTCTAGAGCAATTTTCCCAAAATTTCATATATCAGGTGAAGAATTCAATATTCTGAAAATTATTTCAGACAAACGGTCTCTAGCGATAGTAGCCAGTACCAGTAGCAATAATCTGGCAGTAGTCTGATTGACGAAAGTATTTCCAGTTGTCCTCCATGGACGCACTTAGATCCGCTCTAAAGCAAATCACGCAAATCTGTCTCTCTATGTGAAGTTAAATTATAATTTAACTTCACTACGCGCACACCGCTGTCTCGTCAAAGAGTGAAGATAAATTCGAATTTAACTTTTTTAACCCACTGGGGACCGGGGATTTTTTGCGTTTTTTAAAGTTAAATTCGAATTTATCTTCACTCACATTTCAGCTGATGTGATAGAGCTCAGTTTGTCGTGATGCAAAATGAACCGTCTTCTCTTACTATCTTTCCTCATTTCTTCAAACACTGTTGGTAAACAGATGGTTGTATACCACTCAGAATTGACTTGACCTAAGTTTCACTAAAGGCACTGTGGCAACTTGGCCGGGTATACCGAAAAAAACGCAATCATTTGCCTCACTGTAATTCTTCCTCGAACAACTTGTGTTGGATTTGGCTCATCTTGAAAGACCCATACGGTCGATTGCTGTTTTGTTTTGGGTTCATATGCATAGATCAATGATTCATCACCTGTGATAATGTTATACACTGCCTTTAAGCTACCGCAGTTATACTTTTTCTACATCTTTTTGCACCAATTCATACGAGCCTATTTTGAGCCTTCATCAATTTATGTGGTATCGAACGAGAACAATTTTTTTTCACGGCCAAATGAATATGCAATATCTTATTGATGCTTGTCATACTAATGCCCAAGGATGTCTCAATCTCACGGTATGTCACATGTCGCTCTTGCTCAATCCGTTCACGCACAGCGTCGATGGTTTCTGGCAAAGTGACCGAAGTTGGGCGTCCTTCACGAGCGAACGAAGTGCTTCATCGCCAAAAGTCGAAACAAGTTGATTTAAACACTCTTGTCTCGATGACCCACGCCGAAAATCGTAAAAATCAGCGCACGAAAATGTTCACGGTATAATTCCATTTTTTGACTGAGATGAATTTTTCAACACACTGTAAACAAAACAATTCGCCCTCAAATGACAAAACGTTCTGAGTGAAGTTATGCTAAAAAATGTCAAAGTTTCCTGATGTTTGCAATACCTAAAAGGAATCGAGATATATAAGTACAATCAATATATACGAGTATATTAGACCAATTACATATGGCTGCCAGATCTGGAGAGATTTTGCTAAAACCCATAGAAAACAACTTCAAATTATCCAAACCTAAAATCTTACAACACGCAAAGAAAAAATATGGTTACTATATGGTCACGGCAACAATAGCATGTTCTCTGCAATAAAAGTATGGTTGTCGCAACCATAGTATTGTTTTTTGAGTTTCATTTTGACAATAGTATGATTGCGGCAATATTAATATTGTTGAAATGTAACAATAGTATTATTGCCAAATTTAGAAATGAAAACTTGGTTGTAGCAACAATATAAATATGGTTGGTGGGACAAAAATATTGTTTTCATGGGTTTTACGTTAACAATAAAATAATTACGGCAATCATACCGGCAAAATGGTATTTTTTATCTGACAATGTCATTTTTACGAATCTTACGCAATAATAGTACTTTTTATATGTCAATTGATTTTTTTTAAAACAAACTACGAATTAGTATAACTGAAATGTTTTTAATAAATGAATTTTTTTACTCTTAAATAAATCACTCCTATTTTTAAGAGTTTAGTGTATTTTTACAAAACTTATTAAAAATCTCTATTGTTGAATAAAAACTTCACAAACAATTTTTTGATTGTGTGTAAGTCATACTATGGTTATGAGGATCATACTATGGTTGAGTGTGAATAATAATATGGTTTTGGGGATCATAGTATGGTTGAGTGTGAATAATAATATGGTTGTGGGGATCATAGTATGGTTGTGTGTGAATAATCCTATTGTTGCGAGAATCATAATATTATTGTGTGGATCATAGTTTGGTTATGTGTGAACCATACTATTGTTGTGATGATCATAATATTGTTGTGCCACAACCATATAACCAACAATAGTATGATGCTCTTCGAATATTGTTACCACAACCATACTTTTTTCTGCATGTGCGAAATGCTCTTAAGATATAGTAAATTTAAGATTCGGCCCGCCTTGATTTTGCACATAATTATACTATTATTGACCAAAAATTGTTAAAATCTCAATTAAACTTAAATATAACGTAATTTTCCCACTAATACGCGTAAGTCTTTATTTTATTGATGGAAACGGTGACACTGACAGTCGAGTTAAATCCCTTTTGCCTCTTTTCGTATAAGCTACTAACTTTGTTTTGTCGTACATGTTGTCTAGTTTTTGGCATATTTCCTAAATCAAATTTTCCAGAATTTCCATTTTGAATCGGACACCTCGACATGATTGCATTACATTCGCTCTTGTGCAATTGTCAAAGTGTCACGTGCTTAATGGCAGAGGATGCTGTTCCATTCGTCCACTCGTTGTCCGTGCACTTATTCCGGCTGACTTGACCAGGAGGAGCTGAACTATGGCATATTGTTGTGTGCACGAAATGGGTGTTGTCCCTTTTCATTTTTGGGGGAAAGCAAGATGTTGTTTGTTGTCCGATCTGCCCATTTGCATACAATCGATGTAGATGTGGCTCTCAATAATCCTTAAGAAATGTCCATAAATATGTGTGTGTAAATCTTCTTCTTACTATTCATCGTTAGGGAACAATTTCGTATACATTTTTGGACTTATCTCGTTGCAGTTGTTGATTAACTTTATATTGTGTTGGTGGAATTGTACTTGTTTTTGCCCTTAATGTCCTTTCTCGTAGCTCGAATATGTGTGAACGTGCTTGTTGAAAAGGTCCTGTTGAAACAATCGCGTATGCACCAATAAGTATCTCCGTCTGTTCAGATGTCAAGAAAAGCAACACAACCAGCAGCAAGGGATCTTATTATAGAAAGATTTAAGTTTTGTCTTCTTAGGGAGATGACACAATATGCATTTGTAGCTGCAATTTGTTTGCGAATATATGGACTTATAGGAAATTTTACATTACTTTGCTGTTGATATTTTTCTGTATAAATGCACTAAAATTATTAAATACACTTAAAAGTTTGCTTACGATATTGTCCGTTTACAAATATGCATTTCATTTATTTGCTGCTACATATATTTCTGGCCTAATAATGAAAATGCGAGTATTTATAACCAAAAATGGTTTTATTGTTTTTCAAAGTATTTTCCAGCACGATTTATATACTTTTGAATGCGCTCAAACCAATTGTCGAAGCATTTTTTCCAAAACATGGTTTTTGAACGCTTCAACAGCATCTTCTGGCGACGAAAATCGTTGACCACGCATATTTTTCTTGATGTGCGGGAGGGAATAAAAAGAAGTCATTGGGTGCCAAGTCAGGGCTGTTCATTTTTGTTCATTTTTCCAATTTCTCCGAAGACTTCAGGCAAACAAATTGTGATGTACCATTCAGAATTGACCGTCATACGTTGCTTAAGCGGAACAGTCGCCACACGACCAGTTTTGCCGAAGAAACAGGGGACCAGTTGCTTCGAAGTGCTTCTTTCACGAACAACTTTCGTTGGCTTTGGCTTGCCTTCGAAGGCTCACACGGTCGACTGCTGTTTTGTATCGGGCTCATACGCATAGATCCATGATTCGTCACCTGTGACGATCACATAAACGTCTTTAAAGCACTGCGATCGTATTTTTTCAAAATTTTGCACCAATCGACACGAGCCTTTTTTAAGCGATTGTCAAATTGGGAGGGATCCAACGAGAAGAAACCTTTTTACGGCCAGGTGTTCATGCAATAGCGAATGTATGCTCGTGAAAGAAATGCCCAAGGATGCCTATATCGCACGGTATATCACATGACCATCTTGCATTTTCAGTTCGCATACGGCATCAATGTTCTCAGGCACAACGGCCGTTTTTGGACCACCTTCACGACCTTCGTCTTTGAGCGAGAGTCGGCCACGATTGAATTCATTTAACCAGTTTTTCACAGTGCTATAGAATGGTGCTTCATTGCCATACAAAGATTTAAGTTCATCGATGCACTCTTGTCGTCATAATTTACGTCGAAAGTAGTGAAAAATGATCGTACGAAAATGTTCACGAGTTAATTCAATTTTTTCGCCAAATTGATTTTTTGAAGTCACTGTAAACAGCACAAATGATGATCGTACGTTAAAACGATCTGAGTACGTTTATGCGCCAGTATATTAATGGGGAATATTTTTGGCTGAGTATGAAAAATTATATCCCGCAAGTGGTGGCCATTTTCTGGTGCTCACATTCGTGCTCTTTCCGCTATAGCCTCAGCTGTGCCGAACGTCTTCTTGTTGATGTTTCTGGACTGTCCTGAACTCTATCCACAACGCGTTGGATATTTTCGTCCGTGTGGAACGTACGTGGTCTTCCGGTACATAGAAGGTGTCTAACTGTACCATGTGATCGAAAATTTTCAACCAATCGGCTTATTCTTGGTTCTGAACGTCCAGTTCGCACATTAAAAAAGCGACGATAAGCACGCTGTGTCAAAACAATTGAGTCTTGATTTTTAAAAAATTAAACAATTGCTCATCGCTGTTCTGTTGTGTAGAGTTCCATTTCAAATTCCCCAAGTTTGCTTCACAAAATTCTGAAACAAAATTAAAAAATATAAAAAAATTTAAAAAGTTTGAAACCCCATACTGATTTGATAGAATGCTTTGCAGAATATCTTTATCGGAAGGGCACTTCATAGCTAATGTTTCGTTTTCAACATTAATGTTATTTTCGAAAGTGACATCCTCAATGCTGTTCTCTTCGATGTACGGGGACCACAAATCTGCTAAAGGAATGTTTTCATCTTCAATATCCAATAGTAGTTCAATGTCTTCATCAAATTTATAAATTTTTCAAATCAGTTTGAAATTGTTTTCTTTTTGATCTTTACTTCCAGGTTTTACTTAAACTTCTGATTCCATTAGGTAAAATAATTGACATAGGAGTTTCTTTCTCTGAATAGCACAAAACTTTCTTTAGTATTCGTTTTCTATAGTGATGCTTTAGATTCTGTATTATTCCCTAATCCATTGGTTGTAGGAAGGTTGTCATATTTGGTGGAAAATAAACAATTACATTATTTGTTAGTTTCGATAGTGATGATTTTGGATGTACTGGACAATTGTCACTAAAAAGTAAAATCTTCCATTTTTGAGCCGCATATTTTTGCCCAACTTTAGAAGCCACTTCTTATATAATTCACTAGTCATCGGAGATTTTGAGTTATTCTCGTAATCCTCTTCTAGATATTGTAATCCTTTAAAACTACTAGGATGTTTTGATTTTCCTATGACAAGCTATCTTTAGTTTTTCTGTTCCACTCCAACTTGAACCTACTATGACAGTTATTATTTCCTTACTTTTTTCCACCATGTCGAAATCCTAGTGTTCCGGGTGGGCAAACATTTAAAAAACAATTCTGTTTCATCCGCATTATACGGAATGGTGAAATGCTCGAAAACCGTGGTTTTCGCGGTGTAAGTGTTTCCATGATGAAATGGCAAACAATACTGAAAAAAATAATAATAAATAATAATAGTAATAATAAAAAAATAAAATAATAATTGGAAAAAATACCTCTATATTGATCACCCTATATGTATATACTTTATGGGGTTTCCAACCTCGAAATGGATTGCAAACGAAATCATCAAGTGGACATACTCTCCATACTGTAGTTTGTCCAAGCCTAACGTTGTATAGCCTTAAATGTCCTCTACAGTGAGTTGAAAAGGTCCATATTTGGACTTGTTGTAAAACCGACTACGAGGGCGGTTCGGAAAGTTCTTAGCCTATCAATGAAAGAGAATAGTTAGTTTTTCAAAAATATTTTTATTTTTCAATATAATCTCCTGAAACTTCAATACACTTAGTCCAATGCTTATCTAGCAATTATATCCCTTGATTAAAATAGTTTTCCTCAAGGTCTTCAAAATAGTGGTTTACAACTGTAATTGCATCTTCATTTGAGGTAAAATGCTTGCCAGCAAGGATTTTTTTCAAGATTTGGGAACAGGTAAAAGTCACTGGGAGCTAAATCAAGAGAATAATGTGGGTGGTCAAGCAACTCGTACTTTAATTCGTTGATTTTAGCCATTGTTAAAACACTCTTGTGCGCTGGTGCGTTGTCTTGATGAACAATTATTTTTTTGTGTTGTAAGCCAGGACGTTTTTCTCGAATTTGTACATTTAATTGATCTAAAAGGTTGCAATAGTTCTCTGAATTTATTGTTTTACCCTTTTGCCGATAGTTAATCAATAAAATACCTTTGAAGTCCCACAAAACCGTTGCCATAACCTTACCAGCCGATTGAATTGTTTTTGCCTTCTTTGGGGCACTTCCTCCAGCTTCAGTCCATTGTTTGGATTGTTCTTTTGTCTCTGGAGTATAGTGGTGGATCCATGTCTCATCAACAGTTATGAAACAACGCTTAAAATCCATTTTATTTCGCTGAACACGATCCAAACAACCTTGAGAAATGTTCATTCTTATGCGTTTTTGGTCGACTGTTAACAAGTGCGGCACCCATCTTGCAGAAAGCTTTTTCATCTGTAGTTCTTCATGCAAAATTAAATGGACTCGACCATTTGAGATGCCCATGATATTAGCTATTTCACGCACTTTTATTCGTCGATCATTTAATACCATATCATGCACTTTGGCTACAATTTCTGTTGTTGTTGCTGTTTTTGGACGTCCACCACGTGGTTCATCTTCAATGCTTGTACGACCACGTTTAAATTCAGCAACCCAATTTTTTACTGTTGCATATGAAGGAGCACTTTCACCTAACACATTCACCATATCATTATGAATTTCTTGTCCCGATAAACCTTTTTTATGTAAATATTTAATGACACCACGCATTTCTAATTTTTCCATTGTAAAAAAATCGCAGATGCGTCTTTTGAAAAAAATTAACATGTGTTCATAGCAGAGATGGAAGTTTCCAAAACACTTAACTTTTTTCTGTTTATACCGCGCTTTTTGTGCTAGACTAAGAAGTTTCCGAACCGCCCTCGTATAGTTAGTAGGGACATAAATACTGCTACTCACGTTTCATGCTGTAAAATAAAAAGTACTGAATGTTTTTGGACCAAATATTTTTTAATATATTTATTAATGTATATTGTATCCAAAAAGAATCTACTTATATGAAATGTCCGCCTTTAGCCTTTACACACGTCAATAGCTGCACGAACCTCGTCCATTGGAAAATTGGCCACAGCTTGGAACAAAGCAGTCTTAAGAGATCCAATGTTGGGATATCTTTTGTGACAAACCTTGTTCTCTAAAACCGTCCACAATTTGTAATCCAATGGGTTCAAATCTGGACTGCCTGAGGGCCATTCTTTAGAGGAAATGAACGCTGGCAAATTGTTTCGAAGCCAGGCCTGGGACGTTTTAGCCTTATGGGCCGGCGCAGAATCCTGCTGGAAAGGCCATGGCTGGTTTTGGAACAGGGAATTGTTAAGAGGCACAACACACACAACAGCTTCCAAAACGGTTTCTTGGTAAACTTTGGCCGATGTTTTGACTCCTTGTTCGCAGAAATGCAGGTCAGTGACCCCATCGTAAGAGACACCCCACCAAACCATGACTGAAGCTGGGTGATGACCCTTTTCCACCCTTGGGATCAGTTCAGATGCTTCCTAAGATGACCGCGCATACACTCTATCATTTTGCTTATTAAATTTTTCCTGAACCGTATAAATTTTTTCATCGGTGACCAAAATTTTTCTGTGCAAGTTATCAGCGTGCTTCACCAAAAGACGTTTGCATTTTTCAGTCCTATTTTTTTAAGCTGCAGTCAATAAATGTCCGGTACGTCGTTTAAAGCCCCAATGATTCGACTCATGGACTTTTGCGTGATTTTCATCTCACGGACCCTGATTTTCTGTTTTCAGAGCGGATTTCTGTGAATTCTTGATTTAACGGCTTTGATGACATGCGGTGTTCGAACAGAGCGTGGGCGGCCCGACCGGTGGCGGTCTTTTACATCTCCAGTCTCCTCAAACAGTTTTATACATCGGTAGACGAACATGCGGCTAATCTCTAGTGGCCGGAGCGTTTTGAAAATATCGCTTTTTTCATTTCACACTTGAAAAGCGCTATTACAGCGATACGGCTCTTATTACACAGTACAACAGCCAATCTGGGGGGTGAGAAATTCCATGTCAGGGTGATGGTACTAGGTCAGTATATTAAAACCCTCAAAGGGTATGTGCCAGTTTTTTTTATGACCTTTTACATTTTTTCCTTATATTGATGTTTTTTCGCTTAGTTGTAAAATGTTGGCAAAAACGTAGTTTGACATAACTCGAGAACGACTAGTTCGATTTTGCTGAAATAAATTGAGAAAAATTAATAATTACATTTTCTTTAATCCATTAATATACTGTTTCTCTACCAAATCAACATTTTTGCAATTAGAAATAAATTTATGAAGAAAATTTTGCCAAAAAAAATTTTTTTTTTTTTTGTTAAAACATATAAATCCTAAACGGAAAAACGTGTAGAGTCTTATAACTTTCACGTAAAGTCACATAACCTATAAACAAAATGTGACATAGATCATAGAAATCGATTAACGCGTTCTGCTTTTATTTACAATTAAGTAACTTCACTTAATTGGCACATACGAACGCAAAAACCGTTGAGGGTTTTAATATACTGACCTAGTACCATCACCCTGACTTGGAATTTCTCACCCCCCAGACAATAACCCCAAAAATGTTCCACAGTGTTATCTGACCACTCCATGATGAAAGTTGAAACAATTTTAAAATCCCGTTACAGACTAACACTATTGAGGTTAGCTTTCAAAACCTATATATATATGACATTAACGGGGTATGTTCAGTTCTACTATTGAAATGGGTATGTTCAATGTTGTAACAGTAATTATGTCCCTACTAAGTATATGATTTATGGGGTTTCCAACCTCAAAATGAGTTGCAAACGGAATGATAAAGTGGATACACTCTTCATCCTGTAGTTTGTCCAAGCCCAATGTTGTATATCCTTATATATCCTATTGATCGCTCAATTTGCCGAAACGTACAGCAACCCTCGGTCCCGTTAAGTGAAAAATTTTCTCCCTTGGCTGATTTCGACCCTTTTTTTACCCAAACATGTTATAACCGTATGTAATCATCATGAAAAGTTTCAAACTCCTAGCTAAATTCGTTTGACAGCAAAATCGTAAAATGATCATATTCATATTCGGATTCTTGATGCCATTTCATTGTTTTTAACAAACCACTTCGATTGTTGAAGGGGGTCGATTTTGGGGTACCTATGATCGTAGATCCGGTCCAAAACTTTAGACAACTCTTGGAAGTTAGTACATATTTAAACTACCCATGTGTCCATGTTCGAGGGGACATATTTTCGGCACCCTTGTTAATTATTTAAGTTATATGGAGAAATGTTTATCTTGATATTGTCGTGATTTTTTTAAGTGCCTCAAAAAGTAGTTTTTCCCTTTTTTCCTGAATTGATCCATTTCCAATACTAACCTATCGTCTACTATAAGACATTTATCTGGAAAGTTAGAAGACTGTTTTGTCTCCTTTTGTGTAAACTGGATCGTGATTTCAACAGACGGACAAACAGATGGACATCGCCAAATCGCTTCAAACGAAATGACGGATGGTATAAGTGTAATACGTGTCGTTAAAAAACTGAAATGTACGATTATAATTATCTCTAAGTCTACTTAGTTTTTCTTAAAACGAATTTGCCCTTTGCAGCTGGTGTTAAACAGTAAATGCTGCTGTCTGTGAGTATAAGACCTGACCTGAAAGAACTTCTCCGTTTTTTCTATACTGGCATGTTTAGGGAAGCCAGTGAAGTATGTAAGATACTAATTTTCTCCGTGTAGGATATACGCCAGTTGCTTTATTCCCTTTAGTCTGTTTCGATAAGTCTGAGCTGTCAAGTGTTTGCTATTGATGCCCTATACTCGATGACTTCTATGGATGCTTCTTATGTATTCATGTGGCGAGGAAGTTATTTACATACCTGAAGTTATAATACACCAGCGGCGAAATGAAAAAGACCTGCAAATGCAATCTTCTTAAAATTAGCTACAGTTTCTGAGTACGGAGATTAATCAAAAAAATAAAATATGGAAAAATATCTCTCTCTTTCTATGAAGATAAAATGGTTTTTAGTATCTCATAGTTTTTCTCAGGAAAGTAGTTTGAAATATGCAAATGCAAAATTGCTTCTTACTCATGAAATTGGTGTAATTTGATTAAATTTGAGGCCGAAGGTAACAAAATATTAAATCCGAAGGTATATTTTTAAGCAGCACTTTTACAATACCCACTTTACTTTAAACAAGGTGGGGCAAAATACTTATAATCATCCAATGTTCATTTGGTGTAATTTTTTCTTAAATGATAAACTTAGGTTTTGCTTGTGAATTTGTTTTTTAATACTTTAGAATTTTATACATTTAGTTGAGAACATAATATCGGCCAAGTGACCGCAGCAAAAGTTGATGACTATATGAGCTCGTTTTATAGCATTTTCTATCACTCTTGCCAGAACTTCGGGCGACAGGTTCTCGCATTCTTCTTAAAAAACACCGACTTCAAAAACAACCCATAAAAGGAAGTCTGGAACGGTTAAATCGGGTGATCTGTCCGGCAACTGCAAATCACCAAAACGAGAGGTTAAGCGACCCGGAAATGCTGTCTTCACAATATCGATAGTGACAGTGTTCGCCGTTGCACGGTACTTTGGAACCACATGTTCTTCAGTCCCAATTCATCTAATTAAGAAAGGAAAAAAGTAGTTAATCATGGCTCTGTAGCGTTCGCAGTCCACAGTCCTAGGCGTTCTTAAAAAAAGGACCGAGCAGTAACTTTGAGCGGGTGTAACGGCTCTTTGTGAGTGATACACGGTTCTTGGTGCCCCTGAAACAATTATTTTATTTATTAAGTTGGAAATGAGCCTCATTGCATATGATAATTATCGACGAAAAATCGTCCTTGTCCACGTCTTCGTTTAGATTCAGGATGGCTTCAGCGTAGATTAGACGAGATTGGCGGTCAACAGGTAATAGCTGATGCACTGTCTGCACTTTGTTACGAACATTTTCAAATCTTGCTCCGAAATTTTGCGTAGGAACCGCCGGCTCATAGCCAATTGCGTGGCACGACGTATAGTCGATGTTCCGGGATCCTCTTCGACATCTTGGTCAACAGTAGTAAGTTTGTCACCAGAACGACTGCTCCGGGGACGGCCCGCCCTGGGGTGGTCTTGTGTTGTCCCACACTCTACAAAGCGAGTGGCCAATCGCCTCAGTGTTTGCAAAGCTGTTGTCGGACGGCCAGAAAAAAAAACACAACCCACACATTGTTCTGCAAAAAAAAGGAAACAAGTATTCCGCGTTCTAGCGGAGTGAATCGATTGATGGCTTGTCTATTTTATTTCTGCGTTTGTTTACTTCACAAACGTCAAAGCCGAATTGACATTTGGCTTCATTTGTGAAAGTCATATCGTTTTTTAATCGTGTGCTTACTATTTCCCCACCTTTTATAACCTCCACCATGTTATGAAGTGCATACAAAATTTGTCATTCCTCCAGAAATCGATCGGAAACGCTATAAATAATACGAAGGCTGCTATATATTTCTGGCCTTATAATATAATGCGAATATTTTTCATCAAAAATGGTTTTATTGTTTTTCAAAGTATTTTCCAGCATGATTTATATACTTTTGAATGCGCTCAAACCAATTGTCGAAGCACTGTTTCCACTCCGATTGAGACACCTCCAAAACATGGCATCTCCTGATGACGAAAATCGACCACGCATTTTTTTTTCTTGATGTGCGGGAGGGAATAAAAAGAAGTCATTGGGTGCCAAGTCAGGGCTGTACGGCGGATGACCCATCAATTTGACGTTTTGGCCGGTCAAAAAGGAGCTGGTTTGAGCCGATGTGTGGGATCTCGCATTATCATGCTGCACAATGATTCGTCTTCTCTTGTTCGTTTTTCGAGTTTCTCCGAAGACTTCAGGCAAACAAATTGAATTGGCCTTTTACGTTGCTCAAGCAGAACAGTCGCCGAAGAAACAGGCGACCATTCGCTTCGAAGTGCTTCTTCCTCGAACAACTTTCGTTGGATTTGGCTCGTCTTCGAAGACCCACACGGTCGATTGCATTTTTGTTTCGGGCTCATACGCATAGATCCATGATTCCTCACCTATGACGAACCTATAAACGTCTTTTGAAGCACCGTGATCGTATTTTTTCAAAATTTCTTTGCACCAATCGACACGAACCTTAATTTGAGCGATTGTTAAATTGTGCGGGATCTAACGAGAACAAACCTTTTTTACGACCAGGTGTTGATGCAATATCGATTGTATGCTAGGGGAAGAAATGCCCAAGGATGCCTCTATCTCACGGTATGCCACATGACGATTTTGCATTATCAGTTCACGCACGGCATCAATGTTCTCTGGCACAACGGCCGTTTTTGGAGCGAGAGTCGGCCACGATTGAATTCACTAAATTAGTTTTTCAGAGTGCTAAAGGATGGTGGTTTATCGCCATACAAAGATTTAAGTTCATCGATGCTGTCTTGTCGTGATAATCCACGTCGAAAGTTGTGACAAATGATGGCACGAAAATGTTTACGAGTTAATTCCATTTTTTTTGTCAAATTGATTTTTTCAAGTAACTGTAAACAACCCAAATGATGGTCGTACTTCAAAATGTTCTGAGTACGTTTATGCTAAAAAATGCCAAACTTTCCAATGGAAATGTGTGATGGCGCCAGGCAACACTAAGTGTTGCCTGTCAGAAATATACTTATACATAACAAACCTCCTATTAATTTTTTTCATTATTTCGCAAAATCATAACACGATTTAGCCCTGCCCGTACGTTTTTGTGACTGTTGAAAGCGCAATGGCGGTGCTTTTATACTTTGCCTTTTTGGCGAATAAGGCCCTTAGACACTAAATGTTGTTTAAATACCGTCGAAAGTGACGAGTGTTTGGCTAATCTCAGAGGTGTGGGGTCCCAGCAAACTAAACGTTCAGAATTCGTTCAGAATTCTGTACGACAATCAGCAAAATATTCCGATTTCTTACCGAGTTCGCAACGAAAAACATATGAGAGGATTGACAAAAATTCGGAAGTACTTATCTGAAAAAAAATCCTCAGACAAATCGGACAGAATTCGTAACGATTTCGGTGAGAATTCTCGATAGAGTTCAGATATTGTCCATAATTGTCTGATATCAGACATTGTCGGTAAATTTGTTTTACTGGAGTATTACATAGTCGGCCTGTAGAGTTCAATATATACTTGTTAATGTCACTTTCAAAAGTCACTTTAAATAGATCCCTTCATAAAGGCCCATCCACCTACCTCTGATATTCGTTGTTTGGACAATGTTTCCGACCTGTACACACATGAATACACTTGAATTAAGGCACAATCAGGCACGACATACGAGTTGAAATAATAAATAATCCAAGTGATTGACAAAAGTCTACGACACCTCCAAAAGCCACAACTTAATGTTGGTTAACGGCAGATAGCAGCATAACCCGAAGGCATATGGCTAAGATTGTGTCGTGTACACATACATATATATGGACATATGTCCATGTGTACTCATTTACCTATACAAACGAATACGAATAGCATAAAGTCAAAGGTTGTGCTGCGGCCGAATTAAAGGGTATCTGGATTAGTGTCTTTTTAAATTCCCTATCATAATTTTCGAAAAAATTCTGAATTCTGTGTATTTAAATTTGTCTGCATTTTTCAATTTGAAGCAAGTTAGTCAAATTGGTTTCTTTTTAGTTCGTTTTGGCGAACCCTGATGTGGTAGATATGGTAGAAAAGACTACAAGGGGCAATTTAAGGTAATGAACAATTCATGTGATTGACAGATTCATCATATCATCACTTGTTGACTCGAATAAATGCTGTATTTATACCGTTTAAAGGATCTGACGATTTTGAAAGGAAATCGGTTCAGATTTGTATACAGTTTTTACATAAAAACAGGTACCTTTTTAGCATGCCGTTATTGAAGCCACATATTAACACAAGTTGTTATGTCCTCCATCGAAGGGTGGATGTTGTACTAAATTTGTAATTTTTTTTGCAACACCAAGAAATATTGATCGAAGGCTCTATAAAATGGCGGTCAACCTAGGAACCTAAAATTATGCACGATGATGGCTTATGTTCATTACCTGTTAGGGATTTTAAATGGTCGAAATCGGTCTAGGAACAAAATAGTTTCTTTTACGAGTAAAGGTACTAAAGGTACCTCTTAAAAAAGTACACTTTTATATGTATTTTCTTAACAAATTAAAAAAAAATGGCTACGTAAAATGGTTTAAATGGTTACGTTGAATATTTGCTAGACGTTTTGGCTCATGTGGTCCAAAAAAAGCATGGCCAAAACGGACATAGTCAATATTCTTAAATGAAAGATAATTTAGCTACGAATCCAAATTTAGATTTATTTTGAAGTTTGAGCTGAGAAAGGGGCGGACGCATGGGCCGAAAGTACCCAAAAAAGCGGACCATTCATGACTGTGGACGGTGTATATAAGTACGAGGGCGACCGCAAAACTAACTGGCCTGGCATATTTTCTGTTTTACTAGCAACTTTTTTTTTGTTTTTTAAAAGCAATCTTTTATAAGCCATCTGTCAAAATTTCCGAAATATTTAATGATTATTTTCTTTGTTACAGGTGATTGAAGTAAACAAGTTTTATAATTTTTGAAAAATGGAAAATAAAGAGTTTCGTGCGGTAATTAAACACTTTTATATGAAAGGTTATACGCCACAATTAATCAAAGATGAATTGGATTCTGTTCATGGTGATAATGCACCATCATACTCCACCGTGAAATCCTAGGTTCAACAATTTAAAATGGATCGTTCAAGTACGGAAGATGAACAACGCTCTGGAAGACCGAAAACTGCTACTACTATTAAAAACATTAGAAAAATATTTAATGAAGTGACTAAAGATAGACGAATAAAGCTCAGAGAACTTGCTGATATTGTTAAAATACACGAAAAACAATTTAGGAGTATTTTACATGATGAACTCCACATGAAAAAGCTATCCGCAAGATATGTGCCGTTGGACCAATTCCGATGAGCTTTTAGCGATTTATCAGCGTAATCCAATAGAGTTCTTGCGCCGATTCATAACTGTTGATGAAACATGGATCCATCACTACATACCAGAATGCAAAGAACAGTCAAAACAATGGATAGAAGCTGGTAAAAGTGGTCCCAAGAAGTCGAAAACTGTTAAGTCAGCAGGAAAAGTAATGGCCACAGCATTTTGGGATGCAAGGGGGATAATATTTATTGATTATCTTGAGAAAGGAAAAACTATAAAAAGTGAATATTGTTGTGCATTATTGGATCGGTTGAGTGAAGAAATCAAGATAAAACGACCGCATTTAGAAAAGTTCTTTTTCATCAAGATAATGCTCTTTCACACACTGCATTTTTAACTCAACAAGAACTGGCCGAATTACGATTTGAAATTGCTCCGCATCCACCATATAGTCCAGCTTTAGCTCCAACTGATTATTTCTTGTTTCAAAATTTAAAAAAATTCTCGGTGGCAAAAATAGCGAGGTTATTGCTGAAACTGAGGCATATTTTGAAGGTCTTGAAAAATCTTATTTTTCGGATGGAATTAAAAAACGTGAAAAACGTTTGATGAAGTGTATTGAGTTGGAAGGAGATTATGTTGAAAAATAAATAATAATAATTCCAAAAAAATGGTTCTTTTTATGTTTGGCCAGTTACTTTTGCGGTCGCCCTCGTATATGGTCATTGGGCCCAAACACCTTACCCTCCGGGACAATGTGCGTCAAGATAAATTCGAATTTAAATAGCAAAGACACTTACCACCTGTACTGACAGAGGTCTGCAAAGCCCGTAGCAGAGTAACGAGGGTTGCTATATATCTGGCGCCATCTGACATTTCCATTGAAAAGTATGACATTTTTTAGCATAAACGTACTCAGAACGTTTTGACATACGACCATCATTTGTGTTGTTTACATCAATTTGGTAAAAAAAATGGAATTAACTCGTGAACATTTTCGTGCGATCATTTTTCATAACTTTCGACGTGGATTATACGACAAGAGTGCACCGATGACTGGTTTAATGAATTCAATCGTGGCCGACGCTCGCTCAAAGACGAAGGTCGTGAAGTTCGTCCAAAAACGGCCGTTGTGCCAGAGAACATTGATACCGTGCGTGAACTGATAGTGCAAGATTGTCATGTGACATACCGTGAGATAGAGACATCCTTGGGCATTTCTTCCACCAGCATACATTCGATATTGCGGCCATAAAAAAAGGTTTGTTCTCGTTGGATCCCGCACAATTTGACAATCGGTCGATTGGCGCAAAGAAATTTAAAAAAAATACGATCGAAATAAAACAAACGAGCTAAAAATAAAACTATTTTTGATGACAAATATTCGCCTTTTCATTATTCGGCCAGAAGTATACATAGCAGCCCTCGTATGTTAAGTGGTTAACACATCCCCCTAAAATAGTGAAAAATTCATAACAATACATTTCTTGATGTCTTTTTAATAAAAAAAATAAAACAAAATAAAAATTAGACGTGTAGTTTCCGAAGCCAAAATAAAAATTACTAAAATAAATTTCAAAATATTGAATCTTTGGGATTTGCTGTACTATAATCATATGAAGGGCAGTAGTGCGTCCGACTGACGCCACATGGAACATTTTGGTCGCATAACACTCATATCACAGGAAAGCTCTTGGCGAGTACTTTTTGTTTCCATAATTACATTTATAAAAATTAAAGCCGAAATATGAAAAAATTGGATTTTCTGACGCCACATGGAACATTCTGGTCACAAAAACACGAATATTACAGGAAAGCCCTAGGCGAGTACTATTTGATTCCACAATTACATTTATGAAAAATAATAACGAAATATAGAATTTTTGAGATTATCTGTTCAAGAATCAGATGCATATGGAGGGCAGTAGTGCGTCCGACTGCCGCCACATGGAACATTCTGGTCGTATAACATGCATATCACAGGAAATCCTTTGGGGAGTACATTTTGTTTCCATAATTACTTATACATTTATGAAAAATAATGCCGAAATATTTGGATTTTCTATTAAAGAATCAGATGCATACGGAGGGCAGTAGTACTTCCGACTGACGCCATTTTAATGCGCTTTAGGTGAAGGGTATATAAAGTTCGACCTGAACTTTGTGTAATTTTTCCTTGTTTTTAATTAATATTGCCAGTTTATTTTCTATTTTTACCTAGAGTTGTATGGATTTTTTCACCTGTTTAATCGGCTAAAATTGATATTTACGAAAAGATTTACAATCCCTTTAAACGATAGTTTAACCCACGACTGCACATGTCTTTCTTGTATAAGGGGATAAACTACCTGCCACATAACGACCGAGTCATCGGTTCGGTAAGATATCCGAATATTTCATATATCCATGCTGTTTTTGGGGATGGAAAGGTAATAACGTCCATTGTCTTCCTTTTGCAGTTTTTGTCTTTCTAATCCTGTTGAATTGGTCGCTCGACTACTTTCATATGTGCCTACACACATGTAAGGTGTAAAAGGCCTTATCCTTTATCCCCATCCTGTTAATGGCATTTAACTAATATGTCACCAAAAGCGAAACCCCTTTAATGCCTTCTGGGCTCGGATACACTCAATTTAGTACGCTCTGCTGTACCTTTTGGCCTCGTGTAATGGCGTTTGAATGTAAAGTTTATGTGGCATTAGATGAAGACATCTGCGATAACAGTTTAAAAGAGACAGGCGCCAGGAATCATTAACATTATTGCAGCAGTAAAACGTTTTAAATTACCGAAATTAGTAGGCGGGTGGTGGTTGGTGCTTCTGATGCTGCTGCTTCAATTGCTGGCTGGCATTGGTGCTATTGGCCACTAATGAAAACCCAGCCCAACTGTTCGTGGATGCATTCATGTCGATCTTTTGGCAAACTTCTTTCGTTTGGTCAAATGTAAGGCAATAATGCCATGCATTTTAGGCACTGTCCCCTCAATACCGGTACATATCCATACGTACCTAATTATGGCCAAGCATGTCCTGTATTTGGCCAAAATGTGGATGCAAGTACAACTCGCTGTGCATGTATGTGTGCAAGGACACATACACCCACACATATGTATGTTATCCGAAATGTTAGGCTAAGTGATTGCTGTTGGAAAGTTAACATTAAATATCTGGAACTAATTTTACAAATTTGCATAAGGATCCTTTAATAATGTAAAGGGCGTTTCGGCCACAAACTTCATGCATAATATTCATAAAACTTGCAGCAAACGTTTTGTGTGTGCCGAGAGACGGAGTGGGATTTGGAGGGTTTTGTTAGTTTTGGCCTAATGTGGTCTTAGCTGTGTTTGCGAATCAATGCCCACTTGCAAGTAATGATGCAGTGATGATGCGAGTGAAAATGTCCATTGATTGAGCAAATGTCTGGAAGAAAATAAGGTGTAAACAGATTTGTTCGAAAGTAACAATGTTCACAATTTAATTAACTTTTGTTTTTCATAGCAATTGTATTGTACGAGTTTTATTAAAACCTTTACTAATTTCGTATTTTCTTGTGATCTGTGAAATCGAAGTGAAAAGAGATTTTGATCATTATCTGACATACTGTATACAATTAAAGAATTTTTTTTTGATTTCTCCGGAAATTAATGTACATGTCTATTTTTTTACATACAAATGTCTTGACAAAACTGCATTAATGAAGCATTTTTAAGCGATTATGTTAGTACAGTCGACTTCGCTTAAGTGAAAATGCAGCTACTTTTTTTTCGGTATCCGTAGTCATCCGATCTAAGGTCAGTAGAAAAAATGTAAATAACGCGTTATCCATTTCGAGGTTCCCTACTTTTTTAAAGAAAAAAGCACAGAAAATTCAAATTGAATGGGGAATGTTTATTATCATTTGAAAGAACATTCTTTGGCATTTATTTTTTGAAATTATGTCTATCAAATATTGGCCGCGGCTACGTCTCAGATAGTCCATCCGTTGAGTCCAATTTTCGATGACTCTTTCGAGCATTTCGACTGGTAACTGGCGAATGACACGCGTGATGTTTTGCTCCAAGGCCTGAATCGAAGCGGGTTTGTCCGCATAAACTTTAGACTTTTCACATCCCCACAGGAAAAAGTCTAACGGTGTGATAACACACGATCTTGGTGGCCAATCGACCGGCCCAAATCATGAAATTATCTGCTCACCGAATTGTTCTCACAATAAATCCATATATTGATGCGTTGTGTGGTTAGTGGCGCCGTCTTGTTGAAACCAAATGTTGCCGAGATCGCGAGCTTCAATTTCAGGCATCAAATAGTCGGTTATCATGGCACGATAAAGGTCGCCGTTGACGTCGGACGGCTTCAGTTCTTGCACAAGCTGTATTTTGTACGCTTTCAAGTTAAGATCTCGATGTAAAATCCGCCAAGTCGTTCCATACGTTAGATCGAGTTTCTGCGAACGGCGCCGAATCGACACTCCACGGTATTGGTGTACACTCTCAGCTACGGTCGCTACAGTTTCTTCACTGCGTGTTGGACGTGGTATATTCGGTCGAATATTATCCAATAATGAATGCTGGGTCTCAAGATGGGATATGGTGTTGCGAATATTACGCTCAGTATGCCGATTATGTTGCCCATAAGTTGAACGAAGTGCACGAAACACAATCCTCACAAAACGTGAATTTTCGTAGTTGAACGATTTGTAAACGTTGTTCAGACGTAAGTCTTTCCATGATGAAATACCAAACAATACTAAACAAAAATAACATGACAGCATGACACGACTCATACGTGATCTGTCAAAAAAGGCTATTGAAAAAAGTATCTCTACTTGGATTACCCATTACTTGTGTTTTTCATAGCAATTGTTATGTACGAGTTTTTTAAAACCTCAAACCTGTTACTAATTTCGTCTTTTCTTGTCATCCCTGGAATTCGCAGTGAAAAGAGTTTTTGATCATTATCTGACACACTGCACACAATTGTAGAAACCTTTTTTAATTCTCTGAAAAGTAATGTACATGTCATTTTTTTTACATAAAATACCTTGACGAAACCGAATTTTTAAGCGTTTATGTAAGTACGGTCGACTTCGCATAAAGAAAAATACAGGTACTTTTTTCTGTTATCCGTAGTTTTCACTAAAGGGTAGTCGGATAAGTGAAACACGTTTCAGTTATCCAATCTAAGGTCAGTAGAAAAAATGTTAATATTTATTATTTTTTTATAAATGAAATAAATTTTAAATCTTAAATTTTATTTACTAAGCTTCAATAAAGGAACTTAAACTCAACTTAGTCATTCAAAAAGGCAAATTAATCGGAATACATATATAAGTAATGTTGTTTGTCTATGTTGTTTTACTAAAATAGTCTCTAGTTAATGCTTGTGACGAGCCTCAGGATTGTCTACTCAATATCGGAAGCGCTGCTAAGCTGTTGAAGAATCTTGTTGTCTGTTTAATTTCTTTACCAAGAGCACATGGAACCATAACCAATTCTTTAAAGAAATCTCTTTGTTGCCCAGAAATGAATCCAGCAGTTTTCAAGCAGTAACGAATGGTTTCTTAAGTCGTATCTGGCCATGCTTGTTTAACCATTTGTAAGGCATTAAGTATATTAATAAGTACAATACGAGGGCTGCTATATATATTTCTGGCCTAATAATGAAAATGCAAATATTTACCATCAAAAATAGTTTTATTGTTTGTCAAAGTATTCTCCAGCATGATTTATACACTCTTGCTCAAACCAATTGTCGAATCACTTTTTCCACTTCAATTGAGACACCTCCAAAACATAGTTTTTGAACGCTTCAACATCATCTTCTGGCGACGAAAATCGTTGACCACCCAATTTTTTCTTGATGTGCGGGAAAAAAAAGAAGTCATTGGGTGCCAGGTCAGGGCTGTACGGCGGATGACCCATTAATTCGACGTTTTGGCCGCTCAAAAAGGCGCTGGTTTGAGCCGATGTGTGAGAGCTCGCATTGTAATGGTGCACAATGATTCGTCTTCTCTTGTTCCTTTTTCGAATTACTCTGAAGACTTCTAGCAAACAAATTGTGGCGTACCACTCAGAATTGGCCGTCCAACGTTGCTCGAGCGGAACTGTTGCCACATGACCAGTTTTGCCGAAGAAACAGGCGACCATTTGCTTCGAAGTGCTTCTTCCACGAACAACTTTGAAGACCCACACGGGTGTTTGCTATTTCGTTTCGGGCTCATACGCATAGATCTATGATTCGTCACCTAGGACGATCTTATAAACGTCTTTTAAAGCACCGCGATCGTATTTTTTCAAAATTTCTTTGCACCAATTGACAGGATCCTTTTTTCTTAGCGATCCAACGAGAACAAACCTTTTTTACCGCCAGGTGTTCATGCAATATTGAATGTATTAGTAGAAGAAATGCCCAAGGATGTCTCTATCTTACGGTGTGTCACATGGCGATATTGCATTATCAGTTCACGCACGGCATCAATGTTCTCTGGCACAAAGGCTGTTTTTGGACGAACTTTACGACCTTCGTCCTTGAACGAGCGTCGGCCACGATTGAATTCTTTAAACCAGTTTTCCACAGTGCTATAGGGTGGTGCTTTATCGCCGTACAAAGATTTAAGTTCATCGATGCTATCTTGTCGTGATAATCCACGTCGAAAGTTGTGAAAAATGATCGCACGAAAATGTTCACGAGTTAATTCATTTTTTTTGCGGATCGTAGTGAACCGTAAAAAACTTAATTATTTCTAATTAACATGTTAAATCTCTAACATGGATCACGTTCTAACAAAATAGAAAGAACTTCTCTTAAAACAGGTGGACAATTCGTCAGTTCGGCCAGGCTGAAGCTTTTATACTCTTCATTCTTAGTTACGGTATTAGCAGTATTAGGGAAATGCTTGTCGTGGTGGGTCCATGTTTTAGAGGACCTTAATTGACCAACCGGTCAGGGCCTCCAATTCAGCGAAATTGTTAAATGTACGAGGGCATATAACTTCTTTCCAACTTTATATGAAATGCAACACTGCTCCCTTCAAGTACCATCTGTTAATAGGCTACTGTCAAATTTTGGGAAAATTCCGTCATTTCGTTTGTGTTTAACAGCTGTTGAACCTCTTGGATTTTTGTTAGAAATGGATAAAAGTGAATTTCGAGTGCTCATTAAACATTATTTTTTGCGAAAAATAGCCGTCAATTAAACCAAGGCAAAACTTGATAGTTACTATGGGGACTGCACCATCGATTTCAATTGGATGAGAGTGTGGTTTCCATTTTACATGATCGGTTGGGTTTAAGAAAGCTGTCTGCCGCGTTTGCTCTTAATTGACCGTGTGGCAACTTTGAAGGATTATTGAAGTTGTTTAACTGCAATTCGAATGAGTTTTTGCGGCTTTTTGTAACTGTGGATGAAGCATGGATCCATTACAACACTCCGGAGACCAAGCAGAAGTCTAAATAATGGGTTTCTTCGGGTTAAACGGCTCCGAAGAAGGCCAGGTGACTTTGTCGGCGAATAAGGAAAAGGTAACAGTTTTTTCGGATGCACACGGGATAATCCACATTGATTACCTTCAAAGGCAAAAAGCAATAAACGGCGAATAGTATACCAACTTATTGGGCTAAATCGGCCCAAGGTTAAAAACGACCCCATATGGCCAAAAGAAACGGATCAGTGGAAAGAGATTCAGCACAAACGATGAAATTATTGATCAAACAAATGCCTATTTATGGACCTCGAAAATTCCTATTTTTTGTAAGAGAAACAATTGAAGAAACGTTGGACTAAATATATTGATTTAAAAGGAGATTATGTTGGAAAATGTTTTTTTGCAAAAAAAAACTGCTCTTGTATGCGTCGTGTGGTTCGAGCCTCTGATTTCGATGGATGTTTCTATTCCATATTTACCAAGGGGATCCTTGGATTCAGTCAAGGTTACTTCCTTTTCTCCAAAGCTTGGCACTGTATAGCCAAATAGTTTAGTGTAAGCAAAACTAACTGGCAGGGTTTGGAGAAAAGCAGGTAAACTTGACAAAATCCAAGGATCCCCTTGGTACATAAAGAATAGAAACATCCATCGAAATCTGATAATATCTCTCGTCGGAAGCTCATATAGCAAAACTTTTTTTTTTTAAATAACCAACACGGTCAAGTATCTCCAAGAATAATTTTGGAGCACCTGTCCATCTTTGGACTGATGTAAGTTAAAAAGTTCAGAAGAAGTGAAATATTTTTTGCACCGCTTTAAAAAGCCTATGCACTTTAGTGCTTCTTTCGACACTTCGAATACATGTCCTTTGTCTTCAATATCTTGAAGATTCGGCCTATGGTCGAATGAATATGAATTGTAAAGATTGCTGTTATCTGCAAATGAGTAGATTGGATTCATGGTCTGACCCAATGAAAATAAGAAAAGGGAAAAGGGACAGAGCCCGTTCTGCATATGTATTTTTTAAAGCTTATGACTAAGAATCAAAGTAGAAGAGTTAAGACCAAATAAAATGGAACAATGCTTTTATACCTACTATTTACCTGTGTAAACTTTTGGTATCACCTTAATCATATATGTTATAGAGGTCTTTTAAAATTTGACGTACATCCGACCTGACCCTTATTAACCATTGTTTTTAAAAAATAATCAGCAATGAGGAATAACGCCCTTTGAAACATTTTGCTTGCTAACCTCTGTTAATAACGCTAATTATTGTAAATTTTAAACTATTTTTAAATAAGAATTTAAATATTTATATGAAGTAACCAACCAGTTGTCCATTCAACCAATGGGACTAAATAGCCGTGTTGATAGATATGCCTTTCTTGCAGTTTAATTTATGAGAAACGTAATGAAACAAGATTAACGTCACAAATTAATTTCCCATAAATTAAACCATTTTGTGTTAATAAAATATTACTACTCGACACCCTATAACATTTGGTAGAATATCAGGGGCGACATTGGATTTTGCCACTCTATATCCTTCACCGTAGGACAGAGTCTATACTAAATGTGTCATTCCGTTTGTAACACCTCGAAATCTTGGACGGAGACCCTACAAAGTAGTCTTCCGTCGATTTATCTACGATGGTTGCTATATATATTTGTGGCCTAATAATGAAAATGCGAATATTTATCATCAAAAATGGTTTTATTGTTTTTCAAAGTACTCCCCAGCATGATTTACTCGTATACACTTTTGCATGCGCTCAAGCCAATTGTCGAAGCACTTTTTCCACTCCGATTGAGACACCTCCACAACGTGGTTTTTGAACGCTTCAACAGCATCTTCTGGCGACGAAAATCGAATAAATAAAAAGAAGTCATTGGGTGCCAAGTCAGGGCTGTACGGCGGAGCAGAACAGTCGCCACGTGACCAGTTTTAGCGATGAAACAGGCAACCATTTGCTTCGAAGTGCTTCTTCCACGAACAACTTTCGTTGGATTTGGCTCGCCTTCGAAGACACACACGGTCAATTGCTGTTTTGTTTCGGGCTCATACGCGTAGATCCATGATTCGTTACCTGTGACGATCTTATAAAGCTCTTTCGAAGCACCGCGATCGTTTTTTTTTTAAATTCTTTGCACCAATCGACACGAGCCTTTTTTTGAGAGATTGTCAAATTTTGTAGGATCCAATGAGAACAACCCTCTTTTACGGCCAGGTGTTCATGCAATATCTATCTAATGTATGCTGGTGGAAGAAATGCCCAAAGATACCTCTATCTCACGGTAAGTCACATGACGATCTTGCATTGTCAGTTCACGCACGGCATCAATGTTCTCTGGCACAACGGCCGTTTTTCGACGACCTTCACGACCTTCGTCTTTGAGCGAGCGTCGGCCACGATTGAATTCTATACGAGGGCGGTTCGGAAAGTTCTTAGCCTATTAATGAAAGAGAATAGTTAGTTTTTCAAAAATATTTATATTTTTCAATATAATCTCCTGAAACTTCAATACACTTAGTCCAACGCTTATCTAGCAATTCTATCCCTTGATTAAAATAGTTTTCCTCAAGGTCTTCAAAATAGTGGTTTAAAACTGTAATTGCATCTTCATTTGAGGTAAAACGCTTGCCAGAACGGAATATTTTTAGATTTGGGAACATGTAAAAGTCACTGGGAGCTAAATCAGGAGAATAAGGTGGGTGGTCAAGCAACTCGTACTTTAATTCGTTGATTTTAGCCATTGTTAAAACACTCTTGTGCGCTGGTGCGTTGTCTTGATTAAGTCCCAAACAACCGTTGCCATAACCTTACCAGCCGATTGAATTGTTTTTGCCTTCTTTGGGGCACTTCCTCCAGCTTCAGTCCATTGTTTGGATAGTTCCTTTGTCTCTGGAGTATAGTGGTGGACCCATGTCTCATCAACAGTTATGAAACGACGCTTAAAATCCATTTTATTTCGCTGAAAACGATCCAAACAAGCTTGAGAAATGTTCATTCTTATGCGTTTTTGGTCGACTGTTAACAAGTGCGGCACCCATCTTGCAGAAAGCTTTTTCATCAGTAGTTCTTCATGCAAAATTAAATGGACTCGATCATTTGAGATGCCCATGATATTAGCTATTTCACGCACTTTTATTCGTCGATCATTTAATACCATATCATGCACTTTGGCTACAATTTCTGTTGTTGTTGCTGTTTTTGGACGTCCACTACGGGGTTCATCTTCAATGCTTGTACGACCACGTTTAAATTCAGCAACCCAATTTTTTACTGTTGCATATGAAGGAGCACTTACACCTAACACATTTACCATATCAATATGAATTTCTTGTCCCGATAAACCTTTTTTATGTAAATATTTAATGACACCATGCATTTCTTTCATTTTTCCATTGTAAAAAAATCGCGGATGCGTCTTTTGTGAACACCTGTTTCTATATGAAGGAGTTGCCAGATCGAAACAAAATTTAACATGTGTTCATAGCAGAGATTGAAGTTTCCAAAACACTTAACTTTTTCTGTTTATACCGCGCTTTTTGTGCTACGTAGGCTAAGAAGTTTCCGAACCGCCCTCGTAAACCAGTTTTTTCGCAGTGTTATATGGTTCTTCATCGCCATACAAAGATTTAAGTTCATCTATGCACTCTTCTCGTGATAATCCACATCGTAAGTTGTGAAAAATGATCGCAAGAAAATGTTCACGAGTTAATTCCATTTTTTTGCCAAATTGATTTTTTCAAGTCACGGTAAACAACTCAAATGATGGTCGTACGTCAAAACGTTCTGAGTACGTTTATGCTAAAAAATGTCAAACATTCCAATGGAAACGTCAGATGGCACCAGGCAACACTTAGTGTTGCCTATGTCAGACATATATATAGCAGCCGTAGAATTCGATGTCTGAAAATTTTCAAAAACTGCCTAAAATTTTGAAATTGGTAGTGTGGAACGCAGGGTCCCCAAAAAAATACCGATCTGTCTCATTTAAAGCACATTTTACTTCGAATTCAAAAATGGCTTTACTTTGAAGATTTGGTTGAGATTAAAGCTGAGCCTAATGGACACTAGGGGCCCAAAAACATGACCTGTTCAGTCAAAACAATGGATCAGCAATAATTTTGGGCATTTTTGTACTCCAACTAAAGAAAGCTCCCTGCGAATATAAATATGAATTTATTTTTATGATTTCACTGAAAATAGTGCCAGATTTATGAACCAAAAAGGCCTAAAGAAATAGGGTTTATACGATTCGGCCTGGCCAAGCTTAACGACATATTCTCTTCCTAATATTTTTAATGGAATTTATTTTCCTGTCAGGCCGTTGATTTTCGCGATTTCGTGTTCGTATCTATCTTCAATAGAATGCTTGGCTGTAATTGCTGAAAAGAAAACTAAACTTTTCCCAACTTGTTTTAGAATTTTAGTACAATTTGTGTATAAAATAACACTCGTATGCGATGGCAACTGATGGTTTTAAATCTAATTTGATTTGATATTTAAATTTTGATTTGATTTTTATTAATTAATTTCAAAAAAGGATATGAAACAAAAATTTTACTTTTTGCTCCATATTCAAAAATAATTTGTTTGAAATCTTAAATCGAGAGCAAAAGGAAATTTATCGATTTCCATCACATACCGGATAAACTCATTGAATGTTGTATAAGTTAAATTTACTATCGACCGACGGCAACCCCACTTCAAAGTTGTAAGTTTGAGTCTTGCAAGCTCCATGGAATGGTAGCATTTTTTGTGGTCGACTCGGATCGCCTTAAAACTTTCCACTGTGCTTCATTTGCACTTAATACTCAATTGCACTCTTTTTTTTATCAGTTGACATAACGCTTCATTAATCTTCGTTGACGTTTTTCATTACATGTATGTGATTTCTGTTGTTTTTTTCATTTTATTTTTTACAAATATTAAATAAATGTCTTTTTTTCATTACTAACTTTTATGTGCATTTCCCAAAAGTGAATCAAAATAGACTCATTAATAACTGCACGGCAAATATATTATTTTGCAGTAGCATACGTCCTATAAGGCTAATCTTTGCGCTCACAATTGTGTAATTTTTATTTCACGTTGGTGAACATCACATGGGATTATTTTAAAGCACTTTTAGCATCTTTTTTGTGAAACTTGTTGACCTGGCAGACGGTGTTATGTTTACATATTTGTACATTTCTGTTGAAATCCCATAGAAAAAATCTGTTTCTGTTTTTTTCTATTACTTGTGTAATTTTTGGAAGCAATATTTAAAATTTTTTTCTAGCTTAGCTTAATGAACTAGTTCTTATTAATTTGTATATTTGTAATAATGAACAACTAAATCAAAAGACACTAGCTTCAAAGGAAAACGGTCAATGAAGCTTACTTCTCATACTCTGTACCACAGAGTTTTGTTCCTCAGAGCAACACAAGAAACCTCCAGAACTTAGTTTTTCTTCCTGTCGTTTAATATTGCCCTCGATCCCGTCAAAATAAACTTATATTTAAGTTAAGTACCTGTATCCCTCATTCAAATTGATTCTCAATTTAATGAAAATGTTCGTATTCGTAACAACAATATAAACTACATAAAATCGATACCTTAACAAAGTTTTTTACTTAAAGGTGTACCAAAGGAAAAACTTTCTATTCTTCAGTGTAAAGTCTCAGGATAATAAAAGTTTTCCACACAACAATGAAGACACATACATTTGTTCGAATAAATACTACTTGAAGGAAAGAGGTATACAGTGAGCACCACACAAAATCGAACAGTAATAATTGACAAGTTTGTGTTTATGCGGAAGTTAAAAGCTCATGACATTACTCTATCCCGAATCCTATATGTGACGCGCAAAATAGAAAGGGACCTAAAGTTAAAAACCAGTTTTGTTCAGGAGAGCCATTTTAAAGATTAGGTCCCTTTCTATTTGCGCTTAGAATCGTCTACTTCACTTTCATAAAACGCGCATATCTCTGGGAGGGAACACTTTTGAAGCATGGGATCGGTCTCATTCGATGCTCAGATGTTGTCCACATCAAAAAAAGAAAATAAATGAAAATTGATTTTTTTTACCCTTAGGTCCCTTTCTCTATGCGCTGCCACATATGACTATGACACCTTATGAAATATGGATTTATTTGTCGGGGGCCTAAAAGCTGTCCTTACTTATGGGTACACAAATTACTGTAAATTTCACATTGAATCAAAACTAACCCAGCAAACATTTCTAAAAAAGCGTAGCGAGTTACTAAAACTAATTTTTATTTCGTTGCCGTGGTGTGATAAAAGTTTGGACGACTATCATGGCAGTTAATACAGGTTCTACCCTTTGGTACGAGCTTCTAACAGCGATTTTCCACCTAGTAAATGCCGTTGACTTTACGAGTGAGATTTATCTCTACGCAATGTCAAAATTCATAAGTCGTTCGGACCCGGCGTTAAAGAGTAGGTGCACTGCTCACAGATTTGAGAGGCATACATGCAGCGCAAAGTAAGGAGTCTGAGCGCGAGAGCCAGCAAGAGAGAAAAAAATAAAAACAGACGGTTATAACAGGTTACTTTATGAGAGAGATTTATCTCTAGGCCAAGAAAAAATGCATTAGACGTTCGGAGCCAGAGTTAAAGAGTAGGTCACGGTCACTGAGTGCACCGCTCACTGATTTGAGAGAAGTTCCCCCTTGTTCCTTAATTGGATGTTGTGGGACTAGGGTAAGTACTATTTGGATCTGCTATTTATTATATGTGACCCGGCCTATGAAAAGGTGGCAGCGTTCAATCCTGTTTTTAAATTTTTCAATTTCATTTATTATCTTGATTCTGGATTTTCAATAAAATTCAATTTTCTTTCATTTGTGCTCTTCTTTCTCTACATTTTTAGTACACTTCTAAGCAAGTTATGACTTTCTAGTTTTCACCACGTGAAAAAGCGTCTCAAAAACTATCGAAACCAAAAAAAAAGTGGAATTTTTTTTTGAGTCATATGCCACCTTTTCATAGGCCGGGTCACATATAAGTATCTGCTAGCTTACTTGCAGCTCAATAAAAAGTAGTCTAAGCACGAGAGCCAGTGAGAGAGTAAAAATTAAAAAAAAAATGCTGGAAAAATAAGAATACACCTCTGCGGAAAATTTAACATAAAACACTTGGGTTGGAAGACACAGACATTAGCCTCTATTATTTGACAGTTATTTGTTGCCTTGCAGCCCCCGAGACAATGATTTTTATTTTACCGTGTGGTTTGCGTGCGAGTAAGCGTAAAACAAGAGAGAACTGAACATAAAAAATGTGCTTAGAGATTGGCCTTTTAACGCAACTACTGACACAATTCATACTGATAAGTACCCAGCAAACCAAACCTTCAGAATTGGTCAGAATTCTGTACGACAATCGGCAAAATGTTCCGATTTGGGATCAGAATTCTTACCGAGTTCGTAACGAAAAACATATGAGAGGGTTGACACGAATTCTGAACTACTTCTCTGAGGGAATTCTGATGTTTTTGCCGACACTTCGAACCGATTTCTGACCGAATTCTGAACTGTAGTCGTGGGAAATTCGAAAAGAAATTTCGATTTGTGGTATCGAATTCTGAACGACTTCGGTCAGAATTCTGGCATTAAGTCTTTTTAAATTCTGATGTTTTTACCGACATTACGAACCGAACTCTGAACGAATTCTGAGCTTATGTCATGGTAAATTCTGAATGTAAACAATCAAAAAATAGAAAATATTTTTGTTCTACAAAAAAAAAGTTGTAAAACATTTTCAAAAAACGTTCGGAAAAACTTTTAGTTACAAGCAGGGGTGTCTGCAGTTTCGCAAGCAATAATTGTGCTGTAACTATGTTCAGTGGCTATACACTTAAGGGCAACCAAAATTGCATTTAACGAGAACTACCGGCAGTAGAGTTTTCCTCCGAACACAAGAAAAATCCCTCGCACAGAAAAGCTAACCAAACGTTCAGAATTTGAATTTGAAATATAAAATACCTCAGACAAACAGTTAAGAATTCGTTCAGAATTTGTTCCGACATGTCTGAACACAAGAACAACAACTGTAAAATATGAAGCAAATAGTTCAGAGTTCGTTGCGAGTGCGATAAGAGAAGTCTAAACAAAAAATTAATAAAAATCCCACAGACGAGTCTAACAGAATTCGGGCCGAATTCGTTCAAATATTTCTTAACACAATAAATAAAAAATCCTCAGACAAATCGAACAGAATTTGTAACGATTTCGGTATGAATTCTCGATAAAGTTCAGATATTGTTCAGAATTGTCTGATATCAGACATTGTCTGCAAATTTGGTTTACTGGGTAATCATTTCACCTATTATCTGTAAGCACTTATTTTGGTTTTAAAATAATGCAATGAGGTTGTTACCTCTAATGGAAATGATAATTTGTAGTACCTGCTAAGTTTTTGGTGGGAAATTTTATTTTAAAGATAGGATTATTGTTACTTCTTCTACTTCAATGGCAAATTCATGGTGGAGAGTTGATAAAATTTGGTGTATCCGTTTTTACTTCTTTTTTCCGAATTTGTGGTTGATCTCCACGGTTGACCTTCACGGTAAGTGAGCAAGATTCAGCCCATCGAGGCAACTTGTGTTTGCTCAAAAGCCTTTGCGGAACATTACTCAAAAATGTTAAGAGCAAGCGAAGTTGGTCATTTGCTTGGGAGTTACTAAAACGGGAGTGGCTAGGTTATGAATTTTCCCTCGTTAAGTTATACTACCTAACATTTCTAAACTCACACCTTAAATTATATTGACTGAAGCCCACAGATGATAACATAAATTGAAAAGTGCACAGAGTTGGGAGGTGCTAAGACTGATGTTAAAGCCAACTGCTTTTTTCCACTGACTTAAGGATGTATCCAAAACATGGGGACGTGGCAAATTTGAATGAATTTAGACACTCAACAAAATAGTAAGACCTTTAAAAAGCTGTTACTAGAATGGGGCGTGGCAAACACGATTAGTTAACAAATGTACAACGATGAACTATAGACATTGCAGGATTACCCTTTCTGGATATGTAGAAAAATCAACTAAAGCAAGCTTAAACGTCGTTTAGTTCGACCAGGCCGAACCTTTAATACCCTCCAATTCGGTCCATGCTCCCGTCCCTCAACATTTTGATTGGTAGCAAAAACGTCAACTAAAATTTTGTTCTTAATTTTTTTTTGTAAAAGACGATCTGGAGATGGCTCTGAATGTGGAGTTTCTGTAGAGGTAGTAAAGATGAATTGTATTTTCGTTGGTAAATGTTTGAGGCAAACTTGAAGAGGAAGATTTACAACAGCAGTTCTAATACGCTTGGAGAGAAACTCGTCTTAAAGAGTTCAGTTTTACTATCAAGAATGAAGGTCGTCACGGACCAGAAATCGCAATAAAAACAGTGTGCATCCACGAAAATCCATGTCACTTTGCCATTTTGAAAAAACTTGTCTTTTGTTAAAATGTGGATGTAAGAGGTCTTGAGCCGGTTAATACCCTTTCAATAGTTGCTGACGAAAAACCTTGGCGGGTTTAGAAACAGCTGTACAGCCTGCCAGGCAACCGTAGCCAATACATTTCATCAATTTTTTAGTCGATTTTGAAAGAGTAACAACTAAAAGGTCTCGAACCAGAATAAAAACTGTTCAAGGCATATTTTAAGAACTTAAAGGGCGTTAATGGAATCATCAGACAGTCTGTTGCTAATTTGATTAAAAAACTGCACAGTTGTCGAAAATATTCTTTCGATTTCCACTGATGTTGTCCTTATTGTCAGAAGAGCATTAAATAAATTGGTTTATTTTTCACTTTCTTCATACAGCTTTAAGTCCTTTCCTTTAATGAGTTTTATAAAATTGTAGAGAATGAAATCAAGGACTTGTAAGTTATTACATCGTTAACCATATTATTTTACAATTGGACTCAACCCAGGAATTAAAATGACAATATCCCATTAAGATATGGCGATGATATTTGTAACATAGTATGATGTTGGCATGGTTCGAAACACATCCTGGAGAAGAAGTGGTCGGTGCCACATCCCCTTTAAAAAATCTTACTTATGGTCAAAGTAATGGACCGATCGTTAATTTTTTTTTACAAAATGATATCAATGATTATCATATTATATGGTGTGAAATTTTAAAAGAGCCCAGAACTTTAAATGTCTTTATCGTAAACTTATATCGATTAATAATATGAATAGAAACTCACACTGATAGAAAAAAAGCCAGTGCCACGATTTCGTGACACAATTTCCTTATTAGACCGTAATCCAAGATGAAGGGTGCATAAGAATCAGCACGTCCGAACTTAATTCGTCCACCTTTTGAATTGCCCCTGTAAAAGGTTCGGCCCGATCTTACGAGTACGTACAATTTTTCTACAAATCTTAAAATTTCTCGGTAGGTTTAGAATTAAATTTTTTTTAAAAATTTAATCTTAAACCTGTTGTAAGTTTTTTATGTGTGTATTACGGTTAACATTTCAATTCATAGTGTGCTGTACACCACAACATTTTTTTTTTATTTTTTTATTAATGACGTACAGTTTTTGCCTTACCGACAACCTAAACGAGTTTTTAATCAAACACGACCAATGTGTCTAAGTTTCTGGTACAAAACGGACCAGCGTTCGTGGTATTTATCGCAACTGATTGCACCTTTCTTACTTTTCTACCCTCTAGATATTTTGAAATACGAGTATGTATCCTATATATTCCGATATATTCCCTTCTCTTCACCACAATAGGTATGCGGTAGTACCCAATAGCAACTTTCAATAGATATCTGTAAGAAAACAAAATTCCGGCTCCTCTTCACATATTTGTTTAAAAATCACTGATGTTGTGGTTCATACCTACAAGGATTATTCACTGTTTCCATGATGCTTACGTAAAACTAGTTAAAGAGAACTAACATGTAAGAAAGATGCGTTCCCACTAATATCTCAAGGGTACCGTATATCATTATCTGCTGTGATTGCTTTGTAGACCATAATACGCAAATCATTGATTCCTAGTACACCCAGCGAAAGGGATATACATACGAGTGTATATAAATATATGTATATTTATGTATTATGACGCAAGTTATACTTTCATATACAAATCGCATACGGGCACATTACATGTTGAGGAACCTAAGAAAATTTAATTGAAATACAACCAAATGAAGTATTCTAAAGATCCCAGTGATTGTTTTATAAGTTAACTACATTAGTTGTTTTCCATGACTGATGAATGCCGTAAAGAAGATTTTTACATCGGATAAATGTCTTTTACGACAATGCCTGCAGATACCACCGGCTCTTTTTTTCGATAATTTTTCAAAAGTTTTTGAATCCAACTCAAGCAAAATGATAGCTGTTGTCTTTAAGCGATATCTTGTAACTAGAGTTTCTCTTTTGTCAGTCTTTTTCATTACCCGGTAAACCTCTTAAAATGTTTGCATTTCCAATCGTAGCCGACGCTCGCTCAAAGACGAAGGTCGTAAAGATCGTCGAAAAACGGCCGTTGTGCCAGAGAACATTGATGCCGTGCGTGAACTGATAATACAAGACCGTCATGTGACATACCGTGAGATAGAGGCATCTTGGACATTTCCTCCACCAGCATACATTCGATATTGCATGAACACCTGGCTGTAAAAAAGGGTTGTTCTCGTCAATCCCTCACAATTTGACAATCGCTCAAAAAAAGGCTCGAGTCGATTGGTGCAAAGAAATTTTGAAAAAATACGATCGCGGTGCTTCAAAAGACGTTTAAAAGATCGTCACAGGTAACGAATAATGGATCTATGTGTATGAGCCCGAAACAAAACAGCAATCGACCGTGTGGGTCTTCGAAGACGAGCCATATCCAACGAAAGTTGTTCGTGGAAGAAGCACTTCGAAGCAGATGGTCGCCTGTTTCTTCGGCAAAACTGGTCATATGGCGACTGTTCCGCTTAGGACGGTCAATTCTGAGTGGTACACCACAATTTGTTTGCCTGAAGTCTTCGGAAAAATTCGAAAAACGAACAAGAGAAGACGAATCATTGTGCACCATGACAATGAGAGCTCTCATACATTGGCTCAAACCAGTGCATTTTTAACTGGCCAAAACGTCGAATTGATGGGTTATCCGCCGTACAGCCCTGACTTGGCACCCAATGACTTCTTTTTATTCCCGCACATCAAAAAATGGGTGGTCAACGATTTTCGACGCTAGAAGCGTTCAAAAACCATGTTTTGGAGGTGTCTCAATCGGAGTGGAAAAAGTGCTTCGACAATTGCTTTGAGCGCATGCAAAAGTGTATTTATCATGCTGGAGAATACTTTGAACACAATAAAACCATTTTTGATGATAAAAATTCGCATTTTCATTATTAGGCCAGAAATATACATAGCAGCTCTCGTATGATGCTCTTCAAATATTTTTAACACAACTACACGCAGAGAAAAATATGGTTACTACATGGTCACGGCAATAATAATATGTTTTCCACAATAAAAGTATGTTCGTCGCAACCATAGCATTGTTAACTGAATTAAGTTTTGACAGTAGTATAATTGCTGCAATATTAATATTGTTGAAATGTAACAGTAGTATTATTGCCAAATTTAAAAATGAAAATATGGTTAAGCAACAATATAAATATGGAAAGTGCTACAAAAGTATTTTGTTTTGTGTTTTATGTTAACAATGATACGTATGATTACGGCATCATACTGTATGATTGTAATTTTTCTTCATTTGAATATGCTTTTTAGAATAAATGTTATTGGTACGAATCTGATGCAATAACAGTACTTTTTTTTATCGAAATTAAATTTTTTTAAACAAGCTGTTTTGGCTTTGTTTATCTGAAATGTTTTTATTAAAAATGCTTACGTTTATTTAAACTTATTTTTTCTACTGTGAAATAAATCACTCCTAATATTTTAAATTCAATGTATTTTTGAATAATTTTCATAATTCAAATCTATTGTTGACAACTTAAACCAATTTTAATAAATTATATTGGGGATCAAATCTATTGTCGACAACTTAAACAAATTCTAATAAATAATATTGGGGATCATAGTATAATTGTGTGTGATCATACTATGGTTGTTGGGATCATAACATGGTTGGGATCATAACTATGGTTGTGAGGACCATACTATGGTTGTATATGAAACATAATATGGTTGTAAGGATCATACTATGGTTGTGGAGAATCATACTATGGTTGTGGGGATCATAGTATGGTTATGTGTGAATCATACTATTGTTGTGAGGATCATAGTATAGTTGTATTTGAATCATACTATTGTTGTGAGGACCATAATATTTTTGTAGCACAACCATATACCCAACAATAGTATTATCCTCTTCGAATATTGTCATCACAACCATACTTTTTTTCTGCGTGTATATTTTTTTCTGTGTGGTATGAAGGAAGTGTGTACGGTCAGTGAGTCTAAAAATTAAATCACGCATAGGTTACTGATTTGATAAAAGTTCCCCCTTGTTCTTAGATGGGATGTTGTCGGACATAAGTAAGTAACTCAATGTGGCTTTCTTAGTAATGAATTTATTTTAGAAATAATTCTAAAAATATTCGTTTCGACGAAAAATCATTCTAAACCAAATAAAAAACAGAAGTAATTTTGGTCTTGATTTAATGTCTGTATATTAAACTCACATATTCTTCCAATTATTCCATGTCCTTAAACGATAGTCCCCATTTAATCACTGATAATTTTCTGTGTATTTGTTTATGTCTTGGCCTTCTCCCAATTATGAGTCTTTATCTATAATCATCCATAACTATAAGCCACAAACAATTAATCAAATTACCCCAGAAGAACGTGCCCCTAAGGTGTTTAGGTTTCGTAGTTTAGAGATGTGTTTTCTGCTTTTTCTTTGTCTGAGGCGTTTTTGTTTAACTCGTGATGGAGATAAATTCACCTTTTATGGATGGGGCATATGGGCGAGAATATTGAACGTTCAATACATCTGTGTTGGTGTGGGTTCATATACAAATCAAGTATAAGAGATGTATTTGTTTGTATTATCCTACTCGACTGTAGCTAATGATTAAGTTGATCTTATTAATTGACCGATTATCATTTAATTTAGTAAATGTAATCCCTGAAATGATTGCAGGTTTTCTCTTCGAGCCTTTTTTCTTCAATGTTAATAGATTATTAACAATCATGAAATGGCGCTACACAATTGATTGAATTAAATATAGCACGATTGTTTGAAAATACATAATCCTACACGGAATGTTGCCACATAAGCAGACATTTACTATGGGATTGGGAAATTTATCTGAATGGCGGCAGAAATCACTTTACACCTTTGACCTATATTTCGTTCTGTAGAGCGTAGGTCTGTGGAGTCGGCTATAAGGCTATATAGTGGGAAACTTAACTGGAGTGAGAGTCTAGATTTGGAGTTTTATTCATTCAAAGTGCATGAGTTGAAGTCGGAGTGGAGTCGTATGAGTTTAACCAAACTCCAAAGCTCTATAAAGTGAGGGTGATGGGAGTGTGCTCGTCTATGATGCCAATAAACCCAAGTTCAAATCAGGGTAGGGACATCAACAAATTGTTCAGCGCTGGATTGCCACTTCGTAAATGCCAGCGATAAAGCGAGTAACCGATTTATCCCCGAGCCATGTAAAACAACTTCTTTATAAAAGTCGGGCGGAGCCGGCGTTAAACAGTAGGTCCCGGTCAGTAAGTATACGAATTAAATCGTGCACAGCTCACTGATTGATACGCAGAAGTTTCCCCTTGTTCCTCAATGGGATGTTGCGGGACTTATGTGTATGCGTGTTTAAAATAATATATAAGTAAAAAGCTATAAACAGACTTGTAGTAAAAAATAGCAATTGTTTGCGCTACAAAGTTTCGGTTGAATACAAGGGTTGCTATTTATATTTTGGGTCCGGTAATAAAAACACAATATTTTGTCATTGGCAATGGTTTTATTGTTTTTCAAAATATTCTCCTTTAAGATCAATACACTTTTGCATGCACACAAGCCAATTTTCAAAGAACTTTTTCACTCCGATAGAGACACCTCCTAAACATGATTTTTGAACGCTTCAACAACTGCTTCGGGCGATGAAACACGTTGACCATTTTTTCTTGATGCTAGAGATAAGAAGAAGATATTGGGTGCCAAGTCAGGGCAGTACGGCGGATGAATCATCAACTCGACGTTAAGGTCGGTCAAAATGGCGCTGGTTTGAGCCGATGTGTGAGAGCTCGCATTGTCATGGTGCACAATGATTCGTCTTCTCTTGTTCGTTTTTCGAATTTCTCCAAAGACTTCAGGCAAACAAATTGTGATGTACCACTAAGAATTGATCTCCTACGTTGCTCAAGCGGAACATCGCCACATGACCAGTTTTTCCGAAGAAACAGGCGACCATTTACTTCGTAGTGCTTCTTCCACGAACAACTTTTGTTGGATTTGGCTCGTCTTCGAAGACCCACACGGTCGATTGCTGTTTTTTTTCGGGCCTATACGTGTAGATCCATGACTCGTCACCTGTGACGTTCTTATAAACGTCTTTTGAAGCACCGCGATTGTATTTTTGCAATATTTCTTTGCACCAATCGACACGAGCCTTTTTTTGAGCGATTGCCAAATTGTGCGAAATCCGACGAGAACAAACTTTTTTTACGGTTTTTTTAGGTGTTCATGCAATATCGAATGTATGCTGGTGGAAAAAAGCCCAAGGATGCCTGACGATTTTGCATTAACACTATCAGTTCACGCACGGCATCAATGTTCTCTGGCACATCGGCCGTTTTTGGACGACCTTCACGACCTTCGTCTTTGAGCGAGCGTCGGCCACGACTGAATTCATTAAACTAGTTTTTCACAGTGCTATAGGATGGTGCTTCATCGCACTCTTGTCGTGATAATCCACATCGAAAGTTGTGAAAAATGATCGCACGAAAATGCTTACGAGTTAAATCCATTTTAGCCAAATTGATTTTTTTAAGTCACTGTAAACAACACAAATGATGGTCGTACGTCAAAACGTTCTGAGTACGTTTATGCTAAAAAATGCCAAACTTACCAATGAAAATGTCAGATGGCGCCAGGCAACACATAGACCAGAAATATATATAGCAACCCTCGTATTTGAGTTCTAGATCGTTATCGTAGAATAGGCGTTTTTACCACTTGTTGAAAAATATTTTAGAAAAAATTAAGTTTACGCATGTTCATTAATCAACTTAAACTTACGCAAAGATCATAAGCCAAGTTAGTTTTTCATTTTTGTGTGTTGTAATACGCAAGTATCCCTTGTCTATAAAAACTGTCATGTTAAGTATAGAGTCAGATTTGAGACCATGTTTCTATTGACCATTTTATTTAAATGAAACCAAAAGGTTTTTTACATTTTTGTGGTTGTTTGTTGGGATCTGCACAAATGGAATTGTTAGCGCAATAAGTTTATCAATATTCATATTCCGATTGGAAATATTTGAAATATTTTGATTTGAAATACTAAGAATTAGCGATTCTATGCACTCTAATAGGAACCTAGGTATGTATGTGTTTAAGTAAACACCATATTCAAACTTTTAAAAAATACTAACCCAGTTCAATAATAACAATAAATATGAATGGATTCGCATACATACTCGTATACAGGCATCTACAAAAATTATACATACGAATGTACGAGTTTGTCCAAGTATTTATAATATGAACATTCATGTTCAAAGATATAGCATGGGAAAACACGGTGGCTCACTTTTAATACCTCTTGAATTTTGACAATTTCGAAAGTAACGCGTGATCCATTTCGAGGTTCCATACTTTTTTAAAGAAAAAAACGCAGAAAATTCAAATTGAATGGGGAATGTTTATTATCATTTGAAAGAAAATTCGTTGGCATTTATTTTTTTTAAGATTATGTCTATCAAATATTGGACTCGGCTACGTCTCAGATGGTCCATGCGTTGAGTCCAATTTTCGATGACTCGTTCGAGCATTTTGACTGGCAACTGGCGAATGACACGCGTGATGTTTTGCTTCAAGGCCTGCGTTGAAGCGGGTTTGTTCGCATAAAGTTTACACTTTACATATCCCCACAGGAAAACGCCTAACGGAGTGATATCAGGCAATCTTGCTGGCCAATCGACCTGCCCAAAACGGTGAAATTATCTGCTCACCGAAGTGTTCTCTCAAAAAATCCATTTATTTATGCGATGTGTGGGAAGTGGCGCCGTCTTGTTGAAACCAGATGTCGCCGAGATCACGAGCTTCAATTTCAGGCATCAACTAGTCGGTTATCATGGCACGATAACGGTCGAAATTGACGATTACGTTTTCACCGGCATCAGTTTTGAAGAAATATGGACCAATGATTCCACCGGCCCACAAACCACACCAAACCGTTTTTTTCTGGGTGAAGTGGCAGTGCTTGAACCTCTTCTGGTTGCTTTTCGTCCCAAATGCGGCAATTTTGCTTGTTTACATGCCCATTGAGACAGAAATGTGCCCCATCGCTGAACAAAATTTGGCTCGAAAACGTCGGATCTTCCTGGAACTTTTCAAGAGCGCATAGAGCGAAGCAATGTCGCTTGGAACGTCGGGTGGCTTCAGTTCTTGCACAAGCTGTATTTCGTTCGCTTCCAATTTAAGATCTCGGCACAAACTTTTCCAGGCCTGGTAGATTGCCTCATTTTGGCATAAAATTATTTTCTATAAACGCACTGTTTGGGCTAATCAGTAATGCTTTTGAAAAAAGTTTGCTGTCCGGTATGGCAAATTAATTTAACCAAATTTTTAGTATAGGTGCAATTTTGTATTAGTAAGGAAATTAGTTATTTTTTTGGTTCTACGAAATATAGTTCGGAGATCCTATAATGTATAGAGAATATTCATCGTCCCTTTAAGGATCTAAAGGTATCTCGGAAAAAATAAACTTTTTTGAGTATTTTCTTTAGTAGATGTCCATAAATATACCAATATTTTGAACTTAGTTCGGTTTATGTGACCGAATAGTAACTTGTCTGTACCATAATATTGTCAAATCAATCATCTTATGGTACTGCCAATCGAGTTGTCATCATGATTATTGACATTTGGTAATTAGAAGTAAGTCTTTTGTCCAAAAGAAATTCTGTAGTGCGGACTGATTTCCAACTGACATTTTCTCTGTGTGTAGAAGTGTAGTGACGGGGAAGGTGGAGGTTCGGTCTGGCCGAACTTTGTTTTTTTCATTTGGTTACAACCTTGTTCCCATATGTATTGCTTGAAGTTTTTATCCGTTGCTACAGATAGATAACAGATTTGTTGCTACAGCAGAACTTTTCGCCAACAAAATTTTCCAGGTTGCATGTACTATAACGTTTCTATCAGTACAACCGAATGATGGTTAATGCACTGCAATTGCCAGTAAATGGAACTGAAAGTATCGGTAAAAGTGCAGAGTATTGAAACATCCACAACTATGGATGTATTGCATTTGTAATTTACATAACTAAACATAAAGAATTTACACTAAAACAAAAAATAAAGAAATCATGTCGTTTCTCAATGAAGAAGTGGAATTACGGAAAATGAAAATACAAAATTTAAGATATTGAGGTAACACTACTTTTGGTCAGCAAACGCATTTTATTATGTGTTACTAATTCACTACCTTTCGCCATATTAAACTATATGCCAGGTAATAAATCATCAGGTGTTTCTTTAATAAACCTCAACCTACACATAGAGAACAGATTCGTTTGCAAGGACCGAATTTGTATGTAAACCAAATCATTGAGTTTGTATCAGTGGAACATACAAAGAGCTAAAAACCTATTAAAACACCAAAAGTACTCTAAAAATATGGAAATATCGAAGAATAGGAGGAAAGGATAATGGAAGTTTTTTTTTATTAAAAAACATTGAATTAATCGATAGGCTTACGGACAGAAATAATCGAATTATTTTATATAAAAACGCCTATTTAAAACAACAACAAAATACTATTAAATAACCCGTTTTGGTATGATGAAATTTAGTTATTATCACTAAGAATTGGTAGCAACTACAAATTGTTTGCAAATCTATTGGTTGCCACATCTTTCAGATGTGACAACTAAGTAACTTTTTCGCGTTGCATTCACATGCTCGAAAAATTAGTTGTGTGTACAGTTTGATCAATATATTTGTAATCTTGTTGAATGACGAACCGAATATATATATTACGATTATAAACATTTGGTGTTTGCAGCCGAAATTCTTCTTTTTCAACTAATATTTTCTCTGTGTGTAGTTAAATAAAAACAATGTTTTTAGAAAAAATCCAAGTAAACGTGATATTATCAAATTTAAGTTAAGACTCGTATAATAATAAAAATAATACCTATAATAATACGTGGGTTGCTATTTATATTTCGGGCAGTACTAGTGCTCCCAGATGCAAACTGGAACTTCCATTGGAAACTTTGACATTCTTTTTAGTATAACTTCACTCAGAACGTTTTGTCATTTGAGGGCTCAGATAATGAGAACCGTATCGCTGTAATAGCGCTTTTCAAGTGTCAAATGAAAAAAGCGTTAATTTCAAAACGCTCCGGCCACTAGGGATTAGCCGCATGTTTGTCAACCGATGCATAAAACTGTTTGAGGAGACTGGAGATGTAAAAGACCGCCACCGGTCGGGCCGCCCACGCTCTTTTCGAACACTGCATGTCATCAAAGTCGTTAAATCAAGAATTCACAGAAATCCGCTACGAAAACAGAAAATCATGGCCCGTGAGATGAATATCACGCAAAAGTCTATGAGTCGAATCATTAAAAAAAGACTTGGGACTTTCAAACGACGTACCGTACATTTATTGACTGCAGCTTTAATGAAAGTTGAAACAATTTTAAAATTCCGTTACAGACTTAGGTTAGCTTTCAAAACCCATATGACATTAACGGTGTAACGATGTTCAGTTCTACTATTGAAATGGGTGTGTTCAATGTTGTAACAGTATTTATGTCCCTACTAAGTAAGTACAGAGGCATCTGGCATATGGACTGATGGTTAATTGGCAGAACCTAAAGCGCAACTAAATCTTTTAGATCTGAGGGCAGTTTGCCCGTTTACATGTTAGCTGCTGCCTTGAGGGGAGATGCGTAAGGTGAAGTCAAGAAGGATAAGGATAAGTTGTCCCAGTTGCATTCTTGGCGCCGGATTTGAAGAAGTACATAAACTGCAGCTGACGAAAATTAATTAATATGTTCCTAAAACTAAGCTACTTGTGTGATAGTCCGGTACACATCCCATCGCAACACAACGGCTCACAACCTATAAGTAAAACATCCTATACTTTAAAACCCACATAATACATATTAGTTTTTCAGTTTATATTCCACGTTGTTAATCCCACTATCTTTCTGCCCATGACTGTGCATGTACGAGTATGTGTGCATGAATACGAAAGTCCTAGCAAAAAAATATGGCTAAATGTTGTGGTCATAACCGGGGCTTAATCGAACACTGGAGAGTCCAAAAATGAATGTACGAATTTCAATGCGCAGTTACACACAGAAATACTTTACTTATACATTAGACTGGCATTAAGTTTATCGGAATTTTCTTATTGCGAAAATTGCTTGATTTGTGGTTTTGTAATCTCTGTGCTTGAAATTTAAGAAAAATAAGGTTTATTTGGCGTATCTGTTATAAAAATAAAAACTAGTAGAAATGCTCAAGTCGAACGTGGCCGACTTTCGGCACCATTGATTATGCGGAATAGCCAACCGAAAATTCATATGAATAATGACATCTTTAAATTTCCCAAGAAATTGCTAGTTATGTTCTTGTTTAAATAGACCGAGATTTTGTCCGCTGTTTGCGGTCCGACAACTTAATTAAGTCAAATATTTAAATAGTTTTAATTGTGTATGTATTTGTACATGTGTATAACTAACTGTTGTTTGGCACCTACGACGCCGGGCTGATTTTGGGGCATGGTTTTCTATTCAGCGGTAAAATTCCAAGTAAGAAAAATCTTAAGTCGAGCGAGACTGAAAATAAGACAACCTTATCATTTATTCAAAGTAATATCTACGAATTGTTGGTTTCATTTACTTTCAAGACGCGACAGTATTGTAGGTACAAGCCAAATTTCGATCTTTGAAATTTGCCGCTTACCGATCTTTGAAATTTTGTCTAACCCCAAATAGGAAGGTACACTATTGTGGAAGCTAAATCAATTGTCAACCACATTTTGTTAAAATCTGATGAAATTAGGCGCTGTTACGTCTGTTACTTACTAGTTTAAAAGGAGTTTCACGCATTTTTTTCTTGATGCTAGGGAAAAAGAAGAAGTCATTGGGTGCGTGCTGTACGGTGGATGGCCCATCAACTCGACATCTTGAGTGGTCAAATAGCTCATCGTGTTAGCTGATGTGTGAGAGCTCGCATTGTCGTTATGCAAAATGATCCGCCTTCTCTTATTATCTTTCCTCATTTCTTCAAACACTGTTGGCAAACAGATGGTTGTACACCACTCAGAATTGACGTGCTACGTTCCACTAAAGGCACTGTGGTACCATGGCCGGTTATACCGAAAAAAAAAACGCAATCATTTGCTTCGATGTACTTCTTCCACGAACAACTTTTGTTGGATTTGGCTCGTCTCGAAAGACCCATACGGTCGATTGCTGTTTTGTTTCGGGTTCATATCCATAGATCCATGATTCATTACCTGTGACAATGTTATACACTGCCTTTGAGCTACCGTAGTTGTACTTTTCAACATCCCTTTGCACCAATCCGTACGAGCCTTTTTGAGAATTCGTCAAATTATGTGGGATCCAACAAGAACAAATTTTTTTTACGGCCAAATGAACATGCAGTATCTTATTGATGCTTGTCATACTAATGCCCAAGGATGCCTCAATCTCACGGTATGTCACATGTCGGTCTTGCTTAATCAGTTCACGCGCAGCATCGATGGTTTCTGGCAAAGTGACCGAAGTTGGACGCCCTTTACGAAATTCATCCTGGAGCGAACTACGTCCGAGACTGAACTTTTGGTGAACAGTGGTTTTTGTTGGTGCTTCATCGCCAAAAGTCAAAACATGTTGATTTTTACACTATTGTCTCGATAATCCACGCTTAAAATCGTAAAATATCATCGCTCGAAAATGTTCAAGGGATAATTCCACGTTTTAACTGAGATGAATTTTTCAACACACTGTAAACAAAACAATTCGCCATCAAATGACAAAACGTTCTGAGTGAAGTTATGCTAAAATATTTCAAAGTTTCCAATGGAAGTTGCAGTTTGCATCTAGGAACACTAGTATTGTCAGGAACCGAAATATATATAGCAACTCTCGTAATTTGTATGAATACTATATCAGAACTCGGAACGATTTCACCCAAATTAAATAGGAACTTCATTCAAAAAAATTGAGTCGATGGTTAGAATTTTTAATGGTTCTATTAGACTTTTTCTGGGTGTTACACAATGACAGATATGGGTATAAATATATGGCTATATTTTTGGATTTGTGGGGAAATTTAAAATGTCAATTTTTGAGTGACTTAGATATTCGGCTCTAAGGTCCAGCCTAATAGAGACACCACAAATTAAGCCAAATCGCAAAAATTAATTTCATTTGTGGCTTTGATCATAATATTGTTTTTTGGCTCAAATTGTTTGTTGGCCCATCGCAATGTACTAAACCGAATTTAATTTAATCGGATATAATATGGGTGTTCTAGAGTGGTTCTATTAAAAATTGGTAGGGTCCTTTACACTGAGGCTATTTTAATATGTGGACCTTTATGACCCATTTTCATCTAAGCTTTAACAAAATTGGTTGTTATATGTGACTTCTTTCGTTAAAGACAAAAATCTAAACGGATTTCCTTGAATTTTAATAGCATCCGACCTTTTTTCGAAAATCTTACTTCTGCCAAATTTTGTCAAGTTCTGACCATAACTGCTATCTGTTGTTTAATTACATGCTTTAGATTGACAGAAGGCCGATGGCCGGACGGACAGACAGACATCCTAAAATCGAATCAACTCGTGATTCGATGTCGATTAATACACCTTAAGGTGCTCAAATGCGTTTCCTCAAATGGAGTACATTTCTCACACCGAGGCACGTTAACATAACCGCAGAGATGACCTCACTTTGTCAGAAGAGATGATTTTTCGAGCAAAAAGTTTGCTGTAAGGTCCATACTGGAAAGCAAACCGAATGCTCGTGTGCCTTTAAAGGCTGACTCAACCGGACCATTATTTTACCCTCCACCGAAGAAATGATGGTATACTATATTTGTCATTCCGTTTGCAACACCACGAAATATCGATCGAAGACTCTATAGGTAAATATTTTATTGAACGTCTTAATATTCTCAGACGTTCTGTTCATGTCCAATTGCGGTCAACAAATCAGCTGTGATCCTGAAATTTTGCAAGATGATGGCTTATGGTCATAAGCTATTTGGGATTGTAAATGGACGAAATCGGCCCATGGGGAAACAAGTGAACAAATTAAGCTCGGCTGTGCTGAAGCTTATATAATCTCCATCATGAATTACGGTCTAATATGAAAATGTTGTCAAGAACCCGTGGCACCGTTCTCTTTTCTATCTGGGTGTGTTTCGATTTATGCCAACATCATATGGTGCAAATATCACCGTCATATCTATAAGTTTATGAGATATTGAATTTATATGTTTAGGGTTGTGTGGGCGGTGCTTTGCTCCCTATTCCAATTTAACCATAACATAGATATTGATTTCTAGTCTTTGCTTTCTTTCTTAAAGTTTAACCATAAATGGTATTTTTTAAGTGGGGCGTGTCAGGGATATCTGCCGTGATATGTTTCGATCCATGACGACATCATACGTTCTAAATATCATCGTCATTTTTTTAATGTATATGAGATATTGTATTTTTAAGTTCAGGTTTGCCATTGTTCCATTTTTTCTATAATAATTACCAAGTCAACGATTTTGTTCTGTTCAATAGAATTTTAGAAATTTACGACAAGTTAGAATATATATACCTAATGGGGTCTCCGACAAGTATTTTCATGTGTTGCTAACGGAATGACAAAGTGAATATACTCTCTATTCTTTGATGGAGGATATACAAAGTGAACCTTTAATTGACTTAAGGTAGCTCAGTAAAAATTACCCTTTTTGAGTATTTGCCACCAGATTTCATAACTTTTTGGTTTAAATGGGTAAGTTGGTTGGAAAACTCTTAATACCTAAAAAAGTTGCCGGAGGTTTGGCTTGAAAAACGTTTCGCCGGGTCAAATCGGGCGAACAATTGCATACGTATATGGACACTAGGTACTCAAGTCAAAGCAAATCTTTGCCAGAATCTAAATATTTAAAGTTTTGACTGAGATTAGGGGCGAGGGCCGAAAGAACGATTTATTACCGTCCAAATAATACACGATTCAAAAAGAAACCACTGGATAGACCAACCGGATATGTGTCTCTAAAAATTTGAATTTATTCTACTTTGTGTCTTCGATTATACCATTTTCCTTTATTTATGCTAGTTTACGTCAATTGTCCCAATCCTCCACCCATCCAAAAAAAAATCGAAAGTTGAATGAGATATTCCACCCTAATAAATACACATGCACCCTAATCGCACAAATACACTACACCAATTCAAGTACTGCCCGAAATATTGATAACACACCGATACTAATCGGTGAGTTACGAACTACTCAGCGGGAAACTTGGCAAGGCCTTCTCATTAGCAGATGTTCTAGAAGGTCTCTTTTTGATCCAATACAACTTCTTTTATGCATTCCAAAATGTGGAATTTCAGAAGGCCTTGTAAATGTAAAATGATTCTCATGTCGTTTCTCTAAGAAGGCCTGGTAAAAGACCTTGTAATAAATCCTCTGCTCATTCGTTGGTGCAAACTTTGAGGTTGCCTGCCAAAGGGCCCTTATATTTTCAAAGAGGGAGATCCACACATAACCACAAGGACCCTAATCTTCAAATAAAAAGGATGTTTACGTTATATTTTATAAATCTGGTGGCAAAATGTTATACTCGTATGTAAGGGCGATGATAGGTGCAGTATAGAACCGATTCCCATAATAATAAAGAGGAGAAAATGGAAATGGATCGGACTCACACTTAAAAAACAACCAGCAGAAATATGCCGACATGCTTTAGATTGGAATCCACAAGGAAACAGAAGAAGGGATTAGCCAAAGACCACTAAGGAGTCTGTTCAAGGATGAGAGATCAGCGGACGAAGCTGGAATAAAATAAAATTACTACGAGGGTTGCTATATATATTTCTGGCCTAGGCAACATAAGGTGTTGGCTGGCGCCATCTGACATTTCCATAAACGCATAAACGTACTCAGAACGTTTTGACGTACGACCATCAGTTGTGTTGTTTACTTGAAAAAATCAATTTGGCAAAAAATGGAATTAACTCGTGAACATTTTCGTGCGATCATTTTTTACAACTTTCGACGTGGACTATCACGACAAGAGTACATCGATGAACTTAAATCTTTGTATGGCGATGAACACCATCCTATATTTTTTTTAGAAATCAACTGCATTACATTTCTAAAAAAAATATATAATTAACTTCTTTTTTTTTGTGATAAATCAGAGGTTTTTCAAACAGTTACTTTCCTCTGAAACATTATATTTTTGTTACGTTATAAATCATACAACAATTGAAAGGAAAATGTTTTAGATGAAAAGTTGCATGATGCGACTAAAACTCTGTAAACTTGTGTGATAACATTAGGCTAAGAAACGTCTTTTAATAAATAATAAAAAAAAAAAAAAAAACATTAATTCAATCGTAGCCAACGCTCGCTCAAGGACGACGGTCGTCCAAAAACGGACGTTGTGCCAGAGAACATTGTTGCCGTGCGTGAACTGATAATGCAAGATCGTCATGTGCAATACTGTGAGATAGAGGCATCATTGGGCATTCCTTACACCAACATACGTTCGATATTGCATGAACACCTGGCCGTAAAAACGGGTTTTCGTTGTTTTCGTTGGATCCCGTACAATTTGACAATCGCTCAAAAAAAGGCTCGTGTCGATTGGTGCAAAGAAATTTTGAAAAAATACGATCACGGTGCTTCAAAAGACGTTTATAGGTTCGTCATATGTGAGGAATCATGGATCTATGCGTATGAGCCCGAAACAAAAATGCAATCGACTGTGTGGATCTTCGAAGACGAGCCAAATTCAACGAAAGTTGTTCGTGGAAGAAACACTTCGAAGCAAATGGTCGCCTGTTTCTTCGGCGACTGTTCCGCTTGGGCAACGTAGGAGGCCAATTCTGAGTTGTACACCACAATTTGTTTGCCTGAATTCTTCGGAGAAACTCGAAAAACGAACAAGAGAAGACGAATCATTGTGCACCATGACAATGCGAGCTCTCACACATCGGCTCAAACCAGCGTCTTTTTGACCGGCCAAAACGTCGAATTGATGGGTCATCCGTCGTACAGCCCTGACTGGGCACACAATGACTTCTTCTTATTCCCGCACATTAAGAAAAAAATAAGTTGTCAACGATTTTCGTCGCCAGAAGATGCTGTTGAAGCGTTCAAAAACCATGTTTTGGAGGTGTCGTAATTGGAGTGGAAAAAGTGCGTCGACAATTGGTTTGAGCGCATACAAAAGTGTATAAATCGTGCTGGAGAATACTTTGAAAAAAAAAAATAAAACCATTTTAAATGAAAAATATTTGCATTTTCCTTATAAGGCCAGAAATATATATAGGAGCCCTCGTAGCTAACGATCGAATAGCTTAGAGAAACTTTGTAGTTACGTAGTTATGGCCAACTAATGCTTGACAATAAATATAAGTATTGTAATATAACTCAATTAATTCTTTTCCGATTGGAGCATCACTGCAATGCTTATACAAACATTTATCCAAAGACGTATTTATTGTACTCGCAATTTTCAGTTGACCCATTGCAGGACGGTAAAATATTGAATTTCTTCAAGAACTACTTATAACCAACAATCTATAGTAACAACCGATACATGTACAAATTCAGTTCCAATAATCATCTTAGTCTGTTACGATAAACGATACTTGTTTTCTTCAACCGAAAGTATCAGTTCTCCCAACTGAAAATGGCTGTCTACCCAATCAACATTCGGTTGTACCAATGGGATACGTGGATAGTTGGTGCAACCTCCAACATTCGGTTGGGAAAAAATTCGGTTGTGGCAACAAATCTGTTCCCTGTGTGTATATAAGGCGTCTCACGTTAACACAGAATTTGGTTCTGTAGACCAGTACTTTGCATATCGGAGAAGCAACCAGAAGGTCGTTTGTTTTAATTTCAGTGCAGGTAAATCAAAAAATAAATAGAAAATTAGGTAATTTAAAATCATTTCTCATTAAGAAATTTTTTTTTAATGTTTTTTATATAAATTCTGGACTACTATTTTCTACAGGCCGTCTGGAAGGCCTTCTAGTGGAAAGAAGTGTGAAAGGCCTTTATCTGCAATCTTACCTTCTGTTAATTTAAAATGAAGCTAGAATACGGCAAGCATGCCTCATAGGATCATAAGAAGAGCTCAGGGAAGGCCTTACTGGGCCCCCTTCCTTCTTCCGCTGGATAGTCACACTCCCATAAAAATGTCCACATGTATGGATGTGTGCGTGTAAATACTCCCATCGTACACTAGGACGTGTGTAGGATGCCGGCTTAAAGTGTTTTTACTTGGTTTAATGCGCATAATTAATTTTGTTAGTAAACTTTGGGCTAATAGTTGTTTTTATGTTTTTTGTTTGCCGATGTTTTGCCATTTCTACCTGAAAGGTTAAATTGTTTAAGGTTTTATGGTAGTAATTGAAGTTTATATGTTTATTTTTATGCTCCTCGATGCGTATGTACGAGTACATGCATAGTACACATGTACCTGTGAACAGCAGTACACCTCTTGTTTATACACGTTTTGTAGATCTAAAACTCAGCCGACCGCCGCCCCTCCGACCAATTTAGTACGATTGTGGGAGACCTCATTCGGAGCAGACATACACGTAAGTAGTAGCGTGGGTCGCAGAAATAGGCAGCTACGGTCAGGGTTCAAAAATCGATTCCATTTAGTTTAAGGACGATTTTTGAAAATGAGCCTGTGCTAAACGCTTAGCTTAAGCTCCAACGGGATTTGGATATGGGACTTAAAGCGACGTAACCTGCTGTCGGGATGTGTGGGCGTATAAGGGTTTTATCTTTAATTTACGTTGAATTAAATACTTGGATCCGCTACTAATGGGTGATCTACCTATAGATATTTTTTCAATAGGTTTTGTTCACTGATTAGGCATGAGTTGTGTAAAACTTTTTTTCTTTCAGTATTGTTTGCCATTTCATCGTGAAGCGACTTCTACCGCAACGGCGTCTTCAAATTGTGCAACTGCATTATGTAAATGAACGTTCGGTGAGAAACGTTTTTCGTACGGTTACCCCTTTTTATGGCCGACATAATTGGCCTACCGAACGCCCTTTTCGGGTTACCTTCGTCAACATTGAAAGCCAATTTTCACTATTAGATAATACTCGACCTAATAGACCACATCCAGCACGAAGTATTAAAAACACAGCGGCAGTAGGTGAGAGTGTACGTAAAAACCCCCAGGAATCGATTCGGCGCCGTTGTCAACAACTTGGCTTGTCGTATGGAACAACTTGGAGCAATTTACTAATGGATCTTGGTTTTAAAGCGTACAAAATACAGATCGTGCATGAATTGACCCTAACGATGTTCCTGTGCCTCGCCGTTTCAGTGTTTGGGCTCTTTAGAAGCTTGAAGAAGATGCGCTGTTTTCGGCCAAAATTTTGTTCAGTGATGAGTCCAATTTCTGGCTCAACAGCAACGTCATTAATCTAAATTGCCGCATTTGGGCTGAGGCGCAAACAGAAAATGTTCAAAAGGTGCCAAAAAAATGATGATGGCCCGAACTTTACCGTGAATGGTGCTCGCTATCGCGCCATGATATCGAACTGTTTGCTACCTGAAATTGAAGCCCGCAATCTTGACGACCTTTGGTTTCAACAGGACGGTATAATAGATATATTTCACGTTTTGGACCGGTGAGTTGGTCGCCTAAATCGTCGGATATCACACCTATTTTTCTTTGGGGCTACGTAAAGTCCAAAGTCTATGCTGACAAACCAGCTATGATTCAGGTTTTAGAAGCCATCATTACGCGTGTCCTTAACGCAATACCGGTCGCAATGCTCGAACGACTTATCCAAAATTGTTGCGGTTGATTGAGGTTTATGTAAATTTGATGTATGGTCTGCCGTGATGTGTGTACACGACAGTTATGCCAGTTAACCCAGTTTCAAATCCATGTAAGAACGTCTTAAATACCGGTGTAGTTTCCGTTCGTAGCCAGCTTTTATAAGTATTTCCCGGTCAGTGAGTACTCGTATACGAATTATATCGAGCACAGCGTACTAAGTTAAAGAAGTTTTTCCTTATTCCTCAGCGGGATATTGTGGGAATTGAGTGTACGAGGGCGACCGCAAAACTAACTGGCCTGACACATTTTCTGTTTTACTAGCAACTTTTTTTTTTTACAGCAATCTTTTATAAGCCATCTGTCAAAATTTCCGAAATATTTAATGATTATTTTCTTTGTTACAGGTGATTGAAGTAAACAAGTTTTATAATTTTTGAAAAATGGAAAATAAAGAGTTTCGTGCGGTAATTAAACACTTTTATATGAAAGGCTATACGCCACAATTAATCAAAGATGAATTGGATTCTGTTCATGGTGATAATGCACCATCATAATCCACCGTGAAATTATGGGTTCAACAATTTAAAATGGGTCGTTCAAGTACAAAAATTTTCGTCCAATAGCGAGGTTATTGCTGAAACTGAGGCATATTTTGAAGGTCTTAAAAAATCGTATTTTTCGGATGGAATTAAAAAACTTGAAAAACGTTTGATGAAGTGTATTGAGTTGGAAGGAGATTATGTTGAAAAATAAATAATAATAATTCCAAAAAAAACGGTTCTTTTTATGTTAGGCCAGTTACTTTTGCGGTCGCCCTCGTAGTTCGCGAATTAGAGTACTAACTGTAGCAAAATTTTAACAATTAATTTATCAATACGAAACTTTAGTCTTGTTGTGAAAATAAGGAGGGATTTGGGTCAATTATTTCCAGGGCCAATTTCAAAAATAAATACTTAATAAATCAATATTTGGGTTTGCTTAGCTCGTTTATTTTATTTCGGCCTTTTGCTTTTACACATTGCATTGGGATTAACCGGCTCGAGACCTCTTGTATCTAAAATTAAATAGAACACAAGTTTTTAACAAAATGACAAAGTGACATAGATTTTCGTGGCTGCACACTGCTTTTATCGCGATTTCGGGTCCGTGGCGAACTTAACAGAAAGCTTCGCAGCAATTGTTGCAAGAAAATCCGGAGTTTTTAAGACCCCACTCACAGGCTCCCACCTGGTAGTTCTATTGTTAGCAAAAATGCCGTTGTCAAAGACCCTAGATTCCAATCTCTAGTCGATCTTAGAAATTTATGCATATTTACATTGCAAACGAAGCTTCCTTAATTTGTATAAGCGTAACCCTATGTTCATGTTAACTGTTGGACGTTCGTTTTGACTTTAAGGTAGTTTTTGAGTCCCAAAGGTCGTTCTTTAACAAAATCCTCCTTTGAAAATCAATCAACTGAAATCAACTGATCTGTAACTATAAAATGAAGCCAACCTGAGTGTCCGTTTTGCCCCATTATGTATAGTTTTCGGGATATCGTGAACATTTTCTGAATTTTCATTTATTTCCCTAAAACGTCGGCAATTCTTAGCCGATTCAATTAACTTCAAACATTTTTATTCGATTATTAGAAAGATTTTCTTACCAATTTATATTGCCCATTTTCAAGTAAATCGGATAAAAATTGCCGAAGTTGTACGCAAATTAAATTCACGGTATCGAAAATCATACTTTAGATGATGCGGCGAAACTCAATTCAGACTCAGGAGATCATTTTACATAAAAATCAGTTGATTATGTCTAAAGGAGGAAATAACAAAAAAATTTCCAGAACTGTGTATTAAGCAGTTCTTAAAAATTCATCAATATTTCAAATAATAACGAAATTTAATTAATTTTTAATGAAAATATGTTCGTGTTTAGGATCCATTTTTAAAAAATTGCGAGTACAAATCATGTCACTAAAAATTTATATTTCTTTGTTGACATTCATTTTCTTCTCGTAATCATTAAATCCAAAGATGACAAACATCTAAATTCTTTTATTACGCAGTAACTGGGCAGGGAGTTTTTACAGAGCGTACGGAGCGTAACCCATTTTATGAAATAGATACAGGGTCTCGTTAGTATGGCTTTCCATTCCATTCGACACTCGCTGTGGAAAAAGTTTGTCAAGTAGGCTTATATACGAAAAGTTTAAGAATTATTTTATTTGATTTTTCAAAGAAGAAGAGGTGAGGTGGCGAACAGCATCACCGTAAAAATGTGGGTAGGTGGCTGTGTGTGTGTGCGTGTGTGTACATTTTGAGGCTTAAAAGTTTGGTTTGTATACCGTCGTAATTGTACCCACTTGGTGAAAATCTCAGAAGCCAGAACAATAATAAAACTACATAAACATTTACATGCCTACAGGATGCGTAGGGTTTACTTACCGACCCACCAACATATGGACGTACGAGTGGCTAAGTACGTACGTACACACATACGTATATTTATTGTAGTTAAACAAGCATTCTTGTGTAAAAAAAACATATGTAAGTGGTGGTATTCGCAGGTGCCTTTTAACGCTAAAATATTTATGTTTGTGCCATGTGGACAAAAGGCCTTAAGTATGTCAGCATGGCCAACGTTGTGAACCTTTTCAATTTGAAACTTAGCCCTTGCCACTTGATCACTTTATCGTTTAAATATTGAATACTAGCATAATAAAATGCAGGAATATATTTCATTAACTGAAAAGGTAAATACTTGCTTTTGTCAACACATGTCTGTTGAATGTAAGCTAGTCCAAATTTGATAAAACAAATGACTCAAAATTATTTATAATAAGAACTGGAGTTATACAACAGACGTGAATTCGTTACATAATTATATTACCAATATTAAAAAACTCGTCCTATCTCAATTGATAAGATAATGCACAGAACCACAATATTAATTGCATTAAAAAATAAATCATTAACTCGAAAACCGTGTGTACATGAGTGATTACGAGTACTAACTCTAGTAATCCACTCTATAGCACATATATTTTCTAATAATATTTAAATTTTCTAATAATATTAAATCAAAAAGAGACTTTTCCTATTTTCCTTTATCTTTTAACCACAAAATAAGAAAATTTAAATAAAAAAATAACGCCGCTATTCATATATCAGAAGACTCTGTATATGCTATTATTAAGTCTCCAAAGATTGGGAAAAGTCTAGGCCTCGACGGTATCACAAACATTAGCTTAAAGAAACTTCCCTCAACTGGGTTGCTATATATATCTCTGGCCTAGGCAACACTAAGTGGCGCCATCTGACATTTCCATTGGAAAGTTTGACATTTTTTAGCACAAACGTACTCAGAACGTTTTGACGTACGACCATCAGTTGTGTTGTTTACAGTGACTTGAAAAAATTAATTTGGCAAAAAAATGGAATTAACTCGTGAATATTTTCGTGCGATCATTTTTCACAACTTTTGACGCGGATTATCACGACAAGAGTGCATCGATGAACTTAAATCTTTATATGGCGATGAAGCACCATCCTATAGCACTGTGAAAAACTGGTATAATGAATTTAATCGTGTCAGACGCTCGCTCAAAGGCGAATGTCGTGAAGGTCGTCGAAAAACGGCCGTTGTGCCAGAGAACATTGATGCCGTGCGTGAACTGATAATGCAAGATCGTCACGTGACATACCGTGAGATAAAGGCATCCTTGGGCATTTCTTCCACCGACATACATTCGAAAAAAGTTTGTTCTCTTGGATCCCGCACAATTTGACAATCGCTCAAAAAAAAAGCCTCGTGGCGATTGGTGCAAAGAAATTTTTAAAAAATACGTTCGCGGTGCTTCAAAAAACGTTTATAAGATCGTCACAGATGACGAATCATGGGTCTATGCGTATGAGCCCGAAACAAAACAGCAATCGACCGTGTGGGTCTTCGAAGACGAGCCGAATGCAACGAAAGTTGTTCGTAGAAGAAGCACTTCGAAGCAAATGGTCGCCTGTTTCTTCGCAAAACTGGTCATGTGGCGAATGTTCCGCTTGGGCAGAGTAGGACGATAAATTCTGAGTGGTACACCACAATTTGTTTGCCTAAAGTCTTCGAAGAAATTCGAAAAATGAACGCGATGACAACGCGAGCTCTTACACATCGGCTCAATCTAGCGCCTTTTTGACCGACCAAAACGTCGAATTGATGGGTCATCCGCCGTACAGCCCTGACTTGGCACCCAATGACTTCATTTTATTCCCGCACGTCAAGAAAAAAATGCGTGGTCAACGATTTTCGTCGCCAGAAGATGCTGTTGAAGCGCTCAAAAGCCATGTTTTGGAGGTGTCTAAATCGGAGTGAAAAAAGTGCTTGTATATAAATCATGCTGGAGAATACTTTGAAAAACAATAAAACCATTTTTGATGATAAATATTCGCATTTTCATTATTAGGCCAGAAATACTTATATATATAGCAGCCCTCGTATAAATCTTTTACTAGTAGGAAATCCGCGTTGAAAGTTTGTTAGATATTCTTAGCCAGGGTTGAACCTTGGTTAACTGGCATGATAGCCGTGCACACTTCAATCACTTTATATAAGACTATATACTTATATAAGACTATATTAGTTCATATTTTCGTAATGCCATGTGTTGCTATTCGGAAACATCCACCGATATGGTCTAATTTCACCAGAGATTTGTTTTGGTTACTGGAAACCCTGTGCGGAATTCGGTCGGATGTAATATATGGCTTCAAGAGCTCAAATCGGTTCTCAAATCGGAAATGATCTTTTTATGATGGTTATATGAAAACAACAATTTTACAAGGCTTCTTTATCGATTTTAGCATGCCTGTTTCTATTTTCCCAATCTATATTAAATATCCATCATAATGTACTTTACTAAATTTGTGGTCCGACCGAATCGGATAAAGTCCAATTTCCCAAAGCCTTTAACTGGTCGATTGTAGAGTTTAATACAAATTTTGGTCAGAATTAGCTGAGATATGTGATTTACAGAGCTGCGTATTCTAAAACAGGAAAATTCTATTGTACAGGGTGGCGCAAAACTACCGTTTTAATAACTTTTTTATTTATTGGTTAATTATTGGTTAATTATTATTATTATTTTTTGTTATATATTATATTAATCGAAAATATATTAGTATGAATATGATATATCCCCCAAGTGGTGGCCATTTTCTGCTGCTCACATTCGTGCTCTTTTCAGTACATTTTGCATAACTTTTCGTAAAATTTCCGGTGTTATGGCTTGCATTTCATGGCAAATGTTCTGTTTTAGCTGTGGTATGGTCGCTCCTTTTTTACGTATACCCTTTCTTTCAAATAACCAAAAAAAAAGCAGTTTGGCGCTGTTAAATCAGGTTAACGTCGCTTCTGCGCAAAATAATGCGTTCGCTAAAGACGTCTCGTAACAGATAATTCAAAATTCACCAATTGTTCTGTTGTGTAGTTTTCCATTTCAAATTCCCCAAATTTGCTACACAAAATTCTGAAATAAAAATAAAAAATATAAATAAATTTAAAAAGACATTAAACATTCAAACCACAACGGTAGTTTTGCGTCACCCTGTATTATTGCAAAACGGATATCGACTTGGACAAATGTCACTATGGTTTTTGATAGCTCCATTAAACAATGTGAAATGTTTCGTTCTTTCGCGATTTTCGTTACATTTTTGTAAGCGATTTATCGATACACAGAAAACAAGACAACCCTAAAATTTAACCAAAATTTAAAATTTAACACCACTCATTTAAAAATTCCGTAAATAAGCTTAAATATTTATCCCATATTGCAATGATTTTTAATGAAAAGAAACAAAAACAAAGTTTATGCACTGTACCTTGTGTGTGGGTGTATATGTTTTGGTATGTTTGCAGTGCGAGGGATTTTTAATGTGTTTGGTGGAATATGCTGCCGGCAGTTCTCGTTAAATGTGAAACTGCCTGCCCTTAGGTGAATAGCCTCTTTAGCGGTTCTCACCGAAACGGCTATCACCCTGTGTGTAACTAAAAGTCTTTCCGACTTCTTTTGGAAAAAGTTTTACAACCTTACGTGAATATTTTCAGAGCATCAAAGAAAATATTTTCAATAAACGGCTTACAACCTCTGTTCTAAATAAGTGAAGCATTACATCGCCTGATTATTTTCGATCTACGGCTTACAACTTTTCTTGTAAATATGTTAAGTTTTACATCGCCCGATACGAAATTAATTTCGACAAATAAGTAAATTATTTTATCATCTTATAATGAAAATAATTTCGATAAACGTCATGATTTTTTTTGTATATACAGTCGAACCTGGATAAGTGGGACCGTCTGTTTATTTCCACTTAAAGACGTTTCCCACTAATACAGTTTTCCACTTTTCCAGGTAAATTGATATTTATCCCACATAAAGAGGTAAAACATGCTTATTTTTTGTTTTCAGAAAAAGATAGTTTGTTTAGATATATTTTTAAAATCTTTTTATTCGCACTAAAATTCCATAGTTCAATTTTAAAGATAACAAACAGAAGAATATGCTTTTATAAGTATATACATAAAAAGTAAAAGTAAATAAAACCGAGCGCTCACTGCATCACACCAATGTTGTCAGTTTTTTTTTACCTCCGTCGTCAAATTATTGGTCAAAATTACAAAAAAATCTATACTATATTCGCAGTGATACTATTGCTATATATATTAGCCCCTACATCTCATGATGGAAATAATAAAAGTACATAGAACGTCTTTTAATCGTATATGAGCCAAAATATTGAAAATGCCGCCTAAAAATTTAGACTTTTGGCGGTTTAGAGTAAGCTATGTTTTATTAAGACCTTTAAATATTAAATAAGGCTGTTTTAATTATATCTGCCAGAATAATCGTTAAATCGCCAAAATATAAGTCGCAAAAAGTCTTCGATCTCGCCATATTTGGCGAAAAGTCGCCGGATCTGAAAACCCTGCGTCGCACTCAAAAACTCCCTTGTTTAAAAACAAAAACAAGAGAAACAAGTAAAAAATGTTAAGTTTGGCTGTGCCGAACTTTGGATACCCTCCACCAGATTCCCAAATAAAACCAAATTTGGTGCGGAAGTGTGTGTGTTCTATATAGAAATCTTTATGTGCAAAATTTCATTTCGATAGGTCAAGCTTGTGGTGAGTTACGTCATATTATTTCTCAAAGCCCATGAGACCGTTTGTGTGGGAGGTACCAGTAGGACCTTTCCGATCTCAACAGTATTTGGCGCAGAGGTGTGTTCTATATAAAAATCTTTATGTAGAAAATTTCATCTCGATAGGTCAAGTTTGTAGTGAGTTATTGTCATATTATTTTTCAAGGCCCATGAGACGGTTTGTGTGGGAGGTACAAGAAATGGTGACCCAATCTAAACTATTTTTACATAGATGATTGCGCCTATATAGAGATTATTATTTGCAAAATTTCAGTGATTTTGCTCAAGAAACTGGACGGATATTTTCAAATAAAAAACTAAATTTTATGAGGTAGTGTCGGTTGAGGGTCTCCAACACCAACTTCCCGTTTTCAATAACAACCATGCTAGGTTATCTACACATGTTTGTGAAAAATTCCAGCTCCCTAGCTGTTTTCATGCAGGCTCTATCTTGTTTTCAACAGACGGACAGCCGGACAACATGGCTAGATCGTCTTAGAATTTTACGAGGATCAAGAATACGAGTATATATACTTTGTTGGGTCTCCGATTATTATTATTCCGATATTTCAAGGTGTTACAGACAGAATGACAAAACTAATATACCCTCCATTGTATGGTGGAGTGTATAAAAAGGGAAAAAATCTTATTTTTGGAGGTACAGCATGAAAAGGCAAAGGTAAACGAGTAACAAATCTTACTTATAGCTGTAAATTCTAAAGAATTATGCCCCACTTAAAGAGGGTCAAACTCCTGCTTAAAGATATTTTTATTTATTTTTTGTTAGAAGTGTGCGGGGACCGCCAAAACTGTCCTGTAAGAGGATTCCCATTTATGCAGGTCCTACTACTTATATGTGGATTTGTTGAAAATAATTTCGATAAACAACGTTCAAATAGTTTAGTTATTATGAAAACATTTTGATCACAGGATTCCTAATTAATCTTTTGTTTGAAAATTTGAATCTTTTGATTAAAAAGAATATATTTCTTTTATTTGTGTAATATAATATTGATCACTTCCGCAAGCAGATAATGCGATGTTTAGAATAGGAAACATTCGTTAACGAAATTATGTGATCCAAAACTGGGCCTTAAATAACAACTGTTGAGCTGGATTAGTTGTACCTGTGTATAAAACTTCTTAGTAGGAATTTAAAGTACTTTTAAGCCTGACAAATCTTGGAGTTGCTATTTAAAGGAAACACATCTTTAAACGATGAATTAAATTATAAGAAAGATGAATTGTACTGCCTTAATATACTGTTGCATATCAAATCCCATGCAAACTCTAATTTTGGAATTGTAGAATAATAACTTCTAACATTAGATGAATTTGTGTATTGTTACCGGTCTGTACACTTTTCAATATAGAGGGCTTATACTCCCAATTTTATCGCCTACCCTTTTTAAGGAGATACTTCTTGCTCTGACCAACTGAAAAGTCTTTTTTCTTGGCCTTGTCCGTTTCTTCTCCTAAAAAAGAGAAATAAAGACATTTCAATTTTCCTTTTCTACACTACATGGACCCCCATTAAAAAACATTCAAATTAATTGTTTCATAATACAAATTTAATAGACTTTAAAGACTGCGAAATAAATAATGAATTTACTCGTATAGTCATGAACAACAGTGAGTGCAGGACGGTATGAAAGAAGCTGCCAGCCGAACACCCGGGCAACCGGGTTTCCTTTATCAAAGTGAGCTTTAATTAAATGTAATTAGCCTCTACGGCATTGGTTTAAATATTAACAAAATGTCAAAAATGATGATTTTGTTTCAATATCACAGCGTAGACACGTCTTTTAGAAAATTAGTTTTGATTAAAAAATAAATACCGAAAATCATGAAAAAAATCCCGAGAACTCCACATTTCTACCTTGCTATTTGGGAAAGAACCTTCCAATAAGGGCAGGCCGACGTTGAAATGAATTAAAACAAGCTGGCCTATGCATGACATTATGTTTGAAATATTATATCGTTTGAGTACCTGGCGCCACTTCGCACGGTGACACGGAATAATTTAGTTGGCCGTGTCCAACTGTAGACTTTTATACTTATTAAGATCAACGTTTACTAGTCGATTTATGACTTGTATTGAATTAAATTTAATTTTTCTCAAATTGTAACTAGAACTATTAATTTGAGCTCTTTAAAAACAAAAAACTGAGTTTTGAATAAAACTTAAGCTCAATTACAGACGATCTGGTGAAACAAGACATGTCTGTTAATACTTAATGCGTTGGCAGAGACGGACTGGTGCGAAAATTTGAAAATTCAAACAAAAATTAATAAAGAATCTTGTGATAAACAATTTCACATACTAACTAAAATATTCGTACTTTGTTTATCGAAAATATTTCCGATTTCAAGTGATAAAAAAAACTACATATTAACAAAAATCTTTTATCGAAAATATTTTCATTATACGAGGGCGGTTCGGAAAGTTCTTAGCCTATCAATGAAAGAGAATAGTTAATTTTTCAAAAATATTTTTATTTTTCAATATAATCTCCTGAAACTTCAATACCTTGATTAAAATAGTTTTCCTCAAGGTCTTCAAAATAGTGGTTTACAACTGTAATTGCATCTTTATTTGAGGTAAAACGCTTGCCAGAACGGAATATTTTTAGATTTGGGGACATGTAAAAGTCACTGGGAGCTAAATCAGGAGAATAAGGTGGGTGGTCAAGCAACTCGTACTTTAATTCGTTGATTTAAGCCATTGTTAAAACACTCTTGTGCGCTGGTGCGTTGTCTTGATGAATTTTTACATTTAATTGATCTAAAAGGTTGCAATAGTACTCTGAATTTATTGTTTTACCCTTTTGCAGATAGTCCATCAATAAAATACCTTTGAAGTCCCAAAAAACCGTGGCCATAACCTTACCAGCCGATTGAATTGTTTTTGCCTTCTTTGGGGCACTTCCTCCAGCTTCAGTCCATTGTTTGGATTGTTCTTTTGTCTCTGGAGTATAGTGGTGGATCCATGTCTCATCAACAGTTATGAAACGACGCTTAAAATCAATTTTATTTCGCTGAAAACGATCCAAACAAGCTTGAGAAATGTTCATTCTTATGCGTTTTTGGTCGACTGTTAACAAGTCCGGCTCCCATCTTGCAGAAAGCTTTTTCATCTGTAGTTCTTCATGCAAAAATAAATGGACTCGATCATTTGAGATGCCCATGATATTAGCTATTTCACGCACTTTTATTCGTCGATCATTTAATACCATATCATGCACCTTGGCTACAATTTCTGTTGTTGTTGCTGTTTTCGGACGTCCACTACGTGGTTCATCTTCAATGCTTGTACGACCACGTTTAAATTCAGCAACACAATTTTTTACTGTTGCATATGAAGGAGCACTTTCTCCTAACACATTCACCATATCATTATGAATTTCTTGTCCCGATAAACCCTTTTTATGTAAATATTTAATGACACCACGCATTTCTAATTTTTCCATTGTAAAAAAATCGCGGATGCGTCTTTTGTGAACACCTGTTTCTATATGAAGGAGTTGCCAGATCGAAATTTAACATGTGTTCATAGCAGAGATGAAAGTTTCCAAACACTTAACTTTTTTCTGTTTATACCGCGCTTTTTGTGCTAGGCTAAGAAGTTTCCGAACCGCCCTCGTAAGGTGATGACAAAATTTACATACGAAGGCTGCTATAAATATATTCCCGGTCTAATAATGAAAATGCGAATATTTATCATCAAAAATGGTTTGATTGTTTTTCAAAGTATTCTCCAGCATGATTTATACACTTTTGCATTCGCCCAAACCAATTGTCGAAGCACTTTTTTTACTCCGATTGAGACACTTCCAAAACATGGTTTTTTAACGCTTCAACTGCATCTTCTGGCGACGAAAATTGTTGACCACGCTTTTTTCCTGATGTGCGGGAATAAAAAGATATCATTGGGTGTCAAGTCAGGGCTGTACGGCGGCTGACCCATCACTTCGACGTTTTGGCCGGTCAAAAAACCGCTGGTTTGAGCCGATGTGTAAGAGCTCGCATTGTCATGGTGCACAATGATTCGTCTTCTCTAGTTCGTTGTTCGAATTTCTCCGAAGACTTCAGACAATCAAATTGTGGTGTACCACTCAGAATTGACCGTCCTACGTTGCTCAAGCGGAACAGTCGCCACATGACCAGTTTTGCCGAAGAAACAGGCGACCATTTGCTTCGAAGTGCTTCTAACACGAACAACTTTCGTTGGATTTGGCTCGTCTTCGAAGACCCAGACGGTCGATTGCTGTTTTGTCTCGGGCTCATACGCATAGATCCATGATTCGTCACCTAAGACGATCTTGTAAACCTCTTTTGAAGCACCGCGATGGTATTTTTTCAAAATTTCTTTGCACCAATCGACACGATCCCGCACAATTTGAGCGATTGTCAAATTGTGCGGGATCCAACAAGAACAAACCTTTTTACGGCCAGGTGTTCATGCAATATCGAATGTATGCTGGTGGAAGAAATGCCCAAGGATGCCTCTATCTCACGGTATGTCACATGACGATCTTGCATTATCAATGTTCTCTGGCACAACGGCTGTTTTTGGCCGACTTGCAGGACCTTCGCTTTGAGCGAGCGTCGGCTGAATTCTTTAAACCAGTATTTCACAGTGCCATAGGATGGTGCTTCATCGCCATACAAAGATTAAAGTTCATCGATGCACTCCTGACGTGATAATCCACGTCGAAAGTTGTGAAAAATAATCGCACGAAAATGTTCACGAGTTAATTCCATGTTTTTGCCAAATTGATTTTTTCAAGTCACAAATGATGGTCGTACGTCAAAATGTTCTGAGTACGTTTATACTAAAAAATGTCAAACTTTACAATGGAAATGTCAGATGGCGCCAAGCAACACTTTGTGTTCCTTAGGCCAGAAATACTTATATAAAGTATATAGCAACCCTCGTATTTACAAATAAATTTGTAAGCCGTTTATCAAAAATATTTTTGTTATAAGGCGATGAAAAAATTCACATAATTACAAACAAAGATGTAACTCATTTATTGAAAATAATTTTGTTATGAGGTAATGAAAAGGTTTACAACAGTAGTTCTCAATCGTTTGGGGAGAGCCTGGCCTTATAAAGTTCGGTTTAACTTTCAACAATTGCAGCAAGGCTTTCTGAAGAGGGTAGTCACGGACACGAAATAATGATAAAAGTAGTGTGCAGTCACGAAAATCAATGTCACTTTGCCATTTTGTTAAAAATTGTCTTCTATTTAAATATAGAAGCTAGAGGTCTTGAGCCGGTTTAATCCCTGTTCAATGTGTAAAAGCAACAGACCGAAATAAAACAAACGAGCTAAACAAATTCACATATTTACAAAAAAAGTTGTACATTTTTTTAAAAAAACAGTCTGTAGCCTTTTGGTTACAAACGGGTTCGACTGTAGTTTCGGTGAGCGCCACTTCATCATCATAAGACCGTAAGCAACAAATATGCTGTAACTATGTTCGGCTATACACTTAAGGGAAGGCAGCTTCGTATTTAACGAGAACTGCCGGCGGTAGAGTTTTCCACCAAACACACTAAAAATCTCTCGCACTGCATACATACTAAAACCCATACACACAAACAAAAGATACAATACATGCATTTTGTTGTTGTTTCCATTCACTACATATTGTTGCAAAATCTAATAAATAGTTAAGCTGATTTTATCTTTAATTGAGTGGTCATAAAATTCACTTACGTATCAATTTTATTGTTGATATTTAAGGGTTGTCTTCTGTGTGGGTTTGGATTTCAAAGGCTATTGTCTCCTGGGGCGTGGCCGCCCATAAAGCTGCATTAGTGATACAGTTCGTCCGCAAGATTCTTATGATTTTCGTAATCAACGGTTGATAAATGCTTGCAACTCATTGTTGGCTGAGTTCCATGCCTCGCATCGGTCTGAAACCACAGATTTTGTCCTAGCATTAAATATTTTTATTTTGGTGTTTCTTGTCATGTTAGTGGACCTCTATATTTACTCAAGTGAGCTGAAAGCTGCACGCCCCTTATTAATTCGACATGAATATAGTAGTTGGTATGAAATAAAACACATCCTGATAGAAAAGAGGCCGGTGCCACGCCCCCTTGAATATGTTCATATTTGTTCATATTACACGCAGAGAAAAGATATGGTTACACTATGGTCACCGCAACAATAATATGTTCTCTACAATAAAAGCATGTTCGTCGCAACCATAGTATTGTTTTTTGAATTTCATTTTGACAATAGTATGATTGTGACAACATTGCTATTGTTGAAATGTAACAATAGTATTATTGTCAAATTTATAAATGAAAATATGGTTGTAGCAACCATATAAACATGGTTGGTGCAACAACAGTATTGTTGTTTAAAATTTACGTTAACAATAATTTGATTACGGCAATCATACATTATGGTTGCGACTATGAACATAACAAAACAGGTTTTGTAGAGCATACATGTATGTGCGTGCGTATGCTTTTTTGATATACAAAAATAAAATACATACACACGATACAGTGAATGGTTGATGTCCATTAAAAAAAACAATAACAATCGGAAGGTAGTTCGAGGGATTTTTATTGTGTTTACTTTGTTCGGTGAAATACTGTAATATCGACTGGTTCTCGTTTATTTAAAATCTGCCTGCACTTAAGTATATAGCCTTCGATCATGGGGTTTAATCACATTCTTTACTTGGTGTCTACGGATGGTGAAGTAGCATTCACTCCTGCTGGCAACTAAAAGTATTTTTGACCGTTGGAATATATATTTTCTTTCTTGAATGAAATGTTCAATAAAAACGTGGCCTCAAAACTGGCAATGATCTAATAGTAATGCAATTTAAAATAAGAAACGTAATAAAAATCTCTATTTTTGAATAACAACAAAAACCAATCCTAATAAATAATTTTGGGGATCATAGTATGGTTGAGTGTGAAACATTCTATGGTTGTGGGTATCATAGTATGCTTGCGTGTGAATCATAATATGGTTGTGAGGATCATACCATGGTTGTATGAGAAACATACTATTGTTGTGAGGATCATAGTATGGTTTTGGAGATCATATTATGGTTGAGTGTGAATCATACTATGTTTGTGGGGATCATAGTATGGTTATGAGTGAATCATACTATTGTTGTGATGATCATTATATTGTTGTGTCACAACCATATACCAACAATAGTATGATCCTCTTCGAATATTGTCACCCCAACCATACTTTTTTTCTGCGTGTAGCTTCGCCGCAGCCCAACTTAATTTGTCCTTTTGTTTATAGTACGTTTAAACACACACACAGAAAACAAAATCAGTTGGAAATTGGTCCGAACTACAAATATTCGGTTGGATAAACGAACTTTTTGGTGCAATCACCAACATTCCATGGTATTGACGGTTACATGGTTTCACATACCATTACCTTTAAATCGCACGATTTCAGTAAAACTATTGGATGCCAAATCTAGTAGTTATGACAACCAACCAATTATGAAGTACTTTTTACTTTGGTGCCAATAATTAGTGTTGACAACAGATAAAATCGTTGTTGTAACCAAACCACGCTAAGTTCGCCGTTGTAACATATTACACTATTCAACAAAATTTCGGACTTTCTCGGCGGGTGAATAATATCTTCTAGAAATGAAAGACTTAGGTAGTTACACAGTACAACACGAGGTCTCGAGTCGGTTAATCCCTGTTCAATGAATCAGAATGGAAACCAAAATCGGCGCAGAGGGGCGATTTAAAATAATTTTTTAAGCTATTTTTTAAATAAACTATAAAATATGACCGATATGAAAGTATATATATTTTTATCACATCTACAGGGTGATTCAATCACGACTTGACAAATTTCCCTGGCCCATTTCATGAAAATATGTTAAACTACGACCATGCCCGAAAATTCAAGGGGGCGAAATAGCAGCGGTTTGAAAATTTTCAGATTGCTAAGTTCTGAACCAGAGTTATGACTATTTGACTGAAATGAACCATTTTTGTTAATTAACAAACACAAATAAATGAGAGCTGTTATTTCGCTTTGCATTTCAGAGAAATACTTGTAGTCATAACTTTAAAACAGTAGTCGGCAAAGAGAGGGCGCGGCGCCCGTTCGTTTTCTCTTTGCTGACGTACATGTGCACACACATTGTAGAGAATAAAACAACATTAATCAGTCTCGCTTGAGCATTCAAGAAGGCAGGTTGTGTAGTCGAATGTTTCTCAAAAACAGTGTTGCCACAAAATTAAAATTTTCCCTATCAGTATGTTCAACGGGGAATATGAATTAAATTTTTTATTTTCAAACCAGAATGTTTGGTGTGCCAACGTGCGTTGTCACGTATAAAAAATACGATATGCAAAGGCATTATAATACATTCCACGAAGAATATGAAATTATTTAACAATTTTTTTCTAATAATTTTTCTTGACATAAAATTTTATTTCATCAGAAAAATAAAATAGACTAAAAGTCTATTTTTATTTTCAAAATAAATAAAATAAAACAGTTTTCCCAATAAATTTGGGAAATTTATTTGTGGTATGCAGCTATAATTTCAACAAATTATATCAAAAATGAGTGTTATATTGGAGATTTTTATTTTTAAATTGGGTCTTTCATATGAAATCTTACTGGCAACACCGCTTTATGGTGAGTGCGAGAATTCATATAACGCATACAATCGCAAAGTGCATTAGTATAGGTTGCCGATCCCTGCTTTAAAACCTCTGGGCTTCGTTTATAAGTAATTAATTTTGGAAAGGTAATAGGTAAGGCTATCTTTTAAGAGAAAATCCGACAACTAGTTCAGAACTTAGCAATTTTACCCTAGTAGCCTCCACCACCAATCCGAATTTTTTTTAACCGCTGTCATTTCGCCTTGCATTTTCGGGCATGGTCTTAGCAATTTTACCCTAGTAGCCTCCACCACCAATCCGAATTTTTTTTAACCGCTGTCATTTCGCCTTGCATTTTCGGGCATGGTCGTAGATGGGCATAAAGGGTGGTTAAATTTTAAGGGCCGATGTTGCATTTTTCTGCATTTCATTTGAAATTTATCAATTTCAGACTAACTAAATTTGAACCATGGAATGATACACAAGCGAGCAACGCGTTAAAGTTATTCAGGCTTCGGGCTACAATGAATGATCAATTTTCAAAGAAAATCATTTTCAGTCATGAGGCACATTTTCACCTCAGTTGATTTGTCAATAAGCCGAATTGCCACGTTTGGGCGAATGATAATCCAAGAGTGTTTTTCGAAAAAACAATGCATCCACAAAGAGTGACTATTTGGTGCGGCTTATGGGCTGGCGGCATCATCGGGCCTTATTTTTTCCAAAATGAGGCCGGTCAGGCAGTTACTGTGAATGGTGTTCGCTATCGTGAGATGATAACGTCCAACTGATGTGGACGATATGTGGTTTCAACAGGACGGTGCCACTTGCCACATACCTAACGAAACAATGGCTTTTTTGCACGACATACTCAATCGGTTCGTAAAATTTAACCACCCTTTATTTTCATGAAATGAAAATATAGCCAAGACTCCAACCATTCAATTGAGATGGTTTGAATCACATTAAGCCGTAACCAGCTAGTATGATTAAGGTATAAATCCCACTTTATTGCGCTTAAATAATATCTCATAATAAGCTTTATGTGAACAGTTTTTGAAACTTTAGAACCAAAATTGAATTTTTTGACCCACTATTGACCCATGTGATGCATAAAATCATTCCAATTGTACATACAAACTTTATTAGATTCGAAGCTTAAAAAAAAAGTTTTAAAAAAAACTTCAAATAACAGAATTAATATTTTCAAATCGTAAAATATAAAAATAAACAAAAATAACTTGTTAACTTCGGCCATATAACCGAATACTTAAAATTTAACCAACTATTGGCCCAGTTATAAAATGTTTGTGGTAACGATAACCGAATTCAAAGATCTATCACAATGACCAATACATGTTCAAATTCAGTTCCAATAACCGTCCTTATTAGTTGGGGTTACCAATGCTTTGTCTCTTTAACCGATACTGCCAGTTCCCACTACTGCAAATTGCCGTGCACCCAATCAATATTCGGTTGTAGTGAATACATAAATAGTATGTGCAACCAACAACATTCGGTTGACATAAAATTCGGTTGTGGCAACAAATCTTTTCACTGCGTGTTGACATATGGGACCCAAAACACAATGCAATTTTCTTACAAAATTTAAATATAACATTAGTTTTAATCTGCGTAAATTTAGAGTCTGTCCAACAGGGTTTTATTGGCTTTTCTGAATATCTTAAAGAGCAGAGCAAAATTTATATGGTCACTCCCAGCTTTTTTTTTACAAAGTTTAATAATGCATATGTGACAGCGCATAGAGAAAGGGACCTAAGGGTAAAAATATCTTTTTTCATTTTATTTCTTTTTTTGATGCCCCAAAAGTGTTCCCTCCCAGAGATATGCGCGTTTTCTGCAAGTGAAGTCGACGATTCTAAGCGCAAATAGAAAGGCATTTAATCCTTAAAAGGGCTCTCCTGAACAAAACTTTTCATCATCTTTTCACTTTTTTTTTTGATGTGGACAACATCTGAGCATCGAAGGAGACCGATCCCATGCCCCAAAAGTGTTCCCTCCCAGAGATATGCGCGTTTTATGAAAGTGAAATCGACGATTTTAAGCGCAAAGAGAAAGGGACCTAATCTTTAACATGGCTCTCCTGAACAAAACTGGTTTTTAACCTTAGGTTCCTTTCTTTTTTGCGCGTCACATATGCAAATTGGCATTGATGAGGAGCAGATTTGAATTAAATATATTAAACAAAATTGTAGTTTAAAGATTTGCTTCCAGTTTGTTCCAAGTACATGCACGATTACATCAACGATCCACTATAATTGTGTTCGACCGACATCAATAGAGGCATCACACTAATAGTGTAGAAAAATATTCTTTTTTTTCGCGCCCAAAGGCGTTTGGTATTAAATAACCGGCTTACATCAACTAACAAAAGATTTATGTTTAATGCAAACTAATTAAGCGTAATTATATTATTTATTGATTAAAATTTAAAACAGCATGCCCCAGTGTACAATCAGAAGAGACGTTAACATTTAATTTTGTTTGTAGATTACTTTACAATCTGAATATTTAACGTGATACATGGAAGGTCAATTAGGCCTAATTGAAATACACTCTTCCCACTTGATTTTTTTTTTTGTTTTTCATTATTTTAGCATGACAGGTGTTTCATTACTCGTACAACATCCCGCACAAACAACACAGGCTTTTCACTTAGTTTGGGCTTCGATTAATTATTAATTCAGGATAATTTAAAGGCTATTAGGAATATTCTATAAGAGACTTAAATGGTGATCCCTTTTCAACGAAATGTGTTCAAATTCATCTACAATATCGCATACATCCACAAATTGTTTGAGTTGAGTTCGAGTAGGTAGGAAGCTATTAAAATTGTTAATATTTGATGAATGTACCTACGAGTTTCCAATGATGTTATTGAAAATTCAAATTTTATATTTAGAGCACAGAGTGTATGCGTGTTTGTATGCTGTCATTGTACAAATGAGAGATGGTAGGCTACGATTTTCAAACGCCGAAATGGGATCTTTGAAATGGGAGCAATTTAATACTGCTCCAACAGGTTTAGCTGTAAGGCATTATTATTGTCCGAAAGCCAATCACAGAGAGAAACACGATGATTCAAACTCCACAATGGATATGGACATTTATCTCGGTTTGCAGTGGCGGCATTTTGATCGGATTGTCGTACGAGTGCTGCTATATATATTTCTGGCGTAATAATGAAAATGCGAATTTTTATCATCAAGAATGGTTTTGATTATTTTCAAAGTATTCTCTAGCATGATTTATACCCAAGCACTTTTTCCACTCCGATTTAGACACCTCCAAAACATGGTTTTTGAGCGCTTCAACAGCATCTTCTGGCGACGAAAATCGTTGACCATGCATTTTTTCTTGATGTGCGGGAATAAAAAGAATTCATTGGGTACCAAGTCAGGGCTGTGCGGCGGATGACCCATCAATTCAAAGTTTTGGCCGTCAAAAAGGCTCTGGTTTGAGCCGATGTGTGAGAGCTCGCATTGTCGTGGTGTACAATGATTCGTCTTCTCTTGTTTGTTTTTTGAATTTCTCCGAAGATTGCAGGCAAACAAATTGAGGTGTACCACTTAGAATTGTCCGTCCTACGTTGAACAAGTGGAACAGTCGCCACATGACCAGTTTTGCCGAAGAAACAGGCGACCATTTGCTTTGAAGTGCTTCTAACACGAACAACTTTTGTTGGATTTGGCTCGTCTTCGAAGACCCACACGGTCGATTGCTGTTTTGTTTCGGGCTCGTATGCATAAATCCATGATTCGTCACCTGTAACGATCCTATAAACATATTTTGAAGCACCGCGATCGTATTTTTTTTTCAAAATTTCTTTGCACCAATCGACACGAGCCTTTTTTGAGCGGTTGTCAAATTGTTTCCAAATATTGAAGAGAATGACTCGGCCGCAAGTCACACATCCAACGCAACCATCGAATTTTAACAAACTGTTTTTGAAACTCGAAAAATCTGACGAAATTGTGATGTCAATTGCCCGCCTTGGAGCTGCGATTTAAGCGCTTTGCATTATTTTGTGTGGGAAGCCATTAAGAATAAATTTTACGCAAAGCATCCAGAGTTGCCATTGAAGAGATTCAACCCGAAACAACACGCAGAGAAAAGACATGGTTACTATATGGTCACCGCAACAATAATATGTTCTCTACAATAAAAGCATGTTCGTCGTAACCATAGTATTGTTTTTTCAATTTCATTTTGAAAACAGTATGATTGCGGCAATATTATTATTGTTGAAATGTAACAATAGTATTATTGCCAAATTTAGAAATGAAAATATGGTTGTAGCAACCGTATAAACATGTTTGGTGCAACAAAAGTATTGTTTAAAATTTACGTTAACAATAATATGATTACGGCAATCATACCGTATGGTTGCGAACATGAACATAACAAAACAGGTTTTATAGAGCATACATGTATGTGGGTGCGTATGTTTTTTAATATACAATAAAAAACACATACACACGATAAAGTGCGTGGTTTTGTCCATTATAAAAAAACAACAACAATCGAAAGGTAGTTCGAGGGATTTTTATTGTGTTTACTTTGTTTGGTTAAATACTCTACTACCGACTGGTTCTCGTTTATTTAAAATCTGCCTGCACTTAAGTAAACAGCCATTGATCATGGATTAATCACATTCGTTTCTTGGGGTCTACGGATGGTGAAATAGCATTCATCCCTGCTGGCAACTAAAAGTATTTTCGACTGCCGTTGAATATATATTCTTGTTTCTTGAATAAAATGTTCATTAAAAAAATGGCCTCAAATCTGGCTTTGAACTAATTGTGATGCAATTAACAACAACTTGATTAAAATCTCTATTTTTGAATAACAACATTACCCAATCCTAATAAATAATTTTGGGGATCTTAGTATGGTTGCGTGTGAATCATACTATGGTTGTGGGGATCATAGTATGGTTGCGAGTGAATAAAACTATGGTTGTGAGGATCATACTATTGTTGTATGAGAAACATACTATGGTTGTAAGGATCATAATATTGTTGTGGAGATAATAGTATGGTTGACTGTGAATCATTCTGTTGTTGTGAGGATCATAGTATGGTTGTCGATATCATAGTATTGTTTAGAGTGAATCATACTATGGTTGTGGGGATCATAGTATGGTTATGTGTGAATCATACTATTGTTGTGAGGATCATAATATTGTTGTGTCACAACCATATACCCAACAATAGTATAATCCTCTTCGAATATTGTCACCGTAACCATACTTTTTTCTGCGTGAATCGAAAATGTACTGAAAAGTCGGACGAGGTACTGCCAAGCCAGTTGTGGTATTGGTCTTGTCTTCCATTATTAAATGAAAAAGTTTAACCTTTCCAATTAAACCAAAAATTTGTAACAATTATCAGTAATTTTTTTTCCAGTTGATTCAAATTTATAATTATGAATGTATATAAATATACATCTTCACTCTATCCTATAAATCTTCTGTTACCCCTTTCTCTATCACAGTCTCTTGTTCAGCCTTTTCAGGAGAGTTCCACAATGGGCCTTAAAGGACTTCGAGTGAACTCCCCATTTCATTCTGGCAAGCTACCCTGTCAACGTAACTTGCCCGTACTTTGTCAAAAAAAAAAAAAATTTACTTATGCAAAATTTCATGAATTTTGGACAACAATTGCGACGTGTAGTTTAAAAACAAGTTTGAGATAGACAGCAGACGGACAGACATATTTCGTTAAATCAAATCAATTGGTGATTTTGAGACAAACGACACACCTAAAGGTGGGTCCAGCTCAAATATTTTCGGTAGCAACGTATTCGATACCTGCAATTTATGAATCTCCCCACTTTTACATTTTACAATAACCAAAAAACCAATAAACCCGACTGCAAAAAAAACCTGGTAAACCGACATGTCGGGACTTAGCTATTTTTGAGAAACCGACTCTCGGGTTTTGACATAAAAACCGGAATGTCGGTTTTCGGTTTCGATTTGGAACACTCTAGTCCACACATGACACAAAAAACTTCTTTTTATAGATTAGAAAAAATATAATGTCGAATTTAATTAAAAAAAATTAAATCCTTCTACGAGTACTACGTACCGACTGGCCTGCCTGTGTGAAGCATAAATACATAATTTATCGCAACTAATTTTCAGAGCTGCAAAACAACTCTAATTGAAATGCGAATGAGGAGGGAGAAGAAATGGCAAAGATGTCGACGGCTACGACGACGACAACAACAAACATCTCGTTAATTAAAACAATGACACTATTAAATGGAACTTAACTCAAACTTACGGAAAATGTGACATAATTTAGCGCAGAAAAGCTGTGCCAAATAATAAATTGTTTAAAAGAAATTGTTACAGAAAAAGAGAAACTTTTTCCTTCAAATCGTCGTAAATTACATACAGAAAGCAGAACATACGAACGCCGAAACGAAATGTCTCCTCTTATTTGTCCTCACGAAAACTGAGGGGGGAATTTTGAAGTGAGGCTGGCCACCAGAAAAAGAAAACTGTGCAAAACTTTAACAAAAACTGCAGTAAAAATGGACCCGATTGTAAGTGAAAATACAAACACACACACTCATGCGGAGACCAACACTACTAACACATACTTGTGCAAACATACTCGACATGGATACGAGCACGATATGGAAAACTAATGTGTGAAAAAGTTTGTTAGCGTAAAACACATTTAAGTGTTGAATAAATCACATTTTAGTTAAACGAAATTATATTAAAAAAAAAACAATGCAAAAAGAGGGGGAAAACTACCAAGGGCTACAGTCGAATATGTGGTCCACTGCACTTTTAAATGTAAAGCAAAAAGTATTGCAATTTGGAGATTTGTTTGTTCGCCTTCATCACTCCACACAAATAAATTGATTAGATTTTTCAATCAACATTCAAAAATTATGACAAAAGTGTTTGTAGGTCACAGGTTCTGTTTCCGTTTCCGATCAGTTGGCGGACCGTGGGTCATTTTCGGAGATGGAAAGAAAAAAATAATAATAAAATGTGATATTCTACACCACACTGTCAGAAGAATGCGCGCCTCCGTCGCGATTTTGTCCTTAACAGGCTTAACAGCATCTTCTGGCGAAGAAAATCTTGGACCACGCATTTTTTCTTGATGTGCGGGAATAAAAAGAACTCATTGGGTGCCAAATCAGGGTTGTATGGCAGATGACCCATCAATGCGACGGTTTGGCCGTTAAAAAAGGCACTGGTTTGTGCTGATGTGTGAAAGCTCGTATTGTCATGGTCTTCTCTAGTTCGTTCTTTAAATTTCTCCGAAGACTTCAGGCAAACAAATTGTGGTGTACCACTCAGAATTGACCGTCCTACGTTGCTCAAGCGGAACAGTCGTCACATGACCAGTTTTGCCGAAGAAACAGGCGACCATTTGCTTCGAAGTGCTTCTTCCACGAACAACTTTTGTTAGATTTGACTCGTGTTCGAAGACCCACACGGTCGATTGCTGTTTTGTTTCAGGCTCATACGCATAGATCCATGATTCGTCACCTGTGACGATCTTAAAAACGTATTATGAAGCGCCTCGATCATATTTTTTCAAAATTTCTTTGCGCCAATCGACACGAGCTTTTTTTTTTGAGCGATTGTTAAATTGTGCGGGATCCAACTAGAACAAAACTTTTTTACGACCAGGTGTTCATTAAATATCGAATGTATTCTGGTGGAAGAAATGCCCAAGGGTGTCTCTATCACACAGTATGCCACATGACGATGTTGCATTATCAGTTCACGCACAGCATCTATGCTCTCTGGCACAACGGCCGTTTTTGGACGATCTTCGCGAACTTCGTCTTTGAGCGAGCGTCGGCCACGATTGAATTCATTAAACCAGTTTTTCGCAGTGCTATAGGATGGTACTTCATCGCCATACAAAGATGTAAGTTCATCGATGCACTCTTGTCGTGATAATCCACGTCGAAAGTTGTGAAAAATGTTCGCACAAAAATGTTCACGAGTAAATTCCATTCTTTTGCCAAATTTTTTCAAGTCACTGTAAACAGCACAAATGATGGTCGTACGTCAAAACATTCTGAGTACGTTTATGCTAAAAAATATCAAATTTTCCAATGGAAATGTCAGATAATGCCAGCCTAGGCCAGAAAGATATAAAGCAACACTCGAAGGTCGCGCTTAGTGTGTAATACCTTATTTGTACGGCGCCAAGATTTCCTATCGGAATTTGTAAGGGAGCTACTCGTCTATTAAAAGATGGACCAATATGGTGGAGCTTCGATAGGAATGGTTATGTGTCCCTTATAAAGCACTTTGTGGAATTGAGTACATTTTGTTTTTATTTGTGACTTCTAGAGTGGGAGAGCCTTACACTAGAGGGTCATTTGCACACAGAGAAAACATCAGTTGGAAATCGGTCCGAACTACAAAAATTTGGTTAGAACCCGAATTGCTGTTGCAATAACCAACATTACCTAGTATTTATGGTACGAATCATCAATCAACTAACATTACTTAGGATTGATTGTACGTTTCCTGATTCGAGATATCATACAATGGTTGCTACAACTATTACAGCCAATAACACAGTTATTCAAACCGAATTCAGTTTTACTATTGGTTGCGACAACTGACGGTTATGGCAACCAACCAGTTGTGATGTACATTTTGGCTGTTCTTGTAACAGCAAAATATTTTATTTTGAAGTCCAGTTCGTCTATAGGAGACCTGCTTCGATATCCAGGTGAAGAAAAAGCGGCATTTGAACTGGATGCGTCCACAGAGACCCGGGGGTCGGCTGAGTGGGCTTGGCCGGATAATTGAATAGGTGCAGCTCGTCAAGTGGTTTCTGATGGCAGGCGGGACAAATGTCCGGAACGTTAGCATCAAATCGTGCCCAGTAAGAATTAAAAAGGCTGCACCATCCAGATCTCAGCTGCGCCAGAACCACGCGCGTCTGCCGAGGTAGTACCTTCTCCTTAGGTGAAATCTCCGGGGAATGTCCCCCTAGCACTACATTCACATTGTAGCTGGATACTGCTGCTGCGTCGTCATCAGCGTGAATGTTGTTCAGACCTACCTGATAGTTTCGATGATCTAAAGGTTGTCTCTTGTACCGCTGGAGCTCTCTATCTAGATCATGAATAACGTACCTGATCTGCCTGGGCGGAGGCATCCTATCCATGAGATGGTCGTTGGGATGACTACGGCGAAGACACCCTTACTGATACTGCTTAGCAAACAATAAATTGTGTCTGCGCATGGTAAGGACCTTCCTTCGTAGATGGTCCTCAGAAGACATACGAAGACACCCTGTTGATGTTCTGAGGGCGGCATTCTGGCAAGTCTAAATTTTCTGCAACTGCGTCGTACTCACGTTCGATGACCATACAGGCGCTGCGTGGTTTGCTACATACCGACCTATCGCTTTGTGAGTGGTCAACAAGGCTGCTTTGTCGGCTCCTCAAGTACTGCCGACAAGTGACTTGAGGACCTTGTTCCTATTTTTGAGCTTATCGCAGAATGCTGTAGCATAAGCATCGAAAAAGGCTATCCAATGTGACCCCAAGAATGTTAAGGTCATCGACTTCGATTCCCCGACAGCCGGTTCTATGCACCGGATCGACCCGAAGAAGAAATTCTTCGGCCAAGGAATGTCACCCCGGCACTATGTGCCGCTACAACAGCAACGTCATCGACGTACACATTGAGTGACAACCGCACCTCTGCGGTCCATGCAGTAAACAGGGTGTCTGATGATTAGGAGGCGGATATTTTCATATTCCTCGCAGTGAAAAAGCGTGCCAAGTTCGTGAGTAAACAGTTGATTTTCTCGCATATGCCATCCATTTTAGGTGCTAATGCCAGAATTGTGCAATCTTTAGCCGACACAGGTGGTGCAGTAGTTTTAGGGAGGTAGAGGTTAAACGAGGGTTGCTATATATCGTTTGGCCTAATAATGAAAATGCGAATATTTATCATGAAAAATGGTTTTATTGTTTTACAAAGTATGCTCCAGCATGATTTCTACACTTTTGCAAATAGTTATCATCAAAATCGGTTTTACTGTTTTTCAAAGTATTCTCCAGCATGATTTATACACTTTTGCATGCGCTCAAACCAACTGTCGAAGCACATTTTCCACTCCGATTGAGACACCTCCAAAACATGGTTTTTGGACTCTTCAACAGAGTCTTCTGGACACGAAAATCGTTGACCACGATTTTTTTCCTGATATACAGAAATAATCCACCCTGGGGTACTCCTGGTTTAATTCTACAGAGCTTCGACTTCCGTGTTACTTTGGTTCCAACGATTGGTGGTGACGACCGATTAGTTCTTTGTAGGGATCAAACTCTGTTAAGTTGGCTGTTGTAATATAATACAAGTACTCGTATAAACACTGTTTTGAAAAAAAGGAGCAAAATACCTGCTTTTTTTAACACGGCGAATGCCATACGAAACGGACTACATGGTGGAGAGTACAAACGGTTCGTCACGGTCAAACTTACGCATTGTCCACTTGTTAATGCATACAAATCTTTTATTTTTTTTTTGATAGCAATTTTTAAATATCGTCTTGTGGGGCCTTTTGCGACTTTTTCCGCTTGCTAAATTAAAAATACAACTAATGTAACTAGGAGGTCTCTGCTTCGTAATAAATTTATATTCAGAGGTTTTACTTGGATGCCATATATATATATTGCCAACATTTTTCGTTAAATATTACAATTTTATTTTTTTTCTGTGTATTTTCTAGATATCCAGGTCAATATTGCGTTGCAAACGGAACGGAATGACAAAGTAAATATATACTCCAGCCCATTAGGGATGGAATACGAATTTCGTCAGAAAGGGAAACGTGTCTACTTTTTAAAGCGAAAGTAAAGCTATCGTCTTTGGAAACATTGCTAATGACGAACTAATGATGCCTCCTATCCGAATAGTTCTATGAAGGATTTGTTGCAAGTGCAAATGCTGTGGGGCACAGAGAAACGGTAAGAAAATGAGCCAAACCTAAAATGTTTGTTTAGCGAACAATTTATATTTCAGTTCACTTAAGTAGGAGGGAATAGAAAAACGTATAACAATCCAATTGCAATAACAAACGTTGAGGATAATTAAAAAAGTGAAATTTCACTTCCCAACGAAACAAAAAGAAAAAAAGAACAATTGCAATAAATATAAGATAAAGTTTCTATTCGTATTCATCGTCTTTCAGTTGTTGGTGTTGTGTGTATTTTAGAACTTTTGCCCTCCTCTCGTGGCAAAAGTGCTTACTCCACTTTTTCAATTATCACCTGACAAGTCGCCAATTTTCTTGTCATTCCGAATGCTCTAATTTCTTGAGCATCATAATATGCAGACAAACAACTTGATTATGAATGCTTTTTGGACATCGCAAATTAATAAACTCGTAGTTAAAATTTATAAAATCAATTGTCGTCGTAGCAGATGGATTTAGTCATTTTAACATGTGAGACATTCAACATTTGTGGAATTGTACTTAGTTTGTGTCTGCCGCTGTGATTGTATCGAAAACAAAATACAAATTAAATGTAAAATGGCAGCATAAAAGTGTTACGAAAATTGCTGTTTTCTCAATATGCCACTTTTTTGCAATGCATGGCATCGACGTGAAACATAAGGCCTACTCTAAGGAGGCCTTCAAATAAACCTCCATTTATAATATTACAAAAGTATTAAGTATTCTTTAAAATCACAAGAAAACCCAAAAGTAGGACTGGGAAGATTGCGCGCCTTTATCTACATTTTAACTTCTAAAGCTGAAATCTAAGACCAATATGCTCCAATTTCATGAGGCGTACTTAAAGGGAACACTTAACACATTCTGCTTCATTTAAGCTAGATCAAATTTAAAATTTGTTCTATATAGCGGCAGGACTTCATATTGGAAAAGTTTTGTATAGAGAGCGTATGGAAAATTAATCAATATATGGTAAACCTTCGGTAGGAATAATAAACCTCCTATGCCTAATTCAAGCATCATCGTATTTAATACTCGTATGTCGCTGCTGAACCTCAACGCAGGAGGTATTTTTGTGTGCGCTTTATACAAAAACATGGGCCTACTTGGACCTTTTACTAGGGGTAGTTATAGATCTCCAGTAATTTACAGTTGTAATTTTGATCAAGATCGGAGGTAAAATGTGTCTTGTGGAGTGGCAGGACCCCAAATCAGGAGGAATGTTTTAATGAGGTTATTAGACAACAGTGTTGCTTTTCGAGCTGCGTTACCTCAAATCGAGAGAAGTTTTTGAGTGAGAGCTAGCCATAACATTGATTCATAGGGTTCAATTTCAACATAGATGAGTGTTGGTCGCTCGTAAAGCTCCATGCGAAATTTATTCTGATTTGAATGTAACATATGAGCCAGTCCATGTAAATTTTTCTGAAAATGTCATTACTATCACCAGTGCAATTTCATTAGAGATAAGTGTTGTAACGCTCCATTCTAAATTTGGTCAAAGTCGAATGTAATATAAATTCTTCTACAAATTTGAATATACAAGGGCTGCTATATATATATATATATATATATTTCTGAGGTAATAATGAAAATGCAAATATTTATCATCAAAAATGATTTTTATTGTTTTTCAAAGTATTCTTGTCGAATCACTTTTTCCACTCCGATTGAGATACCTCCAAAACATGTTTTTTGAACGCATCAACAGCATCTTCTGAAGACGAAAATCGTTGACCACGCATTTTTTTCTTGATGTGCGGAAATAAAAAGAAGTCATTGGGTGCCAAGTCAGGGCTGTACGGCGGATAACCCATCAATTTGCCGTTTTGGCCGGTCAAAAATGCACTGGTTTGAGCCTATGTGTGAGAGCCCGCTTTGTCATGCTGCACAATGATTTGTCTTCTATTGTTCGTTTTCCGAATTTCTCCGAAGACTCCAGGCAAACAAATTGTGGTGTACCACTCAGAATTGACCGTCCTACGTTACTCAAGTGAAACAGTCGCCACATGACCAGTTTTGCCGAAGAAACAGGCCATCATTTGGATTTGGCTCGCCTTTTAAGACCCACACGGTCGATTGCTATTTTGTTTCGGGCTCATACGCATAGATCCATGATTCGTCACCTGTGACGATCTTATAAACGTCTTTTGTAGCACCGCGATCGTATTTTTTTCAAAATTTCTTTGCACCAATCGACACGAGGCTTTTTTTGAGCGATTGTCAAATTGTGCAGGATCCAACGAGAACAAACCTTTTTTACGGCTAGGTGTTCATGCAATATCGAATGTATGCTGGTGGAAGAAATGCCCAAGTAGGCCTCTATCTCACGGTATGTCACATGACGATCTTGCATTATCAGCTCACGCACGGCATCAATGTTCTCTGGCACAACGGCCGTTTTTGGACGACCTTTACAACCTTCGTCTTTGGGCGAGCGTCGGCCACGATTGAATTCATTAAACCAGTTTTTCACAGTGCTATAGGATGGTGCTTCATCGCCACACAAAGATGTAAGTTCATCGATGCACTCTTGTCGTGATAATCCCCGTCGAAAGTTGTTAAAAATTATCGCACGAAAATGTTCATGAGTTAATTCCGTTTTTTGCCAAATTGATTTTTTCAAGTTACTGTAAACAACGCAAATGATGGTCGTCCGTCAAAACGTTCTGAGTACGTTTATGCTAAAAAATGTCAAACTTTCCAATAGAAATGTCAGATGGCGCCTGGCAACAATTAGTGTTGCCTATTGCAGAAATATATATATAGCAACCCTCCTACGAGGTCCGTTCAATAGCAAAGATTAATTGTGATATATCTCCGGCTACGTGCATTCGATTAGCCTTTTTTTCTTTCTTCTTGGTTGACACACTTGTCTCGAACTTATGTTCTTAGTTGAGTTTGTTTGTGAAAATCCAAGCAGACGTGTTTTGTTTGTTCGGCGATTTTTTTTTGCGAATTCTATTTTTGAGGCAAACAAATTTTACCCTTTTTATTGAAAAGACCTCGTATATTCGTCTCTAAAAATATTTTGCGCGTGTCTAGAAAAAAAACTTAATAATTGATTAACGGTGGTAAGGGCCTTGAATTATGGGCTTTAGAAAATCCTTGAAACCACCCCCCCCCCATCTTCTAATATATTGGAATTGGCTTAACCGATGAGATGAAATGGTTGACAGTCCCCATTTGACGGTACGATACCTCCCATGAAAATGCCCCATTTTCCCATTAATATCTTCAATACTTTGTATGGGATTGTGCTAAAAATAAGTACTTGGCGGATTAATTAAAAACTCTTTAAAAATTTGATCTTTAACTGAGCCCCTTCTTTTGACTCCCACACATATGACACTATCCGAGCGCAGATTAAAACGCACGTAACCTTTTCCTTAATGTATAAATTTTGCTTTAATTTTGTATACTAACTTACGTTTATTTCCATTTTGTATACGCTTAACACAAAGTGCTTGTCATGCCACATTTAAGTACGAGTACCTCCCACACAAACGTTCTTCGTACGTCAGTTGTATAGATCTGTTTTTAAATTGTTTCTTTACAAAAAAAAATTTCAGAGATCATAGAAAACACATTTCGAACATAATACGGTATTTTCTGAAAATCGAGCCCAAAATAATTTTTTTTAAAAATACAAATTACAAAATCGAAATGCACATAATTTCTTAACATAATTCAAATTACCTCTAATAGCCTTCAAAACAAGGTATAGAACTCTAAACTCGGCTAAACCTTTTCCACACGTAAAGAAAAACTTGGTTACGATATGGTCACTTAAATAATTATATGTTCTCCGCAATAAAATTATGTTATAGTTTACTTAATTTAATTTTGACGATAGTATGATTGCCGCAATATTAATATTGTTGAAATTTAACAATAGTATTATTGCCAAATTTAAAAATGCAAATACGGGCGGTTCGGAAAGTTCTTAGCCTATCAATGAAAGAGAATAGTTAGTTTTTCAAAAATATTTTTATTTTTCAATATAATCTCCTGAAACTTCAATACACTTAGTCCAACGCTTATCTAGCAATTTTATCCCTTGATTAAAAAAGTTTTCCTCAAGGTCTTCAAAATTGTGGTTTACAACTGTAATTGCATCTTCATTTGAGGTGAAACGCTTGCCAGCAAGGAATTTTTTTAGATTTGGGAACAGATAAAAGTCACTGGTAGCTAAATCAGGAGAATAAGGTGGGTGGTCAAGCAACTCGTACTTTAATTCGTTGATTTTAGCCATTGTTAAAACACTCTTGTGCGCTGGTGCGTTGTCTTGATGAAAAATTATTTTTTTGTGTTGTAAGCCAGGACGTTTTTCTCGAATTTGTACATTTAATTGATCTAAAAGGTTGCAATAGTACTCTGAATTTATTGTTTTACCCTTTTGCAGATAGTCAATCAATGAAATACCTTTGAAGTCCCAAAAACCCGTTGCCATAACCTTACCAGCCGATTGAATTGTTTTTGCCTTCTTTGGGGCACTTCCTCCAGCTTCAGTCCATTGTTTGGATTGTTCTTTTGTCTCTGGAGTATATTGGTGGATCCATGTCTCATCAACAGTTAGAAACGACGCTTAAAATCCATTTAAAACGATCCAAACAAGCTTGAGAAATGTTCATTCTTATGCGTTTTTGGTCGACTGTTAACAAGTCCGGCACTCATCTTGCAGAAAGCTTTTTCATCTGTAGTTCTTCATGCAAAATTAAATGGACTCGATCATTTGAGATGCCCATGATATTAGCTATTTCACGCACTTTTATTCGTCGATCATTTAATACCATATCATGCACTTTGGCTACAATTTCGGTTGTTGTTGCTGTTTTTGGACGTCCACTACGTGGTTCATCTTCAATGCTTGTACGACCACGTTTTAATTCAGCAACCTTATTCTTTACTGTTGCATATGAAGGAGCACTTTCACCTAACACATTCACCATATCATTATGAATTTCTTGACCCGATAAACCTTTTTTATGTAAATATTTAATGACACCACGCATTTCTAATTTTTCCATTGTAAAAAAAATCGCGGATGCGTCTTTTGTGAACACCAGTTTCTATATGAAGGAGTTGCCAGATCGAAACAAAATTTAACATGTGTTCATAGCAGAGATGGAAGTTTCCAAAACACTTAACTTTTTTCTTTATACCGCGCTTTTTGTGCTAGGCTAAGAAGTTTCCGAACCGCCCTCGTATGGTTGTAGCACAATATAAATATGGTTGGTGCGACAAAAGTATTGTTTTTGGGTTTTCTGTGAACAATTCTATGATTACGGCAATCTTACTGTATGATTGTAATTTTTCCTCTTTAAAAATGCGCTTTAGAACAATTTTATTGTTACGAATCTAAGTACTAATGATAGTACTTTTTATATGGAAATTAAAATTGTTCAAATAAAGAGCTTTTATCTAAAATATATTTAATAAAAAGTCTGATTTTATTTGAATCATACTATTATTGTAAGGATCATAATATTGTTATTACACCCAACCATAGTATTATCCTCTTCGAATATTGTCACCAAAACCATACTTTTTTTCTGCGTGCAAGATATTAGAATATGAAAGTACGGAAGTTAGCCGGGTTCCTGCAATTTTCAGAATTTTTTTTGTCCGATTCGAGATGGAATGACTTATATGTCTTTTACGGCTGCAGGTTCTCAAAAGTATCTTTGTGTGTAAGCTTTCCGAATGCTTGGGTCAATGGTCCAATTGCACCAAAGATGCGTTGCTCGCAGTGGTAACGTTTTTCGTCAGTTTGACCATTTTTTTGTGAAAATTTATCGAAATGAAGATTGAGTTTTGGTTCCAACACCCTTATAATGTGTGGTCCAACTGAAACGGACGATGTTAATTGTAAATAAAACAAAACGATTTCAGAAAACTATCTTATTATTTTAATTATGATAAAAGTAGTATCTATGACAATTTTGTGTGAAACTAAATTTCGGCCAAATGCTCGTCACGGCTTCGGGCGCACACTTCTATCCGATGGTCCATATTGTCAATGACTCTGAGACATAATGGAGGTGTAATGTAGTTAATGTGCCGAACTATCTTATCCTTTAGCTCTTGAATGGTTCTTGGCTTATTGGCGTACACTTTTTCTTTTAATTTTGTCCAACGGTGTCAAATCAGATGATCGTGGCGGCCAATTAACATCGCCACGACTTGAGATAACACGTCCATTGAGTTTCTCAAGCAAAAGAGCCAATGTTTTGTTGGCTGTGTGTCAAGTGACAACATCCTGTTGGAACCACATATCGGTTAGGTCCATATCCTCAAATTCTGGCCACAAGTAGTCCGTTAACATTGCGATAGCGAACACCACTCACCGTAACTGCTTGCCCGACGTTATTTTCCAAGAAGGACGGCCCGTTGAAAGAACAATGGCTGAACGATGGCAGAATGAACTGGGCGATCAGATGTTCTTTTTTTACGTTTCCTTCAGACACGTATTGTTGAAATCTGCGGCTAATTCTACCGATTGTGGACACATGTGGCAGATTATGCTGACCAAATAAATCAGGAAGTGCACGAGATGCATTTTGATTTGAATGCCTATTTTTGTAAAAGGCTTCAAAAATCCTAACCCTTAAATCTCTTTTGTCAAACACTGAGACAAAGAAATGTCAACTTAAGTTAGGAAAAAAACTTAGTTAATGTGTGACTCACAATCTACATCGTGCATTATGGTTGCACCATGCTTTATTTTGACGATTTTCCTTAAAACTTTAAATTTAAGAAAAACTCAATACATATCACCAAAAAAATGTATAGATTGTTTTTCGGGCCAATACGTACATAAAATTGTTTTAACTTAGAACAAAATTTCAAATTTGTAATATTTGTGCCTATTACGAAGTTCTGATAACTAATACTGGGTATTCAATTCGCAATAGGTAAATAACACATCCGTAAACAATGAGTCTCAATCTCGTTCATTAATATATGAAACGTCCTTCAGTACTTGTATCTAATCAAAAAAACAATTTGTTGCTTAAATAAATACATGTAATGGGTGATCCAAAAAGAGATACTTTTTTCAATAGCCTTTTTTGACAGATCACGTGTGAGTCGTGTCATGCTGTCATGTTATTTTTGTTTAGTATTGTTTGGCATTTCATCATGGAAAGTTTATTATATTCAAATGATAATAAACATTCCCCATTCAATTTGAATTTTCTGTGTTTTTTTCTTTAAAAAAGTAGGGAACCTCGAAATGGATCACGCGTTGCATAAGCAAAGTTCTAAAACGTTATGATATTTTCTTTAATATAAAAATATAAAATTAATTTCTTCCGGTGACTTATCTAATCTTTGCATGTCTTAAGCTAATTGTGCCATCATACTTATAGATATTCTATAAGTTCCGATATTCGTACTAATTGTATGAGATTTTCTGAAACTTTCATTTCCCATTGGGAAAGTTGGGTGATCCATCTAGAGGTATTTTTCCAAAGGGTTTTTTTTCACAGATTACGTGTGAGTTGTATTAAACTTTATTTTTTATTTGTTTTCAGTACTGTTTGATATTTCATCATGGAAAGACTTACACCGCAAAAACGTTTCCTAATTGTGCAACAGTATAATGGAAATGAGCGATCGGTAAAAAACTGGCTTCGGCCAAAATTTTGTTCAGTTACGAACATCAACGTCAATAAACAAAATTGCCACATTTGGGCTGTAGAGCAACCCGAAGAGGTCCAAGAGGTGTCATTATACCCAGAGAAAACCACGGTTTGGTGCAGTTTATGGCCTAGTAGAATCATCGGTCCATATTTTTCGAAAAAGATGATGGCCTTTACGTAACTGTGAATGGTGCCCGCTCTCGTGCCATGATATCGGACTTTTTGCTACCTCAAATTGAAGCCCGTAATCTTGACGAAATTATATTTCAACATGACAGTGCCACTTACCATACAGCTGCTCAAACAATGTATCTATTGAGAGGTAATTTCGAAGACTAGCTAATTTTTCGTCTTGGATCGGTGAGTTGGCCGCCTAGATTGTGTGATATCACACCTTTAGACTTTTTTCATTGGGGCTATATAAAGTCCAAAGTCTATGCTGACAAACCAGCTACGATTCAGGTTTTGGAAGCCAACATTACGCGTGTCATTAACGCCATACCGGTCGAAATGCTCGAATGATTCATTCAAAATTGGACCCTCAGAATGGGCACCCTGGGGCGTTGTTCACCCGATATATATATAACAGATACTATGTTACAACTAAAGGGTGTCCCAAGAAGAACGCAATTTTTAAATCTGGCAACATTCGAAGTGTCATTGTTTGACATTTGAACAATTGTTATTGTTTGTTAGTAGAAGGTACGAGGTTAGTAAAAATGGAGCGCTACACGAAAGGGAGTTCGTTAATTGGGTATTGGAGAGACAACATGAAAATGCTGATTTTTCCGATAAAATCATCTTCAGTGACGAGGCCCATTTTCATCTTGATGGCTTCGTCAATAGGCAGAATTGTCGCATTTGGGGTGCGGAAAATCCTTGAGTGATTCACGAGAAGCAAATGCATCCTCAACGTGTCACTGTGTGGTGTGGTTTTTGGGCTGGAGGAATCATTGGACCTTTTTTTTATGAAAATGAGGCAGGTCAAGCGCAAACAGTCAATGGTGTTTGGTATCGTGAAATGATAACCAGTTTTTTCTTGCCTAGAATTGAAGAAATGAATGTGGAGGGCATGTGGTTCCAACAAGACGGCGCCACATGTCATACAGCCAGAGAAACAATTCAATTGCTGCATCAGTCATTTCCCGGTCGTGTTATTTCGCGTTTTGGAGATCAGAATTGGCCGTCTAGATCGTGCGATTTAACACCATTAGATTTTTTTCTTTGGGGTTTTTTGAAGTCGATGGTTTACGCGAATAAGCCGACGACGACTCAAGCCTTAAAAGACGAAATTGGACGCTGCATTAATGAAATACCGCAGCATTCATGCAAAACGGTCATTGAAAATTTCATTAAAAGATCGCGTGCATGCCAGCAAAGCCGCGGCGGCCATCTGCACGATATATTGTTCCATACATAAACTCATTCTGTATACTTTACGATATAATAAAGTTTCACGATTTTTTCTTAAATATCTGTGTTTTATTTAAAATTTGAAAATTGCGCTCTTCTTAGGACACCCTTTACAAAGAGCCAAAGTACTATTGGAACCAAAGTAGAATGTTCTCCACAACTGGTTGGTTGACATAACCACCAATAGTGGCAACCATAAGTTTTACTGTATCCGGTTGGTATAACCGATGTATTGATTGTGTAGGTACAATGAAAGTTGTGGATTGCAACAGAAAGTATGTTTATCCAACCGATTTTTTTTATTAGGCGCTTTAATACTACGAGTATTTATAACTTAGACGACCTTAGGGTTCATTCGCCGGAGTTAGTGCCTTCATACGAAATTTGGTCGGTTGGTCCGGAAATCGACATTTGTATGGAGGCGATAAGTAAAGTTCATTATTGGTCGCTCATGACATCTCATGCGAGTTTTGATCGGGTTTAATTTGTAGGCTTCTAGCGCTGCAGGTTTTTAATCGCAGCCAAAAAAAATCAAGTGTTTTTTTTTTAAACAGATCCATAAATGGGCATTAACGGCACTTCTAATACTCCCAAAGAAGGCCTGTTAGAAAGAAAGGCCCACAAAAGCCGCGAAAGAGTTTTTAGTACTTCTTTTATATGCGCCTGTATGTGTTTGTGTGTACGAGTGTGTATTGTTTTCTTTGGTAGTTGATAAATGCAGCAAATTAACAAAATGGCTCATTGGCGCCAAAAATCTAAAAAGCATCATGACAGCGCGTTGTGTAACACCAACAGCTGTCCTCCATGTTGCAGGAGCATAAGCAAACTGGCAGCATAGAAACGCCAAAAGCAATGGCAGCGATGACGACGACGACGCCTGCAGTGGCAGCAGCAACATTAGTTTGAGTTCGCAACTTCGTTTTTCTGTTGTTCCAGCCATTCTTGTGTTTGTTCATTCTTTCTTTCGTTCGTTCTTTATATCATTTGTTGTTTTTGCACGGAAGTCGGCATCATGTCGTCAACTTGGCATCAGTTGGCCGTTTTACTCTGCTCGAATATATTTGACGCCGTTCCAAATTAGCCCTTCCCAAAAAAATAGAAAACTACATTGGACATGAAATAGAACAGCATTTTGTTGTCATTTCGTTAATTGCTGCTATACGAAGAGGCGTAAACTGTTAAATTTTGTAAAAACTATAAATGTGTATGTGTGCAGACATATGTACATATAAGTATATGTGCCACATTCATACATATGCACTATATATACCTTAAGGTATAACGTTCAACTGCTTTTGCTAGATTGGATAAGATAATATTCTATAATCTTTCAGAATAACTTGTTTACCCTTTAGAAATTGGCACTGATGCTTTGGAACGGTTGTTATTCGAATAACCCAGTTTGGGTTTGAGTTAGAAAGGCTTCCCACACTAGGGTTGTGTTCAACCTCTTGAAAAATTACTATGATGATGTTATTATTGGGGCATATACAAAGGAAGACCCCCCATGTTGCTACATTAAGGAACCTACCTCACTTTGTCGTTCTGTTTGCAACAACTCGAAATACTGGTTAGAGACCCCACATATAATCTGGAACGTAAAATCTCCATGTTCGTCTGTGGAAAGCAAACTACAGGTCGGACAATTGAATCTTATCAAAGCTATACTTTTGGTTTAGGTACTGATTTCTCTCGATTAATAGCGAGTTTGCTCAGCAATCGCTCTACACGTGTTGTTATAGACGCAGTCTCATCCGATGAGTATGCCAAAAATGCAGGGATACCGCAAGGCTCTGTTCTCTCTCCCTCTTTGTTTCTTTTTTCTCTCAATAATCCCTGATTTTTTTTTGTTTGCCGACAACAGCATCTGTCACTCATACAGGGTGGCTGATGGATATTGCTACCTTAAGACACTCTAATAACGCTCATTTAATTTTATTAAATATAGCTTAATTAGTTTTAAAAATAATGGAATTTTAATTTGACAATAATATTATTGCCGCAATATTAATATTGTTGAAATGTGACAATAGTTTTGTTGCCAAATTTAAAAATGAAAATATGGTTGTAGTAACAATAAACATATGATTTGTGTGACATTAGTATTCTTTCATGGGTTTTATGGTATCAAAAATATGATTACGGCAATAATACTGTATGCTTGTAATTCTTCTTTTCATTGAACACGCTTTTAGCACAATGTTATTGTTACGGATCCAATGCAATAATAGTACTTTTTATATGTAAATTTAAATTTTTTAAACAAACTGCTTTGGCTTTGTTTAAATGAAATATTAAATAAAAACGCTTACGTTTTTTTAAACTGATTTTTTGTACTGTTAAACAAATTACTTCTATTATTCTGAATTTAATGTTTTTTTAATAGCAGAAGTACCTTTTTACGTTTTAATTTCAAATACAATAATTAAATAAATAAAGTAAAATAACTACATACATTTGGCACAATATTTTGTTCTGCCAAATATTTCCATTTGATTTTTAACTCGAACATTCGGTTTTCACCACACCCTAATGTGCTTGCTCAGTATGCATATACACACAACGACACAGATATATGTACGCAAGGTTCCACATAAGTTTATACGCAATTTATGTTTGTGTAGGCTTCATTCAGCTTCAAAGAGAACCCTAATTAGAAACTTTTCTTTTCGGAAGGGCTGTGCTGGCTGCCAGAAATCATTCCAGTTCAACTTAATTTCAAATTAATTCCATGTGTATGTACAATCTAGGTGAACCTTTTTGGTATGCTGAATAATTATTGATGGACCTGATAGACACTGTCTGTGAAAGTTTTTCAAACGAAACAGAAATTTGTAAGATTTTACTTGCTTTCGAAGTTTTATCATATTTAAGACCATACATCTATAATGTTTAGTGACAGGATTTCACCTCGTAAATGCCAGCGACTTTACAAGTAAGAGGTTAATCTGTAAGCAATGTCAAAGCTTCTCTATACAATACATTAGCCGTTTGGAAACGGCATTGAACAGTAGGCCCTACTCAATGAGTATAAAAGTTACATTGTACACATCTCACTTATTTCGAGAGAAGTTTCCTGTTTGTTCCTGTGAACGAAATTTAGTTAAGTCGGTACATAAGAATGTATCAAATCAATCAGTGACCCCATTTCGAACATCTAGGAGCTCATATGTGTACATAATTTAGGTTTTTTTCAAATTAAAAATCACCAGAGTTTGCAAAAATAACATTCGCATATCTAAGTCCAAAATCTCGCTTAATTCTCCTCCACAGATTGTTGATTCGTTCAATACAGGAAAAAAAATAAAACGCTGAACTTTCTATCTGTGCTGCGCTTTATTTCTCAATACAGGAAAAAATAAAACGCTGAACTTTCTACCTGTGCTGCGCTTTATTTCTCAAGCAATCAAGACATCGACTGAAGCAGGAACAGCAGCAGCAGAAAACATAGCAACATCAGTTAAATAAAATCTGAAAAAAACTGACAAATGTAGAATAGAAAAGATTCAATCGTGTGCAAAGCTGGTAAATCAATGAAATGTTCTAATACTTTTTTGTATATATGTAGGTATATTCCATGTATATTAGGGTAAAGTGAAATAATTATTAATTCAAAATCTGGAGGGTATTAAACATCTTCTTGGCTTACCCTTTAGGATAAGAGGGTATACCACAAATATATGCTTTGGTAGGGACGAATGGTGTAACGCATCGACAACAACATTTTAAACCCCCATTTGTTTTTTCGTGACCTTTTAAGTCAGTTGAGACGTGTCTGTTTGTCCGTCAGTGCGACTGATTAGCACGATATTTTTCTCAGCCATTCTCTTTTAAAAATGTTGTTATATTTTTCCAAAACTGCCAATGGGATTGAAAACAGGCCAACCACTACTAGTTCCTCCCACACAAATGCACCATGTCGCCCACTTTTGATATTCTTGTAATATCCTTAAAACTATTCACACGATTTAACTCAAAATCAAGAGGTAAGAAGAAACGCTCGCCTTCATTATAGTATGAACAACATCGTTGTTCTATGACTAGAAATTTTTAAATCACTGACGGCGGATGAACCATCAATTCGACGTTTTGGTCGGTCAAAAAGGAGCTGGTTTGAGACGAAGTGTGAGAGCTCGCCTTGTCATAAATCACAATGCTTCGTCTTCTCTTCGTTTTTCGAATTTCTCCGAAGAATTCAGGCAAACAAATTGTGGTGTACCACTTAGAATTGACCGTCCAACGTTGCTCAAGCGGAACAGTCGCCACATGACCAGTTTTGCCGAAGAAACAGGCGACTATTTACTTCGAAGTGCTTCTTCCAAGAACAACTTTCGTTGGATTTGGCTCGTCTTCGAAGACCCGCACGGTCGATTGCTGTTTTGTTTCGGGCTCATACGCATAGATCCATGATTCGTTACCGTTATCTTATAAACGTCTTTTGAAGCACCGCGATCGCATTTTTTCATAATTTTTTTGCATCAATCGACATGAGCCTTTTTTGAGCGATTGCCAAATTGTGCGGGATCTAAAGAGAACAAACCTTTTTTACGGCCAGATGTTCATGCAATATCAAATGTATGCTGGTGAAAGAAATCCCCAAGGATGCCTCTATCTCATGATGATCTTGCATTATCCGTTCACGCACGGCATCAATGTTCTTTGGCACAACGGCTGTTTTTGGACGGTGGCATGTCATAACGTCTAAGGTCATATTGTCTATAGACATAATGACACTCCAAAAGTGACATAATGTCTATAGACATTACAGCACTTTTGAAAGTGACATAATACCTATGGATTTTAAGACACCCCAAAAACTTTTTTTTAGACCTTATGTCACTCCAAAAGTGACATAATGTCAATAGACATTACGACTCTTCCAGCTGTGACACAATGCCTATGAACTGTAGAACAAGATTTTTTCTTATTTTAAGGTGGAAAATTAATTTCTTGCAATTTTTAAATCAATGCTAGTTACAATTTATTGACAACCTAAACCACCTTCTTCTTTGAGCGAGCGTCGGCCACGATTGAATTCATTAAACCAGTTTTTCACAGTGATATTGCATGGTGCTTCATCGCCATACAAAGCTGTAAGTTCATCGATGCACTCTCGTCGTGATAATCCACGTCGAAAGTTTTGAAAATAATCGCACGAAAATGTTCACGAGTCAATTCCATTTTTTGCCATATTGAGTTTATGAAGTCACTGTAAACAACACAAATGATGGTCGTACGTCCTGAGTACGTTTATGCTAAAAATGTCAAACTTTCCAATGGAAATGTCAGATGGCGCTAGGCAATACTTAGTGTTGTCTAGGACAAAAATATATACTTATTAGGGACATAAATACTGTTACACACGTTTTATGCTGTAAAATAAAAAGTACTGAATGTTTTTGGACCAAATATTTTTTAATATATTTATTGATGTATATTGTACCCAAAAAGAATCTACTTATTCGAAATGTCCGCCCTTTACACGCGCCTTAAGTCGCACTGGCCAATCGTCAATAGCTGCACGAACCTCGTCCATTGGAATATTGGCCACAGCTCGAACCAAAGCAGTCTTAAGAGATCCAATGTTGGGGTATCTTTTGTGACAAACCTTGTCCTTTAAAATCGTCCACAATTTGTAATCCAATGGGTTTAAATCTGCACTGCCTAAGGGCCATTCTTCAGAGGAAATGAACGCTGGCAAATTGTTTCGAAGCCAGGCCTGGGACGTTTTAGCCTTATAGGCCGGCGCAGAATCCTGCTGGAAAGTCTATGGCTGGTTTTGGAACAGGGAATTGTTAAGGACTTCACAACAGCTTCCGAAACGGTTTCTTGGTAAACTTTGGCCGATGTTTTGACTCCTTGTTCGCAGAGATGCAGGTCAGTGACCCCATCGTAAGAGATACCCCACCAAACCATGACTGAAGCTGGGTGATGACCCTTTTCCACCCTTGGAATCAGTTTAGATGCTTTCTTAGATGACCGCGCATACACTTTATCATTTAGCTTGTTAATTTTTTCCAGAACGGTAAAAATTTTTTCATCGGTGAACAACATTTTTCTGTGAAAGTTATCAGCGTGCTCCACCAAAAGACGTTTTCATTTTTCAATCCTATTTTTTTTTAAAGCTACAGTCTATAAATGTCCGGTACGTCGTTTGAAAGCCCCAAGTCCCAAGACTTTTTTAATGATCCGACTCATGGATTTTTGCGTGATATTAATCTCACGGGCCATGATTTTCTGTTTTCGGAGCGGATTTCTGTGAATTCTTGATTTAACGGCTTCGATGACATGCGGTGTTCGAACAGATCGTGGGCGGCCCGATCGGTGGCGGTCTTTTACATCTCCAGTCTCCTCATACAGTTTTATGCATCGGTAGACGAACATGCGGCTAATCCCTTGTGGCCGGAGCGTTTTGAAAATATCGATAATTTTTATTTTACACTTGAAAAGCGCTATTACAGCGATACGGTTCTCATTATCTGACCACTCCATGATGAAAATTGAGGCAATTTTAAAATCCCGTTACAGAATAACGCTATTGAGGTTAGCTTTCAAAACCCATATCACATTAACGGAGTATGTTCAGTTCTACTATTGAAATGGGTGTGTTCAATGTTGTAACAGTATTTATGTCTCTACTAATTATAGGTGCAATTTTGTATTAGTAAGGAAATACATTTTTTTGGTTTCATGAAATATATTGCGGAGATCCTATGAAGAATAAAGAATATTGATCGTCCCTTTAGGGATCTAAAGGTACCTCGGAAAAAAATAAACTTTTTTGAGTATTTTCTTTAGTAGATGTCCATAAATATACCAATATTTTGAACTTCATTCGGTTTATGTGTCTGTTGTCTGTACCATAATATTGTTATATCAATCATCTTATGGTACTTCCTAATTTGCATCATAAGTAGTTTTGATATGAAAAATCAAGCAATGTTTCGTATATGTGACTCGCAAAATAGAAAGGGACCTAAGGCTAAAAACCAGTTTTGTTCAGGAGAGCCATTTTAAAGATTAGAACCCTTTCTATTTGCGCTTAGAATCGTCGACTTCACTTTCATAAAACGCGCATATCTCTGGGAGGGAACACTTTTGAGCATGGGATCGGTCTCATTCGATGCTCAGATGTTGTCCACATCAAAACAAAACAAAAAGTAAAAAGTTGATGACAATTTTTATTCAGGAGAGCCATTTTAAAGATTAAATCCTTTTCTATTTACGCTTAGAATCGTCGACTTCGCTTTCATAAAACGCGCATATCTCTGGGAAGGAACACTTTTGGGGCATGGGAACGGTCTCATTCGATGCTCAGATGTTGTCCACAGCAAAAAAAGAAAAAAATGAAAATTTATATTTTCACCCTTAGGTCCCTTTCTCTTTGCGCTGTCACATATACAGAACGTTAAATTTGTAGAGACTTTGAAGGCATCACACATATATGGTACTGAAATGCCGTCCCACACCAATGGCGAAACGTGCTTCTACCATAAGGTAATAGGTTGGCTTTAACTTCGTTGACTTATTTCTACTTCCTTATATGCCCAACAACAAGAAATCTGATTTAATTAGCTTGTGGAATAATTCTCTCCTTCAAGAAGTTATAAGGTTTGGTGAACAAAAATTGCAGTCCAAGCCACGCCCCTTCTTGCACCTGACCATGTTTCAGTGGCAATTATAACCCACATAACTTGACTCCTAGTGTGAGAAATTCATTTAAATTGTGAACTAATTAATATTCTAATAACGGGTTAATACGCGCTGACGAAAAGGGTGGTTGACACGCCCCATTCTGGTAACTCCCGTGCAAATTGCACATTTCCGCCCACTCTTGTATTTTGCAAAATATTTGTAATACTATTCGTGAAGTTCAGCTTAAAATTAGTAATTACAAACTCGATTATAAATGACATTGGCTGACAAAAAATCGCTGCCTCCCTCACGAATGACAGTATTTACCTAACTTTTGCCCTAATACAAGAATTTCGTATTGTGCAATATGTTTATTTCATTTTGATACACGTGTGAGGCAAAAGTGGTAGACACGCCCCTTTGTAGTACTTCACAAGACTTCATTAAAATCGTTACGCATTAGGCAATTGTAGTAGTAAAAATATGTGGTTATGAAAAATAGCACTGGGTTAACATAAACACGAAACATATTAAATCTAGCCACTCCCCTTTTTCCTGATAACTTTTAAAAATGAAAAGTCTATGGGTAAATAAGTCGGCTCAACCAACTGAAATTTGCTTACTTGTTTTCTTTTTTTAAGTCTGTCCTCCGACAACTCACGATGCGTATATATCAGTTATAAAGTGTATGAATTCGGATTTTAGCTCTGAAATTACTTGGAGCTTAAGTTACTGGTATATATACTTTAACTTTTACGAAGATTTCAGAAGTCATTTGCCCTCGTTTTTTCGTAAGATAAAGCGTTCGGGAGCTTCGTTTGCAAAAGGGACATGGCTTTTGTCGCTGTATAGAAAGTGGTTCCGTCCTGTTAAAACCACATATTGTCCGCGCCACCTAGTTTAGGTCATAAAGAGTTCATTATGATAGTGCGAAGGAAAATTGATCGACGACGAGTGGAAGTTGCTGCTGCCCGATCCACACTTTGTTTCACAGCACTAATATTTTCGGCGGAACGGCCAGTACGAAGACGCAGTTGTGTTGTCAACTCTTGCGCTGATCCCGTTTATTGGAATTTATGCACTAAACGGCTGATTGTTGACTCAGGTAACAGGTTATGTTCACCGAAATAAAGCTAACGGTTCCTGCGACGTCATAGTGCCAATTTAGTAACCCGGACCCCTGAGTATTTTGAAGGATAATTGTCTCTAATAGATCCTAAACTGCTTTGGCAAGTGCTCATGTCTTGCTGCCATATAATGGGTGATCCAAGTAAAGATACTTTTTTCAATAGCCTTTTTTTTGACAGATCACGTGTGAGTCGTGTCATGCTGTCATGTTATTTTTGTTTAGTATTGTTTGGCATTTCATCATGGAAAGACTTATGCCTGAACAACGTTACAAATCGTTCAACTTTATTTCGAAAATGCACGTTCTGTGAGGAATGTGTTTCGTGCGTTTTCGAGCCAAATTTTGTTCAGCGATGAGCCCATTTCTGGCTCAATGGGTATGTTAACAAGCATAATTGCCGCATTTGACGAAAAGCAACCAGAAGAGGTTCAAGAGATGCCACTTCATCCAGAAAAAACAACGGTTTAGTGTGGTTTGTGGGCCGGTGGAATCATCGGTCCACATTTCTTTAAAAAGTATGACAGTGACAACGTAACCGTCAACGGCGACCGTTATCGTGCCATGATAACCGACTATTTGATGCCTAAAATTGAAGCTCTTGATCTCGGCGACATTTGGTTTCAACAAGACGGCGCCACTTCCCACACATCACATCAATCAATGGATTTATTGAGAGAACACTTCGGTGAGCAGATAATTTCACGTTTTGGGCCGGTCAATTGGCCACCAAGATCGTGTGATATCACACCGTTAGACATTTTCCTGTGCGGACAAACCCGCTTCGATTTAGACATTGGAGCAAAACATCACGCGTGTCATTCGTCAGTTACCAGTCGAAATGCTCGAACGAGTCATCAAAAATTGGACTCAACGGATGGACCATCTGAGACGTAGCCGCGGCCAACATTTGATAGACATAATCTTCAAAAAATAAATGCCAAAGAATGTTATTTCAAATGATAATAAACATTTCCCATTCAATTTGAATTTTCTGTGTTTTTTTTGCTTTAAAAAAGTAGGGAACCTCGAAATGGATCACGTGTTAGAATAACCGATAGAGTTCAATAAACAAATACCACATATCGAGCCCTAACGACGCTTAAAGGAAAATTTTACAGGAGAGTTTTTTTTGTTTTTTGTCGAATTCATCTGGAGGACTCCGTTACAATTGTTTTTTCTATAACTTTGTAAATATTAATATTTAAGCTTGGAAGAGTTTTACAATCAGGTACATAGAACGGACAGCCGTGGGATTCGAGGACCTCGAAGATACGTCCCTACCGGCCAGTTTGAAAGATAACATGCAGAGAAAAAACATGGTTACTACATGGTCACGGCAATAATAATATGTTATCCGCAATAAAAGTATGTTCGTCGCAACCATAGCATTGTTAACTGAATTTAGTTTTGACAATAGTATAATTGCTGCAATATTAATATTGTTGCAATGTAACAATAGTATTATTGCCAAATTTAAAAATGAGAATATGGTTATAGCAACAATATAAATATGTTTGGTGCGACAAAAGTATTGTGTTTTGCGTTTTATGTTAACAATAATATGATTACGGCAATCATACTGTATGATTGTAATTTTTCTTCATGTAAATATGCTTTTAAGAACAAATGTTATTGGTGCTTTTTTATCGATATTAAAATTGTTTAAACGAGCTGCTTTGGTTTTGTTTAACTAAAATATTTTTAATAAAAACGCTTACATTTATTTAAACTTATTTTTTCTACTGTGAAATAAATCACTCCTATTTTTTTAACTTAATTTTTATTTTTTCATACTTCAAATCTATTGTAGACAACTTAAACAAATTCTAATAATTATATTGGGGATCATAGTATAATTGTGTGTGACCATACTATGGGTGTAGGGATCATAACATTGTTGCGTGTGAATCATGCTATGGCTGTGAGGATCATACTATGGTTGTATGTGAAACATACTATGGTTGTTAGGATCATGTTATGGTTGTGGAGATCATAGTATGGTTATGTGTGAATAATACTATTGTTGTGAGGATCATAGTATGGTTATGTGTGAATAATACTACTGTTGCGAGGATCATAGTATGGTTGCAATTTAATCATACTATTGTTGTGAGGATCATAATATTGTTGTACCACAACCATATACACAACAATAGTATTATCCTCTTCGAATATTGTCACCACAACCATACTTTTTTCTGCGTGTGGGTCGTAGACTATATATGTGGGCGCCAGTCATATGTACGTTGTCATATATAAGTTGAAGCGCCATAGTGTTAAACATGGCGTTTCTCTGAGCGAGATAATACGAGTATCTCCGGCACTGTTTAACCTATCGGGCCGTATTGCTTCAAAAATGAAGCCGCAGCATTCTTTATGGTCAATGAACATAATCACTGGTTTTTTGTTTTAAAATATGGATCCGGATAAGTTGTGGTTTTAACAGAATAACGTACGTACCATCAGTTAATTAAATTTTGGCGATTACTTCGGCTACATATCAAATGACTTATATGGGACTCTCATTTAAGTTACTGAGAATTACAGTTTGCGTAAAATCTTCGAACTGTGCGTAGAGCAATCTGCAACATCTACATTATCATTTCCACCAAGTTATTTTATAAGTATGTAGGCAAAGTAATCGTTGCCAAAGACTGCTGAACATAAAACTTGGCGGATTTAGAAGCAGCTGTACAGTCTGCCTGACAACCTAGCCGATACATTTCACAGAATTTTAAGTTGATTCTAAAAAAGAAACAACAAAGGTCGCGAACCAAAATAAAAACTGTTTAAGTCTTAATAATGATAAGAGACCGAATTAGTGTAAACTAAACATCATTTTGGTATTTTTGACAATTTACATTTATATGGATCTGATTAACCACCAGACCTATTTAGAACTACTTTATCTCATCCGTTTTTCTCATAATGTCTATCTCACCCGCTTACACGAGGAGGATGTGACCCTTATATAGGGTGGTCCATCTAGAGGTATCTTTTCAGAACAAAAAAAAATATTTTTATATCAAATCAAGTGTAGGATCTTTATTGGTAATTTGAAAGAACATTTAATGGCATTTATTTTTTTAATATAATTTCCTTCGAATGTTGGCAACAGTATTATGGAAAAATGAGCGTTCGGTGAGACACTCTGCTTTCATTGCACTGTGGAACATTTTTGGGGTTATTGTCTGGGGGGTGAGAAATTCCAAGTCAGTGTGATGGTACTAGGTCAGTATATTAAAACCCTTAAAGGGTTTTGCGTTCGTATGTGCCAGTTTTTTTTTATGACCTTTTACATTTTTTCCTTATCTTGATGTTTTTTCGCTTAGTTGTAAAATGTTGGCAAAAACGTAGTTTGACATAACTCGAGAACGACTAGTTCGATTTTGCTGAAATAAATTGAGAAAAATTAATAATTACATTTTCTTTAATCCATTAATATACTGTTTCTCTACCAAATCAACATTTTTGCAATTAGAAATAAATTTATGAAGAAAATTTTGCCAAACGGAAAAACGTGTAGAGTCTTATAACTTTCACGTAAAGTCACATAACCTATAAACAAAATGCGACATAGTTCATAGAAATCGATTAACGCGTTCTGCTTTTATTTACAATTAAGTGAAGTTACTTAATTTTTCTCAATTTCTTTCAGCAAAATCGAACTAGTCGTTCTCGAGTTATGACAAACTACGTTTTTGCCAACATTTTACAACTTAGCGAAAAAACATCAAGATAAGGAAAAAATGTAAAAGGTCATAAAACATACGAACGCAAAACCCTTTGAGGGTTTTATTATACTGACCTAGTACCATCACCCTGACTTGGAATTTCTCACCCCCCAGATTGGCTGTTGTACTGTGTTATGATTGAGAACTACTGTTGTTAACCTTACTTTTCAAGTTTTCTTCACACAATTGCCCACGAAAATACAACTCACTCTTGCCATTAACCATAATCAGCCCATTAATAACCAAAAAAATGTAATCGTAAATAACAAATTGATCGTTAGAAAATTACACAAAAATTATTAACTATGAAGATTGTTCTAGAAATACTTTTTATTGTTAAGTTACCTAACCGACTCAAGACCTCTTGCATCTATATTAAAATAGAAGACAAGTTTTTTTTGATTATGGTTAACAATTTCAATTGCATTGTTAAAACAACAATAATTATTTTAAAATTAACAATTTTTATGGTTAAAAAATTCAACCATAGAATAGTTAAATTAACTATTATTATTATTAAATACCAGTCAACAACAAAATGTTCAAAGTATCCTTATATAACGTAGACTCCAAATCATGTATATATATGGTGAAGTTAACTTTATATAAGGTTTTGCATGTTTTCAAGAATAATCGTAGTGCCCTAAATATCGTTCAACGCGGTCATTCCGGCAGCAAGATTTTAAGTAAGACAAAAAAATAATTTTTGAGCATTTTAATTTTTTTAACGTACTCTTAACTTTTTTTTATAAAATCAATTGAAACGGAAGTCAGATTCATATATATTTCATCAGTTTTAATTTCAACGTACAGTTTATTTCGATAATACGATGTGTATATGTTACAGCGCATAGAGAAAGGGACCTAAGGGTAAAATAAAATCAATTTTCATTGTTTTTCTTTTTTTGATGTGGACAACATCTGAGCATCGAATGAGACCGATCCCATGCCCCAAAAGTGTTTCCGCCCAGAGATATGCGCATTTTATGAAAGTGAAGTCGACGATTCTAATGGCAAATAGAAAGGGACCTAATCTTTAAAATGGCTCTGCTGAACAAAACTGATTTTTAAACTTAGGTCGCTTTCTATTTTGCGCGTCACATTTATAAATATAACCGTATAAAACATGTCTTATATCGTACGAGCATTTTTCCATATGCCGATGAGCCACCCTACTGTACACACACACATGATTATAAATCTATATACATATGCGAGGTTGTGGTTACTTTTCTTTCTTTTTCGTGGAATTTATAGAATCGTACATACCACAAGGGTATGCATGTTATAGACAGTTCAAATCAGCTCGGGCAATCAAGATAATACGCGAATTTGTGGCAAAGTAAACTAGTGAAGTCAATTTCATTTACACTGACTGTATTGTTGTTGCTTTTTGTTATCCTGTGGCTAAAAGCAACAAAAAGAAAATTCTTGTAAATAGCAGAAAATAGGAAGAGGCAAAAAACGGGAAAACTTAATTAAAAAGGCGTAAATTAGTGTATATGTACATAATTAGTACAGCGTGGCCCATAATGATGTATACCAGTAGAATCAAACAGAATTTTGATATTATTATCGTGATATTAATATTATATATACAATATTGTTATGGCTAAAATGCTCGAATGTCATGAGAATGGAAAAACAAAATTAATCATGTCCCCTGACCGCTTTAACTTTGTAGTAGCAGCAGAGATGCTCCTTAAAATAACAGCAGCATAACACGAACGAAGTTTGCTGAAAATTTGAACAGAACATTTGGAAACAACTTTAATTCAAAATTTTAGCGAACAAAGATTTTGCTAAAAAAAAAGTTCGCCATCACATCCTTAACTCAAGATAAACTAAAAGCTGCAATGAGCCAACTTAAGTTCAACAGGGCTAACGAAATAACTGAAGAGCTGTATAAGGCCGAAGGGAACCACTAGAAAAAGTATCGGGTGATCAATCAAAAACTCGAAAGGTGTGATATCACACGATCTAGGCGGCCAACGTGAAATTAACTGCTCTTCAATAGATCCATTGGTTGATCAGTTGTATGACAAAGCTAGCTCTTACACATCGGGTCAAGCCAGAGTCGAATTAATGGGTCATCCGCCGTACAGCCCTGACTGGGCACGCAATGATTTCATTTTATTCCCGCACATCAAAAAAAAAATGCGTTGTCAACTAATTTAGGTTTTTTGTCTCCTTTATCTTTTTTATATCCTCTACCGAAGAGGAGATCGACGAAAACATAATGCATTAAACACATAGACGACAGCAAGCAGCGAGCGACAACCTGTCAAAATTAAAACACACACGTTTATATGAAAATGATTACTTTGACGGCGTCACAGCAGCACGACGGCACAGCAGCCGTTGCTGTTGTCGCCAATATAAACTAATTTCTATTTTGAAAGGCGACAATATCAGATACAGTGTTGGTAATGCACTAAAGTAGTTGTAATAATTTAGAGATTAAAGGCGTTTAACTAAAAACTGAAAATTTGCGTCAAACATTTTGGGATTTATTAAATGTTCAAGGTGTCAAGGTGTTTTTATATATCTTCTTGGTATGCTAAAATATAATTTCGCTATATAAAGATTTCTTGTGAAGCCGGTCTTCGTCCGGGGGTATGCCAAAATATGGCTTCGCCTTTTAAATATTTCCTGCCTCTTTGCAATCTATTCAATCCACTCATTAATAAACAAACTATAATGAAAATAAAACATATAATATATAAATAATATATAAAATACTCTGTTCCGGAATCTTTTTTTCAATGTGCTTCTTATCTGATACTTCGGCTTCACTACTGGGGAAAATACACGAAACATCCGATTGCTGCATAGTGAGTGAGCTATGTCTGGTTTTACACGGACAATTATAATTGTCACGATTGTTGAGTTGGTTGGAGAGAGAGGTAAGAAGTATGGAACGGGGAACAATGGCGACAATTATAATTGTCCGTGTAAAACCAGACTATGTATTTTGCAACGAAACTGTCAATCTGATGTACGGTCTATTTCCTATGAAGGGTGCACACGATTACAATAAATTATTATGTAGAACATAAATCGTTTGTTTGTGTGCCTCATAAACGTCATATTGGCATCACTGAAAAATACATTGCTCCAATAAACAGCTGTGCATACTAACAATATCAGCTGTTTACGCTGCTGCTGCCGTTCTCAAAATATTTTAAAAGGTGGCAGCACAACGACAAATGTCGCCAACGACATTTGAAGTCAGTCGTCGTGCTGCTTGCTGTCGTCTATGTGTTTAAAGCATAAAGTTATTATGTTCTTGATCGTCATAAAAATCTTAAACGATCTAGCCATGTTCTACCATCTTTTCGTATGTACTTATGTGTTGAAAGCACGATAGCGTTCAAACTAATCAATCTAGGATCCTGAAGTTTTGCATCATGACAGCTGTTGAGCGAATTCGACCTAGGGGGAAGCAGCTTTCTTTTATGGGACTAAATGTACCTTGGTAAAAAGTTCATACTTTTAGATATTTGTTTAACAAATCTTAAATTTTTTGTGAACAGACAATGGATAGTGTTAGATGGGACGCACTTAATAACGCAAAAAGGGCATGATTGCTGAACTTTTTTTGGTGTCGGTAATACGTTTGCTTGATTTATATCGAGCTTTCTTAGAGATCGCACTATTATAGTTGTTGTAGATGGGTTCTCATCCAACACATATAGGCTGACCACAGGTGTGCCACAGGGCTCTGTCCTTTCTCCCTCTTTATTTCTTATTTTCATTGACGATCTTTTGGGTCAGACCGTGAATCCAATCTACTCTTTCGCAGATGATAGTAACCTCTGTCATTCATATTCATTCGACCGTAGGCCGAGTCTTCAACATATTGAAGACAAAAAGCGAATTATGGATGAGACACTTGACCGTGATCTACTGGCCATTTCCGGGAGGGGGGGTCGATTGAATAGGGTAGATTTTAATGCACGTAAGACACAGTGCTGCTTGTTGTCTCAAGCGATTCGCTGACCCAACAATATCGTCAATTTCTATCGATGGTACGGATTTTGAACAATCTGAAGCTCTCGATGTTCTGGGCATGAAAATACAATGTGACGCTCGTTGGGCGAGACATGTATTCGAAGTGTCGAGAGGAGCACTAAAATGCATAGGCTTCTTAAAGCGGTGCAAGAAATATTTCACTCCTTCTGATCTTTTCATCAGGCCAAAGATGGAATACAACTCCCATATATGGGCAGGTGCTCCAAAATCATCCTTGGAGCTACTTGACCGTGTTCAAAGGAGAGCGATGGTGCTGATAGGTGACAGTAGGGTATCCTCTGTTGTTTCCCTTGAGCATCGTCGGAATGTGGGTTGCGTGTCGCTGTTCTATCGTTACTTTCATGGTGTGTGTTCATCAGACAACCTTCGCCTTATTCCTGACGTAAGGATGTTCGGCAGGGATACGCGACTTTCTAGGAATTCACACCCGTTTGTTATCGATTGGCCAGTTGACCGCACTATACACTACAGATCAAATTCGTTTATCGCTCGTACAGTCCGTATGTGGAATTGACTTCCGGCAAATGTATTTCCCACTGATTGCGACATCCAGAAGTTCATTCACATTACTTTCCACTCGCCAACGCAATGCACCCCATGTATAGGGGGCATCCCCTGAGTGTTGGTTATTAAAAAAAAAAGCTGGAGAAAATTATTCATAATGGTACTCAAATTAAAGCAAACTATGCCGCGATTCTAATAAAGGGGTAATTTTAAAGCTTTGGCTTATATTAGGGACGAACACATGGGCCAAGGGCCCTTTTTTTTGGGTATAGGGACGGTATATAATTTGGCCCAAAAAACGTCCCGCATAGTAAAACCGATCTATTAATAGCACTGTGCGACAGCCACAATCGGTTTGGGATGAAACCACCGGGGAAAGTTATATCGGTCAAAAAACGGTCATACGTGTCCCAGCGTTTCGTTGGGTCTCATCTAGGAATCGAGATATATCGATTTGAAGTTAGTAAGTATCGTATAGGGGAATTTGTCACGTTTTTGGCTCTTTTGTTTGACATAACTTGAGAACCACTCGTCCGATTTAGCTGAAATAAATTTTAAAAAACCAAGAATTACAATTCCCTTAATCTGTTTATATATTTTTTTCCTTTACAAGTAATAGTTTTGGATTTTTTATGAATTAAAAAAAAAAATTTTAATTTTTAGGCAAAAATAATTTTTTTTTTCATACATTTATTTATAATTGCGAAACTGTTGCTTAAGTAGGAAAACGGTTTAAGAACAGATTAGAGGAATTGTAATTCTTAATTTTTCTAAATTTGTTTCAGCTAAATCGGACGAGTGGTTCTCGAGTTATGTCAAACAAAAGAGCCTAAAACGTGACAAATTCCCCTATACGATACTTACTAACTTCAAATCGATATATCTCGATTCCTAGATGAGACCCAGCGAAACGCTGGAACACGTATGACTTTTTTTTTACCAATATAACTTTCCCCGGTGGTTTCATTCCAAACCGATCACTGACCCTTACCATTTGTCGCAGAGTGTAGTCAATATGGTCATGTAGGTTCTCAAATTAAAGCACATTTTGCTTCGAAACCTAAGATGGCGCCATTTTCAAGTAATGACAGAGATAAGGGACGGACTCATAAGTGGAAAGTGCTCAAATAACGAACCATTTTTTAAATTTAAAGTTTTCAGAGAATTATCTTAATATGTGACGCGCAAAATAGAAAGGGACCTAAGGGTAAAAACCAGTTTTGTTCAGGAGAGCCATTTTAAAGATTTAAATACGTGTATCTTTGGTGTAGAATCGTCGACTTCACTTTCATTAAACGCGCATATCTCTGGGAGGGAACACTTTTGGGGTCTCATTCGATGCTCAGATGTTGTCCACATCAAAAAAAGAAAATAAAATGAAAATTGATTTTTTTACCCTTAGGTCCCTTTCTCTATGCGCTATCACATATATTTTATTATGATAGAAGGATTTATGGCAATTATGTGTAAAACAAAATATCGGTCAAATGCTTACCACGGCTTCGGTGGCATACCTCTATCTAATGGTCCATATTTTCAATGAGTGAGACAGAATGTGAGGAATTGTCTCAGCCTTTTGCTACTTATATTGAATTGTTCTTGGCTTATTGACTTAAATTTTTTTTTCATTTTGATATCCCCAAAGAAAGAAGTCCAACGGTGTCAAATCACACGATCGCAATTAATATCGCCATGACGCGAGATAACACGGCGCACAAGAGCAACTGTTTCGTTGGCTGTGTGGCAAGTTACACTATCCTGTTGTAACCACATATCGTACTGGTCCATATTCTCAATTTCTGGCCACTAGAAGTCCGTTATCATCTTGTGATAGCGAACACCATTCACTTTAAGTGCTTGGGCGAGCTCGTTTTCAAAGAAGTGCGGCCCGATAACGCCGCCAGCCCATAAAACACACAAAACAGTCACTCTTTCAATCTACATCGGCATTTAAACAATATCTCGTGGATTTTCATTTGCCCAAGTGCTGAGCAAAAAAATCACGAAGTGTTATTTGATTCGAACGCCCATTTTCGCAAAAGGGTTCGACAATCTTAACGCGCTGCTTAATTGTATACCGCACCATGGTTTAATATGTCTAACACTGAAAAAGTAAAGGTTAAAGTCGGTTAATCACTGTTCAATGTGTTAAAGCAAAAGACCGAAATAAACAAAATTTTATTTTTGTTGTTGCCTCGGCTGACCTTATTGTAGCGCATACCCATTCTAAGTCCTTGGTGGCGGTTTCTGGTCCTATCTCCCGTGGCTAGCTCAATAGTTGTCTTACGAACCTGAATCGTCAAATTGTTTGCACAACATCGGGCCTTCACAATACCGCTCAAAAAACATAATGGCGTCAAATACCAGCAAACGTGGCCAATACGGCTGATAATATGATTTCCGAATTTGGTAAGCAAAGGATAAATTGTCGCGTGAGAATTTACGAGATTTTGGGGCTAAACGCGAAGGCTAGATACGAGTATAGCTGGAAAATGGCTAAATTGGCAACACTGCTCCTAATCATCTTTATTAGTTAGGGTTACTGATACTTGCCCTTGCAACCGAAAGTGTCAGTTCTCCCTTCAGAAGATTGCCGAGTACCCAACAAAAACAAACGGATGTAGCGGTAAAATACAAGGCTAGTACAAACAACCACTAACATTCGGTTGTAACAAAAAATCTGTTCTCTGTGTGTGTATTAACACTCTCTGGTGTATATTAGTCCGAATCGTTACGCTGAACCCTGTGTGCACATACATTGGTTTGTTGTATTACCCTCGCAATAACAATCGAATAAATAGTTCAAAGTCCATTCATGTTATTGCAGTAATTGGACGAGTGTTTTCATTTCATTTCTTTTTCCTTTCTTTCGTAATTGGGCATGGAGAAATGAATGAAATCAATCAATAAACTATTGTTTATTTGATTGTTTCATTTGTTACAGGACTGCGGGGCGTATGAGTTTTATTTGGATTGCGTTGTTGGTTGCTACGTACATCATCCGGATGACAGTTTAATATATGTTCGGTGAATGTGTCGGACAGTTAAAGGGTATATGTACACACATACAAACACACACACAAGCAATCATGCGAGATTGAAACCACCGATACTAAGGTATAATTAAGAAAACCTTGAAGTGTGGAACCCCACCCCAACGCTGTGAGTGAGTCTGCACGCATGACAGTCTGCCGCTTGCAAATATTCTGTTTACACAATAGCATCTGCTGAAAACGTAAAGATTTATACACCTGATCGATGTCAACGCTTTAAGTGGAAGTTCAGGGACGATTTTGTTTTTCTTAAAAAAACATCGAAATTCTCACAATGTCTGTCGGATTGGCACACTCAATGCAATCGCAGAGTCAACGTAGTCACTATACGAGTATGTCCAACATTATTTTTATTTACTATTCGGTCGGTTATGCATGTCGATTTTCTGGCAAACAGGAACAGAAAAGTATTTTTACTGACAAAATATTTATATATTTTTTCAGACAAATTTGTGAAATCAATCAATGGCCTCTGTGGTTGGACATGGAATTAAATTCAAAAGTTGTACCGGCATGTTCTACATATTTACATACGAAGGTGCGAATATGAATGAGTGCTCGTTGCTTAACATAGGGGGGCGGGGGGTGTTTATGGTTACTCTGCATGAGCAATCAATTTTTTAATTTATTCAGTCGAATTCACGAGGAATTGTTAAACAAAGAAGTTGCAAGTAACCAGAAGAAATTCGACATCTGAGGATTAAATCCATGTGTTCACATCGGTTTACACTAGTGACTGGTAACTAAAAATTTTCCAACAATAGATCAAGTATTATACCTTACAGCACACTGTGCTACTGGGTATTACGAATCAGTGCAGATGTTTGCACCCTAATGTTTATCATACCTATCGATTCAGGTCATTACCTGAATCCATTAAGTTTTGTCCGTCCACCGGTCCATCAAATGCTGGAACATAGTCTGTGGTGGAGGCCCGGCCGAACTTATGAATTGTTCACAAACAGAGAATATATTTGTTGCCACAACTGAATTTATTTGCAACCGAATGTGGATGATAGCACTTACTATTCATGTATCCATCGCTACAACCAAATGTTGTTTGGGTACACAGCAACTTTCAGTTGTTGGAACTGATAATATCTATTGAAGAGACAAAGTATCGGTAACCCTTATAATTAGGATGATTATTGGAATTGAATTTGTACATATATTGGTTGTTGTTATAGATTATTGTTTATAAGAACTCTTTAAATTCTGTTGTCATTATCACGAGCATTTATTAACTGGACCAACTGATGGTTAAATTTTATGTTTCCGTTTATAGAATTACCGAATTAATAAAGCATTTTTTTTATCAAAAATGTGATTAAAATGGATGAAAGTTATTCTAGTCGACCAGTAAAACTTTTAACTTTTTCGTTGTAACAAACATCACTTAATTAATTTCCTTATCATCTCAATAATCAACAAGGAAGAAATTCTCTAAAATCAGTAAGTGGTCAATGCATTTTATAAACAATTTTTGATTAGGCCTTTGGATAAATCTCTTACTTTTTACTGCTGATCAAAAATATTGTACAAAAACTTCTACCGTCCGTGCTACAATAATTCGGTTAGAAAAACACACTTTATACTGCAATCACCAACATTCCATGGTTCATCGTTCCAATTATTATAAGACGGTAGCTACGATAATATTACAGTACACAGCCAATTAGTCGTGTTTGATGGGTGATGTCGTTTTGTTCTTCTATTGTCACTTGTTTTCTTGTCGTTTTTTATTTATTTAATAAAACACTGTTTTTATTTTTTGGTTTCAGGTTTTTTCGTTTACAATTTGTTTTATTGTTTTTTTTGTTTCAGGTCACTACAATGTTATATGTTATTTATTTCACAAAACTAAATTTTCTTTATAGATTTTAATTTACGATTTTAAGTCACGAAAAACTAAACCACTGTTTCAAAGGTCGACAACTGACTGATTTGTCTGTCTCCTCTTTTTTGTCAAAAAGTGGATGATCAGACCATCAACGAAAAAGAAACAACAACAATGCCCATGCGATCCCGCTACGCATATATGTGGGTGTATGTGTGAGTGGAGATTGCATGTTTGTTGTTGCTATGTTTTCTCCAAGATGAGAAACGAAGTCGATTGAAACATTTGTTTTCTATATTCCCTTTTGTTATGTCTATGTATCAAAGGGAATTCAATGACCGATGCTTTGTACATATGTACATATTTCGAGATTGCAAAAATAAGTATGTACGTACAAAACATATGGGTCATTACATATGAAAGGTGCTTGATATGTTATTTTACAAGAAAGTCAGGAAATTCATTATAAATGGATTAAAATGTCTAGAATTCATTTTCAATGTAATAACAAAATGGCTTATGTCTAAAATTCATGATTAATTATATAAAATACATTTTTATATTTTTTATGAATTTAAATAATATTGAAATAAGTATGGTTCAACGCGACATCGTTGAACATGCCGGCCCCTCCGTGTGGAATTACCAGATTTTGCCTACTGGACCGATGAAAACATATCCGATAGCGGTTTGCTGGGCTAAAATGTTTTGGAGAGTCGAGTCGATTGACCCATTTCGGAAAAGGCTCGGTATTTCATCGGCTGCTAGTTCAAGCTCGATTGGAATATTGCCTCTTGGGTCAGGATCAGCAAGACAGTCTGGTGAAAATCCGATGGTGGGGTCCTCATTGATGGCTTTCTCATATGGTGATCGGGGTAGGTCATTGGTGAGCATGGCACGAACTTCTTTGGCCCATTTTAGGCGAGGTAGACGTCCTTTGGCTTGAAATTTCGCAAATCGTACTTCGTTGTGGTGGAAAGTTTCAAGTCCGAGTCGAGTTTGCAGACTTACAGCGATTCTGGATACCGGGGAGTAAAAGTTGATACCTGCCCGAATCAAGTGCCAAGCATCAGTTTCGCCTGGAATGGCAATTTTGATGTGTGCTGTTGGGATGAAGACCTTAGCCCAGCTAAATGGAAGGCTGGCTTTGGGCTTCAGCTTGAATTCCGATGCGCTGCGTACAATTCGAGTTGTGACTCTGTTTGTAGGTCTCGATGCGCGTGACTGACGTTGTGTGTCTTGTGATTGAGAACGGGTTTCGTTTGCCTGAGTTCTGACGGATGGCGTTTGATGTCTTCTTGATTGTGAATGAGGTCTTGGTGCTTGTTCTTCGGATTGTTGAGCTCGTATTGAACTTCTGATTCCCAATTCTTTCAATTGTGGAGAAAAGTGCAGAAGGGTGTTGTGCTTTTCTTTACAAATTTGGCATCTCAGATTTGTGTGACACTCTGAACGGATGTGTGAAATGGCCAGGCAGTTAATGCAATAGAAATGGTCACAAACAACTTCAAATCTGTCTGCTGGGTCAAGAGCCAAAAATCGAGGACAAGTCTTGATGGCGTGATCTCGTCTACACAATCCGCACGAATATGTCCAATACTTTGGTCGATTGCCGTCGTTTCCCTTGGAGGACATCTGTGAATAGAGAAAGTTATGAGTGACGGTAAAACTAAAGGTATTGGAGGTTACATATAGTTATTCTGAGAGGAGTGGTATAAGTTTAGTTATAGGTCTACGAATTGTTCCGTTTGAGATTAGTACGTCAACAACTCGACTATTTTCGTCAGGTCCTGGGTATAGTTTTGTTATACGACCTAATTTCCATTCATTTGGAGACGTTTTGTCGTCTTTGATGACTACAAGGTCGTTAATTTTGACGTTTTCTTGTTGGCGTTTCCATTTATATCGACGATGTAGTTCTTTTAAGTACTCAGCCTTCCAACGTTGACAGAATTGTTGAGAGACAATTTTAAGTCGTTTCCAACGATTGGCAAGCGTGAGATTATCTTGTGAGATATCAGGTTCGGCTGGTGCTAAGATGGAGGTACCAATTAGAAAATTTCCAGGGGTTAATGGAGAAAGGTCATTTGGATCGTCGCTGACAGGACTTAAAGGTCGAGAATTCAAACAAGATTCGATGCGTGTTAAGATCGTTGAGAATTCCTCAAAGGTAAATTTCATGTCTGGCATCATTTTACGAAGATGAGTTTTGAAGGATTTCACTCCCGCTTCCCAAAGTCCACCCATGTGGGGCGCTCCTGGAGGTATAAATTTCCACTCAATGTTCTGAGTACAGTTTTGTTGTATGACTCTGGTTTGAAGTTGTTGAATGAAATCTTCTCGATCTCTTCTCAGCATTTCAGCTGCCCCAACGAAGTTTGTGCCGTTGTCTGAAAAGATCTGTGCAGGGCAACCTCTACGGCCAATAAATCTAGCAAATGCGGCAAGGAAAGCTTGGGTTGAGAGGTCACTGACTGCTTCTAAGTGGACAGCCTTAGTGGAAAAGCAGACAAAAATGCAGGCGTAACCTTTTGTAACTAGACAAGCTCTGCCTGTAAAATTTCGGATATTGAAAGGTCCTGCAAAGTCTACTCCGGTATTGTGAAAAGGTCTCGTGATAGTAGTGCGTTCAGGAGGTAATGATGCCATGATCTGTGTCTGGGTATGCTTCTTATATAGTATGCAGGGTTTGCAGTGATTTATAATCACTTTGACTAATAGTTTTAAACGAAAAATCCAAAACTCTGTGCGTAAGACGCGTACCATTAACTGATTACCTCCGTGTAAAGTCATTTTATGGGCATGCTCTACAAGAAGCCGAGATAATCTGCAAGTATATGGTAGAATTATTAGATGTCGTTCGCTATATGTCAAAGTTGGGGATTGTGATAATCGTCCATTTGCACGAATAATTCCATGTGAATCCATAAATGGATTTAAAGTCAAAAGTGAACTACTTGATGCAATTTTTGATTTTTGTAATAATTGAGAATATTCTTCGGCAAAGTGATGTTTTTGTGTCATAAGGAGAAGTCGGGATTTGACGAAGTTGATTTCTTCAGAAGAAAGTTCGCTTGAGACTGTCCTAAGGTGACGTCTATTAGTCCCGGTATTTCTCCAAAATCGAAATACGTAAGATAATACTCGATACGCACGAGATAGAGTAGAAAATCGCTCAAGTGGGTCTTCAAATGTCGTTGTAACAAAAAGTTTTACGGCTTTTTCTTCGAGATTGGTATCAGCCCCAGGTTTTTGTTCTGGCCATTGATGTTTTGGCATTTTCAACCATGGAGGTCCATGCCACCATAAGTCGTGATTTTCTAAGTCGGTGGATGAGCATCCTCTGGTAGCAAGATCAGCAGGATTGTCACGTGATTGGACATGTTTCCAAGACGTCGTTCCAACTTTGTCCGTGATTTCGGATACTCGGTTCCCTACAAATGTATTCCAGGCACAAGGTGGTTTCTTTAGCCAAGCTAAGACGATTGTGGAGTCTGTCCAATTATATAGGTCATAAGTCTGGAGATGGATATTTGGAAGTACTGAAGAAGCTAATGTTGCCAGTAAAACGGCTCCGCAGAGTTCAAGTCGAGGTAAAGAAAGCTTTTTTATAGGCGCAACTCGAGTCTTGGCAACTAGAAGGTGGGTATGGATTTCCCTTCCCTGTTGGAGACGAATGTATAAGGTCGCAGCATATGCCCTTTCCGAGGAGTCACAAAATCCATGGATTTCAACAGTGCTTGTAGGAGTGTATTGTATCCAACGTGGAATCTGTAGATGTTGGATGTTTGGGCAATTTTTGATAAAATTCTGCCATGTAATACAAGTCAAGGGCGTAAGTCCATCGTCCCATCCGACTTTGTCTAGCCAAATTTGCTGCATGATAAGTTTTGCTATGATAATGACAGGTGCTAACCATCCACACGGGTCAAAAAATCTAGCTATTGCTGAAAGGACTTCCCGTTTTGTGTAGGTCGGTTTAAGGTCAATATTTGGCTGTGGAAATGAGAATGAATCAGATGCAATGTTCCATTTGATGCCTAATGTCTTAGTGCCCAAGTTTTCTGAAAGATGTAAACAGTCAATGGATAGAAGTTGTTTTTCTGGTAAGTCGTTAATAATTCGTGGATCGTTTGAGGTCCATTTCATTAAGTCAAATCCTGCCGATCCCAACGCAGTAATTAGTTGTTTCCTTGAAGCGACTGCCTCGTCGATGGTATGTCCTCCTGCTAGGACGTCATCTACATACATGTTATCTTCCAAGACTTTTGTAGCTAGCGGTAATGATTTTTGGACATCTTCTGCCAGCTGCAGAAGAGTCCTAACTGCTAAAAATGGGGCGCAATTTACTCCAAATGTCACAGTTTGAAGTTCAAAATCTTCTATGGGTTCATTAGGGGATTTTCTAAACAAAATCCGTTGATATTGAGTATCTGAAGGGCTAACTAGAATTTGCCGATACATTTTTGTAATGTCGGCATTGTAAACAAATCGAAAGAATCGCCATTTTAAAGTCTGAACTACTAGATCCTGTTGTAGAGTTGGACCAGGGTATAATATGTCATTTAAACTCATTTTATTTGATGTCGGGCATGATGCGTTGAAGACAACTCTAAGTTTTGTAGTAACGCGATCAGGTTTTATTACTGCGTGGTGAGGCAGGTAATAACTTGGCGTCTTGTTTATGTTCTGTGGAGGAACTTTCTTCATATGGCCTAGGTCGAGATATTCAAGAATGACTTGATCATACTGATTTTTGATGTCAGGTTTGGAACTGAGCATCTTTTCCATACGGAGAAATTGTGCCATTGCAATATTTCGTGAAAGTCCAATTTCATTTTCATTTCGAAAGGGTAGGGTGACTACATATCGTCCTGAGCTATTCCTGTAGGTCGTATCTTTGAAGTTTTTCTCGCAGATTAAGTCTTCTTCTGACCTCAAAATTGGTTTTGGGGTTTCCTCCACCTCCCAAAATTTTGTGAGAAGTCTATCAAGGGCAATAGTATTGCATAATGAGATGTTTGTCTTGGGTCTAGTTGATTTTTCCACAGGTCCCCCCACAATCCAGCCGAATACTGTTTTTTGTGTCAAAAGGGATCCTAAGGAATGCATTGGTGATGCCAGGTCGAAAATAAATGGCCCTATGTCAAGTCCTATAAGTATGTCAACAGGTTGGCTGATATTAAAGTGAGGATCTGCTAAAGGTCGTTGTGTAATTCTGTTCAGAAGTTCCATATCTAGATTTTTGGGTGGCAAATTAAATGGCAAGGTCTTGAGAACTGGTGCCCAGACATCTAATCTGAAGGTTTTTTCCACCCGAGAGCACAGCGTAAAAAGGCATGCTTTGGTTGATGTCTCTGTGACTGTGGGACTAAGTCCTGAGACATGAATTAGGTTTCGCTTTGAAGGAAGTCTAAGTTTATTTTTTAATTTCTCAGAGATAAAAGTCGATTGTGATCCAGGATCAATGATTGCTCTGACTTTGTATCTCTGTCCGTTGTTCTCTATTTCAACTAAGGCTGTGAAAAGCAAGGTTTCTCGCGACTGATTGGCCGAGTGTAAGTCTTGATCATCGCGTAGAGTTAAGGACTTGATGTCCTGCAAGTTTGAATTTGAAGTGGACTGTATGGTTGTAGTGAATGCCTGTGTACTGGTACTAGGTCGTACGTCGGCATACTTCTCCTGAGAGCTAGGTTGGGTTCCGTCTTTGTGAAGTAGGGTATGGTGTCGCAGATTGCAAGTTCTACAACTGAATTTGCTTTTGCATTCTTTGACACCGTGATCTTGTGCGAGACAATTATAACAAGATCTGCTAATTTTTACTGTGTGAATGCGATCATTGACGGGTTTTTCTAAAAAAGTCGGACAGTTTCGTAAAAAGTGCATTTCTTTACAAAGTTGACAAGGTGAGAGGTCTGAATAGGTTCGAGGTGTGCTGTGGTTGTTTTTGGGTTTGGATCCAGTTGGTTTCTGTACTTGATTTAAATTTGTTTGAAACGAATGAACTTTTTTGTCCTTGGAGCTCGATTTTCGGATATCGTGATGTAAATTGTCGGATTTGGAGGATGTCAGTTGAATGTTTCCCACTGATTCTAATGTCTTAAACCTGTGAGTCAGAAATCTATCGAATTCTTCCCAAGTTGGCATTTTTGAACAATCCTGTAAGGTGTTCTCAAACTCTTCTAGGTAAGGTCTAGGAATTTTTGCAGAGCATAAAAATACTAGGATTGGATCCCAAGTCGAAGTATTAACATCTAAAGTTTTGAGGGTCTGAAGGCAACCATTTACGATTCTTTGAAGCGATTTGAGTGAACTGCTGGAGTCTGTTGAGACTGAAGGCAAAGTAAAAAGTAGCTTGATTTGCTCGTTTACTTGAAGTCGCATATTTTCATACCGATCTACCAGGTTTTTCCAGGCTAAGTCAAAACCTTCATGAGTAAGAGGTATGAGCGAAATGATTTCCCTTGCTTCCCCTGCCGTTTTCTGGTTTAGGTGGTACAGTTTTTCCACCTTGCTAAGTCTAGGATTTTTTATATAAATGGCGGAGAAGAGGTCTCTAAACGTTGGCCAGGTTTTATAGCTTCCATAAAAAATGTCTGTATCACATGCTGGGAGTTTAATTGAATATTGATTTGGTGTCGAATTTTCCGAAGGTCTCTCTGATTTTTCAACTGCATTTTTTGTAGGGGTGAGTACATCGATCTCTGCATTTATTGTCGAAAGGGTGCTTTTATAGGCAGTGAGGGCTTCACGATATTTTACTCTAAGTTTTTTCAGGTCTATAGTCTGTTCCCCTTCGGTTGCTTTAAAATCCCTACAGGTCTCATACGCACGTTTGACTTGGGTCCATAGATAATCCAAGTGAACCCTAAGAACTTCGAGGGCATGAACGTTGTCCTCAGTGACACTAGTTGCTTGGGTTTCCTCAAAATCTATCAAATCATTATAGGAATTTGTGAATTTATCGAGGAGATCCATGGTTAAACCGTTGTTATGTTAAAAAATTTAAACAAGTTGGAAAAGAGTCTATGATGATTGATGTTCGTTGAAGAAATCAAAGTTGAAAGTCGAATTTTCAAAAAATCGAGTTGAAAAAAAGTAATTTCCAAAATGTCCCCAAAAAATCGATAAAAATTGTTGATCTGGCAGCTCTATTTTAAAGTCGCGCTTTACAAGTAGATCAGGGTATGGTCAAGAAATTCGCAAATTTACCGGTGGTGATTTGCAAGGTCAAAGAAGTTACGCTCACGTATGTATGTATGTACTTACTTTGAAGTTCTTGTTCTTGAATACCTGTTGCTAGGGAAGTCTATGTGGTTTCTGCTGCTGTTATGAAGTCGCTGCTGCTTCTGGTGAAGTCACTGCTACTTTAGATGAAGTCGCTGCTGCTTCTGGTGAAGTCACTGCTACTTTAGATGAAGTCGCTGCTGCTTCTGGTAAAGTCGCTGCTGCTTATCAAGTCTATGTGTGCCAAAAATTCCAATGCAATTTATGTATGAAAGATGAAAAGAGAAAAAAAGTCTTTAAAACAGTTTTACAAAGTTAAAACAAAATTATCGTTGAGCGTTGATTTGTTTTCGATGGTGCCGTTATAACGGTACGCAAAATATCGAAAGTACACCACAACTTCTTTTTTAGCAAATTTTTTGTTTTTGTAATTTGAAGTCTCGTAACTTCTGTTACAAAAGTCCAAACGTTTTCTGTTTGTTTTTACTGTTTTTACTGTTTTTAGGTTATTATTTTTTGTATAAATGTCACTATTATCCCTTGAGTGTGTTTTGTAGTTTTTTGGGATAGTTTCACACACTTTTTCGCACGGTTTTAATAATGTCAATTTTTTTTTTTTTTTTTTTTTTTTTTTAAACACAAATGTCCGGTTCGATGGGACCAAAATGTTTGATGGGTGATGTCGTTTTGTTCTTCTATTGTCACTTGTTTTCTTGTCGTTTTTTATTTATTTAATAAAACACTGTTTTTATTTTTTGGTTTCAGGTTTTTTCGTTTACAATTTGTTTTATTGTTTTTTTTGTTTCAGGTCACTACAATGTTATATGTTATTTATTTCACAAAACTAAATTTTCTTTATAGATTTTAATTTACGATTTTAAGTCACGAAAAACTAAACCACTGTTTCAAAGGTCGACAACTGACTGATTTGTCTGTCTCCTCTTTTTTGTCAAAAAGTGGATGATCAGACCATCAACGAAAAAGAAACAACAACAATGCCCATGCGATCCCGCTACGCATATATGTGGGTGTATGTGTGAGTGGAGATTGCATGTTTGTTGTTGCTATGTTTTCTCCAAGATGAGAAACGAAGTCGATTGAAACATTTGTTTTCTATATTCCCTTTTGTTATGTCTATGTATCAAAGGGAATTCAATGACCGATGCTTTGTACATATGTACATATTTCGAGATTGCAAAAATAAGTATGTACGTACAAAACATATGGGTCATTACATATGAAAGGTGCTTGATATGTTATTTTACAAGAAAGTCAGGAAATTCATTATAAATGGATTAAAATGTCTAGAATTCATTTTCAATGTAATAACAAAATGGCTTATGTCTAAAATTCATGATTAATTATATAAAATACATTTTTATATTTTTTATGAATTTAAATAATATTGAAATAAGTATGGTTCAACGCGACATCGTTGAACAAGTCGGTTATACCAACCGAATTCAATAAAACTATTGCTTGCTACTACCAGCGGTTAATGCAACCAACCAATTACACTCTGCGACAAATGGTAAGGGTCAGTGATCGGTTTGGAATGAAACCACCGGGGAAAGTTATATTGGTAAAAAAAAAAGTCATACGTGTTCCAGCGTTTCGCTGGGTCTCATCTAGGAATCGAGATATATCGATTTGAAGTTAGTAAGTATCGTATAGGGGAATTTGTCACGTTTTAGGCTCTTTTGTTTGACATAACTCGAGAACCACTCGTCCGATTTAGCTGAAACAAATTTAATCTGTTCTGTCCTCTAATCTGTTCTTAAACCGTTTTCCTACTTAAGCAACAGTTTCGCAATTATAAATAAATGTATGAAAAAAAAAAATTATTTTTGCCTATTTTTTCTTCATGCGCTTATTTTTAACTTGGAAACTATTTCTTGTAAAGGAAAATAATATATGAACAGATTAAGGGAATTGTAATTCTTGGTTTTTTAAAATTTATTTCAGCTAAATCGGACGAGTGGTTCTCAAGTTATGTCAAACAAAAGAGCCAAAAACGTGACAAATTCCCCTATACGATACTTACTAACTTCAAATCTATATATCTCGATTCCTAGATGAGACCCAACGAAACGCTGGGACACGTATGACCTTTTTTTGACCGATATAACTTTCCCCGGTGGTTTCATCCCAAACCGATTGTGGCTGTCGCACAGTGTTATGATACATTTTACTGTAGCACCGAAAATTGGTGGTGACAACAGATACGATTTTTGTAAAAACCAAACCAAATAAAACTAAACCCCGTTTAGTAGGTACTGGTTTAAAATTTTTGTTTTTATTTAAAGGTTGAACTTTGTCGTTTAATAATGGAACACAATATGACTACCACAACTGGCTCGGCAGTTCCTCATCCGATCGACCCATCTTTTCAGTACATTTTCGATTGTTTCGCGTCGAATATGTTCAATGGCAACTTCAATTTCATGTTTTAACACTTTAATTGTCTCTGGATGCTTTGTGTATCATTTATCCTTAATGGCTCCCTACAGAAACTAATAATAATAAACTAAACTAACTAAAGTGCTCAAATCACAGCTCCAAGGCGGCTAATTGACATCACAATTTCGATGTTCAAAAACATTGCGTAAAATATCGATGGTTGCGTTGGCTGTGTTGGTCCAGTTACCAAATGTTCTTGCAAATAACATCAGAATTCAAAAGAGAACCTAAAACCAACAAGCTATATGAGGGTTGCTATTTTTTTTATCTCGGGTCCTGACAATACTAATGTTCCTAAATGGAAACTGGAACTTTTATTGGAAACTTTGACATTTTTTAGCACAACTTCACTCAGAACGTTTTGTCATTTGAGGTCGAATTGTTTTGTTTACAGTTTGTTGACAAATTCATCTCAGTCAAAAAATGTTATTATCCCGTCAACATTTTCGTGCGATGATTTTTTACGATTTTCAGCGTGGGTTATCGAGACAAGAGTGTTTAAATCAACTTGTTTCGACTTTTGGCGATTAAGCACCTTAAAAAAGCACGGTTAATCGCTGGTACCAAGAGTTCAGTCTCGAACGACGTTCGCTCCAGGATGAATTTCGTAGGACGTCCAACTTCGGTCACTTTGTTAGAAACCATCGATGCTGCGCGTGAACTGATTAAGCAAGACCGACATGTGACATACCGTGAGATTGAGACATCCTTGGGCATTAGTATGACAAGCATCAATAAGATATTGCATGTTCATTTGGTCGTGATAAAAATTTGTTCTCGTTGGATCCCACATAATTTGAAGAATGCTCAAAAAAGGCTCGTATGAATTGGTGCAAAGAGATGTTGAAAAAGTGTAACTACGGTAGCTCAAATGCAGTGTATAACATTGTCACAGGTGACGAATCATGGATCTGTGCATATGAACCCGAAACAAAACATCGATCGACGGTATGGGTCTTTCAAGACGAGCCAAAGCCAACAAAATTTGTTCGTGGAAGAAGTACGAGTACATCGAAGCAAATGATTGCGTTTTTTCCGGTATAACCGGCCATGTTGCCACAGTGAGTTTAGTGGAACGTAGGGTATTCAATTCTGAGTGGTATACAACCATCTGTTTAACAACAGAGTTTGAAGAAATGAGGAAATATATTAAGAGAAGACGAATCATTGTGCTTCAAGACAATGCGTGCTCTCACACATCAGCTGAAACGATGAGCTATTTTTTTTTAGCTTTTTATTTCAGTTCTTTATTGACATGTAATTCGAAGCCCATTGGGGCCTATTAAAGCTTAATTACAATATGCATGTTAAAAAGAACATCATAAACTACTAGAAAAAATTTAGGATTATTTATATACCTCGAGGCAGTACAAAATATTTGGCATAATTAAGCCATGAACCAGTTTTGTTTTTACCCAACGAGGTAAAACTAAATTGGTGTTGTATAGTTGACGAAGTGTGAAACTAATATGTGAAGCAATAATGCGAATCTGCTGCTCAAAGCAACATTTGTTATCCAGAACTATTTCCAAACACGTAATACTCTGAACGAATTCTATAGACGTACCATTGTATTGCAAATCTAGGTAAATAGAAGATAATGATGAAAACAGTATTGCCTTTGTTTTAGAAGGATTAATACTAAGCTTGTTAGACGACATCGATACGCTCAATAATTTTAAAACATAATTAGTTTTGGCTTGTAAAACATCCAAATGCTGGATTTCTTCACAAAATAATAAATGAACATCATCAGCAAAAGAGTTTGGTGTACACCAATCGCCTAGACTTTTGAAAAGGTCATTTATAAACAGCACAGACAAAATTGGACCAAGAACTGAGCCCTGAGGGACCCCACTTCTAACAGACAAAACAGCCGATGCGACTCCATTGACACGAACAAACTGCTTTCTAAATAAGAAAGCATTAAACTACAGGCACTTTTCCCAAGTCCATAATCTTTATGCAATTTATTTATCAAAATTCCATAATCTACCCTATCAAAGGCTTTTTCTAAATCCAAAGACAAAACCATACACATTTTTTGATCATGAGTAGTCTTCCTTATTGAGTCAGTAAGGCCAATTAAGAGATCAGAGGTTCTTCGGTCTATGGTCTAACAACTGCCGCTTAAGAATATTTGCCACAACTTTTGGCAGAATGGGAAGCAAAGAAATGGGTCTTAAATTATCAGGAGAATTCGAGCTTGACTTCATTTGAATTGGTGTCACTATGGCTACTTCCCAATCATTAGGAAAGCAGGAAGTCATTATTATAGTGTTCACTAAATGAAGAAGGTGATTTGATATAAACGGAAATACTACTTTAAGAAATTTAAGAGATATCTCATCACAACCAGAGGCGTTAGACTTGATTGACATAAAAGCCGGTATCAAGTCATTAGAGGAGCCGTTTTAAAAAGAAAACCCATCTTCCCCAATAATTTGGTTAAAAAAACTACAATCAGTCGAACTAGTCAGTTGATTACACTGTGCGACAGCCACAATCGGTTTGGGATGAAACCACCGGGGAAAGTTATATCGGTCAAAAAAAGGTCATACGTGTCCCAGCGTTTCGTTGGGTCTCATCTAGGAATCGAGATATATCGATTTGAAGTTAGTAAGTATCGTATAGGGGAATTTGAATACATGAGAAACGCGTGCATCGATTTTCATGATTTATGTCTCATTTTGGTCATAGGTTATGTGACTTTACGTGAAAGTATAGGACTTGACACTTTTTACCGTTTTGGATTTTTTATGAATTAAAAAAAAAAATTTTAATTTTTAGGCAAAAATAATTTTTTTTTTCATACATTTATTTATAATTGCGAAACTGTTGCTTAAGTAGGAAAACGGTTTAAGAACAGATTAGAGGAATTGTAATTCTTAATTTTTCTAAATTTGTTTCAGCTAAATCGGACGAGTGGTTCTCGAGTTATGTCAAACAAAAGAGCCTAAAACGTGACAAATTCCCCTATACGATACTTACTAACTTCAAATCGATATATCTCGATTCCTAGATGAGACCCAGCGAAACGCTGGAACACGTATGACTTTTTTTTTACCAAATAACTTTCCCCGGTGGTTTCATTCCAAACCGATCACTGACCCTTACCATTTGTCGCAGAGTGTTATTAATAAATAATGTGAACACTCAAGATGTCGAACTGATGGGCCATCCACCGTACAGCCTTGATTTGGCACCCAATGACTTCTTCTTGTTCTCTAGCATCAAGAACAAATGCGTGCTCAACGTTTTTCATAGCCCAAAGCAGCTGTTGAAGCGTTCAAAAATCATGTTTTGAAGGTGTCTCAATCGGAGTGGAAAAAGTGCTTCGAAAATTAGTTTGTGCGCTTGCAATAGTGTATTGATCTGAAAGGAGAATATTTTGAAAAACAACAAAACCATTTCCGGTCCCGAAATATAAATAGCAATCCTCGTAGCTACATCTTCTACACTAACACATTCATATTCAATACTTAAGTTTATTTGTTTATTTGTTGAGCCTACCGATTCTATGTCTCTCTAACCGATAATGTCAGTTCCGTCTACTAAAAAACAGGGGTAGTACTTGCATGCACCAACATTCGGGATGCAACAATTCGGTTGTGACAACAAATCTGTTCTCTGTGTGCAACGAATTCTACATTAAGGGACATCCGCGTCTCAGCGGTTCATACAGCCAACAGTGCCACTTTTTCTGTGTGTGTAGAGGGGGGAAGTTATGGATTTTTAGCTCTGATACTATGATTTGTGACAAATCATCAATATATTTGTGATACAGCATGCAAACAAGAATTCCTAGAATCCGGCATACATATTTTGTCTTGATGTACGAGTAGTAGTAGCATTAAATCACGTGTGCCCACTGTGATTAAGCCAAGAGATATCAAAAGGAGTAATTGTACGGAACGAGTATGTGTCCGAGGTAGATATGCACTCTTTTGGCTAAACCCTAATTGCTGTCCTTTTTGAAAAACACAAGCACTCTCCTGTACGAGTATTGCCTATTTTGCCAGTTGGGTATTTGTTTTGGATGACAAGACCACAACTCCCATAGTGGTGCGACAATTGTCCGCCCTAGCTGGGAATTGTCCACTGGTGCGGGAATTGTCAGCCTTAGCTGGGAAACAGATTGTATACCACTGACGACACAAGTGTGGAAGGACGACATTGATATAAATCAATGATATGCATGTGTTTGCAGCAGACACACATGCAAACACACATGTTCACACATACATGAGGGAATATGTTATCCGGCCCATTCTCCTCGATATGTATCCGATAATAAAACCCATGGGAGTATTTGTTTGATCATCATCGTCGTCGTCATCATCATGTATCATTTTATGTGTGTGCATGAATGAATGAATGAGCGGCAAGATGGTGGCTACGCGTATATGATTCTTGGCCGCATGGCGGGGTATTGAGTTTGATCCTTGATTTTGTGCCAGTGTGTGCTTGTGTGTGTTGGTGTGTGTTTGTAAAGTTTAACTCTCGAAATGAGCATCATCATGATTTTATTAAATAGACTCTGATGTATTTATTGTCCAGCGACAACGTGACTTGTAAATTGATTTCATTTACCTAAAAATTGACTAACAGCAGCAGCACTACGAGTGACCAGTGGTATGGTGCGGTGTGGTCGGTCCCAAGCTATGGCAGTGGCAACATTTGTTGTGCCCGGAACATTGTTGTGAAGTCGAGTGGTGGTGTTGGTGGTGTTGTAGTAAACATTTTAACCGTACTCGTCCGGACATAGCATAGCACAGCCGACCATACGTATTGTATTTCAACTTTATGCTGTATTCATAGTATCATCTCGTACTTATCCGCACAGACCCACACACACATGTACACACACATATGCACACATACTCTGGCACTAGCACGTTCACATAGCCATACAAACATAAGTGTACGGTTCGGATCGGTTCGTTACATATTTTGTTGTTAATACAAATGGCAACTAAAATACATCAGCCATTCAAAACGGACATTGACCATTGGCAACAAAAAGAGTACTGCCAGCACCATCATCGCCGCCACCACCACTATCGTTGACTTTATAAATACCAGGGTCATAACTATCTGCTGCTGCTCCTTCTCGCACCCCCCCCCCCCCCCTCGCCATGCGCTCTCCTTTTTTCCGGTATTTTGTTGTTGTTTTGATAGATGTATCATTTGTGGAATATAAATTTGTATTCTTTCGTTCCGTTCATTTTACGCCGTTCATCATACAAAAGGGGGGCTACGTTATGTTTGTTATGTCGTTCGTAACAAATTTAAACCGGGTATTTTGCCAAGACCGGTCTTGGTGTAGCAGGAAACGTTGATTTTGTTACTTAAAATCAATTTTACCCTGTAGTGGTACAAAATGTTGCTTTCACCCTGTAAAAATGTCGTTCTTTTTCAAATAATAGTCGATCAGAAACACACACAGAAAACAAATTTGTTGCCACAAACGAATTTTTTGAGATTGGGTACACGGCAATTTTCAGTAGTGGGAACTCATAGTATCGGTTAAAAAGACAAAGTAACGGTTACCCTAACTTATAAGGATAAATATTGCAACTGAATTTGTATTGGTTGTTGTTATTGATTATTAGCTTATGTACTCTTTGAATTCGGTTGTTCGGTTATCTGACCGAAACAAAAAAGTTTTTTGTGTATTTAACGATTGTGTATTTAACGATTTCTTTTATTTGAATTATGAGCAGATTTTTTTAAAACGTTTTTTACTTCGAATCTAATAAAGTTTGTATGCCTAAGAAAAAGTGCTTCGACAATTGGTTTGAGCGCGTGCAAAAGTGTATAAATCATGCTGGAGAATACTCTGAAAAACAAAAAAAAACATTTTTGATGATAAGTATTCGCATTTTCATTATTAGGCTAGAAATAAAGAAAAAACCTGATTACGAGGGCTGCTATATGCTTAGTAGGGACATAAATACTGTTATAACATTGAACACACGCATTTCAATAGTAGAACTTAACATACCCCGTTAATGTCATATTGGTTTTGAAAGTTAACCTCAATAGCGTTAGTCTGTAACGGGATTTTAAAATTGTTTCAACTTTCATGATATATAATATCGCTTTTCAAGTGTGAAATGAAAAAAGTGACATTTTCAAAACGCTCTGGCCACTAGGATACATGCGGCTATGTTCGTCTACCGATGCATAAATCTGTTTGAGGAGACTGGAGATGTAAAAGACCGCCACCAGAGGACAAGGTTTGTCACAAAAGATACCCCAACATTGGATCTCTTAAGTATTCTTTGGTTCGAGCTGTGGCCAATTTTCGAATGGACGAGGTTCGTGCAGCTATTGACGATTGGCCAGTGCGACTTAAGGCGTGTGTAAAGGCAATAGGCGGACATTTTGAATAAGTCTATTATTTTGTTGATATCGTTCATTCTTTGAAGGTTATTTAAAAAAATGGATGGGGAAATAATAAAATATTCAAATAGCCCCTTTGTGTCGATTTTGGTTCCTATTCTGAACATAACATATATGGCCAGTTTATCTTGAAAATATTCTGATTTTATTTTAGACGATATGCTAAATTCTAAAATGATAATTAAAATAATTTAAATATAATTAAAAACTAAAATGATAATAAGTAGTTTTAACCCAAAATCGACCATTTTTAAGAATTTTTTATACAATTTTAATAAAGAAGAACACACCCCAACAACATTTTTGTAGAACATGAGAATACTTAAACTCCGTTTAAATAATCATTATTTCACTTTTTCGTAAAGAGGACGAAATGGAAACTCCAATCGCAGAGAAAGAAAGTTAAAATGTTCAACGAAAATGAACTCCATACAATTTCGCTAAACCTCATCGCGAAAATTCGTGAAAAAACGTAGGAATATTGTTTTACTTGTTGACTATGTTTTAACTTATTTCATATATAATTAGTATAGAGTTGCAACATAAAAATTTCGTCGGCCCAAAAAAAATAACTGGAACCTACCAGGCCGACCTTTTGAGAATTTGTCTTTAATTTTCAGGGAAATCATTCACCACACGCGAAATACCGAAATTTTTTTGCATTGTGTAATATGCTAGAACAGCGAACAAGACAAAGTTTGGTTACTACAGGTAATTTATCTGTTGTCACCGCCAATTGAAATAGAAGACAAGTTGTTTACAAAATGGCAAAGTGGCATCTATTGTAAAGGGTGGTTTCACTTTCAGGGTCGAAGTTGATTGTGAATACAGCACACTTTTTTTTAGGAAATTACTGTCATTTCTTTTTATAATGATAATATTGGTATGGTTCAATTATGTATGGAGCAAAATATCGGTCAAATGGCCGTCGCGACCTCGACGGCACACCTCCATCCGATGGTCTAAATTTTCGATAACGCTGAGGTATAATTGCGGTTCTTTGCCGTTAATGTGCCGAATTATCTCATCCTTTAGCTCTCGAATTATTGCTGGCTTATCGACGTACACTTTTTCTTTCAAATAACTCCAAAGAAAGAATTCCAAGGATGTCAAATCACATGATCTTGGTGGCTAATTAACATAGCAACGACGTGAGATAACACGGCCATTGAATTTGTCGCGCAAAAGAGCCATTGTTTCGTTAGCTGTGTGGCAAGTGGCACCATCCTGTTAAAATCACATATCGCCCACATCCATATCTTCCAATTCGGGGCATAAAAAGTTCGTCATCATCTCACGATAGCGACCACCATTCACAGTAACTGCCTGACCGGCCTACTTTTGGAAAATATACGGCTCGATGATGCCGCCAGCCCATAAACCCCACCAAACAGTCACGCTTTGTGGGTGCATTGTTTTTTTGACAATCACTCTTGGATTATCATTCGCCCAAATGCGGCTATTCTGCTTATTGACGAATCTACTGAGGTGAAAATGTGTCTCATCTTTGAAGATGATTTTCTTCGAATATTGATTATCTAAGCCTGAATAACTGTAACGCGGGGCTTGCTTGTGTATCTTTCCATGGTTCAAATTAAGTTAGTCTGAAATAGAGAAATACCAAATAAAATGCAGAAATAAACTTGACTTTAGGGTGTTGTTCACATTCAATATCGGCCCTTGAAATTTCACCACCCTTTATGTGGTGACTGCTTTTACCGAGGTTTCGGGTCCGTGACGAGCTTTATCAAAAAGCTTGGCAGCAATTGTTGAAAGGAAAACTGTGCCCTTCAAGACAAGGTTGTTACTACTTACGTATTGAAACTGCTTTTGTAAATCTCGCTTTTTGAGTTTTCTTTAGACAGACATAGGAACATGGCTCAAATTACTTTAAAAGTCATATACCGGTTTCGGTCTGAACATATCTGGGGTCTAAAATGTTTTTTTAGAAGCGTTACACTTTTTGACCGTACCAAATGATATCTACCTTGTAGGGTTAGGGTATACAAATAATTGCACTCTGAATATGTACAACATTTTAACAATCGTGTCTGCCTTCATTGCATAGGGTATTTACGTGTCGACCCAGTCGCATCTACACTTACTTGTGCCCTTTTTCAGGCTGTTGTTGTTGCTCGTGAATGTTGATGTTGCAAAGAATCAGACAACGCTCCGCTTCGTACGAATCAATGCCACAAATTATTGTGGCGGAAGTATGAGCATTTTGTGTGCGGTTTTTACAAATGATACCACCCATAAATTGTGCCATTTGGCATCCAGGCGCTGCGATGTTAGTTTCGAAATGCTACAAGTATTTTTTTGTATCTTGCTTTCCCTTTTCTTGTTGTTTTATTTTCCACTTTGCTTGGTTAAAGATAAAACTTTTCCCCAAATTATGTTTCGAAAGTATATTCAACGCCAGCAAAAAGTATTTGCCCAGAAACCCCCGGCCAAGTAAGTCTAAGCGGGAGCGGGTTCGAGCAAGGACCCACAAGAAATGCTGTGCAAAAGACATTCAGCTTAGCAACATTCGTTTGTTATAATTTAACCAAAAGAGTTATAACGAAATTGCTGCCGATGGGGCTATCCGGATGAGGGGATTGCAGTTTGAAATGATTTGTAATTGATGGTTATGGTTTAGGAAATTTATGAATGGATATGTCACTACATGGGTTGTGTTTATGCGTGCTGTCAAGTTATTTTTTTCCATTTAATTTTTTACGATATGATGGGAAAGGAAAATTGTCAAGTTGTGTGAATTTTGATTGCCACCAGTCGCACTAAAAAAACTGTAATTCTATGTTAAATTTAATTTTGTTGAACACAACTTTGAATTGAACTCAATTTAGACGTTGTTAGAATCCACAGTTGGAAAAACCCTTCGTTTATTTATCACTAATGACTATTACATTGTACGTTTAGATGCACAGAGAAAATACCAGTAAAAAAGCTTAAGTCGGACGTGGCCGAAAATATTATAACCTGCACTTCTGGCTGTTTAGAAAAGCCAACTTAAAATAGGTTTTAGGACTTAGAGGGATGCAAAATCTAAATAGATTTTTAAGTTTTTGTCAGATTCGAATTTGTTAGAAAATTTTATTATTTCTTTTGATAAAATCGCTTAAACATACTCCCCGCCACATGAATACACGCAGAAAAAAAAGTATGGTTGTGGTGACAATATTCGAAGAGGATAATGCTATTGTTGGGTATATGGTTGTGGTACAACAATATTATGATCCTCACAACAATAGCATGATTCAAATACAACCATACTATGATCCTCAACAATAGTATGATTCACACATAACCATACTATGATCCCCACAACCATAGTATGATTCACACTCAACCATACTATGATCTCCACAACCATGGTATGATCCTCACAACCATAGTATGATTCACACGCAACCATGTTATGATCCCTACAACAATAGTATGATCGCACACAATTATACTATGATCCCCAATATTATTTATAAGAATTGGTTTAGTTGTCAACAATAGATTTGAATAATGAAAATTATTCAAAAATGCATAAAATTCAAAATAATACGAGTGATTTATTTCACAGTAGAAAAAATAAGTTGAAATAAACGTAGGCGTTTTTATTAAAAATACTTCAGTTAAAAAAAAGCCAAAGCAGCTTTTCAAAAATTTTCATTTCGATAAAAAAGTCATATTATTGCATTATATCCGTACTAATGACATTTGTTCTTAAAAGCATATTTAAATGAAGAAAAATTACAATCATACAGTATGATTGCCGTAATCATATTATTGTTAACATAAAACGCAAAACACAATAATTTTGTCGCACCAAACATATTTATATTGTTGCTATAACCATATTTTCATTTTTAAATTTGGCAATAATACTATTGTTACATTTCAACAATATTAATATTGCAGCAATTATAATTGTCAAAACCAAATTCAGTTAACAATGCTATGGTTGCGACGAACATACTTTTATTGCGGGGAACATATTATTATTGCCGTGACCATGTAGTAACCATGTTTTTTCTCTGCGTGTAGGACCCCCTTTACGATTTACCTTATTTGTGAAATAAATTGTGTACTGTAAATGTACCGTTATAAGTTTTTTTTTTCTAATTATCTTTACCATAACCTAAATATGTGGAATTTCTTGCGACACATGAATAGGACCCCCCATCATAATCTTTAGTTTTCTTATGGAAGTGGCTGCGTGTAGTAAATTAAAATATTTTGTGGTGCAATTTAATCGATATCAACCAAAATTAAACTAAAATGGGTCGAGGAAAATCATTATCTAAAGAGGAAAAGTTGAAAATTAAAAGAAAAGAATCCGGGCACTCAAATCCATAAAATCGCTGATAAAATCGGAAGAAGCCGAAATGTCGTGTCTACGTTTTTGCGAAATGAGTCAAGCTATGGCAAGAATATGAAAGGAAGAACAAGCGAGCTATACTAAGATCAGTATCAAATTCGCACGATTCATCATCACAAATTAAGGCTTAAACTAGCGTTAAAGCTAGTGTAAGAACAGTCCAACGCGTTATTTCTAAAGCTAAGCATTTAAAGCGCCTACAACTAAAGAAAAAACCACCCCTTAACGATGACCGCAAAAAGATACGCTTGGTCGCGCAGACACATGACATGGAATAACGAGTGGCATCGCGTCTTTTTCTCAGACGAAAAAAAATTTAATTTCGAGGGCCCAAATGGATTTAACTATTATTTCCATGATCTTCGCAAAGAGGAGCACCATCTGGATCGCTTACATAGCCGGGTGGATGGTGTCATGGTGTGGGTGGCCATATCCTATTATGGTACCTGCGAATTACAATTTTTGTCCACCACAATGAACGTAAGTTGCTATAATGGCGTACTTCAGCAAGCTTTTGCTTACTTCAACAATCTATTCGGATACTTACAATGGACATTTCAGCACGATATTGCACCGGTTCACACTGCTCGAGTGGTGAAGGCATGGATTCGGGATCAAAATGTCAAAGTTTTTGACTGGCCTCCCTATTCGCCAGATTTGAGCAGTATATAAACGGTATGGGGATGGCTCGTCCACAAAGTTTATGCTTCTGGTAAGCAATACAGCAACAAAGACGAACTAATTGAAGCAATTAAGGAAGCCTTCACTTGACTACATTAAAACATTGTATGATTCGATTCCCAGTAGACTTTTCGAAGCTATCCTTAACAAAGGAGGCTCTACACACTACTAAACTTTTGTTTAACACGCATAAAATTCATAATTACATATTTAAAACTTAATAAAATGAATAATTTTGCTTTCAAACTTTACAAAAGATATTATTTGATGTGGGGGTCCTATTCAAGTGGCGCAAAAACCGAAGCTCTGTTTTTCAGTTGTTTTAATAAAATGATTTTATAAAATTTACCAGTATACATATCAAATCCATTTATTCCCCATTCCTTTCAGAAGTAACACACCTTTCATACAAATAAATATAGATTTAATTCATACCGTTTTTCTGCTGAAAATATTAATTTTTAAAAAACCCATCGTGGAGGTCCTATTCATGTGACGGGGAGTGTACCTGTGGGAGCTACAGTTTAATCCGAACTGATTTTTTCCAATTTCTAAATCTAAATTGTGCAAAATTTCATAAATATTGAATTAATATGTTGCTTCTAGTATACTTATAATATAAAATCGTATAAACATATAAGTGGTTGCTATATCTTAATCTGAACCGATTTCCTTTAACTTTTATAATTCCGGTGCTTGGTCCAAAAAAGTGATTTGTGGATCCGAATGAATTGAATGAAAAAATGTGTGTGAACCTAAATCTTAATCTTACTAGGTCAAATTTAGATGGACGGGCAGACAGACAGACAGACATAGTACATCGTACACTTAAAGTTGGGTCTATGGCAAATATTTTTGGGATTTACAAACATTTGCCATGAAACTGTTCCACAGAGTGGTGCAAATAAGTCGTCTAGTTGTCAGATATCTTAGCTTGACTTAAAGCTGATCGGAATCATTACTATTCTTCATAACTATCTGTCCTTTAATTTCATAATTTTATGTTTACTTTGATTTTTCTATAAGAAATTGGTTCCATGTTGCAAAATTCGTTGATAATACTTAAACAGAGTTCAGTTTTTTTGCGACCGTAGGCGGCGTTTGTAGTCTACATGATTTTTTAATTTCCTCCGGAGAGGTTAACTTATAATGATTTTTAGAAGACGAATTATTGTGCACCATGACAATGCGAGCTCTTACACATCATCCGCCGTACAGTCCTGACTTGGCACCCAATGACATCTTTTTATTTCCGCACATCAAGAAAAAAAAACGTGATCAACGATTTTCGTCGCCAGAAGATGCTGTTAAAGCGTTCAAATACCTTGTTTTGGAGGTGTCTTAATCGGATTGGAAAAACTGCTTCGAAAATTGGTTGAGTGCATCATGAAGTCTTTCCATGATGAAATGGCAAACAATACTGAAAAGCAAAAAAAAAGTTTAACACAAATCACGCGTAATCTTTTAAAAAAAACCTTATTGAAAAAAATACCTCTAGATGGATTACCCTTTAGAAACGTAGGGACTAAGGGAATCAATATATATATATGAATCAAATGAGACTACTCAAGAGTGGTGCTTTTCACAGAATCCCCTGTAACTTCTCGCTTAGTGCAATGAATCGTTTGCCTGAGATGTAACTTAGATAATTTCAGAGCTGCTAAGAGAAGAGCCACATAATACCTCCGAGTTAAAAAAGAACCTGCACAGATTTTAAGAACTCCTCCACTTGCATTTTTAAACGAAACGGAAAAATCGCATGAGCACATTCCCTGTCTTCTGTTGTAAAGTCTCAGGGCCCTGCTTTAGTTGCTTGAGCTCTATCAACTGACACAGTTGAATCGGCGTAGATGGGCGAACGGACATGGCTCGATCGTCTTATGCAGGGTGGCTGAAGCAAGCCGATACCTAACAAAAAATTATTAACTTTTTTTCTACGAGTACTTAATGAATCTGGTTAATTTTTTTTTATTTTGCAGACTGATTTTTATATTTAACCGAAATGGATAACTGGGACACAGCTCTGCCGTTTCAGTTCAAAGAGAGTATAGGCGCACCTTTCGCGGCAAACCTTCGAGCAGATGGACCATAATGAGACTTGTGAACAATTTTGCCGAGCATGGGACAGTCAACAGAAGACCTTACCATCGAAACCCCTCAGTTTGGAAGGAGGAAACAATCGCTGCTGCTATACAAAACTATCCAAGAGTTTCGACAAGAAGCTTATATGTGACGCGCAAAATAGAAAGGGACCTAAGGACCAGTTTTGTTCAGGAGAGCCATTTTAATGATTAGGTCCCTTTCTATTTGCGCTTAGAATCGTCGACTTCACTTTCATAAAACGCGCATATCTCTGGGAGGAACACTTTTGGGGCATGGGATCGGTCTCATTCGGTGCTCAGATGTTGTCCACATCAAAAAAGAAGAAAAAAAATAAAATTGATTTTTTTTACCCCTAGGTCCCTTTCTCTATGCGCTGTCACATATGCTCAAATGGGTATAAGCAGACAGTCATTGCAGTCAATTATGCGCAAAGATTTGGACTTATTCCCATATAAAATTCAAATGGCCAACAAACTGAACGCCGCAGAAGATGCTTAAAATGGTAGAAGAGGACGGCAACATGTTGAACTGTCGTTTCATGTCTGACGAGCTCCGTTTCGATTAAAACGCCAACATAAAAAACAAACTTGTCAAATATGGAGTGCTTCCCACCCACAGATACTCTATGAGACGGAATTGCATCCACTTCGTGTCGCAATGTGGTGTGCAGTTTCATCACGCTGCATTGTCGGGCCCTACTTTTTTGAAGAAAACGGTCACACCGTTACGGTTACTGGAGACCGTTACTTGATCATAATGAGAGAGTTTTTCTATCCAGAATTACGCCGAAAAAGAATTTCGTTCTACTCTGTATGGTTCCAGCAAGATGGTGCAACTCCTCACATACTAAATGCGGTCGTTTTATCTTGATTTTTTCACTCAACCGATCCAATAATGCACAATAATATTCAATATTTATAGTTTTTCCATTCTCAAGATAATCAATAAATTTTATACCCCTTGCATCCCAAAATACTGTGGCCAGTACTTTTCCTGTTGACTTGACAGTTTTCGCCTTCTTGGGACCACTTTTACCAGCTTCTATCCATTGTTTTGACTGTTCTTTGCATTCTGGGATGTAGTGATGGATCCATGTTTCATCAACAGTTATGAATCGGCGCAAGAACTCTATTGGATTACGCTGATAAATCGCTAAAAGCTCCTCGGAATTGGTTCAACGGACGATTTTTTGGGGCAAAGTCAACAAACGCGGCAGCGTTCTTGCGGATAGCTTTATCATGTGGAGTTCATCATGTAAAATACTCCAAGCTTGTTTTTCGTGTATTTTAACAATATCAGCAAGTTCTCTGATCTTTATTCGTCTATCATTAGTCAATTCATTAAATATTTTTCTAATGTTTTCAATAGTAGTAGCAGTTTTCGGTCTTCCAGAGCGTTGTTCATCTTCCGTACTTGAACGACCCATTTTAAATTGTTGAACCCAGGATTTCACGGTGGAGTATGATGGTGCATTATTACCATGAACAGAATCCAATTCATCTTTGATTAATTGTGGCGTATAACCTTTCATATAAAAGTGTTTAATTACCGCACGAAACTCTTTATTTTCCATTTTTCAAAAATTATAAAACTTGTTTACTTCAATCACCTCTAACAAAGAAAATAATCATTAAATATTTCGGAAATTTTGACAGATGGCTTATAAAAGATTGCTTTTAAAAAACAAAAAAAGGTTGCTAGTAAAACAGAAAATGTGCCAGGCCAGTTAGTTTTGCGGTCGCCCTCGTAGTTTCCCGATAAGCTGATATCCAGAAACTCCACATTCCGTTGACTCCCCAGGTCGCCTGACCTTCCTGCACCTGACTTTTTCTGGTACCAAACCAAACAATTTTGATTGAACTTAGCATTCCATTCGACTAACACTTAGGGCTATTCATGTCTGAACTCTCCAAGCAATAATAAACAACTTTTTTTTAAAATGCTGCACATACATGAACGATCAGGGAGGGGAGGGGGTTCAATTAAATTCCATTTTTTTGAATACTAATTAAGCTAAATTTAATAAAATTGAATGAACATGAATAAAATAAAAATGATTTCCATATACTGAAAAAAAGTTATTTGAGTTTCTTAATGTAGCAATATTCATCAGCCACCCTGTACTTTAACGACAATCAAAAATATGCGGCGGAGGGTATAACAACTAATTTGACAACATTTTAAAGTTTGTGTTATATTTAGTAGGGACATAAATACTGTTACCACATTGAACACATCCATTTCAATAGTAGAACTGAACATACCCCGTTAATGTCATATGGGTTTTGAAAGCTAACCTCAATAGCGTTAGTCTGTAGCGGGATTTTAAAATTGTTTCAATTTTCATCATGGAGTGGTCAGATATAAGAAACGTATCGCTGAAATAGCGCTTTTCTAATGTGAAATGAAAAAAGCGATAATTTCAAAACGCTCCGGCCCCTAGGGATTAGCCGCATGTTCGTATACCGATGCATAAAACTGTTTGAGGAGACTGGAGATGTAAAAGACCGCCACCGGTCGGGCCGCCCACGCTCAGTTCAAACACCGCATGTCATCAAAGCCGTTAAAGTGAGATGAATATCACGAAAAAGTCCATGAGTCGAATCATTAAAAAAGACTTGGGATTTGCGGCATTCAAACGACGTACCGGACATTTATTTACTGCAGCTTTAAAAAAAATGGGATTGCAAAATGCAAACGTCTTTTGGTAAAGCACGCTGATAACTTGCACAGAATAGTTTTGTTCACCGATGAAAAAATTTTTACCGTTCAGAAAAAATTTAACAAGCAAAATGATAGAGTGTATGCGCGGTCATCTAAGGAAGCATCTGAACTAATACCAAGGGTGGAAAAGGGTCATCACCCAGCTTCAGTCCTGGTTTGGTGGGGTGTCTTACGATGGGGTCACTGACTTGCATTTCTGCGAACAAGCAGTCAAAACATTGGCCAAAGTTTACCAAGAAACCGTTTTGGAAGCTGTTGTGAAGCCTCTTAACAATTCCCTGTTCCAAAACCAGACATGGACATTCCAACAGCATTCTGCGCCGGCCCATAAGACTAAAAAGTCCCAGGCCTGTCTTCGAAACAATTTGCCAGCGTTCATTTCCTCTGAAGAATGGCTCGCAGGCAGTCCAGATTTGAACCCATTGGATTACAAATTGTGGACTGTTTTAGAAGACAAGGTTTGTCACAAAGATACCCCAAATTGGATCTCTTAAAACTGCTTTGGTTCGAGCTGTGGCCAATTTTCCAATGGACGAGGTTCGTGCAGCTATTGACGATTGGCCAGTGCGACTTAAGGCGTGTGTAAAGGCAAAAGGCGGACATTTCGAATAAGTAGATTCTTTTTGGATACAATATACATCAATAAATATATTAAAAAATACTTGGTCCAAAAACATTCAGTACTTTTTATTTTGCAGCATAAAACGTGTGTAACAGTATTTATGTCCCTACTTAGTAGATTGCTGAGTGATAAAAATATCCCATTAGAACTATTTAAGAATACTTCACTTTAAATGGAGCTCTTGTTGTTACTGTAGGCAATTTTAAGCTCAACATTTTCTGTATCTCCGCAATATCTTCGTACTCGCATGTTACTGTACGAAATATGCTGGTAAAACAGCTTCGAGTAGTTGAATGTCCACCCCAGCGTATGAGTAATGTTGGGTTTTAATGTTGAAACAACATCTCTGCATAAGATCTGTTTATTCAAAAATTAATACGTTTCAATTTTTTTGCTGCGACTCTCCCCAAAACTAACATTATCACATCCTTTTCCCCCTCATAAAACTGTGTTCGTACCAACTAATAAAACTTTCTATTATTTCATACTCAGGGGTTTCAGAAAGCTACTTCCCGCTACTACTTTCCACCAAACGACCAAATAAAAAAAAAACGAAACCAAAATACACAGACAGCAACTGCAGCTAGACTAAAAAATTAGGAGTTAAAGGGAGGAGTAGATGTTGGTGCGGGAGGAGAGACCATCTTATATTAATGAGATCTTTTAAAATGTTGATAGCAACCACTTACATGAGCTATTTGCATCATATTTCATATGTCAAGCATACGTACAGTTTCGTACATGCGAATGAACGGGAGAGACCCAAGCATAGAATAACAAGCATGTCGGAGTCGCAGGCAATGGAAAGACATAAAGCAAGCAACCAACCGAGCAACCAGCCAACGTACGCAGTCATATACAGAAAGGGAATCTCCATCCATCGTTGACATTTCCATTCTATTTTGTGGACATTTTTGATATTCACAACCTTGTTGATGCCGTGGCACAGTGGTGCGGATAATGCATCTAATACGGATTTTATTAACTATGCTGAGATGGGAAAGGTAGGCTGAAAGATGGACATTTTTATACTTTTCACCATAGGTTTTTTTATTGGCTGTAATTCCGTTTGTAATATCTCGAAACAATCGTTGCCTGTGACTTAAAAAGATCGAGGGCATATCAATAATTCCGTGACTTTTCGAATAAAAAACATTTTTTTTTGGAAAAAAAATATTTTTTAAAGTAATTTCCTTCTAGCCCAATACACTTAGTCCAACGTTTCTCAAATTTTTATATCCCTTCCAATAAATAGGATTTTTCGAGGTCCATATAATATGTATTAGTTTGTTCAATAATTTCATCGTTGGAGCTGAATCTCTTTCCACCGAGAATTTTTTTTAAGTTTGGAAATAGGAAACAGGCTAAATAAGTAGAGTATGGCGGATGAGGTACTAATTCGTAATACACTTCATGCAATTTGCCATTGGAACTGCACACGTGTGCAGTGCATGTATTTTTACTTTAATAAAAACGAAAATAAATTATAATCAATAATAAAAGAAAATTAAAACGAAAATATTATTTTGTGTTGAATTTTGTTTTGTTTGGTCGTTTTAAGTGCCAAATCATTTTTTTGTAGGTATGCCCCCTTAGCGGGTGAAGGTAGAGGGTAGCTATGTTTGGAAAATTTTTTGGGAGGAATGGGGGTCGGTCATAAATTTTACCCCTCTAGGTGCTACTCCTAGGTAGTTGCGGGGCTTTTTGTGAATAATTTCCCCCATCCCACGACCTTTGACTTCGTTGAGCTGCACTTGCCCCTGTCCCACCTCCCTCATTTTTATGGCTTATGCATTCCTTTTTCCAAACCCCACAAAATAAGGGGGTGAGTCATAACCAAATGTTACTACTAAACATCTCCATCCAACACTATCCCTAGTGTGCACCCGTAGATTACGAGGGCGGTTCGGAGCCTTCTGTTTAGCCTAGCACTAAAAGCGCGGTATAAACAGAAAAAAGTTAGATGTTTTGGAAACTTCCATCTCTGCTATGAACACATGTTAAATTTTGTTTCGATCTGGCAACTCCTTCATATAGAAACAGGTGTTCACAAAAGACGCATCCGCGATTTTTTTACAATGAAAAAATTAGAAATGCGTTGCGTCATTAAATATTTACATAAAATAGGTTTATCGGGACAAGAAATTCATAATGATATGGTGAATGTATTAGGTGAAAGTGCTCCTTCATATGCAACAGTAAAAAATTGGGTTGCTGAATTTAAACGTGGTCGTACAAGTATTGAAGATGAACCACGTAGTGGACGTCCAAAAACAGCAACAACAACAGAATTTGTAGCCAAAGTGCATGATATGGTATTAAATGATCGACGAATAAAAGTGCATGAAATAGCTAATATCATGGGCATCTCAAATGATCGAGTCCATTTAATTTTGCATGAAGAACTACAGATGAAAAAGCTTTCTGCAAGATGGGTGCCGCACTTGTTAACAGTCGACCAAAAACGCATAAGAATGAACATTTCTCAAGCTTGTTTGGATCGTTTTCAGCGAAATTAAAAGGATTTTAAGCGTCGTTTCATAGCTGTTGATGAGACATGGATCCACCACTATACTCCAGAGACAAAAGAACAATCCAAACAATGGACTGAAGCTGGAGGAAGTGCCCCAAAGAAGGCAAAAACAATTCAATCGGCCGGTAAGGTTATGGCAACGGTTTTTTGGGGCTTCAAAGGTATTTTATTGATTGACTATCTGCAAAAGGGCAAAACAATAAATTCAGAGTACCTTTTAGATCAATTAAATGTACAAATTCGAGAAAAACGTCCTGGCTTACAACACAAAAAAATAATTTTTCATCAAGACAACGCACCAGCGCACAAGAGTGTTTTAACAATGGCTAAAATCAACGAAGTAAAGTACGAGTTGCTTGACCACCCACCTTATTCTCCTGATTTAGCTCCCAGTGACTTTTACCTGTTCCCAAATCTAAAAAAAATCCTTGCTGGCAAGCGTTTTACCTCAAATGAAGATGCAATTACAGTTGTAAACCACTATTTTGAAGACCTTGAGGAAAACTATTTTAATCAAGGAATAGAATTGCTAGATAAGCGTTGGACTAAGTATATTGAAGTTTCAGGAGATTATATTGAAAAATAAAAATATTTTTGAAAAACTAACTATTCTCTTTCATTGATAGGCTAAGAACTTTCCGAACCGCCCTCGTATCTTGAGGAAAAATAACTTTTTTCTTGGTCATATGTGGTCAAATCCTCGTTAAATCGGAAAACTATTCGCCGTTTACTGTTTTTGCCCTTTTGAAGGTAATGGATGTGGATTATACAGCTGGGCTCCCAAATGGGAGTGGATTATACAGCTGGGCTCCCAAAAACCTGTTGCCATCACCATATTGGCCGACAAAGTCAACGTGGCCTTCAGACGGCGAAACCCATTGTTTAGACTGCTGCTTGGTCTACAGAGTGTTGTAATGTTTTATCCACAAGTTACAAAACGCCGCTGAAACTCATTCGAATTCCATGGCGAGTATCTTCCTGAAAATGATAGCTCACATTACCAGTTAGCTATGTGAAAATCCAGAGGTCACTTCTTTATATCAGCTTGAAAATGTCACTACAATCTTTTTCGAGCCCCTGTGCCTTGTCCTGCTTGATGATGATGTCTTTATTAAAATAAAAGAAGTAATGTTCGAAGTAGAGGTCCCTACATTCATCTCATTGTGTGTCTGTATTGTGAGTATGTACAAATGTAAAAATGCCATGAATGTTGATTGTCTGCCAGCATTCATGGCGGTTGGTTGCTTGGGCGGTGGCTTGTTTGTGGACTGGAGCTTCTTCACATATAGTTAATGTTCACTCATCATTTTTTTAGATACTGTTCATCGAGATGCTTATCACATAAGACGCTGCCGTACACACCCGCACTCACCTAAATTGAAACGAAAATAACAAGCTACTAAAGTTAAATTCTATATGAAACATGCAAGAACATGTTGTTCTACAGTTCGACTTACAGAAAAAAAGAAACAGGTAAAACTGCTGGTAACGATGAATATCACGGAAAAGAGCATGTAAAAAGTGAAAATAAAAAGTAGAAAAAGTGTGAACATAAAAGTGCAATGTGAAGGAATCATAAGAGCACCAGGTGCCTTGTGGAACAGGGATTTGTAGGTATAGTTTTAAATCATAACATAATTGTAGGCTAATTTTGGCTAGACCAAATAGTATGCATGTGCCAAATACTTTCAGACAACCTCAGTCGACTTAAGTGGATATCGCTTTTGTTTTATATTATTGCAATCCATATTAAGAAGCTCATATAAAAACGGGCCTGGCCTTAAAGTTCCTTTTTGTTTTTTTTTTAATATTTAACTAAAAAAATTTTGTATATACCATTCACCGCATACAAGTAAGGGTGGTTAAATTTTAAGGGCCGATGTTGATTTTGAATAAAACACAAATTATTTAGCAAATTATTGTCATTTTTGATATTGGTATGGTCCAAATCCGATGGTCCAAATTTCCGATGACCCTGAGACATAATTGAGGTTCTACGAGGGCGGTTCGGAAAGTTCTTAGCCTATCAATGATAGTTAGTTTTTCAAAAATATTTTTATTTATCAATATAATCTCCTGAAACTTCAATACACTTAGTCCAACGCTTATCTAGCAATTCTATCCCTTGATTAAAATAGTTTTCCTCAAGGTCTTCAAAATAGTGGTTTACAACTGTAATTGCATCTTCATTTGAGGTAAAACGCTTGCCAGCAAGGAATTTTTTTAGATTTGGGAACAGGTAAAAGTCACTGGGAGCTAAATCAGGAGAATAAGGTGGGTGGTCAAGCAACTCGTACTTAAATTCGTTGATTTTAGCCATTGTTAAAACACTCTTGTGCGCTGGTGCGTTGTCTTGATGAAAAATTATTTTTTGTGTGTTGTAAGCCAGGACGTTTTTCTCGAATTTGTACATTTAATTGATCTAAAAGGTTGCAATAGTACTCTGAATTTATTGTTTTACCCTTTTGCAGATAGTCAATCAATAAAATACCTTTGAAACCATTGCCATAACCTTACCAGCCGATTGAATTGTTTTTTGCCTTCTTTGGGGCACTTCCTCCAGCTTCAGTCCATTGTTTGGATTGTTCTTTTGTCTCTGGAGTATAGTGGTGGATCCATGTCTCATCAACAGTTATAAAACGACGCTTAAAATCCATTTTATTTCGCTGAAAACGATCCAAACAAGCTTGAGAAATGTTCATTCTTTTGCGTTTTTGGTCGAATGTTAACAAGTGCGGCACCCATCTTGCAGAAAGCTTTTTCATCTGTAGTTCTTCATGCAAAATTAAATGGACTCGATCATTTGAGATGCCCATGATATTAGCTATTTCACGCACTTTTATTCGTCGATCATTTAATACCATATCATGCACTTTGGCTACAATTTCTGTTGTTGTTGCTGTTTTTGGACTCCACTACGTGGTTCATCTTCAATGCTTGTACGACCACGTTTAAATTCAGCAACCCAATTTTTTACTGTTGCATATGAAGGAGCACTTTCACCTAACACATTCACCATATCATTATGAATTTCTTGTCCCGATAAACCTTTTTTATGTAAATATTTAATGACACCACGCATTTCTAATTTTTCCATTGTAAAAAAATCGCGGATGCGTCTTTTGTGAACACCTGTTTCTATATGAAGGAGTTGCCAGATCGAAACAAAATTTAACATGTGTTCATAGCAGAGATGGAAGTTTCCAAAACACTTAACTTTTTTCTGTTTATATAGCGCTTTTGGCTAGGCTAAGAAACCGAACCGCCCTCGTATGCCGTTAATGTGCCGAATTATCTCATCTCTATCTCATCATATAGCTCTCGAATTGTTGCTGGTTTATCGACGTACACTTTTTCTTTCACATGATATTGGCGGCCAATTAACATCGCCACGACGTGAGATAACAAGGCCATTGAATTTGTCGCGGAAATGAGCCATTGTTTCGTTAGCTGTGTGGCAAGTGGCACCGTCCTAATGAAACCACATATCGCCCACATCCATATCTTCGAATTCGGGCCATAAAAACTTTGTTATTATCTCACGATAGCGAACACCATTCACAGTAACTGCCTGACCGGCCTCATTTTGGACAAAAGTACGGCCCGATGATGCCGCCAGCCCGCAAACCGCACCAAACAGTAATTCTTTGTGGGTGCATTGTTTTTCGCCAATCACTCCTGGATTATCATTCGCCCAAATGCTTCTGCTTATTGACGAATCTACTGAGGTGAAAATGTGCCTCATCACTGAAGATGATTTTCTTCGAAAATTGATTATCCACTGTTGCCAAACTTTAACGCGTTACTCGCTTGTGTATCCTTCCATGATTCAGATTGAGTTAGTCTAAAAATGGACTCGACTCCGTACTAACACCTGGACAAAATAGGAAAAGACCTTATTCTTTTATTTATATTTGATCTATTTTCAGCAAGAACATTTAAAGTATGGGTAGAGTTTTTAAACCCTCCACCGAAGAGTGGAAGGTAAAATGAATTTGTCATTTCGTTTGCGACACTACGAAATATTAATCGGAGACACCACAGTGTATAAAAGAGGTGGTCCAACCTTAATGCACGACTTTAATTGTGATTTCCGGCTTAACGTCAATTTTTTTCCCAACTTAATTTGACATTTCTTTGTTTAACTGTTTGGCAAGTTCAACCATGGAACACAATTGAGCAGGTCATATAGATTGTTGAAGCTGTTTACAAAAGTGGACGTTCGAATCAAAATGCATTTCGTGAATTAACAAAGAATATCATACTCAGCGACACCTCAGTGAATTTGTTAACAAGCCGAACTGACGAACTTGAACAAATGAGAATCCACATAAAATTGATAAAAAGCCGATGCATCCACAAAGATTAACTGTGTGGTGAGTTTTACGGGCTGGACCGGCCCGTACTTCTTCGAAAATTAGGTCGGCCAAGCAGTTACCGTGAATGGTGTTCGCTATCACGAGATAATAACGCACTTCTTGTGTGCAGAAATTGAAGATATGGACCTAGACAATTTGTGATTCCAACTGGATGGTGCCACTTGCCACACAGCCAACGAAACAAAGGCACTGTTGCGCGAGAAATTCAATGGCCGTGTTATCTCACGTCGTGGCGATGTTAATTGGCCGCCACGATCAAGTGATTTCACACCGTTGGACTTCATTCTTTGGGGATATTTTAAAGAAAAAGTGTACGCCAAAAACCAAGAACAGTTCAAGAGCTAAAGGATGAGATACTTCAGCACATTACGAAAATATGGACCATTGGATAAAGGTATGCCACTAAAGCTGATACGAGCATTTCCCCGATATTTTGTTTTACACATAATTGGCATAGATACTTCTTTCATTATACAAAATAAAGATAGTTTTCTGAAAACTTGTTGTTTTATTTACAATAACAATCGTGCGTTTTAGTTGGATCATCCTTTATATATATTATTGATTGTCGTAAAGTTCTTACACGATCTAGCCATCCGTTCTTCTGTGTGTCTGTTGAAAGCATGCTAGCGAGCTAACCTAGGATCCTAAAATTAAGCATGATGATGGCTTATGCTCGTAAGTTGTTAGGGATTTTAAATGGGAGAAATCGCCCAAGGAGAAAAATAAAGTCCTTCCCGATTTTGGAACCTACAGCTTATTCAGCCAGATATTTTACACGATGTTGACCACATTTCGAATAAAGCGTAAGCAGTGCCCAATACATGTCTCTGGTGAAATTGAACCATATCAGTAAATGTTTTCGAATAGATCCCACACATAGGTCGTCCAGATTTAAGGCACTGTCGCTCTAGAGATCCTGTCGCTCTAGTAGAGAAAGTGAACTACATTGATCCTTGTTCTCCTATACCCCTACACAATGAGCCTTCCCGATTTCAGAATCTGCATCTTAAAAAGCCACATTTTCATCCAACTCTACGAAATTTCGCAAGAAACGTTATGAGCGACACGTGCACATATTCTATTACATTTGATTATGTCCTAGAAAATTCAAATAGCTAAGCTAAGGTTCACTAAGGAAGGTCTTTCGCGATTTGAGGTCCTGAGGCTCAAGTGGCTTACATTTTGCATGAGCGACAAATAATTAACACTAGCATATTGAGTCACACCTTGCTCAAGCTCCAGACAGAGATGCTTAATCCTCTGAATAGCAGAGTGATGTTGGTTATCTCATAGTCGGTCTTTCCCGACTTTAGCTTTTTATTTGAATTGTATTTGCGATAGGTAATCTATACTAATACATTTTGCGGCTGTGTGCGTAAAATTTCATCCTAAATACCCAATTAAAAATTTCAAATCTCTAATGGCAAACTTACTCGTATTATCATTAGTGTTGTTTTCGGTTGAGCCACGATAATTTAGACTGGATAGAAAAACCGCAATAGTTATGTCACTTCTTAACAAAAGCTGTGAAAATTAAGCATGTCTATTAGAAACAATGCTACAGTCGAATCTGAAAAAAAATTAGAAAAATGCGACAGCAGCATTTTACCTATAGGGTGGCCCAAAAGTTACCATGGGGTTTAAAACATTAATAACTTTTTCGTTTATAATTTTTTTCATTTTTTATCTCAGATTTTATAATATACAAAATGGAAAATTCTTTACACAAGGTATGAAAAGTAATATCACTTAAATAAATGCCGTTTTCAGCTTCTCAATGATGGGCTCGTTTTAGAGCATATTCCATAACATCTTTCTAAATTTGTGACTGCACGCAGAGAAAAGTTATGGTTACACTATGGTCACCACAATAATAATATGTTCTCTTCAATAAAAGCATGTTCGTCGCAACCATTTTTGAATTTCATTTTGACAACAGTATGATTGCGACAATATTACTATTGTTGAAATGTAACAATAGTATTATTGCCAAATTTTGAAATGACAATATGGTTGTAGCAACCATATAAATATGGTTGGTGCAACAAAAGTATTGTTTAAAATTTTCGTTAACAATAATATAATTACGCCAATCATACAGTATGATTGCGACTATGAACATAACAAAACAGGTTTTATAGAGCATACATGTACGTGTGTGCGCATGTTTTTTTTTGATATACAAAAAAACACATACACGCATTACTGTGAATGGTTGTCGTCCATTAAAAAACAAAAACAATCGGAAGGTAGTTCGAGGGAGTGTTATTGTGTTTACTTTGTTCGTTGAAATACTCTAATACCGACTGGTTCTCGTTTATTTAAAATCTGCCTGCACTTAAGTGTATAGCCATTGATCATGGTTTAATCACATTCGTTTCTTGGGGCTACGGAAGGTGAAGTAGCATTCACCCCTGCTGCGAACTAAAAGTATTTTCGACTGCCGTTGGAATATATATTTCTGTTTCTTGAATGGAATGTTCAATATAAACATGACCTCAATTCTGGCAATTAACTTATTGTAATGCAATTTTATATAGCTTGCTTGATAAAATTTTCTATTTTTAATTAACAACATTACCTAATCCTAATAAATAATTTTAAGGATCATAGTATGGTTGCGTGTAAATCATGCTATGGTTGTGAAGATCATACTATGATTGTATGAAAAAAATACTATGGTTGTGAGGATCATAATATGGTTGTGAAGATAATAGTATGATTGCGTGTGAATCATACTATGTTTGTGTGAATCATAGTATGGTTGCGTGGGAATCATATTATAGTTGTAAGGATCATACTATGGTTGTATGAGAAACATACTATCGTTGTGAGGATCATAATATGGTTGTGAAGATAATAGTATGGTTGAGTGTGAATCATACTATTGTTGTGAGGATCATAGTTTGGTTGCGGATATCATAGTATGGTTGAGTGTGAATCATTATATGGTTGTGGGGATCATAGTATGGTTATGTGTGAATCATACTATTGTTGTGAGGATCATACTATTGTGTGTGCCACAACCATATACCAAACAATAGTATGATCCTCTTCAAATATTGTCACCCCAACCATATTTTTTTTCTGCGTGTGTAGCGTTCGATTTTCTGCAATAATGTTGGCCTTAAGTTAAAGGATTTTCACGGGCCGATCCACATGTTCTTGCTGCTTTAAATACACCCAAAGAAAATAGTCGGGTGCTGACAAATCTGGCGATCGCGCTAGCCAAATAATTTTCGAACTTCGGGAAATTATTCGCTCTCCAAAAATTTGACTTGAAAGTGTCATTGTGTCTCGGGCAGTGTGGGCAGTGGCTCCGCCCTGCTGAAACCACATTTCAGTTCTGTTTTCATGAGCAGGACGTTAAAAATATTCTATCATAAACCGATTCTGCTCTTCATTTACAGTTACAGCACTTCCATATTCATTCTCGAAGAATTAAGGCTGTACACCTAATGGGGAGCAATTAGCGTTGCTGAATGGCTATTGGATTTTTAGAACCCCAGAACCTACAGTTCTGCTAAGTAACAAAGCCATTCAAATGAAAATGTGCTTCATCACTCATCACTTTGCGTTAAAATAATTGATCGCAGATTTAAATAATAAAATTCTATTATTCTGGTTCTTTGTTTAGATGTGAATCTCTCCAATTTTGTATTCTCCAAGTGTTATTTATATAGGGTGATCCATCCAGAGGTATTTTTTAGAACAAAAAAATATGAAAATTCAAATCAAGCGTGGAATCTTTATTGGTAATTTGAAATATCATTTTATGGTATTTAACTTTTGAATATAATTTACTTCAAATATTGGCCACAACTACGCCATAGGGTTTCCATTCCGAGGATTCAATTTTGGATGACTCGTTCGAGCATTTCGACCGGTATGGCGTGAATGACACGCGTAATGTTGGTTTCCAAAACCTGAATCATAGCTGGTTTGTGAGCATAGACTTTGGACTTTCCGTAGCTCCAAAGAAAAAAGTCTAAAGGTGTGATATTACTCGATCTAGGCGGCCAACTCACCGGTCAAAAATATGAAATTAGCTGCTCTTCAAAATTACCTCTAACTGGATCCATTGTTTGGCCAGCTGCATGGCTAGTGGCACCGTCCTGTTGAAACCAAGTGTCGTCAAGATTACTGGCTTCAATTTAAGGTAGCATGAAGATCGATATCATGGCGCGATAGTAAGCACCATTCACGGTTACGTTCTGGCCATCATTATTTTTAAACAAATATGCACCGATGATTCCACCAGCTTGTAAACCGCACCAAACCGTGGTTTTCTCTGGGTAAAATGGCACCTCTTGAACCTCTTCTTGTTGCTCTTCAGCCCAAATGCGGCAATTTTGTTTATTGACTTTGCCGTTGAGCCAGAAATGAGCCTCATTACTGAACAAAATTTTGGTCGAAAACAGCGGATCTTCCCGTTTCTCACCGAACGCTCATTTCCATAATACAGTTGCCAACATTGAATTAATTATTATTTTCAAAATTAATTATTTTCAAAAATTAAATGCCATAAAATGTCCTTTCAAATAACCAATAAAGATTCCACACTTGATTTGAATTTTTATATATTTTTTTGTTCTGAAAAAATACCTCTAGATGGATCACCCTATAAAATATTAAATAAAATATAAAAACGAAAAAGTTATTAAATTCTTAAACCCCCATGGTAACTTTTGGCCCACCCTGTACTTATATTAAAACATTGCAATTTTTCGTTAACAAATGCCTTAGCTATTGCCGGTTTGATATCCAGTCTTAGTTAACGCTGCATAACAAACACTACTAAAAACTACTAATATTTTTAGTTTTTAATCATAAAAAATTCTAAAAACAACTTTATTTTTTAGCTGAAGTTGATTTTTATTTCTGGTTGATAAGTTCTATTTTAAATAAATAAAGAAAGTATTAATTTTATCCTTAATAAAAGAGATAGAAATAAATATTAATTTTAATTCATATTTTTTTTTAATTCATAATATTTGACTCATAATAATAATTAAAATTTATTTTAATTAATGCAAACATTTCGGTTTGCAAAAATATTTTTGTGAAGATTAAAAATTTAAGTTATGACTTGAACAGTTTTTATCCTGGTTCGAGACTTTTTTTATTGTTTCTTTTTTACCTCAACTAAAATGTATTGGCCAAGGTTTTTCTTTAGCAGTCTTTGGCAACGATTACTTTGGCTACAAATCAAATGACTTATACGGGAGTCTCACTATGATTTATGAGAATTACCCTGTGCGTATAGTCTTCAAACTGAGCGAAGAGTAACCATCCTAGCTCAATATCATTTCCACCAATTCCGTTTCGCATGGGCTTTCGTTGAACAAATGCAAAAGCACAGAGTGTGTAAGTTGTACATGTACTCATACATGCGTTATACATTAGTTCGTACCAATCCTCATTAAATATGTTTTTGTTTTGTTTACATTTATTCGATCTTTTATCATTATTATGACTTGAAACAAAACAAAAACATAAATAAAAAATGTAATTCATATTGCCCATAAAATATTTTGGTAGGGAAAAATTTTATTCTGTGGCAACACTGTTTTTAAACCACAACGTTTACACAACCTGCTTTGTTGAAGGCTCAAGCGAGACTGATTAAAGTTGTTTGATTCTACGCCCCAAATTCGCCTATCACTGATTTATGTTGTCGTTGTACCTAATCTAGATTGGTTTCCATTTTTGGTAATCGGAAAATTATCATCCAAGGTTAGATTGGTTCATTTCTAAGCATATCCGACATGCAAGTGTCCCTTTCGATTTATTGCTCTACAACTCAAGAAGCCACAAATTAAACGTAATTATCCCTCAATGTCGCATTAAAGAATTCTCCTTTCCAGGGTAACACCTATGCGTCCATTTAAAGCTACCTATGTTTTTGTTTGTGTTTTTAACCCTTAATAATTTTAGCCGGTTTAACCAAATACCAGATTTTCAAAAAGTTTTTTCCCAGATACTTTTTCTACCACAGGGAGTGGCTGTTCGCTATCTAACAAGAATCTCTGGCCAACTGGTCATCGTTAATGAAAATAGGGATCAAAGAAGGTTTGTCCCTTATTACTTTAACATATGACACAAGCTCTTGCATTCCCTGGTATAGAAGAGAATTTTGGCACGTTAACGTTGTGCGTGCAGAAGGATTTACCTCTCTAATTGTCCTAGAACATGCAGCCCTTGCCTGTCTGCGTAGAGAGTTTGTCTTGACTCCAGTTTCATACGAAATGTAGGCAAATGAGCTGTTTTTATTACTTTCAGTTAAGACTCTTCTGTACGGTAGATTAAGGACAAATTTTGAACGCCCTCCCCTCTATAACGTGACAAGAGTACATTTTAAGAAAAGGCTATAAACATCTACTATAGGCTATTTTTCAAAGCTCCACTAAAATCCTACGTAAAACACTGGTACGTATGAAGTGGTTTACCCATATGCATTTTGATCCGGTTAAATTTTCGCATATATTTGGCAGTAATAATGTCGAGGCACATACAAAGCATAAACTCTTGGATTATACAAAAAACCCCAAAAGAACGCAACTAAAAAAAGCACTTAAAATATTAAATAAACTCTAGGTTTTTTGTTGCTGTTGCCATATGCTACCACGCCAGGAGCACTTTATGGCCAAGCAAAGAAGACACGAACACGAAAAAGGAGATGCAGGAAAATATCTGCATTTCGTTGCAAGTAATTCATATTTACGCTGGATTCTGTCGTCCTAATTGAGAAAAGCGTTTATGCTCATTTTGGGACCATGAATTAAACAAAAGACGTAAACACTTTCAGGTAAATAAGTCTCTGGTGAATATTTTGATAGCAACTCAGCCAATTAGAAATTATAGGGAGTTTTTTTTCAAATAGAAGAAAGACACGACACTACGTAATACCAAACTTAACCAATGTTTATGGAATTGAACTTTGGAAAAATAGATTTATTTAATCCCATTGGGGTTTGTAAAGAATTTAAAGTAAATAACATTTAATTTGAATTTCGCTTGGTCTATGAAATAGGTGTTGGTTATGTATGGGAATCAAATTGGTACCTGGGATGATCTGGAAGGAAATTGTTTGCCAGCCAACTTTTAAAAAAGTTGTCAAATTTAAAAAGCAGAACAATTTGAATTTGAATTAATCCAATATAACAGAGGACAGCCTTTCGTCTCATATAATCTATGTGGACAGATCCCAAATGTCAACAAAACAACAGCATATAAATTCGTGGTTGAATTTTAATGGTTTAAGTATCCCTATTTCTATGTTAACCACAACCGTTAAACAGGGTGGGCCATTAAAAATTTAAAATTTGAATCGCCAGTAAAGAAAAATACTGATACTTTTTAGCCGGATCACGACAGCCGGTTCTATGCACCGGATCGACCTGAAGGAGGAATTCTTCGGCCAAGGGCTGTCACCCCGGCACTATATGCCGCTACAACAACAACAACTGATACTTTTTAAAATTTCTAGTTTTATTGGAAAGGCTGAACTTTTCTTTTAATAATGGAACACCATCCGAAGCGTTTTCGCTTCGCCCAATAGGCTGAAGATTGTTTGGCAGGAGTCGACGAATTTCAGCGAAACATGGTGTTTTCAAATGAAGCACATTTTCATCTTGGTGACTATGTTAATATGCAAAAATCAAATTTATATTGAGCCCCAATACTTGGGCTCATACGAGGGTTGCTATATATATTTCTGGCCTAATAATGACAATGCGAATATTTATCATCAAAAATGGTTTTATTGTTTTTCAAAGTATTCTCCAGCTTGATTTATACACTTCTGTATGCGCTCCAACCAATTGTCGAAGCACTTTATTCACTCCGATTGAGACACCTCAGACGAAAGTCGTTGACCACGCTTTTTTTTCTTGATGTGCGGCAATAAAAAGAAGTCTTTGGGTGCCAAGTCAGGGCTGTACGGCGTATGACCCATCAATTCGACGTTTTGGCCGGTCAAAAAGGCGCTGGTTTTAGCCGATGTGTGAGAGCTCGCATAGTCATCGTACACAATGATTCGTCATCTCTTGTTCGTCTATGAAGACTTTTGGCAAACAAACTGCGGTGTACCACTCAGAATTGACCGTCCTCCGTTGCTCAAGCGGAACAGTCGTCACATGACCAGTTTTGCCGAAGAAACAGGCAACCATTTGCTTCGAAGTGCTTCTTCCACGAACAACTTTCATTGGATTTGGCTCGTCTTCGAAGACCCACACGTTCGATTGCTGTTTTGCTTCGGGCTCATACGCATAGATCCATGATTCGCCACCTGTGACGATCTTATAAACGTATTTTGAAGCACCGCGATCGTATTTTTTTTTAAAATTTCTTTGCACCAATCGACATGAGTCTTTTTTTTGAGCGATTGTCAAATTGTGCAGGATCCAACGAGAACAAACCTTTTTTTACGGCCAGGTGTTCATGCGATATCGAATGTATGCTGGTAGAAAAAATGCCAAAGGATGCCTCTTTCTCATGGTATGTCACATGACGATCTTGCATTATCAGTTCACGCACGGCATCAATGTTCTCTGACACAACGGCCGTTTATGGACGACCTTCACGACCTTCGTCTTTGAGCGATCGTCGGCCACGATTGAATTAATTTAACCAGTTGTTCACAGTGCTAAAGGATGGTGCCTCATCGCCATGCAAAGATTTAAGTTGATCGATGCACACTTGTCGTAATAATCCACGTCAAAAGTTGTGAGTTGAGTTGTCAAAACGTTCTGAGTACGTTTATGCTAAAAAGTATACAACTTTCCAATGGAAATGTCAGATGGCGCCTGGCAATAGTTAGTGTTGCCTAGGCCAGCATTGCATATATCAACTCTCGTAGGATCGATTTCCCATGTTTAGCAGAATCTTAAAGAAGTAGATAAGTTCAAGTCTTGCTGGCCAACTTGGAGAGATCCTTCACCACTCTTTTATTTAGAAGATTGTGCTCCTCTGATTGGCGTTTGAGTTCGGACATTGTTTGCGACTCCTCGAGCGGAATGGGCATATTTCTTGGCGACTACATGACAACATTGACCAATTTCACCAGAAAAAATTGAACGCCGCGGTTGGATTTAAAATATATCCTGCATAGCGAACGGGCTTCAAATCGGAAAGTATATTTAATTGTGCTATACCAAATGATATTTCAAAATAGTTGCGCTTCAGTAGGAATAGCTTTAAGTAGCACACAATGATCCACGGGAAATTCTATTCTTTTTAGATGAAGTTTGTGGCTTCTGGGCCACATCGGTCCTTGTTTTCGACAAAATCCCCCTTCGTGTTTATATACAACAACTCTAATTCCAATTTCCATTAAGTTTGGTAAAAAAAAATTCAATCTACAAACAACCAATTCTAGACCGAATATCCGTCCCATTTAATATGGACATATGGGAACCAAAAACAAAGATTTTTTTTCGATTTCAATCAATATGACATTATTATTAAAATATCGATAAGTTAACGGACAGTCCAAGAGGCTCAAAAAGCTGTTTTGAGTTGGTTTAACGTATGTGGAATGAAATCGCCACAAAAAAACATTATTTTTTTTCTATTAAACAAAAACAAAAATTTTATTTTAATTTTTTTTAAGATAATACATTGTACTAGTTTAATGTAAAAAAATATTTGGTCCCATTCGAGCTGCATTGCGGCAAATTTTGAGGAACTTTTTCCATGGAGGTTGAAAATGTCGATGTTGGCATGTTTTGAAGCTCCTTTCGAATTTTTTGAAACTAATTTTTGGTAGTTTTGTGTCTGAAGTTATTTGCATATACTTTTCGTTTTAAATTTGCCCAAAAATCCTCAATTGGGCGCAATTGGGGTACATTGGGTGGATTTTCTTCTTTACATACATATGGAATTTAAAGCGTGTCCATGGCTTCTAATGTCTTCTTGGCGTAATGACTTGATGCTAAGTCGGGCCAGAAGATTACATTTAAGTTTCTATGCTTCTTATTCATAAATTCTTTAACTTTTGGTAAGCAGAAATTAATATATCTTTCAGAATTGACGGCTAAACCGGACTCAAAAAAAAACTGGTTCTGACATTCCAAGCTGACTAATTGCAAGCCACAATAAAACTTATTTAGGAAATTTTGTATTTTATCGTCTACGTGTTTTTTTTTCCTTCAAAAAAAGTTTTCCTTGCCATTCGTTTCCATCCAATGGGAAATATGACTCATCGTCCATGATGCATACAATGTCGCTCTTAGCTTTGAATGTATTTTTGACCAAATTTCTAAGTCGAGACTTTTGGGTAACTTCTTGAGATTCTGACGCTTTTGTTTTGTTTTTTCTGAACTTTCTCTGAATTCCCATATCACTCAGATACTTTTTCACTGTTTTTCCGTCCTATTGGAATTTTTTCCCAAGCTCCCCATAGAATTTAGCGTCTTTACCATCGGTAATTTTTCGAAGTCGGCTTCTCATAGAAGAGTCGTTCAAACTACACTTTTTTCCAGAACCACGTTTTCTCTCTGTTGTTTGTGTTTTCTCATATATCGCCAGTGTTCTATATACCGAACTTCGATTTTCTCCTTGCTCTACAAAATGAGAAACGATATCGGATTTCTTCCAATCAGGGATGATGGTCGAAAAAATTACAAATGGTTTTTCGACGTTGTTCTTCTTTTGACGACATTGCAAACAAAATAAATGATCAACTTCAGCAAAAAACCAATAGCAATATCACAAAACATGTGGTAAATGAAAAGTAACGATACTTTGTTTACATATTTAATTTTGCTTTGTACCCAGCGTGGTAAAATTTGTTGCGATTTCATTCCGCAAACGTTACAAATCGGTCTATCCGTTTTACAACAGCAAGATTGTTAGTAAAGCCCAAGAATGCATTTTTTTTTGCCAATTATACGATTCTAAAAAATAAGATTTTTACCTTCGCAGAAAAAAAATGTTTACGTACGAAATATTCTCACCTTAGGTGAAACCGCCGACATTTAATTCAGATATTAGACTAAAATAATTCGTGATAATTGGACCACTGGTGAAGTTGTACCTACAATTGCCTATATTCAAATATATAAAATTACGATACTTTGATCCTTACAAGAGTATCAGTTCAAACCAAGTGTCCAATTATTTCTTAAACCCCAATTAGGCCAATATCAATATTTCACAACCTATTTAAGCTTCTATATTTATTTCAATAAAATTACGCTAAACTTCATAACTAATGGCCACGAGGGCATTTTGGTAATCCCACAATTAGATATAATCAAACATAAGTAGGTTTTCTATGAATTGCTTAAATTACTGGCCACAACAAAAGACCAGGGCGATGCGGTCTTTAAAACAAATAAACGAAACGGCCAAAAGAAAAGAACACCAAAGATCCAAGCCCCTAAGAAAAAAGGGAAACAAGAGCTAATAAAGGATGAAATGGAAACAAGACAAGAAAATCAAATGTGATATGCGTGAGAAAACTATCAAAATAATTCGGAAACATTCATATCATAACAAACATTATTGGATTCATCAGCATCAGCATCAGCAAGCAAGCAACCGACCACATCACCCATCATCGTTTCTCTATCAATAGCGCCATAATAAAAAGTATCGAACGAATATTGTGTGTATTATCGGCACCCGGCCAGATACGACGAAGTAGTATAACCACAAAAAGAAGGCACCCTCACATGCATACCAATGTTTCGACATTCATCCACATGAACGTACTCGTACGTATACGTTCCCTTGGCCAAAATATAACGATTCATTATGATTTAGAAAATCCTCTTATAGCCAGCAGAGTCATGCACACACACACACACTCATGTATATTTCTATGGACATTCCTCGATACTTTCATGCATTCATTCATTGAAAACGATAATATAGATACAGAGACGCAGATACGTAGCTATACCGCCATGGCTAGGGCCACATTGATGACGGCGACGACGATTATTGTATCGATGATAACTATACTAACTGACAATGGCCGCGTGAAAGTATCAATAATATACATACACACACACATATACACACTTACACACACGTAAATATGAAGGAGCCTCGTATACACCATCCAGATGTACCTTCTATGTGCGCCTAGTAGGGAAGAAGATTCTAGTGCTTTAGTACGTTTTTCAGTACCTTTTCAAACCAAAAAAATAAAACCACTTGATGTATGCTCAAAAAAAAAGATACAATCCTTAATTATTGTTTTTTACAATATGTGACAGCGCATAGAGAAAGGGACCTAAGGGTAAAAAAATCAACTTTCATTTTTTTTCTTTTTTGATGTGGACAACATCTGAGCATCGAATGAGACCGATCCCATGCCCCAAAAGTGTTCCCTCCATGAGATATGCGCGTTTTATGAAAGTGCAGTCGACGATTCTAAGCGCAAATAGAAAGGGACCAAATCCTTAAAATGGCTCTCCTGAACAAAACTTTTCATCAACTCTTCACTTTTTTTTTTTGATGTGGACAACATCTGAGCATCGAATGAGACCGATCCCATGCCCCAAAAGTGTTCCCTCCATGAGATATGCGCGTTTTATGAAAGTGAACTCGACGATTCTAAGCGCAAATAGAAAGGGACCTAATCTTTAAAATGGCTCTCCTGAACAAAACTTTTCATCAACTTTTCACTTTTTTTTTTTGATGTGGACAACATCTGAGCATCGTATGAGACCGATCCCAGCCCCAAAAGTGTTCCCTCCCAGAGATATGCGCGTTTTATGAAAGTGAAATCGACGATTCTAAGCGCAAATAGAAAGGGACCCAATCTCTGAAAAGGCTCTCCTGAACAAAACTGGTTTTTAACCTTAGGTCCCTTTCCATTTTGCGCGTCACATATATAATATTTTAAGAAATTCGTTACGGTCAAAATGTATACGGAGCTTGGACTTTATACGGTAGCCGGCAGTAGGTGTAGGTTCACCAAAAAGCATAGAAGAATGCCATGTTCTCATACGAGTCATCACATCTGAAAATTATCACTGGCAGATTTATCCAGTTCCCTTCCTAGGTAAACTGAAACCGTGGTTAAGTTCGACAAGGCCTCATCTTATAAACCTTCATGGACTTGCTAATGAAGTGGCAAACAACTTATCTCACTTATGTGTAGTCCATTTGGCCGCTTGTTTTTATCATGAGAGTCGTGCTTTTGAATCCATAGCCACACTTTCTAATAAATCCCTATTTAGATTCGTTAGGAAATTTCCTGAAGTTGTCTCAATGCCAGTCAAATCTTTATGTAAAGTAAATCCATATTTGGATTCGTATTGCAATTGGCTCCTTTATACCCACAACCCACTGGGTAAGAGGGTATAAATCATTTATAAATCAAAATGTGTCATGCATCGAAGAAACTATTTTTCATCCTACATATGTTGCGCGCAAATCCGTTTTATGACTTTAAGTCGTGGAACATGGAACACCATGGCCGTCTCTCCACCGGGTTCACAAGATAACTTTAGGAAGGAGTTTGCATGTTGTTATACTTTTTCATACGTCACTGCCTATTGGATACAAAATGGACTAAATTGACCCACCACGGCGCTTAGTGTGGTCCAGGATTGATTTCCATTAGTCAAAATTCTATAACTTTAACTAATCTAGTAAATATATTTTTGAGTTCTGTAAAAAGGGAAATTGTAGCCGAGGAGTCAAGGATTATTAATAGTTTAAATTGCGATATAGAGTATATTTTAGAAATTAGCCTGAAGTTGGCTGCTTTTCGTATACAGTAAGACCTCGGTAATCCGAATTTCGCTAATCCGAATTATCCAGTAATTAAACTTTTAAACCCCATGGTAACCTTTAGCCCACCCTGTACAATCCACACGGATATACTTACTTAGTAGGGACATAAATACTGTTACAACATTGAACACACCCATTTCAATAGTAGAACTGAACATACCCCGTTAATGTTATATGGGTTTTGAAAGCTAACCTCAATAGCGTTAGTCTGTAATGGGATTTAAAAATTGTTTCAACTTTCATCATGGAGTGGTCATATAATGAGAACCGTATCGCTGAAATAGCGCTTTTTTTTCACCGATGAAAAAAATTTTACCATTCAGGAAAAATTTCACAAGCAAAATGATGGAGTGTATGCGCGGTCATCTAAGGAAGAATCTGAACTGATCCCAAGGGTGGAAAAGGGTCATCACCCAGCTTCAGTCATGGTTTGGTGGGGCGTCTCTTACGATGGGGTCACTGACCTGCATTTCTGCGAATAAGAAGTCAAAACATCGGCCAAAGTTTACCAAGAAACCGTTTTGGAAGCTGTTGTGAAGTCCTTAACAATTCCCTGTTCCAAAACCAGCCATGGACTTTCCAGCAGGATTTTGCGCCGGCCCATTAGGCTAAAACGTCCCAGGCCTGGCTTCGAAACAATTTGCCAGCGTTCATTTCGTCCGAAGAATGGCCCTCAGGCAGTCCAGATTTGTACCCATTGGATTACAAATTGTGGACGGTTTTAGAGGACAAGGTTTGTCACAAAAGATACCCCAACATTGGATCGCTTAAGACTGTTTGACGATTGGCCAGTGCGACTTAAGGCGTGTGTAAAGGCAAAAGGCGGACATTTAGAATAAGAAGATACTATTTGGATACAATATACATAAATAAATATATATGCTTCACCAAAAGACGTTTGCATTTTTCAATCCTATTTTTTTTAAAGCTGCAGTCAATAAATGTCCGATACGTCGTTTAAAAGCCCCAAGTCCCAAGTCTTTTTTAATGATTCTACTCATGAACTTTTGCGTGATATTCGTCTCACGGGCCATGATTTTCTGGTTTCGGAGCGGATTTCTGTGAATTCTTAATTTTACGGCTTTGATGACATGCGGTGTTCGAACAGAGCGTGGGCGGCCCGACAGGTGGCGGTCTTTTACATCTCCAGTCTCTTCAAACAGTTTTATGCATCGGATGACGAACATGCGGCTAATCCCTTGTGGCCGAAGCGTTTTGAAAATATCGCTTTTTTTCATTTCACACTTGAAAAGCGCTATTACAGCGATACGGTTCTCATTATCTGCACGCAGAAAAAAAGTATGGTTGTGGTGACAATATTCGAAGAGGATAATACTATTGTTGGGTATATGGTTGTGGTACAACAATATTATGATCCTCACAACAATAGTATGATTCAAATACAACCATACTATGATCCTCACAACAATAGTATGATTCACACATAACCATACTATGATCCCCACAACCATAGTATGACTCACACTCAACCATACTATGATCTCCACAACCATAGTATGATCCTCACAACCATAGTATGTTTCACATACAACCATAGTATGATCCTCACAACCATAGTATGATTCACACGCAACCATGCTATGATCCCTACAACCATAGTATGATCACACGCAAATCTACTATGATCTCCAATATAATTTATTAGAATTTGTTTAAGTTGTCGACAATAGATTTGAATTATGAAAATTATTCAAAAAAAAAATTAAATTCAAAATAATAGGAGTAATTTTTTTCGCAGTAGAAAAAATAAGTTTAAATAAACGTAAGCGTTTTTATTAAAAAAAAAATCAGTTAAACAAAGCCAAAGCAGCTTTTAAAAAAATTTTAATTTCGATAAAAAGTACTATTATTGCATTAGATCCGTACCAATAACATTTGTTTTAAAAAGCATATTCAAATGAAGAAAAATTACAATCATACAGTATGATTGCCGTAATCATATCATTGTTAACATAAAACGCAAAACACAATACTTTTGTCGCACCAGCCATATTTATATTGTTGCTGCAACCATATTTTCATTTTTAAATTTGGCAATAATACTATTGTTACATTTCAACAATATTAATATTGCAGCAATTATAATTGTCAAAACCAAATTCAGTTAACAATGCTATGGTTGCGACGAACATAGTTTTATTGCGGAGAACATATTATTATTGCCGTGACCATATAGTAACCATGTTTTTTCTCTGCGTGTGACCACTCCAAGATGAAAGTTGAAACAATTTTAAAATCCCGTTACAGACTAACGCTTTTGAGGTTAGTTTTCAAAACCTACTATTGAAATGGGTGTGTTTAATGTTGCAACAGTATTTATGTCCCTACTTTCCTTCAAATGTTCGCCGCAACTACGCCTCAGGGTTTCCATTCTGAGGATCCAACTTTGGATGACTCGTTCGAGCATTTCGACCGGTATGGCTTTAATGACACGCGTTTGTTGGCTTCCAAAACCTGAATCTTAGCTGGTTTGTCAGTATAGACTTTGGACGTTACGTAACCCCAAAAAAAAATGTCTAAAGGTGTGATATTTCTCGATCTAGGCGGCTCTAGATAGATACTATGGTATGCTAGAAGCACGTAATAGACATAATAAGACTAATGTAACCTGTAAAAGTTAATGAGGAAAGAAATAAAAAAATCTGAAATCGGAATCTGAATCGATCTAGGCGGCTAACTTACCTGTGCAAAACGTGAAATTATCAGCTCTTCGAAATGGCCTCTCAATAGATCCATCCAAGTGGCACCGTCCTATTGAAACCAAATATCGTCAAGATTACGGGCTTCAATTGCAGGTACCAAAAAGTCCGATATCATGGCTCGATAGCGAACGCTATTCACGGTAATATTCCGGCCATTATCATTTTTGATAAAAAATGGAAAAATATGGATGATTCCAGCAGCCCATAAACCGCACCAAACCGTGGTTTTCACCTCTTGAACCTCTTCTTGTTGTTCTTCATCCAAATGCGGCAATTTTGTTTATTGACTTTGCCGTTGAGCCAGAAATGGGCCTCATCACTGAACAAAATTTTGGTCGAAAACAGCGGATCTTCCCGTTTCTCACCGAACGCTCATTTCCATAATATAAGTACAGTTGCCAGAATTTGAAGGTAATTGTTTTCAAAAATAAATGCTATAAAATGTTCTTTTAAATTGCCAATAAAGATTCCACACTTGATTTAATTTTTTTACTTCTAGATGGATCACCCTATATAACCAATTTTTAAAATTTAGGTAAATTTAGAGCCCCTTCAAGGGAACAATTACTTCACTTCTGATAGGGAATTTTTTTTTTTATTATAAGGCAAAAGGCTTAAACCGGAATGTCAGTTAATGTCGGTTTTTTAATTAAAACAAAACCGACAATTAGTTTTTTTAAAGCACGGTTTTGGAAAAAAATCCCGAAATGCCTGTTTTCTAAAAATCACTTTTTGCTTTCAATAAGGAGAATGCATACTTTAATAACCTTCTTTAACCTTTTCTAATAAAATATTGTTCAACGCCAAGCAAATTTACATATGCTTTTTTTCCCGGACTTTATCCTGAGAAATTTGAAATTTTTTCCGCTTTTCTGAAAAACGAAGAAGATCGGGGAAAAATCTCTATATGTGACGCGCAAAATAGAAAAGGACCTAAGGGTAAAAACCAGTTTTGTTCAGGAGAGCCATTTTAAAGATTTAAATACGTGTATCTTTGGTGTACCATAACTTTCATAAAATGCGCATATCTCTGGGAGGGAACACTTTTGGGGCATGGGATCGGTCTCATCTGATGCTCAGATGTTGTCCACATCAAAAAAAGAAAAAAATGAAAATTGATTTTTTTACCCTTAGGTCCCTTTCTCTATGCGCTGTCACATATGCACTCTTTCGTAAAATGACTTAAAAATGATTGAAACTAATTTTAGTTACTTCTTCGATATTCTTCATTTGGTAGGCGATGGGCACATACTTATACGTAATTATAAAAAAGTACTATTCTATCATCTCGCATCCCTAGTTCCAGCAATGATGGGTATGTACGTATGTCTGTGAGTTTGCGAGCCAATACGACAGAATCCCATCGGTCAGATACAGTCAGCAAACTTACAGCTCACCTTAACCAATGAAGTGGCTTCAAATTTTCACTCGTACAGTAAACGCCAAGAGCACAAATTTAATTTTCGTACATTTGCTGTTTTTGCTTTACGTTTTGTATTTTTATGAATTGGAGCACACAGTGTCCCCAGGTTGGTGTAATCAGCGGTGATAAACATATTACTGCGGACATGACTTTATCTGGTGGGACAGTGTTTCAAGGCTTTTACGAGATTATTTCCGAATTGAGACAAATTTTCCTATGCTTGACAAATTGAATCGACTTTTTTGTTTCGTATTGTTACCCCAGAAGAAATTCAACAATTTGAAATGCACAAAATGCGTAAGGTAGAATTCGTAGTTATATACAAGTAGTAGCCTGTAGTGACTTGAACCTTACGCTGATCTCTCTTTACAGCAATAAGGACCTAACGGTGGTAGCCATGGAGTGCTACCGAACAATCCAATCCTGGTAATTGGCTCCTTGTACCTACCAGATGACTTGGATGAGTAGACCAATGCAGAGTCAAAGGGCATGACCTGGTCCTAGGGGGAGCTGCCAACGCACACCACACCATATGGAGTATTACGGCTATAAAAAACCGAGGTGAGTTGCTTTTTGAATACTTCATATCTACTGATTTTGTATTTGCAACAAGGGCAATAGGCCCATGTTCTACAATAGGATCAGGGAATAGGTTGTAGATAGAACTATTGAAACAAACAATGATTCGTTTAAGGTCTTAAATTGGAGAATATCAAAGGAGTGTTTATTCTTGGATCACTTTAGAATTCACTTTGCGGAGCACGAAATCAGTAGGGGTAAACTCCGAAGGAATCCTAGAAGGCAAACTATGGTAAGTTCAGAGACACCTCCAGCAAGGGGGGCTCTCAGATTTACATTACCTGGAAAGCGTTGTAGAACGCGTGACAAATGCTATCAAGGATGCCTTCAACAAATCATATCCAGAACGTAAACCCCATTGGAAAACTATCCAAACGTGGTGGACACCGGAGCTCAGGGTAAAGAGGATAGATAATAGTGCACACGCAGAAAAAAAGTATGGTTGGGGTGACAATATTCGAAGGGCATCATACTATTGTTAGGTATATAGTTGTGGCACAACAATATTATGATTCTCACAACAATAGTATGATTCACACACAACCATACTATGATTCTGACAACAATAGAATGATTCACACACAACCATACTATGATCCTCACAACCATAGTATGATTCACACTCAACCATAATATGATTACCACAACCATAGTATGATTCACACTCAACCATTCTATGATCCCCACAACCATATTATGATCCTCACAATAATATTATGTTTGACAAACAACCATATTATGAATCTAACATCCATAGTATGGGTCACAAGCAACCATAGTATGATCCCACTCAACCATAATATGGCCCTCAAAATTATTTATTAGGATTGGATTATGTTATTAACAATAGAGATTTTTAATAAGTAAATAAATTAAAATTATATTAAATTTAAAATAATAGGAGTGTTTATTCAACAGTCGAGGAAATCCATTTAAAAAAACGTTAGCGTTTTTAGTAAAAATATTTCAGTTTAACAAATCCAAATCAGTTTGTTTGGAAAATTTAATTTCCATTATTATTTCATAAGATTCGTTACAATAACATTGTTGTACAACCCATGTTAAAGTTAAGAAAAATTACAATCATACAGTATGATTGCTGTAATCTTATTATTGTTAACATAAAACCAGCCATATTTATATTGTTGCTGCAACCATAGTTTCATTTTTAAATTTGGCAATAATACTATTGTTACATTTCAACAATATTAATATTGTCGCAATCAAACTATTGTCAACATGAAATTCAGAAAACAATACTATGGTTGCGACTAACATACTGTTATTGCAGAGAACATATTATTGTTGCAGTGACCATATAGTAACCATATTTTTTTATTTGCGTGCAAAGAAGGTTAATTGGTACGACTACCGACAATCATTAAACGACTTAGAAAAGGAAATAAGAGAGGCGAAGCGGTCACTATTCTACGAATAATTGAAAAGTATAAGCAAAGTTGCCACTCTATGATGCTATCCAAGGAGGCCAGCACACGAAGACTTCAGATGTAACCGACATAAAATTTACGGAAAATAAGAAAGAGTCGATAGAACTACTCATGGAAACTCGCTTTCCGGTCTGTCAGGACTATCAGGCTGTCACACCATGCACGGAGGAGTTTATAGGAACCGGACAGCATCATACCGTAGCAATTACTTTAGAAGTATTCCTACCATAACTATATAGAATCTTCACTGCAAGCCTAAGATGGTCATATAATTCGAAGGCATATGGAAAGAGTTCAAAGTGGTCTTTTCCCCAAAGCGGGATATATAAACCACAAAACGACAAAGGATTACAGTCCAGTTAGTCTTTTATTGTATTATACATCCAGGCATAATTCAATGGACGGACAACATGGTAAGGGGCAGAATCATAAACTCCTCCCTGGAAGAAGGAGTTGTAAAAAAGGAGTTATGAGGCGAACGCCGCAAGGAGGAGCCACTCTTGTCAAATCTGTTGATAAAAGAAATTCTTCATGATCTCAATAGAGAAGGCATCAAAACTGGCAGCGTATGCCGGCGATGTGGTGCTGCTGGTCCAAAATAAATTTCTGCCAACAATTAGTGAGATTATGGAACGGAGAACGAATGACAACTTGACGTCAATCTAAGCAAGACAGAGATAGTTCTGCTCACAAGGAAATAGATTATCCCGAACTTTGAAATCCCACCACTAAACGGCAAAAAGCTGCAACTATCGAAAAAAGCAACATTACTGGACGTAATCATAGACTCCAAACTTTCCTGGAAGTGAAATATAGAGTAGCGAGGAAAGAAGGCTCTTTGTTCCTTTTGTACCTAGAGAAGGATGTTCGGCAGAAAATGGGGTATTTAACCAACGATTATACACAGGATGTTCAATGTAATCATTAGACCAATTCTAACATATGGAGCAATGGTATAGTAGACTGCTGTCGAAAGGAATACAAACCACAATAAGTTCACCAAAATCCAAAGACTGGCAAGTGTAGGCATAACTGAGGCATTCAGATCCACACCACAAGCGGGGCTGGAAGCCATATTAGACATTCAACCCATAGACATCTGCATGAAAAGATGTGCCTTGCGTTTGAGAGAAACTGGTATGTTTAAACAAATCACGCGCGGACATCGCTCGATACTGAGATTATTAGGTAGGATAGACGGTCTTGATGAAGAGTCCGATTATCTAACGCCGAGGTCGCTCTATCCCTTTAGGACTGATTTTATAACGCGAGAAGACTAAGCATCGAACGCTGTAATATAAATTGAAATATCAATCTTAACGGATGGTTCGAAAATGGAAGCATGTACCGGATCAGGGGTTTAGTCGGAATCGCTCAACCTAAAAACATCTCGACGACTAACTGACAAATGCTCGGTCTTTTAATCAGAGATTTGGCAATCAATATTGCCGCAGACAAGATGCTGGAACTAAGGAACCTTCGAATATATGTGGAGAGCTTGGCAGCCATAAAGGCGATGGACAGTATGACGGAGAAATCAAAACGTGTGAAGAGATGCAATGAATCACTCACACGAATCCGGAGACACAACATTACGCTGACATGGGTACTGGGTCACAGCGATATACCGGACAACAAGATAGCAGACGATTGTACCAGAATGCAGTGGGCGAACTAACAACTCCGGACATAAACATACCGCTTGCCGAACTGATGAATGCAATTGACGAAGTGGCGGTTTTGGAAGCAGGGTCAAATTAGAAATTAATTCACAATTGCAGAATAGCCCAGTCTCTTTGAGCGTCAATAGTCCGGGTAAAAACAAGGGAATTTCTTACACTAGGAGAGCAATCGATGTGAAACGTTAAAGGCGTCTTCACGGGACACTGCTTAATCGGGACTGCGACAGGCATCCCGCTGAGAGACTACCAGGACGCAGAAGAAGATAAGTTAGTGGAGAATTTGCTATACACATGAGCGTGTCTTCAAGAATTTAGACTTATAATCTAGACAGTTGTTGCTTTGATGACCCAGCAGAAATATCGGATGTACCACCCAAATCACTCTTAAAATTCGTTAAACGGTCGAGCTGGTTCCGAACTACTCAAACCAGTTGCTAAACCATAATGGATAACAAACATAAAAACTTGGATAACTGCCAAACATCTCTATTATAAATAAACATCCTCCTCCTCCCTATAACTTGTCAGTCTTCCCCTATCTTTCGTTCTCTGCCTTTCATCAGAGGTTCCACAATGGACCTTATAGGCCTCCAAGTGAACACGCCACTTCTTCCTAGCAAGCTACCCATTCAACCTACCCTAAAACCTGAAGAAAATTAACAAGTTGACATGTTACCATCTAACACATTAATATATTTTCAAGAAAATTGCGTTTCGTGGCCATCGTCAGATTAAACGTCTTTTGAATGAACCCACTGCACTAGGGGTCTACAATATAGAAACTTTTTTTTTTCTTTTTGTTTATATTTATTCGGTCTTTTATCATTATTATGACTCAAACAGCTTTTATTCTGGTTCGAGACATTTATGTCGTTTCAAAAAAAAATCTGACCAAAACTATTAGCGAAATGGTGCCTGCAACCGGCTAAAGTATTTTATAGAGAAATCCAATAAAATAATTTCGGCACGGGTAATCGAGAGCATAGCCCAGTATTTGTAAATCCAAGCAGTCTTACAAGGCATGATACTTCAATTTCAATAGGGTTCGTCCTTGGCCCAAACTTGAAGAATGTAACAGATTCATCGAAATCAATTCATAATTACGACCTGTACTTTAATAACAACGAAGAAGGACAGTTCTAAAAGGCACATGTTACACCCGATCTGAACAAATTTCGCACAGTGCGAGTGACCAACACAATGTTTTCAAATAGGTCCCATACAAAAGTCTCTCCCGATTTAAGGTCCTGCTTCTCCAGAAGCCACAAAACTGTGGTAAAACAGGACGGCATAGTTTCATATTTTCCTTTAACTCCCACATAAAGGTCGTTCTAGATTTTAGGAGCTGTAGTTTTCACATGAAGCATTTAACATCTGATTGCTACCTAATTTCTCATGGAGCGTTACCAGCAACCAAAACCCATTGCCTGTAATATTGAGTGAGCCATATCGGTTTATGTTTTTGAATAGCTCCCCCACAAAGGTTCCTTCCTATCTGAAGTCTTCCAGCTTTTGAAGCAACAAACATTACCCTATTTCTTTTAAATTTTTTATTGTACGTTATAAGCGCTGAATATGCAATTTCACCATATTAAGTCCGATCTTGCTCAAGGTTCGGACAGAGATGCTTAATCTTCTGAATAGCAGAATAGTATAGGACATCTTCGATCGGCCTCCCCTGACTTAAGGTTTTTTTAACTTGTTTTCAATTGGGTTGTGACGTTGCAGCTAAAGGTCCTCAAGCGACTAAGTGTGTCAAAGAACTGACTAAACCTAACATCTTTATATCCTTTAAATTTTTTTGGTCCTAAGAGGACAAATAGACCCAAGCAGTCTACAAAACATATCCATTATGGCCCGTCAAACGGGTCTCTTTTAGCTTTTAAATTTGTTACCAACAACAATGAATTTTCCTCACAAAACCAAATATGTGACGCGCTAAATAGAAAGGGACCTAAGGGTAAAAACCAGCTTTGTTCAGGAGAGTCATTTTAAAGATTTAAATACGTGTAACTAATTGGTGTACCATCACTTTTATGAAACGCGCATATCTCTGGGAGGAAACACTTTGGAGCATTGGATCGGTCTCATTCGATGCTCAGATGTTGCCCACATCAAAAAAAAAAAGTGAAAATTGTTTTTTTCCCTTAGGTCCCTTTCTCTATGCGCTGTCACAAATGCTGATATTTGGAAGATTTCACTACAATTGGTTCCCGTTTAGAGTCAACTCCATTTTTGACTAAAGTAATGTATTGAACTCATGAAAAGAGTATAAAATCGGTGTCCTGGCAAAACTTATCGAATAGTCCACTTGCAGACATGAAACCGATGTTACTTGGATATTGTTAAAAGTATAGGGAGATCAATCTAGAGGTAATTTTTTCAAAAATAAAAAAAAAACAATTTAAATCAATTCCGCAAATTTATGGTTCATTCGTAAGGACATTTTAATTTATTTGTTCTTTGAATAGAATTTTCTTTCAATGTTGGCCGCAACTACGCCTCAGTTTGTCCATTCTGAGGGTCCAATTTTAGATGACTCGCCATACCGGTCGAAATGCTCGAAGACTGTGGTTTTCGCGGTGTAAGTCTTTGATAACAATTTGGACCGATGATTCTTCCAGCCCATAAACCGCACCCAACCGTGGTTTTCGGTGACAGTCTTTGCATGATGATATAGCATACAATACTGAAAGGAACAAAAAATAAACTCATGCGAAATCTGTAAAAAATGCCTCTAGAAAGATCACCCTGTACATTTAACTTACCATTTAAACAGCGAAGGATTTAAATTTTACTCATTTATCCGGGAATGAATTTTACTTCGATCCAACTTCCTACAAACGTTACACATACGTTTTCATTACTTCTAGCCCATCAACAAGTTATTTGCTAGCACACACAAATGCCACCAACTAAGGCACCATCAAATGAAAATCCATTGGAAAACCACAAATATCATTTTTAATAAGTGACGATGTTTTCTACAAATTCTTTTAATTCCTTAATGTGCACGAACACAAACGGATGAACGACGCTTATGGGCAAATATGGCCACGACACCCAAAAACTGTTGCAACGACTGTGGGCTATGCTACCAATAAAAGGGTTTGCAAATCCAATGAAATTAGTTTTGATTGTTGTCGGAATCTCATTAATGAACAGTTCAGTTCTATGGATTGTTTTCGGATCCTTAAATGTGGTTCACACATGGCTGACGAAGGCAGTGTTAATGGAGAAACTTTTATTTGAGTTTCAATTGGTGGACTGGCAAACAATTGCCAGTCAGCAAGGACAGTTTGTTAAGGAGCTGTCGATTTTGCTTTTGTAGATAAAATTACAATTTAAGAAGTATATACAATGTACATACATACATATGTATATTATGCATATGTTTATATGTGACATAATTGTTTCTGTGGTAGGGCTTCAAACGGATTATTTTAAAGGACATAGTTCTAAAAGTAGCAGGAACTTAAAGGCATATTAAAATATTGCGAACACAAACTTCTGATCTTTATATATTTGCTCACCAGGCGGCATTCTTTTTACCCTATGTCATGTTTGGCAGTTTATTGTCACTCGTTGAAATATTTTCTAACCTGTCGTAAACATGTGAGACGTTCACATATCCGCCCTTTAAAAACAAAATAGCTTGATTAAATCAAATGGGGATGTAAACTGAAATTGGATGTAAATATGAAATTGTAAATGGGTATATTTCGGCAGATTTTACCAAATGTTCATTTTGGAATATTTACAGCCTAATCCATTCAGACTTTGTACTATAGTTTCTCGGCTTCTATTTGTTTAGAGCAAAAAGCAATTTGAGATATATCATATTTTCCAACAATATTCTACTATACACTGAGCCGAAAATACAATGATTTTTTGACCATGTGTCTGGTAAAATTTTTCATGTTAAATGTGTGATAGCGAAGACAAAATAACGTTATATAAGGTCAAATGTACATAGAGAGAGGGAGAAAAATATGCGACGTAAACAACAATTTAAAGATCATTTGGTTCTGTTGTATCGAAGCTTTTGATCTGATTTGTGTTATACGTAGTTCAGAATTGAGTTACACGAAGTTGCAACGATTGCGACTGTCTTATCCTTCCCACTCTTTTTCCTTTCATCCTCTGCTCTGAACGTTTGTAATTGCAAGAAAGATCACAGGACAATTTATCTCACTTTAAAAAAAAACACCACCAAATGCAAATGCTAGCTGTGCAATGTTATTGTACAATAACATTGCGCTATGAAGATTGCTTTTCGCACTGTTAGAAGACTATACGCAAAGGGTAATTCTCATTAATCATAATGAGACTCCCGTATAAGTCATTTGATTAGAAGCCGAAGTATTCGTTGCCAAAGACTGCTAAAGAAAAACTTTGGCGGGTTTAGAAACAGCTGTACAGTCTGCCTGGCAACCGTAGCCAATATATTTCACCATATTTTTTAAATTGATTCAGAAAAAGAAACAACAAAAAAGTCTCGAACCAGAATAAAAACTGTTCAAGTCATAATAATGAAAAAAGACCGAATAAATGTAAACAAAACAAAAACATAATTAGTAGGTAAATTTAATATTACAAATTGTAACAGTAACTATATTTCTGGGTAAAAGAGTCAAACAATAATTAGGTAACTTAACAATAAAAATGATTTCCATAACAATCTTCATAATACATAATATTAATATTAACAATTTCATTGTTAAATTGAACATGTATTGTTTCAATAAATTAACTATGAAATTTTAATATGAACAATTTTCATGGTTAAAAACAATGCATTGTTAAAACAACAATAATTTTTTTAATAATAACAACTTTAATGGTTAAAAAGCTCAACAATGCATTGTTAAAACAACAATAATTGTTTTAAAATTAACAATTGTCTTGGTTAGTTTCAACCTTAGAACAGTTAAATTAACTATTAATATTGAAAAATACCAGTCAACAACAAAATGTTTAAATTAACCTTATATAAAATAGACTCCAAATCCAAAATATAAGGTTATTATTATTCTCATTGTATAATTGGCCCTGGCGCCACAATTATTAATAACACTGGTCAACACTTTATTTGCGGCAGACGGCTTGATAGTTGTCGTTGATTAGGGACTGCTGACCACAAATCTTAACGAATCTGGGCTCTAGTTTAGGAGATGTTTACTTAGTAGGGACATAAATACTGTTACAACATTGAACACACCCATTTCAATAGTAGTACTGAACATACCCCGTTAATGTCATATGGGTTTTGAAACCTAACCTAAATAGCGTTAGACTTTAACGGGATTTTAAAATTGTTTCAACTTTCATCATGGAGTGCTCAGATAATGAGAACCGTTCGCTGTAATAGCGCTTTTCATGTGTGAAATGAAAACAAAACGATATTTTCAAAACGCACCGGTCACTAGGGATTAGCCGCACATTCGTAAACCGATGCATAAAACTGTTTGAGGAGACTGGAGATGTAAAAGACCGCCACTAGTCGGGCCGTCCACGCTCTGTTCGAACACCGCAATTGATCAAAGCCGTTAAATCAATAATTCACAGAAATCCGCTCCGAAAACAGAAATTCATGGCCCGTGAGATGAATATCACGCAATAGTCCATGAATCAAATCATTAAAAAAGACTTGGGAATTGGGGCTTTCAAACGACGCACCGGACATTTATTGACTGCAGCTTAAAAAAAATAGGATTGAAAAATGCAAACGTCTTTTGGTTAAGCACGCTGATAACTTGCACAGAAATATTTTGTTCACTGATGAAAACATTTTTACCGTTCAGGAAAAATTTAACAAGCAAAATGATAGAGTGTATGCGCCGTCATCTAAGGAAGCGTCTGAATTGATTCCAACGGCGGAAAAGGGTCATCACCCAGCTTCAGTCATGGTTTGGTGGGGTGTCTCTTACGATGTGATCACTGACCTGCATTTCTGCGAACAAGGAGTCTAAAACATCGGCCAAAGCTTACCAAGAAACCGTTTTGGAAGCTGTTGTGAAGCCTCTTAACAATTCCCTGTTCCAAAACCAGCCATAGACTTTCCAGCAGGATTCTGCGCCGGCCCAGAAGGCTAAAACGTCCCAGGTCTGGCTTCGAAATAATTTGCCAGGGTTCATTTCCTCTGAAGAATGGCCCTCAGACAGTCCAGATTTGAACCCATTAGATTACAAATTGTGGACGGTTTCAGAGGACAAGGTTACCGCAACATTGGATCTCTTAAGACTGCTTTGGTTCGAGCTGTGGCCAATTTTCCAATGGACGAGGTTCGTGCAGCTATTGGCGATTAGCCAGTGCAACTTAAAGCGTGTGTAAAGGCAAAAGGCTGACATTTCGAATAAATAGATTCTTTTTGGATACAATATACATCAATAAATATATTAAAAAATATTTGGCCCAAAAACATTCAGTACGTTTTTTTTACAGCATAACACACACGGTATTTATGTCCCTACTAAGTACATATAAGTCATAGAATAGTACTTAGACGGGCTGAAGGAAAAAGTTTGCATGCTTGAAAGCCGGTACTGAAAATGGGTATGTTTCCTTTTGCCGAAGAAAATGTGACACTTCATTGGATTTACTAACATCGTTCAAATCTAATGAAATTTGTCGCGTAAGGTCGGTAAGAACAAAAACCGGGAGAACACATTAGTATGGTGACTAAATCAAGATTTATACGGATCTGATTTATTTTCAGCAATGTTTATTCTGTGTGCAAAATAATGTCACACATCAAATTTCGTTTAAATTTGATATCATTTCCGCTTTTAGAGCTGTTGATCCAAAATCGAAAGGAACATTTGTATGGCGGCTATATGAAAAATTTCAAACATGCAATTCACCTTTGGTTTGTTTGTAGTTGAATTTGAAATTCCCGCCTTTTATTTCCGGGAAATTCAAAAATATCCCCCATACGAGTAAAATCAAATAAGGAATATTTTCTGGCCAAAAATCACTCAATGGTAAAATTCCCTCAGAAATCGCGCGCTCTCTTGCTCTGCACTAGGGCGCATGTTCCTTCCATGACATAATGCTTCACTCAAAATCAGCTGTTTATTTACTCACAATAAACCATTGGAATTTGCCATAATTACGTGCACCAATTGACAAAAAAAACATACACATGTACTTACCTAAATGTGTTGGTATGTGTATACAGAAAAGTCAACAACCTATTATTAAATGCATGCCTGCGCCCACCATATGCTGCTTGCTTGCTTCCATCTTCGCTCATATTTCATGAGTGTAAGCATGTATGTGTTGGTGAGTGTGTGTGTGGCTAAGATATGATGGAAGTATTTAAATCAACCACCACTACCTTGTTGTTGGTGGACAAGTCAAAAGACAAGAAAAATGCCAAGACAAAGGCCTATGCAGCACAATACGTCTCAGACGTGTCAATTTCTGATGGAACGACGAACAAGTGAGTGTGGAACACGCCGCGCAACCAAGACGAAAGACGAAAGGAATAGACAAAAATTCTACACCAAACAATGGCAGCAGAGACTTTTCTAGACAGAACGCTTTTATGCATAAGAATGTCATATTTTTTTACTCAAAACAATAACATATGGCAGGCGAAAAGATGAACGTATGCATGGAAGGGTTTCGGGGGCTGCTGTGCGATGGGACGGGATCGTATGGGTGGTGGTGGTTGGGTGAATGGCTGGATGGATGACTGCTTCGGTGGCTGGCGCTTCTTGGCAAATGCAGATATCTGGGCTGACTGACACTTTAAATTGACATTGTTGTGTATGAAGAATGAATGGCTGATGAGTTTATGACATGTTATTCTTATTTTTTGTAGTTGTTGTCTTTGCTTCGTCTTTTGTTACTCAAGACACTGTACGAACGACTATTGAATGTTATTTGAGAAATGGTGCAAAAGTAATGAAATTAGGCTAATAGGGGTGTGGGTGTCACGTCAGCCATCATTCGGCTGTTTGTTTTATGCTTTACAATAAGTTACTGTGTCCCACATAGCAGACATGCATGTACGAGTATGTACTGTCTTTAATCTGTTGGGAGCTAATTTGGTGGAAATAGTAAAATTAGTTTAAACAGGCGCTAAGGAAAGTCTTACATTAGGCTAGTACTTTTCGGCCCGTTTGAAATTTTTGAAAATGTCGCAATTAATATGTAACTACCAGGGTTCATTTTCATACCAATTTATGTGGACAGTTCGGCCTAGCCGAAGCTTTTATATTCTCCACCGTGGATTGCGTTTCATTATGGTTTGACAGGACCTAGTTTTAGGTGCCCAGTGGATGATTGGCTCATGGGTAAAGTCTCTAAAAATATTATCATACTCAAGTAAGTGCGAAAATTTCGATTTCGATTTTTTTGCCCTTAGGGCGCTAAATCTGGACCCGAAATACAGCCAAGTCTTTATAGTTTGTGCATACGAGTATTTAGATTAGTGAGGAAATTCTATTGTTGCAGAATTTCCGTATATCCATGTTCGAAAGGATCTATCTTTAGGAACCTTAAGGACCTAAGAGCCATGAGTCAAAGCCTAAAATTTAATCAAATCGTACACGCAGAAAAAAAGTATGGTTGGAATAACAATATTCGAAGAGCATCATACTATTTTTGGGTATATGGTTATGGTATAACAATAATATGATCCTCACAACAATATAATGATTCAAATATAACCATACTATGATCCTCATAACCATACTATGATCCTCATAACCATACTATGATCCTCACAACAATAGAATGATTAAAATACAACCATACTATGATCCTCATAAACATACTATGATCCTCACAACAATATTATGATAATCACAAACGCAGTATGTTTCACATCCAACCATAGTATGATCCCCAAAATTATTTATTAAAATTGGGTTAAGTTGTCAACAACAGATTAGAATTAAGAACTTTTTTAAAATGCATTAAATTCCAAAAAATAGGATTGAGTCATTTAACAGCAAAAAAAATCATTTAAAAAAAACGTAAGCGTTTTTATTAAAAATATTTAAGTTAAACATAGCCAAAGCAGTTTGTTTAAAAAACTTTAATTTCCGTATAAAAAGTATTATTATTGCATGAGATCCGTAACAAAAACAATGTTCTAAAAAGCATATTCAAATGAAGTAAAATTACAATCATACAGTTTGATTGCCGTAATTATGTAATTTTTAACATAAAAACCAAAAAAACAATACTTTTGTCGCACCAACCATATTCATATTGTTGCTACAACCATATTTTCATTTTTAAATTCGGCAATAATACTATTGTTAAACTTCCACAATATTAATATTGCAGCAATCATACTATCGTCAATATTAAATTCAGAAAACAATGCTATGGTTGCCACGAACATACTTCTATTGCGGAGAACATATTATTATTGCAGTGACCATATGGTAATCATATTTTTTCTCTGCGTGTAGAAATAGTGATATCAGTTTTTATTAATAAATTGTATTGTTGTTTAGTTTCTATATGTCATAGTTAAAGGCAATGATTTGTGGGCCTGTTTAAGTCCTAACTTGGCCCTAATCTCAAATATAGAGAATACTTCTGACTATTAAGAAGCTGATTATTAAAGGAATGCAGACAAAACGTCAACAAAGATTTGGTCATTAGACTTTTTAGTCCCCCACAAGAAAATATTTTGCCCAAATCGGTCCATTTTCAATAAGAGCTGATCTACAACTTTAACGTACATGCCAGGTTAGTTAATAGACCTTAGTTTTCTTGTGTGGACTGAATGAAGCGTGCTTTTACCAGACAGACGCACATGGCTGGAACGGCTCTGAATTTTTTGACGACCAGTTGTAACGGGAACGGGTTGCCCATATTCGACGGACCCATCTGGAGAAGTGCGCCTTCTAAGAACACCATTAAGCGTTTATACGAAAAATTTTCGACTGGTGAGGCTCTTTCTAATCCGAAGAGGCCAAATAAAAGTCGACCAAGGCGATCGGCCGAGTATATCACTGCCGTACGAGCCAGTGTTGAGAGGTCCCCAAGAACATCCCAAAAACGCCGTTCTCAGCAGTTGGGCATGGCTCGGTCCACTTTACAACGGATTATTCGCGTTGATTTGCATTTGTTCCCGTACAAAATTCAATTGACGCAAAGATTGTTGCCTGTGGACAAGCCTCGTCGATTGGAATGGGCCCAAAGAGTCATCGAAATGGCCGAAGATGACGAGCAATTTTGGAACAAAATTATCATGTCCGATGAAGCCCATTTCACCATTTCGGCCATTTGAGAGATATCATATTCAAAAATTGATGTAAACAAATCTACTTGGAACAAATTAAATGATTAAGATTGCCAACCGCCAAATTTTTATTTTTTTCTTTGATTTTTTTTTAAAAAAAACATGGGTCCGTCGAATATTGGCAACCCTGTACATATACTTTATTGGGTCGTAGATAGTGTTCATAAAACATGTGTTTTCAGAAAACCAATATTTCGGGTTTTTTTTAATACTGTTTAAAAAAAAACGACTGTCGGATTTTTTAAAAGTATTAAACCGGCATTGACATACTTTCCGTTTCTTTGGCCAAAAATGGAAACTATTTTCCAAATGAGAAGTAAAGTTAAAGTATTCTTGAAAAGCTCTAAATTACCCAGAATTAAAATTAAGATCATATTTGGACTTGTGTTTTTGGTACCGATATATCCTTGATAAAGTTGGTCAGATTTTCGGACATAGGGACCGTCGCCCAAGTTAAGCCCGACTGCGAAAATTTATTTATTCTATGTATAGGGTGATCCAAGTAGAGATAGAGATTTTTTCAATAGCCTTTTTTTGACAGATCACGTATGAGCCGTGTCATGCTGCCATGTTATTTTTGTTTAGTATTGTTTGGCATTTCATCATGCAAAGACTGACGCCTGAACAACGTTTACAAATCGTTCAACTTTATTACGAAAATTCACGTTCTGTGAGGAATGTGTTTCGTGCACTTCGTTCAACTTATGGTCAACCTGATCGGCCTATTGAGCGTACTTTTCCCAACACTATCAGTCGTCTTGAGACCCAGCATTTATTATTGGTGAATACTCGACCGAATAGATCACAATCAGCACGCAGTGAAGAAAATGTAGCGGCCGTAGCTGAGAGTGTACACCAAGACCGTGGACAGTCGATTTGGCGCCGTTCGCAGCAACTCGGACTGACGACTCGGAACGACTTGGCGCATTTTACGTCGAGATCTTAAATTGAAAGCGTACAAAATACAGCGCGACGTTCCCAAGCGACATCGCTTCGCTCTATAGGCTCTTGAAAAGTTCCAAGAAGATCGAGCCAAATTTTGTTCAGCGATGAGGCCCATTTCTGGCTCAAAATTACCGCATTTGGGACGAAGAGCAACCAGAAGAGATTCAACAGCTGCCACTTCATCAAAAAAACAACGGTTTGGTGTGGTTTGTATGCCGGTGGAATCATCGGTCCATATTTCTTCAAAAATGATACCGGTGAGGACGTAACCGTCAATGGCAAACGTTATCTTGCCATGATAACCGACTATTTGATGCCTGAAATTGAGGCTCGTGATCTCGGCGACATTTGGTTTCAACAAGACGGCGCCACATCCCACACATCGCATCAATCAATGGATTTATTGAGAGAACACTTCGGTGAGCAGATAATTTCACGATTTGGGCCGGTAGATTGGCTACCAATCTCGTGTGATATCACACCGTTAGACTTGTTTCTTTGGGGCTACGTAATGTTCAAAGTCTATGCTGACAAATCAGCTACGATTCAGGTTTTGGAAACCATTAACGCCATACCTGTCGAAATGCTCGAACGAGTCATCGAAAATTGGACTCAACGGATGGACCATCTGAGACGTAGCCGCGGCCATAATCTTCAAAAAATAAATGCCACAGAATGTTCCTTCAAATGATAATAAACATTCCCCATTCAATATGAATTTTCTGTGTTTTTTTCTTTAAAAAATTAGGGAACCTCAAAATTAATCACCCTATATAACTTTATATAGTTATTTTAAGGCCATATGTCCCTGAAGCCATTTTTTGAGCACCGAAACTACTTTTACGGGTACCATATCAAAACAAAAAAATGTCTACATAAATGGCTCAAATCAGCCCAAAATTACAAGTTTGTCTATCGAAATACACCATACCAAATATTATTGAAATCGGAATTAGAATAGATGTCCTGCAGCGGCTATATGTTAAATCGGGAGAGATCTTTAAAATGGGGTTATATCAAATCGTGGACCGGTATATCAAATTTTTATCTGAGCTGATAACTGAACGATGGTTATAAACTGTACTTAATTTAATCAACATTGGATGCAATATGTGACTACTAGAGCTGAAGACATAGAATTGGTGGAACATATGTGTGAAAGCTATATCTAAATTTTTGCCGATTTTTCATAAAAGATTTTTCAAATTCTGAAGATCGGACAATAATTGTGACCTGTAGTTTAACAAGATATAATAAGACAGCAATCGAATGAACAGGAGATTCTTCGAGCTTAGATTCAGTCGAGCGTACACTTAAAGGTGGGACTAGCTTAAATATTTGTGGTATTTACGTATTTTATAGCAAAATTATATGAATTTTCTTTTTCTTGACCTCAAACTAGGGCATAATTGGGAAACTTTCGGCTTTTGTGGCCCCAAAGAACCTACCGCAATGTCAAAACTGGCTAAATGTAGAGTAATTTTGTAGTGTTGGCTGTGATTAGGAACGGACCCAGGGGACAAAATGGTCAATCCGTATAATTTTTTGCACTTTAGTAGCGTAGGACCGAAGGGGGGTAAATGCCACAGTATTTTGGGATGCAAGGGGTATAATATTTATTGATCATCTTGAGAAAGGAAAAACTATAAAAAGTGAATATTATTGTGCATTATTGGATCGGTTGAGTAAAGAAATCAAGATAAAACGACCGCATTTAGAAAAAAAAGTTCTTTTTCATCAAGATAATGCTCCTTCACACACTGCATTTTTAACTCAACAAAAACTGGCCGAATTACGATTTGAAATTGCTCCGCATCCACCATACAAGCATAGTCCAGATTTAGCTCCTTGTGATTATTTCTTGTTTCCAAATTTAAAAAAATTTCTCGGTGGCAAAAAATTTTCGTCCAATAGCTTAGTTATTTCTGAAACTGAGGCATATTTTGAAGTCTTGAAAAATCTTATTTTTCGGATGGAATTAAAAAACTTGAAAAACGTTTGATAAAGTGTATTGAGTTGGAAGGAGATTATGTTGAAAAATAACTAATAATAATTCCAAAAAAACTGTTCTTTTTATGTTAGGCCAGTTACTTTTGCGGTCGCCCTCGTATTTTTATTTTTTTTGTGTGAAATTATTTTTTATTGACTTCCGAAAAAATGTACTTTAGCTCGATGTGGCCACCTTTTGCCTTGACTGTGGCCTTCAATCGGTTAAAAAATTGGGTTGCATTCTGCACGAATATGATCTTTAAGATGGTCCAGATGAAACATTTCATCTGATTTGCACATTGCTTCTTGGAAAACCATTGTGAGGACGAAATGAATTTGGAACATGGTTTTTTTTAACCGTTCTTGGTTCACACGAGATTTATCAGACGGTGCTGAGGCTTGGGGGACGTCTATGATCTACGACCGCAAGGTTTGCTGGCCCACGGCTTTATGGCAGCTTCCAAACAGTTTTCCCGATCAAAAGTCGCGTTGACTTTGACACCATTTGAAAACGATTGGGCGGCCCCCATCGGGTCACAGCTGCCGGTGCCATTACTTGGCCGGTCGAAGGCTCAAATTTTCGTCAGTGATTATTTTAAGAGTTTATCAACCGTCAATAAAAACATGCTTTTCATCATTGGAAATTCCTTAAGTTTGTGCATAATCTTTTGCTTTGGTATTAGTTCTTGTGCCTTTGGGAACTTCTAAGGCTTTACCTTGGGTTCTTTTGGAATATGCATTTGATGCTTCATTGTTTCAGTTCTTTGACCAAGTTGAGTCTGTATAACCTGAACCATTTAATGATGCTACGGAATTTTCTCTTCGTCCACCATAGCTGATTTATGGAGCGATACACAAACATTGTACTTATATTCATTGTTCCGCTCTCGAACAAGAGCTGGTGTTGACTTTCCGCCCAAATAGAACGCAATCACACAAACACGTTTAAATTCCATTCGAAATAAGTTTTGTTCTATACAACTAAGATGCATATGCTGGCGGTCATTGTTATGAATTTGGCATACCTGGTATTATCGGTTTGTAATTATTGCCAACATAAAGTTGTAACACTTCAATCGCCTAGCCCTGTAGTGCTAGCTAAATTTTTCAGAGATTGTAAGAATTGCCAAACATTTTATTTTAATTATGTCTAAGGTTTAAAGATGTCTTTCTAGCAAGTAATACGAGATTGTTTTTAGTAATGTTAAGATATGGTAACTACTTGGTCATGGCAACAACAATATATTCACAACCATAGTATTGTTTTTTGAATTTCATTTGAACATAAGTACGCAGCAATCATACTTATATTGTTGATATGTAACAGAAGCATTTTTGCCAAATTTAAAAATAGTACTATGGTCGCAGCAACAATATAAATATGGTTGGTGCGACTAAAATATTGTTTTTTTTTCAATTTTGTGTTAACAATATTATGCTTATGGCTATCATACTGTACTTTGATTGTAATTTTTATTAATTTGAATATGGTTTTTAGAACAATGTTATTGTTACAAATCTTACCAAAGAATAGTACTTTCTATTTGCAAATTTACACTTTTAAAAACAAACTGCTTTGGAATTGTTTAACTGAAACACTTTTTATAAATGAAACACTTTCGTTTTTTAACTGGACTTTTTTTAATTGTTTAATAAATCACTTCTATTATTTTAAATTAATTGTATTCATTTAAGGTATAACAATTTTATATAGTATCAATAAACCACAGAATATTTAAGATATACACGTAGAAAAAAACTATGGTTGGGGTGACAATATTCGAAGAGGATCATACTATTGTTGGATATATGGTTGTGGCACAATAATATTATGATCCTCACAACAATAGTATGATTCACACATAACCATACTATGATCTCCACAACCATACTATGATCCTCACAGCAATAGTATGATTCACACATAACCATACTATGATCTCCATAACCATACTATGATACTCACAACAATAGTATGATTCACACTCAACCATACTATTATCTCCACAACCATATTATGATCATTACAACCATATTATATTTCTCATACAACCATAGTCTGATTCTCACAACCATAGTATGATTCTCACAACCATAGTATGATTCACACGCAACCATACTATGATCCACACAACCATAGTATGATTCACACTTAACTAATTATTATCCCTACAACCATAGTATGATTCACTGAACCATACTATGATCCCTAAAATTATTTTTAGGATTGGGTAATGTTGTTATTCAAAAATATAGATTTTTACAAGCAAGTTATTTTAAATCTCATTACACTTACTCGTAGTTCATAGCCAGATTCGAGGCCATGCTTTTATTGAACATTTCATTCAGGAAACAAAAATATATATTCCAACGGCAGTTGAAAATACTTTTAGTTGCCAGCAGGGGTGAATGCTACTTCACCATCTGTATACCCCAAGTAACGAATGTGATTAAACACGATCAATGGCGTTCAATGCAGGCAGATTTTAAATAAACGAGTACCAGTCGGTAGTAAAATATTTCACCGAACAAAGTAAACAATAAAAATCCCTCAAACTACCTTTCGGTAGTTGTTGTTTTTTATAATGGACAACAACCACGCACCGTATTGTGTGTGTGTGTGTTTTTTTAGTATATCAAAAAACATACGCACACACATACATATATGCTCTACAAAACCTGTTTTGTTATGTTCATAGTCGTAACCATACGGTATGATTGCCATAATCATATTATTTTTAACGTAAATTTTAAATAACAATACTTTTGTTGCACCAACCATGTTTATATGGTTACTACAATCATTTTTAAATTTGGCAATAATACTATTGTTACATTTCAACAATATTAATATTGTCGCAATCATACTGTTGTCAAAATGAAATTCAAAAATCAATAGTATGGTTGCGACGAACATGGTTTTGTTGTAGAGAACATATTATCGTTGCGGTGACCATATAGTTACCATATCTTTTCTCTGCGTGTAGAGTTTAAATTTATTCCATTTGTACTGCAAATGTAACATTTTAAAAATTTGGCCATACGTGTGGCCACCACGGATCCAATGTTCCACCAATCTTGCACACATTTCGACCGGAACTTTGGCAATATCGCGTTGGATGCTATCTCTGAGCTCGCCTTAAGTTGTTGGCTTGATGGCATAGACCAATCACTTGATGTGGCCCCATGAAAAGAAATTCAATGGCGTTAAATCGCGTGAATGAGGTGGCCATTCGACTGGACCATTTTTCGAGATATTACGTTCACCGAATTTTACTTTCAGTAATTCGATAGTAATGCGAGCTGTGTGGCTAATAGTACCGTTTTGTTGAAACCACATATAGGCGATGTCAAGCTCATTCAATTCTGGCCACAAATAATTTTCTTACATGACACGATAGTGCTCTCCATTGACGGTAACAGGACGATTGTTTTCGTCGACGAAAAAATACGGCCAAATCACACCTCCGGCATGAAACCATGCCACATGGTATTTTTTTGCAGATGCAATTGTGTCTCTTGAAGCACATGTGGGTTTGTTGATGTCCAATAACGCATATTTTGTTTATTAACAAAACCGCTTTATCGCTGACGATGATTTTTCGACGAAATTCTGAATTTTCGTGAAACTTTGCCATAGCCTCCGACTCAGAATTTCGCTAGTGATTTTTAATGATTTCCAAACGTTGCTCGTCAGTAAACTTTACCATGATGAATATGTCGAATTCGACTAACGTTTTGACACTGAAAGATCATTAAAAATGTTTGAGAGTGGGTTGACATAAAGATACGAAATTGTTGTATACTTTTGAAAAACCCTTTATAAATAATTCACTTAATAAAAGTCTGTTTCATATACATAGATCGGTCAATGAGTAGAAACCCTGCCGTCAGCATACATAATGGTACCGATAAGCCGTCCACATGAACGGAGAAACGTGCGTACGCCACAAGGTTTGGTGGTTGCTTAAACTTGGCTGACTTAATTTTCCTTCTCCATACGACAAACAACAACCAACCTGATCTAATTAGCTTGAGAAGTAATTTACTCTTTTTTTTAAAAAAAAATCTATTGTTGAATAGCAACATAATCTCATCCTAATAAATAATTTTGGGGATCATAGTATTTTTGAGTGGGATCATACTATGATTGTAGAGCTTTTAAATATATAAATCATACTATGGTCCAGGCGATGGTTGTATGTCAAACATACCAGAGTTTTGTGGATCATAATATGGTTGTGGGAATCAACATATGAGGGCGAATCCTGATATGGTTGTGTGTATCATAGTATGGTTGTTTGTAAATCAGACTATCGTTATGAGGATCATAATATTGTGGTGCCACAACCATATACCCAACAATAGTATGATGCTCTTCGAACATTGCACCCCTTCCATTCTTTTTTCTTCGTGTTGGCAAAATCAAATTGTACATTTTAGCAGTGGTAGTCGGTATAATAAGTTTGGTGGCGCTATTTTAACAGTGTTTGTCAGTCCGTCCGCAATACAGAAGAAATCGTTTACTGAACACATTCGGTCCCGCCAGCACCACATTAGCCATAGCTAAATTAAAGGGTTATTATGTTCTGATTCCGTTTTTCGTTGAGAAAAATCCAGTTGTCAAAATCATTTTACGCAATCTTATTGAAGAAGCAATTTAATCTTTTTGCTCGTTTCTACAAATTACATATTTTTAAAATTAGTTGCTTTAAATAACACCTTAATATTGAATATATGTATGTATGCAATCTTAAACATGCCCGTATGTATTTCGTTAATTGCCTTAAAAACTGTTATACTCTAGCATTCTCTTAAAACAGGTTGTAGGCCATTGGTAAGAGAACCATTGCTCATTTTTGATGAATTCCAACCATGACCACACTTAACCGCTTTTTTTTTTGCTAGCAGCAAAGAGTAAATCCCAATAACGATTTCGATGATTGTGAGTTTCTCATTTCGAATTCGCTCTCAGTATTTTCGCATTAAAATGTCATTGTGGTCGGCCTTTGTGTATCATATGAAATGTTGTTATTATTCTTTGGATACAAAACGAATACATACTTCTTTGAATTTTTAAAATGTATGCTGTGCGCTCGTATTCTCCCTGGTCTCTCTCACTTAGGATTTATGCTCAAATTCGCAAACGAACTTCGAATGGTGCTCTTGACAACGAGTCGAAGTCGAAGGTGCTCGTGCGTTTCGGCTCGCCGATTGTATGTGGCGAGAGTACGACAATGCAATTGTTGTTGTCCGTTAAGGTTGTGAGTTACTACGTTTCGGTGTATTTTCGCGAGATGGTTAAAAGTAGTTGTAGTTTCGCCAGTAGATGTCTTGCGAACGTTGTATTTAACGGTACGTGTTGTGCAGTGTTGTCCGCCAAGGCGTATGTGGAATACTTTTGGTCATCATCATTATGCTTCCTTCGGTGTGGAGCGAATGAAGAATAAATGCATGAATGTGTGCGTGCGTTTCTGTCTGTGTGTGTTTGAGTGTACCACAAACGGTCCGACCGACAAGTGCTTGAGAAATCGTAAACGCAGCGTTTAATGAAAAGCTATACGAAAAATAACGAAAAATATCTAAATGAAAATTAGCATTTATAGCTCAAAGTTCAGTTAATACCAATTAATAATTTCGCCGGGAATAATAATCTGTGGCAAATTTGCATATAAAATTTAAAGAATGTGTTGAAGCTAGCTATTCGCCCTCAAATCAACCAAAACAAAAATAAATAAAAAAAAAAGTTCCGTAACAATATTGAGAAGTTTCGTTTAAAAGTGTTGTCTTTGAAGCTGATTGTATAGCTCCCTCTAGCCAACCCTTCTTCAATCAAAACCCATAAGGAGTGAGTGTTTTGGTTCCTTATGTTCCAGCAAGGCAAAAGTAAATATCTTCTTAAGCTTAAGTTTTTATTACGAAATTTCTTAAAGCAAACTCTTTGCTCGCAAAGGAGTGCGGGAGCCATCCAGCCAGTTCGGGTGCTATTTCTCTTTCACTTTTCAGATGTTTTTTTTTTTGCTGATTATACGGTTTTTTGCTCATCTTTCGTCTTTCCGCTTGCTTGCTGCTTTCTATTCGACTATGTATGTAATTATGTGTGTGTGTGAGTTTTTGATAATGTTTCTTCTAAAAAGCTAATATTCCGCTGTCTAACCTATATTTCAGTTTGTCTTTCCTGTTTTTTTATATTTTGAAAAAAGGTACTTGTACACATCATCATCACCGTCGTCTGTCTGTCTTTCGGCCGGGGTTTTCTTTTGCTTCTCATGTCGTCTTCCTACCACCAGCACTTGGTAGCACGAGTGGCTGGCTTCCTTTAGAGTCTACCAACATCACTAGAACATAATGACGTCTATTTGGAAGTTTTTTGTGTTGGTGTGTGTTTACGTAAATAGACCACTTCTTAAAGTTTTATCGCGCATAGAATATTTGCTTTTTTGTCTTTGATACTCTTGTTATGCTCTACACCATTAGGAGGAATGTGTAGCAGGTTTGTCAGAACGTTTGCTACGTCTTAAGTATTCGAAATAAATTTTGAAAAAGAACAATGAAAGTGAATTCTCATTAAGCTCTTAAACAATCGTGACACGTTTGCTAAAACGACATTTATGGCGAATGTGGGCCAGTGTTTTAAAGTTTTAAGCAACAACACATAGACAACAGATTAGTTGTCACAAAAGATTTTTTCCCACCGAAAAATTAGGTTTGCCTACTATTTAGCTTTTGCCAGTATAACCGAATATGCATGGCAATTTTCAGTAAATGCAGCAATGAATATCAGCGATAATTATTAGATCTGAATGCTGGGTCAATGATTCGCCTGTGAGTCAACTAGGAGCACTGTGCGCGCGTAAAAATCTACTCCATTCACTCGAACCTAATTGGAAATGGTCTGTGAATCTCGTCCGAACATCTAGTTTATAATTCGCCTTTTGTCTTCAATGTTTTGAAAATTAGGCCTGCGGTCGAATGAATATGAATCATTGGGGACTGGCATCCGAGAAGGAATAGACTGGATTCACGGTCTGACCCAAAGGATCGTCAATGAAGATAAGAAATAAGGAGAGAGAAAGGAGCCTCGTATACTGCGATATCTAAGAAAGCTCAATATAAAGCAAATATAAAGCCAAATATGAGATTGCAAAAAAATCGTGCCACGTTCGCTAAGAGAAAAACCTAGCCCAGCTTAAATGACATGGGGAATATGGGACGTTGTATTATAGTTATAAGCAACTACACACACAACAGATTATTTTTTCTACCGAAAGATTGAGGTTACATCCACTTTTTAGCTACCACCAGTATAACCGAATATAAATTAGTGCATAGCACTTTTCAGTAAATGCAGCAGAGAATATCAGTGAAATAAATATAAGCTCTGAATTTCTACATAAAGTGGGTGGGCTATTATCATTTTTAATTTGAATCACCTGTAAAAAGAAGTACTGATAATTTTTTTTCAAATTTCTGGTTTTATTGATAAGCTTGAATTTTGCCATTTAATAATGAAACACAATATCATTCATATATGACTACCTCACCAAGCTCGCCAGTACCTCATCTGATGAACACAATTTTTTAGTCCATTTTCGATTGTTTCTTGTTAAATCTCTTCAATGGCAACTATGATTTCATGTTTTAACGCTTTAATTATCTCTGGATGTTTTGCGTAACATTTATCCTTACTGGCTTCCCACATAAAATAATCCAAAGGGCTCCAATCAAAGGTCCTAAGCGGCCACTAGACACAATACATTTTGGGTGATTATTTGATTTTCAAAAGCAGTGTGTAAATGTCGTCCTCCATGTTATTATCTTGAATTTTGGGAAACATAAATTCGTTGAGCATGATGTGGTCATGCTCGCCGTTGACGGTAGCAGCAGCTCCTTGCATATTTTTGAAAAAAATGACCCAATGATGCCTTCAGCCCAAAATCCACACCAAACAGTGACTCATTGTAAATGCATTGACTTCTCAATAATCATGTCAGGTTTCTCTGGACCCAATATGCAGCAATTTTGCTCATTGACCTAGCTGCCGACATGAAAATGAGCTTCATCTGAAAACACGCCAGGCGATCGCGCTGGCCAAATAATTTTCGAATTTCTGGAAATTAATCGCTCTCCAAAAATTTTACTAAAAAGTGTCATTGTGTCTCGGGCAGTGGCTCCGCTCCGCCCTGCTGAAACCACATCTCAGGTCTGTTTTCAAGAGCAGCACGTAAAAAATGTCCTATCATACACCGATACCGCTCTATTGACGGTTACAGCACTTCCATCTTCATTCTTCTAGAAGTAAGGCCCTATGCTATTTGCAGATGTAATCCCACCCCATACTGTACACCTAATGATGAATGGCTCCTGGATTTTCAGAACCCCAGAACCTACAGTTCTGCTTATTAACAAAGCCATTCAAATTAAAATAAACTTCATCACTTTGCGTCAAATTATTTGATTGCTTATTTAAATAATAAAATTCTATTATTCTGGTTCTTTGTTTAGTTTTGAATCTCTCCATAATTTATTCTCCAAGTGTTATAATTATAATCTGAAAAAAAATATATAAACAAAAGAGTTATTAAATTTTTAAATCCCATGGTAACTTTTTGCCGGAAGTCGATTCTACATACGGACAGTACGGGGGATAAAAGAATTTGATACGTAGTGTATAGTGCGGTCAGTCGATCACAAATGGCGACACGCAATCCTTATTCCGACAGTGATCTAGGGTAACAATAGAGTTGGCAACCCTAATGTCCCATCGCTGTTCTTTGAATACGATCAAGCAGCTCCAAGGAAGATTTTTGAACACCTGCCCATATAAAGTAGTTGTATTCCATCTTTGGTCTGATGTAGATTATATAGCTGTGTCCCGCCGTGGTGTGATGAAAGTGTGCACGACTTGCATGACAGTAAATGCAGGCTCAACCCCAGGTGAGAGCTTCTAACGATTTTTCAGCGGCGGGTTTTCACCTCGTAAATGCCGGCGACTTTAAAAGTAAGAGATTGATCTCTAGGCCCTGTAAAAAACTTCTCTATAAAATTGTATTATCCGTAAAAAGCCGGAGTTTAACAGTAGGTCCCGGTCAGTGAGTATAGGAATTGGATATTGCACAGCCCACTGAATTGAGAGAAGTTTCCCATGTTCCTAGACAGGCTAGCGTCAAAGAGCACTTACATGTGCCGATATACTTAAGAAAACCGGGGACTTAACAAAACCGAGATCCGCAAGAATCCTTTTAACTCTACGATTTCGATTGCTTTCCGAGAAGGAATAATTTCCTGCAAGTATTCCACCCAAATGGTTTGCTTTATCAACCGGGTCAGTTAATACCTGGTCGTCTTTAGTAAGAGTTGCATAGATATAGAATTATAGTTTAACCTTCTAAAAAACGACCAAAAACTCTTACTTCCCCTGAGAGAAGTAAAAACCTTTGTGCGTAGATTCACATAATATTTGCATTTAATTTTTCTACAATTCATTGGCAATGGTAGGTGGAAAATCGCGCAATGTCCAGAGAGGATCTGGTCAAACATGGATGAGCAGAGGACACAGATCGCGATTAATCTACCAATGCCAGGGCTATTTAAGAAATCTTATGGCTGTCTGTACGGGTCGCTGGCCTTTGGATATATAGGCCCATAGACTGCGACTACCTCATAATGACTTCTGTGGAAATTGTATCTACGAGGGCGTTTCGGAAAGTTCTTAGCCTATCAATGAAAGAGAATAGTAAGTTTCTCAAAAATATTTTTATTTTTCAATATAATCTCCTGAAACTTCAATACACTTAGTCCAACGCTTATCTAGCAATTCTATCCCTTGATTAAAATAGTTTTCCTCAAGGTCTTCAAATAGTGGTTTACAACTGTAATTGCATCTTCATTTGAGGTAAAACGCTTGCCAGCAAGGATTTTTTTTTAGATTTGGGAACAGGTAAATGTCACTGGGAGCTAAATCAGGAGAATAAGGTGGGTGGTCAAGCAACTCGTACTTTAATTCGTTGATTTTAGCCATTGTTAAAACACTCTTGTGCGCTGGTGCGTTGTCTTGATGAAAAATTATTTTTTTGTGTTGTAAGCCAGGACGTTTTTCTCGAATTTGTACATTTAATTGATCTAAAAGGTTGCAATAGTACTCTGAATTTATTGCTTTACCGTTTTGCAGATAGTCAATCAATAAAATACCTTTGAAGTCCCAAAAAACCGTTGCCATAACCTTATCAGCCGATTGAATTGTTTTTGCCTTCTTTGGGGCACTTCCTCGAGCTTCAGTCCATTGTTTGGATTGTTCTTTTGTCTCTGGAGTATAGTGGTGAATCCATGTATCATCAACAGTTATAAAACGACGCTTAAAGTCCATTTTATTTCGCTGAAAACGATCCAAACAAGCTTGAGAAATGTTCATTCTTATGCGTTTTTGGTCGACTATTAACAAGTGCGGCACCCATCTTGCAGAAAGCTTTTTCATCTGTAGTTCTTCATGCAAAATTAAATGGACTCGATCATTTGAGATGCCCATGATATTAGCTATTTCACGCACTTTTATTCGTCGATCATTTAATACCATATCATGCACTTTGGCTACAATTTCTGTTGTTGTTGCTGTTTTTTGACGTCCACTACGTGGATGCTTTTACAACCACGTTTAAATTCAGCAACCCAATTTTTTACTGTTGCATATGAAGGAGCACTTTCACCTAACACATTCACCATATCATTATGAATTTCTTGTCCCGATAAACCTTTTTTATGTTAATATTTAATGACACTACGCATTTCTAATTTGTCCATCGTAAAAAAATCGCGGATGCGTCTTTTGTGAACACCTGTTTCTATATGAAGAAGTTGCCAGATCGAAACAAAATTTAACATGTGTTCATAGCAAATATGTTTCCAAAACACTTAACTTATTTCTGTTTATACCGCGCTTTTTGTGCTAGGCTGAGAAGTTTTCGAACCGCCCTCGTATGGGAAGGATGCCACAGAGTACCTTATTTGTTGCTATACAGGTTTTGTGGGCCTAATGTCAAGGCCATGTTTGTACATATACCTTAAACACTACCTAACAAGACCTGACTAAACCTGGTAATGTGGGCACCGTGGCGTAATTGATGCGACGGGCTGGTTGTAAGATGAAGAGGGCCACGGCTAAAAAGCTTAGAATGTTCTGTAAGGAGCTCACAATATTTCAAGTGGAGCTAAGAGGGGTAATTCCTGGGCGGTAGCCAATTAACCTAAGCTAGAAATTATTTGTTATCATCACCAATTAATGTTTGGCAAACAACAAACTACATATTTTATTATTTAATTGTCAGAACCCACTGTTGTCTCGACAAATAGTTTTGCATAGAATTAATCGGTATTACTAAAAACTCATAATGCCAAAAGCTATAGTATCGTTCTAATAACCATCGAAGTAAACTAGTAAAAAAAAAGCTCAAATCGCTCGAGGCGGACTATATTATAGCCTGAACTTCTGGATGTTCATAAAAGCCAACCCAAAATAGGTTTTTGGACCTCCTAGGAAGGGCTCTAAATTTACCCAGATTTTTTTTTTGGTAAAATCGGCTGAACGTACTTATATATATGGGGGAGCTATAGTTTAATTTAAACCAAATTTTTTCCAAATTTCTTCAGCGTCAAGATTGGGTATAACGTGTGGCTTTCAGAGTTTTAAACATAAAATCGGGTGAAGAAATGTGTTGGAGCAATATCTTAATCTAAACCCAATTTCATCAACTTCCACAACTTCGGTCCTTGGTCCAAAAGACTAACGTGTACCGGAATTTAGTTTTATTACAAGGTTTAGTGTGACGGACTGACCGAGGAACAGACATACATCGTTAAATAGCGTCAGGCTGTGGTAATACTTCGATATGTGTACTAACATGTGTGTCTAGATCAAATATTGTTGGTATTTACAAAAATTTGACATGAAACTAACTAATAATACCTTATTACTGAAAGAGTGAATTACTCCACAAGCTAATAAGATCAAGTGCGGTGTTGTTTGTCATAGAGGGAAGAAAACGCAAGGCAGCGAAATTAAAGCAAACAAAGTAACAATTTTGTTGGTGTGGGCGGCTTCTCAATACCTTGTTTCACAGAGTGGTGCAAAGTACAAAAACAAATGACTCAAGTACGTAAATACTTCACTTCGATCAGGCCTCACATTTAATACCCTCCAAAGTCACTCTGCCACTAAACCAAAAAAATTGGGGTCCGTTTTCTGGGCTCCCTCGGCCTATGCGTGCGAACCTAATCCTAGCTAAAACTTTAAAATTAATCTACATTTGCATTAGTAACATCGTTTGCTTTAATTTAAAAACGCCAATTTCCACGATGACTTTTAGTGGCCCGATTTGAATATGTTGGACGTTTTTTGGGCCACGTTAGCCCAAACGCCCATCAACCTTGCCCTTTTAAGGTATTAAGTAAGTCCCTACTATCAGTGCCAATGTTAATCATTGTTCGTCCAAAAAGAAAAAAACAAGATTTGTAAACCAAATATTCAAAAAACTTTTTCCGAGGAACTATAAGTCCTTTAAAAGGAAACTTTTCCCTCCTGGGCCGATTTCGTCCATTTACATTCCTAAACTGCTTATAACCATAAGCCATCATTATCTACAACTTCAGAATTCTAGATTAATTTTTTTTAACCGCTTTTCTGCTTTTAACAGACATACTAACGGACATCGTTAGATCGTTTTAAAGTTTTACGACTTTTAATAATAGCTATGTTTTTTAGAGTTTGCGATCAATAATCGTGCTGTTGCAAATCTTAAGGTCAAGTGTATAAAAACCTCTAACTAAATCACTCTTAGTATGCGCGACTATAAATTTGAGGCCTCGAGACCTTTATTAAGTGAATAACGAAATAAGTACATTAAATGCAGTATCCATTACAAAAACAAAAGCATAAGCCGTCCGAAACTGACCTTAGACAGCCGGTTCAAGTAACGTGATAGAACGTTGCCGTTTGTTCTTTTCATGTCGAGGGAAATATGAACGTGCATACACAGCTTCGAATACAAGGGCGGTTCGGAAACTTCTTAGCCTAGCACAAAAAGCGCGGTATAAACAGAAAAAAATTAAGTGTTTTGGAAACTTCCATCTCTGCTGTGAACACATGTTAAATTTTGTTTCGATCTGGCAACTCCTTCATATAGAAACAGGTGTTCACAAAAGACGCATCCGCGATTTTTTTACAATGGAAAAATTAGAAATGCGTGGTGTCATTAAATATTTACATAAAAAAGGTTTATCGGGACAAGAAATTCATAATGATATGGTGAATGTGTTGGGTGAAAGTGCTCCTTCATATGCAACAGTAAAAAATTGGGTTGCTGAATTTAAACGTGGTCGTACAAGCATTGAAGATGAATCACGTAGTGGGCGTCCAAAAACAGCAACAACAACAGAAATTGTAGCCAAAGTGCATGATATGGTATTAAATGATCGACGAATAAAAGTGCGTGAAATAGCTAATATCATGGGCATCGCAAATGGGCGAGTCCATTTAATTTTGCATGAAGAACTACAGATGAAAAAGCTTTTTGCAAGATGGGTGCCGCACTTGTTAACAGTCGACCAAAAACGCATAAGAATGAACATTTCTCAAGCTTGTTTGGATCGTTTTCAGCGAAATAAAATGGATTTTAAGCGTCGTTTCATAACTGTTGATGAGACATGGATCCACCACTATACTCCAGAGACAAAAGAACAATCCAAACAATGGACTGAAGCTGGAGGAAGTGCCCCAAGGAAGGCAAAAAAAATTCAATCGGCTGGTAAGGTTATGGCAACGGTTGTTTGGGACTTCAAAGGTATTTTATTGATTGACTATCGGCAAAAGGGTAAAACAATAAATTCAGAGTATTATTGCAACCTTTTAGATCAATTAAATGTACAAATTCGAGAAAAACGTCCTGGCTTACCACACAAAAAAATAATTTTTCATCAAGACAAAGCACCAGCGCACAAGAGTGTTTTAACAATGGCTAAAATCAACGAATTAAAATACGAGTTGCTTGACCACCCACCTTATTCTCCTGATTTAGCTCCCAGTGACTTTTACCTGTTCCCAAATTTGAAGATGCAATTACAGTTGTAAACCACTATTTTGAAGACCTTGAGGAAAACTATTTTAATCAAGGGATAGAATTGCTAGATAAGCGTTGGACTAAGTGTATTGAAGTTTCAGGAGATTATATTGAAAAATAAAAATATTTTTGAAAAACTAACTATTCTCTTTCATTGATAGGCTAAGAACTTTCCGAACCGCCCTCGTAGAATGTGTCTACAATAGGTTCTTTTTGATTGGCCCCACTTTTTAAGCGAATAAGTAGTCCCTAAGAAAATAACTTAAAAACTTTCAAAATCTCTAGAAAGTTCTTTGAAAACAAGAACTGATTGATCTTATATATCATCAACTGCTTGATTTAAAAATTTAAGAAACAATAGAATTAATATTATTTAAGAAGAATTATGAGAGTAATAATCGGGCTCGCCAAAGATTATACTAAAAATGTTTATTGTAATAGTCGAAATATTCGAAATAAACGATTTTTGGCGTAAATTGTTAATAGATATTTATCACATTATGCCATCAAACACGTCGAATATGTAATTTAATGGAAAAGCCAAATTTCAGCTTCTGAAATTGATATTTGTAAAGACGAAGTTCAGTACTGTGTTGCGTTCAGTTACGGGTTGCTATATAAAGTATACGGCCTAGGCAACACCAAGTGTTGCCTGTCGCCTTCTAACATTTCCATTGGGAAGTTTGACATTCTTTAGCATAAACGTACTCAGAAAGTTTTGACGTACGACCATCATTTTTATTGTTTACAGTGACTTGAAAAAATCAATTTGGCAAAAAAAAATGAAATAAACTCGTGAACATTTTCGTGCGATCATTTTTCACAACTTTCGACGTAGAGTATCACGACAAGAGTGCGTCTATGAACTTTAATCTTTGTATGGCGATGAAGCGCCATCCCATAGCACTGTGAAAAACTGGTTTAATGAATTCAATTGTGGCCGACGCTCGCTCAAAGACGCCGGTCGTGAAGGTCGTCCGAAAACGGCCGTTGTGCCAGAGAACATTGATGGCGTGCATGAACTGATAATACAAGATCGTCTTGTGAAATACCGTGAGATAGAGGCATCCTTGAGCATTTCTTCCACTAGCATACATTCAAAATAGCATGAACACCTGGCCGTAAACAAGGTTTGTTCTCGTTGGAACGCGCACAACTTGACAATCGATCAAAAAAAGGCTCTTGTCGAATGGAGCAAAGAAATTATAAAAAAATACGATGGCGGTGCTGCAAACGACGTTTATAAGATCGTCACAGGTGACGAATCATGGATCTATGCGTATGAGCCCGAAACAAAACAACAATAGACCATGTGGGTCTTCGAAGGCGAGCCAGGTTTAACGAAAGTTGTTCGTGGAAGAAGCACTTCGAAGCAAATGGTCGCCTGTTTCTTCAGCAAAACTTCGGCGACTGTTCCGCTTGAGCAACGTAGGACCGTCAATTCTGTGTGGTACACCACAATTTGTTTGCCTGAAGTCTTCAGAGAAATTCGAAAGAAGAAAAAGAGAAGAACAATCATTGTGCACCATGACAATGCGAGCTCTCACACATCGGCTCAAACCAGCTCATTTTTGATCGGCAAAAACGTCGAATTGGTGGGTTCATCCGCCGTACAACCCTGACTTGGCACCCAATGACTTCTTTTACTCGTGCACATCAAGAAAAGAATGCGTGGTCAATGATTTTCGGCGCCAGGAGATGCTGTTGAAGCGTTCAAAAACCATGTTTTGGAGGTGTCTCAATCGGAGTGGAAAAAGTGCTTCTATAACACTGTAGAACATTTTTGGGGTTTTTGTCTGGGGGTGAGAAATTCCGAATCAGGGTGATGGTACTAGGTCAGTATATTAAAACCCTGAAAGGGTTTTGCGTTCGTATGTGCCAGTTTTTTTTTATGACCTTTTACATGTTTTCCTTATCTTGATGTTTTTTCGCTTAGTTGTAAAATGTTGGCAAAAACGTAGTTTGACATAACTCGAGAACGACTAGTTCGATTTTGCTGAAATAAATTGAGAAAAATTAATAATTACATTTTCTTTAATCCATTAATATACTGTTTCTCTACCAAATCAACATTTTTGCAATTAGAAATAAATTTATGAAGAAAAAAAATTTTTTTTTTTTTTTAAACATATAAGACCCAAACGGAAAAACGTGCAGAGTCTTATAACATTCACGTAAAGTCACATAACCTATAAACAAAATGCGACATAGATCATAGAAATCGATTAACGCGTTCTGCTTTTATTTACAATTAAGTGAAGTTACTTAATTGTTAATCGATTTCTATGATCTATGTCGCATTTTGTTTATGGGTTATGTGACTTTACGGAATTGTTAAGAGGCTTCACAACAGCTTCCAAAACGGTTTCTTGGTAAACTTTGGCGGATGTTTTGACTCCTTGTTCGCAGAAATGCAGGTCAGTGACCCCATCGTTAGAGACACCCCACCAAACCATGACTGAAGCTGGTTAATGACCTTTTCCACCCTTGTGATCAGTTCGGATGCTTCCTGCTTGTTAATTTTTTCCTGAGCGGTAAAATTTTTTTCATTTTCAGCGTGCTTCACAAAAAGACGTTTGCATTTTTCAATCCTATTTTTTTAAAGCTGCAGTCAATAAATTTCCGGTACGTCGTTTGAAAGCCCCAAGTCCCAAGTCTTTTTAAATGATTTGACTCATGGACTTTTGCGTGATATTCATCTCACGGGCCATGATTTTCTGTTTTCGGAGCGGATTTCTGTGAATTCTTGATTTAACGGCTTTGATGACATGCGGTGTTCGAACAGAGTATGGGCGGCCCGATCGGTGGCGGTCTTTTACATCTCCAGTCTCCTCAAACAGTTTTATGCATCGATAGACGAACATGCGGCTAATGCCTAGTGGCCGGAGCGTTTTGAAAATATCGCTTTTTTCATTTCACACTTGAAAAGAGCTATTACAGCGAAACGGTTCTGGTTATTTGACCCCTCCATGATGAAAGTTGAAACAATTTTAAAACCCTGTTACAGGCTAACGCTACTAAGGTTAGCTTTCAAAACACATATGACATTAACGGGGTATGTTCAGTGTGTTCAATGTTGTAACAGTATTTATGTCCCTACTAAGTATAGCAGCCTATCTTACTAGCCTATCCTAGTATAACTGCTTCAAGCAATTCGTTTAATCTAATTTATTCCGTAAAAATCGTCCATCATCTTTTTCTCTTTTTCCTAGACATGAGTTTTCTTATATACTTAGGAGTACTTCAAGTTCTCGTATATAAGGAAACAGTTTTTTTTGCCTCTAATGTAAATTTAAAATTCTTTTCATGATATAAGTGCGGAATGTGGACTTTTAGATACAAAAATTATTGCCTGGAGGTTCGGATACTTCGTATTTGCGACCGATACTCCAGTTATAATTACTGAACGTTACAGAGCATAAACTTTTCATTTTAAATTTGCCCAACTGAACATAATTGGGGAACATTGGGCGGATTTTCATGTTTGAGTACATATGGACATGTGTCCAAAGATTTTAAGGTCTCTTAAATTGTTTGCTCTGCGTATGGTGGCTTGATTAAACAATATTCTAGATATTCATATAGTTTTTTGTTTTGTTTTGAAGGGTAGACTTAGTTCGACCCAGCCTTGCCATTTGTCGTGTTTACTTGTTGTTGCCTGTTACAGTTCCTTTGCGCTTTCAAGGCTTTTTATGTTTATTTTTTCATAGTTTTTTTTCGCAATGCTCTGGATTCGGGGGTTTTTCTACTGTGATTCCACCAACAGTAAATTTGTTTTACTCCATGCTAAATCTTGTTCCTTGGATTCATGTTATTATGATATTTTGTTAAGATTTCTGTTTTTCATCGTCTTCTCCGACGTCCTCGCCGTTTCTTTTATATATGTATTTAATGCCATTTTTTACGAGAGTTTTCTTTTCATATGCGTCACTAAGAAGTTGTAGTTTTTTACATGTTTTTTTCGTGGAAATTTTATGTTTAAAAATTCTTTTTACGTAGAAAGTGATGGAGGGCAAAAGCAAGAGATCCATAACTTGGCTTTGAAGTTGATTTTTAGACGTAATAATGGGATTTATGAAATTATCCTTGAGTGTACGTTATACGATTGATATTTGTCACCGGAAGGACGCTTATACTACTCAGGGACATGACGTGGACAAACATTTTTAACAACAAGGATTATCTGCTGCAAATGATTACAGGCTCGCGATTTGCTAGGCGAGTGTAGCTGGGAGTCATTTTAAATTTGTTCAAACCGGCGGATTACTTTTATACTTTCAGATAATAAATATGGCTTATATTTACTTTAATCTTTATAAAATAAGGGCACATGGTTTTGTAAAAGACGTGGCGAATGCTTGATGAAAGTCTGTGCTTAAAAATCGGTTCAAGGTTTGAACATTTATATTATTTTCATAAATCACATACGTCAGTGAGTATGGAATTTATACCATGCCCCAATGTGGCGTTATGGTAAATACATGCTTTTCAGCAAACATTCAAGCAGAGTAGGAGTTTCCGATTGGTACTCGCTTTTTAATAGAGCAATTAGTCACTAAGACGATAACTTTAAAACTGGACGAGAAACTTTTAAAACTTCTTTTTATAAAGGATGGTTAAATATTAAAGGTCCTATGTTGATTTTGAATAAAACACAAATTATTAAGGAAATTAAATTCATTTCTTTTTATTATGATAATGTTGGTACAGTTCAATAATGTATGGAACAAAATATCGGCCAAATGGCCGCCGCGACCTCGGCACACCTTCATCCGATGGTCTAAATTTTCGATGACGCTGAGGCATAATTGAGGTTCTATGCCGTTAATGAGCCGAATTATCTTATCCTTTAGCTCTTGAGTTGTTGCTGGATTATCGACGTACACCTTTTTCTTTTAATAATCCCAAAGAAAGAAGTCCAACGGTGTCAAATCACGTGATCATGAAGTTGTCGCGCAAAAGAGCCATTGTTTCTTTAGCTGTGTGGCAAGTGGCACCGTTCTAATGAAACCACATATCGTCCAAATCCATATCTTCTAATTCGGGACATAAAAAGTTCGTTATCATCTCACGATAGCGAACACCATTCACAGTAACTGCCCGACCGGCCTCATTTTGGAAAAATACGGCCTGATGATGCCGCCAGCCCATAAACCGCACCTTTGTGGGTGCATTGTTTTTTCGACACTCACTCTTGGATTATCATTCGCCCAAATGCGGCAATTCTGCTTATTGACGAATCCACTGAGATGAAAATGTGCCTTATCACTGAATATGATCTTCTTCTTCTTCAAAAATTGATCATCCACTGTTGCCATCTCTTGCCACCATTCTGACCATTGATGACGTTGGTGACGTTTGTGTATCTTTCCATGGTTCATATTGATTTAGTCTGAACTTGAGAAATATCAAATGAAATGCAAAAAAAAAGCTAAACGCTTAGGTGTGGTTCACATTTAACATCGGCCCTTACAATTTAACCACCCTATGCATTAGTTTTTCGACAATCACGCACTGATTGCCTTTATGCATCATAAGCCGTTGATGAATGTTTTTCTAGATGTACTATAAGCGAGTAGTAGCCGAGCTCGCTTACAGTCCTTTAATGTTATACTTGAATTACTTTCTTTCCAAAAATATTAATAATTTAAAACTAGAGGGTTTTAATGCAAATTGTCTATAGCCATCAAACCAAACGTTCAGCATACGGTCAGGTCTGTACGACAATCGGCAAAATGTTCCGATTTCGGAACAGAATTCTTACCGAGTTCGTAACGGAAAACATATAAGAGGGTTGACACGAATTCTGAACTACGAGTACTTCTCTGAAAAAAAATCCTAAGACAAACCGAACAGAATTTGTAAAGATTTCGGTAAGAATTTTCGATAGAGTTCAGATATTGTTCAGAATTGTCTCATATGAGACATTGTCGGCAAATTTGGTTTACTGGGTAGTTTCTGCAAACAAAATAATTTCAGCAGCACACATATACGGTATCGATGAGCCGTCCCACACTAGCGGCGAAACGTGCGTCTACCAGACGGTGATGTGATTGCCTTAACTTCGCCGACTTACTTTTGCTACCCCATACGGCAAACAACAGCAAACCTGATCTACTAATAAGCTTGTGGAGTAATTCACTCTTTCAAAATCATTTTTCAATGGTCTGAAGTTATTGAATAAGCGACCTCTTAAGTGATTTGCACATGAAACACGGGCTGTTTCAGCTTTAAATACATTTGGTTACAATTTTAATCAAAGTTTTAAAAAATATGATTCAATTAGGACCACAGAATACTGCTGGTTGGTCTATCAAGTGTTTGCTTTTGAATTATATGCTACGAGGGCGGTTCGGAAAGTTCTTAGCCTATCAATGAAAGAGAATAGCTAGTTTTACAAAAATATTTTTATTTTTCAATATAATCTCCTGAAACTTCAATACACTTAGTCCAACGCTTATCTAGCAACTCTATTCTTTGATTAAAATAGTTTTCCTCAAGGTCTTCAAAATAGTGGTTTACAACTGTAATTGCATCTTCATTTGAGGTAAAACGCTTGCCAGCAAGGATTTTTTTTAGATTTGAGAACAGGTAAAAGTCACTGGGAGCTAAATCAAGAGAATAAGGTGGGTGGTCAAGCAACTCGTACTTTAATTCGTTGATTTTAGCCATTGTTAAAACACTCTTGTGCGCTGGTGCGTTGTCTTGATGAAAAATTATTTTTTTGTGTTGTAAGCCAGGACGTTTTTCTCGAATTTGTACATTTAATTGATCTAAAAGGTTGCAATAGTACTCTGAATTTATTGTTTTACCCTTTTGCAGATAGTCAATCAATAAAATACCTTTGAAGTCCCAAAAACCGTTGCCATAATCTTACCAGCCGATTGAATTGTTTTTGCCTTCTTTGGGGCACTTCCTCCAGCTTCAGTCCATTGTTTGGATTGTTCTTTTGTCCCTGGAGTATAGTGGTGGATCCATGTCTCATCAACAGTTATGAAACGACGCTTAAAATCCATTTTATTTCGCTGAAAACGATCCAGACAAGCTTGAGAAATGTTCATTCTTATGCGTTTTTGGTCGACTGTTAACAAGTGCGGCACCCAACTTGCAGAAAGCTTTTTCATCTGTAGTTCTTCATGCAAAATTAAATGGACTCGATCATTTCAGATGCCCATGATAGTAGCTATTTCACGCACTTTTATTCGTCGATCATTTAATACCATATCATGCACTTTCGCTAGAATTTCTGTTGTTGTTGCTGTTTTTGGACGTCCACTACGTGGTTCATCTTCAATGCTTGTACGACCACGTTTAGATTCAGCAACCCAATTTTTTACTGTTGCATATGAAGGAGCACTTTCACCTAATACATTCACCATATCATTATGAATTTCTTGTCCCGATAAACCTTTTTTATGTCAATATTTAATGACACCACGCATTTCTAATTTTTCCATTTTAAAAAATCGCGGATGCGTCTTTTGTGAACACCTGTTTCTATATGAAGGAGTTGCCAGATCGAAACAAAATTTAACATGTGTTCATAGCAGAGATGGAAGTTTCCAAAAAACTTAACTTTTTTCTGTTTATACCGCGCTTTTTGTGCTAGGCTAAGAAGTTTCCGAACCGCCCTCGTATCTTGACTGTGACAGCTCTTTCCCGGTCAAAAGTTTTAAAGAAAGTTAGTATCATATCATTGTGGAGCGAAGTGAATCGCTTAACATTTGAACTACGTTGGAAAGAAATTTAAACTTATTTTCAATGTTAATGCTGAGACAAAGTTAATGAATAGACATTTTGGCCAAAAAAAGGCACCCTCCGCGTCAGTTGCATTTACGATCGTGAGACTGACATGCTAGGGCTCAACACAACGGTCCCCTACGACGTACGGTGCACAATGTTGAGAATATGAACGACGCAGCGGTTAGTGTGCGACTGAGTCCTAGAACATTGCACCGCCATCGATCTTGGGAAATTGGGTTGACTGAATTCGCTACTGCAAAGTCAGCATAGGCAGCCACATGAATGGCAAATAATCCATAAACAATTCATCAAATAATTCTTTTCGAAATAAACCTTGAAAAAATTTTTTTTTTATTTTTTTTTTTTTTAAAAATTGAATAAAGAGACGAGGACTTAGAGATACTTACATAGATAATACGCTCAATATTTAATTAAAAAGAAACGGTAAACTTCCTTCAAAAAAGCGATTCGTGCACTTATCACTCAAATGAATCTTCATATCAAATAAGTAATTTACTGACCGGGACCATCGGTGTCTTGGATTTAAATTAAGATTTTTTAAATTAGTTCCTATGTATATAACTGAAACAAACTTTTTGTGTGTTTTCCTGCAGATCATGTGAAATTATGAAATTTAAAATAGGCTTGATTGAATGATATGACCTAAATATACCTGTACTTACTTAGTAAGTACTAAGTACTTACTTTATATTACTTATGCAAATTTGCTCATATTTTTAAGATCTAACATAAGTCTCTTCCTAGATGTTTGGTTCGACAAAATTTTAGCTGCAAGGTTAATTGTTTACTATACGAGGGCTGCTATATATATTTCTGGCATAATAATGAAAATGTGAATATTTATCATAAAAAATGGTTTTATTGTTTTTCAAAGTATTCTCCAGCATGTGCTCAAACCAATTGTGGAAGCACTTTTTCCACTCCGATTGAGACACCTCCAAAACATGGCTTTTGAATGCTTCAACAGCATCTTCTGGCGACGAAAATCGTTGAACACGCATTTTTTTCTTGATGTGCGGGAATACAAAAAAGTCATTGGGTGCACGCTGAGAAAAACATGGTTACTACTCGTACATGGTCACGGCAATAAAAGTATGTTCTTCGCAATAAAAGTATGTTCGTCGCAACCGTAGCATTGTTAACTGAATTTATTTTTGACAATAGTATAATTGCTGCAACATTAATATTGTAGAAATGTAACAATAGTATTATTGCCAAATTAAAAATGAAAATATGGTTATAACAACAATATAGATATGGTTGGTGCAACAAAAGTATTGTGTTTTGCGTTTTATGTTAACAATAATATGATTGCGGCAATCATACTGTTTGATTGTAATTTTTCTTCATTTAAATATGCTTTTAAGAACAAATGTTATTGGTACGGATCTAATGCAATAATAGTTCTTTTTTATCGAAATTAAATTTTTTTTAAACAAGCTGCTTTGGCTTTGTTTAACTGATTTTTTATAATAAAAACTCTAACGTTTATTTTGTCGATAACTGAAACAAATTCTAATAAATGCTTTGCTCGTTTGTTTTATTTATGTCTGTTGCTATTGCACATTGAACAGGGATTAAACAACATTTTACAACACATACACACGTTGTTGTAAAGGAAATCTATTGATGGCTCTCGATGTGGAGTCTCTTTAGAGGTGGCAAGAGTGAGTTGTATTTTCGTGGGCAATTGTGTGAAGAAAACTTGAAAAGTAAGGTTTACAACAGTAGTTCTCATTCGTTTGTGGAGAGCCTGGCCTTATAGAATTCGGTTTTACTTTCAACAATTGCAGCAAGGCTTTCTGAAGAGGGTTGTCACGGACCCGAAATCATGATAAAAGTAGCGTGCAGCCACAAAAATCAATGTCACTTTGCCATTTTGTTAAAGCCTTGTCTTCTATTTAAATATAGAAGCAAGAGGTCTTGAGCCGGTTTAATCCCTGTTCAATTCTAATAAATTATATTGGAGATCATAGTATAATTGTGTGTGATCATACTACGGTTGTAGGGATCATAACATGGTTGCGTGTGAATCATACTATGGTTGTGAGGATCATACTATGGTTGTGGAGATCATAGTATGGTTGAGTGTGAGTCATACTATGGTTGTGGGGTTATGTGTGAATCATACTATTGTTGTTAGGATCATAGTATGGTTGTATTTGAATCATACTTTGGTTTTGAGGAACATAATATTGTGTTACCACAACCATATACCCAACAATAGTATTATCCTCTTCAAATATTGTCACCACAACCATCCTTTTTTTCTGCGTGTGCCAAGTCAGGGTTTTACGGACAAACCTTTTTTACTGTGCTAATATGCTAAACCTTTTAAAAACCGTAATTGGTAGTTTTTAATCTGTTATAAATCGTAATGCAAACCTTCGACTTATATAGCTCAAACAATATTTTTGAATCATAATAGGCAGCTTCACGTACCCACGATAATTCGAATTTTTATCTTGGCAAACCAAAATGTGTTTTACCTTTTAAAAATCGTAATTGGAAGTTTATAATCTGTTATTAATCGTAATGCAAACCATCTATAGCTCAAACAATATATTTGAATCATATCATAATTCACATATCATAATTCACTTGCCGTTCACTTTTTTTGGAAGGTTTTTCGTGGATATGATGTTGACATTTTTTCGCAGACAAATTCTTATCAATTCTTGTTCCGAAGAATATTTTGTAGCAGTTGGGTCCAAACAGTCAAATTTTTTAGGTAGTGCTGTCTTTCCCGAAATAAGCTACATTTTGATCAGGACTGACTGCCACCCAAATCCAATACAAAATCGTCGTTAAAAAAAATCGTCAAAATCTTCATTTTTTAAAATAAAATCGTCGATAAATCGACACAGTTTTCACATAAAAATATTTACTTTATTTACGAGTGACTACTATTGCAAGCTACGTGATCACGGTTCTTGTTGTTTCTCAAATGGGAACATAAGTCAGCGAAAAATGAATATACCCAACACCACTTGTGGTAAATGTTTTGTCCTGGTGAAATACGATCTATTTTGTGCTTAATTTGCCGACCTGCCCACACACATTTTCCGTGCTACATGTACTAATTACACAGTACAACAGCCAATCTGGGGGGTGAGAAATTCCAAGTCAGGGTGATGGTACTAGGTCAGTATATTAAAACCCTCAAAGGGTTTTGCGTTCGTATGTGCCGTATTTTTATGAGCTTTTACATTTTTTCCTTATCTTGATGTTTTTTCGCTTAGTTGTAAAATGTTGGCAAAAACGTAGTTTGACATAACTCGAGAACGACTAGTTCGATTTCGCTGAAATAAATTGTTTCTCTACCAAATCAATTTGCAATTAGAAATAAATTTATGAAGAAAATTTTGCCAAAAAAATTTTTAAAACATATAAATCCCAAACGGAAAAACGTGTAGAGTCTTATAACTTTCACGTAAAGTAACATAACCTATAAACAAAATGCGACATAGATCATAGAAATCGATTAACGCGTTCTGCTTTTATTTACAATTAAGTAACTTCACTTAGTACCATCACCCTGACTTGGAATTTCTCACCCCCCAGACAATAACCCCAAAAATGTTCCACAGTGTTATTGCAGTAATTTGAAAATGAGTAAAAGAAGAAATAACCAAACAACCACGCTTTGGTCAACAAGCTGCGAAATGGTTATTTCAGTTAAAGAATCATATTTATAAAGATTGCAAAAAAAAAATATTTTTGTTTATTTTTTCTCTTCTTGATCTGGCTGAAATGTCAAAGTTTGCCTAAATATTGCTTTCTTAATAAATTATTGCAAAAACACGTAAAGCGCTTACTTTTTTTTCTACGAAATTAACGAATCCTGAGGTTGTTCGTTCTAAACATTTGCAAATTTAAATATGGCTTTCTTTTTTTCACATAAAGATTTATTTAAAAATCTATATTTTGGACGATTTTGCACTGAAATGTTGTCGATCGTCATTTGGTCAAATGACGATAAACCGTCGAATTTGGCAGCCCTGCCAAATTTCAAAAGCAAACGCCTCAGGTGGCGTATGCTTTATTTATAATAGTCTACTAATTGCTCATACGACACCTTGGTTTGATGTATGAATTTTCTTTATTACAGACAAATCAAATTATAACAAAGTTTTTCCAATTGTTATAATTATGAATCTTAAAACAATACCGGCTTGCCGTAAAAAAATGCTATATGTGACGCGCAAAATAGAAAGGGACCTAAGGCTAAAAACCAGTTTTGTTAAGGATAATAAGGTCCCTTTCTATTTGCGCTTAGTCGACTTCACTTTTATAAAACGCGCATATCTCTGGGAGGGAACACTTTTAGGGCATGGGATCGGTCTCATTCGTTGCTCAGTTATCCACATCAAAAAAAAATGAAAATTGATTATATTTCTTGCCTGGCGCCATCTGCCATTTCCATTGGAAAGTTTCACATTTTTAGCATAAACGTTCTTAGAACCTTTACAGTGACTTGAAAACATTTGAACATTTTCGTGCGATCATTTGTCACAAAATTTCGACGTGGATTATCACAACAAGAGTGCATCGATGAACTTAAATCTTTGTATGGAAGTGAAGCACCATCATATGGGGCTGTGAAAAACTGAATGAATGAATTCAATCGTGTCCGACGCTTGCTCAACGACGAAGGTCGTCCAAAAACGGCTGTTGTGCTGTACAGCCCAGAACCCTTGGCACCCAATGACTTCTTTTTATTCCCGCACATCTAGAAAAAAATGCGTGGTCAACGATTTGCGTCGCCAGAAGATGCTGTTGAAGCCTTCAAAAACCATGTTTTAGAGGTGTCTCAATCGGAGTAGAAAAAGTGCTTCGACAATTGGTTTGAGCTCATGCAAAAGTGTACAAATCATGCTGGAGAATACTTTGAAAAACAATAAAACCATTTTTGGTGGTAAATATTCGCATTTTCATTATTAGGCCACAAATATATACAGCAGCTCTCGTAATCAGAAATATTAACAATGTAAACGTCTGGAATAAATAATTACTAAATTTCCGTCTCAACTCTAAGTTCGCAACTTAAATTTAGCTGTAAAGTCGGTAGTAATCTTATTGGGCTCTAGCGCCCAATGGCTCACACTTCGTACACATATATTTTTTTTTAAATGCTTTATTTGAATTATTGAATCTGCTCCAAAGGAGCCTAACAATAAGTATACGAATCTTAAGTATAATTCAATAATGAATCCTAGTATGGATTTCTTGTTATGTGGATCTCTGCTAATTGGCAGGAATTTAAATTAATTTGGTCAAAATAGTATATAACTGGTATGGTTCACATGTCTGAGAATTTAAAACCTGGTTTGGCTTAAACCTCGTGATAAAGGGCCAGAGGACGCTTACAGTCTTTAACAGAGTGTTCGCGATATTATGTGGAGTGAAGAACTCTAGTTATGTATGTACGAGGGCGACATAAAAAGAACCGTTTTTTTTGAAATTAATATTATTTATTTTTCCAACTCAATACACTTCATCAAACGTTTTTCAAGTTTTTTAATTCCATCCGAAAAATAAGATTTTTCAAGATCTTCAAAATATGCCTCAGTTTTAGCAATAACCTCGCTATTGGACGAAAATTTTTTGCCACCGAGAATTTTTTTTTAAATTTGGAAACAAGAAATAATCACAAGGAGCTAAATCTGGACTATGCTTGTATGGTGGATGCGGAGCAATTTCAAATCGTAATTCGGCCAGTTTTTGTTGAGTTAAAAATGCAGTGTGTGAAGGAGCATTATCTTGATGAAAAAGAACTTTTTTTTTCTAAATGCGGTCGTTTTATCTTGATTACTTCACTCAACCGATCCAATAATGCACAATAATATTCACCATTTATAGTTTTTCTTTTCTTTCTTATACCCCTTGCATTCAAAAATACTGTGGCCATTACTTTTCCTGCTGACTTAACAGTTTTCGCCTTCTTGGGACCACTTCTACCAGCTTCTATCCATTGTTTTGACTGTTCTTTGCATTCTGGGATGTAGTGATGGATCCATGTTTCATCAACAGTTATGTATCGGCGCAAGAACTCTATTGGATTACGCTGATAAACCGCTAAAAGCTCCTCGGAATCGGTCCAACGGACGATTTTTTGGGGCAAAGTCAACAAACGCGGCACCCTTCTTGCGAATAGCTTTTTCATGTGGAGTTCATCATGTAAAATACTCCAAACTTGTTTTTCGTGTATTTTAACAATATCAGAAAGTTCTCTGAGCTTTATTCGTCTATCTTTAGTCACTTCATTAAATATTTTTCAAATGTTTTCAATAGTAGTAGCAGTTTTCGGTCTTCCAGAGCGTTGTTCAGCTTCCGTACTTGAACGACCCATTTTAAATTGTTGAATCCAGGATTTCACGGTGGAGTATGATGGTGCAATATCACCATGAACAGAATCCAATTCATCTTTGATTAATTTTGGCGTATAACCTTTCATATAAAAGTGTTTAATTACCGCACGAAACTCTTTATTTTCCATTTTTCAAAACTTATAAAACTTGTTTACTTCAATCACCTGTAACAAAGAAAATAATCATTAAATATTTCGGAAATTTTGACAGATGGCTTATAAAAGATTGCTTTTAAAAAACAAAAAAATAAAGTTGCTAGTAAAACAGAAAATGTGCCAGGCCAGTTAGTTTTTCGGTCGCCCTCGTAGGTATTTCAAGATGTCACAAACGTCATACCAAACATATGCAGATATATAAATCAAGATTATAATAGATGCAAACTTCCTTAAAGACCAATTGATCATGAAGCTGGTGTTCTCTAAAATGTTCACTAACTTTCAATCTGCACTCAACTAAAGCTATAAGAAAAACAAGTTTAAATTGTTTTAATTACAAGAACTATTAAACTTAGCAGAGGATATCTCCATGGCTTTCTGTTGAGACCAAATATGGAAAATTTAATGCCGCTAACGAAATCTCTACCAGTTGCGAAACGAGTATTAGCTTACAGTAGAGTATATTCCGTAGCCATTATGTACTTAGAAGGGACAAAAATACTGGTTCACACGTTTTATGCTGTAAAATAAAAAGTACTGAATGTTTTTGCACCAAATATATTTTTAATATATTTTTTCATGTATATTGTATCCAAAAATAATCTACTTATTCGAAATGTCCGCCTTTTGCCTTTACACACGCCTTAAGTCGTACTGGCCAATCGTCAATAGCTGCTCGATCCTCGTCCATTGGAAAATTGGCCACAGCTCGAACCAAAGCAGTCTTAAGAGATCCAATGCTGGGGTATCTTTTGTGACAAACCTTGTCCTCTAAAACCGTCCACAACTTGTAATCCAATGGGTTCAAATCTGGACTGCCTGAGGGCCATTTTTCAGAGGAAATGAACGCTGGCAAATTGTTTCGAAGCCAGGCCCGGGACGTTTTAGCATTATCGGCCGGTGCAGAATCCTGCTGGAGAGTCCATGGCTGGTTTTGGAACAGGGAATAGTTAAGAGGCTTCACAACAGCTTCCAAAACGGTTTCTTAGTAAACTTTGGCCGATGTTTTGACTCCTTGTTCGCAGAAATGCAGGTCAGTGGCCCCATCGTAAGAGACGCAACACCAACCCATGACTGAAGCTGGGTGATGACCCTTTTTCACCCTTGGGTTCAGTTCAGATGCTTCCTTAGATGACCGCGCATACACTCTATCATTTTGCTTGTTAAATTTTTCCTGAACGTTAAAATTTTTTTCATCGGTGAACAACATTTTTCTGTGCAAGTAATCAGCGTGCTTCACCAAAAGCCGTTTGCATTTTTCAATCCAATTTTTATAAACTACAGTCAATAAATGTCCCGTACGTCGTTTGAAAGCCCCAAGTCCCAAGTCTTTAATGATTCTACTCATGGACTTTTGCGTGATATTAATCTCACGGGCCATCATTTTCTGTTTTCGAAGCGAGTTTCTGTGAATTCTTGATTTAACGGCTTTGATGACATGCGGTGTTCGAACAGAGCGTGGGAGCCCCGACCGGTGGCAGTCTTTTACATCTCCGGTCTCCTCAAACAGTTTTTGCATCGGTAGACAAACATGCGGCTAATCCCTAGTGGCCGGAGCGTTTTGAAAATATCGCTGTTTTCATTTCACACTTGAAAAGTGTCATTACAGCGATACGGTTCTCATTATCTGACCACTCCATGATGAAATTTGACACAATTTTAAAATCCCGTTACAGACTAACGCTATTGAGGCTAGCTTTCAAAACCCATATGAGATTAACGGGGTATGTTCAGTTCTACTATTGAAATAGGTGTGTTCAATGTTGTAACAGTATTTATGTCCCTACTAAGTATATTTGGTTTTTCTTGCAGCCAACAACTACGAAGACTTGTAGCTATATGCTAGAAGGTCAGACGTCTTCAAAAATTCTATTGATAAATTAAACTAAATGATCTAAGTTTTTTCGTTCGTTTGTGGCGAAATTAACTATTTTTCCACTGTTTTTTTTTGTTTTGCGGCAGATGTTAATAATACTGTCCGCCAAATGACAAATTGCCAATGGCATCTATTATATAAAATATCGTTCGTGGAATCGAAATGTACACCACAACATACCTATATCTATAACATTACCAAGAATGATAGAATACTTTCCGTTTAGGTCATTGATTTTCAGAACAGCCTACAATTTGTTTGGCATTGGTAGTGGTTGGCAACAAATTAAAACAAGATACTCGTACTTATGCGGCTGTAAGTTGATGTGAAGCCCCAGGTAGCAGACAAAAAAGTATCAATTCCAATGGGATATTAAAGAATGGAAATTAAGAAGGGATGATCTCTGATTTCTACCCTTGTTTAAGTGCCATAAACCACACTAAATCCATAGACACGCGATTTATTTTTAAGGCGGTTATTTTGTTTAATGTGAATGTCCATATCAAGACCGTTTTGGTATTTTAGTGAAATTTTCTAACAGGAGAAAAATTATTTTTCTATACAAGTGGACGTAGGATCGGACGGGTCGAAGTTTTATAGTCTCCACCATGGATTGCGTTGTAGTATGGCATTGACATTATTAGGGGTTATAGTTGGTGGAGGTGTGTCCATGTTTCACAAAACTATATTTTTGGGACATTTCAACCGTTGTCCTGTTCATATTAAGATAAGTGAGGAAATTCCATGGTTTCTGAGTAACTTTATGTGACGCGTAAAATAGAAAGGGAAATCAGGAGAGCCATTTTAAAGATTAGGTCCCTTTCTAATTGCGCTTAGAATCGTCGACTTCACTTTCATAAAACGCGCATATCTCTGGGATGGGAACACTTTTGGGGCATGGGATCGGTCTCATTCGATGCTCAGATGTTGTCCACATCAAAAAAAAAATGAATTTTTTTACCCTTAGGTCCCTTTCGCTATGCGCTGTCACATATGTTGACGTTCGAAAGGCCCCCGGCACTCTGGGTACCTTTGAAATATGGGCCAAGTCAAAACGTACAATATTATCGAAACGTAGAATGAAGTAATTTTCGGATGCTGACAAACATTTTGGTTGTATAGGGCGATCCATCTAGAGGTATTTTTTCAGAAAAAAAAATCAAATCAATTTTAAATTTTTTGAAAATAATTAACTGCAATGTTGATAACTGTATTATCGGTGAGAAACGGGAAGATCCGCAGTTTCGATTTTGTTCAGCGATGAGGCCAATTTCTGGCTCAACGGCAAAGTCAATAAACAATATTGCCGCATTTTGGCTGAAGAGCAACAAGAAAAGGTTCAAGAGGAGCCATTATACCCAGAGAAAACCACGGTTTGGTGCGGTATAAAAGCTGGTGGAATCATCGGTGCATATTTTTTTAAAAATGATGATGGCCGGAACTTAATCGTGAATGTTGCTCGCTATCGCGCAATGATATCGATCTTTATGCTACCTGGAATTGAAGCCGGTAATCTTGACGACACTTGGTTTCAACAGGACGGTGCCACTTGCCATGCAGCTGCTCAAACAATGTATCTATTGAGAGGTAATTTCGAAAAGCAGCTAATTTCACGTTTTGTACAGGTGAGTTGGCCGCCTGGATCGTGTGATATCAAACCTTTGGACATTATTCTTTGGGGCTACGTAGAGTCTATGCTGACAAACCAGCTACGATTCAGGTTTTGAAAGCCAACATTACGCGTATCATTAAAGCCATACTGGTCGAAATGCTCGAACGAGTCATCCAAAATTGTACCCTCAGAATGGAAACCCTGAGGCGTAGTTGCGGCCAACATTTGAAGGAAATTATACTCAAAAAATAAATGCCATAAAATGTCCTTTCAAATTACCAATATAGATTCCACACTTTTTTTTATATATTTTTTTTGTTCTGAAAAAATATCTCTAGATGGATCACCATATGTTTCAATGTAGGGTGATTTATCTAGATGTACTTTTTCCTAAAGGTTTTTCACAGATTACGCGTCAGTTGTTTGCCATTTCATCATGGAAAGACTTACTTATACACCGCGAAGACCACGGCGTGTGTTATTAACTTGACATTGGACATTTAAAAGAAATTATATGTTAAAAAAATAAATAGCATAAAATATCCTTTCGAATAAACAATAATGATACCAATTTTGATTTGAATTTTTTTTTATTTAAAGGAAATACCTTTAGATTGCTCACCCTATACAAAAATTTGTGGCCCCTCGTGGCCAAGTCCGAGTGTAAAATTGGTTCAAATCTTTATTTGGTTCAAATCTTTAATATTTGGACTTGAGAAATAGTTTTACCTTTTTAGGCGGCCCATTTGTCTCCAAACATTACGGGAGCTAAGCTTTTCCTTGGTTTGATTGACGTTTTTTTCCGCAAAAAATTATGTTTATTGAGCACTCACAATTCACTTTTGTCCATTTTAAGCAAAATCCAAGAGGTTGTATTTTTGAATACAAACTAAATGACGGAACTCTCTCAAAATTTGACAGTATTCTTTTAACAGGTGGTACTTGATGTAGCAGTGTTGCATTTCATATTACTACGAGTTAAGTGGGAAAAGTCACGAAATTACTGATATGTCCTCGTATAATCCGCAATCCATGGTGAAAGGTAAATACTATTTGCCACGACTTTACTTTGTATTTCTTTTTTATATACAAATATTAACTGCCCAATTTCCGCAAAAACCGGGTAATCCGGTTATCATTCCAATATTAATTGGTAGCAATAAATGTTAATCCTGATTTGCGGTATCGGGTAAATGGTCGATTAGCATTCGATCTGGCTGAACTAAACGCCGTCTTTGGTGCTTACTTGAATGGCGTTACAACCATTTTTAAATCAATTGAGCTTTTTTAAATTTGTCACATGAGATTTATAAACTTCTCACACATACGAGTACATTTGAAACAGTTCCATCCCTCTGTCTAAACGAAATGTTTTCCACATGATTTCGCAATATTTTCACTTTGAGAATCTTATTTTGGTTTTAAATGGCTTCGAATAAAGTCACCAACAAATGAAACGCATCACTAGCTACGACTAGAGCACTTGACTGAGTACAAATAACTTCCCAAACTCTCGCAGAAAATGAAAGCAATAAATGCATTGCATTTTTCAATTCTATTTTTCCCTTAGCTCCTTTTTAGCGACGAATGGCAAGGGGAGTGGGGGCTTAGAATAAATAGTAGAGTATTTTTTATTACACACTTGATAATTTTAGCAATAACTCATGAAGCTAATCACCACATAAATAATCGTGAAACTCTCTCTCACACACACACACACACACACCGAAGCACAAGACGCTGAAACAGCCAACAAATAGCAGAACCAAAAATCACAGTCCATGCCGCAGAACTGCAGCAGCAGTTACCGGAATAGCAACAGCAGAATCAGCCGCAAAACAACTCCGCCATCCCAGGCAAATAAACCAACAAAATAATGTTCATATAAAATATACAATACGATATGTGCAGTCCTCTATAGTAGAACAGCGAATAAAACATGTACACAAGCAAATAACAAATACTAGAAGAAGAGAAAGAAGAAAAGAAAGGTTCTCGAAAATACCCATATATGGGCTACGGCTTGCCAGAAATACAGTGGTTCGTAAATAGCTTAGATTCATAATTTTTTTGAAAAGAAGATCTCAGTCTACTTCAATCTCAGTTTTTGTTGATAGAAAATAAAGTAAATGAAAAATTAAAGTTTATACTTATACTTAGTAGGGACATAAATACTGTTACAACATTGAACACACCATTTCAATAGTAGAACTGAACATATCCCGTTAATGCCATATGGGTTTTGAAAGCTAACCTCAATAGCGTTAGTCTGTAACGGGATTTTAAAATTGTTTCAACTTTCATCATGGAGTGGTCAGATAATGAGAACCGTATTGGAAAATTGGCCACAGCTCAAACCAAAGCAGTCTTAAGAGATCCAATGTTGGCGTATCTTTTGTGACAAACCTTGTCCTCTAAAACCGTCCACAATTTGCAATCCAATGGGTTCAAATCTGGACTGCCTGAGGGCCATTCTTCAGAGGAAATGAATTTCGAAGCCATGTCTGGGACGTTTTAGCCTTATGGGCCGGCGCAGAATCCTGCTGGAAAGTCCATGGCTGGTTTTGGAACAGGGAATTGTTAAGAGCCTTCACAACAGCTTCCAAAACGGTTTCTTGGTAAACATTGGCCGATGTTTTGCTCCTTGTTCGCAGAAATGCAGGTCAGTGACCCCATCGTAAGAGACACCCCACCAAACCATGACCCTTTTCCACCCTTGGGATCAGTTCAGATGCTCCCTTAGATGACCGCGCATACGGCGAACAAAATTTTTCTGTGCAAGTTATCAGCGTGCTTCACCAAAAGACGTTTGCATTTTTTCAATCCTACGAGTAATTTTTTTTAAAGCTGCAGTCAATCGTTTGAAAGTCCCAAGTCCCAATATTCATCTCACGGGCCATGATTTTCTGATTTCGGAGCGGATTTCTGTGAATTCTTGATTTAACGGCTTTGATGACATGCAGTGTTCGAACAGAGTGTGGGCGGCCCGGCCGGTGGCGGTCTTTTACATCTCCAGTCTTCTCAAACAGTTTTATGCATCGGTTGACGAACATGCGGCTAATCCCTAGTGGCCGGAGCGTTTTGAAAATATCGCTTTTTTCATTTCACACTGACGGCAGCGAACGAGGTTTGTGCAGCTATTGACGATTGGCCTGTGCGACTTAAGGCGTATGTAAAGGCAAAAGGCGGACGTTTCGTATAAGTAGATTCTTTTTGGATACAATATACATCAATAAATATATTAAAAAATATTTGGTCCAAAAACATTCAGTACTTTTTATTTTACAGCATAAAACGTGTGTAACAGTATTTATGTCCCTACTAAGTAGAACATAACGATTGTTCAATCTAGCTGTATTTTTTTTAAATTACATAAATTCAAATCAAAAATTCAAGTGTGGAATCTTTATTGCTTATTCAACAGGATATTTTATGCCATTTATATTTTGAATATAATTTCCATTAAATATTGGCCGCAACTACGCCTCAGGGTGTCCGTTCTGAGGGTACAATTTTGGCTGATTCGTTTGACGTTAATGACACGCGTAATGTTGCCTTCCGAAACCTGAATACTAGCTATTTTGTCAGCATAGACTTTGCTCTTTACAAAGCCACAAAGAAAAAAGTCTAAACGTTATATCACACGATCTAGGCTGCCCACTTACCGGTCCAAAATGTGAAATTAGCTGCTATTCGAAATAACCTCTCAATAGATCCATTGTTTGAGCAACTGTATGACAAGTGGCACCGTCCTGTTGAAACCAAATGTACTTAAGATAACGGGCTTCAAATTGAGGTAAGAAAAAGTCCTCGCGCGATAGCAAGCACCATTCACGGTTACGTGCCGGCCATCATCATGTTTAAAAAAATATGGTCCGATGATTCCACCAGCCCATAGACAGCACCAAACAGTGGTATTCGTGGTGTAGGTGATGAAATGGCAAACTATACTGAAAAGAAAAAAAATAAAGCTTAGCACAACTCACGTGTAATCTATGAAAAAAATCCCTATTGAAAAAATACTTCTAGATTGATCACTCTTTACTTAGATTAAAATTACTAAAAATTAAACCAACAACATAACATCGAGCTTGGATACATGATCTCAAGATGAAAAATAATTTTTAAAAATTAAAAAGATACTAAACTCAAGTAAGCATTTTTCAAAAAAAAAAAATCAAGACATCTCTTTTGATTTCGAACGACCTCTACTAAAGTAGAGCAGTACTTTAGTAAAATACGAAAAGTCATTTGAATACAAGAAGTCAGAAGCTCAATCGACAGTATTTCTTTACTCTTAATCGACGAAGGCAGTCGAAATATTGGGAATATTCAAAATCATAATAAAGGGCTTTCCAATAGGCACACTTTCGTATCTTTATTTCTACGCACCCTCAAACATTTTACTGATCCTTCAGTGTCAGAAAGTTAGTCGAAGTCAAGTGGTAAAGTTCATTTACAAGCAACATTAGGAAATCATTAAACATTACTACCGAAATTCTGAGTCGGTGGTCGCAACTTTTCGAGCGCTTACTCCAGTTTTCGGCCTTAATAATCATCTTCTGCCATGAAGCTTATTCCTGGCTGAGTGGTTTTGTCAGTAAACAAAATAAGCGTTATTGGACAGCAGCAAACCCAGATGTGCTTCAAGAGACACAACTGCGTCCGCAGAATATTCCTGCGGACGCAGTTGTGGGTTTTCATGCCGAAAGTGTGATTGAGCCATATTTTTTCGTCGATAAGGACAATCGTCATGTTATCGTCAATGGAAAGCGCTATCGTGTCATGTTAGAAAATTATTTTTGGCGAGAATTGGGTGAGCTTCACATTGCTGATATGTAGTTTCAACAAGACGGTAGTACTTGCCGCACAGAACGCGTTAAATCGATTTACTAAAAAGGCAAATTTGGTGAACGTGTCATCTCGAGAAATGGTTCGGTCGAATGGTCACCTCGTTCATGCGATTTAACGCTAGTGGATTTCTTTTTATGGGGCCACATCTGTCATTGGTCTATGCCAACAGGCCAACAACTTACGACGAGCTCAGAGACAACTCCACCAACGTTTACCAACGTTTCGGTCGAAATGTGTGCAAGAGTGGTGGACAATTGGGTCCAAATAATAGATTGGTGTGCACGGGCTCGTAGTGGCAATATGACCGAAAGCGAACTTCTCTCTTAAAATGTAACATTTGCACTACAACTGGAATAAATTTGAAAATTATATCTTAATTACTCTGTGTTTTATTAATATAATAAATTTGTATGTCCTTAATAGAAAATTCTGTATAATTCGTCGTCAAATTTTCTTTTCTTGAAGGCAGAATAGCGGTTAAACGAATAAAGCTATTACCCTGATATTTTTAACGATGATGGCTTATAGCAATTAGCTGTTTGGGATTGTTAGTGGGCCCAATCGACCCAGGCGGAATAATCTTTTCCTTCAAAAGTCTTAAAGGCGGAAAATATGTCTTTTGTATTTTTAAAATTGGCCCAAGGAGAAAAAAAAGATTTCACTTATTAGGCCCAAAGGTGCCTCGGAAAAAAGTAAATATTCTATTTAGTTTTTGTTCAACGGTAGATGTTATACAAGATTCGGCTAGATCGAACTTAACGATTTTTGCATGCCATCTATAATTACCTTAGCGTATTGAAGGTATAAAGTAGCTCACGCCCCAAATTGGTTTACACCGTTAGCGGCGCACTTGATTTAGTAAGTAACATAAATACGTGTGAGTCGGTATCTGTGTTTTACCGTCTGTGGTCAACAAACGCTTTAGTGTGAGAACTGCTTAACACAAAAATGGTGTGGCATTGAGCTCTTGTTTTTACTAAAAAAAAAATAAAAATGTTTATTTTGAAATTTCTTGGGCAACGTTCTTTTGAAAAGTGTTTTTTTGGTATGTTGGCACACTTGTCTCGAACATATGTTCTTGGTTAGGTTTGTTTGTGTTTGGTATAATATAATGGCGAGAGGCATAACAGTTAAGAGTGATTTGCTTGTTCTTCGATTTTCTGGTGTGGAAAAACATGGATCAACGAATATGCATAACATTTTTCGTAAACAATGGAATTAAGTAATCAAAAGGACTTGAAATGCTGATAGTGGCATATGTGAAAGCGCATAGAGAAAGGGACCTAAGGGTAAAAAAAATTAATTTTCATTCTTTTTTTTGATGTAGACAACATCTGAGCATCGAATGAGACCGACCCCATGCCCCAAAAGTGTTCCCTCCCAGAGATATGCGCGTTTTATGAAAGTGAAGTCGACGATTCTAAGCGCAAATAGAAAGGGGCCTAATCTTTAAAATGGCTCTCCAGAACAAAACTGGTGTTTAACCTTAGGTCCCTTTCTATTTTGCGCTTCACATATGGTGATTCTACTCTGAGTCAGAAAAATGCTTACGAGTGCTACAAGTTTTTCTAAGAAGGTCGAGAAGATGTGAATGACGACGCTCGTCTCGGACTATCTATCACATCAAAAACCGATGAAAATGTTAAAGAAATTTGTTATGGAGTGGCCCGCAATGCATCCAACTCCAAACGGATGGCAGTGTATACAAAATATCAAGCTTCGAAATTTTAAATATAAAGTGATGGAAATTGTTATGGAGAATCGTCGTATTACTATAAGAGATGTTGCAGAGGATGTCGGCACATCGGTTGGCTCATGCCATACCATTTTTTTCGGAACCCTTTCACTGAAACCAGAAATTTGAAAAATTATCATTACTTTTTTTGACAGCCGATTCAGATTCAAATACTCGTAGCAGAATAGAAATAAATGAATACATAAATATTTTTTGAAAAAAATTAAATTTACCTTCTCTAATGAAAGCTTCAAAAGGGTCATTTGTACCAAAATGGGGCATGACAACTCCCCTAAAACACCAAATCAGCCTTGTACAGGAACTATTGCAGCATGAATTCGATGTATTATGAATATATTTAATGGGCATTAATCTGCAAATATACCTGTATAATACTCGTATCATTTTAATGAGAAGTTCCAGAAGTGGTGTCGCTGGAATTTCAATTTTGCATCGCTCAAATATTTCTATTGCCATTATCGGATGAACTTTTCTAAAGACCTTACAAGAATACCAATAGTGGAGGAGTTATCAAAATGTTGTGTGTCCGCAAAATGCGTTGGCTTCAACGATTTTGAATCTCGAGAATGGGATTAATTCCAAACGCCTTACAGCTGCGTCATACAATTCGCCTCTAAATCATATTTATCATCCTATCAAGAAGGCTGGCGGTTAAATGATGCGATGTAAAACATAGATAAAGTAGAGTAATTGTGATGAAATTAGCGATGCTGGAAAACATTTGCTATCTTTAGGTAGCCTATTTTTCTCTATTCCTTAAAAAAACATAAAACAAGACGAATTCTCGAATTAAAATTCCTTCATGTGTGTCCAGGCACCAAATTTTGTCGCATCTTTATTGTCTTCGATATGTGCAAGTTTATTGGAAGCTATTGTTTTATCCTCTACCGAAAGATCGCGTTTATACACATTTTTTTTCATTTGCAACATCTGAAAATATTGATTGAAGACCCTATAAAGTGTATATTACGGATCTTTATAAAATTCTAAGATGATGGTGTTTCAGATGGTGTCAGAGGTCAAACTTCAAATTTAAGTCAACATTTTTTTTAAACGTTTATAAATAAAATTACTAATTTACGAACTCTGCTGAAGGGTCATATCTAGGTCAAAAATTGTGTAAGAGAAAAATGTTTGTATATTTGCAACATAAATGCTTAAGTGTATTTTCCGAAAGTCGTCTGGCTTGCGAGTTATACACGCAGAAAAAAAGAATGGTTGTGGTGACAATATTCGAAGAGGATAATACTATTGTTGGATATATGGCTGTAGTACAACAATATTATGATCCTCACAACAATAGTATGATTGAAATACAACCATACTATGATCCTCACAACAATAGTATGATTCACACATAACCATACTATGATCCCCACAACCATACTATGATTCACACTCAACCATACTATGATCTCCACAACCATTGTATGATCCTCACAACCATAGTATGTTTCACACACAACCATAATATGATCCTCACAACCATAGTATGGTCACACACAATTATACTATGATTCCCAATAAAATTAGAATTTGTTTAAGATGTCGACAATAGATTTGAATTACGAAAATTATTCAAAAATACATTAAATTCAAAATAATAGAAGTGATTTATTTCACAGAAGAAAAAATAAGTTTTAATAAACGTCAGCGTTTTTATTAAAAATATTTCAGTTAAACAAAACCAAAGCAGCTGATTTCGATAAAAAAGTCATATTATTGCATTAGATCCGTACCAATAACATTTGTTCTTAAAAGCATATTTAAATGAAGAAATATTACAATCATACAGTATGATTGCCGTAATCATATTATTGTTAACATAAAACGCACCAACCATATTTTTGTCGCACCAACCATATTAATATTATTGCTTTAACCATATTTTCATTTTTAAATTTGGCAATAATACTATTGTTACATTTCAATAATATTAATATTGCAGCAATTATACTATTGTCAAAACTAAATTCAGTTAACAATGCTATGGTTGCGACGAACATACTTTTATTGCGGATAACATTTTATTATTGCCGTGACCATGTAGTAACCATGTTTTTTCTCTGCGTGTACGTAGCTCATCAAAGCATGCAGCTACTTTAACTCCAGGGCTAAAAGTCGTGACGGAATGGCCGGTTTCCATCCGATTGAACAAATTTTTGTACGGATATTATTTTTGATGACCAATATACTAGAAAATGACCGGGGAGCGGAAAGAATAACACTTTTCCATTATTCTATGTATATCATGGGCGCTCTTATGTACAGTAACACGTCAGAATTTTTCAATTTTGTTATTCTTCCGGCAAGTCTTTTATCTCAACTCAACGAAATTATCGTCGTCATTGTAATGCCAGGTACAAGGATCAGTTCATAATCCTAGGCTCTTACATCAGCGTCAATAACACCCCTTCAGTTGTACTGTTCGCTACGGCGTTATGGTTGATAAAGTTATCGGTCCATGTTTTTTCAAAAATGAGTAGGGTCAACCAGAAACTCTTACCGGGGCTCTGTATAGGACTGCGATTGTTGCGTTTACAAGTTGAGACTAATCCTTACGTATAATTTCATCAAGATGGAGCCACTGAGCATACGGCAAGAGCCCCAATGTTACTTCGTAGTTACCTTTTTGGTGAACCCAAAAGTCTTATTTGGGCCACCCAGTGTAAATGCTTTATATGGTTACAGATTTTCGTATTTCGAGTTGACAAACTTTTCCATATACTCCATTCTATGGTCGGCAAAATTCGTTTTAAGATTTAATTAATGATTTGAGCCATGTCCTTCCGTCCGTCAGATCAGGAGTCTCGCACTATAACTTTCGAAAGGAGTAAGCAAATGTTTTTAAGTATTTAATCAAGAAATTACTATTTTTTGGTATTGAACAATGGTTCAGATGTGGACTATTAGTTGAGGTGTGATTGACTATCTGCCAACTGCCAACCCCAACATCAACCACATCAAACAATTTTTAAGCGGCGGGTTTACACCTCGTAAATGCCGGCGACTTGACGAGTAAGAGTTTCAACTCTAAGCCAAGTATAAATTTCTTTATAAAATGCATTATCCGTTCGGAGCCGGCGTTAATCAGCAGGTCACGGTCAGTGAGTATATGAAGTAAATCGTGAAAAGCTAACTGATTTGCGAAAAGTTCCCCCTTGTTCCTTAATGGAAAGTGGTGGGACTTAAGTAAGTAAAAAGGGTCGTAATTGCTGGAAGTTTCGGCTTATGTGGCCAAAAATCGGCCTGTATGCTCAAAATGGGCGCACATAGGTCAAAATGTACATAAAGGTATTTAAATGAAAGCAAATTTCAATACGAATCCAATTATGGATATATTTTAAAGTTTTAGTTTAGGGTCGGATTTTATAAGAAAAAGGAACCCAAATATGGTCATATGGGTACTCAAATCAAAGCCGGGTTCCCTACTAATCCATATGTGACGCGCAAAATAGAAAGGGACCTAAGGTTTGTTCAGGAGAGCCATTTTAAAGATTAGGTCCCTTTCTATTTGCGCTTAGAATCGTCGACTTCACTTTCATAAAACGCTCATATCTCTGGGAGGGAACACTTTTGGGATCGGTCTCATTCGATGCTCAGATGTTGTCCACATCAAAAAAAGAAAAAAAAATGAAAATTGATTTTTTTACCCTTAGGTTCCTTTCTATTTTGCGCGTCACATATGGATTTAATAAAAAAATTTGAGTTCTATTGGATTTGGCCCCTAAATAACAAGATAAGGGCATATAAGATTTTTCCTGGCCGAACTTAACGACTTTTATTTATTCTTTCCATCGGATATTGGAGACCACGAGTAGGTTGAGAATTTGGCATGGAGGCCACGCTGGACACTGCAGCAGAATCCAGCTATAGCGTGAATGAAATGCTTAGGGATCATCTCCCAGAGATTTCACTAAAGGAGAAGACACTACCTTGCAAATGCAAATGGTTTTGTCTCAGCTGGGATTTGAATGGTCCAGCCTTCTTAAATCGTGCTGGGAGCGAATGGATATCAACGTTCCGGACGGCTGTGCCGCTTGCCATCAGGGACCACATTACGTGCTAGACCTCTTCAATTGTCGACCAAGACCACACAGCTGCCCATCATGTCTCTTTGGACGCATTCGGTTCAATGGCGCGTGTCCATCACTTGGATGTTAAAGGAAATCCCCCATGGATGATCAGGACTTACAGGCAACAACAATCTGTTGTATGTGTTTGATATTTTAGTTCCAAACGGGCAGTTCAAATACTTGCTAAGACATTTTTAACAAAAAGATCTTTGCAAAAATCAAGAATTGGCTTCTTCATTCACTGGTGGTACGTGGTAGCCGTCAAAAAATGTTCACCAATGGCTACTTTCAAAGCTAAAGTTTAATTATTGCCTTAGCGCGAGTTTTTGAGATAAAAAAGACACAGTTTCAAGTGCTTAATTTTTTTCATATGCCATTGATGTCCCATAATGGCTTTGAGCCACTGTACACCCTTTCTTTAATACAGCGTCAAATGGTTGTGGATGAATGGATATGGGATGTTTTTGCGAAAAATAGCCATAAAAATAGTTTAATGAAAAAAGTGGCATAAGGAATGACGTCCAACAAATTGTGAGTGTAAGTGTGAGTGCACTCCAGATGTGTATGTGTGTGTGTATGAAAAGTTAATACGCTCGCTTAAGTATTTCCCATGGATGTGTCTGTGCTCAATGAGCGCAACACTAGAAAAAATGGCATTAAACCCAATCCAATCCAATCCAACGCAACACAACACAAACAATATTGTCGCATTAGATTCTGGATTTGTTGGCAACTTTCTGCAGGGATCTTAGCCAAGTTTTTCTTTTGGGTGGTTGTTTGTGTATTTGTGTGTCTCGGTTCTCTGCCTCCGTTCTGTGAAAGTGCCGACTCATATGGATCTAAGCCGCATGAAATTTATTAAAAGAGTTTGTTGCATGTATTTTTTTAATTATAATGTTTTCCGTATGGATTCGGATTTCTATTTTTGGCTATACTCGTATGCTTATAATCATGATAAGAATATTAAATAAAACCAGTAGGGAGCGGCGGAAAAAGAGGAAGAGACGGAATGTGTTATAGACTACCCCAAGCCACTGTCGAAGTACTATGTTGCCAGTGTTTGGAGAATAACCCTATTTGAAATTCAGGTTAGGGATTTTCAATTGAAGCTTATTAAGTATTTAAGTACTGAGTTGCGTAGATAAAGAAACTGAAACCATCACTGCCGGTGATTGAATGGAATATCCACTTTAAATTTCTAATCCTTTACTAACCGCAGCCTCGTTTTATCCTAGATCATTTAATTTAAAATTCTACGAGGGCGGTTCGGAAACTTCTTAGCCTAGCACAAAAAGCGCGGTATAAACAGAAAAAAGTTAAGTGTTTTGGAAACTTTCATCTCTGCTATGAACACATGTTAAATTTTGTTTCGATCTGGCAACTCCTTCATATAGAAACAGGTGTTCACAAAAGACGCATCCGCGATTTTTTTACAATGGAAAAATTAAACATGCGTGGTGTCATTAAAGAAATTCATAATGATATGGTGAATGTGTTAGGTGAAAGTGCTCCTTCATATGCAGTAACAGTAAAAAATTGGGTTGCTGAATTTAAACGTGGTCGTACAAGCATTGAAGATGAACCACGTAATGGACGTCCAAAAACAGCAACAACAACAGAAATTGTAGCCAAAGTGCATGATATGGTATTAAATGATCGACGAATAAAAGTGCGTGAAATAGCTAATATCATGGGCATCGCAAATGATCGAGTCCATTTAATTTTGCATGAAGAACTACAGATGAAAAAGCTTTCTGCAAGATGGGTGCCGGACTTGTTAACAGTCGACCAAAAACGCATAAGAATGAACATTTCTCAAGCTTGTTTGGATCGTTTTCAGCGAAATAAAATGGATTTTAAGCGTCGTTTTATAACTGTTGATGAGACATGGATCCACCACTATACTCCAGAGACAAAAGAACAATCCAAACAATGGACTGAAGCTGGAGGAAGTGCCCCAAAGAAGGCAAAAACGATTCAATCGGCTGGTAAGGTTATGGCAACGGTTTTTTGGGACTTCAAAGGTATTTTATTGATTGACTATCTGCAAAAGGGTAAAACAATAAATTCAGAGTACTATTGCAACCTTTTAGATCAATTAAATGTACAAATTCGAGAAAAACGTCCTGGCTTACAACACAAAAAAATAATTTTTTATCAAGACAACGCACCAGCGCACAAGAGTGTTTTAACAATGGCTAAAATCAACGAATTAAAGTACGAGTTGCTTGACCACCCACCCTATTCTCCTGATTTAGCTCCCAGTGACTTTTACCTGTTCCCAAATCTAAAAAAATTCCTTGCTGGCAAGCGTTTTACCTCAAATGAAGATGCAATTACAGTTGTAAACCACTATTTTGAAGACCTTGAGGAAAACTATTTTAATCAAGGGATAGAATTGCTAGATAAGCGTTGGACTAAGTGTATTGAAGTTTCAGGAGATTATATTGAAAAATAAAAATATTTTTGAAAAACTAACTATTCCCTTTCATTGATAGGCTAAAACTTTCCGAACCGCCCTCGTAGTAGCCGTTATGTAAAAGTTCTTAAGTTTATTCTTCAAATAGCTGGTGGTATCCACTGTTCCAAGAAATTCCGTAAGTCGTGAATAACGTAAGTATTCGTAATGTTGGCTACCAAGGCTTGAATCGTAAGTGGCCAGTGGGCGAAGACTTTTGTCTTCACGTACTAACATATTTCCTTCATACAAATAACTTTATTCAAATCAAAGGATGCACGATATAATTCTTGTACTCGCTGACCGCGACCTACTGTTTTAAGCCGGCTCTTAACGGCCAATGCATTATTAAGGATGGTCCAACTAAAACGCACGATGTTAGTTGTAAACTAAACAAAATGTTTTCAGAGAATTATTGTAATTTTTTTTTTATTTTTATAGAAGGATCTATGACATTCATGTGTGAAATAAAACGGTCGCCATGGCTTCGGTGGTATACCTCTATCTGATAGTTCATATTTTCAATAAGTCTGGAGGTTCAATATCTTTAATGTGCCGAATTATATAATTCTTTAGCTGGATTATTTACGTACACTTTTTCAAAGAAGAAATAAATCTAAATGTCAAATCAAATGATCTTGGCGGTCAATTAACATCGCCACGACATTAGATAGCACGGCCATTGAATTTCTTGCTCCAAAGAGCCATTGTTTCTATGGCTGTGTGGCAAGTGACACCATCCTATTGGAATCACATATCGTCCAGGTCCATATTCTTAATTTCTGGTCACAAGAAGTCTGTTATCATCTCGCGATAGTAAACACCATTCACGGTAACTGCTTGGACGACCTCATTTGCGAAGAAGTACGGCCCGATGGCGCCGCCAAACAATAAACCGCATAAAACAATCACTCTTTGTGGATGCATCGGCTTTTCAACGATCACTCGTGGATTCTTATTTGCTCAAATGCAGCAATTCTGCTTGTTAACAAATCCACTGAGGTGAAAGTGTGCCTTGTCGCTCAAGATGAATTTCTTTGTAAAGTCGCCTTTCACGTCTGTCTGCTCAACCAAAGATTCGGCGTATTGACTGTTTTCCGCAGAACGAAATGGACAAGCACGAAATTTGTGCACAGTTCTTCCGATTGTGGATACATTTGGTCAATTATAAGAATACTGACCTAAAAAAATCACGAAGTGCACGAAATTTATTTTGATTCCCATTTTGATTTGAATTGCTGAATTTGTCAAACCCTGAAGCAAAAAATGTCAAAGTTGGCTAAAAAACTCGCCGTTAATGTGTGCTTCAAAATAAACTCTGTGTATTATGGTTGAACCACCCTTTACAAAGATGTCGAACATACCGCTCTGAAACAACCATATTATTGTCGAATTCGATAAATTCGGTATAGTACATAATGGTAGCCAAACAGCTAATCTTGGATTAATTTGGATCATGTATGCTCATTTTTTGCAATACTTAGTCCCCAAACAATTTGTCTGGGCACAAAATATGGCTCCCAATAAAATTTTCCTATAAAATTTTCTCACGAAGCTAAAAATAAAATTTAATTTTTGGTTTGATAAAATTTGGATCGCGGACCCGCAACCCGAAAACCTTTCGCTTTTGAGCATGGCCATATGAGTAATTATGAAATTTTCTGACAAATTCAAATATGACCTTTTTTTAAATCTATGGAAATTTAAAACCTGATCAATTTCATTGAACACTTATTTTTAATTGGCTCTTCTGCGCATCCCGATATGATGTGCAAAGAAGTATTTTACTACTTTATTTTTAAATGATAAATAAACCTCTATTCGCAGCAAGTGATTTTATTTCATTCTAGAGTCTACAAATCGAGGCAATTACTTCACTTGTGATTGGGAATACATTTTCTATTCCTTGGCAAATGCCGATATTCTGCAAAACCCCGGTTATTGCAAATATTAAAAAAGTGGAAATTTTTCGGAGGTCACTTTAATGGAAACTTATGCCATCCTAAACTGACTATGCAAAGTTACAAAGCCAAAAATCGTATTACAAATGAAATGGAATACTAAGAATACACTCATACAAACTTCGGTGGAAGGTTTACCAGAAAAAAGGTTCTAAATGAATCACAATTTATTATAATACGAGGGCGACCGCAAAAGTAACTGGACTATATGGTGGATGCGGAGCAATTTTAAATCGTAATTCGGCCAGTTTTTGTTAAGTTAAAAATGCAGTGTGTGAAGGAGCATTATCTTGATGAAAAAGAACTTTTTTTCTAAATGCGGTCGTTTTATCTTGATTTCTTTACTCAACCGATCCAATAATGCACAATAATATTCACTAGTTTTTCCTTTCTCAAGATAATCAATAAATATTATACCCCTTGCATCCCAAAATACTGTGGCCATTACTTTTCCTGCTGACTTAACAGTTTTCGCCTTCTTGGAACCACTATTACCAGCTTCTATCCATTGTTTTTACTGTTCTTTGCATTCTGGGATGTAGTGATGGATCCATGTTTCATCAACAGTTATGAATCGGCGCAAGAACTCTATTGGGTTACGCTGATAAATCGCTAAAAGCTCCTCGGAATTGGTCCAACGGACGTTTTTTTGGATCAAAGTCAACAAACGCGGCAGTGTTCTTGCGGATAGCTTTTTCATGTGGAGTTCATCATGTAAAATTCTCCAAACTTGTTTTTCGTGTATTTTAACAATATCAGCAAGTTCTCTGAGCTTTATTCGTCTATCTTTAGTCACTTCATTTAATATTTTTCTAATGTTTTCAATAGTAGTAGCAGTTTTCGGTCTTCCAGAGCGTTGTTCATCTCCCGTACTTGAACGACCCATTTTAAATTGTTGAACCCAGGATTTCACGGTGGAGTATGATGGTGCATTATCATCATGAACAGAATCCAATTCATCTTTGATTAATTGTGGCGTATAACTTTTCATATAAATGTGTTTAATTACCGCACGAAATTCTTTATTTTCCATTTTTAGATTTGACAGATGGCTTATAAAAGATTGCTTTTAAAAAACAAAAACAAAAAGTTGCTAGTAAAACAGAAAATGTGCCAGGCCAGTTAGTTTTGCGGTCGCCCTCGTAAACATGGCCAATAAATCGCCTGTACCAAAGAAATATTGTAATATGTGTATGTATATTTAACTGATGGTTGTGCCAACTAAACGCATCTCGGGCAACCTGATGGAAACTTAAATAGCAAACGCAAGCTCAATCATTCAGGTAGCATACAATTGTGACATTAAATCTGTTCTGTTTTATAGTAGTAGGTTTGACGTGTTACTATATCTGATAGACGAAACGATATTTATCCTGCAGTTTCCATGTTTCTTCAACATACGTATACTTAGTAGGGACATAAATACTGTTAAAGCACCCATTTCAATAGTAGAACTGAACATACCCCGTTAATGTCATATGGGTTTTGAAAACTAACCTCAATAGCGTTAGTCTGTAACGGGTTTTCTAAATTGTTTCAACTTTCATCATGGAGTGGTCAGATAATGAGAACCGTTTCGCTGTAATGGCGGCCTTCAAGTGTGAAATATAAAAAGCGATATTTTCAAAACGCTCCGGCCACTAGGGATTAGCCGCATGTTCGTCTACCGATGGATAAAACTGTTTGGTGAGACTGGAGATGTAAAAGAGCGCCACCGGTCGGGCCGCCTACGCTCTGTTCGAACACCGCATGTCATCAAAACCGTTAAATCAAGAATTCACAGAAATCCGCTCCGAAAACAGAAAATCATGGCCCGTGAGATGAATATCACGCTAAAATCCATGAGTCGAATCATTAAAAAAGACTGGGGACTTGAGGCTTTCAAATGACGTACCGGACATTTACTGACTGCAGCTTTAAAAAATAGCATTGAAAAATGCAAACGTCTTTTGGTGAAGCACGCTGATAACTTGCACAGAAAAATGTTGTTCACCGATGAAAACATTTTTACCGTTCAGGAAAAATTTAACAAGAGTGTATGCGCGGTCATCTAAAAAAGCATCTGAACTGATCGCAAGGGTGGACAAGATTATCACCCAGCTTCAGTCATGGTTTGGTGGGGTGTCTCTTACGATGGGTTTACTAACCTGCATTTCTGCGAACAAGGAGTCAAAACATCGGACAAAGTTAACCAAGAAACCGTTTTGGAAGCTGTTGTGAAGCCTCTTAACAATTCCCTGTTCCAAAACTAGCCATGGACTTTCCAGCAGGATTCTGCGTCGGCCCATAAGGCTAAAACGTCCCAGGCCTGGCTTCGAAACAATTTGCCAGCGGTAATTTTCTCTGAAGAATGGCCCTCAGGCAGTCCAGATTTGAACCCATTGGATTACATATTGTGCACGGTTTTGGAGGACAAGGTTTGTCACAAAAGATACCCCAACATTGGATCTCTTAAGACTGCTTTGGTTCGAACTGTGGCCAATTTTCCAATGGACGTGGTTCATGCAGCTATTGACGATTGGCCAGTGCGACTTAAGGCGTGTGTAAAGGCAAAAGGCGGACATTTCGAATAAGTAGATTATTTTTGAATACAATATATATCAATAAATATATTAACAAAAAATATTTGGTCCAAAAACATTCAGTACTTTTTATTTAACAGCATTTAACGTGTGTAACAGTATTCATGTCCCTACTAAGTATACTTATGTGGAAGCATATATTTTATATAGTGATAATACTTAATAATAAAGGTTCTCTTAACTACTTATATATATTTTAATATACTACTTATATATATTTTAATATATATTTAAAATCATACTTAAAATGATACCGAAATTTTGTTTTTTATTTACTTTACAAAACTTTTTCTAAAGATTATAAAAACAATTTAATTTAAAGCATCTTTTTTTCCTTTCAGGATTTATCTTTGAAAAAATCCGGTAAGTGATTTAAGCTATTAAACAAAGAAACTTCTTTTACACTCAATGCTTTCTGTATATTTTCTAATATTATGTCAAATGCTTATTTACTGTTAAAAACAAAAACAAGAATATATAAACCGATAAGGGCGACTGTTTCCTAGAGACATGACTGCCATGCTCCCACCACATTACTTGCACCGTAATCAGGTTGAACGATTCATAGTTAAATCAAGCTGGTAATATTATTTTCACCTTCATTAATTAATCTAATATTTGAACCACAACTGTTTTTAAATAATTTCCCTTATTTAAATTTATTGCATTTTGAACAGCAAAAATAGGGCGGAATTTTAAAATCTATTTTGTGTTTTTAACAAAAACCTATTAAAGGTAAAAGTTTTATACAGTGTTTTTTGGTTGAATGTTAACGTTGTAGAACAAATTGTTATTAAGTACTTGTAGTTTGTTCCGAACAGCTACGCTTAAATAATCAAACTTTCTTCATGGATCTATGTTTTTCAAATCTTCAAAAAAGTGTGTCTGTTGAAAGCATAATAACGGTCAAACAAAATTATCTGGGATCCTGAAATATTGTACGGTTGCTATATATACAGTATCGGCCAAAACCTAAGCACCCCCTCAGTACATATTTTTGAAATGATAATGTTTTTAAGAAAACAAAGTTATTAAATTTTTGTTTTTATTTTTTTTATTTATTTATATCTTTATTTTTGAAAAACACAAACTTAAGGAATTAAGAATTTAATATAAAAAAAGTTAAAATTCAAAAAGTATTTTAAGTCGCAAATATAAGCGGACTAAACCAAAGCAGCCCCAATTAAAGGTAAAAAAAACTATTGAAATCAATATTTCGTTGCGAATCCTTTATTCCGGATGACACACGCACATCTTTTAGGCATAGAGGATATTTAGTTATTAATTATATCAGGATATTGCTTCCCAGGCTATTTTTGCGGCTTCAAAAAAATTTACTTTGGTTTTGCAATTTTCTCGGTTGATTTTAAGTTAACGATCCCCCACAAGTTCTCGATTGGGTTAAGATCGGGGGATTGGGCAGGCCAACGGAGAACTTATATCAAATTGTTCTGGAACCACTCCTTAACCACTTTTGACGTATGTTCTGGGTCGTTATCTTGCTGGAATGTCAATTTAAGTGGCATCTCTTCTTCAGCATAAGGCAACATCACGTCTTTTTATATGTCACGATACATGAACCGATCCATAATTGCATCAATCTTATGAATTGGCCCAATCCCTTGCCCAGAGAAACAACCCCAGACCAATATGTTGCTGCCTCCATGCTTTGCAGTGCCTTTGCTATATTTAGGATTCAACCGTTGTCCATTCGATCTGCGTACACGCCTTATGCCATCTGAATCCTTTAAATTAAACTTAGATTCGTCAGAAAACAGAACAGTCCTCCATTTTTGGACACTCCAGTTGAGATGGACATTGGCGAATTCCAGTCTGGCTTTTTTTATTTTTGACGATATGAAAGGTTTTTTTGCTGGTCGTCGACCGGCCTCTACCGCCCTTCTGCGAATCGTTCTTTCACTAATTTGTAAATCTAAGCGTTTTCGTATATGACTAGAAGATGCTGGCGTAACATTTTGGATTGTCCTTTTAATTAAGGAGTCTTCATGTCGCGAAGTTTCACGTGGCCTTCCTCCAGAATGAGTGGGAGATGTGCGACCAGTCTGCAAAAACTTTTTAATTAGCCTAGAAATAACTGATCTGTTGATCGAATATTTTGCACTCAATTGATGTCTTGATAAGCCGGGTCTCCAGTCATCTAGAATTCTAATTTTAAATTCACTTGAGTACTTATTGCGTGCCATTACTCTTATCTCAACTTTAAAACAACGACAATTTTCGCATAAATTCTAACAAGTTATTCTTTTTGACACTGCTGCTTAATAGCTGTTGCATTTTTGGTACCTAGAACGTTTTGAGGTACGACCATCATTTGTGTGGTTTAAAGTGACTTGAAAAAAATTAATTTAGCATTAAAATGGAATTAACTCGTGAATATTTTCGTGCGATCATTTTTCACAACTTTCGACGTGGATTACCACGACAAGAGTGCATCGATGAACTTAAGTCATTGTATGGCGATGAAGCACCATCCTATATCACTGTGAAAAACTGGTTTAATTAATTCAATCGTGGTCGACGCTCTCTCAAAGACAAAAGTCGTGAAGGTCGTTCAAAAACGGCCGTTGTGCCAGAGAACATTGATGCCGTGCGTGAACTGATAATACAAGATCGTCATGTGACATACCGTGAAATAGAGGCATCCTTGGGCATTTCTTCCACCAGCATACATTCGATATGTCATGAACACCTGGCTGTAAAAAAGGTTTGTTCTCCTTGGATCCCGCACAATTTGATAATCGCTCAAAAAAGACTCGTGTCGATTGGTGCAAAGAAATTTTGAAAAAATACGATCGAGGTGCTTCAAAAGACGTTAATGAGATCGTCACGGGTGACGAATCACGGATCTATCCATATGAGCCCGAAACAAAGCAGCAATCGACCGTGTGGGTCTTCAAAGACGAGCCAAATCAACGAAAGTTGTTCGTGGAAGAAGCACTTCGAAGCAAATGGTCGCCTGTTTCTTAGGCAAAACTGGTCATGTTGCGACTGATCCGCTTGAGCAACGTAGGATGGTCAATTCTGAGTGGTACACCACAATTTGTTCGCCTGAAGTCTTCGGAGAAATTCAAAAAACGATCAAGAGAAGACGAATCATTGTGCTTCATGACAATGCGAGCTCTCACACATCGGCTCAAACCAGCGCCATTTGACCGGCCGAAACGTCGAATTGATAGGTCATCCGCCGTAAGGCCCTGACTTCTTTTTATTCCCGCTCATCAAGAAAAAAATGCGTGGCCAACGATTTTCGTCGCCAGAAGATGCTGTTGAAGCGTTCAAAAAGGTGGAGGTGAATAAATCGGAGTGGAAAAAGTGCTCGGACACTTGGTTTGAGCGTATGCAAAAGTGTATTAATCATGCTGGAGAATACTTTGAAAAACAATTAAACCATTTTTGTAATAAATATTCGCTTTTTCATTATTAGGCCAGAAATATTCCCTCGTATTCCCATATCACTAAAGAACAAGGGGCAACCTTCCTAATTCTCTGGTCACAGCAAAAATCTTCCATAGATATTTTCACTCTTACGATATATCACCAAAAATAACATGACACTCTTAGTGTTGAAGTGTACTTAAAGTGCTAAATCCAATAGTGTTTCTCTCTTTTAAATTGTTATAATTGCGCTCTTTTGTGCGATACAGACGTATGTACAAAATAACCACAAAATAATCATAAACTTAATAAATGAATTATTCCCCTCTCGTCTGCCGCTTGGTTTGTGGTAAAAATTTAACGTGATACATACAAGCAATATTTTCACTTCAAGTACTTTACAATGTGTATCTGTGAAGTATATCTACTTCAAATTAATAGCCTGTTAAAAAAATTGATTCATCAAAAAGCAAAAGAAGAAAGGAATTGGTCAAACACATCGATTACTCGATAAACGGTCCAGATAAGTCTCCTTGTGAAAAATGCACGTTTTAATCCACTTCCGGCGTTCAACTTACTTTTCAATTCACACTGGGTCAGGTGTTTCCAGAGCAAACAAATTATGTGCCAGGGAAATTGTGTACCTTATTTTCGTGTAGGCCGGACTAAGGCAGTTAAGAGGGGAAGCTCAACCTCGATTTGTTGCATACAAATGACTACGAATCATTGTAGAAAAAGTTGTTCAAACACAAACAAAAGCTGATTGATTTATTTTTCCTGTCGGTGTTGATGCTATTTTTACGAAAACAAAAGCCCAAGAACTTGTATTGTTTTCTGATTGTTTTGTAAGCCGAAACATGGAAAAAGGCGGGCGATACTTAACTCTCAGACAGAATAGTATCCTCCCGCAAGAAATGCGCTACATTTACAATTTGGAAAAGGAATAGACTCGTGCCACTATGTGCTGTTGCCACAGCTTTATCTGCTTAGACAATTGGCCATGCTGCAAGTCATAAATTGTGCGTTGAAAGTATCATCCGTCGACGGATAACTTTATTTTTTATTCGCCGTGTACTTTTCCCTAGCTTTGGAGGGTTGTCTGAAGGTCGCTTAACCCACGCTCGGCAAATTTCAGTAGAGCAACCAAAATTCAGAGTTCCCGTAGTCGTATGTTTTGAACAACTGCTAAACACAAACTAAATGACGTAACTCCCTCCGTATTTGACATTAGTCTTTTAACAGATGGTATTTGATGGAAGCAGTGTTACATTTCATATAACTACGAGTGAAGTCGGAACATTCACGGATGATATGCCCTCGTATGCGCCCCATTTAAATGAAGTGCTATTGAATGCTTAAAAAAGTTTTTTTTGTGGTTCCTTATATGAGGCGTATATTTTTTTTATTTATTAATTCCTCTATGTTTACAATTTTTGCTTTCAATTACATATGAGTTTTTATCAATAGATAATACAGCAAGTAAAATATATAATCACAGATTTTGAGAATTTGTTCGAATTTTAACATTTTTAAAGGAAAAGTAGGTAAAACGTTATGTGAAAAAATTAGGAAAATTTAAATATTTTTAGAAAATATATACGATATATAATATATAAAATATATATTTTACTAGCAACTTTTTTGTTTTTTAAAAGCAATCTTTTATAAGCCATCTGTCAAAATTTCCGAAATATTTAATGATTATTTTCTTTGTTACAGGTGATTAAAGTAAACAAGTTTTATAAATTTTGAAAAATGGAAAATAGAGAGTTTCGTGCGGTAATTAAACACTTTTATATGAAAGGTTATACGCCACAATTAATCAAAGATGAATTGGATTCTGTTCATGGTGATAATGCACCATCATACTCCACCGTGAAATCCTGGGTTTAACAATTTAAAATGGATCGTTCAAGTACGGAAGATGAACAACGCTCTGGCAGACCGAAAACTGCTACTACTATTGAAAAACATTAGAAAAATATTTAGTGAAGTGACTAAAGATAGACGAATAAAGCTCAGAGAACTTGCTGATATTGTTAAAATACACGAAAACAAGTTTGGAGTATTTTACATGATGAACTCCACATGAATAAGCAATCCGCAAGATGGGTGCCGCGTTTGTTGACTTTGCCCCAAAAAATCGTCCGTTGGACCAATTCCGAGGAGCTTTTAGCGATTTATCAGCGTAATCCAATAGAATTCTTGCGTCGATTCATAACTGTTGATGAAACATGGATCCATCACTACATCCCAGAGTGCAAAGAACAGTCAAAAAAATGGATAGAAGCTGGTAAAAGTGGTCCCAAGAAGGCGAAAACTGTTAAGTCAGCAGGAAAAGTAATGGCCACAGTATTTTGGGATGCAAGGGGTATAATATTTATTGATTATCTTGAGAAAGGAAAAACTATAAATAGTGAATATTATTGTGCATTATTGGATCGGTTGAGTAAAGAAATAAAGATAAAACGACCGAATTTAGAAAAAAAAAGTTATTTTTCATCAAGATTATGCTCCTTCACACACTGCATTTTTAACTCAACAAAAACTGGCTGAATTACGATTTGAAGTTGCTCCGCATCCACCATATAGTCCAGATTTAGCAGCTTCTGATTATTTCTTGTTTCCAAATTAAAAAAAAAAATTCTCGGTGGCAAAAAATTTTCGTCCAATAGCGAGGTTATTGCTGAAACTGAGGCACATTTTGAAGGTCTTGAAAAATCTTATTTTTCGGATGGAATTAAAAAACTTGAAAAACGTTTGATCAAGTGTATTGAGTTGGAAGGAGATTATGTTGAAAAATAAATAATAATAATTCGAAAAAAAACGGTTCTTTTTATGTTAGGCCAGTTACTTTTGCGGTCGCCCTCGTATATGCCTATATTTGTATTATGTGTTATAATACAATAGAAGCATATCATTTTCAATTTGATGATTTTGAAGTACATGCTATTTTAGGCTGATTCTATAAGTAGACATTCTCTTACGAGGAATAGATAAGAAATATAAATAGATAAGTAGAATTTTCAATATTTTCAAAATATTCTATTGAAATAGTCTATTGATGAAATCGCCAAGTTTCTCGTAGCCAGTTTCCAGATGAAAAAGATGTGTAGAGTATCTCCAATTTTTATTATGAATTATTTTAAGGCATTTATTTTGCAGTATCTGAAGCTTTTTGAGATGTGATTTTGCTGCTTTGTACCATACAGGGCAAGCGTATGTTAGTGCAGGTCTTATTACGCTTTTATATACAAGGTTTTTGTTTTTAAAATTAAGAGAGGGTTGTTCGTTCATTATTGGCCACAATGCTTTTAATATTCTCAAACTGTTTTTGCAGGTTTCATAAATATGTTTTCCAAAGTTTAATTTTTTGTCCAAAACTACTCCCAAATATTTAACATTACTTTGAATAGAAATTCTTTCATTTCCCACCTTTATTTGACGATTTGGTATCCTTTTAGGTGAAATTTAATCGCCTTGGTTTTGTATATGTGAAAGGGACCTAAGGGTAAAAACCAGTTTGGTTCAGGATAACCATTTTAAAGATTTAAATACGTGTATCTTTGGTGTACCATCACTTTCATAAAACGCGCATATCTCTGGGAGGAAACACTTTTGGGGCATGGGATCGGTCTCATTCGATAATCAGATGTTGTCCACATCAAAAACAAAGTGAAAATTGTTTTTTTATCCTTATGTCCCTTTCTCTATGCGCTGTCACATATGAGGCTAATAGTGATAGGGTGTTTGGGATTCAAATGGGAGAAATGTGGCTATGGGGAAAAAGTCTACTTTTCTAGTTTCACATGGCCAGATACGAAATAATTTTACACAAACGGCATACAATTTGTTTGTAAACGTGTAAATTAGGTTATCGCTTGAAATCGGAACTATTTTCATAAAAATTAACTACGTATATTTTAGTAAGTACTCGTATGTAAAATTTTTTTCTCAGTATTTCTAATCCTTACTTTTTTGAATGCATTTTTTAACTGAACTGAACTGTTTTTATTCTGTGGACAATGCGAAATTTGAGCTCAATCATCTCATCTTTGTTAATATAAATATTAATTTTAAATATTTTTGGATTAATAGCGTTGTTCAATTTTCTATCGAATTATATTAATCAACGAGTTTAAAAAAATGGCGCTTACGTCTTTTTTGCAGTAAGGGCTCGATATGTGTGAGAGTTATATCTTAATCAGAACCTATTTTATTCAATTTTAAATGGGTCCGTCCTTGGACCTAAAAACTTTCTTCTGTCAAATTTCATAAAGATCGATTCACAGTTGCGACTTGTAGTTTGAGTAAGTTTTTGCTGGACAGCAGGCAGGGACGGATTGTTAGATCATATCAGTTTCCAAGTCGATCGTTCACTTTAAGGCGGTTAATTAAGTAATACTAAATTCCTACAACTTCTTTCATATTTCTGCTATGCACCGGCTCCGAACAGCTAACGCGTTTTATAGGAAGCTTTAACATGGCTTAGAGAATAATCTTTTACTCGTAACATCGCCGTCATTTAACAGGTGGAAAATGGCCACTGACAAATTGTTAGATGTTCTTACCCGGAGTTAAAAATTAGTAGATTGGCATACTAGTCGTGCACACTAACCATCACACCGCAACGGCCTAAGCTGGTTAAAGCTTATTTTTTTGGTAGTTACAAACATTTGGATTGAAACTTAGTTATACCCAGTTCCACAGGGTATTAAATAAAGGTGCTCGATGTTAATTGTAAATAAATTAATTTTTGTTTATTTGTTTATTTTGAACTATTACTACTTTATATAAAATGTGCGAATTATAAATAAACAAAAAAATACATTTAAGTAGCGAGTGTAATAATATATATGTGACGCGCAAAATAGAAAAGGACCTAAGGTTAAGAACTAGTTTTGTTCAGGCGAGCCATTTTAAAGATAAGGTCCCTTTCTATTTGCGCTTAGAATCGTCGACTTCACTTTCATAAAACGCGCATATCTCTGGGAGGGAACTTTTTTTGGGCATGGGATCGGTCTCATTCGATGCTCAGATGTTGTCCACATCAAAAAAAGAAAAAAAATGAAAATTGATTTTTTTTACCCTTCGGTCCTTTTCTCTATGCGCTGCCACATATAGTGCAAATAAATATATGTATAATAGACATATAATTAGAAACTCATGTACATTTCATATTGGAAAGTTTTTATTGCGTAAGCTTTAAGTATTCTTAATTGCTACATAAATAGTCCTTATAATAAATGTTTCTTAAAGTAGTAATATCGGGCCGCAAGAAGTCCGTAGTCATTTCGTGATAGCGAACACTAATCACGGTAACTACTTGGCCGACCTTATTTTCTTATTTTTATATGTACTGCACGAAAGTCACTCTTTGTGAATGCATTGGCTTTGCAACAACCACTCGTCAATTCTTATTTGCCCAATTGAGGCAATTCTGCTTGTTAAGAATCTAGTGTGGACACGTCGGGTCGATTAAGCTGACCAAAAAATCACGAAGTCATGAAAAATGTTTTGATTCGAATACCCATGTTCGTAAACGGCTTCGACAATCTAAACGCGCTGCTCAATTGTGTACCGCTCCACCGTTAAATTTGTCAAATACTGAAATAAAGATAGTAAAATTAAGTTAGACAAAAAACTTGACCTTAAGGTGTAACTCACAATTAACATCGTGCGTTATGGTTGGACCACTATTTATAAATATTGATTTTTGTAGAGATCTTCGATGATTTAATTGCTGCAGCTAGTCAAAGGGTCGGTTTTCGGTACCATCCATGCACCAAGAAATCAATTTGTGCAAACGCCAGTTGACGTAGATTAAGCTACTCCTGAACGATGTCGAAAAGCGCAGGAATGCGATAATGTTGCTCTGTTGCAGAAAGTTCGTCTGTAACAACGGCAACCGGTTGATTTCCCATTGCAGCTTCCATCGAGCTTTCATTCCGTCGCCAGCTTTTTCGAGATTGTAATACCAACGCTAAAAAATGGGTTTACCTGTGTGATAGTTGTGCTTACGAACTATTTCATTGCAGCTTCTCCCGAACATGTACAAAAATAGTGTACGAGTATATCTAACATCGGTACTAATTTTAGTATTTCCCTGCTGATTTATATTGCATAGAGAAAATGTGAGAAACTCTGGCTTAGCTGCTGTCCTGATGACGTAGGGTTATCTGTAGCTTATGATACCATTTTTCTCTTAAAAAAAATAATAAAAACATTTCTCACAAATTTCTTTTGCACAACTTTAAAACACTGGGGACATTAGCTAGCTGCTTGTTGAGAACACCATCATCAACAGCAGTAAAAGCAACAAATTCAGCTTCAAGGACTTCTTTACTTATGTGTGTGTGTGTGAGCGTCTGTCTGTCTGTTTTTTTTTCTTTTTGCAGTGGGATACCAATGTTTTTGTTGAGAGCTGCTCCTTCACGCATACCTTCTCGTAAGATGGTACATGGTAAACTTGTATTAGTAACAGCTAAATTGAATTTATTGTTTAAGACTTTTACTTTTCCTTAATCTTTGGGATCTCTGGGTTTTTCGTCGGCGCAAAGTTGGTCTTGTTTTGAAATAAACAACGACAGGCACAAAGCAAAAAAGAAATACGAAATTTTCCTCGGTTGTTTTTTTATTTTATTTTGTCGAAATAGCTCTCAATATCCCCTTCACGGTCTGTTTGCCATAGTTTTACATACACTTGAAATGGAACACTCAACATCCATACAAATGCTAGCGGTGGCATACTGTGTCAGTGTATGGCGACCATAAATCATTCAGCATTTGTTTAACATGCGGCTGTGCCTTTTTCCCTTTTTCGGTGTTCGCGGGCTGGAGGTGGTGTGCCGAGCACCGCATTAAGAGCAGAAAACCCCAACACTGCCAAGCCAAAAAGATCCTTTAAACTTTTGAGTTTTAACAAATAATCCATGTATTAAATTTGTAGCTTAAAATTCTTCATATATTTGCTTGTACGAATAAAGCAAACATGGCCAAAGCGCTGGCAATTGCACAAACGCACGAATCTAGCGCCGGTATAAAAACGAGAAATCACAGGCGTACAATGCGTTGCAGGACCATCCATGAAGTGACCAGACATTGTTTTAATATATCCGATAAGAGTTATAATTCGGTGGTCGCGAGGAGTGGCCTTTTATTATTGGACTGCGTATGAATATCAACAGTAGTGGTCAATAGTATAGCAACTATAGTATATCAAATCCAAATCTATGCAAATATAACAGTAGTTAAGAAGTCAGATGTAGTGGTCCAAGTAAAGTTGAATAAATTTAAACGGGTTTTGAATCAAATGCTATTTCTAAACGTTAAAGTTTTTCTTTTCACTTTTTGTTCAAATATAGCAGTGGTTTAAGACAGTGGAAGGAACTTATTAAAGTAAAGTTTTAAATTAAATGAACTGAAAAAAAGAAAGCTTAAAATTCCAATTAAATATTTAGTAAATAAGCAAAACTGTTTATAATATTGCAATGAAATTTTGAAATTTGTGCGTGTAGTGAGGCTGAGTCGATTTAGCAATCGTGCCATCGATTTTTCGATAGGTTTTGGCTTGAGGAGAAATAGGTTCACTACGACAATCAATTTCTGACTTTTACTCAAATTTCTGACTTTTACTTAACAGTGAATCGCCAAATCTGACAACACAAAAGACGACAAAGAAAACACAAAGTTGCAGTATTCAGCTGCAATATATTAAACATCACAGATCGTTAGTCTAAGTAAACCTGTGATATTTTATAATGTTTTATTATTAATATTATTATTTAATTGTGTCGTGTTGGCCAGTTTTTTAATAATCATAAGTAATTGAAACAACACGTAAACTAAACGTACGAGGGCGACCGCAAAAGTTACTGGCCTAACATAAAAAGAACCGTTTTTTGGAATTATTATTATTTATTTTTCAACATAATCTCCTTCCAACTCAATACACTTCATCAAACGTTTTTCAAGTTTTTTAATTCCATCCGAAAAATAAGATTTTTCAAGACCTTCAAAATATGCCTCAGTTTCAGCAATAACCGCGCTATTGGACGAAAATTTTTTGCCACCGAGAATTTTTTTTTAATTTGGAAACAAGAAATAATCAGCAGGAGCTAAATCTGGATTATATGGTGGATGCGGAGCAATTTCAAATCGTAATTCGGCCAGTTTTTGTTAAGTTAAAAATGCAGTGTGTGAAGGAGCATTATCTTGATGAAAAAGAACTTTTTTTTCTAAATGCGGTCGTTTTATCTTGATTTCTTCACTCAACCGATCCAATAATGCACAATAATATTCACTAGTTTTTCCTTTCTCAAGATAATCAATAAATATTATACCCCTTGCATCCCAAAATACTGTGGCCATTACTTTTCCTGCTGACTTAACAGTTTTCGCCTTCTTGGGACCACTATTACCAGCTTCTATCCATTGTTTTGACTGTTCATTGCATTCTGGGATGTAGTGATGGGTCCATGTTTCATCAACAGTTATTAATCGGCGCAAGAACTCTATTGGATTACGCTGATAAATCGCTAAAAGCTCCTCGAAATTGATCCAACGGACTATTTTTTGGGGCAAAGTCAACAAACGCGGCAGCGTTCTTGCGGATAGCTTTTTCATATGCACGCAGAGAAAAGATATGGTTACTATATGGTCACGGCAACAATAGTATGTTCTCTGCAGTAAAAGTATGGTCGTCGCAACCATAGTAATGTTTTTTGAATTTCATTTTGACAATAGTATGATTGCAGCAATATTAATATTGTTGAAATGTAACAATAGTATTGTTGCCAAATTTAAAATGAAAATATGGTTGTAGCAACAATATGAATATGGTTGGTGCGCCAAAGTATTGTTTTCATGGGTTTTATGTTAACAATAACATGATTACGGCAATCATACCGACAAAACCTTAATTTTTTCATTAATTTGACAATGTTATTTCTACGAATCTACCCAATAATAGTAATAATAATTAAATTTTTTCAAAAAAAAAAACTAGGGATTAGTATAACTAAAATATTTTTAAAAAATGATTTTTTTTACTGTTAAATAAATCACTCCTATTATTACATAACTTACTTAATAAAATTCTTTATTGTTGAATAACAACGTAATACAGTCTTTACAAAAAATTTTGGGGATCATAGTATGGTTGTGCGTAAGTCATACTATGGTTGTGAGGATCATACTATGGTTGTACGTTTAACATACTATGGTTATGAGTATCATAATATGGTTGTGGGGATCATAGTATGGTTGTATGTAAATAATTCTATTGTTGCGAGGACCATAATATTGTTATGGAGATCATAGTATGGTTGTGTGTAAACAATACTATTGTTGCGATGACCATAACATTGTTCTGCCACAACCATATAACCAACAATAGTATGATGCTCTTCGAATATTGTTATCCCAACCATACTCTTTTTCTGCGTGTGGAGTTCATCATGTAAAATTCTCCAAACTTGTTTTTCGTGTATTTTAACAATATCAGCAAGTTCTCTGAGCTTTATTCGTCTATCTTTAGTCACGTCATTAAATATTTTTCTAATGTTTTCAATAGTAGTAGCAGTTTTCGGTCTTCCAGAGCGTTGCTCATCTTCCGTACTTGAACGACCCATTTTAAATTGTTGAACCCAGGATTTCACGGTGGAGTATGATGGTGCATTATCACCATGAACAGAATCCCATTCATCTTTAATTAATTGTGGCGTATAACCTTTCATATTAAAGTGTTTAATTACCGCACGAAACTCTTTATTTTCCATTTTTCAAAATTATAAAACTTGTTTACTTCAATCACCTGTAACAAAGAAAATAATCATTAAATATTTCGGAAATTTTGACAGATGGCTTATAAAAGATTGCTTTTAAAAAACAAAAACAAAAGTTGCTAGTAAAACCAAAAATGTGCCAGGCCAGTTAGTTTTGCGGTCGCCCTCGTAAGTTTGATCCTATAAGAAAAATCAAAAATTAATGCTCCTGAGGATACCCTTTTTTACGGGGCCGCTATATGAATTTCAGGCCTAATAATGAAAATGCGAAAATTTATCATCAAAAATCGTTTTATTGTTTTTCAAAGAATTCTCCAGCATGAATTATACACTTTTGCATGAGCTCAAACCAGTTGTCGAAGCACTTTTTTTACGCCAATTGAGACACCTTCAAAACATAGTTTTAAACGCTTCAACAGCATCTTCTGGCGACGAAAATTGATTAACACTAATTTTTTTTTTTTTGATGTGCGGGAATAAGAAGATGTCATTGGGTGCCAAGTCAGAGCTGTATGGCGGATGACCCATTAATTCAACGTTTTGGCCGGTCAAAAAGGCGCTGGTTTGAGCCGATGTGTGATAGCTCGCATTGTCATGGTGCACAATGATTCGTCTTCTCTTGTTCGTTTTTCGAATTTCTCCGAAGACTTCAGGCAAACAAATTGTGGTCTACCACTTAGAATTGACCGTCCTACGTTGCTCAAGCGAATTAGTTGCCCACATGACCAGTTTTGCCGAAGAAACAGGCGACCATTTGCTTCGAAGTGCTTCTTCCACGAACAACTTTCGTTGGATTTGGCTCGTCTTCGAAGACCCACACGGTCGATTGCTGTTTTGTTTCGGGCTCATACACATAGATCCATGATTCGTCACCTGTGACGATCTTATAAACGTCGTTTAAAGCACCGCGATCGTATTTTTTTTAAGAATTTCTTTGAACCAATCGACACGAGCTTTTTTTGAGCGATTGTCAAATTGTGCCGGAGCCAACGAAAACAAATCTTTTGTACGGACAGGTGTTCAGGTTCAGGTGATGGAAGAAATGCCCAAGGATGCCCCTATCTCACGGTATGTCGCATGACGAACTTGCATTATCTGTTCACGCATGGCAACAATGTTCTCTGGCACAACGGCCGTTTTTGGACGACCTTCACGACCTTCGTCTTTGAGCGAGTTGGCCACGACTGAATTCTTTAAACCAGTTTTTAACAGTGCTATATGATGGTGCTTCATCGCCATACAAAGATTTGAGTTCATCAATGCACTCCTGTCATGAAAATCCACGTCGAAAGTTGTGAAAATGTTCACGAGTTATTTCAATTTATTTGCCAAATTGATTTTTGCAAGTCACTGTAAACAACACAAATGATGGTCGTACGTCAAAAAGTTCTGAGTACGTTTTTGCTAAAAAATGTCAAACCTTCAAATGGAAATGTCAGATGGCGCCTAGGCCAGAAATATATATAGCAACTTTCGTAGCCTATTAGAAACAGAGAAGTTAATAACAAATTGGCCGTTAACTAATTACACAAAAATACAACATTTTTGTTTTGCAAAATGATTGCGCAATCTTTTTGAGCTAATTATTCTAACTTAGATAGGATATATTTAACAAATTTGAGATCAGCGAACATACCTATTAAAAAATCTTAAAAATTGAAGCCTAAAAAAGATTGATTTTTTTGACAACAACTCGTCCAAAACCTTAGAAAAAATGTCATCTTTTTAGATAGCAAATTTAAAATTGGAAAGGTAGGTTATATTAACAAATAATTAAATCTGTCGACTATTTTATTACCTTCTAAAAAACCTTAAATTAAAGGTTGAGCAAAAATCCAAAAATTGAAATTTGGGCGCTTCGAAAATGATTTTTTCGATATGTCGTAGTGAAACTTGTTTCCCCATTCCAAAAGCTTTAGAAAAATCGATGGCACAATATGAAAAAATTGTTGTCCATTCAAATCGGCCCACTCTTGTGTATGTGTTTTGGTATGTATGCAGTGTACGGGACTTTTATCGTGTTTACTTTGCTGAATGAAACAAAATCTCTACGGCCTACAAAGACCCTTTAGACCCTATAAGGAATATATAAGTATATATTATTGGTTTTCGAAAACTTCTAAGACGATCTAGCCATGACCGTCCGTCCGCGTGTCCGACCGTCCCTATGCCTGTTGAAAGCACGACCTTTGAAATTTGAGACTTAACTAAAATTTACTACCATATGAAAAAGAAAACAAATATTATTGGCCAATTTAATGGAACAAAAAAAATATTATCTGCATAAGGCCATGATTAAAAAAAAGGCGTGACGTTTAGCCCATAGCCCATGGCCCATAGTCCTTCAATGACAATTCGGAGGAGTAATGTCTATAATACCTTGGATCGAGGTCTATGATTTACGTCCTAGCTGATTTGTCCACTTCTTACTTGTAAGGGCACCTTTGTAATACATAAGTATGCTTAGGCATATTATGCCGTGTGGTTTCACTGCACAGGCCACCAAATCATTGTGTCATTGAATTCAAAACGAAAAAAATACTAATGAGTATCGAAAACTGCGAAGGGATACTATGCTAAGTGCCTAATAAAGTGACTGTTTAATAACAACTGCACTTCGTGATAATGGCCTGTTGCATTTGAAGAAGCTTCGAAGAATGATGGCTTTAGCCCTTAGAGAACTTTTCTTGTTTGAGAATAATTTCCCCTTGTTCCTTAATGGGAAGTTGTGGGAATTAAGTTAGTAGGACCTAATCGGGGGCCTTTGTGTGGGTTCTATACAATGACAAATATGTTGAAAATTAATGAAAGGGGTTATAATTTGTGACTTCCAAAATTATAAATTATCTTTGTATGAGGACGCTATGAAAACATTTACCGATATGCTGTACGTAAACTAGGCTTCATATTAGATCAACTATAGTTTACAGCTTTTCATATGAAAAAGATTTACTTACATAAGTCATGGACCGATATGGTCTTGATTTACCAAAGTTATTCAGTAGTCGTGTGATCTACATAATCTAAAAAAGAGCTACAGCGTTGCAAGGGAAGTCCTTTCGATCATCTAAACTACCAGACTGGTGTAAACTTTCACGCAGATAAAGTCGCAGTGTCCAGCTAGATCGTAAATGTACTGCTTGGAGAACATCATTGTAGATTTTACCAGAGGCTCAGCTAAGATATGAATGGTACATCCGCCTCAATTCGTATTGGCCGCGAAATGATGATAATGTCTCTGAAGCAATCGTCACCTCTTCCATTCAGGTGATCCGCAGTTCTCTTTGGACAAATACAGATGAAATGGCTCGTTTTTCTTCACCTGTATATCAAAGCAGACCCCTATAGACGAACAATGCTAAAAATATTGCAACAACAATAACGAGTCGCTCATAGCGTATCTGGCGAACTTAACATTCTCTTATAAGTGATCGGTCATACCAATGAAACATGGATATGGCAACTAATTGTTTTACAAATATTTGGTTGCTCTAACCAAGTATTTAATGGTATTTTTTTTAAAGTTAAATAACACTGTGCGACAGCCACAATCGGTTTGGGATGAAACCACCGGGGAAAGTTATATCGGTCAAAAAAAGGTCATACGTGTCCCAGCGTTTCGTTGGGTCTCATCTAGGAATCGAGATATATCGATTTGAAGTTAGTAAGTATCGTATAGGGGAATTTGTCACGTTTTTGGCTCTTTTGTTTGACATAACTTGAGAACCACTCGTCCGATTTAGCTGAAATAAATTTTAAAAAACCAAGAATTACAATTCCCTTAATCTGTTTATATATTATTTTCCTTTACAAGTAATAGTTTCCAAGTTAAAAATAAGCGCATGAAGAAAAAATTTTAATTTTTAGGCAAAATAATTTTTTTTTTTTCATACATTTATTTATAATTGCGAAACTGTTGCTTAAGTAGGAAAGCGGTTTAAGAACAGGTTAGAGGAATTGTAATTCTTAATTTTTCTAAATTTGTTTCAGCTAAATCGGACGAGTGGTTCTCGAGTTATGTCAAACAAAAGAGCCTAAAACGTGACAAATTCCCCTATACGATACTTACTAACTTCAAATCGATATATCTCGATTCCTAGATGAGACCCAGCGAAACGCTGGAACACGTATGACTTCTTTTTTACCAATATAACTTTCCCCGGTGGTTTTATTCCAAACCGATCACTGACCCTTACCATTTGTCGCAGAGTGTAATATGTTTATTACAGATTACAGATTTTTTCTAGTACAAAACATGCATCATCTTATTTACTTTTTCCTCGTCATGATCCTTTCTAAGATTGCTTCAATTAATTCAATTGTAAAAGCAATCGGTATTTGCCTCAGAATAACATTTTAATTTTTTTTGGTGAATTAAAAAAATCTCTTCGGAAGGTTCAGATTTTTGGTATGTTGCACCGATACTACAGTTTTAACCACTGAGAACTACAGACACCAACTAACATTCGCTTGTAAGAAGAAATACTAGAGGTTCGTGTAACCTCAATCATTCGGTTAGCAATAAAATTCGGTTGTGGCATCGAATCTGTCGATTTTACTGTGATGATGGTCTTGGACATATGGACCTTTGGGGCTCCGAAACCGACTGTCATCGCAATGGGCCGATCGACCAATTGTACATATGGTCGTATGTGTACTTATACTCATATTCAAGCATACAAGGGCGGTTCGGAAAGTTCTTAGCCTATCAATGAAAGAGAATAGTTAGTTTTTCAAAAATATTTTTATTTTTCAATATAATCTCCTGAAACTTCAATACACTTAGTCCAACGCTTATCTAGCAATTCTATCCCTTGATTAAAATAGTTTTCCTCAAGGTCTTCAAAATAGTGCTTTACAACTGTAATTGCATCTTCATTTAAGGTAAAACGCTTGCCAGCAAGGAATTTTTTTAGATTTCGGAACCGGTAAAAGTCACTGGGAGCTAAATCAGGAGAATAAGGTGGGTGGTCAAGCAACTCGTACTTTAATTCGTTGATTTTAGCCATTGTTAAAACACTCTTGTGCGCTGGTGCGTTGTCTTGATGAAAAATTAATTTTTTGTGTTGTAAGCCACTACGTTTTTCTCGAATTTGTACATTTAATTGATCTAACATGTTGCAATAGCACTCTGAATTTATTGTTTTACCCTTTTGCAGATAGTCAATCAATAAAATACCCTTGAAGTCCCAAAAACCGTTGCCATAACCTTACCAGCCGCTTGAATTGTTTTTGACTTCTTTGGTGCACTTCCTCCAGCTTCAGTCCATTGTTTGGATTGTTCTTTTTTCTGGAGTATATTGGTGGATCCATGTCTCATCAACAGTTATGAAACGACGCTTAAAATCCATTTTATTTCGCTGAAAACGATCCAAACAAGCTTGAGAAATGTTCATTCTTATGCGTTTTTGGTCGACTGTTGCGGCACAAGTGCGGCACTCATCTTGCAGAAAGCTTTTTCATCTGTAGTTCTTCATGCAAAATTAAATGGACTCGATCATTTGAGATGCCCATGATATTAGCTATTTCACGCACTTTTATTCGTCGATCATTTAATACCATATCATGCACTTTGGCTACAATTTCTGTTGTTGTTGCTGTTTTTGGACGTCCACTACGTGGTTCATCTTCAATGCTTGTACGACCACGTTTAAATTCAGCAACCCAATTTTTTACTGTTACTGCATATGAAGGAGCACTTTCACCTAACACATTCACCATATCATTATGAGTTTCTTGTCCCGATAAACCTTTTTTATGTAAATATTTAATGACACCACGCATTTCTAATTTTTCCATTGTTAAAAAATCGCGGATGCGTCTTTTGTGAACACCTGTTTCTATATGAAGGAGTTGCCAGATCGAAACAAAATTTAACATGTGTTCATAGCAGAGATGGAAGTTTCCATAACACTTAACTTTTTTCTGTTTATACCGCGCGAATCCATACTATCGTTCGTACTTGCTTAAGGTTGGTATCATTTCGTCAAGTACAATAATTCGAAAACTAAAGTTTTCTTATCGGAGTCAATTTTAAAAACATATTGATATTGTGAAACTATAACGATTTTTCCTGCAATGTCAATAAATAACTTCTTTTAATTTCGATACAACTTAATAAACATGCTCGTCGTCGTATATTGTACTAATTTAGCTAAAGAGTTTAAACGATTCTAAATGTTTTCTTAGCATACACAGTTCATCTTTACGTAATGAAAAACTCTTCTATTGTTAGAGTCGCCCATCTACACTTTCACCTAAAAAAAGAGTGACTATTTGATTAAAGAGAGCAACAACTTTCTTAGCAATCAGTTCTTTGTCTCTATGAAACATTAGAAATTTTTGCGTTGGTACACTTTCGAATAAACGTACAGAATAGAAATAGAAAGCACATAGCACATAGCTGCTATACTTTTGCCCACTAGTGTATGACATGCCATATCTGTTGCGGTTTATTATCTTCATGTTCATGCTTCGCAAGTATTTTGGCATTTCACGTTCGTGTTGCTTAGTAGGTGGTCCTTGTTGTGTCGAACTACTGCCACCACTACCACGGGAGCCATTCTGCTACACTGTCGTATTTGTTTCAGCTGTTCTGTAGTTTGACGCTGGTTATTGTTGTCTTCAGCCATTTTGTTGCTCTTGTTGTTGTTGCTTTTGTGATTGTTTCAATTTAAAATGTATGCTTTTGACAGCGCTATTTGTTGTTGTTGTTGTAGCTGCCATGCTCAGCCCATTTCTCCATTCTCCATGTCTGGGTGCTTCAGGATTATTTTTCTCTGGTTTTGGTGTAGTTTTTGTTAAGGTTAGTGTGGGTTGGTGAAATTTAATTTTAGCGGTTGCTTTGTACAGTTGTACGCCACGTTGGGCTTAACCTCGCCATGTCTATGGTCTTGTTGTTTGCAAAGATTTTCAAACCATAATGACTTTAAAATATTAGTTAACATTTTCTGTATGTACAGCTTAAATGGCGTTTCTCTTGTCGTGAATATTAGACGAGAATGGATGCGACCCTAATTGGACAACACTTAGGTGAAAGTAATTTGAGGACACATTTGTGCTTGCGACTAATACAGATCTATTTATAACAATCTCCTAAAAGTGGTACGGACAAAAGGTGTTATACATCACAAAAAACATTAAAGACTCTTTATATAATCTAACCAAAAGTATTACTCGAGCTATGGCCGTCTGCGCGGCTGGTTCGCATGATAACTTTCGAAAGGAACCTACAATTATTATGAATATTTTACCTAAGACACCTCCTAAACATAATTTTTGAACGCTTCAACAGTTGCTTCGGGCGATGAAAAACATTTTTTTCTTGATGCTACGGAATAAGAATAAGTCATTGGGTGCCTAATCAGGGCTATACGGTGGATGACCCATCAATTCGACATCTTGAGTGGTCAACTAGTTCATGGCGTCAGCTGATGTGTGAGAGCTCGCATAATCGAGATGCAAAATGATCCGTCTTCTCCTATTATCTGTTCTTATTTTTTCGAACACTGTTGGCAAACAGACGGTTGTATACCACTCAGAATTGACTGACCTACGTTCCACCAAAGGCACTGTGGCAACATGGCCGGTTATACCGGCCATGTTGCCACACGGCCAAATGAACACGGCCAAATGAACATGCACTATATTTTTTATGCTTGTCATACTAATGCCCAAGGATGCCTCAATCTCACCGTATGTCACATGTCGGTCTTGCTTAATCAGTTCACGCACAGCATCTACGGTTTCTGGCAAAGTGACCGAAATTGGACGTCCTTTCTGAAATTCATCCTGGAGCGAACGGCGTCCGAGACTGAACTCTTGCTACCAGCGATGAATAGTGGTTTTTGATGGTGCTTTATCGCCAAAAAAAACTAGTTGATTTAAACACTCTTGTCTCGATAACCCACGTCGAAAATCATAAAAAATCATCGCACGAAAATGTTCACTGGATAATTCCATTTTTTTACTGAGATGAATTTTTCGACACACTGCAAACAAAACAATTCGTCCTGGAGCGAACGGCGCCCGAGACTGAACTCTTGGTACCAGCGATGAACAGTGGTTTTTGATGGTGATGCATCGCCAAAAGTCGAAACAAGTTGATTTAAACATAAACACTCTTGTCTCGATAACCCACGCCGAAAATCGTAAAAAATCATCGCACGAAAATGTTTACGGGATAATTCCATTTTTTTGACTGAGATGAATTTTTCAACACACTGCAAACAAAACCATTCGCCCTCTAATGACAAAACGTTCTGAGTGAAGTAACGCTAGAAAATGTCAAAGTTTCCAATGAAAGTTCCAGTTTGCATCTAGGAACACTAGTATTGTCAGGACCTGAAATATAAATAGCAACCCTCGTATTTTTAACATTTAACGCCCATCCCCAATCGATTGCAAACGAACAAAGCCAACAAACTTGCACTACATAAAGGACGGGCGCACGAACGCCCACAATTGATTTAAAAATAATAGCAACAAATGACACAAATCCAATGGATGAAAAGTGAAATTCTCTACTGGCTGGCAAAATAAATAAATTGACATAATACTTTTACTTCCAATTTCTCCAGCAGCCACTTTGATATACCAAGTGTGTGTGTGTGTAGAAAAACCACACGTAGTCAGCCGTGTGAAGCTAGAAAGGAGGAACTTATTTTATATTCTTAGAACATCAAACACCTCCTGGATAAAGCGACAGCAGAAAGATAAAGCAGAAGAAGAGAAATGTGACAAATGCAAATAAGACCTTTGGCAAGCAAAAGAAGTGAAAGGAATAAAATGTTCGTGTCGACAAAAAGAAACAGAACAAGACCAAGAATAAAAACGGCTTAGGAAGAATCACAACAACAAAAAGAGTCAATTGTTAGAAAATAACAACGATAAACCCCCAACTTAAAAAATAATAAAACACAAGACTCAAACTACCAAGTGCTATTAAAGCGAAGTGGAAAGAAGGAATAAAAATGTAAAAAACACAAAACGACACAAGAAATGTTCAAATGAGCAATTGCCTCCAACAATGATAAAGTGAACAAATGAATTTGCTATGTTTGCATGGCAAATGCGAAACTAATTAGTTGGCATCGCTGTATTAGGGTGTATCGATTTGTTGGGACAATTACAGATACTTACTTTCTCAAAACTTAATTTCTTACTACCCTCAAAATCTAATTAGGATACAAAAGGTTAACCTGAATCAGGGAGATCTTCAATACATAATTCCTACACGTTCTCCCAGTTGCCTAGTGTTTATTGCCAAACGCACAGAAAATATATAATTACTATATGATCATACTATATTTTTGAAATTTTACAAAGGTATTATTGCCAAATTTAGACTTAAAAATTATGTTGTACGAGGGTTGCTATATATACTTCTGGCCAAGGCTACACTAAATGTTGCCTGGCTCCATTTAGCATTTCCATTGGAAAGTTTAACATTTTTTAGCATAAACGAACACAGAACGTTTTGACGTACGACCATCAGTAGTGTTGTTTACAGTGACTTGAAAAAATCAATTTGGCAAAAAAAAATGGAATTAACTCGTGAACATTTTCGTGCGATCATTTTTCACAACTTTCGACGTGGATTATCACGACAAGAGTGCATCGATGAACCAGAATCTTTGTATGGCGATGAAGCACCATCCTATAGCTCTGTCAAAACTGGTTTAATGAATTCAAACGTGGCCGACGCTCGCGTAAAGATGAAGGTCGTGGATGTCGTCCAAAAAGGCCGTTGTGCCAGAGAACATTGATGCCATGCGTGAACTGATAATGCCAGATCGTCATGTGACATACCGTGAGATAGAGGCATCCTTGGGCATTTCTTCCACCAGCATACATACGATATTGCATTAACAGCTGGCCGTAAAAAAGGTTTGTTCTCGTTGGATCCCGCACAATCTGACAATCGCTCAAAAAAACGATCGTGCCGATTGGTGGAAATTTTTTTTTTTGAAAAAATAAGATCGCATTGCTTTAAAAGCCGTTTATAAGATTGTCACAGGCGAGGAATCATGGATCCATGCGTATGAGCCCGAAACAAAACAGCAAACGACCGTGTGGTTATTCGAAGACGAGCCAAATCCAACGAAAGTTGTTCGTGGAAGACGCACTTCGATATGTCGAAATGTCGTATGATGACTGTTCCGCTTGAGCAACGTAGGAGGTCAAGTCTGAGTGGTACACCACTTAGAAGTCTTCGGAGAAATTCAAAAAACGAACAAGAGAAGACGAATCATTGTGCACCATGACAATGCGAGCTCTCACACATCGGCTGTAACAAGCGCCTTTTTGACCGGCTAAAACGTCGAATTGATGGGTCATCCGCCTTACAGCCCTGACTTGGCACCCAATGACTTCATTTTATTCACGCACATCAAGAAAAAAAATGCGTGGTCAACGATTTTCGTCGCCAGAAGATGCTGTTGATCCGTTCAAAAACCATGTTTTGGAGGTGTCTCAATCGGAGTGGAAAAAGTGCTTCGACAATTGGTTTGAGCGCATGCAAAAGTGTGTAAATCTTGCTGGAGAATACTTTTAAAAACAATAAAGTCATTTTTGATGATGAATATTCGCAATTAAAATTACATTTTTTAAAACAAACTTTGGTTTTTTTAAACGGATATACTGTGAAATAAATCATTCCTATTATTTTAAATTTAATGCACTTTTAAATAATTTACTTAATACAAATTTATTGTTGGCATCTCAACCCAATTCTAATAAATAATATGTGACAGCGAATAGAGAAAGGGACCTACCTAAGGTTAAAAAAAAATCAATTTTCATTTTTTTCTTTTTTCGATGTGGACAACATCTGAGCATCGAATGAGACCGATCCCATGCCCCAAAAGTGTTCCCTCTCAGAGATATGCGCGTTTTATGAAAGTGAAGTCGACGATTCTAAGCGCAAATAGAAAGGGACCTAATCTTTAATATGGCTCTCCTGAACAAAACTGGTTTTTAACCTTAGGCCCCTTTCTATTTTGCGCGTCACATATAGGGTATTAAATAATATAGTATGATTGTGTGTGATCATGCTATGGTTGTAGGGATCATAACATGGTTGCGTGTGAACCATACTATGGTTCTGAGAATCATACTATGGTTGTATGTAAATCATTCTATGGTTGTGAGGATCATAATATGGTCGTGAGGATCATAAAATGGTTGTGGAGGTCATAGTATGGTTATGTGTCAATCATAATATAGTTGTGGGGATCATAGTGTGTAAATCATACTATTGTTGGAGACGCATTATATAGTTGTGGTGGTCATAGTATGGTTGTATTTGAATCACACTATTGTTGTAAGGATCATTATATTGTTGTACCACAACCATATACCTAACAATTGTAAGATGCTCTTCGAATATTGTTATTTCATTATGTGTATTATTTATTATGTGTAAATCATACTATTGTTGGAGACGCATTATATAGTTGTGGTGGTCATAGTATTGTTGTATTTGAATCATACTATTGTTGTAAGATTCATTATATTGTTGTACCACAACCATATACCTAACAATTGTATGATGCTCTTCGAATATTGTTATTTCAACAATACTGTTTTTCTTCGTGCACAATCGGCTTAAATTTTTTTTATAAACATGTGAAGTTTTACATCGCTCGATACAAAATTATTTTCGATAAACGGTTTCCATTTTTTTTTTATTGTAAATAAGAATTTTTCATCACCTCATAACGAAAATATTTTTTCATACAATTTTTTTTTGTGAATCTGTTAATTTGTTTATCGCTTGAAAACGGAAATATTTTCGAAAAACAATGTACGAATATTTTAGTAAATATGTGAACAATTTTATCAAAGTATGTGTTACTAATAAATTTTCTGTTTCAATATTTGAATCTCATTAATTAACCAAAAATAAACGGTGCGTTTGCATGTTAAAAAGGAGACTTTAACATTACTTTCATAATACCCTGCAATATTTGTTTTTTATTTTGTATACATTAAAAGTGTCAATATGCTATTAACAATTTCCTTGTTTTAAAAGTCATTCGCAATGAAATAAAATCTGTTTTTTGTTTCAATTTTCTCCCATCTTTATTAAGTATTTTTATTTATCGTCTTATTACAGTACATTTAACAGTTCTCCAATTTGTCATACCCGGTTTACTTATCTACATAAACAGGTTTAAATTTGGAGTATGATTTTCAAATTTGAAAAAAAATGTGTATTTGTTAGTAATATTTAGCTTAGCAAAAATTAGTAAAATAGTTTAAGTCAGTTAAACCGACTAGCAAATACGTACTCTCACCCATAGACGGTTCATAGCTAGAGTTCAAGTTACTCCACCATGAACACTCATGACCACTCATTTTCACTAACATTGCCTAAAACGCACTAATTTTAATGAAATCTCGTAAAGAGTCGTCAGACTGGAAGATACTACAATGGGTTCTGAATAATATAAATATTGCACAATACGTACAAAAATTATGCAAATGAATTAGAGAAAACGTAATGTGGGTTACAATCTACGCTCAAAATGTGTCTTACGAATGAGAGGTACAAGATTTAGGGTACATAATGCCATATAGGATTTTTAATAATGTTTTTTCGAATTGCTAGTTTCCAGTAGAACCGTATGAAGAGTATTCAAAATGTTATGCGAATACTTAAAGTGGTCAAAGTGCAACAATTGTGTGGGAGAAAGGATGTGTCAATATTGTCCAGTTTTGGAAAATATTACGAAATGCTAAATGTAAAACGATTGGTAATTTCTTTTAGAAGTTATCGTACAAACCAGTCGCACAAACATAAATGACTCAAATGACTTAAAATGTAACGGATTTTATTAAAACATATGTTGTTTCTGCTTTTGTTTTGTTTACATTTATTCGGTCTTTTATCATTAATATGACTTAAACAGTTTTTATTCTGGTTCTATACCTTCTAGTTGCTTCTTTTTCTGAATCAACTAGACTAGCCAGACAGACTGTACAGCTGTTTCTTAAACCGCCAAGGTTCTTCTGCAGCAATCTTTGGCAACGATTACTTCGGCTACAACTCAAATGACTTATACGGGAGTCTCACTATGATTAATGAGAATTACCCTCTGTCTTCGAACTGTGCGAAGACTATTTTTTCTATAATTTTTAGTTGGTTCTGAAAAAGAAACAACAAAAGGTCTCGAACCAGAACAAAATCTATTCAAGTCATAACATATGTTGTTTCTAATATTTTTTTTTCGATGGGCTACGCTTTTGGTCCATACTAAATGGTATATACCATCTCACCAAACAATGTTTAACAGATTGTTAAATATTTAAAATTTAAGAAGCCATTATTTTATAAAAGAAACCTACTAATTTCATGTTATTACCTTCTTATTATAATCGAAAAAAGTGATGGCCTTGCAATCTTACACACATATCTCAATTATTATCCTAATCTAAATTCTGCCATTTCTTTTCTTCCTTTGAAGGCACACTAAGTAAATAATTTATTTGTAATTTTATACTACAAACGAGACCTAAAGATTGGCCTTTTGTTATTACGATTTATCAATATTATAATAGCCGTTCTTAACTTCTCTTTACATCTTTCTCAAATATATACTTTTTTTCGATGGTTTCGGGTTCACTGTTCCAAAACATTTCGTCACAGTCATGTCAAGGACTCTCTGGTTTAAACAAAGTTGAGTGAACAGCATGGAAGAGAGTGAGAAGGATACACAGCAAAATATGTCTGGCCTGAATGTTATTAAATGTCGTTTCAACAAAAATATTTGAAGGCTATTAAAATATCAATTTTGCAAAAATATTCCAGACATTCCTCGTGAATTACAGTAAGTAATAACGACGACATTGCACTTTTTCGAAATGTGTTTGCCATGTTGGCAGCGAGGGTGTCGTATCGCATTGAGGGGAAGGGAAATCTATTTAGGAACAGATATCGTAAATGGACCATTTAAAATATATTGACACTGACAGTTCGGCGTGGGTCATGGTTGATAAGCTGTTATAAATAAATATTACTTCGATTGCAGTAAAAGAAAATTGTTTTCAATAGAGGAGACAACATCATAAGGATGAACTGGTATGTAATTTTCAGTTTTGCACTTAAGTTTGTTTCAAAAGTTTTTACCCCTATTAAAAGCAACTTACATTTTGTCCGCTCATATACAAAAAACTTACAATAGGTTTAAGGTAAATTTTTTATAGACGAATTGCATTTAAACTTTTTGTAATTTTATTTGAATAAACCCCTAAAAATTTCGTTTTAAATTTTCCCTAAATTTTTTAAACAGTGTTTTAGTTGCCTTTTTTACAGTAACATGACAAAGACAAAACTGCGATATCTGTTTTGAAACATAATGGCTTATCAATTAAAAATGGAAAGATTTGTTTATTGTGGAGCCACACAATCAAACATTGGGAGCAAATTAAAGGCACAAATTTAATTGTTTCACACACCCACAGAGGTAATGTTCATTTAAAAAGAAATCAAGTTTCTGTCGGTTGATTCGATTTACATGTACCATCGTAACTAACATATCTCATAAAAACTCTTTTGTTTAGTAGGTACTAGAACGGGCGTAGAAACCTTGTTTTTCTTATGCGCTTGCAAAGATTACGATAATTAAACATATCGCAGAAAACAAGCGAAATTCATGCATTAGAAAACGGTTTTGTGGGTTTCAACCTACGCTTGGATAGCGAAGTTTGTGATGAGCGAGTTTTTATTTATTGACACAAGTTTTGTAACAGACTCTACTGTTGAGAGAAAAAAAGTATTTGGTTCAATTGAAAAATTCTAATTTGCAAACAAAAAAAATATTAGGAATCCTGCGAAAAAAATTCCGATTCCAAGCGATAAACAAATTCTCGTATTTACAAAAAAAATTGTTGTTGAAGTTTGTCGAAAATATTTTTGTTATGAGATGATGACTTAGGACCCCAACCTAGGATATTTTGCAAGGATGACGGCTTATGGTCATATGTTATTTGAAACTATAAATGGGCGAAGTCGGCCCAGGGGTAAAAAAGTTTCCCTTTAATAAACTAAATGTACTTTAGTGAAAATTACCCATTTTTGAGTACATATTGGTTTAATTGGTTTAAATAGGTACCGTTTGTTGGGACGCACTAAATACAGGGTGGCTAATGAAAGCCGCTACCACAAAAAATTTAATAACTTTTTTTCTATTTAATGAATCTGGTCAATTTTATTTTGCAGATTGATTTTTAGATTTAACAAAAATATATAACTGGGACACTGAAACAAGAATTTTGATTGTCTGCCGCTATCACGCACTGGAGTCCGTAGTTTCGGTTCAAAGAGAGTATAGGCGCACGTTTGACGGCAATCCTCCACGCAGATGGACCATAATGAGACTTGTTAAATATTTTGCCGAGCATGGGACAGTCAACACAAGACCTTATCTTCGAAACTCTTCAGTTCGGACGGAGGAAACAATCGCTGCTGTAGCTACTGCTATGCAAAACTAACCACGAGTTTTGACAAGAAGCTTATCAGCTCAAATGGGTACGAGGGTTGCTATATATATTTTTGGCCTAGGCAGCACTTGGTGTTTCCTGGCGCCTTCTGATTTTTCCATTGGAAAGTTTGCCATTTTTTAGCATAAACGTACTCAGAACGCTTGGACGTACGACCGCCATTTGTGTTGTTTACAGTGATTTGAAAAAAAAATCAATTTGGCAAAAAAGTAGAATTAACTCGTAAACATTTTCGCTAAGTGTTGATAGGCGGCTTCTGACATTTCCATTGGAAAGTTTGCCATTTTTAGCATAAACGTACTCAGATCCTTTTGACGTATGACCAACATTTGTGTTGTTTACTGTTGTTTAAAAAATCAATCTGGCAAAAAATGGAATTAACTCGTAAACATTTTCGCTAAGTGTTGTCTGGTGCCTTCAGATTTTCGTACAATCATTTTTCACAACATTCGACCTGGATTATCACGACAAAAGTGCATCGATGAACTTAAATTATTGTATGGCGATGAAGCACCATCCTATAGCACTGTGAAAAATTGGTTTAATGAATTCAATCGTGGCCACCTCTCGCTCAAAGACGAAGGTCATGAAGGTCGCCCAAAAACGGTAGTTGTGCCAGAGAGCATTGATGCCGTACGTGAACTGATAATGCAAGATCGTCATGTGACATTCCGTACGATAAAGGCATTCTTGGGCATTTCTTCTACCAGCATACATTCGATATTGCACGAACACCTGGCCATAAAAATGGTTTGTTCTCTTTGAATTGAGAACTATTTGACAATCGCTCAAAAAAAAGCTCATGTCGATTGGTGCAAAGAAATTTTGAACACAATCACGCCACAGGTGACGAATCATAGATCTATGCGTATGAGCCCGAAACAAAACAGCAACCGACCTTGTGGGTCTTCGAAGACGAGCCAAATCCAACGAAAGTTGTTCGTGGAAGAAGCACTTCGAAGCAAATGGGCGCCTGTTTCTGCGGCAAAACTGGTCATGTGGCGACTGTTCTGCTTGAGCAACGTAGGACGGTCAATTCTGAGTGGTAGACCACGATTTGTTTGCCCGAAGTCTTTAGAGAAAAGAGAAAAACGAACAAGAGAAGAAGAATCATTGTGCACCCTGAGAATGCGAGCTCTAACACATCGGCTCGAACCAGCCACCGGCCAAAACTTCGAATTGATGGGTTATTCGCCTTACAGCCCTGACTTGGAACCCAATGACTTCTTTTTATTCCCGCACATTAAGAAAAAAAGTGGTCAACGATTTTCTTCGCCAAAAGATGGTGTTGAAGCGTTCAAAAACGATGTTTTGGAGGTGTCCCAATCGGAGTGGAAAAGTGCTTTGACAATTGGTTTGAGCGCATGCAAAAGGGTATAAATCAGCTAGAGAATAGTTTGAAAACAATAAATCTATTTTTGATGATAAATATTCGCATTTTCATTATAAGGCCAGAAAAATATAGCAGCCCTCGCATAAGCAGACAGTCGTTGCAGTCAATAATGCGCAAAGATTTGGACTTATTCTCTTATAAAATTCAAATGTCCAACAAACTAAACGCAGCAGAATACCCGATTTGCTAGGAATTTTGCCAGAAGGTACTTAAAATAGTGGAAGAAAACGGAAACATGCTGAACTGATTTTAAATGTCTGACAAGGCCCAGTTTGATTTAAACTGCAACATAAACAAACAAAGTTGTCGAATATAGAGTGCTTCAAACCCACAGATACTTCATGTGATGAAATTGCATCCACTTCGTGTCACCGTGTGGTGTGCAGTTGCATCACGCTGCATAGTCGGGTTTGAGTTTCTTATTGTAGCAATATTCATCGGGCACTTTTTGGTTAATGTGGCCCAAAACAAATCCTGCAGGGTCAAAACAACGATTACAGGCAAATTCTGCTTCCAACCCAATATATGACGCGCAAAATAGAAAGGGACCTAAGGTTAAAAACCAGTTTTGTTCAGGAGAGTCATTTTAAAGATTAGGTCCCTTTCTTTTTGCGCTTAGAATCGTCGACTTCACTTTCATAGAACGCGCATATCTCTGGGAGGGAACACTTTTGGGGCATGGGATCGGTCTCATTCGATGCTCAGATGTTGTCCACATCAAAAAAAGAAAAAAATGAAAATTGATTTTTTACCCTTAGGTCCCTTTCTCTATGCGCTGTCACATATAGAGATTTTGAAGTTTTGGCTTAGATTAAGCACGGACTCATCGGCCGAAAGGCCCCAAAAAACGGAACATGTTTTTTTGCTTCGACCTGACCGTAGTTAAAAACGATTTTACTTGTTTGTAGATTTTTCTAATCCTTAGTTACATTGTACAAAGATGTAATCATATGATTAAGGAAAACTAAATTGTAGCGGATTTCGTGGATTATGTGATATTAAAACTAAGATAGCAGAAGGCATGACATTGGTACATAGTGTCCTACACAATTTCTGGCACACTTCTTTCGGAGTTGGTCTTTTTGACAACTGTCACTTGATTTATGCTCAGTATGGATTGCCATTTCATAATGAATAGATTCACTCCGGAACAACCTATGCAAATAGTGGTGAATGGGCTTAAAACGAGATGGCCACCAATCCTGATTTTTAGAGAAAATTTTGTTTAGCGGTGAAGCTCACTTTTAATTGAATAGGTAAATTAAAATTGTCGCATTTGGAATAATGAAAATCCACAAGCAATTTTTGGGACGCCGTTACATCCTCAAACGTCACAGTTTGGTATGCTCATTGAATTGAGGAGATTTAGATTCAACCGTCTGTTCCGCGTTTCTTTGTGTGGACATGGAGAATATTCTCGTTTTTTCTATTTAAGCTAAAATATTTGATATGTCCAGCTTTTCTACTGCCAACATCATGTTCGTCATGATGTACACAAGCTCTCATGCGGTTTTTTGTTTGCTTTAAAAACAATTGCTTACAATTCACCCAATACGATGATGGATGTATGTTGAGGATATTTGAGTGCATGCCTTTGTTTGGCTCCCCGACCACTCCTCGTAACTGCAATAAATACAGTGACGAGCAAAAGTTTGCGCCATACCATTTTACACAGAAAAAAATAACAAGCTAAAAATTTCAAATAAAGAAGTGACTAAAAAACTTATATCAGTCAAATAAAATTTTCTCTGCCTTAAATTTTAATCGATATCAAATAATATATAAATATTGTCCATTTACAAAATTTTGATTAATAAATTAACCAAGAATCAGACTAATCAAATTTTATACTACTTTTTTCTATTCTGTGCTAAGAAATACCTACAATATTTTTCGTCAATGCTACAATTAGTCTATTTAGTAAAAATTCAATAAGCCACTTACAATTTTACGAGCTGTTTCTACGAATTACTTTATCACCAAATTTTTAATAATCTTTTATTTAAATATGCACATTAATCAAAGTTGACAATTTTTTTTTTGTGATTGTCTTTTTTTAACTTTAGTCCGGATACACTGACATTTGTCTATTTTATAAAAACTCCCGCATAAGCCATTTTAGTACATATTTTCTATACTTGTACTAATGTATGCCGCATGAAAATAAAAAAATCCTACGACGAATAATTTTGTTCGGCTGTGTATATTGACATGATATAAACCATAAATGGAAATTGTTGACGAAACAATTGAACTATGCCTTCTGTGAAAAAGTCTTTTTGTGCTGATTCGAATTATTCAAATAACGCACACAGACACAAAGTACAGCATAAGTGTATGCATTTGCATTTCAGTTCGAATGTATTGCGGCAAAGAGACTTGTAGCTTGAACAGGCTCCGGCCTACTGATCAATGGACAACTAATCAATGTCAGAACTATTGCGATCTTTTTTTCTCCGGTGCATTAAAGCCTATGTGGTGTGATGGTATGTGTGTGTGTGGCTATAAGGCAAGTCACCGAAGTTCAGATCCGGGTAGGCATTTATCTTAGCGACGAGATTCCCACCTCTCTGCGACTCGGTGAGTGAGTGATTAAGCTCTAAGCTATGTTCTGTTAATTCTCTATAAGCCATTCTGGAACTGATCGATCGTAGTGGACTTGGGTCAGTTTCCCGCAGGCGACGTCTGGGACATCTGCGTCATTTTAAAGTGAAACCAGAGCTCCCCTGTAAGAACAAAATACATCTCGAATTGTTATATTTATCTCCTAGGCTTAATGATGGTAATGTGCGAATCTTTGGTGTAGACATTGATGCTACCAGTAAGATCGCGTGAAGCACAAACTGGAAATGTTTTACGAGGTCGGATCGGAGACTAAAGTCTAGTGCCGCTGAGGATCAAGAGTCCCTAGTATAATTGCGGCAATATCAATATTGTTGAAATGTAACAAAAGTATTGTTGCCAAATTTAAAAATGAAAATATGGTTGTAGCAACAATATAAATATGATTGGTTGGACAAAAGTATTGTTTTCATTGGTTTTATGTTAACAATAACATAATTACGGCAATCAGACCGGCAAAACCTAATTTTTTTTAATTTGACAATGTTTTTTTTTACGATTCTTACGCAATAATAGAAAAAAAAATTATATTTTTTAAAAAAAAAACTACGGATTAGTATAACTAAAATATTTTTAATAAATGATTTTTTTACTGTTAAATAAATCACTCCCATTGTTACATAATTACTTAATAAAATTCTTAATTGTTGAATAACAACGTATTCTAGTCTTTACAAACAATTTCGGGGATCATAGTATGGTTGTGCGTAAGTCATACTATGGTTTTGAGGATCATACTATGGTTGTACGTTAAACATACTATGGTTATGAGGATCATAATATGGTTGTGGAGATCATAGTATGGTTGAATGTAAATAATAATATGGTTGTGGGGATCATAGTATGGTTGTGTGTGAATGGTTATATTGTTGTGAGGACCATAATATTGTTATGGTGATCATAGTATGGTTGTGTGTTAACCATACTATTGTTGTGATGATCATAATATTGTTGTGCCACAACCATATAACCAACAATAGTATGGTGCTCTTCGAATATTATTACCCCAACCAAATTTTTTTTCTGCGTGTACCCTCACCCATATATTGATTTCAAACTTTCCGTCTTCCATTGCCTGAATCGTACCGATTTTAATGGAACTCGCCAAATGTCGTATGAGTTGAAGGTACTAGAATGGACATGCCCCATACGAATATCAAAAGTAGGTAAAATGGTGGATTTGCACTGGCGGTGCTAGGGTAAGGAGTGTCTGCCACTCCTTTTGCACGCCATTGTACAAATATTATTGTGTTCGCAATTTACGAATTTCTTGCGCTAGGAGACAAGTATATCGGTTCTTATATGCACTGGGCCAGGCTAGGCTAGACCTGGCTAGGAGCTCAAGTATTTACCCCCCAAGTTAACCTTATAATTCTGTGTTTAAGTTTCGATTTTGAGCTCGATCGTAAAGATAGCATTAAAGATATTACAAGTATACTAAAAGTCGCCGGAATGGTCCATTTGCATGGCAGGTATCAGAATAGGGCGTGTCAACTACATTTTTTATATGCAAATACAAAGCCGGATTTAAATATTACGACCTTCACAATTTAATCCAGTTTTACGCATTGCGTGACAAGTGATGTGGGTTCTTTTCTGCAGCTAAACATTGTCATTTCTGTAGGAGTTAACGAAAGGGGAGGTCCAATTTTATGTCACCAATTTTGCTTTTTAACTTGATTCGTAAGTATTGATTTTAAGTGAGATCGTGCAAACAGTATTAACGATATTACAAGCATATCAAAAGTGGGCGTAATGGTACATTTAGGTGTGGTGTACAAAAAGGGGCGTGGATAGTAAGCCAAATATTTACTTATATTATTAAGTTAAGCTTGTATCTCTGTTCTTAAGTATTGCTTTTGTGTTAGATCGTATTAATAGGATTAAAGACATTTTAAGAATACTAAAACAAGGCGCAATCGTATATTTGTGTTGAAGCCCCTAAAGGGGTGTTTCAATATGGCCCATTTCAAATTCCATATGTTGTTTTAAAAAATATTACCACATGCTACATTTAACAACGTTTGCTGGCCCCTTTCGAGAGTTATCGTGGGAACAAGCCGCACAGACGGACAAGGCCCAAATGACTTCAAATGTCAGGAAACGTATTTGGTCAAAACTATCTACGGTCTAAAAAGCCTTTTCAGTATTATTAAGTATTTGTTAAAGTATTTTTCAGTATTATTTATACACTTTTGCATGCGCTCAAACCAATTGTCGCAGCACTTTTTCCACAACGATTGAGACACCTCCAAATCATGGTTTTGGAACGCTTCAACAGCATCTTCAGGCGATGAAAATCGTTGACCACGCATTTTTTTCTTGTTGTGAGGGAATAAAAAGAAGTCATTGGGTGCCAAGTCAGGGCTGTACGGCGGATGACCCATCAATTCGACGTTTTGGCCGGTCAAAAAGGCGCTTGTTTGAGCCGATGTGTGAGAGCTCGCATTGTCAGAGTGCACAATGATTCGTCTTTTCTTGTTCGTTTTTCGAATTTCTCCGAAGACCTCAGGCAAACAAATTGTGTTGTACCACTCAGAATTAACCGTCCTACGTTACGGAACAGTCGCCTCATGACCAGCTTTGTCCAAGAAACAGGCGATCATTTGCTTCGAAGTGCTTCCTTTACGAACAACTTTTGTTGGATTTGGTTCATCTTCGAAAACCACACGGTCGATTGCTGTTTTTTTTTTGGGACCATACCCTTAGATCCATGATTCGTCACCTGTGACGATCTTATAAACGTCTTTTGAAGCACCGCGATCGTATTATTTCAAAATTTCTTTGCATCGACACAAGCCTTTTTTTGGGCGATTGTCAAATTGTGCGGGATCCAACGAGAACAAACCTTTTTTTGCGGCCAGGTGTTCATGCAATATCGAATATAAGCTGGTGGAAGAAATGCCCAAGGATACCTCTATCTCACGGTATGTCACATGACGATCTTGCATTATCAGTTCACGCATGGCATCAATGTTCTCTGGCACAACGGCCGTTTTTGAACGACCTTCACGACCTTTGTCTTTGAGCGAGCGTCGGCCACGATTGAATTCATTAAACCAGTTTTTTACACTGCTGCAGGATGGTGCTTCATCGCCATATAAAGATTTAAGTTCATCGATGCACTCATGTCGTGATAATTCACGTCGCAAGTTGTGAAAAATGATCGCACGAAAATGTTCACGAGTTAATTTAATTTTTTTGCCAAATTGATTTTTTCAAGTCACTGTAAACAACACAAAACGTCAAAACGTTCTGAGTATGTTTATGCTAAAAAAAATGCCTAAGTTTCCAATGGAAATGTCAGATGGCGCCAGGCAACACTTAGTGTTGCCTAGGTCAGAATAATATATAGCCGCCCTTGTAGTAGTACTTTTTATACGGAAATTAAAATTTTAAAAAACTGCTTTGGCCAAGGATTATCTGAAATATTTTTAATAAAAACGCTTTCGTTTTTTCAAACTTATTTTTTCTACTGTTAGATAAATCACTCCCAGTATTTTGAACTTGATATATTTTTAAATAATTTTCATAATTCAAATCTATTGTTGACAACTTAACCAAATTCTAATAAATAATTTTGGCGATCATAGGAAAATTGTGTGCGATCATACTATGGTTGAAGAAATCATAACATAGTTGCGTGTGAATCATACTAGGGCTGTGAGGATCATACTATGGTTTTATGTGAATCATACTATTGTTGTTAGGATCATAACATTTTTGTTGTACTACAACCATATACCTAACAATAGTATGATGCTCTTCGAATATTGTTGACCCAACCTTACTTTTTTTCTACGTGTATATTTTGTTTAAAAAAAGTCGAAAGTCGACTTTTTGCTTCAACCTTGTAACCCTGTTATGGAGGGTATACTATCTCGCAAAAGAGTCATTGTTTCGTTAGCTGTGTGACAAATGGCACCGTCCTGTTGAAACCACACATATCGCCCACATCCATATCTTCCAATTCGGGCCATAAAAAGTTCGTCATCATCTCACGATAGCGAACACCATTCACAGTAAGTGCCTGGCCGGCCTCATTTTAGGAAAAATACGGCCCGATGATGCCAACAGCCCATAAACCGCACCAAACTGTCACTCTTTGGTGCATTGTTTTTTCGACAATCACTCTTGGATTATCATTCGCCCAAATGCGGCAATTCTGCATATTGACGAATCCACTGAGGTGAATATGTGCCTGATCACTGAAGATGATTTTCTTTGTAAATTGATCATCCTTTGTTGCCAATCCTTGCCAACATTTTGTGACGCTTGTGTATCTTTCGATGGTTTAAATTGAGTTAGTCTAAAATTTAGAAATATCAAATGAAATGCAGAAAAAAACTTGACGTTTAGGTGTGGTTCACATTCAACATCGGACCTTAAATTACTTATAACCCTTTGTTAACTTATAATACCCTGTTCCACTGAGTGGTGCATGTTACAAAGTCATCGTTGTTCAGGCGTCACCACATATGAAGACATGGAAGTCCATGTGGATTTTACTGCTTTCAACGATGTTAACATCTGTTAATGTGCGAAAACACCTCTTGCAATTTTCGGTCTTTTTCCATCCTGCATCCATGCAGGATATAAATGTTGCATTTTATAATCCTGCATAATTCTGGGGGGATTTTTACTCTTAGGAATTTTGCACATGCAACGCAATCTACACGAACAGGTTTATGCTTTGGTTTTTTCTGTTTTTGTAAATGACTCCCACTGTGTATTGACTACTGGTTTAGTTGCCGTTGTTATGGGAATGAATGCAAAGTGGAATTTAGTAACATTTGTTGTTAATGTTTTTATTAGAAAGCAAAAACAAAAATCCCCAACATTGTTGGTTCACGCGAAATCCAAGAACACACAAAACAGAGCGGCTGGAACACATGAAAATCAAGCATAATTGAAATGAAACCATAAACCCTGAAACGGCAAAGTGGCATTAAGTTGCATTAATACATGTTAAATACATGCATGCATACACATATACAAACATACAGACATAGTACATATGTATTTACATTGGCTGTTTACTCAATCTTTGTGTATATCAGGGTGATCGCCAAAATCCACATAGAAAACAAGCGAATTAAACAATTTTATTAATCTTCAATTATATCAGTTTATGTTGGGCGGGATGGGCTGGTACGGGTCGGAATTGGGGATTACCGAAACATGGAAATTGCCCAAAAAAAACTGCGTGTATAGAATGTAATACAATGTAAATAATGAAATGGACTGTAATCCTTTAAAAGCTATTCGACCATGCGTTTTTATATGCTGTACAGGATTTTCAAACACACTCGTAGTATTGAAACTCTATGGTTTTGGCTGGTGGAATGTACTCATATTTTATTGACGTCATTTGTTGTGGAATTCGAACTGAACTCGATTTAATGATTTAATCCTATAAACTATTGCAGGCAACCGTTTATCTAGTCTATTGGCGTGAAGGGCTGACGAATTTAATTCAAACTTTTAAAAGCTGTTGCAGTCGAGTGAATCGGTTTGCGTAAACCTTAAGGCAAAAAAAGTTTTACTTTTAGTTAAGTCTTGGTCATATCAAGGGGAAATAGTAAATGACCCACAGCAAGTATCGAAAAGTTTGTGTATAAGCTATCTTTTAGCAGAAGAAGGATAATTTGCTGTATACAAGAGGTTGTGTCGTTAAGTTGATAAATACTTATACTAACTTACTTAAGTTCCTTAACATCCCATTAAGAATCAAGGGGAAACTACTCGTATTAATGAGCATTAAAATACACAGAAAAAAAGCGGAAATTATCACACCTCAATTAAATATTTCGTAAATATGCAAACCAAATTATCAAATATTGAAATTAAATTTAACGAACAGTAACAACCAAAAATTTAATCAGAAATATATTAAATGATTTTTTAATACAATCTAAATCTACTAATATAAAAAATAAATAAATAGACGTTTAGGACATTTTACTGGTTATTATACATTTACTTAGTAGAGACATAAATACTGTTACAACATTGAACACACGCATTTCAATAGTAGAACTGAACAAACCATGTAATTGTCATACGGGTTTTGAAAGCTAACCTCAATAGCGTTAGTCTGTAACGGGATTTAAAAATTGTTTCAACTTTCATCATGGAGTGGTCAGATAATGAGAACCGTATCGCTATAACAGCGATTTTCAAGTGTGAAATTAAAAAAGCGATATTTTCAAAAAGCTCCGGCCACTAAGCATTATCCGCATGTTCGTCTATCGATGCATAAAACAGTTTGAGGAGACCACCGGTCGGGCCGCCCACGCTCAGTTCGAACACCGCATGTCATCAAAGCCGTTAAGTCAAGAATTCACAGAAATCCGCTCCGAAAACAGAAAATCATGGCCCGTGAGATGAATGTCACGCAAAAGTCCATAAGTCGAATCATTAGAAAAGACTTGGGACTTGGGGCTTTCAAACGACGCACAGAGGGTTAGAATAGCCTGTTTTCTTGGATTAATTAAAAAAAAAAATTTAAGTATCGTTAAAATTTTTTGCACCCGGTTACAGTATATAAAATTCTACATCACTTGTCGTTAAAATAAATGTCAAAAGTGGTCTGGTGTTTTTGTAGTGAAACTTCAAAGTCAAACTTCATAGAAATTTTTGTGCAAAAAAGACTGAAAAAAGTGAAAACGTTTCCGTTGAAAATTTTATTTATTTTAAAAAGTATTGTAAAAGTTAAACATTTTTCAATGGAACCATCAAGTTCAGGTTATTTTGCAAATACGTCGTTAACATTTGTGTATCAAATTGTGTGTGGAAGTGATTTAGATGTAGTTATTTATATCGAAAATGCCAAAAAAAATTAATATTTTTATATTTTAAATGGATATATAGTTATTATTCGTCCACATTCGTGTCATAAGTTGTAGTTTATATTAAAGAGGACATAAATCTGTGTTATATTGCAAAATTTTACGATGCCCTTTTGTGCTTTTTAGAAGCCATGCATTGTTTAATACAAGTGTTGCAGCAGTCAAATTAGCTAAAAGTCACATTGATCTCGCGACTGGTGCTGTTGTTGTGTGTTGTGTTTTGTTGTTTTTCATGTTACTTTTTTCTATTATGAAATTAATAATGAAAAATTTCAAATATATGCACACAATACAGGACGACTTTTTGTTGAAACGTATCCTTGGTACAATATGCCTACCACTTTGCACAAGTTTTTTATTCACGGACCCGAAATTGTGTCAAAAGCCCTTTTACCTATTGGGCATTTATCAGAAGAAGCGCAAGAAGCTGGAAATAAAGATTTTAAAAAATATAGGGAGTTTCATTCCCGAAAGTGCAGTCGCGAAAAATCAAACCAAGACATTTTTAATATGTTTTTGATAACCTCTGACCCAATTATTTCAAGCATGCGAAAATTGCCTGCAAAGAAGGTTCAAAGCTTGCCAGAGGAGGCAATTGATTTAATTGTACCTGCAGCTCCGAACAAGAACTATTTCAGTGATGTTTAAGTTGCTGATGCTGCGGATGATGATAATGATGATAATGATGATGATGATAATGATGATGATGATAACGATAATGATGATGATGATGATAATGATAATGATGTGGATGATTAACTTTAAGATGTATAAAATGCAATGTTTAAGTTCTCATACTGTACTCCTTGCACTATATACCTACACTGATATTTGGCATAACTTAATAAAATTATACTCAAATATACTTAGAAAACATTTTTTTTAACTTATTTTAATGGTATTAACTGAAAAATAAAGAAAAATTATCCTAACATAGCTTCCCTGATTTGATCCAAGAAAACATGCTACTCTAACCCACTGTGCGACGTACCAAACATTTATTGACTGCAGCTTTAAAAATATAGGATTGCAAAATGCAAACGTCTTTTTTTTGTAAAGCACGCTGATAACTTGCACAAAAAAATTGTGTTCACCGTTGAAAAATTTAACAAGCGTAATGATAGAGTGTATGCGCGATCTGATCCCAAGGGTGGAAAAGGGTCATCACCCAGCTTCACTCATAGTTTGGTGGGGTGTCTCTTACGATGGGGTCACTGGCCTGCATTTCTGCGAACAAGGAGTCAAAACAGCGGCCAAAGTTTACCAAGAAACCGTTTTGGAAGCTGTTGTGAAGCCTCTTAACAATTCCCTGTTCCAAAACCAGCCATGGACTTTCCAGCAGGATTCTGCGCCGGCCCATAAGGCTAAAACGTTCCAGACCTGGCTTCGAAACAATTTGCCATAGTTCATTTCCTCTGAAGAATGGCACCCAGGCAGTCCAGATTTGAACCCATTGGATTACAAGTTGTGGACGGTTTTAGAGGACAAGGTTTGTCACAAAAGATACCCCAACATTGGATCTCTTAAGACTGCTTTGGTTCGAGCTGTGGCCAATTTTCCAATGGACGATTGACCAGTGCGACTTAAGGCGTATGTAAAGGCAAAAGGCGGGCATTTCGAATAAGTAGTTCTTTTTGGATACAATGTACATCAATAAATATATTAAAAAATATTTGGTCCAAAAAATGTAGTACTTTTTATTTTACAGCATACAACGTATGTAACAGTATTTATGTCCCTACTAAGTATATACGAGGGCGGTTCGGAAAGTTCTTAGCCTATCAATGAAAGAGAATAGTTAGTTTTTCAAAAATACTTTTATTTTTCAATATAATCTCCTGAAACTTCAATACACTTAGTCCAACGCTTATCTAGCAATTCTATCCCTTGATTAAAATAGTTTTCCTCAAGGTCCTCAAAATAGTGGTTTACAACTGTAATTGCATCTTCATTTGAGGTAAAACGCTAGCCAGCAAGGAATTTTTTTAGATTTGGGAACAGGTAAAAGTCACTGGGAGCTAAATCAGGAGAATAGGGTGGGTGGTCAAGCAACTCGTACTTTAATTCGTTGATTTTAGCCATTGTTAAAACACTCTTGTGCGCTGGTGCGTTGTCTTGATGAAAAATTATTTTTTTTTGTGTTGTAAGCCAGGACGTTTTTCTCGAATTTGTACATTTAATTGATCTAAAAGGTTGCAATAGTACTCTGAATTTATTGTTTTACCCTTTTGCAGATAGTCAATCAATAAAATACCTTTGAAGTCCCAAAAAACCGTTGCCATAACCTTACCAGCCGATTGAATTGTTTTTGCCTTCTTTGGGGCACTTCCTTCAGCTTCAGTCCATTGTTTGGATTGTTCTTTTGTCTCTGGAGTATAGTGGTGGATCCATGCCTCATCAACAGTTATGAAACGACGCTTAAAATCCATTTTATTTCGCTGAAAACGATCCAATCAAGCTTGAGAAATGTTCATTCTTATGCGATTTTGGTCGACTGTTAACAAGTGCGGCACCCTTCTTGCAGAGAGCTTTTTCATCTGTAGTTCTTCATGCAAAATTAAATGGACTCGATCATTTGAGATGCCCATGATATTAGCTATTTCACGCACTTTTATTCGTCGATCATTTAATACCATATCATGCACTTTGGCTACAATTTCTGTTGTTGTTGCTGTTTTTGGACGTCCACTACGTGGTTCATCTTCAATACTTGTACGACCACGTTTAAATTCAGCAACCCAATTTTTTACTGTTGCATATGAAGAAGCACTTTCACCTAACACATTCACCATATCATTATGAATTTCTTGTCCCGATAAACCTTTTTTATGTAAATATTTAATGACACAACGCATTTCTAATTTTTCCATTTTAAAAAAATTGCGGATGCGTCTTTTGTGAACACCTGTTTCTATTTGAAGGAGTTGCCAGATCGAAACAAAATTTAACATGTGTTCATAGCAGAGATAGAAGTTTCCAAAACACTTAACTTTTTTCTGTTTATTCCGCGCTTTTTGTGCTAGGCTAAGAAGTTTCCGAACCACCCTCGTATATAAAAATATAACTCTTATATTCTCTTCCGGGGTCCTTACTTTAAACACCGCCTCTGAACGGCTTATTTAATATCTTCAAAATAAAAGTTTACATGGCTTAGAAAGAAGCGATTGCTCGTAATGTCGACGGCATTAGGAAACCCGTCACAAAATTTTTTTAAGGTGATTTTGCTCTTGAGTTGAATCTGGGTTTACTTGTACACCAGGGCACGGCTATAGTTTTTTTAATGGCAACACCAAAAACAAATATCGGGTGATCAATCTAGAGGTTTTTATTTCAAAATACAAATATTCAAATCAAGTGTGAAATGTTTATTGTTCATTCGAAAGGACATTTTATGCCATTTAATTTTTGAATATAATTTCCTTGAAATGTTGGCCTCTTCGCCTCATGATGTCAATACAGATAGTCCATTTTTGGATGACTTGTTCGAGCATATCGACCGGTATGTCAATAATGACATGCGTAATGTTTGCTTCCACTCGTTGTAATGGCCGTCAGTTAACTGCAATTTGCGTTGATAAGTAAAGAGTCGAAACGCTAGAATATGCCTCAATTGGTGATGCTACATCGTCCAGATTCGGCAAACATGTTTACCACACGCAGAGAAAAAATATGGTTAGTATATGTTCTCCGCAATAAAAGTATATTCGTCGCAATCAAAGTATTGTTTTCTGAATTTAATTTTGACAATGGTATGATTGCCGCAATATTCATATTGTTGAAATGCAGCAATAGTATTATTGCCAAACTTAGAAATGAAAATATGGTTATAGCAACCATATAAACATGGTTGATGCAACAAAAGTATTGTTGTTTAAAATTTACGTTAACAATAATATGATTACGGCAATCATACCGTATGGTTGCGACTATAAACACAACAAAACAGGTTTTATAGAGCACACATATATGTGCGTGCGTATGTTTTTTTTTGGTATACCAAAAAAACACATGCACACGATACAGTGCATGGTTGTTGTCTATTTTAAAAAACAACAATCGGAAGGTCGTTCGAGGGATTTTTATTGTTATTATTTTGTTTGGTGAAATACTCTACTGTCGATTGGATCTCGTTTTGTTAAAATCTGACTGCACTTAAGTATATAGCCATTGATCATGGTTTAATCACATTCGTAACTTGGGGTCTACGGTTGGTGAAGTATCATTAACCCCAGCTGGGAACTAAAAGTATTTTCAACTGCCGTTGGAATATATTTTTGTGTCTTGAATGAAATTTTCCAAAAAAGCAAGGCCTCAAAATTGGCTATGAACTAATTGTAATGAAATTTAAAAAAACTTGCTTGATTAAAATCTCTATTTTTGAATAACAACATTACCCAATCCTATAGGATGAATGAATATGAATTCAATACTTATCCTGTTAATATTCATTATGCCAATAATAACGTAAAATATGCAAAAACAAAATATGTATAATTTTGTGTTAAATTTGCATTAAAATATATTAATAATTATTTAAATTTAGTTATTCACTTCATTTTATAACTATGTTCATACATACTTTCTTTTATTTAAAATTAAATTTTTGGTATGAAAATAACGAAATTGAATTAAAAATTTATATTTTCCAATCAAAAATGTATTGTACTTAAAATAAAAATATTGTTTTAAAATCAAAATGGAACAACTTTCTTTTATTTAAAATTAAATTTTTGGTATGAAAATAATGAAATTGAATTAAAAATTTATATTTTCCAATCAAAAATGTATTGTACTTAAAATAAAAATATAGTTTTAAAATTAAAATGGAACAGTTTTGAATTAAGAACTTTTTTTTTAATTAAAAAATGGTTCTTTCTGAAAGGCTCGGTTCAAAATTAACTGTAATTTTTTTTTATTTTGTCACCGGAGCCTTTCAAAAAGAACAATTTTTGAATTAAAAATGTTTCCTTTTAAACTTCTCGGTCTCCTTCTGCATAACTGTAAATACTTTTTTTCTTTTAGTCGACCGAGAAGATTAACAGGCATCTTTTTGATATTAGTAGAAACGTCTTTGGCAGAAAATCATTCAGATTATTTTTGATTCATAGCAAATATTTTTGATTTTAAGACGTTTTTTGGTTGAGTGTAATAAATAATTTTGGGGATCCTAGTATGGTTGAGTGAGTCATACTATGGGTGTATGAATAATAGCATGGTTGCGTGTGAATCATACTATGGTTGTGAATATCATACTATGGTTGTTTGAGAAAAATACTATGGTTGTGAGGATCATAATATGGTTGTGGAGATAATAGTATGGTTGAGCGTTAATCATACTATGGTTGTGAGGATCATAGTATGGTTGAGTGTGAATAATACTATTGTTTGAGGATCATAATATTGTTGTGGCACAACCATATACCCAACAATAGTATGATCCTCTTCGAATATTGTCACCACAACCATACTTTTTTTTTCTGCGTGCAGCCTCATCCCGACAGCCGGTTCTATGCACCGGACTGACCCAAAGCAGCAATTCTTCGGCAAAGGGCTGTCACCCTGGCACTATGTGTGCCGCTACAACAACAACCAGCCTCATAATGGACTAGTCAGGGGAGTTCCGCCAAACTACCGCCTAAATTTCCTTTGGACTAGAGTGCTAAACATTGTACCGCTGCACTATACAAATCATCTTTTTGGTATCCCAAGCATTCATTTTAATAAATCTAAATACTAACTTTCGAAATAAAATTAAGAGCAAGTCGATTGGTCACACAGAAAAAAAGTTATCATGTTGTGTTTTTGTAGCACGATTTGTACGCCACCCTGTATGTATGCACCGTGGTGTGATAAAATTTTTGTGGCGGCGTGGCTTTCACCTTGTAAATGCCAGCGACTTTACAAGTAAGAGATTTATCTCTAAGCTATGCTAAAACTTTTCTATAAAATGCATTAACCATTCGAACCGGACTTTAAACAGTAGGTCCCGGTCAGTAAGTATACGATTTATAGCGTGCACAGCTTACTGAGTTGAGAGAAGTTTCATCATCTTCCTAAATTAGAGTTGTGGGAATTAAGCAAGTAAGTGGTCTCATATTAGGCCAGATATTGAGTTGAAATTCAACATGGTTTTACTTTTATACTTGAACCGATATTATAAAGTTTTTGGACCTATGGTATCCGCTTTTTGGCTATGTATACCAACTTGTATATACCTTTTCGTTTGAATTATTGTGCGTTTGTTTTAGTCCCATAAGAGGGAGCTGCTACCTTTTTGACCGACATTCAATTCGTAGGACATGTTTTACAGGTGGCTCAATAAATTTGTTTCCACGGCGACCCAAACTAATGTACAATTTTTGCCAATATATTTTATTGTCCCTCATTGTCCCCGGGGAGTTCTGTCATACATACAATATTTTTGCCTTATAATAAAGTAGTAATATTTCCTCTTTTTAAAAAGTTATGCCAGTTATTTATTTCTTTCCATTTTATTCTCGTAATTTCCTTTACCAAAGGACATGTACACTCATACATAGATAACGACAATCTTTGGCATGGCACACAACTGGTATTTCACGTACCAAACAGACTATTTTTTACTTGGTATTTATTGGACTATTTTATTTTAAATGTCAACAAGTCGTAAAACATTTAAATCACATTTTAAGTCAATACTCAATGGCATCATGGGGTCGTTCTTTCTCACACGCACGGAAACGTTCACATTCCAGGCTATATATTTTAAAAAGATCATATAACAATTGAGTATTTGATTTACAGATACAGACATTGCCGTAGATGGATGAATGGATGGATGGATGCAATGAAGATATAACAAATATAAATTCGTAAACGAAGATTGACAAACGCCCAAATATTTTCTGAGAACATGAGCAAATCATCGGCATCGATGTAGACAACAACATCAAATCATGGCAATCACACCCTTACACGTTAAAAGGACATCGTGATATTGCGACGGCTATACAGTGACTCACAGCTGAAAATGTAAATAAACGAAAATAACAAGTCTTGATTGTTGCTTCTAAGGATGCGCTAGAAAAATGATTCCGAATAGGACTTAATTTAAAGGACACAAAAGTATATATTGGCAGGGCATCCTTATACATGCGTAAAGCCTGTGGCGTAGGGTGATCAATTAAACGCCCTTTTTAAAAAATCTGTTTTCGGTTTAACCAAAAAATTTAAATTTTTATGAAACCGGTTTGCAGTGTTGTTTTTTTTAAGAAACCGTGTAAACTGACCGAGTTTACCCTTGCAGGAAACACATGCTGCTAAAAAAAATAGAAAATAACTTTTAAGGTTTATACGAAGGCTGCTATATATATTTCTGGCCTAATAATGAAAATGCAAATATTTATCATCAAAATGGTTTTATTGGTTTTCAAAGTATTCCACAGCATGATTTATACACTTTTACATGCACTCAAACCAATTGTCAAAGCACTTTTTCCACTCCGATTGAGACACCTCCAAAACATGGTTTTTGAACGCTTCAACAGCATCTTCTGGCGACGAAAATCGTTGACCATGCATTTTTTTCTTGATGTGCAGGAGTAAAAAGAAGTCATTGGGTGCCACGTCGGGGCTGCACGGCGGATGACCCACCAATTCGACTTTTTGGCGGTCAAAAAGGCGCTGGTTTGAGCCGATGTGTGAGTGGTCGCATTGTCATGGTGCACAATGATTCGTCTTCTCTTATTCGTTTTTCGAATTTCTCCGAAGACTTCAAGTCACAAATTGTGGTGTACCACTCAGAATTGAGCGTCCTACGTTGCTCAAGCAGAACAGTCGCCACAGGACCAGTTTTGCCTAGGAAACAGGCGATTTTTTGCTTCGAAGTGCTACTTCCACGAACAAATTTGGTTGGATTTGGCTTGTCTTCGAAGACCCACGTGGCCACACGGTTGATACGCATAGATCCATGATTCGTCACCTGTGACGATCTTATAAACGTCTTTTGAAGCACCGCGATCGTATTTTTTTAAAATTTCTGTGCACCAACCGACACGAGCCTTTTTTGGGCAATTGTCAAAATGTACGGGATCCAACAAGAACAAACCATTTTTACGGCCTGGTGTTCATGCAATATCGAATGTATGCTGGTGGAAGGATACCTCTATCTCACGGTATGTCACATGACGATCTTGCATTATCAGTTCACGCACGGCATCAATGTTCTCTGTGACAACGGCCGTTTTTGGACGACCTTCACGACCTTCGTCTTCGAGCGAGCGTCGGCCACGATTGAATTTATTAAACCAGTTGTTCACAGTGCTAAAGGATGATGCTTCATCGCCATACAAAGATTCTGGTTCATCGATGCACTCTTGTCGTAATAATCCACGTCGAAAGTTGTGAAAAATGATCGCACGAACATTTTCACGAGTTATTTTTTTTGCCAAATTGATTTTTTCAACAACACAAATGATGGTCGTACGCCAAAACGTTCTGAGTACGTTTATGCTAAAAAATGTCAAACTTTCCAATGGAAATGTCAGATGGCGCCATGCAACTCTTAGTGTTGCCTAGGGCAGAAATATATATATAGCAACCCTCGTACTCAGATTTTAAATTCAATTTATTTTTAACACGCGGTGACGCAATTTTTTATTTCTTACTCTTCAAATAAACAAAATGTGAGACGTGAATTGTGTTAATGTAGTAAAATTAAAGCAACAATTTTGAAGTAATCTGTCTTGCTTCAGTAGATAGCGAAGATTTATGTACATTAGAGTGCCTCAAAAAGGTTGACACTCTAGAAATAAATTTCGATATGTTTAAGACTGATTCTTAAAAAATTTCGACTCTAGCTGTCAGCATTCTTGAAATGGGCCAGTTTTTAACCCCATTAAAAATGCGGCAATGATACTCTCGATTATGCTTTTGGTAAAGTAAATGTCCAAATACTATAGATTGTACTTGGACTTTGCATTAAAAAATGTACAATTTATTTTACGCTAAGGATATTAAGAGCTTTGTTAAAGGCGGTTTTCATTAAATTTTTATCATTTCTCATAATTTGCATTTTAATTTTGATTTTAGTGTATCGTTTAGAGTCCTATTCTGGTGCTCATCATTTCTGAAACTTATTACAACATTAGGTAAAAAGAAGGATTTTGATTTTTTTATCTATTGAATTTAAGCTCTATGATTCATAAACATTGGTCCCAGCTACGAGTATATTTTCTAATCATTTACAAACAATACAAAAATCAAGTATTGAAGTATTGAATAAGAACTATCCAACGGTACTCAAAATTAAATTGAAAAATACACTATTTATGTATTTTAAATAATAAAATCACTATTGTTATTAAAGGAAAATTCCATTTATAATGGAGTTTTGAAACTGGGTAGCTCACTTATGTTTCCTGCTAGAGCTAAATAATACTGATTGCTCCCATGCGTTGTCTCCGCAAGGGTTAAGGTGTACCTATTGATTTTTGTTGGGAATTATTTGAGGTACACTCGAAAAGCAAGACAGTAATTATCACACGTTGGTGCAAGCCTGTCCTTGAAGAATAAAGTTTTCTCGTCAACTATAACAGATAAGTAGCGTGTTGTTTAAGAACGCCAAGTAACCAAAATTGCGATAAAAGTGATATGCTGCCAACAAGATAATAGAGGGTAACCGATTTAAAATTTGTAAAAAAAAAATGTATCCTTAATGGCTCCCAACAGAGAATAACCCAAAGATGGTTGTGTGACTTGTGGCCGGTCTTGTTCAAACCAAATATCGTCAATGTGTTATCTATTAAATTTTTGGAAACAAAAATTCGTTGACTATGGCGCGATAACACTCACCTTTAATAAAAATGGTCCATTGATTCCGCCAGCCAAAAATCCACACCAAACAGTGACTCGCTGTGGATGCATTGGCCTCTCAAAAGTCACGCGTAGGTTCTCTGATTCCCATATGTGGCAATTTCGCTAATTGACTTAGCCACCGAGATGAAATGAGCTTCATCTAAAAATACGATTTTTCGGTAAAATTATTTATCTCCTGCCAAACAATCTTCAGTCCATTGGACGAAGCAAACTTCAACCTTGCCAATAAAATTAGAAATTTTAAAAAATTATGAGTATTTTTTTTACAGCCGATTCATATACTTACTTATTTATAAAATGTTAAATCGCCCAACCTGTACATGTCAGTTTCTTAAAAAAAATTGTCTTCTGCTAAAATATAGATGCAAGAGACCTCAAACCAGTTTAAATTTTTTAATTTTGTTAAATCAAAAGGCCGAAATAAACAACGATCTTAACATAGTGCCCACCTATTTTGGAATAAGCGTTAAAACATAGAAATCTTAGGGAAGGGGGTAGATTTGTAATATATTAATAGGTGTATTGCTTTTGCGTAGAATTAGAGAAACCTGGTTTTCAACACGAAAACCCCGGATTATTTAAAAATTGGAAATGGAAATTATATACAAACCGTCGCTTTTTTCTGTCCTTATGAACCGAACCGCCGGTTTTTAAAAACCGATCTGATCTCCCTACTGTGACATAAAAACTAAGACCCTGAAGCATTATATATGTCATTACCACACGTTGTCATGGGCAAAATAACAAACCTAAACAAGGCTTAGGAAAGGTTCCTGGACTTAGGAAGGGGTTTTTTCTTAATCCGGGCTAATGTCGTTTTCTCGTCCTGCACCTTAAGTGGAAATTTAAGTCCATTATTTGATATTAAATGGGAGAAAATCATTTTTTAAGATGTTCAGCACATGGGCACCAGTTGCATTACTAGCGCTGACAGTGACGCAATGGTAATGCAACCTACGCCTACGATATTTTGAATTAACCCATTTTATAGGAAATTTTTCAACGATTTCAAATAAGTGAGTCGCAAAATAGAAAGGGGCCTAAGGGTAAAAACCACTTTTGTTCAGGAGAGCCATTTTAAAGATTTAAATACGTGTATCTTTGGTGTACCATCACTTTCATAAAACGCGCATATCTCTGGGAGGGAACACTTTTGGGGCATGGGATCGGTCTCATTCGATGCTCAGATGTTGTCCACATAAAAAAAAAGTGAAAATTGATTGTTTTACCCTTAGGTCCCTTTCTCTATGCGCTGTCACATAAGCTGTCCTTAATAATATCCCTTATTTTTAGTTTAGACGATTTAACCGTTCAAATTAAACCGATTTTCGCTTTAAAAAAACACAATTTTTATGTTATTTGGTCCGATTTCAGTCAGGTGTGCGAAAAGTAGGTAACGAATCGTCTATTTTTGCTTCTATTGACTGGTGTATTAATTTAATGTATCATAAAAAAATTTAATATTTGATTTGTGTTTCTCTAGACAAATCACTAATTATAAACTATTAATTTCTTTCTACTTTGACGGGGAATAAAATAAAACTCTATTTGCTAAATTTTTAAAATATGTTCTTTGATTATTCCTTTACATAATTCAAACGGCACAGGAAAAATTACTCTTTGAAATTTTTAGGTAAACACCTCACTAAAAAAAATACTTTGGCTTACAAATAGACAAGCACTAACTCACTGAATAATATTGACTTATGGTCTCTATAAGTAGCCACAAATCTTAAACACTTGACACTTGAAAAATATCAAAGTTGCATTTTTTTTAAATGATGAGGCAGTAACTTGAATCGCTGCAAATGACTGGAATCGCGATTTTGAATGCTTTAAACGGCAAAGAAAACGTCAATTTTACAAAATATGGAGAATATGCAATGTATCCACAGATGGATCCCGACAGTACATAAAATTAAATCAAAAATATACGTATGTGACCCGGCCTATGAAAAGATAGCAGAGTTCAATGCTGTTTTTAAATTTTTCAATTTCATTTATTATCTTGATTCTGGATTTTCAATAAAATTCTGTTTTTCTTTCATTTGTGCTCTTCTTTCTCTACATCTTCTAAGCAAGTAAGGACTTTCTAGTTTTCACCACGTGAAAGAGCGTCTCAAAAACTATCGAAACCAAAAAAAAAGTGGAAATTTTTTTTTAGAGTCATAAGCCACTTTTTCATATGCTGGGTCACATATATTAGAATACCAGTCTTTGGCAAATGGAGAGCTTCCTGAAGAAGCACAGGAGTCTCGTTACCAATTGTATAAAAATTATAGATTACAGACACGTTGAAAGCATCAAGGGTTAGCCAAAATGAGGACATTCTCCACATGTTGGCAGCATCTTGCGATCCACTTATTTCTTCCCTGCGGCACGTGAAGTCACAAATAGTTAGTTAGAAAATAATTACAGTTTAGAAATGATTAGTCTTTCTGATATAACTTCTTTTATGAATTGAATATTTTATGATGAATATTTTACAGAAAATTGAAAAAATAAATTTAAAACAATAAATTATTTTTTTTCAATTTGTTGGGTAATAATTTTAAAACATAAAAATTATAAGAAATAACTAAACTATCTACAATTAGTAAAAAAAAATAATTGAGTCGGGTACCTTTCCAAAAAAGCCTTCCATAGGCTTAACAATTATCTATCGAATGTTATTTAAATTATTCGATTATCTTAATCGGTTCAAAATGTATGATTTTTGCATTGAAAAATCCAAATGGCGCCACTGTGCGACGGCCCAAATTATCCTAGCTTTAGCAAGCAGGACCTTTGTCTAACATTGACTAACTTTAATATATTCATTTTTATTATTTGGACGGCCTTCACACTATTCTGAATAGTTGCTGTATTAAGCGTTACATTTTAAAATGATGACATTTTGTTAAGAGTTATTGTAATAATCGATATTAGTTTTAAAAATATGATTTTGAAATTAATGTACACAAAATAAGCTGTGAGCCACTGTATACAGACAATCGCTATAAAACCAAAGACAACACAATACAATAAACCTGCAGGAATATTTTATTTAGCTTTTGCTTTAGAATCGGTTTCCGTGTTTATTTTCTTTTTCACTCCCTTAAATTATCCAGATGCAATATATTCCGAATGATGCGAAAATGTAAGATATTGTTCAATGATATTGAAAGTGTTGTATTATCTTAATGCGAGGTGCAGTTTCAGACATACGGCAGAAGTGTCGTTATCCAACTCCCAATTACTATTAAAGGTTTTAATGTGCTAAATTTATGGTGGTTTTTTCGCTAAAGAATCAGGAATAGAATTTAAGTTTATGGATTTGAATGAAGTTCTTTTTTGAAAAACAACATATCTAATTCATCTGGTGGATTCCGTCCACTGACAGTAAAAATCACCATAGTTTAATGCTTCCTCTTGGTATTTTACTAAAATATCATTTAATGGACTAAAAACGATTAGTAACCCATCCACCTTATCCCAAAAGTTGTAGTCGACATCACATGCCGTAATGGCATTTTCGATTAAAGCACTTACTAACTGTAAATCTTTAATCATTCTAAAGGTAGAACCCCAACGTGTAGGGCAATCTATTCTGGGTAAAGTTAAATTGTTTGTTTCGAAAAGCGCACGAAATCCGTTGGAAGATTTTCTTAAATATTTTACTAAGTTGCGGCATTGTAACACAAAACTTTGTACATTGTAATTTTTAATTACATCAATAGCAACGAGTTGGGCAGTATGCGCAGCACATCTGCAAATATTAATTTCTCCGATATTAAGATCGACATCGCCATTAATTTCATCCAATACTTTTACGTACTCATCATTATCAACATAAGTTTCATCATCGTCATGTTTTGTTATACAATGGGATAATATCGACGTAGTTTTGATCATATTGGCTCCATTATCAGAAGTGATAGCCACGACTTGATTCAAGGTTAAATCATATTTGTTTAACGTTTTAATAATTTCTAAAGCCAAATTTTTTGCAGTACTTGCACCTGCTCCTTTCAACTCCACCATTCCGATCATTCTAGAAATTATCACACATTCCTTTCCGTATTGAACACTTATTCCAAATATATTCCTCTCCAATCGTGTTGCACTATCAATTTTTATTGAGAAAAGATTATTGCTCAATTCATTCTTTATGGAATTTCTTAGCTCAACAACCACATTGGACAAAATTTTTTTTGGCATTATCCGCATTAACCCTAGGATGGGCATAGTGGTCTGGCCAGACCAAATTTGACTTTGACGGAGTGTAATTTTTATCTAGACCAAAAAAATCCAAAGCAGGCTCCGTGAATTCTATAAATAAAGGGTTCTTGACCAAACGATATTATTTTTGAGCTGATTGGCCCAACCTATTAGTGATAAATTATCGATCAAAGTTAAACCCTGCTAAATGGTCATTGTGTTCTGGCTAGACCACAAACATTTTCATGAAGTGTTTTAATAAATTTGCCAGTACATTCCTTCAAAACCTGCCAAATATGACATAAAAGTTTGGTGGATATGTGATTCTATTACAAATTATCCTTTAAAAGGTAAAATATATACAGGAAAACCCCCTGAAGGAACACGGGAAGTTAATCAAGGAGAAAAAGGGGTGATGGAGTTGACTCGAAAATATTTCAATACAGGTCGTACCGTATATTGCGATAATTTTTTTACGTCCCAAACACTTGCGGAAAATTTGGTCAATCAACGTCTTGCTCTTGTTGGTACCGTGCGCTCAAATAAATTATTTGTGCCCTCAGAGTTTAAGAAAGCAAGGCCACGTGAACAATTTGAAACGCTGTTTGGATACTACGAGAAATATGCTTTATGCTCATACGTACCAAAAGTTAATAAAGCTGTAATTGTAACATTATTCGAACACAAATTCCAACAGTCATAACCGAAGAAGATGAACCAGGTAGAACAACAAGACCTAATATAGGTAAAAAACCATGTCAGATATTGGACTATAATCGCGAGCAGGAGTCGATACCTTGTGCGTCATATGCAATACTACAAATAAAACAAAGCGGAAAACACGTTTTTACTGCGGTATATGTGGCAATGCTATGTGCCTACAGCACGGAAAAGAAAGCAAAACATACTGTTGTGATAACTGTAAAATAGCGGAGCAGTAGTAGATTTCTGTTTTTACCAAAAGTTAATTAATTTAAAGTTATGTTGCACAGTAAAAGAAAAATATATACATATATTTAAAATAAAATTAAACAAAAAATTATTAATATCGAGTTTTCTTTATTTTCTTTTTACGATTCAAATAACAATATTGAGACGAAACGGTAATTTCATTACCAATATGTCATATAAAAACTGTTTTTAGACATTCTGACAGATCCATTAAAATAAATCAGCTCGTTTTAAGTAATTGTTTACTAATTTCTCTTTTGTGGTCTGGCTGGACCACAACGACCATTTAGTGGTACAAGAGTCATTGACCATCCTAGGGTTAAGTGCGAACATTTTATTTCCATCAAGAGAAAGAGCATGGCATATCGGCTTTAGTAAATTTCTCATATTTTCACTATTTAAAAGGTCAAATGGTACACCGTTTTCTGTGACCAAACCTATATATGATCTTATAACCTCACGTTTATTTATTTCCATTCTCGCTTTGACTATATGCGTATGTTTTCCAATTCTAGATAGATTGTTTTTATTCGAGATTATTTCTAGTTTATGCACGGTTTTTAAATGGGTCTTTAAGTTAAAACTTCTTGTCGAAATAAGTATTTTATGGCACATTTTGCACTCAACTTTATTTATTGAATCAGTTTTTTCGAAATGTTTAAGAATGTCTTCCATTTCAATATATATTTTTTTACACCTTTTTATTTAAAGTAACACACGTTCGTTTGTTTAAATGTTTATTCGAGAAACACTTGTCTAAAACTAACATATCATTGCTCTTCTATCGATGAATGCAGTGGTTCTTTTTTCCCCGTTATTTTTTGGGAAACAGTAAATATTTAACGTTTAATATATCAACAAGAAAACACCAGCGGACAAACAAGCGGTGTAGTGTGAAACCGAATTGGTGCCGCCGCCGATATTTTTTCTGAGGTGAAGCGCCGTTGAAATATTTCGCAATGTAATTTAGATAATGATGACTCAATCAATTTTAATATATATTTTTATTAGTGTTTTCGTATTTACATTCATTACTTTATAAATTGCAATAATATAATATTGTTTTTAAAACTGTTATCCATGAAAGGCTTCATCGAACGCAGTTCAAATTTTTGCCAAGCGCCGCCGACAAATTTGTATGTCGGCTTGTATGTGTTTGTACTAAGCATTTATTTGTATGTAAAACAAATTACAGATAACAAAACGTGAATAAGGCAAACAAATAGTAGAAAAAAAAATATATAAAATATATAAAAACTTAAATAACTTATAACTTTGTAGGCAGAATGAAGTTTGCCGGTTCTGCTAGTTACTCTTTATTTTGTTTCCTTTATTTCAATTTTTTTATTTATATAATATTTTTGCAATACACCTACGAATATTTCTATTTAATAAGTTCATATGGTGCAGCCACAGCATGAAATATTACTGTATTAAAAATTACTGTAAAAATTACTATCACAGCACCAAATATATGAACTACGACAGCACTATAAAATTTGTTAACGAAAATGCTGATGCTGCTGTGCCAGCACACAATCAAAACAAACTGCACACACAAACTAATTTCATAGTATACTATAGCGACAATTCGAATATTTCTTGCACGTTGCTATCAAAATATGAAATTTATAGCAAATTACGACTACTACAGCAGTAATTTTAAACTCTGCTCTCAATAGATCCATTGTTTGAGCAGCTGTATGGCAAGTGGCATCGTCCTGTTGAAACCAATTGTCGTCAAGATTACTGGCTTCAATTTCAGGTAGCATTAAGATCGATATCATGGCGCGATAGCGATCACCATTTAGGGTTACGTTCCGGCCATTATCATTTTGAAAAAATATGCACCGATGATATCACCAGCTTATAAACCACAGTAAACCATGGTTTTCTCTAGGTATAATAGCACCTCTTGAACCTCTTCTTGTTGCCCTTCAGCCCAAATACGGCCATTTTGTTTATTTACTTTGTCGTTGAGCCAGAAAAGGGACTCATCACTGAACAAAATATTGGTCGAAAATAGTGGACCTCCCCGTTTCTCACCAAACGCTCAACATTTGAAGGTTATTATTTTCAAAAAATAAATGCCATAAATGTCCTTTCAAATTACCAATAAAGATTCCACACTTGATTTGAAGTTTTATATTTTTTTGTTCTGAAAATATACCTTAAGATGGATCACCCTATATTATTGACAATGTTTTTCGTACATTTCATTTATTTCGTGAAGAAGTTTATACAAACGGAATTTTTATCATCAAACCGAAGTCGTAATTTTTATATTATTTTTTATATTATAAATAGTTTCTTTGGCTTAACATCTAAAACAAAATTCATAATTTACTTAGTAGGGACATAAATACTGTTAAACACGTTTTATGCTGTAAAATAAAAAGTACTGATTGTTTTTGGACCAAATATTTTTTAAAATATTTAGTGATGTATACTTATTGTATATTCAAAATCATGGGCCTAAAAAATACTGTTTCACCGAAGTCGCAATTGAATTGGCTAAATTTCCTTTGAATTGGGTGTTATACGTGACTTGGGCTTAGTCCTAGGCCCAAACTTATGCAATCGAAATCGGATTACACATAACACCTTGCCCAGAGCTGGACACTTTGGAAGAGTTTCTGTATATTGGACTTCGTAAGAGTTTTTAAATATTTAAACGAATGAATGGCGGCCATAAAGGCGCTGGACTACAGTGAAATAAAATGTGACGAAAGATGCATTGAATTACACATACGAATCCGAAGATAAAACATTATAATGACATGGACACCGGGTCACAGCGGTATACCGGGCAACGAGATGACAGACAATTGTGGCAGAATGGGCTCAGGAGCAGTGGACAAATCAACAATTCCAGACATACATATTTCTCTTGTCGAACTGATAATTGTAATCGACAAAATGGCTGTTTTGAAAGCAGAGTCAAGGTGGAACTCAATTTACAACTGCGAAATAACCAGGTCTTCATGACAAGGGAATTGCTAAAATAAGGAAAACAATCGATGTTAACCCTTATAGAAGTCCTCTCGGGGCACTTTTTTATCGGGACGTATGGTCATCCCGTGCAGAGACCTTTAAAGCAGTTACCAGGACGCGTAGAAAAAGCCAGTGGAGCAATGTGGACTTGCCTAGTTAGGCAGTAGATACTTTGTTGACCTGGCCGAAATAGAGAATTTATCACCCACATCACTCATAAAATTTATTGAACTGTCGGGCTTTATTAGCTTTTTTTACATTGTTGAGATTTTATTCTAGAACTATTAGATCTGGTTGGTAAGTTGGTAATTTGCAAGGAAAAATAGGAAAACAATCAAAGTCAACCCTCCCATAGAAGTCCTTACGGGACACTGCTTAATCGGGACTATAGCAGCTTGTACACGCAGAAAAAAAGTATGCTTGGGGTGACAATATTCGAAGAGGATCATACTATTGTTGGGTATATGGTTATGGCACAACAATATTATAATCCCCACAACAACAGTATGATTCACACATAACCATACTATGATCACTACACTCAACCATACTATAATCTCCACAACCATACTATGATCCTCACAACAATAGTATGATTCACACTCAACCATACTATTATCTCCACAATCATATTATGATCCTCGCAACCATAGTATGTTTATTATACAACCATAGTATGACCTTCACAACCCTAGTATGATTCACACGCAACCATGCTATTATCCCTACAACCATAGTATGATTCACTCAACCATACTATGATCCCTAAAATTATTTATTGGGATTTGGTAATGTTGTTATTCAAGAATAGAGATTTGTATCAATCAAGTTATATTAAATTGCATTACAATAAGTTAATACCAGAATTAAGGCCATGTTCTTATTGAACATTTTATTCAAGAAACAAAAATATATATTCCAACGGCAGTTAAAAATACTTTTAGTTTCCAGCAGGGGTAAATGCTACTTCATCATCCGTAGACCCCAAGAAACGAATGTGATTAAACCATGATCAATGGCTATATACTTAAGTGCAGGCAGATTTTAAATAAACTAGAACCAGTCGGTATAAGAGCATTTCACCGAACAAAGTAAAGACAATAACAATCCCTCGAACTAAAGGGTTTTTTTTTTATTGGGGTATAGAACTTTAAGCTGGCATCACTTTTTTAACTGGCGGCCATTTTGTCAGCTGTCAAGTGATTAATATTTAGTTTGGTTTGCCATTTCATCATGAACAGGTTGACAAAAGAACAACGCTTGCAAAATGGGCCGAAAATGAGATTCATCTCGATGCTGATTTTCATCACAAAATTTTGTTCAGTGATGAGGCTCATTTTTGGTTGAATGGCTACGTCAACAAGCAAAATTGCCGCATTTGGAGTGAAGAGAATCCACATGAGACCCTTGAGACGCCATTACATCCACAAAAATTTACTGTTTGGTGTGCTCTATGGGCTGGTGGAGTCATTGGGCCATACTTCTTCCGAAATAATGCTGGAGAGTCAGTTACCGTTAATGCAGACCGGTATAGAGCCATGATAACCGACTATTTTGTTCCCGAATTGGATGACATGAATGTGGATGAGTTGTGGTTCCAACAAGACGGCGCTACATGCCACACAGCGCACGTCACAATCGAATTATTGAAGGAAACATTGGATGAGCGCATAATTTCGCGGAATGGACCTGTCAATTGGCCACCAAGATCGTGTGATTTGACACCATTGGATTATTTTCTTTGGGGATATGTGAAGTCGCTCGTCTACGCCAACAAACCAGAAACGTTAGGGGACTTGGAAGCCAACATTCGTGGCGTTATTGCCAACATACGGCCCCATATGCTCGAAAAAGTGGTTGAAAATTGGACCTGTAGAATTGGCTTTATTCGAGCCAGCCGCGGCGGCCACATGCCCGAAATCATATTTAAACATTAATGGCATAAAATTATCCTTCCAATAAAGCCAAATTGATGGACATTAAAACGATTTTCTTGTGTTTTATTTCAATTCGAAGTTCTATACCTCAATAAAAAACACCCTTTACCTTCCGATTGTTGTAGTTTTTTTTAATGGACAACAACCATTCACTGTATCGCGTGTATGTTTTTTTTTGTATATTAAAAAAACACGCACACGCATACATCTATGCTTTATAAAACCCGTTTTGTTATGTTCATAGTCGCAACCATACTGTATGATTACCGTAATCATATTATTGTTAACGTAAATTTTAAACGACAATACTTTTGTAGCACCAACCATGTTTATATGGTTGCTACAACCATATTTTCATTTCTAAAATTTGGCAATAATACAATAGTATCTTGTCACTATCAAAATGAAATTAATAAAACAATAATATGGTTGCGACGAACATGCTTTTATTGTAGAGAGCATACTATTGTTGCGGTGACCATAGTGTAACCATATCGTTTCTCTGCGTGTAAGGCATCCTATGCAGAGACTTTTGTAGAAGTCTGTAGAAGGGAATTCAGTGCTGCATTGCGGGTCTTCCGGAATGCAAACTTACTTTTTTAGGCAGTAGAAACTTCGATGATCTAGCAGAAATACCAGATGTACCTCTTTAATCACTCTTAAAATTTGTTGAATGGTCGGGGTGGTTCCGAACTACTTAAACCACTTGATAAACCATAACGGATAACAAAACATAGACTACCACACTTCTCTTTTATAAGTATACACCTCTATCCTTCAATTAACTCTTCACCCTCCTCCCCCCTCGAGTTCTGTACTTTGTATCAGGGGTTACACAATGGATATTTTAAGCCAGCGATTGAAGTCGCTACTTCTTCCTGGCGAGCTACCCTTTCAAACTAACCTTACCTAAACATAGAAGCTTATGAAATAATGTCCAATAAATTTGTGCAATTCCAAAAGTACAAATTGATCAAAAGGTCTTGCAAAAAAAAAAATAAACATTTTCAGAAAATCCCAAAATTGTAAAAAGTTTTTTCTTCACACAAAAGGGCATAGAAATTTACACCCCAGGGACATTTAAAAATATGGGTCTACTGGGGCAGACCCATTTTGTCAAAAATCCCGGCCACTGCTTAGTGTCATCTTCATCTAAATGCAATTCTTAATATAGAAATAGAATGCAGTTGTCGAAGATTTTTCTACGGAATTACATTAAATTTAAGTTCATCGCCGAACTCATCACTGAATGAAAATCATAATGCAACAGAGGGTGAAAGATAGAGAGGGGGGAAGGAGGAAGAGAAGAAAATAAACTTTTCGATATTATTGGTTTATGGTTGAGCAAAATCTTTTTATTACAGAATTCTTTACAGCAGAAAGTGTAATAAAATGAATGTAATGTGTTGTTGTAGTCGTTGTAGCAGTAAGGACATCATGAAAAGGAGCAAGTTTCCGTTTTTACGAGAAATCTTTAAGATTTATTTGTGGATTAGTACATAAACCGATATAAATTTGATATTTAATTGCATACGAATTTATGGTTGCATTTGTGGTCATTGATTACGGAAAAGTAATAAACTTTTGCAAAGTATAATGTAAAGAGCGGGTAGCCTGAAGAAGCCTGAGAGGAAACGATGGGTAGGTTTGCAAGAAAAAAGAAACAAATCTGTGCAAAAACAACCCCATCGGTTTTAGATGAAAAGATTTAAAAAGTGTTTGGTTATTTGGAGGACAGACATTAGTTTTATTGAGAGTTTCTTAATTACTGTTGCAACTTTTCAATGAAATTGATGACAATAACTAAATACTGTAAGTGGTTGTAATACTTTTATACAAGTTTTGAGAGCTTTCTAAAGAAATGATGCCCAAAAATGCAATCATCTGTCTTAGGACCCATATATTTAATGGGATGCATTGCAAATGGAATTCTGATTATTGATTCGGCTCTGGATAGACTTCATGGAGGGTAAACTTTGAAGATTCCGTTGGAGAAGTGGACCCAGAAAATTGGTAACGGTGAAGAATGCCAATTGTCCAGCCTAGAAGAAGTAAAAACAGGATTACAACAATACTTTACTTTCCCAGAAATTACTTCTCTCGTTCGCGGATGATATATCGGGTGGTTAAATTTTAAGGGCCAATGTTGATTTGTCGCGCAAAAGAGCCATTGTGTCGTTAGCTGTGTGGCATGTGGCACCGCCCTGTTGAAACCACATATCGTCCACATCCCTATCGTTCAATTCGGGCCTTAAAAAGGTCATTATAATCTCACGATAGCGAATACCATTCACAGTAACTGCCCGACCGGCCTCATTTTGAAAAAAATACGGCCGATGATGCCGCATAAACAGTGACTCTTTGTGGGTGCATTGTTTTTTCGACAATCACTCTTGGATTATCATTCGCCCAAATGCGGCAATTCTGCTTATTGACGAATCCACTGAGGTGAAAATGTGCCTCATTACTGAATAAGATTTTTCATGATTTGAATGCCCATTTTCAAAATAAGCCCGAATCACTTTTACGCCCTGCTCGCTTCTGTATCTTTCCATGTTTTAAATTAAGTTAGTCTGAAATTGAGAAATATCAAATAAATTGCAGAAAAAAACTTTACGTTTAGGTGTGGTTTAAATTTAACAGCGGCCCTTAAAATTTAACCACCCTTTAGATATCATGGGTAGAACTGTACGATTTCCATTTGGTATGAAAGAAATGTTGCGGTGGTGACCGCGGAGCTGCAAGTTGCATGCAACAAGACGAAGTCGAGACAGCCTCCTTACTTATAATTTCGAGGTGGTACACATGTGCGTCTATCACGGATCTGCCACAAACAAAAATAATAATGTAGACCAGAAACAAGTGGACAGTTTGTAAGTTTTGCCGGTCCAAAGATTTTATAATCTCCACCATGGATTTCATTATACGAGTAGTATGGCGTTCACAGTATTCAGGGATATGGTCGTTGGTGGTGGGTCCACGTTTGCCACAACTACATTTCCTGTCCTGTTCATATTGAGATTTGTGAGAAAATTCCATTGTCTGTGTTCGAACGTTAAATATAAATATTAAATATAGTCAAACTGTAGAATTAACGCATTTTTCGCATTCCTGACAAAATTTGTTGCGTTTTTAAGTACAACAATCTATGAACCCCAAATGGGCAATTCCGAGTGCTAAATTGGTGTAACTCTTAAATCAAGGTACATATTTAGATTTGTAAAAAGATTTCACCGTTTCTGGATACACAAACTAAAAGGAACGGTGCTTAGGCCTCAGATACACCCACTTATGTTAGGTTAAAAAAATCTAAGCCTACCACTTTCAACAAAAACTTATCTTATATAGGATGATCCATCTAAAGGTATTATTTTAGAACAAAAAAAATGTAAAAATTCAATTCTGGTGTGGCTATTCCCAGCTATTCATAATTTCATGTGGAGCGATGGCAACAAAATATCATCTAGATCCTTTATCAAAGGTTTATTTCATAATTTTAATTGTTTCTCGAGCTCGGGAGTTCTTGCTTTCCAATCTTTACATTGATATTGATTTCCTGTGTCTCGTGAATCCCAATTACATTTATGAGCAATCATTAAAATCAAAAAACCTTTTATTTATTACTTTTTTTAAATTCTGAGAATCATAAAAAAGTCATCAATGTTTTTTCCAAAGAATTTTGTGCATATCTCGAGCAAATTTTTGAAATTCATACCTTCACTTAATTGTGCATAAAAGCGAAACGTGTAAATCGATTTTGATGGTCTATGTCTCATTTTGTTCATAGGTTATGTGACTTTACGCGAAAGTAATAGGACTTGACACTTTTTACCGTTTTGTATTTTTTATGAATTAAAAAAACTTATTTTTTAGGCAAAAATTATTTTTTGTTGCAGCTTATTCGGACTAGTGGTTCTCGAGTTATGACAAGCAAAAAAGCCTAAAACGTGACAAATTCCTCTAGACGATACTTACTAACTTCAAATTAATTATTAAATCATTATTTGATCTACCTTGACCAACCGAATGATGCAGAAGTTCTCCTTTTGGGGCTACTTTCACAAACAATTGTCAGAATTGAGTCCCGAATCAATCACCTAAAAAATGTTGTACTGTGCTATGATATCAGAATATCAACCGATTTAGACCAATTTAATTATGCTTCGTCGTTGGCTTGAAGAATATACGAAGTTTCATCGAAATCAGTTCATAATTGCGACCTGTACTTTAATTACAACGATAGATATAGAGGCGGACATCGTTCCATGGAATTAGATAGTGATTGTGAGGCGATCGGTATACTTAACATAGGATCGATCTGCATTTATTTAAAGTTTTGCAAACATCAGCACCAAATCAGAATGCCCTGCACCACAGCGTGGTGTTGGGTATATCTGCCTTTATCAGCCACCTAGCACACAGACAGACGGGCATGGATAGACCATAAAATAGTTTTACGACGATTCTGAATATTGGAGGTTTGTACTTATACAATAGAAAAGGAGAAAAAAAATTCTTACAAAAATATTTATTTTTTCATTATTTTCTTTTGTGTGTCCTTCAAAGTTTTCCTCCTTACATAAAATACACTTGTGCTAGAGTTTTTTTTCAGTCCTCAAAGCAGTCCTGCTATTTACCACTAGAGTCCAATGTTTTGCGATGAATGAGGAGATAAACCTTATTCATGGTATGGCCTTGATGCTGAGAGATCTCAAGGCCATACCATGAATGAGGTTTATCTCCTCATTCATTGCAAAACATTGGACTTTAGTGGGTCTCTCCAATTTTGGGAACAGGAAAAAGTCGCAGGGGGTCAAATTGGGTGATTACGGTTGCTGAGGCAAAATGACGGTATTCCGTTAGGCCGACAAATTACGAACGGTTCTTTTGTTCAAAATTCAGCATTTTTGGAATGAACGTTGCTGCCGAAATTTTCCGAAAAAAATTGTATTGCATGAGCCAACCGATATGCTGATATCCTCTGTAACTTCCCTTATAGCAATTCGACGACTCTCCATTAAAATTTTCTTCACTTCCTCAACATTTTCGTCGGTTTTTGATGTGATGGATCTTCCATCATTTATATCTTCTCGACCTTCTTTGAAAAGCTTGTCCCACACGCAAAGTAATAATATAGTTACTATATGGTCACGGCATGAATTATATGTTCTCTGCAATAACAGTATGTTCGTCTCAACCATAGTATTGTTTTTTGAATTTCATATTGACAAAAATATGATTGCGACAATATTAATATTGTTGAAATGTAACAATAGTATTATAGTCAAATTTTAAAATGAAACTATGGTTGAAACAACAAAATAAATATGGTTGGTGCGACAAAAGTATTGTTTCTTGGATTTTGTGTTAACAATAATATGATTAAAGTAATCTTACTGTATGATTGTAATTTTTTTTTAATTTGAATATGGGTTTTACAACAATGTTATTGTTACGTATAAAATAATAATGGGAATTAAAATTTTCTAAACAAACTGCTTTGGATTTGTTTAACTGAAATATTTTTTATAAAAACGGATACGTTTTTTTTAATGGATTTTTTACAGTTTAAAAAACACTTCTATTATATTAAATTTAATGTATTTTTAACTTATTTACTTAATAAAAATATCTATTGTTGACAGCATAGTATGGTTGAGTGGGTACATACCATGGTTGCGTGTGACCCATACTTTGGTTGTTAGGATCAGACTATGGTTGCATGTCAAACATACTATTGTTGTGCGAACCATACTATGGTTGTGATGATCATAATATGGTTGTGGGGATCATTATATGGTTGTGGGGATCATAGTATGGTTGAGTGTGAATCATACTATGGTTGTGGTGATTATAGTGTGGTGGAGTGTGAATCATACTATGGTTGTAAGGATCATAGAATTGTTGAGTGTGAATCATACTATAATTGTGAGGATCATACTATTGTTGTGCCACAACCATATACCCAACAATAGTATGATGCCCTTTGAATATTGTCACCCTAATTATACTTTTTTCTGCGTGCACTTGAAAACATTTTTCTGAATCAGAATACAATCATTATATGCCACCCTTAACATTTGAAGGGCTTTTGGGCACTTAATTCCATTTTATTGCACAAAATTTGTGGCAAATTCTTTGATCCATTTTATTCTACAGCATAATATAGCCGAACTAGCACAACATGTCTAACTGTTATGCCTCTCACAAACAGACTCAACTTAAAATTTAAGTTTGAGACAAGTGTACCAACATAAAAACCCCTTAATCGAATTCACGTTACCTGAGAAATTTCCCAATTCAACCTTTTCTATTGAACAGACCTTGTATTTACTTTTTAGTGTCTCCGACCAGTACTTCGAGGAAAGGCTAAGTTTTTTTTTTCGTGGTATTTCGAAACTAATTTCCATCAGGAATACGTTGAGATTTCAACATAAAATCATCTCGTCCAACAGACTGGAACACGTTCTCTTTATATAAGTATAACTGATTCCCTTGGAAATTCCTTTAATCATTCTTTTATTTAATTATAAAGTACTTTGTTTCTAATAATCACCATTGGAGAAGTTCAAAAGTATAAACTCACTTTTCTACAAGTCGGCATAGTTGAACAAACATTTCCTGCCCAACTGTGTAGTCTCATGAAATGAACCTTAACATCCCATCAATTGACGAAATATAGACGCGGAAGTTTCGAGACTACTACACTGAATATTGATAGACGAGTAAAAATAAGTGGCGCATAATTTAATCTCAAAAATAGAAAGGGCGAATACTTGTTATGTTAAGGGAAAATACAAACATTTTTAAATTCAACATGCCACAGCATTGAATTTAATCAAGATCTAAAAGCAAAGTAAGTAATAACTCTTATTGCCATAAATAGTATAACTGGCATGCGTAATCTTGCCTTTGGCCAAAGATGGACTACAATATCAAAGTCCTTGTGCGGGTGTGTGTTTGTGTTCCCAAAGGAATTTTTTCGCCTAAAGATAAGTTTGCAGAACTTCATATTTTTCTGTATTTTTTTCTTATCCATATTTTTTGCTGATATTTGTATAGAAATACATCTACTCTATCCGTTCTGTGCACTGTACAACATGAATTCACGCCACTTGGAAAATAAAATTACTAAAATTGCATAAGGAAATACGAGTAGTAGTAGTCGTTATAAATCCTTGGAAGAGTTTGCTGATGATGGCAACCAACCATTAATAAAATAACACGTAAACAGCCAGAATTATTGAAAATTGAAAACATGCAGTGTAAAAAGACGAATTCGTTGTTGCTGTCCAGAGACTCACAGTAAATGGGAAAAATTGCTCAATAGAAAAATGTGGAGGCGGACAGAAAAAATGAAATACTCGTATATTCACGATTGTGATGCTTGTGAGCTCAACTAAAAATAGATCAAATAAAGTCTATTTTAATATTTTCCTCCACTTCTTGCTAACAAGGGTGATAGGATTAAATTTTTGCAATAAATATTTCCAATTCTTAAGCAGTTTAAGTTACAAATGCCTTCCAGCTGTCAGAAGAATCATGAAGCTTTGCCTATTTTTCAATTTTTGAATTTCTCTGTAGCTCTAATGCAGTTCCTGGCACTGCAAAAGCCACATTTCATTTTATATCTTTCTTAAATTTAGTATATTGCTTTACTGGATGTCTATCGAAAGCATGGCATAATTGGAGCAATTATTCCATGTTGTCATATAGCTCCAATGCAAAGGTCCTTCCATATTTAACGACCTGCCACTTTAGAATTTACATATTTAATCCAATTTTTCTAAACTTTCTCATGGAACGTGTTCTGTACGGTGTAATTTGACTATAGTGGCCATGCGAGGTTACTCACGACTTGAGGTCCTTCTGCCTCGCTACTCTCATTTTTATTGTGATTTTGCCCAAACATATAACTAATACTGGTGAAACATGGGCGATATCGATGCAGTCTTAAAAGGTTTCCCTTAAAGGTAGCTCAAAAAATACACCTTTTTAGTATATGCGCAACATTTACTGCGATTATATTTAGCACTAATTGACGCAGGAACATAGGTTTTCGTGGCAATTTTCATATAAAAAAACTCGATAGTGATAGTATATCTATCAGTGTCTATCGATGTGAATGACATATAAGACGGTAAGGTGGGTCTTTTGGCGCTAACAGGATCAAAATACTTTAAACATCCGCCAAATTGTAATTGAAAGCTCTATATGAAAATCATATAAAATAAATTCTAGAGCGAATCGTGATTGGCATTTTTTAAAATAGCTATCACATAGCTGTCGCCTCTTAAATTAATTAATGTTGATCAGCTTGTTTATAGGATTTCATTTCAAATCTAATGAATAAATTTCGAAGACAAAATTCAACAAAAAAGGGAATTTAAGTACAACCTTACACGCAGAGTTCCAATAAATTTTTGGAAATGCTTTATGATGTTAACTTAATATGGACAATTGTTTGACTATGTAAAAAGAGTTTTAACTATCATGGCTTGTTTTGCTGAAAAGCAACTGGTTTTTCGTCTTCTTTTTCACGCAGTTACTTTAGATGTGACTCATTTTAAAAGCGTTTCAAACCCACGGTGACGGGTATATAAGATTCGACTTGGACGAACTTTACGACGTTTTTACTTGTTATACTCTCCACCAATGAATGGAGTGCATATATATACTTAGTAGGGACATACTGTTACAACATTGAACACACCCATTTCAGTAGTAGAACTTAACATACCCCATTAATGTCATATGGGTTTTGAAAGCTAACCTCAATAGCGTTATTCTGTAACGGGATTTTAATATTGTTTCAACTTTCATCAAGGAGTGGTCAGATAATGAGGACCGTATCGCTGTAATAGCGCTTTTCAAGTGTGAAATGAAAAAAACGATATTTTCAAAATGCTCCGGCCACTAGGAATAAGCCGCATGTTCCTCTACCGATGCAAAACTGTTTGAGGAGACTGGAGATGTAAAAGACCGCCACCGGTCGGGCCACCGGTCGGGCCGCCCGCGCTCTGTTCAAACACCGCATGTCATCAAGCCGTTAAATCAAGAATTCACAGAAATCCGCTCCGAAAACAGAAAATCATGGCCCGTGAGATGAATATCACGCAAAAGTCCATGAGTCGAATCAGTAAAAAAGACTTGGGGCTTTCAAACGACGTACCGGACATTTTTTTGACTGCAGCTTTAAAAAAAAATAGGATTGAAAAATGCAAACGTCTTTTGGTGAAGCACGCTGATAACTTGCACAGAAAAATTTTGTTCACCGAAAAAAAATTTTTACCGTTCAGGAAAAATTTAACAAGCAAAATGATAGAGTGTATGCGCGGTCATCTAAGGTAGCATCTGAACTGATCCCAAGGGTGGAAAAGGGTCATCACCCAGCTTCAATCATGGTTTGGTGGGATGTCTCTTACGATGGGGTCAATGACTTGCATTTCTGCGAAACCGTTTGGAAGCTGTTGTAAAGCCTCTTAACAATTTCCTGTTCCAAAACAAGCCATGGACTTCCAGCAGGATTCTGCGCCGGCGCATAAGGTTATAACGTCCCAGGCCTGGTTTTGAAACAATTTGCCAACGTTCATTTCCTCTGAAGAATGGCCCTCAGGCAGTCCAGATTTGAACCCTTTGGATTACAAATTGTGGACGGTTTTAGAGGACCAGGTTTGTCACCCCAACATTGGAACATTGGATCTCTTAAGACTGCTTTGGTTCGAGCTGTATCAAATTTTCCAGTGGACAAGGTCCGTCAGCCCACCGTCAGCAACCATATTTCCCAATACTGACAATTCTATACAGGAACACTAAACAGCGGTTGGTAACAAGTTTGAGATGGGTATATTTTGTGTTAGTCGGAAATCTATGGAATTCTACAAAGCTATATGTAAAGTGCCTTTCAACTTAAAGAAACCTATCATGACTTCGTAGTCTTAAAATTAAAAAGATAGAGACATGAAATCATGTACCAATCCAGCTTAAGGTTTTTATAAAAGATAGAAACATTTAGAAAAATCATATAATTCCTAAAATTGCGGAAAAAACGTCCAAATATTAGGTTTTTTGGAAAAGATACAGCAATTCCGCCAGTTTTCTCACGGCCCAGACAATTATTTTTGGATAGCCAAACTAGTGCGCAAAGATAAGTTTATACTTTTAAGGTTGCAGCATTGCGGTGGAGAAGTTACTCATAGTCTAAATATTATACTCGTATTCGATATAAAAATTGATCATTGATTAGAAGACCAGACATTGAATCGTTTCAGTAATCCAAGAGCTATGTTTTACTCGTATATCCTTCATCATAGGATAGAGAGTATATTCACTTTGACATTCCGTTTGTAACATCTCTAAGTACTTGTCGAAGACCCCATAAAGTATATACGAGTACTCGTATATTTTGTATCGTCGTTAAACTCTATAAAGATCTAGCCATGCCAGTCCTTCTGCCAGGCTATAGCAAACTACAGGTCGCACTAGTGATGTTAGAAATTTTGCAGAAATATGTGCTGATGGTCTGAAACTGTTGGTTGAAAATGTTCCAGATCCCACACGAAGACTGAGGCATGCTCTGAAAAAACCACCAACAATAATGAACCTAAAAACACAATATCTCATTAACTCTTAGAGCTATTACTATAATATTTGAAACATACGATTGCGGCATGAATATAAACTCAACTTGGAGTGGACGGTGCAGCCTTCTTTAAAAAAATCTGTACAGAATTCTTTACAGAATGAAATCAATGATTAGAAAATTATTCTAGACATTTTTGGGGTAAAATTGGACTAGGAGGCGCGTCATTACCCACACAATGCTGAACTTAAAAGTGCAATATCTCATAAACTATTGAACTATTGGCACATAGCTTGTTGAAATATTTCGAAACACATCCTCGCGGAAAAGTGGGCGGTACCATGCCCCATTAAAATAAACGCATTTACGGCAAAGACAATGCTCCATCGTTAAAATATTTTTATAGACTACTGACTGGTCCGCTTTGCAGATCCCAAATAATGCTTTGTTGGTTAGTCGATTTGAGTTAATGTCACTTGGTGAGTTTCTGGATTCTTTAATCTTCTTACGAATGCATTTTGCACCTGAGACTTATATGGGGACATAAAGTTGATCTTTAAACATTATCGTTGGTGGTTTGATTATTGCTTAAATGGCTTACTATTGAAAGATTAAATTCCCACAATGTATTCTTCCCGTTTTAATATTTAAAAAAATTTCCGACCATAGGCGGCCGTTTACAAATTCAATGGGAGTTTAAGGAGTTTGTTGTAATTTGTTTACTAAACTGGCTCAACTTTTTTGTCCAATTATCAATTGATTGCTCGGTACATACTGCATTGAATACAAAGTCCTCTGTTAAAATAAACAACTCTGTTGATATCTTATCAGGTTTTGCATTTTTCAATTTTTCTTTATATTTAATTTTGACAATATTTTGTTGGATTTTCTTCAAATGTTCTTTGACATAAACCTGCTGCTGGCAATCGCTAACAGAAAACGAAATAAAGGTGTCTCTAATTATTGACACGTATTTTTTCCTCCACTTTAAAGCTCATATGATTTTATTATTATTTCAAGTCCGCTTCCACTAAGCGGGTCCAATTTTAATCAGCTATCTTATCAGCTATCTTTAAGTTGGAGATTATTTCTTTTATTTTGAATCAACTCTTACCATAAAAACGAAAAAATCTAATTTTTAGACGACAGCGCCACTGATTGGAACCTTACTTAAGAGGAACCTGAAGTTACATAGGTCCAAGTTTAGTGTTTATCGGTCAAGCTGTTTTCGAGTGTTTGGCGCTCGTAACCGAACATTAAATTTTTAAATATGTATTTAGATACTGTATTAAAATTGGACAAAATGGCGTGGCCCCAACCATCCAACCGTGAACTTTTAAAAGCTATATCTCATGAACTAATACCGATATGACGATATTGTATAGTTGGTATAAAAAGAAACACACCCTGAAAGAACAGAGGCCGGTGCCACGCCCTCTTTACATAACTGTTAGCCATGATGAAGGGCATACAACTTCGGCCAAACTAAACTCGTTCACTTGGTTTTTTAAAGGGTGTTTATTTAGACATGTGGTTTTCAAGAAGAAATTAAACGCAAATCTTCGTAGTTTCCAGCAAAAGGCATATGTGTAAATTTTGGATTTTTTTAATTGTAGCTTTTAGTAGTCCTATTGTTCATACATGTACCCACCAAATCGTTTTTCGATAACTTAATTGGTTTATTTAGAAAAAGGCCTATGTGCATTGCTTTATAGAAATTATCATAAAATTATTGTAAAAAGCCTTTGTGTTTTTCTTCACATAGGCCTTTTCAATTTCTAAAACAATAATTCTATATGGTTTAATATGGCCCGGATCCTTAACAGTTAATTGCCATTCCATAGAACTAATTTGTGCTATATTTTATACAGATCAGACAATAGATGTGGCTTCCAGAGGACCTAAATTTAAGAGAGACCTTTGTACGAGGGCTGTATAAATATTCAATATCCATGCCATGAAGCTACTTCGTGTCAAATTCCTTCGAGATCAGACTATAAATCCAGTTTCTAGAGCCCCGGTTCCTGAAATCGGGATAGTATAGGCTATGGGGTAGATATCAAAACATTTATCGATTTGGCCCATATTCAATCCTAAATAGGCCTTGTCCAAAAGACAGTTTCATACCTAGTTTCAGCAGTCTAGGTCTATCCCATGGTACTGACTTTTATTCAAAATACCCCAAAAAGGGTGATTTTTTACAGATGTTGTTTTAGTCCTGGGATAGAGAACCTTTTTCCTCTGAATGGATTTGATCCATTATAACTAAATTGCAAACAGCTTGCAACAACAATATATTTCTCCACAAAGTTTGGACTTCTAGGTTTATTATTGTGTCCGCCATCGTGCTTTTTACAGACACGCTGACGGACGGGCGGTCGGACAGCTTCTAAGAATTGTACGCTGATCAAACACATAACCACTTTATAGGGTATCAGATCTATATTTTGAGGTGTACCAAACAAAATGCCAAACTTGGTACACCCCCATCATACGGTGGGGGATATAAAGGGGGGGTTTAATTTTAAGCCGATGTTGATTTGACGCGCAAAAGAGCTATGGTTTCGTTAGCTGCACGCAGAAAAAAAGTATGGTTGGGGTAACAGTATTCGAAAAGCATCATACTATTGTTGGTTATATGGTTGTTCACACACAACCATACTATAATCCCCATAACAATATTATGGCCCTCACAACAATAGAATTATCACACACAACCATACTATGATCCCCCAAACATAGTATGATTCACACTCAAACATACTATGATCTCCATAACCATATTATGATACTAAAAACCATAGCATGTTGCACATACAACCATAGTATGATCATTAGAACCATAGTATGACTTACACACAATTTTTTTTGTAAAGATTGGGTTAAGTTGTTATTCAACAATAGAGATTTTTATTAAATAAGTAATGTAAAAATACATAAAACTTTTTATAAAGGGAGTAATTTATTTAACAGTAGAAACAATTCTTTATTAAAAATATTTCAGTTATATTAATCCGTAGTTTGTTTTGAAAAAAATTAATTTACATATAGAAACTACTATTATTGCGTAAGATTCGTAAAAATAACTTTGTCAAATTAAAAATAAATTACGATTTTGTCTGTATGATTGCCGTAGTCATGTTATTGTTAACATAGAACCCATGAAACAATACTTTTGTCCCACCAACCATATTTATATTGTTGCTTCAACAATATTTTCATTTTTTAATTTGGCAACAATGCTTTTGTTACATTTCAACAATATTAATATTGCCGCAATCATATTATTGTCAAAATTAAATTAAAAAAACGATACTAAGGTTGCGACAACCATACTTTTATTGCAGAGAACATACTATATTTTTTCTCTGCGTGTGTGTGGCAAGTGGCACCGTCCTGTTGAAACCACAAATCGTCCACATCCATATCTTCCAATTCGGGCAATAAAAAGTTCGTTATCATCTCACGATAGCGAACATCATTCACAGTAACTGCCTGATCGGCCTCATTTAGGAAAAATACGGCCCGATGATGACGTCAGCCAAATGCGGCAATTCTGCTTATCGACGAATCCACTGAGGTAAGTGCCTCATCACTGAAGATGATTTTCTTCGAAAATTGACCATCCACTGTTGCCATTTCTTGCCAACATTCTGACCATGTATCTTGCCATGGTTCAAACTGAGTTAGTCTGAAATTGAGAAATATCAAATGAAATGCAGAAAAAAACTTAACGTTTAGGTGCGGTTCACAGTCAACATGGGCCCTTGAAATATATAGAAGGCCTATGTGGAGAGTTATCCATTTATTTTTATTTTAATACAAAAAGGCTACACAAAAAGGCCTATGTGACATTTTTGTATATATTGGTGTACAATCATTCAAAATCGCTCCTTCAACTGAATTTATTTTTAGTAAAAACGTGGCAAATCAATATACAAATCGAATGCAATTAGTATTAGAATAAGTGCAACAGTTTTTTGGCTCTCCTGTAAAGTATCGGAAATACACATGGGCCTTCTGCTGGAAATACCTACGATATACTAATTTAATGTTGTAGCCAAGAATTAAGTTTTATTATAAAGATAAGGGTTTGCAATTATGTTTTAAAATGATTTTAGGCCGCCGCGGTTGGCTGGAATAAATTCCAGCCGAGAGGCCCAGTTTTTTTTTGCAGCATTTGGGGTCGTATGTCTGAAATAACGCGCCGAATATTCTCTTCCATGGCGTCATTAATGTCGCTCTTATCTGCGTGGAAAAGCGTTGTCTAATCGCACTACGCGAGATAAGCGCTCACCAAAAATGTCCTTGAATAAATTGATTGTGTCGTTGGCTGTGTAGAATGTTGCGCCGTTTTGTCAGAACCAGAGATCGTCCACATCAACATCCTCCAATTTAGGCACGAAAAAGTCATTTATCATGGCTCTAAAGTGTTCACCATTGACTGTTACATTATGGCCGGCTTGATTTTTGAAGAAATATGGACCAGTGCTTCCCTCTGTCCTTAGAGCACACCAAACAGTGACTTTTTGGGGCTGTAACAGCGTCTCACCAATGGCTTTTGCAACAATTTTGGCTATGAACATACCCATTGAACCAAAAGTGAGCTTCATTGCTAAACAAAATTTTCGTGTAAGAATCAGAATCGGTGGTCATTTCGTTTTTGGCTCGCTCACCACGATTTGCAAACGTTGTTCCGGAGTAAGTCTATTCATTATGAAATGGCAAACCAAACTGAGCATAAATCAAATGGCAGCTGACAAAAAGAACAACTCCGAAAAAAGTGTGGCGAGATTGAAAACCACACGCTAAAAAACAACCTTTATTTATTTCTGCATAGTACTCATTGCAAAATGTATGTGTACAGTTTGTACATTTGTTTGTACAATTATATATGTGATAAATAAATTATTACAACTGCCTTTTTTAAAAAAATATATTTTTTTTAATATCAAATGAAATGTTGAAACAGTCGTCTAGATTTATATTCTTGCTCCTTATTTGTATTAGTTTGAATATTCGAGCATACGTTCCTTCATTCCAGGTTTTATTTATTCATTGAAAATAAATATGAAAACCAAAAGCAATGCATACTGGATTCCACAACTATGTTCTATAGCCAATACTCGTATGTATCAAAATGAAGACTGAATAATTAGTTATAAACAAATTTCTGAGAATTTGTATTTATTGCATGTGGAATTCAGCAACAAATCGAATGATATTGGATGTTTCGCTAAGACTACTCAGAAAAAAAGACAACCCTTAAATTTCAACCGAAAAATTGTATTGGTGTGTTCGTAAATTACCTAAACTATAGTGTGACCCATCTAGAGGTATTTTTTTAGAACAACAAAAAAATATAAAAATTCAAATTAAGTGTGGTATCTTTATTGGTAATTTGAAAGGACATTTTATGGCATTTACGAGGGCGACCGCAAAAGTAACTGGCCTAACATAAAAAGAGCCGTTTTTTTTTGAATTATTATTATTTATTTTTCAACATAATCTCCTTCCAACTCAATACACTTGATCAAACGTTTTTCAAGTTTTTTAATTCCATCCGAAAAATAAGATTTTTCAAGACCTTCAAAATATGCCTCAGTTTCAGCAATAACCTCGCTATTGGACGAACATTTTTTGCCACCGAGAAATTTTTTTAAATCTGGAAACAAGAAATAATCAGAAGGAGCTAAATCTGGACAATATGGTGGATGCGGAGCAATTTCAAATCGTAATTCGGCCAGTTTTTGTTGAGTTAAAAATGCAGTGTGTGAAGGAGCATTATCTTGATGAAAAATAACTTTTTTTTCTAAATGCGGTCGTTTTATCTTGATTTCTTCACTCAACCGATCCAATAATGCACAATAATATTCACTATTTATAGTTTTTCCTTTTCTCAAGATAATCAATAAATATTATATCCCTTGCATCCCAAAATACTGTGGCCATTACTTTTCCTGCTGACTGAACAGTTTTCGTATCAACCTACATCTAGCTTCATACGTTAGAGTAGGGCTAGAAATAGGCACAGAAAACAACGCAAATTTTATAATTTTTTTTAAATCGCTCAACACGATTGCAATGGTTTGCATAAAATTCGACGATATATACAACTATAGCAGCGATTGCAACACATAATCACATGGGTCTGTGGGTACCTTAACATATCACTTCCCAAAGTACGTTATAAATATTTCCAAAAAGGCATGCCCAACTTATTATTCCTTCTTTTTCTTTGTAGAGGGCTTATGCAAGAAAAACCAGCCAACGAAAGCCATAAAAAATGTAAGAGAGAGAAAAGATTAACATAATTTTGCGCGATTGCATAACTGCTGCCGCCGGGCACTGAACACTGAGGACGAACGCAACATCTACTGACCATTAATTTTATTGCTGCGAAGTTGAGTAGAAAAAGAAGAAAACTTGTCTTTGTCTGTTGTACATAAATATCCGTCCAGCCAGCCCTTGGCCCGCGAACATTTCGAATGGCCTGGGGAGCGTATGAGTAACAAGTATAAATTTATTACTCAGCATACTTTTTTTTCAAACGCTTCCATGTATTTCTTTGTAACCCTTCTGTTGTTGCATTTTCTTTAAACGAGCTTTGTTTGGCTACTAACTTGTATGATTTTTCCCAGTGATTTTCTTAAATCAAGTTTTCGGTCTCAAACTCAAGTGCTGACAATACTTTTGCATAAGGATACAGGGTGTTGTACTGGCTTTTGTTAATGTCTGTAATGATACGCAATTAATTAATGTTGTGTGTCAAATTTTCTGCTGTTGTGGTTCTTCCCTCTTGTTTTGTGCGTGTTGTTTTAATTAAAATGTGTCTGTGTTTTTACTGAAACAAAGTTTTAATTAAATTTGATGAAATTAATATTCGTGCCATTTTTTGTTGTTTATTTTTTTTTTGGTTGTTTTCGAAATAAGTAATGTGAGCAGTTTTGTGCTTGTATTCCGAGAAAAGCCAACATATCACAAAGGCTTACTCCTGGTGGAAATCTTGCGAAACATTTCAAGTGCAGAGTGAATACGTTCAAATATCCAGAGGATACTCTGTATTAAGAATGTTTTATTTTAATTTTCTCATTTCAAATATTAACGCAGTTTTGGCTCGGCTTGCGCTGTGAGTGAATTGGGATTGGCGAACCGGAATTCTAGAAAAGGGTTTAATACATAGAATCAAAGCAGGGTAGTATAAATATCCTAGCTCCAATGCTAATTTAATGAAAATGCCATGACAAAACCTAGTAAATAATTTATTTTTATTTAGTATTTTTTTTGTATCTGAAAAAGGCGTGCGGATCAGAGTGGCATGTGTGGGCCACAATGAACCTTATAAAAATGTATATTTGTGTTATCGATGACTACATTATTAAATATTTGATGATCCGAATTGTACAGAATACCAGTGAAAGGATTGAAAGAATGTGTCTTATGTGTTTATACAAGTATAAGGGTGGATTAATAAATGGATAAATGGAAAATCTTAATCTTTTCAATATCAGAAACTATTTTTTTCGCAAAATTTGTGCTCTTAAACATCAACATTGTTTTTTAAGAATATTAATCTTTAGTTTACGAAGCAACATAAACTAGTATTTAAAAAACACCCCGTATGTAAACACAGACTACCAGGGCTTATTACTATATAAAAGGGTTGCTATATATATTTCTGGCCTAGGCAACTCAAAGTGTTGCCTGGCGCCATCTGACATTTCCATTGGAAAGTTTGACATTTTTTAGCATAAACGTACTCAGAACATTTTGACGTACGACCACTTCAGTGACTTGAAAAAATCAATTTGGGAAACAAATGGAATTAACTCGTGAACATTTTTGTGCGAACATTTTTCACAACTTTCGACGGGGACTATCACGACAAGAGTGCATCGATGAACTTAAATCTTTTTGTGGCGATGAAGCACCATCCTATAGCACTGTGAAAAACTGGTTTAATGAAATCACTCGTGGCCGACAAACGGCCGTAGTGCCAAAGAAAATTTACGTCAAGCGGAAACTGCTAATGCAAGATCGTCATGTGACATACCGTGAGATAAAGGCATTCTTGGGCATTTCTTCCACCAGCATACATTCGATATTGCATGAACACCTGGCGGTAAAAAAGGTTTGTTCCCGTTGGATACAGTACAAGTTTTAAAAAATACGATCGCGGTGCTTTAAAAGACGTTTATAAGATCGTCACAGGTGACGAATCATGGTTCTATGCGTATGAGCCCGAAACAAAATAGCAATCGAACGTCCAACAAAAGTTGTTCGTGCAAGAAGTACTTCGAAGCAAATGGTCGCCTGTTTCTTCGGCGAAACTGGCCATGTGGCGACTGTTCCGCTTGAGCAAAGTAGGACGGTCAATTATGAGTGCTACACCACAATTTGTTTGCCTGAAATCTTCGGAGAAATTCGAAAAATGAACAAGAGAAGACGAATCATTGTGCACCATGACAATGCAAGCTCTCACACATCGGTTCAAACCAGCGCCTTTTTGAGCTGCCAAAACGTCGAATTGGTGGGTCATCCGCCGTACAGTCCTGACTTGGCACCCAATGACTTCTTTTTATTCCCGCACATCAAGAAAGAAATGCGTGGTCAACGATTTTCCTCGCCAGAAAATTCTGTTGAAGCATTCAAAAACCATGTTTTGGAGGTGTCTCAATCGGTGTGGAAAAAGTGCTTTGACAATTGGTTTGAGCGCATGCAAAAGTGTATAAATCATGCTGGAGAATACTTTGAAAAACAATAAAACCATTTTTGATGAGAAATATTCGAATTTCTTTTATTCGTCCAGAAATATATATAGCAGCCCTCTTATGGGGGTATCAGAATGAGGCATGTCATAGACTCTCTTCGTAGGCGTGTATAAAATCGTTTTAAAAATATAATAACGTTCGCAATATCAGCGAATTGTATCTACTAGGTAACATGTTATGTGTGTTCTTATCTACACTGAAACTGGCACATTTTTGTAGTAGGAAATAAAAGGGGCGTGGATGGGAATCCAATTATTTGTCACCAAGTTAACCTTATGACTCTGTTCTTATGCATTGATTTTGAGTTATATCGTAAGAATAGCAGTAAGGGCATTGCATGGGTGGTACCAGAATGGAGCATGTCAACTACATTTATTTATAAACGAGTACGAAGCCGTTCTAAAAAATAACGGTATTCATAATCTAAGCGAATCTTATGCGCTGGGTGACAAGTTATGTGGGTTGTTAGCATCATTGAAACAAGGGCATTTGTGTTTGGGGGTAACATAAGAGGCATGGCTAGGCGACAGTTATTTGTCAGAAAGTTTGCCTTATAACGTTAGTCTAAGGAACGAACGAACGCCAGTATTACTGTGACTTTTCGAATAAAACACAGTTTTTCTGGCAAAAAAGAACATATTTTTCAACATACTCTCCTTTTAGCTTAATACACTTAGTCTAACGTTTCATTAATTTTTTTTATCCCTTCCAAAAAAATAGGATTTCGAGGTTTTCGTTGGAGCTTAATATCTTGCCTCCGAGCCATTTTTTTAGGTTTGGAAATAGGAAATAGTCACTAGGGACTACATCCGGAGAATATGGCGGATGTGGTACCAATTCTTAACCCAATTCATGCATTTTTGGCAATAAGACTGCACTCATGTGCACCCGTGCATTATTTTGATGAAATGGTAATCGCGGCACGCATCGTGCAGACAGCTTTCTTAAACCAAACTGATCATGTAAAATCGTAATCACACTGCCGTGTTAAAAGCGTATGACATTAAAGCACTTCTACGCTTCGATCGGGCAACACCGCATCGTGGATTTTTTCGACATTTTCGGGTGTATTGACCTCAATTGGCCGTCCAGAACGTTCAGCTTTATTTGTACTTGTGCGACCACAGCGAAAGTCAGTAAACCACTTTTTAGCATTAAAAACGATGACGCAGACTCTCCATATTATTTATTAAGCTTTTCTGCAAAAAAATAAATAATTTAATGAGCACTCGAAACTCACTTTTTTCTGTTTTTAACAAAATCTCCGAGGTTGTATTTTTTGAACAGCTGTTGAACACAAACTAAATGATGAAACTCTCTCAAAATTTGACAGTAGTTTATTAACAGATGGTACTTGATGGATCAGTGTTGTATTTATTTATAACTGCGAGGAAAGTTGGAAAATCACTGAATTATTGATCTGTGATTGTAGTGATTTTTAGTGGGGTAGTGCTAACAGTATTAACGATATTACAAGAATACTTTACTAAAGTGGGCGTAATGGTACATTTGTGTGGGAGGTACCAGAAGGGTTATGTCTATATGACTCATTTTCAATCCCATAGCCAGTTTTGAAAAAATATGGTGACGTGCAAAATTGAAAAGCGATTGTAATCACTTTTCGAAAGCCATCGTAAGGTCTAAAACGATAAAATGAAATATACCCTCTTACTTAATAGGGTGAGGATGTAATAAAAAAATGATAGCATGCATTTTTACGATTATAAAAGCGATTTATACACTTGCTGTGATAAACAATTTTATAGGTACGTATTGAATATTCTCGCCCAATTTGAAATAAATTAAAAATCTTTATAAATTACCCTCGAATTTTTGGCAAGGAATTGAAAAAAGCGCCATAGCACTTTAATTTAATGCATGGAATCAGCCTTTTTAGCATACAGTGATTTGTGTATAAATCATCTTAGTGAGGAATGATGTTCTAAACACGTGATGAAAATTAACAGTATTTGCTAAGAAATCGCATAAAACGTACGTAAAAAACATTTTTTTAATAAAACTATAAGGGCTGTCTATACCGGGATGCATTTAATTGGAAACCAGATGCAATGTTTTTTTTTTCTTTCAAAACTTTAACGTCAAGCCTTTCTTTACACGTTTCATTTTAATGAAAATTAATTAAATAAGACTCTCTGAAACTAAGAAATTAATTTATTGCACCCAACAATGAAAAACTATAATCATCTTTCTTTCATGTACGGAACTCTTCAAGGGGAACATTTTGTTTGTAAGTTACTTTGAGGGAATCATATTTTTGAGAGTTTGTTTATACCCTCACCCTACTGTGTAAGAGGGTATTATTCGGTACGGACTAAAAGTGTAACGCATCGAAAAAAAAGTTTTTGGACCCTACACGTGTTTTGACCAAATACGTTTCATGACTTTTGAGATCATTTGAGCCACACAAAAGGCTTTTGCTTAGTTCAGATAAGAACTCACATAACTAGTCACCCACGCGGAGAAAAAATATGATTATTATCGTAAATTTTCTTCATTTGAATATAATTTTTAGAATAATATTATTGTTGCGGATCTAATTAATTAATTTTTATATAGAAATAAAAAATTTTCAAAAAAACTGTTAAGGATTTATTGGACTAAAATATTTTTAATAAAAACGCTAACGTTTTTTAATCTGATTTTTTCTACTGTTAATAAATCAATCTTATTTTGAATTTAATATATTTAAAAATAATTTACTTTATACAAATCTTTTATTGTTAACAACATAACCTAATCCTAATAAATAATTCTGGGGCTCATACTATGATTGTAGGGATCATAACATGGTTGCATATAAGTCTATTGTTGTGAGGATCATAGTATGGTTGAAGTTGAATCATACTATTGTTGTGAGGATCATAATATTGTTGTACCACAACCATATACCCAATAATAGTATACTACTCTTTAAATATTGTTATCCCAGCCATACTCTTTTCTACGTGCAGTGTGTGAAATTCGCTTCAATTGTAAAAACTGTAATATTTTTATAGCGTCTAGTTGACGCGGCCCTTTCTAGCACCTGCCATACAAGTGCACCAATCCGACAACTTTGCTATTCTTGAAATATCTTTATTGGTACTCATACTATCTATCTCAAAACCAATACTTGAGACCAGAGTTATAAGATTACCGTGTATTTGGATTCCTAGCCACGCCCCTTCTGCTACCTCCTACACAAATAACGCAGTTGCAGTGCACACATAACGTCTCACGCAGTGCGTAAAATTCACTTAACTTGTACTTGAACTTGGCTTTGTACTCGAATATGAAAAAAGTGGTTTACGCGCCCTATTCTGGTACCTCCCATGCAATGCACCCACTTTTGGTTTTCGTGTACTATCCTGACTGGTATTCCTACGATCTAACACAAAATCAATACTTCAGAACAGAGTTATAACTAAACTTGGTGAGAAATGATTGGATTCTTAGCCAAGCCCCTTTTAGTACCACCCACACAAATATTCCTCCCACGCAATATTCCGGTTTACCAAGGAATAGCCGTCTCAAAGTAACGAAAAAGTGCTAAAAATCCCATTTGAACCTCAAAATATACGTGCGATAACTCAAAAACTTTATCGGAGTTGGAAAAAAAATTTATGCAAAAAACAAGTTTTTGGATATATTTTTAACCGCCATTGACCAATTTTTTGTTCGAGACGATCTCGCACAGTCTTTTTATGCGCATAAGAAAAATGTGGATGACACGCCCCTTTCTAGCACCTTCCGCTAAATCGACTCTTTACGAAATTTCGACAAAATCGGTTCTCTTCAGGCACTGGAGAACGGAAAGAAGGAATATTTTACTTCCGTACATGGTTAAGGGTACATGTTAGTCGGATCAACCAACTGAACATTTTTTACATTTTTTTATTATCTTTTATTGCTGTTTATTTTTCTTTGCCAACTTCATCTTCCAAGGAATTCTTTGTAGTGGATCTTATTGTTCCCGTAGCCTTTGTTCTCTGACCTACATATATTACGTTGACAACCCTTCATAAATTTATAGCAAAACTTGTTTAACTTCATAAAATTTTTGTAAATTTTCTCACAAATTAAACATATTTTCTTGTTTGGTTTTTGTTTTTTATTTGCGTCTTCTCTTGCTTGGAGGAGGGTAGGTAAAAAAACATTAGAATAGCAAAATCAGTGTAACTGCTTACTGTTGAATACTTGAAAAATTTTTTGTACTATGCACTGTGGCTACGCTAGACGTGAAGTAGTCGAACAGTGTGGTAGAGTCATTTTTTAATGGCGTTTTTACCTAGTGGCTATTACTAGAAAGAAATTCTAGGTTATTACTTTCCGAAAGCTAACTGTTAAAAACTAGTTTACCGCAGCGTTATACGTACACTTTTTTAAACTTTTTAAAATTTTCGACCTGATAGTAAAAGTCGATTTTTATCTTTAGCACAATGAAAACGCAATATTTTGCAACAAAAACAAGTTAACTTTTTTGAAAAAGGACGTACGAGGGCGACCGCAAAACTAACTGGCCTGGCACATTTTCTGTTTTACTAGCAACTTTTTTTTTTAAAGCAATCTTTTATAAGCAATCTGTCAAAATTTCCGAAATATTTAATGATTATTTTCTTTGTTACAGGTGATTGAAGTAAACAAGTTTTATAATTTTTGAAAAATGGAAAATAAAGAGTTTCGTGCGGTAATTAAACTCTTTTATATGAAAGGTTATACGCCACAATTAATCAAAGATGAATTGGATTCTGTTCATGGTGATAATGCACCATCATACTCCACCGTGAAATCCTGGGTTCAACAATTTAAAATGGGTCGTTCAAGTACGGAAGATGAACAATGCTCTGGAAGACCGAAAACTGCTACTACTATTGATAACATTAGAAAAATATTTAATAAAGTGACTAAAGATAGGCGAATAAAGCTCAGAGAACTTGCTGATATTGTTAAAATACACGAAAAACAAGTTTGGAGTATTTTACATGATGAACTCCACATGAAAAAGCTATCCTCAAGAAGGGTGCCGCGTTTGTTGACTTTACCCCAAAAAATCGTCCGTAGGACCAATTCAGAGTAGCTTTTAGCGATTTATCAGCGTAATCCAATAGAGTTCTTGCGCCGATTCATAACTGTTGATGAAACATGGATCCATCACTACATCCCAGAATGCAAAGAACAGTCAAAACAATGGATAGAAGCTGGTAAAAGTGGACCCAAGAAGGCGAAAATTGTTAAGTCAGCAGGAAAAGTAATGGCCACAGTATTTTGGGACGCAAGGGTTATGATATTTATTGATTATCTTGAGAAAGGAAAAACTATAAATGGTGAATATTATTGTACATTATTGAATCGGTTGAGTGAAGATATCAAGATAAAACGACCGAATTTAGAAAAAAAAAGTTATTTTTCATCAAGATAATGCTCCTTCACACACTGCATTTTTAACTCAACAAAAACTGGCCGAATTACCATTTGAAATTGCTCCGCATCCACCATATAGTCCAGATTTAGCTCCTTCTGATTATTTCTTGTTTCCAAATTTAAAAAAATTCTCGGTGGCAAAAACTTTTCGTTCAATAGCGAGGTTATTGCTAAAACTGAGGCATATTTTGAAGGTCTTGAAAAATCTTATTTTTCGGATGGAATTAAAAAACTTGAAAAACGTTTGATGAAGTGTATTGAGTTGGAAGGAGATTATGTTTAAAAATAAATAATAATACCTCAAAAAAAAACGGTTCTTATTATGTTAGGCCAGTTACTTTTGCGCTCGCCCTCGTATATTTAAAAAAATTAGCGATTAGGAATCTGATAAACATTGGGTAATTCAATGTCTGTACACTTCTCATATTATTGTTTTTAAAAATTTAACTAAAGTTTATTTTTTTAAGCAGTCGATTTATTCTTATAGACATTGAACTACATGAGAAAAATTGAAATTAAATTTTTTTGGTCTGGTAAATTTAGTCAAATCTTAGAAATTTATACTATTTTGTATTCTTGAGGAAGTTTCATTGCATATTGATACGAGTACTAACTGAAAACATATTCGTTTACATAATCCATTTTTTTACTTATAAAGGGTGTTGGTTTAAACAGCTTGAGAAATTCAAGTGATAATAAAAGACAGCAATATTGTAGGAACGCAATTTTGTTTATTACAATCTGGTAGATAATTTCATACATACTTCCACAACATCCCATTAAGGAACAAAGGGAGCTTCATTCAAATCAGTGATCTGTTCACTGCCCGGGGCCTGATATTTAACGCTGTTTTCGAACGGCTAATATACAGGTTGGCGCACCAATTGGGCTATAATAAAAAGTTCAAACAACTTATTTAATCAATGTATTTCATTTATTTTTGTTTTATTGTAAAGAATTCAATTTAATTTTATATGACTAATTATGTTTGAAAATAAATAAATGACCTCCATGCTTAGCTACGAATATGCGACACCTAATTAGAAAATTATTATGGTTTCGTTTGCTTGACAAACCAATAAAAAAATCTGGTGCAGCTAGGTCCACAGTCCAGAGGAAAGTGGAGTTTCTGAATATTATATTGCATTGGAATTTTCGTTGAAGCTCTGCCAAAGTCGGCCTGGCGTAGAAAAAAAGTATGGGATAACAAGAAGAGCATCATACTATTGTTAGGTATATGGTTGTGCAACAACAATATTATGATCCTTACAATAATATTATGATTCACATACAACCACACTAAGTCCCTCCATGATACTCACAACAATAGTATGATCCAGACATAACCATACTATGATCCCAACAACCATAGTATGATTCACACTCAACCATACTTTAATCTCCACAACCATATTATGTTCCTCACAACTATAATACGATTCACACGCAACCCTGTTATGATCCCCACAACCATAGTACGATCACACACAATTATACTACAATCACCAAAACTATTTATTAGAATTTTTTAAAGATGTCAACAATCGATTTGATTTATAATTTTTTTTTTAAAAATACATTAAATTTAAAATAATACAAGCGAATAGTTTAACAGTAGAAAAACAGTTTAAAAAAGCATAAGAGATTTTATTAAAAATATGTCAGTGAAACAAAGCCATTTATATAGGGCGATCCATCTAGAGGTATTTTTTCAGAACAAAAAAAATATAAAAATTCAAATCAAGTGTGGAATCTTTATTGGTAATTTGAAAGGACATTTTATGGCATTTATTTTTTGAATATAATCTCCTTCAAATGTTGGCCGCAACTACGCCTCAGGGTTTCTATTCTGAGGGTCCAATTTTGGATGACTCGTTCGAGCATTTCGACCGGAATGTCTTAAATGACACGCGTAATGTTGGCTTCCAAAACCTGAATCGTAGCTGGTTTGTCAGCAAAGAGTTTGTATTTTACGTAACCCCAAAGAAATATGTCTAATGGTGTGATATCACTTGATCTAGGCGGCCAACTCACCTGTCCAAAACGTGAAATTTAGCTGCATTTCGAAATGATCTCTCAATAAATCCATTGTTTGAGCTGTATGGCAAGTCGCACCGTCCTGTTGAAACCAAATGTCGTCAAGATTACGGGCTTCAATTTCAGTTAGCATAAAGATCGATATCATGGCGCGATAGCGAGCACCATTCATTATTTTTGAAAAAATATGCACGGTTTATGAGTGCATATTTGCAAAATATAAGTGCATATTTTTGCAAATATGCGCTTATAAACCGCATGAAACCATGGTTTTCTCTTGGTATAATGGCACCTCTTGAACCTTATCTAGTTGCTCTTTAGTCCAAATGTTGCAATTTTGTTTATTGATTTTGCCGTTGAGAAAGAAATAGGCCTCAACACTGAAAAAAATTTTGTTCGAAAACTGAGAATCTTCTCGTTCCTCACCGAACGCTCATTTCCAATAAAAAATAAATGCCATAAAATGTCCTTTCAAATTACCAATAAAAATTCCACATTTGATTTGAATTTTTATATTTGTTTTGCTCTGAAAAAAATACCTCTAGATGGATCACCCTATATATATAAAAGGTAATATTATTGCATTAGATCCGTAACAATACCATTTTTCTTATAAGCATATTTAAATGAAGAAAAATTACAATCATACAGTATGATTGATAACCGTATTCATATGATTGTTGACAATACTTTTGTCGCACTAATAATATTTATATTGTAGCTACAATCATATTTTGATTTTTAAATTTGACAATAACACTATTGTTACATTTCAACAATATTAATATTTCGGCAATCATACTATTGTCAAAATAAAATTCAAAAAACAATACTATGGTTGCGACAAACATACTTTTGATGCGGAGAACATATTTTTATTGCCGTGACCATATAGTAACCATAGTTATTCTCTACGTGTGGACAGTTGATCCGTCTTGCTGGAACCAAATTTTGTTGGATTGGGTACGTCGTCGACGTAATTCTTGGTAAAAAAAAAACGCCTTCAACATTTTTAAATACCGATTCCTATTGACAATCATTGACTGTAACAACGCTTTCTTTCAGGAAGTAAGATCCGCAATGCAGCTTGGTGAAACAGCGCATCTCACAGTAACTCATTCTGGATTCTGGGTTCCGTCTCATGGGGTATTTTTTGATTCTTTACATTGCCGTTTAGATCAAAATTAGCCTCATCTTACATAAACCATCAATTTTTCACGCGGTTGTCTTTTTCGGCTTTTACAACCAAACCCTCTGGATTTGGATTACCATATCCAGAGAGCTTAAATTGATTGCCTTTTGGACTTTGTATTAAAACAAGTTTAATTCAATCTGCTAACTGTAATTTGTGCCGGTAAGTTTCGAGTCGAAACGCTTGGATTTGTCTGAATTGACGATGTTACGGCCGCGATGGAGTCTTGAACCTTAACAAAGAGATCTTGATGTTACGATCTTCGTGTTTTACCAGCCTCATAATGGTCCATTCACTCAAGAGAGTTCCGCCAAACTGCCTCCCAAATTCCCTTTGCAAGGCAATGCAGGACTGCAAAGAATAGCACCGCTTCAAAATCCAAATCCCCTCTTCGGTGTCTAAAGCATTAATTTCAATAAATCTAAAAACTAACCTTCCAAGTAAAAATTAAGAATAAGCTTACACAGAAAAAAAGTTATTACGTTTTGTTTTTGAACCACGATTCATGCACCATCCTGTGTTTTAAAGAGACGTTTCATTTATTTTTAAATGTGATTTTAGTCATATATCCAACACTGCTTTGACTTACATGATTCATTCGATCAGTTAATTTTTGACTACTTTTTCCAATAAATCTGTACGGATGTATGGTGTCAATGGCTTGATTGTCGGTATAAACCAATGACTTAAAATAGCCCTCTGTGTCTAAGCTTTAAGTTGATGGCAGAGTGCACGCTCAAAGTCGAGCCAAGCCGAACTTATTTCATGCTTATAGGCTTTTTATTCACAAAGGAACGGATTTAGAAATGTTACAACTACAATTTGTCACATAAAAAAATACAAAAAACATGGTAACCGATTAGTCAAAATTTGGGTTAATCAATAATGTGATTAATTTATGAATCTAATAATCGAAATTTCTGGTTAATCAGTACTATGATTAAACAGTTAATTGTAAATATCATTAATCAAATTTGAATAATTTTGTTCAATAATATTTCAACAGTTTCAAAACGTCAAGAACTGCATACAAATTACAAACTACTTAAATCTTTACACATACAATAAAATATCAGCCAAGTCCTCAAGAAAAACGTTTTAAAACAGTTTTTTCCATTCAATCAACTTTCAACTCGGCTTGGCTTGGCGCGCACTCTGCCATTCCGGCGCCGTTTGGTACTAATTTTTATGGACACAGTTTTAAGAATTACAATCAGCTTTAGCTCCTCTCTGCTCGCCTCGGCTTTGAGCGCGCACTCTGCCATCAACCTAAGGCTCTCCGCCGGTTTGAGCAGAGTCGGCATCAAACTCTGTCAATGAACATACAAACTCAGACAAAGAAGCGATATGGCAACATTCGCTTATTATCCCCAATGTTTATATCCCTATCTCGTTCACTCACGTTGTACCTTTGCACTATTTCTACCATGAAAATGTCTCTTTCGTACTAAGTTCGCATTCTGTCAAACAACAACAAGTGTAGTAATTTTCAGTTTTCTTGTCACTGCTGTATTGTGTCGACGTATTAATAAAGCCTTTTTTGTAAAAAGAGGAAAACGTAGAAATGTAAATTAAGAAAATTGGAAAAAAATCATAAGGTGTTGGTGTTTATTAACGGGTTCAAATGATTCGTCAAAAATATCGTATATTTTTCTTTTGTTTATGCCGAGATTTGTGTATGACTAAACCCTGTTTGATCAGGCTTGCAGAAGTACGAATGTCATTTAAAGGAATTTGGAATGTGATATTGCAACAACAACATAAACAAAAATATTTTTGTATCATTCAACTGCAATGTTGTCCACAAAAGTCTAGCAATCTTAAATGGCGATCAATTTAAGTGTAGCAAAGGTAAGTAAATATGAGAATTTTGCAAATCAGTCTTCTTATAAGTACAAAGAACGTTCAGCAAGAGTGTGGATTATTAAAAGAGATGCCAAGAACTTTGAAAAATGTGTTCGGTCGGCTCACAATTATGATGGCAAAGAGAGTGTGGATTATTTAAAGAGATTCAAAGAACTTCGATACCTTTTTCGGTTTAGCAAGGAAGGCCACGTTTTTGGAGAGCAATTATAATTGTGAGGGGATTTTGATATAAAACCCAAGAAAGTCCCGATTCAGACTAGGCAATTTTACTTGCGGTAATTTTTATGATTCCCTTTTGAATTTACCTCTTGGGTTCACACACGGCAATACGGTTTCGCCAATTTTTGTTTTCATCATTGAAAATTCTGTGATTTACTCGTTTTGATTTGAGATAATAAAAAAGTTGTTTATTCAATAAATTTTTAGTGTTGTAGCTAGCAGCCAAGTTCACACTACGAAAAACACAAAAGGAATTGCCCTCGTACCGGCAAGTTTTTCTCTTTCCATTCCCCTTAACTTTATCTCCTACAAACTGGGAATTGCGTCAATTAAAATTGCCTAGTCAGAATCTGTTCAAAGATCAATTTTAAACGTTTAAGTCGTAAAACCCACGTTGTCTTTGAAACTTAAAGAGAAAATAAATTTGGAATGCTGCAAGGCCACTTGTAGTTAAAAACCGGGCACTCAAATGTGAAAAAAACTTTCAAAATTGAGAACATTTCTTAATAATCTATACAATTTGGTGTGGGGGACAACTTTATTGTTAGTTTCTTGCAATGTGGAACTCTAAATGCTGTTACTCCCAAAACGATTTTGGAATAAAGAGATCGTCTTTAAAGCTCAGCTGTTACCATGCTTTTTAAAGTGTTCCTTATGTTCACGTCAAATGTAAGAGATTATTATTAGTTTATTCCCTTCGATCTTAATCTCTGTTATGGCTAGCTTTTGCAAACTGTTTGTAAATTTGCTAAGTTTGAGCGGTTCTTTATGGAATTGCTGCAAAACGCCATCTGTACGTCGTATTAAGTACGTTTTAAAACAATTTCTCCTCAAAAATGACAAATCAATGCGATCAAAACAATCATTCCGTTTGTAAGACTTTAAAGTAGTGATCGGACGCCTTAAGGCGATATTAAAACTTTACAAGTAACACTTATTGATGATTTTTATTTCCAAAGGTCAGACATAAAAATCAGTTTACAAATCATCAATAAAAGTTGTCTGAGACTTTTATATGAAATAAATTCTAAATAAAAATAATGCCGTGACAGCCAAAACACAACTTTCAAATGGGGTTTTCCTTTAGTTTCATAACTCATTCACTTTGGATATTTCCTATACTTTTTGGTGGTCGCCAATGTATCCTTTAGTGAGATAAATCAAATTACTTTTAAATTGCGACTTAAAAAACAAAATTTATTAAGGACTTTTATAAAAAAAATCACCGAATGATTTTTACTTAGTACTTTTATAAAAAAAACCTGTGTCATATTATTGCTGACTTTTATAAGTAAAATCAATCAGTAACTGTTATCGTAAGAGATATTAAAAAAAAATTTACAGTTATTGTTGTTATCGGATTAAGTTCGTTTCATGACAAATGTATAACTACCCAATATTTTTAAGCTGTTTTATGCCCAATCGAAATAGTCAGTTTCCCAGAAATCGCTTAACCAGTAGGGACATAAATACTGTTACAACATTGAACACACCCATTTCAATAGTAAAACTGAACATACCCCGTTAATGTCATATGGGTTTTGGAAGCTTACCTCAATAGCGTTAGTCTGTAACAGGATTTTAAAATTGTTTCAACTGTCATCATGGAGTGGTCAAATATGAGAACCGTATCGCTGTAATAGCGCTTTTTAAGTGTGAAATGAAAAATAGCGATATTTTTAAAACGCTCCGGCCACTAGCGCTTAGCCGCATGTTCGTCTACCGATGCATAAAACTGTTTGAGGAGACTGGAGATGTAAAACACTGCCACCGGTCGGGACGCCCACGCTCTGTTCGAACACCGCATGTCATCAAAGCCGTTTAATCAAGAATTCACAGAAATCCGTCTCGAAAACAGAAAATCATGGCCCGTGAGATGAATATCACGCAAAAGTCCATGAGTCGAATCATTAAAAAAAGACTTGGGACTTGGGGCTTTCAAACGACGTACCTAACATTTATTGACTGCAGCTTTAAAAAAAAAACAAGGATTGAAAAATGCAAACGTCTTTTGGTAAAGCACGCTGATAACTTGCACAGAAAAATTTTGTTCATCGATGAAAAAATTTTTACAGTTCAGAAAAAATTTAACAAGTAAAATGACAGAGTGTATGCGCGGTCATCTAAGGAAGCATCTGAACTGATCCCAAGGGTGGAAAAGGGTCATCACCCAGCTTCAGTCATGGTTTGGTGGCGTGGCTCTTACGATGGGGTCACTGACCTGAATTTCTTCGAACAAGGAGTCAAAACATCGGCTAAACTTTACAAAGAAACCGTTTTGGAAGCTGTTGTGAAGCCTCTTAACGATTTCCTGTTTCAAAACCAGCCATGAACTTTCCAGCAGGATCCTGCGCCGGCCCATAAAGCTAAAACATCCCAGGCATGGCTTCGAAACAATTTTCCAGCGTTCATTTTCTCTGAAGAATAGCCCTCAGGAAGTCCAGATTTGAACCTATTGGATTACAAATTGTGGACGATTTTAGAGGGCAAGGTTTGTCGCAAAAGATACCCCAACATTGGATCTCTTAAGACTGCTTTGTTTCGAGCTGTGGCCAATTTTCCAATGGACGAGGTTCGTGTAGCTATTGACGATTGTCCAGTGCGAGTAAAGGCGTGTGTAAAGGCAATAGGCGGACATTTCGAATAAATTCAGTACATTTTATGTCGGCATAAAACGTGTGTAACAGTATTTATGTCCCTACAAAACTGTTATATGGATCACCCGAAAATACGTCCCTTTCAATTTGGGACACCCGAAAATACGTCCATTTTGAATATAAACATATGTGCATTTAAGAACAATGATTTTTTCTTAAAAATTCAAATGTAATATAATTTTTATAAACCTAGATTGTTTTTAAATACGAAAAGTAAACCTCCTTACGTCGCTACACGTAGAAAAAAAAGTATGGTTGGGGTAACAATATTCGAAGAGGATCATACTATTGTTGGGTATATGGTTGTGGCACAACAATATTATGATCTTCACAACAATAATATGATTCGCACATAACCATAATATGATCCCCAAAACTATAGTATGATTCACACTCAACCATACTATGATCTCCAAACCACACTATGATCCTCACAACAATAGTATGATTCACACTCAACCATACTTTTATCTCCACAACCATAGTATGATTCACACCCAACCATACTTTTATCTCCACAACCATATTATGATCCTCACAACCATAGTATGTTTCTCATACAATCATAATATGATTCTCACAACCATAGTATGAATCACACGCAACCATACTATGATCTCCACAACCATAGTATGATTCACACTCAACCATACTATGTTATTTATTAGGATTGGGTTATGTTATTATTAAAAAATACATATTTTTATCAAGTAAGCTATTTTGAATTCCATAACAATTAGTTCATACCCCGATTTGAGGCCATGTTTTTATTGAACATTTCATTCAAGAAACAATAATATATATTCCAACGGCAGTCGAAAATACTTTTAGTTTAAAACCTGTTATGCTTTGTTCATAGTCTCAACCAAACAGCATGATTGCTGTAATCATATTTTTGTTAACGTTATTTATTAACAACAATAACACTGTGCGACAGCCACAATCGGTTTGGGATGAAACCACCGGGGAAAGTTATATCGGTCAAAAAAAGGTCATACGTGTCCCAGCGTTTCGTTGGGTCTCATCTAGGAATCGAGATATATCGATTTGAAGTTAGTAAGTATCGTATAGGGGAATTTGTTAGCCTATCAATGAAAGAGAATAGTTCGCTTTTCAAAAATATATTTATTTTTCAATATAATCTCCTGAAACTTCAATACACTTAGTCCAACGCTTATCTAGCAATTCTATCCCTTGATTAAAATAGTTTTCCTCAAAGTCTTCAAAATAGTGGTTTACAACTGTAATTGCATCTTCATTTGAGATAAAACGCTTGCCAGCAAGGAATTTTTTTAGATTTGGGAACAGGTAAAAGTCACTGGGAGCTAAATCAGGAGAATAAGGTGGGTGGTCAAGCAACTCGTACTTTAATTCGTTGATTTTAGCCATTGTTAAAACACTCTTGTGCGCTGGTGCGTTGTCTTGATGAAAAATTATTTTTTGTGTTGTAAGCCAGGACGTTTTTCTCGAATTTGTACATTTAATTGATCTAAAAGGTTGCAAAAGTACTCTGAATATATTGTTTTACCCTTTTGCAGATAGTCAATCAATAAAATACCTTTGAAGTCCCAAAAAACCGTTGCCATAACCTTACCAGCCGATTGAATTGTTTTTGTCTTCTTTGGGGCACTTCCTCGAGCTTCAGTCCACTGTTTGGATTGTTCTTTGTCTCTGGAGTATAGTGGTGGATCCATGTCTCATCAACAGTTATGAAACGACGCTTAAAATCCCTTTTTTTCGCTGAAAACGATCCAAACAAGCTTGAGAAATGTTCATTCTTATGCGTTTTTGGTCGACTCCGGCACCCATCTTGCAGAAAGCCTTTTCATCTGTAGTTCTTCATGCAAAATTAAATGGACTCGATCATTTGAGATGCCCATGATATTAGCTATTTCACGCACTTTTATTCGTCGATCATTTAATACCATATCATGCACTTTGGCTACAATTTCTGTTGTTGTTGCTGTTTTTGGACGTCCACTACGTGGTTCATCTTCAATGCTTGTACGACCACGTTTAAATTCAACAACCCAATTTTTTACTGTTGCATATGAAGGAGCACTTTCACCTAACACATTCACCATATCATTATGAATTTCTTGTCCCGATAAACTTTTTTATGTAAATATTTAATGACACCACGCATTTCTAATTTTTCCATTGTAAAAAAATCCCGTGTGCGTCTTTTGTGAACACCTGTTTCTATATGAAGGAATTGCCAGATCGAAACAAAATTTAACATGTGTTCATAGCAGAGATGGAAGTTTCCAAAACACTTAACTTTTTTCTGTTTATACCGCGCTTTTTGTGCTAGGCTAAGAAGTTTCCGAACCGCCCTCGTATTTTAAAACACGGGTTTCAAAAAAATAAACCGAAATGCCGGTTTTCTGAAATTCTCGGAGTTTGGACACCTAAGTGTCATAAAAATCATCATAAATTCAACTTGTTATATAATTCTCTGAATCACTGCATTTCTAAATGAGCAAATAATTTCCATTCATAGACACAAAGTTAAAAACGGAATGTCGGTTAATGCCATATTTGTACTTAAAATAAACCCTTTAGTCGGGTTTTTTAAAACACGGTTTTTTAAAAAATACAAAATGCCGGTTTCCTGCAAACCCCAGTTTTTTAGACACTTAACTACTTGCTATTTCTGGCATAGGCAACACTAAGTGTTGCCTGGCGCCATCGAAGGTCGTTCAAAATCGGCCGTTGTGCCAGAGAACATTGATACCGTGCGTGAACTGATAATGCAAGATCGTCATGTGACATACCGTGAGATAACGGCATCCTTGGTCATTTCTTCCACCAGCATACATTCGATATTGCATGAACACCTAGCCGTAAAAAAAGTTTGTTCTCGATGGATCCCGCACAATTTGACAATCGCTTATAAAAAGGCTCGTGTCGATTGGTGCAAAGATATTTTGAAAAAATACGATCGCGGTGCATCAAAAGACGTTTAAAAAATTGTCCCGGATGACGAATCATGAATCTATGCGTATGAGCCCGAAACAAAGCAGCAATCGATCGTCTGCGAAGACGAGCCAAATCCGAAACGAAAGTTGTTCGTGGAAGAAGCACTTAGTAGCAAATAGTCGCCTGTTTTGGAGGTGTCTCAATCGGAGTGGAAAAAATGCTTCGACAATTAGTTTAAGCTGAAGTCTTCGGAGAACTTCGAAAAACGAACAAGAGAAGACGAATCATTGTGCACCAAGACAATGCGAGCTTTCAGACATCCGCTCAAACCAGCGCCTTTTTGACCGGCCAAAACGTCGAATTGATGGGTCATCTACCGTACTGCACTGACTGGGCACCCAATGACTTAAATTTATTCCCGCACATCAAGAAAAAAATGCGTGGTCAACGTTTTTCATCGCCCGAAGCAGCTGTTAAAGCGTTCAAAAACCATGTTTTGGAGGTGTCTCAATCAGAGTGAAAAAAGTGCTTCGACAATTGGTTTGAGCGCATGCAAAACTGTAAAAGTCATGCTGGAAAATACTTTGAAAAACAATAGAACCATTTTTGATGGTAAATATTCGCATCGCTCATTTCGTTTAGTCTATTTTTTTTAAAACAACTCTTAATTACACATTGCAGGTGTATAAAGTATTATCGCTGCAATACCGAAAGTTGGCAAGATATTTTGTGGACGATTTTACTTAAATTTTGATTTAAATTTTAATTGTGAAATGCTTTGCAGAAAATGAGCGAAGGGTTTTGCTTACGTTATTTCGATTAAATCCGATCGAATCCACTTTAGACGTTTTGATTGAGATGACATAGTTAACCCCATTCTAGTACATTCGATGAAAATGTATTGAATTTTTTATGACGCCGCTGTTATCGGGAAAAAGCACTCATTGGGTTTACTAGTTCAGATCTCGCTTTCACTAAACCTCAATTTTAAAATGAAATTGAGTTGTCATCACATTTAAGGCGACACAGGAAACGGCGTATCATCCACAATCATCGATTACATTCATTTACAACCACCACACAACAAATAAGGGCACATCATTTTCGGGATGTGAAAAGCATCTGAAAAATCAACGACACCGCTATCAACATCCACGACAACATGAAGAAAATCAATTTATTTACTTACCTTGTAAGTAAACACAATTTGGAATTTTATTTAAGCTTTACATCAAGCATTACATTTTTTTCTGCAAGTTTTGTTCTTGCTGTGGTTGATGCTGCTATTCGGCGTCAGCATCAGCATAGATTGACTTCGAAATCGAATATAATGTAAGACTTTCGCCTCTGGAAGGTGGAACAAGTACAGCGAGTTGAACGAGGGAGAGAGAGGAGAGGCACGAACTCCTTCAACTACTCCAAGCCAATGGCTTGTACTTACGTAATGCATAAATTATATTTACAAGTTAGGCGAGGTTTTCTTCATTTTTCTGTCATCTAGTTTATGCCGCCGTTGCTGCTGTCGTTGATTTGAAAATTCTGAACATAAACAGGCTACTGAGTGAGCAAGCAAAGAGTCTCTAGTAGATTGGCTTATTTCGGTATGGGGTATGGTGGCAAAGTAGAATGACAATATAAGTGGTGTAGTGAAACATCGATACGATTAGTTAGGTTGATCATAGGCGGCATAGCTAATATCCTCCGCAAAATCCTAAGCCAAGCCGAAGAATATATGAACTCAAAAAATTGTAAATTCTAATCGGTCACGGGTTGGTTGCCAAAAGAATGAAAAGATTCGTCGAACTCATACTAACTTTCGGTCGAAGTAATCCAGAAAAATAACAACGTTAAGCAAATCAATACATTTCGTCAATAAATTGATTTTAAAGCCACACTCGATAACATACCCAAATCGGAGTATGATATCCCCGCAAAACGTATCCTTCTTTGTATAGGGTCATCAATCTAGAGGTATTTTTTTCCTCGAAATAAAAAAAAAATCAAATCAAGTGTGAAATAGTTATTGTTCATTCGAAAGGACATTTTATGCCTATTATTTTTTGAATATAACTTACTTCAAATGTTGGCCGCAACTACGTCTCAGGGTGTCCATTCTAGGAGGTCCAATTTTGGACCGTGGTTTTCACGGTGTAAGTCTTTTCATGATGAAATGGCAAACAAAACTGAAAAAAACAGCAACAAAAGCTTAACACAAATCACAAGTAATCTGTGAAAAAAAACCCTATTAAAAAAGCCCTTAGATTGATCACCTTATAGTATGACACTGAGTTACATTAAATTCCTGGTATTCACTGACTGCGATCGTTGTGATGCAGGGATCATTTCGAGAAAAAAAACTTTGATTCTGACAAATACTCGTACGTAGAACAGTATGCCTTTTAGTGATGTCATGGATAAAGTTGACTTGCACATAGAGAACAGGTTCGTTGTCACAACCGATTGTGGTTGCGTCTACTCCAATTATTCTATCTGCACAATTGAGCGTTATTTCGTGTGCTGGAACTTTTGGTTACTGCAACGTCAGTTATTAAATAAATTCTCTTTAACTAGCTTTGAGTTTAATGTAGGGTCAATAAAGCAAAGTCAACTAATTTTGTAATCAAAAGAAGATATTTATTAATTTGTCCAATTTTGGCTTTTGGTATACTTTTTCAAAAGGTTTTCCGTTTCCATAGGCAGTAAGTATAGAAATCCTTAAAATTCTGCTCCGATTTAATTTTATTTGTTTTTATTTTCTGGTTTCTAAGTTGTAGCAATACTAAATAGCTATAAGTAAGAAACTAATTGTTGTCATTACCAAGTTTTGTTTTAAATTAACAACTGTAGGCAAAACTATTAGTTGCCGTAACAGACCGTTCTGGCAACCGATTATTTACACTTCATTCCATTAGTATATCTACTTATGGTTCTTCGAACCTAACATCGATTAAGACTGTATGCATTTGTTTAATGCAACATAAAGTCTTTCCGGCCAAAAGAATATTTGCAGTCCGAAAAGGGCCATTAGAAAAAGTGCAACGGGTTCAATTCCCACGAGCTTGGTGGCCAACTAGTGTAGGCATCAGCTGTGAAGTTTTTCTAAACCATACTCGTACATGATTCACATCTTTAGCATTTAATTTTCGCCCAACTAAATTGGTTACCATCACTGTTGGGTGTAAATTGTATAACCCAATTAAACGATGTAACCCCAAAATCTAACATCCTTCCGTTGCTTTGCCATTTGTTGTACCATTTTATACCCGGTTTGTAACACCTCAAAGTATTGATGGAAGGCCCTATATAGAATACATATTAAGGATCGTCGTAAAATTCCAGACAGTCCAGCCAAGGCCGTCAACGGCCAAACAAAATAAGCTGGGACTTTAAAATTTTTAACGGCGTTGGCTTCGGAATCAGTTCAAAGGAAAAACGTATCCGGCTATAAAAATAAAAGCACTTGCGAAAAAGTACAGCATCCTAAATAATTCTTTAAATTATCTCAATAATATGTGGCCGAACCAAGGCTAATCTTGAGATCATCGGGATGCTTGGACCAATTACATCTACTGGATCAAAAATCAACTCCTATTGTCCTAGCAATTGCCAAAAATACCTGAAAAACTCTGCTTGAAATTCGTGTGATCATATACAAAGAGAATTGTTTTAATTTGTTAAAGTTTATCCATTCTTAGTTGGTTTGGAATCGAGTAAGAACCAGTGTATTAGTCCTGTACGCATCTAAAACAGTACAATTGTTTTGTGATCTTTGTTGACAAACGTCAGTTTTCTATCACTAAAGACAGTCTGCATCATCTACGACACTTTTAGTCATCCTCACGCAGAAAAAAATATGGTTGGGTGGCAATATTCGAAGATGATCATACTATTGTTGGGTATATGGTTGTGGCACAACAGTATAATGATCATCACAACAATAGTATGGTTCACACACAACCATACTATGATCCCCACAATAATACAATAATATTATTCACACACAACCATACTATGGTCGCCACAACCATATTATTATTCACACTCAACCATACCATGATCCCCACAACCATATTATGATTCTCATAATTATAGTTTGTTTTACATACAACCATAGTATGAGCCTCACAACCATAGCATAACTCACACACAATCATACTATGATCCCCAAAATTCTTTGTAAGGATTATGATAAGTTACTATTCAACAATAGAGATTTTTTATTAAGTAAATTATGTAAAAATACATTGAACTAAATAATAGGAGTGACTTATTTAGCTGTAGAAAAAATTTACTTATTAAAAATATCAGTTATACTCTTGCTAATCCAAAGTAGTTTGTTTTAAAAAAAAAATTACGTATAAAATATGCTATTATTGCGTAAGACACGTAACAATAACATTGTCGAATTAAAAAAAAATACGATTTTGCTGGTATGATTACCGCAATCATATTATTGTAAAAATAAAACCCAAAAAAAAACAATACTTTTGTCGCACCAACCATATTTATATTGTTGCTACAGCCCTATTTTTTTTAAATTTGGCAACAATACTATTGTTACATTTCAACAATATTAATATTGCGGCAATCATACTATTGTCAAAATAAAATTCAAAAAACAATACTATGGTTGCGACGATCATACTTTTATTGCAGAGAACATACTATTGTTGCCATGGCAATATAGTAACCATATTTTTTCTCTGCGTGCTCCAACTCCAGCCCATTACACGCAGAAAAAAAGTATGGTTGTGGTGACAATATTCAAAGAGGATCATACTATTGTTGGGTATATGGCGTGGCACAACAATATTATGATCCTCACCACCACCATACTATGATCCTCACACCCATACTATGATCCTCACAACAATAGTATGGTTCACACTTAACCATACTATGATCTTCACAACCATAGTAGGATTCACACGTAACCATATTATGACCCGTACAACCATAGTATGGTCCCGCTCAACCATACTATGATTCCCAAAATTATTTATTACAATTGCGTTAAGTTGTCAACAATAGAATTGAATTATAAAAATTATTCAAAAATACATTCAATTTAAAATAACAGGAGTGATTTATTTAACAGGAGAAAAATTAGTTTAAAAAACGTAAGCGTTTTTGTAAAATATATGTATTTCAGTTAATCAAAGCCAAAGCAGTTTGTTTGAAAAAATAAGTTTCTTATAAAAAGTACTATTATTGCATTCGATCCGAAACAATAACATTGTTTTAAAAAGCATATTCAAACTAAAAAAAAATTACCATCATACAGTATGATTGCGGTAATTGTATTATTGTTAACAAAAAAACCCATAAAACAATACTTTTGTCGCACCAACTATATTTATTTTGTTGCTACAACCATATATTCATTTTTAAATTTGGTAATAATACTATTGTAACATTTTAACAATATTAATATTACGACAATCAGACTATTGTCAAAATTAAATTCAGAAAGTAATACTATGGTTGCGACGAACATACTTTTATTGCGGCGAACATATTATTATTGCCGTGACCATATACTTATACAAACTTTTGGTTAAACTAGTGTCTATTCGTTGGGGATGTAGTGGCATAATAATAATACCAGGATATACAACATTTCCATAAGACCATAATAGAAGTTTTAAATTTCTTTCCAGGAGAACTGTTGCAACAAAAGGACGGACGCACAGACGGACGACCCAAACGAACGAACGAACGATCAACCGGATAAGAAAATTGTATATTCTTGCAAGAAAAGTGTTGGATACTTTAGACAATCATAGTTTTCGAAAGGATAACAAACAAAGAACACAAACAACAGCCAATAAAAGAGCAACAATTCAGACAGCTTGCTATGGCTGCCTTGCAAAATAGTTTTTGATATTGCCTTTGCAGTTTGTGTTGTTAGGTCCTTTTCTCGGTGTGTCCTTACATCCTATCCTATCTGTCTTATAATAAAACAATATTAAAGTGTATTTTCGTACAAGGACAATGGCGCCGGTAACATAATTCCATGTTGTCATTGATGAGGTCGTCGACGACAAGCAAATCACTTTGATTGCCACATAAGTAAACACGTTGGCCGTATAACTTTGCCCAAGTGATTGTATCTCAGCGCAAATACACAGGCTCATGCTAAGGATATTGATAAGTGAGTTTTTAGGATACACTAATACATACATGGTGGACATGGAAAAATATTCCCATGATGTACGAATGTCATCCAATTCGGATGGACAGTGACATAGAGATTTGTTTAAAATTGTACATGTATTTCTACCATACCAAAAATAAATAAATTTGTAGTATTTTACAGATTGATCTGATAATTGTGTAATACCAAATTGTGAAACACAACTCATTGGATCTGCAATATTAGGCGTACCTTAGCTTGTAATCAAACTACAGGTCGAAATTGTTGTCCGATCTTCACGAAATATGTCAGAAATATGTTGTATGGGACAAAGAGGGAGAATATTGAAATTGAAGAACTTCTTTACGGGTTAAGGAGTTCCCTTTGGTCCATAGATTCCTGCGGCTTCATTGGCAATACTCGACTCGCGAGGTTCTGTTTTGTATAAATCTGTCCGGCTGGACATCACTAGTTCTGCTGTTAGTCAGTTCTTTTGGCATAATTCAGCGCCTTAACATTTCCCCAGATAGAAAGTTCTGAAGAGTTACATTTGTCGCTTTTTTCGATCATTCTACCTTTTACAAAAAAGGATTGTGGAAAACTTTTTTTACTACAAATATTATGCAACGCCCGATCACTGTTGAGGTTTTTTTTAATAGCCTTTTTTCACAGATTTCGCGTGAGTTGTGTTCAATTTTTATTTTTTCAGTATTGTTTGCCATTTCTTCATGGAAAGACTTACACCGACACGACGTCTCAAAATTGTGCAACTGTATAATGAAAATGAGCGTTCAGTGAGAAACTGTTTCGACCACAACTTTGTTTAGTGATAAGGCACATTTCAACGACAACGTCCATAAACATAACTGCCGCATTTTGGCTGAAGAGCAACCATAAGAGGTTCAAGAGGTGCTATTATACCGAGAGAAAGCCACGGTCTGGTGCGGTTTATGGGCTGGGGGGGGAATAATCGGTCCATATTTTTTCAAAAATTATGATGGTCGGAACTGAACCGTAAATGGAGCTCGCTGTCGCGCCTTGATATCGGACTTTTTGCTTCCTGAAATTGAAGCCCCGTAATCTTGATGACATTTGGATTTAACAGGACGGCTCTACTTGCCAAAGATCCGCCTAGATCGTGTAATATCACAGCTATAGATTTTTTTCTTTGGGGCTTCGAAAGTCCAAATTCTATGCTGACAACCCAGCTACTATTCAGATTTTGGAAGCCAAAATTACGCGTGTCATTAAAACCATACCGGTCGAAATGCTCGAACAAGTTATCCAAAATTGGACCCCCAGAGTGTACAAACTGAAGCGTAGATGCGGCCAACATTTAAAGGAAATTATATTCAAAAAATAAATGGCATAAAATGTCCTTTCGAAAGAGTCATAAATATTCCACATTTTATTTTTTTATTTTGAAAAAATACCTTTAGATTGATCTCCGATATTTCGGAAGTTAGAGTACTGTCTGAGTTAAATCTACATAAGGCATCCAGCAAAGTCTTTTCATACTGTATGTATTTCTCTGTGATGCGTTTGGATCCTTAATTGCAACCGCCCAATCTGCTAACGTGCGACAATGTTAGTTATGCCGTGGTTTTAGTTTCTGTATCAGTTGCATAAAAGTCACCTTCTTTAGGTCGCAGAATGGCTATGAAGCGAAGTATTTAGAAATGTCTAGCAGTTTTTGCTTGATTGTACATTTTTGCATCATACTCGAAATGCTCCATCAAAATCCAACTTCTTTAGAAATGTTGTCTTTCAAGACATGTTCGCTTTTGTGTTAATATTTCTACATAGTAGCCGTTGCATACACTTCGCACCAAATCCATTGCTCAAGGATAGTACAGAAAGTTGGCATTAAACTTTATTAAATATGAGTGGTGCACACTCATTGATTGTTATAAACAAGAGTCCACTCGTTTATTCCTAAGCAACGTGCTCATCATCAACGTCATCGCACAGTGCACCTCTACCATATAAGGTGGGACAAAAAATATTTTTCGCAGCCTTTGAAATATCCATGATAATAACACTGTGCGACAGCCACAATCGGTTTGGGATGAAACCACCGGGGAAAGTTATATCGGTCAAAAAAAGGTCATACGTGTCCCAGCGTTTCGTTGGGTCTCATCTAGGAATCGAGATATATCGATTTGAAGTTAGTAAGTATCGTATAGGGGAATTTGTCACGTTTTTGGCTCTTTTGTTTGTCATAACTTGAGAACCACTCGTCCGATTTAGCTGAAATAAATTTTAAAAAACCAAGAATTACAATTCCCTTAATCTGTTCATATATTATTTTCCTTTACAAGTAATAGTTTCCAAGTTAAAAATAAGCGCATGAAGAAAAAATAGGCAAAAATAATTTTTTTTTTCATACATTTATTTATAATTGCGAAACTGTTGCTTAAGTAGGAAAACGGTTTAAGAACAGATTAGAGGAATTGTAATTCTTAATTTTTCTAAATTTGTTTCAGCTAAATCGGACGAGTAGTTCACGGTGGTTATGTCAAACAAAAGAGCCTAAAACGTGACAAATTCCCCTATACGATACTTACTAACTTCAAATCGATATATCTCGATTCCTAGATGAGACCCAACGAAACGCTGGGACACGTATGACCTTTTTTTGACCGATATAACTTTCCCCGGTGGTTTCATCCCAAACCGATTTTTGTGTGAAGCATTTCGATTTATTCTATTTACTGTGCATTTTTTGTTTAGACGTTGGACATGGCAACACTGTGCAATGTTGCCATCGACATTATCATCGTGCTCATTTAATATTAAGTTGTAGATACGTGCATTTGCTTACTTTCACACTTTGTCGCATTTCAAGAATTTCCTCGTAGACGTCTGTCCGTACCCTCGATACAAGATGAACTACATTTGTACATGGCTCTGTACTTGTCTCCTTCAACACTGTGCGCCTGTGTATGTGTGTGTGTGTGTGTCATGAGATTTTGTCTGTGTATTGGCTTCTTAAGTGTTTTGTCACTTAAAGCAATTGACATTTTCTGTTGATTTAATGAATTGATATTTCTCAATTGATTACTCGGTACGTGTTTGTTGGCCAAGACGCCTGCCTGGGTCGGCTGCATCATCATTATCATCATCTTCGTCATCTCCGTCATCGTCTTTGTCATCTTAATCTTGAAGACAGCCTTTGCAACATTGAGTGGAATGTATTAATAGAAAATTAGAAAATTGTAATCCCAAATGGAAAAGTGATTTCTAAATGGCACAGTGACATAAGTGATTTTCCCCATAACAATTTAATAACCCTTTAAATACGGATGATATATACAATTGAAAGTTCTTCAACAACTGTCTAGATTAATTTGGGAATAGACAAACAGACACGCAAACACAATATGTGTACGAGTATGTAAAATAGTTCTTGTCGTAAATATTATATAAATTTATGTTATCTCAAATTAAAAGCAAAAAATAACACTTGATAATATAATTTAATCATAATCTTCTTCTTATTTTGCAGCTAACCAATCGAAGGCAATTGCATAAGGTAATTAAAGAGTTTTATAATTTACCAAATACTATAATACTAAAAATCGTAATGCAACACTAATATAAAGTTTAATGTTAACTTTCTGTCGCAAGATATTACTTATATATTTGTTACAATTTTTAAAGGGGGGGAGTTTCGTACAAAGTATAGTTTTCCCTATCTCGTACACGTGTTCAGTATTTATCCATCTACATAATTGGACTTGTCGTTTTCACCAGACCTTCGGTCGTCCCTTTTCCGTTTACCCTTGAATGTTCGCAGCCAACTTTCAAGTTTTGTAAATTTTTGTATTCCTAGCCAGCGAAATTGTTTGAATTAATTAGTAGGGCGTAAATACTGTTGCAACATTGAACACACCCATTTCAATAGTAGAAATGAATATACCCCGTTAATGTCATATGGGTTTTGAAAGCTAACCTCAATAGCGTTAGTCTGTAACGGGATTTTAAAATTGTTTCAACTGTCATCGTGGAGTGTTCAGATAATGAGAACCATATCGCTGTAATAGCGCTTTTCACGTGTGAAATGAAAAAAATGATATTTTCAAAACGCTTAGCCGCATGTTCGTCTAACGATGCATAAAACTGTTTGAGGAGACTGGAGATGTAAAAGACCGCCACCGGTCGGGCCGCCCACGCTCTGTTCGAACACCGCATGTCATCAAAGCCGTTAAATCAAGAATTCACAGAAATCCGCTCCGAAAACAGAAAATCATGGCCCGTGAGATGAATATCACGCAAAAGTCCATGAGTCAAATCATTAAAAAAGACTTGGGACTTGGGGCTTTTAAACGACGTACCGCCATTTATTGACTGCAGTTTTAAAAAAAATAGGATTGAAAAATGCAAACGTCTTTTAGTGAAGCACGCTGATAACTTGATAGAAAAATTTTGTTCACGATGAAAAAATTTTTACCGTTCAGGAAAAATTTAACAGGCAAAATGATAGAGTGTATGCGCGGTCATCTAAGGAAGCATCTGAACTGATCACAAGGGTAGAAAAGGGTCATCACCCAGCTTCAGTAATGGTTTGGTGGGGTGTCTCTCACGATGGGGTAGCTGACCTGCATTTCTGCGAACAAGGAGTCAAAACATCGGCCAATGTTTACCAAGAAACCGTTTTGGAAGCTGTTGGAAAGCTTCTTAACAAAACCAGCCATGTACTTTCCAGCAGGATTCTGCGCCGGCCCATAAGGCTAAAACGTCCCATTCCTGGCTTCGAAACAATTTGCCATCATCATCATCATCAAAAATGGTTTTACTGTTTTTCAAAGTATTCTCCAGCATAATTTATACACTTCTGCATGCACTCAAGCCAATTGTCGAAGCACTTTTTCCACTCCGATTGAGACACCTCCAAAACATGGTTTTTGCACGCTTCAACAGCACCTTCTGGCGACGAAAATCGTTGATCACGCATTTTTTTCTTGATGTGCGGGAATACAAAGAAGTCATTGGGGGTCAAGTTAGGGCTGTACGGCGGATGAGCCATCAATTCGACGTGTTGGCCGGTTAAAACGGCGCTGGTTTGAGCCGATGCGTGACAGTTCGCAATTTCATGGTGCACAATAATTCGTCTTCTCTTGTTCGTTTTTCGCATTTCTCCGTAGACTTCAGACAAACAAATTGTGCTGTACCACTCCGAATTGGCCATCCTACATTGCTCAAGCGGAGCAGTCGCCACATGACCAGTTTTGTCGAAGAAACAGGCGACCATTTGCTTCCAAGTGTGTCTTCCACGAACAACTTTCGTTGGATTTGGCTCGTCTTCGAAGACCCACGCGGTCAATTGCTGTTTTGTTTCGGGCTCATACGCATAGATTCATGATTCGTCACCTGTGACGATCTTATAAACGTCTTTTGAAGCACGGCGATCGTATTTTTTCAAAATTTCTTTGCTCCAATCGACACAAGCTTTTTTTTGAGCGATTGTCAAATTGTGCGGGATCCAACGAAAATAAACCTTTTTTACGGCCAGGTGTTCATGCCATATCGAATGTATGCTGGTGGAAGAAATGCCCAAGGATACCTCTATCTCACGGTATGTCATATGACGATCTTGCATTATTTGTTCACGCACGGCATCAATGTTCTGGACGATCTTTACGACCGTCGTCTTTGAGCAAGCGTCGACTACTATTGAATTCATTAAATCAGTTTTTCACAGTGCTATAGGATGGTGCTTCCTCGCCGTACAAAGATTTAAGTTCACCGATGCACTCTTGTCGTGATAATTTACGTCGAAAGTTGTGAAAAATGATCGCACGGAAATATTCACGAGTTAATTCCATTTTTTGCCAAATTGATGTTTTCTAGTCACTGTAAACAACACAAGTGATGGTCGTACGTCAAAACGTTCTGAGTACGCCTTTGATAAAAAATGTCAAAGTTTCCAATGGAAATGCCAGATGGCGCCAGGCAACACTTAGTATTGCGTGGAAATATATATACCAACCCTCGTAAACGACCACCAAGAGTAAAGATTGAACCATCTTTTCGTGGGTGCAAGCCCAAGCCAAGCATAACAAACAACGCTTCTAACCCATAAAGCGACCGCCAGGAGTAGAAATTGAAACCATGTTTTCGTGGGTTCAATGCCGAACCAAGCATGCAAATATTTAATAAACAAAGAGAAATAGTTAGTTGGAAATCGGTTTGAACAACAAAAATTCCGTTGCAAAAGACGAATTTTCGTTGCAGTCACCGACTATTTAAAATCGTAACAGATATTCGGTTTGACATACCACTAGATGATAAATGCGATCAAAGTTCTATGCGCAGAACCAACAGATAGGGATTACCAATAAACTGTGGGAAAAAAATAGTTGTCACAATTGGTGGTTGTTGCAACCATTAGTGGTCTACGGCCCATAATTAAGTTGGGGTGTCTTTAAACATATATCTGCGTCATTTCAAAATTTAAAATTGTACTTACAGTGTTATTGGTCGTCGTTAAAATTCTTAGCTATCTTGCTATGCCGTCCTCCCGACCGAGTGTAACGAATAAAGCTAAGAACGTGAGATTTTGAACAAAAATATAAGTTAGTTGAAATAAGTTATGAGTAATTGTGAATGGGAGAAATCGGCCAAGGAAGGGAAAAGCTTCCCTATTAGAGACTAAAAGTACCCCCCAATTACCATTTTTGCGTACCAGCTAGAACAATCGGGTCGGATGTGAGGGTATACTAGATTCGACCTGGCCTCACTTCATGACGTATTCTTGCATTTGTTTCTTTTTGTTTTTTGTATACCAAAGTGGCGTGGAGTGCTTGGCTCTGGTGTTATGGATGTTTGCTCGACTGAAACAGAACAAATGAAGGTTAAATTAGGCTAAGAACATGTGGCATATTTTTGTGGCGGGGTTCTCACCTCATAAATAGAGTCGTGTAGTTTCAAGGTGAATTAGCTTCGTGAATCAAGCACTAGTAGATTAAGTTCCAAAGAACCAAAAACAGGCTTCCCATACAGATGGACTTATGGGTATCATAAACCAATACAATTTCCTTACTAAGCCAAAGAGGGTTTTGTTCTGCCGTTTTGGCTAAATTTGAGGTAAAGGACCCCTATTGGGTCCATTACTCAATAATCTGGGTAAATAGTGCAGTGTCCATGGACCAAAAAAGCGGATTGCTATACACCTGTACATGTGTGTTACAAGCTACAGTAACCATTCATCAAAACTGCTTCTACGAATGAATTTTTTCTATACAAATGAAGTCTTACTTAGTAGGGACATAAAAACTGTTACACACGTTTTATGCTGTAAAATAAAAAGAAATGAATGTTTTTGGACCAAATATTTTTTAATATATTTATTGATGTATATTGTATCCAAAATGAATCTACTTATTCGAAATGTCCGCCTTTTGCCTTTACGCACGCCTTAAGTCGCACTGGCCAATTGTCAATAGCTGCACGAACCTTGTCCTTTGGAAAATTGGCCACAGCTCGAACCAAAGCAGTCTTAAGAGATCCAATGTTGGGGTATCTTTTGTGACCAACCTTGTCCTCTAAAACCGTCCACAATTTGTAATCTAATGGGTTCAAATCTGGACTGCCTGAGGGCCATTCTTCAGAGGAAATGAACGCTGGCAAATTGTTTCGAAGCCAGGCCTGGGACATTTTAGCCTTATGGGTCGGCGCAGAATTTTGGAACAGGAAATTGTTAAGAGGCTTCACAATAGCTTCCAAAACGGTTTCTTGGTAAACTTTGGCCGATGTTTTGGCTCCTTGTTCGCAGAAATGCAGGTCAGTGACCCTATCGTAAGAGACACCCCACCAAACCATGACTGAAGCTGGGTGATAGCCCCTTTCCACCCTTGGGATCAGTTCAGATGCTTCCTTAGATAACCGCGCATACACTCTATCATTTTGCTTGTTTAATTTTTCCTGAACGGTTAAAATTTTTTCATCGGTGAACAAAATTTTTCTGTGCAAGTTATCAGCGTGCTTCACTAAAAGACGTTTGCATTTTTCAATCCTATTTTTTTTTAAAGCTGCAGTCAATAATTGTCCGATACGTCGTTTGAAAGCCCCGAGTCCCAAGTCTTTTATAATGATTCGACTCATGGACGTTATATTCAACTCATGGGACATAATTTTCGGTTTTCAGAGCGGATTTCAGTGAATTCTTGATTTCAAGGCTTTGATGACATGCGGTGTTCGAACAGAGCGTGGGCGTCCCGACCGGTGGCAGTGTTTTACATCTCCAGTCTCCTCAAACAGTTTTATGCATCGGTAGACGAACATGCGGCTAATCCCTAGTGGCCGGAGCGTTTTGAAAATATCGCTTTTTTCATTTCGCACTTGAAAAGCGCTATTACAGCGATACGCTTCTCATTATCTGACCACTCCATGGTGAAAGTTGAAACAATTTTTAAATCCCGTTACAGACTAACGCTATTGAGGTTAGCTTTCAAACCCAATATGACATTAACGGGGTATGTTCAGTTCTACTATTGAAATGGGTGTGTTCAATGTTGTAACAGTGTCTATGACCCTACTAGGTATACTCCTAAATGCATTGTGACCAACAATTTTTGTTATTTTAACTGCTTATCCACGACTGTCTTTAGCTTTTTACTAGTTTAATATGAAATATATTCCTCTCGCTCTAGAACATGCAAATTGCTGAATGGGGTAGGCTATTCTTCACATACAGCTTTTCTTTAATATTTAAATAAATTTAGAATTCCAGCGATATCTATATATTTGCAATATTTGCTTACCCTCGACCATAGGTTCTCTCAATTTCGAAGCGGATTTATGTCGAGATCACTGAGTGCAGGGTATCATATAGTTGGCCCCGCCCGATCCTTGCCAGTTTCACTTGTTGTAATGTTATCAACTCTCTACACTTGACCATTTCATAAAAAGTCGTTAATATTTATTGTTTAAATTCAATGGAGATTTTTCCTGTGAATGATTTTCAATGCGTACAAGCAATTACGAAAAGAATACCAAGAGAAATACATGATGAAAACCCATATAAAGCGCAAACAATTGAATGTATATGTGCATATACAAATATATGAAAAAATGGTTATCCTTTATTTGTTGAAAATAGAGGGTGCGGGGGGAAATGCGAACTTTTATAGGCTTCTTCCTGTGGCACAATAACAAAAACAACATCGTATGACAAACAATTCAATTCAATTTTGCATTTTTCTTTCCTTTTTTTTTGCCAATTTAATTGTGTTATTGTTGTGTTTTCTATGGATATACTTTATGCTGGTAGGTTCTGAAAGAATGAACTAGAAATGAACGTAGTACTCGTGTACACAATACAATTTAAACAATACCAAGAAAATTGAGAAATGAAGGATATCCTGTTCACTGAAAATTGGAACAAAAATATTTTCTATGAAACTAATACAATACGATGTGATGTGAATAACAAGGACCACAGCCGGAAACGCGAAAAAGCCCAACATTCCCCTTCATTCATTCCTCGCATAGCCAGTCCTTCTTACAATGGCCAATTCGAGAGAACAAAAAAACCAAGAAAGCAAAAGCAGTAGAAATGAAAAAAATAAACGTCAAAATGAAGCCAAACTACTAAAAGAAACCTAAATAACCAAAAGGAAATCTGTGGCAAAGGGGAAACTACTGAACACAAACTAATAATGAAAAAGTTGAAGAATCGTACTTTTCACATTTTGAAAAGTGCTCGTACATGACCGCCGCTGCCACAACTACAACTGATGGAGCGCCAAACAAATAACAAATAAGTTAACGATAAATAGAACGAAAAGACTGGATGAAACCTTAGTAACAAAATGGAAATTGTACAAGAATGGATATGTGTGATGGAGCATCGATAATGAATGTTATTAGCAGTTAGTGTGGAATATTGCGCACGTACATTCGACTGGGTTGCACGAAAAGCTTTTTGGGCAAACTTTGAAGTTTTAAGAAATATAAAATAAATGGTGATCGAATGATATTGAAAGTGAAGGGTCATTTTAGTACTTATATATATCCTACGGAAAATTGGACTGGGACAGAACCAGTCACGTGACAGGTCCCTAATGGATGGGAACCGATTCCAGTACCGACCCAACTATATGAAAAAAGCCAGTAACTTTTACATGGCTTTGTTATTGGAGGGAGTAAATTGACACTACTCAGATAGCATGTGATATATCAAGGGACTGATCAAAAAGGACAGGTACCGAACGTGTTATTGTATCCATCATAGAACACCCTTCACAGAACCCATCCTATTCATCCCATTACATTAGTCCAATTTAACGTCTGATTGTATGGAAAATTGGATCTGAATGTAAATTGTCAAACAAATGTGAATAGATTTCTACACAAAATCCGCTTAAAATGGATTTTGTTTAAAAGATAGCTTAAAGTGGATTTTGTTGATTTTGTTTAAAAGATAGCTGAAATCCGCGGATTGTAAAATCTTCTACTTCGAAATTTCAAGTAATTGACACCAGAAGTGGTTCCATATGGATATAACCGAACCAGTTCTGTGACAGGTTCAGTTTTCAACAATCCTCGATTCGGTACATTCTGGGTAATTGACTCTTTGTTTCCCGCAGGATATATTGAACGGGTTTTCCAATAGGGCCATAACAATTTCGTATCTTTATGTCAACGCAACCTCAAACATTTTTAATGATCGTTCAGTGTCAAAAATCCACTTACTAGCAACGTATGGCAATCATTAAAAATTACTATAGAAATTCTGAGTCGTTGGTCGCAACTTTAAGAGCAAAATCCGCTTATGAGCCCAAAAGTTGATCATTTAAAATTTCTATCGAAATTCGGAGTCGGTGGTCGCAACTTAAAGAGCGCTTGCTCCAATTTTCAGCCGTATTAATCGTCCCGACAGGCTGTGCGTGCCATAGTAGATAAATTTGAATTCAAATTTTCACTTTTAAATATTCCGGAGTCAATGAGACGCCCTACCGCTCGAAGCAACAAAAATATCGCAGTCGTAAGTGAATCCGTTAAAAATGAGCTAAATAATCGAATTCAAGTCGTTCTCAGGAATTGGGAATCGCTCAAACCACACTGTGGCGTGTTTTGCGAAGAGATCTTGGCCTTCATCCTTATAAGATCAAAAAGGCTTAAGAACTAAAGCCACTTGATCATTTAAACGTCGAAACTTTTCCGATTGGGCTATGGAAAAGTTTCACGAAAACTCAGAAATTCATCAAAATATTATCTTCAGCGATGAAGCTCATTTCTGGCTGAGTGGTTTTGTCAATAAACAAAATATGCGTTATTGGACAGCAACAAACCCACATGTGCCGGAGGTGTGATTGGGCCGTATATTTTCGTCCATGAAAACAATCGTCATGTTAACGTCAATGGAGAGCCCTATCGTGCCATGTTAGAAAATTACTTTTAGCCAGTATTGGATGAGCTTGACATCGCCGATATGTGGTTTCAACGAGATGGTGCCACTAGCCACACAGCAAGCGTTACAATCGATTTGCTGAAAGGCTAAATCGGTGAACGTGTTATCTCCAGAAAGGGTCCGGCCGAATGGCCACCTTGTTTATGCGATTTAACGACATTGGATTTCTTTTATGGAGCCACATCAAGTCATTGGTCTATGCCAACAACTTTAGACGAACTCAGAGACAACATCCAGCGCGAAATTGCCAACGTTTCGGTCGAAATGTGTGCAAGAGTGGTGGAAAGAAAATTGGGTCCAAAGAACGGATCGCGGTACACGTGCTCGTGGCCATATGAACGAAATCGAATTTCAATCCTAAAATGTAACATTTGCACTACACCTGGAATAAATCTGAACTATATATCTTAAATATTTTGAGTTTGAATAGTTCGGTTTTTAAAAACCGGTTCTTTACATAAAAAAAAATTCGGTTTCTTAAAAATGTCCATTTTTCGGTTTCTTCTGTGGAACGCACATGTTTCAAATGTATCCCTTCAGCAAATCATATAGTTAAATTTTAAAGAGAATCCTAAATATTTTAAGTTAAGATCGTTTGTTTATTTCGGTAAACAGCATTATGGGCTCAAGCTGAAAGAATCGATTTGTTACGAAATAGCTGCCCACTGCTTTAATCTCACCAAATCCAAAGCAAGTTTTGCTGTTAGTTTTCTTAAAATGATTGCCAACAAAAAAACAATAAGTACAATAGGCTGGGTCTATACTGTGTCATCGGTTTTTCGATAGCTTTTGGCATGAGGAAAAAAAGTTCCACTTTGAATCAAACAAATTATTTTTCGATTAAAATTTTAATTTTTGACATTTTTTCTTACTTTTATTATTTAGGAGGTAATAAAAAAAATTATTTTTTTTTAAATACTCGTATTACCTGTCCAGGGTGACATACAATTCTAACAAATATACATTGCTACATACGGGTTACTCTATATATTTGTTGCCTAGGCAACACTAAGTGTAGCCTGGCGCCATTTGACATTTCCATTGGAAAGTTTGACATTTTTTTTAGCATAAACGAACTCAGAACGTTTTGGCGTATGCCCATATTTGTGTTGTTTACAGTGACTTAAAAAAATCAATTTGGCAAAAAATGGAATTAACTCGTGAACATTGTCGTGCGATCATCTTTTACAACTTTCGACGTGGATTATCACGACAATAGTACATCAATGAACTTAAATCTTTGTATGGCGATTAAGCACCATCCATCCTATTGCACTGTGAAAAACTGGCTTAATGAATTCAATCTTGGCCGACGCTCGCTCAAAGACGAAGGTCGTGAAGGTCATCCAAAAACGGCCGTTGTGCCAGAGAATATTGATGCCGTGCGTAAGCTGATAATGCAAGACCGTCATGTGACATACCGTGAGATAGAGGCATTCTTGGGCATTTCTTCCACCAGCATACATTCTATACTGCATAAACACCTGGCCGGAAAAAAGATTCGTTCTCGTTGTTTCCCGCACAATTTGACAATCGCTCAAAAAAGGCCATTGGGGCAAAGAAATTTTGGGAAAATACGATCGCGGTGCTCCAGAAGACGTTTATAAGATCGTCACAGGTGACGAATCATATATCTATGCGTATGAGTCCAAAAAAAAACAGTAAACGACCGTGTGGGTCTTCGAAGACAAGCCAAAACCAACGAAAGTTGTTCGTGGATGAAGCATTTCGAAGAAAATGGTCGCCCTATTTTTTTGCCCGTTACTGCACGTATGAGCCTTGTTGATATTGCAAAATATAACATTAATTGGAAAAAGTAAACGATTTCTTTAACTAAACAATTAAAGTTTCTACTATTACATTAAGACATTCTGCGTTTTAGATATCTGCCAACAATTTGTGTTTATTTCTTTTTTTCGCCGATAATGTTGAGGCGGTCTAATGTTTGTACATAAATAAACACACAAAGCATACCCACAAAACACCCTTCAACTCTTTCTATAAAAACCATGCCAAGGATACATGGCGTCGTTTAAAGTAACATCTCCCATGAAGGAAAAAAACGACTGCCACAGAGCCAGCCTTTAAGGATGAATGATATAAAACAGACATTATGGTGTAAAACATGAAAATGTTTGCTGGCTGTCGGACGGACGCACTGCACTGCATGAAGCTTTTAAAGAAAAGCGAAGTCGAGTAAAGTAAAGTAAAGTAGAACAAAACTCATTATTTTGCTCATTAAACTCTTTGGCTTATAATTAGCTAGAACTAAGCTAAAACTACAGCTAGCTGCAAAGACAGCAACAACAACTACACCAACTTTAGACATAAACAGCAAATACATCACGACTTCTTCTATCCTATATTAATTTATACACTCGTATACCATTTGCTGTTAATGCACATTTACACTGAACGTTCGGGCAAAGAAAAAAACAGGGAGAAATGGCGGGAGAAGAACTCTAAAAGTTTTCTTTCCTTTCCTCGCGAATTTCCTTGGTCATAATTACTTAAAGGCAAGGTAAAGTTTTTACTGCGTTCCTGTACCTCGGAATGCAGGCGCCAGCTGTAGTACTGGTTTCCTTTGACTCACACGGTAATGAAAAGGATGTCTTGTAGCTTCAATTTCTGAATGTTTAAAATGCGAAATACGATTTAAGATGGGCAAATGAAACTTTTAAGACTACTAATTTTAAAGGTAATGCGGATAACATATCTAAATTTAAACAAATTCGGGCCTAAGAACACCCATTTAATCGCGGGCTCTAAAAAATTAGTACTTCTGCTCGATCCCACACTATACTTGCTAATGTTTGCAAAACGTCATCGCCATGTTCGATGATTAACGATTCAGAATCACCGTCAGATTCCACACGCAGAGAAAAGATATGGGTACACTTTGGTCACCACAACAATCATATGTTCTCTACAATAAAAGCATGTTTGCCGCAACCATAGTATTGTTTTTTGAATGTCATTTTGACAACAGTATGATTGCGACAATATTACTATTGTTGAAATGTAACAATAGTATTATTGCCAAATCTAGAAATGAAAATATGGTTGTAACAAACATATAAACATGGTTGGTTCTACAAAAGATTAAAATTTACGTTAACAATAATATTATTACGGCAATCATACATTATGGTTGAGACTATGAACATAACAAAACAGGTTTTATAGAGCATACATGTACTTATATATATAGCCATGGATCATAATTTAATCACATAGTATGGTTCAGTGTTGCAGGGGAAATAGCATGGCTGCGTTTGAATCATACTATGGCTGTAAAGATCATACTATGGTTGTATGAGAAAAATACTACGGTTGTATGAGAAAAATACTGTATGGTTCAGTGTGAATCATACTATGTTTGTGTGGATCATAGTATGGTTTCGTTGTGAGGATCATGCTATGGTTGTATAAGAAATAGTATGGTTGTGAGGGTCATAATATGGTTGTGAAGATATAAGTATGGTTGAGTGTGAATCATACTATTGTTGTGAGGATCATAGTATGGTTGTGGAGATCATAGTATGATTAAGTGTGAATCATACTATGGTTGTGAGGATCATAGTATGGCTATGTGTGATTCATACTACTGTTGTGAGGATAATAATATTGTTGTGCCACAACCATATATCCAACAATAGTATGATCCTCTTCGAATATTATCACCCCAACCATACTTTTTTTCTGCGTGCACTGAGGGATGACCGACACAACATCTATATACAGGGTTTTCCATTAAGGACATAACAATTTTGTATATTAATAAAACACAGAATATTTACGAAATATACTTCAAATTTATTCCAGGTGCAGTGCAAATGTTACATTTTATGAATAAAATTCGATTTCGGTCATATGACCACCACGAGCCCGTGTACAGCGATATGTATTCTTTCGACCCAATTTTCCGCCACTTTTGCACACATCTCGACCGGAACGTTAGCAATTTCGCTTTGAATGTTGTCTCTGAGCTCGTCTAAAGTTGTTGGCTTGTAGGCATAGACCAATGACTTGATGTGGCCCCATTAAAAGAAATCCAATGGCGTTAAATCGCATGAACGAGGTGGCCATTCGACTGGACTATTTCTCGAGATAACACGTTCCTTTTTCCTTTCAGTAAATCAATAGTAACGCATGCTGTGTGGCTAGTGGCACCGTCTTGTTGCACATATCGTCGATGTCAAGCTCATTCAATTCTGGCCAAAAAGAATTTTCTAACATGGCACGAAAGCGTTGTCCATTGACAATTGTAACATGACGATTGTTTTTATCGACGAAAAAACAGCTTAATTACACCACCGCCATGAAAACTACTAATTTTTGCGGATGCAATTGTGTTTCTTGAGGCACATGTGGGTTTGTTGCTGTCAAATAACGCATATTCTGTTTATTGACAAACCATCGCTGAAGATGATTTTCGATGAAATTCTGGATTTTCGTGAAACTTTGCCAGAGCCCAATTGGAGAAGTTAAGGCGTTTGAGAGATCCCTAATTCCTGAGAACGGCGTGGAATCGTTTGACTTGGCTCGTTTTGAACGGATACACTTACGGCTGCGATATTTTTGTCGCTTCGAGCGGTACGACGTTTTTTTTTGGCTCCGGAACATACATAAGTGGAAATTTGGATCCAAATTTATCCATTATAGCACGCACTGCCTGCTGGGTGGTACGATTATTACACCTAAAAGTAAGCGCTCTTAAAGTTGCGACCACCGACCCTAAATTTCGGTAGTAATTTTTAATAATTTCTAAACGTTGCTTGTAAGTGAACTTTACAATGATGAAAATGTTGAATTCGACTAGTGTTTTGACACTGAAAGATCGTTAACAAATTTAGGGTGCTTTGACATAAAGATACGAAACTATTATATCCCATATTATTATGTATCCTTTATAAAAATGAGGAGCGAAATTCATGCATTAGGAAAAATTGCATGTGGGCACCATCCTGTTGGAACAATGTATCCTCTAATTGCATTGCCGCAAGAGCCGGCAAAAAAAATCAGGAAATGCCAAGAGCAAGTGATTGCTTCCCAGCAAAAGGTTTCGGTGATTGCAGTACTGCAGCTTTTACTCTCTCGATGTTTTATGGTGTTGTAATCCTTCTCTCAGGTCCCCTTCGTACACATGACACATTCCCTGCTGTTCTGAATGAAATTACCCAATTTACAATTGATTGCCGTCCAGGAACATGCCCACGTGGGGGCACAGCGAATCGGCTGCACTACAATGATTGAGTGCGCATTTGAAAAATATCGTACGCTTCAACAAAAATTACCTCTCCTCACGTGTCCAATGCATGATGACAACTGAAAAGCAGAGGAATACAAATCTCCCGTCAGCCACTATAAGCCACGCAAGCTCTCCACTCTCTTCGACCAACAGTGCGGCCACAGCCTGCAGTGCAAAAAACAAACTACCGCGTTCCACCCTGTAGTTTTTATTTGCGTTTGAGACAGCATTACACGAAAATAGATCTTAGCACTGGGGTCTAAAGATTGAAATAAACAAAACCTAATGATTACTAGATTTAATTGAAGTAGAAGAAGAATGTATTTTCTTATTCAGTTGAAAATAATCTGGTTCAATTGAAAATTTAAACCAAAAATCCAAAAAAATTTAAAACTCTTTATTGAATATATTTATTAAATACAGTCCGAAAGATTTTTTGTTTCATGCAGAGGTTATTGCAATTTCGGTGAGCACTACTACACCATCATAACACCCCAAACAACAAATGTTCCGTAACTAGTGTTGCCACTGCCAAAGAAATTTTTTAACAACTTTTATCAACAAGCCTACCAAATTGAATTAAATCCTACCAAAATTGGGAAACGATTTAAGAAATTGAACAGGGTGTAATGGAAAATTATGGCAAATGTTTGTAACTACCAATTATATTAGAGCTTTGAGTATACCGATCGACACCGAATGATCATCTTATGTGAGTAAACGATGGATTTCAGGCCGTTTGTCAGCAGATCTTTTTAAAGATTATAATCAAACTACAGGTTGTATTTCTTGTCCGACTTATATTAAATATGGCAGAAGTAGTCTTTTTTTTTTGGACTGCCGCTATTGAAATTTAACAATATCGACTAAGATATAGCCCGCAAAACCTATTTTTAATCGAGTTAAAGTCTTTTGCTCTTGAAGCCACAAATTATTCTAATCTTAAATTTAGAAAAATTGTTGATCAGTAACCTCCTCATATTATAATTGGTCACATATCGGTTGGCTGCTATAGAACACCTATACATAAATTCTTATGTAAATAAAAATTGGTATTTATTTATTTACCTAAACTGATGCTTACCATAAAGGCTGAAAAATCGGCTGTCTAAAAAGTGGCAATAATAACAAAAAGTAGTCCGTCGGACTTATAAGTTTCTGTTACGTTAAATTTTATTATGCTTGCATAAAGGTGCCAATAACATATTTGGCATCCCAATATTTTCACTACAAATGTAATGTATGTAAATGTATATTTATCGCAAAACCTACCAAAATACGGCTTAGTCTACCATCGTACCAAATGAAAGAAAAACTTACCAAATTTGGTAGAAAAAGCCCAAAACGGTAACACTGTCCGTTACTAAAGGGTGTCCGCCGGGAAGGAATACTACTTTGTTTTACCGCCATTTTGGTAAACAAACAGTTTATATTTGGCAGTCGTGAAGTAGAAACGTGGCAAATTTATTATGGAAAAATATTCGATAAATCGTTAAAAATTTTATCAAAATCAATCATCGATTACTGTGAAATTTTTGTGAGAAACAACATGCCCATAAAACACACGATTTATCGTGTAGTGAATGACTTCGAAGAAAAAAGGTCTGTAGCTGATAGACCCAAGCATGGACCATTACGTACTGCTAGATCGGCTGAAAACATTACTGCTGCTCAAGAAGGTGCTCAAAACAATCCATCAACCTCAATTCGACGCCGTACTGCAAGATCGGCTGAAAACATTACTGCTGCTCAAGAAGGTGTTCAAAACAATCCATCAACCTCAATTCGACGCCGTGTTCAGTAGATTGGTCTTTAAAGAACAACTTTGGCCACAATTTTGCACAAGGATTTGCCTTTGTTTCTATTTAAGTTTCAGTTGACGCAAGAGCTTTTTCCACAAGACCATTTACGCCGCCGTACACATGCCAATAGTATGTTACAGCTCGCCTTAATTCGACGCCGTGCTGAATGTAATGAAATTGCCACATAATCCATTCTCTTTTATTTAATCAAAAATAATAAAAAAACAAAGTAGCATACCATCCCGACGGAGACCCTGTAGTATACCTTCCCGGCGTACACCCTTTATATTAAACAGATAAGAGCTTAAGGGCAATCCGGTTTGAATTTAACGAGAACTGCCGACACTAGAGTTTGAGAGCGGACACAATAAAAATCGCTCTCACGTACGTAAACACATTCACCCACACATGATACAGTACATAAATTTTATGATGTATTTGTTGTTCCCATTTATATAATGTCACTACAATATTCAGTTTAGCTCGTTTTCGGTCTTTTGCTTTAAAACATTAAACAGGGATCGACCAACCCGAGACCCGAATTTTTAATAGAAGACAAGTTTTTTACAAAATGTCAGAGCTACTCGTACATTGATTTTCGTGGCTACACACTGCTTTAATCGCGGTTACGGTTCCGTGACTACCTTCGCCAGAAAGTTTCGCAGCAATATCGGATAAATAGTTCAGCTTATTTACGAAATTTTAAACCGAGTGGTGAAAAATGCACTTTAGAAATTTTTGTTTAAAATTTAAGGGTTCTCTTTTTTTCTGTGTATTCAAATAGAATAACAAAATAATATTTTCAAAAAGCGTGTAGTCGTATATTCCTGATTAAATATTGAAAATCATATTAGGGAAATATTGTATTTAGGTGGAATTATAATTAATTGCATGATAATTTTCCGCTCACGAGGTGGCGGGTATTTGCTAGTATTCTTTAAATTTAATTAATATGCTAATAACGAACGCCAACTTCTTTAAGTAAGCTACATATTTGGTGGTATGTACGAATTAGTCTTATACGTACGAGTATACTTGACTACAAAGTATCTGCTGCTACGACGTTACAGCTACCGAGGGAATCATTACGGAGATTACATCACCGGGTTAATCTGTGCGGAAACATTAACTCATGGCAATAAACCCACACTCTGTGATAGATAGCCGCCTTAACATCCCCTGTCCACCTTTCTAAGCGTATTTCAGTTTAATTTGGCCTTAGCAGCACTTGGCTGCAATGATTTATTTATGCCCCATATTTTGCCTTTAAAAACAAACAACTATTGCATCAAATTTTAATTCAATTCAAATTTATTCCATTTGATCAACAATTTATGCTCTTACACAATTTCCCCCGGGAGGAGGTAGGAGTAGAGTGCTATCCTCTTGTCCTTACATACATAAATACATGTTATTTAATTACATTTACAAACACACGCACACACACACAGACACATGCAGGAACAACAACAACGAGGAAACAAAAGGCAAATAGGCAGGCTGCCGGACAAATCAGGTGGGTCGTTTGGTAGTCGTAGTTTAACCTATTACAATAATCTCAATAGGTTTAATTGAATGGGCAAAGACAATACACTTACTGGTCCATAATTCAATATTCCATATTGAAACGCTTACAGGGGGGTTTGCTACATACGGTACGGTTAGCATTCAGCCTAAGGGGCAGGTATGGAACACACATACATACACGCAGAGAAAAAACATGGTTACTACATGGTCACGACAAAAATAATATGTTCTTCGCAATAAAAGTATGTTCGTCGCAACCATAGCATTGTTAACTGAATTTATTTTTGACAATAGTATAATTGCTTCAATATTAATATTGTTGAAATGTAACTATTGTTAAAATGAAAATATGGTTATAGCAACAATATAAATATGGTTGATGCGACAAAAGTATTGTGTTTTGCGTTTTATGTTAACAATAATATGATTACGGAAATCATACTGTATGATTGTAATTTTTCTTCAATGTTATTGGTACTTTTTTTATCGAAATTAAAATTTTTTAAACAAGCTGCTTTGGCTTTATTTAACTGAAATATTTATTTAATAAAATTTAATTAATGAAATTTTATTTACTGAAATTTTATTTAATAAAAACTCTTACGTTTATTTCAACTTATTTTTTCTACTGTGAAATAAATCACTCGTATTATTTTGAATTTAATGTATTTTTGAATAATTTTCATAATTTAAATCTATTGTTGACAACTTAAACCAATTCTAATAAATAATATTGGGGATCAAATCTATTGTCGACAACTTAAACAAATTCTTTTAAATTATAATGGGGATCATAGTATAATTGTGTGTGATCATACTATGGTTGTAGGGATCATAACATGGTTGCGTGTGAATCATACTATGGTTGTGAGGATAATACTATGGTTGTATATGAAACATACTATGGTTGTGAGGATCATACTATGGGTGTGGAGATCATATTATCGTTGAGTATGAATCATACGATGGTTGTGGGCATCACAGTATGGTTATGTGTGAATCATACTATTGTTGTGTGGAGCATAGTATGGTTGTATTTGAATCATACTATTGTTGTGGGGATAATAATATTGTTGTACCACAACCATATACCCAACAATAGTATTATCCTCTTCGAATATTGTCACCACAACCATACTTTTTTTCTGCGTGTATGTACTGATGTTTGTCAGTGTATGTAAGTGATTATAGTGTTGGTAGTAGCAACGGCAACAATATCAAGACCGGCAGCAATGTTGAGGCAGCAACAGACAGTCAATGTCCTAAAAGCAAAATTGGAAAATTACATATCAACTTTATGAGCATCAACAAATACGAAAAGGAATTGTTCATGTTATCGTTTAGAAGACGGAGCATACACTAGGCTCAACAAAATGTGTTTTATAAACGTCCTAAAGGCACAGAAACCAGAGACTCTTTCGATCGATCTTGCAGAAAATCATTCTCTAGAATGTTATTTGGTTACGATTTCCATAATATTTTTTTATTATTTCCACACCTTCTTTAATGGTAAAACTGCTGAAATGATTTGATGCTTTGAAAGCTGAAATATGACAAGTGGGGAAACTTTCATAACTCTCTGATGCGGCATGATTTGATTTAAAAAATAATATTTTTTTCTGCTTGAAAAAATTAACTTGTATATCCTCTATTTTAGGATGAAGTGTAGTCCAAAATTTTCACACCGTTTCCAACATCTCGAAATATTGATTGAAAACCCTATAAGGTATAGATATATAAATTCTGAATCATTGTAAAGATTTAAGAACTTCTAGCCGTTTTCAGTTCGTCTAGTTCGCAATATTTAACTGAGAGGTTAATGCTCTTAAACAGTTGGTATTGAAAAAATGGGACAAACAGATTTGACCAAGTCCTTGTAAACATCCCTACACAAGGATTTGGTCAACCTTTAGAAAAATCACTATGTAGTATAGTTGGATTTCTTTGCTTATATATGACCGCTCTCAACTTTGACCATTTCTAAATTTTCAAATTAAAATACTTTCAACTAAGAAATATTATAAATATTACATTATGTCACGCTTAGAAAGTGGAGCGTGGCACCGCCAATATTACTCTGAACTTAAAATGGCCTTACCTCATAAACTGTTATGATATATGAGGTTTTGTTAGTACAGCGAGAATTCGACCGGGCAGACAAGTGGCCGCTGCCAAGCCCCTTTGAACAAACTAATTTAAATGGCCCCAATAGTGGACCAGCCGCTTTGAAATTTTACATAAAAAAAACTTAAAAACATCGTTAAGTTCGGCCTGACCGCCGTCCCTACGCTACTAAAATGCAACAAAATAGTCCTTTTTTGGTCCCTTTCGGCCCATGCGAGCATCCTTAATCAACGCCAAAACTTACTCTATTTTTGGATTCGTAGCAAAATGTTTTTTTTTTAATTTGAGTACTCGCATACTTAATGCTGATCGTCCGTTTTGACCATGCGGGACGCTTTTCGGGCTACATGAGCGAAAACTTCTAGCAAATATGCTCTTTTCTGAGGTACTAAGTGTGTCCATACTAACTGTAGACATTTTAATAATTGTTCGGTCGCACACAAATTATGATTTGTTAAGCAAATCCTCAAATAAGTGTGAACTTTTTCGAGGTACCTGCAGGCCCTTAACGAGAAACTTGTTTCCCTTAACTAATTTCGCCCATTTACAATTCTACACTAAGCCATCATTGTACCGAAATTTTAGGTTTCGAGGTTGATTCGACTAGTTGGTTTAAGAAATTTACAACGATCAATAATACTTAGAAGCGACATAAATACTGTTACACACGTTTTATACTGTAACATAAAAAGAACTGAATGTTTTGGACCAAATATTTTTTAATATATTTATTGATGTATATTGTATCCAAAAAAAATCTTCTTATTCTAAATTTCCGCCTTTTGCCTTTACACACGCCTTAAGTCGCACTGGCCAATCGTCAATTACTGCACGAACCTCGTCCATTGGAAAATTGGCCAGAGCTCGAACCAAAGCAGTCTTAACAGATCCAATGTTGGGGTATCTTTTGTGACAAACCTTGCCCTCTAAAACCGTCCACAATTTGTAATCCACTGGGTTCAAATCTGGACTGCCTGTTTCAGGTCTGGGACGTTTAAGCCGTATGGGCCGGCGCAGAATCCTGCTGGTTTTGGAACAGGGAATTGTTAAGAGGCTTCACAACAGCTTCCAAAACGGTTTCTTGGTAAACTTTGGCCGATGTTTTGACTCCTCTTCTTCGCAGAAATGCACGTCTGTGACTCCATCGTAAGAAACACCCCACCAAACCTGACTGAAGCTGGGTGATGACCCTTTTCCACCTTTCGGATCAGTTCAGATGCTTCCTTAGATGAGCGCGCATACACTCTATCAGTTTGCTTGTTAAATTTTTCCTAAACGGTACAAATTTTTTTTATCGGTGAACAACATTTTTCTGTGCAAGTTATCAGCGTGCTTCACCAAAAGACGTTTGCATTTTTCAATCCTCTTTTTTTTAAGCTGCAGTCAATAAATGTCCGGTACGTCGTTTGAAAGCCATAATTCGATTCATAATTTTCTGTTTTCGGAGCGGATTTCTGTGAATTCTTGATTTAACGGCTTTGATGACATGCGGTGTTGGTACAGAGCGTAGGCGGCCCGAGTGTTTTGAAAATATCGCTTTTTTCATTTCACACTTGAAAAGCGTTATTACAGCATCATTATCTGATCACTCCATGATGAAAGTTGAAACAATTTTAAAATCCCGTTATTTACGCTTTTGAGGTTAGCTTTCAAAACCCATATGACATTAACGGGGTATGTTCAGTTCTACTATTGAAATGGGTGTGTTCAATGTTGTAACAGTATTTATGTCCCTACTATGTATTTTCCCTTAATCGATTTCGAACTGATGCCACCCAATCATCACTTTTGAGTTCCGTAGCAGCTTAAAATAAGGGACCTTTAATACCCGAATAAACCGGTTTGCCATTAAATTCGGGGTTTATAGCTTTGGTCCAGGGGATTCTATTTTTTTTTATAGATTACTGTATTGTGTTTATTTTTGTTGGTAGAATAAAACAATAATCGTATTTCGGCTTGAGTTTGTCCTTTAGAAATTATAATTTTTATTACCATCCTTTTTTTTAATGTGCAATGTTTTCAAGGCTCATTTCTGCTAAAAATCTTATAATTTTTGTTTTAAGCAAACATTTGCAAGTGTACTTTGAAGTGAGACTAGTTTTGGATGTTTGCCTAAATAAAGCTTTGCAACAAATAGAATATCGGGGCTTTATTTTTATTGGGTGAGCAATATAAAAAAAAAATACAAAATTGCAAATCAAGTGTGGAGTCTTTATTGATTATTCTAAAAGACATTTATGCCATTTATCTTTTGAATATAATTTCCTTTAAACGTTAGCAGCAACCACCTTTCCATTCTACTCAGTGTTTCCATTCTAAGGGTCCAATTTGGATGACTAGTTCGAGTATTTCGGCGTTAATAACACGTGTAATGTTGTCTTCCAAAACCTGTTTTGTAGCTGGTTTGTCAGCATAGACTTTAGACTTTACGTTACCCCAAAAAAAAATTGTAAAGGTGTGATATCACTCGATCTAGGCGGTCAACTCACCGGTCCAAAACACGAAATTAGCTGCTCTTCGAAATTACCTCTCAATAGATCCATTGTTTAAGCAGCTGTATGACAAGTGTTACCGTCCTGTTGTAACCAATTTTAATCAATATTACGGGCTTCAATTTCAGGAAGCAAAAAGTCCGATATCATGGCGCGATAGCGAACACCAATCACGGTTTCATTCCGGCCATCAACATTTTTGAATAAGTACGGACCGATGATTGCACAAGCCCATAAACCGCACCAAACCGTGGTTTTACTCTGGGTATAATGGCACCTCTTGAAACTCCTCTGGTTGCTATTAAGCCACAATGCGGCAATTTTGTTTATTGACGTTGCCGTTGAGCCAGAAATGGGACTCATTACTGCAAAAAATGTTGCTCGTGAACAGCGAATCTTCTTCGAGGTTTTGAAGAGCCCAATATTGTTTGGCTTCAATTCATGAAATGGCAAACTATACTGAAAAGAAAAACAAATTTAACACATACCTCTATTGACAAAAAAAACCCGTTAGTTGTTCAATTTAAGATCAAAGATAATTGAGATAACATAAATGATTCGTTCAACTAAACTAAAGAACTAAATCGATAATAAAACCTGTGTGCAAAGAACAATCAATAGCTGCATTTCGGTGCTATTTTTGATTTTGCCAGCACTTTACCTGTATTGGAATTTATGAATATCAGTCGTTGTTTGTTGCGGGTAGTGAAAAGTCTACCTAACTCGTGGAATTTTTCCCAGCCGCTTCTCAAAATCAAATTCCAGACCATTCGACTTTAAAAATTCAAAGTTCTCTGCTAAATTAAATTCACGGTAAACTTTTAACCAGATTCATGTATTTGTCGTGTATATGTCAAAACATTTGGATGTCTCGCCCACAGTTGTCATAATTAACACGGCATCCTCATCGTCCAACCCATCCATCCACGAAATATTAAAAGAAATTTCAATAGCGTCATATGCATAAATGAATTCAAAGCGTGGAGAAAACATGTATTTGTTTCAAACTTCGAAATGTTCGCATATCAAATGTGTCAATACTCGTATGTATCGCAAACTCATACACACAGTCGCAGATACACATTTTATTGAAAGTTAAACAATCGCCTGTCTGTCGTTCTGTCTGTTTATGTCTGCCAGCCACATTGTCTGTATGTAACAGGCTGTTTTTTAATGACATGTAAACATTTGAATGAGTTCTTCTCCGAGTTTAAAAAACAAAAACATAAGTACACACACACACGCGCAATATGTTGCTTACATACAAAATGTATGAATGCGCATACGAACATACATACAAATCTGTCTATTATGACTGTCAAAAATGTCAGAATAGCAAACAAAATGTCAGAGAATTTGAAACAACAATAACGACGAATGCCAAATGCTTATACTAAGAACAGAGCGGGCGGGGCTAAGGGTGGTAGAATGGGATTGGGAGAGTAAAATTATTGACAGCGAGTGGGTACCAATTGCTCAATTGTGTTGCAAGTGCAACAATTATGCGCAAATTGAAATCACTAAAAAATCGCTTATATTACAACATTGAAGATAACAATTATTTGTTAATTATGGTCCTATGTCTTTCTGAAGGCTCGTTCGTCCACAGTTTTTTGTTCTTGTTGGTAATTTTTATTCGTCAGCAAAATAATCATTTTTACATTTTATGACAGCATGTCATGATATGTACTGTGGATAAAACTGAGGTACTGACAGCTGCACGGTAATAAAGGCTTGGAGATGGTGACAAACAAATTGGTTGTAACACTAATAGTTCATTCACCCAAAACGATCGTTTTTATACTCTCCACCCCATATGAGGGTGGAGAATATATGTGACGCGCAAAATAGAAAGGCACCTAAGGGTAAAAACCAGTTTTGTTCAGGAGAGCCATTTTAAAGATTTAAATACGTGTATCTTTGGTGTACCATCACTTTCATAAAACGCGCATACCTCTGGGAGGGAATACTTTTGGGGCATGGGATCGGTCTCATTCGATGCTTAGATGTTGTCCACATCAAAAGAAAGTGAAAATTGTTTTTTTTACCCTTAGATCCCTTTTTCTATGCGCTTTCACATATGGTTAATTCTGAGATTATTGGCCACTTCGCTGTCCTTGGTTTTTTCAAGCGGGAAAAATAATATATATTATACTTTATTATTTACTATACAATAAATTTTTATAGGATCTTTAAAGTCTTTAAAAGTGGTTTTATAAAAATTTATTTGTTCTTCAAAAAAATTCTTACCAAAGTGTTCAAATATTATTACCCTGTTTGTCCCTAACACAACTTTCAATTGAAATTTTCTCAATTTTTTACAAAAATATTAATTATTTTTTTATTAAAACCAGTCCATAGTAAAAAATAATATTCAATTAATTTTGTTACTATTTATGATTATAATTTTTTATTCAGTTTTTTTTATTTTTAAGGTTGTTTATTTTCTGTCCCTGAAAATACACAGTATTTCCCTGTAAAATCAATGTCACTTTGCCATTTTGTTAAAAACTTGTCTTTTATTTAAATATAGAAGCAAGAGGTCTTGTGCCGGTTTAATCCCTGTTCAATTCGCTAAAATTCTAATTTCCAAATCAATCTTTTATTTAAAGCAACTCGAATAGGATTGAACATTACATGAAGTGGGTGCACATCTAAGTTTTTTCGTCAACACTCTTATTAAAATTAAGTAAGTCGTGTTTTGTCACTCGTTACGAACGTTCACACTTAAGTTGGGCATTCCCCGGTTTTTTTTTATTTTTAAATTGTTGCATGATTCTTAAAACTAAGACCTGAATTGAATATTGAATTCTGCAAAAAAATCGAATGCCAAAAATGATGTCGAAATTGGCCCATTATCTCAGAATCACCCATATATTTGCAGAAAGTCTGAACCATGTCTCCGTGAAACGAATTGAATCACATTGCGCTTGAACATCGTTGGTAACTAAAGTAAACTTGTTTCCGATATACACGCAGAAAAAAAGTATGGTTGGGGTAACAATAGTCGAAGAGCACCATACTATTGTTGGTTATATGGTTGTGGCACAACAATATTATGAACATCACAACAATAGTATGGTTCACACACAACCATACTATGATCCCCATAACAATATTATGGTCCTCACAACAATAGAATCATTCACACACAACCATAATATGATCCCCACAACCATATTATTATTCACATTCAACCATACTATGATCCCCACAACCATATTATGATCGTCATAACCATAGTATGTTTAACGTACAACCATAGTATGATCCTCACAACCATAGTATGACTTACGCACAACCATACTATGATCGACAAAATTGTTTGTAAAGACTGGAATACGTTGTTATTCAACAATAAGGAATATTATTAAGTAAGTTATGTAACAATAGGAGTGATTTATTTAACAGAAAAAAAATCATTTTTAAAAAATATTTTAGTAATACTATCGTAAAAATAACATTGTCAAATTAAAAAAATAAGGTTTTGCCGGTATGATTGCCGTAATTATGTTATTGAGAACATAAAACCCATGAAAACAATACTTTTGTCCCACCAACCATATTTATATTGTTGCTACAACCATATTTTTTTATTTTTAAATTTGGCAACAATACTTTTGTTACAATTTAACAATATTAATATTGCCGCAATTATACTATTGTCAAAATGAAGTTCAAAACACCATACTATGGTTGCGACGACCATACTTTTACTGCCGAGAACATACTATTGTTGCCGTGACCATATAGTAACCATATATTTTCTCTGCGTGTAATGACAAAAAACGGGGTTTTCAGAAAACCAGGGTCTTTTAAAAATCGTGTGTAAAAAAGCCAACTGTCAGGTTTTATTTTTAGTAAAAATCGAATAGAAAGTACAGGGTGTTCGCCGGGAAGGTATACTACCTTGTTTTGCCGCCATTTTGGTAAACATAAGTCTTGACAGTTCATATTTGGCAGTCGTGAAGTAGAGTCGTGGCAAATTGATTATGGAAAAATATTCGATAAATCGTTAAATATTTTATCATAATCAATCAACGATTACTGTGACGATGAGAAAGTTGCGTGAAATTTTTGGGAGAAACAACGTGCCAACAAAACGTTTTAGTTATCTTGTAGTGAATGATTTCGAAGAAAGGCGGTATGTAGCTGATAGGCCAAAGCATGGACCACAACGTAGAGCAAGGTCGGCTGAAAGCATTACTGCTGCTCATGAAAGTGTTCAAAACAATACATCCAACCTCAATTCGAAGCCGTGCTCAGGAGTTCGGTTTTCAAAGAACAACGTTGGCCACAATTTTGCACAAGAATTTGTATTTGTTTCCATTTAAGATTCAAATGGCACAAGAGCTTCTTTCACAACACCATTTACGCCGCCGTACATATGCCAATAGGATGTTTTAGTTTGCCCATGACAACCCCTTTTTCCATGAAAAAATCATAATCCATGACGAGGAACATTTTCATTTGTAATGAGTGACAAAATAGCCGTTTTTGGGCAATGAAAACCCCTCAAATTATTCATCAGTCACCTTTACATCCATTAAAAGTGAAAGTCTGGTGTGCAATTTGGTCTAGAAGAATTATTGGACCTTACTTCTATGAAATTCAAAACGGAGTAACGGTAACTGTCAATGGGCGATATCGCGATATGATTGAAAACTTTTTAACGCCTCAACTGCATGCTTTGATTAACGTGTGATATCAAGAAGACGGTGCCACATCGTATACAGCCAGGATTACAATGAAATTACTACGAGACCTCTTTCCACAACAACTTATTTCAAGAAATGGTGATGTTGATTGGCCTCCACGGTCGTCTGATTTGACTGCTCCGGGGATATCTGAAAAGCAAGGTTTATGAAACGCTTGAGCAGCTCAAACCAAATATTCGTGATGAAATTAATGAAATAACACGTGAAATGTGTGAAAATGTAATGAAAAATGTGCTCAAAAGGGCTCGCACTTGTGAGACTAACAGAGGCGGACATTTATCTAAAATTGTATTCCATACGTAATTGCCGACATTAAATAACACATTTATCACTATAAGATCTATTCTCTTTCATTTAATAAAAAATATCAACAAACTAAGTAGTATACTTTCCCGACGGAACCCTGTATTCCCATTCAGAAATTAAGTGATTAACCCTATGTTGAGATTCTGAGAATGCAAGGGCGGTTTATTTTTTGTTTTAAATCAAACAAGTTTTATAAAAATAATATAACATTAGAATTTATGAGAAATGTGGAAGCTGTTGTGAAGCTCTTAACAATTCCCTGTTCCAAAACCAGCCATGGACTTTCCAGCAGGCTTCTGCGCCGGCCAGCGTTCATTTCATCTGAAGAATGGCCCTCAGACAGTCCAGATTTGAACCCATTGGATTACAAATTGTGGACGGTTTTAGAGGACAAGGTTGGTTTGTCACAAAAGATACCCCAACATTGGATATCTTAAGGCCTCTGTCGTTCGAGCTGTGGCCAATTTTCCAATGGATGAGGTTCGTGCAGCTATTAACGATTGGCCAGTGCGACTTAAGACGTGTGTAAAGGCAAAAGGCGTACATTTCGAATAAGTGGATTCTTTTTGGATACAATATACATCAATAAATATATTAAAAAATATTTGGTCCAAAAACATTCAGTACTTTTTATTTTACAGCATAAAACGTGTGTAACAGTATTTATGTCCCTACTAAGTAATGTCCATGTTTAAAAGGTACGTATTGTCGGCCATTACCCATATTAAGCAAATATTTTGCTTAATAGTTACTTGGTATCCATACGCACATAAAGAAGTTGTTATTTTGGACTCCGTATTGTTTGCATGGGAATTATAATAAAAATGGGACCATATTGTTTTTTTTTTCATTGTATATTTTACCAAATTTGACCGAAATCAGAATGAATGTGTCTGTTCTAGAGCTGTAGAGGGGCTATATCGAAACGTTGTCCAATATGACCCATTTTTATCTGACTTGGTTACTGATCGATCCTAATTAACTGTACTAACTTTCATCATGATCGGATGAAATATGTAGCTTCTAGAGCTAAGGACAGAAAATAGACTAAACACACATGTGTGTGGGAGCTATATCTAAATCTGAAGCGATTTTCTTTTAAGAGCCTCCGCCTTTGGACCAAAAAATTTACTACTGCCGAATGTCATAAAAATCGGGACTCAATTGCTAATTTTAGTTTGATTAAATCGAATCAGTTATTGGCTTGATTATTGATTGATCAGTGGATCGGTACATTTATAGAGGGGTCAAGCTCAACTTATTTGGGTAGTTACAAACATTTTATATGATTCAATCTAGAGGTATTTTTTTCAATGCGTTTTTTTCAAAGATTACTCGTGCGTTGTGTTAAACTTTATTTTTTTCTTTCAGTATTGTTTGCCATTTTATCATGGAAAGACTTACACCGTTTAGGAAGTACCCTTATACAAAAAAATCCGCGGTTGGCGCGGTTTATAAGCTGGTGGAGCCTTCGCTCCATATTTTTTCAAAAATGATGATGGCCGGAATGTAATGTTGTTGGTGCGCGCTATCCTTAAATCGCACCTTTTGTTACCTGAAAGCCTGTAATCTTGACGACATTTGGTTTCAATAGGACGGTGCCACTTGCCATACAGCTGCTTAAACAATGGATCTATTGATAGGCCATTTTAAAGAGCAGCTAATTTCGTTTTGGACCGGTGGGTTGGCCGCCTAAATCATGTGATATTACACCTTTTTTCTTAGGAGCTGGTTTGTCAGCATAGACTTTGGACTTTACGTCCAAAGTCTATGCTGACAAACCAGCTACGATTCAGACTTTGGTCGAAATTCTCGAACGAGTCATCCAAAATTAGACTCTCAGAATGGACACCCTGGAGCGTAGTTGCGGCCAACATTTAAAAGAAATTATATTCCAAAAATAAATGTCATAAAATGTTTTTTTCGAATGAACAATGAAGGTTCCACACTTGATTTGAATTTTTGTATATTTTTTTGAAAAAATTAATCAACCGATATAATACCCTATTGCACAGAGTGGTAAAAGGTATTGCGCACGTGCAAAGAATGAAATTCGAAAAACCCGCCAGCAAAAAACCTGTTGAACCGACATGTCGGTTTTATTGATTTTTGTGAAACCGACTGTCGGGTATGGATATAAAAACCCGAATATCCGTTTTGGGTTTTGGACATTTTTCCAAACGGCTTATGTATTTAATAGAGACGTTTTTACATGACTTAGACGTAAATCTCTTACTCGTAAATTCTTCGGAATTTACTAGGTTAAATAAAACCAGCCGCTCAAAATTTTTAGATGATCTTACCCGGATTTAAACCTGGGTTTACTGGCATGATAGTCGTACACACTTTAATTGTAATGATTGCCCAAATATTTTATTCTTCTTATTATGGTTCGGCACATGAACAATAGGTGGTTGTGATTTTCGGGCAAAATAGAACGCACTCCCAATATTACTTATGCTCTGTTAAACTTAGATGCAAATGCTTCTGGTAGCTTGTAAACAAAACAACAGATACCATTAGTATGTCTTTGATGTATTGGATCGCCTAGCCCTGTACGTCCACTTACCCAGTAAGAAACGCCGGCAGTTTCTTATTGGGTACAAATTAAAACTCAAAAAATTTGGTATGCGAATTTTATCACCACTCAATAAAAAATGTCGTAAATAAGCTGTACTATTTATCAGATATTGCGATAATATTTAATGCATCAAACAACAACAAAATTAATACAATTCATGCACAGTTCTCATTAAATGCGAAACCGCCTGTCCTTAAGTTTATATCCGCTTTTCTTAATTACAGGACATTCGTTGTTAAAGGTCTTATGATGGTTAAGTGGCGAAATTGCAGACACTCCTGCTTTAAACTAAAAGTCTTTCCGACTGCTTATTGAAAATTTTTTACAATTTTTATGGTAAATATGTGAATTTTTTTATCGCCTCATTACGAAAATATTTTCAGTTTACGACTTAATTTTTTTGTTGGTAAATATGCGTGTATTTGCATCGTTTTATACCAAGTTATTTTTGATAAACAGCTTACAACTTTTTTTGGTAAATATGGGATTTTTTTTCACCTCATAACGAAAATATTTTCAATTAACCATTTTTTTTTTTGCAAATATGTGAATTTTTTTATTGCTTTTTATCAGAAAATTTTTTGATAAAATTCGTACGAATATTTTTAAATATATGTGAAATGTTTAATCCCAGGATTTTTTTTATATGATTTGATGTTGAATAATTTTTTTAATTTAACCAAAAATTTTTTTTTTCTGTTTATATTTTCTTGCGTTGCAACCGATCTACATGAACTAAAGGGTGTTTAAATTTTAAGGGCCGATGTTGAATGTGAACCACACCTAAACGTCCAGTTTATTTCTGCATTTCATTTGATATTTCTCAATTTCAGACTAATTCAATTTGAGCCATGGAATGATACACAAGCGAGCAATGCGTTAAGGTTATTTAGGCTTGGATGATCAATTTTTGAAGAAAATCATCTTCAGTGATAAGGCACATTTTCACCTCAATGTATTCGTCAATAAGCACAATTGCCGCAATTGGGCGAATGATAATCTAAGAGTGTTTGTCGAAAAAACAATGCACCCACAAAGAGTGACTGTTTGGTGCCGTTTATGGGCTAGCGGCATTATCGGGCCGTACTTTTTTCCAAAATGAGGCCGGTCAGGCAGTTACTGTGAATAATGTTCGTATGTATGTATTGTAACTTTTTATGGCCCGAGTTCGAAGATATGGATGTGGACGATATGAGTTTGAACAGGACAAATTCAATGGCCGTGTTATCTCACGTCGTGGCAATGTTCATTGGCCGCCAAGATCATGTGATTTGACAAAGAAAAAGTGTACGTCGAAAAGCCGGCAACAATTCAAAGGCTAAAGGATGAGATTCGGCACATTAACGGCATAGAACCTCAATTATGCCTCAGCGTCATCGAAAATTTGGACCATCGGATGAAGGTGTGCCGCCGAGTTCGTGGCGGAAATTTCGCCGATATTTTGTTCCATACATAATTGAACAATACCAATATTAGCATAATAAAAAGAAATGACAATAATTTCCTTAATAATTTGAGTTCTTTTCAAAACCAACATCGGCCCTTTAAATTTAACCAACCTTTAGTTGTGTTTCTCTTAGCGCTAGCTTTTTATGGTCCTTCGACTGCATTTAATAACCACAGAAAGTTACCAGCCTGCTCACCAGGCATCCTTTAAGAATTACTAGGCTATATTTAAGACTCCGTCAAGTCCATTCTTCCAGTTTCTGTCCAACACACCTTCAACTGGTTATCACAATAAGCTCCATATCGCCAACTTGAAGCAATGTTTTTTTTTCTAGATGGCTGTATGTTTCAAATTAAAAGTTCATACTATTACTTCTGCATGAAATACCTACAAATGTATGTGTGCTACAGGATGTATCATGTTCGAAAATCTTGTCGATTTGTTTACTACGTTTCTATGCATACCGAACACTTCGCTGCGGAAATTTGAAGACACGACGATATTGTGTAGAGTACGTGTATTTCTATCAAAATTAAAAACGTTATTTTAATTAAAAAATATATATGAACACTCGCATATGCACATATTCATGGGAAGTTCACTCATATCCGTGTTCAAACATGCATACATGAGTATGTACATACATACATATCATCCAGATATAGAATAACACGAAATTAATAATTAAAAATTCAATTAACTTTTTTATTGCTACCACATGTTGCAATGTGTGTATTTTTACATAAACTGTTAACATTGGCATTGAAATTTCCTCTGCTGTCCTTGCTTTTATGGTTTATTTGTTGTCGCTTTTGTTCTTGTATCACAAAGCATAGAATGTTGTTGTCATCATCAATGACATGTGGAGTACGTGTAAAATGAAATGGAATAAAAATAGCTTGAAAGGAATTCAAGTACAACATCGGCAATGCTTACTCCTCACTCGTATCAACAGACTTGCTTCTAATTGCTGTCGCAAGACGAAATCTAAAAACATTTACAACGAAATGTTTGTGAGTGTGAGTGTGTGTGGATATCTACTGTTGCTTCTCTGGCACACCATTGCAATGAAGACGTCAACAACGCCGGATATTGCCGCTCTGCAAAAGTGTTATCAACACATAAAACACAACCAAAACGTCACAATCGTTGTAGCCGCCTTCGGAATATTCTTGATTAAATCGTCAAATGCAACATGTAATGCATCCGTAGGTGTGTGTGTGTATAATACGCCTGGGAACCAGTGCTACCTAATGGAGTTGTAACGAAAGTTGCTTCAGCGAAAGGGAATATTCCAAAATTGGCTTTTGCGAATACCCAAGCGAATACATATTTTTTTTGGGTTAAATTTGTTGCAAAATATTTATTTAAACAAAGAACATAAGCATTTGCACTACAATTCACAGAAATTTAATTTAGTTCTAAGCTCGTTCACTTGAATAACATAAACAGCACAAATAGGTCCTTATTATACCCTCCACCGAAGGGTGTATGGTGTATTGAATATGTCATTCCGTTGGCAACACCTCGAAATATTGGTCCGAGATGAATCAATCTAGGATCTGAAATCATTTTTTTTGTGTGGACAATGGACTAGATGGGTACAGTGAGGCGGGTCGCACGTTATACCTCAAAAAAGAGCATCATAATTGCTGGAAGTTTTGGCTTTAATACGGGCGATCAATAGTCATTATAGACAAATGGTTACTTAAATTAAAGAAAATTGTTTACCGAGTCTAAAAAGAGAGAAATGAATTTGTGGCTGAGCTAAGGGATGGACCCTTGGGCCGAATTGGCCCAAAAACTTGCACTTTTTTTGACGCTTAAGTAGCGTGGAGACGGTGGAGGGTACTGAGTAGGGGCATAGATACTGTTACACACGTTTTATGCTGTGAAATAATAACTATTGAATGTTTTTGGACCAAATATTTTTTAATATATTTATTGATGTATATTGTATCCAAAAAGAATCTACTTATTCGAAATGTCCGCATTTTGCCTTAACACACGCCTTAAGTCGTACTGGCCAATCGTCAATAGCTGCACGAACCTCGTCCAATGGAAAATTGGCCACAGCTCGAACCAAAGCAGTCTTAAGAGATCCAATGTTGGGGTATCTTTGTGACAAACCTTGTCCTCTAAATCCGTCCATAATTTGTAATCTGATGGGTACAAATCTGGACTGCCTGAGGGCCATTCTTTAGAGGAAATGAACGCTGGCAAATTGTTTCGAAGCCAGGCCTGGGACGTTTTAGCCTCATGGTCCGGCGCAGAATCCAGCTGGAAAGTCCATGGCTAGTTTTGGAACAGGGAATTAAGAGGCTTCACAACAGCTTCCAAAACGGTTTCTTGGTAAACTTTGGCCGATGTTTTGACTCCTTGTTCGCAGAAATACAGGTCAGTGACCCCATCGTAAGAGACACCCCTTCAAACCATGACTGAAGCTGGGTGATGACCCTTTTCCACGCTTGGGATCAGTTCAGATGCTTCCTTAGATGACCGCGCATACACTATCAGTTTGCTTGTTTAATTTTTCCTGAACGGTACAAATTTTTTTTTCAGTGAACAAAATTTTTCTGTGCAAGTTATCAGCGTGCTTCACCAAAAGACGCTTGCATTTTTCAATCATATTTTTTTAAAGCTGTAGTCAATAAATGTCCGGTACGTCGTTTGAAAGCCCCAAGTCCCCAGTCTTTTTTAATGATTCGACTCATGAACTTTTGCGTGATATTCATCTCACGGGCCATGATGTTCTGTTTTCGGAGCGGATTTCTGTGAATTCTTGATTTAACGGCTTTGATGACATGCGGCGTTCGAACAGAGCGTGGGCGGCCCGACCGGTGGCGGTCTTTTACATCTCCAGTCCCCTCAAACAGTTTTATGGATCGGTAGACGAACATGCGGCTAATCCCTAGTGGCCGGAGCGTTTTGAAAATATCGCTTCTTTTCATTACAAACTTGAAAAGCGCTATTACAGCGATACGGTTCTCATTATCTGACCACTCCATGATGAAAGTTGAAACAATTTTAAAATCCCGTTACAGACTAACGCTATTGAGGTTAGCTTTCAAAACCCATATGACATTAACGGGGTATGTTCAGTACTACTATTGAAATGGGTGTGTTCAATGTTGTAACAATATTTATGTCCTTACTAAGTATATAGGCCCAACATAACGATGTCTTTATTGAGAAATATTTGTATGCTCCTCCATTGCCTGAATCATATCGATTTTACTCAAATCTCGTAAAAAGTTGTTTATGTAGGAGGTAGTAGAAGGGGCGTGGCTAGGACTACAATTATTTCTCACCAAGTTTATATTATTACTCTGTTCTTAAGTTTAGATTTTAAGTTAGATCGTATAAATGGCAATAAGAAATTACAAGAATACCTTACGTGAGCGAAATGAGGCGTTTGCATAAAAGGTACATGAATGGGGCGTGTCAAATAGAGCCGTCATACCATCGATAGTGTCGAGAGTTTTAGTCAACACTATCGATAGTATCTGTACTATCGAATAATTTGTAAAAGATTTATGTGGAATACAAAATCCATCTTCTAAAAAAATCAGATTACAAAGGCATGTACTGAATTTCAATATAGTTTAAGTCAGGAATATAGAGAAAGAAAAGACAAGTAGAAATAAAGCTAAAGTCGGGCGGGCCGACTAAACCATAAACTACACCACTCTAAAAAAATCCGCGCATCGAATTTGAGTTTGACCAGGACCAAACATAATATGTGACATCAAGAGCAGGAGCTACATATTTATTTGAAGCTTTGCATATAAAAAACGTAAGTGCTATGGTCACTAGGAGACGGTATTGATCACACTTAACAATCAATCGATTCATTATTTGAGTTAAGTAAAAATTAAATTATATCCTAAAAAGCAGGGACATCAAATCGCAATGATAATTATTATGGGGGCTATATCAAAAGATGGACCAATATGGTCAAGCATCAGTAGGTTAGATTATACGTCGCTCATAACGCACTATAAAAAAACTTGGGCATAATCGGATTTAATTTGTAACTTAAATTGGGAGGGACTTTTAGAACGACACGTTGGAAGGAACCTTTGTGTGGGGGCTTCATGATCAATATAGACCGGCTTTAAAAAAGCTATACAATTAGCAAGCAATTTAAAAGGAAACGTAAAACACGCCCAAAATGTTAAGAGATAATTATGAATGCCGACATTAGTTTAACATTCATGAGATTGTATTCAAAACAATTTTTTGCGCCAATCGACACAAGCCTTTTTTTGAGCGATTGTCAAGTTGTGCGGGATCCAACGAAAACAAACCTTTCTTGCGGTCAGATGTTCATGCAAGAATTGCCAAAGGAAGCCTCTATCTCACGGTATATCACATAACGATCTTGCATCTATGTTCTCTGTCACAGCGGCTGTTGTTGGACGACCTTTACGACCTTCATCTTTGAGCGAGCGTCGGCCACGATTGAATTCATTAAACCAGTTTATCACAGTGCTATAGGATGGTGCTTCATCGCCATACAAAGATTAAAGTTCATCAATGCACTCTTGTCGTGATAATCTACGAAAATATTCACGAGTTAATTCCATTTTTTTGCCAAATTGATTTTTTCAAGTCACTGTAAACATCGTACGTCAAAACGTTCTGAGTACGTTTATGCTAAAAAATGTCAAACTTTACAATGGAAATGTCAGGTGGCGCCAAGCAACACTTAGTGTTGCCTCGGCCAGAAATATATATAGCAACCCTCCTATATAGTCAAAGTAGTTCGATATATTAAAAGGTGTTTCTACTTCTGCTTGAGCCATGAAACTATCTTATGATGTCCCGTTTCGCAAATTGGGGCAGAATATCAACGTACGTAGATCACGTTCAACTTAGTGCGAGTACTGCAGAACTTTAGTTTGCTATTTTTACTGTCAGGCTTTTGACACGTCATTCATGCTTTTATTTGAAAGCATCACACACGTTCTCTACTTTAAATTGGTTCCTTTTTTGATGCATGTTTCGTTTTTGTTTTTTATAAAGAAAAACAACGAGAAAATGAATTTTATTCATAACAATAAATGAATTCCTCCGCTGGCGGAGTAAAAGAGTTACAGGCCTTAAAGGCATTTTCTACACTAAGCCGAAAGTACAATGATTGTTTTAACCATGTGTCTGGTTAAATTTTTCATGGTAAATGTTTGATAACGAAGACAAAATAACGTTTTATAAGGTCAAAAGTTCATAAAAATAGTTGAGTGAACTTTATATATGGTTAGTTATTTCATGAGAGAGGCAGAACATTGTGCGACATAAACAAAAATTTAAAGATCATTCGGCTCTGTTGTATCGAAGATTTTGATCTGCTTTGTGTTATACGAAGTTCAGAAATAGGTTACACGAAGCTGCAACGATTGCGATACCCCCCTTTCTCTTTCCTTTCTTCCTCTGCTCTGAACGTTTATACTTATAATTGTGAGAAAGATCATAAGACAATTTATCTCGCTCTTTTAAAATGATATTGCGCTATAAAGATTGCTTTTCGCACAGTTCGAAGACTACGCAAAGGCAATTCTCATTAATCATAATAGGACTCCCGTATAAGTCATTTGATTTGAAGCCAAGGTAATCATTGCCAAAGACTGCTGAAAAAAAGCCTTGTTGTGTTTAGAAACAGCTGTACAGTCTGTCCTGCACCCGTAGCCAATACATTGCACCAATTTTTTAGTTGATTTTGAAAAAGAAACAACACAAAGGTCTCGAACCAGAATAAAAACTGTCCAAGTCATAATAATAAAAAAAGGTCGAATAAATCAAAACAAAACAAAAACATGATTAGTATGTTCATTTAATATTTAAAATTGTAACAGTAACTATATTTCTGGTTAAAAGAGGTAACTAATAATTAGTTAACATAACAATAAAAATGATTTCTATAACAATCTTCATAGGGAATAATATTAACAATTTCATTGTTAAATTGAACACGTATTGTTTCAATAAATTAACTATCAAAAGACGAGCTCAATATATTTATTGAAGAAAACAATATTCTCCCTAAAGAACAGTATGGCTTTCGTAAACAACATAATACCGTCCATCCAATTATACGAATCAGACAAATAGTGCAAAACAACTTTTATGATGTACAATCTACAGGTATGATGATACTTGACATCAAAGCAGCATTCGATTCCGTATGGCACGACGCCCTAATTTTTAAAATGCTTAATTTAAACTTTCCAACATATATAATCCTTATTATAAAGTCCTTTCTGACAGATCGCACATTCAGAGTATATACGTGTGGAAACCAATCTAATAGAAGATCGATAGATGATGGATGTCCCCAAAGATTTTGCCTCTCGCCAGTCCTCTACAACATTTTTACAGCGGACATCCCTCCACTGCATGGCTGTGAAACTTCATTTCGCAGACGATACTGCAATTATCTGCCCCGGCACTCTTGCTGCAGACATTATAACAAAGCTAGAAGAAGCAGCGTAAATCCGCCTTACATATTTCTGCAAATGGAAAATATTTGTGAATGCGGAAAAAACTAAAGTGATCTATTTTACCAGAAGAAGAAAACCAATATATATTCCCCAGAAAAGCCTCATTTTTTATAACACAGAGATACCTTGGGAACATAAAGTTAAATACCTCGGCATTATATTGGATCCCAGACTTACATTCAAGGACCATATATCATATGTCATAGATAAAATAAATCATTTAATACGACTCTTATATCCCCTAATCATTAGAAACTCTCTTTTAAATAGTAAAAACAAAATGTTTATTTTTAAGTCAGTTTTTGAAGCTGTTCTTTTGTATGGATGTCCTTCATGGAGCAATGTGGCTTCAACTCATGTTAAGAAGCTTCAAATAGCCCAAAATAAAGTTTTGAAAATGATTTTAAAGCTTCCTAGACATTACTCAACACCATGTCTCCACGAAGTTGCCAAAGTAGAGTTAGTAAATGATAGATTGACAAGACTTAAAGAAAATTTTGCCTTCAGATGCCAAGAGTCTGATTTGATTCATATTAGAGATCTAGCATCGTTGTAAATATTATAATTGAAAACAAGTTGAAAATGTGAAACTCTAGTCAGGCTATTCAGAAAGGCTTTTTTTGTGAATTTTCCTTCAGTTAAATCCGATATAATTTAAACCTCATCACAATATATCAAATTTTGTTTACTAATATTTAAGTAGCATAGGCTTATACAAACCTAAACTCTTTGTCATTGTAAATAATAAGAAAAATTAAATTGTTATATTAACAAAAAAAAAAATTGAATTGAATTGAAAAACAAGTAAGTGCTATAGTCGGGCGTGGCCGACTCTATGATACCCGCACCACTATAAATGTGATTAAGTCTCCTGTTAATCGAAAGCACTCGTCGCTATTTCTATCTGTATCTATCACGCAAGCACTAAGCCTTAATACCCCATACCACTATGTGGTGAGGGTATAACAATTTTAGTTGGTCCACATTTTCATACCTTGTTTTCGGACCCTGTGCCCTCCCACGGACGAGATAAATCATTTGGCTTGACATATTTAAAGTCCTGGGGCAATTCCCTGTCATTTGAGGGGTCACACTAAAATCCGGGTAAACCGAAACTTTTGGACCCTCCTAATGGACCCTGGGGCCCAAACAGGTCGAATTTTTTTCTGTATTTAAAATTGTAAGATAATTTCCTTTCATTTAAGGGGTCACACTTATATTTAAAATCATGGGTCCATTTTTTGGGTTCTGAAGGCCCCGTAGGTCCGAGAGGCGGGTCCAACTATTTTTTTTACATTTTGTGGTCAGTTCTACATCGAATGGCATATTTTTTTAATTTGTTGACCAATACACGCGACATCAACTGGATTTGGACCAAATCCGGGAGTTCCTTTGTATGGGGGGTCTATCAGAAAGTGCTTCGATTTGGACCAAATTCAATAGCGTCCGTCCTTGTCCCAATATATTACCACATGCCAAGTTTCATCAAGATCGGTGTATAAATGCGACCTGTACTTTGATTACAAGAATAGATGGACATCTTTACATCCAGCCAGCCGACCAGCCAGCCAGCCGACCAGCCAGCCAGCCGGCCAGCCAGCCAGCCAGCCGCCCAGCCAGCCAGACAGACATGGCTAGATCGACTCAAAATGTAATTCTGAGCAACTTTCTCTCTGGTCCCGGTATTCTAACTCGATTCCTTCGATGTGTTACAAACGCAAGCACTAAGCCATTATACCCCATACCACTATGTGGTGCGGGTATAAAAAAATTAACTATGAAATTTTAGTATTAACAATTTTCATGGTTATAAACAATGTGTTGTTAAAACAACAATAATTATTTTAATAATAACAACTTTAATGGTTAAAAAATTCAACAATGCATTGTTAAAACAACAATAGTTTTTTTTTAAAATTAACATTTTTCTTGATTAACAAAACTCAACCATAGAATAGTTTAATTAATTATTATTATTGTCAAATACCAGCCAAGAATGTTCAAATTAACCTTATTAAACGTAGACTCCAAATCAGGTTTATTTATGGTTCAGTTAACCTGACATAAGGTTATTTTTCTTCTTAGTGTACAGATAACGCTCTCATCCAGTAGTATGCCAATGGTGCTCAAGGTGAGCAGCTCCATGGTCAATGTCCCAATAAAGACCCACTTGTTTTTATATTTGTCAGAAGGAGAAATTATGCAATGAATTGCGATATGTTGCAAGTTTAGCATATATAAGTACTCCTGATCGTCGCAAAATTTTCTAACGATCTATCCATGTCCGACCTCAAGCCGAACGAAATTAGACAGAACCGCAAAAGTTCGCACTATGATTGCTTTTATATTTAAGCTGCAATTTTTGTCGGCTTCTAGCAGCCTGCCATTATATCTGTTCAAATCCTGACAAACTACAAAGGCCCTTCTACGGGCAGGGGTAATTTCAATGAAGGACCATACTGTTCCGCCACTGTGTTATTGTAGGATTTTTTTTATCCAACTGCCACCGTGTATTATGATGGCGGTGGCGGCATGTAAGAGTCATAAACACTTTCATAAAATTTTGTAGGTGTTGTATTTGTGGCACTTTAATGCGTCGTGTTGTACATAAGTGTGCATCGCACCCGCAAGTGCGGAGCGAGCTAGTGGCATTGACGATGACAGCCTTCCTGGATGCTTGTCCGTCCGTCTGTCTTTCTGTCCGTTTATCCGTTGCTCTGTCTCTAGATTAAATCGAATAGTGACAGTATGAATATTCGTTGACATTGGCATGTTTTTTTTCGTACTGCTTGTTGTCGGATACCATACTGAGTGGGGGGGGGGGGGGGTGGTAATATGCCACTGTGTGTATGTGTATGTTTTGACTTTTGGCAATAAAAATATTTAATTTACTTTGCCCACATTGGCATGTAAAGCATTCACAAATATTGCTGTTGTCGTTATTGATGTTTTTGTTGGCGTCGCAGCCGCCGGCGTTGTTGATATTGGCCTTGTTGTCGTTGTAGCTGTTGCTATTATTTTACTGTAAATTTTGTTAATATTTTATTTATTTTCTTTTTTTGTGACTATAAATGAGTGCTTTATGACTTAGCGATTTTTGGTGCAAAACTCCGAATTTGATTAAATTTCGTTGTTGGTCGTTTTTATAACAAAGCAATATGTTTTCGAATAATGCAGATTTCGACTAAACGCATTATTGTTGCAAAATATGTTTAACACAAACAAGATTTTCAGGGCACTGCGTAATTATAACAAAAATTAATGTGAAGTACGGGCGAAAATATACAAACTGAAAATGCTTTTATGAAAAATGTATGAATAGTGTCTGCTAGCTAACATGCAAAATTTGAGCTAGCAGACTCTGAATAAACGGCCTAAAAAGTGGTCAAAATAGCAATTATCCGACTTATAGTCCTTAAGCCGCAGGAGCTTACTGACTACTGGGGTAGCTGTAGAAGACCGGAGAAGACAAGCTGATAAGGTGCATAAAGCGGATAGCGTACTGTGTCCATTTCACCAAAAGAGAGTTTAGACAGCTTTCGGCAGCTACCACGGGATCAGTCCTCTATTTTTGGCGTATTAAATACTATCGACTATACTGATTGCAAGATTACTTTCCGAGCTCGCCGCTCTGTTCCATTCGTATATGTTTGGCTTATGGCTGAACAAATCAACAATCGTTAAAACACCAACGCCACTCTTGTCATCAAAAAGTAGATCCGCTGCTCTACGTGCTCCAAATGAGATGCGCTATAAATCAAAAATGGTACTGTTAGCCCAGTGTAAACAGAGAACAAATTTGTTGCCACAACCGATTTTGTTTGCCAAACAAACGATTTAGGTTGCATGCTTCTCGAGTATTCTATCACTATAACCGAATATTAGTTATAATTTTCATTAATTTGAACTGTGGAATTTACGAAGTATCCGAACCTCTAAAACAGAATTTTCGGATCTAAAAATCCACAAGTTTATCGAACAAATTTTAAAATTTTCTCAGAGGCTTACAAACTTAAAGTACTCTATAACATGCCGAGAAAAAGGTATAAAAGTCGATTTTAAAAAGTGGATAAATCGATTGGCTTGAAGTCTTCAAAATATCCGATTATTTTATTTTAATAGCGAATATTCCAATCAAAAAAAAAATGCCATAAAGCAGTCCGTTTTTAATACGATAACATTTAAGTTATCATTACCAATAATTAGTTACAACAACAAAATCTTGGCAAAACAGTTGGTTGCCACAACCACCAGTTGTGCCAACAAAATACCTGTTCCGCGTTTCATTGGTACGCCCGATCAATTAGTTGTGTGTACAAAAATTTGGTGATTGCTTCAACCAATGTTTTTCCAAAAATTTAATACTGCAAACAGTTATTGGGGTTTACTTAATAACAAATAAGGTATAAAGGCGGGTTAATTCTTAAAGGGGCACATAATTGACCGGGTGCTTGTTAAGACGGTATTTCCAAAAAGTTTTACCATTACCAAATCTAGTTTGATTAATTGATAGGCTTCTACACTTGGTAACATCCACCAGGAACACCTAAAGAAACATACGTAAAATTTATCTTTATTCATTGCTTCTACTCAGTGACCCAGCGTTGCCAACTAGTGGGATTTTTTCTATTTTGTAGGATTATCAGGCTTTAAGGGTAAAAATTGATTTTGTGTTATTTTGAGGGACTTTTCTGAAGATTAGTTATAAATAATGGCCGAACTGTAGTGCACTTTATTAATTGCGAGTCACACCCGTTTTTTGTCCAGCTTTATTTCAAATTTCTTTGTACACAATTGAACAGCGCAATATAATAGTTGGAGTCTTTTACGATAATGGGCGTTTAAATCAAAATTCGTTTCGTGTACTTCGTGATATTTTTGGTCAGCATAATCAGCCAAATGTGACCACAATCGGGAGGGTAGTGCGTAAATTTTTGCAAACTGGATTTGTAGGAAATGTGCAAACAGCTGTACATGCATGCATCTGCATAATGAAAGCATTGATGTTGGCAGAATAGCCTTTAATCTCGACTCCAGAATGGTGTTCCTTTTCGCGAGATGATAACGGATTTCTTGTGGCCAGAAATTAAGATTATGGACTTGGACGATATGTGATTCCAACAGAATGTTGCTACTTGCCACACAGCCAATGAAACAATGACTCTCTAACGCGAGAAATGGCCGTCTTAACTCACTTCGTGGCGTAATTTGTACCCCACGATCATGTGAGTTGATACCGTTGGACTTCGTTCTTGGAAAACAATCCAGGGAATAAACAGGAACAATCCAAGAGCTAAAGGCTGAGATAATTTAGCACGTTAACGACATTGAAACTCTATTATGTCGCAGAGTCGTTGAAAATATAGACCATTGAAGCCGTGGCAAGTATTTGGCCGATAATTTGCTTCACACATAATTACCATAGATCCTTCTATCGCAATAAAAATTATTAAGATTACTCTCAGAAAACTTTTTGTTTTTTTACGATTAATATTGTGCGTTTTAGTTGGAACATCCTTTATATACAATTTTTATAAGGAAAAAAAAGACAACAAATAATCTACTACTTTTAATTCGAGTGAGTCCGGAATTCTATGCGAATTCATATAAATTGTCGTTAAATTTCTGAATATAATCGCGATTTAACCAGTAAGCAATAATATGTCTTTGATTGGTGCAGATTTTACCGAAATGCATTATCTTGCATATTTTGACAAGGAATTCATATTCTGTTTCAAAAAAATGTCACCATTTCTATCCCATTTAAAAAATTCATCAATACAAGGGCATATCAATAATTCCGTGAGTTTTCAAATAAACATTTTTTGTTTTGCAAAGCTTTTTCCACCGAACCATTTCTTTAGGTTTGAAGGCTTGTACGGAGAATTTGGCGGGTGAGGTACCAACTCGTAACACAATTCATGCAATGTGCACCCGAGCATTATCCAAAGAATCCTTTGAAGTTGTCACACGATTACGTTTATCGTCAATTGATTGAAAACGAGGCAGACATCTTGCAGACAGCTTTCTTAAACACAACTGATTATGTACAATCGTAACAACACTGCCATAAGAAATGCGTATGGCATCAATAATCTCACGCACTTTTACTCTTCGATGGCCAACACCATATCGTGGATTTTTTCGATATTTTCGGGTGTATTGACCTCAATTGGCCTACCTGAAAGTTTATCATCATTTGAACGTGTGCGACCACAACGAAAGTCTGTTAACCATGTTTTTACCATTAAAAACGATGGTCGAGAGTCCTCTTAGTATTTATCTAGATTTTCCTTGATTTGATTGACGGTTTTTTTCCGCAAAAAATAATGTTTAATGAGCACTGAAAACTCTTTTTTCCATTTTTAACAAAATTCACGAGGTTGTATGTTTGAACAGCTGTTAAACACAAACTAAATGACGGTACTCTCTCAAAATTTGACAGTAGTCTATCAACAGATGGTACTTGATGGGATCACTGTGGCATTTTATATAACTACGAGAGAAGTTGGAAAAGACACGGAATTATTGATAAGCCCATATTTTTTCAAAAATGATGATGGCCGGAACGTGACCGTGAATGGTGCTCGCTACCTGAAATTGAAGCTCGTAATCTTGACGACGCTTGGTTTCAACAGGACGCTGCCACATGCCATTTATTGAGAGGTAATATCAAAGAGCAGCTAACGCATTTGACCGATGATAGATCGTGTGAAATCACGAGTTTAGACTTTTTTTTAGGGCCACGTAAAGTCCAAAGTCTAAGCTGACAAAATAGCTAAGATTCAGGTTTCAAAGCCAACATTACGCGTGTCATGAACGCCGGTGGAAATGCTCGAACGATTCATCCAAAATTGGACCTTTCAAATAGACACGCTGAGACTTAGTCGCTGTAAACATTTGAAGGAAATTATATTTAAAAAATAAATGGCATAAAATTTCCTTTCGAATGAACCACAATGATCGAATGATTTAATGATTTTTGTTTTTTTTTTTTTTTAAAAAAATACCTCGCGGCTGATCAACCAATAAATCAAAAAAATGCGATTTTTTGATACGGATTTTGGAATTGTATATCCAAAAAAGTGATTTTTTTCCTTCAAAATAGGATTTTTAATACCGACATTGGCATTTTGTTGATCACCGCGTTACAACACTGCCGGAACCTACTGTCTACAAAACACTAGGTACTGGTAAAAATTGTATGTTGAGATTAGTTTGCCGTAAACCCAACTTCATGATAGGGTGGAAAATACGCTGCTTATAAGTGTTTAGTGTTCCTAACCGGTTTGAACCTGGTTTACTTGTGTGATAGTTGCGTACACTAACCATGTCAAGTCTGAAACTGGAAAGCTTTTGTGAAGTAATAAAAACATTGTGACAATGTTTATATAGCCAATGAATGCACGGAACATTTCAAGGTGTGACCAACCGTATGACACAATTAATATTGCACCACATTGTGGCTGAGGGCACCAAAGATGAAGTACATCCATATTTATATTCCCATTACCACACACGCACACACACATACACCCGTCATCTGACAGCTTCTGTGCGTGTGACCAAGTGCATCCTTGTGTTCTGATGAAGATGTGCAACAACCGCAAAACATTAATATGCACTTATGAGAAATATTTATGATTGTTTATGATGAGCACAAACGCCAACATCAACAGCACGCTACAGCAACAATATCAACATGCGAAATTATTCAAAAAACCACCATGTAAACAAATAAAATATAAAATAATAATAAATGAAACCGACGGCCAGCATCATTCTGAACTCGCCCTTCTTTCTCAGCGCAAATCCACCATTCACCATCACCCAAATCATGTTGGCTTCCTCTATGCAAATGGATTCAGAGCAACTCTGGGGGAGCGAGGACGCCGGCAAGTCAGCCACGAAGCCAACGAGCTGCCACACCACATGTGTTGGCGAAAATGGCAGAAAAATAAAAAAAATTCACGACTGCTGCACACTTGAACGCATGCCAATCAAGGCATGGATGCATTCATAAATGCACAAACAAAATGCGAAGGAAGCAATGATCATTCATAAGTAGACATTGCCGCCGTCTCTTTGCCTGAAAGTAATTGAGAAATTTAAACAAACAAAATAAATCTTTTTTTAACGAGAATTTCGTTAGGAACATGAAAAGAACGAGCAGTCATAATTGGCAGGAACGAATCTTGTATACCCTTCAGCTATGTGCTTGGCAGACTGTCATTTTTGCAAATCTTTAGGGAGTAAACGACGTAAGTGCGTTGTAATTGATTGAAAAAAATCGTATGGAAAGATGTACATGTTTTTAAATTATAACAAGTTATCAACTGAATTTAGATAATTTTAAATGTTTCTTAAAGTTTTTGCAAATCCTAACCTTGAACTTTCTGTATTAGAAGATAATGTACCTTTGATTTAAGAAAAGGAAACAAATTGTACAGTCGAAAAAGAAATTCATTTTTGTTTGCGGTTCGATGAACGTCGGCAGAAGGAATAATTTACGTGGGTTGCTCAATATACTTCTGGCCTAGGCAACACTAAGTGTTGCCTGTTGCCATCTTACATTTCTATTGCAAAGTTGGACATATTTTAGCATAAACGTACTCAGAACGTTTTGACGTACGACCATTATTTGTGTTGTTAACAGTGACTTGAAAAAATCAATTTGGCAAAAAAATGGAATTAACTCGTGAACATTTTCGTGGGATCATTTTTCACAACTTTCGACGTGGATTATTACGACAAGAGTGCATCGATGAACTTAAATTATTGTATGACGATGAAGCACCATCCTATTGCACTGTGAAAAACTGGTTTAATGAATTCAATCTTGGCCGACGCTCGCTCAAAAACTAAGCTCGTGAAGGTCGTCCAAAAACGGCCGTTGTGCCAGAGAACATTGATGCCGTGCGTGAACTGATAATGCAAGATCGTGAGATAGAGTCATCCTTGGTCATACATTCGATATTACATGAACACCTGGCCGTAAAAAAGGTTTGTTCTCGTTGGACCCGCACAAATTGGCAATCGCTCAAAAAAAGCCTCGTGTCGATTGGTGCAAAGAAATTTTGAAAAAATACGATCGCGTTGCTTTAAAAGACGTTTTTAAGATCCTCACAGGTGACGAATCATGGATCTATGCGTATGAGCCCGAAACAAAACAGTAATCGACCGTGTGGGTTTTTGAAGACGAGCCAAATCCAACGAAAGTTGTTCGTGGAAAAAGCACTTCTAAGCAAATGGTAACCTGTTTCTTCGGCAAAACTGGTTATGTGGCGACTGTTCCGCTTGAGCAACGTAGGTGGTCAATTCTGAATGGTACACCACAAATAGTTTGCCTGAAGTCTTCGGAGAATTTCGAAAAACAAACAAGAGAAGACGAATCATTGTGCACCATGACAATGCGAGCTCTTATACATCGGCTCAAACTAGCGCCTTTTTGACCGTCCAAAACGTCCAATTGATGGCTCACCCGCCGTACAGCCCTAAGTTGGCTCCCAATAAGTTCTTTTTATTCCCGCACATCAAGAAAAAAATGCGTGGTCAACGATTTTCGTCGCCAGAAGATGCTGTTGAAGCGTTCAAAAACCATGTTTTGGGGGTGTCTAAATCGGAGTGGAAAAAGTGTTTCGACAATTGGTTTGAGCGCAATTGTTTAAATAATGCTGGAGAATACTTTGGAAAACAATAAAACCATTTTTGATGGTAAAAATTCCCATTTTCATTATTAGGCCAGAGACATACATGAGACGTGCAAAATAGAAAGGGACCTAAGGGTAAAAACCAGTTTTGTTCAGGAGAGCCATTTTAAAGATTTAAATACGTGTATCTTTGGTGTACCATCACTTTCATAAAACGCGCATATCTCTGGGAGGGAACTCTTTTGGGGCATGGGATCGGTTTCATTCAATGCTCAGATGTTGTCCACATCAAAAAAAAATGAAAAATGATTTTCTTACCCTTAGGCTCCTTTCTCTATGCGATTTTACATGTATAGCATCCCTCTTAATAAGTAATTAATATCTTATACGATATAATTAGAAAAAATGTTTAAAATTATGTGTACAAATCCATTTTAAAGTATAATTATAAAGTTACAGCAGAAGCTCGCCAATATGTTGTGACAAATATCTTTTTACTAAGGATTTAAATAATGAAAAACTCTTTAAATAATGAAAAACTCTCTACATATTTTCAGTGCTTTGTTTGCTTGTTTCAGTTTTCAGACAAAAGGCAAATCTTAAATCTTCACCGCGTCGAGTAACAAATGCATTTCATAAATGCATCTGAAAAATCAAATGTTATTTAAATCGGATAAAAACGGTCTAGGCACGCATTTTAACTTTTTTCTTACCCGAGATTTACTGAATTTTGAGCCTACGCAGCACTTATTCAGGCTTATATTCTCAAAAATTTCTTTCATACTCCAATGCTGTTTGATTATGGCTGGATCTGGTGATATCTTCTGCGCCACCTTGAACTTTCGATTATTTATTTCTCAGAGCTATTTTTAACCAACAATAAAAAACAAAATTCCGCAGAATATAAAAACTCGGCATAATTTAAATTACCAGCATCATTTCATCTTTGCATTTGATTCGAATATGGTAATCTATCGAAAATCTGCATGTAAACAAACATCTTGTGTAGGCATTATCCATTTCGCATTGCTGACCGAGTGGCAGAATCATAAAATCATCGATATTGGCATTCAATAATAGCGAGAACAATTACTTTTTGGCGAACAAAGCGTTAGCATATTTCGGTTTTGGGTTCTACAAATATTTGAGGCAACTTTTCAAAACTCGGCCATAAAAAAGTAAAACTGAGTTCGAAAACCAGTTGCAAACATTTGTTGTTCCGTGTAATAAAGCCAATGTACATAAACAGCAGCATTACGCGGCCGGAAAACAAATGAGTTTCTTTTGTTTGATTATTCTTGCAGCACAATGAATGTACCAGCGGTCAAAAAGTAAATGTTGCACACCCTTGAATGTGGCGGTACAAAAAATCAAATATTCATTCAAAACGAAGGCGAACCCTTCCTCGTAAGACCCCATTCTCTAATGACGACAATTTCTGAAAAATATTTGGGTTTCTTTTTTCAAAGCAACAAACAAAATTATTGTTTATTTAACATTAATTCTTTCATAATTTCTATGCTTCTGCTCAGAATGAAAGAATAAAAAAAGGGGAAAATGAAAAAAGGATAACAAAGGGTGGTATGTAAACAAATGCGAATAAATCAAAATAGAAAAAAAAACATTTTTGTAAGAGAGGGCAGTATGCAGGTTGTTGGCATGGAATTTTTAAGAACAAGTATAGAAGACTAACGTCGGGCGGAGCCGACAATCTGATACCCTCCACTACTCCAGTAGAATACTTTTCAATATTTCTTTGCACCATTCGACACGAGCCTTTTTTGAGTGATTGTGAAATTGTGCGCGATCCAACGAGAACAAACCTTTTTTTACGGCCATGCAATATCGTATGTATGCTGGTGGAAGAAATGCCCAAGGATGCCTTTTTCTCGCGTTGTGTCACATAACGATCATGCATTATCAGTTCACGCACGGCATCAATGTTCTCTGGCACAACGGCCGTTTCTGGACGACCTTCAGCGTCGGCCACGATTGAATTCATTAAACCAGCTTTTTACAGTACTATAGGATGGTGCTTCCTCGCCAAACAAAGATTTAAGTTCAACGATGCGCTCTTGTCGTGATAATCCACGTCGAAAGTTGTGTAAAATGATAGCACGAAAATGTTCACGAGTTAATTCCATTTTTTGGCCAAATTGATTTTTTCAAGTCACTGTAAACAACAAAAGTGATGGGCGTTGTGAGTATATTTATGCTAAAAAATGTCAAACTTTCCAATGAAAATGTCAGAAATATATATAGCAACCCTCGTACCAAATTTCAGCAATACAGCAACTTGATATACTTAAATCGGAATTATGCTTTACAGCGCGACCGTAGTGTGATAGTGCGCACGACTATCATGCCAGTCAACCTAGGTTCAACTCCGGGTAAGAACATATAAATTGAAAGTTTAATTAAAGGCATTAAACAGTAGGCCCAAGTCAGCGAGTATAAGAAACGCAGCTAACAGGTTTAAAAAAATATACACCGAACAAGACAGGTTTCCGTAGAAAATTTGAATTTCAGATTCGAATACTAATTACTCTCGTATTATTCTGCTGTGGGTCAGATGCAAAAATAACAAATAAAACTCGTATAAGTTACGGCCTTAATAAGAACAAGCTCAACGACAGGGCGATCCTCGAGGCTCTTGACCTTATTAAGGCCTTGACACGGTCAATCATGCCACTCTGTTTGAGGACATCGCTCCAAAACGTCCCTTCCGTCTAGTGTGAAACGTTGGGTCTTAACCTATGTGAACGGGCTCCAGCCATATGTTGAATTTAGAGACTAGTAGTCGAAGCCCTGTAGAGTTTAACAGGAACTTTCCAAGGATGGGGTGATATCTCGAGCACTGTTTAACCTCTACGTTTCTACAATTCCTGCACCTCCAGACGGCTTTGAAATTGTGTCGTACGCTGATGATTGCAGAACTCTGTCGTCAGGACCTAAAGTGGATGACAAATGCGAGAAAAACAACTGTTACCTCACTGACTTTGCATGCTTCTTTACTGCGAAGAAGTTGAAAATGACCGTCACCAGATCATCAGCTACACTGTTTACTGCAATGACCGCAGAGGTGCGATTGTCAATTAATGTGAAAGTCGATGACATCAACATCCCGACTACCAACTACCCTTAAATCCTTCGGGTCACATTGGGCAGCCTTTTTCGATCCTCTGCACATGCTGCAGCTATCTGCGATAAGCTTGAAAGCACTTACAGACACAAGTTCCTCCCTACTTCCTAGCCGGCAGTAGGAGCCGACAAAGAAACCTTGTTGACCACTAACAAAGCGAAAAGTCGGTCTGTAGTGAACTACACAGCGCCGGTGTGGTCAGCGAACGTGAGTACAACGCACTGGAAGAAAACTCAGACTTGCCAGAATGCCGTCCTGAGATCATCGACAGGGTGTCTCCTTATATCTTTTGAGGACCATCTACCTGAGAAGACGAAGGTCCTTACCATGCGCTGGCAAATTTTATGTTGTTTACGCAGTACCTGACTAGGTGTAATCATCCCAACCACCATCTCATGGACAGGATGGCTCCACCCAGGCAGATCATGGACGATCTTCATGATAGAGAGAATGGTCGGACTGTACAAGAGAGAGCCTTTGTATCATCGAAGTTATCTGGAAAGTCTGAACGACATTCACGCTGATTTAGTCGCAGCAGATCCAGCTATAGCGTAAATGAAGTGCTAGGTGAACATTCCCCGGAGATTTCACCAGAGGAAAAGACGATACATCGACATACGAAGCGGTGGAAGAAAATTCAGACTTGCCATTGAAAACCTTAAGTCTTCTGAGGACCATCTACATGAGAAGACGAAGGTTATTACCGTAGATACAATTTCTTTTTGTTTAAGAAGTATCTGCTTGAGTGTCGTCGCAGTAGTCATCTCAACCATTATTTCATTGACTGGATGCCTCCGCCAAAGCAGTTTAGCTACGATCTTCATGATCTACAGCGAGAGGTCCAGCAGTAAAAGAGTTGCGAGGGTTGCTAGATATATTTCTGGCCTAGGCACCACTTAATATTGCCTGGCGCCATCTCACGTTTCCTTTGGAAAGTTTGACATTTTTTAGCATAAACGTTTTGACGTACGACAATCATTCGTGTTCTTTCCAGTGACTTAAAAAAATCAATTTGGCAAAAAAAGCATTTTTAACAACTTTCGACGTGGATTATTACGACAAGAGTGCATCGATGAACTTAAATCTTTATATGGCGATGAAGCACCATCCTATAGCACTCTGAAAAACTGGTTTAATTAATTCAATCGTGGCCGACGCTCGCTCAAAGACGAAGGTCTTGAACGTCGTCCAAGAATGACCGTTCTGCCAGAGAACATTGGTGCCGTGTGTGAACTGATAATACAAGATCTTGATGTGACGTACCGTGAGATAGAGGCATGCTTGGGCATTTCTTCCACCAGCGTACATTCGATATTGCATGAACACCTGGCCGTAAAAAAGGTTTGTTCTCATTGGCTCCCGAACAATTTGACAATCGCTCAAAAAAAAAGCTCCTGTCGATTGGTGTAAAGAAATTTTGAAACATTACGATCGCGAAGCTTCAAAAGACGTTTATAAGATCGTCACAGGTGACGAATCATGGATCTATGCGCATGAGCCCGAAACAAAACAGCAATCGACCGTGTGGGTCTTCGAAGACGAGCCAAATCCATCGAAAGTTGTTCGTGGAAGAAGCACTTCAAAGCAAATGGTCGCCTGTTTCTTCGTCAAAACTGGTCATGTGGCGACTATTCCGTTTGAGCAACATAGGAGGTCAATTCTGAGTGGTACACCACAATTTGTTTGCCTGAAGTCTTCGAAGAAATTCGAAAAACGAACAAGAGAAGACGAATCATTGTGCACCAGGACAATGCGAGCTCTCACACGTCGGCTCAAACCAGTGCCTTTTCGACCGGCCAAAACGTCGAATTGATGGGTCATCCGCCGTACAGCCCTGACTTGGCTCCCAATGACTTCTTTTTATTCCCGCACATCAAGAAAAAGTGCGTGAACAACGATTTTCGTCGCCAGAAAATGCTGTTGAAGCATTCAAAAACCATGTTTTGGAGGTGTCTCAATTGGAGTGGAAAAAAGTGCTTCGACAATTGTTTTAAGCGCATGCAAAAGTGTTGAAAAACAAAACAAAAACAATTTTTTATGATAAATATTTATAAGGCCGGAAATATGTATAGCAGGCCTCGTAGCCTTTAGATCAGCTAAAGTATCAGGCTGGACAAAACGAAATTTACAGTGATGAAGTCACAGCTGCAGTATCTAGCCATTTAGTGCTAGAAGAATCTTTTCGGAGATTACAACAGAGACAACATGTACGAGTACGTTTATTCTCTGTTGTAATCTCCGAAAAGATTCTTCTAGGACTAAATGGCTAGATACTGCAGCTGTGACTTCATCACTTTAAATTTCGTTTTGTCCAGCCTGATACTTTAGCTGATCTAAAGGCTACGAGGCCTTGTATACATATTTCCGGCCTAATAATACCTCGACAGACACGGCTGTTTCTGGCTCAGCTGAGATATAATTGGTGCAGCCGCCTAAATTTGTATTCTACGCGAATTGACGGCAACGTTCCTGAAGTTTGTCCTGTCTGCCATCAAGGATCAAATGATGTGCGGCATCTCTTCAACTTTCCGGCTAATCCCATTTAGCTGAACCCCAGGTGGTTTTCAAATATCGCGTTTCTTTCACCTGGATGTCGAAGCAGATCGAAAATTGCCCCGCCCGCCTAGCCCACTCAGCTGATCCCCAGGTCTTTTTGGACGCATCCAGTTAAATATCGCGTTTCCCCCATCTGGATATCGAAAGAGAACTTCTATAGATGAACATTACTTACAAAACAAAATTTGTTGTTTCTACAACAAATTAAACACATAAAAAGATTGTGCTTCTTGTTTTATTATACTTTCCTCGTAAATATGTCTTTAATGATTTCTTCAAGGCTTAATCCGTCCTCGTACTTTTTTTTATTTCAAACATAACAACAACAAAAACCCAGAATGTTGACACTTGCTTCTTGCTGAAGTGTCATTGAAATTGTATTCGTCCATTTGAAACATTTGTTGAAGTTTCCTGCAGGAAGATGCTTATCAAAATGAAAACAAACAAATCTCAAGAACAACAAAAGATTGAATATGAGAAAGAAGGGAGTTCTTTCTTTCTTTGCCTCCGCCAAACTCCACAATCCAATCTATCGGTGGCGATTCTGAGGAGTTTTTGTTTTCATCTTCCAAACAAAACAAACGGCAGCAACCGACCGACCGGCCGGGCCGAGCCGACCTACCCTTAAGTAACAAATGTTAGCATTTGTCGTCCGTAAAACGGCCGTCGTGCAACATGTTGCCTTGGAAAGTGTATATGTTGTGCGACATGTTTAGTTTGCAGCTCCGCTCCTTCCAATAGGAATATAAACAAAGTTGAGTCAATTTCTAAGGGGCTAATGTTGACTGGTGCCGTCGCTGTTTTGTTGTGATGTTGCGGTTTTTGTGTGCGATTTTAATTGGGGGTGTGTTTTTATGGTGTTTCTTTGTGTGTGGGTGTGTGTGTGCATGTTTGCCGTTTCCGTTCCCTCTCCAGACGGTCGGTTGTACGCATCTTTGGGAGTTTGTTGTGTTTTTAAGTATTCCATCAACTTCATTCGTTTGTCATCTGCTTTAGACGCAACGTCTGGGGGTCCGTGTCCGCGCTTGCCGTTTTTTCGTGTTTTCGATCCCTCTGGTAATGCTCGTGTTTCGTGTTCGGTGTGCGTGATTTGATGTCGTAAATATTTCAAAAGTGCGATGGAAATGTTCGAGTTTTAGAAAACGAAGAAAATTAATAACACACAAAGGTGTGAACGACATATAGTGCGTGACGTTTATTGAAAAGTTATTAAGTGAAAACTGTCGCAGAAGACATACGCTTATAATTATCACAGAGAAAAAAGGTGATTTCCCCTAACAGGGTTCAATTGATGAAATCTTAAATGTGTCAATGTAAATGTTATTGAAAATATATAAAAAAATGAAATTCTTAAACACTAGGTATTCAAAATAGTAATGTCGACAGTGTGCTTAAATTAATAGATGCCAAGGTTTAATAAAAACAGAAATAAGTGACAGAAATTCTTATTTAAAAATTATACTTGATTGCAAAAATATTTAAGATTCAGCTACGAAATATCGTTCAAAAGCCTGATTTTAAAAATCTCAACAAATGTCGGTGTTTTTGTGTGTAAAAAATGTGTTTTCTTGGTTTTAATACATAATATACAAAAAATACGAATCCAAATCGCCGTTGTGCAAAGTGTTGTTTTAACTGATTTAATTTTCTAATCTCAGTTTTACAAAAGCACATAAGATTGTGTACGAGGGTTGTTATTTATATTTCATCTCCTGACAATACTGGTGTTCCCAGATGCAAACTGGAACTTTCATTGGAAACTTTGACATTTTTTAGCATAACTTTACTCAGAACGTTTTGTCATTTGAGGGCGAATTGTTTTGTCTACAGTGTGTTGAAAAATGCATCTCAGTCAAAACATGGAATTATCCCGTGAACAATTTTGGGCGATGATTTTTTACGATTTTCGGCGTGGGTTATCGAGACAAGAATGTTTAAATCAACTTTTTTCGACTTTGGGCGATGAAGCACCATCAAAAACCACTGATAATCGCGGGTACCAAGAGTTCAATCTCCGACGCCGTTCGCTCCTGGATGAATTTCTCGAAGGACGTCCAACTTCAGTCACTCTGCCGGAAACCATCGATGCTGTGCGTGAACTGATTAAGCAACACCGACATGTGACATACCGCGAAACTGAGGCATCCTTGGGCATTAGTATGACAAGCATCCATAAGATATTGCATGTTCATTTGGCCGTAAAAAAAAAAAATTCTTGTTGTATCCCACATGGTGAATGGTGAAAAAGTATAACTGCGGTAGCTCAAAGGCAGTGTATAACATTGCCACAGGTTACGAATCATGGATCTATGCATATGAACCCGAAACAAACCAGTAATCGACCGTATGGGTCTTTCAAGACGAGCCAAATCCAACAAAAGTTGTTCGTGGATGAAGTACATCGAAGCAAATGATTGCGTTTTTTTGGTATAACCGGCCATGTTGCCACATTATCTTTATTGAAACGTAGGGAGGTCAATTCTGAGTTGTATACAACCATCTGTTTTGCCAACAGTGTTCGAAGAAATGAGGAACGAGAAGACGGATCACTTTGCATTACGATAAAGCGAGCTCTCACACATCAGCTGAAACGATGACATCTTGACCACTCAAGATGTCGAATTGATGGGTCCGTCATTCACCGAACAGCACTGATTTAGCAACCAACGACTTCTTCTTATTCCCTAGCATTAAGAAAAAAATTAGTGGTTAACGTCTCTCATCGCCCGAAGTAGCTGCTTAAGCGTTCAAAAATCATGTTTTGGAGGTGTCTCAACCGGAGTGGAAAAAGTGCTTCGAAAATTGGTTTGTGCGATTGATCTTAAAGGATAATATTTTGAAAAACAATAAAACCATTTCCAATGATAAATTGTTGTGTTTTTATTGCCAGACCCGAAATATTAATAGCAACCCTCGTATAAGTGTATAAACAGAGCCAACAAATTATATTGTATTTAACAAAGTTTTTTTTTTCAAAAATAAAGCATTAGCTTTTAAACATGTTTTAGGGCATATGTGCAAATAAAAATCACCAAGTCATCTATAAGTTGCAAGAGTCAATGACTGATTATCAGGGAGTTTTTTAATCAAGTTGGATATTGAAATTGAAAAATTAATTTAATCAAAACAAGTAAAAACGTGGTTAAAAACTTTGCCTCCACAGGACCACAAAAAAAGGTTGTGTGTGCCATAAAAATCACAAAGTCATCTTAAAATTGCGCGAATCGATGACGGGTTTTTAAAGTAAATTAAAAGTTTTTTTAAGCAAAATGGATATTGAAATTAAAAAATGAACTTTTATTAAAAACAATTAAAAACGCCGTTAAGAATTTTACGTACCGCAAAAAAACAGGTTATGTGCGCCATACAAATCACAATGTCATCTATAAGTGGCGCGAATCGATGACTGACTTGACAGTAATTTGGGAGTTTATTTAAGCAAGATGAATATTAAAAAATTAATTTTAATCCTAAAAAAGTCGCAAGGAACTCTCCACAATATAAAAAATATATAAAAAATGTTCCTTCTTTGTTCCGTTTCGGCCCATGAGTCTGTCCTTTATATGAGCTTAAACTTCCAAATGTCCCGATTTGCTTTAATTTGAGTACCTTTATGCCCACTTTGACTAATTATCGCCTGTTCTAAGCATGCCGAACGTTTTTTGAGTCCCATGAGCCAAACAATCCATGCCCTTTAAAGGAACAGGGTGGGCCAAAAGTTACCATGGGGTTAAAAACATTATCAACTTTTTTCCATAACATCTTTCAAAATTTGTGGCTGTAGCGTTCGAATTCCTGCAACAATGTTGGCCTGGAGTTGAAGGACTGTCTCGGGTTTGTACTCGTTCCTTCAAATAACCCCAAAGAAAATAGACAGGACAAATCTGGCGATAGCGCTGGCCAAATAAGTTCCGAATTTGTGGAAATTATTCGCTCTCCAAAAATTTGACTTAAAAGTGCCATTGTGTCTCAGGCAGTGTCTCCGTCCTGCTTAAACCACATCTAAGGTCTGTTTTCAAGAGCAGGACGTAAAAAATTTTCTATCATTGTCTCTCCATTTACAGTTACAGCACTTCCATCTTCTTTCTCGAAGAAGTAAGGCCCAATGACATTTGCAGATGTAATCCCACACCATTCTGTACACCTAATGGGGTGCAATTGCCGTTGGAGAATTGCTCCTATATTTTTAGAACCCTAGAACCTACAGTTGAATTGACACATCAAAAAGTTACCAACTAATAAAAATGGGTGATGTTGGTTCACGTTGTAATACATCAGCATACTTATGTATAACAGTGTAACGTTTTGATATATTTTTCTAGAAAAGCTCTAAGACCCCATTTTAATTCCATACCATAGGTACCATAGGTACCGAAGCAAAACGTTAAATTACGAAGACCAGAAGCCAAAAATAAAATTTTGCTGACGGAACCAAGGGACAAAAGTTTGGCCTGTTTGAACATGTTTGTAATTATAGGTACCAAAAACAATGACTTTTCTCACAAATTCAAATATGGGTTTATATTACGAGACTTAAAAAGCTATTTTAAGTTACCTATAATGAAAGTCCATAAGTGCAGGATAAGACATAGTCGGCCACGCATGTCTTAAGCTTTTTTACTAGTTTTAGTTGAATTTATTTATATTTTAAAGTGCATAAAAAATATAAGGGCTTTCAGTTTTTTCGATAATAAAAACCATAGCGACACTAAATATTCTCGTACTGGAAAAGCGTCAGTCTCAAAGTCTGCCAATATGGTAGAAATAGTTTCAGGGAGTAGCCTGTGTTCTCACTCTACGACTTAATACTTCGCATATGCAAAATCAAGCAATGTTTCGTGTGCCAGACGGTGATGTGTTTGCTTTAACCTTACTTTTCCTTCCCCATATTACAAACAACAACAAACTCACCTTTTTAGCATGTGTAGTAGTGCATTCTTTCAAATAATAGCCTATACGGCTTAGTTTGATCGACACAACTTAAATAAGTAAGTTACAAAATTGATTCTAACACTCAAAATAGATCCTTATCTATTTGATCTAAAAAATTTGGTAGCCTGTAGGGATCGAGCGTTCAACTGCGACAGCAATAATTGGCGCATATTTAAGAGAATCCTGTATTGTTTTTTTTGTAAAGGTCAGTTAGTTGATCAACCTAATGTGCTTTTTTTGTAAAATACGAAAAAATAAAAAAAACGTTTAGATTAACGACAGCAGATATATGTATTTGCATTAAATAGGCGAAAACGTCTTACCTAATTCCTACAACATCCCTTTAAGGAACAAGGGGAAATTTCTCTAAAATCCGTAAACTGTGCACGATTAAATTCGTATACTGACTGACCGGAACCTGCCGTTCAACGCCGGCTCCGAACGGCTAATGCATTCAATGTAGAAGATTTTACATAGCTCAGATATAAATCTGCTACTTGCAAAAGTCGTCGAATCGTAAATACCGTTGGAATCCCGCCACTAAACAGATATTTAGAAGTTCTTATCCAGATTTGAACCTTAGTTTATTGGCTTGGTGCAAAAGAAATTAAGATAGGATACGAATCCCGTTTACAGACTTAATGTAGGAAAAAAGAAGTTTTCTTTTAATGGACTTATACAACCTGTGAATCGGCTGTGAAAAAATTACTGGTTCAAATTTCTAGTTTTATTGGAAAAGTTGAACTTTGTCATTTAATAATGAAACACCCACCATCCGATACGTTTCTGATTCGCGCAACGGGCTGTCGATTGTTTGGCAGGTGATGAAGAATATTACCGCAAATCTTGTTTTTAGATGAAGCACATTTGCATCTCGGTGGCTATGTCAATAAGCAAAACTGCCGCATATCGGGTTCAGAAAAGCCACACGGGACTATTAAGAAGCCAATGCATTCACAACGATTCACTGTTTGGTGCAAATTTTGGGCTGATCCATTAGGCAATTTTTCTTCGAAAACGATAAAAAAAAGACGCCGTTACCGTTTAAGGCGATCGTTACCACGCCATGCTCAACGAAGTTTTGAAATTGGCGACATTTGGTTTAAACAGGACCAACCATCTATTTTGTATGCACTGTTTTCAAAAATCGAATAATAGGCCAAAATTTTAAAATCAATTGGCCGCCTGGGAGCTGTGTTTTGAGCCCTTTGGATTTTTTCTTTAGGGAGCCATTAAAGGTAAATATTACGCAAAACATCCAGAGACAATTAAAGTGTTGAAACATGTAATAGAAGTTGCCATTGTAGAGATTCGATCCGAAACAAATGTACTAAAAAATAGGGTTGATCGGATAAGGTACTGTCGAACCAATCGTGGTATTCATATGAATGATATTGTGTTCCATTATTTAATGACAAAGTCCATCCTTTCCAATAAAACCAGCAATTTGCAATTCATAACAAAAAACTATCAGTACGAGGGCGACCGCAAAAGTAACTGGCCTAACATAAAAGGAACCGTTTTTTTTTTGGAATTATTATTATTTATTTTTCAACATAATCTCCTTCCAACTCAATACACTTCATCAAACGTTTTTTAATTCCATCCGAAAAATAAGATTTTTCAAGACCTTCGAAATATGCCTCAGTTTCATCAATAACCTCGCTATTGGACGAAAATTATTGGCCACCGAGAATTTTTTTTTAAATTTGGAAACAAGCAATAATCAGAAGGAGCTAAATCTGGACTATATGGTGGATGCGGAGCAATTTCAAATCGTAATTCGGCCAGTTTTTGTTGAGTTAAAAATGCAGTGTGTGAAGGAGCATTATTTTGATAAAAAATAACTTTTTTTCTAAATGCGGTCGTTTTATCTTGATTTCTTCACTCAACCGATCCAATAATGCACAATAATATTCACTATTTATAGTTTTTCCTTTCTCAAGATAATCAATAAATATTATACCCCTTGCATCCCAAAATACTGTGGCCATTACTTTTCCTGCTGACTTAACAGTTTTCGCCTTCTTGGGACCACTTTTACCAGCTTCTATCCATTGTTTTGACTGTTCTTTGCATTCTGGGATGTAGTGATGGATCCATGTTTCATCAACAGTTATGAATCGGCGCATGAACTCTATTGAATTACGCTGATAAATCGCTAAAAGCTCCTCGGAATTGGTCCAACGGACGATTTTTTTGGGCAAAGTCAACGCGGCACCCCTCTTGCGGATAGCTTTTTCATGTGGAGTTCATCATGTAAAATACTCCAAACTTGTTTTTCGTGTATTTTAACAATATCAGCAAGTTCTCTGAGCTTTATTCGTCTATCTTTAGCCACTTCATTAAATATTTTTCTAATGTTTTCAATAGTAGTAGCAGCTTTCGGTCTTCCAGAGCGTTGTTCATCTTCCGTACTTGAACGAGCCATTTTAAATTGTTGAACCCAGGATTTCACGGTGGATTATGATGGTGCATTATCACCATTAACAGAATCCAATTCATCTTTGATTAATTGTGGCGTATAACCTTTCATATAAAAGTGTTTAATTACCGCACGAAACTCTTTATTTTCCATTTTTGAAAAATTATAAAACTTGTTTACTTCAGTCACCTGTAACAAAGAAAATAATCATTAAATATTTCGGAAATTTTGACAGATGGCTTATAAAAGATTGATTTTAAAAAACAAAAAAAAAGTTGTTAGTAAAACAGAAAATGTGCCAGGCCAGTGAGTTTTGCGGTCGCCCTCGTACTTTTTTTTACAGCCGATTAAAATTTATAATGTTAAATCGTCCACCCTGTATATCCATTATTTGTGCACAAATCATGGCTCAACTAGGGATTCAAAGTGGTGATTGCTTTGGAACCTCTGGTCTCAGTGGGCCAAACACGGTCCATATAGCCTTAAGCGCATCATTAAATAAAAAAAAACATACACTCACATCGTAATTGAAAGACAATAAAAGTTATTCGAATAAAGGAATTTAACTGGTTGTGTTATTTTATAAAACTTATCGGTCTAAGCATAACACGATATATTTTCAAGATCTATTTTTAATTCGCGTGGACCATATGAGCCAAAAAAGGTCATTATCGTTAAAACATCGTGAATTTTGACACATCGAACTTTATCAAAAAAAAACAAGGTATTAACTAAAATTTAAATTTTGTAGAACAAAAAAAGCTGTTTGTTTCTGCCTTTGAAGGAGTCTTCAACATGAGTTTCATGTGGCGATATCGTTGTAGCATTTTTATAGTGGCAAGAGATAACCGCTGCGAGTTGCGTTCGTATATAACGTGAAATGCAGCTATATTTTAAGTTAATACCCTTTTCTGGAACATGCTAAATATGGTTATTCAATTTTAAGATAATTTCACTACGAACCGAAACTAATTTCTTTTAAAGACTAAATGAGACTGGTTTCGGTCGCATGGACGCATGGGGCCCATCAGCGTGGGCTGCTATAGGGGCCATAAGTAAAATTGTTATTATTTCTGTGTTAAAGCGATTCCGTGTTAAAAGATTTTTAAGATTCGGCCAGCTGACAAAAATAAAAAAAAATGTATTTGTGTAGGTGCGTATTGTTTGCTCCTTAGTTGCGAGTTTCATCGTGTTGCCATTATGAAGAGGTTTGTTTGATTTAATAAGCACATTTTTGAGAATTTTTGTTTATCCTTATAGTCCTGTACTGTCGTTCTCTTTTAAGATATTTGTTTCGGACCTGTTACACATTAGCCCTAGATCCCGGATAAGTTACAGTAAAAATAGTGCTCTCAAAAGGCGAATTGTGATAAAAGGCAAAGGAAAAATTAAAACAAGAAAAGTTAATAGCGACGAAAATAATGACAAGAATAAATCGATGGTTTGGTATGTACATTCATATATACGAGGGCGGTTCGGAAACTTCTTTGCCTAGCACAAAAAGCGCGGTATAAACAGAAAAAAGTTTTGGAAACTTCCCTCTCTGCGATGAACACATGTTAAATTTTGTTTCGATCGATCATCCGCGATTTTTTTACAATGGAAAAATTAGAAATACGTGGTGTCATTAAATATTTACATAAAAAAGGTTTATCGGGACAAGAAATTCATAATGATATGGTGAATGTGTTAGCTGAAAGTGCTCCTTCATATGCAACAGTAAAAAATTGGGTTGCTGAATTTAAACGTGGTCGTACAAGCATTGAAGATGAACCGCGTAGTGGACGTCCAAAAACAGCAACAACAACAGAAATTGTAGCCAAAGTGCATGATATGGTATTAAATGATCGACGAATAAAAGTGCGTGAAATAGCTAATATCATGGGCATTTCAAATGATCGAGTCCATTTAATTTTGCATGAAGAACTACAGATGAAAAAGCTTTCTGCAAGATGGATGCCGCACTTGTGCCGCAACAGTCGACCAAAAACGCATAAGAATGAACATTTCTCAAGCTTGTTTGATTCGTTTTCAGCGAAATAAAATGGATTTTAAGCGTCGTTTCAAAACTGTTGATGAGACATGGATCCACCACTATACTCCAGAGACAAAAGAACAATCCAAACAATGGACTGAAGCTGGAGGAAGTGCCCCAAAGAAGGCAATAACAATTCAATCGGCTGGTAAGGTTATGGCAACGGTTTTTGGGACTTCAAAGGTATTTTATTGATTGACTATCTACAAAAGGGTAAAACAACAAATTCAGAGTACTACTCGTATTGCAACCTTTTCGATCAATTAAATTTACAAATTCGAGAAAAACGTCCTGGCTTACAACACAAAAAAATAATTTTTCATCAAGACAACGCACCAGCGCACAAGAGTGTTTTAACAATGGCTAAAATCAACGAATTAAAGTACGAGTTGCTTGACCATCCTTATTCTCCAGATTTAGCTCCCAGTGACTTTTACCTGTTCCCAAATCTTAAAAAATTCCTTGCTGGCAAGCTTTTTACCTCAAATGAAGATGCAATTACAGTTGTAAACCACTATTTTGAAGACCTTGAGGAAAACTATTTTAATCAAGGGATAGAATTGCTAGATAAGCGTTGGATTAAGTGTATCGAAGTTTCAGGAGATTATATTGAAAAATCAAAATATTTTTTGAAAAACTAACTACTCTCTTTCATTGATAGGCTAAGAACTTTCCGAACCGCCCTCGTACATGTATTGCAATAGTAAGCGAGCGGAAAAATGGCACGCAAAGTGTACAATATAAATTTTCGGCTCGTGTTTGGATTTAACCTAATACCCTGTAAGAGTATAAGCTCTTGTTTTGATAATGTTATTCTATGGAGAAAGGAACATTCTGTTTAATGTTTTCCTTACAGCATTGGGGTATATTTCAAAATGAGCATTTGGCCATATACTGTCGAAATACTCGTACTACACAATCAATCCTGCGTCATCAAAAGTCTTACCAAAATATGAAGAAAAAACCGAGAAAACTACAGAAATTTGCTGTAACTGCCTGATGTGTATTTTGTGAAGGATTTAATAATATTTCCATAATTGTTTAAATTTAAGCCCCTAAAAACTTTTAATTTATTGTAAACCTCTAATCGATTGTTTAATAATTTCAATTGTAAAGGGTGGTCAAACCATAATTAAACGATGGTTATTGTCAGTCACACTTTAATCTTAAGTGTTTTGCCAAACTTAATTTGACATTTCTTTGTTTCAGTGTTTGACAAATTCAACCATGGAGAGGTACACAATTTAGCAGCGCGTTAAGATTGTTGAAGCCTTTTACGAAAATGGACATTCAAATCAAAATGCATTTCGTAAACTTCGTGATATTTTTGGTCAGCATAATCGAACAACTGTGCTTACAATCGGGATAATTATGCCCAAATTTCAGCAAACCGGGACTGTAGGAATAATGAAAATTTCTGTGCATGCTCGCCCAGTTCGTTCTGCTTTTAAAATTGATGTTGTTCGCTATACACGCAGAGAAAAGATATGGTTACTATATGGTCACGGCAACAATAGTATGTTCTCTGCAGTAAAAGTATGGTCGTCGCAACCATAGTATTGTTTTTTGAATTTCATTTTGATAATAGTATAATTGCGGCAATATTAATATTGTTGAAATGTAACAAAAGTATTGTTGCCAAATTTAAAAATGAAAATATGGTAGTAGCAACAATGTAAATATGGTTGGTGGGACAAAAGTATTGTTTTCATGGGTTTTATGTTAACAATAACATAATTACGGCAATCATACCGGCAAAACCTTATTTTTTTTTAATTTGACAATGTTATTTTTACGATTCTTACACAATAGTAAAAAAAAGTATATATTTAAAAAAAAACTACGGTTTAGTACGAGTATAACTAAAATATTTTTAATAAATGATTTTTTTACTGTTAAATAAATGACTCCTATTGTTACATAACTTATTTAATAAAATTCTTTATTGTTGAATAACAACGTATTCCAGTCTTTACAAACAATTTTGGGATCATAGTATGGTTGTGCGTAAGTCATACTATGGTTGTGAGGATCATACTACGGTTGTACTTTAAACAAACTATGGTTATGAGGATCATAATATGGTTGTGGAGATCATAGTATGGTTGAATGTGAATAATAATATGGTTGCGGGGATCATACTATGGTTGTGTGTGAATGCTTCTATTGTTGTGAGGACCATACTATTGTTATGGGGATCATAGCATGGTTGTGTGTGAACCATACTATTGTTATGATGATCATAATATTGTTGTGCCACAACCATATAACCAACAATAGTATGGTGCTCTTCGAATATTGTTACCCCAACCATACTTTTTTTCTGCGTGTAGCGCCTTCAGTCTCGACTCGTCGTCGTGCCCAACAACTGAACATCACTGTTGAACTTTGAATAAAGCTTTGAATTTATCCGCTAACAAGGTTCAATTGAGTCAAAAGCTAAAGCATACTGATCATTTCAAGTGTCGCCGAATGGTTGGTTAAACAGACAGAAATGAATGATGACTATACAGAGAAAACATCTTCAGCGACGAGGCACACTTTTATCTCTGTTGTCGTGTTAAAAAGCAGAATTGCCGCATTGGGGTAAATGAGAATCCACGAGAGATTGTTGCAAAGTCGATGCATCCACAAAGAGTGAATGTTTGGTGCGGTTTATGAACTGGCGGCGTCATTGGGCATGACATCTTCGAAAATAAGAACTTACTGTGAATGGTGTTCGCTATCGCGAGATGATAACGGACTTCTTGTGGCTATAATTTAAGGTTAAGGACCAGGAAGATATGTGGTTCTAATAGGATTGTGCCACTTGCCACACAGCCAACGAAACAATGACTCTTTTGCGCGAGAAATTCAATGGAAACGTTATCTCGCGTCGCCGATGTTAGTTGAGCATCTCGATAATGTGATTTTACACTGTTGGTCTTCTTTTCTTAAGGATATTTAAAACATACGTCAATAAGCCAAAAACAATTCAAAAAAGGATGAGATTATTCGGCACATTAACGACATTTAACCTCCATTATGTCTTAGAGTCATTGCAAATATTAACCATCGGAAAGAGGTATGCCACCAAAGCTGTGGCAAGCAGTTGGCCGTTTCATACATACTTGTCATAGATCCTTCTATCATAACAAAAAAAATTAAGATAAATCTTTGACTGTTTATTGTTTTATTTACAACTAACATCGTGCGTTTAAGTTGGCCACCCATTACTTACTAAAGTCCCACAACATCCCATTAAGGAACAAGGCGAAACTTTTTATAAATCCGAATCCGAACGGAAAACGTACTTTATAGAGAAGTTTTTGCATGGCCTAGGGATAAATCTCTTACTCAAAACGTCGCTGGCATTTACGAGGCGTTAACCCGCTGCTGAACAATTGTTAGATGTTCTCATACGGCTATGAACCTGGCTTAACTGGCATGATAGCTGTGCACGCTTCCATCACACTACGGCGGCCCACCACGTTTAATTACAAAGTAGTATTTTTGAAACTCGTTGTATTTTAGGACAATAATTATTCAGTTGTAATTTCAAACAGGATTTTGTTCAAGGCAAAATTAATTGGTAGCTTATTGACCGAAACCAATAGTTCCAAAACGGCTTAGAACGATTAATTCATAACTATAGAAGTATAGCGTTGTTGGACAACGTAAACTACTAATTCCTTAAACCTAAGGCAGGTTTTCCTCTTCCTTTGCAACAAAAAATTTGGGTGGCTCGTTGGGGTGGAAGATTGAATTTATTTACTTTATTATTCTTTTGACTTTGTGTTAATTTCTTAATTTTTTTATTATGAATTAAATAAAATTAATCTATTTAATATTTCCCAACGATTCGTTGGTTTATTTCTAGCTTCTTTCAGAGTTATTTTTTTGAAAATTCTGCAAACAAACAAGTGTTTTTTTTCATTTTTTGTGGGTTACAATTAGTTTTACTTTTCTATCGTCACGAATTTGTATTACTACGAGTATTAAAAAAACATGACATCACGAGGCACAATAAAATAATAAAAATAAATGTAAAAATCACAGCCAAACTTAACACAGTAAAAACACTTTCGTTTGGCTTAGCTCATTTCAGTCCTCGGTGTTTATTCACTTCGATATCCCCTGTTGTATTTTAAAGCTTTCTTTCGTGTGTCTTTTTTTTCTATTCTCTCTTTATACAATATTTTTACATTTTTCAGATCTCTTATTTTCTTTCTTTCTAAAGTATTTTTACATTTTTTAGATCTGCTATGTACTCGTAATGTGTTGATTCTCTTTTGTGTTAATTAAAATTGGGGTTTGTTGAATTTTAGCCAAAAATTTTAGCATGTAAAATAAAACCTAATGTCACACAGTAATGCAGGGAACAAAACAATGGGTGTCGCGTTCAAAATAATTTACCAGTTAATTCCTTTTTTGTTCCTATAGGTTTAAAGTTTGAATTTCTTTACCAAGTAGCTTACGAACCTGATATATCCCTCCTGGATAAATATTTTGGATAATATTGCTAGCAAGGATGCATAATACGAGGGCGGTTCGGAAAGTTCTTAGCCTATCAATGAAAGAGAATAGTTAGTTTTTCAAAAATATTTTTATTTTTCAATATAGTCTCCTGAAACTTCAATACACTTAGTCCAACGCTTATCTAGCAATTCTATCCCTTGATTAAAATAGTTTTCCTCAAGGTCTTCAAAATAGTGGTTTACAAATGTAATTGCATCGTCATTTGAGGTAAAACACTTGCCAGCAAGGAATTTTTTTGGATTTGGGAACAGGTAAAAATCACTGGGAGCTAAATCAGGAGAATAAGGTGGGTGGTCAAGCAGCTCGTACTTTAATTCGTTGATTTTAGCCATTGTTAAAACTCTTTTGTGCGCTGGTGCGTTGTCTTGATTAAAAATTATTTTTTTGTGTTGTAAGCCAGGACGTTTTTCTCGAATTTTTACATTTAATTGATCTAAAAGGTTGCAATAGTACTCTGAATTTATTGTTTTACCCTTTTGCAGATATTCAATCAATAAAATACCTTTGAAGTCCCAAAAAACCGTTGCCATAACCTTACCAGCCGATTGAATTTGTTTTGCCTTCTTTGGGGTACTTCCTCCAGCTTCAGTCCATTGTTTGGATTGTTCTTTTGTCTCTGGAGTATAGTGGTGGATCCATGTCTCATCAACAGTTATGAAACGACACTTAAAATCCATTTTATTTCGCTGAAAACGATCCAAAAATGCTTGAGAAATGTTCATTCTTATGCGTTTTTGGTCGACTGTTGCGGCACCCATCTTGCAGAAAGCCTTTTCATCTGTAGTTCTTCATGCAAAATTAAATGGACTCGATCATTTGAAATGCCCATGATATTAGCTATTTCACGCACTTTTATTCGTCGATCATTTAATACCATATCATGCACTTTGGCCAATTTCCGTTGTTGTTGCTGTTTTTGGACGTCCACTACGTGGTTCATCTTCAATGCTTGTACGACCACGTTTAAATTCAGCAACCCAATTTGTTACTGTTGCATATGAAGGAGCACTTTCACCTAACACATTCACCATATCATTATGAATTTCTTGTCCCGATAAACCTTTTTAATGTAAATATTTAATCTCGGATGCGTCTTTTGTGAACACCTGTTTCTATATGAAGCAGTTGCCAGATCGAAACAAAATTTAACTTGTGTTCATATTAGAGATGGAAGTTTCCAAAACACTTAACTTTTTTCTGTTTATACCGCGCTTTTTGTGCTAGGCTAAGAAGCTTCCGAACCGCCCTCGTATGTTGAAATGTATTATGTAAAGTATAATTATGTATTATGATTTCTTCGCTAGAGCGTATTGTTCTGGGACATCTCTCTAATATACCTTTGTTTAACACACCTAATTGAACCTGCAACTTGCACACTTTTAGTGGGCTGCCGTGGTATCACAAGAGGTGCGCGACTACATCATAAGTAACCCGGTAGAAAGTCATGTAAGAATATCTTACATTTTCCAGTGGCTAATTTTTATACTCTCTATTTAAGAATATAGTATTCTTGCAACACCTCGAAATACTGTATGGAGATCCCATCTTGTGTATTCTGAATCGTCTTTAAAATTCATGTCCTTCAGAGTGTCTGAGGATAGCAAACAACACTAGGCAACATAAAACGGAAAAATTTTGACTGGAAACTAAAAAGTTATATTTTGTATGAATCCAGTTTTCTAAAATCAGCAAAAAAAAATGAATTTGTGGATAAATTATTTATAAATTAATTTTTCTTTAAAATTGTCATTTTCGTCGGATTATACCATATTAAAGATAACTATCCGTACTCAATTTTAAGTCGGAAAACATATTTTAAAAATTAAAAATATTCAAATTTATACACAAATTCCGTTGTAATAATATAGGATATAGGATGATTAGATTTAAGGTTCCCGACTTTGTCAAAGAAAAAAACACAGAAACCTCAAATTGAATGGGAAATGTTTATTATCATTTAAAAGAACATTCTTTGGCACTTATTTTTTGAAGGTTATGTCTATCAAATGTTGGCCGCGGCTACGTCTCAGATGGTCCATCCGTTGAGTCCAATTTTCGATGACTCACACGCAACGTTGGCTTCCAAAACCTGAAACGTAGCTGATTTGTCAGCATAGACTTTGGACATTACGTAGCCCCAAAGAAAAAAGTCTAACGGTGTGATATCACACGATCTTGGTGGCCAATCGACCGGCCCAAAACGTAAAATTATCGGCTCACCGAAGTGTTCTCTCAATAAATCCATTGATTGATGCGATGTGTGGAAAGTGGCGCCGTCTTGTTGAAACTAAATGTCGCCGAGATCACGAGTATCAATTTCAGGCATCAAATAGTCGGTTATCATGGCACGATAACGGTCGCCATTGACGGTTACATTCTCACCGGCATCATTTTTGAAGAAATATGGACCGATGCCTCCACCGGCCCACAAACCACACCAAACCGTTGTTTTTTCTGGATGAAGTGGCAGCTCTTGAACCTTTTCTGGTTGCTTTTCGTCCCAAATGCGGCAATTTTGTTTGTTTACATACCCATTGAGCCAAAAATGGGCCTCATCGCTAAACAAATTTTGGCTCGAAAACGTCGGATCTACTTGGAACTTTTCAAGAGCCCATAAAAAAAGCGATGTCGTTTGGCGTCGGGCGGCTTCAGTTCTTGCACAAGCTATATTTTTAACGCTTTCAATTTAAGATCTCGAAAAATGAAAAATGCGCCAAGTCGTTCCATACGTCAGTCCGAGATGCTGCGATCGGCGCCGAATCTACTCTCCACGGTCTTGGTGTACACTCTCAGCTACGGCCGCTACATTTTCTTCACTGCGTGCTGAACGGGGTCTATTCGGTCGAATATTATGCAATAATAAATGCTGGCTCTCAGAATGGGTGATGACGTTTTGAATAGTTCTCTCAGTAGACCCATTATGTTGACCATAAGTTGAACTAAGTGCACGAAACACATTCCTCACAGAACGTGAATCTTCGTAATAAAGTTGAACGATTTGTAAACGTTGTTTAGGCGTTAGTCTTTCCATGATGAAATGCCAAACAATTCTAAACAAAAATAACATGACAAGCATGACACGACTCACACGTCATCTGTCAAAAAAAGGCCATTGAAAAAAGTATCTCTACTTGGATCACTCATTATAAGTTGATATAACTAACTTTAATAGTTCATTAGATATGACCTTTTCTACACTTTGGGTATTATTGGCGGGTACACGCCCTTTTCCAAACACTGTCTAATGTTTTCAATAAAATATCCTCATGAGTTGTAACATCTGTAAAAATTTCACAGCGTGTCGATTTAAAACGAAAACGCCTGAAAAAATAAAAACTAAAGTTTTTTTACAGAGGTGGCTGCAGTTATTGCATGGAAAATAATTTGATTTCTCAACCAACTCCACACATTTTCAATACCAAACAGGCTATATCTATAAGACATACCAGTGCAAAATGTTATCTAGCTAGCCAGAATATTGTGGACTATAGCGTTCTATAATATTAAAAAAAAAATAGGCGCGATCGATTTGTACTCGCTTATTAAACGAGTAAGTGGTCGCTTAGGCCATAACTTCAATTTCTCAATTTTTTTGAGTAAAATAAGTGATTAGCTTTATGCATCAGAATCTTTTCGACTTGAAAGTTTTTATTTGTAGAAAAATAATTGTTCAAGAAATACTAGAAGCGAGTAATAACTACTGCTTAAACTTGCTAAATGTTATTCTTGAATAACTTTTTTTCCACATACTTTATTTTTCTAAAACAAACGGGTTTTTAACGCAAATTGTCCATAGTTTTCTGTATACTTAGTAGGGACATAGATACTGTTACAACATTGACCACACCCATTTCAATAGTAGAACTGAACATACCCCGTAAATGCCATATGGGTTTTTAAAGCTAACCTCAATAGCGTTTGTCTGTAACGGAATTTTAAAATTGTTTCAACTTTCATCATCGAGTGGTCAGATAATGAGAACCGTATCGCTGTAATAGCGCTTTTCAAGTGCGAAATGAAAAAAGCGATATTTTCAAAACGCTCCGGCCACTAGGGATTAGCCGCATGTTCGTCTACCGATGAATAAAACTGTTAGAGGAGACTGGAGATGTAAAAGACCGCCAACGGTCGGGCCGCCCACGCTCTGTTCGAACACCGCATGTCATCAAAGCCGTTAAATCAAGAATTCACAGAAATTCGCTCCGAAAACAGAAAATCATGGCCCGTGAGATGAATATCACGCAAAAGTCCATGAGTCGAATCATTAAAAAAGACTTGGGACTTGGGGCTTTCAAACGACGTACCGGTCATTTATTGTCTGCAGCTTTAAAAAAAATAGAATTGAAAAATGCTTGCTCAGAAAAATTTTTATTAACCGATGAAAAAAATTTTTACCGTTCAGGAAAAATTTAACAAGCAAAATGATAGAGTGTATGCGCGGTCATCTAAGGAAGCATCTGAACTGATCCCAAGGGTGGAAAAGGGTCATCACTTAGTTTCAGTCATGGTTTGGTGGGGTGTCCCTTACCATGGGGTCACTGACCTGCATTTCTGCGAACAAGGAGTCAAAACAACGGCCAAAGTTTACGAAGAAACCGTTTTGAAAGCTGTTGTGAAGCCTCTTAACAATATCCTGTTCCAAAATCAGCCATGGACTTTCCAGCTGGATTCTGCGCCGGCCCATAAGGCTAAAACGTCCCAGGCCTGGCTTCGAAACAATTTGCCAGCGTTCATTTCCTCTGAAGAATGGCCCTCAGGCAGTCCAGATTTGAACCCATTGGATTACAAATTGTGGACGGTTTTAGAAGACAAGGTTTGTCACAAAAGATACCCCAACATTGGATCTCTTAAGGCTGTTTTGGTTCGAGCTGTGGCCAATTTTCCAATGGACGAGGATCGTGCAGCTATTGACGATTGGCCAGTGCGACTTAAGGCGTGTGTAAAGGCAAAAGGCGGACATTTCGAATAAGTAGATTATTTTTGGATACAATATACATCAATAAATATTTTAAAAAATATTTGGTCCAAAAACATTCAGTACTTTTTATTCTACAGCATAAAACGTGTGTAACAGTATTTATGTCCCTTCTAAGTATAAAAACTTTTTTGTACAATGGCATGAAGTTATTGCGTTAGCGACCTCCTAAGCGAGTTGATTTAATGTATCACTCGTTCCAAAGTTATAGTCAAAACAATAAAATCGCAATTTTAAAAAATAAATAAAAATTATCCATAAAAATATTTTTAAATATATTTTGGAGTTTAGAAAACCAAACTGCACCAGAAAATATTGTAAACATTCCTATGACAAACTGGCTGTTGCCTAGTCGCACTGTTGAAACTAAATGGATTAAATTTTGCAGAAATATGTATTTAGGCTCTGAAACAGTTGGTAATAAAATTGGCCTGAATCGATCATGAGGTTAAAAATTTTCCCACACAAAGGCATTTAGGACCATAGAAATTGTAATGAAAACAGGAGGAAAGGGAGAGGAGAAAAATTCTACAGGAATTGTCCTTCTTAATTGATTTGTGTATATTAAAATCCTCGTTTCGGTATTACCATTAGATCTAACCGTTCTATTATATCCACCAAATTCCCCAAACAATGTGACAACCATAACAGTGGGTAAACTCTCACTCTTATTGGGCAACCTGAAAACGAGGGTTAGTTAGCCTGACGTAAACATCGGTATTGTCATTTGTTTGTCTGTAATATTCATAGGTTATTTATATGTATGTATTTTTTTGGGGTATCTCAAATAAAAAACTAAACAAATACTATCGTTTTATTTCTCTATTTGCAGTAAATTCAAATCTACACACACACAAACACCACCAGATTTGTCCGTATTTATAGTATTGAAACGAAATCAATAAAGGAAATCTAACAAAAATATAAATATATCACATACCTATATGTGGATGATGACGATATGTACACAGATGGAAATTGTAAAAGGCAGCCGGAGAGGAAAAAACTGCATACAACAATGGTGCAGTAAAAACTGAATGAAACTCTGCTGAGAACAACCACACAATCGAGTGCAACAACCAAGTGTTTTTTCTGGGTTTTTTGATACTAGCGCCGCTGCAACATTCGTATGTTATGACAAGTAAAATAAAATGATATAAAACGTTTTGCTGCATACCATTCGTGATTTTTTCACATTTATTTATCTGAGAGTGAGAAGGAAAAAGTGTTTTTTTTTAAACCTGAAATGAAAAAAACAAATTAAAAAAAATATATAAACGAGAAATGCTGTCTAACTAACAGCGAAAACAAACGTATGCCAAAAAGAAAAACACAAAACTGTTTTTTTTATTATAGCCTAATGCATTGCGAATAAAAAGAAAATCAAAAAAAAAAATATAGTGCAATTTGTGTACCAAAAGAAAATCTCAAAAAATATATAGTGGAATTCAGCATTTTCGGGATCTGCAAAAAGTTTTATTAAAGAAAATACGATAGCACCATAAAACCATCACTAAAAACAAAGTTTAATTAAATCAAAACTTTAGTCGGAGAATAAAAAAAATATTCACTAAAAAACGAGGCAAACGGAAAATTTACAAAAATAAAACAAAAAACGGAAAGAGTGCGAGTGCGAACAAATTGTGTATTAATTTGGTTTAAATTCATTAAAGTTACATTTCGTTCATTGGCAACAATTTATGGGAACACATTAAAATTAGCATAATCCCACCATTCGTTCGTTTGTGTGGCGGAAAGACAGCTACCGGGAACGGGATATACCACTACATACACCAACAGCAAAGTGTTGTTCGTTTGCCAGCATCATCATCATAATCATTTGAGGCAGGAAATTATTAATTATGACAACAACGGATTGAAACTAATTAATTTGCGTGTTGTAGTGAGCAGCCAAGTAGTAGTGGCTGAACTGAATGCCAAGAGTCTAGAGTCTATCCGAGACATTCCTCGAAATAAATTGCTCCAAGTTACCCACAGCCGAGAGGGCGCAGTCAGGCAAACTTTTTCAACAACTAACAAGATTTCATTGTTTATGCAGCAGTTTCTCGCCCTGTCGTCTAGCTAGCGAATGATACATTTGCCGATACCTTCAGCCATACCACACTACTGTGAACACTTTATGTAACGGAAAATTGCGCTTAAAAGATACTTTACCATCACATCCTCTCTCTAACGCATCTTTATCATTCACGCTGCCAGGCAGCAAAAGAACTCGAACGCGTGCCACTCGAAACGTAGAACGTGTATCTCGTACAACTTTCGCTGGCTGTTGGTGTTCCGCTGCTCTCAGCACAACAACTAGTGTAAATGACGTTGTCTTAAATAACCCCCCACCCCCAAAAAATATATATAGAAAAATCACATAGTGAAAAGCCAAACAAAAATCGAACGACAGACATATATATAGCAAAAGATCTTAAGAATGAAAGTGCGAAGTTAAGCGGAACATTTGGAGTGTTTGTGTATACGAAAGCATCATTCACACCAGCCTGCCATCCATACAGCAGCATCAGTATCAGCAACACCAGCACGTGGCACATAATGATATGATGCTGCTGCCGCAACTACTGTTTATGCTGTTGCTGTCATAAAATATCAATTTGCGATTTATCAATTTATCTCCGCCTTTTCTATGCGGTCTACATTTTCGGTACATGTGTGTGCATCCCATACGCAAAAGTGACTAAGTCCGTGAGTTTCTATAAACAACATTTTTTTTTTGATTCCCTATAATAAGTGTGTAATAATAACACCAACCAAGCCCAAAGAAAACATCAACAAAAAAAAAACGGAAATCTTGAATAAAAAGGGAAATCAACCCGCTATTAATCATAAGAAATCTATAAGTGTAAACATCCCATAAATACAAAAAACAAAACAAACAAAAAATCTAAAATGTTATGCCAAAATTTATATGTTGTAAAATCCCTACAAAACGATAAGTGTTCAAGTTGCTCCTGCGACTGCAGCAACAACAACAACACCACCACAAACATGTTGTCGTCCTCCTGCGCCACCGTTAAGAGCAAATCAAAAGCAGCCTCAAGGACTTCGCCATCATCGAGATCAGCTGCAGCCACAACAACATTAGGGGCCACACAGGTCTATAGTAAAAAGTCCTCACGACATTTGAGAAGATCTGCAAGTCTATTCTGCCATAGTAATTTACTCATAGTTGGATTATTGTTAATTATAGCAGCCTGTAATGGTGAGTACCTATTTTCATTATATATTTTCAATTTCAAATAAGTTTCATGACCAGACACTATCCTTGCAACAACTTTTAAAAACTAATTTTGAGAGCTATTAACGGCATTCATAGTAAATTGTATAAACAAAAGCTAATAATATATTTAAAGGTCGTTAAATTCGGCTAGGCCTAATTTTTATCCCTCCGCCGTATATTAGCTAATAAAGTGGGCGTTTTTTGGCCCTTAAGTTTATGAGTGCCTACCTTAATCTCAGCCAAATTCTCAAAATCAATCCTTATTTGGATTCGTAGAAAACCCTTTTATTTGCACGCAGAAAAAAAAATATGGTTAGTACATGGTCACGGCAATAATAATATGTTCTTCGCAATAAAAGTATGTTCGTCGCAACCATAGTATTGTTTTCTGAATTTCATTTTGATAATGGTATGATTGCCGCAATATTCATATTGTTGAAATGTAACAATAGTATTATTGCCAAATTTAGAAATGAAGATGTGGTAATAGCAACCGTATAAACATGGTTGATGCAACAAAAGTATTGTTGTTTAAAATTTACGTTAACAATAATATGATTACGGCAATCATACCGTATGGTTGCGACTATAAACATAACAAAACAGGTTTTATAGAGCACACATATGTGTGTGTGTTTGTATGCTTTTTTTGGTATACCAAAAAAACGCATGCACACGATACAGTGCATGGTTGTTGTCCATTTTAAAAAACAACAATCGGAAGGTCGTTCGAGGGATTTTTATTGTGTTTATTTTGTTTGGTGAAATACTCTACTGCCGATTGGCTCTCGTTTTTTTAAAATCTGACTTACTTAAGTATATAGCCATTGATCATGGTTTAATCACATTCGTTACTTGGGGTCTACGGTTGGTGAAGTAGCATTTTCCCCAGCTGGCAACTAAAAGTATTTTCGACTGCCGTTGGAATATATATTTTTGTTTCTTGAATGAAATGTTCAATAAAAGCAAGGTCTCAAATTTGGCTTTGGACTAATTGTAATGAAATTTAAAATAACTTGCTTGATTAAAATCTCTATTTTTGAATAACAACATTACCTACCTAATTTTAGGGATAATAGTATGGTTGAGTGAATCATTATATGGTTGTATGAATAATAGCATGGTTGCCTGAGAATCATACTATGGTTGTGAAGATCATACTATGGTTGTTTGATAAAATTACTACGGTTGTGAGGATCATAATATGGTTGTGGGGATAAAAGTATGGTTGAGTGTGAATCATACTATGGTTGTGAGGATCATAGTATGGTTGTGTGTGAATAATACTATTGTTGTGACGATCATAATATGGTTGTGGCACAACCATATACCCAACAATAATATGATCCTCTTCGAATATTGTCACCACACCCATACTTTTTTTCTGCGTGTGAGTACCCATATTTGGAGATGGACCTTTTTTTTTTTTTTTTTTTTTTTTTAAACCAACACTCAGGGGATGCCCCCTATACATGCGGTGCATTGCGTTGGCGAGTGGAAATTAATGGATCGGAGGGGGGAAAGAGGGAGTAATGTTTGTTGACGCTTGCCTTGAACTTCTGGATGTCGCAATTAGTGGGAAATACATTTGCCGGAAGTCGATTCCACATACGGACTGTACGAGCGAAAAACGAATTTGATCTGTAGTGTATAGTGCGGTCAACTGGCCAATCGATAACAAACGGGTGTGAATTCCTAGAAAGTCGCGTATCCCTGCCGAACATCCTCACGTCAGGTATAAGGCGACGGATGTCTGATGAACACACACCATGAAAGTAACGATAGAACAGCGTCACGCAACCCACATTCCGACGATGCTCAAGGGAAACAATAGAGTTGGATACCCTACTGTCACCTATCAGCACCATCGCTCTCCTTTGAACACGGTCAAGTAGCTCCAAGGATGATTTTGGAGCACCTGCCCATATATGGGAGTTGTATTCCATCTTCGGTCTGATGAAAGATGTATAGATATTGAAAAGATCAGTAGGAGTGAAGTATTTCTTGCACCGCTTTAAAAAGCCTATGCACTTGAGTGCTTCTTTCGACACTTCGAATACATGTCTCGCCCAACGAGCGTCACATTGTATTTTCATGCCCAGAACATCGAGAGCTTCTGATTGTTCAATATCCGTACCATCGAGAGAAATTGACGATATTGTTGGGTCAGCGAATCGCTTGTGAGACAACAAGCAGCACTGTGTCTTACGTGCATTAAAATCTACTCTATTCACTCGACCCCATTCGGAAATGGCCAGTAGATCATCCATAATTCGCCTTTTGTCTTCAATATCTTGAAGGCTCGGCCTACGGTCGAATGAATACGAATGACAGAGGTTACTATCATCTGCGAAAGAGTAGATTGGATTCACGGTCTGACCCAATAGATCGTCAATGAATATAAGAAATAAAGAGGGAGAAAGGACAGAGCCCTGTGGTACACCTGCGGTCAGCCTATGTGTGTTGGATGAGAACCCATCTACAACAACTCTAATAGTGCGATCTCTGAGAAAGCTCGATATAAACCGAGCAAATGTATTACCGACACCAAAAGCGATCAGCTTTGATATGAGTGCACCATGCCAGACTCTATCAAAGGCCTTGGAGATATCTAGAGCCACGACCTTACTCTCACCAAACTGGTGGATACAAAAATTCAAATCAAGTGTGGAATCTTCATTGTTTATTCGAAATGACATTTAATGACATTTTTATTTTTTGTATATAATTTCCTTCAAATGCTGGGAACTGTATTATGGAAATAAGTCTTTGGTAAGAAACGGCAGAAACCGCTATCCATTACTCGTATTTGTCAAATATGATGATGGTCTGAACGTGGTGCTCGCTATCGCGCCTTGATATCGGACTTTTTGCTACCTGAAATTGAAGACCGTAATCTTGACAACATTTCGAGCCCTTATCGCAAAAAATGTGTAAGCGCCACTCGCTTTTTATTAATATTAATATTAATACTTTATTAATATTATATTAATATTAACATTTACAGAGATAAAGCAAATAAATTTTTATATTTACAAATTGTTTCGGAATCCTCCAAAAACACCCTCCCCTATAAAATCTTCTTTTTGGCGCTTCCGTCTTTTTCGGGGTTAGGGCTTGATTTGGTTCTAACAAGACGCCGCTTCATGCCATACAGCCTACAAAACAATCAATTTATTGCAGAAAACTGTTGGTGAGCGCATTATTTCGCGTCGTGGGACTGTGGCGTGGCCTCCGAGATCGTGCGATTTAACTCCGCTGCACAATTTTTTGTAGGGTTATGTGAAGTATCTTGTCTACGCAGATACGCCCGACACGATTGACGACTTGGAAGAGAATATTCGGTGCGTTATTGCTGACATACGGTCCCAAATGCTGCAAAAAGTGTTAGAGAATTGGGCCTCTCGACTGGAATTTATTCGAGCCAGTCGCGGCGGCCACTTGCCCAAAATCATTTTTAAAACATTATGGCAAATCCTTATCTTTATAACGAAGCTAAATTCTTGGCCATAGTATTAAATTGTAAGATTTTTATTTCTTCTTGAAAACCACACTTCTAAACGTACACCCTTTACAAAACGGTGTTCTTTTTGAGGTACCGTACGTTTTTCACCTGGACCGATTTTGTCATTTTACAATCTTAAAGGGTTTATGACCAAAAGTCTTTAATAATACAAAGTTTGAGGTTCCTGGCATTCGAAGGCTGCTATATACATTTCTGGCCTAATACTGAAAATGTGAATATTTATCATCAAAAATGGTTTACTTTCCAAGTTTTCTTCACACAATTGCCCACGAAAATACAACTCACTCTTGCCACCTCTACTGAGACCCCACATCGAGAGCCATCAATAGATTTCTTTTACAACGTGTGTGTGTGTGTTGTAAAAAGAGTTTAGTTGACTATGTCAACTTGTGTGCCGTGCCGTGCATGTACGTATGTTTAGCTCGTTTGTTTTATGATGTTTTAATAAATTATTGCAAAAACATGTGAAGCACTTACATTTTCCTATTACGAACTTATAGAATCTGAAGGTTTCTTCTTCTAATCATTTGTACATTTGAATACGTCATCCTTTTTAGTTCACATAATAACTTATTTAAAAATACTATTTTTCTGGGTTTTTACGCTGAAATGTCGTCAATCGGCATTTGGTAAATTTTAGATTAGAAATCGTTAAAATGACGATAAAGCGTTAAAATTGCATCCCTGCTGACATAAGCTACGCTTCTTTTTCGACGTTTACTTTAGATACTAATCATTGCATTGATTTTGAATATTATAACCGTCGAAGAGCGAGAACAAAAATTGAAATCTCCGACTGATTTCAATACAAGAGGTTTGTTTTGTACATTCATTATAGATGTTTTGAAACTTTTCTATTTTTAATGAAATAAAGTTCTGTTCAAAGTGTTGTAACAGATATAGTATAAGATCCTTTCGTTGGCAAGGGAGAAAATGTAGAATAAGTCTTCAAATGATGGATGCATTTGATTGGAAATTTAAATAAAACCCAAAGACCTCTTGACATTTTAATTCGTTGTTGTTGTTGTTGTAACAACAATATATTTATTTTGAAGTCTTGTTCGTCTATGGGCGATCTGCTTCGATATCCAGGTGAAGGAAGCGCGCCATTTGAACTGGATGCGTCCACAGAGACCTGGGGGTCAGCTGAGTGGGCTTGGCCGGACAATTGAAGAGGTGCAGTACATCATGTGGTCCCTGATGGCAGGCGGGACAGATGTGCGGAACGTTAGCATCAATTCGTGCCCAGTAAGAATTGAGGCGGCTGCACCATCCAGATCTCAGCTGCGCCAGAACCACGCGCGTCGGCCGGGGTAGTACCTTCTCCTCAGGTGAAATCTCCGGGGGATGTTCCCCTAGCACTGCATTCACACGGTAGCTGGATACTGCTGCTGCGACATCATCGGCGTGAATGTTGTTCAAACCTGCCTGATAGTTTCGATGATCTACAGGTTCTCTCTTATACCGCTGGACCTCTCTCTCTAGATCATGAAGATCGTACCTGATCTGCCTGGGTGGAGGCATCCTGTTCAAGAGATGGTGGTTAGGATGACTGCTGCGAAAACACCCTAGCAGGTATTGCTTAGACAACAGGAAATTGTGTCTGCGCACGGTAAGGACCTTCGTCTCCTCATGTAGATGGTCCTCAGAGGACATAAGAAGACACCCTGTTGATGTTCTAAGGGCGGCATTCTGGCATGTCTGAATTTTCTTCCACTGCGTCGTACTCACGTTCGCCGACCATACAGGTGCTGCGTAGTTTGTCGGCTCCCCAAGTACTGCCGGCAAGTGACTTGAGGACCTTGTTCCTACTTTTGAGTTTATCGCAGATAGCTGTAGCATGTGCAGAGGATCTAAAAAGGCTGTCCAATGTGACCCCAAGGATTTTGGGGTAGTTGGTGGTCGGGATGTTGACGTCATCGACTTTCACATTGAGTGACAACCGCACCTCTGCGGTCCAAGCAGTAAACAGTGTGGCTGATAATTTTGAGGCGGATATTTTCATATTCCTCGCAGGGAAGAAACGTGCTAAGTCAGTGAGGTAATAGTTGATTTTCTCGCAAATGTCATCCACTTTAGGTCCTGACGCCAGAATTGTGCAATCGTCAGCGTACGACACAATTTCAACGCCGTCTGGTGGTGCAGGAATTTTAGAGAGGTAGAGGTTAAACAGAGCCGGGGATAAAACTCCACCCTGGGGAACTCCTTGTTTAACTCTACGGGGCTTCGACTTTCTGTCTCTAAATTCTACATATGACTGGCGCCCACACATATAGTTACGACCCAACGTTTCAAACTGGGCGGAAGGGACGTTTCTTCAATGTCCTCGAACAGAGTGGCATGATTGGCCGTGTCGAAGGCTTTTGTGAGGTCAAGAGCCACGAGGACCGTCCTGAAAAATTCGTGTTAAGTCCTAAAGAAAGCATGACTATTAATTCCAAATTTAATTGTTGTATTGTCTTAATGTAGAAATATATTTTTCATAAAAGTTCCTAATTAAGTTCCGTATGCCAACTAAACTACTCCTACTGATAATAATTCTGCATAAAATTTTAAATAGGTATTGAATCTTTAATACTGGCCTCAATCGAACACATGCCTTAAGATAAAAGGAAAGGGCTTTTAAATTACCCAAATTTTAAAAATAGTGCAAGATTTAAAGTTGTTAGGAATACCGGTAAATGGAAAAGCATTTTTTTGGACTCCTAAGGCGCATACGTTAGATTCGAAATATTTTCAAATCTTTAAAACTTTCTTCTGTTTGGATTTAAAAGAAAATAGCATTGCTAATGTTCAGTCCAAAAAAAGCGCATTACTATTTAGTCAACATTAAATTGTTATATTTTCTTAACGTAAAAAGATATTTTTCGATATCTTTCCTTATTAAGCTCGTATACTGATAAGAATACTGATAATGTTTCTATATAAGTTATCAAATGGATATTGCATCTTTAATACTAACCCCACCCGCACACATGCCACCATTTTAACCGTGGATTTTTAAAAATCTTTCAAATCAAGCCTAAACCAGCTTCAATATTTACAACAAGATAATCGTCCTTAAGGACACATGGAAAACCGTAAAGCCTGCATCGATTGTTGTGCACTACCAACGCTTTAATTGCACTTAAGATTGTGGCCATTAATTTCACAAACACCATCGGTTGTGTTGCATGATGTGGTGTGGTGTTGCACGAGTATCACACAATCACCATAAAATCTTGAGCACCATAAGCTGGTATTAGACGCTGTTTTTTTATTTGTTCTCGTAGCCAGCTGAACTGCTCCTAATGTACTTGCGAAAAGTGAGCTGCAGCACAATATTGTTGTCGTTGACGAATTTAAGCAATTAAACAACGATAACAACTAGTAGACTGGTGATGGTAAGACAAACTCCGAACGGAGACAGAGGGACCGAACGACAGACCGACAGATGTGTGCGCATGTGAATGCAATTTACTCTAGCGAAATGAACCGCAAGAGCTGCACTATTACCCGGTACCAGGGATGCCAAATTTAACAACGAAAAGAATTTCTCCTTAACCGACCCTGGCAGCCTATTTAGAAGTTTTAGTTCAATTAGGAGTTGCTTTTATATTTCCACACTATAAGTATATCTTTTTTAGTTTTGAACCTAAATCAGTTTTGTCAGGAAATCAAAAATCATGGTTTCCAGGCCAAAAGAATTTTCTTCCCAAAAGAAATTGCGCTATTATTTTAAAAGATTTGTCTCAGACTAAAGCTTTTCTGAAGGTATTCCTCATACTGAAGGGATTCCTACTTACAACGTTGTAGAGATTGCGGAATGTTCAATTTCAATTCAAATGACAAAACGTTCTGAGTGAAGTTATGCTAAAAAAAATGTCAAAGTTTTCAATAGAAGTTTCAGTTTGCATCTGGGAACACTAGTATAGTCAGGATCCGTAATATAAATAGCAACTCATATCACCGAACAAACGAAAAACACATATTGTTGAGCAGACTGCCCCCTAGCCGAAAAGTATTTAACTTGGGTCAATCCGTTACATAGAACCGGTAGTCGTGGGATTGATATAGTAGTTGCTGGAAACAAAACGCGTTTCTACATCCCTAACGGCAAAACTAAACCATAACATTAGTGCTAATGTAAGCGCGCTTTAAGAACCCATTAAAAAAATCAAACAGCCGCAACTGCATTGCAATCAAGTGGATGAACAACAAGGATGGCCTGATGTGTTGGTGGCAAACACCGCCCCGCCAACAACAACAACACCATCGGGGCCACACAGTGACAGCCGACGGAAATAATGAAAATCACACAACAACACGTCCGTCGCCTGTCTGGTGGCATTACTTACAAGTACGCGAGTAGTTCACGAAGCGGCAGCATCCCGGCATATGCAACTGGGTCTAAGCTGCAATACACACACACACACACGTAAATACACGAGCACATACGTGTAGGCACATGTGTATGTGTGAGTCATGTAAATGCTGCCGAAGGAAGGCATTAGAAGGAATATTAAGACTTAAATGGTGCAACAACCACTTAAGGGCTAATTCGGCTGTCAGCGCACAATCAAATTGAAAAAGACAGCATTTATTTTGTATCGCCAATGGAAGAGTTGTAGTCATTGTTGACTTGAGTTGAGTTGAGCACTCTTGAATGATAGCCACGTTTCAGACGACTACCGGCCATCTGTGCATATAAATGTGGAATTATATGCGAGTGGTGTTGACACTCCTGGTATGTACATATTTGTCGGTGTCCTTGTGTCTATCTCATCGATCGTTTCTTGTGACATTTTCTCCCATTGCCCCTGATTTCCCATCAATTATATTGAAAGGGAAAATAAGTTCATAAACACATATACCGCAACAGCAGCGGGTGCGATGGAGACGGCGTTGATTGACAATGTTTTGCATCAGCGTTGAAGTGAGGTCACTGGGGAGCCTAGATAAATATATAATGGCAATCTGACAGATATGTTTTTTAAAAGGACACTTTAAAGCCTAGCACCGTTGGATGACGATACACAAAGTGTGGGATTGCTTTTGTGTTTTTATAAGGCCTTCGCAGGGCCTTATTAAATCTACATATACAACTCGAGAGTCACTTAACCAATTAATACCAAACTTGAACCATATGTCATCTCAGACTGGTTTCTCTTATGTTAAGTCCCGATAGGTGGTGCAGTCGTTAAAACAATGTTAATTTTTCTTATTTATGTTACGATTTCATTAAAAATAAAAAATAAATTTCTACACGCAGAAAAAAAATATGGTTGTGGTGACAATATTCGAAGAGGATCATACAATTGTTGGGTATATGGTTGTGACACAACAATATTATGGGGATCATAATATTGTTGTGTCACAACCATATAACCAACAATGGTATGATTCATATACAACCATACTATGATTCTCACAACCATACTATGATCCTCACAACAATAGTATGATTCACACATAACAATAATATGATTCCCACAACCATATTATGATCCTCACCACCATAGTATGATACCCACAACCATATTATGATTCTCACAACCATAGTATGTTTTACATACAACCATAGTATGTTCTTCACAACGATAGTATGATTCACACGCAACCATGTTATGACCCGTGCAACCATAGTATGATCCCGCTCAACCATACTATGATTCCTAAACTTATTTATTAGAATTGCGTTAAGTTGTCAACAATAGAATTGAATTAAAAAAAAATATTTAAAAATACTTTAAATTTAAATAATAGGTGTGGTTTATTTATCAGGAGAAAAATTAGTTTAAAAAAATTTAAGCGTTTTTATTAAATATATTTCAGTTAATCAAAGCAAAAGCAGTTTGTTTGAAAAAAGTAATTTTTTATAAAAAGTACTATTATTGCATTCGATCCGTAACAATAACATTGCGCTAAAAAGCATATTCAAACTAAAAAATGTACCATCATACAGTATGATTGCCGTTATCATATTATTGTTAACAAAAAAAACCATAAAACAATACTTTTGTCGCACCAACTATATTTATATTGTTGCAACAACCATATTTTCATTTTTAAATTTGGTAATAATACTATTGTTACATTTCAACAATATTAATATTGCGACAATCAGACTATTGTCAAAATTAAATTCAGAAAGTAATACTATGGTTGCGACGAACATACTTTTATTGCGGCGAACATATTATTGTTGCCGTGACCATATAGTAACCATATTTTTTCTCTGCGTGTAAAATAAAAATAAGTTTGCATGCTTAATTTGGCCTGCTTAGTGGCCGTGGACTAGAAATAGTAACGAAAACTGATGTAAGCTCATTACCTACTAAAAAACCTTAAAACTCAAAGTTAAGAAAAAGTCAAAACAAAAATTTAATTTGTATGCCTTGAAAATGATTTTTTGATATGTCAAGGTGGGACTTTTTTTCCTCATGCCAAAAGCTATCGAAAAATCGTTGGCACAATATCGATTACTTAATCGACCCAACCTAATGTTCTTCACAATTGTCAGTGGAAGGTTTGAGTGAAAAAAAAATGTTAAGAAAAATTCAACAAAAATTCATTAAATTTCGGAAATCTACAATTAGATTTTATACGAGAATCTAGAGCGGAAAATTAGAAAATTTAGGCAGGATACCAATGCTAGACCTGAGTAGCGATTAGCAAAGAGTCGTTAATTTCGACAAAGGAGTGTTCTTAATGCTATGGGTATAGCGTTGCACGTCCATGGCCCTTATGGACGCCAACGAACCCCAGTTTGGAATGATCAGCAGCATTCAAAAAATTTAGTTAAGGCCGGCTACAGATTTGTCGTTAAACTCTCATCGAATTTGTTAGAGGCGAATGGTCCGAAAAATTGCATTGAAGGAACTTCATGTAACAATGACAGATTTCCGCAATAATTCAGGCACCAACAGTAATGTTTAAAGTCGAGAATGTTCTGTTTCCAAGCGACATGTTCACCCAGGTTCAAAATTCACAATGACACATCAAATAAATAATCAGACGATACAGTTTCTAAAGATAACTACACTGAAAAGAAAAGGTTCATCAAATTGATGAATTTTTACATCATTTTGATGAATTTGTACTTCATTTTCCAACCTACAACACTTTTCATCAATTTGATGTAGAACTTTTCATTAATATTTCTTCAATTCCATACATCAATTTAATGAAAATTGTTCATCAACTTGATGAAAGTTATACATCAATTTGTTGAAAATTGTACATCAATTTGATGAAAATTGTACATCAATTTGATGAAAATTGTACATCAATTTAAAGAACATTGTACATTAATTTGATGAAAATTGTACATCAATTTGATGAAAATTGTACATCAATTTGATGAAAATTGTACATCAATTTGATGAAAATTTTACATCAATTTGATGAAAATTTTACATCAATTTGATGAAAATTGTACATCAATTTGATGAAAATTGTACATCAATTTGGTAAAAAATCTACATTTATTTGATGAAAATTTACATCAATTTGATGAAAATTTTACATCAATTTGTTGAAAATTGTGCAACAATGAAGATCAATTTGATAGACATTATACATTAAAGCTCGGACATTCTAACTCAATTGCATGTAGTTATAGTAATATCAAGACAAGTTCCTTAAATATATATATGTACTCATATTACTATAATACATATGTACAAGAAAAGACATTATAAATATTTTTAACATTTTATTGATATATAAAAAAGTTAATACAATAACAGTTTAATTGTACTGAATTCACTGAGTTGAGGAACAAAAGAGATCAAAAAAAATGTATTTCATTTAATAAAAACATAAAGCAACTCTTAAATTAAGAAGTAAACTAGTTTTGTTTCAAATCGTAATTTTCAAATGAACTATGTAAGTTTCAATCTGATGAAACTGTTCATTGCACAAAAAACACTCCATTTTTACACTTACACTTTTTAAAACTGTTTTTGTTACACTGTTAATTTAGTTTAGTTCAATTTAGTTTCACTTTCACACTTTTAATATTATTTCCGATGTTTACGCTCACTTATAACACGCGTTCTATTCAACGATCACTTAATCAATGAAATGACAAACTAGAATGAAAACGCAAGAACAAACAACAGCTACTCCGTTTTCGTTCTTTGATTTCTTCTGTTATTGCTACCCGACAATGTTGCCATACGCTGATTAGAAGAAATTTGCTAGACCCTGAAAACAATGCACTACATATACAATTTACATTACCTTAATTTATAGATGGATGCATTTATGACTAAAATTAAGATACTAATTTTTTAAAATGAAATATTTGTTGAAATTATTAATTTTTTTGAGATACACAAAATATTTTATTCGTCCTTTCTTCAAATCAAGATCATTGGCAAAAATCCAACCGAGTTGTGATTTTGCCCAACTTGTTTGTTCGTGTTTGTTTGTTGTTTTTTTTGTTTTTCTACGTCTGTGGTGGAGTGGCTAATCATTGCAAATGCATTGTATAGACAAAAAGAGAGGGTATGAAAGTGTGTGCTTTCATTTGTTTGGTGGTAGGCATATATATATGCTTATATGCCTATAAGCATTCTGCTTACTGTACACTTGCTTTTTAAAGAAGAAACGAAATATGCAAGCAAGTAATTATGTATTCAATGGATTTTTACCAGTTTAGCTCACAAACCGTCAACCCAGAACGAAACTTTTTTTTGAATAATTTTTGGGAATCTTATTTATGTCACCCACCCTTATTTTTATATGTTTGTATGTATATTTGTGTGTGCAATTTTTTTTTACTCTGGCTGTCCCTTCTGAAATATTGATGTACAATGTGAAAGATTGATGAAAAATAATACTTCAATTTGATGAACGCGCAAAAATGGCATAGAAACGTCATACTTCAAATTGAAGAATTTATTCATTAAATCAATGAATTTGTTCATCAATTTGATGTAGAACTATTGAAGAATCTTTTTCATTGATTTGATGTACAGTTATTTTTTCAGTGTAGGGATCGGCATAGCGGGCCGGGTTCTGCTAGTAAAGGTAGCCCAACTCAAACGCTCGATGTTAATTGTAATTTAAACTAAAAGTTTTCAAAGAAGTATTTTAATATTTTTCATTATGATAAATTGCAATTATGTGTAAAACAAAATATTGGCCATTCCTCTTGAGACAAAATGGAGGTTCAATGTCGTTAATGTACCGAGCTATATCATCCTGTAGCTCTTGAATTATTCTTGGCTTATTTCTTTTAAATATCCACAAAAAAAGAAGTCTAACGATGTCAAATCACATCATAGTCAATTATCCTCGCCACCACGTAGGATGACACGGCCATTTATCGCCCAAACGAGCCACTGTTTCGTAAGCTGTGTGGCAAGTGGCACCACCTATAAAACTACTATGGAACACAATTCATGATGGAGATTCGGGCTTCATTGGCCACTTTTTATAAATTTTCAATAATTTTAGATGCTTATTTTGGATTCAAGCAAAGTTGCCAGATTGTTTCTTAGCGTGATGTTCAGGAAATTCAGTAAGTAAGTCATTAAAGGTGTGGTTATGGCAATCGGCACCCTTACGAATCAAGAATACCAAATTTCCAAGCCTTTATAGTTATAATTTTACTGACAGCTCTTGCACACTTAGCCTTCGTCTGGTCATCAAACCAAATGCGACATTTATGTTTGTAAATATCCACATTCAATCAAAAGTGAGTTTGGTCGATGCACAGCTTCCAATTTGATAACATGATTAGCAAGTTGGGCCATTGGAGCTTTTTCAAATCAAAATATTTATAATAGAATAAACTAACTTGGCAATTTTTGAAATTGATTTTTTTTTTATTATTTTTGTATAAACACTACTATTCGACGGCTGTGATTGAATATTTAATTAAATATAAACAATTAAAAAAGATTTGTTTTTTTTTTTTAAATTATTTGTATCAAAAATCAGTTTGACAAAAATTTAAATGAACTCTGGTTGTTAGTTGGTCTCGCTTAGAATGATATTATGCAAGATTAAGTTATTTCATAAACATAATATGTTTATAATAGTAATACATATATTATATGTGACAGCGTATAGAGAAAGGGACCTAAGGGTAAAAAAAATCAATTTTCTATTTTTTTTTTGATGTGGACAACATTCCGTGGACCGATCCCATGTCCCAAAAGTGTTCTCTCCCAGAGACATGCGCGTTTTATGAAAGTAATGGTACCCTTAGGTCCATTTCTATTTTGCGCGTCACATATTCATTCGCAACCATAGTATTGTTTTTGAATTTCATTTTGACAATAGTATGTTTGCGTCAATATCAATATTGCTGAAATTAACAATAATATTGTTGCAAAATTTAAATATGAAAATATGATTGTAGCAACGATATATATATGGTTGGAGCGACAAAAGTATTCATTTTTAGGGTTTTATGTTAACATTAATATAATTATGGCAATCATATCGGCAATTTTTTTAATTTGACAATGTTATTGTTACGAATCTTACACAACTATAATACTTTTTATATGTAATTTAAATTTTTTCAAACAAACTGCCTTGGATCTGCTTAACTAAAATGTTTTTTGAACGTTTTTACGGTTACGGTTACGTTTTACGGTTGTTAAATAGATCACTCCAATTATTAGGAGTTTAATGTATTTTTACATAATTTGCTTAACTAAAACCTCTATTGTTGAATAAGAACTTAACCCAATCATTACACACAATTTCGGGGATTAAAGTATGGTTATGAGTGAGTCATACTATGGTTGTGAGGATCATACTATGGTTGTATGTTAAACATGCTATGGTGATACTCTTCGAATATTGTTGCCTTGTGAATACCCAGTTTAAAACTAAACGTCAGTTAAAATTACATAAAGTTTCGTCGTTCCGTTTCCTTTATACCCTCACTAATGAATTGTATTCTGTAGCATCATTGCCGATAAACGTACTAACCTCTTGGGAAGGAGTATTCTAATGTCAAAGTGTCTCGAATTATTGACATACATTAGCATATGGGTCAGAATATTTCGTACGCATTTCATCTAAAATGCTCTATTATTTTTTTTTTGCCGTAGTAAAAATCTTTCTGTTCTGAAATGGAAAGACGGATTTTTACGAAATTAGGATGATGTGAAAGAGAAAACTACGATCATTTATAACTTTTTTTATATTTTTTTTTAAAAAGAAATCGTTGGTCACCGATATACGCCAGTGATTTGCCCATAACATTAACTATTATGGCGGTGCAAAAAATCTAATGACTGTTTTTAATTTGTTAGGTTCATGCGCAAGTTTGATAAAAACTTAAAAAAGCATAAATTGTGCTTGAAGTTCAATTAACTTGTTTTAATCAATGTATTTTATTTATTTCTTTTATTGTTTTTTTTATTACTGATTGTGTTTGAAGATGATAGACCGTAACTGAGCTCCATGCTTGTCCACGCATATGCGACACCTGATCAAATTATTTATTGCGGCCTGAAGGGTTGACGTTGCGATTGCTTCAATTATTTATTTAATGAACTGCTTCAATTCAGAAAAATTCCTAGGTTTCGTGTTGTACACCTCTTGCTTGACGTGACTCAATAAAAAATCTGGTGCAATCAGGTTCGGCAACCTGCGACCAGAGGAAGGTTGAATTTCTGGATATTAATTTGCTTGGGAATTTTTGTTGGAGCTCTGTTAAACGGATCTAACTATGTGTGCAGTTACTCTATTTTACTATTTAATCGAATACGCCTTCAGCGCAGTTCTAGGTAAAGAAAACTCCTTCAACATCTTTGAATAACGAACCCCATTGACAGTCTCTATTATACCGTTTTTTCAAAGAAGTATGGCCCCACAACGCTGCTTGAGGGAACTGCGCACCTCACAATAACTTGTTCTAGGTACAGTTCCATCTCATGGATTATTTTTGGATTAGATTCACTCCGTTTACGGCAATTTTGCTTCTTTACATTGCCGTTTAGGTCAAAATAGGCCTCATCGGACATAAACAAGTAACTTATCAAGCTGTTGTGTTCTTCAGCCATATCACTGATTATTTCTTTACCTGCGATTCGAAAATAATTTTAATTTTTAAACCGAAATATCGGTTAATGTCGTTTTTTTAATTTTTAAAACCCCGAAAGTTTGTGTTTTAATATACGGTTTTAAAAAAACACCAATTGCTGGTTTTCTGAAAACACCGGTTTTTTGGACACTAACAGTGTGGCGAGGTTGTTAAAGCTATCATTGCAATGTGTCTGTTTTTATGTTTACTTAGCCCTCTGCAGTCTAGTAAAAACGTTATTGAATTTTCAAATTACTTAAATGGTACATTTATTAATATTTTCTGTGCTTGATTTCGCAATAGTGATGTACTTATATATAGTAAAAGTACTTATATTCCTATAAAGACCCTTTGGTTGAACAGACTTTCCTGTAATAGCAAACTGAAACTAGGGCCTAGCCGATATGTTCTAATCCTTTACCGCGTTTTTTTTTTGTGCGTGTCAGTCGGAGCATTTGTGCGGTCTCTTGCACTTAATACGACCACTTCAGTTTAGTAAAATGTCAAAGTGTCGTCGACGATGATGGTGAAATGCTCAAGTTGATGGTATTACTTCGTCTTGATTGAACACTGCAGGAACAACATAAGGCGACTCTCGCCGTAAATATGTACATACGTACGTAAATATGTGTACGTATTTACAAATAACTCAACCAATCGTAATATTTTCCCATTTGACTTTTCTCAAGTGGTTCTCTAGTGATGTCACAGCTGAGAGTTGTACTGCTAAAATAACACTCGAACTACTTCAAATACACGCGTATGAATGGACGTGTGTATGTACGTGTGATGTGCATTTAACTCCACATTACATATATAGTCAAGTGTTAAGAAGTGATAAGTTGTTGCTCGTTCTCCTCTGGCTGGCGCTGTTGGTGCGCGTGTGAAAGTGGAGGGAGGAGGTCTCCAGGAAGATTTGTTGGTGCTTTCATTCGGTCTTTCGTTTCATTCCTGTTGTGATCACTTCAGTGACAATATATTCTCTAATTCGATAATTTATTTATAAATAATTGCCTTTTAAAGGGTGAGAGAGCTCGAGCGAGGAGTGCAGAGAGGGATTTTATTACTTCTCAGCCGATTGCTATCAAAGAGTTGAAAATGTCGCCTTTTCCCTGTTACTCTACCACATTTCCGCTTCTTTCACTCGGGAAAGTGAAAATTTATTGTTATTGTCCGCTTAAGCGTTCTTCTTCGTTCGCTTTGCTTTGCAGCAAAGTGGTGTGGCGTGTACGAGTAGTGATATTATTTTCACATTAAATGAAAATTGAAAAGAAATATAGGATTTTAATGACCCTTCCCATTTGTTGTCTTCTGGCGGAAAGTTTGTGAGAGTGCAGTTTGTGTTCATCTTTCTGAAAGCCGCGCCAGAAACGAGTGTAGGAAAGTGAACCACAATTTTAATGATCAATAAATTGTCGCTCTAATTTGCAGCCAATGTTGCGGTGGAATGGCTGAAAGGGCATTTTGGGGAATTGTAAATTGAGAACATGTAGGAAATCACTTAAAATAAGTGATTGAATTGTTAATATTTCAAAACGGTGAAACTATTTAATATTTCAAAATTTTGGTTATGACAATCTGGGATTCTATTTCAGAAAGGACGCAATTAAGTATATTAGAGCGGTTCGAACGTGGCATAAAAATGTGGATGCTTCCATTTTTGTTTTTTTTTCGTTTTCTGAACTTAACTTAATACTATTAATGATTTTAACAGCCTTTACTTTATTGCAATGAAACGTTTTAAGTTTGTTGAAGGAAAAGCAGTACAAACTCCCTTAATTTCATCTGAATCCCAGCCAAACCTAAAAATAAATCCTTATTCGCGTTTGTGCAAATTGATCTTTAATTTGGTAAGCAATATTGACTGTTGGTCGCACGATTTTACCACACGAGTCTTTTTTGGGTTCACATGAACCGAAACGTGCAGTGGGTATTAAGTGCGTCAAACTATGGGCCCCTTGGTGTGATGGTTAGCGTGCACGACTATTATGCAAGTAGTCCCATGTTTATCTTTAGGTATGGGCATCTACGAATTTATTCAGCGGCATTATACTCTTGTTGTGAGGATCATAAAATTGTTGTGCCACAACCATACACCAAACAATAGTATGATGCCCTTCGAATATTGTCACCCCAACCATACTTTTTTTCTGCGTGCATAGATAAGTGTCTTACTCGTAAAGTCAACGGCATTTACGAGGTAGACACCATACTTTTTTTCTGCGTGCATAGAGATAAGTATAGTTGGGGCGACAATATTCGAAGGGTATCATACTGTTGTTGGGTATATAATTATGGCACAACAATTTTATGATCCTCACATCAAGAGTATGATTCACACACAACCATACTATGATCCCCACAACCATATTATGATCCTCACAATAATAGTATGTTTGACATACAACCATAGTATGATCCTAAAAACCATAGTGTGGTTCAGACGCAACCATAGTATGATCCCAACCATACTATGATCCTAAAAATTATCTATTAGGATGGGGTTATGTTGTCAACAATAGTAATTTAAAACAATATAAATTTTTATAAAACAGTAAAAAAAATCCATTTAAAAAACCGCAAGCGTTTTTATTAAAAATATTTCAGTTAAACAAATCCAAAGCAGTTTGTTTGGAAAATTTTAATTCCCATTATTATTTCATAAAATTTGAAACATTAACATTGTTGTAAAACCCATATGCAAATTAATCATATTATTGTTAACATAAATCTCTAAAAAAAAGCCATGTTTTTGTCGCACCAACCATATTTATATTGTTGCTGCAACCATAGTTTCATTTTTTAATTTGGCAATAATACTATGGTTACACTTCAACAATATTAATATTGTCGCAATCATACTGTTGTCAACATGAAATTCAAAAAACCATACTATGGCTGCGACGAACATACAATTATTGCAGAGAACATATTAGTATTGCCGTGACCATGTAGTAACCATATTTTTTCTTTGCGTATACCAAGTCGGTCCTCAATGTCCGCCAGTCTGTCCCCAGTGTCCGCCAGTCGATATCAAGTATCTATACGAGTTATATCATTCACTGCTAACTGATACATTTACAAGTTTAATTTTGTCTTTTAATATAGCGTAGGCCATTTAAAATTTTAAATTTGAATCGGCTGTAAAAATAAAGAACTGATAAAAATTCTTTTTTTTTTGATAGTTTGAACTTTGTCATTTAATAATGGAACACAATATTATTCCTATGACTACTACAACTGCCTCGGCAGTACCTTATCCGATCAAACAAATTTTTTAGTACATTTTCGATTGTTTCGGGACGAATCTCTTCAGTGGCAACTTCGATTTCTTGTCTAACGCTTCAATTGTCTCTGGATGATTTGCGTATCATTTATTCTTAATGGCTCCCCACCCCACACAGATCCGAGAATTGACATCATCATTTCGGCTGATTTTTAGATTTTCAAAACCGTGCGTAAAATATCGACGGTTGCGTTTTCTGTGTGCACATATCACACAGAAAACGTCTTGTTCAAACAAAATGCCGACCATGTCATTCTCTTAAATTTTTGGAAACATAAACTCGTTTAACATGGCGCGGTAACTCGCCGTTGACGGTAACGGCGGCTTCTCGCTTATTTTCGAAGAAAAATGGCCCCTGCTGCCAGCTCAAAATCTAAACTAAACAGTGACTCGTTGTGGATGCATTGTCTTCTCAGTAGTCTCTGAACCCCATATGCGGCAATTTTGCTTATTGACATAGCCACGAGATGAAAATGAGCTTCATCTGAAAATACGATTTTTCGGTAAAATTCTTTATTTCCTGCCAAACAATCTTTTGCCCATTGAGCGAAGCGAAAACTCACCTGAAAACACGATTTTTCAGTAAAATTCTTCATTTTCTCCCAAACAATTTTCAGACCATTGGAGGATCCGAAAACGCATCGAATTATCGGTAAGTCTCGTATACCGAGGTTTTTAGGCAAAATTCTTCTCAGAGAAGTGCTAGAAATGTTCACTTCCTAAGCACGATGCCAGTTGAAGGATGCTTTTGGACTTTCAAAGCCACAGCTGCAGTGTTTTCGATTTTACGCGCTGGGGAAGAACGTACTTGGATAGGTTTGGGTTATAACGATCCATTTTCATGAACTCGCTTTGCAAATATACGCACAAACTTAACTGAAGTCCGATCGCTTCTCGAAAATTTCCCACGTTAATTTCTTAATGTTTGCATTAGAGACGCACTACTTTGGAAGTAGGTTTCTAATAACTGCCAATTTTTTTTCAAGCGTATAGCATCCCATTTTTCAAATGCCAAACAAAAATCTGAAAATAAAAATGATTTTTATTCTTCTTTTTAAAGTCAAAAAGTAATCGGTAGTTCAAATTTAAAATTTTAAATGCACCACCCTTTATTTTGCGGTCTGTACATTAGTCTTAGTTATGTCATTTTTTAGACTTCACACGCAGAAAAAAAGTATGGTTAAGGTGACAATATTCGAAGAGGATCATACTATTGTTGGGTATATGGTTGTGGCACATCAATATTATGATCAGCACAACAATAGTATGATTCACTCACAACCATACTATGATCCCCACAATAATATTATGGTCCTCTTAACAATAGAACTATTCACACACAACCATACTATGGTCCCCACAACCATACTATGGTCCCCACCACCATATTATTATTCACACTCAACTATACTATGATCCCCACAACCATATTATGATTCTCATAATTATAGTTTGAGAATCATAATATGATCCTCACAACAATAGTATGACTCACACACAATCACTATGATCCCCAATATTCAACAATAGAGATTTTTTATTAAGTAAATTATGTAAAAATACATTAAACTCTTAATAATCGGAGTGACTTATGTAACAATAGAAAAAATTTACTTATTAAAAAAATTTACATATAAAATATGCTATTTTTACGTAAGACTCGTCACAATAACATTGTCAAATTAAAAAAAATACGATTATGCTGGTATGATTTCCGTAATCATATTATTGTTAACATAAAACCCAAAAAAAACAATACTTTTGTCGCACCAACCACATTTATATTGTTGCTACAACCATATTTTTATTTTTAAATTTGAAAACAATACTATTGTTACATTTCAACAATATTAATATTGCGGCAATCATACTATTGTCAAAATAAAATTAAAAAAAAACAATCTATGGTTGCGACGATCATACTTTTATTGCAGAGATCATACTATTGTTGTCGTGACCATATAGTTACCATATTTTTTCTCTGCGTGCACAAAGCCATCCCTACTTTATGCCGCAACTCCTAATATATCTCCTAATATAAAATAATGGGCTCGATTACAAGCACTTTAATGTTTCACATTCTTTTAATTAACATGCGTCCTATTTGTGGTTTTCCATTATATTTTTTTAATGTAGGGATCGGAATTATATGAACTAAATGAACGCGTTTTAAACGCTTAAATATTTACTATAAAAAATAAGCCATTAAATATGCATCAACAAATTTTAAAATATGCAGTAAAAAATAAAATATACGCAAAAATTGAAAAAAAACCCTAAAATATACATATTTTTTTTTAATATTCTTATAATCCAAAACTCAACGGGCTTTGAGGAATTTTAATGACACGGTCCATAAAATATTGACTTTTTCAGTATTATTGAAAAATTGATAACTGAATGCGTGAGCAAAACAAATTAAACTAAGAAAAATGTGTCTTTCTTTAAATTTTTATAATTAAGCCGTAATTTATTTTGTCTCACCACCAAATAAACCATCCTGCTGTAACCACATATCGTCCAGGTCCATATCCTCAGTATCTAGTTACAAGAAGTCCGCTTTCATCTCCCGATAGCGACCATCGAAGAAGTATCGGGTGATCAGTCTAGCGGTATGTTTTTCAAAACAAAAATAAAAAAAAAAATCAATTCAAGTGTGGTATCTTTGTTGTTCATTCGAAAGGACATTCTATATCAATTATTTTTTTTAATAAAATTTACTTCAAATGTTAACCGCGACTTAGTCTCAGCGTGTCCATTCGGAAGGTCCAGTTTTGGATGACTCGTTGGAGCATTTCGACCTGTATGGCGTTCATGACACGCGTAATGTTGGCTTTGAAACCTGAATCTTAGCTGGTTTGTCAGCGTAGACTTTGGACTTTGCGTGGCCCCGAATAATGTCTTTACTCGTGATATCACACAATCTATGCGGCCAACTCACCGGTAAAATATTTGAAATTGGCTGCTCTTTGAAATGACCTCTCAATAAATCCATTGTTTCAGCAGCTGTATGGCAAATGGCACCGTTCTGTTGAAACCAAATACCGCCAACATTACGGGCTTCAACTTCAGGTAGCAAAAAGTCCGATATCAAGACGCGATTGCGATCACCATTCACGGTTACGTTCCGGCCATCATCGTTTTTGAAAAAATATGAAAACCAAACCATGGTTTTCTCTGGGTATAATGACAGCTCTTGAACCTCTTCTGGTTGCTCAAATGTGGATATTTTTTTATTGACGTTGCCGTTGAGCCAGAGAGGGGCCTCATCACTGAATAAACAGTTGCTCGAAAACAGCGGATCTTCTCGTTTCTAATTTCCATAATTCAGTTACACAATTTGGAGGCGTTGTTGCGGCGTTAGTCTTTCTATGATAAAATGGCAAACAATACTGAAAAGGAAAACAAACAAAGTTTAACGCAACTCACTCGCCCACCTATGGAAAAAAATACCTCTAGATGGATCACCCTATACAATCCTATGACGCCACCAGCCCACAAACCGCACCAAACAGTCACTCTTTGTGGTTGCATTAGCTTTTCAACAATCACTGGTGGATTCTCATTTGTCCAAATGCGGCAATTCTGCTTGTTAATTCACTGTGTACACATTTGGTCGATTATTCCGATCAAAAAAATCACTAACTGCACGAAATTCACTGTGATTTGACACGCCCATTTTCGTAAAAGGCTTCAACAATCTTAACGCTCTGGTCAATTGTGTACCGGGTTGCCCATAATCGACGGACCCATCTGGCAACGCCATAACTTTTGACAGAGATGTCAGATCGCTTAATGACATACCGCGTTTGAAGCGTCAGTCCAAGTAGATTTTTACCATGCAACAATACACGCCACGCGAGCGCTCTGAAATAGTTGAAATTTACATTCAACAGAACAAGTCAATTGTAAAAACTCAACGTGCTTTTAAAATATTAAAAAATGTGAGAAGTGCGACTTCTAAGAACACCATTAAGCGTTTATACGAAAAATTTTCGACTGGTGAGGCTCTTTCTAATCCACCGCACACAAGTCTATGCGACAATCGATTTTCTGAAGAATTTGTTTCCGGGCCGTTTGATGTCGAAAAGTGGTGATTTGGACTGGCCACCGCGTTCGCCCGATTTGACGCCGCCTGACTTCTTCTTGTGGGGATATTTGAAGTCAAAGGTTTACATTAACAAGCCAAGGACCGTAGAAGAGCTCAAGGACAACATTCGTGAAGAAATAGCCGCTATTCCGGCCGAAATGTTGGCGAAAACGATGGAAAATGCTGCAAAAAGGGCACAATACGCCATCAACGCCAGAGGCGGCCATTTGAGAGATATCATATTCAAAAATTGATGTAAACAAATCTACTTGGAATAAATTAAATGATTAAGATTGCCAACCGCCAAATTTTTATTTTTTTCTTTGATTTTTTTAAAAAAAACATGGGTCCGTCGAATCTGGGCAACCCTGTACTTCTACATGTTTGAATTTGACAAAAAAAAAATCAAATTAAATTAGGCAAAAAACTTTACGTTAAGGTGTGACTTACATTTAACATCGTACATTTTGTTTGGCCCACCTTTTCTTTTCTGCACAATCGTATATCAAGAACATCTGGAATTTCCATAATCGTCTGGAATCGTGAATTGTTTCCTGTAACGCCATAAATTTAAATTTAAACAGTATTATTTATTTTTATTTCCTTGTTTAATGGATACAACACATTTTTTCCTTTAATTAACTTTCTTCTACATCCATAGTTGGAATATGTAGACGCAGTTTATGGTTTTAATGTTTGTAAGGGACTTTGTTATTTTTCTTATTTTTTTTAAGTGGTATTAAAATTTGGTTTTCCAAAAAAAGTGCTTAAAAGATGGTATTTTAAGTTAAATGTGCACTTAAAACTATTATTTAAGAAAAATATGTATAAAAAAATTTCTATAAAAGGAATTTCTTTCCTAAATATGCAAAAAAATTTTAATTAAATTTTAAATTTGAATAATTAAAATATTCAAAATAATTGATTCGCAATTGTATGATTTGAAAGTTTTTTATTAGAATGACGACAACAAATATGCATTTGCATAGAATTCCGCTCCCGATTTATATGTTTTCCTTTTGCATTTGTTATATTTTAAATGCAATTTAATTATGTTTTACAAAACTAATTTCAACTTTTTCACCAACTCTTTCATGTGATGCCAAACAATGAAATCATCACATGCGAGCGCACATGTGGCAAGCAGAAAAAAAAAGATTTTGAAAAGTTTCAGACTACAATAAAAAAATATACACATTTACGGTTCGGACGCAAAACATAAATACATCACTTTGTACAAACACCGCAATTAGGGCGCATTGTGAAGAAGCCATTACTACAAATACAAAATATCATGAAAAAAATTAAAACAAATATTCAAACTCATAATTTTTGTTTTGGTAAAAAATATAGACTCAAATAAACAAAAACATCAATTACTACAACAACACTCTACGCACTGCTTGAATCTGAAAGAGTGTTGCTGCTTGGGCTTGAAATATATTTTAGAAGTAGTGGAACATGAAGCTAAATCATTGTCCTGTTTAGTAATATTTTCGCCTTTGAATTGGGTCTTGAAGAGTTTGGAGTTGTTTAGAAAGCTTCTTTTGCCAATTTTGGAACTTTATTCCATATTGGCGATTTTCTTTCAAAATATAAATTCATTTTTGCGATGTGCCTATCACAGAATTTTACTTATTGCTTTTGCTACTAATGTCATATTGAACACCATCGTGCATCTGGAATATTTTTGAATTATTTGTTCGGTAAAGTTCACCTTCTTTGATCCTCTAATGGCTTACTTTAACTGCTTATTATTATTTTTGTTCAGTTATATTTAATTTTGAAAAGACTTAGCCCGCTGATGTGTAGCGAAAACTAGCTTTGAGCGCAAACCTTGTTGTGGCTGAGCAACACATACTCTGCCTGCTGTACTTATAACTGGCATTATCATTGGCAATTTCAGAAAGAGATTTTATTTTATATTTACTCTACCAAGTGTACCATATGCAGCTCGTACTGAAATTGTGCGTCCTCTACAACTTGACATATTTCACATAATTATTATTCATACAATATATAACACTTGCAAGACAACAATTAAGTCGTATGGAAAATATTCACGATTTTTGGTAATAATGTTTTTCCGGTTCGGTGAGTTTTATGGCATTTGGTATGGTTATATTTTTTCTGGAATACATGTTTAAATTACTATCAGTACAAGGGAGTATCAGAGCACAGAGCCTGAGAAAGGTGTCAATGAATGAAATTGATGAATTGGCGAAAAAAGGTAAAACCAATTAAATTATGGTTGCTGGAATATGGGCAATCAATAAGCGTGTTATATTGCTACTCGTTTATTTAACGAGTAAGTGGCCGCTTAGGCGAAAACTTCAAAGCATTTCGAGAATTTTTTTTATTTACAAGAATTGATTGGCTTTATGCATCACAAACCATTTGATTTGAAAATTTGTAACCTGTAGAAAAATACTATACGTGATTTATAACCGAGCTCACTTTTACTCGCTAAAGGTTATTCTTGAATAGCTTTTTTTCAAAATATTTTAATTATGGAAAACAAATGTACTTTAACGCAAATTGTCTATATACGCAGAGAAAAGATATGGTTACACTATGGTCACCGCAACAATAGTATGTTCTCTACAATAAAAGCATGTTCGTCGCAACCATAGTATTGTTTTATGAATTTCATTTTGACAACAGTATGATTGCGACAATAGTACTATTGTTGAAATGTAACAATAGTATTATTGCCAAATTTAGAAATGAAAATATGGTTGTAGGAACCATATAAACATTGTTGGTGCTACTATTGTTGTTTTAAATTTATGTTAACAATAATATGATTACGGCAATCATACAGTATGGTTGCGACTATGAACAAAACAAAACAGGTTTTATAAAGCATACATGTATGTGTGTGCGTATGTTTTTTGATATACGAAAAAATATATACACACGATACAGTGAATGGTTGTTGTCCATTAAAAAAACAACACAATCGGAAGGTAGTTCGAGGGATTTTTATTGTGTTTACTTTGTTCGGTGAAATACTCTAATACCGACTGGTTCTCGTTTATTTAAAATCTGCCTGCACTTAAGTATATAGCAATTGATCATGGTTTAATCACATTCGTTACTTGGTGTCTACGGATGGTGAAGAAGCATTCACCCCTGCTGGCAACTAACAGTATTTTTGACCGTTGGAATATATATTTTTGTTTCTTGAATGAAATGTTCAATAAAAACATGGCCTCATATTTGGCTATGAACTAATTGTAATGAAATTTAAAATAACTTGCTTGATAAAAATCTCTATTTTTGAATAACAACATTACCCAATCCTAATGAATAATTTTGAGGATCATAGTATGGTTGAGTGAATCATACTTTGGTTGTGGGGATAATAGTATGGTTGTGTGTGAATCATACTATGGTTGTGAGGATCATACTATTGTTGTATGAGAAAAATACTATCGTTGTGAGGATCATAATATGGTTTTGGGGATCATAGTATGGTTGAGTGTGAATCATACTATTGTTGTGAGGATCATAGTATGGTTGTGGAGATCATAATATGGTTGAGTGTGAATCATACTATGGTTGTGGGGATCATAGTATGGTTATGTGTGAATCATACTATTGTTGTGAGGATCATAATATTGTTGTGTCACAACCATATACTCAACAATAGTGTGATCCTCTTCGAATATTATAACCCCAACCATACTTTTTTTCTGCGTGTATTTTTCCGTAATGGTGTAAAGTAACCGCGTTAACGACCTCATATGCGAGGTGCCAACAGAACACAGCCAAATGGATAAATATAGAATAATCTTGTAGTTTGGACTAAGTTTAGGGTGGGAAACATGGGGCTCATAGAACGGACTATTTTTATTTTTTGTGCGCTCTAATAGAGTGGGGGCGGTGGAGGGTATAAAAGATTCGGCCTGGTCGAACTTAATGACGTTATTACTTGTTTCCAATTAAAACTTTGTGTCTGTTTGTTGCCTTAAAGGGGTTTAGCTATATGTTATGTTAAAGCCTCGGGATGTTATCGCCTGCTACTACTAATCACTGTTACAGATATTTTGGTAAAATTCTTTAATACGTGGAAACCAAAACAAACAAACAAGCCCGAGAGATTTTCTAAAAAAAAAAAATGATCTCATCCTCTCTTCACTTAGCACTTAAGTTGATCAACCATTATCGATCTGCAAAGTAAACATATTTTTGAGAACTCCTGAGGCTACATTCTTGTCATTTATGTTATATATGTGTGATAAAAAGGTGGGAGCGTTCAATCTTGTTTTTAAATTTTTCAATTTTCATTTATTATCTTGATTCTGGTTTTCAATAAAATTCTGTTTTTCTTTTATTTGTGCTCTTCTTTCTCAACATTTTTAGTACACTTCTAAGCAAGTTAGGACCTTCACCACGTGAAAGAGCGTCTCAAAAACTATCAAAACCAAAAAAAAAGTGGAAATTTTTTTTTGAGTCATAAGCCACCTTTTCATACGCCGGGTCACATATTTATTTTTTCGTTAATACGCCTCCTATGAACGTCAGCACCAATATTCAGATTGATTTTTGGGCTCTCTGTTAGAATTAAATGGCATATTTTGTTTTATCTAGGGGTATCCACCGTAAACTAAACTTCGCCCATTAACTTTTGTTACAATTATTGGGACTGTTTTCTGACAGCACGACCCGAAATACCGCCAACTGTTCATTTTTTTGAGGTATTAAGCGCGTCTCCATTTAAGCCGTTCTTCGTCGACAAGAAATTATATTATGTTGTGCAAATATTTAAAAAAGCGTCATTTCTTTATGGTACCCTTAGCCCCTTAACAGGATTTTTTTCACTGAGGTCACTTACAAACGTAAACAGCTTTTGACTTTAAGCCATCATTCTGCAAAATTTCAGAGTCCCAACATAATTCGTTTGACTGCTTGCTACCGCGCTTACATTTAATACAAGGACAGACCTGTCTAGATCGTGCTTAGAATTTCACATACATAATTCCCACAAAATCGTATTAAAGACAAGGGGATACTTCTCTTAGGCTGATGGCAGAGTACGCGCTTACAGCGGAGCCGAGACGAACTTATTTTATGCTTATATAAAATTTGGGGATGGCAGAGTGAGTTTTCACTGCTTTTGCTGTGTTTTTTTAGTTGATATTTGTTAGTCAACATTTGGATTAATCAATAATGTGATTAATTAATTAAAAAAATAATGAAAATTTCTGTTTAATCTGAACTATAAATAATCAGTTAATTATAAATAAGATTGATGAAATTTAAATAATTTTGTTCAATATTCGAAAAATTTCTCAAACAAAACAGAGGATTATTTTAACAGTATCAACACGTCAAGAACCGTTTACAAATTGCAAAAAACTCATATCTTTACATATACAATCAAATATCAGCACCAATCAGCTCGAAAAAACGCTTCAAAACAGTTTTGTTCCATTCAATCAGCTTTCAGCTCGGCTCGGCTCGGCGCGCACTCTGCCATTCCGACGCCGATTTCTACTAATTTGTATGTACACAGTTTTAAGAATTTCAATCAACTTCAGCTTCGCTCGGCTCATCTCCGCTTTGAGCGCGCACTCTGCCATCACCCTTAGAGTTTTAAGACAGCCAATAATATAAATATATTTATATACTTCATAGGGTTTTCGATCACTATTTCGATTTATTGCATTATCCTTATCCAATGGTGAAGGTTTAAAAACATGAATATATTGCAATTGTTCATCAGGAGGATATAACCTGAATATTATTAGATTACTTTTTTTAAGAAATCAATTGGTCTTCTCTACCCACTGTTTAAAATTTTCCAACGTTTCACTAATCTCACATCAAAAAGAAGACATGCCCGTTCTGTATTTAAGAGTATTTCAATTATCTTAACAAACATTTTTTTGCCTCTATTGAAAATTTAAATTTTTTGAGCTAAGACCATTTTGTTGTACAAGTGTGATGTGCTTACATAATATTTTCCATTTAACTAACCAATTACATATGTATGTAAGAGGTATATGTTGTGGGTAGTCATTTAATAATTTCATATTAATGATGAGATTGTTGCGAAAAAAGCCACAGCTTTTTCATAGCTGTATGCCAAAATAAATATATTATTCCACAGGATTCGGATACCTACAAACGAACTTAGCTGCGTGCACATCAGCACAGTAGAGTCTCTATAAGTGGATATGCTGTTTATTATTTTATATTAGCATTCCATGTTCTCACTAAATTCGAATATGGATTATTCAAATCCACAATTTTAAATCGTTGATCTATACGAAGTTAACTCATTTTGATATCGTAAGTTTTTAATACATACAATCTAGTATGGTATGTATTTGGTACTTAGAATTTTCCGTGATACAAAAGTATTAAAGGAACACGTCTCGTTAATGCGTCGAACTATCACGTGAAATCCTTAGGCCATTAAAAAGCTTTTCTATTAAATACATTCCTTGTTCGGAGCCAGTGTTAAACGGTAGGTTCCGGTCAGCGAGTATTAAAAACTTCAGGACATTTGAATTAAAAACAACTGGACCAGATCGAACTTTTTACTACTAGTTTCTGTTACTACTGGTTGATTGTTTTGACAAATATAACCACTATGTTCTATAAAGCCAAACTTCAATAGCAGCAAAATCATAGAAATAAATATCTATTTTAATTCGTAATGAAAATGTATACATACATATATCCTGATGTCCTGATTTTATTAAAGACGACCTTTACGAAAATGTTTAGGGCAGTACTTCAGTGGAAAGCGCTACCAGAGAATTCCGCAATTACCATGCATTGAAGTATTTTCTTTTTTTACTGTTGAATTTTACGTCCTACATTGCGAACTTAAGAGCCATTTTTCTCGAAACGCTGTTTTGAGAATTCAGACATTCTTCGTTTGATTCTTATTTTTAGTCTCTTGTTGAGGGGTTTTCCAAGTAGGAGTGATTTTTGCTGAAATACAAGTATGCATCAAAGTTATATTTTTTTTAAGAAATGATGTACATAGAAGTGACGAACATATAAGTACGTCATACGAGTTTCATAAATAGCATTTTTCGTGAAAATTTCATAATTTCGTAGACATTTTTAGAAAATAAAAATCTGGCTGTACTAATTTGCATGCCTTCTCAATAAAACCTCTTTATAGAATGGAGTGTAAATTTACTTTGTTATTTCATTTGTAACACTTTAAAATATTGATCTGCACTGTCAAAAAGTCACTGTCAAAAAGTTTTAAAAATAAATCCCTTATTTCTGTTGTGTTTGCAGTAGATGTTTGAATTTCACACAGCTACGAGGGTTGTTTTTATGTTTCGGGTCCAGTTTTATTGTTTTTCAAAATATTCTCCTTTAAGATTAATACACTTTCGCATGCGCACAAACCAATTTTCGAAGCACTTTTTCCACTCCGGTTGCGACACCTCCAAAACATGATTTTTGAACGCTTCAACAGCTGCTACGGGCGATGAAAACCGTTGACCACGCATTTTTTTCTTGATTCTAGGGAATAAGAAGAAGTCATTGGGTGCCAAATCATGGCTGTACGGTGGATGGCCCATCAATTGGACATCTTGAGTGGTCACATAGCTCATCGTTTCAGCTGTTGTGTGAGAGATCGCATTGTCGTGATGCAAAATGATCCGTCTTCTTTTATTATCTTTCCTAATTTCTTTGAATACTGTTGGCAAACAGATGGTTGTACGAGTATACCACTCAGAATTATCCGTCCTACGTTCCACTAAAGCTCTGTGGCAACATGGCCATACGATGTACTTCTTCCACGAAGAACTTTTGTTGGATTTGGTTCGTCTTGAAAGACTCATACATCGATTGCTGTTTTGTTTCGGGATCATATGCATAGATCCATGATTCGTCACCTGTGACAATGTTATACACTGCCTTTGAGCTACCGCAGTTATACTTTTTCAACATATCTATGCACCAATCCATAGGAGCCTTTTTTTGAGCTTTTGTAAAATTATGTGGGATCAAACGAGAACAATTTTTTTTTTCGCGGCCAAATGAACATGCAATACCTTATTGATGCTTGTCATACTAATGCCCAAGGATGCCTCAATCTACCGGTATGTCACATGTCGGTCTTGCTTAATCATTTCACGCACAGCATCGGTGGTTTCTGGCAAAGTGACTAACAGTGGTTTTTGATGGAGCTTTATCGCCAAAAGTCGAAACAAGTTGATTTAAACACTTGTGTCTCGATAACCCACGCAGAAAATCGTAAAAAATCATCGCACGAACATGTTCACGGGATAATTCCATTTTTTGACTGAGATGAATTTTTCAACACACTGTAAACAAAACAAATCGCCCTCAAATGGCAAAACATTCTGTGTGAAGTTATGCCAAAAAATGTTAAAGCTTCCAATGGAAGTTCCAGTTTGCATCTGGGACCACAAATATTGTCAGGACCCGAAATTTAAATAGCAACCCTCGTATAGGTAATGTTTATTCAGCTTTGCAGAAACATTTCTAGACCTCTAGCTAGAAAAGGTGTCCAGTAGCATGGCTCCCAACTCTGCAACCTTGGGTGTAAAAAACTGTGATTTCAAAGTGAAACTGTTCTTTAGGAATTGTGGGACTTTTCTTGTTTTGGTTAATCTAAAACGTGGCATTTAGAAATAACAATTACTACTCGTATGTGATAGGCTATTTTTAGGTGTACTAAGTATGATATTTCGGCACTCCATGCAGGATGAATGTCTCGGCCCTGTCGAGCTTAATTTTAAGTATTGCAGTGTCGACATGGATGTTCATATGCCACAGGGTCTTCCTCGTATAATACTCTTTCCATACTGTAGTACAGGGATGTTATAGGGATGTGATAGTTTATACGTAGCTTCTTTGGATATTTCCACTCAGGATATTCGCAGTAAAATTAAGTACAAGGTTTTCCAATGGTTCCAATGGAGACATAACAAGTTTGTATCTTTATGTCAACGCACCCTCAAACATTTTCAATGATCCTTCAGTGTCAAAACCTCAGATGAAGTCATTTTCATCATGGTAAAGTTCACTTACGAGCAACGTTTGGAAATCATTAGAAATTACAACAGAAGTTCCGAGTCGGTGGTCGCAACATTAATAGCGCTTACTCCAATTGGGCCGTAATAATCATCTACAGCGATGAAGCTCATTTCTGGCTATGCGTTATTAGACAGCAACAAACCCACAAGTACTTCAAGAGGCACAATTGCATCCGAAAAAAATTACTGTGTGGTGTGGTTTTCATTCCGGAGGTGTTATTGGGCCGTATTTTTACGTCGATGAAAACAATCGTCATGTTACCGTCAATCGAGAGCGCTATCGTGCCATGTTAGAAAATTATTTTTGGCCAGAATAGGATGAACTTGACATCGCCGATATGTGGTTTCAACAAGACAGTGTCATTAGCCACACAGCACGCGTAGCAATCGCTTTACTGAAAGGCAAATTCGATTAACGTGATATCACGAGAAATGGTACGGTCGAATAGCAACCGCGTTCATGCGGTTTACCGTCATTGGGTTTATTTTTATGTGGCCACATCACGTCATTGGTCCATGCCAACAACTTTAGACGAGCTCAGAGACAACATGCAACGCGAAATTGCCAACCTTCCGGTCAAAATGTGTGCAAGAGTGGTGGAAAATTGGGTCCAAAAAGTAGATCGCTGTACACGGGCTCGTGGTGGTCATACGAGTATTACCAAAATCGAATTTCATTCTTAATATTTCACATTTCCACTATATCTGAAATAAATTTAATCTCTATATCTTGAATATTATGTGGTTTATTAATACATAAAATTGTTATGTCCTTAATGAAAAACCCTGCACAAACTTTTAAAAAAAGGTTGCTTCAATCATTGGGGGGACTAGGGGTTTCACAAAAGTCCCCATATAGCAAGCAAAATATCGGTACTGTTTCTCTAATAAATACTTACAATAATCCAGTTCCCACTGTATTTAATGCATAAATGCTAAATGTAATTAAAAACAAAAATATATGTAGCGGCTCGTGTATTTGTTGCGGTGTAACGGTTGTCTGATTTCATATTTGAAACCGGAAACGGATATTGTAAACAAGTTGGATGCCATTGGCGCGTGTACACAAACAGGCTAATATGTTTATTTATGATTTGCTTAATGATTTGTTTTTGTCATTATGTTGATTAGTCTTGTTGTTGCTATTCTATTTTGATTATGCGTCCCTCCATCCCGCCTGCTTGTCGCTTCGTCGTGTCTCCTTTCGTCGTTATTGTTGTCGAGCAACATAACAATAAAATCGAATTACACAATTCAAATAACAACTGTCCATTGCTGCGTAACTCGTATGCATATATGCATATTGATATAAGCATATAGTCACTTATATACTAGGTAAATGTATTGTACATATGTACGAGGGTAAGCTAGAAAGTTAGCGTATGAACTTATCCAAATTCGTATAGAAATTGCAGAAATGCATTTAGGGATTTGAGATGATTATTCCTAAGATCATTTTGTTTTCATACTTAAATAGAAACCATTTGTTTAAGAGGAACAAGTCACATGCATTACTTTGAATGTGTCACTATAACTATCGCTATTTCGGGCAAATGGCGACCTTCATCAGACAAAAGCTGCAGCAATTATGCATATGTCTTAAACGAGTTCTTAAGATACATTGTAAAGAAAAAATCTACCATTAAATTTAGCTCTATATAATTTTCCAAAATAATGACATCAATGGAGCCACTTTATAAAGCCAACTACGAATCACCAAGTGATTATTTTGTACCCTCCACCGAAGAATGGTTTCTCATTGCGTTTACAATACCACGAAATATTGATCGGATACCCTATAAAATATATATAATATGGAAAGTAGTATAATTATAATACCATCCAGCCATGTCCGTACCTCCTTGTGTTTTTTGAAATCTCAAATGTCGACAAACGAATTAACCTAGGATTCTGAACTTTTTCATGGTGATGGCTTATTGCCATAAGCTGTTTGTAAATGTAAATGGACGATCTCGGCCCAGGGTGGAAAAAATTTCCCTCTAAGGGGCTAAAGGTACCTCTTTAAAAAGTACACTTTTTGAGTATCTGCTTAACAAATTATAACTCTTTGTGAACGGACAATAGTTCAAATGGGAACATTAGCTCAGAAGCATAGTTGCTGGACGTTTTGGCCAAGGTGGCCCAAAAATCGTCGTTTTGGCTCATGTGGCCCTCATCAATATGGGTACATACCTTAATAAAGCTACATTTTGCTACGAATCGAAACGCCAGGTGTTTTTCCAGCTTTTTCAAGAAGAAATACAACGCATATAATTTAATGTTATGGCCAAGAAATTAGCTTTATTTTCAAGATAAGGGTTTGGCATTATGTTGGCCGCCGCGGCTGGCTCGAAATAATTTCAGTCGAGAGGCCCATTGGTGACACTGTATGCCAGCAATAACGGGCTGAATATTCTCTTCCAAGGCGTCAATAGTGGCGGACTTGTCTGCGTAGACAAGTTACTTCACATAACCCCACACAAAATAGTCCAGCAGTGGTGAATCGCACGATCTTGGAGTCCAAGCCACAGGCCCATGACGCGAGATAATATGCTTACCAAAAGTTTCCTTCAATAAATTGACTGTTTCGTTGGCTGTATGGCATCTAGCCCCGTCTTCTTGGAACCACATCAATATCGTCCACATCAATATCCTCCAATTCGTGCACGAAAAAGTCATTAATAATGGCGTTGTAGCGTTCCCCGTTCACTGTAACTTATGGCCGGCTTCATTTTTGATGAAATATGGACCAATGATTCCCTCTGTCCATGGTGCACACCCAACAGTGACTTTTTGAGGATGTAACGTCGTCTCAACAATGGCTTGTAGATTTTCATTACTCCAAATTCGAAAATTTTGGGTTATTTAGGTACCCATTCAACCAAAAGTAAGCTTCATCGCTGTACAAAATTTTCTTTTAAAAATCAGAATCGGTGGCCATCTCGTTTTTGGCCCATTTACCACGATTTGCACACGTTATTCCGGAGTAAGTGTATCCGTTATGAAATGGCAAACCAAACTGAGCCTAAATCAAGTTACAGCTTTCAAAAAGACCGACTAAGAAAAATGTGTGGCCAGATGAAAACCACACGTCTAAAAAAATCATCCTATATTAGAACTCGCTTATTAAACGATAACTTCAAAACGTTCCGATATTTCTTATAAACAAGAATTGATTGGCTTTATTGATTGGGATTTATTGATTTGGCCGTGTTTGATTTGAAAAATTGAGATTTTTAAAAAAAAAATTATGCAATAAATACTACACGCTGAAAAAAAACATGGTTACTACATGGCCACGGCAATAATAATATGTTCTTCGCAATAAAAGTATGTTCGTCGCAACCATAGCATTGTTAACTGATTTTTTTTTTGACAATAGTATAATTGCTGCAATATTAATATTTTTGAAATGTAACAATAGTATTATTGCCAAATTTAAAAATGAAAATATGATTATAGCAAATATAAATATGGTTGGTGCGACAAAAGTATTGTGTTTTGCATTTTATGTTAAAAATAATATGATCATACTGCATGATTGTAATTTCATTTAAATATGCTTTTAAGAACAAATGTAGTAGAAAAAAACAAGTTTAATAAAACGTCAGCGTTTTTATTAAAAATATTTCAGTTCAACAAAGCCAAAGCAGCTTGTTTAAAAAATTTTAATTTCAATAAAAAAATACTATTATTGCATTAGATCCATACCAATAACATTTGTTCTTAAAACAAATTTAAATGAAAAAAAATTACAATCATACAGTATGATTGATTGCCGTAATCATATTATTGTTAACATAAAACGCAAAAAACAATACTTTTGTCGAACCAACCATATTTATATTGTTGCTATAACCATATTTTCATTTTTAAATTTGGCCATAGAACACAGACGTAGAGTAATATTGAAGTTTTAGCTGAGATTAGGTACGGACGCTTGAGCCGAAAGACCAAAAAAATTATTGATTTGCGCTTCAGTAGCGTAGGGACGTTAGGGGAGTTATACGGTTTGGTCTGGCCGAAATTAACGAGATTTTTACTTAAGTATTTGCGACCTTTCTAAGGGTGGCTGCAACATGTACGAAAACATAAATTTTTCCATTTCGTTACGACTGCGAAATGGAAAAATTTATCTAAGGTTATAATAGTGGTGCTTCAGTTTAAGCCTCTATAACTAAGGCTAACTAAGAAATCAGGCATCGTTTGAAACCGATGAAGCTACTCTTGTAGTTGATTTTGAACTTCCCACCAATTCTCCAATAAATCATCAATATGAAAGGACCTTTATAGAAAAACCTTTTTTTTAACTTTTAAATACTTACGCCACTAAAACGTTAATCTGATTTCGCCCAAAGTTACTTAAAAATGAGATATTAAATAAAAACTTTAAAGGTCCTTGAATATCCTAAAAGCTAAACTCCAATACGTAAACACAATTGAATAACATCTGACCATATCCTCGTTAATGTAACTTAATATTCATTAGTATCACACATATACATATGTATGAACACATACATACATATACACATACTTCTATAGTATAAATATACATATACGAATGTATGTATGTCTGTATGTGCCCTATGTAGCAATGTTTATTTAATTGCATTCGTGCTATTCATTCATTTCCTTTTCATATCATTTCCATTGTTTGTTTAACGACAAACATGTGTGTGTGTATTTGTGATTCGTGAGCATTCCCACACAAACGTATACTTCATTACACGCTTACGCCCGTGTACACGTCCTCGTACAAGCCCATCGATTATTGTGATTTTTCGTTGATAAAATGCAATTACAATTGCATTTGTATGCAGTTGTTATTGCAAAAATGCTTAAGGCCCAACGACCGGTTACCGCGCACAGTGGGTCGTTCATTTCCAAAAAAGGTAATTAGTTTAGAGACACAATCCATTCATGTTATTTGGTTGATCATATTATTTAAGCTGAATATTCTGGTCACTTTAATACCGATTACACTCGCTGCAATTGTAATTAAGGAGAACGAATATCAGCATCATCGCAATGGATGTGGCCATTGTATGGTGTACGAGTATGCCATCGACATGCTCGGTAAAAAAATAATCATGTGTAAAGAAACAACCTCATAGGTCTGTGCACACCGAAGCTTTTTTTTTAACTTTTTCTTAACCTTGGGTTATCGGAAAATCAATGAAGTATATGCTGAAAATTTACAAAAAGTAAATGATAGTGGACTATAGTTCATTCACTAGTTGTATGTTTTGGGCACTTTTTAATTGAATTTGATTACCGGAAGTTGAAAAATAGGCCACGTAAGAAATAAGCTTTGGTCTGCCCACAAATCTAAGCTTTAAACTAAAATAAATAAAACAATATAGTTATATTTCGATAATATTAATGTTGCCGCAATAATACTATTGTCAAAATGAAATTAAAAAAACATACAAAGAACATACTTTTATTGAAAAGAACATTCTGTAGTGGACGTGATCATAAAGTAACTAGATCTTTTCTCTGTGTGTACCAACCAAACGGCTATGAAAATCAAATCTTTTGGTCAGCCCTTATTAAGTGTTATTCAATATGGTGAATTCTGATACTTTTTATGCTAAATAAAATAGAATTACCACAGAAGCAAGATAATACTCGTAGTCACAGCTCAGGGTTATTGGAATTGCATGTGTCACGTAGTGCGAATGATAATATATTTAATTTATAACCATTTTTGGTATTGTCGCGTCCATTGTGCAGTACATGTGCTTGGTTGAACTGTGGCTAACTTGTGTGGCATGTAAACAAGCCCGATTATTTAACTTAAGTTGTATTGTTTACTTATAATCACGTCCTTTATGAAATTAGCCTCAACAACGTCTAGGACATCCATGTAGGTACATTTGTGAAAGGGTAGGCAGATTATTTAACACATTGAAGTGCCTACGGACTCATCACAAGTTAGATTGTTAATGTTATGCAAGAATTTATTGAACAACTTCAATTGAATAATTATCCGAAATAAAATAGATTTAAAATATAAAAAAATTCACGATTTGTGAGCAAATATTACAAGTAATGGATGATGTGCCCCAATGTTTAAAGAGGGGAACAATTTCTGTTTAAACCAGAGCAGGTTGTAATACGAACACTTTTTACTACTTTCTACACAAAAACAAAATAAAGGGCGTGTTTCGGAATTTCAATTTTTGGTTAAAGGGGCCGTGCAACTCTACGGTATAAGTGTTGTTTTAGGTTAAGACTCCATAATTAGGACTGGATGGCAAACCCGCAATAGTTAAGATAGTCGTTAACTTAAAATGCCTCTGCACTGAGAAGAAAAATAACCTTATATAAAGTTAACTTAACCATAAATAAACATGATTTGGAGTCTACGTTATAAAAGGTTAATTTGAACATTTTCTTGTTGACTGTATTTAACAATTATAATAGTTAATTTAACTATTCTATGGATGAATTGTTTAACCATGAAAATTGTTAATTTTAAAATAATTATGGTTGTTTTAACAATGGATTGTTGAGTTTGTTTGAGCATTTTTGAGTTTTAGCCATTAAAGTTGTTTTTATTAAATTATAATTGTTGTTTTAACAATGCATTGTTTTTAACTTTGAAAATTGTTATTAATAAAATTTCATAGTTAATTTATTGAACCAATTTCATAGTTAATTTATTTAACATTGAAATTGTAAATTTTATTAACTATGAAGATTATTATAGAAATCATTTTTATTGTTAAGTTAACTATTAATTGATTACCTCTTTTAACCAGAAATATAGTTACTGTTACGATTTTTGATATTAGATTAACCTACTCGTACTAATTATGTTTTTGTTTTGTTTGCATTATTCGGTATTTTTTCATTATTATGATTTGAACAGTTTTTTCTGGTTCAAGACCTTTTTATGGTTTCTTTTTTAAAAACAACTAAAAAAATTGGTGAAATGTATTTGCTACGGTTGCCAGGCAGACTGTACAGCTGTTTCTAAACCCACCAAGGTTTTTCTTCAACTGTCTTTGGCAATGATTACTTCCGCTACACAGCTACAGCTCCCATTTGGTTGTGGTTTTTTTGAAAGAGTGAGATAAATTGTCTTATGATCTTTCTCACAATTACAAACGTTCAGAGCAGAGAAAAAAAATGAAAAAGAGTGGTGGGGATAAGACAGTCGCAATCATCGCAAGTTCGTGTAACTTAATTCTGAACTTCGTAGCAGATCAAAAACTTCGATACAACAGAGCCGAATGATCTTTAATTCTTTGTTTATGTTGCACATTTTTTTGCCTCTCTCTTGAAAAAATCAACCTTATATAATGTTAACTTTACTTTTTTGTATGTACATTTGACCGTATTACGTTGTTTTGTCTTCGTTTTCAAACATTTACCATAAAAATTTTAACCAGACACATGGTTAAAAAATCATTGTAATTCCGGCTCAGCGCTGAAACTGGCTTAAGGTTATTCTTAAATAATTTTCTTCCCAAAAATTTTAACTACAGTCGATCCTGGATAAGTGGAACTGCAAAAGTGGGAGTCTTCTATAAGTAGGACAGTTTTGGCTGTCCCTGCACTCTTTAAACAAAAACACAAAAAACTCTTTAAGCAGGAGTTTGAACATTTTTAAGAGGAACTTCATTTTTAGAATTTACTTCTATAAGTCGAATTTTTACTCGTTTATTTCTATGAGTGGGATACCCTTTTTATGCTGTACCTCCAAAAGTACGTTTTTTGTTTTTTTTCCATTTTTCTTTTTTTGCGGAGGGTGAAGCATGGATGTCAGGTTTGGCGAATATCGCCAAATATGGCGAGATCGAACATTTTGGAGTCTTACATTTTGGTGATTACAAAATAACCAAAATGTGAAAAATTATTATTCTGGCGTATTTTAAAAAATGTCCTAATTGAACTTTTAAAGGTCTTAGTGTAAAAGTAGCTTACTCTTAAACGCCAATAGTCTCAATTTTTAGTCGTTATTTTTGATATTTTGGTTCATATCCGATTGACTGCGTTCTATGTAGTTTTGTAGCTTCCATCATAGAATTTTTAGTCGGTTTTTTTGATATTTTCGTTCATATCCGATTGACTGCGTTGTATGTAGTTTTGTAGCTTCCATCATAGAATAGATATTGGCAATAGTATCACGCCATTTATAGTTTGGCGGTTTTTTTTGGAAAATTTTTACCAACAATTTGCGATGTTGCGAGCGCTCGGTTTTTTTACCTTTTCTGTTTATAAATGTATATTCTTCTGTTCGTAATCATTTTAATTGAACTACGGAATTTGAATTAAATGCCAATAAACAGAATTTAAGAATAAATTTCACACAAACTGTTTTTTTCTATAATAAAAAATTAGCATAAATTAACTCTTTATGTGGGATAAAAATCAAACTACCTTGATAAGTAACTGTATCAGTGGGAAACCTCTTTAAGTGGGAATAAACAGTCGGTCCCTTGCGATCCCAATTATGCAGGTTCGAATGTAATCATTTCACTTTGATATTTTTGTACAATGGTGCAAAATTATTGCGAAGGCGACCGGCTAAGGGAGTTACCATTAGAACACAGCCAATATTAATTTTAATTGCATTTTCATTTTGGTCCAAGTTTGATAACAAAAAATGATTTTTTTTCTCTATAAAATGGTATTTTGTATGAACTTAAACTCTACTGACGGCGAATTTTATTTGTATCCCTAACCACAGTCGATTGCAGCACACTCCCGATTGTTTTATAATTCAATTTTTTTATCAAACCATCTACAAGAATAAAGTCAAATATATAATCACAATTCATTTAAAGGTCCTTGCAATGCAATCATCAATAAATGCACGAAGTTAAACTGTAGAACTTTTTGTCCAACTTTAAGAGTCACATATTCCGCATCGTTTTCAGCATTAGTATATGTATATGTGTGTGTATAGGGTGGAATGACATGAACTCTGAACAATGGTTAGTATTCTGCTATGAACTGCTATTTGTCGAGAGCAGTTCATTTCCTACTTGACTCGCATGTAAACTGTAGCATTTGCAGCAGATCTTCCACGTTGATACATATCAGCGTTGAAAGTAAACAGAACGTTAAGTAAACTTTAAGTTTAGTTACTTTTCTTGGGACCGCCGACTTGGCATTGGCTGTTGTTTGCCTAGCTGGGATACTTTACTCGTCGTCCTACATGCTCGATGTCCGCCGAGTGTAATACGAGTAACAAATTTCTCTGTTGGCTTTGCTTTTCTCGAGATGGTTGCCATGATTATTATCTGTGATAAACCAAACATAAGAGTAGTGCTTGTTGTTCTAACCTTTTTTTTGGGGGGAAATGCTCTGTTCTGTAATATTTTCATACCGTTGTGTGTGTACTCGAGTGCTTTTTACCGCCTTTCTCTATTTTCGCTACTCTTTCGCAGAAGTACGAGTATTAAAGTCGGCTTTAATACTTTATAAATGTGATGCGTATGGTTGGGTTTCAGTAAGCGCCGGTTTTTGTGGTTCGACGTCGTTTGGCCGTTTGGTTTGTGCCACCAGTCACCAGTCAGTGTGTGCTCGGGGTTTTCCATTCGCTGGTTGGCTTTGTTGTACCCGCACGAAGGCCATTCGAAATTCAAAGGGGATTCATAGGTCTATTTGTTCATATTTTGTTGGATTTTTAGTGGATTTATTGGTTTGCCCATTGTATGGTGGATTTTCCGCCACTTTACCATTTTTGTTTTTCTGTCGTTGCTGTTGGTGTATTGCAAAGTTAGATTTTGGTTTTATAAATAACGCGTCTAAAAGGGTTATTTATTTTAAGGGATTTCTCTCGTGCGTTGGTTTGATATGATCCTAGATAATGTGTTCTCGAAAAAGGGGGTTTTTAATTAAAAACGAATGTATTGCGAAGAAAACAAAACCGTTGACTGAAATAGGATTATGTTTTAGGGTGGCCAAAAAATGTGCGTTTAAAACGATTTTTAAAAATGTTTCTAAATTTGTACAGCCCATAACACACATTAAAAAAAAGATCATTAATTTAGCAGAGTTAAAGGAAAGCGCTGCCTTTCCTGATATGTCAAAAATATTAGCCCTTTCAATAGCCATTTTAGTAATTTATTGCCTATAGTAGTGACAATGTTGTCCACTGTCTGTTGAAAAAACATCTAAAATCTTCTATTAGTAAAAGAGAGCCTGTAGCCGAGTTCTTAATTGTTTGACGATCTAAGCCATGTGTGGCGGCTCAAAGCTTAGGCTCATGGCTTAGTTAAATATTGATTGTTTTGCCGATATTATGTCGGGTGATCAATCTAAAGTATTTCTTTTCACAATAAAAAAAATAACAAAAATTGAAATCAAGTGTGGATTTTTTATTGTTCATTCGAAAGGACAATTTATGCCATTTATTTTTTGAAATAAATTCAGTCAAACGTTGCCCGCAACTACGCCTCAGGGTGTCCATTCTGAGGGTCCATTTTCGGATGACTCGTTCGAGCATTTCAACCGGTATGGCTTTAATGACACGCGTAATGTTGGCTTCCAAATCCTGAATAGTAGCTGGTTTGTCAGCATAGACATTGGACTTCAGGTAACCTCAAAGAAAAAGGTCTAAAGGTGTGATATCGCACGATCTGGGCGGTCAGCTCACCGGTTCACAACGAAAAACTAGCTGCTCTTCTAAATGACCACTCAATAGATACATTGTTTGAGCAGCTGTATGGCAAGTGGAACTGTCCTGTTGAAACAAAATGTCATGAAGATTACGGGCTTTAATTGTAGGTAGCAAAAAGTCCGCTATCATGGAGCGATAGCGAGCTACATTAGGGCTAGTGTCATTTTTGAAAAAAATACGGACCGATAATTCCACCAACACATAGACCGCACCAAACCGTGTTTTTTCTTTGGATATAATGTCACCTCTTGGACGTGTTCTAGCTTCTCTTTAGCCCAAATGCGGCTATTTTGTTTATTTACGTTGCCGTGGAGCCAGAAATGGGCCTTACCACTGAACAACATTTTGTTTGAAAACAGCAGTTCTTCTCATTAACATAATACAGTTGCACAATATTGCGACGTTGTTGCGGTGTTAGTCGACGATTATAAAATGGCAAACAATACTGACAAGTTTAATACAACGAAATCTGTGAAAAATCCCCTTTTGAAAAAATACCTCTAAATTAATCACCCGTTACTTTAATACAGTTTAAAGTTTTCACAATCTGTATCTACTTTGAACATGTATCTTTTTTTAAACATTAAATGTACAATTAAATGTACAAGCAATTTACAAACTTAAAAACAAACAAAAATAAAAAAATTGTCGTCTGAGAAAAACAATTTAAAAATAGTAAAAATTCTTGTGAAAAATAACCAAGAGGACACCTTCTTTATAAAGATATCCTGATTTGCTTTTAGATGACCTACATTTAAATGATTATAAAAGTTCTACTTCACTAACATTTATAAAATTTTTCGTCTTCGGGGTTTTTACTTCTGATATTAACCGGGCAATAATATTTCGATAAAGAATCCGTTTTTTACTTTTCTCGAAAAGTTCTACGAAAATCTTCAAACGATTTTACTTAAGACTTCTCATCACAAAAATTCGATAAAAAAAGAAATATGTTCTACGAAAATCTTATATATATATATATATATATATATATATATATATATATATATATATATATATATATATATATATATATATATATATATATATATATATATATATATATATATATATATATATATATATAAATATATATATATATATATATATATATATATATATATATATATATATATATATATATATATATATGTCTATATATATATATATATATATATATATATATATATATATATATATATATATATATATATATATATATATATATATATATATATATATATATATATATATATATATATATATATATATATATATATATATATATATATATATAGACTAGACAGCATTTTAAGATTCGTCAAAAAATTCCCATACCCAGCACCATACCGCCATGGATGAGGGCCTAAATTTCTACTTCTAAACTAAATGTGATCTTCTGGTTCGAGAAAATGTATAGTTTTTAAGTCCCTTTTGTCCGATTGGGTCCATTTTCAAAACCAACTATAAAACATAAATCTGGTAAGTTTGAAGACTAGCCTTTTTCGTTTGGCCTGAACAAACACCACAAATTTATATACACGTAGACAAAAAGTATGATTTTGATGATAACATTCGAAGAGCATCAATCTATTGTTGAGTATATATAAGTAGTTTTCACACAACAATATTAAAATTCCTATAACTATACTATGATACCGACAACCATAATATTGTTGTGCTACAACCATAAACCCAACAATAGTATGATGCTCTTCGAATATTGTCATTCCAACTAAACTTATTTTCTTGTGTATCCAATCCTATATTTATTTTTAATGGCACTAACATTGTAAGTGGCGTAGTTTTCAATAAAAGATTTTTTTTCCAAACGTCAAATAGGAGTACCCACAAACAAGCCAAATGACGTTAAGAAATTAAATTTGTTTAATAACCAGAAGACCAGTATTTTCTTTCAAATAAGTTCATTTTGTTTAAGCCAATATTTGGGCTACTTTTTGGGACGATATAATAGCCCATACCTTTTGGGTCGATAAAATCAAGCCTAAAATGTTTCCAAAACTCAAAAGTAATTAAATATTATATAAGTGAGGAAGCTTTATTGTTTCTGAGTAACCACAGTAGAAGGGGACTGATTCTCTGAACTCAAATTGGGACACATCTTCAAAAGAACTTCTGTAGTTTGACTCATTTGTGTCATAAAACATCAGCTTAGTCGATAACATCATCTGCAAATAATGAGCCGTGACAAGCCGCAGTTTTTGGCGGCGGCTCAAACTAAAAATATAAATCAGTGGCAGCGCCACAGGTAACGCGACTTGAAAAGGTTCTTCTACGGTGCAGTTCTGTAATGGAAAACTTTTTCAAGTCTTTTATAATCATTACTCGAAATACTAATTTACATTAGAATGCCTAGAAGAGTATTCAAAAAATGCGAATATCAAAATATTGCGGTGTTTACAATTTTGTCGATTTTCATGCATACGTGACAAGTTCTGGGTGTGGGTTCTTATCCGTTTAGGTACAGGTTCATTTGTGTCGTAGGTGCCAAGAGCTTGGTAAGGGCTTAGTAAGGACTAATATTTTCCGTTGCCAAGTTAACCATTTGAATTCTGTTCTTAAGTACTGATTTTGAGTTGAGTCGTGTTAATAGAATTAAAGAAAAATACCAAAAGTAGACAAAGTTATATATTTGTGTGGTAGTTACCAGAATGAGTTGTAGCAATGTGGTCTATTTTTAATGCTGTAGGCAGTTTAGGAAGTCAATTACGACTTGCAAAGTTTAAAAACGCTTGCTAACTTCTTTCGATAGTTATTGAGCGAACCAGACACAAATAAACATGACCTAATTTATTTATAAAGTCATGAAACAGATTTGGTCCAAAAATATATCGAGTCTTATATGTTCTTTCCGATACCTTGCACTTTTTGTCGCTACCAAATGAAAAATACCTTCTTATCTGGCAGGATAGGGTTAAAAGTTAGCCTAATAAAATTGGAATCTCTCGGTCAATAGTTTCATATATCCCCAAAATCAAATTTTTGGTTTAATTTTCGTGGTAATTTATTCGACCTGTTATTAACACACTTTTTTATTAGAGCTTAAGGTCATTCTTTTTATTTATTTGTTTTGATATTTCGCTATCCTTCGGATAGCATCTTCAGGAAATAGGAGTAACAATAACGAACTTCAGAACAAAGCAACATATAAAGGGTGTCCTCAGAAGAGCGCAATTTTTAAATTTTAAATAAAACACAGATATTTAAGAAAAAATCGTGAAACTTTATTATATCGTAAAGTAGACAGAATGAGGTTATGTATGGAACAATATATCGTGCAGATGGCCGCCGCGGCTTTGCTGGCATGCACGCGATCTTTCAATGAAATTTTCAATGACCGTTTTGCATGAATGCTGCGGTATTTCATTAATGCAGCTTCAATTTCGACTTTTAAGGCTTGAGTCGTCGTCGGCTTAATCGCGTAAACCATCGACTTCAAAAAACCCCAAAGAAAAAAATCTAATGGTGTTAAATCGCACGATCTAGACGGCCAATTCTGATCTCCAAAACGCGAAATAACACGACCGGGAAATGACTGATGCAGCAATTGAATTGTTTCTCTGGCTGTATGACATGTGGCGCCGTCTTGTTGGAACCACATGCCCTCCACATTCATTTCTTCAATTCTAGGCATGAAAAAACTGGTTATCATTTCACGATACCAAACACCATTGACGGCTTTGCTTCTTTGAATCACTCGAGGATTTTCCGCACCCCAAGTGCGACAATTCTGCCTATTGAAGAAGCCATCAAGATGAAAATGGACCTCGTCACTGAAGATGATTTTATCGGCAAAATCAGCATTTTCATGTTGTCTCTCCAATACCCAATTAACGAACTCCCTTTCGTGTAGCGCTCCATTTTTACTAACCTCGTACCTTCTACTAACAAACAATAACAATTGTTCAAATGTCAAAATCAGCATTTTCATCGACTTCAAAAAACCCCAAAGAAAAAAATCTAATGGTGTTAAATCGCACGATCTAGACGGCCAATTCTGATCTCCAAAACGCGAAATAACACGACCGGGAAATGACTGATGCAGCAATTGAATTGTTTCTCTGGCTGTATGACATGTGGCGCCGTCTTGTTGGAACCACATGCCCTCCACATTCATTTCTTCAATTCTAGGCATGAAAAAACTGGTTATCATTTCACGATACCAAACACCATTGACGGCTTTGCTTCTTTGAATCACTCGAGGATTTTCCGCACCCCAAGTGCGACAATTCTGCCTATTGAAGAAGCCATCAAGATGAAAATGGACCTCGTCACTGAAGATGATTTTATCGGCAAAATCAGCATTTTCATGTTGTCTCTCCAATACCCAATTAACGAACTCCCTTTCGTGTAGCGCTCCATTTTTACTAACCTCGTACCTTCTACTAACAAACAATAACAATTGTTCAAATGTCAAACAATGACACTTCGAATGTTGCCAGATTTAAAAATTGCGTTCTTCTTGGGATACCCTTTACAAATAATATTGTAAAATTCTACGAAAATGGGCATTCTAAACAAAACGCATTTCGTTTTTTAGTCAGCATAGCCGACTAAAAGTGGTTACAGTGGATTCGTTAACAAGCAGAATTACCGCATTTTGGCAAATGAGAATCCACGAGTAGTTGTTGAAAAGCATTCATCCACAAAGAGTGACCGTTTGGTTTGGTTTATAGGCTGTCGGCATCATCGGGCTGTACTTCTTCGAAAATGAGGTCGGCCAAGCTGTGAATGATGTTCGCTATCGCGAGGTTATAACGGATTTCTGGTGGCCAGAAACTGAAGATATAACCTGGACGATATGTGGTTCTAACAGGATGGTTCAATTTGCCCCACAGCCAACGAAACAATGGCTCTTTTGCGCGAGTAATTTAATGGCCGTGTTATCTTACATCGATGACGATGTTGATTGGCCGCCACGATCATGTGATTTGACAGCGTTCGACTTCTTTCTTTAGAGATATTTAAGGGAAAAAGTGTAGGTCAATAAGCCAAGAACAATTCACGAGCTAACGGATGAGATAATTCGACACATTAACGACATTGAAACTCCAACATTTCTTAGAGTCATTGAAAATATGGACCATCGAATAGAGTTATGGCACCGAAGCTGTGACCAACATTTGGCCAACATGTTTGGTTTCACACATAATTGTTGTAGATTTTTCAAGCTTATTAATTAAAATATTAAGATAATTTTCTGAAAACTTTTCGATTTATTTACTTACATATATTAACATTGTGCGTTTTAGTTGGACCACCTTTAACTAGTAAATGCATAACAATAGTCTTATTTTTCATTCAGTCACCACTCTAATATACGTACCTTGCTTTTCTTTCTGAGACAGAGTAATATAACGCAAGTGGTTAATACTCTCAATACAATTCTTAAATTAGTTTCCTGGCCAACTATACAATCATTTTGTGGCAGGTAGTATAACAAGTGTCTGGCTAAAACTTCCTGGCCAAGGAGGAAGCAAAAAAATAAATACATTTTACCGAATCTCTGGTGGTTAATCATTTGGTCATTACAGTTAATTGGGCTTTAAAAAAATTAACACAGAATACAGTTTTCGGTTGAGGGATTCGAGCACTACTGACGCTGGAGTTGTTTTGGCTATAACATTAACGAGTCCATGCCTGCTGGTTTTGCATTTGTTTTTGGTGTTGGCAGTGTTCTTCTCCTTCGGATTTCATGGTGGTATTCCCATTTTAAATGAGTAGTCATAAAATCTGAACGCTCACACTTCAGCATAATTTCCTTGTTAACGAGTATCATACAATAAAAAATTACAACTCGGAACATGGCCTTAAGCCGTCAGCAGGCGGAAGAGAAAAAGAAACTACACATCAACACACAAACATACACACACACAGAAAAAGTTTACAATTTGCAACAGCAACAACATTCTGTTGATACAATAGGGCTATTCACGAAATAATGTACTCCTGCATAGCCCTTGAAATTGTTCTCAAACAGACATTCTGCTTTTTTTTAAGCCAAATTGTGTTTAAGGATGTTTTTTGTTTAAAGAAAAAACATATTTATCACCTATACGAGATTTAAAGTCTGAAGACACCAAACCGTGAATACCCTTACATTTGCATGTACATAGCCATGCGAGTATATGAGAGGCATCTGTCTTTAGTAAATGGACGGAAATAAAACCCAAATAACTTTATTACAGCCCACAGCCATTTTGTGTGTTCTTCTGGATGCCAGCCGAAAAGAAGCAGCAAAAAAGTGCTGGAAATAATAATCGCAACAGCGTCAACAACGCAAATCTCAGGAACAATGAAAACCAGTCGGAAATAAAAGCAATCAAATTCACATACATGCATACATATGCCTATGTACGAGTATATTCGCACACATATGCATACACATGTATGTACGTGTTAACAGAAAAAAGCCCAAAAAACAAAAACAACTACATACATGAGAATTAATTCGACACAGTGCAAATGATGTAATGTTTACACAACATGCGGAATGTTCAGCACACATAAACTGGGATGAAGTTCACGCGATAAGCCGCCTAGTAAAATGTAATCAATTTAAATGCGAGGACTAGCAAACATATGCTTATAAGCAGAGCATAATTATATAGGTCAATTCAAAATCGATCATCAGCATATGAACCTCTTTTCAATTCAATAGTAAAAAAACGTGTTATTTTGACTATAAAAAATATTGGATTTTCATTACTTTTAAATGGCTAATACAGAAACTACTTATATACACAGAGAAAAAATACACAAAATACACAGAGAAAAAATACACAAGACTTAGGTGACTTGAGTAAATTTCCGAAAGGACGGCCTTTGTAGGTCCAACATTTTTGGGCCAAGGAAATTTTAACTTTGCAACGGTATACCATATGAAATAAGTTAAAAAGTAGTAAATACGAGGGCTGCTTTATATATATTTCTGGCCTAATAATGAAAATGCGAATATTTATCTTAAAAAATGGTTTTATTGTTTTTCAAAGTATTCTCCAGCATGATTTATACACTTTTGCATGCGCTCAAACCAATTGTCGAAGCACTTTTTCCACTCCGATTGACTCCCCTCCAAAACATGGTTTGTGAACGCTTCAACAGCTGCTTCGGGCGATGAAAAACGTTGACCAAGCATTTTTTTCTTGATGTGCAGGAATAAAAAAAAGTCATTGGGTGCCAAGTCAGGGCTGTACGGCGTACGACCCAATTCAACGTTTTGCCGGTCCAAAATGCGCTGGTTTGAGCCGATATGTGAGAGCTCGCATTGTCATGGTGCACAATGATTCGTCTTTTCTTGTTCGTTTTTCGAATTGCTCCGAAGACTTCAGGCAAACAAATTGTGGTGTACCACTCAGAATTGGCCTCCTACGTTGCTCAAGCGGAACAACCGCCGCATGACCAGTTTTGCCGAAGAAACGTACGCATAGGTCCATGATTCGTCACCTGTGACGATCTTATAAACGTCTTTTGAAGCACCGCGATCGTATTTTTTCTAAATTTCTTTGCACCAATCGACACGAGTTTTTTTTTTGAGCGATTGTCAAATTGTGCGGGATCCAACGATAACATCCTTTTTCACGGCCTGGTGGTTATGCAATATCGAAAGTATGCTGGTGGACGAAATGCCCAAGGATGTCTCTACCTCACGATATCTCACGTGACGATTTTGCATTATCAGTTCACGCACGGCATCAATGCTCTCTGGCACAACGCCCGTTTTTGGATGACCTTCACGACCTTCGTTTTTGAGCGAACGTCGGCCACGTTTGAATTCATTAAACCAGTTTTTCCCAGAGCTAAAGGATGGTGCTACATCGCCATACAAAAATGTAAGTTCATCGATGCACTCTTGTCGTGATAATCCACGTCGAAAGTTGTGAAAAATAATCGAACGAAAATGTTCACGAGTTAATTCCATTTTTTGCCAAATTGATTTTTTCAAGTCTCTGTAAACAACACAAATGATGGTCGTACGTCAAAACGTTCTGAGTACGTTTATGCTAAAAAATGTAAAACTTTCCAATGGAAATATCAGATGGCAAAAGGTAACACGTAGTGTTGCCTAGGCCAGAAATGTATATAGCACTCCTGGTAATTTTTAAAAATTTCTGGTTTTATTGAAAAGTTTGAACTTTTTCATTTTAAATTGAAACTCTCCGATGCATTATCGCTTCGCCCAATGGGCTGAAGATTGTTTGGAGAATTTGACGAGGAATTTTACTGAAAATTTGTGTTGTCAGATGAAGCTCATTTTCATCTCGGTGGCTATGGCAATAAGCAAAATTGCCGCATATAGGGTTCAGAGAACCCACACATGACTATTGCATCCACAGCAAGTCACTGTTTGGTGTGGGTTTTTAGCTGGGGGCAATATTGGACCATTTTTCTTCGAGAATGAGTAAGGAGCCGCCGTTACCGCCGTTACTTCTTGTTGTTCGAAATTCAAGAGAATGACATGGATGCCTTTTTGTGGCAACAAGACGGGGCCACATGCCGTACAGGCAACGCAACCATGCACTGTTTTTGAACATCGAATAATCAGCCGAAATTTTGATGTCAATTGGCCGCCTCGAAGCTGTGAAAGGAGTTTTTTGGATTATTTTCTGTGAGGAGCCATTAAGTATAACTGTTACGCAAAGCAGCCAGAGATACTTGAAGCGTTAAAAACTTAAATCAAAGTTGCCATTGAAAAGATTCGACCCGAAACAAACAAAAATGTGCTAAAGAATTGGGTTGATCGGCTACGGTACTGCCGAGCCAGTCGTGGTAGTCATATAAGTGATATTGTACTCCATTATTAAATGAAAAAGTTCAACCTTTCCAATAAAACCAATAAATATAAAAACATTACCGGAAATTTTCTTTACAGCCGATTTAAATTTAAAATTTTAAATGGCCCACCCTGTAGATAAAAACTTTATTAGATTCGAAATAAAAACCAAGTTTTAAAAAAATCTGATCATTAGTTAAATACCAGAATAAACATTTTCAAGTCGTTCAATATTAAAATTGATTATAAAACTTAATTATTCGGTCAGGTATGCAAATACAAAAAATTTAACAAATGCTTATGACAACCGAATTCAAAGAGTTCTTATAGCTAATAATCTATAACTTAAACCAACATGTATAAATTCAATTCCAATACTCATCCTTAGTTAAGGCTACCGATATTAGGTCTACCGATATTTTATACCCAATCGATATTCGGTTGGAATACATACAGCGATGGAATACATGGACAGTACGAGCAACGACAAACAAATCTGTTCTCTGTGTGTACTCAAATTAAAGAAAATTCAGCTACGATTTTATTCATTCGTTTGATTTTAAATTTAAACGTGTCTTAAAGCGACTTCTTCCCCTTAACAGCCAAAAAAAATTGAAGTACTTTTTCAGGAATCCCTTTTTGTCTACTTCCAAAGGATGTGATTAGATTTTATTACAGCCAAAAATCGCATTTATTGTTAGAAAGCGGAAGTTGTTTTTTTTTCATCTTAAAAAGCTCTTTGTGCTGGTGTTGGTAAAAAGGGAACGCTCGCGCCTTCAAATCGGAAAATCACGAGTTCGAGCCCAAATATGGGTGTTTTTTTTTCTTACGCGCCAAGTTCGGAAGTCGTCTAATCAGCCGTCTCGTCTATATCAATTGGCCAACTCAGAGCTGAGATTTAGTGCCGTTAGATTTATTTGAAGGCTACTGTAAAGGTCACGTGTTATGCAAAAAATTCATTAAAGGTTCAGGAACGAATCGTGCAAGCCATTCGTGAATTGTAACAGAAACCGGGATGATGGGACACCAACGGCGCAGCCTGTACTTATAAAGTAGTCGCATGATTGATCTCTGAAGAAATCAATAATATGACAAAGAAATGATGTCTACAATGGACAGGGATTAACCGGCACGAGACTTCTTGCATCTCCATTTAAACCGAAGACAATTGTTTACCAAAATGGCTTTCTCGCGATTTCGGGACCGTGACGACCTTCATCAGAAAAAACCAATAATTTCTATTTACGAGTATTATTTTTGAAATTTTATAAAAAAAACATTAGTTTGGACAGTCTCATAGGCATATAAGTTATGTCTACATTTGGTTTGATTAGCAAATTATCATAGGCTCTAGTAAAGAAGAGTATACAATGTTTATAGAACTTAATTTTTCAATCTCGTCCTACAACTTTTACTAACGAGATTTCAAATTATTACTTACCTACACACAGAGAACAGATTAGTTGCCATGACCGAATATTTTGTCAACCAAATGTTGTTGGTTGCAAGTGCTATCCATGTATTTCATTGTTACACCCGAATGTTGATTGGTTTGATTTCGGTTGAGGAAAAGAAGTATCGGTAATCCTAACAGGCTAAGATGAATATTAGAACTAAATTTGTACAAGTGTTGGTTGTTGTTATAGATTGTTGGTTATAGTTTTTTTTGAAGAAATTAAATATTTTTGGTCGCCCTCGTATCTAGGGGAAAAATGGGTCGCCACCAAACTTGGTTGTTGTTTTGAATAATAAGGAGGTCTATGGCGAAACCCAAAAACCTTAAACTGTCTGACTTTTTATTTGTTTGTATAATTTTTTTTTTGGAATTTCGAAATATTTTTCGTCGTAAACAGGGTTTGGCGACTAAAAATATCTAATTTGTTGTCACCACCAATAATTGGTATTAAAGTAACATGTACATCACAATTGGTTGGTTGCCATAACCGCCAGTTGTCGCAACCAAGAGCTTAACTGAATTCGGTTTGTAAAACTGTTTTGTTGGATGTGAGTACTGTGATATGGTTGTAGCAACCATCATATAATATCTCGAACCGTGTTACTATCATGACTATGGAATGTTGCTTATTGCAACAGAAATTCGGTTTATCTAACCGAATTTTTGTAGTTCAGGCCAATTTCCAACTGATCTTTTCTCTGTGTACATTTTATTCCCTCAAATTTTCAATAAGGAAAAAATCATAATCAGTGATTCAGACTTACTGTTAAATACCAGCTCCGAACGGAAAATGTATTTTAAAGACACATTTTTACTTGGCTCAGAAATTAATCTCTTCCCTCTAAAGTAGCAGGCTTTCTCGATATGTCAAATTATTGCTTAGGATTAAAAGAATGAAATGTATTTGTCCTTTTGGTTCAAATTACATCTTTAATTTCTAATATATTTTTTTTAAAATAAATCTCAAAGGTTTCTATTTCACATATCGTTACCTTAATATAAAAAGGCGTTATTTCATTAAAAATAGTTTTGCGGTAGAAGAAAAACAACGTCATAAATCTGTAATAATAAGGGCATAAAATCTTTATAAATTCACATTTTATAAAAAAAATAATTTGTAATTAAGAGTTAAGCATTTAAAAAAAAAAAAATATTTAGAGGTTTTGTAAGAGTCAGCGTTTTTTGTACAGACATTTCATGGACAAAAAACTGAGTTGGGACCTTTTTATATAAAGGTTACGAAAAGCAAATTCCGGAAAGTGATAGGCATTCGATCGATGAAAATGTTTGATTTTAAAAACAATTTTTGAACTTTTGTAAAAAATTAAAAAAAAAGTATTTTTTTTATATAAACACTTTTTGAGGGTATTAAAAATTGAATCAATTAAGGACCAGTCTAGTGTACCTTCCTATAAATCTAAACTAGTCTACTGTACAACAATCAAAACGAACATCGTCGTAAACACCATCTAAAGGAAATTAAACGAAAATGGGCGTATGGGTAATGGAAGCGATTTTATTTCATATAAATTATTGCCATTCGTGTGATGATACGATACTCGTATATGAAATAATTGTATCAGTTTAATACTCAACATGCTTCCCGTTTCTCATAACCTTGTAGGAGGTCTACGTGAAGATAACTCCACGAACACATACGTTCACATCCCTTTGTAAAAATTTAATACTGGCCTATACGGCGGCATTACCTGCGTTCTTCCGGCATATTTCCCCTAAGTATATCAGCCATTCGCAAAATATGGCAAATGCTTAGCCAGAAGACATTCCACACCACAAAATATTACAAAGAAGAAAAAAATAAACGAGGAGAGTGGAGGGGAACATAACAAATACAATTTCATTTTATGTGCCTCCTGAGATTGCCAATGAAAAATTCAAGATGCTACAGGTTTCTCGGTTACACTTCCCCGTCGTCGTCTCCACATGACTCTCACTGTGCCATTTCGAAGGTATACTGGAATTTGTAAAAGTAGGATGGGTTGTTTAGATGCGGTTGGGGTCCTTCCTGTTGGTTCGCCACAAATTATGCATCATTATTTTTTGTAAAAGCAGATAAACCATGATAAACAGGTGTATGGGCAAATTTATTTCCCGGACACAGGAGGTTTGCGAAACACGGTTTAGGGACAATACATGTTTGGGCCTTTTGTGTTGTTGTGGAATGTTGTCTTTTTCTTTTGATTGAAAAAGGGGCTTTAAGATTGTTTTGCTCATAAATTTGGCCGTGGCAATAGTCCCCTGGGAAAGGGGATATGCGTTTAACTATGTTTGTTCCAACAAATGGCACATATGTATTTTTTATAAGCATAACTATCAGGCGGGAATTTAGTGTTACCGAGTCCTTGAATTATCATGCGATTAAAAATGTCTCCCATATGGGTTGAACTTTTCAATGGATTTTAATGTTCACACAACAAAGTTGTTCGGTGTAAAAAGGTATTATTGATATAAAAGATTTTGTAACTTGTATAATTTGAAATGGATGGGAATTTAAGGACTAACCATTTAAGGTTTCGTGGTGATAGAGTAAAGTAATTGCAAAATTGATAGATTATGGTTGTCAACAACTACAGGGTTTACCACTAAGGACATAACAATTTTATATATTTAAAAAACACAGAATATTTAGGTTCCAGACTTCCCATTTTTTCCAGGTGTAGTGCGAATGTTACATTCTAAGAATGAAATTAGATTTCTGTCATAGAACCACCACGAGCCGGTTTATAGCGATCTATTCTTTGGACCCAATTTTCCACCACTCTTCTACACATTTCGATCGAAACGTTGGCAATTTCTCTTCGGATGTTGTCTCTGAGCTCGTCTCAAGATGTTGGCTTGTTGGCATAGGCCAATGACCTTATGTTGCCCCATAAAAAGAAATCCAATGGCGTTTAATCGCATGAACGTGGTGGCCATTCGACCGGACTATTTCTCGAGTTAACAAGTTCACCAAGTTTGCCTTTCAGTAAATCGATTGTAACGTGTGCTGTGTGGTTAGTGGCACCGTCTTGTTGAAACCACATATCGGCGAGGTCATGCTCATCCAATTCTGACCAAAAATACTTAATATTCTAACATGGCACTTTAGCGCCCTCCATTGAAGGTAACATGACGATTGTTTTTATCGATGAAAAATACGGCCTAATCATACCTCCGGCATGCAAATCACACCACACAATAATTATTTGCGGATGCAATTGTATCTCTTGAAGCACATGTGGGTTTTTTGCTGTCCAATAACGCATATTTTGTTTATTGACAGAACCACTCAGCGAGAAATAAGATTCATCGCTGAAAATGAATTTTCGATGAAATTCTGGATTTTCGTGAAACTTTGCCAAGGTCACCGACTCAGAATTTTAGTATTTATTTTTAATGATTTCCTAACGTTGCTCGTAAGTAACTTTACCCTGATAAAAATATGAAGTTTACCATGATGACTTCGACTAACGTTTTGACACTGAAAGATCATTAAATATATTTGAGGGTGCGATAAGAAATTGTTATGCCCCTAGTGGAAAACACTTTAGTACAATTTTTTACATGAGGCATGATATGCTCAAGGGTTGCTATGGAGTGTGAGTTTGGAAAATTTAGCCGGAATCAAAAATCTACACGACTTTGTCTCCATCCAGTAGTACAAATTTCAGGAAATAAACAAAAAAAGGAAATTTAAATTTTATAGAACATGTGTTTATATTAATGTACTATAAATTAGTACTAACACACACACAGAGAACAGATTTGTTGTCACGACCGAATGTTTTGCCAACCGAATGTTGTTGGTTGCAAGTACTATCTATGTATTGCATCGTTCTATAAAATTTAAATTTTATAGAACATGTGTTTATATTTTTATGTACTATAAATTTGTTAAGGAGTTGCCAGGCTATTGCTTTTTTTCACTCCTCGACCATCTTACGAGGAAACTAAAAAGATCTCATAAAATGTTAAAATGTAAAAGTATAGATAACACTGTGCGACTGCCACAATCGGTTTGGGATGAAACCACCGGAGAAAGTTATATCGGTCAAAAAAAGGTCATACGTGTCCCAGCGTTTCGTTGGGTCTCATCTAGGAATCGAGATATATCGATTTGAAGTTAGTAAGTATCGTATAGGGGAATTTGTCACGTTTTTGGCTCTTTTGTTTGACATAACTTGAGAACCACTCGTCCGATTTAACTGAAATAAATTTTAAAAAACCAAGAATTACAATTCCCTTAATCTGTTCATATATTATTTTCCTTTACAAGTAATAGTTTCCAAGTTAAAAATAAGCGCATGAAGAAAATTTTTTTTTTTTTTTTTTTTATTTTTTTTTGAATACATTTATTTTTTTGCTTAAGTAGGAAAACGGTTTAAGAACAGGTTATAGGAATTGTAATTCTTAATTTTTCTAAATTTGTTTCAGCTAAATCGGACGAGTGGTTCTCGAGTTATGTCAAACAAAAGAGCCTAAAACGTGACAAGTTCCCCTATACGATACTTACTAACTTCAAATCGATATATCTCGATTCCTAGATGAGACCCAGCGAAACGCTGGAACACATATGACTTTTTTTTTACCATTATAACTTTCCCCGGTGGTTTCATTCCAAACCGATCACTGACCCTTACCATTTGTCGCAGAGTGTAATGAGCATTTCAAGTTTTTTTTATTTTGGCTGGAAATAGTCTACAAAAAGAGTTAAGTTCTCGATAGTATGAAACCTATTCCAAGATAGAAAATGCATAAGTTTCGCCCCATTCTCCTTAAAACTCTCATATTTGGACGGATGCTCCATTTTTTTTTGAGATTCTCAACCTGTTTAGAGGAGGTATATTTCTAATTTATTTTAAACTTGTTCCCGATACCAGGATTTAGCTTGTTTTTGATTTGGCTATTTTTAATTGACCTACTGAATGCACGACGCTTTACTGGGAATATTTCTTCATCAAATTGTGCTGTCCGTTAGCGAAATAGGCTGATTTTCTACCACGATCGATATGAACAGACTCAATCAATTGACATTTTCTTTCTTTTTCTAACCAATCTTCCTCCAACCAAGATAATGCAGCTCTCGATCCATTGACGACAGTTGCGATACCACGGGTTGCAGTGTTTCAACCCTTATATAAGGTGATCCATTTAGAGGTATTTTCCAGAACAAAAAAAAATATAAAAATTCAAATCAAGTGTGGAATCTTTATTGGTAATTTGAAAGGATATTTTATGCCATTTACTTTTTTTATATAGTTTCTTTCAAATGTTGGCCGCAACTACGCTTCAGGGTTTTCATTCTGAGGGTTCAATTTTGGATGACTCGTTCGAGCATTTCGACCGGTATGGCTTTAATGACATGCGTAATGTTGGATTCCAAAACCTGAACTGTAGCTGGTTTGTCAGCATAGACTTTGGACTTTACGTAACCCCAAAGAAAAATGTCTCAAGGTGTGATATCACTCGATCTAGGCGGCCAAAACGTGAAATTAGCTGCTCTTCGAAATGACCTCTCAATAGATCCATTGTTTGAGCAGCTATATTGCAAGTGTCACCGTCCTGTTGAAACCAAGTGTCGTCAAGATTACTGGATTAAATTTCAGGTAGCATAAAGATCGATATCATTTCGCGATAGCGAGCACTATTTACGGTTACGTTCCGGTCATCATTATTTTTAAAAAAATATGCACCGATGATGCCACCAGCTTATAAACCGCACCAAACCTCTGCTTGTAGCTCTTTAGCCCAATTGCGGCAATTTTGTTTATTGACTTTGCAGTTGAGCCAGAAATGGGCGTCACAACTAAACAAAATTTTGGTCGAAAACAGCGGATCTTACCGGTTCTCACCGAACGGTCATTTCCATAATACAGTTTCCAAGATTTAAAGGTAATTATTTTCAAAAAATAAATGCCATAATTGGTCCTTTCAAATTACTAATAAAGATTCCACACTTGATTTAAATTTTCATATATTTTTTTTGTTCTGAATGAATACCTCTTGATGGATCAACCTGTATATATACTGAACATACGCTCGGTCTATTGAGGACAGTTTTGATACCACGGGTTGTAGTGTTTCAACCCTTATATAAAACCTAAATAGCCCTGAAGGTAAGGGGTCAGTCCTTATTATAACACGTGTACTGCCCAAAAATTCTATAAGATTAGAGTTGAAACAAGCAGTACGAGTCTATAAATTTAAACCTTCATAAACACAATTGTAGCCTGATGCGAGAATTCAAGTGTTCTGCCTCGCTTTCTCCTCCTCCTCACCTGTTAGCGTCTACAGTAGTCTTCAGCAATAAACTCAGTTTATCTTGATGGCCGCCTCTAAAGCAGCGTTTCGTAAACCCGGAACCGGACCCTTGAAGTGGCTATTAAGGATATCGAGCGATGTAGATCGAACCTTGGCCAGATTTGTCTGGTGGTCCGGCAGTCGCAAATCTAGTTTATCTTTCGTTAGTTTATTTTAAACGGAAGGTTCTAGACCGAAGTGAACACAAAGGATTAATACATGTTTGGCTAAGCTATTCGCAGTGAAATTTCTGGATATACCAGTGCTTTGGCACACAAATTTAGAAGATTTGTAAACTGCCTGATTCGCAACAGCTGTGTATTGAGAACATTGCACATTTATAACATTTATCCTTAATGGCTCTTCACAAAAATAATAATACAGGGCTGAAATCACAGGGCCAATTGGCATCACAAGTTCGGCGGATTATTCGATTTTCAAAAACAGTGCGTAAAATATCGATGGTAGCGTTGGCTGTGTGACATATGGCCCTGTCTTGTTAAAACCAAATGTTGCCCATGTCATTCTTTTGAATTTTTGGAAACAAAAATTGATTGAGCATGGCTCGGTAACGCTTACCGTTGACGGTAACGGCGGCTCCCTGATCATTGTCAAAGAAAAATGACCGAATGATGCCGTCAGCCCAAAATACACACTAAACAGTGCCCAGTTGTGGATGCAAGGGCTTCTCAATAGTCACGTGTGGGTAATCTGAACGACATATGCGGCATGTTTTGCTTATTGACATAGCCACCAAGATGAAAACGAGCTTTATTTGAAAACACAATTTTGCGGTAAAATTCTTCATATTCTGCCAAACAATCTTCCGCCCATTGAGCGAAGAGAAAACGCGACGGATGATGTTCCATTATTAAATGCCAAAGTTCAACCTTTCCAATTAAACCAGAAAATAGAAGAAATTAACAGCACTTTACTTACAGCCTATTCAAATTTAAAATTTTAAATGGCCCACCCTTTACTTACTAAGAAAATTTTTAAAATTTTATATATCAATACAAATAAATAATTTTGGCGATGACAGAATGGTTGAGTGGAATCATGCCATGGTCGTGGGGGTCATAATATGGTTGCCTGTGTATAATAATATAGTTGTGGGGATCATACTGCGGTTGTGGGGATCGTACTATGGTTGTATGTGAAACTTACTATGGTTGTGTATGAAACTTACTATTATTGTTCCTATCATAGTATAGTTGTAGGGTCACATCATGATTGAGTGTGATACGTCATATGTCTATGAGGATCATAGTATGGTTGTGGGGATTTTAATACAGGGTGGACCAAAAGTTACCGTGGGGCTAACAAATTTGAGAACTTTTTTGTTTATATATTTTTTCAGATTATATAAATAGCACTTGGAAAATAAATAATGGAGAGGCTCACCGGAGAACAAAGAACTAGAATAATAGAATTTTATTATTTAAATCAGCGATCAAATATTTTGATGCAAAGTGATGAAGCTCATTTTCATTTGAAAGGCTTTGTTAGTAAGCACAACTGTAGGTTCTGGGTACTGAAAAACCAAGAGCTATTCATCAACGCCAGTTGCACCCCATTAGATGTACGGTATACAGTGTGAAGATGGAAGTGATCTAACCGTAAATGAAAAGCTGTATCGGTTTATGATAACAAATGCTTTACGTCCTGCTCTTGAAAACAGACCTGAGATGTGGTTTAAGCAGACGGGGCCACACTGCCCAAGACAGAATGACACTTTTAAGACATGTTTTTGGAGAGCGAACAATTTTCAGAAATTCGGAAATTATTCAGCGCGGTCGCCAGATTTGTCAGCACCCTACTATTTCTTTGGGGTTAGAGTACATGTGAACAAGCGGCAATCCTTCAACTCAAGGCTAACAATGTTGCAGAAATTCGAACGCTACAGCCACAAAATTTGAAATATGTTATGGAAAATGCTCTAAGACGAGCCCATCATTGAGAAGCTGAAAACGGGGGTCATTTAAGTGGCAATATTTTTCATACTTAGTTGAAAAAAAAAACTCCATTTTGAATATTATATAACCAGAGAAAAACAATTCAAAAAATAATAAACGAAAAAGGTATTAAGATTTTAACCCCATGGTTACTTTTAATCCACCCTGTGTTATTGTGCCAAAAACATATACCCAACAGTAGGATGATGCTCTTTAAATATTGTCACCCCAACCACACTATTTTTCTTCGTGTGAAGTTAAATTTGATTTATTGAATTGCATTTCAATATTTTAAACAAAAAACTTAAAAAACTGAGTTAATATAATTTTCTCATACCAAATCATTTGTTGGAACTTGAAGAAGGTCTTTTTGTTGTGGTCTGGGATCCACCTTCATGAACCTGGAAATGAGATCTGCTCAGCCAGTAGCACAATAATGAAAGGGAGGCCGCAACAGACAGTCATAATCACGGACGTTGCCGCACCACCACGACAACAAGCAATTGTAATGACATAATAATGTCATATGGCTTCCAAATTGCTTGACCCATACAATTTCTTTATGTTGAATTAATGGTATTTGGTAAAATTTGAGACCTTCCTTCCTTGGCACAAACTCAAAGATATCTTTTTTATGTGTTTTATTCCAGGTTGAAACAAATTCACCAGGCATGTTGAAAAGTTGTAGGGAATCCTTGTGCTAACATCTTTAAATACCTACTTGAGTTCTCGAATACTTGCCATTTAATGAGAAACAAATGTCCGCATCAATGCCAAAAATAATTGCTTCGTCATTGTTGTTGTGTCGGCCGCCAACACTCAAAATTCAATTTCGGAGAATGCCTCCGCTGTTAAATAAATAACTTCCGTTTCCGTTGAAGAGATTTGGTCCTTCTTTTTTTGTTTTCGTTTTCGTTTTTTTGGTAGAAGTCGTACATTGTGATGGCTTTGTTTGTTTCCCAGAAATCAGTGGTCGTTGTTGTTTTTGTGTGGACATAAAATTTATTTATTTCTTATTACACAACAATATTGGTAAATAAATCTGTCCACTTACAATGCACCATAGGAGGAAGCCTTTCGTTAAGTTCTGACGTATACAAGTCCAAAGTGCTCAAAATGGTACAAATATGTGACTTTCCTGTTAAATGGAACAAAAACTGCTTTGTTTACGTTGTTCAAGTTGTTTTCCGATGGCATCCGTGCACTGGTGGTGCCTCCTTTCGCTACAGACGCTGGAGATTTCGAACTGTTTGCTATCGCATTCCAAAAGACCTTTGGATACGTCCCTCCTTGTCTACAATCAATTCAATCTCTGTGAGTTTTGTCTTTCACTTTGGATGCTGAAGCGGCTCCTTCTGATGATGATGATGCTGATGGTTGTCGTCGACTAAGATCGGAACGGTAGAAAGCGGTAGGTAGAAATGTAATACAGTGGTTTACATTCCGTCTACACACACACATACACCGTTTTATGTGCTGTCCATTTGCTTGTTGTTCCCTTACAAGGTTCCTCACTTTGTGGCTCAATGGGGTAAAAATCCCCAAGGCTTTGGCGATACAGCACCACGCCATGCAGTTGTTTGCTTCAGTAGTACCTTAACAAGTATGAAAACTACAAATAAAAGTTTTCCTTTCGTTTTGCTTCCTTTCTTTTGGGAAAGCTTAAAAAAGTTGTTCTTTTGCAGTTTCGCAAAATGATATCGGTCGTATTGGGCGTATCATACCTAACTGGTGGTGTTGCAAGATAGAGTATTTTTTTCATCATCCATCCGTTCGTATTGGTGGTATTGTATTGTAATATTGTCGAGTAGAAGCCTTGGTGCGTTGGTTGGTAATTCTGATGAAGAAAAAGTGAACATCTCCATAGCACGAAGAAATGAAAATGGTTGTATTCACTCAAGTGCACATTCCTCTGTGTGTGGAATGAATGAAAGAATTGCTTCCAAGCACACTCTCATATGAACGTAAATACATTACATGTGTCTATATGTATGTATGTATGTATGTATGTATGTGGAATATGCATTTGAACTATCGTATATGGCTACAGGTTCACGGTGACCTTTTGGTGTAGGTAACTGGGGAACAGTCACCCATGTAAAGGGTGGTCCAACTACTTATTTATTAATAACAAGTAAAATAAGTTAAATTCGGGCGACGCAGACTATGATGCCACTGTTTTAAAGAAGATTTCAGGGTTGTCTGAAGGACAAAGATAGGACTTGGAATCGGAAAAGTAATTTTTATGGAGGCTTTATCAAAATATGAGACTTTTTTAGTTTGAGCATCTATTCGAAAACATAGACAAAAATCTCCAGTTTGACTAGAGTTAGCTACACAGTGCAAGAACCAAAATCTGAATGTCATGACACCAAAACCAACAAAATGTTGACATGTACTATAACAAAACCTTCAAGGGTTTTTTAGTTCAGTGCGAGATTTTTTTTGCACGTATTTAAAGTTAGTGATTTTGGTACGCTGTCTAACAAGAAAAAAACATAAAATATTTGATAAAATAATGCTTATTTATTTTTATTATTCTAGAAAGTTGTGCTACCTTAGTGTTGTGGGGTCGAGGAATTAATTTTTGATATTATGTTTACCTTATTCTCACGCTAGATGGCGCAGTCATACACGCAGAAAAAAAGTATGGTTGTGGTGACAATATTCGAAGAGAATAATACTATTGTTGGGTGTATGGTTGTGGTACAACAATATTATGATCCTCACAAAAATAGTACGATTCAAAAATGATTCACATTCAACCATACTATGATCTCCACAACCATAGTATGATCCTCTCAACCATAGTTTGTTTCACATACAACCATAGGATGATCCTCACAACCATAGTATGATTCACACGCAACCATGTTATGATCCCTACAACCATAGTATGATCACACACAATTATACTGTGATCCCCAATATAATTTATTAGAATTTGTTTAAGATGTCGACAATAGTTTTGATCCTTAATATTATTTATTAAAATTGGTTTAAGTTGTCAACAATATCTTTGAATTATGAAAATTATTCAAAAATTCATTAAATTCAAAATAATAGGAGTGATTTATTTCACAGTGGAAAAAATAAGTTTAAATAAACGTAAGCGTTTTTATTAAAAATAATTCAGTTAAACAAAGCCAAAGCAGCTTGTTTAAATAATTCTAATCTCGATAAAAAATACTATGATTGCATTAGGGGTCCGTACCAATAACATTTGTTCTAAAAAGCATGTTTAAATAAAGAAAAATTACAATCATACAGTATGATTGCCGTAATCATATTATTGTTAACATTAAACGCAAAATACAATACTTTTTCGCACCAACCACACTTATATTGTTGCTATAACCATATTTTCTTTTTTAAATTTTGCAATAATACTATTGTTACATTTCAACAAAATTAATATTACAGCAACTATACCATTGTCAAATTCAGTTAACAATGCTATGGTTGCGACGAACATACTTTTATTGCGGAGAACATATTATTATTGCCGTGACCATGTAGTAACCATGTTTGTTCTCTGCGTGTACAAATGGTGCTATTTATTGTAGATTTTCATAGAAAAAACGGTGTATTTATTTGTTTTAGGCTGAACAATAATTTGTTGATGTTGGCGTCTTTTTAAAACATATTTCTAATGATATTACGAAACACATTTTATTCTCAGTAAGTAACAATTACAAAAATGCAATTTTTATGGAAAAAATTGTGTTTTTTATTGGAAAAAATATTTTTTTATTACAAAAACAACTTTTTTATTTAAAAGTATTATGTCTTATTTGGATCCGCTTAATCATCATCACTACCACTGTCAATTTGCATGTTTAAAGTAGTTGGTAATGAAAAAAATAATTTTTTTCATTAAAAAACATAATTTTTTCAAAAAATTGAATTTTTGTAATAGTATCGTACTGAGAATAATAAAAGGCTCTTCGTAATATTATTAGAAATATGTTTTACAATGAAGCCATCATCAAAAATTGATTTTTCAGCCTAAAAAAACTAAGTACTACGTTTATTTTATGACAATCTACAAGAAAAAGCTAAATATGAATGTTAGCGCCATCCATTGTTAGTTTTAGGTAACAACAAATATCAAATATGGATTGCTCGACCCCAAAAACAGTGATAAAACAGCATTATTTTATTAAATTTTTAATCTTTTTTTCTTGTTCCAAAATCCCTAACTTCAAATGCGTGTAAAAAAAAATCCCGCACTAAACTAAAAAAGCCCTGGAGGGTTTCTTTGTGGAACATGTCAGCTTTCATTTGGTTTCGGTGTCAACCTTTACCGATTTGGAAAGTTGGATTTTGTATCACTGTGTTTTTGGTCGCTCAAAACGAATCATTCGGAATTTGGGCAGAACCAGACTTAATAAACAGTAAGCAATTTTTCGATTCAGTTCTTTATGTCGATGTTATTTTTCCATTTTTCGAGTCGACAATTTCGGTTCGATGTCCACTCTTCAGTATGTCGAATTTCGAGTCCACAAACTGATTTCTAAACTCTTATCTATATCGAATCGCTAGCGATTAATATTTATGATATCTTTTTCTGTTTTTACATACTTTATGAAAAATTCAAAAAATTCTTCTATTCTGAATTGATAGCACACGAAATTTATAGTTTCCGGAATATTTTTTTAATAGAACGAGTAAATCTATACGCGTAAAGCTATAAAAAGTCGAATAAATTTCGAATCATTGTACATGAAAATGTATGGAAATTTTTCTAAATTTTATTTCTTTAAAAAACTTTTCAATGCCTTCAGTGATTTCCAATTAGAATCGATTTCTAAAGGATGGTGCAACTAAAACGCACGATGTTAATTGTCAATAAAACAAAAAGTTTTCAGAGAATTATCTTAATATTTTTATTATGACAAAAGGATCTATGACAATTATATGTGGAGCAAAATATAGGTCGAACGCTCGCCACGGCTTTGATGACATACCTCTATCGGTTTTATTTAAATGACTCTGGTATATAATTAAGGTTTAATTTCGTAAATGTGTAGCATTATCTTATCCTTCAGCTCTTAAATAGTTCTTAGCTTATCGATGTACACTTTTTCTTTTAAATATTTCCAAAGGAAGAATTCCAACGTGTCAAATCATATAATCATGGCGGCCATTTAACATCGCCGTGAGATAACACGACCATTAAATTTCTCCCTCAGAAGTTTTATTTTGTGGTACCATCCTTTTAAAACCATATATCGCCCAGGTCCATATTCTCAAGTTCTGGCCGCAAGAAGTCCATCATCATGTCGCTAAAGCGCACACCATTCGTGGTAACTGCTTGGACGACCTCAATTTCGAAGAAGTACGGCCCATTACAGAATGAACTGGTGTTCTCACATATCCTACAGACCCGGTTTGCTGAAATTTGCACACAATTCTTCCGATTGTGGACACAATTGGTCGATTATGCTAAAAAAAAATCACGAAGTCCACAAAATACATTTTCGTAAAAGGCTTTATTAACCGAAACGCGCTGCCCAATTGTGCACCTCTTCATGGTGGAATTTGTCAAATACTGAAACAAAGAAATGTGAAATTAAGTTGGCCAGAAAACTTGACCTTAATGTGTGACTTACAATAAATATCGTGCATTGTGCTTAGACTACCTATTATTTTTAATGGAATTCTAGAGCACGAACCAGCATTCGCATTTACTGATGAAATACTTGGAGTTCACCGAACCTCAATCATTCTGTTGGGAAAAATGTCGGTTACGACAAGCAATCTGTTCTCCAAAATAATTTGTTGATGCAACCACTATGTGTGACAACTGCCAATGTGACTACAGTCGGTTGGCATAACCCATATATTGCCTATGTCTACTATAATACACATAATCATATACGATTATGTCGGACCGAGTATTTGTCAATATAATATGCATTGAGTGTACGCAATAGAATGTCTGCTTTGGCAACGGAAAATTTTTCTATTCCATCCGACTTCTATTTGACTTTTTCGCTGCGTTTCGTTATTGCGATTCTGCATTTTCTTAGCAAAGCTTCCATGATGCATTGCAAATTTACATACTGCATAACCTACTTGTATCTCACAAGTTTATTTGTATAAAGTGTACAAACTTTATACATCAATCGTTAGTTATTGCTAATATCCTGAACCAAAAGAAATTGCTACTGAACGGTATAATAAACTAAAACATTGTAATTTGTAGTGTAAACTCAAACGACCATGTACACTAGGGTGGGCCGATTTGTAGGGACAAAAATTTGTCGAAACTTTGTACGACCGATTTGATTTTCTCAATCGTATTTCTATTACCACGCGCTCATATGTTATATTGTATTGTATTGTGGCAATGTATAATTGAATATTGGTGACATGAGACCTTGGAAAGGTACAATTTAAAACAAATTATTACAAAAAAAAACTTTAAAATTAAAGTTGAGAAAAAGTCAAAAAATTTAAATTTAGTCAATTCGAAAATGATTTTTTTTCAGAAGAACTTTTTGTTCCTAACGCCAAAAGCTATCGAAGAATCGGTGGCACAATATCGATTGGTAAATTCCACCCACCATAATGTACACACGCAAATATGTGTGCATGTGTATAAGAGTGTCCTGAGAAATATTTGATATTTTGGAGGGGAAAGATCATAAAGGAAGCCTATTGGAATAGTTAGTAGATCAGGACTATAAATTGTCGCCTTAAAATAGTAATCTCCAAACATTTTAAAACACGTTGTTTTCGCTATAGTGCCGTCAGCCTTTAAGTGCCAAAACTCTCACGCATTTAACTCAGTAATATATATTGTCTAGCCTAGTCTTAATTTGCAATCAATTTTTCAGTGTTTCCTAATAAAATACCACATATACAGTACACCCTGATGTGTGTAAATTGTAAGTATTTGTATGTGATACTGTAATAACAACAACTTTACAGTTGGAAGTGGTAAAACATTTGTTTCCTTTTGTAGGGATTCCGGTTGTGTGGTTAGCAGGGGAAGGGCTACTATTTCCGCAAAGTACGTTTCAGTACTCGTATTTGTTTGAAGCGTACGCAACATTAAAAATTTAAGTTTCAATTTAGTTTTAATTACGAGTACTGTAGCAAAACGAAGCGAAATGAATACATTGGCTTCAGTACAGAAGCCTTCATCCTTTCACTGACTGCTCGAACATCGTTCGGAATTGCTTCATGCGCATAAATACGTACAAAGATTCGATCGAGGGTGAAAATACAGTATCTACGATAACCATACTCCCCCAAAATAAAGTTTGAGTTATTTTGTAATAATTACCCCCAAAATTGATGTACTTTATTTCTGAGCTTAGCTGTTGAAAAAACTTTGCTGAAGTGGAGTCAGGTAGTAAACGAGAAAAAAAAACTACTAAAATTATATCCGACTTGTTAACCAGCCTATCAAAAAAGTTCTTCGAAAATTGGCAAGGCTAATTGTATACTTTTTGCAAATTAGTGTTTTTGCACATCTAATCATTTGGACGAATTTAAAGGGTGTTTGTGTTTAAGGCATAGAACTATGATGTAAGTGCAGATGATTCATAAACTTTTTATTTAAATAAAATTTGTTTTAATTGAAATATTTCGTTTTTTATATAATAAATATGTATTTCTGAACTAATAATGAAAATGCGAATATTTATCATCAAGAATGGCTTTTATTGTTTTTCAAAGTATTCTCCAGCTTGATTTATACACTTTTGCATGTGCTCAATCAATCCAATTGTCGAAGCACTTTTTCCACTCCGATAGAGACACCTCCAAAACATGGGTTTTGAACGCTTCAACAGCATCTTCTGGCGACGAAAATCGTCGACCACGCAGTTTTTTCTTGCTGTGCGGGAATAAAAAGAAGTCATTGGGTGCCAAGTCAGGGCTGTACGGCGAATGACCCATCAATTCGACGTTTTGGCCGGTCAAAAAGGCGCTAATTGTAGCCGATGTGTGAGAGCTTGCATTGTCATGGTGCACAATGATTCGTCTTCTCTTGTTCGTTTTTTGAATTTCTCCGAAGACTTCAGGCAAACAAATTGTGGTGTTCTACTCAAAACTGACCGTCCTACGTTGCTCAAGCGGTACAGTCGCCACTTGACCAGTTTTGCCGAAGAAACATGCGACTATTTGCTTTGAAGTGCTTCTTCCACGAACAACTTTCGCTGGATTTGGCTCGTCTTCGAAGACCCACACGGTCGATTGCTGTTTTGTTTCGGGCTCATACGCATAGATCCATGATTCGTCACCTGTGGCGATCTTATAAACGTCTTTTGAAGCACCGCGATCGTATTTTTTTTAAAATTTCTTTGCACCAATCGACACGAGCCTTTTTTGAGCAGTTGTCAAATTGTGCGGGATCCAATGATAACAATCGTTTTTACGGTCAGGTGCTCATGCAATATCGAATGTATGCTGGTGAAAGAAATGCCCAAAGATGCCTCTATCTCACGGTATGTCACATGACGATCTTGCATTATCAGTTCACGCACGGTATCAATGTTCTCTGGCACAATGGCCGCTTTTGGACAACCTTCACGCCCTTTGTCTTTCAGCAAGCGCCGGCCATTATTGTTTAATTCATTAAACCATTTTTTCACAGTGCTATAGGATGTGCTTTATCGCCATACAAAGATTTAGGTTCATCAATGCACTCTTGTGAGGAAAATCCAAGCTGAAAGTTGTGAAGAATAATGGCACGAAAATGTTCACGAGTTAATTCAATTTTTTTTTGTCAAATATTTGTTCAAGCCACTGTAACACAAATGATGGTCGTACGTCAAGACGATTTGAGTACGTTTATGCTAAAAAATATCAAAAACTGCAATAGAAATGTCAGATGGCCAGTAATATATATAACAGCCCTCGTACCACATCATCCGATCAACTAACTTAATATTTTTGTACATTTTCGTTGTTTCGGGTCAAATCTCTTTAAAGGCAACGTCGGTTTTATGTTTCAACGCTTCAATTGTCTCTGGGTGTTAAGCGGCGTTTTTGTTCACCTCGTAAATGTTGACGATCTCACAAGTGTTGGTAATTATTGCATCATAAATAACTTTGTAAATTACCTTTTAAACTCAATCCGAACAGATATATTTAGCGAGTCATTATTGCACCCGTATGCGCTGGTTTTAAACTAATTGTTGTATTCATCGTTGTACTTAAATTTTGTAAATACTATTACGTAGCTAAGAGGATTACTTTACTTTAGTTATTGGATAAAGCAAAAAATTTTAAGTATTTAAAACTTTTCAAAGCACATTATGAAGTTTTACATTTCAGTGGAATTGTAAGTCAACCAAATCGATACGAGTAGTTTGAAGAAAACTAGAACATTGAGTTTTTGTAAGGCCGCCCACTCTTCCTTCTTTCCATGATATCAGCATACGTAGGATATATGATGGTTTTACCTCTGATAGTGTAAAAGATAATATCAGATATACGAGGTCTGTTCTATAGATAAAGTGAATTTTGAAATGTCTTAGGCTACGTGCATTCGAAAAACGTGTTTTTTATGTCGGCGATTTTCTTGTACCCTGAGTCAGAAAAATGTTTTCAAGCGGTACTAGCTTTTCAAAGAAGTTCGACCAGATGTAAATGACGACGCTCGTCCTGGATGATTTATCACATTAAAAACCGAAAATGTTGAGAATGTAAAGTAAATTGTTAAGGAGCATCATCGAATCACTATTAGAGAAGTTGCAGAGGATGTCGGTATATCGGTTGGCTCATGCCAAATAGGTTTTTCGGCAATTTTTGCGTGAAGCGTGTGGCAGCGAAGTTTTTTTCAAAATGGCTGCTCACTCGCCATTGCTTGCTCGTATTGTTTATGGCCGAAAGGAATACCGAAATCATGCCTCAGACACCGTATTCACCAGACAGGGCCTCCTGCGACTTTTCTCTATTTCTAAAATTGGAAAGGAGGGCGTTTCCCAAGGATTGTGGAGTTTGACACAAAATTGCTGAGAAATCTTTAGGTCATACCAAAAAGTGCTTCGAAGATAGAAAAAGCGCTGGCACAATTGTATTATATCTGAGTGGAAATACGTAAAATAGAAATTAATAAACAATTAAATATTTCTTGAGAATAATTAAATATTTCCTAAGTTTCACCTTTTATTGTTGTGTGTATTGTAGGCCTTTTTTGTTGTAAATTGTATTAAGTTCGTCTGGTTTTTAGGTATTTCTTCAAAAACAAACAAAAAAATAAATTCTTTCGATTGTGATTGTAAAATTGCTAATTTTATTGTCCAATATTTCGATCAATGTCTTTGATCATCCTCAGGGAATATAAAAATTTTGAATTGTGAGTTTCGTCTTCGTTGACAAGCTTTTGTTAACTCACATTTTCTATAGAAGACACCACGTATAACCGAAAAACCTCCCAACGACGACAATTATATTATTTGACTCAGCCGTTGTGTATCTGCTTACCGAACTAACCAATTCAAATACAAACCATTTCAGAAAATCAGCTCATAGCCTCTGAAAAAAAAATCGTCTAGCTTCAATATGGCTCTGTTCTCTGATCTGTTCATTGTTTTCCAGACACAGAACGCTGTTTATTTGAAACCGTGGCATCATTTCATGATTTTTCCTACAAAATACTGCTGGAAACGCCACTGCGGTAAACAAAGAGGCATGATCAATTATTTTTTGTGGCCGGGCATAGTTGCTGGACGATTCAGCTCATGTGTCCCGAGATAACATTTTATAACGAATCCAAATGTGTTTTGAAGTTTTGGCTCAGATTGGGTTCAGAGATTGTGATTGACCTTATAGAAGAAGAATGCCTCTTAGGACTCTAACGGTGGATGGCGTGGCTATAGAAGATGATAATACTAAATTGGGAAATTGAAGGATCACTTTTCTGTTATATACTCAGGTTCGGCTCCTGACAGGGATATTTCAGACATCGGCAACACGTTGAATTCAACGCTATCGCTGGTTCCTGAGAAATGCTATGTTTTCACGGCAGAGTGCTCAGCTCTGAATGTAGGTGCTTTATCCGGTTTGACTACTTTGAACCAGCTAGTGGAGTCTACCAGATGCCTGAATATTAAGAAGTCTTCGGGGTTGGACGGAATTTCATTGTTAGGAGGCTTCCCACGAAGGCGTTTGAATATCTGACGATACTGTTCAATAACTGCCTCAGTAATTCGTATTTCCTGAAATCGTGGAAGAATTCTAAGATTATGCCTATTAGAAAGAAAGCTGAGTCGGTCGATATTAATGACTTAAGACCTATATCACTCTTATCCAACTTAGGCAAATTATTTGAGAGGCTGATTCGGCTGACAATGGATGATGGAGTGAGAGAATCTTACATACCAGACCTACAATTTGGGTTTAAGAAGTGGCATTCGACCACTGATGCCCTGTTGAAATTTCAGGACGACGTTGTGTCGAATTTACGGAGGCAATATTGTACGGTTGCGGTTTCGCTGGATGTGGAAAAAGCTTTCGATAGAACTTTTCATGATGGCATTTTGTTTAAAATGATCCGAATCCAGAGTGTTTAAATTGTTTCGAAGTTATTTCTCGGACAGATTGTTTTGCATTCTATTAAATAATAGAATGCGCTAATAATGAACCCACAGGGTTCATTATTAGCGCCGCACTTATACAATATTTTTATGAGCGATTTTCCACACACTAGTTCAGATTCGATTGGGTTATTATATGCAGATGATAGCCTTTTATATGCGCACGATGAGTCCCCGAATATTGCGTTGATGAAAGTTGCGGATCACCTTGTCACTGTCAGGGAGTTCTATGATTATTGGGGTATAACGATCAACGCGTCCAAGAGTGAGGCTATTTGCATTCGAAACGCCTCAGGCCAGTGTAGAAGGTTTGTGGTTCCTGAGAGTAAACGGTTGAGAATTGTTATTAATGGCGAGGAAGTCCCTTTCAGGAATGACATGAAATATTTAGGCATTCACTTCAATAAACTTTTGAAATTTAATAGACATGCTAGGTCTGTTCTCCAGAAGGGCTATAGGATTATGGGATCTTTTTCGAAAATTCTGTGGAATAGTAGTTTACCGGTAGAGACGAAACTATTACTGTACAAGACTAGTATACGCCCGGTCATTTTATATGGGTTCCCAATATGGTTAAATGTATCCCCGACGGTTATAAAGGAATTTGAGATATTTGAGAGAATGATATTAAGATATTGTATTGGTAAAAATTTTGAGTCGTTCTCCAAGCGATATTCGAATAAGTATATATAAGGAGTCAGATGTTACTACCTATTGGTCTATATATTTGTGACATAATTAATAAATTTATTACAAGGATTTCCCTTCACGAGAATTCCATTATAACTGATATTTACAATGCCCAGAAGGACATTAGCTGGTCAGATGTTTGCTATTATCTCCGATTGGATTTTTGAATGAAAGTCGGGCAGATTATGATGCCTCGGTTTCCTTTCGTCCCGAGTTCTACAATAAAGTGGTTCCGGGTGCACATAGTGGATAGCATCTTTATGATTGGAATATTGTTATGGCTCTTGACACAGCATTTGTTTAAATCTCTTATTTTTTCTACTTATTTTTTGTTTTTTTTTTTGTTTTCCCTATCCTCTCCCTTTTTTGTAATCAACCCCTCCCCTTCACCCCCTAATTTTAGGCTAGTTGTAAGTTTACTTTTAAGCTAAATTCTAGGATATTTCACTCCTAAGACCACTTTAGCCTCGGGAGCAAGGGCGAACACACTTATCAGAGCTACATACAAATTAAAAATATTCTATACACAGAAAAGGCTTGGTGCCGTTAGCTGCACGTTATTGTAATTTAGACAATACATTATAGTCATAAGTAATTTCTTGTTCATAGATCTAGTATATGGTCTGTCATTGTTTTATGAAAAAAGTCTCAATAAAATAAACTAAACTAGGCATACCAAGTCATTCAGAATCACTATCTGGGACTATTGAAAGGTCCCACCTGTTAACAGAGCCTACAGCTCTAAAAGTCAGATACACAAATCTAGAAGTATTTTTTTTTAAATAAAAAAGTCAAAGAATGTGTGGAATCTTTGTTGTTCATTCGAAAGGACATTTTATGCCATTAAATTTTTGAATGTAATTTCTGTCAAATGTTGCAATTTAAAAATTTTCCTTTTTTCTGTGTACTTATTCTTTTAGATTGTTACCTAGTCCTTATCCAAAACTAGAACAAAATTCCACGCTCCTGAACATTGGTTTATTTCAAGATTTATCAGAGTTTCTTGGAATTATTCTCCACACCGAATAATTGTTCGACCCTTTCGGCGTTCCCTTTCGATTTCGCCGTCGAAGATTTGTCAGTGCAAAGCATTTTCATCCCTTCTCAGAAAATGTCCCAGTCAGAGCAATCATAGTATTTGGACGCTCGTTGCCGCAGCCGAATGGTTGAGGTGAAACCTCAATCTTGGAGTATTCTACAGTATAACCGAATGTTAGTTGGTGCTATGTATTTTCCAGCAAGTCTAACTAAGTATCAGTGAATCATACGAGGTATTCTCGCCACAAGAAAACAATTTGAATTTAGAATTCACATGCTTCACTTCTTCGAAAAAATTTAAAATTCGACAGACAAAAAAATATATTTGCTTACAGACACACACAGACAACAGATTTGTTGCCATTACCGAACCATGATTGAGGTTGCATGAACCATAAGTATCCATTAGTACAACCAAAATTGGTTGGCGCACTGCAATAGTCAGTAATTGGGAATGAAAGTATCGTAGAAGTGACAAAGTCTCGGAACCTTCATAACGTTTTTTCATGGATATAAGTATGCCTATATTTCGGGTGATCAATCTAGAATTTAATTTTTTTTAAAAAAAAATAAATACAAAAATACAAATCAAGTGTGGAATCGGTAGTGTTCATTCAACATGGCATTTTATGCCATTTATTTTATGAATATAATCTACTTGAAATGTTGGCCGCAACTACGCCTCAGGGGTCTAATTTTGAATGACTCGTTCGAGCATTTCGAGCGATATGGCGTTAATGACACACGTAATGTTAGCTCCGAAACCCGAATCGTAGTTGGCTTGGCAGCATAGACTTTGGACTTTACGTAGCCCCAAAGAAAAAAGTCAAAAAGTGTAGTATGACACCATCTAGGCTGCCCACTTACCGGTTCAAAACGAGAAATTAGCTGCTCTTCGAAATTACCTCACAATAGATCCATTGTTTTGAGTAACTGTATAGCAAGTGCCACCGTTGTGTTGAAACCAAATGTCGTCAATATGAGGGGCTTCAAGTTCAGGAAGAAAAAAGTCTGATATCAAGGCGCGACAGCGAACACCATGTACGGTTACGTTCCTGCCATCATCATTTTTTAATCAAAAATGGACCGATTATTGTAAACCGCACCAAATAGTTTTTTTTGGGTATAATTGCACCTCTTCTGTTTGCTCTTCAGTCCAAATGTGGCAATTTTGTTTACTGACTTTGGCCGTTTGTCGAAAACAGTGGATCTTCTTCGAGCTTTGAAGAGACCAAACCCTGAGTAGGCGAGGCGTGGGAAGATCGTTAGGCTTCAACTCCTCCAAAAGCTGTATGTCGTATATGTTCAAACCAAGACCCTTTCGTATACTGCACCAAGTTGTTCTATACGACAAGCCAAATTGGTGAGAACGGTCCCGAATCGATTCCTGGGGGTTTTAATGTACACTTTCAGCCATTGCCGCTGTGTTTCAATACTTCGTGCTGAATGTAGTCTTGGTCGAATACTATCCAATAGTGAATAGCGTTATCTTTTGTTGAAAAAAGTAGCTATAGATTGACCACCCAATTTCTTTGAATCGTTATGTATGAATCGTTTTGTACAACCAAAATCCATCTGTGGTAAAACTGGACCATTTCGATCCCTGTATTCGAATAGCCCACGCACAAAGGATCCGCCCAATTTGAGATCCTGCCGCACTTAATTCCACGTATTAAAATTATTTCAGCTTAAATAAAGCGACGATTGAAATTCGACCTACCATAAAGCCTGATGAAATTGGGCCGTTCTAATAATATAACCATTTTTTGGCGGGTTTTCATTGTCAGTAAATGCGGGCTTGACTAGTAAGAGATTTATCTCTAAACCATTTCAAAACTTCTCTATAAATTAGCCATTTAGAACTGACACTTAACAGTGGGTCCCGGTTAGTCGGTAAAAGAATTGAATCGTGCACAGCTCACTGATATAAGAAAAGTTCCCCCTTGTTCCTCAATGGGATGTTGTGCGACTTAAATAAGTTAGTAATGGTGTATTTCATAGTTTCTTAAGTCTTTTTTACTTGTTTTTGTTTTACGAGTATATTAGGAGTAAATACTCGAAGCAAGCTTATTGATCTTTTTTGTTGTTTACCATATTAGGGGAATTGCGTTTTCGCACATCGAAGAACTTGAAGTTTTGAAAACATATCCGGCTTAGTTGGCCACCCTTAAATTTGTGTAGCATATTTGTTATGTGAATCCCCCTCCCAAGTATGGTTAACAGCACATGTAAATCGACTAGGGTGCACTGCGTTCGAGTTTGAGGTTTCTGGCATGGCAGGTAAACCAAAATTGCTCCTCCATCATAGCATGAGTTGATTATCCCACCCCTTGAGTCCCTAATGGCTTTATGTATACATTTTGTTTGTATGTATTTGCATGTATGTATGTATATGCATATGTATGTTACAACAAATTTTAAATTAATAACCTGATTATAAATTATACACAACTTTGAGCTCCTCCGGAAATAGGAAGTGTAGCGGGTTGCTCCGATGTTAACTATGCCATAGAGCAAGCACAAACGGAGGTAACAACTGTCGGAAATATTTAAATATACATGTAAAGTGTTATATTTAAATACACACATGTGTATACACAACAATAGGGCGGCACATACACACAAACACACACTGACAATATACTTAAATGTGTAAATTCATAATGAATTTCAAGTTTTCTTATGTCGGTTTGGAAAGATTTATCATCATGAAGCAACAATCAATAAAAACCACAAGCATGCCTCCGGATATTTACATTCATCTGATGTAGTATTCATGCGTGTGTATGTGGTGGCTAATATTTTAGAGTAGTACATACTTAGCAACATATGTTTGCTGAAGTTGGTGTTGCTGTAGGTTGTTGGGTTTGTTAAACACAAATTTAGTAAATAATGACCATAAATATTGTGCTCAAGAGCTGCTAAATTAAATGAACCATACGCAACCTACATAACGCACTCGTTCAACGAAAGGATATTAACTCAAATTTTCTCGAAATTCCACTTTTTGTAGAAAACCGGGGGTCATCTGTAGCCACAGTAAAAAATTTACACCTCTTTACAATACTCTTACTCTTACTCTTTCATTAAAAAAAGCGACATGGCTCAAAGATTTTTGAGTACTTTAAAGGCCTAATCACCCAGTGTTTAGACTTTAGAGAAAATTTTAAAATTTTGAGTTAACACCTTTTCGCTGAACACATGCGATATATGCAAGTGTATGTCACATACATACGTACGATACAGAACAAGCCTGCAAACATTTCAATAATTGCTTTCATTGTCCGAAAACATTGAGTGACTTTATAGTCACTTCGACAAGTTACATTGTGATTAGTGAAGTGATCTTTTATAAGTTTTTAGTGAAAGTGTTGAAAAACTTTATTTTAAATTAGTGAAAACGGTGGTTTTGTGTATTCCTTTGTTAAAATCTATTGTCTCTGCACACAGATTACAGATGTATTGTCACAACTGCATTTTTAGATAACCGAATAATTGGTGGTTGCACGAACTATAGTTGCATTCCATCCCTACAACCGGATGTTGATTGGGTAGACGGCAATTTTCAGTAGTGGGAACAGTATTGGTTGAAAGAGACGTAGTAACGGTAAACCTAACTAATTAAGATAATTATTGAAGTCTCCCCGTATAAGTCATTGGATTTGTTGCCGAAGTAATCGTTGCCAAAGACAACCAAGCCAATACATTTCACCAATTTTGTACACTGATTCTGAAAAAGAAACAACAAAAAGTTCTCGAACCAGAATAAAAGCTGTTCAAATCATAACAATGATAAAAGACCAAATAAATATAAACAAAATGAAAAAAAACTGAATTTGTACCTGTATTGGTTGTTATTGTGAATTATTGGTAGTAACTATTCCTTAAATTTGATTCTTATTACCACGAGAATTTGTCAATTGAACCAACTTATAGTACCATTTTATGTACTCGGTTATCTGACCGAATTAAATAGTTTTTTTATGTTTAGCTCGTTTTATTTCGGTCTGTTGCTTTTACACATTGAATAGGGATTAAGCCGGCTCAAGACCTCTTGCTTTTATATTTAAATAGAAGACAAGTTTTTAACAAAATGGCAAAGTGACATTGATTTTCGTGGCTGCACACTACTTTTATCATGATTTCGGGTCCGTGACAACCCTCTTCAGAAAGCCTTGCTGCAATTGTTGAAAGTAAAACCGAACTCTATAAGGCCAGGCTCTCCCCCCCAAACGAATGAGAACTACTGTTGTAAACCTTACTTTTCAAGTTTTCCTCACACAATTGCCCACGAAAATACAACTCACTCTTGCCACCTCTAAAGAGACTCCACATCGAGAGCCATCAATAGATTTCCTTTACAACAACGTGTGTATGTGTTGTAAAAAGAGTTTACTTTCAACAATTGCAGCAAGGCTTTCTGAAGAGGGTTGTCACGGACCCGAAATCATGATAAAAGTAGTGTGCAGCCACGAAAATCAATGTCACTTTGCCATTTTGTTAAAAACTTGTCTTCTATTTAAATATAAAAGCAAGAGGTCTTGAGACGGGTTAATCCCTGTTCAATAGTTTTTTTATTTAATTTTTGTATTGACAAAAGCACCGAAATTACAATTACAAATATTAATATTCCCTGATCAACGACGTTGATCGAAATTAAAATTAACAGTTATAAATCGAAAGAAATTCAGTTTCTTCTTGTTTTTGAAGAAAGACAAACTCAAAAAATTTTACAACAAAAAGGTCCACAATACATGCTACTCAAAAATTTAAAAAAAAAATAAATTCATTTGACTTATGAGCTGGTTTTTTTAGAACTTGGTTTTAACATTAAAATTTAATAAACCTCGCATGTAAAAGTGGAACGATTTTATACATAATACAAAATATAAAATAATATAAAATTGGTAAAGTGGGTCAAAAAAATTACATTTTGTGTTTATAAGTAAAGCGTCAACAAATTTTAAAAAAGATGATTATGACATATTACTCGCATTGAAGTAAAGTGGAATTTAAAACATAAATATTTCCGGCTACTTAAGAGCTAATGTAACAAAAAAAACTTCAAATGAATGACTGAAGTCTTTGCTACAGATGTCATAAAAAATATTTACTTTCATATCAGTCATATTTTGTAGTTTATTTTAAAAAAAGGCAAAAAAATGTATTTCATATCGCCCCTTTCTTCGATTTTGGTTTCTATTGTCAAAAATCGCCCTTTTTTGATTTTAGTTTCTATTGTAAACAAACTTCATTAATAAAATTGTTATTCAACAAACCATATATTTTATTAAAAGGACAAAAAGGAATGGCTTTTCTTAAAAATATTCTGATTTTCTTTAAGACAATATATGCAAAAATGATGATTTTAGTAATTTAGTATAACATTTTACCCCAAAACTGACCATTTTTTAAATATATTTATACAATTTCAAGAAGAAAAAAACACGTTCCAACTAAATTAATTGAATATTTTTATAGATAATAGAAATACTCAAACACCGGTTAAAGCATCATTTTTTCACTTTTCTTCAAAAAGGATAGAAAAAAGAGGTTTAAATGTTTTACGAAAATAAACTCCAAACGATTTCATTTATCTCATCACGAAAATTCGCTAAAACGAGAAATTTTTACTACGAGGCCATATAAATAGTTCCGTGACTTTTCGAATAAAACATGAAAAAAAATATTTTTCAACATAATCTCCTTTTAGCTCAATACACTCAGTCCAACGTTTCTGCAATTTTTGTATCCCTTCCAAAAAATAGGATTTTTTGAGATCCATAAAATACTCGTAGGCATATGTTTGATCAATAATTTCATCGTTGGAGCTGAGTCTCTTTCCACCGAGCCATTTTTTTAGGTTTGAAAATAGGAAATATTCACTGGGGGCTAAATCAGGAGAATATGGCGGATGAGGTACCAGTTCGTTACCCAATTCATGCAATTTTGCCATTGAGACTGTACACGTGGCCTTCTTCGAAACCGGTTCACCCGAAGAAACCCATTGTTAAGACTGCTGCTTGGTCTCCGGAGTGTTGTAATGGATCCGTGTTTTATACACATTTACAAAACGCGGCATAAACTTATTCGAATTGTGGTTAAACAACTTCAAACAATCCATTGAAGCATTTGCTCTCAATTGAAGTTTATGGTAAATTGAGAGCAAACGCGGCAGCCATCTGACAGATAGCTTTCTTAAACCCTGCTGATCATGTAAAACCGAAACCAGACTGTCATATGAAATGAGTATGGCATCAACAATATCACGCACTTTTACTCGTCGATCGCACAGCACCATATCGTGGATTTTCGACGTTTTCGGGTGTGTTGACCTCTACTTATTTACCATTGAAATCGATTGAGTCCCCATAGTATTTATCAGGCGTTTCCTTGGTTTGATTGAAGGTTTTTTCCGCACTCATACTTTTTAAATTATTTCATATGGTATAGCGTTGCATACTTAAAATTTTCTTGGCCGATAAAAAATAGCTGTGACCTACCAGGGCCGTCCTTTTGGGAATTTAAATATTACAGAAGCAAACTTTACAAGGTTTGGTTACTGCAAAAAAAAGTATTTGTTGTCACCACCACACGCAGAGAAAAAACATGGTTACTACATGGTCACCGCAATAATAATATGCTATTCGCAATAAAAGTATGTTCGTCGCAACCATAGCATTGTTAACTGAATTTAGTTTTGACAATAGTATAATTGCTGCAATATTAATATTGTTGAAATGTAACAATAGTATTATTGCCAAATTTAAAAATGAAAATATGGTTATAGCAACAATATAAATATGGTTGGTGCGAAAAAAGTATTGTGTTTTGCGTTTCATGTTAACAATAATATGATTACGGCAATCATACTGTATGATTGTAATTTTCCTTCATTTAAATATGCTTTTAAGAACAAATGTTATTGGTACAGATCTTATGCTATAATAGTGCTTTTTTTTATCGATATTAAAATTTTTTAAACGAGCTGCTTTGGTTTTGTTTAACTGAAACATTTTTAATAAAAACGCTTACGTTTATTTAAACTTATTTTTTCTACTGTGAAATAAATCACTCCTATTATTTTGAATTGAATTTTTATTTTTGAATAATTTTCATAATTCAAATCTATTGTCGACAACTTAAACAAGTTCTAATAAATTTTATTGGGGATCATAGTATAATTGTGTGTGACCATACTATGGTTGTAGGGATCATTACATGGTTGCGTGTGAATCATACTATGGTTGCGAGGATCATACTATGGTTGTATGTGAAACATACTATGGTTGTTAGGATCATACTATGGTTGTGGAAATCATAGTATGGTTGAGTGTGAATCATACTATGGTTGTGGGGATCATATTATGGTTATGTGTGAATAATACTATTGTTGTGAGGATCATAGTATGGTTGCATTTAAATCATACTATTGTTGTAAGGATCATAATGTTGTTGTACCACAACCATATACCCAACAATATTTTTATCCTATTCGAATATTGTCACCACAACCATACTTTATTTCTGCGTGCAGTTATCAGTACCAAAGTACCATTTACTTCATAATTGGATGGTTGTCATAACCACCTGTTGTGGCAACCAATAGTTTATAAAAGATTGTTTCCCAATGTGTGGTTAAAATTACACGAGTATAAACGGAATCGGTTTTTTTATTGTTTTAAGCACTCTGCCCTACAAAAACACTACAAAAATCCCAATTTTCAATTAACAACACGATATGGACAGAGGTTTATTTTTTTTTAGTATTAAATACCTTTCGTAGACTTTTAAGTGTTTTAAAGTGCTCATTTACTGTACACTTGTTAGTCACTTTGAAAATGCACTAATGCGTAATTTCTAATTGATCGTAATATAAACGTGACTATAGTTACATTTCCTCCCCAAGCATCACACTATTAAGATACCGTATACGATGATTTTCATCCAGATAGCGTAACTTTTAAGTTACTAAATGGACAGAAACTGTTTGCATAGCATGCATGCGTGTTTGTGTGCATGATTTACTAATAGTGATATATATTAAATAAACAGTTATATTTAAATCGTATGTTGGCCACAAATAACTTTCTTCCACAAACAGATACACGCATAACTACTTTAATTGCATACGCTCAGAGGCTGAACACACAGTCACAGATGCAATTACCAGTGGCTTGCACTCGTAAATATGACCCGAGTCAATATTTATAAAGGCATATTGGATTTGTTGTATTTTTAGTGCAAGTGCTTTAATTTTAAATATGTATGAATGTGACTGTTTCAAAACTACTAAACAGGCAGGTAAAATTGGTTTTATTTGTAAGCTATGCCAAATCTTCGATCACTTATTCGAGGGTGAATCGAAACATTCGTGACTTTAAATACAGAAAATATAAAAAAATTATAAATAAATATAAAATATAAAGATATAAAAAACAGTCAATTTCAACAACAAAAATTTGACTAAAATGCTCATATCACCCAAGTAATGATTTTGCTGAGTTGCTAAAAATTGTAATCAAATATTAAGAATGCAAAAAATAGCACCCCACTAAAGCTTATGTATACAAACAAATAATAAAATGGATTATCATTTTTTATAAATGTGTTAATCAAAGTTTTTAGTTGGGTTCTATTGTTATAATTTGTAATACATTTACAAATTCGAACGTATAATGCTAATGGAAAGGGACTTTTTGCCATTCAAAACATTATAAAGAAAGCTCCTAGAAAGCATTTTATTATGTAAAATTTTGTTCGGTGGAAAATTCGAATGCCAAAATTTCTCGTTAAATATATGTACTTGCTTTAGTTTACAACCGCTACTCATAGTTGTAGCAGAGTAAATATTTTGCATATGAGTCATTCCATGCCAAACGGTACGATTTTGGGCAAAAATTAACGCAATGATTCCGATTTTTATGAAAATTTGCAGATTTGGTCCTCTAGCAATTCTATTTAATCCGCGATTAGAAAAAAAAAATATAATTTTTTTTTTCAAAAGTTATGACCAATTGAACTTTGGTAAAATGGAGATTTTATCAAGGAGGTGTGTTCATTCAGTCGCATGTAACTCCGGAAATACTTGACCGATTTTACTCTGCTATACCTTATTTTGAAGGTAATTTTAAGCACTTCTAAAATAACGAAACGGTATGGCATAACGCCATAGAATTTTTTAAGTTTGTATCATTTTAATCCTTTTATTTCGATTTTGAAAATGATTACATCTTTTTTTATTTTTGAAATTTTGCAGGCGTATTCTTACAGGTCTGTTTTACCGACTGTGTAAGTTTTAAAGTGGTGAAATAATGCGTTCTATTTTTAAAAATTTTTTTTTACCTTATACCTTTTTCACTTCCATGAATATAGAAAATATAATATAGAAAAAAAAAATACTTTTTAATAGTTTATTGACACAAGATATAACAACAACAAAAAAAACAAAGAAAAAAAGAAATAAAAAAATGAGTAATGAAATAAATGTTATGCCTTGTATACCATCTTCATACAGTACTGCTCAGAAGATGATGTTGTCTGGACTTTCATTATTTTATCGGGTTGTGGAATGAATGCATGGTAGCCAAGAGTTCCAGAAATTGTTTTCGCTTTTTCAAAAAGCTCCTTCAGGTGTTTCGCCCTATCTTGATATTGATAGTTATTGAAGAATTCTGTATGAATATTCTTCACGTTTTTATTCACCCAATCATAAAATTTGACGGCACTATTAATGGGATTTATGAGGCTGGACAAGCTTGCACGTGCTGCTAGTCTTTTGACTGTTCCTCCCAGACCATCGCAGGGCCATTTGCCATGAGACGTTGCAAAAAAATGCCATTCCGCTGGTATTCCAAAATCTTCTACGTGGAACGTCAGATTTAAAAAGTTTTTCTTGTTTTTGTATTGTGCGCTTGCGCCATCAGAAAAGTAAAATATTTTACTTACAGGTCCTAAGGTTTTCTTTAAAAAATTTACAAGCCCCTCCTGGAATACGTGCACGGCTATTGTATCATGTTTTTATTTCTTTTTTTCTTTGTTTTTTTGTTGTTGTTATATCTTGTGTCAATAAACTATTAAAAAATATTTTTTTTCTATATTATATTTTCTATATTCATGGAAGTGAAAAAGGTATAAGGTAAAAATTTTTTTTTAAAAATAGAACGCATTATTTCACCACTTTAAAACTTACACAGTCGGTAAAACAGACCTGTAAGAATACGCCTGCAAAATTTCAAAAATAAAAAAAGATGTAATCATTTTCAAAATCGATATAAAATGATTAAAATGATACAAACTTAAAAAATTCTATGGCGTTATGCCATACCGTTTCGTTATTTTAGAAGTGCTTCAAATTACCTTCAAAACAAGGTATAGCAGAGTAAAATCGGTCAAGTATTTCCGGAGTTACATGCGACTGAATGAACACACCTCTTTGATAAAATCTTCATTTCACCAAAGTTCAATTGGTCATAACATTTAAAAAAAAATTTTAAATTTTTTTTCTTGAAACACGTATATAATATTTTTAAGAGAAGAATGCATACACAAACTAGTTAAGCAATCCAAGCTTGTGATGTAAAAAATGCGTACCGTTTGGCATGGAATGACTCATATACAACACCATTAAATAAACCGATTCTTAGATGATGGCAGATGACTCCTTGCTAATTTTTTTTATTTACTTTCCGACCAGTCACTACAATCATTATTCAGCTGTCAATTTTTATTTAAGTTGTAATCCAATGATTTAGGATTTAAATTTTATGAGCGATTAAGGCATATGGAAATATTTTTGATAACAGATGTACAATTTTTTTTAATTATTATCGCAATATTTTTAATTAATAACAAAATTTTGGTCAATTCTAAAATGGTTTCTTTGGCTTTTTTGGGTTGTTATGATCATTTGTTGTTATTATTTTTGAAAAAGTGACTTTACAATCAGTATTGTTGTTGTTTGTCGTATGCGGAAGAAAAGTACCTGAGCAATGCAAAAGCGTTTAATAGATGTACGATTCGCCTTTCGGGTGGGACGGCCTATCGGCAATATACATGTGTGCTGCCAACAACGTCTCCACTTATTTAATGTTTTTTATGTACGAAACATTGCATGATTTTGCTTATGCGAAGAATTTAATAGAAGAGAGAGGACACAAGCGGCTCACTTAAACAATAACTTCCATATTGACAGACTGCCCAACTGATGTTTTTCAGTACAAGAACACTTACTTTTGTTCATACATGAGTTTAGTGAATGAAAACTCAATAAATGACTGAATATTTTGTGCACTGATTATATGAGTTGCTTAATCTTAACGTTTTCGATTTTTTTAATGGATTATCCAATTTTTGATTTAGTTAAACATCTAGTGCCATCAATTCGTAGACTTTTGACATATTTTGACCAAAGTACATGAAAAATATAAGAGCCTGCGGTCGGGTACTATAATGCTATCTGAAAAATAGTTGCCGTATTCGTGGATGAAACAGCACAGCAGAGGCAGCAAATTCCGTGTTTTAGGCTAGTTTTTAATATCTCAAGCTTAATATTCTGAGGATGTGACTTTTTTATATTTCTTAGCGTAACGAAATATCCTGGCTGAAGTATTTTAAGCTCCAAAGACGAAAAAATGTAATATAAACATACAAATTGGAGAGCCTATGAAATAGATATAATAAACAAGTCAGGCAGCCAGACAAAACCTAATATATTCCCAATCATACATTTGTTTAAGTTATAATATAATATATAGACCCTTGTTTTGATCTAATCATAGTTTTAGGGCACTTTTTGACTAATCTAAAAATTAATCCAATGTATTTGGATTTTTAACTATATTTTCTCTAATATGTGTTATCATTTGTCCATACTTACTAGCAATCGCTACTTTTGCATAATGGATGTTTTTGGGCCCTTTTATGCCAATGATTCCGACACCTATCTCAGCCAAATCTTTGAATTTGAATTCCTAATGAAATTTTATAAATTAGAGTACCCGTATGTTCTTAATTACTACGAGGGCAATATTTCTGGCCTAATAATAAAATTGCTAATATTTATCAAAATTGTTTTATTGTTTTTCAAAGTATTCTCCAGCATGATTTATACACTTTTGCATGCGCTCAAATCAATTGTCGAAGGACCTTTTCCACTCTAATTGAGACACCTCCAAAACATGGTTTCTGAACGCTTCAGCAGCATCTTCTGGCGACGAAAATCCTTGACCACGCATTTTTTTCTTGATGTGCGGGCATAAAAAAAGTCATTGGGTGCCAAGTCAGGGCTGTACGGCGGATGACCCATCAATTCGACGTTTTGGCCGGTAAAAAAGCGTTGGTTCGAGCCGATATGTGAGAGCTCGCATTGTCATGGTGCACAATTATTCGTCTTCTCTGGTTTGTTTTTCGAATTTCTCCAAAGACTTTCGACAAACAGATTGTGGTGTACCACTCAGAATTGAGCGTCCTACGTTTCTCAAGCGGAACAGTCGCCACATGACCAGTTTTGCCGAAGAAACAGGCGACCATTTGCTTCGAAGTGCTTCTTCCAACAACTTTCGTTGGATTTGGCTCGTCTGTGAAGACCCACTGACCCTGTTTTGTTTCGGGCTCAAACGCATAGATCCATGATTCGTCACCTGTGACGATCCTATAAACGTTTTTTGAAGCACCGCGATTGTATTTTTTTCAAAATTTCTATACACCAATCGACACGAGCCTTTTTTTGAGCGATTGTCAGATTGTGCGGAATCCAATGTTCTCTGCCACAACGGCCGTTTTTGGACGACCTTCGTCTTTAAGCGAGCGTCGGCCGCGATTGAATTCCATAAACCAGTTTTTCACAGTGCTATAGGATGGTGCTTCATAGCCATACATAGATTTCAGTTCATCGACCATAAGGGTCGTTTTGTAGGCCTAATCTCAGCCTAAACTTATAAATAGATCAATTTTTGCAATACGTTATAAAGTTTGCTTGCATTTGAGAAGCCATTTGACCATATTTACTATTGATCGCCCCTACGGCCTACAAGTCCGAGGCCAAATTTAAGGCTGAGTTTAATGACACATTTATATACTGAATTGAAACTAAATTTGATTAGCTTTGAATGACAACACGTACATTTTTATTAGATAGCTTTTCTTAGGACCATGGGCCGAATAATTCAGCAATATTTAATTCGTCCAATAATATTATGATATGGTTAGCAAATACTTTCTTCAAGACGCCATTAGTCTCGTAAACAAAAACTTTATCCGATAACATGGACCAATGATCCTACTTCAAATTTACCAGACTTAATTATTGATTTCCCTTTATTTACTTTATACCATTTAAGCGATATTCGATGAAAAATGTGGCTTGTGAAGTGACAAACCTATATGGCGTGACGCAATCGTACCAGAGTTACTTGTTGCGAATTTTTAGCAAACTCGGATGTAGCAACATAATTAGTTATGAATTCTATGCGAAATTTGTTTAAATCGAATGCTATGTGTGGCTTCGACATTTACAGATTGTGAAATCGGAAACCACATTTGTAAAATATCAAAACATAGAACGTTTTCAAAAGGGTTTATCCTTGGTACAGACGTTAATAATGTTGAAAATTTTAATCGAAATCATTGATGAAAGACTGACGGACGGTTATCCTTCAACGTTGGTCGGTGGTTAATCTAAATGTACTTTTACAATGAAAAATTGCCCTTATTCGAAAAACGAAGCTATGACCGAAATATTAAGCGTGGTTAAATTATAAGGGCCGATGTTGATTTGTCGCGCTAAAGAGCCATTGTTTCGTTAGCTGTGTGGCAAGTGGCACTGTCCTGTTGAAATACATATCGCCCACATCCATGTCTTCCAATTCGGGCCATAAAAAGTTCGTTATCATCTCACGATAGCGAACACCATTTACAGTAACTGCCTGACCGGCCTTGTTTTGGAAAAAATACGGCCCGATGATGTCGCCAGCCCATAAACCGCACAAAACAGTTACTCTTTGTGGGCGCATTGTTTTTTCGACAATCACTCTTGGATTATCATTCGCCGAAATGCGACAATTCTGCTTGTTGACGAATCCACTGAGGTGAAAATGCACCTCATCACAGAAGTTGATTTTCTTCGAAAATTGATTTTCATTTTAATAATTAATAAACCTGTATAACTCTAACGCGTGGCTAGCTTCTGTATATTCCCTTGCTTCAAATTGAGTTAGTGTGAAATTGAGAAATATCAAATGAAATGCAGGAAAAACTTGACGTTAAGGTGTGGTTCACATTCAACATCGGCCCTTAACATTTAACCACCCTATAGATGTGAAAACTTTTGGAGTTTATAAGTGTTGTACCAAAATGACGGATGAAACGGAAACCTATCCCGTGACATGTTGAACATTGCTAATGTTTCATGAGATTGAAAATCTTTGAAAAAAATCATAAAAATGTTCTCTCTCATGAGATTAGAAAAGAAAAGCAAAAGTGTAGATGGCGCTTACATAGGTAATTCTGTAAGTTCATTAGTCAACCGCGACATAGCTTTACTATTCATGTTACAATGAAACTTTCTACGCTGCTTTTCCGAATTTATTTATAATTTCAAGGCATGAACCTCATAAATGTATTTTAGATAGAATAATTGCAAATTACGCTCCTATTGTTTTACAATGGGTATAAGTTTTCCTACAAAATGTGAAATATTCAGTTAATAGCCATTTGTTAAACAGGTGCGAAATGTTTCTTACTGGGATATTCAGGAAATTTCAACATTTACAACTAGTTCTACAAGTCTCAAAGAGCAGATAAATAATATTTATTTGGCAACATTTTAAGCCAGTTCATTGAAAAGGGGTTTTCATATCGCAACTATCATTAGAACGAAAACTATTACCGTTCAGATTCACTTCCCAATTACATACTCAGCCTGACGATCTTCAAAGTTTGCAAAGTGCCATCGATACACATGTTTCACTCCTGTGAAAAGTGTAGTACTTGGTACAGAATGTGTATAAAATACAAATGTTGCATGATTAGAACAGAACCGCAGATATGAGTATATGCATCCTCGGTAGCTGCCACTTGTGCTGATGCTTTAGCAGTGGTTTATGTCAATGCTCACAATTGTGGAAATGATTATCGCAAATTCTCAACAATTATGTGAAATCAATTCTCATTATTTTATTAGTACAGCAAACAACGCTGGCAGCCGCATTGCAGGGCGATGGCTTGAACTACTGCTGCTGCAAACGGTGACGTGAGGAACAACAAAGAATTGTCTGGAAACCAATGAACATCAAATACAAGCCAACAGACAATGTAAAGTGTGCTTCAAATTATTTTCATTTGAAGGGTTATGGAATGAGAGCTTAAAATGTTGGACAAATTAAAAATAACTCAGGCTTACGTAAGCAGTAGCAGCTCAAACGGATCCTGCCAAGAGTAAAAAAAATAAAAAACAGAGTATTCGTAAAAAGGGGCAAAATTATTATAATGACTCAGTATAGTGGCTGAGGTTTTATTGTTGTGTATGCCTTTTAAAGGTGAATGCCAATATTTAGTTTCCATTCAAACTTAAGCTAAACTAAATACTCTATTTGTGAGTTAGTATTTAACTTCACTTTAATCGGTAGCGTTTTGTCAATGTTAGAAATTTTAAAATTGGTTTTAAACAGCAGCTAGAGAAAACTTTTGAGAGTCTGTTCTCAGAAATTATTCCTTCTATGATTGTATCAGATGACTTTAATCTACCACGCACTCCCGATCTGACACTAATTTTGTCGATATTCCTTTTTTATTAATGTATTTAAAAAAATATTCCTCTGTCTCCATCTAGTTTTTAAAAAGTGGAGAAGCCTTTACACTCTTTTCAATGGCTTGGCATTTAATATATTTTAGTCCTTTTTGGGAGGTTTTATCTTTCGTGTTTAATTTGGAATAAATGCAAAGATTGCATTGGCAGTACAGAAAAAATAATCGTAATAAAATTTTGAAATTAAGTTGATTTGTGTCCGTTTTAAATGGACCTGAAGAAACAATAGGTCTGAGTTTTTAGTTTAATAAATTCTAAAAAGATATGCCAGACAAGAAGACCGCTTATCGTGTAACTTTTTAAAAATCTTTAAATAAAAAAAAACATGGGCCAAAATAACACCAAGGTTACATCCTTCTCCACACAGACATTTTGTGAGCCTTAACACTCTTCTCAATGGCTTGGCATTTAATATGCTTTTAGTCCTTATTGGGAGGTTTTATCTGTCGTGTTTTATTTGGAAGAAATGCAAAGATTGCATTGGCAGTAGTGAAATAATAATCGTAATAAAATTCTGAAATAAAGTGAAGTTGTGTCCATTTTAAAAAGACCATAGCAAACATTGGGTCTGGGTTTTTTATGAAATAATTCTAAAACGATATCCCAGACAGGAAGAAAGCTTATCGAGTTAATTTTTAAAAGTCTTAAAATATAAAAACATGGGCCAAAATAACTCTAAGGCCACATCCTTCTTGTGTATGCAGACTAGATAGACATTGTAGAAAATACAGAACTAAATTTAACAAATGTTTTTCAATTATTTCATTAGAATCGTCTTAAATAAGTCTGATGGTGAAGGAGGACAAGACCAACATTCTGCTGGACACTGCTAGAGAGGCGGCGCAACGAAGGAAAGATACGATCGTTTCAATCGGCAGTGGCAAAGTTGAGGTAGTAGAGTCATTTGTATACCTCGGATGTGCCGTAAGCCAAAAAAGGATGTGAGCGCTAAAATGGCATTAGGTGTCATTTTGGGCTGTGTAATCAGCTAGAGAACAGAACACTTTCTCGCTGATACTATTCGCTAAATGCTAAAAGCGGATTTAAGTGTAGTGACAATTTTGGACAGGCGAACTTTTCTACAGCAGGTAGTACAATTTTGTGATTACCTTCGAGCTGATTCCCGACAAAAATATAAGTTCCAATTACTGTTAATACGAGGGATCCATATAAATTTCAGGCACTGAAGAACGACAACTTCCCAGCTATTGACAACCTACGAGGGTTGCTATATATATTTCTGGCCTAGGCAACATTAAGTACTGCCTGGCGTCATCTGACATTTTTTTAGCATAAACGTACTCAAAACGTTTTGACGTACGACCATCATTTGTGTTATTAACAGTGACTCGAAAAAATCAATTTGGCAAAAAAAAAATGGAATTAACTCGTGAACTGATAATGCAAGATCGTCATGTGACATACCGTGATATAGGGGCATCCTTGGGCATTTCTTCCACCATCATACATTCGATATTGCATGAAAACCTGGCCGTAAAAAAAAGGTTTGTTCTCGTTGGATCCCGGACAATCTGACAATCGCGCAAAAAAAGGCTCGTTTCGATTGGTGCAAATAAATTTAAAAAAAAATACGATCGCGGTGCTTCAAAAGACGTTTATAAGATCGCCACAGGTGACGAATCATGGATCTATGCGTATGAGCCCGAAACAAAGCAGCAATCGACCGTTGTGGTTCTTCGAAGACGAGCCAAATCCAACGAAAGTTGTTCGTGGAAGAAGCACTTCGAAGCAAATGGTCGCCTGTTTCCTTGGCAAAACTGGTCATGTGGCGACTGTTCCGCTTGGCAAACGTAGGACGGTCAATTCTGAGTGGTATACCACAATTTGTTTGCCTGAAGTCTTGGGAGAAATTCGAAAAACGAACAAGAGAAGACGAATCATTGTGCACCATGACAATGCGAGCTCTCACACATCGGCTCAAACCAACGTCGAATTAATGGGTTATCCGCCGTACAGCCCTGAATTGGCACTTAAAGACTTTTTTTATTCCCGCACATCAAGAAAAAAATGCGTAGACAACGATTGTCGTCGCCAGAAGATGCTGTTGAAGCGTTCGAAAACCATGTTTTGGAGGTGTCTCAATCGGAGTGGAAAAAGTGCCTCGACAATTGGTTTAAGCGCATGCTGAAGAATATTTTGAAAAACAACATGCTGGAGAATATTTTGAAAAACAATAAAACCATTTTTGATAAGAAATATTCCTATTTTCATTATTAGGCCAGATATATATATAACAGCCCTCGTAATAGAGCAGTAACTAACTACTGGAATTCCTCAATCATTCGGCTGTCAAAAAATGTGGCGAAGAATTGTTCTCTGTATGTACAAATACACCCAAACTAATTATTTTGATATGTTACAATGGGAAGGACGTATATAGGGTTTTTTTTAAAAGCTTGTTTTTTATTACAATTTGCTATATAATTACATGCCATTTATTTTAAAAATTATTTTTGATATATGTCCGCCGTAGCTATGAGTAACGTGGTCCATTCGATCAGTCTAATTTTTAACTTCTTTTCTAATAAATCAAGCCGTATGGCGTCGTGTTGGCTTCAAGAGTTTCTCGTTTCTCGGCATAAACCAATGACCTAACAATTTTTATAAAATGTAATTCATCGCACTAGCGAGGGGCCATTGAACGGAACTACTTCCGAAATGCAGTTGACACCTAAATGATATCGCGATAAATCGACTGTTGGACGCGCTATATGGCAAGCTACGCCGTCTCGTTGAAACGTTGTTGATGTTTAGCGGATTAATTTTTGGAAATAAAATACAGTCAACATGGCTTAATAGCGCTCGCCATTCACCGCAACACTTGGACCTTTCTTATTTCGACAGAAATAAGGACCGAAGAAGGCCCCCAGCTTGTTAACCGCACCAAACATGTAATTTAAATGGATGGTGATTCGTTAACGGCTGGAGGATTGTCGTTGCTCCAAATATGAAAATTTGTTTGTTGGTGTAGCCATTTAACCAGAAATGAGCTTCATCACTAAAGACAATTGTTTAATAAAAATTCTCTATCAACCACTCGAACTAATTTATTTTCTTTAAAGTAAATTTTCACAACTTGGAAGCGTTGTTTTGGCATTAAACAAATCATGATTCATGACTAAACAGAAATGTCAGAACAGTTTGACCTAAACGGCTGTCAAACTCTAGTTATTGGTATCGATAATTGTCATGCAGCTTAAGAAACGTGCTATATCTAAAGGGTGGTCCAACTAACACCTTGTTAATAGGATTTTCTTATAAACAACCCCTGAAGAAATTGGAAAGAAACCACTAAATCTTTAGGAAAATATGAAATACATTGGCTTTATTTAATTCATAACAAAAAGCCGACCAATTAGCCATGTCAAAATTGACGCAAATTAATAATAACGAACGATGTTAATTTTTACTAAATAATTATTAAAATTATAATTATAATAATTATAATTATAATAATTAAAATTACGTAATGAACGATGTTAATTGTAAATAAAACAAAATGTTTTCAGAGAATTATCTTGATATTTAAAGATCTATGAAAATTTTGCGTGAAACAAAATATCGGCCAAATGCGCTCCACGGCTTCGTTAATGTGCCGAATTATCTCATCCTTTAGCTTTTTTAAATACCACCAAAAAAACAAGTCCAACGGTGCAAATCACACGATCGTGGTGGCCAATTACCATCGAAATACCAACGACGTGAGATAACACGGCCATGGAATGTCTCGCTCAGAGAGACATTGTTTCGTTAGCTGTGTGACAAGTGGCATGATTCTGTCGGAACCATGTATCGTCCAGGTCCATATCCTCAGTTTCGAGCCACAACAAGTCCGTTAACATCTCGCGATAGTGAACACCATTCAACTGGTGTAGATCGGCCGACTGCTTGGCCGACCTTATTTTCGAAGGTCCATAAAGCGCAGCAAACAGTCACTCTTTGTGGATTCATCGGCTCTTTAACAATCATTCTTGGATTCTTATTTGCCCAAATGCGGCAATTCTGCTGTGTTAACGAATCCACTAAGGTGAAAGTGTGCCTCCTCGCTGAAGATGATTTTCACTGTAGAATCACCATTCACTTCTATCTGTCCAACCAACACTTTGACATATTGACGACACTTGAAATGGTCAGCAGACTTTAGCGCTTGAGCAAATAAAATATTTGTAAGGGTTAAAATTAAAATCTTTATTTAAAATTCGCACCAGTGATGTTTAATAATTGGGCACGACGACTAGTCGAGGTTGACCTTCTTCTGCCGCACTATCGCAGAACAAACTGGGCGAGCATGCAAAGGCGTTTTCACATTTCTTGCAGACCCCTTTTACTTGAATTTGCGCACAATTCTCCCAATTGTAGGCACATCTGGTCGATTATGCGGATCAAAAAATTTACAAAGTGCAGGAAATGCATTGTGATTATTTTCGTAAAAGGTTTCAACAATCTTAACGCGGTGCTCAATTGTGAAGCTCTCCTTGGTTGAATTCGTCAAACACTAGAAATGTCAAATTTAGTTGTGCAAAATACTTGACGTTAAGGTGTGACTCACATATAACGTCTTGCATTATGGTTGGACCATCCTATATTATCGAAGGTAAACGGTAGAGAGACAACTCGCTATTATAACCGTTAAGAAAAACTGTAGCCAAATTTTTAAAATCGCTATATAAGTCTATTAGAGACGGCGTCAAAGCCACCCTCACGCGATTTCAGAAACATTACTTTTGCTATTGCTAATACATTCTACTGCTAATACAAATACAGACTTCTAAATACCGAAAAAAAACTTCGTAATAATTTAAAGCACTTTTCTGATAACCCCTTACGATAAATGTACTACTCCGCAGACAAGTAGCCCTCAATGAACATCCATCAATCATATGTCAGTAGATATCATTCAAGTTGATATTCAATTTATTTTAATGATTACGGATTACCAAAAATAAGATGAAGCAATAGAAGATGATGATTATTATTATGACGTTGAGAGCAACGTTGTGGTTGCCATTGAAGTGAAAGCCAAGCACTTGTTATCGTTTCAATTATTACCTTACGTTTGCACTCAAGTCGCATTACTGAAATCTCCTCCATCGTGCCTTTAAGTTAAATGGCAGATTCCCGGTCAGCTATTTAAGCCCACACAAGACAAATAACAAATTCACCTCACTCCCGCCCGCTTTGCTAATTGACTAAAGTACATTTGAAGGTATAAAATAAACTCGGTTTCTCGTGAAACAGAACAGAAAAAAATGAAACACAAACCTTTATCGTTTTTCATTAAATTTTCCATTTCCACCGCAAACATTATGAAGTTAGGAAAACGTTGTGCTGGAACTTTATTCAAATGAAATATATTGCTTTTTTGTAGTTGTTGTTGTGGGCTAAAATTCCACAACTTTTATGCAGGTTGCTAAGTTAGTCATGGTTGTTGTTTCTGTTCTTGTTATCGTTTTGGCCAAATGTTTCGTTTCACTGAAAAACCGCGCAGCAGACCCAAGTTAAATGAAACGAAATGCTCCAGTCATTAATTTATAACTTTGTTTTTTTTTTTACATTGTTCGCTTAATCTGACCTAAACAATAGTTTTGCAAAACAAAGAAATATTTATAATTTTCAACAACTGTTTGAGATGACTTTGCGAATAATTGTACGGAACAGTGCGGGAACGGGCTATAATAAATTAGTTTTTCTGTCAATATTCATTTCTAATAATGCCTTGCGCAGAATTGCGTAATTGTATCGACAAAAAACGGATATTCTAACGAGACTAAAATGGGAATCCTTACAAACCGGCGTTATTCGTCTGTTCTTATGGCCAAAACGACCTTAATAGTTGCAAGGTTTTTTAAAAGTTTTTCGAAATGACTTTTGTAGAACTAGCAACGGCGCTGAAGAGAAGTTCTTAGTATGTGCTTTACAAAAGACCTTTGTGGTAGTCTAAATCGAAGTTTCTATTGAAAAATACCAAATAACCAAGTGCAACAAAAAATAAAGTTGAGGTGTCTTGGACGAGATTCTTTTCTTGTAGGTGTTTTCGATTACAACAATAATTGTTTTGTGGAACTTCTCAAACACCCCCAAAGATCTTTAGATCAATAAAAATGTTAACAAAGATTTTAAATTTTTTTAAACAAAATATTAAATAAAATATATCTTTTAAATAAAATATTTCACTTTCATAAAACGCGCATATCCCTGGGAGGGAACATTTTTGGGGCATGGGATCGGTCTCGTTCGATGCTCAGATTTTGTCCACATCAAAAAAAAGTGAAAAGTTGATGAAAGGTTTGGTCCGGAGGGCCATTTAAAAGATTAGGTCCCTTTCTATTTGCGCTTAGAATCGTCGACTTCACTTTCATAAAATGCGCATATCTCTGGGAGGGAACACTTTTGGGTCATGGGATCGGTCTCATTCGATGCTCAGATGTTGTCCACATCAAAAAAAGAAAAAAATGAAAATTGATGTTATGTTCGGTGAAAACCGCTTGACCGATTCACATTAAACTTGGTCAATATTTTCGCTTTGTACGTCGAAAGGTTTCGCTTAAGTTTGTCCCCGATATGTGGTGCTGCTTCTATATATTTAATTTTTTTGTATTTATGGTACTATTTGAATCCAATTCAAAAGATAAATTTCTCAGTTGAATATAAATTTGTTTATGACGTTTAGAAAATTTTTGGTAACCAATGAAAAAAGTTGAAACATTTTAGGAATTAATATATAGATATTATATGTTTAAGTTGCAAAGAGAACAAATTATAAATCGGATAGAGATACTAGAAACCTATCTAGAGATCGGTAATGAGTTGTTGACATCGATAAAAGAGTTGCGTTATTCAGTTAATGTTACGGTGCTAATGTATGAAATGGGGAAACAATCCAGCTTTAACTGCACCTGGGTTTCGCAATATTTTAAACATAAACGATAATGTTAAAAGAAGTTTAATTTATGCTGGTACAGTTACCGGTTCAATATGCACTCAAAATGACAATTAATAAATCCATAAATTAATGTTTGACAATAAATTTTTGGACTAGCTGCGTTCTGCTAGTATCGTTGTAAAGGTCTACGTCACTTCTTTTCTAATCCAGTGAAATTTTCAGACTAAAAGTTACTTCGAGGTTTGAAAATGGGGTTTTAACCGTGTATCAAGATTTTGGTGGCGTTTATGAAATTTCTGAACCGATTTGTGTTGTACTTGATAAGACCTACTAGAAAAATTGTATCACTTCCCAGACATTTTTTGCTGACGCACGGCGCAATAAACAACAATAAATATTTTTGGCATGTTTTTGATTTATTCGCAAAAGCAGACGTTTCATTAACTTAAGGACAACAATTTTATTCAGGAGGATGCCTCTGCGAGTAAGAAAATCAACAAATTCAGCGAATGGTTTCACCTCTTATATGCTGGCGACTTAGGGACGATGAGTAAATATTTATCTCGTAGCCAGTTTCTGTATAAAATGCACTATAGATTTCTCAATGATTAGTATGTGTAACAAAAAATATAGTTTCCAGTATTAATAGTTTTATTGTAAATATGACCTAGAACTAAGTACATTTTTATTTATAAAAATTATTAAATAAATCCAAATAATAAAATAACACAGAAACTGACATTTAGTTCACTGGTTCAAGAGTTCCCCGTTTGTTCCTTAATGGAATATTGAGAGAATTAGGTGCCTCGGCGTGCTTTACAGTAGCGCATCCTATCTCACATTTTTGCACGTCTTGGTTTAGGTTTCTGACTCCATCGCAGGAATGGTTTGCTCGATGATCGATAAAAAAGATAAATCTCGCCAAATCGGAATTCCGAGTTGGCAAATTGACACTGTTGAAATACGATTTCCGCACATGTCGATTGAGACGTGGGATGTGTGGCATCGCACCCCATCCTGCTGAATCCAATGATCGTCCAAGTCCATGTCTTTCATCTCCGGTCACAAAAAAATGTTTATCATACCCCTGCTGCGATGATTGTTAATCGTTATAGCATATACTGAATCCGCAGCAAACTGTTAATCTTTGAGCATACCTTGACTTCTCGACAAACACGTGCGGATATTCCGATCCCCACAAGTGTGATATTTGTTTTTGTTAACCTAGCCGCCGAGATAAACATGCGCTTTGTCAGATAGAATGTTTCGAGCAAAAATCTGCCGTAAGACCTACAGCCTACGACGACAGGACCAGTATAGTTATCAATCTCACAAATATTCGACCAAAATATATTTTAATAAAATTCACTCTTTGGACCGCACAAAATTGATTTTTTTGGTTTGCATTTTCCCCTAACGTTGTTCAAGCGTAAAGCGCTTCATATCGTTTTTACGGAGATATAATACTAGCATAGCAAAGATTTCGGGAGGGAAGGAATCGTTACTGTAAACTAAACATAAAATTTAATAAGAAACCACTAGACCCTTTCAGGAAGGGAGAGTAACAAGCCTAGGATTAATCTTCCTTTCACTCAATTCCTAATACAGACTTATAGACGGAAGTAAACGTTTCGTAAGCTCTATAAAAAGTCATTCTTACTCTATTCTGTCTCTTTAATATACTACACCCTGTAAAGAAGCAATTATAGGGAATCACAATCGTCCTTCTCATGGAATCTGAGTGAAGACTTCTCTCAAGATCGGGAAACCTATTCAAATTAACTTATCTTTACCTACAAAACATTTGCCTGCTGTAAATAGGAGTAGTTAGGCTTCCAGAAAAAAATGTTTTAAATATACGGTGAAAAAAAGAGTGTGAAAGCAAAATCATTTCTTGGAGTATAAAGTCACACGATTGGTTTTGCACTATTTTTATAGCTTTAACTACAAGGTACTTAAATTTATCAAGTTTATGAAATGTTGACTTAAAGATAAATGTTGAAAAAGTTAATTGATTTAAATTGTATTTCATATTAACTACAATTTTCATTGTAGTCTTAACAAAATACAATTTAATCAATTAACTGTTTCCACATTTATCTTTAAGTCAATATTTCTTAAACTTGTTTGTAAAATTATTAAATCTTTTGATCCTAACTTGGTCAACAATTTATTTGTTGCCCAAACGTATGTAATTGGGCACATATAATTTTACCCTAATGCCGTTCGTTGAATATTGGTAGTGTGCGCAACTATCACACATAAAGCCTAAGTTTAAAATACAATCACGAGCATTTATTCCGATATATTTAATTATTTTGTATGATATCTGCTATAACACGAATATGTGTCACTACTATTGCTATTCCTGGCATTGGCATATTAAATTTTTCACGCACATAAAAAGTTTCACATACTTATACAATCTGTGAAAGAGATATATTTATTCACGAAAATATTAAACAAATTTTGTTTTGCTTCGCCATAAAAAACCGTTTACGTTTAAACCGACTACAGAACTTTTTGTTCGCCAACAAAAAGCATGCTCATAAATTAAAGTTACTTTTTTTTTGCATATTGAGACTCAGGCACAGCCATTATCTACGGACCGAAATGTTTGCAAAAATGTTGCTTTAAGCATTCAACACGCGAGGAAAGGGCCAAAAGCAACAATAACAATGATAACGCCAAATTGTTATTTTTTTATTGTCAATATTTTAACAGATTTCTCTTTCTTTTTGGTTTATTTGCAGATCTCGTTGAGGGTGCTTTGCGTAATGTCAATTTAATCATTGAACCACCTGCTGTTAGACGTGGCCAACATGCCATATTACGTTGCATGTACGATCTCGAGGGTGCACCGCTTTACTCGGCGAAATTTTATCGCGGCCTGTTGGAGTTTTATCGCTATACACCTGGTGAATTTCCAAATACGAAAGTTTTTCCATTTCCCGGCATTCACGTTGATGTAAGTATTCAAAAAGAATATCTCTTTTTCTCTTTTAACCATAAATAATAATTCACTGGGACTGAAAGAACAGCATAATAGATTACAATGCATTCAATACAATGCAATACATTTTTTTCTTTATTTTTCCCTGTAAATTACGGGAACATTGCAAGTAGCTTTCACGGAGCGTATACGCGATATAAAAAGATTAACTTATTATGCAGTATACGCTAGGATGTGTAGACCCATCTTAAGTGTGTGGTATTTTATTTTTTCGACTTTTGTGGATTTAATATTTTCAGTTAGTGGAGAAATCTTCGTTTTCATTTACCAAAAAAGGAAACAGTATTCGAATATATCCGTCTTTATTTTCCTAATCTTCCATTATGGAGAAATACTCGTATATGGTAAACGAACAATACCAAAGGTTATTCATTTAGACTGCCTTTTTATATCCTCCACCATAAGATGGAGTTTGAACCAAATTTTTCATTGTTCGTCTGTATGTCTGTTCAAACAAGAGAGCTGTCCAACGAAAGAAGCAAAAAAAAATTATATTAAAAAGCAGCTTGGACTTGCAAATGGCCGAAATTCCTAGAAGGTTAAAAGTAACAATTTAATTATTTTTATATCTGTAAATCTCTGATACGGTCCTTTGACGAGCGTTGCCAAGTCCGGGACAGACATTCAGACATAAAAAACCCTGGATGACAGTGCAGATACGAAATCTGGCTTCAATAGGGCACGAAAAATAGGGCCAACAGAGTCCAAAATACTGAGAGGAATACCACAAGAAGCTCAGGGAATACAACAAAATCATAAGAAACGCGAAAAGTAGCTCCTGAAGATTATTTTGCGAACAAGCAGACAGCGTAAACGTCGTCTTTAAAACAAGGACATTTCTACCTAAATTTCTACACGCAGCCGGAAATACGGGTTGACCCAAAAGGGGCCAAAATACTTAGTAGGGACATAAATACTGTTACAACATTCAACACACCCATTTCAATAGTAGAACTGAACATGCCCCGTTAATGTCATATGGGTTTTGATAGCTAACCGGAATTGCGTTAGTCTGTAACGGGATTTTAAAATTGTTTCAACATTCATCATGGAGGGATGACATGCGGTCATATAATGAGACCAGTATCGCCGTAATAGCGCTATTGAAGTGTGAAATGAAAAAAGCGATATTTTCGTTTTGAAAATCCGGCCACTAGGGATTAGCCGCATGTTCGTCTACCGATGCATAAAACTGTTTGAGGAGACTGGAGATGTAAAAGACCGCCACCGGTCGGGCCGCCCACGCTCTGTTCGAACACTGCATGTCATCAAAGCCGTGAAATCAAGAATTCACTGAAATCCGCTCTGAAAACAGAAAATCATGGCCTGTGAGTTGAATATCACGCAAAAGTCCATGAGTCGAATCATTAAAAAAGACTTGGGACTTGGGGCTTTCAAACGACGTACCGGACATTTATTGTCTGCAGCTTTAAAAAAATGGGATTAAAAAATGCAAACGTCTTTTGGTGAAGCACGCTGATAACTTGCACAGAAAAATTTTGTTCACCGATGAAAAAATGTTTACCGTTCAGAAAAAAGTTGACAAGCAAAATGATAAAGTGTATGAGCGGTCATCTAAGAAAGTATCTAAACTGATCCCAAGGGTGGAAAAGGGTCATCACCCAGCTTCAGTCATGGTTTGGTGGGGTGTCTCTTACGATGGGGTCACTGACCTGCATTTGTGCGATCAAGGATTCAAAACGTCGGCCAAAGTTTACCAAGAAACCGTTTTGGAATCTGTTGTGAAGCCTCTTAACAATTCCCTGTTCCAAAACCAGCCATGGACTTTCCAGCAGGATTCTGCGCCGGCCCATAAGGCTAAAACGTGCCAGGCCTGGCTTCGAAACAATTTGCCATCGTTCATTTCCTCTGAAGAATGGCCCTCAGGCAGTCCAGATTTGAACCCCTTGGATTACAAATTGTGGACGGTTTTAGAGGACGAGGTTTGTCACAAAAGATACCCCAACATTGGATCTCTTAAGACGGCTTTGGTTCGAGCTATGGACAATTTTCTAATGGACGAGGTTCGTGCAGCTATTAACGATTGGCTAGTGCGACTTAAGACGTGTGTAAAGGCAAAAGGCGGACATTTCGAATAAGTAGATTCTTTATGGATACAATATACATCAATAAATACATTAAAAAATATTTGGTCCAAAAACATTTAGTACTTTTTATTTTACAGCATAAAATGTGTGTAACATTATTTATGTCCCTACTAAGTAGAGGTGGCCAATGGAATGGTGAGAGAATGTCACCTTGTGAAGATTTAAACGTTCGAAGAACCGGGCTTTCTAGAAAGAGTCATCAAGCTAACTGATAAAGGGGTAACCCTGATCAGAAACTATTATAGAAAGACCACATAGACAACAGAGCTGAACAATTTCATTAAAGCTGGTCAATGGTCACGATATTTAGCAGATCTAAAGGGGGGATTAGGCCTAAGATGAAATACGTGCTCTATACGAGTGTAATAATGCTAATTAGGCGGAAAATGTTTAATGACTAAAAAGAACAGCATAGAACAAAACTAGATAAGGTGCAGCGAACCTGATGTCTGGGTATCTGTGAAGCAACCTGCACTACTTCTACTAGGATGATGACAAATCAGACATAAGCCCGACTAATATTTATAACAAACACGTGGCTGTAATCACAGCAAAAAGATTGATGACAGTAGGCAAATGGATCATGGGATCATGAGAGACCAGACCGCCAGCAAAACATGCGGGAAACATTAACAGGCCTCGCAACAACAAGCCGAGTTATCGACTGAATTCCCAAAAGGACTGGTTTCCCCCTCTAAACCGAAATCCCTTACAGAAAGTCCTGCTCAGATGGGCCTCTTATATCAAATAAACCGGGCATACATTGTTATATCGACGGCTCGAAATTGGACCACAACACTGGAGAAAAGCTCTGCATAGAAAAATATTTCCGACATCAAGATCACAATGCGGTTTTCCAAGCAGAGATTAAGGCCAGCACAGACCTCCAAAAAGCTATTAAGGAACTGTCTTTTACGATAGTTAAGTTACGAACGCTTCTGGAGTGAAGTGAAGAAATAGCCAATTTAGAATGAAATGATTCCCCTACGATGTTCTTACAAATGTGTGGTATTGGAAGTCGTAATCGTTTATGGGGGATCTGCTTCGAAATCCAGGTGAAGGAAACGCGCCATTTGATGTGGATGCGTCTAAAAATACCTGGAGCTCAGTTGCGTGGGCATGACCGGCTACCCCACGACTGCCGGTTCTATGAACCGGATTGACCCGCAGTAAACACCCTTCGGCTAGGGGAAGTCAGAGCAACAATATGTGTTTTTGTTCGGCACCCTAGAGATCATATAAGTCCCTAGACATACTAACATGAACTTGCAAGGAAAGGGCCAGGTTTTTGACATCGACAATGCCTTTGAAGCAATAATAGCTGAAATCACATCATGGGCCTAGGTGGCACACAAAACGGAACGGCACAGCGGGCGGCAAAATCATTAAAGCATTTTGGGAAGATCCAGATGAAAGACAAAGAAAAAAGCTATAATTCTGAAAAAATACAGAATTAAGCAAGATGATGGGCGTTTTTACCCGCCACTCAGTACTTAAGATACATCTTTTTCGTATAAGTATTGGAAAAGATGGATCAAATATATGCGAGGAGGAAATCAAAACGATTAAGTACTTTCTCCGTCAATGCGCACCTTTCGCGAGGTCGAGACTACAGTATCTTTCGGCTAGTGTGACTAACCTAGCGCACATAAAGGGGCTGTGTTGGAGGAGGATCAAAAGTTTCGTGGACAACACTGAACTTCTTTAGCCATAAAATATTAACTAACTATCAAACAAAAGCGCACAGCAAGCCGTGTACTCGCTTAGGTGTATACTACTCAGGGTATGGGTCCTCTTAGGGTATAGTTCCAACTTCAAACCAACCAACCACCAAGAATTTTGAAGTAAACTTACATATATAATGTCTTATGAACCGTGGGTTACCTACGAATCGTTACAGGAGACGCATTTCCAAAATTCATAATTTGTATTATTTTTGAGTTGCGGTGTCGATTGGTCATTACGGTCCTAACAAACTCTAAGACAGTAAAATTTCGAATAAAAAAGAATAATAAGGATCAACTGAAATTTTGGGCTTGGGCGCATGGAGCCTAGGGACCGTAAAAATTCCGTTATAAAAAAAAAGGTTTGTAAAAATGAAACTGTGGGGACACAAAATACAGAAAATTTCTCTTCAAATCTTAGTATGGATTTTTTTGATTCAACAGAGATTGGTCCTTCGACACATGGAGCTATTTGCATTTTACTACATTACTTTCCATTGTTACATTTAAACAATTTTAATATAACCGAAATATTATAAAACTCAAATAAGAATACTATGGTTGCGACAACAATGTTTTTATTGTAGAGGATATACAACTGTTGCGGTGACCATATTGTTGTATCCATAACTTTTCTTTACGAGTATTACGGTTTTGTTTTTGGGAGGGTTGCTATATATAAGACAACACTAACTGTTGCCTGGCGTCATAGGAAATTTCCATTGGAAAGTTTAACATCTTTTAGCATAAACGTACTTAGAACGTTTTGACGTACGACCATCATTTGTGTTGTTTACAGTGACTTGAAAAAATCAGTTTTGCAAAGAAATTGAATAAACACATGAACATTTTATTGCGATCAACTTTTGACGTGGATTATTACGACAAGAGTGCATCGATGAACTTAAATCTTTGCATAACGATGAAGCACCATCCTATAGCACTGTGAAAAACTGGTTTAATGAATTCAATCGTGAACGCCGCTCGCTTAAAGACGAAGTTTATGAAGGTCGTCTAAAAACGGCCGTTGTGCCAGAGAACATTGATACCGTGCGTGAACTGATAATGCAAGATCGTCATGTGACATACCGTGAGATAGAGGCATCCATGGGCATTTCTTCCACCAGCATACATTCGATATTGCATGGCCGTAAAAAGGGTTTGTTCTCGTTGGATCCCGCACAATTTGACAATCGCTCACAAAAAAGCTCGTGTCGATTGCTGCAAAGAAATTTAGAAAAAATTAGATCGCGGTGATTTAAAAGACGTTTATAAGATCGTCACAGGTGACGAATCATGTATCTGAGCGTATGAGCCCGAAACAAAACAGCAATCGACCGTGTGGGTCTTCGAAGACGAGCCAAATCCAACGAAAGTTGTTCGTGGAAGAATCTCGTCGAAGCAAATGGTCGCCTGTTTCTTCAGCAAAGCTGGTCTTGTGCAACTTAGGAGGTCAGTTCTGAGTGGTACACCACAATTTGTTTGCCTGAAGTCTTCGTAGAAATTCGAGAATCAAATAATAGAAGACGAATCATTGTGCACCATGACATCGCGAGCTCTCACACATTGGCTCAAACCAGCGCCTTTTTCACCGGCCAAAACGTCGAATTGGTAGGTCTTCCGCCGTACAGCCCTGACTTGGCACCCAATGACATTTTTATTCCCGCACATCAAGAAAAAAAATGCGTGGTCAACGATTTTCGTCGCCAGAAGATGCTGTTGAAGCGTTCAAAAACCATGTTTTGGAGGTGTCTCAATCGGAGTGGAAAAGGTGCTTCGACAATTGGTTTGAGCGCATGCAAAAGTGTATAGATCATGCTGGAGAATACTTTGATACACAATAAAACCATTTTTGATGATACATATTCGCATTTTCATTATTAGGCCAGAAATATATATAGCAGCCGTATGTATCTATTTTCAATTAGTTGCTCATTCTAACCATATCGTCAATTATACCGGCCCCACGGATCCATAAGTTCGTGCCTTAAACTCAGTTAAATAAAAAACCAAATACACATTAGGATTTCTTGCCCATACCCTATAAGACTTTCTAAAGTCAAATGAATTGCAGTACTTTTTAAAAACTTTTTTAATTTACTTAAAAAAATCACATTCACCACTGCAGTAAGCTAAGACTGAAAAGCTTTTACAAATATTAAAAAATTTGTCACAAAACCACACAAAAAAACTACGAAAAAAGGAAACATTGAAAATGTAAAGCAATCAAAATGAAAATCGAACTCAAGGAAAAAAAGACCGGTTTTTTTTGGGAAAACTTCACTAAAATAAATTAAAAATGCATACAATATTTACCGAATGCAAGCAAAAAAACGGGCGAAAAAGCTGTTACGAAACTCAGACATATGCAAATCGTCAAGTTTGGTAAGTAGACTATCTACCAAAACATAACAGTGTGTGTGTACACATACATACATACATACAAACACAGATATGGTGTTGGGAATGTTGGCAACTGCGACATTGGCACCAATACCTATTGCCATATTATTTCCAAGACAATTTCAGTGCGAAATAAACGACATCCGGTAGAACCGAGGAAATATGCCACGATAAAGGACCAACTTTTTCAATAATCTGCATGCACAGTTTACGGAGAGCTATATTGCCATTTCGCATCTATACATATATGTATGTATGCATGTGCATCTAGGCAACAGCCAGACAGACATTTATCCACCACCCATTTAACGATACTTCAGCCATTTAAATATTCTCGCAGAGACAGATGCAATTTTCCGTTTTTTTTTTTTATTTTTAGCCATTAACGTAAACGTAAGAGTTGCTGACATTGGCGTTACGAAACGAAACAAACAAACAACGCCAGCTTCAACCTCCAGAACTTTTGGCTGCGGGAAAAAAATCGGCATTTAATACCCACAAAGCAGTATTTTTCTGTATTCTAGGTGGGACTTGTAGGTGGGATTTAACTGAAAAACTATTGCAATTTTAATCTTCTTTTCACAAGGTTGTATTTTGTTTTTTTTTTGTTATATAAACAAAATGTGAATGTTTTCATTCTCCTATTAAATATCGAAATAAAACAAATTTTGTAAAACCCTTCTTTGTTGGTGCACATTTTAAATCCTCTTTTGGTGAAGTCTACCTCTCCCATTACACAAATTGATTACATTTGCAAGGTCTAGTGCAGCTGGTAAAATATTGTTTGTTTTCTTTCACTTTAGATACATTTTGAAGTATGTGAACGTTGTTGTGGGTGGCCTAAACCCTTTAGTCATTGCGTTCTCTTTAAATTGGAAAGCATTTTGGTAGAGTAGAATGCGAATATAGGAATATTTTAACCACGGAAAGGCGGTTTATACCGCTCTATACAGAGGATATTGGCTATGTCTTCTTCCTCATATTTTTCGATTTGCATCTTTATTTGTAATGTATATGGGGGCTGCTATATATACTTCTGACCTAAGAATGAAAATGCGAATATTTATCATCAAAAATGGTTTTATTGTTTTCAAAGTATTCTTCAACAAGATTTATATACTTTTGTTTGCGCTCAAACCAATTGTCGAAGCACTCCGATTGCGACACCTTCAAAACATGGTTTTTGAAAGCTTCAATAGCATTTTCTGGCGACGAAATCGGTTGACGACTCATTTTTTTTGATGTGCGGGAATAAAAAGAAGCCATTCGGTGCCAAGTCAGGGCGGATGAACCATTAATTCGACGTTTTAGCCGGTCAAAAAGGCGCTGGTTTAAGCCGATGTGTGAGAACTCGCATTGTCCTGGTGCACAATGATTCGTCTTCTCTTGTTCGTTTTTCGAATTTCTCCGAAGACTTCAGACAAACAAATTGTGGTGTACCACTCAGAATTGACTGTCTTACGTTGCTCAAGCGGAACAGTCGCCACATGGCTCGTCTTCGAAGACCCACACGGTCGAATGCTGTTTTGTTTCGGGCTCATACGCATAGATCCATGATTCGTCACCTGTGAAGATCTTATAAACGTCTTTTGAAGCACCGCGATCGTATTTTATTAAATTTCTTTGCACCAATCGACACGAGCTTTTTTTTGAGCGATTGTCAAATTGTGCGGGATCCAACGAGAACAAACCTTTTTTACGGCCAGGTGTTGATGCAGTGTATGCTGGTGGAAGAAATGCCCAAGGACGCCTCTTTCTGACATTATCAGTTCACGCCAGACATCAATGTTCTCAGGCACAACGGCCATTTTTGGACGACCTTCGTCTTTGAGCGAGCGTTGGCCACGATTTAATTCATTACACCAGTTTTTCACAGTGCTATATGATGTTGCTTCAATGCCATACAAAGATTTAAGTTCATCGATGCACTCTTGTCGTGATAATCCACGTCAATTGCACGAAAATGTTCACGAGTTAATTCCTTTTTTTTGACGTTCTGAGTACGTTTATGCTAAATAATTCAAAACTTCCAATGTAAACGTCAGATGGCACCAGGCAACACTTGGTGTTGCCTAGGCCAGAAATATATAAATCAACCGTCGTAGTCCGGTCGAATGCCCAACCAATAACTTACAGTTGGGAGTTGCTGAAAAGTCGGTTATACCAGCCAAACATCCTCGCGTCAGGGATAAGACGTCGAATGTCTGATATGCACACTAGACCGTACCTCAAAAATACAGTTCACCGTACACCTTAGAATATGAAGTATTATTACAAGATAGTTTGGCAAAAAAAAATTGTTTATTTGCCGAACGTAGGGGTTGCTCTTTTACATTTTTATATGCTTCTTCCTTGAGAATTTGAGAAACACAACAATCAGTTCGGGATAGCTGTTTTTTTGCATTCAAAGTGTGAGAATTTGATGTGCTCTGTGTTTTTTGTGTTTCCAATTTGTCTTTTTTAAATTCATGTGATTGTGGTCAAGCGAAAGAGAACAAATAAACCGAAAATTTGTGCGTTACTGAGTGCTGTTTTTTCTATGATATTGCGAAAAAGAAGCATATCGACCATCTTGTTTAATTTATCGTTTTTTTCGACTCGTATAGTGCAATCTCTAAGAAGACTCGATTTTAATATAACAAAGATGTCAACAACACCAAAATCGATCAGTTTCGCTATAAATGCTCCGTGCCAGACTCCATGAAAGGTCTTATAGATAACCAAAGTCACTCACCAAACTAATGGATAGAATGACTCCAACGCAACGGCGGGAAAGCAATCAGGTCGTTCACTATACAGGCCCATGGACTCTCAATATCTGACTAAATAGTGGTAAACTATGTTTACTTTTACCTTGGAGAGCAAATTGCAATTGGCTTTAATTTGCAAGATTATGGGCTTCACCTGTTTGGGGATCGGCTGGACGCGTGGGTCTTTTTAACGGGCGGGAAAAACTCTAGCAAGGTAAGCACCTTTGAAAAGGTTGCGTAAAGGACGGGCTAGCGTCGAAGAGCACTTACATAGGACCAGTGCCATGAAACCATCCGGGCCCAGGGACTTACTTATATCGAGATTCGCAAAAACCCTTTTGACTTCTTTGGGAAAATATTCTAGGCATGGAACTAGAAACGTTGTTGATCTCGAATATTGGTTGACAAACTAGCTACGATTCAGGTTTTGGAAACCAATTATATTTCTAATGTAATTTCCTTCAAATGTTGGCCGCAACTTCGCCTCAGGATGTCCATTATGAGGGTCCAATGTTGGATGACTCGTTCGAGCATTTCGACCGATATGGCGTTAGTGACACGTGTACTACTAACGCCATATCGGTCGAAATGCTCGGACGAGTCATCCAACATTGGACCCTCATAATGGACATCCTGAGGCGAAGTTGCGGCCAACATTTGAAGGAAATTATATTCCAAATATAAATGGCATAAATTGTCCTTTCGAATGAACCATAAAGATTCCACACTTGATTTGAATTTTTGGATTTTTATATTTTAAAAATCATACCTCTAGATTGATCACTTGATATAATTTCTTTATTTTTATTTTTTCTGAGAGCCATAGTACACGAGGCTTTTTTAGAAACGCTGCTTACTTTTTAAACGAAACTCTAGGCTTGTATTTACCAATTTTTTCGGATTCTGAAGACATGCGGTATTCTGAATTCGAGTCAAAACTATTCAACAATATGGCTCGCAAATCAACCGAGGGCCTTGCCGATCTTTACAACAACTCTCTTAGTAGGTCGGTAACGCGAAAACTTCACACCACTGAACATGCATATAAAAATGATTTTGCTTACAGAGAACTTTAGGCTATATGCCTTAAACCATGGTTCTTTTAAATAATTATTTTTTTGAGAAAAAAGGTATTCAAGAATCACCTTAAGTATGTTGAAGCGAGCTCGGTTATTACTCGCTTATTTAAATTATTAAATTTTGATCGTAGTAAAATTCTAAGACGATTTAGCCATGTCCGTCCGTCCGTGTGTCCCTTTAAAGCAGGATAACAGACAAACAAATTAATCTCGAATTGTGAAATTTAGCATGACGATGACTTGTAGTTTGGGATTGAAAATCGACATAATGGACTCAGAAGTATAAAAGCGTCCTGTCCAACTAAAGATATTATGCACAAAAGACTATTAAGAGTATTTTTCTTAACGTAGAAGGGTATATAAGATTCGGCAGGGCTGAATTTACCATGTTTTTGACTGACAAAAACATACCGCACTAATGGCGGCAAAGTCAAATCGTTCGTTAATCGTAGGAGACCCAACACTTTAAGAACCTTTCGATAACATTCTTGGGTATGTCAAGCCGAGTATACTCTACGCAATAAAAACCTTAAATATTCACCAAATTAAATTGAACACACACTTAACAATCCTTTAAATGCATTTTAAATGTCATTTTGCCGATAAATAACATTATCGTTTCGAAAATGTCCTTCTTTTCTTATGCTTGTTTCTCATTCATTCTCTTTTATATCTCATCCACTTAGGTCACCAACTCGAATGCGACGCAAGTGTTAATACGCAATGTGGGCTTCGGCTTATCGGGCAATTTCTCATGTGAAGTAACTGCAGATGCTCCGCTATTCTCAACAGCAACGGCAGTTGGAACGATGCAGGTTGTCGGTAAGTCAAATATGAACGAACAGTGGCAATATTGACATGTGACTGGGCACAACACAAGTCCGTATGTTTGTGTGCTCACCCAGAAAGCATACAAAAAAATACACCGACAGTGGCACACAGTGAACTAGATCGCCCTTGACCAAATTGGTTATGGAGCAAGCTATAAGAAAAATTAGCAACCTACATTTTTACATAGACGAACAACAATTTTAAGTAACAACATCCTATATTTGGTGCAAGAAATAATGATGGAATTTGTATTCTGATTCAAATGGTTGGTCCGATACTGTATGTACAGGATGTCCGTCGGGAAGGTATTCTACTTTGTTTATAATTTTTGATTAAATGAAAGAGAATGGATCTTATATTGATAAATGTTTTAGTTAATGTCGGCAAATACGTATGGAATACAATATCAGATAAATGTCCGCCTCAATTAGCCTCACAAATGCTAGCGCTTTTGAGCACATTTTTTATTACAATCTCACACGTTCCACTCGGTATTTCATTATTTCAATCGCGAATAATTTGTTTGTTGTGCTCAAGCGTTTCTGGTTTGTTTGCATAAACCTAGCTTTTCAGATATCCCCACAAAAAGAATTCCAGAGCAGTCAACTCAGGCGACCGTGGAGGCCAATCAACCTCACAATTTCTTGAAAAAAATTGTTGTGAAAAGAGGTCTCACAGTAATTCCATTGTAATCCTGGCTGTATGCGTTGTGGCACCGTCCTATTGATACCTCATGTTCATCAAGCCCAAAGCATGCAGTTCTGGCGTTAAAAAGTTTTCAATCATATCACGATATCGCTCCCCATTGACAGTTACCGTTACGCCGTTTTCATTTTCATAGATGTAAGGTCCAATGATTCCTTCTGACCAAATTGCACACCAGACTGTCACTTATAATGGATGCAAAGGTGACTGAATAATTTAAGGATTTTCCATTGCCCAGAACCGACTATTCTGTTTATTCACATATCCATTCAAATGAAAATGTGCCTTGTCACTCATTATGATTTTTTCATGAAAATCGGGTTTGTCATGGGCAAGCTGTAACATCCTATTGGTATATGTACGGCGGCGTTAATAGTCTTGTGGAAGTGTGTCAACTGAATCTTAAATGGAAACAAATGCAAATCTCTGTTCAAATTTGTGGCCAAAGTTATTCTTAGAAGACGCTCCTGAGCACGGCGCTGAATTGAGGTTGATGGATTGTTTTGAACACTTTCTTGAGCAGCCGTAATGTTTTCAGTCGATCTTGCAGTACGTTGTGGTCCATGCTTGGGCGTATCAGCTACAGACCTCTTTCTTCGAAATCAGTCACTAGACGATAAATAGTGCGTTTTGTTGGCACGTTGTTTCTCCCAAAAATTTCACGTAACTTTCTCATCGTCACAGTAATCGATGATTGATTTTTATAAAATGTTTTAACGATTAAAACACGTTGGTATATCAATTATATTTTTCCCATAATAAATTTGCCACGTCTCTACTTCTCGACTGCCAAATATGGCGGCATAACAAAGTAATATACCTTCCCGGCGGACACTCTGTATTATATAATTCAAGCTTACAAAATCCTTATTTTTATTTTCGTCCCGATATTGAACCATAGTCAATTCATCCGAGTATAGGTCATTATCACTGTGCTGCACTGTAGGTACACGTAGCAGCCTGCATTTATAAAGACATTTACATACATGTTTTAATCATTATGACAGTAAAAGTTAAGGAAACGAAAATCACATTGACTATGAAAAGATAAAAATGCCAGAAGACGAGACAGGAAGGGGAAACGAAAGAAACAAGGACAGCAACAAGAAAAACCCAAAGAAATAAAATGATGATTTAAGGGCCGAATTACAAATGACCAACAGTATTGTATGGTATGTGAGTGTATGTATGTTGTTAATCCTTGCTGCAAAGTACAACTGTAGAAAAAGTACAACTGTGATGGATGTCAATATATACGCGTACATACATATATACTTACAGTTTCCTTAACGCAGGCAATAACAGAGATTCAATCTAAAGGGCAATTAAAGAGGTCTCTTCAACATTCTTGAAAAGAAAATACAAAGTTTAATTATAGCTCGAAGAAACGAATTATGTGACATTAATGTTCTGTTCTGTATTGTTCATTTTGCGACATTAACAACAATGTTAAGTTGTTAGGTCCTTCTCTTTCTCTCTCTCTCTCTCTCTCTCTCTCTCTCTCTCTCTCTCTCTCTCTCTCTCTCTCTCTCTCTCTAGGGTTGCTTAAATTCAAATTTTGTAAATCATTAAGATGGAAAATTCACTTTTAAATTTCTGTACCTTTTCTTTTTCCTCTCATACCGTCTTCATTGCCAACAAAGAAATCATTAATTTCCCTGAATTTCCACCCAAAAAGTGAGCACAACAACTTTTGAGTTATCCCTGTAGCGGTGAGCAAAAAGCAGCCCAACTTCCTCCCAAGCTAAACCGGGAACCGGATATACTCGTACAAGTCGTGTACTCGGAGTGTGTTTGTTGAATTTTTTTTTTTCGTTTGTCGACCATCATGCCACGGATGTTGTAATCATAATCAACTGGTGTATAACATTATTTTGTAAAATGGTAAACATTCTGCAACATTAACAGGTCATTGTGACGGCGTTGTTGTTTTTGTTTACACTAAGAAAACCACCTTCTGCTTAGCCTGCCATGCGGCTAAGTTGGGCTAGTCATCTTAACCGGTTGTCGTAACATTAAGTGTACCAGCAGACACTAACTGGGCCATTGAGCAATCACCAACTGGATTTTAAGGGCACGTCTAAGCGCTGCCATTTTGGCACACCTTGACAATTGTCAGGAATTTTGTTCATTTTTCGTTCTTGGTGAACGGTAAATAAGGTGGTACAGGGTCGTGGCTAACAAATACGAGTACATAGGGATAATAAACTTGTGCATTACGATACAAACTGGAACCAACTTTTGTTTTTTTTTAATAGAGTAAGTCGACTGGCTATGTAATAGCCTACAGTACTATGCTGTTCAGTTAATTGATTCCCACAATATCCCATTAGGAAACTTCTCTCAAAACAGTGATCTGTACAGGATATAATTCTTATACTCGCTGACCGGTTCCTACTGTTTAATGCCGACTCCAAACGGTTACAGCATTTTATAGAGAAGTTTTTATATGACTTAGAAATAATTCTCCTACTCGTTAAGTCGCCGCCAGTTTCTAGTTGGAAACCAGTCGCTAAAAAATTGTTAGATGTTTTGTACTTTGTGGTCCAAATAAGACTGAAGGGTTCACTCAAAGGTCGTTATGGCTCTTTCTGTATACGCAGTGGCTCCACCATGCTGGAACCATATCTTATGATTATTCTAAACTTGCGGACGCAAATATTTTTCAATCATCGTCCTATACAGAGTCCCGTTAATGGTTTCTAGTTGATCCTTCTGATTTTCAAAAAAAAATTGGACCGCTAACTAATTAAAAGATTTTGGTTGACTCTTCATTTTCAAAAAAAAAATTTGCACCGCTAACTCTATCGTTTATAACACTGCACCAAACAGTACATCAGGAGGGGTGTATTTGACGTTAAGTAATACCCTAGGATTCTGATTCCTGTTTTTCTAACCGGAAGACTAAGTTGTTACTGGCTGCTGACATTAAAATGACAACAATAATTTGGTTGAGTGAAGATAATAGACTTGCCAGAAGCATAATACATTTCTACAATTTTGAGGCGTTGCTGTACATCATACGTAGACCTCATATATCTTCATTAAGAACCCTTTAGTCTTATTTGGACAACGCAGTATTAAAACCCGAAAACACAGACCGAAATGTTCCGATTTCAATAGATGATAGATGATTATAAAATAGATGATCGCCTATTGCACTCCATTTCAAATTTGTGTTGGAATCGGATGTAATACTCGTATGTGGATTTTAAAACAGTATGATTTAAAAACTGGACAGACCTTATCGGACTTATAAAGGGTGGCCCATCTAGAGGTTTTTTTTTTTCAGAACAAAAAAAAAACGGAAAAATTCAAATCAGGTGTGGAATTTGTATGGGTAATTTGAAAGGACATTTTATGGCATTTATTTTTTGAAAATAATTACCTTCAAATGTTGGCAACTGTACTATGGAAATGAGCGTTCGGTGAGAAACGGGAAGATTCGCTGTTTTCGACCAAAATTTTGTTCAGTGATGAGTTTCATTTCTGGCCCAACGGCAAAGTCAATAAACAACATTGCCGCATTTTGGCTCAAGAGCAACAAGAAGAGGTTCAAGAGATGCCATTATACCCAGAGAAAACCACGGTTTGGTGCGGTTTAAAAGCTGGTGGAATCATCAGTGCATATTTTTTCAATAATGATGATGACCGGAACGTAACCGTGATTAGTGCTCGCTATCGCGTCTCGATGTCGATGTTTATGCTACCTGTAATTGAAGCCCGTAATTTTGACGACACTTGGTTTCAACAGGACGGTGCCACTTGCGATACAGCTGCTCAAGCAATGGATCTATTGAGAGGCCATTTCGAAAAGCAGCTAATTTCACGTTTTGGATAGGTGAGTTGGCCGCCTAGATCGAGTGATATCACACCTTTAGACATTTTTCTTTGGGGTTACGTAAAGTCCAAAGTCTATGCTGACAAACCAGCTACGGTTTTGGAAGCCAACATTACGCTTGTCATTAAAGCCATACCGGTCGAAATGCTCAAACAAGTCATCCAAAATTGGACCCTCAGAATGGTAACCCTGAGGCGTAGTTGCGGCCAATGTTTGAAGAAAATTATATTCAAAAAATAAATGCCCTAAAATGTCCTTTCAAATTACCTATAAAGAATCCACACTTGATTTGAATTTTTATATTTTTTTTGTTCTGAAAAAATACCTCTAGATGGATTGCCCTATATATTCCGATCTTATTATTTAAAAACAGTATAACTTCAGTGTTTGGTTAAGGATCCACACATTCCGATTTAAGGTCTTGCCAAAATAATGTTATCTAACTCTCTTCCTTTATAAGATAAATAAGCAGATGCATCAAAGTTTTTCCAAGATATGCATACGAAGCATTTAAGAAGGCTAGTTAGCTAAGATCAGAAGATTATTAGTGATTGCGGTGCTCATACTTGTGTTTGCAGACACAGGGTAAACATAAAAAAAATTAAACTCTTAAATCTTAATGAATTTGATTTAAAAATCAAACGACGAACTTCATTTAAATCAGAAAACTGAGTATGAAAAAATTATTTTAGGCTTGCCATCTTTCTTCGAATGTAAAATTAATTTTGTAGAGATACTTTAATATGCTCTGTAACGCGTCATTTAAGTGGTAGAGAAACCGTCAGAAATTTTAATGCTCCCATATGGCTGAAACCTTAGTTGCTAGTGTCGTGTCATGGTAACTTCGCATCAGGACAGGACAGTGACTAACAAACAACAGTACTAAAGTTGAACATAATTGTTTCATACTTTCCAATGGCATTAAATTATTTCCTCCGAAGTTTTCCGAAATACACCATAACCTCATTTTAAAAATTCAATTAATTTATATATATTTTGATTGACTATATTCCATACTCGTTATTCAAATGAAAAGAAACATTTTTCATGAATGCAAATATTAAACCCACAATCATCATGAACTTATGGGCAATGAAATGAAACAACCAGAATTCCTGAAAATGGTGGTTCATGTGGGACATGAGAATAAAATCACATGCTTAACAGTTTTCTCACGAATTTATAATGGAATTTTCTGTAAGGTAACAAAATTTTGAGTCGAATCCATAAAAATGCAATATTTTAATTATGGCTTTATCGGAATTATGAAAACCTTTTCACAATTTTTAGAAATTGCTGTACCCCTCTGAAAAGGGTAAAAATATATGAAAATAAGAACATTGTGCTTCAGAACATTGGTTTCGTTGGAATAGACGTGACTTTCTAAGTTTCCCGAAACATATTGTACATTCGTAGAATAGCGTAATTTTGAGAACCATGCCCATATACTGCATATGTGAAGAGCAAAATAGAAAGGGACCTAAGGTTAAAAACCAGTTTTGTTCAGAAGAGCCATTTTAAAGATTAGGTCCCTTTCTATTTGCGCTTAGAATCGACGACTTCCCTTTCATAAAACGCGCATATCTCTGGGAGGGAACACTTTTGGGGCATGGGATCGGTCTCATTCGATGCTCAGATGTTGTCCACATCAAAAAAAGAAAAAAAAATGATTTTTTTACCCCTAGGTCCCTTTCTCTATGCGCTGTCACATATGTTAGATTAGGTTAGGTTAAAAGCGGCTGTCTCTGAGGTGACTTACTTAGGCCATTATTTTTAGTTGACCCATTGTGGTACCGCACCAACATTAAACCATTGTAATATATTAAAAACAAAAATAAATAAATAAATACCTTAAGATACGAGTAGAGGTAGGACATTAAAACTTCAGGGTAAATTTAGATATGAGCCCGATGTATATGGACTCCATATGCGAATTTCCGAGAAGGTGCATGACATAGAAGGTGCAAAGACGTTTTCTCTTCGTTTTCATGTAATGGCAGCTTCTACAGGAATCATTGTACGTTGTAAGGCCCATTCTCATTGCATGATCGCCTAGCTTATTATGACCGGTCGTATTAGCTGTTTAGTCCACATCGTATCATATGAGAGCCATGTAAAGCATGAATGCCGACACTTGGATTCGTTTGTCCATCTGTAATTCGCAATTTCGAGGAGATACAACTCGATCATCCTGCCAGCCCCAAAATTAATCTATCCTTCAGGGAGCTTCGATCTATGTTTAGCCTGTTTATCAGCCTTGCAGTTTTCAGCATCCCCCACGTGTTCTGGTATCCAAATTTGGTGTACCACAGAATGTCTCTTCATCTCGTTCAGTGATGTTCGGCATTCTCGAACTATCTTGGATGTTATGTAAACCCCTCTGAGAGATTTAACGCGCATGTTTAACAAAAGGATATAACTCAAACTTTTTAATTATTCTGCAGAGGATCAAAAACTGTTGCTTAAGCGTAAAGTATTCTAAAACATGTCGTTTTTTTGAAGGAACGGAGATATAAATTTATGATCTTAATACCGTATGACTTCTTACAACATGTGAAGATATGAAAATTTAAGTTAAAAACCTTGTGTTGATTAAACAAGTGCAATATGTTGAAAAATCTATTTTAGAACACCCTTCTTGGCAGTTTTTAAATAAATTTGTATACGGCTAAGCCTTACCACGTTTTTTCAAAGGGGTTTTAAACAATCAGTGTGAATTATTCGGCTCTGCACGCAGGTGTTCTGCCATGATTCTAATAATGAAAGTTCATGTCAGTTTTACGGAGCAATATTGAAGACGCAGATGTTTCTACGCCTGACTAAATCGTGGTGTATGTAACATCTGAAAGGCACTGGGATAAACCCCATAGGTATTATAACGAACAACTCAGAAGCTATATCTGATTGTAGTAAGTCTCGTACTAATAGTATCCTTCCATCTGCCGATCTATAGTTGTAATCAAATGCAGGATGTATATAGGAACAGATGTCGTAAAATGTTTAACATCACGCAAGCTTAGACCAAGGACGAACCCAGTTGATATTGGTCCATATCACATTATTTTTGGATATCAAAAAAGGTAATTTTGATTTTCAGAACTCATGAAAATACAATGTTACGCTTGTCGGGCGAGGCATATATTCGAAGTGTCGAAAGAAGCATTCAAGGGTATAGGCTTCCTAAATCGATTAAAGAAATATTTCACTCCCTCTGATCTCTTTGATATCTACTTAGTTGGGACATAAATACTGTTACACACGTTTTATACTGTAAAATAAAAAGTACTGAATGTTTTTGGACCAAATATTTTTTAATACATTTATTGATGTATATTGTATCCAAAAAGAATCTACTTATTCGAAATGTCCGCCTTTTGCCTTTACACTCGCCTTAAGTCGCACTGGCCAATCGTCAATAGCTGCAGGAACCTCGTCCATTGGAAAATTGGCCACAGCTCGAACCAAAGCAGTTTTAATAGATCCAATGTTGGGGTATTTTTTGTGACAACCCTTGTCCTCTAAAACCGCCCACAACTTGTAATCCAATGGGTTCAAATCTGGACTGCCTGAGGGTCATTCTTCAGAGGAAATGAACGCTGGCAAATTGTTTCAAAGCCAGGCCTGGGACGTTTTAGCCTTATGGGCCGGCGCAGAATCCTGCTGGAAAGTCCATGGCTGGTTTTGGAACAGGGAATTGTTAACAGTCTTCACAACAGCTTCCAAAACGGTTTCTTGTTAACATCGGCCGAGGTTTTGACTCCTTGATCGCAGAAATGCAGGTCAGTGACCCCATCGTAAGAGACACCCCACCAAACCATGACTGAAGCTGGGTGATGACCCTTTTCCAACCTTGGGATCATTTCAGATGCTTCCTTAGATGACCGCGTATACACTTTATCATTTTGCTTGTTAAATTTTTCCTGAACGGTTAAAAATTTGTTCATCGGTGAACAAAATTTTTCTGTGCAAGTAATCAGCCTGCTTCACCAAAAGACGTTTGCATTTTTCAATCCTATTTTTTTTTAAAGCTGCAGTCAAAAATCTCCGGTACGTTGTTGAAAGCCCCAAGTCCCAAGTCTTTTTTTAATGAATCGACTCATGGACTTTTGCGTGATATTCATCTCACGGGCCATATTTTTTTGTTTTCGGAGCGGATTTCTGTGAATTATTGATTTAACGGCTTTGATGACATGCAGTGTTCGAATAGATCGTGGGCGGCCCTACCGGTGGCGGTCTTTTACATCTCCAGTCTCCTCAAACAGTGTTATGCATCGGTAGAATCCCTAGTGGCCGGAGCGTTTTGAAAATATCCCTTTTTTATTTCACACTTGAAAAGCGCTATTACAGCGATGCAAGTTAAAACAATTTTAAAATCCCGTTACAGACTAACGCTATTGAGGTTAGCTTTCAAAACCCATATGACATTAACGGGGTATGTTCATTTCTACTATTGAAATGGGTGTGTTCAATGTAGTAACAGTATTTATGTCCCTACTAAGTATACAACATACATCCGGCCAATGATGGAATACAACTCCCATATATGAGCAGGTGATCCAAAATCATCCTTGGAGCTACTTGATCGTGTCCAAAGGAGGGCGATGGTGTTGATAGGTGACAGTAGGGTATCCAACACTATTGTCTCCCTGGAGCATCGTCGGAACGTAGGTTGTGAGTCGCTGTTCTATCGTTACTTTCATGGTGTGTGTTCTTTAGACATTCGTCGTCTTATTTCTGACGTGAGGATGTTCGGCAGGGATACACGACTTACTAGGAATTCACACCCATTTGTTATCGATCAGATCAAATTCGTTTTTCGCCTGTACTGTCAGTATGTGGAATCGACTTCCGTCGAATGTATTTCCCACCAATTACGACATCCAGAAATTCAAGTCAAATGTCAATAAACATTACTCGCTCTTTACCCCCTTAACTCTCTTACTTTCCACTCACCAATGCATTGTATGTATAGGGGAACACCCCTGAGTGTTGGCCATATCAGTCCAAGTTTTCACACAGTATCGCGCTTAGGTGCTTCCCGCATTTAGTATAATACACTTTAAACAGATATGATAAATAAAGTTTATCATACCGAAGCTCGACCACATTGGTCGATCTTTTGATATAGCCCTCGTACATAGCACGTATACTGCCGGACCACAGTCCAACTTTTAAATTCGATCTAGCTCAAATTAAAACAAGGGGAAAAATGTTTAGTAGCGCGTAGGCGATAATGAGATAACACTCTGCTATTCAGTGGATTAGACAACTCTGTTTTAATTATTTGTCGCTCATACCAAATTTAAGCGTGATCTTTTGTAATGTATGGCTTCCATCGCATCAGGACCTCTAAGCGGAAGGGACCTTTGCGTGGGTGCGTTTCGAAAACATGGGCCGATATGGCCCTATATTACTTGACATAGGTTCGCTACGAAATTAAATAGACTCAGATGTAAATCGTGGTTTCTATATCTGCAGATTCTAAAAACGGGAACGACCATTGCCTGAAGTCAATATGCAAATATGGACCTATATAGTCCACTTTCACTGCTATGAATTAATTCTCGTTCAAAATTTACCATGTAAAGTTTGGGCGTGATCGGGAGGAATTTGTGGCTTCTAGAGCTGCAGAGCCTCAAACCGAGAGGAACCTTAGTGTGAGGGCTATTCGAAAACAGGGACCGATATGGTCCAATATTACAGAACAGGGATGTTTTTCGCTCGTAGCGGGAGTAATGGATGTAAACTGTGACTTCTAATGTTAAAGCTTCTGAATCGGAAGGAACTTGGTGTGGGGGCTATTCCAAAACATTGACCGATATGGTCCAATGTTACAAGCCATACTCCATGCGCAATTTGGGAGTGACTGGATGTAAACAGTGTCTGCTAAAGCTGATGATTCTGAATCGGTAAGGACCATTGTGAGTCTAGTTTCACTACAGTTAATTAATGCTCGCCCATAACGCACCATGTACGTTTGGGCATGACCGGGAGTAATTTGTGGCTTCTAAAGCTGCAGGACCCCAAACCGGAAGAGACCTTAGTGTTAATTATTATCCGATATTGTCTTATTTCACCAGAGATGCATGTTGGTAACTTGTTATGCTCAATGCGAAATTAAATCGAAATCGGATGTAATATGTGGCTTTAAGAGTCTAAGGTTCTGTAATCGGGAAAAAAAACTATGTTTGGTTTAGATAAGGTTCGTCCTTGGCTCAAACTAAAAGAATGTACCAAGTTTAATCGAAATCGGTTTATAATTGGACCTGTACTTTGATTACAATAATGGATGGTCCGACGGAATAAGAGAGTAATCGCTGGCTCACCAGCACAGTGAGGTGTAGCGTATAAATAGTACGTTATGTACAACCTATGGTGTTGTTTTTGTTGTAGCGGCACACGTAGTGCCGGGGTGGCAGCTCGTCGCCGAAATTTCCAGCTTCGGTCCAATCCTGTACATAGAACCGGCTGTCCTGGGATTAAATAGACATATGTGACGCGCAAAATAGAAAGGGACCTAGGGGTAAAAACCAGTTTTGTCCAGGAAAGCCATTTTAAAGATTTATGTATCTTTGGTTAACCATCACTTTCATAAAACGCGCATATCTCTGGGAGGGAACACTTTTGGGGCGTGGGATCGGTCTCATTCGATGCTCAGATGTTGTCCACATCAAAAAAAATGAAAATTAATTTTTTTTACCCTTAGGTCCCTTTCTTTATGCGCTGTCACATATGTTTTTTTTTTGCTTTGACCCCAAGAAATGTGGCTCTTGCCATCCTGAAGTCACATTTAAAGACCGACCCAGCTTAAAATCCGCTCTTAACTCTTAAGAGGAGCAGAGTTTTAAAAAATAATAGTCGGCCCAGAATGCCATTATTACTAGCTAATTGTTTTTGGACGAACAAAAAACACATATTGTTGAGGTGACTGCCCCTGGCCAAAGAGTGTTTGTTTCGGGTCAATCCGGTACATAGAACCGGCAGTCGCGGTTCAAGAGAGAAGCTTTAGATCATCGAAACTATCAGGCAGGTCTGAAGAACATTTACGCTGATGAAGTCGCAGCAGCAGTATCCAGCTAGAGTGTGAATGTAGTGCTAGGGGAGCATCTCCCGGAGGAACCTGAGGAGAAGGTACTACCTCGGCAGAAGCGCGTGGTTCTGGCTTAGCCGAGATCTGGGAACGAATTGATGCTAACGGTCCGGACATCTGTCCCGCCTGCCATCAGGGACCACATGACGTGCTGTACCTCTTCAATTGCCCGGCCAAGCCCACTCAGGTGATCCACAGGTCTCTGTGGACGCATCCAGTTCAAATGGCGCGTTTCCTCCACCAGGATATCGAAGCAGATACAGGCAAACAGGACTTCAAAATAATATATGTGACAGCGCATAGAGAAAGGGACCTAAGGATAAAAAAAATTAATCTGCATTTTTTTCTTTTTTCTGATGTGGACAACATCTGAGCATCGAATGAGACCGATTCCATGCCCCAAAAGTGTTCCCTTCCAGAGATATGTTCCCTTCCAGTGAAGTCGACGATTCTAAGCGCAAATAGAAAGGGACCTAATCTTTAAAATGGCTCTCCTGAACAAAACTGGTTTTTAACCTTAGGTCCCTTTCTATTTTGCGCGTCACATATATTGTTGTTACAACAACAACAACAACTAGCTAATTGTTAGTAAGTTAATTCATTAGGAGAGTAAATACGTTTGATATTTTTAAAAAAATACGTTTGGAAAATACCTACTGAAACGATTCCGAAGCACAAATGGAAATTACTCTGGTCGCAATCTTGGTCTAAGCTGGATTTCCGGAGTTTTCAATTATTCTCTGTTTGGCAGTAGCGTTTGCAAAACTCAGTGATCTCTGTTTCTTATTCCAAAATCCTAGATATATCAGTATGATTACAATATGGGACGTTAAAGTCTACCCCCAACTTCACTTATTTGTGTCACTGCAGGCTCTGTTGGTAATTTTTCAATGTCAATTACTTAACCCCCCTCGTTTTCTTTTTTAAATTGCTTCACGTCATGCATACTTTGCTTAAAGAACTGAAAAACCTTGCACGTTGTTGTATTGTTGTAGTGGCTGGCGGTTGGGTGAATATTATTATGTTTTAGCGTATTTCACTGTGATTATGCGAATATTTTACGCATTCATGAATTTTGTAGGTGCTTTGGCAGGTATTCATTTTGCCCCTTTCCAAGTCCTTTGGAGGCCGCGACACACATACACTGCTACAGCATCGACAACAACTGCCCGCATTTCTCACTTTAAGGGTTAAAAGTTGTAGCCAAGGAGAAACCGGACAGAGTTCACAACACAATCACCATTTATTCACTCCCAGCCAGTAGTGGTCCTTGTGCGGTGCTCGCTGTTGCTCGCGGTGTTACTGCTGTCCTTGCTGCTATTTTGCCCTTAACAAAGTTTTAAGTGCTTATTGTCCTGTAAAACATTTTTCGAAATTATTTTCTTGTAAATTTAATTTTTTTAATATTCTATACATACTACCATCATGACTACATGAATTTCTTCGGCGATATTTTCCGCAAGTTCGTGAACTTAGTTACGATGGTTTGTTGTGGGTTCCTGATTTTGTTACATTTAAGAGGAGAATTTAAGTTTAAATCACAATTCAAGGATTACAGCTCTTCATTAGACATCATAATGAAGTAGTCTGGATTAAATATACCTTTGTTGTACGCGTATTGACATAAAGGCTTAAAATTGGTGATTCATTTCGCTAGAATCCTTGATGTTGCCAAAAGAATGTCTCAGCAATAGCTTGAGGTAATAATGTCTGCTAAGGGGCTTGTAGTGGTATGCGAGTACTCTTGATTGCTTATATATAATCTGTTTATTTTAATATATTTTTCATCTCATGCTGGCAGAGATTAAACACATTTAATTAAACTGGAGCAGCGACAAAGTCTGCGTGCAGATTTAATGCCTATGAAACTTTGATTAAACTAAAGGCTAGCCAAGTTCGTTTAGAAATGTCAGTATATGTGACGCGCAAAATAGAAAGGGACCTAAGGCCAAAAACCAGTTTTGTTCAGGAGAGCCATTTTAAAGATTAGGTCCCTTAGAATCGTCGTCCTCACTTTCATAAATCGCGCATATCTCTGGGAGGGAACATTTTTGGGGCATGGGATCTGTCTCATTCGATGCTCAGATGTTCTTCACATCAAAAAAAAATGAAAAGTGGATGAAAAGTTTTGTTCAGGAGAGCCATTTTAAAGATTAGGTCCCTTTCTATTTGCGCTTAGAATCGTCGTCCTCACTTTCATAAATCGCGCATATCTCTGGGAGGGAACACTTTTGGGGCATGGGATCGGTCTCATTCGATGTTCAGATGTTGTCCACATCAAAAAAAATGAAAAGTTGATGAAAAGTTTTGTTCAGGAGAGCCATTTTAAAGATTAGGTCCCTTTCTATTTGCGCTGAGAATCGTCGTCCTCACTTGCATAAATCGCGCATATCTCTGGGAGGGAACACTTTTGGGGCATGGGATCGGTCTCATTCGATGCTCAGATGTTCTCCACATCAAAAAAAGAAAAAAATGAAAATTGATTTTTTACCCTTAGGTTCCTATCTCTATGCGCTGCCACGTATTATGTTGTGTTTGAAACACATTAATATTTAAAAAAATTAAATAAATTATATTAATTAAAAGTATTTGCTAGGATGCCTCTCTAGGATGTTGAATGTTTTAAATCTGTACAACTGTTGTTGTTGACGTTTTCCGTCAAAAACAAATTGTACGACAGTACAACTTTTGTAGATATGTTTTTGAGGTTTGCTAAGTGATCAGCTAGTGCATTGTCGTTGATGGAAAAAGAAAGCAAAATGATTTTTGTTATGTGCTATGGATAATCACATAACATAAACCGTCAATACATAACACACCGTCAATACATAACACATCCTGGCATCTCGTGGCTTGTCTTCGATACAGACGCTTTAAGTTCAAAATTCAGCTAGACGTACGCGAATCCACAGGTTTTTGCTGTAACGGCTTTGAAATAAGTGGTCATGACTGTCGAAAATGACTTTTGTTATGTGCTTCGGAATTATTTCAGATCCTTGAATACCCAACACATCCTGCCATCTGGTGAATTGTTTTCGATACCTACGCTTTAAATCTACAATTCGGGTCCAGTCTGAATTGAAGCGTCTACACCAGCCAGATGTTAACTGAGCCAATGCCAGTCTGGTTTGACGGGGAAGTGACGGGAAAGAGCCTAATACGAGGTTTGTTATATATATTTCTGATGCCATCTGACATTTCCATTGGAAACTTTGACATTTTAAGCATAACTTCACTGAGAAAGTTTTGTCATTTGTTTGTTTACAGTATGTTGAAAAATTCATCGCAGTCAAAAAATGGAATTGTCCCGTCAAAAATTTCTTGTGATGATTTTTTACGATTTTCCGAGTGGGTTATCGAGACAAGTTGTTTAAATCGACTGTTTCGACTTTTGGCGATGAAGCATTGTCAAAAACCACTGTTAATCGCTGGTACCAAGATTTCAGTCTCGGACGCCGTTCGCTCCAGGATGAACTTCGTAAAGGACGTCCAACTTCGGTCACTTTGCCAGAAACCATCGATGCTGTGCGTGAACTGATTAAGCAAGACCGACATGCGACATACCGTGAGATTGAGGCATCCTTGGGCATTAGTATGACAAGCATCAATAAAATATTGCATGTTCATTTGGCCGTGAAAATATTAGTTCTCGTTGGATCCAACATAATTTGACAAATGCTCAAATAAAAAGGCTCGTATGGATTGGTGCAAAAGATGTTGAAACAGATTAATTGCGGTAGCTCAAAGGCAGTGTATAACATTGTCACAGGTGACGTATCGTGGATCTATGCATATGAACCTGGTTTGTGCGCATGCATAAGTGTATTGATCTTAAAGGAGAATATTTTGAAAAATAATAAAACCACTTCCAATGATAAATTATTGTGTTTTTTGCCAAACCCAAAATATAGGGTGATTCATCTTGATGTATTTTTTTCAAAATAAAAAAAATACTAAAATTTAAATCAAGTGTGAAATTTTTTTAATTCATTGGAAAGAAATTTTATACTATTTATATTTTGAATATAATTTTCTTTATATGTTGGCCGCTACTGCGCCTCAGGATGACTCATTCGAGTATTTCGACCGGTATGGCGTGAATGGCACGCGTAATGCTGGCTTCGAAGACCTAAATCATAGCTAGTTTGTCAGCATAGCCTTTGGAATTTCCGTAGCTCCAAAGAAAAAAGTCTAAAGGTTTCATATCACACGATCTAGGCGGCCAATTCACCGGTCCAAAATGTGAAATTAGCTGCTCTTCGAAATTACCTCTCACTTGATCCATGCATGGCAAGTGGCACCGTCCTGTTGAAACAAAATGTCGTCAAGAATACGGGCTTCAATTTCAGGTAGTAAAAATTCCGATGTGCTAGAGCAATAGCAATCACCATTGAAAGCTACGTTTCGACTATCATCATTTTTGAAAAAATATGGGCCAATTATTCCACCCGCCCGTAAACCGCGCCAAACCGTGGTTTTCTCTGGATATAATAGCACCTCTTGAAACTCTTTTGCGGCAATTTTATATATTAACGTTACCGTTGCGCCATAAGTGGGTCTCATCACTGAACACAGTTTTAGTTGAAAACAGCGGATCTTCTTGTTTTTCGCCGAACGTTCATTTCCATATTACAGTTGCCAACATTTGAAGGTACATAATTATATTCAAATAATAAATGGCATAAAATGTCCTTTCGTATGAACAATACAGATTCCACAATTAATTTGAGTTTTGGTATTTTTTTTTGATCTTGAAAATAAATATCTCTAGATGGATAACCCTATATAAATAGCAACCCTCGTAGTGTGTTCCTTACTGGCATACGTGTTTGACACACTGTCGTCAATTCGGGTCCTATCCGAATTAAAGCATCTACACCAGCCAGATGTTAACTGAGCCAATAACAATCCGGTTTGACGATGTAGTAAGTGCTGAAAAGGCATGCCTAATACATCCTTTGACCTAAAGTATCCCGCTTGTGATGTTGGTCCTCCCATTGTAGATCGTAAGGGACGCTTTTAATATGCCGGGGTGGGTGAAGTCTATCAGTGGAGTGGTGTGATAAATGATCCCTTCGGTAACATTCCATCAGGTACTCCTCGACAACTCCAACAAACCTGTGGAGGGGTCTTTGAGGGACCAGACTAAGTCATAAACATGGAGCTATTCGAATTTAATCAGGACTACTTTGAGGCTACGCAATACAAATCTCTTCTAGATCGAAAAGGCCTCAAGTTGGGGCTATATGCAAATATACGCCGATATACTCTTGTTCTGAAATTTCTCGCTTGTAGTGTTGGATTTCCCTTTGTAGATCATAAAGATCGCTCCTAATACGCCGGGGTGGGTGAAGTCTATAAGAGAAGTGGTCTGTTGGATGATCGGGAGCCCGTAGATGCGGGCCTTAAATTTAAACAAATCTCAATAGTTAAAGCATAATGAAATTAGTCAGAAAAATACACTGTTTTTAGACAACCACGTGTCGATTTTCGAAGGGACAAGATTTGTGGCATTCTAGGGATCTTCAGCCTATGGCCTCAAATATAGCGAATGGCAGAATTAAACGATTCATGAGAAAATTTAGTGTGGTTTTGTTGATACTTACAAAATGCAACCACACCTTTGGATACAAAGATGAGCGGTACCCAATAACATGGATACCAATTTTGCGTATGTTAATAGTACACACACTGAACATTTATGTTGCCACAACCGAATGTTGGTGGTTGTCGTTACAACCGAATGTTGGTTGGGTAGACAGCAATTTTCAGCAGTGGGAACTGACACTTGCGGTTGACGAAAACAAGAATCGGTAATCAGTACAGACTAAAATGATTATTAGAACTAAATTTGTACGTGTGTTGGTTATAAGCACTTTTTGAAAAAATGTAATAGTTTTCCGCCTTGCAGCCCCAATCCGAAAAAAAGTATTTAAGGTATGTAACAATATTTATTGTCAAGCTTTAGGTCGCCGTAACTCGGGAAAAATGAATCGCCACCAAAAAAACTTTGTTGTTGCTTTGAATAATAGGGGGGCCTACTTGAGTAATGCCTATTTCTGAGTAATGTCGCTAAACTACTGTTAAGCCTGTTTCTTTATTCTGAAAAATATTTTTTTTATTTATAGTTCGTCGTAAACAAAAGTTTTTGTTGTGATTAGAACCGATAAATTGTTATAGGGTTTATTTTTTTAAGTTGCAATAACCAATATTGTTTTACAACAGACAACTAAACAGAGATGGTCACCACAAAGATCTAATCTGTTTGTCACCATCAAGTATTGGTACTAAAGTAACATGTACTTTACCTTTCAACTGTTTGGTTGTAATAACCGACAACCAATAGTTAAACTGAGTTCGATTTAGATAAATGTGTTGTTGGGTGTGAATACCGTGCTATGGTTGTAGCAACCATCATATGATATCTCGAACCGTGTTATCATTATTACTATGGAATGTTGGTTATTTCAACAGAAATTCGGTTTATCCAACCTAAACTTATGAAATAGCTTGTCCTATGGCTACAGTTACACGTGTTACATACTCAGCATTCTTAAATTACTGGCATTCATGAAACTCAATTTGCTAAACCGCCGAATTGCCATCACATATCACACATTTAATTTAAACTCGTTGAGCGGCAAAGTTTCAACACTTCTGTCTAATTGTCTTGGGAAATCTTCGAAACGGCCTACTTAAATATTCTGCATAGATTAATCATATCATCGCAGTGAAACCTGTCGTATAACCATAATATAAACCATGATTATGTATTACGAGTTATCTCACGATTTTGTGTTATTCACCAAAAATGTTATTAAGCACTCAAATATTATTCGTAGCAAATGTGTTTGCTCGAGGGGACTGGGAAAAGGAAGTCTCTCGTAAGTAATCAGCATTTTTGTAGGTCTACAGTAATTATGCATACCCTATGAGTAAGAAGAAATTCAACACGTTTACTCTGACGGCGAATGTACTATTAGAGCTGCCATTTTTAAAATGTCCCTCCATGGTAATGACAAAAGCATGCAACATATCAGGATCGTAGGCCATACGGACATTGAATCTTAGAATTTTATAACGATCAACAATAATAGGGATCCGATTAATAGTACGTATTGTTGCAAACTAAATGACAATATAAATATACCATCTACTTTTAGGTGGAGGGTGTATGTAATTAGAACCAAAATAAAAACCCTTCAAGTTCGATTACAAATTTAAAATATTTATAGTTCTGCTACTCCCAATAAAGTATATAAAAATGTAATGTTCGGTGTGCGAGCGCATAAAACTTGAAAACCGCTTGACCTATTAACGCCAAACTTGGGCAATATGTTAGTCTGTGAAAAGGTTTCTCTTAAGTTTGGTCCCTATAGGTGGCATATTTTTATAAATTGAATCAAATTCAAAAAAACAAGAGTACGAGTAAACGACCGATGCGATCAAAGTACTTGGAATAAATAAGTACGACCAACACCGTAGTTATTTATTTCTCTTGAAGAAACAGACAAAATGTTCCTTATCCCATTGGTTATGACTTTGTTTCGTGTACAATATTGATGTACTACATTCTAAAATTGCTGCTACTCACAGCTCAAACTGCTATTGAGTTGGTAAACGACCGATGAGCCGAAAAATTATTATTATTGAATTTAAAGGACTTAATATATGAAGTGGACACACAAAGCAGCATTGACGGCAACCGATTTTAGCAATAATCGAACCAGCTCGAGACCTTTTTCATCTATATTTTAAATAGAATACCCGAAATCGCGGAAATCAAAGTCACTTAGACACTTTGTTAACAACGTGTCTTCTATTAAAATGTAGATACCCACCCAGTAAACCAAATTTGCCGACAGACAATTCTGCACAATATCTGAACTCTATTGAGAACGATTTCTTTCCGAAACCGTTACGAATTCTGTTCGATTAATCTGATGATTTTTTTATTTATTATGTTCCGAAATATCTGAACAAATTCGGCCCGAATTCTGTTAGAAATTGCGTGTGGGATTTTTATTAATTTTTGTTCAGACTTCTCTTAACGAACTCGCAACGAATTTTGAACTAGTTACACGCAGAAAAAATTATGGTTCTGGTGACAATTTTCGAAGAGGATAATACTATTGTTGAGTATATGGTTGTGGTACAACAATATTATAATCCTCACATCAATAGTATGATTCAAATACAACCTTACTATGATCCTCACAACAATTGTATGATTCACACATAACCATACTATGATCCCCACAACCATAGTATGATTCACACTCAACCATACTATGATCTCCACAACCATAGTATGATCCTGACAACCATAATATGTTTCATATACAACCATAGTATGATCCTCACAACCATACTATGATTCACACGCAACCATGTATTGATTTCTACAACCATAGTATAATCACTATTTTGATTTGAATTATGAAAATTATTCAAAAATACATTAAATTCAAAATAATAGGGAGTGATTTATTTTACTGTAGAAAAAAATAAGTTTAAAAAACGTAAGCGTTTTTATTAAAAATATTTCAGTTTAACAAAGCCAAAGCAGTTTGTCTAAAAAATTTTAATTTCGATAAAAAAGTACTATTATTGCATTAGATCCATACCAATAACATTTGTTCCTAAAAGCATATTTAAATGAAGAAAAATTACAATCATACAGTATGACTGCCGTTATCATATTATTGTTAACATAAAACGCAAAACACAATACTTTTGTCGCACCAACCATATTTATATTGTTGCCATAACCATATTTACACTTTTAAATTTGGCAATAATACTATTGTTACATTTCAACAATATTAGTATTGCAGCAATTATTTTATTGGCAAAAATAAATTCAGTTAACAATGCTATGGTTGCGGCGGAGAACATATTATTATTGCCGTGATCATGTAGTAACTATGTTTTTTCTCTGCGTGTAACTTAGGTAGTCTATTCGTTTAAATTTTTTTTATTTGCTTTATATTCAGACATATCGGAACTAATTCTGAACGAATTCTTATCTGTTTGGCTGAGGTATTTTTTATATAAAAAAATAAAATTCTTTTTTTTGTTTACATTTACAGTAATTGTCTTTTTTTCTATGCATTGTAGTTTTGTGATGCTTGCTTTACAAGTGTTCTTATCGTGTATTAGCAAAAAAAGTGACAAAACTATAAACAAATATTAACACGTTTTGGTATAATTTGTTTAAATAATTAATAATAATTATTTCAATTTTAGCTAAATTTGTTTAGTTTAGCATGTCTCGTCAAGCCGTCAGAAAAGAAGTGAAAAGATAGGCATAACGCTTACTAAGTTCCTTATTGGAACCAGAGAAACCTTAAGAAAATACTGAAGGTCAAGGGATTTGGTGAAGCGTCACACGAAGCCTCAGAATTTGCCAAGACATTGGCCCAGAACTCGTTCAGAATTCGGTTTGAAATGTCGACAAAAGCACCATAATTTAATAAGACTTAATCCCAAAATTTTGACCGAAATCGTTCAGAATTTTACCCAAGAAATCGAAACTTCCTTTTAAATTTCCCAAGACTACAGTTCTGAATTCGGTCAGAAATCGATTCAAAATGTCGGCAAAAACATTAGAATTCTCTCAGAGAAGTAGTTCAGAAATTGTGTCAAACCTTTAATGAGCCCATAAAAAATAAGTGGCAATAGATTTTAGGACATGCAACGCGGGCGTGGGTTTAGCTAGTTCGCTTAAAAAATACTAGTGACAAGTTTTTTTAAAAATAGGACAATAATTGTAATGGACGCCATGCGGCATCCATTATTATTGTTCGATCAATTTAGTAAAAAAATTACGAAAAACTTAAAATTATAATTTTTCAATTTGTTTTTTTTTTTTAATTTAATTTACACAAATATTTTCCGACTCAAAAGTAACGTAGTTTTGTCCTTCAACAGGCTGTAAATTGACCCAGATTTTAAAAATAAGTTCATATTTGAATTTTTTTAACATTTCAGTAATTTTGGATGACCCTGTTTAAATGAGTCAGATTTTCGTACATATGGTCCGTCATCTAAATTTAGCCAATCTGCAGAAATTATTTCATATTCAGCTCCGTGAAAAAAATCGTATCGGTATTTGAAAGCCATATGTCCATGTATATGTGATGCTATTTTATTGGGCTCCCAGGCAATTTGTACGGGGACTCTATCAAAAATAAGCCTATATATAAGTAAGTATGACTCAAATCGGTCCAAGCTTGGTTGTTTGTCAATCTTAATATACTATAGCAAATCTAAATGAAATCGGAATTATAGGAAGGGCCATTTAAAAATTTAATAATGACTCGGCTGCAAACAAAAAAAATTACATTTTTCAAATTTTGGTTTTTTTGGAAGGGTTGCACTTTGTCATTAATAATGGAACACCATCCGATGCGTTTTCGCTTTGCCCAATGGGTTAAAGATTGTTTGGCGGTATACTCGTATGAAGAATTTTACCAAAAAATAGTGTTTTCAGATAAAGCTCAGTTTTTTCTCGGTGGCTTTGTCAATAATTACCAAAAGTTTTAGAGAATGACATGGATGACATTTGGTTTTAACAAGGACCACATGTCACACAGCCAACGCAACCATTGATAATTTACGAAAATCAAATAATCAGCCGAAATTGTGATGTCAATTGGCCGCCTCGGTGCTGTAAGTTGAGCCCTTTGGATTATTTTCAGTTGGGAGCCATTAAGGATAAATGTTACGCAAGCATCCAGAGACAAATGAAGCATTGAAACTTAATCGAAGTTAACATTGAAGAGATTTGACCCGAAACAATAGTACTGAAAAATTGGGTTGATCGGATAAGGTACTGGCGAGCCAGTTGAGGTAGCTGTATAAAAAAAAATGTTCTGTTTCTAAATAACAAAAATCAACCTTTCCAATAAAATTTTAAAAAATTATCGGCATTTTCTTATTAACAGCCAATTCAAATTAAAAATGTTAAATCGCCCACCCTGTACTATAAAAGTTCTAGAGCATTGGTACGAGTAATCTAATGTGTCATTAATATTGGATGTTTTACGTGGCTTCAAGAGTTCGCTTGAACATATGTGCGGGAGCTATATCTAAATTTTTACCGATTTTTCGTAAATGTCGACAGTCTTTGTCTAAAAAATTTAATTTTGTAAATTTCATGAAGAACGGGACACAATTACGAATTGTAGTTTGAAAACAAGTGATAGACAGCGGACAGACGTAGGGACGGACAGACAGATATCGCTTCATTTAGTCAACTGGCTATTCTTGAAGGCTGGTCTTGTCTACATGTTTTTTCGTACGCAGTACCTAAAATTATGAATTTTCTTTGCTTTGGCATACAACTTCCTCGAAATCGAAACCCCGACAGCAAAAAACCTGGTAAGCCGACATGTCCGGTTAAATCTATTTTTGAGAAACGGACTGTTGGGTTTGGGCATAACAACCGGATTGTCGGTTCCTCTTCGTACCTTGTAAACACCCAGTGCTAAAAATATGCAAGCGCCACTTATTACAGAAACTTTTACTAAGCCTTGTGCCCGAATAAGCACCACCAACGTTGTCTGATATTTAATTTACCACCTCTTGCGAATGTTACACCACCGAGCACCGAGCGCTTCAGTTGATTAAGTTGATTTAATAAATCCTCTTTTGGTTGCGAAAGAAGAGAAATAATTACATTTAAAGACTGCCTGAAAACCTATAAAATACGGAAGCTTAATAATTTCAAGAATTAAGATGTTCCGCTACACAACGCTACAGAACACAACAGCCGAGCACTTGTCAGTGCGGAAATTAACTAACATCAGATGATTGCCGGACGGACAAGCTGGAGAAGGGGGCCACGCACCAAATAGGGGAGGCGGTAGCGCGCAGATTGAAGCAGCCGCTACGGAGGGAATTTGTGTGTGTTTACGTTAATAAAGAAAAGGAAACATTAAAGGAATGTGTGATAAATAAATCCGTTCAGAGATATGAATTTATTGCCGCAAATAAACACAACCCCAGCAAGCATAGAGCGCCACCGACACAGACGCTTAAAGAGCAATGGCAGTAGCGGTAGCCGTAACAAGGCACCAACCATCCGACCAACCACCGCCACAGCGAGATTAGAGTTGAGCCAAAAGTTGAGCAAATTCCTTGTGGGGAGAAAGCCTGGCAGAGAGTGGGTCTCGACTCCTGTGTGTACACCCGGGCGAATGAATTCGAATGGTACACATTTCGTTTGTACGTTTGAACAGAAATGCCACTAAAGTGGAATTTAGATGTCAGAACAAATTTCAACCATATTTAATGTCAAATTGGAAACAAGGATTAACTATTTTCATGTTGTGCTCGCTGAACTCGCACAAAGCACCACGACCAGGGCCAAAATAACAACATCAGTGTAAGCCACGCACTGTTGTTGTTTGTGTTTTTTTTTTTGGTTCGTCTTGTTTATCAATTTGGTTGTTTCTTGCTTTTGTTCCCGGCTGTTTTGGTTTGTCGAAACAAATGTGGTTCACTCGATGGACCACTCCAAAACGGATGCTCGGTGTTAGTCAAGTGGCGGATTCGCAACGCATTCCACAAACAACATTCAGCTTGTGTCTATGGGTGTATGTACTCGTATTGGTACTAGCGAATCTAGTCATGGGCGTCCTGGTGGCCCAAAAAAGGATGTATATAAGTGCAGGTCTATATGATTGGGTTTATAAAACTAACATTTGGATGAAGGTTACTTGCTAAGTGAGTTGTGTGAAGCTGTTGTTGAAGCGGCAAATAGTCACAGGGTGACAGTCTTTGACCGAAGAATTGCTGCTTGGGGTCGATCCAGTGCACAGAACTGTAGTAGTAATAGTTGTAGCGGCCCATAGTGCCGGGGTGACAGCCCTCCTTCGGGTCGTTCCGGTGCATAGAACCAACTGCCGTAAGATCGATTGCAAACTGTAAAATGCCCTGTCGCAAGTTTTTCCCTACTTAGAGCGAACCCTATATCGATGTCTTAAGTAAAACCTTTTTTCCCTCTCCCAAAGTACATCGGAGAGTAGATTTAACCGATCCTGCGTTTCACATATGAATAACAAGTAAAAAAGGCTATAGTCCAGATGTCTCAGAGATAGCCAACACCACTCTTTAATTAAAAAATTCCCGCAACTCTGTCTGCTGCTGAAGCTAGATCGGTCTTAAAAATTTACTTTTAGAGATGGGATGACATATTTTGTGGGGCTGTTAAAAAAAAAAACAGCCCAATTTTACCAGATACAATTATGCAGGGTGGAGCGCGGTAATTTGCTTATTTGGGAATGAAATAAAAAAATTACGAACCTTAGAAAAATGTATTTAAAATTTTAATTATATTGAACAATTAGGGAATTTTTAAATGACATGGTTTTAAACAGTGTATCTGGCAAATGTCGAACCTCGCTATCCACACATGGATGCATACGATTTCGGAAGTTTTCATGAACTCTAACAAGCATGTCGACTGGTATTCTGCCAAATTCAGCCTCAATATTGCTAATTAGGTCTTCCAAGGTGTTGGGACGGTTGATATACACTTCAGGTACCCCAAATGAAAAAATCGCATGGGGATAAGTTAGGTGAGCATGCCGGCCAGTTTACATCACTTCTCAAAGAGATAAGCCGTCCAGGAATCATTTGCCTCAAACAATTCATGGTAACCCTCGCTGTGTGTGCAGTGGAACCATGTATCCTCTAATTGCATTGCCTCAGGAGCCGGCTGAAAAAAAGTCTGGAAATGTCAACCGCAAGTGATTGCTTCCGAGCAGAGGGTTTCGGAGATTGCAGTACTGCTGCTCAAACTCTCTTGATATTTTGTGCTGTTGTAATCCTTCTCTCAGGACCCCTTCGTACGCATGGCACATTCCCTGCTGTTCTCAATGAAGTTACCCAATTTCCAATTGATTGCCGTCCTGGATTACGTCCGCGGGGAATAGCAAATAGTAAACGAAAAGCACGCTGCTCTGCAATGATTGAGTGCGCATTTGAAAAATACGCTTTAACACAAAATGACCTCTCAACACGTGTCCTATGAATGATGGCAACTGAATACAAATCTCCCGTCAGCCACTATGAGCCACGCACACTCTCCACTCTCTTCGACCAACAGTGCCGCCACAGCCTGCCGTGCAAAAAAGCAAATTTCCGCGCTCCACCCTGTAGATCGCACATAACGCACTAGAGATTATTTGGGACACCATTTCTTTGAAATCGGAAGCGATATTTGTATGGGGGCTATTTGAAAACATTAACCGATATTGTTTAATTTTACCAAAGATGAGTGTAATTCCCAGGTTAAGCTTTGTAAAGACGGTTGTCAGACCTTACGATGTTGTCAGATAAGGCATCGCACTGATGACGCAAATTAGTTTGCAAAAGGTTAATTGAGACTCCAGCCGATTGCAAGGAAACTTTACATTTGCAGCGCAAGGAAATTGTCAGACAATAACTTTATCTGTCAACAAAAATTGTCACTTTACACGGTTGTCTGATTGTTGCATGGAAAAAATTGCCAGATCCGTTGTTAGACATTGCCAGAACATTCAAAGCATTTGACAGAAATTGTCATGGAAAAGAAAAGGGCATTCATTTGCAACGATTTTAGCTGCATAGAAAGACAGTTTCAAAACAAAAAGGCAAGAAAACGTGTCAAAGATTGGGTAAAGAATTGGGTGCTTCTTTGCTAGTAGATGCAATGCAAAATGCTTATCCAACTACGAACTGATGAGCCTGTGCTGTATCGCAATATTTTGCGAATATACTCCGAACAATTTGATAATGTTCTTCCACGCTTTCAGGTACTACACAAACCAATAGGCCTAAATCCGAAAAAAAGTAAAGTGAAACTTGAGTGTTGTGTTGTGGCCGAAATCAGATGTTAAAGTGGCTTCTAAAGCAGCAGGTTCTGAAATCGGGTAGAAACTTTGTATAGGAGTTATATATGGTTGCTGCCAGTTTCAACAAAGTAAATTATAGGTCGCTTAGAACGTACCATGCTAAATTTGAGCGTGATCGCCTGAAGCTGCGTGATTTGAGCGTGATCGCTTCGAAAACAAGCCCTGATATGTTCTATTTCTTCAAAGATGGATGTTACTTGCTCTTAAGGCCCTGTGCTAAATTTGGGCGGAATCAGATGGGATTTGTGGCTTTAAGAGCTGCAGGTTTTTAATTAGGAAAACCTTTGTATGATTTGAAAACATGGACCGATGTGGAGCAATTTCATTCGGTTTCATCCTTTGGTCAACCATGAAGTTTCATCGAAATCAGTTCATAACCGCGACCTGTAATTTGATCACAACTACAGATGTACAGACGGACGGACTTCGCTCAATGGAATCAGAGTGTCGATTGAGCGGTGTAATAAACATGGCATCTATCGTCTAAGGTGTTGCGAACATTAGCACTATAAGTAGATTAAAATACCCTGGAACACAGTGTAATGCAGTGTAAAATTACAGCCATGCCTCCAGCGTTGTATGCCTCCAAATGCAGTCATTATAATCCACCATAGAATGGAGCGTTTTTATACATTTGTCATTCCGTTGGTACCATCTCGAAATACATATTCGCCAGAGTACATGAGAACTGTTGATATCGATAACTACACGCAAAATAAAAGTATGGTTGTGGTGACAATATTCGAAGAGGATAATACTATTGTTGGGTATATGGTTGTGGTACAACAATATTATGATCCCCACAACAATAGTATGATTCAAATACAACCGTACTATGATCCTCACAATAATAGTATGATTCACACATAACCATACTATGATCCCCACAACCATAGTATGATCCTCACAACCATAGTATGTTTCATATACAACCATAGTATGATCCTCACAACCATAGAATGAGTCACACGCAACCATGTTATGATCCCTACAACCATAGTATGATCACGCACAATTATACAATGATCCCCATTATAATTTATTAGAATTTGTTTAAGTTGTCGATAATAGATTTGATCCCCAATATTATTTATTAGAATTGGTTTAAGTTGTCAACAATAGATTTAAATTATGAAAATTATTCAAAAATACATTAAATTCAAAATAACAAGAGTGATTTATTCCACAGTAGAAAAAATAAGTTGAAATAAACGTAAGCGTTTTTATTAAAAATATTTCAGTTAAATAAAGCCAAAGCAGCTTGTTTAAAAAATTTTAATTTTGATTTTAAAAATATTATTATTGCATAAGATCCGTACCAATATCATTTGTTCTTAAAAGCATATTTAAATGAAGAAAAATTACAATCATACAGTATGATTGCCGTAATCATATTATTGTTAACATAAAACGCAAAACACAATACTTTTGTCGCATCAACCATATTTATATTGTTGCTATAACCATATTTTCATTTTTAAATTTGGCAATAATACTACTGTTACATTTCAACACTATTAATATTGCAGCAATTATACTATTGTCAAAAATAAATTCAGTTAACAATGCTAAGGTTGCGACGAACATACTTTTATTGCGGAGAACATATTATTATTGTCGTGACCATGTAGCAACCATGTTTTTTCTCTGCGTATATGGTTTGACAGCTGGTAATGTCAAACAGTTTTAATATTTCCGTTTAGGAAGGTTAGGCAAGTCATTACAATTCGATTTACGCCACAACAACAAAATATTTTTTTAAAAAAAATAGTCCTGGCGAAGCACTTAGAACACTTCGCCCATTTTATGGCCTGGTGAGCAAGCAATTCGTGATGCTATTTGTTTTTGCACTAATTTCACTCCTTTCGATTCAAAAGCATAGACAATATAAAGAAATGTCCATACCTAGGAGAAAACTGCTGCAGTAGCGTGAACTATTAAAAAGGAGCCGAAATGTCGATTCGTTTTAAACTTGTTGGCCATTGTCCTTCGACGACGTAGCACGTTAGAATCTTGGCTTACTACTTTAGATCCACAACATCCCATTTAGAAACAAGGGGAAATTTCTCTCAAATCTGTGAGCTGTGCACGATTCAATTCTTATTCTCTTCGGCCAGGACCTACTATTTAACGCCGGCTTCGAACGGCTGGCTAATCCATTTTATACAGAAATTTTTACATGGCTTAGAGATAAATCTCTTACTCGTACGAGGTGGAACCTTCGATCTTGGCTTACGTGCGTTGTAAATACAGCTCATGCAAGAATTAAAACCAAGCGATTGATTGGGCTCGTTTGAAACTGGCCGTAGATGAGAATTTTTTTCTAAGTATTGTGTTTAGTGATGCAGCTTATTTCTATAAATGGCTACGTCAATAACCAAAGTTGCCGTATTTGGAAAAGAGATAATCCTCAAACTATAAACGAATCTCCATTCAATCCATCTCCAATCCATTAAAATTGACCGTTTGGTGCGGTTTACACATTTGCACATTACTCATTGTTTCAATACTAATGGCGTGGGCTATCAAGTCATTTTGACTGCATTTTTGTTTTCAAAAATAATCTAAAAATTAACGACATTTGATTCTAAAAAGACGGCGCAACTTGCCATACAGCGCGAGTAACAACTAATTTATTGCAAAATCAATTTGGAGCTAACCTTATTTCCAAAAGTGTCCCCTCGCTAAATTATCCGATAAATTGCTATGGTGATTATATCATGATGTTGGGATAAGGGACAATATGTTACAAGAGTGAACTTAATGGGGTTTGAGTACGACAAAAACTTATTTGTTGTCACCACCAATTATTGATACCAAAGTAACATGTAATTCAAAATTTGTTGGTTGTCGTAACCGCCAGTTTTGGCAACCGACAAATTTACTGAATTCGACTGGCAAAACTGGTTTTTTTATTATGAGTACTCTAATATAATCATAGCTACCATCTTTTGGTATGTCGTATCTTGTAACCATCAAAACCATGGAAAGTTGGTGTTAGCAACAGAATGTTTATCCAACCGTTTTGTTTTTGTAGTTTGGAGCCATTTTCACTGTTCGTTTCCTATGTGTAATGAACTATTTTGCAATTCTCTTGTTTATGACGTAGATGGAAAATCGTTGATCTGTGTTTGTGTGATATTCCTTTTGATGACCTGCATACCAAGGCCTCCTATATAAGCGGCATGGTTTCTTTAAATTTGTACACATAAGAGGCATTTAAATTTTTACCGCAAATACTTAGATTATTTAATGCAAAGGTACAATTTATATATTTACCTTAAAAATACAAGAAAAAAAATAATTTCTTCTCTCAACTATTAACATTTTTTTTAACTAAGAAAAATGTTTTATTTTGGCAAAAAAAAACATTTCTTATGGAATTATGTAATTTAATTAATAATTGTTGGGAAAATATATTTGCTTTTAAATTTTTGTGATATTTGCTTTAAAAACTATTCTGGAATTAAAATTGTGAATTCAAATGAATAAAAATTCTTAGCAGCACAAATGAATATATACGAGGGCAGATCAATAACTCCGTAACCTTTACAACTTCCATCGTAGTTATATGAAACGCAACATAGCTCCCATCAAGAAAAGTCCGTCAATAGATTACTGTCAAATTTTGAACGAGTTCTGTCATTTAGTTTGTGTTTCACAGCTGTTCAAAACATACAACATTGTGGATTTTGTTAAAAATAATTTTTTGTGAAAAAAAACGTCAATAAAACCCAGGAAAAGCTTGATCAATACTATGGGGACCTCGCGCCATCGATTTTAATGGTAAAAAGTAGTTTACTGACTTTCGTTGTGGTCGTACAAATACAAATAACGCTAAACATTCTGGAGGGCCAATGAAGGTGAATACAGCCGAAAAATCCTCGATATGGTGCTGGCCGATCGAAAAGTAAATGTGCGTGGGATTGTTGGTGCCATACGCACTTCATATGACAGTGTGGTTTAGATTTTACATGATTAGTTGGGTTTAGAAAAACTGTCTGCAAGATGCGTGCCGCGATCACCATTTCATTAAGATAATGCTCGGGTGCACACATGTGCAGTTTCAATGGCAAAATTGCATGAGTTGGTTACGAATTGGTACCTCATCCGCCATATTCTCCGGATATAGCCCCCAGTGACTATTTCCTATTTCCAAACCTAAAGAAATGGCTCAGTGGAAAGAGATTCCGCTCAAACGATGAAATTATTGATCAAATAAATGCCCATTTTATGTACCGTTGGACTAAGTGTATTGAGCTAAAAGAAGATTATGTTGAAAAATATTTTTTTTGCAAAAAAACTGTTTTATTCAATAATCACGGAATTATTGATCTGCCTTCGTATTATACAAAATTTCTTTTAACTTTAATGATAAATATTTGAATTCAAAACAAAATATAAAACGCCGGTTCTTTCCACAAAGATATGTATATTTTCACTTATAAAATTATATATAAAATTACAAATATCCCTTTTGCCCGGTAGGATGGGGGTATAACTATTTAATCAGCAATTTCTCAGAGCAACCCATTCAAGAGTTTCGTTCTTATTATTTATATCGACGTTCATATCATCAAACTGCACTGTTGAGAATTTATATTGCAAATTGTTTTCCATTTTTGATTATATCTATTTAGGGCAAAAAAGCTACCAACTTATGTTATAAACAGTTGCATATCGTCGTCGACAATAGCTCGATGCAAATGCATACATGTTTATGTGAAAGTACATCATTTTTTAATATAAAAATATTCAATATTTTGCTTCCTCATAAAATCAATTTCTTTTTATATAAAGGAAAACATATTGAAGGCATAAAACTCGTCTTTTTGCATTCTCCTGTATAGAAAAAAGACTAGCATATTTCTTTCGCTTATGGGTTTGCAACGTGCATGCATTTTTTAAATCAAAAACATATCGGAATGTTGGATTTTAGAGAAGGTATTGTCTAGAAATGTTTATTAGAATGTTCGATAGCATGTGTTCAGATCTTTGGTTGCATATTTTTTGTGCGGGCAACAAGTTTCCAGATTCATAAAAGTATAAATTTCTTGAAAGCAATTTACATCTCTTTGATTAAGTCGTCCTCCTACTTGGTACGGTGGCATTGTTTTAACAAACACGTTTCTTCTATACCAAAGATGTAATCGTTCACTCGGCTCTTCTTCTGATTTTCCGGTAGTCTTATAAACAGAAAATAAATGGCAATCATTGACGCATACGTACATGGAAATAAATTCCTGTTTGCTTTTTTTTTTTAATAAAATAAAATTTAATGGGAAAAATAACACGATGCGTGTAAGTTTTTATGCTTATTCTTTATTATACGAGTACTTTTCTATATGGTTTTCATCCTGAAGGTTTAATATAGTTGAAAGGAAAATAATTATATTCTTGGAAATTTTTTTAATAATTATGATTTATGATAAAGCTATTCCAAAAACTCTTCGTTAAGGTTGATATATAGGATGATCCATCTTGTAGTATAAAATATAAAACTTCAAACCAAGTGTGGAATCTTTATTGGCAATTTGAAAGGACATTTTATGGCATTTATTTTTTCACATTGAACAGGGATTAAACCGGCTCAAGACCTCTTGCTTCTAAAGGGTGTCCCAAGAAGAGCGCAATTTTTAAATTTTAAATAAAACACAGATATTTAAGAAAAAATCGTGAAACTTTATTATATCGTAAAGTAGACAGAATGAGGTTATGTGTGGAACAATATATCGTGCAGATGGCCGCCGCGGCTTTGCTGGCATGCACGCGATCTTTTAATGAAATTTTCAATGACCGTTTTGCATGAATGCTGCGGTATTTCATTATTGCAGCGTCCAATTTCGTCTTTTAAGGCTTGAGTCGTCGTCGGCTTATTCGCGTAAACCATCGACTTCAAAAAACCCCAAAGAAAAAATCTAATGGTGTTAAATCGCACGATCTAGACGGCCAATTCTGATCTCCAAAACGCAAAATAACACGACCGGGAAATGACTGATGCAGCAATTGAATTGTTTCTCTGGCTGTATGACATGTGGCGCCGTCTTGTTGGAACCACATGCCCTCCACATTCATTTCTTCAATTCTAGGCAAGAGAAAACTGGTTATCATTTCACGATACCAAACACCATTGACTGTTTGCGCTTGACCTGCCTCATTTTCATAAAAAAGGTCCAATGATTCCTCCAGCCCAAAAACCACACCACACAGTGACACGTTGAGGATGCATTTGCTTCTCGTGAATCACTCGAGGATTTTCCGCACCCCAAATGCGACAATTCTGCCTATTGACGAAGCCATCAAGATGAAAATGGGCCTCGTCACTGAAGATGATTTTATCGGCAAAATCAGCATTTTCATGTTGTCTCTCCAATACCCAATTAACGAACTCCTTCGCTGTCCATGGTCAGCTGGCTTCAGTTCCTGAGTCAATTGAATTTTGTATGCATGAAGATGCAAATCTTTCGTCAAAATTCGCTTCAAAGTGGATTTGGAGACACCAATTTGCTGAGCTCGGTGTCGAATTGAGGTGGATGGAGTTCGAGCGACATCACCACGTACAGCTGCGACATTTTTGGTCGATCGACCTGGTCGATGGCGCGTTGTTGTCTTTACATCACTAACAGACCCAGTTTCGGCAAATTTATCCATTAATCTCTTTACAGTTGACTCTTTTGGAGCATTATTGTGACCCCAAATTGATCGCAATTTGCGAACTGTAGCCGCAAAACTTTCACCATTTTGGTAAAACAATTTCACAATGAGAATGCGTTGTTCATTCGTGTAGCGCTCCATTTTTACTAACCTCGTACCTTCTACTAACAAACAATAACAATTGTTCAAATGTCAAACAATGACACTTCGAATGTTGCCAGATTTAAAAATTGCGTTCTTCTTGGGACACCCTTTATATTTAAATAGAAGACAAGCTTTTAACAAAATGGCATAGTGACATTGATTTTCGTGGCTGCACACTACTTTTATCATGATTTCGGGTCCGTGACAACCCTCTTCAGAAAGCCTTGCTGCAATTGTTGAAAGTAAAACCGAACTCTATAAGGACAGGCTCTCCCCAAACGAATGAGAACTACTGTTGTAAACCTTACTTTTCAAGTTTTCTTCACACAATTGCCCACGAAAATACAACTCACTCTTGCCACCTCTAAAGAGACTCCACATCGAGAGCCATCAATAGATTTCTTTTACAACAACGTGTGTGTGTGTTTTTTGAAAATAATTACCTTCAAATGTTGGCAACTGTATTATGTAAATAAGCGTTCGGTGAGAAACGGGAGATCCGCTGTTTTCGACCAAAATTTTGTTCAGTGATGAGGCCCATTTCTGGCTCAACGGCAAAGTCAATAAACAAAATTAGCGCATTTGGGCTGAAGAGCAACAAGAAGAAGTTCAAGAGGTGCCATTATACCCAGAGAAAACCACGGTTTGGTGCGGTTAATAAGCTGGTGGAATCATCGGTGCATATTTTTTCAAAAATGATGATGGCCGAACCGTAACCGTGAATGGTGCTCGCTATCACGCCATGATACCTAAAATTGAAGCCCGTAATCTTGACGACACTTGGCTTCAACAGGACCGTGCCAAACAATGGATCTATTTGGAGGTCATTTCGAAAAGCAGCTAATGTCACGTTTTGGACAGATGAGTTGGCCGCCTAGATCGAGTGATATCACACCTTTAGACATTTTTCTTTTGGGTTACGTAAAGTCCAAAGTCTATGCTGGCAAACCAGCTACGATTCAGGGTTTGAAAGCCAACATTACGCGTGTCGTTAAGGCCATACCGGTCGAAATGCTCGAACGAGTCATCCAAAAGAGGACCCTAAGAATGGAAACCCTAAGGCGTAGTTGCGGCCAATATTTGAAGGAAAATACTTATATATTCCAAATTTTTTTTTTTTATATAAGCTTTATTTGAATTATTGAATCTGCTCCAAAGGATCCTAACAATAAGTATACGAATATTAAGTATAATTCAATAATGAATCCTAGTATGGACTTCTTGTAATGTGGATCTCTGCTTATTGGCAGGAATTTTAATTAATTTGGTCAAAATAGTATATAACTGGTATGGATCACATGTCTGAGAATTTTAAACCTGGTTTGACTTAAACCTCGTGATAAAGGGCCAGAGGACCCTTCGCAATTTTATGTAGAGTGAAGAACTCTAGTTATGTATGTATAACGGATAGCTCTAGAATATCAGAGTGGACGACGTAATTTAGGTTATGTTGGTTTTTCGTGTTGACTGTTTTAAGGATCACGTATGAGAGCATTTAAGCCACGTGACGTAGAATAAAGGATTCTACACAGTCTTTTTTGAGTGTTCGTCCGCGATTGATATTGACTATTTTAAAGATCACGTATAAGAGCATTTAAGCCACGTGATGTAGAAAAAAGAATTCTACACAGTCTTTCGGATGCGTGTGTTCGCGATTACTGTTACGGATGAAGCACAAGTGCAGATTAGAAAACACGGCGTTCGCTTCTCCGAAGTATTAAAGAGCTTGGACTGCACAATAATTGTCTACCAAGTATGTTATCATGACGTTGGAGCTTCTCTTTGTGCTTTATATTGATTTTTTGAATAGCCTCTTTGACGAGAGGTATTTTCAAGTCTCGGTGGATGTTTTCATTCCTCATATACCAAGGGGCACCAGTAATAAGCCGCAATGTCTTCGATGGGACTCTTTGGATTTTGTCGAGATTGCTCGAGCTTGCTTTGCCCCATATCTGGGCACCGTATAACCAGATAGGTTTGATTGCACTGTTGTATAGCAGGACCTTATATTCAAGGCTTAGTTTTGAGTTCGCGTTTAGGAGCCAGTGAAGTTGATGGACCTTAAGTTTCAGTTTAGTTTTCTTGGCTTCGATGACTGAATAACGTAACGACTACTTGAAGCGTTAGCAATAAAATAAATTCAATTAAATTATGATAAGAAGAAAAAAAGTTATTTCAGTCAAATCGATATACTCGTACATATTTAAAACATTTTAAATTCAGCACTTATTGGTGTTGCTTTTTTCGTTTCATTCGGCATATTGTCTTTCTGAGTATATACAGGGTTTTCCATTAAGGACATAACAATTTTATATCCTAATAAAACACAGAATACAGAGTTTAAATGTTTTCCAGGTGTAGTTTAAATGTTACATTTTAAGAATGAAATTCGTTTAGTTCGTATTGCCACCACGAGCCCGTCTACAGAGATCTATTTTTGGACCCAATTGTATACCACTCTTGCTCACACTTTTATCGGAACGTTAACAATTTCGCAATGCACGCAGAAAAAAATAGGCTTACTATATGGTCACGGCAATAATAATATGTTCTCCACAGTAATAGTTTGTTCTTCGCAACCATACTATTGTTTTTTGAATTTAATTTTGACAATAGTATGATTTGCGCAATAATAATATTGTTGAAATGTAACAATAGTATTATTGCCCAATTTAACAATGAAAATATGGTTGTAGCAACAATATAATTTTGGTTCGAGCGATAAAAGTATTGTTTTTTTTAGTTTTATGTTTACAATAATATGATTACGGCACTCATACTGTATGAAGGTCATAGTACAATTGTGTGTGATCATACTATGGTTGTAGGGATCATAACATGGTTGCGTGTGAATCATACTATGGTTGTGGAGTGTGAATCATTCTTTGTTGGAATAGACCAATGAATTGAATGTGGCCCCATCAAAAGAAATCCAATGGCGTTGAATCGCATGAACTAGGTGGCCATTTGAACGGACCATTTCTCGAGATAACACGTTCGCCGATTTTGCCTTTCAGTAAGTCGATTCTAAATCGTGCCGTGTGGCTAGTGGCCCCGTCTTGTTGAAACCACATACCGGCGATGGCAAGCTCATCCAATTCTGGCCGAAAATAATTTTTCTAGCATGGCACTATAGCGCTCTTCATTCATGGGTACATGACGATAGTTCTCATCGACGAAAAAATACGGCCCCATCACAACTCTGGCATGAAAAGCACACCACACAGTAATTTTTTGCAGATCCAATTGTGTCTCTTGAAGCACATGTGGGCTTGTTAATGTCCAATAACGCATATTATGTTTATTGACAAAACCACTCAGCCAGAAATGAGTTTTATCGCTGAAGATGATTATTACGGCCGAAAATTGGAGTAAGCGCTCTTAAAGTTGCGACCACCGACTCAGAATGTAGGTGGTAATTTTTAATGATTTTCAAACGTTGGTCGTAAGTGAACTTAACTATGTTGAAAATGTTAACTTCGACTAAAGTTTCGACACTGAAAGATCATTACAAATGTTTAAGGGTGCGTTGACATAAAGATACGAAATTGTTATGTCCCTATTGGAAACCCCTCTATAAAAGGGATTCTATGCAAAGTAAAAGAACATGTGGGGACCATGCGTTGTTTCCATTAAATGCGGCACCGAAGTTTTTGAATATTTTTAGAGGATACTGTTTTTTTAATTTTCATAACCACAGATGCGAAATCAGTTTTCGATAAACTATGTATATTGTTTTATAATAGTTTTTTTTATTTATTATTACATATAAACTGTTTTTTTTTATCATATTATGACTTGAACAGTTTTTATTCTGGTTCGAGATCTTCTTCTTGTTTCTTTTTCAGAATCGATATTTCAATATTAAAAAAATTGTTTATTTAACATTGCTTCTTTAGATTTCTAATTTGTCCCCAAAATTAATTTAATGTGCTTACTTAATGATGCAAAAAAGAATTTTAAGCAATCTAACATCAATACAAAGTTATAGAAGACAATTAAAAATATCGTTCAGTTCAGTCAGGGCGAACTTTGTTTACGCTCTACCCTACGCTACTAAAGCAACATGGCTTGATCGGCTTAGAATGTTTCGACGACAAAAAATATATATTAACATTTCGTGGTGTTGTAAACAAAATGCAAATACAAATTTACTAAGACAGTATTTGCTAAGTAATTATAAGCAACTAGCACTATATATAGGGTGGATCAAATAAAACGTACTATGTTATTTGTAAATAAAGCAAAAAGTTTTCAAATAATTGTCTTTTTCAAATGATTTTCTTTTGATAGAACGACCTATGGCAATGAGGTGTGTAGCAATTCTTCGGTCAAATGCTCGCCACCGCTTCGGTGACATACCTCTATCCGATGGTCCATATTTTAAATGACTCTGTACGCAGAGAAAAGATATGGTTACTAAATGGTCACCGCAACAATAATATGTTCTTGACAATAATATGGCCGCAACCATAGTATTGTTCTTTGAATTTAATTTTAACAAGAGTATGATTACGGCAATATTAATATTGTTGAAATGTAACAATAGTATTATTTAGAAATAAAAATATGGTTGTAGCAACCATATAAACAAGTTTGGTGCAACAGAATTATTGTTGTTTAAAATTTACGTTAACAATAATATGATTACGGCAATCATACCGTATGGTTCCAAATATAAACATAACAAAACTGGGTTTTTAGACCATACATGTATGTGTGTAGGTATGTTTTTTTGATATACCAAAATAAAACACATACACATAAACGTTGGCCGTTATAAAAGCAAAAACAATCGGAAGGTAGTTCGAGGGATTTTTATTGTGTTTACTTTGTTCAGTGAAATACTCTAATACCGACTGGTTCTCGTTTATTGAAAATCTGGCTGCACTTAAGTATATAGCCATTGATCATGGTTTAATCACATTCGTTACTTGGTGTCTACGGATGGTGAAGTAGCATTCACCCCTGTTGGCAACTAAAGGTTTTTTTCGACTGCCGTGGGAATATATATTTTAGTTTCTTGAATAAAATTTTCAATAAAAACATGGCCTCTAATCTGGCTATGTACTAATAGTAATGCAATTTAAAATAACTTACTTGATAAAAATCTATTTTTGAATAACATTACCCAATCCTAATAAATAATTTTGGGGATCATAGCATGGTTGAGTGTGAATCATACTATGGTTGTGGAGATTATAGTATTGTTGCGTGAGAATCATACTACGGCTGTAATGATCATACTATTGTTGTATGAGAAACATACTATGGTTGTGAGGATCATAATATGGTTGTGGGGACAATGGTATGGTCATTACACGCAGAGAAAAGATATGGTTACTATATGGTCACGGCAACAATAGTATGTTCTCTCCAATAAAAGTATGGTCGTCGCAACCATAGTATTGTTTTTTGAATTTCAATTTGACAATAGTCTGATTGCGGCAATATTAATATTGTTGAAATGTAACAATAGTATTGTTGTCAAATTTAAAAATGAAAAAAGTATTGTTTTCATGGGCTTTATGTTAACAATAGCATGATTACGGCAATCATACCGGCAAAATTGTATTTTTTTAATTTGACAATGTTATTTTTACGAATCTTACGCAATAATAGTAAAAATAATTACATTTTTTTCGAAACAAACTACAAATTAGTATAACTGAAATATTTTAATAAATATTTTTTTACTGTTAATTAAATCACTCCAATTATTACAGAACTTACTTAATAAAATTCTCTATTGTTACATAACAACTTAACCCAATCTTTACAAAAAATACTTTTTTTCTGCGTGTATATTGTTGTGAGGATCATAGTATGGTTGTGAAGATTATATTATGGTTGGGTATGAATAATACTATGGTTGTGGGGATCAAAGTAAGGTTATGTGTGAATCATACTAGTATTGTGAGGATCATAATATTGTTGTGTCACAACCATATGCCCAACAATAGTATGATCCTCTTCGAATATTGTCACCCCAACCATACCTTTTTCAATGTCGTTAATGTGCCGACGGGCGATACCACGTATAAGAATCACTGATTTCAGAAAAGTTCCCCCTTGTCGTATACATGTGTAGGGTATTAAGTAAGTAAGATGGGATGGAGAACTTAGGAACTTAGTAAAACAAAACGTCTAAAATTATATATACTTTTTTGGACATGTTCTAAACTAAGAGATATATCTCTCAGCCATGTAGAAACTGCTCTTAAAAATGCATAAACCGTTCGGAGCCGGCGTCAAACAGTAGGCCCCTGTTAGTGAGTCTAAGAATTGAATCGTGCACATTTCACTGATTTGAGAGAAGTCCCCACTTGTTCCCTAATGGGATGTTGTGGGACTTAAGTAAAAGTATAGGCCCAAATACTGGCTTAGGTAAATGTACTCGTGGCATGGAGTGGGTAACCGTCCCCTTATCTCCAAACCAACAGGGAGCTTCGCGTAAATGAATTAGCTGTTCATTAAATAACTCGTATATAAAGTGACAGGACTTAACATGGCTATGGGACTAGTCGCTTACATGTAATTTCCTATCCGACTATTAAACTAACTTAAATGGCTGTTCCTCCAGCTGTTCTCACCTGCCGTTAAGTGTATAGCTGCTTAACAGCTCATTCGTTGCTTGGGTCTTATGATGGTGAATTGGCGCTCACGAAACTCCATTTACTCCTGCTTATTGCTAAATGTTTTTCCGACTGTTTTTTGAAAAATGTACAACTTTTTTTGTAAATGTGTGAATTTTTTCATCGCTTCATAACGAAAATATTTTCGATAAACAAACCCATTTTTTTTTGTAAATGTGTATGTAAATTTGTTTATCGTTGAAATCGGAATTATTTTCGATAAATAATAATTAATATAATTAATGTATAATTTTTTTTCTTATTATTCCTAATTAATTTATTTTTGAATAATTCAATATTTGCATTCTTTAATTAAACAAAAAGTTGTTTTTCTGTATATGAATCAAAGGGTAATACGGGCGACATTGGCGAGGGAGCTAGAATTTGGCCCTTTTATCTTTCTATCGTAAATAAAACGAAACAAGTCTAACTGATATAGCAACGTGTTAATGGAGTGAGCCTCTTTATTAATATCAACTTTTAAAATGTTTAGATATGATACGTTCAAAAATTAATACATTCTTAATGTTATTTACGAGTAAATATTTCAAAAAAGGGTAAAATACTCGTCATTTTATAATCTCCTACATCAGCGATATGCTTTAGAAAACTATTTAAACGAAGTGCTTATTAAAATAAAAAAATAATTTAATTAAGATCTTCACTTGCTTACTGACGCGTTTGAACATTAAATAAGAACTAACAGCGCAAACATTCGTTCAAAGTAACTCCGAAGTGTTGTTTGTTTTTTGATTACGAAAACGTAAGGAATGCGGCTTAACAAAGTAACTAATGAACAAAATAATTTCCATGACAAAGGACCGCAAAACAACGCCAACATTAAAGGAAGGCATCAGCGACTGTGACGACGATAAGGTTTATGATTTTGACCAGCGCGACATTTTCACCGACTTGAAGAGCATCTCTTACATCCTTTCGCTGGCGAAGGGTTTATTTGTAAAAGCCATAAAAACGGCACCCACAGACGTCACGTCAGTCTCGTCTTAGGCCAACCCTCCTCCTGCCCCACACTAGAGTTGAGATTTACTTGGTCTCGGAAAAAGGTTGCCAATATCAACTTTTGTTGTCGTTTCAAGCTTAGGAAAAAAAACCGAAGAAAGTTCATTTTGCAGTCGGTTGATATTTTTATGCAAATGAAATATGCGCACACACACTCACGCAATGGTTGAAAAAAGTCTGCTATCAACAGAAAATGTAAAGACGAGGAAAAAATTGGATTTGAATTTAGTTTTAATGAGTCACAAATTTTCGATGACCTTTTAACTTTTGATTTCGCCTTTGTGACTGGCTGCAAAGTGAGGTCGACGCTTGTTTGCTCACGCTTGGATATGTTTACTTTTATTTTTCTTGGTATCCATCTAAATTGGTTATATTTTGGCCTTTTTTGCAGTTGTTCGTTGTGGGCACTTAAATAATGGCATTAAATGATTAACCAAATGTTTGGAAGACCTTTTTGGGGAAAACGAAACCAAGCAACAACGGTAAGGGAGCAAACAAAATAACCTACTACACAAATTTCATCTTTAATGAGTGACATAAATTATGTATAATTACAATATCATCTTTAACCCATGCCGAAATGGATATTTCAACAATTTTCAAAGCTTGAAAAATAATTTGGTTAGATGTCCAATTGAGCGTGACAGCGGAACATAATCCCTCTCACAGAATTCTCCGCTATGTAATTCTATGGTTGCTGTTTGGAACCTGTTTGAGTAGGGCAAGGCAGGACTTATCCTTCTTGCATATAATAAAAAATAATTTTTCGTTTGAATTAAGAAGTTCAAAAAAATTATTAATACTAGTGTAATAAAAATTTCAAATATCTACCTAATATATTGGAATATTGTTTATCGAAAATATTACCGATTTTATGAGAAAAATAGTTTTATGCATTTACAGAATTTTTATTTACCATTTATCGAAAATAGTTTCCTTGTGAGGTGATAAAACATGCCCTTTTTTACAAAAAAAATTGTATGCCGTTTATCAAAAATATTGACGTTATAAGACTATGAAGCATTCATATCGTTAGATCGTAGTCAGAATTGGGACCATGTTTTCAGTAGGCACTCGAAACGACTTCTGGTTGCAAGCAGGGATGTCTGTGGTTTGGTGACCCCAAGCCACAAATGTGCTGTAACCATGATTAGCGGTTATACACTCACAGAGTAAACAGAATTGTCGCCATAACTGAATTTTTCCCCAACCGAGTGTTGGCAGTTGCACGTACTATCCATGTGATTCATCGCTACAACCGAATATTGATTGTATACACAGCAATTTCAGTAGAGGGAACTAAAGGCAAATCAGTGATCTCAACTAAAAAAATGATAATATCAACTGAATTTCTATATGTATTGTTTGTTTTATATGGCTGGTTTTAAGATCGGTTGTCACAAGCATAAATACTTGTTATCTTGACTAACTGATTGATAGACTATATGAAGTCAGTTAATATGGATAATCTATAAGTCTTAATACAATTTGTAAAAGATTTTTAGAAAAACGCAAAAAAAAATCTTTTTTTTAGAACTTGTTAAATGTTATTTGGAGAAAAAACTCTTTTCTAAAATATTGATTCTATGCGAATATATGTTTTTTTTTTGGAATTACAAAATGAGTTTTTGTCTTAATCTATGATTTTGTAGTGACTAGAATCGATAAACTATTGTAGAAATAATATTCTGATGTTGGGATAACCAATTAACACGAGGTTTGATAAAACGTATCTCTCCACCAAATGTTGGTACTAAAGTAACATGTACTTTAGAATCGGTTGGTTAGTATAACCAACCATTCACTGTTTTATTCCAGCCATTATCATTTTTGAAAAAAAAGGGACCGATTATTTCACCGCACCAAACCGTGGATTTCTCTGGGTATAATTACACCCCTTGAACCTCTTTTGGTTGCTCTTTAGCCCAAATGCGACAATGTTGGTTATTGACATTGTTGTTGTGTCAGAAATGGGCCCATCACTAAACAACATTTTTGGTCGAAAACAGCAAATCTTTTTTTCACTCCTAACGCTCATTTCCATAATACAGTTGCACAATTTGGAGACGTTGTGGCGGTGTAAGTCTTTCCATGATGAAATTCAAACAAAACTAAAAAGATAAAATAAAGTTTTACACAACTCACGCGTAATCTGTGAAAAAAACCCTATTGAAAAAATACCTCTAGATTGATCACCCGTTTATAATTTATATACTTCAACTGCACTTAACCATAATGAATATCTTGTCGTTGAGTGAATGTTTAAATATTTTTGTTACAAATGAGATCTACATTTGAATCTAAAAAAGCTTTCCAACAAACAATGCATAACTATTGGTTGCCAAAACCACCTGTTGCACAGCTAAATATTTTTCCGTTTTTCATTATCTTTTGGTTGTGAGTGTCTAACCGAATATTCATTGTGATTGAAAACATTCGGTAATGGCAACGGAAGTTCTTCTTTGGCAACGAATTTTTTGTAAATCCAACTAGCATTTTCTCTTTGTGCAACAGAAATCTCGGTGAAGGCAACAGAAATTCTTCTATTGAAACGGAATTTTTGTTGCTCCAAGCAATTTCCAACTTATCTTCTCTCCCGGTTATATAATGCTTGGTTGCCTAACGTCTTAACATTTCACTTTTACACACTTAACCTAGATGGGTCCAAATATGTTACGAAATTAGTAAAAAATATTTAAACATAGACTTAAAAATACAATAAAAGTTCAACGTTCATTTAAGTCTGTTGCTTCGCAATGGGTTATACACAAGTTAGTTTTTATTTTTAGGCTCCTTCAAGAAAAAAATGAAATAAATGGTAAACTAAGCTAATTTAGTCTTCTATTAAAGATTAGCACAAAATATATGAAATATTCTTTTGCGGTTTAGACATAAATGCGCTCATCATAACAAATGCACAGGCGACAAATTAGATTTAAACCACAAAAATTACGTTACCTAAATGTCAAACGGTCAAGAGATAAATGCCTGTGGCCAAAGAATTAATAAAAATAAATGAAATTGTGCTTAAACGTAATCTTATGATATTAATTTAATACAAAGACCCACAACATTATGTGTAATTATAGTTAATGAATTTAAAAAGAATTAACAAATAGAAAATGAGCCAATTCCACAGCACAGTCCTCGCATCTCCATTATCCCATGCCCTGTGCGAAGAAATCACCACTAATGCACAATGACAAATCTAATTATCAAAAAAAAAGAAGGAAAAAGCAGAAAAAAACACGGAAAGAGAGAAAACCAAAACAACAGATATTGGACCATGATTAAACACTAGAGGGGTAGGAGGGGACAAAGAGGCACATACTGCCACCGAGCCTTAAACTAAAACACAGGCCAACAGGACCGGCTGCGTCCCCGCAAACGGAATCATCTTTTACCAGCAATGGACGTATTTAGGATAAGTAAATAAAACAATTACGTCACTGTACGTTTGTAAGAGAGTATATTAGGGTGCCTTAAGAAGTTTAGACAAAGGTACTTCGTAGGGACATAAATACTGTTACAACATTGAACACACCCATTTCAATAGTAGAACTGAACATACCCCGTTAATGCCATATGGGTTTTGAAAGCTAACTTCAATAGCGTTAGTAACGGGATTTTAAAATTGTTTCAACTTTCATCATGGAGTGGTCAGATAATGAGAAACGTATCGCTGTAATAGCGCTTTTCAAGTGTGAAATGAAAAAAAGCTCCGGCCACTAGGATTAGCCGCATGTTCATCTACCGATACATAAAACTCTTTGAGGAGACTGGAGAAGTAAAAGACCGCCACCGGTCGGGCCGCCCACGCTCTGTTCGAACACCGCATGTCATCAAAGCCGTTAAATCAAGAATTCACAGAAATCCGCTCCGAAAACAGAAAATCACGGCCCGTGAGATGAATATCACGCAAAAGTCCATGAGTCGAATCATTAAAAAAGACTTGGGACGTGGGGCTTTCAAACGACGTCAAGGACATTTATTGACTGCAGCTTTAAAAAAAAATAGAATTGAATAATGCAAACGTCTTTTGGTGAAGCACGCTTATAACTTGCACAGAAATTTTGTTCACCGATGAAAAAATTTTTACCGTTCAGGAAAAATTTAACAACCAAAATGAAAGAGTGTATGCGCGGCCATCTAAGGAAGCATCTGAACTGATCCCAAGGGTGGAAAAGGGTCATCACCCAGCTTCAGTCATGTTTTGGTGGGGTGTCTCTTACGATGGGGTCACTGACCTGCATTTCTGCGAACAAGGAGTCAAAACATCTTCCAAAGTTTACCAAGAAACCGTTTTGGAAGCTGTTGTGAAGCCTCTTAACAATTCACTGTTCCAAAACCAGTCAGGACTTTCCAGCAGGATTCTGCGCCGGCCCATAAGGCTAAAACGTCCCAGGCCTGGCTTCGAAACAATTTGCCAGCGTTCATTTCCTCTGAAGAATGGGCCATTCTTGGAAGTCCATTACAAATTGTGAACGGTTTTAGAGGACAAGGTTTGTCACAAAAGATACCCCAACATTGGATCTCTTAAGACTGCTTTAGTCCGAGCTGTGGCCGACGATTGGCCAGTGCGACTTAATGCGTTTGTAAAGGCAAAAGGCGGACATTTCGAATAAGTAGATTATTTTTGGATACAATATACAGCAATAAATATATTAAAAAATATTTGGTCCAAGGAGTCAAAACATCGGCCAAAGTTTACCAAGAAACCGTTTTGGAAGCTGCTGTGAAGCCTCTTAACAATTCCCTGTTCCAAGAATCTACTTATTCGATATGTTATGCCATGGACTTTCCAGCAGGATTCTTCGCCGGCCCACAAGGCTAAAACGTCCCAGGCCTGGCTTCGAAACAATTTGCCAGCGTTCAATTCCTCTAAAGAATGACCCTCAAGTAGTCCATTACAAATTTTGAACGGTTTTAGAGGACAAGGTTTGTCACAAAAGATACCCCAACATTGGATCTCTTAAGACTGCTTTGGTCCGAGCTGTGGCCAGTTTGCCAATGGACGGAAATGGAGGTTCGTGCCGCTATTGACGATTGGCCAGTGCGACTTAAGGCGTTTGTAAAGCCAAAAGGTGGACATATCGAATAAGTAGATTCTTTTTGGATACAATATACATCAATAAATATGTTAAAAAAATATTTGGTCCAAAAACATTCAGTACTTTTTAAACGTTCATTTATGTCCTACTAAGCATTAAGGGCTCGGCATAGACGAACTTTACGAAGCTTGTACTTGTTTTTATATAGCCCCACACAAAGTTGTCGTTGTGCCGCTCTAGAAGACACAAATAAAATCTCAGCGTGTTACAAGGGCGGTTCAACAATTCCGTAACTATTTCAACTTCCTTCGTAGTTATATGAAATGCAACACTGCTCCTATCGAGTGCCATCTATTAATAGAGTACCATCTACATTTTAGAGAGTTCCGTCATTTAGTTTGCGTTTAACAGCTGTTCAAAACATACAAACTCGTTGATTTTGTTAAAAAAGGAAAAAAGGAATTACGAGTGCCTATTAAATATTATTTTTTGCAGAAAAAAGTCAATCAAACCAAAGAAAAACTTGATAAATACGATTTCAATGCTAAAAAAAGTGGTTTACTGACAAGTGCAAATGACTCTGAGCGTTCTGGACGGCAAATTGAGGTCAACACACCCGAAAATGTCCAAGAAATTCACGATATGGTGTTGGCCGATCGAAGAGTAAAAGTGCGCGCGATAGTTGATGCCATACACATTTCATATGGCAGTGTGGTTTCGATTTTGCATGAACAGTTGGGTTTAAGAAAGCTGTCTGCAAGACAGCTGCCGCTTTCGCTTTAAATTGACCGTAAAGGTAATCGTGTGACATCTTCAAATGATTGTTTGAAGTTGTTTAACCGCAATTCTATTGAGTTTTTGCGGCGTTTTGTAATTGATCGACTCCGAAGATCGGCCAATAAGTTGATAGAAACAGTTTGTTGGGATGCACGCGGGATAACCCACATCGATTACGGCGAATATTATGCCAACTTATTATACCGATTTAGCGAGGATTTAAAAAAAAGCTATGGGGCAAAATTGCATAAATTGGGTTGGGAATTGCGGCTGGCTCGGTGGAAAGAGATTTAGCCCCAACGATAAAATTATTGATCAAACAAATTTCTGTTTTATGGAGCTCGAAAAATCCTATTTATAGGAAATTACACAAAAATTGGAGAAATGTTGAACTAAATAGATTGAGTAATTTTTGAAAAAAATTTTTTTTTTGGAAAAAAACAGTTTTATTCGAAAAGTCACGGAATTGTTGATATGCCCTCGTACTTGAAAATCACGAATTTATATCATCAGATCGATTTCGTAATTTTTAAGATTCTTATGAAAAGTTTGGCTGAAAAAATGAGATCAATTTCGTAATATGAAATAATTCGAGATATTCCCGAAAACAATTTTTTTTTGGTGTAGGATCTTGAAATTTGACATGATGATGGCTCATGTGTCCCAAAAACCCCCTGCATTGTCAAAACGGGCAATCAATTTTCAATATGGACATAGGAGTATTCAAGTTAAAGAGCATTTTGCTACAAATCTAAATTTAGAGTTATTTTGAAGTTTTAGTTGAGATAAGGGGCGGACGCAAGGGCTTAAAGGGCCCAAACAACGGACCATCATAGTGACGATGAAGGGTATAAAGGGTTCGGCATGGTCGAAACAAAGTTGACGTTTTGCCGCTCTAGAAGACACAGATAAAATCTCAATGTGCTATATTAGCATAGTGCCTCTACCGAAGCTCAACGAAATTCGCCCATCATTCGGCATAGTCCTGATAACAATAATCCTTACGACTTTAAGTCATGTAGGTACAGGAAACCTTTGAAATTAAGCCTCAAATGATGCATAAAGCGTAAAGTGTGACCTTTAACTTTTCCTGGTGAAATCGGTATGTGTTTTCAAATAGCTCTAACGTAATATTATCCTGGCGCTCTAGAAGTCACATATTAGGTCTAGCTGAAGCTCTAAAATGAGGCAAGATATCCTCTCAAAAAGAGAGTGGTCATGGTCTGCCGCGCTCGATTAAAGCTTTTTTACTTGTTAGTCTCTGATTTAAGGTAATTCATGCTTCGAGTTCTATGAATTACTTAACAACCTTTCCTTTCGGGCAATAAACGTGAATTTCGATTCATTAACTTTTTCCATAGCATTTCAATGCACATCACTTATGCTGGAAACCCCACCCAATACTCGCAATTAAGTGTCAATCATTCGAATTCCTCTAGTTGTTCGTATTTCATTTCCATTTCGTTGGAATTAAATGTCATATATTCCGAGCAATTAACTTAAACATCTATACCAATTTCGACGGAATCGACAACGCCAGAAACATAAGTAAGTGTACCAGTGGTATATTCTTTATTAAAAAAATACTTGTCGGGTATCGCAGTAATTTATCATGGCGACAATATTAGCGCATGTTATTCGACGAAGATCTTGGTTAAAACCCCGCCTATTATCGCCTTAAGGTAATAATTTCTAACCCTTTTATTCTTCACTTGTAGTTTTATTTACACTGCAACACAAGTAATCAAAGTTTGAAATTGGAAAAGAGTATCTACTGTTTTTATTGGCGGTTCAGCCCACTATGCCAGCGGCATTTTAAACGTAGAATATTTGTTAAAAAAATGCATTAGCCCTTTAACACTGACTTCCCCGCCCATTTCTAGACGAACCGATATGGGAAACAATTTTAGTGAGCTGTTGCTCTTGTAATTTTGTTGACAGAATTGTTTTAAATTCGAGACACCCTAGTGCACTGTATATGTATTTACGGTTTATGGTTGTTGCGAGCGTATGTGTATGTGTAGAAGTGTATGTTTGTTGTATTGTCACAGCTTCAGAAACTAGCATATTGTTTTACGCACTAACAGCTCCAAATGGGCTTTACCCACTGTGTCCATGAGTATGTGTGTGAGTGCTAATAGTGGCAGCAGTGATATGTGGTATGTACTCATACTACGACTATGTACATACATATATGCTCGTACATATGTACCTACTGGTATGTGTAAACAGAATCTGGTACTTCACTTTGGTAAATGCCAACAAATATTCGCAATACTCTATGCTTTTGTAGTTTTGTTCTGCTTTTTTCGCTTAAATTCATAAAGAAACACGAGCGACACTGGCAGCTGTAAAGACAGAAGAAAAGCCGACTGCCTAAAGTCGGAGCAAAACAATCTCAGTTCTAGTAAATTAGACTTTAACGCCATGACATACATTAAAATGCTTGCAATGGAGACACACTCACACACATAAACACGGGCGGACTTCCTAAGGTTCTTAGTAAAAGGGGCCCGCAAAAATATGTCACGTGTCTTATTTAGCACAGCTTCGGTTTGTCTACTAAAAAGCTGGGTTGAACCCCTGCTTCTTAGTTCCGGAATAATCAATGAAAACTATGTGAGAAGAAGGGTTTGTGTATGCTACACACAGGAAACAGATTTGTTAGCACAACCAACTATTCTGGCAACTTTTCTTTTTAGTTCAATACATTGAACTGCAATTTTCGGTTTCTGTTGTAATTAAAAATTGTTTTAATTGAAATCTCATGGGAAATCAAAGAGTGCTCTGGTGATATTCTGCAATTATTTGTGTTGAAAAATAAACAGTTGTGTCAACCAATCAAGAAAACAATGAAATTTTATAATTTTAAAACACATTGTAGATAGCATATTAACTTAAGTACTTATGTTCTGATAGATTTAGAATCTCTAGCTGATCCTATTGAATGATGTCCGCCAGTCGATCTATTGTTGCCAAACGAAATGTTGGTATAATGGTTGCTATATATTACAATACTAGTGTTCCCAGATGCAAACCGGAACTTCCAACATTGACATTTTTTAGCATAACTTCATTCAGCACGTTTTGTCATTTAAGGGGAAATTGTTTTGTGTGTTGAAAATTCATCTCAGTCAAAAAATGGAAATATCCCGTGAAAATTTTCGTGCGATGATCGTTATCGAGACAAGAATGTTTAAATCAACTTGTTTCGACTTTTGGCGATGAAACACCATCAAAAAACACTGTTAATCGCTGGTACCAAGAGTTCAGTCCGGACGCCGTTCGCTCCACGATGAATTTCGTGAAGGACGTCCAACTTCGGTTACTTTGCCAGAAACCATCGATGCTGTGCGTGAGCTGATTAAGCAAGGCTGACATGTGACATACCGTGAGATTGAGGTATCCTTGGGACTTTCATCCACCAGCATACATTCGATATTGCATAAACACCTGGCCGTAAAAAAGGTTTGTTCTCGTTGGATTCCGCACAATTTGACAATCGCTCAAAAAAAGGCTCGTGTCATTTGGTGCAAAGATATTATGAAAAATACGATCGCGGTGCTTTAAAGACTTTTCTAAGACCGTCACAGGTGACGAATCATGGATCTATTCGTATGAGCCCGAAACAAAACAGCAATCGACCGTGTAGGTCTTCCAAGACGATCCAAATCCAACGAAAGTTGTTTGTGGAAGAAGCACTTCGAAGGAAATGGTCGCCTGTTTCTTGAGCAACGTAGGACGGTCAATTGTGAGTGGTACACCACAATTTGTTTGCCTGAAGTCTTCGGAGAAATTCGAAAAACGAATAACAGAAGACGAATCATTGTGCACCATGGCAATGCGAGCTCTCACACATCGGCTCAAACCAGCGCCTTTTTGACCGGCCAAAATGTCGAATTAATGGTTCATCCGCCGTACAGTCCTTGCTTGGCACCCAATGACTTCTTTTTATTCCCTCCCGCACATGAAGAAAAAAATGCGTGATTAACGATTTTCGTCGCCAGAAGATGCTGTTGAAGCGTTCAGAAACCATGTTTTGGAGGTGTCTCAATTGGAGTGGAAAAGGTCCTTCGACAATTGATTTGAGTGCATGCAAAAGTGTATAAATAATGCTGGAGAATACTTTGAAAAACAATAAAACCATTTTCGGTAATAAATATACGTATTTTTATTATTAGGCCAGAAATATATATAGCAGCCCTCGTATATCGAAAGAAGGGTTTGTGTTAGCTAGACACATAGGTCAGATTTGTTAGCACAACCAACTGATCTGACAAGTATTTCATTAGTAGCGTACGTACGAGGGCTGCTAAATATATTCTGGCCTAATAATAAAAATGCGAATATTTATCATTTATCACATTTTTTGAAGAACAAATTAATTTTACGATTTATTTTATAGTAAATAATAAAGTATAATATATTTTATTTTTCCCGCTTGAAACAGCCAAGGACAGCAAGGTGGCCCATAATCCTAGAATCAACCATATACTTATAAATTAAATGCGGATGAAACGTAAGAGCAATATTTTTTGGTTTCTGTGCTGTCGTAGAACATCAGAGTAAGGCCTTGCTAAGACCTGCTCCGACCCTCGATTATATATGTATATGTATAAAACATAACAACTACTGACACCACTTCGACCAAAACAGTTACCACAGCTACTATGGCTGGCTCTCAGTTTTGCTATTGTACTAAAATACCATGTGTGTGTTTAATTATACAGCAACGACTTGTAATATAGGAGTAGAGCTAATTTATCCGGAGTGTAGTTTCAGAAATAGATTTTTGATTGCAATATACAGTGAACCTCATTTCGGTTCATTGCTGGACGACTTCTACAAAAGCAAAACTAATAGGTTTAGGGTAATCGATTTGGTTGATAAACCACTAAAATTTCGATGCCAATGATAGCAAGTCGCATTACGCTATTTAGTTCTGACTAGTGGTTTATTATTCAATACAAGACAGGGAGGAATGACTAGCACCGAACCACCCAGTGAAAAATATTTGGATTAATTCATAGTCGAGAAATAAGGAAGTAATGACTTGTTCATCCATTTGGAGTGATAAGCGGGCAATCGAAACGTTTTTATTTTGTTTTGCTAAAAAATTCATGGAAGTTGAAATTTTTCTTAACATAGGCCTTTTCAATTTCCGAATCCGTAATTTTATAAGTATTAAGCCTTATATAAATTGCTCATACTAATGACACAAACTAAAGTAATATTCTGTATAGAAGGCGCTAAGTTCATTCGGACCGAATCTTATACTTAGTAGGGACATAATTACTGTTACACACGTTTTATGCTGTAAAATAAAAGGTACTGAGTGTTTTTGGACCAAATATTTTTTTAATTGGTGTATATTGTATCCAAAAAGAATCTACTTATTCGAAATGTCCGCTTTTTGCCTTTACACACGCCTTAAGTCGCACTGGCCAATCGTCAAAAGTTGCACGAACCTCGTTCATTGGAAAATTGGCCACAGCTCGAACCAAAGCAGTCTTAACAATCCAATGTTGGGATATCTTTTGTGACAAAAGATAATCGAATTGTAATCCAATGGGTTCAAATCTGGACTGCCTGAGGGCCATTTTTCAGAGGAAATGAACGCTAGCAAATTGTTTCAAAGCCAGGCCTGGGACGTTTTAACCTTATGGGCCGGCGCAGAATCCTGTTGGAAGGTCCATGGTTGGTTTTGGAACAGGGAATTGTTAAGAGGCTTCACAGCAGCTTCCAAAACGGTTTCTTGGTAAACTTTGGCCGATGTTTTGACTCATTGTTCGCAGAAATGCAGGTCAGTGACCCCATCGTAAGAGACACCCCACCAAGCCATGACTGAAGCTGGGTGATGACCCTTTTCTACCCTTGGGATCAGTTCAGATGCTTCCTTAGATGACCGCGCATACACTCTATCATTTTGCTTGTTACATTTTTGAACGGTAAAATTTTTTCATCGGTGAACAAAATTTTTCTGTGCAAGTTATCAGGGTGCTTCACCAAAAGACCTTTGCATTTTTAAATCCTATTTTTTTAAAGCTGCAGTCAATACATGTTCGGTACGTCGTTTGAAAACCACAAGTCCCAAGTCTTTTTTATTGATTCGACTCATAGACTTTTGCGTGATATTCATCTCACGGGCCATGATTTTCCGTTTTCGGAGCGGAATTCTTGAATTCTTGATTTAACGGCTTTGATGACATGCGGTGTTCGAACAGAGCGTTGGCGGCACGACCGGTTGCGGTCTTTTAAATCTCCAGTCTCCTCAAACAGTGTTATGTATCGGTAGACGAACAAGCGGCTAATCCCTAGTGGCCGGAGCGTTTTGAAAATATCGCTTTTTTCATTTCACACTTGAAAGGCGCTATTACAGCGGTACGGTTCTCATTATCTGACCACTCCATGATGAAAGTTGAAACAATTTTAAAATTCCGTTACAGACTAACGCTATTGAGGTTAGCTTTCAAAAACCATATGGCATTAACGGGGTATGTTCAGTTCTACTATTGAAATGGGTGTGTTCAATGTTGTAACAGTATTTATGTCCCTACTAGCAAGCAAGAATCATGATATCTAGGAATATTTGTATGCCAGCTCAATTAAATCATGGTCCAATATGGTCCTTAACAGTTGATTGTCATTCCATAGAACTACTTTGTATTACGTTTTGTCCACATCAGACAATAAATGTGGAATTCAAAGAGTCAGGACCTAAAATCGGGAGGAACGGATGAGGGCTGTATAAAATAATAGACAGATATGGCCTAAATTATAAACAGGTAATTTCCATGCAATAAAACTTCTTCGTGTCAAGTTCCATCGCGCTCAGACTATAAAAGGAGTTTCTAGAATACCGGTACCAGCACTGGGAAAGGTACTCTTTATGGGGGCTATAGCAAAGCATTTATCGATTTGGCCCACATTCAACCCTAAATAGATCTTGTCCAAAAGCCAGTTTGATACCTAGTTTCAGCAGCCTAGGTCAATCCCATATCCTCGAATTTTTTACTAAATACCCCCAAAAAGTGTGATTTTAACAGATGTTTTTAATTTAATACAGAAAAGTCAATACTTAAAGGGCCTGTGTGACGTTTTTGTTATATTGCTTATTCGCACAAAATCGCGCCTTAATCTCTTTTTTTTCTAAAAACGTGGCAAATATCTTAATTCGATTCGACAGCAACTTCTTATTTTCGGAAACTCCGCGAAATCAATAAATGCAACAGTTTTTTTGGCTTTCCTGTAAAGTATCGGAAAACGCATCTGCTGGTAACACCGACGATAGTCCACATCATATTTTTCAATAGGAGGAGGAAAATCGCAAATTAACTCCGTGTAAACAGTAAAGTCGTGGAATGTATTTTTTTTAATATATGTATATAAAAAGTTTTTAGAAACTCTTTTATTTAAAATGAGCATGAAGCAACTTAATAAAATCGTCTTATTTTATCCCCATTGTCTGTAGAAAATTTTTTTATAACTTAACCATGTGCTATGTAAATGATCACATCTGTAGCCGTCTCAACCTATGATATATTTCATTTGTTTTCTAGGTATTCTTATATGTATTTATACGTATGTATACGTACATATGTTTGCTGGCATATGTCATTGTATTTATGTGTATTAGTAGTGCGTATATAAGTATGTCTCAAGTGTTCGCTTATTAAAGACAACTTCTCAGTTCTCTCTGATTTCATGTGTGACAGCCGCTTTGTTTGATATTTAAGGCAGTTCTGCGACAGCCAAGTTGCGCTAGTGCCAAAGCTCCGACATACATATGCACCTATACCATTGGGTAATAGGATTGGATGACATTATATATTTTCTTTTTAATTTTTTACAAAAAAAGTAAGTAGTAAAAAAAGGAACGCTTTTTTGATCGTGTGCACCGACTTTTTATACCCTTAATTACAGAGGGTCTAGTGAAAATCTTTCACTGTCAGCAAAAATGTAAACAGCAATTATTAATATTATATACTTATACAAAGCTCACACTTCTCAAGAACTTTTAAACCCAAACCACACTGTGTTAAAGGTTACTCGTATTACGACTTAGTGCTGATGTTTTCAACACCTTAAAGGAATAAATATAGACCCTATATTAAGTATACCGGTCAACTCAGAATCTCTATCCCTTATCTCTACTTGATTCCATTGAGCGATGTTCGTCCTTCTGTCTTTTTATCGTTGTAATCAAATAGAATTTCAGAACCTACAGCTCAACAAGTCAAAAATTACAACAACGATAAGATCCTTTAAGATCTCAGCTTTAGAAGACACATTTTACGTCCTACCAAATTTCAACATTAGACCAATTCGGTCCATGTTTTCGAAAATTTGCAAGGTACTTCATGAGTTGTCATTAATTAACTTTGGTAAAATTAGACCTAATTCAGTATTTTCGTATAGGTCCCTAACAATGGTCCTTTCAGAATTACAGCTAATAAAGCCACATACTACAGACGATTTCGAAAAAATTTCGCAAAAAACGTTACCAGTGACCAACACCTATCTGTTTAAATTGGATCTTACCCGTACATGTTCTTAAAGGTATGTCGATTCGTCGACTGCAGTCGACTCGTTTTTCACAAGCCGCGGCTAAATTGTATCGGGTGATCAAGCTTAAAATCTGACGACATTTGGTTTCAACAGAACGGTGCTACTTGTCATACAGCTGCTCAAACAATGGATCTACTGAGAAGTCATTTCCAAGAGCAGCTTATTTTCCTCTTTGGAACTGTGAGTTGAACGCCTAGATCGTCTGATATCACTAGGTCACAAATAACAAAATTTTCTCTGTTATTTGTTTCTAGCATACTTTTTCCCATTTTGGAGGTACACTTACAATTTTGAGCATATCTTTCGTCTTCTTTGACCTATTTGATCCTACTACTACTCAAATTAAAGAAAATTGAGCCGTCTACAACTCATTCTCAGAAAATTTTCAAATGGGGTTAGTAGTTTTGATGTTGGCGGCTTAAAAAGGTTAAAAACGGCGTTTTTTTTAGTAAAAATGTGGCAGAAAAAACCATATAAAAATTCATATAAAATATAAAACACGATGCTAACAGCACAAAAATTATAAGTCCGCCATTTGTTGTCAGATTTTGTTAAGTAAGAGCTTATTTTCTTTGTAAAAATGCCAGCTATACGTAAAAAAACCAAAATTGCTGTTAGCATCGTGTTTTATATTTTATATGAATTTTTATATGTTTTTTTCTGCCACATTTTTACTAAAAAAAACGCCGTTTTTAACCTTTTTAAGCCGCCAACATCAAAACTACTTACCCGATTTGAAAATTTTCTGAGAATGAGTTGTAGACGGCTCAATTTTCTTTAATTTGAGTAGTAGTAGGATCAAATAGGTCAAAGAAGACGAAAGATATGCTCAAAATTGTAAGTGTACCTCCAAAAATTAAAAAAAAAAATTTCAAAAATTTGTATCTCGAAAACCAATCGACAGAAAAATTTTTAAAACTCATTTTCGTGTTTAGTAGGTCAAAATCAATGAGAAAAATTATGCTAGAACCAAATAACAAAACGACTGTTGGCTAGTGTATTAAACCTTTAAACTTTTTTTTTACGTGAAGCCCAAAGTCTATGCTGACAAACCAGCTACAATTTAGGTTTTGGAAGGCAACATTTCGCGTGTCATTAACGTCATACCGGCCAAAATGCTCGAAAGAGCCATCTAAAATTGGACCCTCAGAATGGACACCTAGAGGCGTAGTTGATGGAAAATGTAATCAAAAAATAAATGGCATAAAATATATTTTCGAATGAACCAACAATTTATTTGAATTTGTGTATTTTTTTGTTAAAAAAATACCTCTAGATTGATCACCTGATACTATTTAAGACTCGGTTTTATCTATGGCCAACTGGGGGCTACGACTTCTTCGCACTACACTCTACCTGATTAGTGGCTAGAGGTTTTAAAGTGTGTTCTCCTCCGGCAATTTAATAAAACTATGATTGCCACATAAAACAAAGCACGATTAAATCGAAAACTTTACAAAATATATTCAATGCCGGATTACATTGGTAGCTGTTACAGCATCTGAAATATAAGAATTGAAAAATACATATATATAAGTAGCTACTATATGGTTACCCCTAAGTTGTGTGGTAGCTTGAAATGCGGACGGAAGTTAAAAACAACATTTATAGTTCCTGTGCTGGCTTGGAAGGTCTTCAAAGTTAAAAGATATTACTTAGTAGGGACATAAATACTGTTACAACATTGAACACATCTATTTCAATAGTAGAACTGAACATACCCTGTTAATGTCATATGGGTTTTGAAGCTAACCTCAATAGCGTCAGTCTGTAACGGGATTTTGAAATTGTTTCAACTTTCATCATGGAGCGGTCAGATAATGAGAACCGTATCGCTGTAATAGCGCTTTTCAAGTGTGAATTGAAAAAAAGCGATATTTTCAAAACGCTCCGCACACTAGGGATTAGCCGCATGTTCGTCTACCGATGCATAAAACTGTTTGAGGAGACTGGAGGTGTAAAAGACCGCCAACGGTCGGGCCGCCCACGCTCTGTTCGAACACCGCATCTCAACAAAGCCGTTAAATCAAGAATTCACAGAAATCCGCCCCGAAAACAGAAAATCATGGTCCGTGAGATGAATATCACGCAAAAGTCCATGAGTCGCATCATTAAAAAAGACTTGGGCCTTGGGGCCTTTAAACGACGTACCAGACATTTATTGACTGCAGCTTTAAAAATATAGGATTGAAAAATGCAAACGTCTTTTGGTGAAGCACGCCGATAACTTGCACAGAAAAATTTTGTTCACCGATGAAAAAATGTTTGCCGTTCAGGAAAAATTTAACAAGCAAAATGATAGAGTGAATGCGCGGTCATCTAAGAAAGCATCTGAACTGATCCCAAGGATTGAAAAGGGATGGTTTGGTGGGGTGTCTCTTACGATGGGGTTACTGGCCTGCATTTCTGCGAACAAGGAGACAAAACATCGGCCAAAGTTTACCAAGAAACCGTTTTGGAAGCTGTTGTGAAGCCTCTTAACGATTCCCTGTTCCAAAACAAGCCATGGACTTTTCAGCAGGAATCGGCGCCTGCCCATAAGGCTAAAACGTTCCAGGTCTGGCTTCGAAACAATTTGCCAGCGTTCATTTCCTCTGAAGAATGGCCCTCAGATAGTCCAAATTTGAACCTATTGGATTAAAAATTGTGGACGGTTTTAGAGGACAAGGTTTGTCACAAAAGATACGCCAACATTGGACTGCATTGGTTCGAACTGTGGCCAATTTTCCGAGGCTCGTGCAGCTGTTGACGATTGGCCAGTGCTACTGAAGGCGTTTGTAAAGGCAAAAGGCGGACATTGCGAATAAGTAGATTCTTTTTGGATACATATACATTAGGGTGGAGTGAAATTAAAAAAAAAAAGTTAACCTCGGAAAGAGATGTAGTCTGGGGTCCTAAAAAGGGGAAAAATAAAGAAAAAAATTTAAAAAAATTTTTAGGGGTCGCGCCACTCCCTAGAAATTTGGAAATTATCGCTATTTTGGCGTTGATTTTAGAAAAATCCTAAAGATTAACGACTTAACTTATTCGAAATTTAAAAGTTTGAGCTTGTTCAGTGCCCAAACAAAAGTATTTGAGGCAAATATGAGGATAATCGACTTATATTTGTAGCTTTGGTGGGGATTTCATTGTTCAGTCAATTTTCTGGAGAAGGGACGATTTGACTTATTTTACTTTTTGAAATTTTTGAACAATGAGAAAATTTTTTTTAAATTTTTTCATGCCCTTATTTCATTGTTTACGCTATTGCAAACATTTATTGACAAAAAACTTTAAAATCGGTTCAGGGGTTAGGAAAATTCACGCCTTCAAACATGTGTATTTGTTTATTTTGGCGCGACCCCTAAAAATTTTTTTAAATTTTTTTCTTTATTTTTCCCCTCTTTAGGACCCCAGACTACATCTCTTTCCGAGGTTAACTTTTTCAAATTAAAAAAAAGCATGTTTTCACTCCACTCTAATATACATCAATAAATATATTAAAATATATATGGTCCAAAAACATTCAGTACTTTTTATTTTACAGCATAAAACGTGTGTAACAGTATCTATGTCCCTACTAAGTGTAGACTGTAAGTTCCATCGTGACTTGATTTATTTTAATTCTTTATTGCTCTAGAAAGTTGTTGTGTACGGTACAGCATAATTAAAGATTGACTCAGACACCACAATATATATCCACCAGACTATAGTTGTCGTCTTCCAGAATTATAGCAGTCATTATTAATTTCTTTTTAACTTTAGCTACCTTTCCAAGTTTTCCCTAAAGCAAGTCCTTCGTTGTGTAACATTTACTAGTGTATCGCAGTGTGGACTCCCCCTAACACTGTAGGGTACGGGTGTACAAATGACACGTTTTGATTTTCAGCGTATGGTGTAACATTAGGTTTCCAGTGCTAAAATATGCAATTAAAATGTACACGTTTCGTGAGAATAATTGTTTAATATGAACTCAGTGAAACAGGAGCATATTGAGGACTCACAACACCTGAAAGCGCAGGCTGAGCAAACGAAATTCCTTCGTAATGTTTTAATTCGAGAGTGTTTTATTATTTGTACAAGTATTTACTCCAATTTCTGCAAGCTTAACAGCTTGGATTGTTTTTTAAGGTTTCATTTATATTAAAAGAAATTGGCTAAATTATATGACATTTTTCACAAACATAAACTATTGATTAAGAGAGGTAATTCTCAGTTATTCAAATAAGACTCCCGTATAAGTCATTTGATTTGTAGCCGAAGTAATCGTTGCCAAAGACTGCTAAAGAAAAACCTTGGCGGATTTAGAAACAGCTATACAGTCTGCCTGGCAAGCATAGCAATACATTTCACCAATTTTTTAGATGTTTCTGAAAAAGAAACAACAAAAAGGTCTCGAACCAGCATAAAAACTGTTCAAGTCATAAGAACCATGGAATATATATAATAGGCCTGCCAGGACTTCTGTAACACGTTAATTGCTAATTTTGTGGCTGTTTACACACTGAGTTTGTTTTTCTAATGTAAGCAGTTTGTTTAAGTGGTTTTTTAAACGATTAGTTTAAGGCAACGTTATACTAAAATACACATTTTTTGAATACTAGAACGAAATTATTTGTCGTTTCTAACAATTGTTGGTAACAACGAACAAAATTAGTAATTGTCACAACAAGCGCATATGACAAGCTACAGCTTAGACTGTATTTCTTTAGTATAATCGAGAAAGTATTTTCGTCCAACATAATTGATATAGATTGGACCGATTGGCAATCGATTCTTCTAAAAAAGAGTTAAAATTTCTAGTATATTGACACTTTTTGATACGTACGCTGTAAAATTAACAGGTTTTTCAATAGCGACATAAAAATTTCGCATATATATGTCAGCGCGCCCTCAAACATTTTTAATGGAAAGAACAAAGAAACAACAAAAAGTTCTCTAACCAGAATAAAAACTGTTCAAGTCCTAATAATGATAAAAGACCGAATAAATATACTTATAAAAAAAAGAACTATTTTTAATAATCTTTCAGTGTCAAAACGTTAGTCTAATCAACATTTTCATTATGGTAAAGTTCACTTACGAGCAGCGTTTGGAAATCACTAAAAATGACTACCGAAATTCTGAGTCTGTGGTCGCAACTTTAAGAGCGCTTCTCCAATTTTCGGCCGTAATAATCGTCCCACCCGACAAGGCTGTGCGTGCTATAGTAAATAAATTTGGATACAAATTTTCAGTTCTGTATGTTCCGGCGCCAAAGAGAAGCCGTATCGCTCGAAGCGACGAAAATGTCGTAGTCGTAAGTGTATCCGTTCAAAATAAGCCAAATCAGTCGATTCCACGTCGTTCTAAGGAATTAGGCATCACTCAAACCACTCTGTGGCATTTTTTGCGAAAAGATCTTGACCTTTTTTCTCATAAGATCAAACTGACTCAAAAACTTAAGCCACTTGATTATTTAAAACGCCGAAACCTCTCCGATTGGGCTCTGGCAAAGTTATACGAAAATCCAGAATTTCATCGAAAAATCATCTTCAGCGATAAAGCTCATTTCTGGCTAAGTGGTTTTGTCAATAAACAAAATATGCTTTATTGGACAGCAACAAATCCACATGTGATTCAAGAGACACAATTGCATCCGCAAAAAATTACTGTGCGGTGTGGTTTTCATGCCGGAGGTGTGATTGGGCGGTAATTTGTCGTCCTGTTACCGTCAGTGGAAAGCTCTATTGTGTCATGTTAGAACATTATTTTGGCCAGAATTGGATGAGTTTGACATTGGCGATATGCGGTTTCCACAAGACGGTGCCACCAGCCACACAGCCCGCGTTGCATTACATTTGAAACGCAAATTCGGTGAACGTGATATCTCGAGAAATGGTCTGGTCAAATGGCCACCTCATGCATGCGGTTTAACGCCATTTGATTTCTTTTAATGGGCCACATCAAGTCATTGGTATATGCCAACACTTACGACGAGCTCAGAGACAACATGCAAAGCGAAATGGCCAACGTTCCGATTGAAATAGTGGTCGAAAATTGGGTCCGAAAATCGAATTTCATTTTTAAAATGTAACATTTGCACAACACCTTGAATAAATTTGAACTCTATATCTTAAATATTTTGTGTTTTATTAATATATAAAATTGTTATGTTTTTAATGGAAAACCCTGTATGTCAGCCTCTGGAAAAAAACACCGTTTTCATATAGTAATGAAACTTGCGCCAAAGTAAGTTCATTTGATAGTAGTTTAGAAATAAACTTTGAACGAGATTGATCAAGGACTCTCTGAGTTAGAATTTTGACAATTTGGCCTAACGGGTGTTTTATCGCAGCCATGCAACTTATTACCCATCGTTCCTAGCAAAAGTTGTTCCAAGTGTTTTAGATAGCTATTTATTCAATATTTACTTATATAAAAAAATAGTATTTTTTTGTTTACAAGAAAGCTTTGTTCTTTTTCTTTAAGAGATGTATGGGCTCTTAGTGAAATGCTACCTTTTGTCTATCAAAAAAAAAATTATTTCAAAACAACGTTGTTTCAATTTTTAGCACATTTTGATTTTTTCCCCATTTTTGTGTAAGTGTTTCTAAAACCATAAAAATAAATCTTATAATGAGAGCCTAGACAACGGTATGAAACATGACTAACTAAAATTTCATACCCTCAATAATATTATACCCGCAGTATGTCCACCTCTGGGGAAAATACTGTTTTTTTACAGAATTAAAGAAATATTAATAGCCGTGCACACTAACCAACATACCACGGCGGCCCTAGGGACATATGGGTTTTACAAAATAGTGCAATTTTGTCACGAGGCCGAATATGATATCAAGTTTATATTTTGGCTAAATTAGAGGTCTTGGCCTATGGTCCATAGAACCCCGAAAATTTGGACTTGGCAACAACCATGTCGCACAATACCGCAATAAGCCATACTGGAATGCAATCCATATTGCAAAGTGTAAGTGATTCGGTCCGATCGAACTTACAAATTGTCCACTTGTTTTTATGATTAAACTGAGATTGGGGCTCGGACTCTTGGAGGAACTTACGATGAAGAACCAAAGAGGGACCGTAATAGCAACAGGGCCCATACTTTTAAAAATTGTTATTTTTCCTACTTCAATAGCGAATTTATGGTGAAGAGCATCTAATAGTCGGCCAGGTCGAACTGAATGTCAGTTTAGCTTGTTTTCTCTTGCTTTTTAGATAGTGTATAATAACTTCACTTATATTTCCCTTTAATTTTATCTTTCAGAACTTCCCGACAAGCGACCTTTGCTGTTTACTGAACACACACGTTACGAGCCTGGAGATATATTAAGAGCCAACTGTAGTACGCCTCCATCCAGACCCAAAGCCGAGCTTAAATTTACAATAAATAATATGGTGGTAAGTACAGCAACAAAACATTCAATTAACTTTTAACAGGCAAAATATATTTTATTATGGATTTTTAAGTTTTATGTAAATTCTGGTTGTAGAGAGACAAACGGGAAACTTCTTTCGAACAAGTGAGCTACGTACGATAAAACTCTTATAGTTAATGACCAGAACCTACTGGTTGATGTTGGCTTCGAGCCGCTAAAAGTTTCAATCATAATTATTCTATGGCCTCGAGATTAATCCCTTATATGTTTAGTTGCCAGCATTAACGACTTTAAAACTTGCGTCGGGAATCTTGCTTCAAACTGAATTACTTGTGCGACATTGGTGCATAGTACTGACCGTGTTCTATTGGCAATTCGCTTATAAGGTCGCTAACGCGATAACTTCTTGATATTGTACAAAATATAAAAATGATTTTGTTTACAGAAAACTATAGACAATTTGAGTTAAAATTCGTTTGTTTTTAATAATTAAAATTTTTGAGAAGAAAGTTTTTCAAGAATAACCTTTAGCGATAACCTTTCGCTTATATTATTTCTTACAAAACTTGTTTACAACAAATTACAAATTTTCAACTCAAAGGTTTATAATGCAATTTTTGTATACAAAGAAGTTAAAAAAAATCTCGTAGAGTTTTAAAGTTATAGCGGTAGCGACCACTTAGTCGTTCGATAAGCGAGTACCAAGAGAACATTGTACGTATCGTCTAGTGCTAGTTGACCTCATAATATCGTTGACATTTGGAATACAAAAGTCTTTCGAAGACTCCTTGAAGACTGTATATTTTAGCTTGCGAATGTGGAAATTTTACCGCACTCAGGTCAAAGATTTGTTTGGAGTTATCCGGCGGTTTCTCAAAGGGTTGATAAGGAAAAGACATACCAAAAGATGAAAGAGACAATTCTTTTTTAGATATAAAAAAACTAAGAAATCATTAAATAAAATGTCTCTTAATCCACAGAAAGTAAGAGGCATTTTATATTTCGGACATTTAAAATAAACTGACAATTTGCAAACAGCAAAACTATCCTTAATTTGAAAGCTTCTACATTCAGTTTTTGTACTCGTAGTATACCTTCAAAGAGTTTGTTTCTTTGTTAATGTTAGCATATCTTGTGCTCTACCTATTTTCCACAACATGAAGCCAAATAGGTCATTCCATTATAAAATAGCACAAAAGAAATTTTTAATAATAACTTTGGCCTCTTTTCCATTAGGATGAAGGGAGAAATACATTAAGTTTATGATTCGAGGATCTAAGGGACATCGTGTTTAGTGCTAAGTAATGAAGCACACTTTTTTCTTGACAAACCAAAAGCGAATGCAAATAAAAAGGTTTTAGGGTTGCTTATACATTTGGTTTATTTGGTGTTTTGCTATTAAAATTAATACAACGGAAATTCACCGAAGTGTAAATATGCCTATTATGATAATAGATAAATGCCCACCTGCATAAATAACTTTTCAAATTAAAGATACTTAAAAACATTTTATTTCTCCTTTATAAATACTGTTGAATAGCCCTCAAACACGTGTACTAATCTCCCCAGCTCTTTTGCCACAGATAGCCCTTAAACACTGTAAAAGTAATCCAATTTAATATCGTGAGCAATGATATCGTATGCAATGACAGATTTTCAACGCTTTCAAATAACGTCATTGAACACAAAAAGTAGTTTTCAAATAATCGACCAACTAGGACTGAACCAAAAAAACGGCCATAACAAGAAGACTCTTACATTCACCACGGCCTTTTGTATTATTTCCTCGGCCTATTACCTTCTCAAGGATTATGCCAAACACACAACGCAAGGAGCAAGTAGAAAATGTTTCAAGTGTCCTATTATCCTTACGACAAGTAGCCCCGAGGGAAACTTAACTCATGGTGACAAGACCACCACACAAGATAATAGTTAAACTCCTACATTGGCGGCGGCCGAAGATGCAGAATAAAACGAAAAGGCTACAGCAATAATAGAGATTTATTAAATTGTATCTCTGAGAACAGTTTAATATTGGTTGCGCTTACGGTTTGGCTTTCGGGTAACGTCGAAGAAATTTTTTGGGAAATTAGAAAAACGATTTTCTGTTAAAGGAACAAAACTATTTATTAAAAAAGGGCAGACAGAAAAGTGGTTTCAGCATTGGTTAAGCATTATACGAAGGCACATCAAAAATTCCGTGACTTTTCGTAAAAAACACAGTTTTTTTTTCAAAAAAACAAAATATTTTTTAACATAGTCAAAAAATGTTTAGCTCGTTTGTTTTATTTCGGTCTGTTGCTTTTACACATTGAACAGGGATTAAACCGGCTCAAGACCTCTTGCTTCTATATTTAAATAGAAGACAAGTTTTTAACAAAAATGGCAAAGTGACACTGATTTCGTGGCTGCAAAGTAAAAAGCAAACAATATCAATAGTACACTTGTCCAATTTTTGTATCCCTTTCAAAAAATAGGATTTATCGAGTCAATAAAATAGTCATTTGTTTGATCAATAATTTCATCGTTGGAGCTGAATCTCTCTCCACCGAGCCATTTCTTTAGGTTTAGAAATAGGAAACAGTCACTGGGGGCTAAATCCGGAGAATATGGCGGATGAAGAACCAATTCTTAACCCAATTCATGCAATTTTGGCATTGAGACTGCACAAGTGTGTACCTGCGCATTATCGTATTGAAAAAAAACTATTTTCTTGGCAATATGGCTTATTTTTCAATCCTCGTTAAATCAGTCCAATAAGTTGGCATATTATTTTTCGTTTAGTGTTTTTCCCTTTTGCAGGTAATCGATGTGGATTATCCCGCGTGCATGCCCAAAAACTGTTGCCATCATCTTTTTTGCCGACAAAGTCAGCTTGGCCTTCTTCGGTGCCGGTTGACCCGGAGAAACCGGCGTGTTGTCATTGATCCAAGTTTCATCAACAGTTACAAAACACACAGTATTACGTTTATGGCCAATTGAGAGCAAACGCGACACGCATCTTGCAGACAGCTTTAAACCCAACTGATAATGACATAAACAATCTCACGCACGCGGCCGACACCTTGTCTCTGATTTTTTCGATACTTTTGGTGTGCTGACCGACCGTCCGTCCAGAACGTTCAGAGTCATTTGTACTTGTGCGTCCACAACGAAAGTCAAGAAACCACTTTTTTTCCATTGAAATCGATGGTGCAGAGTACCCATAGTATTTACCAAGCTTTCCTTGGTTTGATTGACGGGTTTTTCCACAAAAGATAATTTTTAATGAGCACGATTTTCCATTTTTAACAAAATCCACCAGGTTGTATGTTTGGAACATTTGTTAAACACAAACTAAACGACGGAACTCTCTCAAAATTTGACAGTAGTCAATTAACAGATGGTACTTGATGGGAGCAGTATTGCATTTCATATACATACGAAGAAAGTTGGAAAGTCCTGGAATTATTGATATGCCCTCGCATTATGGATCTGCATCGTGCTAGCTTGATGGTATAAGCAACGTCATCGCTTTAAAGCTTTAAAAAATCGGTTTAGCATAAAGACAAAAAAAAACGTTCAACATTTTCTTTATCTTCACTCAGAATGTTTTTTTGTTATTAATTTGGCGTGAATTATTTTGTTTACATTGCGTTGAAAAATTTATCTTGGTCAAAAAATCCATATGTAAGATTTGGACCAATTTGGGATGTGAAACGGCTTTTATAGGCCCTAAGGAACCATCTTGAGCTATGGACATATGGGTATTAAAAAAACTACAGTTTCGTCACAATTCAAAAAATTACATCAATTTTCCGAATCAAAGAAATTTAAGTATCGACCCATAGGTCTAAGTCCCTAGGCTTTCGAACATTGACATATAGGTAGTCAGAAATAGTGAGATTTTCAGTATTCTCTAAATATAACATCAATTTTACGATTTGGCCGAATTGGAGACCCCGACCTAAGGGCGTGGGCTATACATGCTAAGGGCCGAAAAAAACGTCTTGTAACGTTAAGAGACATACGAGGGCGGTTTGGAAAGTTCTTAGCCTATCAATGAAAGAGAATAGTTAGTTTTTCAAAAATATTTTTATTTTTCAATATAATCTCCTGAAACTTCAATACACTTAGTCCAACGCTTATATAGCAATTCTATCCCTTGATTAAAATAGTTTTCCTCAAGGTCTTTAAAATAGTGGTTTACAACTGTAATTGAATCTTCATTTGAGGTAAAACGCTTGCCAGCAAGGATTTTTTTTTAGATTTGGAAACAGGTAAAAGTCACTGGGAGCTAAATCAGGAGAATAAGGTGGGTGGTCAAGCAACTCGTACTTTAATTCGTTGATTTTAGCCATTGTTAAAACACTCTTGTGCGCTGATGCGTTGTCTTGATGAAAAATTATTTTTTTGTGTTGTAATCCAGGACGTTTTTCTCGAATTTGTACATTTAATTGATCTAAAAGGTTGCAATAGTACTCTGAATTTATTGTTTACCCTTTTTCAGATAGTCAATCAATAAAATACCTTTGAAGTCCTAAAAAAACCGTTTCCATAACCTACCAGCCGATTGAATTGTTTTTGCCTTCTTTGGGCACTTCCTCCAGCTTCAGTCCATTGTTTGGATTGTTCTTTCGTCTCTGGAGTATAGTGGTGGATCCATGTCTCATCAACAGTTATGAAACGACGCTAAAAATCCATTTTATTTCGCTGAAAACGATCCAAACAAGCTTGAGAAATGTTCATTCTTATGCGTTTTTGGTCGACTGTTAACAAGTGCGGCACCCATCTTGCAGAAAGCTTTTTCATCTGTAGTTCTTCATGCAAAATAAAATGGACTCGATCATTTGAGATGCCCATGATATTAGCTATTTCACGCACTTTTATTCGTCGATCATTTAATACCATATCATGCACTTTGGCTACAATTTCTGCTGTTGTTGCTGTTTTTGGACGTCCACTACGTGGTTCATCTTCAATGCTTGTACGACCACGTTTAAATTCAGCATTCCAATTTTTTACTGTTGTAAAGGGTGTTTTTTATTGAGGTATAGAACTTCGAATTGAAATAAAACAGAAGAAAATCGTTTTAATGTCCATCAATTTGGCTTTATTGGAAGGATAATTTTATGCCATTAATGTTTAAATATGATTTCGGGTATGTGGCCGCCGCGGCTGGCTCGAATAAAGCCAATTCTACAGGTCCAATTTTCAACCACTTTTTCGAGCATATGGGGCCGTATGTTGGCAATAACGCCACGAATGTTGGCTTCCAAGTCCCCTCACGTGTTTCTGGTTTGTTGGCGTAGACGAATGACTTCACATATCCCCAAAGAAAATAATCCAATGGTCCATGTTAACCGATCCATGGTTAACCGAATTAATTGCTCTGATGGACGATTATGTCGACCATAAAATGAACGGAGCTTGCGGTGAACTTCGCGAACTGAACCATTACTTTCGAAATAAATTTGCACGATTTGCAAGCGTTGTTCTTTTGTCAACCTGTTCATGATGAAATGGCAAACCAAACTAAATATTAATCACTTGACAGCTGACAAAATGGCCGCCAGTTAAAAAAGTGATGCCAACTTAAAGTTCTATACCCCAATAAAAAATACCCTATATAAGAAGGAGCACTTTCACCTAACACATTCACCATATCATTATGAATTTCTTGTCCCGATAAACCTTTTTATGTAAATATTTAATGACACCACGCATTTCTAATTTTTTTATTGTAAAAAAATCGCGGATGCGTCTTTTGTGAACACCTGTTTCTATATGAAGGAGTTGCCAGATCGAAACAAAATTTAACATGTGTTCATAGCAGAGATGAAAGTTTCCAAAACACTTAACTTTTTTCTGTTTATACCGCGCTTTTTGTGCTAGACTAAGAAGTTTCCGAGCCGCCCTCGTATGACTTTCCAGAAACACTGAAATTTTCTCAAAAATCTAAAAAAGTACCTATATATTGTAAATTTGTGCCAATTTGTATAAATATATATAAAATTATATATATTATATAAATTTTAATATCCGATAATTTGAAGTCATTGCGGAAAAATAGGTCCTTTTGATCATGGATCTTTGTGAACTCAAAAGCAGTGGCATTTTGTAATGCGTTTGATTTGGCTAAATAAGAGGCCTTAACCTATAGGCCCTGGGGCCCAAAAGCCGTTTCGTAATGCTCCGGGAGATATGGTTATCCAGAAACAGTAACATATTTTACAAATCTAAGTATGTACCTATTTTTGAGAATTGAAAAAATTTTGCACTCGGACCATTTCGTATGTGCCCAAACAACTGTCTCCCTTAGCCATGGACATATGGGTATATATAGAAAATAATTATAATTCGACATTTCAATATTATTTGAGGCTCATAGGTCAAAGGTCCCAGAGTTCCGAAAATAATACTTTCGAACATCGACATACGGTTACTCAGAAACAGTGAAATTATCTCAATATGCATTTACTTTATTGTCCAAATTTAAGGCCCAAATCTACGGGCTTCTTTAATAATAATAGACATATGGGTTCTACAAAACAATAAAATTTTCTTTACAATTCTAAACAGGACAATGATTCATCGAACCCAGAAATGTAGTTCTGTCAAACATGGACCAATCACCTTCATCCATACAAGTATCCCCCATTAGTGTCAATGCCATATAAGAACGCAATCCATGGTGGAGTGCATGAAAGCTTGGCCCTGGCCGAACTTTTTACTTTTTTATTTCTAAAGATGCAATATTTTATGCCGGCTAAACAGTTCAAAGTTTCTTCCCAAAATCTGCATTCTAGTGTCCTCGACCGTATATTTCGAATATATTCGGTGTGTGTACTCGGTTATCGTATCACTTACGCGAGAGTGGATTTGTTGGCGGTTGTGGTTTCAGCAACGTTGTCAGTTTTCTTAAAGTAGTCAACACAAATTTTTCGCTTTATTTTTTTTTTTCATTCAGTATTGCTCACAGCCAAGAACCGAAAAGAGATTCACACTTCATTCTTTATCCTAGAGAATCGCTGCTCATCACAGTGTATTAGACAAATACACAGACACATGAGCACGTCTATTGTGCTGATACTTTCTTTTTTCATTGTTAGAATATTTCTGCGCTTAGTGTGAAAACGCTTAAATATTATCCCGTTACTATTCGTATTTGCCTTTGCCCTTTGCACTCCCTTGGAGGTAGCAGTAGGAATGCGATGGAACAGGACGAAAGTGTGCTTGTCTATGTGTGCGTGCGTGTGTTCGTTTATTTGCACCATGTCACCTTTAAATAATGTCTCTTGTCGCTTTTCAACACAAATCGCATGTGAAAAGTGCTTCACACATGAAGTGTTTTTGATTGAAAGAACGGCAAAAAAAGAAGTAAGAATAGAAGAAGAAGGGGACAAATCATAATACGAACTCGAGTACGGCTGTATGTAAGACGAGCGGAAAAAATAACGAATACCCGTAACACACGTTTCAACAATACTAGCTTCAAAAAAAAACATAACATTTACCAAGTGCCCATGGAGACCTTTTCCCCAAAAAATGTGTACGTAAACACATATTGAGGTGGGTTTTCAAATAGGTAGTTGTAAAATTGCGCTGGTAACTGGAAAATACTACGTATTTTGTGATTAAGGAAGGTCAAGACTCAAATTGTCATAGGATATATAAGTAGTTGTCCCTATTACAAAACTAATAGAGCTTGCCATAACTATCTCCCTTTGGGAATGATGGTAAGTATTCACAACGATCGCACAAGTTGCCCCATGATCAAAGCATGTGGTCCGATCTTTATGAAGTTCGGCAGAAGTACGTTATTTATACCAAGGACAGCCGCTATTCCAATATACGAAAATTATTTCAGATTTAGATATACGAGGGCGGTTCGGAAACTTCTTAGCCTAGCACAAAAAGCGCGGTATAAACAGAAAAAAATTAAGTGTTTTGGAAACTTCCATCTCTGCTATGAACACATGTTAAATTTTGTTTCGATCTGGCAACTCCTTCATATAGAAACAGGTGTTCACAAAAAAAGCATCCGCGATTTTTTTACAATGGGAAAATTAGAAATGCGTGGTATCATTAAATATTTACATAAAAAAGGTTTATCGGGACAAGAAATTCATAATGATATGGTGAATGTGTAAGGTGAAAGTGCTCCTTCATATGCAACAGTAAAAAATTGGGTTGCTGAATTTAAACGTGGTCGTACAAGCATTGAAGATGAACCACGTAGTGGACGTCCAAAAACAGCAACAACAACAGAAATTGTAGCCAAAGTGCATGATATGGTATTAAATGATCGACGAATAAAAGTGCGTGAAATAGCTAATATCATGGGCATCTCAAATGATCGAGTCCATTTAATTTTGCATGAAGAACTACAGATGAAAAAGCTTTCTGCAAGATGGGTGCCGGACTTGTTAACAGTCGACCAAAAACGCATAAGAATGAACATTTCTCAAGCTTGTTTGGATCGTTTTCAGCGAAATAAAATGGATTTTAAGCGTCGTTCCATAACTGTTGATGAGACATGGACCCACCGCTATAACCCAGAGACAAAAGAACAATCCAAACAATGGACTGAAGCTGGAGGAAGTGCCCCAAAGAAGGCAAAAACAATTCAATCGGCTGGTAAGGTTATGGCAACGGTTTTTTGGGACTTCAAAGGTATTTTATTGAAAATTAAAAAAATCGAATTACATTAAGGTACAGTTCTTAGACATTTGTTCAATTGATTTTTTTGTTTATCTGTAAAATTCATGTACTTGCTTACCTAATTTCCACTACTTTCCGCTATTGAAATTAAAGAAAATCGGATTAGATTTAGATACAGTTCTTATACATATGTTCAACCGATATTTTGTTTATCTGTAAAATCCATATATGTACTTGCTTATCTAATTTCCATTACATTCCATTAAGAAACAAAATGAAACTTCCTCTAAATCAGGGAGCTGTGCACGACATAATTCTTTTATTACTAACTAGCTGGAATCTACTGTTTAACGCCAACTCCAAACGGCTAATCCTTTTAGTAGAGAAGTTTTGACATGGCTAAGAAATAAATCTCTTGTGAAGCCGCTGGCATTTACGAGGTGGAAAAACCCGCCAGTGAAAAATTGTTAGATGGTTTTACCCGGTGTTGTACCCGGGTGTACTGCCATGATAGTCGTGCACAATACCATCACACCACGTCGGCCCACGCGTAATTATGACTTCCAAAACTTGCATCGTAGCTGGTTTGTCAGCATAGACTTTGGACTTTATGTAGACCCAAAGAAAAAAGTCTAGGCGGCCAACTCACTGGTTGAAAACGTGAAATTAGCTGATCTTCGAAAATTACTCTCAATAAATCCATTGTTTGAGCAACCTCTTGAACCTTTTCTGGTTGCTCTTCAGACCAAGTGTAGTAAGTTTGTTTATTGACGTTGTCGTTGAACCAGAAATGGACCTCATCAATGAACAAAATTTTGGTCAAAATCAGCGGATCTTCTTCGTGTCTTTGAAGAGCCCAACCACTCTTAGTTCCGGCCAACATTTGAAGGAAATTATATTCAAAAAAAAAATGTCTTTTCGAATGAACAATTGCCACACTTGATTTGAAATTTTGTATTTTCTTTTGTTTTGAAAAAAATACCTTTACCGATATTATATCCGATCTTGATAAAACTGGGCGGATGTACGAGTAAATGTGTCATATTAGTCTACGTTATAGAATAGCCCCAGCACAAGGTCCGCTTCGATTTATATACAGCCGTTCTAGGACACCCATACTACACTATATCCAATTGAATTTGAGAAAATACATATTGAAATTGTGAAACGCAAATTAAAATTGCAAATGGGTTTTCAACAGGCATACGAGTGTCCTCCAATTCGAATGCTTTTTGGTAGAAACTTGTTAATTTGTTAATACGATGGTTTAATTTGTTCTTCTTTATTAATTACTCAATTTTAAATTGCGATTTTCAATTTCAATTTGTATTTTCTCCATTGTAATTGGAAATGGTGTAATTTCGAATTCGATAAAATTTGAGGTAGTGCATTCTCACTGTTAAACCAACATTTGACCAATTTGGACCATATAGTCCTATTTTTATACAAGGTTGCGCAAAATTAACCACACGCAGAGAAAAAATATGGTTACTATATGGTCACGGCAACAATAGTATGTTCTCTGCAATAAAAGTATGGTCGTCGCAACCATAGTATTGTTTTTTGAATTTCATTTTGACAATAGTATGGTTGCGACAATATTAATATTGTTGAAGTGTAACAATAGTATTGTTGCTAAATTTAAAAATAAAAATATGGTTGTAGCAATAATATAAATATGGTTGGTGGAACAAAAGTATTGTTTTCATGCATTTTATGTTAACAATAACATGATTACGGCAACCATACCGGCAAAATTGTATTTTTTTAAATTTGACAAAGTTATTTTTACGAATCTTACGCAATAATAGTGTAAATAATTAATTTTTTTCGAAACAAACTACGAATTAGTATAACTGAAATATTTTAAATAAATACATGTTTTACTGTTTAATAAATCACTCCTATTATTACATAAGTTACTTAATAAAATTCTCAATTGTTAAATAAAAACTTAACCCAATCTTTACAAAAAATATTGGGAACCATAGTATGATTGTGTGTAAGTCATATTATGGTTGTGAGGATCATACTATGGTTGTACGTTAAACATACTATGGTTATGAGGATCATAATACGGTTGTGGGGATCATATAATGGTTGAATGTGAATAATAATATGGTTGTGGGGATCATAGTATGGTTGTGTGTGAATAATTCTATTGTTGTGAGGATCATAATATTGTTATGGAGATCATAGTATGGTTGTGTGTGAACCATACTATTGTTGTGATGAACATAATATTGTTGTGCCACAACCATATAACCAACAATAGTATGATGCTCTTCGAATATTTTTATCCCAACCATACTTTTTTTCTGCGTGCAGTCTTTCAGAAAATGCTATAAATTATACGTATGACGTACCATTTGAAATTTTTGAATTAGACAGGTACAGAATACAAAAAGACAAACGTTGCTTCTCAAGATCGTGGAACAATTGTTCCGATTTTTTTGAGCAGCATACACCACACCTTGCAGAGGGCGAAGCCGCCACCGGGTTAGTTTAAGTGAGAATAGTGCGACTGTGGTTGTCGAAGTCGCTGCGAACGATGAACGATGTTGTATCCAGCATGCCAGGACTCTGGTTGATTGTAACCCGCTCTTATACACTTTTCTGTGTGGTACATTATGTATCTGTATTATAGCCGTAGTTGTAAAATACTCTATGTATGCATAACACACAGACTCACACATGCATATGGAATATACTTTACAGACCTGGTTATGTCCCGGCCGTTAACTGCAGGTGCTGTTCCATGTGCTTCTATTGAATTTTCATGCATTTTTTTTGCTAGTTCGGTATTATTGCTGGGAATGGGAGAATTTCGTACGGCCTTTGGTGAACACCAGTTTTTTCAGTTATCCTTTCGTATATTTTGGTATGACATGAAGGCCATGCTTTAGGCATACATTATGAATGAATGAATGTACCCCCAAGGGATGGTAGGAGGATTCATACCACTCACACTGTATTACAATGCTACTGGATTCCCAACTTTAATTTCCTGGATTAATTTTGTACCGGAATACTTTCTACGGCATTTTTAGAAGAAACTTATGATAACAGGTTGTGGCTGCTGAGTTGAAATCTCAGGTTTGAAGAAGGCCTTTTTGATTTTTTGTATCGGTTAGAGGGCAATTTTGAACAGTTGTTTTAAATGTCAAAATTAAAGAGCTTTAGACACATTCGTGACTATCGATGTTAACGACATTTTGATAATTATTTGCCTTTATTGTTTAAGTGATATTAGTAGTTATTTCTTGTTCACTCTTAAGAGTAATTCAAAAATCTCGACTATTTTCAGATATTTTAAACCCTTTCATAGGGTTATTTTGTGCTGTGTGCGCAACTATCACACTTTAACCCAGGTTCTAATTCGGCTAGGAATGACGAACTAGAATTATTGGATCTAGTGTGTAAAGCCTGCTTTGCGAGTAAGAGATTTATTTCTTAGCCACGTATAAGGGATCTGTATAACATGAATTTACTCGCCATCAATGATACCTAGTCTTAAGTAAAAATGTATGCTGCACAACTCACTCCTTATAGAGTGTTAGAAGTAGTAAATAACATTAAATGTTGGTGTCACGCTACAGCCAGTGTTTGGATCAATTTTGTTCCAGTTCAATTCCTTCTTAGTCGATCCAGGGCTTTATGCTGATCTATGAGTTTCTGTAACTGCTATAGTACTCTCCATATGCCACCGAATCATATTCAAATGGAAATGCCAAAAAATTACCTATGAAACGATCAAAATACCACAGTTTAATATAGAGGGTGATTGATGAATGTTGCTACAAAAAGAAACCCATATACCCTTTTTTACCCCATTGAACAGGGTTAACCGATTCGAGACCTCTTGCATCTCCATTTTAAAAAAAAAAACAAGTTTTTTTTTACAAAAAAAGGAAAGTATCATTGATTTTCGTGGCTGCACACTGCTTTTAGCGCGATTTTGGGTCCTTGACAACATTCATCAGAAAGCTCCGCAACAATTTTTTAAAGGAAACCCGAACTTTTAAATACCAGTTTCTCACCAAACGTATGAGAACTTCTGTTGTAAGTCTTACTTTTCAAGTTTTCTACAAATAACACAGTAGGCGTCGTCCTCGAATATTGATCGGAGACCCTATAATTATATTATTAATTGTGGTAACATTCCCTGCCTGTACGTCCGTCCATGTGTCTGTTAAAAGCACAATAGTGGTATTGACCTTGAAACCTGAAATTTTGCATGATAATGCCTAATGGTCTTAAGCTGGTGATATTGTAAATGGGCGAAATCGTCTCACGCGAAAATAAAGATTCCCATTAAGGGATTAATGGACATTAAAAAAGGATACTTTTTAAGTATTGTTACCGGCGGCGACCAATAGCCGACGTTCAATTTCATTTTTTTTGCAAACAAAAGAAAACGCAAAATATGTTAAAAGAATGCCAAACCTTTTATATGAGTATTTCTTTAACAAAATATAATAAAATCGGGACTATTATTTGAAGCTCACTTAAAACCTCAAAAAAGGGCAAAGGTGCTGGACGTTTCAACTCATGTGGCCTAAAGTAGGGCGCGTTTGGTAAAAACGAGCAAGTTTTCCAAAATTTTTTATTTTGAAGTTTTGGCTGAGATTAATTAGAGCAGGACTCATAAACCAAGAAGATTAATAAACAAAACTGTTGCTTAGTAGAAGAACCACTGGTAATTATAGACTTTAAAGTACTCAACGTGAAGCCGGTTTTATTTCGAATGTAAATAATGATTTATTTTAATGATTTGGCTGGGACAAGGGCCGGACTTATGAAGCCAACGCAATTAATTAAAATAAAAGTGTTAGGCCTGGAACTTAACTACGTTTGTACTCGTTTCTTATCGATTTTTGTATTTGAAAGAATAACAACTATTTCAACATTGACTATGTTTGTTTAATTCTTTATTAGCTGAACCGTTAAAATCGCCGGAATATAATGAGCCATGTATGATATGCAGCAATTTAAAAAAAGAACAAAATGTCAGCGGCGGTGCCGTGCCAGCTTTAAGTCGACAAAGATCTCTTAAAACGAAATAGGCAGACTGCATTTGTTCAGAATTCACACAATTTAAATTCTTGCTTCATCATTACAATCATCCATTTTCCCTTATTCGCATTCAACAACTGAATTTGATTAAGATTGTAGGTAAGAAAAAATCTCTATCGCGGAGAACTTAAAGCCTTAAAATACCATGTTTTAACAGCTAAAGGGTGGTTTAACTAAAACTCGCGATGTTAATTGTAAATATTGGGAGATCCATTTAGAGGTATTTTTTAGAACAAAAAAAATTTTAAAATTTAAAACAAGTGTGGAATCTTTATTGGTAATTTGAAAGGACGTTTTATGGCATTTATTTTTGGAAAATAATTACCTTCTATTGTTGGCAACTGTATTATGGAAATGAGCGTTCGATGAGAAACGGGAAGATGCGCTGTTTTCGACAAAAATATTGTGTAGTGATGAGACCCATTTCTGGCTCAACGGCAAAAGCAATAAGCATAATTGCCGCATTTGGTCGGAAGAGCAACAAGAAGAAGTTCAAGAGGTGCCATTATACCCAGAGAAAACCACAGTTTGGTGCGATTTATAGGCTGGTGAATTCATCGGTCCATGTTTTTTCAAAAATGATGAAGGCCGGCACGTGAATGGTATCGATCTTGACGACACTTGATTTCAACAGGACGCTGCCAAACAATGGATCTATTGAGAGGTCATCTCGAAAAGCAGATAATTTCACGTTTTGGACAGGTGAGTTGGCCGCTTAGATCAAATAATATCGCTCCTTTAGACATTTTTCTTTGGGGTTACGTAAAGTCCAAATTCTATGCTGGCAAACCAGCTACGATTCAGGTTGTGGAAGCCAACATTACGTGTGTGCATTAAAGCCATACCGGTCGAAATACTCGAACAAGTCATACAAAATTGGACACTCAGAATGGAAACCCTGAGGCGTAGTTGCGGCCAACATTTAAAGGAAATTATTTAAAAAAAATAAATGTCATAAAATGTTCTTTAAAATTGCCAATAAAGATTCCACACTTGATTTGAATTTTTATATTATTTTTTGTTCTGAAAAAATACCTCTAGATGGATCACCCTATATATCGCCCCGACGTGAGATAACACGGCAACTATTTTTCTCGCGTTAAAGAGCCACTGTTTCGCTGGCTGTGTGGCAGGTGTGTCCAAGCATCCTGTTGGAACCACATATCTTCCATGTCTGTATCCTCAATTTCTAGCCACAAACGGTCCCTTATCATCTCGCAACAGCGAACACAGTTCACGGTAACTGCTGGGCCGACCTCGTTTTCGAAAAATGTGGCAACAATCACTCGTGGATTCTCATTTGAGCAGACAGATTTGGCCGATTGTGCTGACCAAATATAGCACGAAGTGTACAAAATGAATTTTGAGTTGTACGGCCCGACGAAGCCGCCGGCACGCACATACTGGGCGATACGCACAGGTGTTGTCACATTTTCTACCGACCTGGTTTGCTTAAATTTGCGCACAATTCTCCCGATTGTGGACACAGTTAATCAATTATGCTGACTTAAAAAATCACGAAGTGCTGGTAAAACAACCATAACGCGCTGCTCAATTATATTTTCTATAAGTATAAACGGCTTAAAACTGATTTTTTACCCAATAAAGAATATATCTTCGATAAAAGGCATACAATATCTTTTGTTGATATGTGAAATGTTTTATCAAAGAATTCCTAATTAATTTTTTGTTTTTATTTTTGAATTTTTTTAATTAAACCCAAAAACAATAACTTTCTTTTCTGCGTACTAAGTACAAGTAGTATAAAATCCTTCACTTTACTTTAAAAACGTTTATGTCATTACTTTAGTAATATGTAAATAAAGTCATTAATTCAATTGAAGTTCCCGGTGAAAGATTCCCAAGTATCTCAAACTCTTGTCCTACCGTTTCAAAATTCAAATAACATTTGTCAGAGTATTCGCAATGTAAAACACAAACACTTTAAATCATTAATGCCATGCTTGGAAGTTTGCTATGTCAACGGAAAAGGATTTAACCCGCCCATTCCCTGCGTGATTTATATTTTTTCCATAGCAATTGTTAAGCCGAGCTTTTGTAAGCAAATGTTAACATGCAAAGAATAAACTCATGCTCATGCATAACATAGCGGATATCGGTTATTGAGACGGACAGAGTGAATGATGGCATTGTGGTTATTGTTGATTTTCCTTCTCTCGCTATCAATGGCAATCGTTTTCCGATGAAGAAGAGCAGATGAAAAAACACACACACACACACTCTCACCCAAACATACCAACATACATTTTAAAGATATGACCCTTTTCCATCATGGAGATATTAAAAAAAAAACATATGACAGGATTAAAAAAATATTGATACGCCACACATTTAAACTAAGAATGGGGCCGTAGGGAAAAAAGCATTAATCCCACAAAACCCATATTTCGCTGGACGAAAAAAAGGAAATTCTTTTGTGTTAAAAATGTAAAAATATAAGGGCCAAATGCGATTTTTTCGTGGCTAAACATTTGAAATGTGAATAAATAAATTATAAAAGAAATTTACAGCTCAACAAAAAAAGGATGAAGTTATGTGAAAATAAAATATGGATTTCCCTTTTCTATGCGAAGCGTTTGAATCTTTTTTTTCGTCTTTGTTTTCTTAAATAATGTTCACTCTTCCACACCGAAATATCACACATCATCCATCAAAGTGCCGCACAAAGAAATACACACACACTCGCACATATGTGCAGACATACCAAACATCATAATATGATAATCTTTCTCACATCACACACACACACACTCACACATAAGGATGGATTCGTACATTCTCCTCCTTCCATCCACCCACTTCCACATTTATCATATAGATTTATATGTGAAGGGTATATAAACCTTTACATGTTGAAATATGTGAAGTTTCCTACGGTCTAAGCTTCAGTTAAAGTCACTCGGAGAGAACGTACATCGAGTCCTTCGCATACACTTCCGTCTGTCTATCTGTGAACGGTTATATTTTACCTTGAAAATATGTACATATATTTATGTGTGGGTAACCCTGCTCTGAATACATTGTACAGTCCTTGCCACAGGAACGTCTGAGTGACAAGGTGAAAGGAAATATTAACAGTGGAATAATTTTATTGTTTGATTGATGACCAACTGTATGTCAATCAATAGACCTAACGTCGAAAATGGGCTGATAAATCGATAATTACCACGACGTGCAAGTCTAAATCTTGATTGATTTATATTTAACAGTGACTAAGGATACTGAATAGTTTATTTATTACATTTATTTAGTTCCTAAGTATAATTCCACTCTACTTTTTTAAAGAAATGTGTTACATGAATTCATTGTAAAAATGTAATCAATTTATGGTAATTGAATTGACATAAATTTACATTGATTCAATGAATATTTTGTTAACGAAACTTACAAAGCACAAAACTAGGTAATTACTTGCGATTGGGTGAATGAATAAACCAATTTTTAAACGCTTTCCGTACTGGAGAGGGTGGTCCAATTAGCGTCATTTTCAAAAACCGGGTTTTCGGTTTAACCGTAAAATTAAAATTTTTAAGAAAAGGGGTTTTTTTTATTTTGTTTTTGATTTTTTTTTTAAATAAACGGTTAAACCGTAGTTTCCCATTCAAGAAACAGAGTCTGCTACTTTAAGTGGGCGGATAGACCAGTTCTTTAACCTTAATAAACCGGGTATACTGGGGTTTCCCATTCAAGGAACAGATGCTGTTAAAAGAATTACTACTAATGTGTTTATATTTAAATTATTCATTGAACAGGGATTAACCGGCTCAAGGCCTCTTCTACCTCTATTTAAATAGAAGACAAGTTTTTAACAAAATAGCAAAGTGACATTGATTTTCACACCGCTTTTATCACTATCTCCGACACAAACGAAATTCCTTTTGCGAAATTCCTGGTAATGGAAAGCAAACTACAGGTCGCACTATTGAGGCTAAATGGCAGAACATTTGGAGAAATATGTGTGGAAGGACTAGAACAGTTGGTATTGGGGCAGGGGATACATTGGTCAATACGTACAAACTTTCCCCACACAAGAACTGAGTCAACCTCTGGAAAAATCACTATATTTGTAGGACTTTTGCAAGGGGGCAAAAACGCAAGTGGGCGAAATGGCAGCGGTTTGCAAATTTTCGGATTAGTGGTCGGAGGGTTCTAAGGTAAAATTGCTAAGTTCTAAAGCAGTGGTCGTGTGGTTATTTTTCTCTTTAAAGATAGCCCTACCTCTTACCTTTCCAAAATTACCTTACAAAGCCCAGAGGTCCTACTGTTCCAAAGTTATGACTGTTTGACTGAAATGCAAAATTTTTTTTTGGGAAGCGAAATAACCGCACACATTTATTTGGTTTTGTAAATTAAGACAAACAAAATCTAAGCAATTTTACCCTAGTGCCCTCCGACCACCAATCCGAAATTTTGCATTTTCGGGCATGGTCGTAGATGGACATATTTTCATTAAATGATCCGAGGTGAAATTTGTCCAGTCGTGAATGAAACATCCTGTATATCACTACTGTCAACTTCGATCGTTACGAAATTTTCAAATAAAGCTTTGTTTGACCTGGTAATATTTGTAAGGTACACAACGGTGAGATTGAACAATGGGGCGTGGCACCGCTCACATAATCCTGAATATAAAAAGACAATATCTCATGAACTATCAGAGATATAACGATTTTATTTTTTTAAAATATGATATTATCATAAATCAAAGGACATATTGTCGGAATAGTGGGTGGTGCCCCGCCCCCTTTTGATGAAGCACGCTGATAGCTTGCACAGAAAAATTTTGTTCACCGATGAAAAAAATTTTACCGTTCAGGAAAATTTTAACAAGCAAAATGATAAAGTGTATGCGCGGTCATCTAAGGAAGCATCTGAACTGACCCAAACGGTGGAAAAGGGTCATCACCCAGCTTCAGTCATGTTTTGGTGGGGTATCTCTTACGATGGGGTCACTGACCTGCATTTTTGCGAACAAGGAGTCAAAACATCGGCCATAGTTTACCAAGTAACCGGTTTGGAAGCTGTTGTGAAGCCTCTTAACAATTCCCTGTTCCAAAACCAGCCATGGACTTTTCAGCAGGATTCTGCCCAGTCCTGCCTTCGAAACAATTTTCCAGCGACCATTTCCTCTTAAGAATGGCCCTCAGGCAGTCTAGATTTGAACCCATTGTATTACAAATTGTGGACGGTTTTAGAGGACAAGGTTTGTCACAAAGATACCCCTACAGTGGATCTGTTAAGACTGCTTTGGTTCGAGCTGTGGCCAATTTTCCAATGGACGAGGTTCGTGCAGTTATTGACGATTGGCCAGTGCGATTTAAGGCGTGTGTAAATGCAAAAGGCGGACATTTCGAATAAGCAGATTCTTGTTGGCTACAATATACATCAATTAATATATTACAAAATATTTGGTCCAAAAACATTCAGTACTTTTTATTTTACAGCATCAAACGTGTGTAACAGTATTTATGACCCTACTAAGTACTTATAGACTATGTAAGGATAAAATTGGACAAAGGGTGTCACGCCCCGCACTAACATCCCTGAACTTAAAAAGACAATATCTCATGAACTATTAGAGATATGACGATGATATTTTTAACATATGCATCGAAACACGAAAAACATGGGCGGTTCCTCGCTCCCTTGACATTTTTTTCTATTCGACCATAATCCATGATTTGGGGTATATAAGCTCCGGCCCGGCCTAACTTAATTAGTCCACTTTTTTTAGATGGAGAGTATACAAAATGTTTCGCTGAACCGATTTACCACAGTGTGGGCCGCAGTTAATGGTTAAGGTGCGCGACCATCATAAAGGTAGCCCAGCTTTAAAGAAGGGTACGAAAATCTAAAAATTTTGCAGTGGCTGGTTTTTCTAGCTCGTTCAGATGGCGAGCAATGCCTTGTGCGAGGAAAATCTATAAATTTCTAGCGGCGAGTTTTTCTAGCTCGTTCTGTCAACGAGCTCTGTCTTGTGCGAGCTTTCTCAAATTTTCAAAGTTACTATATAAATAGCAATTCAAATGCAAATTTTTAGTTAATTCTCTTATGTTAAACAAGTGCGATATTTTTAGAAATAAACTGAAGTTGAAATGATTTTTTGTTTCCATAACCAGGTGAATTAAACGCTACACAGTCCCCAGCTAGTAAAGTCTAAAGTTCTGACAGGACTTCGAAAACCAAAAAATAGCCAAAGTTCCATGAGTTTTGAGATCAGCTTTTAAAATAATCGAATGTTACAGTAGTCCTTTTATTACACTCGTTTTTAGAACTAACTGTAAGACTCTATAAAACCCTAACCCCCCTTCTTAACCACTAAAACAGCAGAAATTTAACCTGGCCGACATCATACTGAATTTAACACCGTTTCCCAAAGTTATAAAAAAAAATTTTTCACTGAAATATTCCTTCGTATTACTAGGCAAACAAGTCAAACACTCAAACGACCAATATGCCGTCACGATAAATGGGTCGGTTACAGGGGAAAAAACAAACATGGAATCCGAAAACTGGAAGTTATACTATGCACTACATATACGAGTACGTGTGTAAGTAAGCACGTCTGTATGTGGGTATATGTGTGAGCATGCATACTACTGACGCTTTCCGGTTATAATCATAATGGCATGCGATGCTTTCACTTTCCCCTCCCCTGCCATGCATGGCGTCCAACACAAACGTTTTATGGTTTCCGAGGAGCATTGACCCTTTCAAGAAGGAAATTACTATTAGGATTGTAGTTCCGTCCGTCAGCTCAACCAGTTTATCGCATGCATCTCCTTTCATTTTTCAATCTACGGTTCACTGTAGTAGACATAATGTAATCAAGAAAGTAATTTATCAGCATAAAATCTGAAATGACTTTTACTTTGATCGTTTTGACTGTTGATGAGTTGGAAAATCTAGGTGGTGCTATGCTGGGGGTCTTCAAGGTATCGGATGAGGGAGACGAATGCCGGCAGTTGCAGTCGAGTGTTACGTTCTAGTGCATTGCAAACGATACAATGAGCGGTGTGTACAGGATTATTCGGTGTGAGGTATGTAATCGTACACTTACGTGGGTAGGTTCCAGAGAAAGGAACAAAATGGGTATATATTTTGCTCAAACAAAAAGATACGTAGGTGTACTGGAGAGATTTAATGCTAGTTTAAATGACGCTACAAAAACTAGTAGTTGTGAACAGGATATTTTGTGGAAAAATGATTTAAATTTTTTCACTGACACTGCTTAGATTTGTGTTTGATAACGAATCTACGAGGGTTGCTATATATATTTCTGGCGCCATCTGGCATTTCCATTGGAAAGTTTGACATTTTTTAGCATAAACGTATTCAGAACGTTTTTACGTACGACCATCATTTGTGTTGTTTACAGTGACTTGAAAAAATCAATTTGGCACAAAATGGAATTAACTAGTGAACATTTTCGCGCGATCATTATTCACAACTTTCGACGTGGATTATCACGATAAGAGTGCATCGATGATCTTAAATCTTTGTATGACGATGAAGCACCATCCTATAGCACTGTTAAAAAACTGGTTTACTGAATTCAATCGTGGCCGACGCTCGCTCAAAGACGAAAGTCGTGACGGTCGTCCAAAAACGGCCATTGTGCCAGAGAACATTGATGCCGTGCGTGAACTGATAATGCAAGATCGTCATGTGACATTCCGTAAGATAGAGGCATACTTGGGCATTTCTTCTACCAGCATACATTCGATATTTCATGAACACCTGGCCGTAAAAAAGGGATGGATCCCGCACAATTTGACAATCGCTCAAAAAAAGGCTCTTGTAGATTGGTGCAAAGAAATTTTGAAAAAATACGATCGCGGTGCTTCAAAAGACTTAAAAACGTCACAGGTAACGAATTATGGATCTATGTGTATGAGCCCGAAACAAAACAGCAGTCGACCGTGTGGGTCTTCGAAGACGAGCCAAATCCAACGAAATTTGTTCGTGGAAGAAGCACTTCAAAAAGCAAATGCTCGGTGTCTCAATCGGAGCGGAAAAAGTGCTTCGACAATTGGTTTGAGCGCATGCAAAAGAGCATAAATCATGCTGGAGAATACTTTGAAAAACAATAAAACCATTTTTGATGATACATATTTGCATTTTCATTATTAGGCCAGAAATATATATAGCAGCCCTCGTAAAAGCTGTGATAGTCTATTTTGATAAAAATCAAAAAAAAAATTAGACAAAAGTATTCCATTAAAAAGTTCACCCAAAAACCATGTATATTTGTGTTGCAGTTGACTACTCGTAGTTACTGCCTCAGTTATGTTAATTACCAGCAGCAGCGAAGTCAATTACTAACAAAAAGTTATCGAGGCTAATGCTAAAAGACCACTTACATTTTTTGTGCACGAGGAGTTTCTGAAATTGGAAATGGCTTTGATGCCATTACTTGCAATAACACAAAACCGATAGCAGACGTAGATGTTAATTCAACAGCGTTACTTTTAAATGCCTGCTCCAAGAGCCTTATGCATTTTATACTTGTAGAGATGTTTTTATCTGGCTTAGAGATAAATCTATTTCTTGTATATACGCCGGCATTTACGAGGTACACACGGTAGGATGTTTTCACCCAGAGTTGAACCTTACTGGTATGATAGTCGTGCACAATTAACAACGCTCCAAGAGGACCCACAGTTAGATCTATGAAATTGCCTTTATTTTAAGCCATATATTCGACTAATCACATCAAACCATTGGTTTCTTCAGATGGGATGGCGGTGATCTAGCGGTCGGGTCGGTCCCATTTCAATGGTTCTTCTCAAAATCCGGAATTACTACAAACACTTCCAGCGGCCGATTAGGGAACTTACGGCTTTGTCTTTGGTCGACCGGACATATTTTTTTAGTCTGCCTAAGTCTCTAAGTAGCGTTAATCAGAGTCAAATCCAGTTTTGTTGGACTTTTACACCGGTCGCTACGATGGTCATGGTTCCCTTATTTCTCTACAGTCTTTGTCTGGTTAGAGGCTTCAGAAACAAAAAAAAATACTTTCTGTTCAAGACATGAGGATAATCGACATCACGAGGAAATTCACCTTGCCTATGCTGATATTTAATAAAAAAAAAACAAGTTAGATCGACGTTGAACCTTACAGCCACTAAGCAACTAATCTTCAACAGTAGTAGTCTGCACTTGGGCCCCTTTGTCCCATTTACCCGAACCTAATCTCAGAAAAACATACAATTTACGAGAATAAACAAAAAATTCAAATTTGTATTGGTGGCAAAATTGGCTTTAATTTAAGTATTGAATTTGACTATTGATGAACCGCTTTGACCATGCGGGCCACCAGAGCTAAAACGTCCACCAACTATGCTCTTTGTTAAGGTATCGTATTTAGAGTGGCCCAACAAGTTTTAACCATTTTTCTTATTATGTTTTTTAATTAAATAATCCAAAAATTGTACAAATAGAGTTTTTTTAGTTGGATGAAAACTAGGACTTTAATCGAAGCCAAACTATTCATGTCTCAATCTTGTTTGCCCCTGGACTGAAAAACTGGACAGTCAAAGAGATCGCGAAAATATTATAACTATCAGCCCATGTCTATTTAAATAACTCATCTTTGTAACACATATTCTTAACATAGTGAATTTTAACAAACTGTTAGGCGATGGATGCGATAATGGGTGGGATAATTTTGAGGAGAGCTACCTATGTACCAAACTATATATCTAGTTTAATGAAAGTGATCTGCATTCTTTTTAAAGAAGTGTCTTAAAATTATTAATAACCTGCGATTGAGACAATAACACATACTTTACTTACCCTTCAATTACCGAATGTTGAGATGATTATTATTTATAATCAAATATGCATGAACGGGATCTCATGGATGCATCTGAAATTATAAAAATTCATAATTTGTTTAAATGGGCTCTGATTTTTGTTCATGTTATAAGAATAATTCTATAAATCTGCTACTTGGAAGTTTAACAGTAAAAGGGGTTCTTTTAGGATACCAAACTTGCATTTGTATGGACAAAATTGGCTTCAAGTCGCCAAAGAAACCACATGTATTTTTCCAAAAGAAAAGTGTCTCACATCGCAAAGTGTCTAACATTGCTACGTAAAAAATATGTTTTTTTTATGCATACCAGAAAGAAATGAAGCCATAAGAAGCCTCACTGATGAATTGGTATCTAGTTGCTGTGCACAAGATGGGATATATTAATTTTTAAATCAAGTCTAACTAATAGTTCACCGACATTTTACTTTATTAATACTTTATTTAATACGAGTATATTCGTTAGTTTTAAATATAATTTATAGGTTTTAATTGTCTTTTTTGACGAATGTGCTGATAAAACCTCTTGTTGTTCAAGTTCCTCTGATGTCTACAAGGAAACAATGTTGCCACAAGCTAACGAGGTAGCTAAGTTATTTACCCCAAACGAACTCGGCTAACAAGTTTACAAATCTTTAATTCTAATAGATATTAATGCCCTTGTTTTTACAAGTATTTTGTCTTACGGGTAGGGTTTAGATAAAAAACGCGGGTATAAGTCCGTAGTACCTTTTAGGACGACACTCAGTACAAATTCAATTAATCCGAACACGGACATTAGAAAACCTAGCGTTTATTTCTCCAAAGTGCTTAAAGTCCATAATAATTGTTCAGCTAGTATTGGTTGTTCAACATAGAGGTTTTTTTCAAAACAAAAAAATCAAATCAAGCGTGGAACCAATATTGTTCATTCGAAATAAAATTTTATGCCATTTATTTTTTGAATATAATTTCCTTCAAATATTGGCCGCCACTATGCCTCAGGGTGTCCATAAAGACGGTCCAATTTTGGATGGATCGTCCGAGCATTGCGACCGGTATGGCATTTAAGAAATAAAGTCTAAAGGTGTGATATCACACGATCTAAGCGGACAACTTACCGCTCCAAAACGTAAAATTAGCTACTTTTCGAAATAACCTCTCAATAGATCCATTGTTTGAGCAGCTGTATGGCAAGTGGCACCGTCCTGTTGAAACCACATGTCGTCAAGATTACGGGCTTCAATTTCAGTTTGCAAAAAGTCCGATATCATGACGCCATTCCAACAGTCCATTAACCGCACCGTCATTTTCTCTGGGTATAATGACACCTCTTGAACCTCTTCTGCTTGGTCTTTAGACCAAATGCGACAATTTTGTTTATTGACGTTGTCCCATTACTCATTATTCTTCGAGCTTCTGCGGCCAACATTTAAAGGAATTTATATTCAAAAAATAAATTGCATAAAATGTCTTTTCGAGTGAACAAAAAAATTTCCACAATTGATTTAAATTTTTGTATGTTTTTATCTTGAAAAATAACCCCTGGATTTATCACCCTATTATATATTATCGATTTGTTTGAGCTTCTGTTAATATTTTTTATTGATGACTTTACTTTCAGGATTAGCGAGAAACATTTTCAAGTCTTGATTCAGGATCATATACTCGTACCAGCAGGTATTAGTAATCTGCCGAAAAAAATTCGATTGTGCTCTTTGAACTTTGTTAAAACTCGGTATGACCAGAAAGATTTAAATGCAATATCGTAAAGCGGTACACCCGAATTTATAAAATAATAAATTAAATCAATAAACAATTGCTTAGAAAAGAATAATAACGATAGTGTTGCGATTAAAAAAAAAATAATAATAAAGTGAAAAAATGTCCAAGCTATGTTCAAATTAAAGATTTATGATGTAAAGGCCCAATTAGTCTTGACGGTTGACGGTGGACGGTTGATTCTGCAACCTGCAGAAGTCTACCGTCGTCAACCATCAAACTGTAGTTATCTCCCTCTAACACATGCAAAATGCAAACCTCAACTGAAATAGCTGATTGCCTACCGTCAACCGTCAAGACTAAATGGACCTTAAAGGCCCATTTAGTCTCGACGGTTGACGGTGGACGGTTGACGGTAGACAATCAGCTATTTCAGTTGGGGGTTGCATTTTGCATGTGTTAGAGGGAGATAACTACAGTTTGACGGTTGACGACGGTAGACTTCTGCAGGTTGCAGAATCTACCGTCAACCGTCGAGACTAAATGGGCCTTAATACATATTTCATTTACTTCAAATAACCAACATGGCATTAAAGTATATGAGGACATTCTTCAAATTTGAATTTTTAATATTTCTCATAGTAAGTTTGGTCCAACGAAAAGGACAGCGAGGACAATTTGTACCAATTCATACGACTATGGTGGAACCCTGGTTTTGTTGGCCGCCATGACCAAACTTTTGCATTTGGCCTCTGGAACTATTACCTGCTATCTATACAGATTAATGTCATTTTTATGATAATCGCTATTATAGCCTGAACCAAGGTAATCCATTGCACAGGGGTGAGCCGCTCTACCAGCTCTGGGGTGAGCCGTGATATCCCACGACAGTCGGTTCTATGCACCGGATTGACCCGAAGCAGCAATTCTTCGGCCAAGGACTGTCACCTGTTGTAGCGGCACTATGTGTGCCGCTGCAACTGGGGTTAGCTATAATGGGACTTACAACGCCCCTCCAGATAAACTGGAGAAGCCAATTTAAGGATAAGCTGTGCGGGCTTCACCTACCTCTTGGTAAGGGCTTCAGGTCTATCTTACATCTCTGCTACTCCACGCCAAGCATTCATTTAACCTTCGACTTAGGTTTCCAAACATGTCAGGCTAGGCCAACAGTTCTAGAGGCTCCTGACCTCCCGCAGAACCATATTTGGGTTTCTGGTCCGACAGTACATGACTACTTCCAGTTTGAGCAGCTAACACTCTAACTAGAAGCATCCATGCCTACACCAAGAATTCGCTCCTATTTACCCATAAACAGAAAAGGATGAATAGGATCATTCATGATATATTTCAATCTTGTAAGGGTGCTCTTGGAATCACCTAAGGGAAATCAGGCGACACCACTCGTTCCCTTCGGGCCTGCTATCTTTATAGTAAGCAATTAAGGTTTCTAAGTTTTTCCAGCCATTCTTTCAAACGTAACCACCTTTCGTGATTATGTAGCTGTCCAGCGAACACCGCTATTAAGATTTACCCACTTTTTAATTTGTTCATTTAATTTCATTGGTTAAATACATTAAGACTTTAGTTGCCTCCGGGGCAGCAGCTATCGAGCATGTCTGTACAACATGACTGGACACAACACATACAACAAAACGTAATATGTGTAATCTATAATCAAAGCTGCTCAAGTTGTATCCCTTTTGAAAACTAACTTTTTAAAGTCCACTTAAGTTGCAATCACGACCTACACACATGCATAAAGAGAGAGGGAGGGAGAGACAGAGAGAGGGCAAAGGAGACCAAGGATTCACACACCTCAATGCTGCCGCAAGATGTGGCAATGCAGTCACATCATCCCACGTGCGTGACTGTGTGTGAGTTGCCTGCATGAGGTATTGTATAAGGCTCACATACATTGAGCTATCACTAGCTCAGCTGTACGAACATTAGACTGGTCACAAAATTTAGTGTTAACTTTGATAAGGCAAGAATATGAAGAATTCCTTTAATGATAGACGTGTTTGATTGGAAGCTGGCTAACTTACTTAATTAAGGGCCATAACCTCCTATTGAGGAACAAGGGGAAACTTCTCTCAAATCAGTTAGCTGTGCTCGATATAATTCTTATATTACTTACTGACCGAACCTACTGTTTGACGCCAGCTCTGAACAGCAAATGCATTTTATAGAGATGTTTTTACATGGCTTAGAGACAAATCTCTTACTCGTAAACTCGCACGAGGTGAAAACCCGCTGCTGAAAATTGTTAGATGATCTTGTACGGAGTCGAATCTGGGTTTACTGTCATGATAGCCGTGCACACTTCCATCATACCACGGCGACTCATAGCTGGCTCACTATTATCCGTATAAATTGTTTGCTTGGGATTCTTTATTTAAATATAGTATTTAAGAAATTCCTTTGGAGTTAACGAGGGCTTGCTTTCATCAATTCGTTTGCGTTTGAAGGGGTTACGGTAATATGATAAGGTGGCAAACGCTGCTGCTGTGATTTGACTTTAAACTTAGCCGTGGTTCTCGACTGTGGAACAATATTTACTGAGCTGTTCTTCCAACCATATTCAGCAGATTTTGTCCCCTGCTTTAACAGGTGCCATCACTGGTCTCTGTCTGATAGGCCAAATGGCTGCGCTCATGGGGATTTCTGTAGGAGCTGTTAAGACATAGAGCAGAAAGAGGAATGCTATTGCGAGGGCTACTATATATATTTCTGTCCTAATAATGAAAATGCGAATATTTATCATTAAAGATGGTTTTATTGACTTTCAAAGTATTCTCACCTCAAGCATGATTTATACACTTTTGCATGCGCTCATTCAATTGTCAAAGCACTTTTTCCACTCCGATTGAGACACCTCCAAAACATGGTTTTTGAACTCTTCAACAGCATGTTCTGGCGACGAAAATCGTTGACCACGCAGTTTTTCTTAATGTGTGGGAATAAAAAGAAGTCATTGGGTGCCAAGTGCCAAGTCAGGGCTGTACGGCGGATGACCCATCAATTCGACGTTTTGGCGGGTCAAAAAGGCGCTGGTTTGAGCCGATGTGTGAAAGCTCGCATTGTCATGGTGCACAATGATTGGTCTTCTCTTGTTCGTTTTTTGAATTCTTCCGAAGACTTCAGGCAAACAAATTGAGGTGTACCACTCAGAATTGACCGTCCTACGTTGCTCAAGCGGAACAGTCGCCACATGACCAGTTTTGTCGAAGAAACAGGCGACCATTTGCCTCGAAGTGCTTCTTCCACGAACAACTTTCGTTGGATTTGGCTCGTCTTCGAAGACCCACACGGTCGATTGTTGTTTTGTTTCGGGCTCATACGCATAGATCCATGATTCGTCACCTGTGGCGATCCTATAAACATCTTTTAAAGTACCGCTATCGTATTTTTTCAAAATTTCTTTGCACCAATCGTCACGAGCCTTTTTTTGAGCGATTGTCAAATTGTGCGGGATCCAACGAGATGAAACCACTTTTAAGGCCAGGTGTTCATGCAATATCGAATGTATGCTAGTGAAATAAATGCTTAAGGATGCCTTTATCTCACGGCATGTCACATGACGATCTTACATTATCAGTTCACGCACGGCATCAATGTTCTCTGGCACAACGGCCGTTTTAGGACGACCTTCACGACCTTCGTCTTTGAGCTAGCGTCGACAACGATTGAATTCATTAAACCAGTTTTTCACAGTGCTAGAGAATGGTGCTTCATCGCCGTACAAAGATTTAAGTTCATCGATGCACTCTTGTCGTGATAATACACGTCGAAGGTTTTAAAAAATTATCGCAGGAAAATGTTCACGAGTTAATTCCATTTTTTCTGCCAAATTGTTTTTTCAAGTCTGTAAACACTGTAAGCAACACAAATGATGGTCGTACGTCAAAACGTTCTGAGTACACGCAGAAAAAAAGTATAGTTGGGGTAACAATATTCGAAGAGCACCATACTATTGTTGGTTATATGGTTGTGGCACAACAATATTATGATCATCACAACAATAGTATGGTTCACACAACCATACTATGATCCCCATAACAATATTATGGTCCTCACAACAATAGAAACATTCACACACAACCATACTATGATCCCCACAACCATATTATTATTGACATTCAACCATACTATGATCTCCACAACCATATTATGATCCTCATAATCATAGTTTGTTTAACGTACAACCATAGTATGACCCTCACAACCATAGTATAATAAGCACAACCATACTATGATCCCCAAAATTGACTGGAATACGTTGTTATTCAACAATAAAGAATTTTATTAAGTAAGTTATGTAACAATTGGAGTGATTTATTAAACAGTAAAAAAAATCATTTATTAAAAATATTTTAGTTATACTAATCCGCAGTTTTTTTAAACAATACAATTTTTATAACTATTATTGCGTAAGAATCGTAAAAATAACATTGTCAAATTAAAAATAAATAAGGTTTTGCCGGTATGATTGCCGTAATTATGATATTGTTAACATAAAACCCATGTAAACAATACTTTTGTCCCACCAACCATATTTATATTGTTGCTACAACCATATTTTCATTTTTAAATTTGGCAACAATACTTTTGTTACATTTCAACAATATTAATATTGCCGCAATTATACTATTGTCAAAATAAAATTCAAAAAACAATACTATGGTTGCGATGACCATACTTTTACTGCAGAGAACATACTATTGTTGCCGTGACCATATAGTAACCATATCTTTTCTCTGCGTGTAGGTAGTAGTTTTTAAACTTTGTACATTGTTTAAGAATGATGTGAAGAGCATATCCGGTTTTTAAATTTCCACAGGGATTCTCCTTTTTTAACAAATAATATCGTTAGTGACCTACGCCTTTTATATTTCGGTCACAATTGTTTCCCTCGCAAAATGTACACCACCCTAAGGTACATACGATATTATGTGATCCTACCAGCATGAAAGTGCAATATACTATGTGGTACTACTTATCTAAGAGCTTTGCACTAACACATGCACTCTGGTATAACCACACTCACACCCACGCACTCAAGCACGGTGAGGTACAGACACACACACATTCATGCGTATTTACAAACATATGTTGGTGTGTGAGTGTGCATAGTTAGCGACTTCGGTAATGCCAACAATAATGTTTACATAAATTCTAGAACAACTTAACAAGTTATTACCGTTAAATCGCATATCTTTGTGCAAGATGGAAAAGAAGAGCAGACGTGTATTGGAACATTGTAACACACACGTACACGCACACACACACACTTGCACGAAAAGTCTCATATATGCACAAATATATAATCTGTGCTCTCAAGGAATAACGACTTAAGAGCTGTAAGGACGGGAAAAAAGCATATTGTGTGTTTGTTTTCAATGATATCTTCATAACTGATATAAATTCTCTGCAAGTACGATATGTTCAACAAAAGGGTATTAGCTCAGCATGTTAAAATTTTCAATAGATGCCAATAAGTACTTAAAAACTGAAAGTCTCCTAAGTTAATTTTGAATGGAAGTGTGAACACTTCGATTTAAGACTTTGTTAACGGATAGGTATGGCCACTGTAAGTCTTTTTCCTACAAAGAGTACATTTTTGAAACTGCTAAAAAGCCTTTTGATAAACGACTCTGATACGAAGCTGATACGGCACGTTAGCTATTTGAAGACCTTAATTTTTTTCTTGTAAACATAACTTAAAAATCTACTTGTAATATTTTACCTAACTCGTTTTTCTGAATTAATTGCTTAGCATTTAATATTAATAGCTCCTTACAGAAAATAATCCAAAGGACTCAATTCACAGATCCGAGACCAATTGACATCACAATTTCGGCTGATTATTCGACTTTCAAAAACAGTGCGTAAAATATTAATGGTTGTATTAGCTGTGTAACGTGTGGCCCCGTGTTCTTGAAACCAAAAGTCGTCCATGGGATTCTCTTGAATTTTTGGAAACAAAAATTCGTTGGGGATGGCGTGGTAACGATCACCGTTGACGTTAATGGCGGCTTCTTGCTCATTTTCGAAGAAAAATGGTCCTATGATGCCGCCAGTCCAAAATCCACACCAAACAGTGACTTGTTGTGGATGCATTGGCTTCTATAGTCACGTGTGCCATATGCGGCAATTTTGCTTATTGACATAGCTGCCGAGATGAAGATGAGCTTCATCTGAATCCACGATTTTCTCGGTAAAATTCTTCATCTTCTGTCAAAAAATCGTCAGCCTATTAGGCGGAGCAAAAACGCATCGGATGGTGTTCCATTATTAATGACAAAGTTCAGCCTTTCAAATAAAACCAGAAATTTGAAAGAATTGTCAGTACCTTTTTTACATACGATTCAAATTTAAAATGTTAAATCTCCCACACTATATTAAAAAAAGGTCTGATTTTGAAAAACAACAATTTACTTTTATATGAAATGTAATATTAAAAAAAGGTAATGACATAAACAAAAAAAACGCATTTCTTAAAAGGCTCATTTTTATACCGCCCTATAATTCTAAGACGATCTAGCCATGTCTGTCCGTTTGTATTTCTGTTTGAAGCATGAAAGTGTTCAAACTAATCAAGCTAGGATCATAAAATTTTGTAAGAAGATGCTTTTTGGTTATAAGCTCTTTGGAGTTGGTAAATAGGATAATTTGACCTGGTAGGGAAAAATATATCCTTAAGATTAAGATTCTCTGGAAAAATTACACTTTTTGAGTATAAGCTCGACATATACCAAATATTTGTACACAAACCATGGCTTAAATGGGGAGTGTAAGTTAAGATGCACTAAATGCCTTGAAAACGCCGGTACGAGGGTTGCTATTTATATGTCGGGTCTGGCAATAAAAACACAATAATTTATCATAGGAAATGTTTTTATTGTTTTTCAAAATATTCTCATTTAAAATCAATAAACTTTTGCATGCGCAAAAACCAATTTTTTAAGCAATTTTTCCAACCCGATTGAGACACCTCCAAAAGATGATTTTTGAATACTTCAACAGCTGCTTCGGGGATGAAAAACGTGACCACACATTCTTTTTTGGTGATGCTAGGGAATAAGAAGAAGTCTTTGGGTGCCAAAGCAGGTCTTTACGGTGGATGTTCCATCCATCGACATCTTGAGTGGTCAAATAGCTTATCGTTTCAGCTGATGTGATGCAAAATGATCCGTCTTCTCTTATTATCTTTCCTCATTTCTTCGAACACTGTTGGCAAACAGATGGTTGTTTACCACTCAGAATTGACGGTCCTACGTTCCACTAAAGGCACTGTGGCAAAATGGCCGGTTATACCGAAAAAAACGCAATCATTCGCTGTAATTCTTCCACGAACAACTTTTGTTGGCTTTGGCTCGTCTTGAAAGGCCAATAGGTCCGATTGCTGTTTTGTTTCGGGTTCATATGCATAGATCCATGATTCTACACCTGTGATAATTTTTTGCACTGCCTTTGAGCTTCCGCAGTTATACTTTTTCAACATATCTTTGCACTAGTCCATAGAGCTTTTTTGAGCATTCGTCATAGTATGTGGGATCCAACGAGAACATCTTTTTTTCACAGCCAAATGAACATGCAATCAATACTTTGTTAATGATTGTCATACTTATGCCCAAGGATGCCTCAATCTCACGGTATGTCACATGTCGGTCTTGTTTAATCAGTTCACATACAGCATCGATGGTTTCTGGCAAAGTGAACGAAGTTGGACGTCCTTCACGAAATTCATCCTGGAGCGAACGGCGTCAGGACTGAACTCTTGGTACCAGCGATTAACAATGGTTTTGATGGTGCTTCATTGCCAAAAGTCGAAACAAGTTGACTTAAACACTCTTGTCTCGATAACCCACGCCGAAAATCGTAAAAAATCATCGAACGAAAATGTTCACGGGATAATTCCATTTCTGACTGAGATGCATTTTTCAACACACTGTAAACAAAACAATTCCGCCCTCAAATGACAAAACGTTTTGAGTGAAGTTTTGCTAAAAAATGTCAAAGTTTCCAATGGGTTCCAGTTTGCATCTGGGAACACTAGCATTGTCAGTTTTGTTCAGGAAAGCCATTTTAAAGATAAGGTCCCTTTCTATTTGCGCTTGGAATCGTCGACTTTACTTTCATAAAACGCGCATATCTCTGGGAGGGAACACTTTTCGGGCATGAAATCGGTCTCATTCGATGCTCAGATGTTGTCCACATCAAAAAAAGAAATAAAAATGAGCATTGATTTTTTTACCCTTAGGCCCCTTTCTCTATTCGCTGTCACATATGCAAGGTTTTGTAAAATCTAGTAACCCCTATTCTTGCAAATTACTTAAATTTTGAACTTTGATTATATTAAACTTTTACGAAAGTAAATAATGCAAAAAGAAATCGACTTCGAGGTTCCTCTAAAAAAATTTAGAAAAATAAAATCCCAAAGTGTAAATCATTTTGTCCAAAGAAGTCCTTTAAAACCAGCTTGTTAAGGAGTATAGAATTATATTTTTATATTTCTTGAAATCTTCAATACCTGTTTTGAATTTATTAATGAACGACGGTTTAAAATTCAACTTCCCTTTCGAAATCAATTCGATAACGTCTAGCTATAAAATGTCGACGGTCTGCCACCATGTAGGAACATAATAGCTGCAACTTAATAATTTTTCAGATTTAATGAAAACAAATCCCAAAATTACATTGTCGAAATATGAAGGATATTTATAGAATAGCTACTCCTTGTACGAGTATGTTGATGCTCCCGCACAATCTTACCCAGAGTCGTCTATTTTTTCTTATGCCGCTGCTTCCACTCAATGAGTGCTAGCTACAAATACAGCAGCATTTTGATTACCTTGAAATCAGGCACTCATGGGAATTTCCGTTTCTTGCTTGCCTTGGCGGCCCTCACTTTCGCGAGGGAGAAAAGGGAAACTGAAGAAATTCCCAACTTGAAATGGAAACGAAATTAAAGCTTTATGAACTACTCGACGAAAAGATTTTGATCTCACATAAGATTATTTGATATTTCCTTTAGTAAAGATAGAAGCGGCAGCAGCCGGGGATTATTTTTGTTTCTTTGTCGAATCTTGTGAATTTCCTCCGGCAGGCTGAGTAGCAAGGAAACAGAAAAGCTGGATTGTGGAGGCGTGTGTGAGTGAGTGAGAGTGGAAATAAAAAATAACAAGCATGTGTAGGAAAAAAAAATATTGAAGATTTATTGATTGGATTTGAGGTTGATGTGGTTTTATTGTGAAATGTTTTAATATAAGTGCATCGACATACACACACGTGTGTGTATATATGAAAGAGTAATTTTGATTGTGTGAGTGTTATGTTAAATTAAGTGTTTAAATTTGATTTCGAAAGAAAACTTTCAGCAAACTGTTTGTGCTGACTAGCTAAAGGTAAAAAAGTAATGATTGTGAAATTTAGTAAATAACATGATAACATTAAAAGCACAACCGAAACGGAAAAACGGATAAACCTGCCTTGGCCAACCAATGAACCTTAGAATTCCAAAAAAATAAGGGTCTTTTTTTCAAACCAAACATGGCCATTAAACATGGTCATTGTTCATTCAGTCATTAAAATAGTGAGAGGATATTCGATATGAATTGTTAAAAATAATTTTAATAACAAATATAACATTATTATCTTACCTCTATATTTCAATAGAAGTCCCTATTTTGTACAAAATGACACACGCCGTTAACGCAATTTGCCAGGAAAATGTCACATATCACTGAGCCATTTAGTAAAAAAAAACTTGCATTATATTATATACTCGTATATGATAAACAGTGTGGAGCAAAAAGCCTGTTTACCACTTTTGCCATTTTTATAAAGGCGCATTGTTAGTCTAAATATTACAAATTTTGCAGTTTTTATACTTTATTTCCATACAAATAGAACACCATAAATTAAATTTCAAAATCAAAATCAAAACAATGTGATCCTATGCACGCAGTTTTGCATTTAATTAAGAAAGAGAGAAGAAAGTGAGATATATTTAGTTTTATGCAAATTTTGCCTACTGTTTTTTTTTGTCAACAATCAGCATTGCAACATTGACAATAATATTGTAACATTGATAAAAAAAAAGTATTCCTCTTGAAAAATAAACCAACAGTTAAGTATTAGACAACGAACCGTTGCTGCCGCACTAAACCAACAAGAAATTGTTCCTGTCCCGCATCTAAAAGGACGAAAAATATTATTAAAGAACTCGGATGCACGTTTATGACAAAGACTCTTATGAAGAAAGACTCTAGAACACCAAAACCAGCCGCAGCTGCCCTTACCAAACATATAAGTGCATGGACTATTCGGAGCGCTTTGCTGAGTCTTGAGTTTGTGGCAGCAATAAAAAAACACGCTTTGATAAAAAAAATCTTTAAAAAGCGGTTGGAATTCTGGAAGGCACATGTAAATTGGAGCGTTGATGACTGGAAACATGTAATATAGACAAATGAAACAAACATAAACAGTTTCCAAACCGAAGGAAAAGAATATTACGGGCGGTAACCCGATAAAAGTTTTCAAAAGCACCAAGTCAAGTAAACTGAAGGAAGTAGGTGGAACACTTGGTCGCTTGTAAAAATTAAAGGCATCATGGGAAAAGATGACTATCTTCATATTTCGACTTGGGAGCTTACCCTAAGAAAGAGGTTTTATTTTAGCAAGACGGCGCTCCAAAGCACCCTTCAAAGATAGTGCTTTCATGGTTGTCGGAACAAAACTTTCAACTCCTTGAGTGGCCAGCACAAAGCCCCGACCTGAACCCAATTGAAACTTTGTGTGCTGTGGCAAAATGCAGCTAGGGCTATAACAGTTAGCCCAAAAAATGTCGACGAGCTACGGAGCGGAGTTTAGCAAGAATGGGCGGATATTGCAAAAGAAATAATCGACTACTTTGCCGAAAGTATGTCTTGACGAGTGATAAGCTAAATTATAAACAACGAACTAAGAACTCAATTCTCAAATATATGTGACAGCGCATAGAGAAAGGGACCTAAGGGTAAAAAAAAATCAATTTTCACTTTTTTTTTTGATGATGATGTTGTCCACAACATCTGAGCATCAAATGAGACCGATCCCATGCCACAAAAGTATTCCCTCCCAGAGATATGCTCGTTTTATGAAAGTGATGGTACACCAAAGATACACGTATTTAAATCTTTAAAATGGCTCTCCAGAACAAAACGCTCTCCAGAACGTGACGCGCATAGAGAAAGGGACCTAAGGGTAAAAAAAATCAATTTTCACTTTTTTTTTTTGATGATGATGTTGTCCACAACATCTGAGCATCAAATGAGACCGATCCCATGCCACAAAAGTATTCCCTCCCAGAGATATGCTCGTTTTATGAAAGTGATGGTACACCAAAGATACACGTATTTAAATCTTTAAAATGGCTCTCCAGAACAAAACTGGTTTTTACCCTTAGGTCCCTTTCTATTTTGCGCGTCACATTTACTTTTAAATATTTTAAGAATAAAGTGCAAAACTGAGTGCATGCAGCCATTGATCTATTTCAACTACGTGTATTATTCAGAATAAAAATAAAGTATTTTTGAAATACATGTTGTTTAAGGAAAAAAAAGTATATTTGATTTGAATTTTGTACCAGTTAGACTAAGTGGTAATCATGCACTAAATTTTGCTCCCCACTGTGGATGTAAGAGGCCACGAGCTGCCAATAGACCGAAATATATTCGCATACAAACGACCTAAAAATAATTTTAATAATTTAAAAGAATTCTCTGCGCTGAGAAGAAAAATAACCTTATATAAGGTGAACTTAACCATAAAAAACATGATTAGGAGTCTTCGTTATATACGTATGCTTAATTTGAACAATTTGTTGTTGACTGGAATTTAACAGTAATAATAGTTAATTTAACTATTCTATGGTGGAATTTTTAACCTTGAAAATTGTTAATTTAAAAATAATTATTGTTGTGTTAACAATGCTTTGTTGAGTTTGTTACTCATGAAAATTGTGAATATTAAAATTTCATTGTTAATTTTTTAAAACAATTTATGTTCAATTTAACAATTAAATTTTTAAAATTATTAGCTTGATTGTTTAAAATCATTTTTATTCTATAGTTAACTATTTTCTGGTTACCTTTTTTAACCATAAATATAGTTATTGTTAAAATTTTTAATATTATATTAACCTACTAATCACGTTTTAGTTTTGTTTACATTTATTCGGTCTTTTTACATTTTTATGACTTGAACAGTTTTTATTCTTCTTCGAGACTTTTTTGTCGTTTATTTTTTTGATTCAAATAAAAAATTGTTTAAATGTATTGGCTACGGTTGCCAGGCAGACTGTAGAGAGTTGAATAATCTTTAAATTTGTGTTTATGTCGCACAATTTCTGCCTCTCTCTTGAAAAAACCAACCTTTTATAATGTTCACTCAACTATGCTGTATGAACATTTGACCTTTTATAACGTTATTTTGTCTTCGTTATCAAACATTTACCATGACAAATTTAACCAGACATATGGTTAAAAACATCATTGTATTTTCGGCTCAGTGTGTATCCTTGTACTTAGTTGAACCTTAGCTTTTAGCTGCAGCAATTCAATGCAGCGTACCATTATTAATAAAAATAAATTAAATATTGAAAACAGCAAAAATTACTTTCTGCTGAACTTGGTTTAAAACAAACAAGTGCAATATATAAGTTCTATAACTTTCGTCTACTCCGTTTACCACGCTATGCTGTATAGGACTCAATGATGTGGTAAGATTTAAAAACAAATGCAGCTCACACACTACATTTTGTTCTTTCAGTTTTCTACCTATTATCTCAGCTTGAGTTATATGTAGTTATTGTATGCAAATTAATCATACGCTCGCTCCAATTTTCAAAGGACGACTCGCTCTTCTTGCCGTCCTTTGCCGTCAGAAAAGGAAAAATACGTAACAAATAGAAAAACCCCCAACAAATGTGGCTTTAAGCACTCAGAATAACAATGTTCACCATATTTTCCTGGTTATTCGCTATGTTCTTTCGCCTTTTTTTTTTTTTTCTTTTTTGGTTAAATACTTTAGTAAAATAATATTTTTTCTCTGTTCGGTTTAATTAAATAAAATACAGAAGGCAAAGTTTCGCGCTTGTTATTCTTTCTATTTCCCCGTAGATAGAAATAATATGGACAATTATAAAAACACCATGAGCTTATTGCACATGTAGTTTATCCCACATATTCTTCTTCTTTTTAGTTTGCCTTCAACCTGCTAAGTCCACATTTGACGATCGGAAACATTCTGTTAAATGTATTTAACTTGTTAGCTTTTATGAGAGCTTTGAGCGTTCACTTTATTCGAAGGGCAGGAAATTGTAAATTTAAGTTTAACTTGTGCAATGAGAATGTGATAATGAGAAATGTAATAGAGAACTAGTATTCTCGACCCCCGTTCCTGGGAATATCATATGTCAATAAGATTCGCGTTGAGCCACTTTTTGTCAAAATAAGTGAGGATATGGCCTTTGTCATACAGTCGGTCTCGCTAGACTTCACTTGTTTCATCTTCACTAAGAGGACTAATACATTTCAACAGGATACTGTTGCGCAAATACTCAAAAAAGTAAACGTTTTTCGAGGTACCTTTACAAATATTTTTCAAGTAGCTTATGACTCGAAGCCGTCATCGTGCAAAAATGCATGACTTCCGCCTTATTTGCTTTCTCCATAAAGGTTAAGACGTTCAATATGTCTTAAAATTCAAAGACGAACTAGCCATGTCCATCCGCCCGTCGGTGTTTCTGTTGAAAGCACGATAGCGTTCGAATTATTTATACTTAGACTCGAAATTTGGAATGTGTATAGCTTATGGTCATAACATGTGAGAAATTGTAGGTGGGCGAAATTGGCACAGGGGAAAAAGTTTCCCTAACCGTTCATATGGAAATATTAATGTACACTTTTTTTCAGTGTTTGCTAAACAAATCATAATTTTTCACACACGAATAATGTATAAAACAGGAAATATTCGTTGGGACGCTCTTTACACCTTAAAAAGGCCATAGTATTGGTAAAAGTCAAAATATGTATTTATTTTGAAGTCTGGCTGAGATAAGGGTCGATCACATGGAAAGAAGGGGCCCAAAAACACTCTACTAGTGAATATCGGCAAATGAGTAAACAAATCTAACCAATTTTGTTACGAATAAAAAGAATGACCTGTTTTACAAAATGTCTGAAATATTGTGGTCGGGCTTCTTGACCAAGAGGGAAAACGGGTCACTATTTCTATAACTTTACAACACTGTGGTACAGGGAAAATATGACACCCAGAAAAATGTGTGAGAGGGCTGCTATACATATTTCTGGACTAATAATAAAAATGCGAATATTTATCATCGAAAATGGTTTTATTGTTTTTCAAAGTATTCTCTAGCAATATTTATACACTTTTGCACGCGCTCAAACCAATTGTTGAAGCACTTTTTCCACTCTGATTGAGACACCTCCAAAACATGGTTTTTGAACGCTTCAACAGCATCTTCTGCCGACGAAAATCGTTGACCACTTATTTTTTTCTTGATGTGCGGGAGCAAAAAGAAGTCATTGGGTACCAAGTCAGGGCTGTACGGCGGAAGACCTATCAATTCGACGTTTTGGCCAGTCAAAAAGGCGCTGGTGTGTGAGAGCTCGCGATGTCATGTCATCTTTTATTGTTCGATTTTCAAATTTCTCCGAAAAGGACAAACAAATTGTGGTGTACCACCCAGAATTGACCGTCATACGTTGCTCAAGACCAGTTTTGCCGAAGAAACAGGCGACCATATGCTTCGAAGTGCTTTTTCCACGAATAACTTTCGTTAAATTTGGCTCGGCTTTGAAAACCCACACGGTCGATTGCTGTTTTGTTTCGGGCTCATACGCATAGATCCATGATATGCCACCTGTGACGATTTTATAAACGTCTTTTGAAGCACCGCGATTGTATTTTTCAAAATTTCTTTGCACCAATAGACACGAGCCTTTTTTGAGCGATTGTCAAATCGTGCGGGATCGAACGAGAACATACCTTTTTTTACGGCCATTTGTTCATGCAATATCGAATGTATGCTGGTGGAAGAAATGCCCAAGGATGCCTCTATCTCACGGTATGTCACATGACGATCTTGCATTATCAGTTCACGCACGCCATCAATGTTATCTGGCACAACGGCCGTTTTTGGACGACCTTTGTTTTTGAGCGAGCGTCGGCAACGATTGAATTCATAAAATCAGTTTTTCACAGCGCTATATGATAGAGCTTCATCGCCATACAAATATTTAATTTTATCGATGCACTCTTGCATCGATGCACTCTTGATCGCCTGAAAATGTTCACGAGTTAATTCCGTTTTTTTGTCAAATTGATTTTTTCATGTCACTGTAAACAACACAAATGATGCTTAAAAATGTTAAACTTTCCAATGGAAATGTCAGATGGCGGCAGGCAACACTTAATATTGCCTAGGGTTCACTAAAAATTTTACCTATCTACTGAGAATTATTTTCTGATTCGTTTTTCCATCTATTCTTATTATCAGAGTGTATCTAACCAATTTAAACCGATATCGATGAAACTTGGCAAGTTTATTTTTTACGGCTAATGCCCTTCGGTATTAAAATTGGAATAAATTAGTCCAAGTTCTGATTAAGTCTAATACAAATAGTTCTAATACAAATGCACCTCCTTATTTGGGGTCTAGCCGACCTAACGGAGAAAATTTCTCCAGATTTTAACAAAAATTGGTTTGTGCCGAAATTTTGCATACAGGATAAACATTGCTAAAAAACAAACCAGATCGGTTTTAATCTTGATGTAGGCCCCATTCAAATGTACCTACCGGTATGAGGTCTTACCGCCTTAACAGTGATACATTTTAGTGTGGTTTGGTTTATAGCGCTGTTTTGTAAACCGAAAACTAGCCTTTAGCTAAACGCACCTCTGTTTTGTGGTCCAACCGATCTAAGGCAGGAAAATGTTTGCAGATTCCAATAATATTTGATATGTTGAATAAGACCGTATAAAGGCAAAAATGGAGTTTGAAGCGTGTAGTGATGGTATCATGAAGTCGGTCTCTTGACTTCCCGTACCGAATGGTGGATGACATATTAAGTTTATCATTCCGTTTGCACCGCCACAAAATATTGATCAGAGAGCTCATAAAGTACGAGTATATTCTTGATCGTCATAAAATTCTAAAACTATCTTATTTCCGTCCGCCCCACCTTTGGTCTGTTGAAAGCACCATAGCGGTCTAACGACTCAACCTGGGATCGTAAATATTAATGGCTTATGGTCATAAGATGTTTGGGACTGTAAATGGCCAAAATGGGCCTAGAAGGAAAATAATTTCCCTTTAAGGGACTAATGGTAACTCAGTATAAATTATACATTTTTGTTTGAATATTTGCTTAACAAAGCAAAGTTTTTTTTTGCTCCGAAAATATTTAAAATGTGTGAAGGTAATTGGGACGCACTAAATAGCTCAAACGTTGGCATAGTTGCTGGTCTTTTTGACCAAAGTGGCCCAAAAATCGTCCCTAATAGTCAAAACTCGCGATTAATAGTCAATATGGACGTACGGGTTTTAAAATTAAAGCAAAATTTGCTACAAATCTAAATATAGAATCATTTTGAAGTTTTGGCTTGAATTAGGGACGGACGCATTTGCCGAAAGGTCCCAAAAAACGGACCTTTTTTTTGCTTTGTAGTAATTATGGACTGCTGGTGGAGGTATAAATGTATCGGCCTGCCCGAACTTGACGACGTCTTTACTTGTTTAATGTTTAAAAAAATATTATTTTTTTAAAATATAAATCAATTTTAATAAAACAATATTTTTTTAAAAAATATTGGTTGTGTTAATTGTCGCCTCCTTAAATATATGTGACATTTTCCGAGGAAAGGGACCTAGTGTGTCAATAAACGGGTTTGGACATAAGAGTTGGTTCTGGTACCTTAAAGGGTGTAGAATAAGATGAAATGAGTTAGATTTCTAAAAAAGATTTATTTACCCCATAAAAACGTACAAAACGAACTTGGGAAAATCGATAAAAATGAGAAAAACATTAAAATTTTACTTTTTTTGGTTTTGAATTGTTTTTTTTCGTCAGTCTTCTAATTTTTTTGGAGTTTGGACTTTTTTTCGGTGTTTCGTGATCTGGTACTTCGATTTTTTTCCTTTTGACAATTTCAGTTTTTTTTTCAGCGCTTTGACTTCAGTTTTCTTTTTCTCGTGATCTGTTGCTTCAATTTTTTTCTTGCTGGCAGGTTCAGATTTATTTTTCGATTATTTTTTCGCTTTGCGTTCACTCGGTTTAGGAGCTACAAAATCCCGTTTCTTTGAATCAGATCATAAGACCCTGACATGCTCATATAAATACCACTGGTTGCGGCTTATGAATCAAGTATCAAGATCATAACAAACAGAGCAGCAACAATAGCAAAGGTAATGTCACACTAAAAGCGAAAAAAATACATCAGGCATGACGTCACCAAAGTCGGCACCCAATCAAACCTAACCATACCAAATCGCATCTCCCAACTGAAGGTTAGTTCACAGTGATAATGCGTTATGAAGCTTTAAATGCGTTTTTCTCAAAACTTCATTTTCCCTTTTCACTAGGTCCCTTTTCCCGGAAAAGGTCACATACTTAGTATAACGATTTTTAGTTTATGGAATATTTGTGGTAGTTTGGGACTTAAAATGAGAGTAGAAATTTGAAATAAGAATAAATTCGTGTACAAAATTTTAAAAGGTTTTTCTTGCACAGATACACATTTTTCATATTTCAACATTTTTTCATTGCTACAAATCAATTTAACCGTATCCTATTGAGGCTTAAACGCCTTAATCTTTCCATTGATGGCCTCTTTAATTGCAATTCCAATGAGTTATAAAATCGTATACAATATCATCCACTTGTTGTTTAGTTTATTCACTAAGAAATGATCAGGTTAATTGTTCCTGTAGGACTTTTAAACATTTCCGGGAACCTGAAAGAAAGCTACTGTGATATAGGGGAACGAAAATATGTGAAATTCCCTAAGAGAGAGAAACAAACCATAATATAATCTGCTAATCTTGTTGGATTTGTATGGAAAAATGACCTCAGCGAGTCTAAATAGCCCCTAAGCCACAAATGTAAATACAATAATCGCTTATTAGGCATTCTTTTAACAAGAGTTCAATATCCTTTTCACACCATACAAAATGTATAGCTCCATTCGCAATCGAGCTTCATTTTCTCGAACAAAACAATATTGCAAGGCAATTTCATTAAATTAAATATGTCCTATATAATGTGGTTGTTTATAAATCTCAAACATTTCTGGAATGGATTAAATTGTGTGGCATGGCAAGTCTTTGCCAAAAATATTTGTTTTTTTTTTCTCGCTTATGTGTTGAGAAAAATCATACTGCCGCTAGAGAAGACAGTGGAAAATCTTAACATTAGATAAATACACACATTAAAAAGCTTTTTTCAATTTTCCACTAAATTTGGCAACGAAAAGTTCAACTATTTATCTTCGTTAAGGTTCTTTGACGCCACAAGAATGCAAAAAAATAGAGAACCGAAAACGAAGGAACGAAGAAATAAAGAAAAAACAAAAGAGACAAACAGAGTAACAGGACAAAATGTTACTGGAACAGTCAAAGATACCAAATTGCAAAAAAAACTCGTATAGTTGTGCTAGGGATGACGATATCGAAATTATAGATTTTTACGTATCACCGAAATCCCATCGTTATTTTTTTTTTAAATGTTGCATGTTTTGCAACTGTTTTTTTATTTTTTATCAACGATGCGGTAAAGGTATTAATAAACACTTTGAGCGCCATATATTTCATATCGGTTCATACCGAGTAATAGCATTTCTAATTTTTGTGCCGATCCAGTATAAAAACAATTTTTTATGGTTCTTGGGCAAAATATACACCTCATACTCTATTTTTTAACTTATCAGCATCGAAGATGAAAAAATAGGAAGTAAATTTTGCTCCTGCGCCAGTGGAGGCGTATTCTGTTATATTGCTGATCGATTCGGAATCTCTATTTGATTCCATTGAGCGAGGCTCGACCGCCTTTCTGCCATTTATCATTTTAATCAAAGTACAGGTCACAACTAACACCGGTTTCGACGAAAGCCGTTTTAGAACGGATTATGTGATTTAAAGAAAAGCTTAGACATGACCGGTTTTTACGAGGTGAAAAATCTAACATAAGAAAATTTGGATATATTCCCTCGGATCTAAATCTGAGTAACTTGTAAGATACGAGGGCGGTTCGGAAAGTTCTTAGCTTATCAATGAAAGAGAATAGTTAGTTTTTCAAAAATATTTTTATTTTTCAATATAAACTCCGGAAACTTCAATACACTTAGTCCAACGCTTATCTAGAAATTCTATCCCTTGATTAAAATAGTTTTCCTCAAGGTCTTCAAAATAGTGGTTTACAACTGTAATTGCATCTTCATTTGAGGTAAAACGCTTGCCAGCAAGGAATTTTTTTAGATTTCGGAACAGGTAAAAGTCACTGGGAGCTAAATCAGGAGAATAAGGTGGGTGGTCAAGCAACTCGTACTTTAATTCGTTGATTTTAGCCATTGTTAAAACACTCTTGTGCGCTGGTGCGTTGTCTTGATGAAAAATTATTTTTTTGTGTTGTAAGCCAGGACGTTTTTCTTGAATTTGTACATTTAATTGATCTAAAAGGTTGCAATAGTACTCTGAATTTATTGTTTTGCCCTTTTGCAGATAGTCAATCAATAAAATACCTTTGAAGTCCCAAAAAACCGTTGCCATAACCTTAAAGCAGAAAGCTTTTTCATCTGTAGTTCTTAATGCAAAATTAAATGGACTCGATCATTTGAGATGCCCATGATATTAGCTATTTCACGCACTTTTATTCGTCGATTGCTGTTTTTGGACGTCCACTACGTGGTTCATCTTCAATGCTTGTACGACCACGTTTAAATTCAGCAACCCAATTTTTTACTGTTGCATATGAAGGAGCACTTTCACCTAACACATTCACCATATCATTATGAATTTCTTGTCCCGATAAACCTTTTTTATGTAAATATTTAATGACACCACGCATTTCTAATTTTTCCATTGTAAAAAAATCGCGGATGCGTCTTTTGTGAACACCTGTTTCTATATGAAGGAGTTGCCAGATCGAAACAAAATTTAACATGTGTTCATAGCAGAGATGAAAGTTTCCAAAACACTTAACTTTTTTCTGTTTATACCGCGCTAGGCTAAGAAGTTTCCGAACCGCCCTCGTAGTCGTCAAACCACTGCTTCAGCGCAAGTAATCCAATTTTTTTTTTTTTGGCAAGTAAGAGGAAAATCTCTTTAGTTGCCTAAAAGCCTAAAGGCTATTATTAACTCCTGCTATCTTGTCATTCTTTGTCTTATTTTTTTTTGCCTCAAGCCTCATAAATAGGTCTAAACTTAACTTTCGTTATTTCAAATCCTTGGATTTTAAAATCTTTTTGAAATTTGCATTTCTAAATGTTGTCCTTCTGTGTGCACATCCTCGTACAACTCGCAGAAAAAAACTAATTTATTTATTATCCAGCAGCAGGAATGTACTACATAAAACAATTATATCTACATATGAACATATTTATATATAAACATTTGCAAGCCAGTGATGGGACTTAAACATTTTAATATTAAATCAAAACGTCAAGATCGGGACTCAGAAAAAGCTTTAATACTTTGCTTAAATGTTGTTTTTGACACGCTTCACTGAAAGAAATATATTTGTGAAAATCGCAAAATATTTCATATATTATTACGAAATTTGTATTATTTTTTCAGCCAAAGAAACTTTTCATAAGAAATATCAAAACATATAAATATAAATTATTTTTTTCATATTTTTTAAGAATATGTTTCATATTCTTCATAGTTTTTATATAAAATGTAACTTATTGTTTACAAAATTGTTACATATTTTTCATGGCACTTTTTCATAATTTTTAAGACAATATTTCATAACGAACATGCAATTCTTTCACAAAAATTTAAAAAAATTACTCATTAGGGTTGCAATATATATTTCGTGTTGCCTGGCGTCATCTAACATTTCCATTGAAAAGTTTGACATTTTTTAGCATAAACGTACTCAGAACGTTTTGAAGTACGACCATCATTTGTGTTGTTTACAGTGACTTGAAAAAATCAATTTGGCCTAAAAATGGAATTAACTCGTGAACATTTTCGTGCGATCATTTTTCCAAACTTTCGTCATGGATTATAACGACGAGAGTGCATCGATGAACTTAAATCTGTGAAAAACTTGTTTAATGAATTCAATCGTGGCCGACGCTCGCTCAAAGGCGAAAGTCGTCCAAAAACGAGCTCTTACACATCGGCTCAAACCAGCGCTTTTTTGACCGGCCAAAACGTCGAATTTATGGGCCATCAGCCCTGACTTGGCACCCAATGGCTTCTTTTATTCCCACACAAAAAAATGCGTGGCCAACAATTTTCGTCGCCAGAAAATGCTGTTGAAGCGTGTAAAAACCATGTTTTGGAGGTGTCTCAATCGGAGTGGAAAAAGTGCTTTGACAATTGGTTTGAGCGCATGCAAAAGTGTATAAATCATGATGGATTGGCAATGCTAAACTGAATACACATTTTAGAGGACACTTGATTGGTTTTTGATGATCCATAATTTTTTCTCGCATTACACATACTCACATCAAAAACACGAATTGTGGATAATAACTGAACATTTGTTCTTGCTTATAACTTAATTCCATTTCGGCAAGTTTTATTGGAGAAAATCAATATTTTATTTTCTATTTCATGAACAGCATTTAACGCGGCATTTATTTTTAATCTAAGAACTTTTTAAATGAAACCTATTGGAGTATAACTACGTCTCCTAGCTATTTTCGGTACATGAACTGCTGAAAACGACTAGACAATGCCTTATTGACAGAACAGATTTGGGGCCAAAATATTTATATTGGCATAGCCATTGCTTGAATTTCATTTACATTTTTTGAGTGATGATTTTTGAAAAATGATTTTGCCCATTACCCATCATCGTGTATAATTTCATCCTAGGTTTCTACGTTAAGTCGTCTTGCTTGCGACAGTTAAAGACGGTCGGACGGAGAGTCTTAAAATTTGACGATTAAAAATGTTTGATTTTTGGCTTTGTATTCCCCCAATTTTCGTAAGAGTTAACGAACATTTTTTAATCCAACTTCGATCAATAAAATAAGGACTCCGATCAATATTTCGAGGTCTTACAAACCAGCCGAACCCAACGTACTTAAACCTTCGGTAGAGGGTATAAAACGAAATGATCTATAAGGACAAGCAAAAATTTGAAACATCAACTTTTCGTCGTCAGTTCTGAAATAAACTAGGCGACTTTTTAAATGTAGAGCATACAAATACCCAAAACTCCCGTTAAAGATTTTCTTTATTTATTCGCTTTTCACGAATAAAGAACAAAAAGCACACGGACAACTAGAAATATGACTGTTCCGTTGCGAAGTGAATATTTCCTAGGCCCCAAAGAAAAAAATTAGAAATCCATCAGGATCATCCTTTTTGCGATTTACTATATACATCTAAGTCTTCTATTTCCCAAAGGAATCAAAATCGAAACTGGGCCATGATCTTCAGTACTAACGAGCCGCTTGTGTATAATTAAGTTCAACAAATGTCATTGTATTTGCGTATGCCTATGTTTAATACTCCAGTATCTACTTTTTGGGGATTCCTAACGACCATTGACCCACTAGGCCTCCTATTAAGCCAAATCATTTGGACAGAAGAAGGTTTTTCGGAAAACTCTTTAAACAATTAACCAGAGCGAGCTCGCCTAAGCTTTATTTAAGTTGTTTTTTTATTATCGCGTATCATAAAGTTTCAGATGTTTAAACCGAACGCTTAATATCACATACAGTGTATATCGTTTTCTACAAACAAAAGCATTAATTATATCTCTTCGTCGGACGGAAAACCGTTGTTTATCTTGCTGTGGTTTTCTTTACTGATTTTGTGCAAATTCACATATACATGTACACATCTATACAAGGTGGGACAATAGCAATAGCCCTATTAGAAAACGCTATAACTTTTGCGAATGGCGAAAAATGTCAATTCGGTTTTGGAATTTGTTAAGTTAACAAACGCAGAGTGCAAATCGACAAGCCATAAATCGGATTACTCTGAAAGAGTGTTTCTATTTTTTGCGCAACAATTCGTCGGTTCTGTTGGCTTGGCGTAAATTTCATCGCAGATTTCCTGGCCGTACGACATCAACAGGACAAACAATGCGTCATTGCGTCATTTGCCGACTCGCCTAGAAGAGACAGGGACAATACAGTATATTCCCAGGGCTAACCGGCCCAGAGCGGCCGCTCTGGTGAAAATATAGCAGCTGTTGACCAAGATATCGACATGGAGCCCGAAACATCGACCAGGCGACGTGCCACACAATTGGACATTAGTTCAGGCGGTCCCTACGCGGAATTTTGGTGGAAGATTTGAAGATGTTCCCTTACCAAGTGCAGACGCCAAACCCGTCTAACCTGCGCTAAAGCTATCCTAAATCCTTAGTGCATCAGCTTACACCTGTTGACCGCCAAACGCCTCTGAATCTCAACAAAGAGGTGGTCGATTTTTCGTCGAATATTCACATGAGCGATGAGGCTTATTTCCATTTTAGCGGTTACGTCAATAAACAAAAACCCTAAACATCGATTCTGGGGCACCGAAAATCCATAAATCAACCACTAAGAGCCATGACACCTGCTCAACGTCACTGCGTTGTGTACTTGCTGTTTACGCTAGAGAAGTCATCGGGCCATTTATTTTTAGAAAGCCGCAGGCAAAACTACGTCTACGACAGCACGCGCTACAGAGCCATGATTACCGAATTTGTCTTTCTTGCAATTGAATGAATTGGTACTGGAGAATTTGTGGTTCTAACAGGACGGTGCAACAGGGCACACTGCTGCAGCCACAAACGATATTTCGAAGGAAGCATTTTCGGGTCGCTTAATCTCATGTTTTGATAATTTGCACTGGCCGACCAGATCACCTGTTTTAATAGTTCCAGACTTATTTTCGTGCGGTTTTTTTTAAAAAGACGCGGGCTTAAGTCAAGAAGCATCAGAGTTTTGAAGCCCTTAAGGAATATATTCGCCAGGAATGCAAGATTCCGTCGTCCAAAGTGCTGGCATGAGTTAAGGAAAATGACATTAAAAGAGCCGTGTTGACAGCCCTTCGCCGAAGAATTTCTGCGTTTGGTCAACCTAGTCCACAAGGATTGAGCTGTATGTAGTCATTACTCGTAACTCTGGCGTCGGCCACTTGGCCTATATAATTTTCTCAAGTTTATGTAATAAATTGTAATTGTATTGAGTGATAACTTATGCCCCACCTTGTAAAAATGGGTATATACGTGGACTGCTATATATATTTCGGGCCTAATAATGAAAATGCGAATATTTATCATCAAAAATGTTGTTATTGTTTCAAAGTATTCTCCAGCATGATTTATACACTTTTGCATGCGCTCAATTGTCGAATCACTTTTTCCACTCCGATTGTGACACCTCCAAAACATGGTTTTTGAACGCTTCAACAGCTGCTTCGGGCGATGAAAAACGATGACCACGCAGTTTTTTCTTGATGCTAGGGAATAAGAAGAAGTTATTGGGTGCCAAATCAGTGCTGTACGGCGGAGGACCAATCAGTTCGACGTTTTGGCCGGTCAAAAAGGCGCTGGTTTGAGCGGATGTGTGAGAGCTCGCATTGTCATGGTGCACAATGATTCGTCTTCTCTTGTTCGTTTTTCGAATTTCTCCGAAGACTTCTGGCAAACAAATTGAGGTGTACCACTCAGAATTGACCTTCTACGTTGCTCAAGCGGAACACTCGCCACTTGATCAGTTTTGCCGAAAAAATAGGCGACCATTTGCTTCGAAGTGCTTCTTCCACGAACAACTTTCGTTGGATGTGGCTCGTCTTCGAAGACCCACACGGTCGATTGCTGTTTTGTTTTGGGCTCATACGCATAGATCCATTATTCGTCACCTTTGACGATCTTATAAACGTCTTTTGAAGCACCGGGATCTCATTTTTCAAAATTTCATTGCACCAATCGACACGAGCCTTTTTTTGAGCGATTGTTAAATTGTGCGGAATCCAACGAGAACAAACCTTTTTTTACGTCTAGGTGTTCATGCAATATCGAATGTATGCTGGTGGAAGAAATTCCCAAGAATGTCTTTATCTCACGGTTTGTCACATGACGATCTTGCATTACGAGTATCAGTTTACGCACGGCATCAATGTTCTCTGGTACAACGGGCGTTTTTGGACGACCTTCGTCTTTGAGCGAGCGTCGGTACGATTGAATTCATTAAACAAGTTTTGCACAGTGCTATAGGATGGTGCTTCATCGTCATACAAAAATTTAAGTTCATCAATGTACTCCTGTCATGATAATCCACGTCGAAAGTTGTGAAAAATGATCACGAGTTAATTCCACTTTTTTGCTAAATTATTTTTTTCAAGTCACTGTAAACAACTCTGGTGGTCGTACGTCAAAACGTTTTGAGTACGTTTTTGCTAAAAAATGTCAAGCTTTCTAATGGAAATGTCAGATGGCGCCAGGCAACACTTAGTGTTGTCTAGACCAGAAATATATATAGCAACCCTCGTTCATAACGCTATCTGTAGCCATCCATCCAAATAGTTGCTGTATGTATACGCTTGCTCTATATACGGCTTGTATTCCTTAGAATTTTTTGAAAAGCTCAAAGTTTACAATTCGGAATATTTGGGTAACAAGTTCGTGTTAACCAAAAATGGAAATTGTCTTCACTTGTTATTGATTATTCTGTTGTTTGTAATTTTTTTAGCGCTCTACTGAAGGGTAGATATTTGACATTCTGTTTGCAACAATATCAAATATTGATCGTTGCCCCCATAAAGTATAAGTGTATTCACGTATATTATTTTTTGTAGTTAAGTTCTAAGTCATATTCTGCGGTCCGAAGGTGTAACTGTTGAGACCGTAATTAAGTTTTGCATGGCGATAGCTTAGCTATGTGGACTTGTAAATGGGCCTAGGGGAAAAAGTTTTAATTAAAACAACTAAAGGTACCCCGGAAAAAAACTCTTATTTACTTAAATTACAGAAATTCAAAAAATAAATCCCACATTCCCAGTATTCAAAAAATAAATCCTGCAAACGCAAAAGTCTGAGAAAAGAAAAACTCTGATAGTTCCCATTCGTACATGTTTAGTTTTGGTTGTTTGTTTTTTTTATCGTATTTGAGACTTATTTTCTTTTTCATACGTATAAGCAAAATTCTGACCCACTACTGTGTACCCACCACAGTGTACCATAGTCGATTTAAAAGAGCGCAGGGAAAAGAAGGCAGTTCCCAAAACATTAAAATTTCATGTTCGGTTGTATCCAAACAACTTAAATTGTTTCCTCATAAATTAGAAATAAAACAAAAAGAAGCAGAAGATAGAAATGAAAGAAAAATACAAAATCACTTCCTGGCAATACCATCTTCCGTTTGAAACAAAACTACTGGTACTTTCCGCTAGTAGCATTATGACCTTAAATACAATAAAACGAGTAAAATTTATATGTAATTTAATTTCTTTTTCTGCTTTCCAGCATTGGAGACAGGAACTAAAGTAGAAACTAACCTCATTTGTAGCTAGAACAAAACGAAATGTATCATATTTCCGTTTCTCTTGCACAATCATGGCATTTTATGTGAGGATAAAACAAAATTCTTATAATAAAATAAAAATGTACAAGGTATTTTCAAAATATAAATTAGGAGTTTGAGAATAGTTCTGAATGTACTGGAATTTATATGAAGAGTAAAAAAATGTCAAACGGATTTCGTTATACGAATCAGAGAATATTAAATTGTTTCCTACTTCTCTTACTTATACCGATTTAACAGCTAATCAGCCGGGAAATTCCTCCGGTATGCTACGACTTGCATGCGTTCAATCGTTGTCCATCGAGATATTTTTACACCCACCACAGAACGTGGCAAACTGTATTATGGAAATGAGCGTTCGACAAGAAACGGAAAGATCCGCTGTTTTCCACCAAAATTGTGTTCAGTGATGAGGCCCATTTCTCGAACGAGTCATCCAAAATTGGACCCTCAGAATGGATAACCTGAGGCGTAGTTGCTGCCAACATTTCAACGAAAAAATAAATGCCATAAAATGTCCTTTCAAATTATCAATAAAGATTCCACACTCGATTTGAATTTTTATATTTTTTTGTTCCGAAAAAATACCTCTTCTTATCGATGGATCACCCTATACATATATTATTGATCGTCGTGCAATTCTAAGATGATTAAACCATATCGGTCTGGTTCCCTGTATCAGACCTGTATCGGCGATTACATGTGGATTTTTGGATCCCCAGATGTGAAAGATCTGTTTGTTTATATCGACACAAGGGTGTCTAAAACCGAAACCAAAAACCGACATTTCGGATTTTATGTCCAAACCCGACAGTCGGTTTCTTAAAAATAGCTTAAACTGGACTTGTCAGTTCAGCCTGCAGGTTTACACGATTTTCAGTTTTTTTTTAATTTAAAAGCTAAGAAAATTCATACAATTCAACTACGACATACATAATTAAATAAATAAATAAATAATATTTAAGCTAGACCCACATTTAGGTGTACCGCTCGAATCAGTATCACCAGTTTATTATATTTTACGAATCCTGTCTGTCCGTCTATCCCTCCATCGGCTGTCTTTCTAAAGATTGATTTTAAACTACAGGTCGAAATTGTTGTCCGATCTTCATGAAATATGCAAAAGTATTTTTTTTTTTGGACAAACGCTGTTGACTTATATGAAAATCGGTTAACATTTAGATATAGCTTCCACACATATGCTCAACCGATTTTATGTCGTAAGCCCTAGAAACCACAGTACATTCCATATAGATGATATTGAGGCACAGTCCATTACGAACGATCAGTAATCAGCTCAGATAAAAATTGGCCATACCGGTCTACGTTTTGCTATAGCCTTAGCGCAAAGATCTCTCCCGATTAAACATACAACTGCCCCAAAAAATCTATTTAAATTCCGAATTCAAACAAATTTAATATGGTACAAGTATCTTTCGATTGACAAACAACTAATTTTGGATCGATTTGAGTCACATAGGCTTATTTTTTAATATAGTCCCTTTAAAATTGCCTAAGCCCAAAATTTTGGAACGTTTAATTCACATAGCCCAAAAATATGGGTAAATTTAGAACTATTCGTATTCTGAAATTGAGAGGTATGTCTTCTCGATGGCAAGTTGATGTTTCTGAACTGAGTCGCATGCTTTTGGCTATGGTAGCCACATTCTCGTGAGTGCCTATCGTATGGCGATGGGGACGGACAAATGCTAATTATCGACTTTCCGATGCCCGATTTGTATTTGATGTTGTTTGAATCTAAAAAGAGACATCTTAATACCCATTCACTAAAGGGAGAGCCTATAAAATATATATTTTATTGATCGGCGTAAACTTGTAAGACTATCTTGACACGTCCAGATAGAAAGTTTCTATTCAAGGAACTAAAGATATCTTGACAAAATGTTAACTTTTTTAAGTATTGGATTACGAGTAACTAATCGGAGTTTTTGCTGACGAACAATGGTATTAAGTACCGCTTCCCTTTTTACTGTTAAAGCGGTACCTTATACCTCAAAAAGGAGCATTGTTGCAGGACTTTTTGGCTCAAGTCTCCTTAAACAAGTATCGCATGGTCAAATCGGGCGATCAATAATAAATATTAATAGTATATGAAAGAAAATGTTACTACCTATCCAAATATAGTAGATGTGTCATGAAGTTCTGGCTGATATTAGGGTCCAAATGGGCCCAAAAACTTCACCATTTTTTGCTTTTTAGTAAAGTGACGGTGGAGGGTATTTGGGTACGACTGGGACAAACTTTTCGATGTTTTGTTGGTTATAAAATAAAACTCATTATCACTTTTTGTCGCCTTCAAAAAACCATAAATAGAATAAAATCAGAAAAGTTTAGTATTTCTAATTTTCCACCGCTGCTTTCACTTTTATCAATCGATTGCCTAAATTGGTTATACAAAAAATGAGCCATGGCAACAAATTCGTTGAATTAAAAATTATTCGAAACCAGACATTAAACATACGCATTCAAGATTGAATAATATAGGATGAATTACAAAGAATTTTTGAAATATAACTATTTGCACACACTTACCTCAGCAACAGCACATTATGGAATAGGTGGGAACTTCTTTCAAATCACTAGGCTGTGCACTGTAAGATTCATAACTTGCTGTCCAACTTTAACCTTAACTTTTATAGAGAAACTTTAACTTTAATTATTAACAAGCTTATAGATTTATCTCTTACCTGTCAAATCGCCGGCATTTACGAGGCGGTAACCCCGCCTTAGAAAAGTGTTGAAGTTTATTCAGGTTAACAAGTGTGATGGTTAGCCATTACCCCACGAAGATCCATCTACGAAAAACAAAACATTTTTAAACATTATTAACATTATCAAATCTTAGCACTTAGAAATTGTACTAATTATAATATTTTATATTTTTCCAATGAATGTAACCTAACCGAATTATTACATCGGCGCATATAAATATCACGTCTCTATCGAGCAGATATGCTGCTAAGCAATAAAGTTACCTATTGTCATATAAGAACAAGTTAAATATAATCAATTATATTTTGAACATGCATTAAGTATAAGGGGAGAATATTAGAAAAACAGCGAAACAAAGAAACATAAAATCACATCAAAGACGTTATAAATTTAATTAGCGGTTTTCAGCAGGGTAACGAGCGCATAACGTCGATATAGTGCATTCGAAAATTGTGAAGACCCTGTCATAGGTTTCGCAAAGAATTAAAAATATACAAAGTTACATTCGTTTGTACTGATGGAATACTTGGAACGTCAACTATTCTAGTGGCAAACACATTCAGTTGCGATAACGAATCTTCTCCCTGTGACCGGGACCCACTGTTCAATACCGGCTCCGAACGGCAAATGCTTGTATAGAAACATAGATAAGGTTTATCTCTTACTCGTCAAGTGAAAAACCTGCCACATTAATAACTTAAAGACTCTTCTAATAAAGGCTGCCACTATGTGCAATATCCTATCTCCAAAATTGAGCTATACCCAAAATGCATTTATGATATGCATTTCTTGGCATGTGCGACTGACAGTTCAGAACTGCTAAAACCCCCTCACGCCACGAACAGCATAGCAAAAATAGAGCGAAATGTAAACTTTGTATACAATGCGGATCGAACGAGTTTCGGAACAGTATTTTTTTATATCATTTTAATACGATGTATCGTCTGCCTTACAAGGTTTACCGGGTTTAAAACATGTAGTTCTATATTTTTAATGGACAAAATGAATTCCAAAATCATCAATCAGGCTTTGAAGTCATCATCATCACATTCGTTCATACGCGCTTTTGACACAGACTTCCTGCAGTTTCCCTTGCCCCACTACCCCACAGCCAATATAACAATTTCTCGGTATTTTAAATAAATAAAAGCATACGAGTATATGCTTCCAACAATACTCGCTCCATGTCTTGCCTAAAAGCAAAGTTCCCTCGCTGCCTTTGTTCCATTAATGAGTTCCCTGTTACATGAGAACTGTTGGGGTTTGTTTTAACTTTTTTTTTTTGCAAAACGTTCGATGTATTGTCGTTGTTAACGTTAATGTTGGCTTTCGAAAATTGCCTCCAGCATTACCCAATTTTCATAATAAGTGGATAAAATAGAATGTGGTCTTGTGTGGTTTGAAGTGCTGTGTGAGCTGACGTTGTTGTTGATCATTACTGAAATATGCATATACTAAAAATTTAATTTTACGTTAATTAATGAATTCGAACTAATTTATTGGCGTAATTAATTGAATAGTTAATTACTAGAAATAAATAGAATATACTTATGGAGGACACATTTCTGCCGAATATTGATATATGATATTAAGTTAAGACTATTAAATAATTATCTGGACTTGAGTAGTAGTGAATAAAAGGCTTGTGTTAAATAGGCAAACAAAGTTTCAATATTAATGTGTTTGTCTAATTTGTCTTCAAAGATGGTATTTTTTAATTAATAGCTTAATTCGAATGTTATACTGGGCTGGCATTGAAATGATTCTTTATTAGAGTTTTTTTTACAGTCTTTTTCGTTTTCTGGAAAAGTGGGAAACATTTTAAAATTTCCTGGAGAAAAAGCAAATTTTATTTAGCTTGACGTTGAACCAATTTTTGCTTGAAAAAGTAGAGAATTCTGTCCATATAGTAAGAACTTAAAGTGCTCTGTTCAGCACCATAAACTTTTTCCGAAAATGTTAACTAAAAATTGTCATGTCTTTAGCACAAATCAGTTTTAGGTTATTCGCAATTAAACCCGAAACGTTTGTACGGGTATCCATTCGATCTTATACTGACGTTTGCGACAAGATAGCAATAACAGCATAAGAATTAGCTTATAAATTAACTCTTATAAGATGCGTACATGTTCGTTCAGTATGTCGTTACCTACCTCTGGGCTATACGAAATTTCGTCAAATCTTCAAAAAAGAAAAAAACTATTTTACGTAAATATCAATCAGTTGTCAGGTTACAAACAGTAATCTACTAAATTACATCTGCTTAACAGACGTACGGACCAATATGATTATTTAGTAACACCATGTTTTTTGCGCAATCTATTCTGTTTACGAGGGCATATAAAATTGGAAGGGATACAAAAAATTAGAGAACCGTTGGACTAAGTGTGTTGAGCTAACAGGAGATAATGATGAAAAATATAGTTTTTTTGAAACAAAAAAGTGTGGTTTATTCGTAAAGTCACGAACTTATTGATATGCCTTCGTAAATTCAATTAGATCCCATGATCCAATGATATCATTATATTTCTTCTACCAACTCACCCAGTTGCGATGCCGCAGTTTCTTAAACAAACACAAATACTGTAAAATACATTAAGGTAACATAAAATCCAAATTCCTCCAAAATGGTACGTGGTGGAGAAAATAAGAAAAAAATTTCGAATTCAAACAAGATAACGTGATCCAAGCAAGTGAATCTTTGAGGCTTAGAGTTTCCACTTACTTCAGTTAATCCAGAAACCATTAAATTTCAAAACTATTTAATAGATAGTGAAACTCGTCAGTAGATAATTTTCCAGTTATTCAGGACAAATACTGGGTTTTTATTGATTGATGAGAATAGGAATGTAATTATAAAAAATACTAGTATGCTGCAATGAAAGCGACAACTTTTTAAGAAGTTGTAAATGAATTTTTTCTAAACGTAAATGCATGCTGGCAATTTAAGTCCCAAACTACACCAAGTATTTCACGAAGTAATAATCGAAATAAATTTGGGAAGGCGACACGAAATCCTCCATGGGTCAATAAATTAAAATAAGTTGAATCGTAAATTAAACTAGGCTCGAGCTCGAATTTGGCACAAATCTTAACTATTTCTGAATATCCATATTACCCCGAACATAAGGGGGAGGTTTTTGTGACCCAGGACCCATAGACCACGCCCTTTGGTCAAGGAGTTCAATTCAGCCAAATGGTAAAATGTATGTCATCTTTAGAGCCGTTGGAAATTCCACAGATTTTGGGTGTCCATATGTCCATGTGAAAAATGACATATCTTTAAGCGCGCTAGGGACCCTGGGTCAAGGGCTTTAATTTCTTACAAACGTAAAATTAATGCTACATTCTGATTCGAGACGAAATTTTATTGTTTTATTAATAATCATATGTCCATAGTTTAAGGAGGACGATTTTTGGGCCCTAAAGTATATGGTCCAAATTCCACATTAGTCGAAATCTCATTATTTATGGAAAGGTTAATGAATCTATGCTTACGAGTATTACTTCCAAAAAAGCTGATTTAAAAGTTAACTAAAAAAATGACACACAACAACCAAAAATGTTATCGTGGCTTTTTTAGTTCTTAAAAGGGGATTTTTTCCTTCAGCAAGTCCGAATCCCAAATTAGTCGAAATCTTTAATATAGGATTTTCATTTAACCGTTTCTGAATACCCATATATCCTTAAACATTAGGGGACGTTTCTTGGGTCTCACGGTCAAATGACTAATTATGGGAAGGTTAGAAAATCTATGCCTATTACTTCCAAAAGAAGCTGATTTAAAAGTTCATTATTGAAATGGCAGCAAAAATGTCAAAGCCTTAAAATGCTATCATGACTTTTTTTTAGTCTTTTAAAGGGTTTTTTTCTTTGGGCCAGTTTTCCTTTTTCAATGCCTATCGATCGCTATATCGCAGATTATAAGACATATTACAGGTTAGTTTCATGACTCTAGTATTTTTTGTTTGGACTGGGCGGGCATGGCTAGATCGTCTTAGAATTGTATGACGATTATTTATGTGTGTATGTGTGTATCCTATGGTGGAGAGTATAAAAATGTATTGAATGCTTGAAGCGGGCTTTTACGGAATTGAATTAACATAGTTTTTACTGAATTAACTTTCCTTTCAAGCAAGATAATTATATATACAACGCCTATTTGCAATACAGTTTTAATATATAAAAACATTTAAGTTGTTTTTAAAAATTACCAGATTTTTTTGCTTGGTAAGTAAATAAAGCTATTATCGGGAGTTCTCATTTGAGAAAATGAGACATCCAACAGCGCGATATGTTTCTTCCATAAATTCTATAAAATTGCATTTTACAAAAACAGCATTTTTCAAACAGTATCAAATACAAAACTTCGAAGTCATTAGTGTGCTCGTTATAGAAAAAATGATAAAAACAAAGGGATGAAATCAAGCAATAAGAAAAATTACTTAAAATCGCCCTGTTTTAGATACAGGGTAGTGCATAATGTGACAAAGATTAGTCCAAATGAACACTATTTGAGCACTTGATTTAAACGCACCGTAGAATCATCTGTACTAGACAGCGCTCAACTGGTTTTAAAATATTCCGTTCGAAGGATTACCTGGTCAGTGTTACTAGTACCTCCACAATTCATTGCGTTTCCTAACGCTTAATGAAGATTGGAATTGCAAGCGTGATTAATTGGTACATTTTTGGCACAACCCCACCGTCAACAAATATTAAAATAGTAATTCCCTCGACATCTCATTGAGGACTAAATGAAAAAACTTCGCTCAAATCAGTAAGCTTTGCTCGATATAATTCTCACTGACCTGGACGTACCGTTCAAGGCCGGCTTTGAATGGCTAATAAATTTTGTAAAGACGCATTTTAAGACTTGTAAAAGCTTCTCTATATAAGATACGAGTAATGCAGTTGTCGCTCTTAGCAACTTGTAATCCTAAGCCAGGGCCAGGTAAGTGAATATAAGGTCGAAACATCGACTACCTCAATAATTTGGGAGAAGGTCCCATCTTCGTTCCTTCGTTCCTTGGAAGCATATTAAGTAAGTAAAAACTCATCACATTCGCGACTCTAACACTTTAAATCGTACAAATGTATTTTCGTTGCCCTTTATTCCTTTGTTATAATAAGCTGGGAGCTAAGAAAGAACATTGCAACAGGGCTCCTATAATAAGCTCGGCATCCTGGTAAGAGTAGCAACACATGAGTTTCGTTATACAATTTGTTTATTCTATCCATTGAGGCAGTGTGGTAAAGGTTTTTAACCACTCCTTTAAATGACTTGTTTTTGTATTTTTCGCTCTAGAAATAAGAAACAAATATGTCTAAATTAAGACAACTGCCAACAACAGCTGCTAATTGTGTTCTACTCTCTCGCCCTTTCGAACAAATTCTCGATGTCAGCGAAACTAGTGAGCTGAAAAAAAGAAGCTGTCATTTAATTCTATTGGAATAACATTATTGTCGAACATGGATTTGCTGTCGCTAAGACCAACCTACGTACGTGCCGTCTTCATTTTGGGACAACAATGATCTACTGATTATCAGAAAATTTGCATAATTCATTTGTACCACGGTGGCGTGCTCCAACAGATCCTGACAGCGTTGAGAAAAATAGTCATTCATATGCAATGTAAGCATTTCCACTTTCTACGTGAAAGGCAAATAGAAAAAAGTCATTCGTTCAATTTACATTTTGTTCTTCATGCTTTCCGCACACACATACTTTTGTGGAGGGTGGTGGGGGTTAACAGGCTAAAAGAATTAAGTCTTAAAAGCAAATTTAAAAACACTAAAATTCTCCCAGTGATGGTAGCCCAGACGTATACGCAATATTGTCTGTGGTAATTATTTGTTAAGTATACGACCAGATGTCTGTCGGTTCAAGTGCTCGGCTGAAGTCGCAAATAAATAGAATCGCCATTTTAACTATAAGATAATCTTGATTTTCAATTGCTTTGTCTGTCGCTCCAAAATCACCAATTATACTTTAGCCCGCACACACACACACAAATACTACTCGCCATTGGACCGGGTCAAAAGAATTAAGCGTTTGTGTACGAAAGACAAAGCAAGGACTCAACATAAAATTGACATTTCATTTCTGTCGTATTAAATATATTCCAACAAAACAATTACCAAGTGCCAGAAAAGGCGACTGAGCCACCGAAAAAGGTCATGTCGTATTGAAATGCTTGCTTGACATGCCGTTGTTAACAGCGGTAACAACACGGTCAATGAGATTATTGCGATGATGCCGTTTATGAGGCCACTGGTAGCAGTGGCGAGAATGGCATCAACGATGGCCCAAGAGCTAATGGTAACGAGGTTGTTCGCAATGCTGCCAGTCGCACTGTTGGATAATGCCAATTTTCATAACAACAATGCTTTTGTGACTCTCTATTATTTGGTGCATAATCTTGTAAACTTTATTGTCATTTGTCTAATAATAAAGGATTTTTCATATCATATAATTCCATTATATAAGTGAGGGAACTTTTGTTCCCTGTTATTGTTTACATGACACTCTACATGGTGGTTATTGAAAAAGTTCTCGGAAAGAAACCGGCGTTCGTCTGTAGGTTAATAGCTTCTAAGTATCGGCATCTTCCACTTCTCAAAAACAAGTCAAGAAATATTTACTCCTCTCCATATGTAAGAAACTGCAAGAAAAATTTCGAAATAGCTTGGCGGCACAAAACGTTCGTAATTTCGATCTTAATTCTTTTTGTTCACTTTTTTGAACTTTCAAATCACTACAATCCTTGCACGACTACACATTGTTCAAGTGTATACTAAATTTGTCATTCCATTTGCAAAACCTCGAACTATTGATCGGGGACCCTATGCTGACTTCCTTTCTTACGTCCCACAACTCTCCATTCAAAAACAAGGAAAAACTTGTCTCTCAAACTTCTCTACTCAATCGTATGATTTGACTTTTTATACTCAGTGACCTGCTCCAACCTTTTCACATCGGCTCTGATCGGCTAATGTATTTTTTAGAGAAGTTTGTACATAGCTTAGAAATAAATCACATAGTCGCGCAGTCAACGGCATTTACGATGTGGAAAGCCACCTTTAGATTCTCTGAACCGGAGCTGAACCTTGGTTTACGTGTATTCAAGTCGTGCATCGTCTAGGGTCTGCGTCGATATATTATTGATAGAACGATTCAATTTAGCTATGATTTTCTATTTTTTGCGAATTCTATTTTTTGGGGGGGAAACTGTTACCCTTACTATTGCAGAAACTTTCATAATGAAGACTTATGGTCAAATGCTGTTTGGGTTTGTAAATCGGCCCAGGAGGAATAAAGGTGAAGGCAACTCGGAAAAAAATTACTTTTCTAAGTATTTTCATATCAAATTAAAATTTTTTGTAAAGATCAATATTTAAAATTATACCTGTTAATTAAAACGCACTTAGTACAATGAAATTGGGCATAGTGGATGGGTTAGGGAAATGGGACCTGTTTGGGTGATATGGACTAGTGAAAATATGGATTTTTAAAAAGTTACTGCTGAGAGACGGACTTACGGATCGAAGAGCTGGTCCGCCGCCTAATATGGGTCAGTTGTACCTTAATAAAAACTGGTGTCACTAACAGTCCAAGTGCGGACTTCTTTTAAAGATTTGTCTGTAATATTGTCGGTAGGTGTCCATGTAGGTAGCCAAGTTAAATAAAATGTTCTAACAGTCTAAATTGCCAAATATTAATCGGCTCGAAATAGTAATCGGTCCATAAAAAACATGTCACCATCCTCTAAATCAGCCCAAATTGGCTGAAATATTGATCCTGGGATCATGTGTGCCTTAATGGACTTTAGCTGTGGCAGGCCAAATCTAGCGATTCGGACTTTGAGACCCCTTCTAAAATGATCACTGTTGCCGATCTTTTGGTAAAATGTCACAATTGGAGAAGAAAAAGAATCCACACCATAAATTGAAAAAAATATTTAATAATTTTGTGAATCCATACACAGTAAAGGTAGTTTATAAGTCTTTAGTTAGAACTAAATTAGAATATGTGACAGCGCATAGAGAAAGGGATCTAAGATTAAAAAAAAACAATTTTCATTTTTTTTGATGTGGACAACATCTGAGCCCCAAAAGTGTTCCCTCCCAGAGATATGCGCGTTTTATGAAAGTGAAGTCGACGATTCTAAGCGCAAATAGAAAGGGACCTTATCTTTAAAATGACTCTCCTGAACAAAACTGGTTTTTAAGCTTAGGTACCTTTCTATTTTGCGCGTCACATATGCGTCCTTAATCTGGAATCCCTTTTATTCAATTCACATTTGTAGACTTAAAAAAATTCAAAAGAGATTTATATCGTTTGCTCTTCGCTCAACTAATTTTGCTCAACCTCAGCCTTTATATGCAGACAAATGTAGGTTAATTCATTTGAAAACGCTGGGCAATAGAACAACCTTATTATCTCAAGTTTTTCTTCATAAATTGGTTTCGGGCTCGATAGATTCCTCGTGTTTGTTGGCACTAGTCGATTCTTTTCTTACCAGAACTACGGCGCTTTAACTTGTTTTGTTTACCTGTTCATAGAACGAATTACTCTCTTAATGAACCTATAACTAGAGCAATGAAAGAGTTCAATAGTATCTTCTATCAGAACATTGATTTGTTTGATTCGTTATGTAATTTTATTAATAACTTAGACTTAATTTACTTTTAGATGTAAGAAATAGTCTGCAAGGAATTTGTACTTCCATAGACTTAAATAAATAAATAAATTAAACTGTCCTAGAAATATCTCTAAAGAGTCCATGGAACATGTGAACGTTTTGGAAGTTAGGTATATGTACATTATATTCGTCAACATTATGATACTTTTTAGGTCAGGTAACCTCTTTGGTACGTCTTTTTTGTTTGTTTTAAATTATAAACCCATCCTTCGAAGACGAAATCTCTGCAAATTATGTTATTTAAAATAGAAATGTTGACTACCATTTATCTTTAAGTCCTTTACTCGTTAAGTGTGAGCCTTATTATCCTTCATTGATATTTGGTAATTAAATCTACGATCTTCTTACGTCCACCCAACTCATTCTGAATGACTTTCTATGATTTCGTAATAACATTGATATCAGTCAAATATGGACTTTGGTGTTATAGTGAGCAATATCCTAAGCAAATTATTTCAAATTAAAAATTATAGAATTTTGAAAAAAAAATTCAACTAATGTTTTAAAGAAGAACTTTACCCGGTGGCTTAAACAATAATTCTTGCAAAATCTATATGCGACAGCGCATAGAGAAAGGGACCTAAGGGTAAAAAAAAACAATTTTTACTTTTTTTTGATGTGGACAACATCTGAGCATCGAATGAGACCAATCCCATTCCCCAAAAGTGTTCCCTCCCAGAAATATGCGCGTTTTATGAAAGTGAAGTCGACGATTCTACACGAAAGATACACACACGTATTTAAATCTTTAAAATGGCTCTCCTGAACAACACTGGTTTTTACCCTTAGGTCCCTTTCTATTATGCGCGTCACATATACATTAAAAGGACGAAATCTTAATGTATAGGACTTGGTCAAGAAATATCTAGTAGAATTCAAAGATTTAACAAATTTTAGATTTCAAAATCTGTCAGACAGTGTTATATTAAAATTCATTTGATTTTCTTGCACTATACATATCCCGTAAAAACAACGTTAAAGACTATTCATGCCGGAGCATTTTTATTCATTCGAACAACGCTGCAACGTAGCAAGGCCAGCGCAACCGTCGATATTTATAAAGAACTCCATAAATTCTATCAATAACCTGTGCTTTTTTGGCCCTTTCGGTCCTTGTGTATGTGCCTAGTCTGAGCTTTACTTTCAAAATTAATCTGTGTTTGGATTGGTAGCAAAATCAGCTTTAATTTTATTACCCATATATCCATTTTAATTATATATTGCCCATTTTCACCATGCGTGTCGTTTTTTTTTTGAGCTACATTTGCCAAAAAGTCCACCAACTATGTTTTTTTTTTTGTTTAAAAGCATCCCACCACTAAATACAGGACCTGTCCACAAAAACTTATAAATAGTTAAACAAATGCGGAAAAAAGTCTAATTTTTACTGAGGTGTCTGTAGTTCGTTAATTGAAACTTTTTTCAATTAAAGAAAATAATTTGAAATTAATTGAAACTTTTTCGTCCATTTACAAAGAGCTTAAATATACCATCATTACGCAAAATTTCATCATGCGAAAAACCTATGCTGATTCGCTTGACTGTTATCAACAAATGGACAGATTGCTGTCAGCAAATGGACAGATTGTCCTTTTTTACGACGATCAAAAAATATATATTTTACGGGTCTAAGATTAATACTTCGTGGGGTTGTAATCAAAATAAATGAATTTAGTATATTGAAGAGTGGATGGTATAGTAAATTATAATTATCCCTTAGCTCTGAATATTTTTTCTTCTGTCAAAGACTTGTAATGAAAAGTCAAGAGAATATGCTAACCGATGTATAAGGAGATTTAGCATTTTTCCTAATGCCTTGGGAAGTATCTACTAAAGTCGACTCTAGCCAATCTTATTAGCACAATATGCCTTTACTCCAAAATATTAAAATTTACAAAAAAAAATCCTTGTAATCAGTATTGATATTAAATTGTATTTTTATACAGCCAGACACACAGAAGTTCTTGTCCACTTTCCCGCCAACGTTCATAGAATTCACATTTAATTTTTTACAGTTGTGTACTTCTTATGGAAAGTGTGGGGGAGACATCTGTTTTTGTTCTTAATACTGTAAAGTTTTTGTCCTTTTTTGTTGGGTTTCTTTTTATAGCCAGCCTACAATTGTTCGTTCATTCTATTATAATTTTGTCAAAATTTCTGTGGCGTTTGTTTAATTGAAAAATGCTTTAAATTGTGCTGAGAGGAGTGTGAGTGGCAGGACTTAAGTCCTTTTTAATGGGGTCTATATAAAAACGAAAACTTATTTGCAATTAGTAGGCTATTTTATGGTGATAACTAAAAGTCAAAACAACTCTGTCAAGAGATTGGGGGGGAAACTTAAAATGTAAGCCATAGATAAACTATGTAATCAACGTAATGGAAGAAATCAATTTTTCGTTTTATCTTAGCTGTGTAAGTATATTTTTAAAGGCAGATGCTTAGAAAGTACACAAAATGTGGTTCAGTTACAGTGAAATTAACAACGATTATTAAATTTTATCTAAACGCTTTTATACGTAGTTAATTTCATAGATTTTTCTCTTGATAATCATGAAAAAAATTACTTAAAACATGTAAATATTTGCATGTTGAAAAATAAACAAGAGGACATTTCGTTAGGAGCTGTGTGGAAAACTTTTACATATACTCCATATCAGGCGGGTCTCAACGACATTCACGTTGACAAATTCGCTGCCAGTATTCAGATATAGCGTGAGTGCGGTGCTAGGGAATCCCCCGGAGGTTTCACCTATAAGGAATCTGGATGGTGCAGTCGCCTCAATTCATATTGGTTTCGAATTGACGCTTACATTCCAGACGTTTGTACCGCCTGCCATCAGGGACCACATGACGTGCTAAACCGCTTCAACTGTCCGGCCAAGAACACTCAGTACTTGATTTTTATACTTCTCTGTGGAACAGGGTATTGCAAGTAAGACTCATGACAAATGTTTGTAGCTACAAAAAATATTTGAGCTAGACCAACCTTGAAGTATACCGATCGAAGTCTAAACACGTGCAATGATTTTCGATGTCCGTCCGTCCGACGATCTAAATCTTGTAACCAAACTAAAGGTCGAAACTGTTGTCCTATTTCATTAAACTTGACACAAGTCAGTTTTTTTAGACCAAGCACCGAAGTCATGGAAATTCAAATTTAAAATTAGGGCTCCCTTACATATCGAGCCCTTACCGCGAAACGAATACGTAAGAGCCACTCGCTTCTTAATGAAATTCGTTAGAAAATTGTCCAACGCTCTTAAGCTTAGATATTAAAAAAATAAATATTTACAAAAATATAGCACATTTAATTGTATCGAAATCCTCCAGATAAATAAGAAGAAAACTCCCTATCCTGTAAAAATTTTATTTTTGGCGCTTACGTGTTTTTCGATCTCGATATATTTATCCGATTTTATGTTTTTAGCTCTAGAAGCCACGTTTTACATCCAATCATTATGAAATTTGGTGCAGGTGAGTTTTTTGGACAAAGGGCGGACACTCTGAAAATGGGGAAAATCGCTTCAGATTACCATACAGCTCCCTAAATTAAAGGGAGCTGTATGGTAATTTTCACAAAAACTCAAATATGACATTAGCTTTAAAATCTGGGTACATTTAGAGCTCTTTTAAGGGGTCTAAAACCCTATTTTTAGTTGGCTATTCTGATCATCCAGAAGGGCAGTGTATAATAAAGGCAACCACTCCCGAGTTTAGCTTTTTCTAGTTGTTTGATGGTCTGTGACTTTCGGAGATAAAAATATGTACATTATGACCGAATCGATTAAATCTACCGCCCAATTAACCCCCATATATTTTACCAACTTTAACGAAAAGTTTAGTTAAACTTAATTTAACTTAATCGATACAAAGCAAATAATAATTGATTTTAAGACGTATTAGCCTTGTCCCTCTGCCCGCGAGGTAATTGCTTTTAGTTTTAAGATTTTGGGATTAAAAATGGGCGAAAAACATGGTTCCCTTTAGGGACTAAACTTTATTTTCTTACTTAACGTTTCTTACTTAACCCTAACATTCCATTTAGAAAAAATCTGCTAATTTCTTGCTAAACAGTGAGCTCGAGGTAACCCAATTTGAAACTGGGATTACTTAAGCGTTAGTCGTGCACGCTACCCATCACACCACGTCGGTCCACTCAAGGTACCGCCGTTGGTTAGTATGAATTGTATCTTATACTGAACCCACGAAAACTTATTTTTAAGCTTATACTTCGTAGGGACATAAATACTGTTACAACATTGAACACACCCATTGCAATAGTAGAACTGAGCATACCCCGTTAATGTTATATGGGTTTTGAAAGCTAACCACAATAGCGTTAGTCTGTAACGGGATTTTAAAATTGTTTCAACTTTCATCATGGAGTGGTCAGATAATGAGAACCGTATCGCTGTAATAGCGCTTTTCAAGTGTGAAATGAAAAAAGCGATATTTTTAAAACGCTCCGGCCACTAGGGATTAGCCGCATGTTCGTCTACCGATGCATAAAACCGTTTCAGGGGACGTAAAAGACCGTCACCGGTCAGGCCGCCCACGCTCTGTTCGAACACCGCATGTCATCAAAGCCGTTAAATCGAGAATTCACAGAAATCCGCTCCGAAAACAGAAAATCATGGCCCGTGAGATGAATATCACGCAAAAGTCCATGAGTTGAATCATTAAAAAAGACTTGGGACTTGTGGCTTTCAAACGAAGTACCGGACATTTATTGACTGCAGCTTTAAAAAAAATAAGATTGAAAAATGCAACCGTCTTTTGGTGAAGCACGCTGATAACTTGCACAGAAAAAATTTGTACCGTTCAGGAAAAATTTACCAAGCAAAATGATAGAGTGTATTCGCGGTCATCTAAAGAAACATCTGAACTGATCCAAAGGGTGGAAAAGGGCCATCACCCGGTTCCAGTCATGGGTTGGTGGGATGTCTGTTACGATGGGGTCACTGACCTGCATTTCTGCGAGCAAGGAGTCAAAGCATCGGCCAAAGTTTACCAAGAAACCGTTTTGGAATCTGTTGTGAAGCCTATTAAATCCCTGTTCCAAAACCTGCCATGGACTTTCCAGCAGGATTCTGCGCCAACCCATAAGGCTAAAACGTCCCAGGCCTGGCTTCAAAACAATTTGCCAGCGTTTATTTCCTCTGAAGAATGGCCCTCAGGCAGTCCAGATGTGAACCCATTGGATAACAAATTGTGGACGGTTTCAGAGGACAAGGTTTGTCACAAAAGATACCCCAACATTGGCTCTCCTAAGACTGCTTTGGTTCGAGCTGTGGCCAATTTTCCAATGGACGAGGTTCGTGCAGCTATTGACGATTGGCCAGTGCGACTTAAGGCGTGTGTAAAGGCAAAAGGCGGGCATTTCGAATATGTAGATTCTTGTTGGCTACAATATACATCAATAAATATATTAAAAAATATTTGGTCCAAAAACATTCAGTACTTTTTATTTTTCAGCATAAAACGCGTGTAACAGTATTTATGTCCCTACTAAGTATATGCTGTCTATTACCCGTGCCTCTTCCAATTTCCGGCCATGCCCACTCAAACGATCCCCAGGTGTCTTTGGACGCATACAGTTCAAAAATAAAAAAATAAATAATAATACCGTGTTTGCGATATTTATATCTAAAGGGCGATTTTTTTCGAAGATCCATACTAAACATGCCATTGTCTTATACAAATGACTTAGACAGCGCCATTTTGACAGCTCATAAATAGAGAACCTTAGCGAATATCCAAATTTCATTTGAATCAAAGAGGGTTATCGATAATAGAGGGCGGTTCGGAAAGTTCTTAGCCTATCAATGAAAGAGAATAGTTAGTTTTTCAAAAATATTTTTATTTTTCAATATAATCTCCTGAAACTTCAATACACTTAGTCCAACGCTTATCTAGCAATTCTATCTCTTGATTAAAATAGTCTTCCTCAAGGTCTTCAAAATAGTGGTTTACAACTGTAATTGCATCTTCATTTAAGGTAAAACGCTTGCCAGCAAGGTTTTTTGTAGATTTGGGAACAGGCAAAAGTCACTGGGAGCTAAATCAGGAGAATAAGGAAGGTGTTCAAGCAACTCGTACTTTAATTCGTTGATTTTAGCCATTGTTAAAACACTCTTGTGCGCTGGTGCGTTGTCTTGATGAAAAATTATTTTTTTTGTGTTGTAAGTCAGGACGTTTTTCTCGAATTTGTACATTTAATTGATCTAAAAGGTTGCAATAGTACTCTGAATTTATTGTTTTACCCTTTTGCAGATAGTTAATCAATAAAATACCTTTGTCCCAAAGTCCCAAAAAACCGTTGCCATAACCTTACCAGCCGATTGAATTGTTTTTGCCTTCTTTGGGGCACTTCCTCCAGCTTCAGTCCATTGTTTGGATTGTTTTTTTTTGTCTCTGGAGTACAGTGGTGGATCCATGTCTCATCAAGAGTTACGAAACGACGCTTAAAATCCATTTTATTTCGCTGAAAACGATCCAAACAAGCTTGAGAAATGTTCATTCTTATGCGTTTTTGGTCGACTGCTAACAAGTCCGGCACCCATCTTGCAGAAAGCTTTTTCATCTGTAGTTCTTCATGCAAAATTAAATGGACTCGATCATTTGAGATGCCCATGATATTAGCTATTTCACGCACTTTTATTCGTCGATCATTTAATACCATATCATGCACTTTGGCTACAATTTCTGTTGTTGTTGCTGTTTTTGGACGTCCACTACGTGGTTCACCTTCAATGCTTGTACGACCACATTTAAATTCAGCAACTCAATTTTTTACTGTTGCATATGAAGGAGCACTTTCACCTAACATATTCACCATATCATTATGAATTTCTTGTCCCGATAAACCTTTTATATGTAAATATTAAATGACACCACGCATTTCTAATTTTTCCATTGTAAAAAAATCGCGGATGCGTCTTTTGTGAACACCTGTTTCTATATGAAGGAGTTGCCAGATCGAAACAAAACATGTGTTCATAGCAGAGATGGAAGTCTCCAAAACACTTAACTTTTTTCTGTTTATACCGCGCTTTTTGTGCTAGGCTAAGAAGTTTCCGAACCGCCTCGTAAAGATCCCTAATGGCTTTTTGCAACACGAGCGTCAGCTAATATGTCGCCGTCATAAAGTCCCAAGAGTTCTCAATGAATATATTATGAAAGTGGATGAAGGTACTCGTATTTGTCGCTTGTTTTTTAGTTAATGCTTCTTTTGTTACGCCTTCACATAATATAAGTACTATACTTCCGCATAGAACCAACAGCATGATTCTTCGCGTTGTTTTAATAATTGGGATACCTCTTATGGTTGCGATCAAACCAAAATTCTTTAGGACGAGGTAAATGCCAAAACCACGGTAGCTTGGCTTTTGATTGAGCCTTGGCTTTTGATCGGCCTAATTAAACGCCGTAGACAACATAGTTTTCTGTATTATCATATTATAAGTGATTCATTTTGAACTTTATTTTAATAATTTCAACTTAAATTTGTATTAACGCTCTCTTCGTTAATACAATCTTGGCAATCTCTGCCAATCAATTCATTCAAATGTAGGCGGCTACCAGCCTAGTAAAATCAAGTGCACAGATCAAGTTCGACCGGGCTGAAGCATATATATTCTCCATCATTGATGCCAATCCAATATGACCACGGCGTGACCACTTTTCTCCCAAGATTTGTTTTACCCATGCCTGCATCATGAGTTTTAATTATATTTATTGAGATATTGCAATTATTCAGTTCTGGATTGTGTGGACGGTGCCACTCTTCACGCGCATTTGTCCAATTTTACCATAACATAGTCTTTAAAAATTGTCTTGCCTTTAAAATCGTTCCGTTAAAATTTTATAACGATCGATCCATTGGTTTGAACAAAATTTAATTTTTAAAGGGGGCGTGTCACCGCCTACTTTTTTCCGGGATGTAATTTGATCCATGCCAATATAATATGTTTCAAATATAAGCCTTACATCTCTATTTCTTTATAAGATATTGTGTTTTTAAGTTAAGGAATGATGATTTTTCCAGAGGTTGACCAAGTCCTTATGAGGGACACATTTTTACCTATTGACCTATCTGGCCCATTTTCAATACCAACCGTTTTAGTCCATCAACACATGTTTCGGCAAAATTTTAGCCATCTAGCTAGATAGACGGACATGGATAGATCCTCTTAGAATTTTACGATGATGATTCGGAATGTGTACACTTTATGGTGCTCTGATCTGTATTTCGATGTGTTGCAAACGAAATGACAAAGTGAATATACCCTGAATCCAATGATGAAGGATAAAAAAGATTTTTGTAGCCAAAAGCAAAAGTGAAAACATCATTTTGAGAAATAATAAAAATATATAAAAGAATATCAACATTAGTCTAATTTTAATTTAAATAAATCTTGGGTGCTGTGGCATATTTTAGTTACACATTACACAGCACTGTCATGCCATGCCATGCCAATTAGCCCACTCCGGGCAGTACTCATCCCCTGTCAGAGTAGATAAAAAACTCAATTTCTGAGGTTTTACATTAATAAAATTGTGGTAAAAGTGGTTTCAGACATATATATATATATATGTGTGTATATACTCTCAGTCACTTCAAAAATACTTTTTGTTTTTTTTTTTTTGTCATAATTATCAGTTTTTATTTTGCCACAATGGCATGGCGAAAAACCACAACAGAGCTAAAGAGCGTTTAGTTTTGCCATCACAAGCAAAAAGTGACCTGTTTTTGTTTAACTGTGTCACCAGTGCTTATTACAAATGGACAAAAATTGGCTTAGTACGAGTACTTCATAGAGCGCCACAACGAAGCCAAAAAAGGGAATGCCGCAGAAAAGTAGTTGGAGTAACAAATCAACAAAACATTGGCACGAGACAGAGCTACTTTATTTTGAAGTGTCTGCGGCAATATTGGTCAACCTCAGTATTTGCAAGAGGACTTTTTCGGTTTTCTATTGAAATGTTTGAAAGGTTTTTATGGGATGCATTTTAACTAACTTTAATGTATGAGGGTAGCCACAGATAAATAGGAATGATTTAAAAAGTCGTTGTTTTTATTTTTTTAATAAATGGGTTAGTAGGCGGTTTTGTAGTGCTTTAGATTCCTTATTAGCAGTTGGTGTACTCGTTATTCGACAGTTGTTGTACACAGATAAAAAAATCCAATTTTGATTAAAAATTTGGATATTCAAAAAAAAATTATTTAAAAATGTTTTGATAAAAAAATCGTACAATCATCGCTCAAAATTTCAAGTATTTTTTTGAACTTGCACTGGCCCATGATGTCTAACGTTGACGTTCGCCTGTCATCTATGCGACAAAAATTTGCATTTTAATTCAGTATTAGAACGACAAAGCAAACAAAAATCTATGCGAAAGAAAACGTAAGCACTTCAGTGCAAAATTGGGGCTCACTTATTACTTCTGTGCAAACGAAAATATCAAAATCAGTTACTCGTGTTTCGTCTTTCGTTTGAATCATATACCAACCGAAATTCAAAAAGGAAATGCAATAAAAATGATGTTTCTATGCATTACGTTTATGTCCATTTTCATTTTTAATTCATTACACAGAACAACACATGATTTCGGGACTCTATTCTGATAATTGTTTGTGAAAGTAGCCCCAAAAAGAAGAACTGCTGCATCATTCGTTTGGTCAAGGTACATCAAGTAATAATTTATTAATTAACTTAAGGTTAAAATAAATGTATGAAGAAAAAAAATAAGTTTTTTTTTAATTTATAAAAAATACAAAACGGTAAAAAGTAAACACGTAAAGTCACATAACCTATGAACAAAATAAGACATAGATCATGAAAATCGATTTCATTTAAAACGATTTCGCTTTTATGCACAATTAAGTGAAGCTATGAATTTCAAAAATTTGTACAAATCTCGAGCAAATTTTTGAAATTCATACCTTGACTTAATTGTGCATAAAAGCGAAACGCGCATATCGATTTTCAGGATCTATGTCTCATTTTGTTCATAGGTTATGTGAATTTACGTAAATGTAATAGGACTTGACACTGTTTACCGTTTTGTATTATTTAAGAATTAAAAAAAAATAATTTTTTAGGCAAAAAATATTTTTTTCTTTATACATTTATTTATACTCGTACTTGCGAAACAGTTGCTTATGTAGCGAAACGTTGTATGAAAAGATTTAAGGAATTGTAATTTTTAATTTTTTTAAGTTTGTTTCAGCTTATTCGGACAAGTGGTTCTCGAGTTATGACAAGCAGAAAAAGCCTAAAACGTGACAAATTCTCTTAATAACTTCAAATTAATTATTAAATTATTATTTGATATACCTTGAACAAACGAATGATGCAGAATTTCTTCTTTTTGGGGCTACTTTCACAAACAATTGTCAGAATTGAGTCCCGAATCAATCACCTGAAAAATGTTGTACTATGTTATGGTTGTTTTGGAAAAAACCATCCTCAAAATATAATTTGTTTATATTTTTTTTCAGTTTCTTCAGTCAATACATTTGAGTTTCAAGATATTTTATTCCCTCATTTTTTATTCAGTTAATACACACACAAGATATCTTGATCAAATAATCAATTATTTTTACATTAACATCTAGGTTAACTATCTTTTAATTTATTCAATTATTCCATATGAACCCAAACAAAAGAACTGAAAACGTCTTAGTTAATTGAAACTTTTGCTGTAACACGAAAGGCTTTGCGAACTATAAGTCAAGTGTTAATGAGCTCTCTTTTGATACGAAAGTGAGTGGCAGGACTCTGTTTGCATAGACTTTCGTTCTGGATCGAGATTCTAGCAGTTAATAAAAAAAGTATTGACTTAATATATTGTAGGTCTTTCTAACAAAAAAATGTAGTATTAATTAAACAAAATGTACGCCTGTTACCGAAAGTACGAGGGCGACCGGAAAACTAACTGTCCTGGCACATTTTATGTGTTACTAGCAACTTTTTTTTTGTTTTTTAAAAGCAATCTTTTATAAGCCATGTGTCAAAATTTCCGAAATATTTAATGATTATTTTCTTTGTTACAGGTGATTGAAGTAAACAAGTTTTATAATTTTTGAAAAATGAAAAATAAGGAGTTTCGTGCGGTAATTAAACACTTTTATATGAAAGGTTATACGCCACAGTTAATCAAAGATGAATTGGATTCTGTTCATGGTGATAATGCACCATCATACTCCACCGTGAAATCCTGGGTTCAACAATTTAAAATGGGTCGTTCAAGTACGGAAGATGAACAACGCTCTGGAAGACCGAAAACTGCTACTACTATTGAAAACATTGGAAAAATATTTAATGAAGTGACTAAAGATAGACGAATAAAGCTCAGAGAACTTGCTGATATTGATAAAATACACGAAAAACCAGTTTGGAGTATTTAACATGATGAACTCCACATGAAAAAGCTATCCGCAAGTAGGGTGCCGCGTTTGTTGACTTTGCCCCAAAAAATCGTCTGTTGGACCAATTCCGAGGAGCTTTTAGCGATTTATCAGAGTAATCCAATAGAGTTCTTGCGCCGATTCATAACTGTTGATGAAACATGGATCCATCACTACATCGCAGAATGCAAAGAACAGTCAAAACAATGGATAGAAGCTGGTAAAAGTGGTCCCAAGAAAGCGAAAGTCAGCAGGAAAGTAATGGCCACAGTATTTTGGGATGCAAGGGGTATAATATTTATTGATTATCTTGAGAAAGAAAAAACTAAATAGTGAATATTATTGTGCATTATTGGATCGGTTGAGTGAAGAAATCATAATAAAACGACCGCATTTAGAAAAAAAAGTTCTTTTTCATCAAGATAATGCTCCTTTACACACTGCATTTTTAACTCAACAAAAACTGGCCGAATTACGATTTGAAATTGCTCCGCATCCACCATATAGTCCAGATTTAGCTCCTTCTGATTATTTTTTGTTTCCAAATCTAAAAAAAATTCTCGGTGGCAAAAAATTTTCGTCCAATAGCGAGGTTATTGCTGAACCTGAGGCATATCTTGAAGGTCTTGAAAAGTCTTATTTTTCGGATGGAATTAAAAAACTTGAAAAACGTTTGATGAAGTGTATTGAGTTGGATGGAGATTATGTTAAAAAATAAATAATAATAATTCCAAATAAAACGGTTCTTTTTATGTTATGCCAGTTACTTTTGCGGTCGCCCTCGTATGTATGTATGTATCTGTTTCTCATATGAAATTAAAATCTGATTTCACAGGATTACTTCTCAAAATTTATTCAAACTTGTTTGAAAATTGGCAGGCGAAAAATTAAGTTAGTGGTAGATCGGTATAATAAACATAAAAATGCTAACGTCATCATCGAATCGTAATGACTAGCAAAAAATTATAGAAAAATTTTGATTTAATTCTATTAAAACTATCATCAAAAAAAGTCAAAACAAATTCCGACGAAAAGTCTTACTCGAATGCTAAATATTTTCATTCTGACTCTTCAGCCATAAATGAAAGTGTTCAGTGCTGCAGTAATTATTTTCTTTGTGTTAGGTATGCTCAACGTATGGTGGTACAAAAATTGTTCTTGGAGAATAACGCATTTTTTCGCTTATGCTTGTTCTATGATGAAGTCGTAATCAAACGTCAACACTATCCTTACTACACTGCGCACACCCACTCGTATATGTATGGCTTAGTGAACAAATATTTATATTCCGAATCCTGTGGCTTTTCATTTAGTTGACTGTCTTTCTGTGTGGCATTCCACATAAATAACAAATACTTTATACATGCACGATATATAAATATTTATATATACATAAAGGGTTAATCAGTAGAAATGAACGAACTTGTAGGGCTTAATGTTCTGAAATGTTATGTAACGCTGATTAAAGTCAATGTCCTGGAGCGTTTTGAAAATGTAAATTTGTTGGAAAATTTTGAAAAATTACCAAAAGTATTTGGTAATAACAAACTGTAGCCAGCGGACAAATATAACCAACTATCACGAAATTGGAGAAAATCTATTCGTCAGTTGATCTAAGTGTCCCTGTGTGGTATCGAAAGTCAGAATATTCCTAATGTTGTTGAAAATGAGGCTAAAAACTAAAAATCTCAACTCATCGTCGTATACGTATGCACACACAGAAAAACAGATTTGTTGTCATAATATTTTGCCAACTGAATGTTGGTGGTTGCACGTACTTTTCATGAATTCCATCGCTACAACCGAATGGCGATTGGGAACACGGAAATGTTCAGTAGTGGGAACTGACAGTATCGTTTAAAGAGACAACGTATCGGTAACTCTATCTAAAAAAATGGTTATTAGAACTGAATTTGTGCATGTATTGGTTGTTGTTATAGATTAATGACCATAAAAACTCTTTGAATTCGATTGTTGTTACCACGAGTATTAGTTAACTGGACCAACAGATAGGTATTTTTTTTGTACTGAGCCGAAATAATAAAGTAGTTTATATAATTTTTGTATCTAACAATATAAAGAATATGAATTCTGTTATTTGACTCAAAGGTTAATCTGACTTATGAGCAGGTAATTTTTTGAAACTTGGTTTTTACTCTCAAATCTAATAAAGTTGGTATGCACAAGTGGAACTATTTCAAAAAACTCAATTTAAGTTTTAAAGTGCCGAAAATTGTTTAGATAAAGCTGAGTATGATACATTATTTATGTGGAATTTTGTAGCTAAGTATTTATAATCATTAACGGGTAAATGTGACACAAAAACCTCAAATCCATTCGAGGTCTTGGTTACAGATGCTATAAAAAATTTATACTTTCAAATCGATCATATTTTGTAGGTAAATTAAAAACAAGTAAAAAATGTTAAGTTTGGCTGTGCCGAACTTTGGATACCCTCCACCAGATTCCCAAATAAAACCAAATTTGGTGCGGAAGTGTGTTCGATAGTTCAAGCTTGTGGTGAGTTATCGTCATATTATTTCTCAAAGCCCATGAGACCGTTAGTGTGGGAGGTACCAGTAGGACTTTTCCGATCTCAACCGAATTCAGCGTAGAAGTGTGTTGTATATAGAAATCTTGATGTGTACAATTTCATTTCGATAGGTCAAGTTTGTGGTGAGTTATAGTCATATTATTTCTCAACGCCCATAAGGCCGTTTGTATGGTAGGTACAAGAAATGGTGGCCCAATCTAAACCATTTTTACATAGATGATTGCGCCTATATAGAGATTATTATTTGCAAAATTTCAGTGATTTTGCTTAAGAAACTGGACGGATATTTCCAAATAAAAAACTTATTTTTATGAGGTAGTGTCGGTTGAGGGTCTCCAACATCAACTTTCCGTAGAGCTATATAGATCATTTTGTTTTCCATTTTAAACATAACTTATTCATTAAATTTTATATAAAATAATTTTTTTAAAGGATGTCTTGAATTCATTTCAATTTAAGATTAGATGATCTATATTAAAATGATAATTAATTTATTATATTAAAATGATAATAAAGGGTGGTACAACCATACTGCATGATGGTAATTGTGAGTCAGAGCTTAACGCCCAACGAATTGCCCAACTTAATTTGGCATTACTTTGTTTGAGTGTTTGACAAATTTAACCATGGAGAGGTACACATTTAAGCAGCGCTTTAAGATTATTGAAGCATTTTATGAAAATGCTAAAAATCTATTTTGAAAACGTCGTGATATTTTTGGTCAGCGTAATCGACCACACTTTTTCACAATCGGGAAAATTGTGGCAAATTTCAACAAACCAGGTTTGAAGGATATGTGAAAACGCCTATGCATGTACATGCTCGCCCAGTTTGTTCTTTCATCGGGCCGAACTTCTTTGAAAATAAGGTTGGCCAAGCAATTACCGGGAATAGTGTTTGCTATCGCGAGGTGATAACGTACTTCTTGTTGCTAGATATTGTGCATATGGACCTGAACGATATGTGGTTTCATGGTGCCACTTGCCAGATAGCCAACGAAACAATGGCTCTTTTGGTTGTGAAATTCAATGGCCGTGTTATCTCACGTTGTGGTGATGTTGAACTTTTTCTTTTAGAGGATATTTAAAAGCTAAAGTGTACGTCAATAAGCTCAGAATAATATAAGAGCTAAAAGATGAGATAATTCGGCACATTTACCATATTAAACCTTCATTATGTCTCAGAGTCATTGAAAATATGGACCATCGAATAGAGGTATGCCACCGAAGCCGTGGCGAGCCGTTGGCCGATATTATATTACACACATAATTATCTATTTCCTTCTATCATAATAAAAAATATACAGATAGATTTGATTTCCAATAAACATCCTGAATTTTTGCTGGGCCATCCTTCATATAACAATGTAATGTTTGGTGTGCGAGCTCCTAAACCGTTATTAACACCATCCTTGGAATATATGTTACCTATGTTTGTCGGAAGTTTAGTTCTTATAGTTGGCGGTGTCATCGTGATATATTATTTTTTTTATTTAAGGACCGATTTGCAGCAAATTCACAAAGTAAATTAGTAAAATAAAGATAAGTTGCTGATGGAATTTGGACCCGCTCAGAGGGATCAAACTTGAGATGTTTACGAAATACTTAATGTTTGTATGATTTAATTTCGGCGGAATAGACATTGCCTTTTTTAAAAAAAAAGTTCAACACTCGCGAAAAAAGTTCAAAAATTGAGTTTTTCCTAAGAAGATTTTGTATGGGATTTATAGGTGAACATCGTAGTGGAATACTAATGCAAACCCTGAATAGGAATGGACAAAGTGTCGTTGATTTCGATACAGGAGTAGTGAATTGCAACAAAACGGCAATGTGTTTAATGTGCCTTACATCAATATGTTCGAACTAACGCCCTAATTAGCAATCAGAGGCAATCAAAATACAACCAACGAGGAGAGATTAGCATAATTCTTTGCTGATCCTGACAGAACAGATTAGAGCCGATGCCAGCTAGCTTAATATATGGAAGATCCAACACTCCTTCTGAAAAACCCTTTACACATTCATCCGGGAAAAGTCTACAATTGCATTTGCGGCATATTGTGCTCTTTTCTTCGAAATTTTCTGTGCTCATTAACATTTCAAGTTGAAAATTGCCAAATTTAAATGTGTCATGTAAATAATTCGTATCGTACATACACATACATGTGTGCATTTGTATGTAATGTGTTGCAAATGAACTTAATTACACTTTATGAATGAACAAATAAAGCCCATTCTATAGAAACACTCATACATGTGCAGGCACATACATACGCAACTCAAATTACTCGTTTGTAGATGAATGTCATTTAAAATTTAATGAACGTCCCCAGTACCGGGAAAAAACGAACGGAAATAAGAACAAACTAAGACCGAAAACTGGCAAGCGGAGCGCAAACTGTTGAATGGTACATGAATCTTATTTGGTTTTCAGAGACGCTGCAATTTGTTGTTCTTCATTACTGCTTTGTGGTAATGTTCTCAAGATGGCAGAGTAACAAAAATATTGTTATTTTAAGTAAGGTTTTGCTAAATGATTACATAATTTGCGAACTAACTAATTGCATTATGATCTAAGGAATCACATCCAACTGAAGGGGGAATTTTGTATAAAAGTATAACAATTTAGCTGCAATTGTTTTACATTCTCAAAATAGGCCTGCTTTCAACTTCAGCCAAATGTACGAAAATTTATTCCGGAATCACCGATGAATATATTTAAAAATGATTTTCTACACTTACCTGATGGTGTTAAACAGGAAGGCGGCATTAAACAGGTACTGTAATTTCATATTGATCCAATTCGTATATGTGTAGGTAATTTATATGTCCATATTTGACAGTACCTAAGTTACGGGGCCCCATGAACTATCGGCCCATGGATAAAAAACTTCAATTCTGAAAAAATCGTAAAATTAATGTCATGTTCAACTTCACGAGGAAATTTAATTGTTGTTTAAAGACCCATATGTCCATTGTTGAATGGGACCATCCATTTTCATATCCCCCGGTCTCGTAGATTCAGACCTAAAATATAGAAACATATTTAATAATAGACAATACATATGCCCATATTTGACAGTACCTAAGTTACGGGTGATGATTGGCTCATGGATTAAGACCTCCAATTCCTAAAAATTCGCAAAATGAATGTCATTTCCAATTCATGAAGAAATTTCATTGTTATTGAGCATCCTTATGTCCATTGTTGAATGGGGCCAATTTAAGATCCCTTGGTCTCATAGAGCCAGACCTAAAATAAACAAATTATTTCGTAAAGTTTCGTATGGAAATTTCACTCATTCTGAGTGTGCACATATTTAAAGATCATCGTTTTAAGTGACCTACACTGAATTCGTACTTGTACTTTATTTTCCCAACTACAACACTTCTTCAATTTTAATGTAGAACTTGTTATCAATAATTCTTCAATATGATGTTTTTATGTAATAAAAGTTATATTTTTATGACTTCAGCACATGTCTAAAATATATGTACATTGGAGTGCCTCAAAAAAAAGGGTTGAAACTGTAGGAATGAGAATTGATATGTTTTAGAGCGATTTCAAAAATATTTTGGCTGTTGCTCTCAGTAGAGTTTCCGTAGAGGTGTAAATATTGATTTTGTCGGCAATTATTGCAAAAAACTCCGTAGAGGTGTACTTATAAATATTGATTTTGTCGGCAAATATTGCAGAAAAGTTAGACTAACAACAGTCCTTCTTATACTTTTGGTGAGAACCTGGTCTCAAGGAGTTCAATTTCCCTTCAGCAAGAAATCGCTATCAAAGCCGGTTATAATACCTTTTCACTTTGTGAAATCAAAAGACACAAACAACGATCTTTACATGGAGATAAAATATTTTGGGACTCGCTTTAAATCATAGCAATCTTAACTCCTGTAGGACTACCTTTGCAACATATAGGCTCTACACAAGTCAAACCATCCAAATGAACGTAGTTTATGACGGGATGAAAGAAAAATAAGTAAAATGACAAAAAAAAAATTATGAGTCTTGTTCAAACTGCAAAGTCTAATGTTTCTAGGGAAAATGTATAATAGCTTTAATAAATTGTTTCGTTGGCATGTACCAATCGAGCACGAAAAAGTCATTAATCACGGCTCTAAAGCGATCCCCATTCACGGAGATTTTTGAGAAACAACGTTTTCCTCCTAAATAAACGAAAGCGCTGGTTTTTAAAAACCGAGCTGATCACCCTAACTTTTTAACATTTTCTTCTTATACGTATGTTACTTCGATTTCGCTTTTAATCTCTGCACATATATCCCCCTTCATACTGCCTTCATCGAGGTCCTTAAGAGATCACTTCTTTTCTTCGCGTTTTAACTGCTACTTGTTGGTCCATTGTTTGCCCAACTACTTCGATTGTTATGGTCCTAAATCTACAAATTTTGCTCGAGGACGAATCCATTCATGGAAATATGGGCCACGTATTGACTGGTCGCTTGATATATACCCTCTATCGAAGGGATATATACCCTCAAATTTGTCATTCCGTTTGCAACATTACGAAATATTGATCAGAGACACTATGAAGTTACGGGGGTGTGGTTTTCAAATAGAAATAAAACGCATATAATTTAATGTTATGGCCAAAATTTAGCTTTATTATAAAGGTAGGGGTTGCCATTATTATTTAAAAATGATTTCGGGCAAGTGGCCGCCGCGGCTGGCTCGAATTAATCCCAGCCGAGAGTCCCAATTTTCAACCGCTTCTTACAGCTTTTGGGGCCGTATGGCTGCAATAACCCGCCGAATATTTTCTTCCAAGGCGTCAATCGTGTCTGTTTTAACTGAGTAGACAAGCAATTCACTTAACCCCACAAAATATAGTCCAGCGATGTTAAATCGCACGATCTTGGAGGCCACCCCACAGGCCCACGACGCGAGATAATACGCTCACCAAAAGTTTCCTTCAATGGCATGTACCAGTTCAGACATAAGTCATTAATCATGGCTCTATAGCGGTCCCCATTGACTGTAACATTATGGCCAGCTTTATTTTTTAAGAAATATGGACCAATGACTCCCTCTGTCCATAGAGCACACCAAACAGTGACTTTTTGAGGATGTAACGGCATCTCAACAACGGCTTGCGGATTTTCATTACTCCAAATGCGACAAGCTTGGAGTTTTTTTTTGGAATTTTACCAAAAGTGAACTTCATTGCTTAACAAAATTTTTTTGTAAAAATCAGAATCGGTGGCCATCTCGATTTGGGTCCATTCACCGCGATTTGCAAACGTTGTTCCGGAATAAGTCTATTTATTAAGCATAATTCAAGTGGCAGCTGTCAAAAAGACCAACTCCGAAAAAAGGATGGCCAGATTGAGAACCACACGTCTAAAAAAATCAACCTTTATATATATATATATATATTATTGATCGTTGTAAAATTCGCAGACGATCTAGCCTTGTCCAACTGTCCGCACGTCTGCCCGTTCTTCCGTCGGCGTTTCTGTTAAAAACACGATAGCAGTCAAACTAATAAAAACAAGATCCTGAAATTGTGCCTGAATATAGTTGCTGTTTTAAGAATGTAAAAGGGCGATATCTGTCCAAAGGGGAAAAGTTTTCCTATAAGGAACTAAAGGAACCTAGGTAAAAAGTACACTTTTCTAAATATTTGCTTAGCAAATCATCATTTTTTGTATATGTGAAGCGCAAAATAGAAAGGGACCTGAGGTTAAAAACCAGTTTTGTTCAGGAGAGTCATTTTAAAGATTAGGTCCCTTTCTATTTGCGCTTAGAATCGTCGACTTCACTTTCATAAAACGCGCATATCTCTGGGAGGGAACATGAGGATCGGTCTCATTCGATGCTCAGATGTTATCCACATCAAAAAAAAGTGAAAAGTTTTGTTCAGGAGAGCCATTTTAAAGACTAGGTCGCTTTCTATTTGCGCTTAGAATCGTCGACTTCACTTTCATAAAACGCGCATATCTCTGGGAGGGAACACTTTTGGGGCATGGGATTGGTCTCATTCGATGCTCAGATGTTGTCCACATCAAAAAAAGAAAAAAATGAAAATTGATTTTTTACCCTTAGGTCCCTTTCTCTATGCGCTGTCAGATATGGTCAAATGGGTACTTTTAGTTGAGACACTGCCATCCAAATAAAGAGTAATTTTTTTGTTTTAGCTGAGATTAGAGGTGGCCGTATGGGCCAAACGGGCCAAGAACCCGGACCATGTTTTGCGCTATAGTAGCGTAGGTACGGTGGAGGACTTGTCCTGAAATCAGTTTATGCTCCAAACTGCTTCAGATTCCGTTTTTAATTGTTAGGACGAGCTCTGAACTTAGTTAGACTTTATGTCGTGATATTGCTCATGGTTTTATTCCTTCAACTCTCAATTTAGATGGGCTAAGTAACGATGTATGACCAAGTCCTGTTAAAAATTTTTCCACGTAATTGTTTTCTAAGCGGAGTTATTTACTTTTGCATTGATTGTATCAGGGTTTCCTGCAAAATTGTGGTTTAGGACGCTATAATGATCCTTTTTTCTAAAATCAGGGTACTCTTCTAAGTGTTTCAGACTTCCACCCATGGTTGCTTTTGCTTAGCTTCTTCTTTTGTGGGACTTCGTACGATGTAGGACCAACAATTTTCATGATGATGGCTAAGTAAGGTCGAGTTCTTGAGTGAAAAATTGGTTGTCCGTCATACCCGTGTAGACAACGCAATTGTTTACAAATATTTATCGATCGACTCAAATTTAATTTAAATTGTTATTATTTCTAAACATGGCTTCAAAGCTTTCCAGCTGCCCTCGTTCCTCGAAATAGAGGGTGGCCCAGCCATAACGCACGATGTTAATTGTGAGTCACACCTTAACGTTAAGTTTTGTTGCCCAACTCAAGTTGACATTTCTTTGTTTCAGCGTTTGAAAAATTCCATCCTGGAGAGATACACAATTGAAGACTTTTACGAAAATTTATGTTCAAATCAAAATGCATTTCGTAAACTTCCTGATTTTTTCAGTCAGCATAATCGAGTCAGTCCACAGTGAATTCGTTAACAAGCAAAATTGCCGCATTTGGGAAAGTGAGACTAGTAATTGTTGAAAAGCCAAGGCATCAACAAAAAGTGACTTTTTAGTGCGGTTTATCGGACCTTGAATGGTGTTCGCTATCGCGATAAGGTAACGGCCTTCTTGTGGCCAGAAATTGAGGACCTGGACGATAAGTGGTTCCAACCGGATGGTGCCACTTTCCACACTGCCAAGGAAACAATTACACTTTTCTCGAGAACCTGGACGATAAGTGGTTGCAACCGGATGGTGCTACTTTCCACACTGCCAAGGAAACAATAACACTTTTGCTCGAGAAATTCAATGGCCGTGTTATCTCACGATGTTAATTGACCGCCACGATCATGTGATTTAACACCGTTGGACTTCTTCCTTTGGAATATTTTAAAGAAAAAGTGTACGCCAATAAGCCAAGAACAATGGAAGAGTTAAAGGATGAGAAAATTTAGTCTGCATTATGTCTCAGTGTTATTGAAAATATGAACCGTCGGATAGAGCTATGCCACCGAAGCCGTGGCGAGCATTTGGCCGATATTTTGCTTCACACATAATTGTCACGGATCCTTCTTTCATTATAAAAAAGATTAAAATAATTCTCTGAAAACTTCTGGTTTTATTGACAATTAACATTGTGCGTCTTAGTTGGACTACCCTTTTGGGTTTTTATACTCTTTATTCGACCATGGATTTCGTGAAAGCTGTGTTTGGTACCCTTCTTTTTCTTGTGCTGCTGTCGACGATGAGTGGGAAACATTTTTCCACTGCGCACTAATATCATTGAAAGTAGTGCTTTATTTTTTTTAACAAGAGGTGGGAACTAATTAGCTGCCTGTTTGTGTACTCAACTGCCTGTCTTCTAACGTTCTCTGTTCATTATAATGTAGAGCTTTAACTTTTTCGGTGTGTGTCTATGCTACTTCCAGGTAATAATTGATAATTCGGATCGCTTCGATATTTAATGCACCAAATCGTGCATTTCCAATTACTATTGAAGGATGTGATTATTCGGCACATTACCGACATTGAACCTCCATTATGTCTCAGAGTCATTGAAAATAGGGACCATCGGATAGAGGTATGCCACCAAATTTGTGGCGAGCATCTGGCCGATATTTCATTCCACACATAATTGTATAAGAATTAATATCGTGCGTTTTAGTTAGACCACCCTTTAAATCACAATACGAAATATAAATGTTAAGGACCTTAAAATAAACCCTTATTGTGGATTCAAATAATTGGCCAACTTCTCTGAAGATATAAAATTTCCATTATCAGTTTAAAATATAATCCTTAAAACAAAATAAAAAAAAAAACCAAAACACACAGTCCATTTTGGAAAACAAAGTTTGGATATTTACAGATGGTTTGTTTTTGTACGTTTGCCCTGGAAAAAGCGAAACACTTTCAATAATCCTTCTCTGCTCTAAGCTGTAAATCAAACAAGGAAATATAAGCAAATTCACACACAACTTGCACACATTTATTGCGCAAATGGTCATATAGAAATCCCCCCGAAAATAGGAGTGAACTGAAAACGAAGATGGGTAAAATATTCTAAAATAAATACGATACATTCAAGAGTAAATCCTTTAAAACATTTTTCCCACAAACACACGCACGCACACACACACAGTACTCTAATGCTAGCACATTGCCACATTCACATTTGATCAAGGATTCACATGAATGAGGAACTTTAGGATGTTCGTGAGTGTGTGAGTGTGTGGGCCCTCTCTTTTTTATTATGACAACAATTTTACAGTGTATTGCTCTAAATAACAGCCATTAAGTATAAAAGCTGTTCTCGCTTGAAAGACTTGCAACATTTTTTAAGCCAAATGCAAGTTTAAGCATCTTAAATGTACGAAACGTTTAGGAGGATAAAGTGTGCAGCAGCAGCAGCACTAGCAGCCAACAGTTACAATCAAGCGGTTTTGCACTGAAGCTCATGGAAATGGCAAAGTGATGCAACACAGACTGTGGGAGTTCCCAACCAATATGGAGCAGCACGTTTACCGTATGCATAATGCTGCTATGTACGTATATCTACTTTGAAAATATATGCATACAACAGGGATTGTCCAACTGCTGGTACGTTCTGCGTTATGCACTACACTATGCAACAGTCTTCAATGCAAAAGTCTTCAATAGAGAAAAGAAAACTAAAGCCGAAATAAGGCCTACCTGCTATTCTGAATATTCTCACCTAATTTATAACTTCTCGAGCAGGATATATTTCGAGGACTATGTAAACACAGATCGGTCCAATTTTTGCGGCGATACTTACAGATCCCACATTTCGTTCTATGCTTCAGTTGAACTAGATTGTATTACCAATGCGGCCTTATAGTCGTAGAACCTTAAATCACTAGTGACCTTTGTGTGAACTTAGTAAAGACATAAATCCTGTTACACGCGTTTTATGCTGTAAAATAAAAAGTACCGAATGTTTTTGGACCAAATATTTTTTAGTATATTTATTGATGTATATTGTATCCAATATATACCTTTTGCCTTTACCCACGCCACGGCCAATCGTCAATAGCTGCACGAACCTCGTCCATTGGAAAATTGGCCACAGCTCGAACCAAAGCAGTCTTAAGAGATCCAATGTTGGGGTATCTTTTGTGACAAACCTTGTCCTCTAAAATCGTCCACAATTTTTAATCCAATGGGTTCAAATCTGGACTGCCTGAGGGCCATTCTTCAGAGGAAATGCCTGGACCTTTAAGCCTTATGGGCCGGCGCAGAATCCTGCTGGAAAGTCCATGGCTGGTTTTGGAACAGGGAATTGTTAAGAGGCTTCACAAGAGCTTCCAAAACGGTTTCTTGGTAAACTTTGGCCGATGTTTTGACTACTTGTTCGCAGAAATGCAGTTCAGTGACCTGATCGTAAGAGACACGCCACCAAACCATGACTGAAGCTGGGTGATGTGCCATTTTCACCCTTGGGATCAGTTCAGATGCTTCCTTAGATGACCGCGCATACACTCTATCATTTTGCTTGTTAAATTTTTCCTGAACGGTAAAAATTTTTTCATCGGTGAACAAAATTTTTCTGAGCAAGTTATCAGCGTGCTTCACCAAAAGACGTTTGCATTTTTCATTCCTATTTTTTTAAAGCTGAAGTCAATAAATGCCCGGTACGTCGTTTGAAAGCCCCAAGTCCCAAGTCTTTTTTGATTATTCGATTCGTGGACTTTTGCGTGATATTCATCTCACGGGCCATGATGTTCTGTTTTCGGGGCGGATTTCTGTGAATTTTTGATTTCACGGCTTTGATGACATGCGGTGTTCGAACAAAGCGTGGGCGGACCGAGCGGTGGCGGTCTTTTACATCTCCAGTCTCCTCAAACAGTTTTATGCATCGGTAGACGAACATGCGGCTAATCCCTAGTGGCCGGAGCGTTTTCAAAATATCGCTTCTTTCATTTCACAATTGAAAAGCGCTAATACAGCGATACGGTTCTCATTATCTGACCACTCTTTGATGAAAGTTGAAACAATTTAAAATCCCGTTACAGACTAACGCTATTGAGATTAGCTTTCAAAACCCATATGACATTAACGGGGTATGTTCAGTTCTACTATTGAAATGGGTGTGTTCAACGTTGTAACAATATTTATGTCCCTACTAAGTGTTTAAAAACATGGACCGGTATGGTCCTACACCCATTCACCGTTAGTTGCTCGTAACGCTCTATGCGAAATTCAATCGGCATGAGAGGATCCTTTACACTGAGTTATTCATTCACGACTGGACATATTTAACCAGCGTATTCCTTGGCTCCACTGGTTCAGAACTTCGGAATTTTACCCTAGTACCCCCCGACAACCAATCCGTAAATTTTCAAACTGCTGCCATTTCGCCCACTTACATTTTCGGGCATGGTCGTAGATGGACATGTTTTCATGAAATGAGGCCTTGCTGGTGCTAGTTGTCCAGTCGTGAAATAATCACCCTGTATACTATCGTACGCTATTATTATTATATGGTCTAGTTAATACTTGATCGCTCATTACGTACGAATGCATAATTTAGACTCGATCTGTTTTTATCGTTTCTAGAGTTTCAGGTTCTCAAATCTGGAGGGACCTTTGTGTGGTGTCTATTTGGATCTATTTTTTCCAGTTCGTGCAAAATTTTTTCGGAATCGATTTTAGTACGAGGGCTGTTATGTATGTTTCTGGCCTAACAATGAAAATGCGAATATTTATCATCAAATATGATTTTATTGTTTTCCAAAGTATTCTCCAGCATGATTTATACACTTATGCATGCGGTCAAACCAATTACCGCTTCGTTGAACGATTCAACAGCATCTTCTGGCGACGAAAATCGTTGACCACACATTTTTTTCTTGATGTGCGGGAATGAAAAGAAGGCATTGGGTGCCAAGTCAGGGCTGTACGGCGGAAGACCTATCAATTCGACGTTTTGGCTGGTCAAAAAGGCGCTGCTTTGAGCTGATGTGTGAGAGCTCGCATTGTCATGGTGTACAATGATTCGTCATCTCTTGTTGGTTTTTTTAATTTCTCCGAAAACTTCAGGCAAACGAATTGTGGTGTACCACTCAAAATTGGCCTCCAACGTTGCTCAAGCGGAACCGTCGCCACATAACCTGTTTTGCCGAAGAAACAGGCGACCATTTGCTTTGAAGTGCTTTTTCCACGAATAACTTTCGTTGAATTTGGCTCGGCTTTGAAGACTCACACGATCGATTGATGTTTTGTTTCGGGCTCATACGCATAGATCCATGATTCGCCACCTGTGACGATTTAATAAACGCCTTTTTAAGCACCGCGGTTGTATTTTTTCAAAATTTCTTTGCACTAAACGACACTATCCTTTTATTGAGCGATTGTCAAATTGTTCGGGATCCAACGAAAACAAACCTTTTTTACGGCCAGGTGTTTATGCAATATCAAATGTTTGCTGGTGGAAGAAATGTCCAAGGATGCCTCTATCTCACGGTGTGTCACATGACGATCTTGCATTATCAGTTCACGCACGGCATCAATGTTCACTGGCACAACGGCCGTTTTGGACTACCTTCGTCTTTGAGCGAGCATCGGTCACGATTGATTTCATTAAACCAGTTTTTCACAGGATGGTGCTTCATCGTCAGACAAAGATTAAAGTTTATCGATGCACTCTTGTCATGATAATCCACGTCGAAAGTTGTGAAAAATGATCGCATGAAAATGTTCACGAGTTAATTCCATTTTTTGCCAAATGGATTTTTTCAAATCAGCGTAAACAACACAAATGATGGTCGTACGTCAAAACGTTCTGAGTACGTTTATGCTAAAAAAAATTCAAACTTGCCAATGGAAATGTCGTATGGCGACAGGCAACACTAAGTGTGCCAGAAATATATTTAGCAACCCTCGTATGTGGCTTTTAGAGCTGTTGGTTCGAAATCAGCAGAACCTACGTACTACGATGTGAACCGATTTAAATAGGGCCTGTCCTTGGTCCAAATTGAGACATCGACCAAGTTATACTGAAATCCGTTCATATTTGCTATCTGTAATCAAAAGAATATAACGATAGATGGACAACGGACGATTGGAAAGACGGATAGAGGGACGGACGAATGGAAATCGCTTAATCTAGTTTGATAGTGATTTTAAATCGTTCGTTATACTAACTGTGAGGTCTGTTTCCATTCCATTAAAGTGTTACAAACATCAGGACTAGGGTATAAAACCCTGTGCCACAGCAAGGTTTAGGGTATAGAAATGGAAGTAATTCCTAAGGAAACGCTTTTTATATTTTACTATTGCTGCAATCGAAGTGTAGATCCGATTTCGACGAAACTTGGTGCCTTCTTCAGGTTTTTGAAATTGGCCTACAAAGGTAGTTCCCGATTTGAAGCACTGGTTCTTTAGCAGCCACCAATTTAATCCGATCAAGCTTAAATTTTGTGCGCTACGTTATGAGCAACCCATAATTAACTCTAGTGTACATGGACCATATAGGGCCTTATTTATGTAAACCCCCATACAAAGGTCCTTACCGATTTCAGAACATACAAATCCTAAAGCAGCATAGTAATCTGATTCCGACTGATATCTCTGAACCATATGCGTCCCTGTTTCCGAATAGCTCCTACACAAAGATTCACCCAATTTAAAAGCCTGCATCTCTTGAAGCCACAAATGAATTTCGCTTTAATTGAATTGTGCATGGTTTGTTTTAAGCGGCCAATAATTCCACATAAACTGGACCATGTTGGTTCCCGATTTGAGAACCTACAGCTCAAACAAATTAATTCCGATCACGCTCTGAATACGGCAAATAAAATGCTTCAATTTAGGATAGTGAGTTATGACTCAAAACCTTACCTTATAAAGCTCGATCATATTGGTCTCACTTTTGATATACGTAGTTCCCATACAAATAACCTTTGATTTACCTTAAAAATAGCATATGGCGTATTAGCAATTCCTGCAAAAATAGAACAATATCGGTCTATATTTGTATATAGGTTCAACGCAACATATATCCCTTTCGCTATAGTAGCCTCATCCGACCTTGCCCGAACTCTAGTTGGAGACGTAGCATCTTCTAAGTAGCAGATTAAAGTGGAGTAGAGTACGTCGTATTTCATAGTCAGCCCCGACTAATTTTAGCTTTTTTCTTGTAAAATCATTAAAAATAACAGCTAAAGCTCTGTCGAGAGATTTTTTTAAACAAAAAAGACTGTCGATCGGATCTAACTTGGAATAACTTCTAGATCACAATTTATCCTTTTTACTATTTCCTTCAATTCTTTTATTTGATCTTGTATATCCACAGAACCTTAACTTTCACTCTGAAGTAGATTAAGTGGAGTTGCAGTTTGTGGAATTGTATACCAAGTGTGAACTCCAAGCCCCAAGTAATTTAGAATGCATCAAAGCTTCATGTGAGCATGCTTGGACTCTAATACTACCCGCAACATTTGAAACTCTACTGACGAGGAAACAAATCGCCTTGGTTTTAAGGAAAATTGCTGGAAATTGCTTCCATCAAACGCTTTTTACTGACCTCAGATGCCCGTTACATTCGTGCCACCAGTTGGATTATCCTATGCATGCATACATTTACATATACACATACATGTATAGACATTCCAATTTCCTTGGTTTCTTCTGAAAAATGAAAACGATGCATAGAGATTTGTTGCATGCAACGTTTGTATGTGTTCATGCCACTAATGCGAACAATTGTGACAAATTCCACTTCCTCTAAACACTTTTAAGTAAAAGCGGCCTCTACGCACACAAACAGGCAGACGAGCGCATAAGGCTCAAGGAGAAATAGAACCATTGAGGCATTCAACAAAACAACAAGCAACTCTGGCAGTAAAATATACAGGAGTACATGGTTCTATATGTGCATCGTACAAGCTCAGTTATCTCATAAAAAAAACATGTGAATCCCCATAAAGCACTCCTCGAAGGAGCATTTCGCGTACTAGCAATATGGACTGCCGCTCCACCATACCCCCCTCCATCCATGTGAAGTAAGCCAGAAGACGCCATTTCTGGTGCCACTTGCAACTTCTTCACATGTACATATGTGTATGTGTTGTTGCTGTGCCACATTAGGACAGATAAAGTTCGCAACGTTCGTTACGTTGGGGAAAAACGACAATACAATGCGAATGAAAATCCACACATGAAATATGTGGTGTTTTTGGCGACACAAACTGTCCTCAACTTGGCCGCTTGCTTGGTCGGTTGGCTGTCTCTTCCGACTGTCATTGTTCGTGCAACATAACTACTCGACTTGTACATCCTTGTGCACAGTACTTTTCACACAAGTTTAAGATATGTCTCTGGTGTAAACCTCCAAATATATTTCTTCTTGTTTTGAGATTTTCCTTGTTGTTCTGTAGGAAAACATTCGCCAAACTAGTGGAGTTGTTTGTCCTTTCATTTCTGGTGAGTGAAAGAACACAAGAAGGAAAGTTTAAAATTGTACTAGAAAATATGCATTCCTGCAAGTTTTTTTTTTGTTCCTTTTGGTAGAAACGAAGGAATGCTAAATGAAAGGACTAAATGTATATGATTTGCAATAGCATGAATGTGTATGCGACAACTGTGATCCTGGCAATATTTTTAAATTTTTATGACTTTATCTGCTGCATAATTTCTGGAGCACTAAGAATCCATATGAAGAACAATTATATCAAAAGATTGCATTTTTAAGATGTTTATGTCTTATATATATTAGGAATTTGGTGCCGCTCATATAGGGTGGGCGATTTAAAATTTTATATTTAAATCGGCTGTAAAAAATAGTACTGAAAATTTCTGGATTTATTGGAAAGGTTGAACTTTGTTATTTAATAATGGAGCACCATCCGATGCGTTTTAGCTTCGCCCAATGGGTTGAAGATTGTTTGGCAGGAAATGACGAATTTTACCGCAAAAGCGTGATTTCAGCTCAGGCTCGTTTTCATTTCGGTGGTTATGTCAATAAGCAAAATTGCCGCCTATGGGGTTAGGAGAACCCACACGTGACTATTGAGAAGCCAATGCATCTACAACGAATCACTGTTTGGTGTGGATTTTGGGCTGGCGGCATCATTTTTCTTCGAAACTGGCAAGAAGCTGCCGTTACCTTTAACGGTGAGCTTTACCGCGCCATGCTCAACGAAGTTTTGTTTTCAAAAATTCAAGAGAATGACGGGCCACACGGCCAACGCAACCATCGATATTTTACGCACTGTTTTTGAAAATCGAATAATCAGCCGAAATTGTGATGTCAAATGTTAAAATTTTACGCAAAGCATCCAGAGACAACTGAAGCACGCAGAAAAAAAGTATAGTTGGGGTGACAATATTCGAAGAGGATCATACTATTGTTATGGTTGTGGCACAACAATATTATGATCCTCACAACAATAGTATGGTTCACACATAACCATAATATGATGCCCACAATCATAGTATGATTCACACTGAACCATAATATGATATACACAACCATACTGTGATCCTCACAACAATAGTGTTTAATCATAAACCCTGTTTCACTTACGGTTCCAACCTTTTCTACTCGTTGAAATCTATTTACTCCCTTATTTACAACCTTGTATGAGTATTTGCATAGATTTCAACGGGTAAGTAATCGTTTTCTTTCGGAGTCGCCGCCACTTTCTCCATCTTGGTGTTGTGTACTTACTCGTTAAGTTAATCGTTTACGATCTCCTCCCTTGATCGCTTACGTTCGCCGCTTTTGTACTATTTACAAAGGTAATTTTGTTTTTTAATAAAGCTTCCAACATTTTGGAAATAAGTATAATAAAAATCCTCTTGTCTTTTATTTTCATAAATACCCTCGCTCACGGCGAAACAAATAGTATGATTCACACCTAACCATACTATTATCTCCACAACAATGTTATGATCCTCACAACCATAGTATGTTTCTCATACAACCATAATATGATCCACACAACCATAGTATGATTCACACGCAACCATACCATGACCCCCAAAATTATTTATAAGGTTTGGGTAATATTGTTATTCAAAAATAGAGATTTTTATCAAGTAAGCTATTTTAAATTGCATTACTATTAGATCATAGCCAGATTTGAGGCCATATTTTTACTGAATATTACATTGAAGAAACAAAAATATATATTCAAACTGCAGTCGAAAATGCTTTTAGTTGCCAGCAGCGGAGAATGCTACTTTACCATCCGTAGACTTCAAGTAATGAATGTGATTAAACCACGATCAATAGCTATATAATTAAGTGCAGACAGATTTTAAATAAACGAGAACCAGTCGGTAGTAGAGTATTTAACCGAACAAAGTAAACGCAATTAAAATCTCTCAAACTACCTTCCGATTGTTGTTGTTGTTTATTACGGACAACAACCATGCAATGTATTGAGTGTGTGTGTTTTTTTTAGTATTGCAAAAAAACATACGCACACACACATATATATATATACATAAGTATGCTCTATAAAACCTGTTTTGTTATGTTCATATTCGCAACCACGGCCTGATTGCCGTAATCATAATATTGTTAACGTAAATTTTAAACAACAATACTTTTGTTGCACCAACCATGTTTATATGGTTGCTACAACCATATTTTCATTTCTTAATTTGGCAATAATTTGGCAATAAATAATGTTGTTGCGGTGACCATATAGTAACCATATCTTTTCTCTTCGTGAGCGTTGAAACATAAAATCGAAGTTTCCATTGAAGAGCTTTCGCCCGAAACAATCAAAAATGTTTGGAAAAATTGGGTTGATCGAATGAATGAATGAAATTGTACTGCCGAGCGAGTTGTGGTAGTCAAATGAACGATATTGTGTTTCATTATTAAATGACAAAGTTCAACCTTTTGAACAAAACCAGAAATTCGAAAAATGATTAGTACTTTTTTGTACAGCTGATTTAAATTTAAAATGTTAAATCGCCCACCCTAATTAGGACAAAGGAAGATTTACTAAACATTTGCCCGATTGATGACATGACGGTTATCACAGCAAAAAGATAGATGGCAGAAGGCTAATGTGTCACGGGAAACCAGACATCTCGCCTCCAAAACATGTTAGACACATTAACGGGCCTCGCACCACTAAACCGAGTTACAGACTGAATTTCGGACAGTGATAGGTTTCCTATCCAAGCCGAAATTCTAAGAAGGCCCCTTTTATTAAATAAACCAGGCACCTACTGTTTCACCTACCATGAGATAAATCTTCACCATAACGATATTGAACCTCCATGATGTCTCAGAGTCATTGATAATGTGTATCATCGATAAGAAGCTTGTCACCGAAGCCGTGGCGAGCAGTTGGCCGATATTTTGTTTCACACACAAATTGTTGGTTTCATTAACAATCAACATCATGCATTTGAGTTAGACCACCCTTTATTAAGATATAGATTTTCCTATCAATGTTTTGAGGTGTTGTTGGAATGACAAATTAAGTGTGCTCTATATATTTTGTTGGAGGGCATAAAAACGAAACCACAGTTTAACATTTAAAAGTCAGACGCAAAAACTAAAATGTCGACCGTTGCTATGAATATACTTATGTAAGTGACGGACAATTGACTATTAAATGTAGATCAGAATGATAGTTGATTTGTATGAGATGAGAGAATTATCATTTTAAACCCAGCGAATGATTGACTCCTTATTAAGGTATAGAGTTAACAGGTTATACCGTTCAAATTAATATTCATGCATATATTTTATTTAGAATTTCGTATTGTGTATCTTGCTTAATGACTTTAATGCGGTACAATAGGTATATGGATGCTGTGATAAATGGGAAATGACATGACCCAGCACTAACACACTGGCTGCAGTATTCAATGTTGCTGCAGTTTTCAAATCGCAAAACAATGACAGTTCGTTCGCCAACAAATATTGCCGTATATCCCCTAAAGATAAACATTAATTTATATTTGATATCACGTTATATAATTAAAATTGTTCAATTTAATTCAAATTGCATTAAAAATACTAACAAACGCACACGTACAACTACAATTTAACTGTAACCAACAATTCTATATGCCTTAAAGCAGAAATTAAAATCTACACACCCGAACACAGGCACGCATTAAAAATCCTTGTATTCGCAAAAAGTGTATAGTATCCATGGTATCAAAAAAAAAAACAAACAAACCGCCTACCGCCTGGGGCAACAGCAGACATATTTTAACCAAATCCGACAAAAACCCAGTAGTTTACCTACAACTGGCTACGCAAATAGTCAACGTAACACAATAGCTGCTCAAAACATCAAATACCGCAAATTATGTGTTGTGGCACATAATAAAAGTTCATTGAAAATATGCAGTATCGGTTGGATGCGCTGTGAAACACTATCGCACTAAAACACACACGCACCCACTCAAAGCCGCACACATGCATACTGATGCATACATACAAGCCACAGGCTCACTCACTAGGATGCGAAAAAAGATCCTTCTGCGTGTGTGTGTGCTAGAGATGACATGATTAAGCGAAAGCAAATTAATCACAGGTAATGCCCGAATGTAATAAAAACGCAAAACACAGCAACATGCGTGGGTGTGTGTGTTCGGCTTTGCAGCAGCTCCAAAGGCTAAAAAGGGAAATCGACATATGCAATATTTGCTTTGTCGCACACACCCGCACCGACACGCATTTGAGCACTCGCAGCTTAGCCGAAATGTGTTTGTCGACATAGCGTGCAGCCGTTGGCTCCGCGGTACAGGGCCAGAGACACAGAAATCTAACCACAATTTGGCATTTAAACTCAATTTGTTAAATAATACAAATGCACGTTCACGCGCTCAAAACAGTGTTTTTTTTCGTTTAACAAGTTTGAAATTAAGTGCTGAGGCAGACCGACCATATGGTGATCCATGCAGAAGGTATCCCAACTGTACACAGTGGGGGAATTCTAGCATTATAAAATGATTTCACCGAGTAAATGTAGCTAAAATCATAAATTGTTGTGTTTTAATAAACAAACGAAAATTATCCGATAAAAAAAAAACTAAATTTTATTTAAAAATTTAAAAAATCTTTAGCTCGTTTGTTTATTTCAGTCTTTTCCTTCAACATATTGAACATGGAGTCATTAACCGGCTCGACACTCTTGCATCTATATTTTCATTTAAGACAAGTATTTACAAAATGGCAAAGTGACCATCATCAGAAAGATTCCCAGCAATTGTTGAAAGGAAAATTGAACCCTTTTAGACCAGTTTCACACTAAACGTATGAGAACTACTATTGTTGATCTCACTCTTCAAATTTCTTCAAACCATAATCCACGATTGTCCAGCGGTGTTTAATCTCACGATCTTGGAGGCACAAATGCCGATTTTTGTGCGTCCCTACTTTCAGCGCCTATTTTAACTATTTTTTGTCCACAAATTTTACTTTGTTAGGAGGTGCCGTAAGTCCCTAACAGGAAACTTCTTCCTCGGTTGATTTCGCCGATATGAAATAAGGCATTATAATGAACAATTTCAGGATTTCTGTTTGGACGCCATCGTGCTTTCAACTGACACACGGACGGACATGGCTAGATCGTCAAGGATGTTAAAAAATATACATATAGATGTACACTACGAGTATAGGGTCTTCGATCAATATTTTGATGAGTTGCAAACGGAATTACCGTTTTACTATACGAAGGTTGCTATATGTGACAGCGCATAGAGAAAGGGACCTTAGGGTAAAAAAATCAATTGTCACTTTTTTATTTAATGTGGACAACATCTGAGCATCGAATGAGAACGATCCCATGCCCCAAAAGTGTTCCCTCCCAGACATATGCGCGTTTTATGAAAGTGATGGTACACCAAAGATACACGTATTTAAATCTTTAAAATGGATCTCCTGAACAAACCTGGTTTTTACCCTTAGGTCCCTTTCTATTTTGCGCGTGACATATACATTTCTGGCCTAGGCAACACTAAGTGTTGCCTGGCGCCATCTGACATTTCCATTGGAAAGTTTGAAATGTTTTAGCATAAACGTACTCAGAACGTACGAGCATCATTTGTGTTGTTTACAGTGACTTTGGCAAAACTATGGAATTAACTTGTGAAGATTTTCGTGGGATCATTTTTCACAAATTTTGACTTGGACAAAATGTATCGATGAACTTAAATCTTTGTATGGCGTTAAAGCACCATCCTATAGCACTGTGAAAAACTGGTTTAATGAATTCAATCGTGGCCGACGCTCGCTCAAAGACGAAGTTCGTAAAGGTCGTCCAAAAACGGCCGTTGTACCATAGAACATTGATGCCGTGCTTGAACTGATAATGCAAGACCGTCATGTGACATACCGTGAGATAGAGGCATCCTTTGGCATTTCTTCCACCAGCATACATTTGATATTGCATGAACACCTGGCCGTAAAAAAAGGTTTGTTCTCGTTAGATCCCGTACAATTTGACAATCGCTCAATAACGGCTCGTGTCGATTGGTGCAAAGGAATTTTGAAAAAATACGATCGCGGTGCTTCAAAAGACGTTTATAAGATCGTCACAGGTGAAGAATCATGGATCTATGCTTATGAGCCCGAAACAAAACAGCAATCGACCGCGTGGGTCTTCAAAGTCGAGCCAAATCCCACGAAAGTTGTTCGTGGAAGAAGTACTTCGAAGCAAATGGTCGCCTGTTTCTTTGGCAAAACTGGTCATGTGGCGACTGTTCTGCTTGAGCAACGCAGGACGTTCAATTCTAAGTGGTACACCACAATTTCTTTGCCTAAAGTCTTCGGAGAAATTTGAAAAACAACCAAGAGAAGACGAATCATTGTGCACCATGACGGTGCGTGCTATCACACATCGGCTCAAACCAGCGCCTTTTTGGCCAGCCAAAACGTCGAATTAATGGGTCATTCGCCGTATACCCCTGACTTGGCACCCAATGACTTCTTTTTATTCCCGGACGTCACGAAAAATATGCATGGTCAACGATTTTCGTCGCGAGAAGATGCTGTTGAAGTGTCTATGTTTTGGAGGTGTATCAATCGGAGTGGAAAAAGTGCTTTTACAATTGGTGCATGCAAAAGTGTATAAATTATGCTGGAGAATACTTTGAAAAACAATAAAACCATTTTTGATGATTAATATTTGCATTCTCATTATTAGGCCAGAAATATATATAGCAGCCCTCGTACACTTGAAAGGAATATAAATACAATTTTATTACAAAAAAAATGATTGAAACAATTTTAAAAAAAATGTTAGTTAATGACTACATTATCAATCGAGCTTATCTTTACGTATTAAAATAAAGTAACTGTTTCAAAAGTTAAGGCTTGAACCAAGAACTTTATGACTCTTACACAATTGAAGTCGCGCGTTAAGCGGAAATAGTAGCCCTGCCAGTTCCTTAACACAGCATCAAGTACTGGCCTAAACTACTGTGGGATACCTCACACAACTCTCATATGCAGAAGATTCTGCGCCTCTGTCTGGAAATGATAAGAGGACTTTTGTGGGCGCCATACCATAAAATAGACCACTATAGTCGAGTTATGTTAGGAATCTCATTGTGCTAAATTTGAATACTATTGGATTTTAGTTCTGACATCTTTAGCGGCAGAGCCACAATTAGAGAGGAACCTTTCTGTGCGACAATATGATTGATTACATGGACATGATGGCTATTCGAAAACATGGACCCATAATCTCACTTCATTAGTTTTACTTGCAGACCTAGAACAACCAACACTCTATGCTAACTTTGAGCATGTTGAAACAAAAATATGCAAAGATCCTCAAATCGGGTGCTTTATGAAAATATGGGATGCTTTATTCCAGTTTTATCAGAGAACCGTCTGAGGGAACTCTTATGGGGACAAAACAAAACATGGAACGATCCAGTTTCACCAGAGTTTTGTTTTGGTCGCTCAGTGTTTTATGCGAACTTTAAGCTCGATCGGAATTAACAATTGCCTTTTTGAGGAACAGGGCCATACATCGGGAGGGATCGTTGTATGAGGACTATTTGCAAACATACTTATAGAGTGAGGGTTAAGTTTTTATTAAAGTTGTCTTGCCGATGGTACGGATGCCTCGAAGTAGTACATTCTTCCAACCCCATTTCGCAGGACCTTAGTGATAAAGTGTAGACTTTTTGAAGGGTACCTCACAAAAAAAAATGTTTATCCGCGTCAAATCCGAGATGGCTCCAGACGGCCAATAACACGATAACAAACTGAACGCATAAAGTATTTATTCTGTCGTATTTTGATTTACGTGGCAGTGTTATACCCGCCGTTTGAAGTAGCTCCACATCACTCACAATACATATCGTCCTGTTTGACCATATTCCTGCTGGTCCAATACCTTAGATACGTCCAAAGTCCCGCTGCCCCAGCAGAGGCAGCGGAGCTCGCAGATGAGCGTGATCCTAGAACTGGGGATCTCAACTCCAAGATCAGTATGTAGGTCAACGCAGAATAAATGGTGACTAGATTACTTAAAGCAGTGCAATAAGTTTGTGGGCAACCGTCAAATCTCTCCCTTTCTCTCTCTCTAAACCTGGAAGAAAGGATGACACTCACATATGATAATGTGGGTGTTACCGGTTAGAGAAGCGAAAAACAACCAGGAGATGGAGTGTTGTTTTGGATAATCTCACAAAGATTCATCTGAGAACTCTGTTGTTGTCTAGTCGCCCCTCCTTACATATTTTCATTTCTTTAGCCCTTATAGTGCCGTGGTCTACTTTGTAGGGTTAATTTGAATTACCATAAAAATAGTTCCAATTTGTGAATATCAGGACTTTGGAAATCTAATGCCAAATTTGGAATTAGCTAACTTCTTTCCTATGCAACTATAACAACAAACATCAAAATATCAAAAGCATCAAAATATTAACTTGAGTATTTGAGGCGTTTCGCATACGGATTAGCGAGACTTGGCGCACCGCCCTCGTACGCTTATATCACCTAGAATGCAACATGAATATTTTTCGCTCTTGAGCGTGTAACTGTGTTAATGGCTTATAAGCATTTGAAATCACGAAAGCAGAGGAAAAACGCTATATGCAAATGAAAGTGTGCAAGTGTATACTAGATAGCGTGTACCCAAGGGTGTGTATGCGTCTGTGTGTGCAAATTTCAGCAAATGCTTTCAGCAGTTTACACTGAATTTTTCAAAACAAAAGCTTGCAATATTCTTGTTTTTTTTTTTGTTTTATTTATTGTCGTTTTAGTTGCTGTTGTTGTTGTTATTTTTCTGTATGCAGTTCAAAAGAGACGGTATGTAGTAGAGAAATACCCGACCGACGGGCACACACACACTCATGGGCACAGAACAACCGAACTTAGACAAGCAACCAACCAAACAGCCTCCAGAGTCACACGCGCGGTATTATTCAAGTTAATGCCCCGAGTGTATTTAGCGTGTGTGTGTGAGTGTATGTGCAATGTGCTTGTGAAGTTTCGTGTCTGACTTCATTTGAATGTGTATAGTGTTCGTTAAGTTCTCAGCATTTTATTCAGCTTTTTTCTCTTTCTGTTTCTTTTAATTTCTGTGTGTTTTGTTAGCGGTGGCCAAGACAGCGAGTGTATGTATGAGTGCATGTGTGAGTGTTAGTTTTTGAAATGTGTGAAAGCATTCCTATCTGGGGGACCCTAGGCATTGTTGATAATATTTGCAACAATGCGCTAAATTGCCAGCGGTAGTGGTTTTGGGGGCGCCAGCTGAGTAGAACTACGGCCGTTGGAAGTTGACACTTTAAGGTTTCCATGCACATATTTATTGTTGTTGTTTCTGTGTAGATAAACTTCGTATGAACGTACATACAACGTATTTTTATCAACTTAAGAATGTTGTTGTTATACTTGCAGAAACTTGCATTCAGAACACGCTTATTTATTTGTTAATTAATGTTTATAAACACGTTTCTGTTTTGTTCGTTTCATTTTAGGTCAACAATGCCGAGACACAATATATACGTACCATCGATAATTTGATTGCATCACGCATTAGCCTGAAGCTGCAGTTACAGGGTATACATTTTAGCAGCGTTAATCCATCGGTGTACGGGCACAGCGTATATGGCATGAACTCCGTGCATGGTGGCGGATTAATATTGCGCTGCACCGCAACCATAGGCGAGCTGTATCAGGAGTATAAGGAAATTGAATTGGGCACACCGCAAAAGGATCCAGTGCCGGCCAGAGGTAAGCCTACAAGATACGTATATAAAAACAAAATATTTTAGTAGAAATATAGTAATTAAAATTTAATAGTTCATGCTCAAACACTATACGTTGTGTAAGATCTTATGTACAGTCAAGTAAGAAAGGTAGGTCGATCTGGACTTTTCTTGGTTTCCCATCATCTAATTACGCAACGATACCAAATATAAGTTATAAGTTATGTAAAAACTGAATTAAAGTCAAGTAAGAAAGATAGGTCGATCTAGACTATTAGTATACGAGTAACTTAGTTTCCCAACATCTAATAATAGAACAAACGGGGAAGCTTTTCTCAAAACAGCGGGCTGTGCATGATATAATTCTTACAAACACTCACTCGAACCTAATGCTTAATGTCTGATCTGACTGGTTAATAAATTACAGAGAGATGCATATTAATTCTAGCGTTAAAATCATATTGTACCAAACCCTGATACATGCTATCCTAAAATATAGTGGCCAAATAAGGTTCAATATTTCGCCTGCTTATATCTGACAGCGCATATAGAAAGGGACCTAAGGGTAAAAAAAATCAATTTTCATTTTTTTTCTTTTTTTGATGTCGACAACATCTGAGCATCGAATGAGAACGATCCCATACCCCAAAAGTGTTCCCTCACAGAGATATGCGCGTTTTATGAAAGTGAAGTCGAAGATTCTAAGCGCAAATAGAAAGGGACATAATCTTTAAAATGGCTCTCCTGAACAAAACTTTTCATCAACTTTTCACTTTTTTTTATGTGGACAACATCTGAGCATCAAACGAGACCGATCCCATGCCCCAAAAGTGTTCCCTCCCAGAGATATGCGCGTTTTATGAAAGTGAAGTCGTCGGATATAGAAAGGGACCTAATCTTTAAAATGGCTCTCCTGAACAAAACTGGTTTTTAACCTTAGGTCCCTTTCTATTTTACGCGTCACATATGGAGAAACTAAGAGTGTTTGAAAGAAAATATCTTAGAGCAAGCACGTCTTTTTAGAGGAGTCCAAATAGCAACTAAAAGAAATATATATGCACAAAGCAAGCAAGGCAACGCTCGAAATAGTAAAATAGTTGGCGACTTACGGTGAGCTTTCATCAATCTGCCTCTGCGGTCAGGCATTTTGACACACCTGGACTATTTTTTTCTGGGGCTATGTGCAGACTTTCTATAACAGAACGACTCCAATCGATAGCGCAGTCACAAGGATATTGCTTGGTGGAAAAATGGCAGTATCAGATTTAAACATTGCACAATCTGCCTTGTGATCAACTACAATTATCTGCAAATTTTTTTCAACTGGTCCTAGCAAACCGTGCCTCCTCACAAAATTCCAACTTACAATTGCAGCGCAAGACTCTGCGAGAATAGCCCACAAAAATATCTTGAAAGAATTCGGCAACAAATTATATAACGACGACTTTTAAAACTACTGTAAAGCAAAAAACTAGTAAAAAAGGCTAAAATCTGACGTGGCCAACTACTAAATTATACCCTTCCCTTCTTGACATGCTTAAAAGCCAAGTGAAAACGAGCGCCTTGCACGGGCTCTACATTAAACCAAAAATTTAAAAATATTATCGTGTTTGAATTTTTGGGGAAATTTAATTATCTTTTGGTAACCATATGTCAATGTTGAAATTTAGCCAAGTTGCGAAGGTAATTTTATTTTGGGTTTCGTGATAAAATTTTACTAATTTTTGATGCCCTTGTATGCTATTATCCGGTGATTATACGTCAATCAGTACACTTAAACATCGGTCTAGCTCAAATATTATTGGTAGCTACAAATATTTACCATTAAACGCATTTATCATATCCTGTTCCCCATAGTGGTCTATTGCGAAGAAAGAAAATAGCAAAAATCACTAAACAATATTATAGGGTGAGCCATTTAAAGTTTTAAATTTAAATCGGCTGTAAAATAAAGTACTGATAATTCTTTCATATTTCTGGTTTAATTGGAAAGGTTGAACTACGCCATTTAATAATGGAACACCATCCGCTGCGTTTTCACTTCGCCCAGTGGGCTGAAGATTGTATGGCAGAAGATGAAGAATTTTACCGAAAAATCGTATTTTCAGATAGAGCTCATTTTCATCTCGGTGGTTATGTCAATACGGAAACAAAATGGAGTTCAGAAAACCCTTACGTGACTATTGGGAAACTAATACATTCACAACGAGTCACTGTTTGGTGTAGATTTTAGGCTGGCGGCATCATTGGGCCATTTTTCTTCGAAAATGAGCAAGGAGCCGCCGCCGTTAACGTCAACGGTTAGTGTTACCGCGCCTTCCTCAACGAATTTTTGTTTCCAAAAAATCTAGGGAATGACATGGACGACATTTGGTTTCAACAAGACGGGGCCACATGTTACACATCCAACGCAACCATAGATATTTTACGCACTGGTTTTGAAAATCGAATAATCAGCCGACATTGTGATGCCAATTGGCTGCCTCGGAGCTGTGATTTGAGCACTTTGGATTATTTTCTGTGAGAAGCCATAAAGGATAAATGTTACACAAAGCATACAAAGACAATTGAAGCGTTGAAACATGAAATCGAAGTTGCCATTGAAGAAATTTGAACCGAACAAATCGAAAATGTATTGAAAAGTTGGGTTGATCTGATGAGGTAGTGCCGGGCCAGTTGTGGTAGTTATATGAATGATATTGTGTTCCATTAATAAAAGACAAAGTTCAATCTTTTCAATAAATCCAGAAATTTAAAAAAAATATCAGTACTTGTTTTTACAGCCGCTTCAAATTTAAAATGTTAAATTGTCCACCCTGTAACACCAACTGGGTTTTCACGCCTAGAAATATACTAGTTTGGATTGTCAACTACTCTTTCAGCAGAAATATGCTAGTATGTTCATATGTGGGCCTAGAATGAACCCTATTTAAATTGGGGAATACAGGTTCATGCTGCTGGTAGCGGAAGTGTGGGCGACCATCATTTTAGTTTATCCAGGTTCAACCCCGGGTAAGGACGCCAAACAATTTTTCAGCGGCGGGTTTCCACTTCCAATGCCTGCGACTGTACGTGTTAGAGTTTATCTCTAGGCCATGTAAAAAAACTTCTCTATACAAATGCATTAGACGTTTGGAAACGTTAAAGGCATTGAACAGTAGGTCCCGGTCGGTGGGTATGAAAATTGAATCAGCTTACTAATTTAAGTAAACTTCTCCTATATGGGATGTTGTGGGACTTGTGTAAGTAAGTTTAGGCTGATGTAGAAGCCCTATTCAATTTAAATCTAATGAACTTGTGTTATGACCGCCCAATACACAACATTGGTAAAATTAGACCACCGGCACAGATTTTTAAAACCGCCTCACACAAGTATCCCTCTCGATATGAGGTCCGCAGCTCCAGTAAATTGAGTCCAAAATTTTATAAAAAAATATGTTGCGGTATACGAGTATGTTCTCTCACATAAATTCTATTGTACCTAAAGCATACTCACTGTTAGCTTTTATTAAAAGGAATTGTAGAGATTTTGTGGATCCATACACAGTAAAGGTAGTTTATACGTCTTTAGTTAGAGCTAAATTAGAATATGCGTCCTTAATCTGGAATCCCTTTTATTCAGTTCACATTTGTAGACTTGAAAAAGTTCAAAAGAGATTTATATCTTTGCTCTTCGCTCAACTAATTTTGCTCAACCTCAGCCTTTATATGAAGACAAATGTAGGTTAATTCATTTGAAAACGCTGGACAATAGAAGAACCTTATTATCTCAAGTTTTTCTTCATAAATTGGTTTCGGGCTCGATAGATTCATCGTGTTTGTTGGCACTAGTCGATTTTTGCTTTCCTACCAGAACTTTGCGTCGCTTTAACTTGTTTTGTTGACCTGTTCATAGAACGAATTATTCTTTTAATGAACCTATAACTAGAGCAATGATCAGAACATTGATTTGTTTGATTCGTTATGTAATTTTATTAATAACTTAGATTTAATTTACTTTTAGATGTAAGAAATAGTCTGTACTTCCATAGACTTAAATAAATAAATAAATAAATAAAATAAACAAGACATACCATATGCATAAAGTTATAAAGAAATATACAGGGTTCGGCTAAAGTAACTATATGATTTGTTTTTTAAATAACTATTGAATGGAATGAAAAAAACAAAAAAATTTATGATAAAAAGAAAGTTTATTTTATGTTATTTTTTTACATTAATTATGAAAAATAATATCAGTTAAATGAGAACCGTTTTCTCTAACGCAAAAATGTGCTCTTTTTATGGCATTTTCCATAACTTTGTTGAGTGTTTCTTGTGGCATACGATCAATTTCTTCTTGAATGTTGTCCTTTAGTTGCTGCAAGGTTTGGGGCTTATTCACATAAACTTTGTCTTTGAGATAGCCCCACAAGAAAAAATCCGGTGCAGTCAAATCTGGCGATCGTGGTGGCCATCTCCAATCGCCGTTTTTAGAAATTATCCGATTTGGAAATTGTTGTCTTAATAAGTCCATCGTTGCACGGGCTGTATGAGCTGTTGCACCATCTTGTTGAAACCATATATTGGCGTTTGGTGGCAGTTGCGGAAATAAAAAATTTTGTAGCATTACTCTGTAACGTTCTCCATTTATTGTTTCACATACACCTTGATCGTTTTCAACAAAAAAAAAGGACCGTAAACTTTTTGGGTGGTAATGCCACACCAAACGGTAACACGAATTGCGTGTACAGATTTCTGATGAAGATTTTTGGGATCCCCAAAATCTGTTGTTTTGTTTATTTACGAAACCGTTCAAGTGAAAATGCGCTTCGTCGGTCATCACAAAAAACTTTCATTTTGATCAACGAGATTTAAAACTGCTCTAGCATATTCCAAGCGCAATACGAAGTCCTCAGGATTTAGTTTTTGGACTACTTGGATTTTGTAAGGGAAGAGGTGCAAATCGTGTTTTAAAATTCGCCGAAGAGTGCGGTCAGAAAGCTGCAACTTCTCGTTGATGTCTCCGGATTTTCTTCGACGCTCTGTCGCACAGCATCAATATTTTCGGCCGATCTGCCAGTTCGAGGTCTGCCCGTACGTCTTGAATCCGACAGTCCCATATTCAGCAAAATTATTCACCAACGAACGAATGGTTGGACCCGTTGGAGCAGTTCTTACACCATAAAATCTTCTGTATGCACGTTGAGTATTAATTATCGAACGATGATTTTCAATGAATAGAAAAACAATCTTAGTTCTTTGCGCAATTGTATAGCGTTCCATTTTTAAATATTCTCCCAAGTTTAATTTCTGAAATAGAAAAAAAGAAAAAGCAAAGAAGTTACAATTGTTTTACATCATATAGTAACTTTAGCCGCATCCTGTATTAGGTCGACTTTATTTTACATTAACTGCATTAATAAGCCTTGACTCTATTCATCTCATTTCAGTTACACTCTCCTCCGGTTCAACGGTGAGAAATTTCATGTCTTTCTTCTCCTCGGGCAACTCAAGGGTTACATCAATGGACATCTCGAAGTTATTGCTGCTTACAGGCGCGTGGAATTACACAGCAATGGCATCCCTTTTCCTGCAGCTATATTCGGTTGGACAAACCCTACTAAGGTACAAATATACACAACTCTGGCAAAAGCATTGTCAGAATGTCTGTTCGCATTTACGATTATTATCGCAAAGATAACTTTACGGCTTTGAAATCGATTAATTTCACAAACCCCCCACAAATAAAAAAATGATATGAAAACATTAACTTAAAAAATAAACACAACAACAAAATAAATAAAATGTGTTATATTTAGTGTAAAATGATGATAATGACGTTGATTATGATTTAACGCTTTTTATTTTCTTTCAAATAAGGAGCATAAAAAAGTGAAACCCTTTTTTGTAGGTTTATTATTAATTATATTTTTATAGTTATTATTAAGGCAAAATAACATAAACATAAAACAAAAACAACAACAACAAAGTATGTAATTGTTTATTAATTGTTTCTGTTTACATTTCAAGATGGGGAGAATACACCCCCATCATTCCCATCCCCTAAAATATGTATGAAATTAAATGCTAAGGCGACATAGTACGAAATAATGAAATATTTAAAATAATTCGATTTAGTTGTGTGAACCGTGAAAAGATAAACTTGTAGTTAAACAAATATGGAATAAATGAAAAAGAAAATGCATTCTAGGGTTACAACCGTACATGCATACAAATATTGAATATGTGTTTTAAAACCAAAATCAATACAAACGAAGAGAAGCGAAGAATGTCCCCTCCTCTCCCCTTAATGTAATAATAAAATCGAAACATTTTAAATGTGAACAAACCACAAAATGAATATAATTATTAATATTAACATTATGTGCATAATTGCAAATATTGCGAAGAGAGAGAGAATAAAAAAACTCATACAAAAATTCAAACACATTGTAAATTAATTAAAAACATAAAAAGTAAATTAAAAATTTAATATGCAGATTGTAAAAGTACGATGAAGGAGACGATAATGTGAGCAAAAACAAAACTAAATAAATGAAATGTTAATTTTAAAATAAATGCAATATGTTTTCAATTAACTCAAGCAAACGGCAATGGTAAAGTTTGGGGTAAATATGCGCGACTATATATTTTGTCGTTGAATGGACAAAGTATATATAATAACTACTAATATCCACTGGGAGGTGCAGGGTAGAAAAACAACCAAATTCGTATGTTAAATTATAATTAATAATTGATACACTTTTAAACGTAATTGAAACGTCTTAAATTAATTATAAAATTTGTAATCTGATTAATTGAATAAAAATTAAATTTTCGTTCAATAACCGCAATAATAGGCGTGTTTCACTGGACAACGGACAAAATACGCTTAAAAGGCGATAATTTTACGCTTAAAAGGCGATAATACGCAGCTAAGGCGATAATTTTATTTATTTATCAAAAAATATAAAATTAAAAAAAAGGTGAATATTCTCTTCAACAATTTTTTTGTTTCGAATGATTTTGATTTAGAGAAAAAAAGTTATTCAAGAAAAGGATCTAAGCGGGTTTCAACGACATTAGGCGGACTTAAGCATTTTTTTTAATCCCAAATCAATTTTAGTTTCATATTACAGAACTAGTCAAATATACATTTCCTAGTATACCAAAGTATTTTTCTAGAAATATCTTTTAATGTTTTTATAAAATAAATTTGTGGCAAGGCCAGCCAATTTAGTCATTTATTTATAAATTTTTCTATCCAGTCATGAGTTGTCCGTCAAAAAGGGAAATGATAACTAACGGATCGCTCTCTTGAGATCATTTTTTTATATTTAAATAAAATAAAACTCAATACTAGTAGGCTATGCCCATAAATAGAGTATATATTTAAAATATATCCCTTTACATTTAAAACTTCCACGACAAACAATTTTTGATGCGTGTTTCCAACACATTTCTAGTATATGAAATCAGTTTTAGTTTTAGAATTTTAGCTTTTGTGGAGATTTTTCTGCTTGTCAAATAAAACACGACTTACGACGGTATATGTGACAGCGCATAGAGAAAGGGACCTAAGGGTAAAAAAATCAATTTTCATTTTTTTCTTTTTTGATGTGGACAACATCTGAGCATCGAATGAGACCGATCCCATGCCCCAAAAGTGTTCCCTCCCAGAGATATGCGCGTTTTATGAAAGTGAAGTCGACGACTCTAAGCGCAAATAGAAAGGGACCTAATCTTTAAAATGGCTCTCCTGAACAAAACTATTTTTTAACCTTAGGTCCCTTTCTATTTTGCGCGTCACATATATATTTATGGCGCCATCTGACATTCCCATTGGAAAGTTTGAAATTTTATAGCATAATCGTACTCAGAACGTTTTGACGTACGACTATCATTTGTGTTATTTACAGTGACATGAAAAAATCAATTTGGCAAAAAATGAAATTAACTCGTGAACATTTTCGTGCGATCATTTTTTACAACTTTCGACGTGGATTATCACGACAAGAGTGCATCGATAAACTTAAACCTTTGTATGGCGATGAAGCACCATCCAGTGAAAAACTGGTTTAATGAATTCAATCGTGGCCGACGCTCGCTCAAAGACGAAGGTCGTGAAGGTTGTCCAAAAACTTCCGTTGAGACAGAGAACATTGATGCCGTGCGTGAACTGATAATGCAAGACCGTTATGTGACATACCGTGAGATGGAGTCATCCTTAGGCATTTCTTCCACCAGCATACATTCGATATTGCATTAACACCTGACCGTACAAAAGCTTTGTTCTCGTTGGATCCCGCACAATTTGACAATCGCTCAAAAAAAGGTGCAAAGAAATTTTTAAAAAATACAATCGCGGTTCTTCAAAAGACGTTTATAAGATCGTCACAGATGACGAATCATCGATCTATGGGTATGAGCCCGAAACAAAACAGCAATCGACCGTGTGGGTCTTCGAAGACGAGCCAAATCCAACGAAAGTTGTTCATGGAAGAAGCACTTCGAAGCAAATGATCACCTGCTTTTTCGGCAAAACTAGTCATTTTAGCGTAGGACGGTCCATTCTGAGTGTTACACCGAAATTTGTTTGCCTGAAGTGTTTGGACAAATTCGAAAAACGAACAAAAGAAGACGAATCACTGTGCACCATCACAATGCGAGCTCTAACACATCGGCAAAAACCAGCGTCTTTTTGACCGGCCAAAACGTCGAACTGATGGGGCCATCCGCCTTACAGCCATGACCTGGCACCCAATGACTTCTTTTTATTCCCGCACATCAAGAAAAAAAATGCTTGGTCAACGATTTACGCTTTATGCTGTCGAAGCGTTCAAAAACCATGTTTTGGAGGTGTCTCAATCGGAGTGGAAAAAGTGCTTCGACAATTGGTTTGACCGCCTGAAAAAGCGTATAAATCATGCTGGAAAATACTTCAAAAAACACGCAAACCATTTTTGATGATAAATATTCGCATTTTTATTATTAGGCCAGAAATATATATAGCAGCCCTCGTATTTCTTTAATTATCAGCGTTATTTAAATTTCAAAAATTATTGATAAACTAAATAATTAAACCAATTATTAGGATAACTAAAAATATTTCAAAATGTTAATTATTAGCATAATTGATTAATTTATTTTCTTATTTGAAAATATTCAAAAATGTTAATTAATACTATGTAACAAAATTTCGGACTTTCTCTGGGGGGTGGACGTTTTCTTTGGGAAATGAAAGACTTAATTCCTCAAAAGGACAGAAGGTCCTGGTAGGTTTTTTAAGAATAATAAAATGTTTTAAACTTCCGTTTTGGAATCCTTTTTCACTTTTAAAGAAAATATGACGAAAAGGACATGCGAAACTTAGAGCTAGGATGTCAAAATGTTTTACGAGAAATAATTTTTGTAAGATTCCACTCCAGATATCTTATCACGAAAATTCATTTAACCCTTTCGGTATATAAATTAAAACAAACTCCTCCCTGCTACTTTCTACCTGCTTTTCAAATAATTTCTTGAAGATCAAAGTTTCTACGTCAATGATAATAGTTCAGCAATGAGCGGTATTTTCGCTGAAGTCTCTTAAAGTAATGGGTTATCTAAGTAGAGATACTTTTTTCAATAGCCTTTTTTTGACAGATCACGTGTAAGTCGTGTCATGGTGTCATGTTATTTTTGTTTAGTATTGTTTGGCATTTCATCATAAAACGACTTACGACAATGGCGATCGTGCCATGATACCCGACTATTTGATGCCTGAAATTGAAATTCGTGATCTCGGCGACATTTGGTTTCAACAAGACGGCGCCACTTCCCACACATCGCATCAATCAATAGATTTATGGAGAGAACACATCGGTGAGCAGATAATTTCACGTTTTGAGCCGGTCGATTGGCCACCAAGATCGTGTGATATCACACCGTTGGAGTTTTTCCAGTGGGGATTTGTACAGTTTAAGGTTTATGCGGACAAACCCGCTTCGATTCAGGCATTGGAGCAAAACATCAAGCGTGTCATTCGCCAGTTACCAGTCGAAATGCTCGAACGAGTCATCGATAATTGGACTCAACGGATGGACCATCTGGGACGTAGTCGCGGCCAACATTTGATAGACATAATCTTCAAAAAATAAATGCCAAAGAATGTTCTTTCAAATGATAATAAACAATTTGAATTTGCTGTGTTTTTTTCTTTAAAAGAGTAGCGAACCTCGAAACGTAACACCCATTAGTATCTTAGCAACAATACATTATAAAATTTGTACCTCCGATATGACACTTAACGACAATGTACTTAGTAGGGACATGAATACTGTTACAACATTGAATACACCCATTTTAATAGTAGAACTGAACATACCCCGTTAATGTCATATGGGTTTTGAAAGCTAACCTCAATAGCGTTAGTCTGTAACAGGATTTTAAAATTGTTTCAACTTTCATCATGGAGTGGTCAGATAATGAGAACCATATCGCTGTAATAGCGCTTTTCAAGTGTTAAATAAAAGAAAGCGATATTTTTAAAACGCTCCGGCCATTAGATATTAGCCCCATGTTCGTCTACCGATGCATAAAACTGTTTGAGGAGACTGGAAATGTAAAAGACCACCACGGGTAGGGCCGCCCACGCTTTGTTGGAACACCGCATGTCTTCAAAGCCGTTAAATCAAGAATTCACAGAAGTCCGCTCCGAAAACAGAAAATCATGGTCCGTGAGATGAATATCACGCAAAAGTCCATGAGTTGAATCTTTAAAAAAGACTTGGGACTTGGGGCTTTAAAACGACGTACCGGACATTTATTGACTGCAGCTTTAAAAAAAATAGGATTGAAAAATGCAAACGTCGTTTGGTGAAGCACGCTGATAACTTGCACAGAAAAATTTTGTTCACCTATTAAAAAAAAATTAACAAGCAAAATGATAGAGTGTATGCGCGGTCATCTAAGGAAGCATCTGAACTTATTCCAAGGGTGAAAAATGGTCAACACCCAGTTTCAGTCATGGTTTGGTGGGGTGTCTTACGATGGGGTCACTGATCTGCATTTCTGCGAACAAGGAGTCAAAACATCGGCAAAAGTTCGCCAAGAAACAGTTTTGGAAGCTTTTGAGGAGCCTCTTAACAATTCCCTGTTCCAAAACCAGCCATGGACTTTCCAGCAGGATTCTGCGCCGGCCCATAAGGCTATAACGTCCCAGGCCTGGCTTCGAAACAATTTGCCAGCGTTCATTTCCTCTGAAGAATGACCCTCAGGCAGTCCAGATTTGAATCCATTGGATTACAAATTGTGGACCGTTTTAGAGGACAAGGTTTGTCACAAAAGATACCCTAACATTGGATCTCTTAAGACTGCCTTGGTTCGAGCTGTGGCCAATTTTCCGATGGACTAACAGACAAGAAGAACATGAACACCATAATATCAACAAACAATAACATATGTTTTGCTTACAAAGCACACACGACACTTAGTGCAATATTTTCCAATGTTAAAACACCAATAGACAAACAGCGACAAAACAATATAGTTTACGAAATAGGATGTAAGGAAAACGACGAACAAAACTTCGATTTAGTATATATAGGAACAACAAAGAGATCACTTGAAACTAGAATGGGAGAGCACAAGGCAGATATAATAATGAGAAAAGAAAGAACAGGTTTAACACAACACATACTAAACATAGGACATACAGCTGACTTTGAAAACGTCAGAATAATTGACAAAGAAAGCAAGGAGAGAAGGAGATTCATTTTAGAAAGCTTACGAATTCAACAGAAAAACGGAAATACGATGAATCTGAAAGAAGACACGGACAATATAAGCATCTGCTACGGAGTTGCAATCAAAAAGCTGTGATATTTAAATTAAGTTGCCTGTTTACAAAATTATCAATAATGAAACTAAAAACTATAATATTTTGTAAGTTTAAAATTGTTACGATATTTAAATATGATAATTTAATTAATGATTTTCAACAAAAATTGACGAAACGTCGGAAAAAAGGAAATAAAAAGAATTTTTTTTATAACAATTTAGGTCATAATAGCTTACACAACTACACAGAAACATAAATATGTTTGAACCCTGTTCCAATATTTTTACAATATTTTTTTTTGCTACCTGAAATTGAAGCCTATAATCTTGACGACACTTGGATTCAACAGGATGGTGCCACTTGCCATAAAGCTGCTCAAACAATGCATCTATTGAGATACAATTTTGAAGAGCAGCTAACTTCACGTTTTTAACCGGTGAGTTGGCCGCCTAGATCGTGTGATATCATACCTTGAGACTTTTCTCTTTGGGACTACGTAAAGTTTAAAGTCTATGCTAACAAACCAGCTACGATTTAAGTTTTGGAAGCAAACATTAGGCGTATCTTTAACGACATACCGGTAGAAATGCTCGAACGTGACATCCAAAATTGGACCCTCAGAATGAACACCCTAAGGCGTAGTTGCGGCCAACATTTGTAGGAAATTATGTTCAAAAAATAAATACTATAAAATTTTCTTTCGAATGACAATAAAGATTCCACAATTGACTTGAATTTTTGTATTTTGGACAAAAAATACCTCTTGATTGATCAGACGTTATATAAAGCTATGGCCTGACCGCAAAGGGTCCTGTTTCTTATAATGATATTGCGTCTTAAATAAACGCCTACTTTAAGGGGTTGCAATTTATATAATTTCGAAGAATCGTATTGGATAGATACACAATCAAAACGAGTCAATTATAAAAAAAATTAATAACAGTTCATTTTCCCATAATATATTTGTTTCTACTTATTTGAAAAGGACCTACCATTTTGCCTACGAATACAATACAACAAAGTATGGGGAAGGTACTTTTTAGTTAACATAATTGGTTTAAAGGGTTGTTAAACTACATCACCGTAGTTATCCTTCAGAGTCCTTTGGATAATATCGAACTTAATTTCGTATTTATAATTCATACATGATCCGATGACAGTCCTTTTCTTAATTGAATTTTACAGCAAATTTTATGGTTGTTTCTTTTCGATACTTTCGCATGCTCCATGCTTTTTGTTTTTTTTTTGTCTACCGATTGCTACGAATCCCTCTGGTAACGTAAACACTTGCAAAGAATATCACAAATTTCGACTTTCTGTTGCTTTTCAACAAAATACACAGTTTTTGGGCTCTAATGGAATTTTGTATTTGGAGAAAAGTTTTTATATCCCTGTCGTACCAACAATGAATGCTCTTCGGAGTAGGAGTAATGTTACATTTGGAAACATAAAAGGGGACTCATATCCACCCCAGCCGTAGCCGAAATGCCCAAATGTGAAGATATATGTAGGGATCTGAGAGGTGATTAAAAATGCTCACTAACTGCCGCTTACGGTTGTAGAAAAGACCTTTTTGTGTTCCCTATTAACAACCACAAGGCATTTTCTAATTAAACATAAAGTTTTACTTTTTCTTTGAGTCGTGCGATTTTTTTGTTTTTTGTTTTGCCTGCCGAATTTTGTCAAAATACAACCAAAACATTAAAAAAGCAACAAACTAGAGAATAAAACAAAAAGGAAACAGCGAATGAACGAACGACTTCAGGGTCATCATTAGAACAGCACGCACGGGCCGTAACTTCAGGCTTTGTGTTTCTATTTCAGTTTTAGCCTCAGCTTCGGCTTCGGCGTTGTTTGTTGTTATTTAAATAAACGCACGCAAATTATGAAGAACCCTTTCATGTTGTTCCTGTTGTTGTCTGGCAGTCTTAGTTGTTAGACACACGCCCACAAGCACAGTCACACGCACTAACGCATACATACACCAACAAAAAAAGCGAGTAATTAGTGAGGCTTTGGTGACTTTTGGACAATATTTGCTTTCTGCTAAAGACTTTTGGGGAAGACACTCACGCACGCCACTAAATGCGGCGAAACGGCCTTAACTATGGGTTCGTTGGAAACGACGAAACATCCAGCATTGCAGATGTAATGGGTTGGCCAAAGACATGGCACAAAAGTCGACATAAAAATGTTATAAATGCTTCCAAATGATAAATTAAATAAAAACTAAAGCATTAGCACGAATTAAATGTCGAATAAAAAGGCATAAAGGCACTTCACTACGCCAACAGTCTGTAAATTTGCGTGTGGTTATGCGAATGTGTGCGAGAGTATCTGTTTGTGTGTGAGTGTCTATTTAGTTGAACGTGTGCTCATAAGTATCCTAGCTGCGAAAGAAAGGAAGGTCCTGGAAGGCCTTAGAGAAGGCATTCAAACGCAGTCAGCAGGCCTTTCCCCGCACTCCAGCTTTCTTTCGACATAACATAGGGTGTCGTTGGAGGGCAAGGCCTTCCGCTTCACCTTCTCCCGCAAGGCCTTATAGATGATCAAGAAGGTATGAAGGTCTACATTAAAAGGCCTTAAAGAAGATCTCCTTTAAAGGCCTTCTGCATTCGCCCTGTCATTACTAAAGGCATTCGGAAAGGCCTTCTAAAAGGGCTTCAAAATAAGGCATTAAAAAGGCCGCCAAAATAAGGCATGCTCGAATGATAAGCCTTCCAAATAAGGTCTTCTTTGTAATGCATTCTTTAAAATCTTTCATTACCAATTTTATTAATATCTTTTTTAAAAATTTAAAAAACTTGGTCGTTTATTACTTTTTTTCTTAGATTATAACGGGTGGTCCATCTTAAGGTATTTTTTTCAATAATCTTTTTTTCACAAATTTCGCGTGAGTTGTGTTCAACTTTATTTATTTTCCTTTCAGTATTGTTTGCCATTTTATCGTGGAAAGACTTTCACTTAAACAACGTCTTAAAATTGTGCAACTGTGTACTGTAAATGAGCGTTCGGTGAGAAACTGTTTTCGACCACAATTTTGTTCAGTGATGAGGCACATTTCTGGCTCAACGACAACGTCAATAAATATAATTGCTGCATTTTGGCTGAAGAGCAATCATAAGAGGTTAAAGAGGTGCTATTATACCCAGAGAAAACCACGGTCTGGTGCGGTTTATGGGCTGGTGGAATAATCGGTCCATATTTTTTCAAAAATGATTATTGTCGGAACGTAACCGTGAATGGAGCTCGCTGTCGCGCCTTGATATCGGGCTTTTTGCTTGCTGACATTGAGCCCGTAATCTTGACGACATTTGTGTTTTACAGGACGGCTCCATTTGTCATACAGCTGCTCAAGTAATGGATCTATTAAGAGATCATTACAGAGAGCAGTCAATTTCACGTTTTGGACCGCTGAGTTGGCCGCCTAGATCGTGTAATATCACAGCTATAGACTTTTTTATTTGGGGTTACGTAAAGTCCAAAGTCTATGCAGACAAACCAGCTACAAATCAGGTTTTTGAAACCAACATTACGCGTGTCATTAAAGCCACACCGGTCGAAATGCTCGAACAAGTCATCCAAAATTGGAACCCCAGAGTGTACAAACTGAAGCGTAGTTGCGGCCAACATTTGAAGGAAATTATTTTCAAAAAATAAGTGCCATAAAATGTCCTTTCAAATTGCCAATAATGATTCCACACTTGATTTTATTTTTTATATTTGTTTGTTCTAAAAAGAATACCTCTAGATGGATCACCCTATAAGCCGTTTGACGTTGACACACAATTTTTTGGAGCGGAAGACCAGTATTAAGCATATTGAAGAAAAAACTAAAAGGTCGTAGGTTCGAACTCCAGTGGAGGCAAATCAAATAATAATAAATAAAGCTTTAAATTAATACACATAAAATTATTTTCTCAAATAGATATTTTTTAATATTTTATTATTCATTCTGGGAGACCACTTTATACAGGTCTTCTGTAAGGCCATCCAATAGAAGAGAGTGTGGAAGGAATTGATCCGCATTCTTGGCCAGTGTTAAGTACAAATAAAAATTTAACGCTGCAAGCACGCCTCCGAACATCCTATGAAGGGCTACTAGAAGGCCTAGCTGGGGCCTTTCTTCTTCCGCCGGGTATATCAAAGTAAAACTTTAAAAGCTTCTAAACAGACACACGTACACACATAAGACATCAACTACACATCTTTCTCGTTGTTGCTGTTGTTGTTAAGTGTCTGATGTTGTCTTGACGAATAATGAGGCAGCAGCATCGCTTGGTCACCACAGGGGGAAGCACGGAGCCGTTATCAGTGTTGCCACGTCATTTTGTGACTGCATTTATGGCATTTTATTTCGTATTCAAGAAAATGCTTTTAACATATTTTTTTAAATCTTAAGGACTTTATTATGGATCACACCACTGATAAAGGAAGATTTCGCCGAAAACAGGTGCCAAACCATATATTCGGTGGTCAATGAAACTTTTCACACAAGCCAGTTGAAAAGCCAAAGTCGGACGGGTTGGCTATGAAATACCCTACACCAGTCTGCTTAGTAAAAGACTATTCGCCTCTATCTGGAGTTTGATAACAATGCGACTTTTAGAGCAAGAATAACATGCATCCTCAGAGATATATAGGGTGATCTATCTAGAGATATTTTAAGAACAACAAATAATATAAAAATTCAAATCAAATGTGGAATCTTTATTGGTAATTTGAAAGGATATTTAATGGCATTTATTTTTTGAAAATTTTTACCTTCAAATGTCGGCAACTGTATTACGGAAATGAGCGTTCGGTGAGAAACGAGAAGATCCGCTGTTTTCGACCAAAATTTTGTTCAGTGATGAGGCCCATTTCTGGCTCAACGGCAAAGGCAATAGACAAAATTGCCGCATTTGGGCTGAAGAGCAACAAGAAAAGGTTCAAGAGGTGTCATTATACCAGGAGAAAACCACAGTTTGGTGCGGTTTATAAGCTGGTGGAATCATTTGGTGCATATTTTTCCAAAATGATGATTGCCGGAACGTAACCGTGAATGGTGCTCGCTATCGTGCCATGATGTTGATCTTTATGCTAACTGAAATTAAAGCCCGTAATCTTGAGGACACTTGGTTTCAACAGGGCGGTGTCATTTGCCATACAGCTGCTCAAACAAAGGATCTATTGAGAGGTCATTTTGAAAAGCAGCTAATTTCACGTTTTGGAAAGGTGAGTTGGCCGCCTAGATCGAGTGATATCACACCTATAGGCATTTTTCTTTGGGGTTACGTAAAGTCCACAGTCTATGCTGACAAACCAGCTACGATTCAGGTTTTGGAAGCCAACATTACGCGTGCCATTAAAGCCATACCGGTCAAAATGCTCGAACGAGTCATCAAAAATTGGACCCTCAGAATGGAAACCCTGAGGCGTAGTTGCGGCCAACATTTGAAGGAAATTATTTTCCAAACATAAAGGCCATAAAATGTCCTTTTAAATTACAAATAAAGATTCCACACTTGATTTGAATTTTTATATTTTTTTGTTCTAAAAAAATACCTATAGATGGATCACCCTATATATATTAAACACAGACCGATATGGTCCACTTGCGCCTGGGATAGTTATCCCACGACGGCCGGATCAACGGACCGGATTGAGCGGAAGGAGAAATTCTTCGGCCAACGGCTGCCACTCCGGTATACAGTTGCCGCTATAACAACAACACCAATAGAGGTTCACCTAACGCGTCAAGCTTTAGTAAAGCTGGATATAAATTTTATCATGTATAGAGAAATGACCGCAGATCGGAAAGGTTATTTGTTTGGGGCATAGCTTCAGTAAGAATGGCTTAAAGTCGTTCATTGGATTTAATTTGTGATATTTAAAACGGCTGAACCATAATTCGAAAGGATATTTATGTAGGGGCTATTCGAAAACATGGACTGATATGGTCTGGTTTCACCAAAGTTACTCATTGGTCGCTTCATCATGATTAGATTTAGTTAAACATCGGCACTATGCTACAAGGTAATTTTAACTTAGTCCTGATGTCTGTAACTCCTAAAACGAAAGGAGCACATTTAGTACAGTGCTACACAGTGTGGTGTAGGGTATTAATAATATAGCTCCACTTATTTTTTTTTTTGTACCTCTGCCTATAAATTTTTGTTGTTTTTATTGACATTTGGCAAGGCTGGCCAAAGAATTTCAAACACATATGCCAACGCACCCGACGTTAGTATCTTTGTGAGAAAGGTTTTGCAAAGGTATTGTGTTTTCTAATAGAATAAGAAGATGAAACAGAAATACAGTATAAGGATACAAAATTAGTATAATATACTTTTAAATAAAATGTTAAATTTTATAAATATCTAATAAAATGAATAAGATTGCAAGGCAAATGCTTGGGCCCTGGATATTTTGGTTATTCGAAAAAGGGCAAAGCTCCTAGTAGGGCACTGCTTTTTGCATTGCAAAAAATAAGGTCTTTACCACGTAATAACCAAATCTGGAAAGGTCTGACTTTAATTCGGAACAAATATCGGGGCAAGCTGAAGCCAAAAATAGTACTCCGACATTATATTTTTATTGCATAAAAATTAGCGACGGATTTCCCAGCTTGTAAATGCCTAGTCGGAATAAAGTAAGACTTTATAATGAACACCAACTAGTCATAGCCTTATGTATCTACGAGTATATTGACAGTACTTTAAATTGTGATTGGGACGAAAATATGGAGCGATAAGGACCAGTTTTACAGCACACAGAAAACAGATTCGTTGCCACAACCGAATTTGTTGTCGACCGAATGATTTCGGTTACATGCACCTTAAGTCTTCTGTCAGTACAAATGAATGTTAGTTGATGCTCTGTAAAGTTCCGTTATTAGAACTGTAGTATCGATGCAACATTGCAGGTACGCGAACCTTCAGAAGAGAAGTTTGGATCTAAAAATCCACATATCCCACTTGTTCAGCGAAAAAAAAAAATGTTAAAGGCAAAACATGTTTGCTTACACTATGGAAGTTTTTAAGGGGTATGTCATGGCGGGGAAAACGTGGAAAAGAGATGACGGGTAATTTTAGTCGAAGAAATCGATTTTTCTTAAAGTCGAATTATTTTATTGAATAACCCGTTTTTGGTTCTGATGAAGTTTTATTTATCATCACTAGTAATTGGTTACAACAACAAAATGTTTGCAAAACTATTGCTTGCCACAACTAGTAGTTGTGGCAACAAAAACCCTTTTCGCATTTGATTGGTATGACTGATCAATAAGTTGTGAGTATGATCATCGCACTATAATTACACAGTACAACGGCCAATCTGGGGGGGGGGGAGAAATTCCAAGTCAGGGTGATGGTACTAGGTCAGTATATTAAAACCCTCAAAGGGTTTTGCGTTCGTATGTGCCAGTTTTTATGACCTTTTACATTTTTTCCTTATCTTGATGTTTTTTCGCTTAGTTGTAAAATGTTGGCAAAAACGTAGTTTGACATAACTCGAGAACGACTAGTTCGATTTTGCTGAAATAAATTGAGAAAAATTAATAATTACATTTTTTTTAATCCATTAATATACTGTTTCTCTACCAAATCAACATTTTTGCAATTAGAAATAAATTTATGAAGAAAATTTTGCCAAAAAAACATATAAATCCCAAACGGAAAAACGTGTAGTCTTAAAACTGGCACATACGAACGCAAAACCCTTTGAGGGTTTTAATATACTGACCTAGTACCATCACCCTGACTTGGAATTTCTCACCCCCCAGACAATAACCCCAAAAATGTTCCACAGTGTTATTATCTTGTGGCATTTCGAACCGAATATCCATTACGATTGTAATACTTTGGTGATTGCAACTGAATTGTTATAATCGTATAATGGTATTAATCTCTTTTACAACCGAATCGTCCTTGTTCATACTGATTTCCAACCAATATTTTCTCTGTGATTGAGAAATATGAGCACAATGGGATCTAATTAGGGGTTTATAGAGTTACCTAGAAATTGCAGGCACCTCTGTGTGGAAGCTATTTAAAAATATAACCGCTACGGTCTAGTTTGACCAGACTTGAGTTTTGGGTTAAATTTGTGGCTTCCTAGAGCTTCACGACCTCAAGTCGGGAGGCACCTTTGTGTGTGAGCTATTAAATAAAGTGGACTTATATGGACACATTTTACCAGATTTAAGTGTCGCTCGAATGTACAATGAGGCTTTTAGGAAAAATATTTTTATAATTTTAAAAGATAGACCGATATGGGCTAATTTAAATAGGGTATTAATATTTAAACTATAATTTTAGGTATTCAAGAAGTCAGTGCCTCTCTGTCTTCCCCTTAACAATTAAAAGAAAGTATGTTAGAGGATGTAAATGGTGGTCTATCTAGAGGTATTTTTTTCGTAATAAAAATAAATACTAAAATTCAAATCAAGTGTGGAATCTTTATGGTTCATACGAAAGGAAATTTTATGCCATTTATTTTTTGAATATAATTTCCTTCAAATGTTGGCAAATGTAATATGGAAATGAGCGTTCGGCGAAAAACAAGAAGATCCGCTGTTTTCGACTAAAACTGTTTTCAGTGATGAGGGCCATTTCTGGCGCAACGGCAATGTCAATAAACAAAATTGCCGGATTTGGGCTGAAGAGCAACAAGAAGAGGTTCAAGAGGTGCCATTATATCCAGAGAATACCACGGTTTGGTGCGGTTTATGGGCTGGTGGAATTATCGGTCCATATTTTTTCGAAAATGATGATGGTCGAAACGTAACTTTCAATGGTGCTCGCTATTGCTCTATCATATCGGACCTTTTACTACCTGAAATTGAAGCCCGTATTCTTGGCGAGATTTTGTTTCAACAGAACGGTGCCACTTGCCATGCAGCTGGTCAAACAATGGATCTAGTGAGAGGTAATTTCGAAGAGCAGCTAATTTCACATTTTGGACCGGTAGATTGGCCGCCTAGATCGTGTGATATCACACCTTTAGACTTTTTTCTTTGGAGCTACGGAAAGTCTAAAGTATATGCTGACAAACCAGCTATGATTCAGTTCTTGGAAGCCAACAACATTACGCGTATCATTCACGCCGTACTGTTCGAAATGCTCGAATGAGTCGTCCAAAATTGCAACCTAGGCGTAGTTGCGGCCAACATTTGCAGGAAATTATATTCAAAAAATAAATGGCATAAAATTATTTCGAATGGATAACAAAGATTCCACATTTGATTTGAATTTTAGTATTTCTTTTGTTTAAAAAAATACCTCTAGATGGATCACCCTGTATTTGTTAAATTGTTAAACACAAAATTTATTTTTTGAGGAATATATTTTTGATGTAAAGCAATTTTGTGTTGGGAGTGCTATGAAAATTATTTTCTCTTAATTTGAGGGAAGTTCCAGCTTGTTCCTCAATGGGATGTTGTGAGACTTCAGTAGGTAAATAAGTGTTGTTGTAATACTAGGTCTTTGTATTTGCTGTACTGTGGCGTTACTTAAATGAACTACTTTAAAGCCTTGACCAATGATATTATTAAAGTGTGAGGGCATTGCACTGAAATATAGAAATGTCAAACTCCTTACTTAAATGCAGACCACAGAATTAGGTTGTTCTCAGTGGATATATTTCTGCCTCAGTGGATATATTTCCTTGCGGTTCACTGTAAAATATGATATAATTAAATGAACATGCATACAAAGCAAAACTAAAAGGGTGAGGACGAACTACTCCCATTTGTACGTCAATATTTTAGAAGAAAGTGAACAAAAACTGTTGCAGACATCACAAGCACACATGTGTTTTTGAGGGTTATACTGGAATCATAAAGAAAACATAAAGTTTGACATAATGCTCGTTTAGCTCTCTAACAATATCCCGTGTAGAACCCTTTGATGGCAACACGGCTTGCATTTGTAGGCATAGTTTCAAACATTATTTCTTGGAAACTATTACAGAGAAATATAATCCATTATTTCTTTGAGTCATGCTGTGATGTCTTTAAATAGAGGCAGTAGGTCGTTGAAATTTGTGGAAAAACGGAGACGATGTCAATTGACAATCCGTTCTTAGTTGCACGAATTTACCATAACAACGATTAATTATTCCCTTCTTAGCACCGTTCAATATTGACAAATAAGATGCTCACCAGAATGATTCTTATACTTTCATACACCTTACTGTGGTGCAGGGTATTTAACTGAGCTTATGTCTCAAACAGCGTTAATATATGGAGATATACCCTACACTAATAAATACCGATCGATTCAGAATTACTGATTCCACCTATCATTTTAATCAAAGCAAATGTCATTGTAAAAATGAAACGATTTCAACGAATCTTCGACTATTGTCGAGGTTGAGGCTAAGGACGAACCCTTTTCAATTTGTTCTCTATTGATCCTCGTTTTGATTTAGTACAAAGGACTTCTGAACCTGAAGCTGTAGAAGCCATATGGTACTCTTGGGTTTGAACAAATTTCGCATAAATTGTTAGAAGTTACCAGGTCCAGCACTATACCGATAGTCTTCGATGCTAGTGCCCTTTAACTTAGTTTTTTATAATTTTAATTGTAATAAATATGTAAATAAATAAATAAAATAACTGAACCCCATCGGTCTATGTTTTCGAATAGTTCTTACACAAAGGTTCCTACCGGTTCCAGGTCATGTCGATCTTAAAGTCACATATTCACTCTGATCGTGCTTAAATTTAACATAAAACATTACGAGTGACTAATAGTAAAATTGAACAATATCGGTCCATGTTTTCGATGTTGTGCCCCCCACATAAAAATCAAACCTCCATTCGTAGCTAGGGATCTTATAGCATTCTTAGAGTCTAGATATGGGGACAATTACTGATTCTGATTGCTATAATATTTCCCATCCTTAGGCAAAAGACTAAAGTCAGTTTATGCCGACTTTAAAAAAACCCGACAGTCGGTCTTTTCAACACATGGTTCGGAAAAAAACGAATTACTGGTATTCTGTAAAACCCGGGTTTTTTGGCACGTAATCTCTGATGCAGACATCAATACAGAATAATGGTCTGACACTGTTTCACAGTGTTGCAATCAATTTCAAAATTCATAATTCGCTGTCCGACAGAATCCAACTGACACAGCTATAGATGAGGAACAAACGGCCAACTAAAGGGTGGTTAAATTGTAAGGGCCAATATTGATTTGTCGCGCAAAAGAGCCATTGTTTCGATAGCTGTGTGGCAAGTGGCATCGTCCTGTTGAAAGCACATACCGTCCACATCCATATCTTCCAATTCGTGCCATAAAAAGTTCAGATAGCGAAAAACATTCACAGTAACTGCCTGACCGGCCTCATTTTAAAAAAAATAAGGCCCCATTATGCCGCCAGCCCCTAAACCGCACTAAACAGTCACTCTTTGTGGGTGCATTGTTTTTTCGACAATCGCTCTTGGATTACACTCTGCGACAAATGGTAAGGGTCAGTGATCGGTTTGGAATGAAACCACCGGGGAAAGTTATATTGATAAAAAAAAAGTCATACGTGTTCCAGCGTTTCGCTGGGTCTCATCTAGGAATCGAGATATATCGATTTGAAGTTAGTAAGTATCGTATAGGGGAATTTGTCACGTTTTAGGCTCTTTTGTTTGACATAACTCGAGAACCACTCGTCCGATTTAGCTGAAACAAATTTAGAAAAATTAAGAATTACAATTCCTCTAATCTGTTCTTAAACCGTTTTCCTACTTAAGCAAAAAAATAAATGTATTTAAAAAAAAAATAAAAAAAAAAAAAAAATTTTTCTTCATGCGCTTATTTTTAACTTGGAAACTATTACTTGTAAAGGAAAATAATATATGAACAGATTAAGGGAATTGTAATTCCTGGTTTTTTAAAATTTATTTCAGCTAAATCGGACGAGTGGTTCTCAAGTTATGTCAAACAAAAGAGCCAAAAACGTGACAAATTCCCCTATACGATACTTACTAACTTCAAATCGATATATCTCGATTCCTAGATGAGACCCAACGAAACGCTGGGACACGTATGACCTTTTTTTGACCGATATAACTTTCCCCGGTGGTTTCATCTCAAACCGATTGTGGCTGTCGCACAGTGTTATCATTCGCCCAAATGCGGCAATTCTGCCTTTTGACGAATCCACTGAGGTGAAATGTGCCTCATCTCATCACTGAAGATAATTTTCTTTGAAAATTGATTTTCATTTTCATAATAAGCCTAAATAACTTTAGCGCGTTGCTCGCTTGTGTATATTTTCATGGTTCAAATTCAGTTAGTCTGAAATTGAGAAATATCATTTGAAATACAGAAAGTAATCTTGACGTTTAGGTGTGGTTCAGATTCAACATCGGCCCTTAAAATTTAATCACCCTTTATTTAAAAGTTGGAATCGCCTGGAATGCCAGCAAACTTCTAAACATTAGATATCAACCGAAACAAAACTCTCTGTAAGAGAACTTTCGCCGAATTTTATCGTAGCCACAATCATTTGTGGCAGATGTCAAGGAGAGAATGTGCAGATACTATGAATTTCAATGACAAAGCTCGAGAGCAATCGCTAAGCATTGCTGGTTGGAATGCGACTTCTTGTTTTTTATGTTGCTTGCTCCAGAGCTGAAACGCCGAAATGTCGTTATGTTAACACACCTCAGGAAAATGCCAGAGTGTCCAAAACCGAAAACTGACAATCCGGTTTTTATGTCCAAGCCCGACAGTCGGTTTCTCCAAAATAGCTAAAACCCGACGTGTCGGTTTACCCGTTTTTTGGCTTTTATTTCGGATAAGAGTTGTTGAAGATATACAATTTCTCCTCTAAATACCGCGCTCAAGTTTTTGAATGTCGGTTTACAAATAAACAATATTTTCTGTGCAAGTTATCAGCGTGCTTCACCAAAAGACGTTTGCATTTTTCAATCCTATTGTTTTAAAAGCTGCAGTCAATAAATGACCGGTGCATCGTTTGAAAGCCCCAAGTCCCAAGTCTTTTTTAATTATCCGATCCATGGACTTTTGTGTGATATTCATCTCACGGGGCAAGATTTTCTGTTTTCGGAGCGGATTTCTGTGAATTCTTGATTTAACGGTTTTGATGACATGCGGTGTTCGAACAGAGCGTGGGCAGCCCGACCGGTGACGGTTGTAGCAGTTGTATGCATCGGTAGACGAACATGCGGCTAATCCCTAGTGGCCGGAGCGTTTTGAAATTTTTTTTTCCTTCCACACATGAAAAGCTCTATTACAGCGATACGGCTCTCATTATCTGACCACTCCATGATGAAAGTTGAAACAATTTTAAAATCCCGTTACAGACTTACGCTATTGAGGTTAGCTTTCAAAATCCATATGACATTAACGGGGTATGTTCAGTTCTACTATTGAAATGGGTGTGTTCAATGTTGTAAAAGTATTTATGTCCCTACAAAGTATTTTTTTTTGTTCTGAAAAAATACCTCTAGATGGATCACCCTATAGTAGTATGAAATCTAATTCGGAAATTTAAGCGGATATTCTTAATTTCTAAAGAATTTTTTATGGAAATTTTCATTTTTTTTTACAAAATTTTAAATTTTACGTGGAAATTCTTAAATTTTAAATAAATATTGTCTAAATTGAAAAAAAGGCTTATTCTCATTTTCAATTCAAAAATTTTCAAATACATATTGTAATAATATACAATCGCAATTCACGGAACCGTGCATGGTACTCATACTACCAGTATGGAGTGAAATTTGCATTGTCACAACGTGGTCGGTTCTCGTTTTTTCTTTCGGCGAAATTACTTAAGACCAGTGAGATTTTTATTTTATTAAAATGCTTACACGCATATGGTCTCAAATTACTACACTTATTGCGATAACCATCGCATGCGCTGGCACCGACAGCGGCTTCACTTTAATTTACGCCCCTCTACAGCAACACTCCCGTGTTTACTAACGCATATTAAATAATGCGCTACATACAAAAGTACGTCCATGGACGTACTCGTATGTATGTCTACCACATAAATGTATGTATATTTTTTATATCCGTATCCATATGTATGGTGTACATACAGACATGCATACAAGTATGTCCATATGTTTACGCCCGTGGCATTACCAGAGCACACTTATATTCGTACATATACATTTACATAAATGTGTAGCTACATGTGTATACTTTACTTGTACTTTCCATACTTTTTGGCTTTTACATACACATACTCGTACATACATGTGAGCATATGTGGTCGCCATTGTGCACGCCAGCCTTTTAGCCCGGTGTTCGATGTAAAACAAAAAACAAAACACGGCCAGCGCAAAAGTATTCGCCTGTTGGGCTCAAAATCTGTTTAAACGTAATTTTGATTTATTTGATGGGATTACATTTTCGCGCGTAATTTAATTTAAAGAATGATGCCGATAATTGTTGTATGAAAAAGACGAATACTTTAATCCAAAAATTCATTGCATCGCTTTGCTCCCGCATAATTAAAGATAAATTCAAATACTTTCTCGTACAAACTGCCGAGCGCACACATACACTCAAGTGTAGGTTACATATGTGGCACACACTGCTACATGCAAGCAAGAACGCACACACACTACGCACCGCCAGCCAGGCACACCAAAGAAACGGAAACGCGATAGAAAAAGTCAACAACAACGAGAAAGCACGTTTCCTGCTTGAAAAGTAAATAAAAAAGCAAAACTTTATGCCATAAAATCAGCTTAACGTATTCATGAATCACATTTTTAATCAAACTTTTTTATAATAAAAAAACACCAACGCACACAGATACAACTCACACGTTCACACACACACACACATGTATATAAATATAGAGAGAAATAGGTATCGTAATTGCGAAAATCATGAGCCGTGCACAATTTTTAATGTGGTTTAGTAAAAAGTTAAATTAAATGCGTTTTATTTGATTAATACCGATGCCAGAGCCATTTGTTTGTAATTTGTTTTGCTCCAACCAAAGCCTGGTAGAATGTTGTTGCCTTAGGACCACAGATACACACACAGAGCAAATAGCGGCTGGCAATCGGCCCGATTTACAGAAATTTCATACGACGAAAAGACTTTTATGCAATTAGCAAATGTTTATTGACTTAACGGAAATACGCTTGGACTAATTAAATGGTAAAAGCTATTATGGTAGAGACAACGAACTATTTCTTTATAATGAGGAATATTGTCCGTATTATTGGTTGCCGGAACCACCTGTTGTGGTAAATAATTGCAATTGGCAAAAGCAACAAATTATTGTGTTCTTATAATCAAAAAGTGGGCATTTTGTATGTTTGGCCGAGATGATGCCTTTGTACTCTCCATCATCGATTGAGTTTCGGCATGGCACTGATTGTATTGGGGGATATGGTTGTTGGTGGTTGATCCATATTTGACAGGGCTTAGTTTAACCTATAAACCATTAGCCAAATTTGCCAGATCGTAAAACTATTGACATACTTATTTTTGTGAGGAAATTAAAATGTTTTCAAGTATCCAAATGGACATTTTTGAGACCCTAGGGGGTCAGAATATTTAATACGTACCTAAACATATTACCCCACCCACCAAAGAATAAAAGGTCCCGGTCTGTGAGTATCGGAATCACAGTTTACTCAATTGTTCGAGAGAAGTACAACTGTATTTAAATTTTGAGAGAAAACACTGTTCTTTGTGGACAACTGAAGTATTCCGCCATCTTAATTAATTCGTTTAAACGGACCAATTTTTACAGAATAAAGTTAACGGCCAGGAAATTATTATATGCTATGTTCTGTCAGAAGTAGACATAACGGCAAGTTACCCTTGATGGGAAGTGGTAATTATAGACGGTTTCGTCTACCACTATAACTTGCCACAACACGCGGTTCTTAGAACCAAAAGCACTAGTTTACAAATTATGCTTTTTTGCCTGGTCCAGAGTTCTAAATATTTTTTTGTTTATAGATTTTGGCCTCCTAAACACGAAAATAAATTTTAAAAAAATTTGCTCTGATTAGTTCGCTAGATAGATTTCTTAGATTTTTTTCAATTTTTTTTATGGGATGTCTCTGCTTTTTGGACCTTAACTGCCAAACGCTATTATAGATTTAATCTAGAGTGGTCTCAAATCATAGGATGCTTTTCTAAAACTTTTTCATACAAGAATAGTTTTGACGTTAGAGGCATTTTAAAATTTAAATTTTTGTTCAAAAAACACGATTACAAATTAAAAAAAATAAGGGGTTATCCATCTAGAGGTATTTTTTCTGAACAAAAAAAACATATACAAATTCAAATCAAGTGTGGAATCTTTATTGGTAATTTAAAAGGACATTTTATGGCATTTATTTTTTGAATATAATTTCCTTCAAATGTTGGCCGCAACTACGCCTCAGGGTTTCCATTCTGAGGGTACAATTTTAGATCATCTTTTAGATCGAGCATTTCGACCGGTACGGCTTTAATGACACGTGTAATGTTGGCTTCCAAACCATGAATCGTAGCTGGTTTGTCAGCAAAGACTTTGGACTTTACGTAACCCCAAAGAAAAATGTCTAAAGGTGTGATATCAATCGATCTAGGCGGCAACTCACCTGTCCAAAACGTGGAATTAGCTGCTTTTCGATAGGACCTCTCAATTGATCCATTGTTTGAGCAGCTGTATGGCAAGTGGCACGATCCTGTGATACCAAGTGTCGTCAAGATTACGGGCTTTAATCAATCACGGGCGATATCATGGCGCGATAGCGAGCACCATTCACGGTTACGTTCCGACCATCATCATTTTTGAGAAAATATGCACCGATGATTCCACCAGCTTATAAACCGCACCAAACTGTGGTTTTCTCCTGGTATAATGACACCTCTTGAACCTTTTCTTGTTGCTCTTCAACCCAAATGCGCCAATTTTGTTTATTGACTTTGCCGTTAACCACCATTGAACAAAATTTTGGTCGAAAACAGCGGATCTTTCCGTTTCTCACCGAACGCTCATTTTCATAATACACACGCAGAGAAAAAACATGGTTACTTCATGGTCACGACAATAATAATATGTTCTCCGCAATAAAAGTATGTTCGTCGCAACCATAGCATTGTTAACTGAATTTATTTTTGACAATAGTATAATTGCTGCAATATTAATATTGTTGAAATGTAACAATAGTATTATTGCCAAATTTAGAAATGAAAATATGGTTATAGCAACAATATAAATATGGTTGGTGCGACAAAAGTATTGTGTTTTGCGTTTTATGTTAACAATAATATGATTACGGCAATCATACTGTATGATTGTAATTTTTCTTCATTTAAATATGCTTTTAAGAACAAATGTTATTGGTACGGATCTAATGCAATAATATGACTTTTTTATCGAAATTAAAATTTTTGAAAAGCTGCTTTGGCTTTTTTTAACTGAAGTATTTTTAATAAAAACGCTTGCATTTATTTCAACATATTTTTTCTAAATCACTCGTATTATTTTGAATTTAATGTATTTTTGAATAATTTTCATAATTTAAATCTATTGTTGACAACTTGAACCAATTCTAATAAATAATATTGGGGATCAAATCTTTTGTCTACAACTTAAACAAATTCTAATAAATTATATTGGGGATCAAAGTATAATTGTGTGTGATCATACTATGGTTGTAGGGATCATAACATGGTTGCGTGTGAATCATACTATGATTGTGAGGATCATACTATGGTTGTGTATGAAACATACTATGGTTGTGAGGATCATACCATGGTTGTGGAGATTATAGTATGGTTGAGTGTGAATCATACTATGGTTGTGGGGATCATAGTATGGTTATGTGTGAATCATACTATTGTTGTGAGGTGTGTTGTATTTGAATCATACTACTGTTATGGAGATCATAATATTGTTGTACCACAACCACATACCCAACAATAGTATTATCCTCTTCGAATATTGTCATCACAACCATACTTTTTTTCTGCGTGCAGCCAGCATTTGAAGGAAATTATTTTCAAAAAATAAATGCCATAAAATGTCCTTTCAAATTACCATCAAAGATTCCACACTTGATTTAAATTTTTATATTTTTTTTTGTTCTGAACAAATACCTCTAGTTGGATCACCCTATATATAAACAATAATATAAAAATACATAATTAAATTGTTATGGTCCCAAAGTTATGGTACAAAACGCAGAGACATCTCATTAAAAAAAGGGTAAAAAAAATCCAAAAATTCTATTTTAAAAATAATCAGAGGAAAATTTTTTAAAATTCATTTTCGTGTTCAGGACGCTAAAATCTATACGAAAAAATAATTTGAGCTCTAGACCAAAATGGCTGTAAGCAAGTGTAGTACTTATAGAACCGAAAATTATTATAGAATGACTGAGGTCATGATTGGACAAAGTTGCTTGATATTAAGACATTTATATGCTCCTTTGACCGAGGTTAAATAGGTGTACCAACTATAAAGTAGAAGCAAGGACATTAGTGCTTGCTTTTCTGAAGACCTTCTCAAGACTCGCTCTGGAAGATAAATGACATATCCGATTATCCAACTCATCCTCTATGCTTAAAGGTAACTAGAGCTAATCTTTGGTTAAAATGTGCTACCAGTCAGAGTGCGCAGAGCTCGAATTGAAAGTAGTCATGTGCTACGATGTGAGACCAGACACTTAAGTCTGGTGCCCCTAGATCTGCTGTTCTAGTCAGACCTGGTGGGAACGGCACTTTGGGGAGTTTCGCCCAACATTTTCTAAGCGTAGAGTTGCGTTTTGAATATGAGTGCTTGGATCCGCAGCGTATCAGAGGTGTAAGATAGTCCTCACCCAGAGATATGTTATTCGCACATAGCAAATTCTGGATTTGGAAACCTTTAGTATGTGCAAAAATGCTTCGGTAGTCCGATGGTAGGACCCCCCCCCATTTTAATCGCCAGCTCACTGACTTTCCAGCCAATTAGCCGATAGCTAATTTATTTTCCTCATTAACTTTTACAGGTTATATTCATCTTATTATATCTAGTACGTGCTTCTAGTATACCATAGTATCTTTCTAGAATTTGTATCGTTTTAACTTAAGTTTAAATGCCCTAAGTCCAGCCCATTTTACATTTTATTTTATTTATGAAATTAGTTCACTATTAAAGAATGAAAAACGGGGAGCTAGCTCACTGGATCGCAACATGCACTATTATATAATTTGTTTTTAAGTCAAACTAACCGAATGTGGAAAAATCTTTCGTGCCGCGCATATTTTATATCGAACCAAGTCGAATTGCTACTCCTTCTTCGCAAGGCATTGCATATAAAAGAAGTATCCCACAGAGATAATCGATGTTGGATGTTCACTGTGACGATTTGCATTTAATTATTTTTTGAAAAATAAAAAGAATCGGAAAATTCAGCATATCCGTCGTCAACGTCTCAAAAAATAGTATCACTGAACAAATAATTGTTGAATCCTTAATTTTGCGATAGCGGACACATACCTCTAATAGTTCATAAGTTATTTTGTTTTTGGTTTTTCCATAGGTTGGCCCTGTAATGTGGGGGAAAATGTTTACCTTATCATCAATCTGGACCTTTTTCAATGAAAACCATTGCAGTCTATGAACAAATGTTTCTCACAATTTCAGACACCTAGCTTTAATAGAACGACCTAAAGGTTGCTTTCCGCAGACAGACGGACATGGCTAGACAGTAAATAAATTTTACGACGATTCAGAATATACGAATATATTATGTATGGGGAATCCAACCAGTATTTCACTGTGTTGAAAACGGACTGACAAAGTGAATATTCTTCTTTATCCTATGATGGAAAGTTTAGAAATTCTTAAAAGTTATACCATTTTACTGTAGGTCTTGTAGAGTACAACAAGAATCGATTTGTAAAATCTCTCAAACACCACCAAAATTTAGAAATTCGGTTAAAAGACCGGTTTTAACTACTTATAAAAAATTATGAGGCCGTAAATAAGTTGATTATCAACCGTCTCTAAAAGGATTTAAAAAGAGAAGATTTAAAACAAATTTAAGTATCGAAAATTTAAATTTTGCAAAAACAAAATTTTTGTTCGAGAACAGCAAGATTTTAAGTAATGCTCAAAAACGAATTTTTTGGTCATTTTAAGTTATTGAACAGCCCCTCCCCTAACCCCCAAAACACAAAACCAAAAAAATATGACTTGAACAGTTTTTATTCTGGTTCGAGATCTTTGTTCATTTATTTTCAGAATCAACGTAAAAATTGGTGAAATATATTGACTAGGTTTCCAGGCAGACTGTACATCCGTTTCTAAACTCGCCAAGATTTTCTTTAAAGGTCTTTGGTAACGATTACTTCAGCTACGATTTAAATGACTTATACGGGAGTATCATTAGAATAACAGAGAATTACCCTTAGCGTATAATCGTCGAACTGTGTTATCTTCATGGCGCAATATAATTTAAACCGATTTTGTTTCTCGGTCTTTTATAATGATAGAAAACCGACAAAAAGGTATCAAAACTATATCAAATATAAAAAATTGATAGCAGCCTTTTTATAGGATTATAAAAAAGCGATTTATAGAAAAAAGTTAAGTCATGTATTAAATATGTGGAATAGCTGAAGCTTAGTAACATAACTTTTTTTGATATTTTTTTGATGCTAAGAATACAAAATAAAAAAAGATTCTTCGGAAGCCCACATTCCCTGAGTTACGGGCCGGCAAAGCATAAATGTATTATCTGGTATATCTTAGTTGCGTCTTATCCGATCGGGACGTATTTGGTGTCGATGGCATGAAAATACATTTTAAATTGAATATAAATTTGCCTGATCCTTTAACGCATAGCTGGGTAAATCAATAATTCCTTTTTATTGATCGAACTTTTCGGGAAAATGGATAATAATATCGAAATATTAACGATATTTTTATTGTTTAATGCAAATATTGGCAAAAGTACAGTTTGTAGGTAAAATTCAACTTGTCTGGTCGGGCTGAAAACCGTTCATCTATAGATAGACGTAATCTTAGGACTCGACACGTTAAAGCTTTTTTGCTATTGATCATCACTGTCACCGGAATTTAGGTAAAACTCTTAACGTTTTTTTAAATATATATTTCTCTAATCCAATGTTGTATGATAGGAAAAGCTTCATATACTTAGTAGGGACATAAATACTGTTACACACATTTTATGCTGTACAATAAAAAGTACTGAATATTTTTGGACTAAAAATTTTTTAATATATTTATTGATGTATGTTGTATCCAAAAAGAATTTACTTATTCGAAATGTCCGCCTTTTGCCTTTACACACGCCTTAAGTCAAACTGGCCAATCTTCAATAGCTCGTCAATTGGAAAATTAGCCACAGCTCAAACCAAAGCAGTCTTAAAAGATCCAATGTTGGGGTATCTTTTGTGGGGTATCTTGTGCTCAAAAATCGTCCACCATTTGTAATCAAATGGGTTCAAATCTGGACTGCCTGAGGGCCATTTTTCAGATGAAATGAACGCTGGCAAATTGATTCGAAGCCAGGTCTGGGAAGCTTTAACCTTATGGACCGGCGCAAAATCCTGCTGGAAAGTCCATGGTTGGTTTTAGAACAGGGAATTGTTAAGAGGCTTCACAACAGCTTTCAAAACGGTTTCTTGGTAAACTTTGACCGATGTGTTGACTCCTAGTTCGCAGAAATGCAGGTCAGTGACCCCATCGTAAGAGACACGCCACCAAACCATGACTGAAGCTGGGTGTTGACCCTTTCCCCCTTGGGATCAGTTCCGATGCTTCCTTAGATGACCACGCATACGATCTATCATTTTGCTTGTTAAATTTTTCGTAAATGGTAAAAATTTTTCATCGGTTAACAAATTTTTTCTGTGCAAGTTATCAGCGTGTTTCACCTAAAGACGTTTGCATTTTTCAATCCTATTTTTTTTTAAAGCTGCAGTCAATAAATGCCCGGTACGTTGTTTGAAAGCCCCAAGTCCCAAGTCTTATTTAGTGATTCGACTCATGGACATTCATCTCACGGGCCATGATTTTCTGTTTTAGTAGCGGATTTCTGTGAATTCTTGATTTAACGGCTTTGAAGACATGCGGTTTTTGAACAGAGCGTGGGCGGTCCGACCGGTGGCGGTCTTTTACATCTCCAGTCTCCTCAAACAGTTTTATGCCTCGGTTGACGAACATGCGGCTAATCCCTAGTGGCCGGAGCGTTTTGAAAATAGCGCTTTTTTCATTTCACACTTGAAAAGCGCTATTACAGCGATACGGTTCTCATTATCTGACCACTCCCTGATGAAAGTTGAAACAATTTTAAAATTCCGTTACAGACTAACGCTATTGAGGTTAGCTTTCAAAACCCATATGACATTAACGTTCAGTTCTAATATTGAAATAGGTTTGTTCAATGTTGTAACAGTATTTATGTCCCTACTAAGTATCCCGTGTCTTAGGGACCAAATATTATGCTTTAAATACTGATGGGTCAGAGTCAAATATACTGCCATCTCAATTATGTCTGGATATAATTGAGAAAACATACGACAGACAGCAACGAGGATAATACATGTGCCAAGTTTTATCAAATTCGAAGAGAATTTTTAAAAGTGTAGTTTTTTGGTCGACTTTATTGGGAATTCAAAATACTGGGGTCTGCGAACAGTATTTTCATGTGTTGTTAAATGATACAAGTATCATAGTCTTTTCTGATAGACTTGAGACATTTCTTAATGTTTTATTAATAACGAGCTAGATAAAGCTATTGGAAGTAATGTTTTTCACTTAACGAGTACCAAGTTTATATTTAACTAAATGGCTTCTTACATCACGACTTAAATTTAAAACAAAAAAGTCAATTTCTTCCGCCTTATCGCCAAATTGTATTCCATATATTTCAGACACGTTAGTGTTACTTGACAACTCATATAAATCTTTCCGAGGCTTCATACATGAACGCAGCCACTCACATGAATCTTTTGTTTTTACGCGCCCATACAAAGTATATGGTTGCATTACTGAAACCCACATGAAATGAAATCAAGTTTAAGGAATTCAATTATAAGTACGTTTTGTTGTTTTATTTCGCCTTTTATGAGATTTTATTTTCAGATTCTCTCCAAGTTTTTCCATTACTTTTGTCCCTTCCAACTTGCGACTCCATAATGGTCATTAAGAAGAACACTTAAAAATTAAATGGACACATACACATTAAATAAACATTTACACAGCCATGCACACACACCCATACACACAACTGCATACATATTTACAATTTCCTTTAGAGAAATGATTATTATAAACACATACTTATCTACTGGGGGGCTGGGAGTGCAGAGTGAAAATTGATCATAAAAGTGCTCAGCGAAGACCACCGCAATATGAAATAATGCTTAAATGAAATACGAGTATGTTTATAAATCGTTCATAAACGTATGAATGGAATTTTATGTTGTGGCATCAAATGAAATGGCGAAAGCATCCAACGGATAGACCACTCATGTGGACGGAGTTTGTTGCAATACACTCAGAGAAAAATTGCTACACAGAGTTAGCAAATTTATGAACCCAATCGACTCTTAGTCAATCTGTGCACACTGAAAGCCAAGTTTTTGATCGCTACTATAGCAATATCTCAATGACACATTTCATATTACTAGAGTTCTTTCTAAAGCCTTCTAAAAGTATGTTAGAAAATCGTCATTACTTTTATTAACATTAGGCCTGTTCTATTGGTACTTGATAATTAAACAAGTTAGTGGTACCTTAAGCGGCAATTTCAAAACTGAAACTTCAATACACTTAGTCCAACACTTATCTGGCAATTCTATCCCTTGATTAAAATAGTTTTCCTCAAGGTCTTGAAAATAGTGGTTTACAACTGTAATTGCATCTTTATTTGAGGTAAAACGCTTGCCAGCAAGGAATTTTTTTAGATTTGGGAACAGGTAAAAGTCACTGGGAGCTAAATCAGGAGAATAAGGTGGGTGGTACTTTAATTCGTTGATTTTAGCCATTCTTAAAGCATTCTTGTGCGCTGCTTCGTTGTCTTGATGAAAAATTATTTTTTTGTGTTGTTAGCCAGGACGTTTTTCTCGAATTAGTACATTTAATTGATCTAAAAGGTTGCAATAGTACTCTGAATTTATTGTTTTACCCTTTTGCAGATAGTCAATCAATAAAATACCTTTGATGTCCCAAAAAACCGTTGCCATAACCTTACCAGCCGATTGAATTGTTTTTGCCTTCTTTGGGGCACTTCCTCCAGCTTCAGTCCATTGTTTGGATTGTTCTTTTGTCTCTGGAGTATAGTGGTGGATCCATGTCTCATCAACAGTTATGAAACGACGCTTAAAATCCATTTTATTTCGCTGAAAACGATCCAAACAAGCTTGAGAAATGTTCATTCTTATGCGTTTTTGGTCGACTGTTAACAAGTGCGGCACCCATCTTGCAGAAAGCTTTTTCATCTGTAGTTCTTCATGCAAAATTAAATGGACTCGATCATTTGAGATGCCCATGATATTAGCTATTTCACACACTTTTATTCGTCGATCATTTAATACCATATCACGCACTTTGGCTACAATTTCTGTTGTTGTTGCTTTTTTTGGACGTCCACTACGTGGTTCATCTTCAATGCTTGTACGACCACATTAAAATTCAGCAACCCAATTTTTTACTGTTGCATATGAATTTCTTGTCCCTATTAACCTTTTTTATGTAAATATTTAATGACACCACGCATTTCTAATTTTTCCATTGTAAAAAAATCGCGGATGCGTCTTTTGTGAACACCTGTTTCTATATGAAGGAGTTGCCAGATCGAATTTAACATGTGTTCATAGCAGAGATGGAAGTTTCCAAAACACTTAACTGTTTTCTGTTTATACCGCGCTTTTTGTACTAGGCTAATAAGTTTCCGAACCGACCTCGTATTTGCGCTTAGAATCGTCGAATTCACATTCATAAAACGCGCATATCTCTAAGAGGGAACACTTTTGGGGCATGGGATCGGTCTCATTCGATGCTCAGATGTTGTCAACATCAAAAAAATGAAAATTGATTTTTTTACCCTTAGGTCCATTTTTCTATGCGCTGTCACATATAGTGAAACCTATATGAAATCGATGCGATCGGCTCTAGGTTTTTATAAAACTCCATACAAAAGTTCCTGCCGTTTAAGGTTCTTGTTATGTAATAAGAAATCCTTGCATTTTTTGACCGCACACCATACTTTAAAAAATGTTTCGAAATAAAAGGTACAGATTCGCCAAATTAACACTACACTGAAAAAATAACTGTACATCAAATCAATGAAAAAGATTCTTCAATAGTTCTACATCAAATTGATGAACAAATTCATTGATTTAATGAATAAATTCTTCAATTTGAAGTATGACGTTTCTATGCCATTTTTGTGCGTTCCTCAAATTGAAGTATTATTTTTCATCAATCTTTCACATTGTACATCAATATTTCAGAAGGGACAGCCAGAGTAAAAAAAAATTGCACACACAAATATACATACAAACATATAAAAATAAGGGTGGGTGACATAAATAAGATTCCCAAAAATTATTCAAAAAAAAGTTTCGTTCTGGGTTGACGGTTTGTGAGCTAAACTGGTAAAAATCCATTGAATACATAATTACTTGCTTGCATATTTCGTTTCTTCTTTAAAAAGCAAGTGTACAGTAAGCAGAATGCTTATAGGCATATAAGCATATATATATGCCTACCACCAAACAAATGAAAGCACACACTTTCATACCCTCTCTTTTTGTCTATACAATGCATTTGCAATGATTAGCCACTCCACCACAGACGTAGAAAAACAATTAAAAACAACAAACAAACACGAACAAACAAGTTGGGCAAAATCACAACTCGGTTGGATTTTTACTAGGGATGCCAATGATCTTGATTTGAAGAAAGGGCGAATAAAATATTTTGTGTATCTCAAAAAAATTAATAATTTCAACAAATATTTCACTAAAAAATTAGTATCTTAATTTTAGTCATAAATGCATCCATCTATAAATTAAGGTAATGTAAATTGTATATGTAGTGCATTGTTTTCAGGGTCTAGCAAATTTCTTCTAATCAGCGTATGACAACATTGTCGGGTAGCAATAACAGAAGAAATCAAAGAACGAAAACGGAGTAGCTGTTGTTTCTTCTTGCGTTTTCATTCTAGTTTGTCATTTCATTGATTAAGTGATCGTTGAATAGAACGTGTGTTATAAGTGAGCGTAAACATCGGAAATAATATTAAAAGTGTGAAAGTGAAACTAAATTGAACTAAACTAAATTAACAGTGTAACAAAAACAGTTTTAAAAAGTGTAAGTGTAAAAATGGAGTGTTTTTGTGCAATGAACAGTTTCATCAGATTGAAACTTACATAGTTCATTTGAAAATTACGATTTGAAACATAACTAGTTTACTTCTTAATTTAAGAGTTGCTTTATGTTTTTATTAAATGAAATACATTTTTTTTTGATCTCTTTTGTTCCTCAACTCAGTGAATTCAGTATAAACTGTTATTGTATTAACTTTTTTATATATCAATAAAATGTTAAAAATATTTATAATGTCTTTTCTTGTACATATGTATTATAGTAATATGAGTACATACATATATATATTTAAGGAACTTGTCTTGATATTACTATAACTACATGCAATTGAGTTAGAATGTTCGAGCTTTAATGTATAATGTCTATCAAATTGATCTTCATTGTTGCACAATTTTTAACAAATTGATGTAAAATTTTCATCAAATTGATGTAAATTTTAATCAAATAAATGTAGATTTTTTACCAAATTGATGTGCAATTTTCATCAAATTGATGTAAAATTTTCATCAAATTGATGTAAAATTTTCATCAAATTGATGTAAAATTTTCATCAAATTGATGTACAATTTTCATCAAATTGATGTACAATTTTCATCAAATTGATGTACAATTTTCATCAAATTGATGTATAACTTTCATCAAGTTGATGAACAATTTTCATTAAATTGATGTATGGAATTGAAGAAATATTGATGGAAAGTTCTACATCAAATTGATGAAAAGTGTTGTAGGTTGGAAAATGAAGTACAAATTCATCAAAATGATGTAAAAATTCATCAATTTGATGAACCTTTTCTTTTCAGTGTATAGAAATATATAAAACAAGCGAGTACGCTTAAGTCGAATAAATCGGAAAAGTTCCTTATGGTCAAAACCTGCGACTAATAGCACTGTTCTGCAACAAAATCCTCCTTTAGACGAAACAAACTTATCCTTATGTACTAAGTAGGGACATAAATACTGTAACAACATTGCACACACCCATTTCAATAGTAGAACTGAACATACCCCGTAAATGTCATATGGGTTTTGAAAGCTAACCTCTATAGCGTTAGTCTGTAACTGGATTTTATGACTTTCGTCATGGAGTGGTCTGATAATGAGAACCGTATCGCTGTAATGGCGCTTTTCAAGTGTGAAATGAAAAAAACGATATTTTCAAAACGCTCGGGCCACTGAGGATTATCCGCATGTTTGTCTACCGATGCATAAAACTGTTTGATGAGACGGAGATGTAAATAACCGCCACCGGTCGGGCCGCCCATGCTCTGTTCGAACACCTCATGTCATCAAAGCCGTTAAATCAAGAATTCAGACAGAAAATCATGGCCCGTGAGATGAATATCACGCAAAAGTCCATGAGTCTAATCATTAAAAAAGACTTGGGACTTGGGGCTTTCAAACGACGTACCGGACATTTATTGACTGCACCTTTAAAAAAATAGGATTGAAAAATGTAGACGTCTTTTGGTAAAACGCGCTGATAACTTTCACAGAAAAATTTGTTCACCGATGAAAAAAATTTTACCGCTCAGGAAAAATTTAACAAGCAAAATGATCGCGTGTATGCGCGGTCATCTAAGGAAGCATCTGAACTGATCCCAAGGGTGAGTCATCACCCAGCTTCAGTCATGGTTTGGTGGGATGTCTCTTACGATAGGGTCACTGCCCTGCATTTCTGCGAACAAGGAGTCAAAACATCGGCCAAAGTTTACCAAGAAACCGTTTTAGAGGACAAGGTTTGTCGCAAAAGATACCCCAACATTGGATCTCTTAAGACTGCTTTGGTGCGAGCTGTGGCCAATTTTCCAATGGACGATTGTGCAGCTATTGACGATTGGCCAGTGCGACTTAAGGCGTGTGAAAAGGCAAAAGGCGGACATTTCGAATAAGTAGATTCTTTTGGGATACATTATACATCAATAAATATATTAAAAAATATATGGTCCAAAAACATTCGGCACTTTTAATGTTACAGCATAAAACGTGTGTAACAGTATTTATGTCCCTATGGACCCTCAGAATTGAAACTCTGAGGCGTAGTTGCGGCCAACATCCGAAGGAAATTATATTCAGAAATTATATGCCTTAAAATGTCCTTTCAAATTAACAATAAAGATCCCACACTTGATTTGAATTTTTATTTTTTTTTGTTATGAAAAAATACCTCTAGCTGGATCACCCTATAAATATGGATACTGAATTAAAGCAGGGTTCATTACGAATACGGATTATTTTATCTCATGGTTAGATTGCTTTTTGTACTTTACATACGCTAATGTTTCTCTCATTTCAATTACGGATTTACGGTGAAGGATTTATTCGACGATTCGACATGGCCAAAATTGAATCCTATATTACTTGTTTTCCATTGTGTGCCCTAATATTATTAACTAATATTTTTTTTGAGTGTAAGTGGTCTGCATCGATGTGTATGCTTGTGTGATGGTCATCAAATCATTGCGGTTATCATACTCATCAAATAGAAATATAGAACCAGCTATAAAAGACCAAGTTAAACAACATATATGGATTTACCGCCACACACAACTCTTCTTTGGTCTCCTCGCTCCTCTCCTCTCTCTCTATCCATCGCCGTAAAACGTTGTTCCATTTAAGGGCAATTTCAATTTTTTTTTTAGTCTTTATGACGACGCGTCGATGATGGTAGCCCTGACGGCGATGCTGTTGCTGCTGCCGTATCGTCTATTGATGATGATATAAACGGCCACCGTGAAAACTGACTGTGGTCAGAGTAAATTAAAAGGACGATTTTTAATGCCATTGGCGCACAGATAATGGCATTTGATTATTGTCCAGGGTTTCTTTTAACTTTAACGATGGTGGGTGTTGCTTGGCACTGACTTCCGCATATGGTGGCCGATGTATGTGCGCTAGAAATCACAGCACAACCATCGATTCCGTTGATTATCACATCATCGTCATCTTCTCCGTCACGCTTGCAGTTCAATGATTTTGATTGCAAATGAATTGATGCGCTTTTAAGGAGAAACTGCAGCACTCTCTGAGCTATTTTATTGCAAGATTCTGCTGAAATGTGGAATAAAGAAAAACTAGTTTTAATGCTCTTAAAGAGCCATTTCCTAACAAAAATGAACATACTCGTACGTACATATAATCGAGGAAACCTTTTATGAAATAGAAGAGCATTTCTTATTTTGCTTAGTATTGAGTGAGCTGGTGGAAGCATGTGTCTTCCATCAATTTGCAGCAACAATATTGCAACTCAATTGTATTAATTGGGGTGTCAGCCCTTGGCCGAAGAATTGCTTTTCGGGCCAATTCCATAAAACGGGCTGTCGTGGGATTAGCAAGTCGATGGTACCAGGTAGAATTGGTAGAACGGCTCTCATTATCGTTAAACTATCGCATAGTTTCAGATGAGATTTCAAGAACACTCTAGTTGTCACAGAATGGTTTAGCAGGTGCGCGTAATGTCCGAATAATACATCGAGTAATTTATGAATAACTGGCCATCAATTATTGTTTTTTCAACGGTTGACAGCTGTTTCACTTTTTTGTACCATTTATAAACTGTGTTATTTGTTAATTTCTCTAAACATTTTTTTAATCAATTAAGATTTATTTTTTTCAAAAGTTTTTCGATCCACCTTATCCATGCCTACAGTAAGCACATTTTAAAGTTTTCAGAACAAAAATAGTTTACATTGAACTAAAATTCGAGGTCGGCTTTTGGGAAGAATTGGTAGTAGATGGTTCCGTCACAAATACAAATAAAGTTAAAGTGAGGCATTACGAATTAGACGTACATCTATAAGCCATGTAAAGGCTTCTACAAAAATAGATTAGCCGATTAGCCAACAAATTACAAAACGGTTTCATGGTAAACTTTGGCCGATGTTTTGACTCCTTGTTCGCAGAAATGTGACCCCATCGTCTCAAATATTTGACATGAAACTAACTTATAATACCCTGTTCCACAGTGTGGTGCAGGGTCAAAATATTAATTCAGCCGGTACCAAAAAGTCGAACGCAAAACTTGATCACGACTTCTTCAATTTTGCAAAAAAAAAAGCCGATTAGTCGACTAATCGATAATCGACTTTTAGAACCCTAGTTTTCAGTGCGCCAGACACATTTTCATATTAAAATGTGATTTAGTAAAGGCGTAAGGAAACAAAAAATACTTTACCAAAAATGTAGTTCTAAGGTAACTACGAGTATATACGTAACTAAAACATTTTTTTCGAATGCGAATGTTTTATAATTGGTTTTTGAGAATGCGAATGTTCAATATGATGCGAATTATTCGCATATTCGTTAAAACCCTAATATTCCTACAATAGAGTGCTAAATATTTGTGTGTGTTTTTCTAAAAAAGAAAAAACCCTTAGCGAAATCGACATACAACTTTAGCATCTATCCATCTAAGAAGACTATATGAATTGTATTTCAACATGAACCGCGTTATATGCGTCAATGTACATGAATTGCTCTGGCAAGGTAAAAACGTGGAAAACTGTTGAAATGAAAAATCAGCAGAATTCCGGATAAGTCCCGGAACAAACCCTCCATGAAATAAGTGTCGTCTAAGAATATGAGAAAGGACCATTTGAACTCTACTAAAAGTCTAAATCTTCTAATTTATTGCACACTAAACTAGAGTATACACCACAGGCTCGACCCGAAAATTCGTATCACTAGTGCCGCACTTTTCTTTCAGCACTTTGTTTAAATCCATAATGTATGTAACATTTTTAACGTATTAGTAATATTAACATAACATTTAAGCTTCTTTAATGACAAAAATTCTCATTACTTACCTTAAAGATGATGCGGAGAAGGAGATTAGCTTGAATCTTATTATGTATATTCACGTATAAGTACAGTGGAACCTGTATATATATTGCATCTACATTTAGCAAGATAAGTATTGGTTGTCATACAGTTCTGGGTAGACCAAAAATGTTTATGTTGTACGATAGATTTCGTGGGAGAGAATATCACCCAACAAGTCCGCATCATAAATTTCTCTAAACATCTGTCAATGAGAGTGAGATTTTTATTATGCAGTGGCCAGTGTTTGAGAAATCTGCTCTTACCTTTTTATTTATTTCATATCCTTAGTAGACTATTTAATCTAAATAAAAATAAGTAGTGAGAAATAATATCGGCAGTTTACTCGTCGACACAGTAATTGTTTATACTGTGTGAAAGATTGAAACCCAAACTCACCAAACTGGTCCAACCGTATAAGTGTGGCCGAAAAAGTCAGAAATCGATCAAATCTGTACATTGCGCCAAATTTTGGTATAGACCCTTGAGCTGCAACTAAATACTTACCAACTCTTCTGCATTCGACACTCCGATAAGAGATGAAGTAAATGTCTGCGTATGCGGTACCATCCAAACTAGTACGCCTTTGTTTGATTAGTACCAATTCTTCCGAGGAAATTGGAAGTGACCCCTCCGAACCATTCACTATTACAAGAGGTCTCAAACGGGGTGACAACTTATCGGGAAACTTCTTCAACATCTAAACTGAGAAAATCCTGGAAAATGTAAAGGTTAAAATGGGCACAATTAACCAACATGCTTTTTGTGTATGCAAAAAACTTTAAAATATTAAATTAAGGTCGTCTAAAATGGTCGTCTGAATCTGATAATAAACCAGCAATGTCGAGGTGGTGGAGGCATTTATATATCTCGGATCTGCCGTTAAACCAAAAGAGCAATGTCAGCATTTATATAAAAAAGAGTTCGCTAACAAATATATGTTACTTTAGACTGGGAAAGCAGCTAAAACAGAGCCCTATCTTGAAAGGCAATAAATATACTTTACAATACACTAATAGAACCCGTGCTTTTATATGCTGCCGAATCTAAGATTATATTTACAGCAGATAAAAGCGCAGACAGGGCAGGACCGGGCAAGAAGTCTTGGTATTGAAAACCGGAGGAAGTGCGCTCAAGACCAAAATGATTACAAGCCATTAATTAGGCAGGAACAACGAAGTAAACACAACGACGGCTTACATTGTTTTGCAAACAATCCTCTTTTGGACGAGCCTTATGAATAATCATCTCCTGAATCCGAACTAAATGTCCGTTTTGGCCCATCACGTAAAGTATTCGAGCTAGACGTACAAGGGTTTCTTTATAGATTTCTGGCCTAGGAAACACTAAGTGTTGCCTGGCGCCATCTGACATTTCCACTGGAAAGTTTGACATTTTTTAGCATAAACGTACGTACTCAGAACGTTTTGACGTACGACAATCTTGTGTGTTGTTTACAATGTCTTGAAAAAATCAATTTGGCAAAAAAATAGAGTTAACTCGTGAACATTTTCGGGCAATCATTTTTCACAACTTTCGACGTGGATTGTGTATGGCGATAAAGCACCATCCTATAGCACTGAAAAACTGCTTTAATGAATTCAATCGTGGCTGACGCTCGCTCAAGACGAAGTCGTCCAAAAACGGCCATTTTGCCAAAGAAAATTGATGCCGTGCGTGAACTGATAATGCAAGATCGTCATGTGACATACCGTGAGATAGAGACATCCTTGGGCATTTCTTCCACCAGCATACATTTGATATTGCACGAACAACACCTGGCCGTAAAAAGGGTTTGTTCTCGTTAGATCCCGCACAATTTGACAATCGCTCAAAAAAAGACTCGTGTCGATTGGTGCAAATAAATTATATTGGGAATCATAGTATAATTGTGTACTATGGTTGTGAGGATCATACTATGGTTGTATGTGAAACATACTATGGTTGTGAGGTTCATACAATGGTTGTGGAGATCATAGTATGGTTGAGTGTGAATCATACTATGGTTGTGGGGATCATAGTACGGTTATGTGTGAATCATGCTATTGTTGTGAGGATCATAGTATGTTTGTATTTGAATCATACTATTGTTGTGAGGATCATAATATTGTTGAACCACAACCATATACCCAACAATAGTATTATCCTCTTCGAATATTGTCACCACAACCATACTTTTTTCTGCGTACATAAAAAAACAACAACTATCGGAAGGTAGTTCGAGGGATTTTTATTGTGTTTACTTTGTTCGGTGAAATACTCTAATACCGACTGGTTCTTGTTTTTTAAAATCGGCCTGCACTTAAGTATATAGCCATTGATCATGGTTTAATCACATTCGTTACTTAATGTCTACGGATGGTGAAGTAGCATTCACCCCTGCCGGCAACTAAAAGCATTTTTGACCGTTGGAATATATATTTTTGTTTCTTGAATGAAATGTTCAGTAAAAACATGGCCTCAAATCTGGCTATGAACTAATAGTAATGCAATTTAAAATAGCATACTTAATAAAAATCTCTATTTTTGAATAACAACAATAACCAATCCTAATAAATAATTTTGGGGATCATAGTATGGTTGAGTGTGAATCATACTATGGTTGTGGGGATCATAGTATGGTTGCGTGTGAATCATACTATGGTTGTGTGGATCATACTATGATTGTAGGAGAAACATACTATGGTTGTGAGGATCATAATATGGTTATGGAGATAATAGTATGATTGAGTGTGAATCATATTATGGTTGTGTGGATCATAGTATGGTTGCGTGTGAATCGTACTATATTTGTAAGGATCATACTATGGTTGAGTGTGAATCATACTATTGTTGTGAGGATCATAATATGGTTGTGAAGATAATAGTATGGTTGAGTGTGAATCATACTATTGTTCTGAGGATCATAGTATGGCTGTGGAGATCGTAGTAAGCGCTATTACTCCATTACTCTATTACTCTGACCACTCCATGATGAAAGTTGAAACAATTTTAAAATCCCGTTACAGACTAACGCTATTGAGATTAGCTTTAAAACCCCATACGACATTAACGGGGTTTGCTCAGTTCTACTATTCAAATGGGTGGTGTTCAATGTTGTAACAGTATTTATGTCCCTACTAAGTATAGTCGGTCACGCCCGACCTTAGCTTTTTAAGCTAGTATACGAGTTTGAATAGCGTCATATTTATATGAGAACATATGATTTTCACTGATCTAGAAAAATGTTCGTCCTTCGAAAAGGACCCAGGGGCGCTGAAACTTAATTCACTTTTATGTTCAAATGCCAACAATGTTTTATTTAAATCGATACCAGCTCGCCGTGCCGTACCTTTCGCCTACGGGGTTTCTCGAACTCCAGTTAAAATCATATAGGCCACCATTGCGAGGTTTCACTGTATGTATGTGTTTTTTCGAACATACACACAAATAAAATTGGTCTACGTATACGTACAAGTTTTTCCAGCACTCTTGCGTATGTGCGGATGTATGTTTCATATCTTTTTCCGTTGCAAAATTAAATTATTTTGAAATTATGACTTCCAGCTAAGAAATTACAATATGTATTTTTTATGGAAATGAAACAAGGCGACGACAATTCTCGTAGTACACGCATACAAACACATATACAGGCACCACACCCACGCAGACACGCATACATAGCTGGTGCGACAAGTACCTGCGAATTAAGAAAGCATTTACATAGATACGTTTTTCATTTCTTGGTACTATATCTCTTAAGTTATTTTACCTTAACTGGTGGTGCTGGCTTATTTCGCCAAGGAATAGCAAAAAAGCCAGCACAGGATGCTGGCAGCATCAAGTCTCCGCATGGCTTAAAGTGTACGGAAAAGTCAATGTGTTGTAATGAAACGCTGAACAGGCACACGCTCTTATGCTATGCAAACGCTTATTTAGTACAAAAATATACGGTTGAGATCGCTGTCGCTGCTTTGCATAATGTTTCCTCACATATTTCAGATGCTAAAACTGTATTTATGGAATGTCTGTTTTTGTTGCGATAACACTTCTTATATGCATAAAATTAAAGAAATACTCCATCGAATGCGGCCATTCTGATTAGCTTTTGGTCGCATTTAATGAAATTCTAATTGCACACATAATTATGCAGAGAAAATATGACTTGGGTCGCAATGGTTTCAATGTAGTGGTGTATGGAGTATTTTGATGACTTGAACTTATGACGACATAATGAAAAGCTGTTTTTCTTGAACTGAGTTCAATGGTATTTTCAATATTAAAGTACTATGAGATATGTCTGAACGAAGCGATCTTTAGAGTCATATGGAATAAAATAAAGGTTTTTTTCTGCAAGCGTCCTAAACAATAGGCGTGTTTGATTTGTGCTAGCTTAAAAAAAACGAATAACTGGTCGCTTAGGAGATAACTTCAAATCTTAACGAGCATTTCTTTAAATATCTTTGTATACAAGATGTGATTGGCCTTATGCATTATAAAATGTTTGATTTGAAAATTTATAGAAAAAAAATATTCAAGAAATACTGTAAGGGAGTAATAACCGGGCACGCTTAAACTCGCTTAAGATTATTATTCAATAACTTTCTTCCCTTAAACTTTAAAAATTAAAACCCTCGATTTTTGTCGCAAATTGTCTTTAGTTATCTGTAAACAAAATCATTTTTCTTTGACGATGGTGGTGAAACTACACTAGTTTTAAGTTAATGTTCATATAAATTTGTTTGTATTGTGTTTTTTATTTATTCGTTAAAGATAAAACCCCTGAAGATGCAATTCAAGAAAATTGCGAAATATTGGGAATAAAATTATAATATTAAACACCGAGACCTCGGGCTTGAAAAAAGATTTTTTTTAAATATTAAATAAATAGGTCGAAGAACAACAAAAATCAAAAATTTTTTTTATATTCTTGTACAATGGTTAAAGTTATGGCGTTAACAACCTCCTTAGAAAGTTGCCAATCTTACAAGGCCAATAACACTGACAGCTGAGTCACTGTTGAATTAATTGTACATATACTAAATATACGAGGGCATATTGCGGTGAGTTTTCGAAAAAAAACACAGTTTTTTTTAGAAAAAAAAATATTTTTCAACATTACCTCGTTTTAGCTCAAATACACTTAGTCCAACGTTTCTCCAATTTTTGTATCCATTCCAAAAAATAGGATTTATTGAGTTCCATAAAATAGGCATTTGTCTGATCAATAATTTCATCGTTGGAGCTGAATCTCTTTCCACCGAGCCATTTCTTTAGGCTTGGAAATAGTCACTTTGGGCTAAATCCGGAGAATATGGCGTATGAGGTGTGCACCCGTGCGTTATCTTGATGAATAAGAAATAGTTAAATCAGTCCAATAAGTTGGCATAATATTCGCCGTTTATTGTTTTTCCATTTTTAATGTAGTCGATGAGGATTATCCCGTGTGCATCCCAAAAAATAGTTGTCATCACCTTATTGACCGCTAAAGTTAACCTGACGTTCTTCGGGGACGGTTCACCCAGAGAAACCCATTGTTTAGGCTGCAGCCTGATCTCCGGAGTGTTGTAATGAATCCTTGCATGTTTCATTCACAGTTACAAAACGCCGCAAAAACTCATTTGAATTCCGGTTCACTAACTCCAAACAATACCTTAAAGTGTTCACACGATTACTTTTATGGACAGTTGAGAGCAAAAGCGGCAGCAATCTTGCGGACAGATTTCTTAAACCCAACTGTTCATGTAAAATCGAAACCACACTGCCATATGAAACTCGTATGAATAATCTCACGCACTTTTTCTCTTCGATCGGCCAACACCATATCTTGGATTTCTTCGACAGTTTCGTGTATATTGGCCTCAATTGGCCATAATTTAAAATAGCCAGAGAAAGTCGAAAATTAACTTAATTTTTTTTCAGTATTTGCCATTTTATCTTGCAACACACCTCCAAATTGTTCCACTATATATGTGACAGCGCATTGAGAAAGGGACCTAAGGGTAAAAAAAATCAATTCCCATTTTTTTCTTTTTTTGATGTGGACATCTGAGCATCGAATGAGACCGATCCCATGCCCCAAAAGTGTTCCCTCCCAAAGATATGCGCGTTTTATGAAAGTGAAGTCGACGATTCTAAGCGCAAATAGAAAGGGACCTTACTTAAAAAAAGCTCTCCTGAACAAAACTTTTCATCAACTTTTCACTTTTTTTTTGATGTGAACAACATCTGAGCATCAAATGAGACCGATCCCATGCCCCAAAAGTGTTCCCTCCCAGAGATATGCGTGTTTAATGAAAGTGAAGTCGACGATTCTAAGCGCAAATAGAAAGGGACCTAATCTTTAAAATGGCTCTCCTGAACAAAACTGGTTTTTAACCTTAGGTCCCTTTCAATTTTGCGCGCCACATATAAGTAATGAAAATGACCGTTCGGTGAGAAACGGTATTCGATCAAAATTTTGTTTAGTGATGAGGTCCATATCTGGCTCAACGGTAACGTCACTAAACAAAGTTGCCGCATTTAGGCTGAAGAGCAACCAAAAGAGGTTCAAGAGGTGCCATCAAAACCAGAAAAAACACGGTTTTGAGCTGTTTATGGGCTGGTTAAATCATCGGTCCATATTTTTTCAATAATGTTAATGGCCGGAACGTTACCGTAAATGGTGCTCGCAATCGTGCCATGATATCGGACTTTTTCCTTCCTGAAATTGAAGTCCGCATTCTTGACGACATTTGGTTTCAACAGGACGGTGCGCCACTTGCCTTAAGCTGCTAAAACAATCGATATTTGAGAGGTCATTTGGTAGAGCAGCTTATTTCACGGTCTTGGGACCCAAAAACCGTCTCCTTATGTATTTTAGTACCCACAAACGGTTAAATCTTACACAGGGCGCTGAAAATATGTCCTCTCTAACATGGACATATGGAAGTACTCTGAAACAGTGCCATTTTCCAACTAATATGAATATGACAAAAATTTGAAAATTTGGTTGAATTGGAGGCAATGACTAATGTTTGGGTTATTCAGAAACAGTGACATTTTCTAACATATGCCTATATTCCAATTTGGAACTCACACCGCCCCGTTTGGGCCCTTGGAGTTTAAAAATCGGTCTTCTTAAACTATTGATACATGGATATTACAAAACATTTCAATTTCGTCACGGCTCCAAATATCAAATTAAATTTGTGATTTGACTAATTTTAAATCCTTGACCCCATGGCGATAATTTGGTCCTTTCGAACATTTACATTTGGGTATTTAAATGAAGTGGAACTTTATAAGGAATCTGTATATGATATTTATTTTACAATTTGATTGGGATAGAGGCCTTGACATGGCATAATAATCTCAATATACATTAAATTTTAAAATTTGTCAAAGTTTAAGGCCCGAGTCTATGGGTTCCCTAGAGCCTGCTCAACAATAGACAAAAGGTTTCTCCAAACAAAGAAAATTACCAATCTGAACATGACAACGTTTTATAGGGATCCAATAATGTAGTTCTGTCAAATATGGACTCACCACAAACGACTATTTCCCCCAATATTGTCAACGTTACACAACAAGGAAATTCAATAAATGAGGGAAAATATAATGGCTTGGGCCCTTGCGAACTTACAAAATGTCTACATGTTTTTTTTAAAATATTAGTTAGAATTTATTCAAAATCAAAATTGGATGACTGATGTTGCACCACCTTGTACAATTACTTTTGAGCTATAAGTGTTGCTATATATATTTCTGGCCGAGGCAACATAAAGTGTTGCCTGGCGCCATCTGACATTTCCAATGGAAACTTTAACATTTTTTGGCATAAACGTACTCAGAACGTTATGACGTACGAACATCATTTGTGTTGTTTACAGTGACTTGAAAAATCAGTTTGGCAAAAAAATGGAATTAACTCGTGAACATTTTCGTGCGATCATTTTTCACAACTTTAGTCGTGGATTATCACGACAAGAGTGCATCAATGAACTTAAATCTTTGTATGGCGATGAAGCACCATCCTATAGCACGGTGAAAAACTGGTTTAATAAATTCCATCATGGCCGACGCTTGCTCAAAGACGAAGGTCGTGAAGGTCGTCCATAAACGGCCGTTGTGCCAGAGAACATTGATGCCGCGCGTGAACTGATATTGCAAGATCTTCATGTGACATACCGTATGATAGAGGCATCCTTGGACATTTCTTCCACCAGCATACATTCTATATTGCATGAACACCTGACCGTAAAAATTTTTGTTCTCGTTGGATCCCGTACAATTTGAAAATCGCTCAAAAAAGGCTTGTGTCGATTGGTGCAAAGAAATTTTGAAAAAACTCGATCGCGGTGCCTCTAAAGATCGTCGTTATACGATCGTTACAGGTGACGAATCATGGATCTATGTCAATGAAGACGAGCCAAATCCAACGAAAGTTGTTCATGGAAGAAGCACTTCGAAGCAAATGGTAGCCTGTTTCTTCGGCAAAACTGGTCATGTGGCGACTGTTCCACTTGAGCAACGTAGGATGGTCAATTCTGAATGGTACACCACAATTTGTTTGACTGAAGTCTTTGGAGAAATTCGAAAAATGGACAAGAGAAGACGAATCATTGTGCACCATGACAATGCGAGCTCTCACACATCGGCTCAAACCAACGCTATTTTGACCGGCAAAAACGTCGAATTGATGGGTCATCCGCCGTACAGCTCTGACTTGGCACCCAATGACTTCTTTTTATTCCCGCACATCAAGAAAAAAATGCGTGGTGAACGATTTTCGTCGCCAGAAGATGCTGTTGAATCGTTGAAAAAACAAGTTTTTGAGGTGTCTGAATCGGAGTGGAAAAAGTGCTTCAACAATTGGTTTGCAAAAGTGTATAAATCATGCTGGAGAATACTTTGAAAAACAATAAAACCAACAATAAAAACAATAAGAAAATAGAAAGGGACCTAAGGTTAAAAACCAGTTTTGTTCAGGAGAACCATTTTAAAGATTAGGCCCCTTTCTATTTGCCCTTAGAATCGTCGACTTCACTTTAATAAAACGCGCATATCTCTGGGAGGGAACACTTTTGGGGCATGGGATCGGTCTCGTTCAATGCTCAGATGTTGTCCACATCAAAAAAAAAGTGAAAAGTTGATGAAAAGTTTTGTTCAGAAGGGCCATTTTAAAGATTAGGTCCCTTTCTATTTGCGCTTAGAATCGTCGACTGCACTTTCATAAAACGCGCATATCTCTGGGAGGGAACACTTTTGGGGCATGGGATCGGTCTCGTTCGATGCTCAGATGTTGTCCACATCAAAAAAAGAAAAAAAAAAATGAAAATTTATTTTTTACCCTTAGGTCCCTTTCTCTATGCGCTGTCACATATAGCAGTCCTCGTAGCAGTTAGAATTTATTCAAAAACAAAATTGAATGACTGATGTTGCACCACCTTGTACAACTACTTTTGAGCTATACAAATCGAAAATTCATTCACTTCGCGGATTTCGTACGTACTAGCAACACCATCCGATTTCAAGAAAGAGTTTCGGGATTTGCTATTTGATGACCTCAATAATTTTATTTTTGATATTCTTTGAGGAAATTCATTGTAGAAATAAAAAAATCTACTGATTTGTATAATTATCTTTTTACTCTAATGTCTTATATCACAGATAGATTTGTATTAAAAAGACCTTTTCACTACTAAACATATCTACGAGTACATACCCAAACACAACCTCGGCAAACACTTATTGACTCAATATATACAAGGTTCTCATTATACACGAGTCTTTATATGGTTGCCTGCTTAAATGTAAAATTTCGTTACACAAATGGAAATTAAAACATGTCTTTATTTGCACGTAGTCACACCCATGCCAAACAGAATCCTTCTCAAAGGACTCTATCAATGATCCCAACGATTAACATTCATATCCTGAAACATACCCTATTACACAAAATGTGGGACAAAATAATACAATTTGCAAATGCGAGTAAACACAAATCAATTATGCTGGATGGTTCTGCTACTCTGGGACTGTTCGTTCGGTCATTATCCTTTATTACACAGACCATGAATGCTTGCATGCCATTGGAAATTCACAAAAAATAATAGAAAAATTAAATTGCCAAACAAAGTATAATTTTTCTGCCTGACTTCAACATAAACTTTCTGTCTTTTTAAACAAAGAAACTAATTTAATAAAGTCCTTCCAGGACTTTGGGTGCTAGTGCTGCCTGCCGCATTTTTGAGAGCGTTGCATAGTTAAACCCAAGAAATTTCTGAGGTCCATTTTTTCGCCAATGCGTATGTATGTATGACTTTTCCGAAAGTTGAGTAATTTTCTTATTGAATTAGAATATAGAGAAAGTTTTCAGTGCTTCGCTCCTACTTCCCCTGTATTTTTTATGCTCTCCACCGAAGGATAGAATGTATACTAAATTTGTCATTTCGTTTGAAGCATCTCAAATATTGTTGAGAGACCCTTCATATTAATAATCGTCGTAAACTTCGAAGACGATCAAGCTCGAAAATTTTTCACAATTATGGCGTACAAGTTGTAAGCTGTTCGAAATCATAAACAGGCGAAATTAACGAAGGGGTTAAAAGTTACCCTCGCAGTAATTAAGATACCTCGAATAATTTTTTTTAATTTATTGCTCAACGGTGGAGGGTATAAAAGATTCGGCCTGGTTGAACCTTACTTCTTTTCTTTTATTTTTGGTGTACGTTTACCACGTTGCACCAAAAAGAATATATGTAAGTGTCCACAGAAGGAAAGAAAATGCAGGGGCAAAAAGAAATTATGAAGTATGCATGTAGGGAGTAATACCAACACCACTGGCAAGAGTATGCGGCAGCTTTGGGGCATAGAGAAACTTTAGTATAAGTGTCAAGTTCTTGTAATTGTTTGAAAATATACTACGTATTCGTAACTGCGAGACTAGGGACGGGATGAGAAAGATGTACCACTCGGACAGATGGGGGAACATTTCGAGGGACCTTTAATAAGAGGACTTGAAAAATTTAGCATTCCAATATCACAACTTTTTTTAATACTACTGACTTTCTATGAAAACTTATGCAGGCTGTTTTTTAGATGCATGAGAACTTTCTCTATTGTTAACTATAATTTGACAGCTGATAATATCAAACTGCGTTGACATTTCTGTTCTTTAAGGTTCAACAAGCCATCATAAGCAGTATGTATGTTTCTTTTTGGTATTCTATATATATATTTCTGGCCTAATAATAAAAAAATGCGAATATTTATGATCAAAAATGGTTTTATTGTTTTTTAAAGTATCCTTAGCATGATTTATACACTTTTGAATGCATTCAAACCAATTGTGGAAGCACTTTCGGACTCCGTGGAGTGGACTCCGATTGAGACACCTCTAAAACATGGTTTTTGAACGCTTCAACAGTAGAGAATATTAGAGAATTAAATACTTCCGTCTGGAGCTTGTACAAGGTCGGACTTAATATGGTAGATTAAATTAGTATGTCGCTCATAACGCACCATACAAAATTTGAGCTTGATCGGGTATAATTTATGGCTTCTAAATCTCTAGGACCTTAAACCGAGATGGACCTTGGTGTGTGACCTTTTCGACCGATATGATCCTATTTAAGTCGGGCGAAATTTGGTCGAAATCGGGTGTAATATGTGGCTTTTAGAGCTTCAGCCTCTGATATCGGAAAGAACCTTTGTATAATAATGGTCGCTCATAACGTACCATGCACAATTTGGGCTTGATAAGGTATAATTTGTGGCTTTAAGAGCTACGTGACCTGAAATCGGGTGGGACCTTTGCGAGTGAGCTATTCGAAAAAATAGACCGATATGGTCCTGTTTAACTAGAGATATGCCACTCGTTATTGGTTTTCGGTATCGGGAAAGACCTTTGTATCGGCTATACGAAAATATGAGCCTATGTGGTTTCACCACAGTTAATTAGCGCCCGCCTATAATGTACCATGCTATTTTTAGGCGTGCTCGGTTGTAATTCGTTGCTTCTGCTAATGTAGGACCTCAAATCAAGAAGTAACTTTTGCGTGGGACCTATTCGTAAACTTGGACCGATATGTATTCATCACAGAAATTTTGCGAAATTTTGGATTTTATATGTGGTTTATAAAATGTTGGTTCTCAAATCGGGAAACCCCTATGTATGATATCAAAATATGGGCCGATGGAAACCAATTTAAATAGGGTTCGTCGTTGGCACACGCAGAAAAAAGTATGGTTGTGGTGACAATATTCGAAGAGGATCATACTATTGTTGGGCATATGGCTGTGGCACAACAATATTATAAATCTTACAACAATAGTAAGATTCACACACAACCATACTATGATCCCCACAACCACATTATAAGTCACATTCAACCATACTATTATCCCCAAAACCATATTATGATCCTCACAACAATATTATCTTTAACATACAACCATAGTTTGATCCTTATGATCCTTACAACCATAGTATGATTCACACGAAACCATATTATGATCCCTACTACAATCATAATATGATTCCACTCAACTATACTATGATCCCCAAATTTATTTTTTAGGATTCGGTTATGTTATTATTCAACATTAGAGATTCTTATTAAGCATTTTTTTTAAAATTAGTTCATAGCCAGATTCTAGACAATTTTTCTATTGAACATTTTATTTAAGAAACAAAAACGTATGTATTCAAAAGGCAGTCGAAAAGACTTTTAGTTGCAAGCATTGGTGACTGTCCGGGATAAATGCTTTGTTACCATCCGTAGACCCCAAGTGCTGAACATGATTAAACCATGATGAATGGCTATATACTTAAGTGCAGGCAGATTTAAAATAAACGAGAACCAGTCGGCAGTAGAGTATTCCACCGAACAATGTTAACACAATAAAAATCCCTCACATTGTCTTCCGATTGTTGTTGTTTTTTATAATTTATAGTGCACACACGCATAGTCTTTAAAACATGTTATGCTTTTTTCATAGTCTCAACTATACGGTATGATTGCCGTAATCATATTATTGTAAACGTAAATCTTTAACAATACTTTTATTGTTATAGTTAATTGTTTGTTTTTAATTATATTGTTACATTTCAACAAAATTGTTATTGCCGCAATGATACTGTTGTCAAAATAAAATACGGAAAACAATTCTATGGTTGCGACGAACATGCTTTTATTGTAGAGAACATATTATTGTTGCCGTGACCATATAGAAACTATGTCTTTTCTCTGCGTGCACAAACTTGAGTTTCGCCGAAAATGGTTCATAATTGCGACTTGTACTTATTTTAACAAAAGATAGACAGACGGAGGGACGGACGGACGGAAATCGCTCAATGGAATCAAATAATAATTCTGAGTCGATCGTAACATAGGGTCTTCCTCCATTCCTTTCACATTAGCACTCTCATAATACCCAATACCACAGTGTGGTGTAGGTATAATCTGTACTTTGATTACATAGATTGGAAGGGCGGACGGACACCATCTATCAATTGAGTTAGATAAATATTCTGAGTCGATCGGTTTATTTAACATAGATTCTATCTCCATTTCTTTAAGGTGTTGCAAACATCAGCACTGTGATAATGATACAGTACCGCCGAATGGTGTACTACCTGTACTTTGATTACAGCGATAGATGGACAGACAGACGAAGGGCAGGACTTAATGAAATCAGATATTGATTATGAGTAGATCGGTGTATTTAACATACAATTTATTTCCATTCATTGAAGGCGTTCCAAATATCACCACAAAGTCATAATGTTCTGTACTACAGTGTGGTATAGGATACTAAAATTGCATTCTAATAATCCTTTTAAGTTCTCAAGCTGTTAAGAAAATGAAATAATAAAAATATAGCGATTCTTAAGATCATAGAAACAGATTTTTTGCCACAAGAGCCAATATGCCCCAAAGTATATTTAGTAGAAACAAAGTTGACGCCATATTAACGATAAAAAAAACCGCTCATGATATTTGAAAAAAAACAGTAACATTAGCTTCTAAAATATATGAGATACATTTGGACAACGTCGAAAAATTACATCTCACTTTTTAAATTTTCAAACCCCCAAAAACGTGAAAATCGTCAATGTGGAAAAAACAATTTATGCAAAGTTACTAAAAAAGAACTAAAAACTAAAAAAAAATGTACCTTTCTTATAAATCAGAAAATACAAAAAGTATTCCACTTCAGGCTAATTTCTAAAACATACCCAATATCCCGATGTTAATGTTAGTAGCTCAAAAAATTCTTGACTCCTTGGCTACAATTGGCTTTTGCAGAACTCAAAAATATCAACTAGATTAAAAGTTATAGAATTTGGCCAATGGATATCGATCCTGGACCACTGTGCGATGTGAAGTTGAATTTCTAACGCATAATAGCCATTGTTTCGTTGGCATGTGGCACCATCCTGTTGGAACCACATATCGTCCAGGTGCGTATACAGACCCGGTTTGCTGAAATTTGCACACAATTCTTCCGATTGTGGACACATTTGGTCGAAGTGCATGGAATGTATTTTAATTATGGTCGATTATGCTGACCAAAAAAATCAGGACGTGCACGAAATGCATTTTGATGTGAACGCCCATTTTCATAAAAGTCTTCAACAATCTTAACGAGCTGGTCAACTGTGTAACTCTCCATGGCAGAATTTGTCAAACTCTGAAACAAGGAAATGGTTATGAGAAAACATATAATAATAAAGGGTATTCCAACCATAATGTACGGTGTTAATTGTGAGTCACACCCTCACGTCATTTTTTTTCTCCCCATCCTAACTCGAATTTTTTTTTTTCAGTGCTTGACAAATTTAACCAAGGAGAGGTATAAAATTGAGTAGCGAAAATGGGCGTTCAAATCAAAATGCATTTCCTGATGATTTGGATATAAAAATCGCAATGTGTCCACAATCAGGAGTATTGAGCTCAAATTTCAGCAACCGGGTCTATAGAAAATGTGACAACACCTGCTCATGCTCGCCCAGTTCGTTCTGCGGAAAACATTGATGTTGGTCGCGTTATTGTGGCAGAAGAGAAGAGGAGCCGTTAACCTCGACTGGTGAATGGATAGCTATGTTAATGTAACCTACTTCTGGGTCCACTCCAAGAATTTGATTTTCCTGAGATTTGGGACGTCCGCAGCAGGTCAGGCTAGAACAATAGTTCCAGAAGCTCCTGACCTCCCGCGGCATCAGATTTATATCTCTGGTCCGGCCTCGTACCACAGAACTAATTTAAGTTGAAACTACAACACGCCCTGACTGGTCACATTAATGACAACACCAAGGATTCGTTCCATGCCACCTTCAAGCAAAAAGGGCAAAAAGGATTTATCCAAGATGCTACTTGTGTCTTGCAGAGGGGCTCTTGGGTCCATCAAAAATGATTTGGGTATCCCCTCTAGCCCCTGCGGTTACTTATCTGTACAATTAGTTTTAAAGGATAAAGACGCCTGATGATTGGCATCTAACTGTGCTCCTCAGGGAGACCGCAATGTTTCAACTAAAGTGGTATACGATTTTTAGAATTTGATAACATTTTCCCAAACGGCTAAGGCCGCATATAGGTAACATCGTTGGGTCGTTTGGACTCCTAAATCTTCAACTGCAAAACTAGTACGTCTGTACTATCGCTAACTGATACAAAATCTGTAGTTAGAAAAACAAATAATTGAAATCAATAATTGTTTGATATAGTCACCACTTTATTTCCCACCTTAGCAAAATGTTTGCCCACATTCCTATACCGCCATTGCCAAGCATGTTGCAGCAGTTTGGGTTGAACATTTCCGGTAGCCATGTAAGACAAAAAGTAGACGAACACACACATCTGTTAATAGCACAAGAAGTAGTTGTAGATTTCAAAATTTTTAAGTTTATTACCATAGTTGGTCATGTGAACTTTATCCGACTGGGGCAAAAAGGGAGCGAAAAACAGAGTTACAGAAACAACAAAATGGATATGCAGCAAGACTGTTTTTTTTGTACCCAGAGAAAATTGAATTTCTAATTGCGTTTTTGCTTCTGCAAAAAACAACAAAGTTTGGTAAACATTTGTTGCAAGTAAACGTTGAATGCTGTGTGCAATGCTGTCAAAAATATTTTTAAAAAATATTCAACATTTAAGGGAGAAGTGAAATTTGAAGTTGATATGTAATCGAAGCCGAGGCTCTTGTTTAATCATGTGGTGTCTGTGGGAAATATAGCGCATGGAATCTGGTTGAAGACACCAGAAGGGGCGTGGCTAGGAACCAAATTATTTGTCACCAAGTTGTCCCTATGATGTTGGTATTAGGTATTCGTTTGTATAAGTACCATTAAGGATATTTCACAAATAAAAAAGTGGGAGGAATGTTGCATTTGTATGGAAGGTTAGAGGGTGGACCAACCCCTTTTTTAATGTGCAAGTACACAATCGTTATAAAAATATTACGGTGTTAATAATTTAAACGATTTTCACGCACTAGGCGCCATGTTTTGTGGGTTCTAATCAGCATTGAACTAAAGCAAATTGTGTGGCAGGTACCAGAAGGGGCGTGGTTAGGAATTCAATTATTTGTCACTGAGTTATGTTTATTATCCTGTTCTAAAGTATTGCTTTTGGGTTAGATCGTATGAATAGGATTACAAATATTTTAAGAATGCCAAAATAAAGAGTAGTGCTACATTTGTGTTCGAGGTACCAGAGAGAGTGTCAATTTCGACTATTTTTAATCCCGTAGGCAGTTTTGGAAATATAAAAACGATTGTTATCTTTTTTTCGAGAGCTAGCGTGCGAACCAGCTTCATAGACGGACATGGCTCAAATGACTTAAAAACGCTTAAACATATGTAGGGCCTCAAATGCTTGTTTCTATACGTTACATATTTTCTCTGTACCAAATAATGTATACTCTTTTACCGACTAGGGTGAGGCTATAAAAATAGTATTACTTTTGGAAACCTTTTATGAAAACCTTACTTCTAGGCCACTGTTGCGATGCCGTAGGATTCAAACTAAGCCCTAGCTGAACACATATCAGGTGTCCTATGACAGACAACAAGGAGGAGAATATACAGGGTGGGCCAAAAGTTACCGTCAGGATTCAAAATTTAATAACTTTTTCGTTTATATATTTTTTTAATTTTATATAAATAACACTTACAAAACAAATAACTGCACAAAGGACCAGAATAATAGAATTTTTTTTGTTTAAATCGGTGATCAATTATTTTAACGCAAATTGATGAGTGATGAAGCTCATATTCATTTGAATAGCTTTGTTAATAAGCAGAACTGTAGGTTCTGAAGTTCTGAAAATCCAAGAGCCATTCATCAACGCCAATTGCCCCCAATTAGGTGTACAGTATGGTGTGGGGTGGGATCACATCTGCAAATATCATTGGGTCCTACTTCTTCGATAATGAAGATGGAAGTGCTGTAACCGTAAATGTAGAGCGGTATCGGTTTATGATACAAAAATTTGTAAGTCCTGCTCTTGAAAACAGACCTCAGATGTGGTTTTAGCAGGGCGGAGCCACTGCCCGTGACACAATGGCACTTTTAAGAAAAAAAATTTGGCGAGCGAATAATTTCCAGAAATTCGGAAATTATTTGTCCAGCGTGATCGCCAGTTTTTTCAGCACCCGACTCTTTTCTTTGGGGTTATTTGAAAGAACAAGTATATTTGAATAAGCCCAAGACAATCGTTCAACTCAAGGCCAACATTGTTGCAGAAATTCGAACGCTATACACGCAAAGAAAAGATATGGTTACTATATGGTCACCGCAACAATAGTATGTTCTCTACAATAAAAGCATGTTTGTCGCAACCATAGTATTGTTTTTTGAATTTCATTTTGACAACAGTATGATTGCGGCAATATTAATATTGCTGAAATATAACAATAGTATTATTGCCGAATTTAGAAATGCAATTATGGTTGTAGCAACCATATAAATATGGTTGGTGCAACAATAGTATTGTTGTTTAAAATTTACGTTAACAATAATTTGATAACGGCAATCATACAATATAGTAGCGACTATGATATACCAAAAAGAACACATACACACGATACAGAGCATGGTTGTTGTCCATTATTAAAAACAACAACAATCGGAAGTTTTTCGGAAGATTTTTATTGTGTTTACTTTGTTCGGTGAAATACTCTACTACCAACTGATTCTCGTTTATTTTAAATCTCCCTGCTCTTAAGTATATAGCCATTGATCATGGTTTAATCACATTCATTACTTGGGGTCGGATGGTGAAGTAGCATTTACCCCTGATGGCAACCAAAAGTGTTTTCAACTGCATATATTTTTGTTTCTTGAATGAAATGTTCAATAAAAACATGACCTCAAATCTGGCTATCAACTAAGTGTAATGCGATTTAAATCTCTATTATTGAATAACATCATTATCCAATCTTAATAATTAATTTTGGGGATCATAGTATGGTTGAGTGAATCATACTATAATTGTAGTATGGTAAAGTGGGAATCATACTATGGATGTTGGGATCATAGTATGGTTGCGTGTGAATCATACTATGGTTGTGATGATCATACTTGTATGAGAAACATGCTATGGTTATGAGGATCATAATATGGTTGTGGAGATAATAGTATGGTTGAGTGTGAATCATACTATTGTTGTGAGGAGCATAGTATGGTTGAGTGTGAATCATACTATGGTTGAGGGGATCATAGCATGGTCATGCGTGCAGCCACAAATTTTGAAAGATGTTATGGAAAATGCTCTAAAACGAGCGCATCATTGCAAAGCTGAAAACGGTGCCATTTAAGTGTCATTATTATTCATACTTAGTGTAAAAAAAAAATCACATACTGTTCTGAGAAAAAAAATTAAAAAAAAAGATAAACGAAAAGTTATTACAGTTTTTAACCCCATGGTAACTTTTTGTTTTTTAAAAAATCGACCATTGAAAAATCGACTCTTTGTACTAAAAGAAATACTATTTCATTGTGAACAACACAACAAGTATCGTTCACCAGATTTTATCGTAATAGTACCAATTGCAGCCAGACATTTTAAGATGAGTCAATGACACTTGTAGCATATATGATGCTCATATACTTTCATATGTATATAAAAGAACAAATACTGCGAACATGTATGAGTACATGTCCAGTGAGAAAATTTTGGACCCAGCCAATAACTAACGAATACTAGAAAATCGTATATTTCCGTTGGCAAAAGAAAAAAAAAACTCAGATGACTGTTTTTTGTAAGGCTCCCGGCATAGAGTCATATATATTCACGTTCCACTAAACAACGTGTAGCTCTACCATTTCAGTTCTAATAATTTTTTTTGTTTTTTATAAAAAAAAATTCTTGGGAAATTTTTTAATGATTATTGATTTGATTTTTTTGTTTTTTTTATGATAAGAACCCATTCATTGATTGCTTTGAACCACTGCACCGAGCCTATTCGAATTTTAAAATAGTTAGCATACCTGATTTTGAGCACTTAGCCAGTAGTCTGTAATTTTGCCGCTTGTATTTTTCTGCCTGGGTAGTTACATTGTTGACACAACCATGTGATTGCAATACTTGCAATGCTGTCCTGTTTTGTTGCATCTTTCCGTTGCAATTGATTGGTTTGTTGCAGTCAAACAATATGCGAAAAGTAAATATGCAATTAAATGGGTTTTCAGACGACTCGCCTTTTTCCGCAAGCCAAGGGAAACCGAAACACGCTTCCATTGCATTTGACACGAATTGCCACTTAAAACATGACACCGCCACAATGCACTTACATCTGGTCGCAAAAAAAATATATATGAATAAATAGAGGTTGAAATTCGTCCATAAATGAACAATAAAGGACCATTGTTTGCGTTGTTAACAAGAAGTAAAAGCGAAAAGAAAAAACAGCATGTAGATTGTAAGAGTCGAGGTGCTTAATACCCTACATCATACCTTCCACACAAATGGTATTCTTGAAATATCTTAAATCCTTTTCATACGGTCTAACCCAAAATCAATATATGTGACGCTCAAAATAGAAAGGGACCTAAGGGTAAAACCCAGTTTTGTTTAGGAGAGCCATTTTAAAGATTTAAATACGTGTATCTTTGGTGTACCATCACTTTCATAAAACGCGCATATCTCTGGGAGGGAACACTTTTGGGGCAGGGGATCGGTCTCATTCGATGCTTAGATGTTGTCCACATCAAAAAAAAACAAAAGTGAAAATGGATTTTTTACCCTTAGATCCCTTTCTCTATGCGCTGTCACATATAAGAACAGGATTATAAGCTTTTCATACGATCTAACCCAAAATCTATACTTAAGAATAGGGTTATAAGCTGAAAATAGTAACAAATATTTGAATTCCTATCCAAGTCTTTTCTGGCCCCACCCACACAAATGCACCATTCCGCCTACTTTTTTTTAATTCTTGAAGTTTCTTTAATGATACTCATACAATCTAGTCCAAGACTCAATAATAAGGTTAACTTGGTGACAAAAAATTAAATTCCTAGCCACGCCCATTACCGTACCTACTACACAAATGCACTGTTTCAGTACAGACTAAAACCCACATACTTTCTACCCATTGAGTGAAATTCGCACTCTATTATACTTTTAAACGGCTTTATAAACATGTACAAAAAAGTGGATTACACGCCCCATTCTGGTACCTCCAGCGCAAATCTACCATTTCTCCCCTTCTGTTAACCGCTGAATAATTTTAATACTGCGAGTATTCATAAGATTCTGCTGAAAATTAGTAATTCGCAAAAAGAAAATAAATTAAACAAGCATAAAATTTGGAGCCTAAGCCACGCCCCTTCGTGCACTACCCGAGCGAAGATTGAAACCCAACTAACTTTTTTTCTAATGCATGAATTTCTCTTGGATTTTGTTTCCCGCAATATTACTTATTTCATCTTCGTCTGCGTATAGAAAAAAGTGAATGCCACGTCCATTTCTAGCACCGTTTTCTCAATTTCGATAAATTAGATAAACCGACCGAAATTGTTTTACTTGTTTTAACTACAATGTTGGAGACTTGAATGTCCATCTAGATTTGTAGTATTCTTTTGTGGAAATTGACCGGAGGGCCATAGCTTTATTAGAGCAAATTGGAACGTCTATGTTCTGCGCGGTGAATAAGGACTTATTAAGAATGAAAGCCGTAATAGCGTGATACGAGTAACATTTGTTGCTCTACCTCTATTGAATCTAGAATTGGGAATTTTTATTCCGAGATCAGCTGCTGAGGTTGGTCAACAAAAACAAGCGGAACAAATGAATTGATGACTTGAAGCAGTGAAAATTAAGTTGCGGATTTGGCATATGTGACAGCGCATACAGAAAGGGACCTAAGGGTAAAAAAATCAATTTTCATTTTTTATTTCTTTTTTGATGTGGTCAACATCTGAGCATCGAATGAGACCGATCCCATGCCTCAAAAGTGTTCCCTCCCAGAGATATGCGCGTTTTATGAAAGTGATGTCGACGATTCTAAGCGCAAATAGAAAGGGACCTAATCTTTAAAATGGGTCTCCTGAACAAAACTTTTCATCAACTTTTCACTTTTTTTTTGATGTGGACAACATCTGAGCATCGAATGAGACCGATTCCATGCCCCAAAGGTGTTCCCTCCCAGAGATATACGCGTTTTATGAAAGTGAAGTCGACGATTCTAAGCACAAATAGAAAGGGACATAATCTCTAAAATGGCTCTCCTGAACTAAACTGGTTTTTAACATTAGGTCCCTTTCTATTTTGCGCGTCACATATTGTGGACAACGGTCTAATCTCTCTCTCTAACCCTAAAGTACATGACCAAACTTTCCTAACTGTCGTTGCCCACGCCTTCAGTAACTTAAATGCTTGGAATGAGTAGAGTGGTAACCGCTACTCAAGCCAGACGATTTTCTGGTTTAGTAATGACACATTCTCGAGTGTTTCTGGCTCAGCTGAGATCTGGGTGATGCAGCCGCCTCAATTCATAATGGTAGCAAATTGACGACAACGTCTCGGACTTATGTCCCCCTTGTCACCAGGGCCAAATGACGTGCGGCACCGGACCTTTGTCCGGCAAACAGCACTCGGCTGACGCCCAGGTCTTATAGGTTGCAACCAGTCCAAAAGACGAGGTTCCTTCACCGTGATATCGTATCACACGACAGCAACCAAATGTTCCCAGCGGAAAAATATGCAAGGCCTTTTTATAAGGGAACTTCTGGAAGGCCCTCTCTTCAAATCAAATACACATTCTTTAATGCCATTCAAATTCAGTCTTTTCATAAAGCCTACTTTAAATATGAAAAATGTTCCAGTACAGATTCTCATGTGGCTAATTTCGAATTTCGGTTGATGAAAATTAAAAATATTAAATTAACAGGAAATTGTGATATTTAATATTAATTTCTCAGCTTGAACATTTTTTAATATCTTTATACCCTTACCCTACCTAGTAAGAGGCATATATGAGTATTAGTTAGAACAGAAAAAAAGTGTTACGACTCCATTTAATTTATTGTTTAAGTGATTTGAGCCATGTCCGTCTATGTGGCTAATTCGCACAATAACTCTCGAAAGGGTCTACCAATCGTTTATAAACTTTGCATGACGTATTATTTTTCCAAAACTGCGTATGGGATTTAAAATGGCCCATACTGGCACACTCCTTAAGCAAGAAATGTACCATAACGCCCACTTTTGGTATTCATGAAAAATGTTTAATGCTGTTTAAACCATCTTAGTCAAATCAGTTCTAAAAAACAGAGTTATAGGGTTAATATCGTGACAATTGGGTTCCTAGCCTAATTGGGTTCCTAGCCACGCTCCTTCTGGTACCACCCAAACACATGCCCTGTTTCAGTTCAGATAAAAATGGTGAGGGTAGATGTAAGTCGGATCAACTGACTGAAACTTGCCAACATGTTCTACTCTCACACACAGTCTACTTAGAAGGGACATAAATACCGTGACACACGTTTTATGCTGTAAAATAAAAAGTACTGAATGTTTTTGCACCAAATATATTTTTAATATATTTATTCATGTATATTGTAACCAAAAATAATCTACTTATTTGAAATGTCCGCCTTTTGCCTTTATACACGCCTTAAGTCGCACTGGCCAATCGTCAATAGCTGCACGAACCTCGTCCATTGGAAAATTGGCACAGCTCGAACCAAAACAGTCTTAAGAGATCCAATGTTGGGGTATCTTTTGTGACAAACCTTGTCCTCTAAACCGTCCACAATTTGTAATCCGAAGGGTTCAAATCTAGACTGCCTGAGGGCCATTCTTCAGAGAAAATGACTGGCTGGCAAATTGTTTCGAAGCTAGGCCTGGGACGTTTTAGCCTTATGGGCCGGCGCAGAATCCTGCTGGAAAGTCCATGGCTGGTTTTGGAAAAGGATAAAGGGTTTCTTGGTAGACGTTGGCCGATGTTTTGACTCCTTGTTCGCAGAAATGCAGGTCAGTAACCCCATCGTAAGAAACACCCCACCAAACCATGACTGAAGCTGGGTGATGACCCTTTTCCACCCTTGGGATCAGTTCAGATGCTTCCTTAGATGACCGCGCTTACACTCTATCATTTTGCTTGTTAAAATTTTCCTGAACGGTAAAAAGTTTTTCATCGGTGAACAAATTTTTCTGTGCAAGTTATCAGCGTGCTTCACCAAAAGACGTTTGCATTTTTCGATCCTATTTTTTTTAAGGCTGCAGTCAATAAATGTCCGGTACGTCGTTTGAAAGCCCCAAATCCCAAGTCTTTTTTAATGATTCAACTCATGGACGTTTGCGTGATATTGATCTCACGGGCCATGTTTTTTGTTTGTTTTCGGAACATATTTCTGTGAATTCTTGATTTAACGCCTTTGATGACATGTGGTGTTCGAACAGAGCGTGGGCGGCCCGACCGGTGGCGGTCTTTTACATCTCCAGCCTCCTCAAACAGTTTTATGCATCGGTAGACGAACATGCAGCTAATCCCTAGTGGGCGGAGCGTTTTGAAAATATCGCTGTTTTTTTCATTTCACACTTGAAAAGCGCCATTACAGCGATACGGTTCTCATTATCTGACCACTCCATGATAAAAGTTGAAACAATTTTAAAATCCCGTTCAGACTAACGCTATTGAGGTTAGCTTTCAAAACCCATATGACATTAACGGGGTATGTTTAGTTCTACTATTGAAATGGGTGTTTTAATGTTGTAACAGTATTTATGGCCCTACTAAGTATAACGTAAGTTAAAATCTAGTATATATACCTCATATCCTAGGTGTGAAATGGCTAAATCCCTGCAGAATCAGGTTTAATTAAATATATACTCTCATATGCAGACTGCTTATTTTTGACCATCTTGTATGCTGGTAAGTAAGTGCTTAATAATCAACTTTTTGTATGCGTACTTGGAAGTACATTTCTCTAAATACATTGACGTGAAAAAGAAATTCGAAACCGATCAAAATTATAACTAGAGAAGTCGTTTGGGTTTACTTTACCCTAAATATTACTTGCCTTCAAACGGAATGGGGTAGATCCCTGACATTTTATACGATGATGGCTTTAAGTCATACGCTGCTCAGAATTATAAATAGGAAAATCAGAAAGTTTATTTGAATAGACTAAAAGTACTTTCGGAAGGAGTATATTAGTTCAAGTATTTTTTCAACAAACTTGGATTTAGAAGGGTTAAAGCAGACGCACTTAGGTCTAGCAAAATGAAGATAGTTCCTGGACCGAGAAACCTAAACAAACGACCCACTTGGTGGAAGCCAACGTTTACTAGAACAAATTTGGTTATTACTAATATATATTCTTTTGAAACTATTTGTCAGAAATTATGGCTTGGATCCTTTAATCAGGCGACTATTAGTAAATATGGCCATACTGAGGATATGCCAAAGGAAATTTCATCAGGAATACAAATATAGAATTAGTTTTTTTAAGATGAGTATTACAACTTACTGACCCAGAGCCATCAAATTTTATGTTATTTTTTAAGCGGATCTATAGAGGGAAGATTTAAAATGTAGACGACTGTTATGCATTTGGAAAAAGTATGTAGGTTTTAATCTACGACTAGGGCCAGGTGTACCGTAGGTACTAGAAAACTTGCGATTAGGATTCCAATTCTCCATCATCTAATATAAACAATTTTTTTTAAGTACTCATTTAAAAATGTACTGTACTAACAGTCAGTCATTTACAGTAAAGTCATTTAAAAAATTAGACAGGAGGGGAAAATAGAAATTTCTATGGAATGTACCGGACGGAGTTCTGTGTCATATGAAGTTTTGTAATAATATTACCCTTTTTTAAAAACCATTGGCGACTGCTTATGAATATTTACGTGCGAAACAGCCATACAAATAGAAAAACGGATGTGGCTCAAACGAAATAAAAAGCCATTAAACAAATTTGGTGCAAACTTACCCAGGATCTTAAGTGGGTTTTTTGGTGCGTTACACTCATTGCCACTATGACGAGGGTATAAAAGCACAACATGTGTAAACTGGAGAAGGAAGCAAATATAGCGAGCAATTCAAAACATTATATGCATTTTATATTCGAGGACATACAGTTGTGTTCACAAAGAAATAGACCAAAACTTGAGAGGGACTTGAGAGAAGTATTACAACACCACAAAACATCGAGAGAGTTAGAGCAGGAGTACTGCAATCTCCGAAACGCTCTGCTCGAAAGCAATCACTTGCCGTTGGCATTTCCAGACATTTTTCAGCTGGCTATTGAGGCAGTGCAAATAGAGGATACATGGTTCCAACAGGATGGTGCACCTCCACACACCGAGGGTTACCATGAATTGTTTGAGGCAAATGATGTGAACTGGCCGGCACGCTCACCAGACATAGCCCCATGCGATTTTTTCCTTTGGGGTTACCTGAAGTCGAAGGTGTATATCAAACGTCCCAACACCTTGGAAGACCTAATTAACTATATTGAGGCTGACAGAATACCAGTCGAAATGCTTGTTAGAGTTCGTGAAAACTTCAGAAAACGTATGCAGCAGTGTGTGGATAGGGAAGGTCGACATTGGCCAGATACTCGTACACTATTTTAAACCATGTAGTATAAAAATTCCGATACTGTTCAATATAATTAAAATATAAAAGTAAATTGCTTTAAGGTTCATAATTTTTTTATTTAATTTCCAAATATGTAAACTATCGCGCTCCACCCTTTATATGGATTCTTAAATCTTGATTATTTCCAAACATTTTGTAATTTGAATCAATAACAAATAGTTTCACAGCAATAAAATATGGTCGTAACATTTCAATCGCCTAATCCTGAACATATACTATCGATATCTGAATTAGTATGACAACCATTATGGTCCAACCATAATGCACGATGTTCGTTGTGATGTTTTAGCGATATAGTGGCAGAAGAGCCATCAAACTGGACAAAATCATCAAAAATCAAATCATTATTACAGATGCGAATTTTTAGTAAAGATTTTAATTTACACACAAAGAAGGTTCAATTGACTCAAAAGCAGAAGCGAGAAATTTTATGGCCGTTTTATCTCAAGTAATGGCGATGTTAATTGGCTGCCACAATAATGTGATTTGACACCGTTGGACTTCTTTCTTTGGGGATATTTAAAAGAAAAAGTGTAAGTTATGGTTCACTCTATCATAATATTAATACTATTAAGATAGTCCTCTAAAAAAATTTATTTACAATTAACATCATGACGATATGAGTAGTAAGAGACTCTATAGCCGTTAGACCTTAAATCGGTGAACATAGGTGGGGGAGCTAAACCTGAAGCTATTGTCACTTGCGCCGAATTAAAAGATCGTACAATAATTGCAACCATTAGTAAGACTGACAGGCACAGTTAATTAAATAAGTTCGAAATTCTTAGTCGAATGGTAAACTAAAAGTTAGGACTAGCTCAAATAGTTAGGTCTAGCTGCCATGAACAAGCTTTCTGTTCCATAAAGTGGAGCAGGGTATAATAATAATAATCAAATGAAATAAATTATATTATTAGAAATGATTAATGGAAATTAAAATGAATGGAAAAAAACCAACTAAAAAGTGGATGTTTAACCTCGGTTGACCGATATCGTTTATATGCTAAATTTTTAATAAGGAATAAACTTTAAGATGTGGTTCCGATACTGCTCGATTGAGCAGTATCGGATAGCAATTTCCCTAAAAGATCTGTACAATTGAGCAAATTAAATATTTAAATCAATGCTTGAATAAAAAAAAATGGCTATACAAATTTTATACAAAATACTTACCAACGCATGTGTCATTTTTCCAGAGTTAGACGCAAATACAAGGATCTGGAGGTTCTATTCCGGTACATAAAATCTATTCCGGTACATCAAACGATTTTATGACAGTTACTCTGTAATTGTATCCATGGCTTTGTAAGTAAAATTTGTCGGCATCCGCCAAAGATTTTTTCGAATAAATTCTATAAAATACATAAAAGCAATTGGTTAATAATTATAATGGTATTAGCATCTTTAGTTTTTTTTTAAATTTTTCTAAAATAAATATTTCTCGATAGCGAAACTAACCGCGTATGTAAAATCAAATTTTTGTTTATATCAATTTCAAAAATATTTTCCTTAAATTAAAGATTTACATGTTGGTATATACTTTATTTTACAGCATAAAACGAGTGTAACAGTATTTATGTCCCTACTTAGTATAAGACACTAAATATACTTAGTAGGGACATAAATGTTACAACATTGAACACACCCATTTCAATAGTATAACTGAACATACCCCGTTAATGTCATATGGGTTTTGAAAGCTAACTTCAATAGCCTTAGTCTGTAATGGGATTTTAAAATTGGGAATTTTAAACAAACGAGCTAAACAATTGTTTCAACTTTCATCATTGAGTGGTAAGATAATGAGAACCGTATCGCCGTAATAGCGTTTTGCAAGTATGAATTGAAAAAAGCGATATTTTCAAAATGCTCCGGCCACTAGGAATTAGCCGCATGTTCGTCTACCGATGCATAAAACTGTTTGAGGGGACTGGAGATATAAAAGACTGCCATCGTTCGGGCCGCCCACGCTCTGTTCGAAGACCGCATGTCATCAAAGTCAAGAATTCACAGAAATCCGCTACGGAAACAGAAAATCATGGCCCGCGAGATGAATATCACACAAAAGTCCATGAGTCGAATCATTAAAAAAGACTTGGGACTTGGGGCTTTCAAACGACGTACCGGACATTTATTGACTGCAGCCTTAAAAAAAATAGGATTAAAAAATGCAAACGTCTTTCGGTGAAGCACGCTGATAACTTGCACAGAAAAATTTTGTTCACCGATGAAAAATGTTTACCGTTCAGGAAAAAATTGACAAGCAAAATGGTAGAGTGTATGCGCGGTCATCTAAGGAAGCATCTGAACTGATCCCAAGGGTGGAAAAGGGTCATTGCCCAGCTTCAGTCATGGTTTGGTGGGGTGTCTCATACGATGGGGTCACTGACCTGTATTTCTGCGAACGAGGAGCTAAAACATCGGCCAAAGTTTACCAAGAAACCGCTTTGGAAGCTGTTGTGAAGCTGTTCCAAAACCAGCCATGGACTTTCCAGCAGGATTCTGCGCCGGCCCATAAGGCTAAAACGTCCCAGGTCTGGCTTCGAAACAATGTGCCAGCGTTCATTTCCTCTAAAGAATGGCCCTCAGGCAGTCCAGATTTGAACCCATTGGATTACAAATTGTGGACGGTTTTAGAGGACAAGGTTTGTCACAAAATATACCCCAACATTGGATCTCTTAAGCCTGCTTAGGTTCGAGCTGTGGCCAATTTTCCAATGGACGAGGTTCGTGCAGCTATTGACGATGGCCAGTGCGACTTAAGGCGTGCGTAAAGGCAAAAGGCGGACATTACGAATTAGAAGATTCTTTTTGTATACAAGTACATCAATATATAAATTAAAAAATTTATTTGGTCCAAAAACATTCAGTACTTTTTATTTTACAGCATAAAACGTGTGTAACAGTATTAATGTCCCTACTAAGTATATGTGACGCGCAAAATAGAAAGGGGCCTAAGGGTAAAAACCAGTTTTGTTCAGGAGAGCCATTTTAAAGATTTAAATACGTGTATTTTTGGTGTATCATCACTTTCATAAAACGCGCATATCTCTGGGAGGGAACACTTTTGGGGCATGGGATCGGTCTCATTCGATGCTCAGATGTTGTCCACATAAATAAAAAGTGAAACTTGATTTTTTTTTACCCTTAGGTCCCTTTCTTTATGCGCTGTCACATATAGAGAATGTGTGACTATTTAAAGCCTCACAACTGTTATTTTTACTCTTCGTTTTATAATAATGATGGTGATCTGTTCCGTACGAGGGCCGTATTAAAAATTACTTTTAAGACTAACTCAATTTGAACCATGGAAATATACAGAAGCGAGCAACACATTAAAGTTATTCAGAATGGTGGCAAGAAATGGTAACAGGGGATGATCAATTTTCGTAGAAAATCATCTTCAGTGATGAGGCACATTTCATCAGAATTGCCGCATTTGGGCGAATGATAATCCAAGAGTGTTTGTCGAAAAAACAATGCACCCACCAACAGTGACTGTTTGGTGCGGTTTATGGGCTGGCGGCATCATCGGGCCGTATTTTTTCAAAATAAGGCCGGCCAGGCAGTTACTGTGAATGGTGTTCGCTATCGAGATGATAACGAACTATTTATGGCCCGAACTGGAAGATATGGATGTGGACGATATGTGGTTTCAACAAGACGGTCCCATTTGCCACACAGCTAACGAAACAATGGCTCTTCTGCGCAACAATTTCAATGGCCGTGTTAACTCACGTCCCGGCGATATTAATGCCCAGATCATGTGATTTGACACCGTTGGAATTTTTTCTTTGGGGTTATTTGAAAGAAAAGGTGTACGTCGATAAGCCAGCAACAGTTCAAGAACTAAAGGATGAGATAACTCGGCATATTAACCGCATAGAACCACATTATGCCTCAGAGTCGTCAAAAATTTCGACCATCCGATGGAGGTGATATTTTGTTGCATACATAATTGAACCATACCAATATTATCACAATAAAAAGAATTGAAAATAATTTCCTAAATAATTTGTGTTTTATTCAAAATCAACATCGGCCCTTAAAATGTAACCACCCTTTATTTATAATTGTTTGAATTAGATTCAATTAACATTAATTAATTTCAAACGATATTATTTCCGTTGACTTGGCGAATAAAACTAAAAGGGGGAACAAAGTCAAGACCATTTGTCTGAATAATGATGTCAACATCCAACTTATCATACATCCCTCGACGCTCGGAGCTTCTGTTCCGTTTCATCTGTTTTGCATTGCGTTTCTTTTGTAGACTTTAATTGCACAACAATGGCTGCCAAATGAAATGAATTCAATTGAAATCGCAATTGCAGTTGCACCCGTTCAATGCAAGCAAGGCTAACAACGCAGAGCCAGTGTGTGTAATTGGGTACGCCGCACTTTTTATCCTCTATCATAGGGTAGAGGGTATATTCACTTTATCATTCCGTTTGCAACATATCGAAATACTGGGTAGAGACAGCATAAAGTGTATATATTTTGAATCGTCGTACAATTCTAAGATGATCTAGCCATGCCCGTCTGTCCATTCCTTTCGGCTGTCTGTGAAAAGCAACCTATAGGTCGCATTATTAAAGCTATGTGCCTAAAATTTTGCAGATGGACTGAAACGGTTGGTATTGGAAATGAGCCAGATCGGTCTATAGTTAAAAATTTCCCCTCACAAGGACTGGGTCAAGCTCTGGAAAAATCAACTCCGAACTTAAAAACACAATATCTTATGAAGTATTAGAGTTGTAACGATGATATTTGAGACATATGATGTTGGCATGGTTCGAAAAGTGGGCGGGGCCACTAAAAGACCGATTGTTCTAAAATGTTTACACAGTGAAATCGATGACTAGGCAATTTGTATACTTATAGACTATGTTATAGAAAAATTGGACAAGGGGCCGTGGAACCGCCCTCACTACCCTGAACTTGAAAATACAATATCTCATGAACTATTAGCGATATTACTATGATATATGGAACATATGATGATGGCATGGATCAAACAAAATCCTGGAGACAAAGTTGGCGGAGCCACGCCCATTTAAAAAATCACTTTTATGGCCAAACTGATACCCAATTGTGCTAAAATTTAAGCATAATGAAATCGATGACTAAGCAATTATTATAGAGTATATTATAGAAAAATTGAACAAGGGGCGTGGCCCGACCACTTAACTGAACTTAAAATTACAGCATCTCTTGAACTTTAAGAGATAGGATGGTAATAATTTGAACAACTGATATGGGCATTGCTCGACCCACTTTTCGGAGGAAAAGTGGGCGGTGCCACGCCCTCTTTAAGAAATTGCGTTTATGGCCGAACTATTAGATCAATCGTTGTACAATTTTAACAGAACATAATCAATGACAAGGCACTAGTGAAGACTATATTGTTAAAAATGGGACAAAAGGGCGTGGTACCGCCCACTAAACCCTGAACTTAAAATGACAACATCTCTTCAACTATAGAAGATATGTAGGTAGCATTTGAAGCATATAATGTTTGCATGGATCGAACCACATTTCGGAGGATAAGAGGACGGTGCCACGCCCCCTTTTAAGAAATTGCGTTAATGGCCAAACTACTAGACCAATTGTTCTAAAATTTTAACAGAACAAAATCAATGACTAGGCTACTCTTATAGACTTTACTATAAAAAACTGTACAATGGGCGTGGCACCCCTAACAAGTTTAAACTTAAAAAGACAATAAAAAGAAACATACCCTGCTACACCCCTTGACAACGTTTTCATATTGGACCATTATCCATGATGGAGGGTATATAAGCTTCAGCGCGACCAAATTTAATTTGTCCACTTGTTTTTGCTCTCTTTTGTTTGTGCGAAAGCGGACGACGAGTGTGTCTGTGTATGCATTTTTTTCATCTTTTTATTGTTCATTCTTTTTTTAGAGAAATTAAAGTGCATGTTATATTTTGCACTGTATATTTGATATAAAAACAAAATGAATATATTTTATCCTCTCTCTTTGTTGTTTTCATACAGACAAACATATATCCAACTTGTAGTAGTGTCAGTTGTTGCTGTTATCGCTCTTGTTGCAAAACAAAAACAACTAGAACTCATATACGCATGAACGGAAGTTGTAAATTGGCGGAAGGAATTGTTAAGCAGCTACTGTATTCGCTGTTTTTTTTTTGCACCCTCTGATGCTATCATTGCCGAAGAAAAACGTCGCACAATGGCTGCTAACCAATTCAAAAAAATCTACATTATTTTTCAAATACGATTTCTTTTACAAATCAAAGTAAAGCAGGGAATAATTTGTATATTAACTGTATTTAAGTTCGTGTTACTCGTTAATTTGTATGTACTGGCGTGGTAAAATTACGATGATCGGTTGTGTTTTAGGGTCCATTAGAAAAACAGACGGTTTTATAAAAATGTACATTGTTCGGTATTCGAAAAAAGGTTACTTTTATCGATTAAACGCATTTTTAACATGTCAAATTTTTAACGTATAATTAGTAGGGACATAAATACTGTTACAACATTGAACAAACCCATTTCAATAGTAGAACTGAACATACCCCGTTAATGTCATATGGGTTTTGAAAGCTAACCTCAATAGCGTTAGTCTGTTACGGGATTTTAAATTGTTTCAACTTTCATCATGGAGTGGTCAGATAATGAGAACCGTATCGCTGTAATAGCGTTTTTCAAGTGTGAAATGTAAAAAAACGATATTTTCAAAACGCTCCGGCCATTAGGGATTAGCCGCATGTTCGTCTCCCGATGCATAAAACTGTTTGAGGAGACTGGAGATGTAAAAGACCGCCACCGGTCGGGCGGCCCACGCTCTGTTCGAACACCGCATGTCATCAAAGCCGTTAACTCAAGAATTTACAGAAATCCGCTCCAAAAACAGAAAATCATGGCCCGTGAGATGAATATCACGGAAAGGTCTATGAGTCGAATGATTAAAAAAGACTTGGGACTTGAGGCTTTCAAACGATGTACCGGACATTTATTGACTGTAGCTTTAAAAAAAATAGGATTGAAAAATGCAAACGTCTTTTGGTGAAGCACGCTGATACCTTGCACAGAAAAATGTCGTTTACGGATCAAAAAATTTGAACCGTTCAGGAAAAATTGACAAGCAAAATGATGGAGTGTATGCGTGGTCATCTATGGCAGCATCTGAACTGATCCCAAGGGTGGAAAAGGGTTATCACCCAGCTTCAGTCATGGTTTGGTGGGGTGTCCCTTACGGTGGTGTCACTTACCTGCATTTCTGCGAACAAGGAGTCAAAAAATCGGCCAAATTTTACCAAGAAACCGTTTTGGAAGCCGTTGTGAAGCCTCTTAACAATTCCCTGTTCCAAAACCAGCCATGGACTTTCCAGCAGGATTCTGCGCCGGCCCATAAGGCTAAAACGTCCCAGGCCTGGCTTCAAAACAATTTGCCAGCGTTCATTTCCCCTAAAGAATCACCCTCAGACAGTCCAGACTTGAGCCCATTGGATTACAAATTGTGGAAGGTTTAAGACGACAAGGTTTGTCACAAAAGATACCCCAACATTGGATATCTTAAGACTGCTTCGGTTCGAGCTGTGTCCAATTTTCCAATGAACGAGGTTCGTGCAGCTTTTGACGGTTGGACAGTGCGACTTAAGGATATTTCGAATTAGTAGATTCTTTCAAGACAGCAATCGACCGTATCGGTCTTTCAAGACGAGCCAAATCCAACAAAAGTTGTTTGTGAAAGAAGTACATCGAAGCAAATGATTCGTTTTTTCGGTTTAACCGGTCATGTTGCCACAGTGCCTTTAGTGGAACGTAGGAAGGTCAATTCTGAGTGGTGTACGACCATCAGTTTGCCAACAGTGTTCGAAGTAATGAGGAAAGATAATAAGAGAAGACGGATCATTTGCATCATGACAATGCGAGCTCTCACACATCAGATGAAACGATGAGCTATTTGACCTCTTAAGATGTCGAACTGATGGACCATCCACCGTGCAGCCCTGATTAGGCACCCAACGACTTCCTCTTATTCCCTAGCATCAAGAAAAAAATGCGTGGTCAACGTTTTTCATCGCGCGAAGCAGCTGTTGAAGCGTTCAATAATCATGGTTTGGAGGTGTCGCAATCGGAATGGAAAAAGTGGTTCGAAAAAGTGTATTTTGAAAAACAATAAAACCATTTCCAATGATAAATTATTGTGTTTTTATTGCCGGAACTGAAATATAGGGTGATCCATGTTGAAGTATTTTTGCAGAACAAAAAAAAATATAAAAATTCAAATCAAGTGTGGAATATTTATTGGTAATTTGAAGGCACATTTCATGGCATATATTTTTTGATGTAATTTCCTTTAAATGTTGGCCGCAACAACGCCTCAGATTAAACATTCTGAGGGTCCAATTTTGAATGACTCGTACGAGCATTCCGACCGGTATGTCTTTAATGCCACGCGTTATGCTGAATTCGAAAACCTGAATCGTAGCTGGTTTGTCAGCATAGACTTTGGACTTTACGTAACCCCAAAGAAAAATTTCTAAAGGTGTGATATAACTCGATCTAGGCGGCCAACTCACCTGTCCGAAACGTGAAATTAGCTGGTTTTCGAAATGACCTCTCAATAGATCCATTGTTTGGGAAGCTGTGTGGCAAGTGACATAGTCCTGTTGAAACCAAGTGTCGTCAATATTACGGGCTTCAATTTCAGGTAGCATAATGATCGATATCATGGCGCGATAGCGAGCACTATTCACGGTTACGTTCTGGCCATCATTTTTTTTGAAAAAATATGCACCGATGATTCCACCAGCTTATAAACCTCACCAAACCGTTGCTTTCTCTGGGTATAATAGCACCTCTTGAACCTCTTCTTGTTGCTCTTCAGCCCAAATGCGGCAATTTTGTTTATCGACTTTGCCGTTGAGCCAGAAATGGGCCTCATCACTCAACAAAATTTTGGTATTACGGAAATGAACGTCATCGAACAAGACCAAGAAATCATATTATATATAGTATATATTTACTTAGTAGGGTCATAAACACTGTTACACACGTTTTATGCTGTAAAATAAAAAGTACTGAATGTTTTTGGACCAAATATTTTTTATTATATTTATTGATGTATATTGTATCCAAAAAGAATTTACTTATGCAAAATCTCCTCCTTTTGCCTTTACACACGCCTTAAGTCGCACTGGCCAATCGTCAATAGCTGCACGAACCTCGTCCATTGGAAAATTGGCCACAGCTCGAACCAAAGCAGTCTTAAGAGATCCAATGTTGGGATTTCTTTTGTGACAAACCTTGACCTCTAAAACCGTCCACAATTTGTAGTTCAATGTGTTTAAATCTAGACTGCCTGAGGGCCATTCTTCAGAGGAAATGAATACTGGCAAATTGTTTCGAAGCCAGGCCTGGGACGTTTTAGCCTTATGGGCCAACGCAGAATCCTGCTGGAAAGTCCATGACTTGTTTTGGAACAGGGAATTGTTAAGAGGCTTCACAACAGCTTCCAAAACGGTTTCTTGGTAAACTTTGGCCGATGTTTTGACTCTTTGTTCGCAGGAATGCAGGTCAGAGACCCCATCGTAAGAGACACTCCACCAAACCATGACTGAGGCTAGATGATGACCCTTTTCCACCCTTGGGATCAGTTCAGATGCTTCCTTAGATGACAGGGCATACAATCTATAATTTTGCTTGTTAAAATTTTCCTGAACGGTAAACATTTTTTCATCGGTGAACAAAATTTTTCTGTGCAAGTTATCAGCGTGCTTCACCAAAAGACGTTTGCATTTTTCAATCCTATTTTTTTTAAAGCTGCAGTCAAAAATTGTCCGTCACGTCGTTTGAAAGCCCCAAGTCCCACGTCTTGTTTAATGATTCGACTCATGGACTTTTGCCTGATATTCATCTCACGGGCCATGATTTTCTGTTTTCGGAGCGAATTTCTGTGAATTCTTGATTTAACGGCTTTGTTTAACGGCGGTGTTCGAACAGAGCGTGGGCGGCCGTCCGGAGGCGGTCTTTTACATCTTCAGTCTCCTCAAACAGTTATGTGCATTGGTAGACGAACAAGCGGCTAATCCCTAGTGGCCGGAGCATTTTGAAAATAGCGCTTTTTTCATTTCACACTTGAAAAGCTCATTATCATTATCTGAATACTCCGTGATGAAAGTTGAAACAATTTTAAAACCCCGTTACAGACGAACGCTATTGAGGTTAGCTTTCAGAACCCATATGACATTAACGGGGTTTGTTCAGTTCTACTATAGAAATGGGTGTGTTCAATGTTGTAACAGTATTTATGTCCCTACTAAGTATATATTTATAGCCAGATCGATGAATAACTCATGGCTTAGATTTTTCTCTATGAAAAAGATTAAAATCTATACACATGCAGATTTGTTGCAGACACTCGGAGAAGAAGATATGCGTTCTAAAATTTGAAAACACTTTATAAATGTACACGCATCCTTGCAGACATATATACATACATACAGACATACATTCGTTTGCTTGTGTGTGTGTGTGTGAAAACAAACAATTTAAACTTATGCCATAAAGTTTTAAGGCGAACACAAAGCACAAAAACAACTTCAGAATGAAAAAAAAATATAAAAAACGCAAAGAAAACATTAAAACCATACACACACACACATACGTATATATGTGTGTACAGTGGTAAAAAGAAGCAATTCTCACTTGCATTGTGGCAGAGATGCAACCACAAAACGGAAATGTTCACACCACAAAAATCACGAATGCGTTGAAATGTAAAAAACACTGAATGAAAACAAAAAATAAATGAAATGAAATAAAAATAACAAAAACGAAAACGACAAGAAGGATTTTCAATACGTTTCCTGTCCGCAATGACAACGCTGTAAATTCTGAGCAACGAGACCAACTATCAACCGAAAACTTTCACTACTGGCTGGAGTAAATTGCGTATGGCCTCTGTGGCTGTGTGAAATGACAACCAAAGTTTCTTGGTCGCGAGTACTCTGTGGCTGCCGGTTTTCCTGGGTGAACAGTGTGAACATGGCGTCAACTAGATTCAATCGAAAACAACAAAAAAAAACGGAGACAAGCATCGTTTTGTTATATCTGCATATGTATGCGAATGCATATATAAATTTATGTTTGAACGAAGGCAGTATGACATGAATGGTACTCTAAAAAGTATAGTCCGAGTTTTTTTTGGAAACCATAGCTCATTTTAACTTAAAAATAGCTTTATTTGATGTTGTAAAAACTGAACCAATACATAACAGGCTAAATGGGTCTTAAGACACTAAGCCAAACTTTTAAAGACATCGGTTTGAAAGTGTAGATTTTACAAAGAACATAAGTTCCACAGGAATACAATTATTAAACTTATCAGAAATTAGCAATCGGTGCGTAATACAAATTCATACCGACGCCGACAGAAGACCCCTGTTTATTTTAAGCTCCAAACGGTCGCAGATAAAACATATCACATAATTTTATAATATCTTGTTTTGAGATCGTTAGTCACTTAACAAACCCCCAAAAATCATTTACTAATAAACTTAGAAAAATAGACAGATGGTGATTGAAATCTAATTCAAATTTTTTATTATTCGATATATCTGCTTTAAATTCAGACTCGGAAGCTTGTATTCTAAGGGTCCAAAAAGTCCATTAGATTAAAACATGCAATCAATTGTAAACAGGGACTTTAGACCGTAAAAAAGTTGCTGTAAGCTTTGAATATAATGTGTTATAGCAAATTCTAAGAAGATCTACCTATTTCCGTCTGTCTATATGTAGAAACCGAACTACAGGTCGCACTCTTAAAGCTCGGTGACTGAAATTTTGCAGAAACAGGTGTTGGTGGACTAAAACGGCTGATATAGTTTTTTTTTGAATCAATTCATGGTTGAAGTCTATTTATAAGCAAAGCTTCTAAAGGTTCGAATAATAACGAGAAAGACAAATTTAAAAAGCGGGGAACATAAATACATAGCCATGGGTTAAAACTCTTTTTTTCGAGAATTTTAAACGAAAAAAAACCGTAAGGAAAACCGTATGTCGGGATGCCAACGGCATGATACTTTATGCTCTATATACATAATACGAGGGTTGATATATATATTTCTGGCCAACACTAAGTGTTGCCTGGCGCCATCTGACATTTCCATTAGAAAGTTTGACATTTTTTAAAACGTTTTGACGTACGACCATCCTTTGTGTTGTTTACAGTGACTTAAAAAAACAATTTGGCAAACAAATGGAATTAACTCGTGAACATTTTCGTGCAATAATTTTTCACAACTTTCGACGTGGATAATCACTACAAGAATGCATCGATGAACGTAAATCTTTGTATGGCGCTGAAGCACCATCCTATAGCACTGTGAAAAACTGGTTTAATGAATTCAATCGTGGCCGACGCTCGCGCAAAGACGAAGGTCGTCCAAAAACGGCCGCTGTGCCAAAGAACATTGATGCCGTGCGTGAACTGATAATGCAAGATCGTCATGTGACATACCGTGAGATAGAGGCAACCTTGGGCATTTCTTCCACCAGCATACATTCGATATTGCATGAACAAATGACCGTAAAAAAGGTTTGTTCTCGTTGGATCCCGCACAATTTGACAATCAGTCAAAAAAAGGGTCGTGTCGATTGGTGCAAAGACATTTTGAAAAAATAACAATCGCGGTGCTTCAAAATACGTTTATAAGATCGTCACAGGTGACGAATCATGGATCTATGCGTATGAGCCCGAAACAAAGGAGCAATCGACCGTGTGGGTCTTCGAAGACAACCCAATTCCAATGAAAGTTGTTCGTGAAAAAAGCACTTCGAAGCAAATGGTCGCCTGTTTCTTCGGCAAAACTTATCATGTGGCGACTGTTCCGCTTGAGCAACGTAGGATGGTCAATTCTGAGTGGTACACCACAATTTCTTTGCCTGAAGTCTTCGGAGAAATTCGAAAAACGAACAAGAGAAGACGAATCATGACAATGCAAACTCTCACACATTGGCTCATACCAGCGACCTTTTGGCCGGCCAAAACGTCGAATTAATAGGTCATCCGGCGTACAGCCCAATGACTTCTTTTTATTGCCGCACATCAAGAAAAAATGCATGGTCAACGATTTTCGTCGCCAGAAGATGCTGTTGAAACGTTCAAAAAACATGTTTTGTTGGTGTCTCAATCGGAGTTTCCTGTCCGCTATGACAACGCTGTAAATTCTGAGCAACGAGACCAACTATCGACCAATCGGAGTGGAAAAAGTGTTTCGACAATTGGTTTGAGCGCATGCAAAAGTGTATAAATCATGCTGGGGAATACTTTAAAAAACAATAAAACTATTTTTGATGATAAATATTAGCATTTTCATTATTAGACCAGATATATATATATAGCAGCCTTCGTACTAATAGTCTTAATATATGTTTTTCCTGTGTTCTATATTACGCCAAAAACCAGATTTCATTGAAATCGGGTAAAATTTGCTAATATAAGGTCGGTTAGACCAAAATTGGGAGGAAGATTTGTATGGAGTTCGCTTCAAGATTTGGACCGATCTGGAATTTTTTCCGCAATATTTATCCTATGTACAATACAACGCTACAAACCGAAAATTACATTGAAATCCGATTAAATTTACCGCTGTTGGGTCGATACGACTCCAAGACGGGAAGTACCTCTCAAATGTATCAGGATTTGTACCGATTTCTATCAGGTTTAATAACAACCTTAATAATTCGCCAAAAATAAAATAATCTGGAACGTGATATTGAGATTGGTTCATATTTGTGACCTAAATAAAATAACAGTGAGTCAGATCGATTCAGAAAGTAGTTTTAAGTCGATCGGTATAATTTGTATCGCACTCTTTTCTGGGTGTTACAAACATCAAATCTCTGTACAAAATAAAACCCCACAGTTTGGCAAGGATAATATACGAGTAAGCAAATTGTTCACATTTGGCAGGACAAATACTGCCAGGAACGACTAACTTTAAAACAATCAAGGAAAATTCGCGAATTGCTAATATTTTTAAGGTTACTTAAAAAAACTAAAGCTATGTTTTCTATGCCACCTTTCAACAAACTGAACCTTAAAAGACATTTGTAAGCTTAGATGAACTTTAAAAGGGACTCGAAAAATTCTTGAAATTTGAATAAGGCTATTTTTGTCATGAATTCCTAACTATTGCAGCATCTTGCTGGCATGGATAAGCTCAAGTCGTGTATCGCAATGCTAATGATTGGAAGTCAGTGAAATAATCTCGCTTTGCCCGTTTTTCCCATGTTTTTCAGTTGAAAGTGAAATGCTGCAGAGTCGGTAAACCGGCGGCGCTTTTCGTCTTTGCTCCTGGCGGAGAGACAAGAAATGAGGATTATTACCAAACTCTGCAATAAGTGAATTTAAATCATAAGCAAATTATTTTTAACATAATAAATTTCTAATTTTTTTCTTTTCAAGATATCCACTATTATTTAAATGTACCAATTATTCGTATTACGAGAGCTGCTATTTATATTTATAGCCTAATGATACAAATGCGAATATTTATCATAAAAAATGGTTTTATTGTTTTTCAAACTATTCTTCAGCATGATTTATACACTTTTGCATGCGCTCAAATCAACTGTCGAAGCACTTTTTCCACTCCCATTGCGACACCTCCAAAACATGGTTTTTGAACGCTTCAACAGCATCGACGAAAATCGTTGACCACGCATTTTTTTTTTTGATGTGCGGGAATAAAACGAAGTCATTGGGTGCCAAGTCAGGGCTGTACGACGGATGACCCATCAATTCGACGTTTTGGCCGGTCAAAAAAGCGCTGGTTGGAGCCGATGCGTAAAAGCTCACATTGTCATCGTGCACAATGATTCGTGCTCTGCAGTTCGATTTTCGAATTTCCCCCAAGACTTCAGGCAAACAAATTGTGATGTACCACTCAGAATTGACCGTCCTACGTTTCTCAAGCGGATAAGTCGCCACATGACCAGTTTTGTCGAAGAAACAAGCGACCATTTGCTTCGAAGTGCTTCTTCCACGAACAACTTTCGTTGGATTTGGCTTGTCTTCGAAGACCCACACGGTCGATGTTTTGTTTCGGGCTCATACGCATAGATCCATGATTCGTCACCTGTGACGATCTAATGAACGTCTTTTGAAGCACCGCGATCGTATTTTTTTAAAATTTCTTTGCACCAATCGACACGAGCCTTTTTTTTTGAGCGTAGAAGTCCTACTTCTGGCAAATCATGGTCAATTAACATCTCCAGATAACACGGCTATTGAGTTTGTCGCGCAAAAGAGCCATTGTTTCGTTAGCTGTATGGCAAGTGGCACCGTCCTGTTGAAACCACATATCGTCCACATCCATGTCGTTCAATTCGGTCCATAAAAAGTTCGTTATCATCTGACGAAAGCGAACACCATTCACAGTAACTGCCTGAACGGCCTTATTTTGAAAAAACTACGGCCCGCTTATGCCGCCAGCCCATAAAATGCACCAAACAGTCACTCTTTGTGGGGCATTGTTTTTTCGACAATCAATCTTGGATTATCATTCGCCCAAATGCGGCAATTCTGCTTATTGACGAATCCAGTGAGGTGAAAATGTGCCTCATTACTGAAGATGATTTGCATTTTGAATTGAACTGCCATTTTCATAATAATCCTAAATAACTTCAACGCGTTGCTCGCTTGTGTATCTTTCCATTGTTCAAATTGAATTAGTCTGAAATTAAAAACTATTAAATGAAATGCAGAAAAAAACATGAAGTTTAGGTGTGGTTCACATGCAACATCGGCCCTTAAAATTTAACCACTCTTTATTTACTGATTGAAACCTAATGCTGGATCCGAACGGTTAAAGTATTGTACAGCAACGATTTAACATGACTTAGGCATAATTCTCTTACTTGTAAAGTTACAAACATTTACGACGACATTGATTATATTTATGATGCTCGTACCCTATTTCAACCAGGGTTTACTTGTCTGAGAGTCGCTCACACTAACCATCACACCACGGCGGTCCATAGAGGCAAAGTACTAACATAGTGAAGAACACAAAAAAGAACGACCGACACAACAACCATTATATATTGTAAATTTGATATAATTAAACATGCAGTCTCATTGTATGCATAAATAAGTTCTAAATTACTCTCGCAACGATATTTTCCTAGTCTACCCTGCCCTCGTACCACCTCACTTGCATACAGACAGAGCAGCGCATCAGCAAATACTCGTACTACTTCAATTGAATACAAGAAGTACAAGTACGATTACAAGTTTTTTTTCTGTTTGTTTGTTTCATGACCTTAATGGTTGTTCAAGTTTTACGTTTCCACTTGTTTTATTCTCTTGTTTTTTGTAGTTTTTTATGTATAAATTTTTATGAAATTTATGTTGTCGGTTATTTGCAACAATACCCGGTCCATCGCCGACCCGCCTTCCCAGCCATACTCAAGCGAAAAACACAAACTTTTTATAGGGGCGTTGCATAAAAGGAAAAGCTTCAAGGAAGTTTATGCCGTTTTTTTGTTTGTGTGTGGCATGTTAAAAATAATTTGTCTCTGATGACTTTGCTCCATCAGCAGTTTAAGTACTTGCCATCCTCGTTCTCACTGCCACGCCACACGTTTCGATCATAGTTGCGGGGTCTACGAGTACTCGTAGATGTAACAAACACACACGCAAGTCACCCACTCACTTACACATTTACAAAATTTTTATAGTTCCTTCATGGTCCTGCAATGTTCTTGTTGTTGCTAATTCACTTTGAGTTGTTGTTTTTGTTAATATTTAAGCCAACAACGATTAATTTTTGATTACTCTATAAGCGGCTCTCTCCTTTCGTCGTGCAGAGCTTCTTGCTCTATTCCATGTCTCAGCTGCAACTGATGTTTCGGTTCTAATAAGGCTACTTGTTAATGCATCCTTTCATTCTGTTACACTTTCGTATCGTAAAACCAGGAGTAAACACAAGTTTTCCTTGGACTACAACAACAATGTTTAACCTAAGCTCAAAAGGAAACGGAAATGAAATAACACTAAAACCGTACAGCAGAAATGGCAGAAATCTAAATAGAAGCGCAACAATGTTACATAAACAACAGTCACTCAAAGCGTATTGGAGGGAGCAAAGTTTGAAACTCCGAACAGAAAACAAAGATATTTTCAGATCCGTTAAAATTTTTTAGGAACAGGGCCGGCGGTTATTATCGCTGCAGCCACGTTCATGTACTTAGTAGGGACATAAATACTATTACACACGTTTTATGCTGTAAAATAAAAAGTACTGAATGTTTTCGGACCAAATATTTTTTAATATATTTATTGATGTATATTGTATCCAAAAAGAATCTACTTATTCGAAATGTCCGTCTTTTGCCTTTACACACGCCAAAATTGGAAAATTGGCCACAACTCGAACCAAAGCAGTCTTAAGAGATCCAATGTTGGGGTGTCTTTTGTGACAAACCTTGTCCTCTAAATCCGTCCACCATTTGTAATCCAATGGATTCAAATCTGGACTGCCTGAGGGCATTTCTTCAGAGGAAATGAACGCTGACAGATTGTTTCGTAGGCCTGGGACGTTTTAGCCTTATGGGACGGCAGAAAATCCTGCTGGAAAGTCCATGGCTGGTTTTGGAACAGGGAATTGTTAAGAGGCTTCACAAAATCTTCCAAAACGGTTTCTTGGTAAACTTTGGCCGATGTTTTGACTCCTTGTTCGCAGAAATGCAGGCCAGTAACCCCATCGTAAGAGACACCCCACCAAACCCTGACTGAAGCTGGGTGATGACCCTTTTCCACCCTTGGGATCAGTTCAGATGCTTAGATGACCGCGCATACACTCTATCATTTTGCTTGTTAAATTTTTCCTGCACGGTTAAAATTTTTTCATCGGCTAACGAAATTTTCTGTGCAAATTATTCACGTGCTTCACCAAAAGACGTTTGCATTTTTCAATCTTATTTTTTTTTTAATGCTGCAATCAATAAATGTCCGGTACGTCGTTTGAAAGCCCAAGTCCCAAGTCTTTTTTAATGATTCGACTCATGGACTTTTGCGTGATATTCATCTCATGGGCCATGGTTTTCTGTTTTCGGAGCGGATTTCTGTTAATTCTTGATTCAACGGCTTTGATGACATGCGGTGTACGAACAGAGCGTGGGCGGCCCGACCTGTGACGGTCTTTTACATCTCCAGTCTCCTCAAACAGTTTTATGCATCGGTAGACGAACATGCGGCTAATCCCTAGTGGCCGAAGCATTTTGAAAATATCGCTTTTTTTTATTTCACACTTAAAAAGCGCTATTACAGCGATACGGTTCTCATCTGACCACTCCATGATGAAAGTTGAAACAATTTTAAAATCCCGTTACAGACTAACGCTATTGAGGTTAGCTTTCAAAACCCATACGACATTAACGGGGTATGTTCAGTTCTACTATTGAAATGGGTGTGTTCAATAGTAAAACTGAACATATCCCGTTAATGTCATATGGGTTTTGAAAGCTAACCTCAATAGCTTGAGTCTGTAACCGGATTTTAAAATTGTTTCAACTTTCATCCTGGAGTGGTCAGACAATGTTGTAACAATATTTATGACCCTACTAAGTATACTACTGGGTGGTCCATTAAGGACATAACAATTTAATATATTAATAAAGCATTTAATATATGTAACCCAAATAGAAAATGACCCAAGGTTAATAAACAGTTTTGTTTAGGAGAGCCATTTTAAAGATTTAAATACGTGTATCTTTGGTGTACTATCACTTTCATAAAACGCGCATATCTCTGGGAGGGAACACTTTTTGGGCATGGGATCGGTCTCATTCGATGCTCAGATGTTGTGTACATCAAAAAAAAGTGAAAATTGATTTTTTACCCTTAGGTCCCTTCCTTTATGCGCTGTCACATAAAGAGTTGAAATGTATTCCAGGTGTAGTGCAAATGTTAAATTTTTAGAATGGAATTCGGTTTCGGCCATATGACCACCACGAGGCCGTGTACAGCGATCTATTGTTTGGACCCAATTTTACACCACTCTTGCACACATTTCGAACGGAACGTTGGATATTTCGCGTTGAATGTTAAATTTGCTTTTCAGTAAATCCATTGTAACGCGTGCTGTGGGGCTAGTGGCACCGTCTTGTTGAAACCACATATCGGCGATGTCAAGCTCATCCAATTCGGGCCAAAAATAACTTTTTAACAGGGCACGGTAGCGCGCTCCATTGACGGTTACATGACGATTGTTCTCATCGAAGAAAAAATACGGCCCAGTCACACCTCTGGCATTAAACCCACGCACAACAGTAATTTTTTTAAGGATAGAATTTTGTCTCTTGTAGCTTATGTGGGTTGGTTGTTGTCTAATAACGCATATTTTGTTTATTGACAAAACCACTCAGCCAGAAATGAGCTTAATCGCTGAAGACGATTTTTCAATGAAATTCTGAATTTGAGTGAAACTTTGCCAGAGCACAATCGGAGAAGATTCGGCGATTAAAATGATCAACTGACCTTATTTCTTAAGTAAGTTTGATCTTTTAAGGATGAAGGCTTCGATCTTTTCGCAAAATACGCCACAGTGTGGTTTGAGAGATGCCCAATTCCTGAGAACGACGTGGAATCGTCTGATTTGGCGCATTTTGAACGGATACACTAACGGCTGCGATATATTCGTAGCTTCGAGCGGTGCGGCATCTCTTTGGCGCCGGAACATCCAAAAGTGAAAATTTGGATCCAAATTTATTCACTATAGCAAGCACAGCCTGTCGGGTGGGAAGATTATTAAGGCCGAAAATTAGTGTAAGCGCTCTTAAAGTTGCGACCACCGACTCAGAAGTTCGGTAGTAATTTTTAGGCATTTCCAAGCGATGCTCGTAAATGAACTTTACCATGATGAAAATATTGACTTCGACTAACGTTTTGACACTGAAAGATCATTTAAAATGTTTGCGGGTGCGTTGACATAAAGATACGAAATTGGTATGTCCCTATTGGAAAACCGTTTATTAATACCCTCCGTCAAAGGATGGAGTTTTTTTTATTTTATTATGTCTTTTGTAATACCGTAAGGCCTCGGGAATTGGAACTTCGACAATCCGAATTATACAGTAATCCGAACTACGTTTTCCCTGTACTACTTATTGTATAATCCGAATGTGCGCAGTCTATTTTTGCTGAATTCAACTTTCATTACGCGTTCATTACAAGATTTTTTTTAGAAAAAAACCTCATCAATACTTCTGTATTTACAAAAAAAATTATAAATTCTCAATAAACTACAGTTTATTATTAAAGACGGAAGTATCCAATAATCGGAATTATGGTCTGCAATCAATTATTCGGATTAAAGAGTTCTTACTGTACCTCAAAATACCGATCAGGGACTAAATTGTCCTAAACATCTAAGATAATCTAGTCATGTCCGTCCGTCTGGCTGTGAAAAGCAAACTTTAGGTCGCAATATTAAAGCCAGGCGGCAGAAGTATACGTAATACTCTGAAGGCTCTGAAAATAGTTTGTCTTGAAACTTGGTGAATGTTGAAGAGGAAAAAATGTTCCCCACACAAGAACTGAGGCAAAGTTTGGAAAAAATTATTATATTTGCATTATTCTTTGTGGATTTTCTACTTTTACTCCACTCGCATAATGTTATTACATTATGTAATCACTTATAAAAAATATATATATATTTTTGGGGAGCTGCGAGCAGCTCAAATATATATGTGACAGCGCATAGAGAAAGGGGCCTAAGGGTAAAAAAAAAAAATTTTCACTTTTTTTTGATGTGGACAACATCTGAGCATCGAATGAGACCGATCCCATGCCCCAAAGGTGTTCCTTCCCAGAGATATGCGCGTTTTATGAAAGTGATGGTACACCAAAGATACACGTATTTAAATCTTTTAAATGGCTCTCCTGAACAAAACTGGTTTTTACCCTTAGCTCCCTTTCTATTTTGCGCGTCACATATGGTTGTCCAACTAAAACGCACGATGTTAATTGTAAATAAAGCAAAAAGTTTTCAGAAAATTATCTTAATATTTTTTATAGTTTTTATTATAATACCTCTATCCGAAGGTCCATAATTTAAATGACTCTAAGACATAATGGAGGTTCAATGTCGTTAATGTTCAGAGTTATCTCAACCTTTAGCTCTTGAATTGTTCTTGGCTTATTGACGTATGTACGTCTTGATTTTAAATATTCCTAAAGAATGAAGTCCAACGGTGTCAAATAACATGAACTTCTTCGAAAAAAGGTCGAACAAGCAGTACCGTGAAAGGTGTTCGCTATCGCGAGATGATAACAGATTTTTCTGACCAAGAAATAAGGATATGGACTTGGACGATATGAAGGGCGTATCCAGGATATGAAGTAGGGTGGTGCCACAAAAATTGTGATTTTTTATGATTATGATTTTTTTATGATTATTACAATTTCGATCTATTTGAAATTTTTTTCTGAATTCTTTTCTACAATTTTTTCCAAAAATTCGTCCTTCTTCTCGGTAATCAATTTTTGGTGGACGCTTAGCATACATAGTCCTGCAATATATATATACTTATTTTTTGATAATAAATATAATTGCATATTATTTTACCGTTTAAACGAGCTTCAGTCATTGTGGAGCGCAACCATGTTTTTACTCGCCTTAAAGTGCTAAATGACCGCTCAACAGTTGCAGTAGTTCTTGGCTGTGACAATGAAATCAATAACGCCTTCCTTATATTTGGAAAAAATAATCCAGCGTCTTTCAAAATACTCGCCAGCTCTAAGTCGGCTAATTCGTCTTTACCCATTTTTTTGTGTTGCCAAGAATTATACCAAAGCTCAATTTCTCCTTACAAATCATCTAACTCATAAAAATGCTCAAACGTTTTTGTGGCATCTTTAAGCTCTTCCAGCTTCAAAGAAAGCATGTTTGACGGGTGCAAACAATGAATTGCAAACGCTGGCCTATTCTCCTTATTAAATCTTCTGTCCAGTGATGAAATTAAAGAATCTATATAAGGAATGTATATAGATCGCTTCCAGTATTCAGCAGGTGATGAAAATGGGGGATTTGGACGGTGCGTTTAACGAGAGACTATCCTTGGAAAAGACATATATCTCTATTCCTAAATTGGCTGTGTTTTCTTGAATAGAAAAAAGCAATCCGTCCACAATGCCCTGTGCATTAGTTCGGTGTTCCTGTAGAACGCCCATTATTAATTTTATTTGCCTGGCACATTGTAATAAATCCATAGTTTTAGACTTCAAAATATTTGCAGTTGGTTCCAACAGAAGGGAATACTGTGCAATTTCAAAAACACTGAAAACGAAAACGGGTTGAGTGGCTTCGTAATGGAGTTGAAAGGCATGTTTCCGCGTGCTCTGATTTCCTTCACCTGTTAACCTTTCCAATGTTTCCACAATATCAACAAAATTTTCTTTGAAACGCGCGATACTTTTATATTTGTGTGACCAATGCGTCTCGCAGAGCATTGGGATACTTGGAATGCACTTTCTTCTCAAAGGTGATTCCCGAAAAAAATTTATAATATCTTTTATTGTACCTGTAAATGAAAAGATTGAAGTTGAATTCATTGTAAGTCCGTAAACAGTTAAATACATACCTATCGTGTTTCGAATTTCTGGGAGAACGTTTAGATCGTTTACAACGAGGTTCAGTTTGTGGCTAGCACAATGAAAAAAGGGCTTTTTAAATTTTTGCCTCAAAATATTTTGTACACCTCCTTCTTCTTAAGCCACAGTACTACAACCATCATAGCCCTGCCCAACACATTTAGATTCACCCAGTTGCAATGTCGATATAAAATTTTGAATTTCTTCGGCAATACATTTTGCATTCATTGCATTTGATTCCACAAACCCAAGAAATTCTTCTCGAATTAAACATTTTTCCTCGTCAAAGAAGCGTATTCCAACAGATAGTTGCTCTTTCCCCGATATATCCGCTGTTTCGTCATCGAATATGCTGTACGTAAAAATTTTGTTTATGTCCTGCACGATGTCGTATTTTATTATTAAATCACATATAGTAATTAATTGATTTTGGATTTGTGGTGACAAGTATTTTGCATTTTTGTTCGAATTATCTAAATGCCTTTGCAAAATCTGGTCGCCACAATCGATTCTCAGACTTATTATATCTTTGAAAATACCTATATAAAAAAATGTATAGTATAAGATTTTTTATTAAGAAACTAAACTACCTGGATTGATTTTTTCCTCGCAAAGCCATGTCATGTGTTCCGCAAAATAAAATACATGTTGTGATGGAGGTAACAATTATATGGTTCTCCTCAATCAGTTTCTTATGACCTGAAACCATCATTGCGTCTACTGGAAAATTTGTCAAAAATGATTTCGCTGCTTCTACCGCTTGCTTATGCCATTGATTACTAGCATGTTTTTTGCAATGCTCGTGCATTTGTTTATAGCGTACAAAAGCTTTTATAATAAATGATCCTGTATACCCTTGTACGTTTTTTGGAGGAAAAATAACGCAATACAAACAAACTGATCCCTTAAATGTTTTGGAGTACGCAAGCGAAGGAGTATACATTTGTAGTCAATAGTGACAAAATTTTCTTTTTGGGTCAGCGGAATCTTCGGCAAAATTATAATAAGGCGGTGGTATCCAACATTTATTTAGCATTTCGCTTTTAGCACTGCCATCCATTACGACCAACCCACTGTCCAATATCATTTATAGGCCAATTTTCAGCAAAATCTTCCCCCCATTGCTTCTTGAATCACTGGATCTGATACCACTGGTTCTTATGGCAAGGAATCGCATACTTTTTTTCTTGTACAGCCACTTCATTTGGTTGAAGCTTGCTTTTTTCGTTGTATAATCTCTGGTCACACGCTAGAAGCGAAACAATGTCTTCGTACTCTTTGATAATAACTATGTATATTTCCTTCAATTGAATAGTACCTTCAGTGGATTTTTAATAATTTTATATTGTATGCATGTAAAAAAAAATATTATAGGATTAGGTGGGCGCCACGGCCCTATAGGCCCATACCTGGCTACGCCCATGGACGATATGTGGTTACAACAGGATGGTGCCACTTGTCACACAGCTGTGTTACCTCACGTCGTGGCGATGTTAATTGGCCGCCACGATCATGTGATTTGACAACGATGGACTTCTTTTTTGGTAATATTTAAAACAAAAAGTGTCAAATCGGCATTTAGGCGATGATAATTTTTGTTTTATATCTTAGGTTTAATGTACTAGAAATCCAGTGCACAAACCAATATTTGGTTGTGCTGATGAAATTCTTGGAGAAAACCGAATCTCAAATCTCTCTCTTCAAGCGATTAGTTGGTGTACTGAGATATGATACGATTGACCTCAAACTATTATAGAGGGCATTTTAAATTCCGAACTTATCCAAACTTATACTGGATTTTCTTCAGACAGTTGGTACCACAGCTGTTTTGGAGACTTAGTCATTGAGAAATTTTAACTTGAACACGTGGTGATTGAAGTGTTTTAAAACAAGTAAAACCATCGTTAAATTAAATTCGTGTGGTAGAATTTTTTATGTCTTTCGAATAAAAACATATTTGAATTCATAGTTAAACCGGCCATAATTTGAGTACCCATATACCTTTATGTGTAGTAAAATAAATCCATATTTGGATTCTTAGTAAAATTTGCTTATCATATTTACTATTAAGCCGAAGTGACCAACAACTATGCTCATTTTAAGGTAACAGAACTTCTTAAGGGAAAACTCATATCTCCTAGGCCGATTTTGCTCATTTACAATTTCAAACAGCTTGAGATCATTAACCATCATCAAGCATAATGTCAAGCTATCGAGCTTTCAGCAGTCACACGGACGGACGAGCATGTCTTAAATTTTAACGACGATCCATAATATATATCTTATTGGTTCTCCGTTCGATATATCGAGGTGTTGTAAACCAAATAACAGATTTATATACATTATATTCTTCTGTGGAGGTTATAAAAGTGGACAACAAGTATAAAAAGGGGTTTCAACCTTAAATCTTGAACAATTTAAAATGTCACTCAGCGCAGGTTTAAAACGACTAGATACATCATTATGCAGGTATTAGCTGTGTTCTTCAGGTTCTTAAACTAGCAAATGTACGGAAGTTTCTCTATTAGCAATCGAGTTGGCCTTAAGTCGCTTAAGAAACGATTACGAGTTACGGCACTTATGTTTTCAACAACAAATCTAATTTCAAACACCCTGCTTAATAAAAATGTTTTTTGCTTTGTATTCAAAAAGATAATCAAACACGAAGAGATCCCAATCGCAAATTTGTATTACGTATACCTGCAAGAGATGGGATAAGTTAAACTTTAACAGAAGTAAAAGTAATAGACCAAAAAAATTACAAAGCAGAAGTGTAGCACATTATCGATTCATTGTATTTCATTGATTATTTTATTACAATTTATAGTTTTTTGTATTGTCTGCTCTTGGCAAATCCGCCTATGAACCCGATTGTTGTTTAATTCTCTTTGGTGTATACAAAGAGAAACAATGTTGCCATTTTACTCTTAATTAGGTTTAATATTGCCAGATTACCATTTTACAAACTTACTAGGTAAGTAAGATAGTTACCTCAAAAGAACACGGCTATTGTCTGCCACCCCTTATATACTTGCATTCAAGCGTATTAAATTAATTTTATTTTACATTGAGTGAACAAACAATTTTGGCTTTCGTATTGATTCAAACTAATGAGTGGTTTTTAGCGCAATGCAAACATTGCAACAAAATACGGTTAAATTACACTTTGCCCACGTCAAATTCAATTAGATAAATTTATAAACAAATCACTTTTTATGGGATTTGCGTTTTTGTTATTTTCAGCTCTTGATTTTATTTTGCACTCAGTTAATAAATGGTATTTGGCTATCAGGAATGTTTTTTATATAAGTATACATTGCTCAGATCAAAACAGATATCATATATTCGAATGTATGCGACGTTCGCATATCTGAGTCACCTTAATGCATCAAATTATGATAACATTAGCTAAATTTAATAGGAAAACAAAAGTAATCAGCTACACGCAGAGAAAAAATATGGTTAGCATATGGTCACGGCAATAATAATAATATGTTCTCCACAATAAAAGTATGTTCGTCGTAATCATAGTATTGTTTTCTGAATTTAATTTTGACAATAGTATGATTGTCGCAATATTAATATTGCTGAAATGTAACAATAGTATAATTGCCAAATTTAGAAATGAAACTATGGTTGTAGCAACCATATAAACATGGTTGGTGCAAAAAAAGTATTGTTGTTTAACAATAATATGATTACGGCATTCATACCATATGGTTGCGACTATGAACAAAACAAAACAGGTTTTATAGAGCATACATGTATGTGTGTGCGTTTGTATTTTGGTATACCAAAAAACACATACACGATACCGTGCATGGTTGTTGCCCATTTTAAAAAACAACAACAATCGGAAGGCAGTTCGAGGGATTTTTATTGTGTTTACTTTGTTCGGTGGAATACTCTACTGCCGACTGGTTCTAGTTTATTTAAAATCTGACTGCACTTAAGTATTTAGCCATTGATCATGGTTTAATCACATTTGTTACTTGGGGTCAACGGATGGTAAAGTAGCATTCACCCCTGTTGGCAACTAAAAATATTTGAAAACTCGTATGTATTTTTGTTTCTTGAGTGAAATGACATGGCCTCAAATCCGGCAATGAACTACTTGTAATGCAATTTTAATTAGCTTACTTGATAAAAATCTCTATTTTTGAATAACAACATTACCCAATCCTAATAAATAATTTTGGAGATCATAGTATGTTTGAGTGAATCATACTATTGTTGTAGGGATAATAGCATAGTTGCGTATGGTTGAATGAGAAAAATAATATGGTTGTGAGGATCATAGTATGGTTGTGTGTGAATAATACTATTGTAGTGAGGATCATAATATTGTTGTGCCACAGCCATATACCCAACAATAGTATGATCCTCTTCGAATATTGTCACCCCAACCATACTTTTTTCTGCGTGTAAAAGCCGAATCCGTTTTTAAACGTAGCACCAACGGCATTTTTATATCAGCTTGTGACTGTTTCAACAGTTTTGTAGCTGGGCATTTAGAGGAATTTATTTCAATTTATCTTTCGACGACCAGTTCTCTACTCTTATTAAATATGTAAATTCCATCAATTTTAAATTATTTCATTTGTGGGTGTTATACAAAACTTGTCATTCCGTTTGCAATACCACAAAATTTGGTTCGAAGACCCTTTTAAGTAAATATTTCATTGATCGTCGTTAAAGTCTACGACGAACTAGCGCGAAAGCGGAAATCCTGCAATTTTTCATTATGATGGAACTGTTAGGGATTGTAAATGACCGAAATCGGTCTAGGGGGAAAAGTTTCCCTTAAAAACATTAAAGTTACCTCGCAAAAAAGTACTCGGTTTCTAGTACTTGCTATACAAATCAAAAGTGTTTGTAGACAAACATAGGTCAAAATGGTTACTGTTTTTTGTGAGGCAAAGCTTCAAAGGTGGGCATAGTTACTGGACGTTATGACTCATGTGTCCAAAAAACGCATGATCAAAACGGACCTATGAGTACTCAAATTAAAGCAAATTTTTCTATGGATCTACAGAAAGGGAACTAAGGGTAAAAAATCAATTTTCATTTTTTTTCTTTTTTTGATGTGGACAACATCTGAACATCGAATGAGACCGATCCCATGCCCCAAAAGTGTTCCCTCCCAGAGATATGCGCGTTTAATGAAAGTGAAGTCGACGATTCTAAGCGCAAATAGAAAGGGACCTACTCTTTAAAATGGCTCTCCTGAACAAAACTGGTTTTTAACCTTAGGTCCCTTTCTATTTTGCGCGTCACATATAAGCATATTAATTATTGGTTCTAGGCACTACAAAATCTTTGTTTACGATTAAAGCAAGAAACTTAAACTTATTTTTAAAAGTAAAAATAAGTTCAAGTTTCTTTATTAAGGCGGTTAATGATTCCAAATGATATGATGATACAACTATATAAATAAATACATATTTTTCAGAATATAAAAACAGATTTGCCTGTTTAATTTAGCGACATTACTCAGACTTTAACAAAAATTTGTCCCGAGTTGCCAAGTATTAATTTGACTGATCAGTTGACTCATTGAAAGGCGGTAAAATATTAAATTTTGCCCACCCATTTCTTTAAAATAGCCCTCTGTGCCAACACTCATATCTGAAGCCAAGACTTTGAGCACTAGTTTAGAACTTAGCAATTTTACGTAGTACGTACCCTCCGACCACCAATCCGAAAATTTTCAAACCGCTCTCATTTCGCCCTCTTGCATGAAATGAGCCAAGGAATACGCTGGTGAAATTTGTCCAGTCGTGAATGAATCACCCTGTACAACAACCAATACATGTACAAAAACAGTTACAATAATCATCTTAAATGTTAGTATTACCGATGCATTTTCTCTTCAACCGAAAGTGCTAGTTCCCTTTACTCAATCTTGTTGTGTACCCAATCATCATTCGATTGTAGCGATAGAATAAATGGATTGTACGTACATGTACCACCAAAGTTCTCACAAAGTTTGTGAATGAATAGGATAGGACGCATGTGCCGAAGGGGTTAGGAGTATATAAGGTTCGGCCTGGCCAAACTTAACTGCGTTTTTAGTTGTTATATTTGTGTTTTTCGTGTTAGGGTAAACAATACTTTATTTAAAAAACATACTTTTTTTCATTGCCAAATTTTTGGTACCAACAACAGTTCTCCACAAAACAACTAGTTGTCATAAAAGGCGGTTCGGACCGCCTCATTCCATAAGAACAAATTATTAAGTGGTAAGTAATCTAACTAGATTAACATTTTATAATATGATTATACTATTTCAGGTTCAATGTCGTTAATATGCTGAATTATCTCATTTCTTAAGCTCTTGAATTATTCTTGGCTTATTGAAGTACACTTTTTCTTTTAAATATTCACAAAGAAAGAAGTCCAACGGTGTCATATCACATGATCTTGGCGGCCAATTAACGACATGAGTTAACACGGCCATTACTCGCTCAAAATAGCTATTGTTTCATTGACTGTGTGGCAAGTGGCACCATCCTGTTGAAACCGTATATCCTCTATCTCTGGCCACAAAAAGTCCGTTGTAATCTTTTGATAGCTATCACCATTCACGGTAACTTCTAGGCCGAACTATTTTTCGAAGAAGTGTCGCCTCCAGCTTATAAACCGCAGCAAACTGTCACTTTTTGTGGATGCGTCGGCTTTTAAACCATCACTAGTGGATTCTCTTTTGCCAAAATGTGGCAGTTCTGCCTGTTAACGAATTCACTTAAAGGTGAAAGTGTGCCTCGTCGCTGAAGATGATTTTCTTTGTAAAGTCAGCATTTACTTACACTATCTGTTCAACCAAAAATTTGGCGTATTGACGACATTTGAAATGATCAGTAAGCCGGATTCAGCTCTTGGGTCAATTGAACTGTGTAAGCGTGTAAATTCAAATCTTTATTAAAAACTCGCATCAGTGATTTTTGGGAGAAGTTTAATTGTTGGGCACGAGTAGAGTTGACGGCTCTTCTGCCACACTGTCACGAACAACACCAATGTTTTTCGCAGAACGAACTCGGCAAGCATGGACATTACCACACATTACCTACAGTGGACACATTGATTCGTTTATGATGACCAAAAAATTAATAAGTTCACGCAATAGATTTTGATTTGAACGCCCACTTTCGTAATAGGCTCCAACGATCTTGACGCGCTGCTCAATTGTGAATCTCTCCAGGGTTGAATTTGTCAAACAAGGAACACAATGAAATGTCAAATTAAGTGGGACAAAAAACTTGACCCTAAGGTGTGACTCACAATTAACATCGTGCATTACAGTTGGTCCATCCTTTATACGATTTAAAAGAAATGCCTATTAATTGTTTCATGTAATGCAATCAAAAAGGGCATCTAAATAAGTTAAAAAATATAAGTACCCAACAAGTGATCCGGAAGTACTACCAAATAGGATTGGAACTAACGATTATGCATCGGCTTTTTAAAAAGACGAATGGTCTTTTTTGATAATGTTATCATTGCTCTTTAGACGTTCGTTGGAACCCGTTTTTCATAACTTAGTAACTTTAAAGAAAAAGCGAAAAACAATTTGCGCCCGCAGAAGACAAACCACGTATTTCTTGACATGCACAATTGCTAACTTGATCTAATAGCGAATAGAATACTTATGCTCCAACTCAAGTTCTTTCGAATTAAAATCGAATCTCCACCAACAGTAGACCTGTTCACGAAATAAATAAAAATTACTTCGGTTTGTTAATATTTAATGTGATTTTTCAAAATTGTTTAGCTCGTTTGTTTTATTTCGGTCTGTTGCTTTTACACATTGAACAGGGATTAACCGGCTCAAGACCTCTTGCTTTTATATTTAAATAGAAGACAAGTTTTTAACAAAATGGCAAAGTGACATTGATTTTTGTGGCTGCACACTGCTTTTATCATGATTTTAGGTCCGTGACAACCCTCTTCAGAAAGCTTTGCAGCAATTGTTGAAAGTATAACCGAACTATTTAAGGCCAGGCTCTCCCCAAACGAATGAGAACTACTGTTGTAAACCTTACGTTTCAAGTTTTTTTCACACAATTGCCCACGAAAATACAACGTACTCTTGCCACCTCTTAAGAGACTCCACATCGAGAGCCATCAATAGATTTCTTTTACAACAACGTGTTGACTATGTCAACTTGTGTGCCGTGCCGTGCATGTAAGTATGTTTAGCTCGTTTGTTTTATTTCGGTCTGTTGCTTTTACACATTGAACAGGGATAAACCGGCTCAAGACCTCTTACTTCTTTCTATATTTAAATAGAAGACAAATTTTTTTACAAAATGGCAAAAATCCAATTAAATCTCTAGAATTCTATTAAAAGCGATTCCTTGGGTACCATTTTTTACTTGGCTGCACAAAAATGTATAATCAATTTTCCAAACGTTTCGATCTGAGCACGATTAAAAAACAACGTACACTGTACTTTTGTACAACTGTGGAAATTTGACTGGTACCAAATGATAATTCAAATATTTTTGGTTAAACCACAGTTACAGGTTTTTACTTCTCTCGACCAAACAAGGTACCGACACCGTAATTACCGCATAAAATATTTAAATCATTCAACACTCGGAAACGCACACACGTACACGCATGACGTGTACACAAAGGAGGTGTTAAAACAATTATAGCGGTCTAAATAATTCTGCAAAGCTTATTATGTCAACCCAACGAAAACACATTAGCTGTATCGGCTCTATGGGTTTCACCAGAAGCAGAACAATAGCGGTCCATTTAAATTACGAAACCGCACTCATAAATCTATATTTGTATATTAGGTCGAAACGGATATTATTATGATGCTGGCAGAAACTGGGTGAACTGTGATTCCCGTATTTATTTATTAAAAGTTAGATGGAGTAATTGACTTCTAGTCGATGTTATAAGTATCCATTTGGTATAATTTTGTGGAAGCTAAACCGGAATACAAATTTTTATATAAATTTACTTATGCAGATATAAGAAAATCTTTTCAAAGTTAGGGTAATACGAGTAATAATAACTGTCTTTTGCTAGATTTTAAACTTGATTTTAATTACGAACAATCACGCAGAGAAAAAACATGGTTACTATATGGTCACGGCAATAATAATATGTTCTCCGCAATAAAAGTATGTTCGTCGCAACCATAGTATTGTTTACTGAATTAAATTTTGACAATAGTATGATTTCCGCAATATTAATATTGTTGAAATGTAACAATAGTATTGTTGCCAAATCTAAAAATGAAAATATGGTTGTAGCAACAATTTACTTATATGTACTATTCCTTTACTTATTTCATAGGGTATTGCACCGCAAAATGAAAACTTTCTCGGCCCATAAAAAATAGCTGAGACCCCGTCCTATTACAATAACGTCTTTCATTTCCCGAAAGAACAATTCAACCCCAGAGAATGTTTGAAATTTAGTTGCTCAGTGTAATTAACTCTGGTGCAGTTGGATCATATACATAGGTCGTACTTTCATATAGTCCCCATACAAAGGACCTTTCCAATTTAATAACCTTCAGCTCTAAAAGTAGCAGATTGCAATTTTAACAAACACGAGTCTCAGAAGAAATCTGACCATATGGGTCAAAGTTTTCCAATAGAGGATACACAAAGTCCTTCACTTTTTGAGAAACTGCAGCTCTAGAAGCTCGCTAGTCCATACGGTGTGCTATCCGAATTGTCCAATAATCCGAACTAAATATATTAAGCGATGCATATTCTACTTATATAGTTCGCATTAATTGTTGCTCGATAAACCGATTTTTTCCATTCTTTTGCTTTTTGTTGCTGTTTTTACACACGCATTTTTTTCTGCGCATGTAAAGGGTGTTTTTTATTGAGGTATAGAACTTCGAATTGAAATAAAACACAAGAAAATCGTTTTAATGTCCATCAATTTGGCTTTATTGGAAGGATAATTGTATGCCATTAATGTTTAAATATGATTTCGGGCACGTGGCCGCCGCGGCTGGCTCGAATAAAGCCAATTCTACAGGTCCAATTTTCAACCACTTTTTCGAGCATATGGGGCCGTATGTTGGCAATAACGCCACGAATGTTGGCTTCCAAGTCCCCTAACGTTTTTGGTTTGTTGGCGTAGACGAGCGACTTCACATATCCCCGAAGAAAATAATCCAATGGTGTCAAATCACACGATCTTGGTGGCGAATTGACAGGTCCATTCCGCGAAATTATGCGCTCATCGAATGTTTCCTTCAATAATTCGATTGTGACGTGCGCTGTCTGGCATGTAGCGCCGTCTTGTTGGAACCACAACTCATCCGCATTCATGCCATCCAATTCGGGAACAAAATAGTCGGTTATCATGGCTCTATACCGGTCTCCATTAACGGTAACTGACTCTCCAGCATTATTTCGGAAGAAGTATGGCCCAATGACTCCACCAGCCCATAGAGCACACCAAATAGTCAGTTTTTGTGGATGTAATGGCGTCTCAAGGGTCTCATGTGGATTCTCTTCACTCCAAATGCGGCAATTTTGCTTGTTGACGTAGCCATTCAACCAAAAATGAGCCTCATCACTGAACAAAATTTTGTGATGAAAATCAGCATCGAGATGAATCTCATTTTCGGCCCATTTTGCAAGCGTTGTTCTTTTGTCAACCTGTTCATGATGAAATGGCAAACTTAACTAAATATTAATCACTTGACAGCTGACAAAATGGCCGCCAGTTAAAAAAGTGATGCCAACTTAAAGTTCTATACCCCAATAATAAACACCCTTTATGTATGTACGAACATTCCTGAATATTCTGAAACGAACAATCCAGATATAATTCTGAAACAATTCAGTTTGAAGGACGCTTGTGAATTGCTATAAAGTTCTGTTGGAATCTTATGCCTTCTCAGAGATGGACTTCAGAGGACAACATCCCATTATCAATTTTTTAACAAGTATCGCCTGAGAATGACGAATTGTTTTGAAGAAGTTCAAGAATTGCGCACAATAAAAAAGAGTATTTCTCCGCAGAAATGACTTGCAAATTTCTGAAAATGAATTCCTGACTGAATTAATGACTCTGAAAATTCTTTGTGTAGGTTTGCCAGCATAGAATTTGGACTTAACGTAGTATCAACGAAAAAAGTCTTAAGGTGTGATATCACACGATCTAGTCGGCCAACTCACCGGTCCAAAACGTGAAATTAGCTGCTTTTTGAAATGACCTCTTTATAGATCCATTGTTTGAACAGCTGTATGGCAAGTTCCACCGTCCTGTTGAAACAAAATGTCGTCAAGATTGCTGGCTTTAAGTTCAGATAGCAAAAAGTCTGGTCTCATAGCACGAAAGCGAGCATTATTAACGTTACTTTCTGTCCAACATCATTTTTGAAAATATATGGACCGGTGATTCCACAAAAATGCACCAAACCGTTGTTTTCCCAGGGTACAATGGGACCTTGTAAGCCTATTCTACACTGAGAAAAAAATAACCTTATATAAGGTTAACTTAACCATAAATAAACTAATTTGGAGTCTACGTTATATAAGGTTATTTTGAACATTTTTGGTTGACAAGTATTCAACAAGGTTATTTTGAACATTTTTTGTTGACAAGTATTTAACAATAATAAAAGTTAATTTAACTATTCTATGGCTTAACCATGAAAATTGTTAATTTTAAAATAGTTATTGTTGTTTGTACAATGCATTGTTTAGTTTTTTTAACTATTAAAATTTGTTTTATTAAAATAATTATTGTTTTTAACCATGAAAGTTTTTGATATTTAAATTTCATAGTTAATTTATTTAAACAATACATGTTTATTCGTTTTTTGTTATTTATTCGGTCTTTTATCATTATTATGACTTGAGCAGTTTTTTATTCTGGTTCGAGACCTTTATGTTGTTTCTTTTTCAGAATCAACTTAAAAAGAAGAAATTGGTGAAATGTATTTGCTACGGTTGCCAGGCAGACTGTACAGCTGTTTCTAAACCCGCCAAGGTTTTTCTTCAGCAGTCTTTGGCAACGATTACTTCGGCCACAAATCAAATGACTTATACGGGAGACTCATTTTTATTAATGAGAATTACCCTTTGTGTATAGTCTTCGAACTGTGCGTAGAGCAATCTTCAACGCGCAATATCATTTCCACCAATTCCGTTTCGCATGGGTCTTCGTTGAAAACCAAGACCCATGCGAAATGCAAAAGCACAATCAAAGTGTGCATGTTTTTGTGCGTACATATACTCATACATGCGTTGCACATTAGGGCGTACCAATCCTTTTTAATAGTTTTTTCGTTTTTTGTTATTTATTCGGTCTTTTATCATTATTATGACTTGAGCAGTTTTTTATTCTGGTTCGAGACCTTTATGTTGTTTCTTTTTCAGAATCAACTTAAATTTAACAATGAAATTGTTAGTTTTATTAACTATGAAGATTGTTGTACAAATTATTTATATTGTTAATTAAACTAATTTTTGGTTACCTCTTATAAGCAGAAATATAGCAACTGTTACAACTTTTAATATTAAATTAATCTACTAATTATGTTTTTGTTTTGTTTACATTTATTCGGTCTTTTTTTCATTATTATGACTTGAACAGTTTTTATTCTGGTTAGAGACCCTTTTCTTGTTTCTTTTTCAGAATCAACTAAAAATTGGTGAAATGTATTGGCTACGTTTGCCAGGCAGACTGAACAGCTGCTTCTAAACCCGCCAAGGTTTTTCCGCAGCAGTTTTTGGCAACGATAACTTCGGCTACACATCAAATGACTTATAAGGGAGTCCCATTATGGTTAAAGAGAATTACCCTTTATGTATAGTCTTCGAACTGTGCGAAAAGCAATGATATTACCTATGAAGATTGTACAGCTAGCGTTTGGTGGTGGTTTTTTAAAAGAGCGAGATAAATTGTCTTATGATCTTTCTCACAATTACAAACGTTCAGAGAACAGGAAGAAAGGAAAAAGAGTGGGGGGATAAGACAGTCGCAATCGTTGCAACTTCGTGTAACTTAATTCTGAACTTCGTATAACACAAAGCAGATCAAAAACTTCGATACAGCAGAGCCGGTTTATCTTTACATTTTTTTAAGGTCATTTGACCTTACTCGTATATAACGTTATTTACTCTTCGTTAATTTAACCAGACACACGCAGAGAAAAAATATGGTTAGTATATGATCACGGCAAAAATAATATGTTCTCCGCAATAAAAGTATGTTCGTCGCAACCATAGTATTGTTTTCTGAATTTAATTTTGACAATGGTATGATTGCCGCAATATTCATACTGTTGAAATGTAACAATAGTATTAATGCCAAATTTAGAAATGAAAATATGGTTATAGCAACCATATAAACATGGTTGATGCTACAAAAGTATTGTTGTTTAAAATTTACGTTAACAATAATATAATTACAGGTTTTATAGAGCACACATATATGTGTGAGCGTATGTTTTTTTTTTGGTATACCAAAAAAAACACATGCATAAGATACAGTGCATGGCTGTTGTCCATATTAAAAAACAACAATCGGAAGGTCGTTCGAGGGATTTTTATTGTGTTTATTTTGTTTGGTGAAATACTCTACTGCCGATTGGCTCTCGTTTTTTAAAATCTGACTGCACTTAAGTATATAGCCATTGATCATGGTTTAATCACATTCGTTACTTGGGGTCTACGGTTGGTGAAGTAGCATTAACCCCAGCTGGGAACTAAAAGTATTTTCAGCTGCCGTTGGAATATATTTTTGTGTCTTGAATGAAATTTTCAAAAAAAGCAAGGCCTCAAATTGGCTATGAACTAATTGTAATGAAATTTAAAATAACTTGCTTGATTAAAATTTCTATTTTTGAATAACAACATTACCCAATCCTAATAAATAATTTTGGGGATCACAGTATGGTTGAGTGAATCATACTACGGTTGTACGAATAATAGCATGGTTGCGTGTGAATCGTACTATGGTTGTGCAGATCATACTATGGTTATTTGAGAAAAATACTATGGTTGTGAGGATCATAATATGGTTGTGGAGATAATAGTATGGCTGAGTGTGAACCATACTATAGTTGTGAGGATCATAGTATGGTAGTGTGTGAATAATACTATTGTTGTGAGGATCATAATACTGTTGTGGCACAACCATATACCCAACAATAGTATGATCCTCTTCGAATATTGTCACCACAACCATACTTTTTTTATGCGTGCATATGGTTAAAAATCATTGTATTTTCGGCTCAGTGTGTTGCTCTTCAGCCTAAATGCGGCAATTTTGGTTATTGACGTTGCCGTTGAGCCAAAAATGGGCCCTATCAGTGAACAAAATTTTACCGAAAAACGTTTCTTCCCAATTTGGAGGCATTGTTACGGAGTAAGTTTTTATATGATGAAATGGCAAACAATACTTAAAAGAAAAAATAACAAAGTTTAACAAAACTCACGCGTAATCTGTGAAAAAAAACCCTATTGAAAAATTACCTCTAGATTAATGATCCTTTATATAATTTATGGGGTCTCCGACCAGTATTTTAATGTGTTGCAACCGGAATGACAAAGTGTATTCACCTCAATTCTATGACGAAAAATGAAAAAGTCGATTTTCGGTAAAATTTGCTAAAATATGCGCTAACAAATCATTGACATTTTATTGTAAAATGATTGATTCGCAAAGATGTTAATGCAAAATTATTTTTATGAGCGACTAATAATTAGCTTGAAATAATTTGAACGATCATATTGGTCGTCCAGATTAATCTTCATTTGGACCATATAGGTCAATATTTTCGTAAAGCCCCCATACAAAGGTTTTTTCTGTTTTCGGAGCAGCAGCTTTAGAAGCCACATTTTCCCTCCGATTCCGATTAAATAACGCGTGGAGCGTTACACATCTCTAGTAAAACTGGACTATAACGGTTCGATGTTTTGAAAAGCACCAATACAAAGGTCCCTCGCGATTTGAGGTCATTCAGCTCTAAAGACCATATTGTAAATACAATCTATTTTAAATGAAACGTAGTGCGTTATGTGGAACCCATAATTGCCTCTAGGGTACTTGGTCTGGTCTGTGTTTCATATAGCCCAAAAAACACGTCCTTCTCGCTCTAGAAGTAACATTTCAAGTCCTGTGTAGCTAAAGCTCCAGACAGAAGCGGAGAAACTTCTGAATAGCATAGTGGTGTGGGATATCTTTTAGTCGGGCACGCTAGACTTTAGGCTATTTTACTTGTTTTAATTTCCCTGATTTTATTAGCTATTAAACTAAGAGCGACCAGAAAATAACGAGAGAAAAAACAAAGGTTCTCAGCTGGGTCTCTTGGAATAAATGTTGTTTTAAACATAGAACTATTATATATTTATATATATTTATTATTGCTGTGATCGCTGTAGAATGCATGAAAAAAGTACAAAAGGGAGTCCGGCATTCAGATACTTGCTTCGGCTGACATCATGAGAAACTCAGTAATACTCGTATAGGATGCCAAAGTTCCCCACCTTGTGTGTAAGAAATTTTGCAACTTCCGTAACATCAAACAAATTATTTAACAGGAACCAGAGAATAACCCCACGTATACATCAATTGATTGGTTCTAAAAAAGATTTGTAGCGTTACTACTTTAACAAATTGAACTTGTTACGAAAAAAACAAAATCAATCAATGTTTCATTGAAACTAAAAATTCTAATTGTCAAATTCTAATTGTTAAAGGAAAGCACACGTTTTTGTGTTTTATTTCCCTTACAATTTGGTGACACTCGACTTTCTCACGCGTTTTCAAATCGTGTTTTAAATAGTATTTGGGGAAGAATTTTTAATTAATCAAAAAATGCCAAAAGGACAAGCTAATCCACCAGTACAAGGACCAGCAGGGAAAATGAGTAATGCTATAACAGCAGTAACAGTTACTCTTAAGAAACCCACGATGTAGGAAAGCGAATCCTGCGTTTTGGTTTGCACAATTAAAGGCCCAGTTTAAATTTGCAATATTGTTTCGGAACAATCAAAATATTTTGCTGTTCTGCCGGAACTTGATCCTGATTTATTGCCTCAGGTAAGCGACATTATTTAGGAACATCCGGAATTTCTCTATATTTGAGAAGAAGAGTCAAAAAGTTGCGATCTGAAATCCCTATCGGAGACAGGAAACCTAGTTCACTACTTTGAGAAATGCGCAACTTTGCCAACAGAGGAGCCAAGGAAAAGTTTCTCCGAATAATGTGGCTTCAAACCCAAGCTATTCTAGCTACTTCTTCTGAACATTTGGACAACTTGGCAGTAATGCGGGCAACTTAGAACAAGGATTCGTTCGTTAAACTATCATCCAGAGTTGACGGTCTAAGACGTACATCTCGATTGGTAATGGTTATATATCGCTTCGGTCTATTAAACATGCTAGTACGTCCGTATATGTGTTTTAAGTAAAATGAATTTCAATGCGGTCGTGTGAACAAAGCATGATTGTGTGGAAAAAGTTGCACTAAGGGCGAAAACATGCTATTCACACACTGAAAAAAATAACTTGTATGAAGTCCACTTTGTACCTGAGCAAACAAAATTTACTTTGCCTTGGCAATGCAATGCAACTTTAACTGTTTTTAAACAACAACAAAATTGAATAACCTCAGGTAAAATAAGATTCAGGTTACAAGACTTTTTCTTTCGGTGTAGAACGAGGAAAATAAGCATTGAGGTGAAATTTTTATTGACCACGTTTTTGAATGGTTTCCATTGTGTGTGCATCTGTAAATGCATTTTATTTGAATTAATAATATATAGAACATAAACGAAAGCATACCATAAATTTTATCAAATTTTTAATTTTTTCTTTTGCAAATTTCTTAATTACTCATATCCGAATAATGAAATAACTTTGTCTATTTAAAAAAAAATGATCTCTTTTGTTTCATTAGTTTCTTTTAATTGTATGTCCTTTGCCGCAACTTCGCTAACAACAACCCGTGGAGCAATTCTTATATCTTAACTTCATGGTTCAAAGTTTGTTAATTTCCTGAAATATCTTTGCAAGGTCTATTTTTCAATGAAAAAAGTGAACATTTTGTTAAGTTCGGCCGGGCCGAATGCTTTTATTAACTTTACCATAGATTTCGTTCGCATGTATATGGCATTGGCGGTATTGGGGAATATAGGGGGGGGGGGGGTTGTAACTTGTGCGGTTTTATTTCAAATAAATGATTGGGAACCAAAATAATTCCTTTAGAAAATGTCCTAGGTGCATGCAGAGAAAAAATATGGTTACTATACTTTCACGGCAATAATAATAATATGTTCTCCGCAATAAAAGTATGTTCAACGCAACCATAGTATTGTTTATTGAATTTTATTTTGACCATAGTATGATTGCCCCAATATTAATATTGTTGAAATGTAACAATATTATTATTGCCAAATTTTAAAATGAAAATATGGTTGTAGCAACAACATAAATATGTTCGGAGTGACAAAAGTATTGTGTTTAGGCAATCATACTGTATGATTGTAATTTATCTTCACTTGAATATGTGACAGCGCATAGAGAAAGGGACCTAAGGGTAAAAAAAATCATTTTTTTTCTTTTTTTGATGTGGACAACTTCTGAGCATCGAATGAGACCGATCCCATGCCCCAAAAGTGTTCCCTCCCAGAGATATGCGCGTTTTATCAAAGTGAAGTCGACGATTCTAAGCGCAAATAGAAAGGGACCTAATATTTAAAATGGCTCTCTTGAACAAAACTTTTCATTAACTTTTCACTTTTTTTTGATGTGGACAACATCTGAGCATCGAATGAATCTTTAAAATGGCTCTCCTGAACAAAACTGGTTTTTAGCCTTAGGTCCCTTTCTATTTTGCGCGTCACATATGCTTTTTAGAACAATGTTAATGTAACGGATCTAATGCAATAATAGTACTTTTTATGTGGAAATTGAAATTTATCAAACAGACGCTTTCGCTTTTTTAACTGAAATGTTTTTAATAAATACGCTTATGTTTTTTAAAAACTGATGTTTCTTCTTTTAAATAAATTACTCCTATTATTATGAATTTGATGTATTTTTAAATAATTTTTATAGTTCTAATATATTGTTGACAACTTAACCCAGTTCTAATAAATAATTATGGGGATCATAATAATATTATGTGTGATCATACTATGGTGGTAAGGATCATAACATGGTTGAGTTTGAATCATACTTTGGTTGTGAGGATTATACCACAGTTGTATGGAAATCATACTATGCTTGTGGGGATCATAACATGTTTGAGAAGATCATGGTGTGGTTGAGTGTAAACCATATTATGGTTGTGGTGATCATAGTATGTTTCTGTGCGAATCATACTTTTGTTGTGAGGATTATAGTATGGTTGTGAAGATCATAGTATGGTTGTATTACTGTTGTACCACAACCATATACCTAACAATAGTAGGATGCTCTTCAAATATTGTTATCCCAACCATACTTTTTCATAACGTGTGAGTATAGTAAATTGCCAAAAGGCCAGATTTCTGGTAGGTCGCAGTTTATATGCCGTAATATTTTCTAATTTGCAATGCAATGCCGTATTTAGTTATTTAAAAAATTTAACTTTATAGCGAATTTTCAGATAAGTTGTCCGACATGAAATTGTTTGGAAATTACATTCACCCTCCTTCGCCTAGTTTTTATGGGAATAGTTTAAAAAAGATTCTTTAATGGGAGTTTTGAGTATTGTTTTGTTCGACAAATACAGGATAGGCGCACGAATCGTGCTACAAAAACAAAACATAATACATTTTTTCTGTGTGATCAATCGGCTTTTTCTTTATTTTATTTGAAGACCGCACCTTCCTTATCCCTATGTTCGAGTTTAGGAAACCGTCGCGGCTGTAGCATCGTCAATTAAGGCAATTCAAAGCGTTTTGACTGGAACCTTATCGAGCAGACGGTTATTACAACGTATAATTCATGACGACTTAAACTTGTTTCCGTACAAAGTCCAAATTACAGGCAAGTTAAACCCTCTGGATTTGCCTATTTGAATGGAGTTTTGCAAACAAATATTGAAATGACCGAAGAAGCCAACAGCTTAATGAATTGCTTGTTTATGTTTGATGAGGCCCATTTTGATCTAAACAGCTATGTAAATATGCAAAAATACCGTACATGGAGTAAATCTAATCCACAAATACTCCATGAGACGGAACTACACCCAGAACGAGTTACTGTGTGGAAAGCAGTTTCACCCAACTGCATTGTGGGCCATACTTCTGTGAAGAAAACGGTGGAACAGTGACTGTCAATGAGGATCGCTATTTAAAGAAGAAGGAGTTTTTTTTACGACGAACTGCGCCGACGAAGTTTCCGATTCAACAGCATTTGGTTCCAGCAAGATGGAACAACTGCACATATAGCCAGACCGGTTATGGCAGAGCTCCAACGAAAATTTATTCGGTCTTTTATCATTATTATGACTTGAACAGTTATTATTCTGGTTCGAGACCTTTTTGTTGTTTCTTTTTCAGAATCGACGTAAAAAGAAATTGGTGAAATGTATTTGCTACGGTTGCCAGGCAGACTGTACAGCTGTTTCTAAACCCGCCAAGGTGTTTCTTCAGCAGTCTTTGGCAACGATTACTTCGGCGACAAATCAAATGACTTATAGAGGAGACTCATTTCTATTAATGAGACACAAATTAATATCCAGAAATTTCATTCTCCGCTGGCTCCCAAGGTCAGCGGAACTGACTGCACCAGACTTTTTATTATGGGGTTAAGTCAAGCAAACTACTAAACGAAACCAAGGAATTCTACAGAATCGAGGCAGTCCAATACAACAAGAATTGAAGCGATCCCAACTCCAGGCCGCAATTAATAATTTTCTGATCAGGTGTCGCATATGTGGATGAGCATGGAGGTCATTTACTACCAAAAAAATTATTTGAAATGCTTATATCAGCACATATGATACATATCAGCACAAATGTGGGGGAAAACTATTTTGGATAAAAGTTTTTTTTATGATTCTAGAATCAGTTGAGTAGAGGTCGTCTTTAATAAAGTCAGGATACCTGCATAATAAATAAGTTCTTTTTAAAAATTAAATTGAATAAACTTAAGGGTTTTCTAAAAAAACAAATTTATCTTGTTGTTTGTTATACCCTACACTGAGCTTAGGAACATGATGTTATGACTTTGTGTTGTTGTTTGCAACACCTAAGAGGATTAGAGATAAACTCTATGCTAAGTATACGAATCTATTGAGCATCACTAACTGATTCCACTGAGCAATGTCCTGCTAGACTTTCAACTGTTAACTGTTCATATGTCGTTAAATTTAAAGTACAGGTCAGAATTATGAACCGATTTCGACGAAGCTAGGTACATTCTTCAAGTTTGGGCTAAGGACCCTATTGGTCTACATCGGTTTAAATTTTCATATCATCAAAAGGTCCTTCACGATTTCCGTATATGTGACCTTAGAATTCAAATGCTACATCCGATTCCGAACAAGATTGCATAGAGCGTAACGAGCGATTAACAAACATCTCTGGTAAACTAGGACCAAATTGATCTATGTTTTCGAATAACTCTGACACAAAGATTCCTCCCGACTTGAGGTCCAGCAGCTCTAGCCACAATATAGTCCCGATAAATTCCAAACTTTCATGGTACATTAGAAGCGACTAAAAGTTAACTCCGGTAAAAGTGGAACATATACGTCCATATTTAAGTTAAGTCTTTACACAAAGATTCGTCCCGACATGAGGTCCTGTACCTTTAAAAGTCAGCAAACTCAACACGCCACGCTGACATTTTTGCATAGTAAATTAGAAGCTACCATATGGTCCATATGTTGTAGAGCCCAATACAAAAGACCTTCTTTTCTTGTAAGCTCTATTGACTTTAATTGATGTAAATATTTTTGCTTTCAGAACCTGCAGCTTACGAATGCACATATTAAATCCGATTCCGACCAAATTTTGCATGGAATGTTGGAACGCACAGCACCCATTTTTTTTCAAAATGAACCAAATCAGTCCATGTTTTCCAATAGCCCTAGTTTAAAAGTTTCTCTCAGTTTTAGGTTCTGTCTCTGTAAAGAACACATTGTTTATCCGATCTAGTTCAAAAGAGGCGTAGTGCATTATGTGTGACCTATAGTTAATCGGTCTGTGTTGTATAAACGAGTAGTCCAACGATATATAACCTTCCCGCTTTAGTAACATATTAAGTCAGACCTTGCTAAAGCTTCAAACTGGGACATCAAATAATTTAAGACGACTAAGGTCGAGTTTAGCCTTTTTTACAAGCTTTTAGTTAGTAACTTGCTTTAATGATCGGAGGGGAACATTTTCCCGATTTGATAAACTTTCACTATCAATTAATAATTTGGACTGAATGATGGTTTTAACAGACAATTTAACTTAGAATTGTACAAGGACCAATAGTCTGTTTACTTTTTATAGTCGTAAATAAGTACAGGGTGGAGGGCGGTAAATTGTTGCACTGCAGGCTGTGGCGGCACCGTTGGTCTAAGAGAGTGAAGAGTGTGCGTGGCTTATAGTGGCTGACAGGAGATTTGTATTCGTTTGCCTTTCAGTTGCCATTATGCATTGGACTTGTGATTTGATTTAATCATTTTGTGATTAAGCGTATTTTTTCAAATGCGCACTCGGTCATTGCAGTGCAGCGTGCTTTTCGTTTATGATTCGCTGTTCCCTCACGCGGACGTGTTACTGGACGGCAATCAATTTTAAACTGGGTTACTTCATTGAGAACAGCAGGATGTGTGTCATGTGTACGAAGGGCACCTGAGAGAAGGATTACAACACCACAAAACATCGAGAGAGTTAGAGCAGCAGTACTGCAATCTCTGTAACGCTTTGCTCGGCCGTAACTGCCGTAGCTGTGAACTCCGAACGGTACTTGACTATGATGCATGATTTTTTTCAGCCGACTTTTGAGGCAATGCATTTTCAGGATACATGGTTTCAGCAGGATGGTACCACTGCACACACAGCGAGGGTTACCATGAATTGTTTGAGGCAAATGTTTTCTGGGCGGCTTTTCTCTTTGAGGGGTAATATGAACTGGCTGGCACGCTCATCAGCCCCATGCGCTGTTTTCCTTTGGGAATACCTAAAGTCGAAGGTGTTTATCAACCGTACCAACACCTTAGAAAGCCTTATTTACAATATTGAAGCTGAAATTGCCAGAATACTAGTCGACATGCTTGTTAGAGTTCATGAAAACTTTAGAAAACGTATGCAGCAGTGTGTGGATAGCGAAGGTCGACAATCGCCAGGTAACTTAAAAATCTACTGTTCAATATAGTTAAAATATAAAATAATTTTTTCTAAGATTCATAATTTTTTCATTTCATTCCCAAATAAGCAAATTACTGCGCTCCACCCTGTAATTGAAGATGTGAAATGTGGTCCAACCAGATGAGAATCCCCGAGTGATTGCTGAAAATCCGATGCATCCACAAATAGTGACTGTTTGGTGCATTGCCGTCGACGGTGAGCATTACCGCGCCATGCTAAACGATTTTTTTTTTTTTCAAAAATTCAAGAGAATGAGATGGACGACATTTGGTTTGAACAGGACGGGGCCAACGCAACCATCAATATTTTACGTACTGTTTTTGAAAATCGTATAATCAGCCGAAATTGTCATGTCATTTGGCCGCCTCGGAGCTGTGATTTGAGCCCTTTGGATTATTTTTTGTGGGGAGCCATTAAGGACAAATGTCAAGCAAAGCATCCAGAGACAATTAAAGCGTTGGATCATGAAATCTATTGCCTTTGAAGAGATTCGACCCGAACCAATCGGAAATACACTGAAAAATTGGGTTGATCGAATGAGGTACTGTCGAGCCAGTTGTGGTTTGATTGATATTGTGTTCTATTACCCTGTGGAACATTTTTGGGGTTATTGTCTGTGGGGTGAGAAATTCCAAGTCAGGTTGATGGTACTAGGTCAGTATATTAAAACCCTCAAAGGGTTTTGCGTTCATATGTGCCAGTTTTTTTTATGACCTTTTACATTTTTTATGACCTTTTACATTTTTTCCTTATCTTGATGTTTTTTAGCTTAGTTGTAAAATGTTGGCAAAAACGTAGTTTGACATAACTCGAGAACGACTAGTTCGATTTTGCTGAAATAAATTGAGAAAAATTAATAATTACATTTTCTTTAATCCATTAATATACTGTTTCTCTACCAACTCAACATTTTTGCAATTAGAAATAAATTTATGAAGAAAATTTTGCCAAAAAAATCCCATACATTGGGATCCCAGACATTGGGATTTATATGTTTTAAAAAAAAAAAATTTTTTTGTCAAAATTTTCTTCATAAATTTATTTCTAATTGCAAAAATGTTGATTTGGTAGAAAAACAGTATATTAATGGATTAAAGAAAATGTAATTATTAATTTTTCTCAATTTATTTCAGCAAAATCGAACTAGTCGTTCTCGAGTTATGTCAAACTACGTTTTTGCCAACATTTTACAACTAAGCGAAAAAACATCAAGATAAGGAAAAAATGTAAAAGGTCATAAAAAAAACTGGCACATACGAACGCAAAACCCTTTGAGGGTTTTAATATACTGACCTAGTACCATCACCCTGACTTGGAATTTCTCACCCCCTGGCTGTTGTACTGTGTTATTAAATGACAAAGTTCAATAAATCAATAAAATCAGAATTTAAAAAATAATCAGTACTTTTTTTACACCCGACTCAAATTAAAATGTTTAATGGCCCACCCTGAACATTGTATGTAGAGAGTACATACAATGGTAGAGAGTATAAGAAATAATGAAAGTTCTAGACATTGTTTTTGTGTCTAAAGTTAAAATAAATCTCTGTAGGATATTATACTGAGTAGGGACATAAATACTGTTACACACGTTTTAAGCTGTAAAATAAAAAGTACTGAATGTTTTTGGACCAAAAAATTTTTAATATATTTATTGATGTATATTGTATCCAAAAAAAATCGACTTATTGGAAATGACCGCCTTTTGCCTTTACACACGCCTTAAGTCGCACTGGCCAATCGTCAATAGTTGCACGAACCTCGTCCATTGGTAAATTGGCCACAGCACGAACCAAAGTAGTAAAGTAGTAAGAGACCCATGTTGGGGTATCTTTTGTGACAAACCTTGTCCTTTAAAACCGTCCACAATTTGTAATCCAATGGGTTCAAATCTGGACTGTCTGAGGGCCATTCTTCAGAGGAAATGAAAGCTGGCAAATTGTTTCGAAGCCAGGCCTGGGACGTTTTAGCCTTATGGGGCGGCGCAGAATCTTGCTGGAAAGTCCATCGCAGGTTTTGAAACAGGGACTAGTTAAGAGGCTTCACAACAGCTTCCAAAACGGTTTCTTGGTAAACTTTGGCCGATGTTTTGACTCCTTGTTCGCAGAAATGCAGGTCAGTGACCCCACCGTGAGGGACACCCCACCAAACCATGACTGAAGCTGGGTGATGACCCTTTTCCACCCTTGGGATCAGTTCAGATGCTTCCTTAGATGACCGCGCATACACTATCATTTTGCCTGTTTAATTTTTCCTGAACGGTAAACATTTTTTCATCGGTGAAAAAAAATTTACTGTGCAAGTTATTAGCGTGCTTCACCAAAAGGCGTTTGCGTTTTTCAATCCTATTTTTTTTAAAGCTGCAGTCAATAAATGTTCGGTACGTCCTTTGAAAGCCCCAAGTCCGAAGTCTTTTTTAATGTTTCGACTCATGGACTTTTGCGTGATATTCATCTCACGGGCCATGATTTTCTGTTTTCGGAGCGGATTTTTGTGAATTCTTGATTTAACGGTTTTGATGACATGCGGTGTTCGAACAAAGCGTGGGGGCCCGACCGGTGGCGGTCTTTTACATGTACAGTCTCCTCAAACAGTTTTATGTATCGATAGACGAACATGCGGCTAATCCCTAGTGGCCGGAGCGTTTTGAAAATATCGCTTTTTTCACACTTGAAAAGTGCTATTACAGGGATACGGTTCTCATTATCTGACCACTGCATGATGAAAGTTGAAACAATTTTAAAATTCCGTTACAGACTAACGCTATTGAGGTTAGCTTTCAAAACCCATATGACATTAACGGGGCATGTTCAGTTCTACTATTGAAATGGGTGTGTTCAATGTTGTTACAGTATTTATGTCCCTACTAAGTATGGGCAGCTTTTTTGTCGCGATTCTGTTTTTTTTGGTCCCTTAGGTTTGAGCCCCTGCCGGTATAAAAGCCACATATCAAATTTGAGACTCTTTTCATTAATTACGCGTAAATATCCTGTTTCCGGTGAAGAGATAACCGATCATATACTTATAGGTAACCACTTCATACCCATACAGCTCTTTTTTTCGAAATACCTTAGAAATATTAAAACTGCAATTCTATATATACTATGCGTATATAAGACTAGTGTGTACAATGTGGAAGTATGCAATCAGAACCACATTTTTTCTGCAAGCAATTGCTGAACAAATGACATTCTTTATTTCTTTTTGAAAATATTGCTGTCCCGTCTTTTTTGCTTACTCGATGTGATATTCAAAATTTACTCAAATACTAATGCCTGTATGGCTTTTCATGAACGTGTGTACATTTGTTTCATTATATGGATGTGTTTACATAAGGTAACGGGTGAAGTCGGAATACGAATGCATGACTAGAATAATATATCGTCACACACATACATACGCACATATGTACATACGATACAAATGTAGATATTTTACTCTATTAACAAACTCATAAACAGTCACATTTAATATCCTGTCTGTTTGTGTTCAACATGATTACATGTCCTTATCACATAAATGACATCTCGTTGCTTGCTCTCGTATTTCGAGTATCTATAAAGGCGTATATACACACAGATATAAATAGAACTATACATTAGGGTGGACTGAAACTGCATATTTGAAAAGCTAGTGCTCTAGTGATGCATATTAAAGCACTGAATAGAGAAATGTAAAATTTGCACATTCTCCATTATATGATGGAGTATATGTTAATTTTATCGTTTCTCGAAATATTAATCGGAGACCCCTACGTTTATATAAAATTTAAATCGTCCATTAAATCCGATTGTCAGTCTCTTTGTTTTGGAAAGCCAACTGCTCTCAATATTATTGAAGCTAGGCGACTTACGTTTAGCAGAGATATGTATTAATGATTTGACGCCGGTTGGTGGAAAAAATGGGACAGATCGGCCAAATGGTATACCACTGCAGGGTCAACCTCTGTAAAAGTGTTGTTGTTGTAAAGTAGTCTGAATTGACATCCAGATGCATCCAAAGAGACTTGGAGGTCCGCTAACTGGTCTTTGTCACCCAATTGAAGAGGTGCAGCACGTCATACGAGAATTGCTATTTATATTTCGGGTCCGGCACTAAAAACACAATAATTTATCATTGGAAATGGTTTTATTGTTTTTCGAAATATTCTACTTTTATATCAATACACTTTTGCATGCGCACAAACCAATTTTCGAAACACTTTTTTTTACTCCGCTTGATACACCTCCAAAACATGATTTATGGACGATTCAACAGCTGCTTCGGGCGATGAAAAACTTTGACCACCCATTTTTTTCTTGATGCTAGGGAATAAGAAAAAGTCATTGGGTGCCAAATCAGGGGTGTACAGTAGAGCGTACCAGGTTACAAGTAAAAAAAAAGTTCGCCGTACACCTTCGAATATGAAGTATAATTGAAAGGTAGTTTCAAAAAAAAAATTTTATTTTTGTATGCCGAACGTAGGGGTCGCGCTTTTACATTTTTCTATATAACTTCTGCATTTATAAACGGATTTTAAAGTGTGATACATCGATGTTTTTGTCTCGACGAGGCCGATTTTTTTGTCTTTGAAGTCATTGAGCTCAAGCATCCTTAGGAAGAGTTTCATGATTTTATGCGAGCTTTAATTTTCTGATATTAGAGTGGTACATTAGGGTAGTAGCAACTGAGATATGATGGGTAAGTACCAGAAGGGGGAGCTACTTTTTCAACATCTCTTTGCACCAATCTATACGAGCCTTTTTTTGAGCATTTGTCAAATTATGTAAGCTCCAACGAGAAAAAATTTTTTTCACGGCCAAATGAACATGCATTATCTTATTGATGCTTGTCATACTAATGCCCCCGGATGCCTCAATCTCACGGTATGTCACTTGTCGGTCAAGCTAAATCAGTCCACGCACAGCATCGATGGTTTCTGGCAAAGTGACCGAAGTTGGACGTCCTCCACGAAATTCATCCTGGAGAGAACGGCGTCTGAGACTGAACTCTTGGTATCAGCGAGTACCAGTGGTTTTTGATGGTACTTCATCGCAAAAAGTCGAAACAAGTTGATTTAACTCTTGTCTCGATAGTCCACGTCGAAAATCGTAAAAAATCGCACGGGATAATTCCATTTTTTGAATGAGATGAATTTTTCAAGACACTGTAAACAACACAATTCGCCCTCAAATGACAAAACGTTCTGAGTGAAGTTATGCTAGAAAATGTCAACGATTCCAATGGAAGTTCCAGTCTGCATCTGGGAACACTAGTATTGTCAGGACCCGAAATATAAATATCAACCCTCGTATGGTCCCTGATGGCAAGCGGGATAAACGTCCGAAATGTTGCAATCAACTCGATTCCAATACGAATTGAGGCAGCTGCACCATCAGATCTCAGCTGAGCTAGAATCGCGCGCATCTGCCGACATAGCGCCTTTATCCCGGTTAATTCTACGGGGGATGTTTCCCTAGCACTACATACACGCTATTGATGGATACTGCAGCAGCGAATTAATCAACGTGAATTTTGCTGATAGTTTCGATGATCTTAAGGTTCGCTCTGGAATCGTTGGACCCCTCTCTCTGGTTATGAAGGTCATACCTAATTAGTCTGTTCAGGGGCATCATGTCCATGAAATGGTGCTTAGGATGACTACTGCGAAGACACCCAATCAGATACCGCTGAAACAACAAGCAATTTAGTCTGCACACGATGAGGACCTTGGTTTCCTCATGTAGATGATGTTCAAAAGACATAAGGAGACATCCTGTTGATGTTTTTTAGAACAGCATTCTGGCAAGTCTGAATTTTCTGCCACTGAATTTTCTGCTTCACTGACCGCTCTCGCTTTGTAAGAGGCCAACAAGGTTTCTTTGTCGGCTCCCAAGTACTACAGGGTAGTGACTTGAGGATCTTGTCCCCACTTCTAAGCTCATCGCAGATAGGATAGGATCGGCAAAGGCTATCCAATGTGACCCTTAGCATTTTTGGAAAGTTGACGTCATCAAATTTCACATTAAGTGACAACCGCAACCCTGCGGTCCATGCAGTAAACAGCGTGGCTGTTGATTTGGAGGCGCATATTTTCATATTCCTCGCAATGAAGAAGCGTGCTAAGTCAGTCAGGAAAAAGTTAATTTTCTATAATAGGTCATCTGTAAGTACTTTAGGTATAGACGCAAGAATTGTGCAATCACGACACAATTTCAACGCCGTCTGGTGGTTGGGGAAAGGGGGATAGGTTAAACAGTGCCGGAGATATTACCCCTCCCTGTGGTACAACTCCCTGTTTATCTCTACGGGGCTTTGACTTCCTGTCTCTAAAATGTACATATAGCGCCCACACAAAAAGTCTTCGGCCCAACGTCTCAAACTAGGCGAAAGAGCCCTGTCTGCGATGTCCTCGAAGAGAGTCCCCTGTTTGACCGTGTCGAAGGCCTTGGAAAGGTCAAGAACCATGAGGACCCTCCTGTTGTTAGGCTTGTTCAGGGTAAGGACGCTACTTATACGCGAGGCTTTTACGTGTAAAGCAGTTTTTGTGCTGTACTGCTTGCGGATCTCAAGCTGATGATCAGCACATGGAAGGTGTTCGATCAGGCCGTGAAGGAGCAGTGCTTCAAGCGTCTTTGTTACTGGCGAAAACAAGGATAACGACTGTACGATTTGTCTTTTCTAGAGCCTTTACCTGACTTCAGTAGCGGTACCACTCTGCTCATTTTCCAGGCATCGGGAACTATATGAGAGGGTAAACATGTACTCTTCTTCCGGGGTATCAGCAATCTCAGCTTGGAGTATGTGTCTGTGCCCAGCGCCTTTGATTACTGTGCGCTGTGAATGACTACGCCAACGGTTTATTGTGGGGTGCCTCTTTGACTCGTAGAAGGCAGATTCGAAGCAATACTCTGCTTTTCGCTTTATCGACTTGTTATCTGGGTGCTTAATCAAAGCCCGTAAAAGTAACTAGCGCACCGGTTCGTATCTGTCACTGTTCTATCACCGAACGTGACGGCTGTCCGATCATCCCTTCTTCCAGGGTTAGAGAGTGATTTGACAGTTGTCCACAATTTAGCAATTCCGGAACTTAGTTCTTTAGGTGATCTAACCATTTGTTCCGCATATATTGGTTGACCAACCCACTGATCTCAGAGTTTAGATCCCTAATTCTAGAGTAAGAAGGGTTGAAGCGACAAACGTCATGATGCTCATTTGCTAGTCCAGCTGCGTCTGCTATGAAATTTGGTCATATATCGGGTTTTCGACCAACAGGATGATGGCCCGGAACTTTATTTTCGGGTACCCGAACGTTCAAGGGAGTGGGAAGATCACTAAAGCAACAGTTGGTGGCTTCTTTGAAGGCATTTTAATCTATCATTTTTTGATAAAAGTATGTACAGCGTTCACAGATTATGAAGCCACAGAGTCTGTTCGTGGAGAGGATTATGGGAAGGTGGCTCGATCCTTACGAAATGCCCGGTTGCCAGGTGGCATTTTTGATCAGGCCAGGCGATACCATAGTTATGTCTGCAAACTGTGGCAATAACTCAAAAACCGCCAACTGAGATAACAAGGTCCGTTTCGCTATTCTCCTGATTTGGTCAGACCTGAACCGCTCATAAAGTGCACTCCATGCAAAGATTACAGCATTCTGACTTTGCACGGTGATGCATCCGGTTCTGATAAACCGACCAGATCCAAGCTCTGAGGTTTTGTTTGATACCGGCTCAAACCAGTAAGATCCAAAGTAGACATTTCAGGAAGTGCTGCTCGGATGATGAAAAAATTGACAGACAAAAAACACATATTGTTGATGTGACTGTCCCAAGCCCGCAGAGTATTTGCTTGGCAACTTTCAGGAGGATACCACCGGAAAAATAGCGACTCATTAAAAGATGAACTGACCGAAGCGTAACCGAAGCAATCGATCGAATGATCTTATATTATATAAAAAATGAAGACAGGATCGAGAAGAATTTGACATTGCACACTATTGTTGTTTAATTTAAACTTCTACGCCTATCGTTTTTATCTGCTTGCCACGTATAAATAAAAAATTTTACGTTAAAGACTTTATTTAAAGTCTAAATTTGGGTCTGTATTTTCTGTGACTAATTTTTTGAATTTTCATACGTCCTTAGGTCTTAGCACAGGCCTCTGTAGGATTCATATGACGTTTGGAAAGATAGATGAACCAACGATCTTAGGGATCACAAAACAGATGTATTCTTATGTTAAACGCCTTTAACCCCCTGGTATTTTATACACACGCAGAAAAAAAGTATGGTTGGGGTAACAATATTCGAAGAGCACCATACTATTGTTGGTTATATGGTTGTGGCACAACAATATTATGATCATTACAACAATAGTATGGTTCACACACAACCATACTATGATCCCCATAACAATATTATGGTCCTCACAACAATAGAATCATTCACACACAACCATTCTATAATCCCCACAACCATATTATTATTCACATTCAACCATACTATGATCCCCACAACCATATTATGATCCTCATAACCATATTTTGTTTAACGTACAACCATAGTATGATCCTCACAACCATAGTATGACTTACGCACAACCATACTATGATCGACAAAATTGTTTGTAAAGACTGGAATGCGTTGTTATTTAACAATAAAGAATTTTATTAAGTAAGTTATGTAACAATAGGAGTGATTTATTTAACAGTAAAAAAAATCATTTATAAAAAAAATTTTAGTTATACTAATCCGTAGTTTTTTTTTTAAAAAAATATAATTTTATTATTATTATTATTTTTGCGTAAGAATCGTAAAAATAACATTGTCAAATTAAAAAAAAAATAAGGTTTTGCCGGTATGATTGCCGTAATTAAGTTATTGTTAACTTAAAATCCATGAAAACAATAGTTTTGTCCCACCAACCATATTTATATTGTTGCTACAACCATATTTTTATTTTTAAATTTGGCAACAATACTTTTGTTACATTTCAACAATATTAATATTGCTGCAATTATACTATTGTCAAAATGAAATTCAAAAAACAATACTATGGTTGCGACGACCATACTTTTACTGCAGAGAACATACTATTGTTGCCGTGACCATATAGTAACCATATCTTTTCTCTGCGTGCAAATAGCCATGCAACATCCGCTCAGCGGGTCCCAGATCAAAACACATTGCATCGTTTAAACCCTACATGCTGATGAATTTCAAAACTTAATCTTAATAATCACTACACCCTAATAATATCATACAAGGGGTAATATTTGAGCCAATCTCTAAATTCAAATACAAAATACAGAATGCAAGAGGATGGGCTTAAACTCAAAGATTTCATGAAATGGCTTATCTTCAAAGTAGAGTCAGTTCATACTAAATGCAAATGCAACGAAGTCAACATCACAGTATGAAGTGTGCAACGTGGAGCACTCTGACTCCCACCTCAATATAGCTGACAATAGAACAGACTTGCTATGACTTTGAACAAATAAGGCCTTACGTTTATAGTTTCAGCTTTTTCGTTTTCTGCTCCATCATCCAGTCATTCATTTTTCCTGATTTAAATGCAGAATATTTCCTTTGATATCTGCAACGGTTGGAGCATATTCAATAGGCCTATGCGTATGTGACACTTTGAAATATCTCCTTCACTTACGCAGTGCTTTCCTTAACAATCTTTTGTGAAAACGACAAAATAAAAGTTGCATAAGAAATTTAACTGGTTGTTATTGCTTTTTATGCCCGCACTGGGTTCTACAAATCAGGCCTGAGAATTTGTACTATCCAGGATACCAAAATTTCTCATTCCGTTTGAAATATTGACCGGAGTACATTCTAATAATATGTATCGCTGTAAAAACTTCAAGACGATTAAGCCATGTCCGTCCGTGTGTCTGTTAAAGACATGATAGCGGTTAAACAAATTAAGCTCAGACCCTGAAATTTAAACCATGATGGCTAACAATCATAAGTTGTTCAGGACTGTACGAGGGCTGCTATATATATATTTCTGGCCTAATAATAAAAAAGCGAATGTTTATCATAAAAAATGGGTTTATTGTTTTTCAAAGTATTCTCCAGCATGATTAATACACTTTTGCATGCGCTCTAACCAATTGTAGTAGCACTTTTTCCCTCCGATTGAGACACCTCCAAAACATAGTTTTTTAACGCTCCAACAGCATCTTCTGGCGACGAAAATCGTTGACCACGCATTTTTATCTTGATGTACGTAAATAAAAAGAAGTCATTGGGTGCCAAGTCAGGGCTGTACGTCGGATGTCCCAGTAAATCGACGTTTTGGCCAGTCAAAATGGCGCTGGTTTGAGCCGATGTGCGAGAGCTCGCATTGCCATGGTGCACAATGATTCGTCTTCTCTTGTTTGTTTTTCGAATTTCTGCGAAGACTTTAGGCAAAACAAATATGGTGTACCACTCAGAATTGACCATCCTACGTTGCTCATGCGGAACAGTCCCGCATGACCAGTTTTACCGAAGAAATAGGCGACCATTTGTTTCGAAGTGCTTCTTCCACGAACAACTTTCGTTGGATTTGGCTCGTATTCGAAGACCCACACAGTCGATTGCTGTTTTGTTTCGGGCTCATATACATAGATTCATGATTCGTCACCTGTGACGATCTTATAAACGTCTTTTGAAGCACCGCAATATAATTTTTCAAAATTTCTTTGCGCCAATGCGATTGTCAAATTGTGCGGGATCCAACGAGAACAAACCTTTTTTTACGGCCGGATATGCTAGTGGAAGAAATGCCCAAGGATGCCTCTATCTCACGGTATGTCACATGACGTTCTTGTATATCAGTTAACGCACGGCATCAATGATCTCTGGCACAACGGCCGTGTTTGGACGACCTCGACAAACTTTGTCTTTGAGCGAGCGTCGGTCACGATTGAATTCATTTAACCAGTTTTTCACAGTTCTTAGGATGGTGCTTCATCGCCATACAAAAATTTATGTTCAACGATGCACTCTTGTCCTGATAATCCACGTCGAATGTTCTGAAAAATTATCACACGAAAATGTTCACGAGTTAATTCCATTTTTTTGACAAATTGATTTTTTCAAGTCACTGTCACTGAGTACGTTTGTGCTAAACAATGTAAAACTTTCCAATGGAAATGTCAGATGGCGCCAGACAACACTTAGCATAACTCGAATTGGTACCCGCTGGGGAAACCTGCGGAAGAACTGATCCTCTTACTGTAACACACCTTAGTGCCACATACAGAGAAAAAATATGGAATCGGCAACGATGTTCTCTGCAGTTACTTATAAGTTCGTCGCAACCATAGTATGGTTTATTAGCTGCATTATGACAATAGTGTGATTGTTGAAATGTAACAAAAGTATTATTGCAAAATTTAAAAATGATAATATGGTTGTAGCAGCAATATAAATATGGTTGGTGCGAAAAAAGTATTTTTTTGGTATTATGTTAACAATAGCATGATAAAGACAATCATACCGTATTATTGTAATTTTCATGAATTTGAATACGGTTTTGAAACAATGTTATTGCCATGAATCCTAGGCAATAATAGAACTGTTTTCTATACATTTCTTTTAACAAGCTGCGTTAAATTACTTAATGGAAATATTTACATTTTTTAAAAAGCACACCTATTATTTTGAATTTTTGGGGATCTCAGTATGTTTGAATCATACTATTGTTGTAAGGATTATAAAATTGTTATGTCACAACCTAGCCAATTATATTCTGATTCTCTTCGATTATCACCCCAAACATAATTTTTTTCGTTCATGCAGCATCATAGTTAGATGGGCACTAACCACCTAAAATGTTAGTAAAGGCACGTGCTAGTGCTATTTAAATAAGCTCTACTGTCGATTGCAGTTTGTGTTTGCAGACGTATGTGAACATCAAATTGCATGTATATTACAAAATTTTATATTGAAAAGCAATTTATGCGAACGTCAGTTACCTAGACGGAATTGTTCATTCTGTCTATGGAAAAAGATTTACATGGGTTCTTTAATCGAAACAATTTCTCTGGAAAATAGTTATTATCAATATTTACGGACATAGTTGGGTTTTAGTTTTGAAATTCACCATTAGCAATTTCAGTAATCACTGTAACCATTTTTCTAATTTTAATGCGTAATAAGATCCAAGTAATGGAAATACTCAAAAGTATTATAAAGTTAAGAGATGTAGGAGTCGAATATTCAACATACAGTGAACCAAAAAAATTACCGTACAGCCTCAATATTTTAGTTTGCACATAGAATCATCTTTTTCTTTATTGAATTACGCTTTTTATATAAAAGTATCAAGAAACACTGACTTTTTTTCTTCCAAATCTGAATACAGTGAGCGAAAAAAGTTTATGTACACCCTTATTTTCTGCTTTGCACATAAAATGCACAATTACATACCCTTAACACACTAGTTGTAGTAGATGAGATCTTTTATTTTTCCGTAACTTTCGTGGGAAGGAAGATAGATACAGTAATTCTCAAAAAAGGCACAAAGTGAGGACAAAACAGTCTACTTACACTGTTTTCTAAGGTTAGGCACTTATTGTTTTTGCAATTTTAACGGCAGTCGCACATTTGCATTGGCGTATAAAGAACAGAACTGCATTTTTAAATTCTGTAAAAGAAGCGATTTTAGCCAAGGACTTTATATGAGATACAGTTTGGCAAAGTTGAAAAATCAAATGAATCTTTTTAATATTCAGAACCGTAAAAACTGAAAATCAGTAATAAAAAAATATTTTTTTTGTGTGCGTTTTAAGAAAATTGCATGCATATTTGTAAAATAAATAAATTTAGCCAAAAATAGAAGTTTTACTGGTCTTTGAAATCGTAAATTAAGAAATAAAGTAAACTTTGGTCTTACTTCTAGAATAGTATCGATTACCTGATTTTGAATGTGATTGTATATTTGAATTGCTAATAATTCCTTAAGCGGTGCATGTCTTTCAAATAAAACAATTGGATAAATCGGTCGGTGATTCATTACCAATTGTTCTTCAGTCTTACGGAATAATTCTTCAGCCTCAGAGACTTATTCTTCAGTTGCTAGTGGCCATGCGTCAAGGCCTAAAATTTAAAGAAGCCGCAAAGTCGTGAAATATTAATATTCATTCGAAAACAACATTTTGTTTGAGTACCTAACATTTCGCGTTAACCTTTGAGTACAATCGCCGAACATCCTTAAATTTTACAAATAAAAAATGAGCATGTTAGGGATTTTTAATGTTTTTAGAGGGCGGTTCGGAAAGTTCTTAGCCTATCAATGAAAGAGAATAGCTAGTTTTTCAAAAATATTTTTATTTTTCAATATAATCTCCTGAAACTTCAATACACTTAGTCCAACGCTTATCTAGCAATTCTATCCCTTGATTAAAATAGTTTTCCTCAAGGTCTTCAAAATAGTGGTTTACAACTGTAATTGCATCTTTATTTGAGGTAAAACGCTTGCCAGCAAGGAATTTTTTTAGGTTTGGGAACAGGTAACAGTCACTGGGAGCTAAATCAGGAGAATAAGGTGGATGGTCAAGCAACTCGTTCTTTAATTAGTTGATTTTAGCCATTGTTAAAACACTCTTGTGCGCTGGTGCGTTGTCTTGATGAAAAAATATTTTTTTGTGTTGTAAGCCAGGACGTTTTTCTCGAATTTGTACATTTAATTGATCTAAAAGGTTGCAATAGTACTCTGAATTTATTGTTTTACCCTTTTGCAGATAGTCAATCAATAAAATACCTTTGAAGTCCCAAAAAACCGTTGCCATAACCTTACCAGCCGATTGAATTGTTTTTGCCTTCTTTGGGGCACTTCCTCCAGCTTCAGTCCATTGTTTGGATTGTTCTTTTGTCTCTGGAGTATAGTGGTGGATCCATGTCTCTTCAACAGTTATGAAACGACGCTTAAAATCCATTTTATTTCGCTGAAAACGATCCAAACAAGCTTGAGAAATGTTCATTCTTATGCGTTTTTGGTCGACTGTTAACAAGTCCGGCACCCATCTTGCAAAAAGTTTTTTCATCTGTAGTTCTTCATGCAAAATTAAATGGACTCGATTATTTGAGATGCCCATGATATTAGCTATTTCACACACTTTAATTCGTCGATCATTTAATACCATATCATGCACTTTGGCTACAATTTCTGTTGTTGTTACTGTTTTTGGACGTCCACTACGTGGTTCATCTTCAATGCTTGTACGACCACGTTTAAATTCAGCAACCCAATTTTTTTACTGTTGCATATGAAGGAGCACTTTCACCTAACACATTCACCATATCTTTATGAATTTCTTGTCCCGATAAACCTTTTTTATGTAAATATTTAATGACACCACGCATTTCTAATTTTTCCATTGTAAAAAAATCGCGTATGCGTCTTTTGTGAACACCTGTTTCTATATGAAGGAGTTGCCAGATCGAAACAAAATTTAACATGTGTTCATAGCAGAGATGGACTTTTTTCTGTTTATACCGCGCTTTTTGTGCTAGGCTAAGAAGTTTCCGAACCGCCCTAAATACTTATACGAGTATGTCTTCTAAGGGATTCTAAAGCACACAGGTCTCGTGGATCCGGCATCATCATTAAGCCCAGTCGTAAGAAAAACAATGTGGGGCAGACAATAAATATCCCTACAATTCTGTCTAATTAAGAAGATTTCGCTTCATTGTCTAAAGATTGAGCAAGATCACACTTAATATCTGTCTTCTATTTCATTGGGAATACATGAAATCTAAGATCAATTGTATGATCCAATTTTACCAAACATTTTTAAGCTATGCGTAAAAACTGAGAACTAATCTTTTTCGAAGACTAAGTTTGGTTTCATTATTCTTCTATCGATACGAGTATAGAGACTTGAAACATTTTCTCAAAGTTCGTGATCGATGCAATGTAGTCTATATTTTGTTCTTAGGACTTTTTTTAAAGGCATGTTGTTTCGCGCGGACGGAGAGCGATTTAAGCTGACATCTTATGATGGATCTTTAAAGGCGTGATATCGACTAGTGTTTCTAGCGCTCCCGTGTCCATGCAGGTTAAAATTTAATTTTAAACCATAACGGGATTCAAAAGTACAGACATGTATTGCCTTTTATTATATTTCACATAGAAATATGTCATCTCGAAAGTTGAGTTTTTAGGTTGACAGATATGTGAGAGCTACACCAGCAATACTCGTATGAGATATACCACTCTCCTTTAAAACAGAAATGAAGCATGTACATTAGTTTCTATATTAATGTGCATTCGCATTTGGTTGTTTTACTGATAACTCATAGCATATCATATTTGTACATTACGGAAGGGTATTGATGTATTACACATAAAAATTAAACTGATATAACCCGGTTAAATACGCAGATATATGAAACATTAAGAACATACTTACAATATATAGCTGCCGTTTGGGTCTTAAGGCTTCTTAAAACAGACCGCGATCTCAGTTGAGCCTAAAATCAAGTAAAAAAAGTTTAAGTTAGTTGATCCGACGTACATATACCCTTATCCATGTATGATGAGTACACATAAATTTCATAACAATTATTAAAAAATAATTAAAGTTGTTAACCCCATGGTAACTTTTGGCCCACCCTATATATATATATATATATATATATATATATATATATATATATATATATATATATATATATATATATATATATATATATATATATATATATATATATATATATATATATATATATATATATATATATATATATATATATATATATATATATATATATATATATATATATATATATATATATATATATATATATATATATATATATATATATATATATATATATATATAAATGTAGTTATATTCAATCTAAATCATTTTTTTTCCTCTTCTTATTTTGAGCTAATTATCTTTTTTTGGATCTGGACAGTTCTGAGGTTTCATTTCATACATGTATAACCAATCCGAAATTGACAATTTACTAGGTTTTTTAATGTCATATTCAAAAATAAATATTTGGAACAAAGTTGGTATTGTAATGAAATTCCGGAGATAGGAGATCTCTTCAATGTTTTATATTGCTTTATAGGAAGCAGTAGGATAAATTAAATACACAGTCGGCAGTATTGTCCATTAATATAAAATCTCAGTCAATCAGAAAAAAAGTATATGTAATTTCTATTGTATAGCTTACACCACGCTGTAGTCAAGAGTTGAGATTATGCTCGTACTTATTATTATTATTTAGAAGTTCCTAAGTGGAAAACAGGACCAGAGCAAACTTTTTCCAATCATTTTGATATCCTTTTTGTATGGAGGCAAAAAATCGCTCAAATTTGACACAACGGGTCAAAAGTCGGTACATCAGAATTCGTTTTAGTGGTATGGTTCCTCAGACAATGTTCCTTATTTTTATCCCTAAAAGTTCGCAGTATTTATGCGCATGACTCCGAATGGCTAATGTATTTTATAGAGATAAATCTCTTACTCTCAACGTCGCCGATATTTACGCTGCAGATAAATTCGTAGATGTTCCTAGCCAGGGTTGAACCTGGGTTTACTGGCGTAATAGTTCCATCACACTATGGTGGAAAATGAATCTTTTTTAAAACCCAAAGTTTAAATAAGTTTTTATTTTGCCAAATACCCACATATACTAGAGTGGGCCAAATATAATCAAAGCTAACAAACGAAGAAAACAATCAACAGGTCTGATAATTTTGGATGTTGAGAAGGCATTTGACACAGTTTGGCCTAACGGGTTGGTATATAAATTGCTTCAAACTGGTATTCCAAGATATCTGTGGGGACTCATTGAAAATTTGGTTGCGAATAGAACATTTGTTGTCGCAGTCAACGGTTCTTTATCTTCACCTTAACAAATTGCAACTGGTCTATCCAAGGATCGATTTTATCTCCTCTCTTGGTACTCCGCCTAGTTACTTGAATGTTGCATATTATGCAGACGATACTGCTCTTATAACGACAAGCAAACTCGCAAAAGCTCTTCTTAAGAAAATGGAAAAGGTGTTTGCTCCATGCAGAAAATCAAAATTAACTTCAACAAAACTCGCAGTATTGTGTTTCCCTACAACGATTGTGGGAAGCGGTTACCAAACCGTCAACTATGTTTTGAAAATGAGAGCCTTGGCATTTCAAATGATGTTAAATTTTGGAGTCTATCTGGACAAGAAACTGAATTTCGCAAAGCACATCGACGAAACTCGTAAAAAGTCCCTAAAAATTTGAGATCCCTTTGGCCCATATTGAACAAGCGTTCGTCAATAAATAAAATTAATAAAAACCTAATATTCAAAAGCGTCATAAGACCCACATTGACATATGCCAGTCCGATTTGAAGTAGCTCATCGGAAAAAACTACAGATACGAGTATAACTAATACAATGTTAAAGAATATATTTTATGTTTTGTATCAAGTTACAGAATTCTATGTTGGTTGATAAGTACATAATTTAAATTCGTACTTCTCTCTTACCTTTTTAACACCTTTGAAAACTAAAGAAATGAATAGATTATCCCGAAGTCCTACTGACAAAACACGCTGATGATGTACCTTAAACTAAAACAATTATTGCGTTTTGTTTAATTTTGACCAATTTGGGTGTTTTCTTATTTTATGTATTAGGCGTTTTTGGTCCGTTTGTAATTGCAAATACAGGTATACGAGTATATAAATTATTGTTGAACCTTAAACTTTAAAAAGTTTACGACCCATTTTAATGTATTTTTGTTGCACTTTCAACACTTGCAGACTTTTTGAATATAATAACAATGTAAATAATGTTATCGTGTTCACACATATCTCCATAATATCATAAGATATAAAAATGCAAATATTTGTCAAAGATTTCTTCTTCTTTTTTGGTTTCCTAGGCATTCGATGTAAAATTCAACCACGTTCAAGAATCCAGAGAATATTAAAACTTTCCAAACAAAAAAGGAGCAGAGCAGATGTACTACATACATGCGGAAAATCAATATGCATTGATACTTTGAAAAGGAGTAGTTTAAATTTGACGAGTTATATATACGAGGGGCGTATATTGCAAAAGTAACAAAAGCCATGACTTCAAACTAGTGAAAATACAAGTCAGCAGAGGGTCTCTTAGTATCAAGGTGGCTCGGACAACTTTTCATTAAATTCAAAGAACTACTCCGTTTCTCGCAGAGAACTACTTTTGTACCCTTTATATTTTGTATAAATCAATTCACTCCCAATCCATCTAGAGGTATTTTTTCAGAACAAAAAAAATATAAAAATTCAAATCAACTGTGGAATCTTTATTGGTAATTTGAAAGGACATTTTATGGCATTTATTTTTGATAATTATCTTCAAATGTTGGCAACTGTATTATGGAAATGAGAAACGGAAAGATCCGCTGTTTTCGTCCAAAATTTTGTTCAGTGATAAGGCCCATTTCTGACTCAACGGCAAAGCCAATAAACAAAACTGCCGCATTTGGGCTGAAGAGCAACAAGCAGAGGTTCAAGAGGTGCCATTATAGAAAACCACGGTTTGGTGCGGTTTATAAGCTGGTGGAATCGTGGGTGCATATTTTTTCAAAAATGATTATGGCCGGGACGCAACCGTGAATGGTGCTCGCTATTGCGCCATGATATCGATCTTTATGCTACCTGAAATTGAAGCCCGTAATCTAGACGACACTTGGTTTGAACAGGACGGTGCCACTTGCCATACAGCGGCTTAAACAATGGATCTATTGAGAGGTTATTCGAAAAGCAGCTAATTTGACGTTTTGGACAGGTGAGTTGTCCGCCTAGATCGAGTGATATCCCACCATTATACATTTTTCATTGGGGTTACGCAAAGTCCAAAGTCTATGCTGACAAACCAGCTATGATTCAGGATTTGGAAGCCAACATTGGGCGTGTCATTAAAGCCATACCGGTCGAAATGCTCGAACGAGTCACCCAAAATTGGACCCTCAGAATAGAAACCCTGAGGCGTAATTGCAGCCAACATTTGAAGGAAATATTATTCAAAAAATAAATGACATAAAGCGTCCTTTCAAATTACCAATAAAGATTTCACACTTGATTTGAATTTTTATATTTTTTTGTTCTGAAAAAATACCTTTAGATAGACCTTTAGATGGACTCTATATAAAGCCATAATTTAAAACTGGTGAAAATAGTTAGTGTGCGCGACAGTCCTACAAGTCAGCGAAGGATTTCCCAGTATCAATGTGGCGCGGACATTAGATTCAAAGAACTACTCCCTTTCTCGCAGAGAAAAACTATCGTACTCTATTATATTTTGTATACCCAATATTTATATATTGGACCAGAACCTATGATGAATGGCATATATAACCTTTGGCCCATATTTTCGGGTTTGTATTTCCTACAACATACTGCGGTACAGGGACTGATGTTTAAAACAAATGGAAATATATTTTGCCAATCTTTTCAGAGTCAATAACTATTTTCTTTGAGCGATATTCGTTCGGCCGTCGATGTATCGTAGTAGTTGAAGCCTTTCGCATTTCGATTAAATTTTGCGCATTTTTTCGGTTTGAGACAAGGTCCATTGTATTTTTCAATTTCAGAACCTTCAGCTCAAGAAGTCACATATTACACCCAATTTTAAAAGTATGTTGAATAGATGGTGCATAGCGACTAACAAGTTTTGGCTAAACAAAACCTAATCCGACTATGTTTTCGAATGTTCCCTTTCGAATTAAGGTCCTGCCACTCTACAAGCTTCAAACTTATTCTGATCTTGCTCAAATTACACATGGTACATAAAAGGCAACCAAAAATGGACTCTTGTGTAATTGGTTCTGGTGAAATTTGTTCATGTCTTCATGCAAACCCCCGTTCTGAGGTCATCGCCCCGATTTAAACTACTGCTGCTCTAAAGTCACAAATATACTTCCGATCTTACTTAAATTCAGACCGGACAATTATAAGAGATTTGTAACTATCCCTAGTAGAATTGTACCCTTTGTTCTATGTCTTTTGCACAAGTAAATCGAGGATCATAACCGGTTAAAAGCATCAACATTTTTTCAGCGGCGGCATTTTCACCTCACAATTGCCAGCGATTTAGTGATAAATCTCTAAGCCATGTAAAAACGGTTCTTGAAAACAATTCAGAGAAAACATTAGCAATATTCAAACCACATTAAACAGGCTGTTTCAAACACAACAGATTAAATGGACATTAATCAATAGTTTCTGCTACGATTATGGACCCTGAATTGAATATTAAAACGAATTCTACTTCGGTCAGAGAGGTTGGGATTATACACTACTCGGATAAGATGAAAATATATACACTCAATGAAGTGAATAGAACATCCTTAAATAAAAAGTTATAAAAGTACATAACTTCACTTAAAAACTTGTTAAAAAGATAAAGTCAGGCGTGGCAGACTTTATAATACCCCGCACTTCTGGACGTTCAGATGAGCCAACTAAACATAGTCTTTTAGACCACTTTGGACGGACTCTATGAGATAATTAAAATTTGTTGGTAAAATATTTTGATCATTTATGTGGAGCTATATCTTAATCTGAACCGATGTTTTCAAAATTTTACAGAATTATTCCTTGCAAAATTTCATCAAGATTGTATGCAATATGTGTTATTTAAATCTCAAGACATAAATCGGATGAACATTTATTAAGGGAGCTATATCAGAATCGATTTTCTTTAACTTCAAAAACGTTTTTCCTTGGCCAGAAAATCTAACTCGTTCTAAATTTCATTAAGATTGGATGTAAGATGTGGCTTTTAGAGCTAAAAACATAAAAAATCGGAAGAACATATATACAGTAGCTATATCTAAATCTGAACCGATTTTTCTTAATTTTTATAACGTTCTTTGTTCGCCAAAAAAACTTTTTCCTGCATAATTTTATAACGATTTCATGTAAGAGGTGGCTTTTAGAGTTAATGACATTAAATCGGATGAACATTTAATTTCAGAAGCTATATCTACATCTTACCCGATTTTGATCAATTTTAACAACCTTTTCTTGGCTTAAGAATCTAACTTGTGTTAAATTTCATTAATATTGGATTAAAATGTGGCCTCAAGAGCTAAAATCAAAAAAATCGGATGAGCATAAGTATAGGAGCTATATCTAAATCTGAACCGATTTTCTTCAATTTTAGTAACGTCCTACCCTGGTTCAAAAAAAAACAAAACTGCCAAATTTCAAAAAGATTAGAAGTAGTATGTGGAAGCTAGGGCTAATAAACATAATATCGGATGAACATATATATGTGAAAGCTATATATAAATCTGAACTGATTTTCTTCAATTTCAATATCGTCGTCCTGGGCCGAAAAAAAAGTACTTCTGCCAATTTCTTTAAGATCAAACAATACTTTGTACCAGAAGTTTGATTTCAAGCTTTACAATACAAACAATACTTTGTACCAGTAGTTTAATTTCAAGCTTAAGATAGACGGACGGACAAACAGACTGACAGACATCCTTAAATGGAATCATTTGGTGATTGTTCGTCGATATGTATACTTAAAGGTGGGTCTAGCTCAAATATTTTTGCTAGTTACAAACATTTGCCATGAATCTAACTTATAATACCCTATTCCTCAGAGTGGTGCAGGGTATACAAATGGAAAAAAAACTCGATATTGTCAATAAAAAAGCAGTAAACTTATGTGCAACACAAACAAAAAAAAAACAAGAAAGAAAACTCTATGAAAAATGGAGAATAATGGCACAGGAAACAACGTTCGAAGTAACAGAAAAGAAATAGACGAACAAAATAAAAAATAAGTATTAGAATCACTCACTTATGTAGCAAGTATCCTTGTTGAAGTTGAATGCACCACCACGAAAAAAAGACCCCTCCCCCTACTACCAACATTTTCCAGCTCACTTCCATACACACATACATGTAATCCATATGACTGATGATGACTGGCTGTCAAAAATTCCGAACAAAAATCCAAATACTGTTTGCGCTCTCTTATTTGATTTTTACAAGAAAACTTTTCGCAATGTTCTTCGTCACTTTGCAGATCATGGAGGCGACTAGGAGAAATTGGACGAGGTAAACGATAAAGGGGAAATAAAACCGCCAAAGTACAATTGAACTTTAACGGAAAAAGTTTTATTTTTGCTTTGCCTGGACTGGAAACGGAAACAGCACCATTAGAGGAAATCAGACCAGAACACAATGCAGGGCAAAACAAGATTTGTGCACAAATGTAGCAGTGCTTAATGTAAGCGGATGTTTGGTATTGAGACATCCTAATGTAGAAGTAAACAGAGTGCATTGGCATTAGTTTAATGATATTAAAAATATTTTTAAATTTTGTGTTTTATACTAAATTTTAACGAATCGACAAACCAACTGATGGGAGGTAGTGCTGCGACATCGACCCTAAAACGTCGATGTTTTACAACAACTATGTTTTAACTCAAAGGCATCGATGTCGATAAAACATCGGTAAAAAAAACGTCGATGTTCAAAACATCGATGTTATAGAAAAATTTGTTTCTGCTGATGTTCTCTTTTAAATATGTGTTATCAACAAATAAATCACCCTATTCGCTGATATTAAAGCCAAAAAATAAAAAATTATTAATATATACTCGTTATATATAAAACAAATTTTGTTGAAGATTTTTTTCGAAAACATCGATGTTTTTACGGATGTTGGTTTTTGCTGATGTTGTAGTGTTGTCATCCTTACTTGTTTTTCCATCCCTAATTATCAACAGCTGATCAACAGCTGTTTAGTACTAAGTATGTTTATCTATTTTAAGGATAATGTAAACAAAAGAAAATAGGATTAAATTATCCCGTTATGTATATTTATAAGCCCTTTTATGAAAATGAATAAACACAGTCAAACTTGAAACTGCCTACTAATTGGCATAGTTTTCACTAAATATTTTGTCTAGCGCTCTTTAGTGCTTCCTAATATTAAATATTGCATTGGCACTTTTGAGTGCCTGCAAAGATAAAAATAACTATTATTGTTGCCAGTGGCGTTTTTAAGCGCCGGCACACACAAAGTAGACAGGCCTAACTTTACTAGTACACACACGCAAAGTTCTACCTTACAATGTATCAGCAAATAAGTTAACCTATTCGATGATATAAAGGCAAGAAAAAAATAAACTTAATACTACCTATTTTGTTTATGTACTTATATTACACAAAATTATGTAAAAGATTATTGTTCAAGGTTCCAAAACTTTGAGTTAACAGTTTGTAAAAATAGACTTTTTTGGAGCTTCTCTCCTGAGATAGAGCTTCTTCTGCTTGAAGCAATATTTCCTGCAGCCGAGAACACTCTCTCAGAGGGGACAGAAGTGGTCATAATTGGTAAATATTTTATAGCCGTCTTCATCAACGCTGAGTTTTTAGGCACATATCCCTGTTGTCATGCCTCCAGAGGATTTTCATGTAGTCTAGACACAGGACGGTTCAAATATGCAGCCAATTCTGTCGGCATTTCAGCAGTATCCATTTGATCAATAACCCTGGATCTCTTTTTGGCCTTCCAATTCTCTTGCGCCTATTTGTGATGCTCATCCCAAAAGTTGAAGACTGAAATAATGTACACATTCTTCATAATCTTTTGTCGCTTTTTATCCTAACTTAGGAGCAAACCAAAAGAGACAATAATACAATATAGTACAAATTTTACAACACTCGTCACAATCACAGTTAGACAGAAAAACATCGATACAAACATCGATACAATACATCGATGTCGGTAAAATATCGGCACTAAAACACCGATGTTAAAACTAATCGATGTTTGGAAAACATCGTGACACATCGATGTCACAGCCCTAATGGGAGGTCTATAGGTTCTTCAAATGTTATTTTGATAATGGCAGCACTCTTCGACTCGAAATCTTGTCAGAAAGTCATAAGCGTATCTTATTTCACTTGAAGAAGGTTACAAAAAAATGCAAAATGCTAACTTTGTATACCCTCACACTACTGGTTGAGAGGGAATATATCATTTGGTAAGGACAAAAAGTTTTTCTCCTGATAAATATCGGCGTCTTTACGAGTTAGAGATTTATCTCTAAGCCATGTAAAAACTTCTATATAAATGCGCTAGCCATTAGGAGATGGCATTAAACAATAGGTCCCGATCAGTGAGTATAGGAATACGAGTACACGCAGAAAAAAAGTATGGTTGGGATAACAATATTCAAAGAGCATCATACTATTGTTGGTTATATGGTTGTGGCACAACAATATTATGATCAACACAACAATAGTATGGGTCACACACAGCCATACTATGATCCCCATAACAATAGTATGGTCCTCACAACGATAGAATTATTCACACACAACCATACTATGGTCCCCACAACCATATTTTTATTCACATTCAACCATACTATGACACCCACAACAATATTATGATCCTCATAACCATAGTATGTTTAACGTACAACCATAGTATGACCCTCACAACCATAGTATGACGTACACACAATCATTCTATGGTCCCCAAAATTTTTTGTAAAGATTGTGTTAAGTTGTTATTTAACAATAGAGAATTTTATTAAGTAAGTTATGTAATAATAGGAGTGATTTATTAAACAGTAAAAAAATATTTACTTAAAATATTTCAGTTATACTAACTCGCAGTTTGTTTCGAAAAAATTAAATTATTTTTACTTTTATTGTGTAAGATTCGTAAAAATAACATTGTCAAATTATTGCCGTAATCATGTTGTTGTTAACATAAAACCCATACTTTTGTTCCACCAACCATATTTATATTGTTGCTACAACCATTTTTTTAGTTTTTCAACAATACTAATGTTACATTTCAACAATATTAATATTGCCGCAATACTACTATTGTCAAACTGAAATTCAAAAAACAATACTATGGTTGCGACGACCATACTTTGCCGTGACCATATAGTAACCATATATTTTCTCTGCGTGTAGAACCGTACACAGAAATTCGACAGAAATTCCAACATGGCCAAGATGTCGAGGAAGTGAAGTAAGTAAGTAAGTAATGACAAAAATTGTAACGCATCGAAAATAAAAACTTTTAGTTATTTGAGCCTTGTTCGGCTGCCTTTTGTGGGGGCGGTTTGCACGATAACTCTCGAAAGAAGCTACCAATAATTTTGTAAATTTGAATTGTCGTAATATTTTTCCAAAACTGTCTATGGTAGTGGAAATTTGCCATATTGCCACACTCCTTTACAAAAATGCTACACTCCTTCACAAAAATGTCCCACTCCTTCACAAAAAGGGCACACTCCTTCACAAAAATGTACCAAAAATGTTACCATTATTACCACAAAAATGTACCATTACGCCAGATTTTAGTATTCTTGAAATATCTTAATATCACCTTCATACCACCTTCCAAAAATCAATTTTATTCCACGCCCCAGGTACCTCTCTGGTACCTCTCACACAAATGACACTGTGTCAGAGGAGAGTATAACCCACATAACTTGTCAATACGCTTAAATTGTAAATTCTTTTATATTTTTAGAACAGCTTTGTTCTAGTATATGAAAAAAGTGGTTGTTATGCCTCATTCTGGTACCTCCCATGCAATATTCCCGCCATGTTTAAAATTTGAAATATCTTTAATGCTATTCATACTAAAGGGTGGTTATAAGTTAAGGGCCGATGTTAATTTTGCCACCATTCTGACCACTGACGACGTTTGGAATGGTCAAGAGGCTTTAGTACTTGAGTCAATAGCACCTTGTAAGCGTGTAAATGCAAGTCTTTATGCATTATGTTCATCAACGACGAGCGTGAGAGGTGCAATTCTTGGACACGACGACGAGTTGACGGCTCTTCAGCCACACTATCGAGAACATCAGCAATATTTTCTGCAGTACGAGCTGTACGAGCATGCACTGGTATCTTCACATCTCTTTCAGATCCGATTTGCTCACATTTTTGCAGGATTTTTCCGATTCTACGCAGATTTGGACGATTAAATTGACCGAAAAAACCACGTGCACGATATGCATTTTGATTTAAACGCTCATTTTAATAATAAGCCTGAACAAGTTTAACGCGTTTCTCGCTTGTGTATCCTTTTCCATGGTTCAAATTGAGTTAGTCTGAAATTCAGAAATATCAAATGAAATGCAGAAAAAACTTGACGTTTAGGTGTGGTTCACATTCAACATCGGCCCCTAAAGTGTAACCACCCTTTAGCCTTCATTAATACAGGGTGGGCCAAAAGTTACCATGGGGTTTAAAAATTTAATAACTTTTTCGTTTATATATTTTTTTTATTTTTTCAGATTTTATAAATAACACTTGGAGAACAAAAGAACCAAAATAATTTTTTTTTTATTATTAAAATTGTTAATAAGCAGAGCTGTAGGTTCTTGGGTTCTTAAAATTCAAGAGTCATTCATGAACGCCAATTGCACCCCATTAGGTAGGGGATCACATCTGCAAATATCATTGGGCCTTACTTTTTTAAGAATGAAGATGAAAGTGTGGTTTAAGAAAATGGAGCACTGTATTGGTTTATAATAGAATATTTTTTACGTCCTGTACTTGAAAACAGACCTGAGATGTGTTTTCAGCAGGACGGTGCCACTGCCCACACTGCCCGAGACACAATGACACTTTTAAGTCAAATTTTAAAAGATGAAATAATTTTCAGAAATTTTGAAATTATTTGGCCAGCGCGATTGCCAGATTTGTCAGTACCCGACTATTTTCTTTGGCGTTATTTGCCGGAGCGAGTATATGTGAACAAGCCCGAAACAATCTTTCAACTCAAAGCCAACATTGTTACAGATATTCGAAAGCTACAGCCTCAAAGTTTGAAAGATGTTATGGAAAATGCTCTAAAACGAGCCCATCATTGTGGAGCTAAAAACGGGGGTCATTTAAAAAACATTATTTTTCATACCTTGTCCAAAAAAAATCCATTTTGTATAAGTATAAAATATAAACTAAAAAAAAATTAATAAACGAAAAAGTTATTAAAGTTTTTAACCCCATGGTAGCTTTTGGACCACCCTGGACTTAAGAGCACAGCAATAAGGTTAATTTGTTGACAAATAATTGGATTCCAAGCGATGCCCCTTTAAGTACCTTCCACTCAAATAGCAAAGTGTCCCCCGTCTATTTTTATAACGGCTTTATACACGTGCGCGAAAAAAGTGGATGACGCGCCCTATTATGGTCGCCCCAGTGCAAGTGTCACATGCCGCCTACTTTGGCATAGTGATTTTAATACTACTTATACGAAATAAGTAATTAGAAAATCGAATACAAATTACACCTCAATGGACGCCTTCCACTAACAAATGTTTAAATGTTTAAAACAGTTTTAAAGGAAGAATAAGATCGGTGCTATTTTTTGGCGCTTGATTTTGGTTTTTCTCTAATATGTTTTCAATTTAAGATCAATTTTGCCTTGAAGCGAACACAAACGTTTATTTTAAAGAGCAGATTCAGCAGTATATTTAATAAAAACAAAACGGAAAATTAAATCCATTATAAAAATCGTGTACCAGGAACAATCAAAAACTGCATGTGGGTGCTATTTTTTTGCACCTATTAATTTTTCCCTCCGAACACATATCCCCTATCTTCACCCCATAAAGCGGGTCCCATACAAAAAACTAAATTTTTGTACAATTTGCTCCCACCGCTCAAACTGCCCCAAAAGTGCCTCTAGAGAAGTCAAATGTATGACCGATGCCAATAGTTTTGCAATTTTAACATTTTCTCAGAACATATCTATCATCTATCTTCAACCGTTAAGGGGGTCCCCATACAAATTTGTGTCATACATACCTTATATCGCATACCCATACGAAGAGGAGAGAGAGTCCAATGAAATGCGAATGATTTCTTTTCTACCTGCCATGCAGAAATCCTATCAATGAACGAACTGCACTTGAAAGTATTCGAAACGAAATTTGGTAAACCGTCTGGGGGTAGACCTTATGAGTTATCGATAGAGGATATGCATGACAAAAAATTGTAGGACCCAGTTAACGGTTGAAGATAGAGTGTATATATGTTCCAAGAAACTGTAGGAATTGCAAAAATACATATGACTTCTCTAGGGGCACTTTTGGGGCAGTAAGAGCGGTGGGAACAAATTTTATAAAAATTTAATGTTTTGTATGGGATCTTCCTTAGGGGGTGAAGATAGGGGGGTGAAGATAGGGGGTAGGTATGTTTGGAAAAACCGTTGAAAGGGAAATGTTAATGGGGTCGGTCATACATTTTACCCCTCTAGGGGCGACTCCGGCCCAGTAGCAGGGCTTGTGGTGAATTAATTCGTTTGTTACCTATTGTGCTTTGAACAGACACAATGGCGGATAGACGTACGGAGAAATGGACGTGGTTAGATCGCCTTAGAATATTACTACGATCAGTAATATACAGTCGAACCTGGATAAGTGGGATTGCAAGAGCCCGCCTGTTTATTCCTACTTAAAGAGGTTTCCCACTCATACAGTTTCATACTTATCCAGGTAATTTGAGTTTTATCCCACATAAGGAGGTAAAGCATGCTGATTTTTTGTTTGAGAAAGTAAGTTTGTATGAGAACAATTTTTAAATTCCATTTATTGGCATTAAATTAAAATGATTATACTTATAAATAGAGGAATATGCTTTTAGAAACTTAATATGTTGTTAGGCATTTAATTAAAATGATTACAAACAGAGAAATGTGCTTTTTAACCACAGAAAGTAAAATAATTCACATACTCGTAATTTAAGTGACCTGCACTAAAATAAAAAAAAAACTTACAAATTCGAAAATAGTCAAAAAGTTTTGATTTAAGATATTTGTTAGATAAAATCTGTCATTTTGCATTGTTTCATTTAAATTTCTTTTACAAAAATCCAAAATCCAAATCAATTATTTTATAAAATACGCTTGGACTACTTATTTTTATTTTAAAGTACTGCTGTATTGTTTTCAATGCATTTAATGCGTCATTTTTTTTTGGCCTCTGTCGCCACTTTGTTGGTTAAAATTCCCAAAAAAAATAGCCAAACTTTAACTGAATTTATACTATTGCCAATATATATGCCCCTCTATCCTACGATGGAAGGTACAAGAATACATAGAACGGAGTTATTTAATCTGATATGAACCAAAATATCGAAAATGTCGACAGAAAAAATGAGACGTTCGGCGATTAAGAGTAAGCTAGTTTTTCATTAAGACCTTTAAAAGTTAAATTAAAGGGTTTTCATAAAATCGATAGTATAATCGCCTCATCGGCAAAATATAGGTCGCCAAAAGTCTTGGATATCGCCATATTTGGCAAGACATCGCCAAACCTGACAACTCTGCGTCGCACTTCGCAAAAGCTCCCTTAGTAAAAAGCAAAACCTAGAGTGAAATGAGTAAAAAAGACAAAAAAAACGTACTTTTAAAAGTACAGGGAAATGGGAACCAGACTCATAGAGGTAAAGGAGTAAAAAATACCACTTATATAGGTAGGGAGCGCCCAAACTGTCCCACTTGTAGAGGATTCCCACTAATGCTGGTGCGACTTATCCAGGTTCGACTGTACTTAGTAGTAAGGACATAAATACTGTTACACACGTAAAATAAAAAGTACTGAATGTTTATGCACCATATATTTTTTAATATATTTATTGATGTATATTGTATCCAAAAAGAATCTACTTATTCGAAATGTCCGCCTTTTGCATTTACCCACGTCTTAAGTCGCACTGGCCAATCGCCAATAGTTGCACGAACCTCGTCCATTGGAAAATTGGCCACAGCTCGAACCAAAGCAGTCTTAAGAGATCCAATGTTGGGGTATCTTTTGTGACAAACCTTGTCCTTTAAAACCGTCCACAACTTGTAATCCAATGGGTTCAAATCAGTACTGCCTGTGGGCCATTATTCAGAGGAAATGAAAGCTGGCAATTTGTTTCCAAGCCAGGCCTGGGACGTTTTAGCTTTATGGGCCGGCGCAGAATCCTTCACAGCAGCTTCCAAAACGATTTCTTTGTAAACTTTGGCCGATGTTTTGACTCCTTGTTCGCAGAAATGCAATGGTCAGTGACCCCATCGTAAGAGACACAACACCAAACCATGACTGAAGCTGGGTGATGACCCATTTCCACCCTTGGTATTAGTTCAGATGCTTTCTTAGATGATCGCGCATACACTCTATCATTTTGCTTGTTAATTTTTTCTTGAACGGTAAAAATTGTTTCATGGGTGAACAAAATTTTTCTGTGCAAGTTATCAGCGTGCTTCACCAAAAGACGTGTGCATTTTTCAATCCTATTTTTTTTAAAGCTGCAGTCAATAAATGTCCGTTACGTCGTTTGGAAGCCCCAAGTCCCAAGTCTTTTTTAATGATTCGAATCATGGACTTTTGCGTGATAATCATCTCACGGGCCATGATTTTCTGCTTTCGGAGCGGATTTATGTGAACTCTTGATTTAACGGCCTTGATGACATGCGGTGTTCGAACAGAGCGTGGGCGGCCCGACCGGTGGCGGCCTTTTCATCTCCAGTCTCCTCACACAGTTTTATGCATCGGTAGACGAACAGGCGGCTAATCCCTAGTGGCCGGAACGTTTAGAAAATATCGTTTTTTTTATTTCACGCTTGAAAAACGCTATTACAGCGATACGGTTGTCATTATCTGACCACTTCATGATGAAAGTTGAAACAATTTTAAAATCCCGTTACAGACTAACGCTATTGAGGTTAGCTTTCAAAACCCATATGACATTAACGGGGTATGTTCAGTTCTACTATTGAAATGGGTGTGTTCATAACTTTATGAGGTCTCTTAGATGTTGGAAACGAAGTGACAAATAATTATACTCGAAATTACACTTCATTCTACGGGCGAAGGATAAAAACTCACTTAAATTTCTAAGTGATAAAAATTTAAGTCAAATCAAAAACAAGTATTGCGATGGATTACAAGTAAAATTTTCCGACAAATTATAGGTGTACTCCGGTATAGAATATTATGTTCTGTGCAACCTACACAATTTGCATAGTTTCTTTGTTTTAACTAGAAATATTAAACCAACAAAACTAAATATTTTCAAAATAAAACCAGAGCTAACTTAAAAATAAATTTAAATATGAATAGCAACCCTTTTCTAAGTATCACCTTGACCTTTTTTCAAATATGCAAATTAATCCCATTTTCCAATTAGTAACTCATTAATATTTAGCTCTTTAAAATAATATTAAGCAAAACATAGAGCATGCCTATCTTACCTTTTATCTAATCAAAAAAAAGGATCGGGAAGGATGAAAAATCAAAGAAACAAAAAGTTAATTGACTTTTTGTTCCTCTTTTTTTGTGGCTGTTTAAAATAAATAGACGCAATATCTTAGGAAATTATAAAAAGTCGATTAAAAACTTTTGCATCTTTTTCGCAGTTTATTCATTTCTATCCGCATTCCGCCCTCTGTGGCAATTTGCTTTTGGTTGTGTTCGAACAAACCCTAATTAGAAAAGTTACTTTTCAGTTTTAAGGGCACGCAAGGCTAGCGCTGATGAAGTCCTTCCTAGCGGCGACTCAATTGTCGTTCATATTGATGCAGTACATACCAATTACAACAGCAGCAGCATCGGGAGTACCAGGAAGCGCTAAGACTGACTGACATATTGGCAGATTTTTCTTTCCTTCCACTTTTTCTGCCACATATCGACGACGGATTTTAGTCATGCGTGAAAGGGAATGTCGAACACAGTGGTATTCAACCGAATCTAACAAGTTCTTTATGAAGAACTGAGCCAAGGACGTATTAAAGAAGGGAATATTTCGTAGAACCAGTTTAATTAAGAGTACATTTGAATGATTCTATAAACGTTTGAGCAAGAAGAAGTCAATAGTCATCGTCAGAAAAGGTTGAGGAAGATGTTCAAATAATCAAAGGAATTACCATGACTTTTTAAAGGTAGGGGGTAACATGGATAATTTTTGGTACATGCATAATTCCCTCAACATTCCTTTATGGAATAAACGTAGTACTTGTTTAAAATTAGTAAGCATGCATGAGATAAATCTTGTACGTACTACCCGGTCCCTACAGTTTTTGTAGGCTACGACTTTTTTAGAATTGTAGTTGAAAAATGTTTAGATGTTCTTATCCGGATCTTCATCATAGAATAATTTTTTAATTTTCATGTACACTAACCGTTAAACTACGGCCATTGTTCGGTAACAATTGTTAAGTTGCTAGAATTTCATATTGCCAAATTGTTCAGACGTGAATTTACATTTCTTGAGAACATTTCATTGATTTAGCCTACCGGTCTCTGTCCTTCGTAAACGACCCAAATGGTTAGCCAAATCTATAACAGAAGGCACCGCCCACTTGTTCACTTAATATCGAGCGCTTAACGCGAAAAGGACGTAAGCGCCACCTCGATTTTTAATGAGCTTCAATAGAAAATTGTACAGCGCTTAGTCCCAAAATATTAAAAATTAAATATTAATATTTACAAAGATATAAAAAATGCAATTGTAACGGATTCCTCCAGATGATTTAATTAAAAAAAAAACTCTCCTGTAAAATGTTCTTTTTGGCGCTTAAGTCCTTTTCGCTTTTAGGGCTCGTAATGTTCCAAATGTGGTCATCACATTTGTAATAAATGATAAATGGTCTTTTAAAGTTCATAGTTGTGTGGGCCGTGCCTCGCACCTTTGACGTAATGTACCCATGATAAATTTTTCTGGACAAATGTGGAAGTTGATTATGATGAATATAGACGAAAAAGAGTATAAAGCCAAAAAACACAGCATTTTTGCAATTAAAAACGGTCTCTAGTTGAGTTAGCTTTATTCTATTAAAACGAAACTTTTTAAATCCTGGATCGGTTTACCTCATTTTAAATTCCAAACAATGAATCAGTGAGTGAGTTCTTTTTCATGTTCTCACCCAAATTTTGAGCTTGGGTATTATTTGCATTATAGGCGACTACGATCCGACGACTGCCTGTTTTATGCATCGGCTCGATTAAAAGCAGCAATTCTTCTGTTAAGAGCTGTCTCTGCGGCACTATGTGCCTCTGTGGCTACAAGAAATAATTGTTCGTTTAAAATAGTTAATTTTCTAGTATTTTTCATAAATCTAAAGTGTTCTAACTGCTTATATTGAGCATGACTTCCTGGCCAGATCAAAAACAAGACAAATACAAAGTGGACAAATATAGTTTGACCAGGTCAGAACTAACATACCGTAGATCGTGGATAAAGTTCCAATATGAAACTTTTCTAAAAAGGAACGTAGCATAAGCCTTTTTTATCAGGGTGCGTTACTTTCCATAACAACGTCAAGTACACCAACTGCAATCGTTATATCGGTATTAAATCACGAGATATTGCCTTTCAAAGTCCAGGGGTGCATTGGGCGGGGCCACGCCTTTTTGTCCAATTTTAACACAATATAGTCTGTAATAATATGCTAATCGTTTCATAAAATTTTTAACAAGCGGTCCATTTCTTTTGCTATAACTGCGACTATTTAAAGGGGGCGTGTCACTGCCCATTTTTTTCTACACGACAGTGACAGTGTTTCGATCCATGCTAACACCTTATGTTGCAATTAGCATCGTCATATCTCTACTAGTACATGAGATATTGTCTTTTTAGTTCAGTGTTGTGTGGGCGGTGACACGCGCCCTTGTCCAATTACATCGTAATGTATCTTTCATATAGTACCTAGTAGACCGCAAATAAATTAAACATTTTGTTACGATCGGAGTTGGCAGTGGCAAATCTGGCAAAATTCTGAAAACTATGGTGATTTTTCCAGAGGTTGACTCAGTCTTTGGGTTTGGAAAATTTAAACCTCTTGACCGATCTGGCTCATTTTTAAAACTAACTACTTTTAGCTTTAATAGTGTGACCTGTAGTTTACAATCCACAGACAGACAGACGGACATGGCTAATTCATCTGAAAATTTTCAAATGATTCAGAATATGCTTATACTTATATATACTTCGTAGAGTGTAAGACCATAGTTTCGAGGTGTTTCAAACGAAATGACAAAATAAAAGGATAAATTAACTTTGTCATTCTATGATGGAGACAGTAAAAAAAAAAACAAAATTAAATAAAGCAAGCCAAAAAATTAAATTGGTCGTGGCCGGCCGATTGTAGCTCGTGACCGACCGAATTTAACGCATGACCGACCTTATTATACCCTGCACTTCTGGATGTTTAGAATAGACATTTAAAAATAGGTTTTGGACCCCCTTCGACTCAATTTACCCATACTTAATAATTATGTCACTTCTGAATTTGTAAGAAAATTTCGTTGTTTTTTTTGCACCCACACTTTTAAATAGGCCGTATTTTCGACACTAGGGTCCGTCACCCAAATTTAGCAAAATTGAGAAAATAGTTTTATTTTGGGCTTTGTTTAAACATTTTTATTTTTGGTATCATATATCAATGCATACTGGAACCCGCCGCTTGGACCCTATAGCAAAATATGGTCCTACATGGTCCAAAATTGTTTGTTTGACCATCTTATGACCAATTTTATTGAAATCGGAATTAACCTGGGCATTCTAGAGCGGCTGTGTATAATTGGGAGAGACCATTGTACTGGGGCTATATCCAAACTTGGACCGATATTAACTGTTCGATTGTAATGAACTGAGCCAAATTGCATCACGATTGGATGTTTTTTGTAGCTTGAAGATCTAAAAACATACAATCGGTTGAACATGGTTGTGTGACAGCTATATAGGGTGGGCCATTAAAAATTTAAAATTGGAATCGGCTGTAAAAAAAAGAACTGTTAATTTTGTCAAATTTCTGGTTTTATTGGAAAGGTTGAACGTTGTCATTAAATAATGGAATACAATCCGATGCGTTTTCGCTTCGCCCAATAGGCTAAAGATTGTTTGGCAGGAGATAAAGAATTTTGTCGATGAAGCTCATTTTCATCTCGGTGGCTATGTCAATAAGCAAAATTTGCCGCATATGGGGTTCAGAGAACCCACAATGAGTCAGTGTTTGGTGTGGATTTTGGCTGGCATCATTGGACCATTTTTTTCAAAAATGAACATAGAGCCGCTCGTACCGTCAATAGTAAACGTTACTGCGCCATGATCAACGAATGTTTGTTTCCAAAAAATCCATGGACGACATTTGGACAACGAAAACATCGATATTTTAAGCACTGTTTTTAAAAATAGAATAACTAGCCGAAATTGTGATGTCAATTAGCCGCCTCAGAGCTGTAATTTGAGCCTTTCGGATTATTTTCTGTGGGGAGCCATTAAGAATTAATGTTTCGCAAAGCATTCAGAGACAATTGAAGCGTTGAAACATGAAATCGGAGTCGCCATTAAAGAGGTTCGACCCGAAACACTCAAAAATGTACTGAAAAATTGGGTTGATCGGATGAGTTACTACCAAGTCAGTTGCGGTAGTCATAAAAATAATATTGTGCTTCATTTTTAAATGACAAAGTTCAACCTTTCCAATAAAACCAGAAATTATCAGTACTTTTCTTTAACAGCTTCATTCAAATTTAAAATTTTAGATGGCCCACTCTGTATAAGTATGAAACGATTTATGATTTCGGTTAAATCCGTCCTTAGTCCAAAATAGAAACTTTAGTCAAATTTCATCAAGATTGGAAGTAATGCAAGGCTTCTAGATCTAAAACATAAAATCGGTATATAAATCAGAACGGATTTTCTTCATTTTCAATAGGATCTGTCCTTGGTCCAAAAAACTTATTGTGTTTAAAGTCACTGAGATTGTTTGTCATATTAGGCTTTTAGATCTTTTACTACCAAATGGTCCTAGCATATTTAAATCTTAACCTTTTTTAATTTTATAGCGTCCGTCCTTGACCTGAAAATTTTTCTTCTTCAAAATTTCATAAAGAGCGGAAAACAATCGCACCCTGTTGTATGATTTCAAAATTAAAATGCTTTGACGGACGGACTTACCTAGACTTAAAGGTAAGTCTAGCTGATATATTTTTAGTATTTACAAATATTTGCCATAAAACTAAATTATAGTAGCTTGTTCCACAGAGTGTTGCAGGGTATAATGACAAATAATAAAAAGTCGGGCGGCGCCGATTATATTATACCTGAAGCCCGCTAAAGTCAAACGTTTATCCCCTGGTCCGATTTCATTTACCAGTCATCATGCAAAATTTAAGAGCCATAGTTTAATTTGTTTGTCCACTATGGTGTTTTCAATAGACACAGTGACAAACAGATGGACGGATAAGACTATATCGCCTTAAGGTGTTTGATTACCGTTTCGAAGTGTTGCAAACGAAATGTTATGCTTTAAACACATAGACGACAGCAAGCAGCACGACGACTGACTTCAAATGTCGTTGGCGACATTTGTCGTTGTGCTGCCACCTTTTAAAATATTTTGAGAACGGCAGCAGCAGCGTAAACAGCTGATATTGTTTTTTTGACAGAATTTTAATAAGTTTTACGAAAACATGAGTGGAAATAAATTAAATTTTATAAAATATATTGCTAAAGTAGTAGATATTGCGGCTTTAGTATACAAAGCCCATAAATTACGTCACAGAAGCAATCGAAGATGGTGGGTGCGTCCAGTAAATTTGTCACGTGAAGAGGAAGGCTTTTATAAAACCTGTGTACTGCAACTAAAGGAGATGGACGAAGAACATTTTTTTAAGGCTACTCGGATGAATGTCAACAGTTTCAATATTTTGTTGTCGCTATTAAAAACAAAAATGGAGCGATTTTCAAATAGAAAAGCCATAGATGCAGAAACACGCTTCGCTGTAACAATAATGTAAGTAAATACAAGTTATTAGTTTTTTTTATAATAACAAAATTAATAATTTCAGTTACTTGGCACAAGGCTCTAACGTTCAAATCCTTTTTCCAAATTACAACTACTTTAGTGCATTACCAACACTGTATCTGATATTATCGCCTTTCAAAATAGAAATTAGTTTATATTGGCGACAACAGCAACGGCTGCTGTGCCGTCGTGCTGCTGTGACGCCGTCAAAGTAATCATTTTCATATAAACGTGTGTGTTTTAATTTTGACAGGTTGTCGCTCGCTGCTTGCTGTCGTCTATGTGTTTAATGCATTATGTTATACACTATCCTTTGGAGAAGTGTACGGAAATGACTCTCTCCTATTGATTTGTCATTGTAATATAACGTTTTTGACATGACGTACAGATGGCGCTAGTGCAGCACATACATAAAGAACCGCTCAAACGTAGCAAATTCTCAAACAATTTGCAAAAGCTAACAATGACAGAGAAATTAACCTTAATAGATCAAAGAGAATAGACTATTGATAATCTATTACGTTTGACGTGAACAAAGAAGAAACACTCAAATTAGAATTGATTACAGCTGAGCTTTAAAGAGGATTCTTTTATTACGCAATTGCTCTGGAAGTAACAGCTTTTAGAGTTCTACAGAGTAAAAAAACATAGTTTTGTGCTTCAAGAACCAAAAACAAAGTTTTTCCCTACAACAAAGGGCATGGATTATCAACAGATGTTCTCAACTTCGAAAGTTTTTTTGGGATTTGCGTGCACGGCCTTTAATTACAAGAGGAACTTGCAGCATTCCAAATTAATCAAGGCTGTCATAGAAACCAATTGTGTCACTATTGGTTTTGAAAACGATAAGAAAAAATGCTTTGGTGTCATGAAAACATATGTTATTAGTTTTATTAGCAACAGCTGATTCGAACATTGGTTTTATTTACATTCGCAATGGACAAAACCAACTTGGTTTCGTGAAACCAACATTTGTTTGCAAAAACGACAATTACCAAAATTGACAGCCCTGAATATTTTATGAATATTTATTTTATGGTTTTATGCCAATGTTCTCTCTCAAACAGCATTTCTCAAAAACTCCGGTTTTATATGGAACACTCAATCTATGATTTAGTTCTGGATCTCGCTTAAAAATCCACACAGCTTTTTTGCTTATTATTATTTTCTCTCTTAAGTAGATTTCTTTAAAAATGGTTTGTAAAATTCCCTCACAATTATAATTGCTTTCCAAAAAGTGCACTTTCTTGCTTAGCCAAAAAGAGCTTTCAAAGTTCTTGGCATCTCTTTTAGAAATCTACACTCTCTTTGCCCCGCACCATAATTCATAATTGTGTACACCAATAAGAGCTGACCAAAGTCCAATTAGTCAAACAACCTTACATTCCAACAAACTTTGTATTTATTAAAGACTAAAAGGGAAAATTTACAATTTGACTTACCTTTGTAACAATTAAAACGATCTCCATTGAAGATTGGCAGGCTTTTTGTGAACATCATTGCAGTTGAATGATACAACATATTTTTGTTTATGTTGTTGTTGCAATTATGTACATATTCTACAATCCTTTCAATGTCATTCGTATTTCTGCGAGCCTGGCCGAACAGGGTTTAGTCACACACAAATCTCAGCAAAAACAAACTAACGGACGATTAATTAATAAACACACACACAATACGATCATTTTTGACGAATTATTTTAACCCGGTACTAAACAGCAACACCTTATGAATTTTACCAATTTTCTTTATTAACATTTCTACGCTTTCCTCTTTTTACTAACAAGCCTTCGTTTATACATCTACACAATAAAGCCGTGGCAAAGAAACTGAAAGTTCTTGCACTTGTTGTAGTTTGACTCAATACGAATCTTAGCATGAAAGAGACAAATTCTTAGTAGAAATGGTGCACAGGTGCAACTTGGACGCGAGTGAATAGGATAGGGATAAAAAACATTGAGGATAATAAGGGAATGTTGCCATATCGCTGCTTTAGAAGTTCATTGACAGTAGAGTTTTTTTTCATTGACTTATTTGTTTTCCCGAGAAATTATTAAATTTCCGGTAATCGCCGAATAATACAAAAATAAAACAAAACATGTTAACTTTGCGTTATCTTTATATAGGGTGATCCATCTAGAACTATTTTTTCAGAACAAAAAAAAAGTACTAAAATTCAAATCAGCTGCGGTGGAATCTTTATTGGTAATTTGAAAGGACAATTTATGGCATTTATTTTTTTAATATAATTTCCTTCAAATGTTGGCCGCAACTACGCCTTAGTGTTACCATTCTGAGGGTCCAATTTTGGACTCGTTCGAGCATTTCGACCGGTATGGCTTTAATGACACGCGTAATGTTGGCTTTCAAAACCTCAATCGTTGCTGGTTTGTCAGCATAGACTTTGGACTTTACGTAACTCGATCTAGGCGGCCAACTCACATGTCCCAAACGTAAAATTAGCTGCTTTTCGAAATTACCTCTCAATAGATCCATTGTTTGAGCAGCTGTATGGCAAGTGGCACCGTCCTGTTCAAACCAAGTGTCGTCAAGATTACGGGCTTCAATTTCAGGTAGCATAAATATCGATATCATGGCGCGATAGCGAGCACCATTCACGGTAACGTTCCGGCCATCATCATTTTTGATAAAATATGCACCGATGATTCCACCAGCTAATAAACCGCACAAACCGTGGTTTTCTCTGGTTATAATGGCACCTCTTGAACCTCTTCTTGTTGCTCTTTAGCACAAATGCGGCAATTTTGTTTATTGACCTTGCCGTTGAGCCAGAAATGGGCCTCATCGCTGATATAATTTTGGTCGAAAACAGCGGATCTTCCCGTTTCTCACCGAAGGCTCATTTCCATAATACAGTTGCTAACATTTCAAGGTAATTATTTTAAAAAAATAAATGCCATAAAATGTCCTTTCAAATTACCAATAAAGATTCCACACTTGATTTGAATTTTTATACTTATATTTTTTTGTTGTTCTAAAAAATACATCTAGATGGATCACCCCCTGTTTATTTTATTTTTAATACTTAAGATCAAATCTGAGTAGGTAATGCACGATGTTGATTGTGAGTCGCATCTTGAGTTGAAGTTTTTTACGGAAGTTAATATGTCATTTCTTTGCGCGTTAAGATTTTCGAAGCCTTTTACCAAAATGGGCGTTCATTTGCATTTCGTGTACTTCATTATATTTTTGATTAGCATAATCGACCAGATGTGTCGCATTTGGGTAAATGAGAATCCACGTGTGATTGTTGAAATGCCAATGCATCCGCAAAGAGTGACTGTTTGGTCTAGGGTTAATTGATTAAGAACAATAGTCGACATTTAGACTTTTGGCTATTAAAAAAAATCAAAAGTCGACTTTTTAGTAAAAAAATTGATTAAAGTCGATATTTTTATTAAGGGAATTGAAAAAGCATATTTTGGACTAACAACAAATTTCAAGTTGTAAAAACTTAAAACAAAGTTGTTTTTTAAAGCAGTCGATGTATATATGTACATGAAACTTCATGTCCGCATCAACTGATTTAAAAAACATATTCATATTTAAATTTTTTCGATAAATTTGGCTTCGAATTTGGGAAGCAATAAGAGCTGCATGCAAAAATACTCACGAGGGGCAGAAGTGGGGACGATTGCAAATTTTTTCGTTATATTTCCAATAAAAAATTACTCGCTTTCCATTGTTCTCAATATAAAAATTGGATAATTTTTGTCAGTCAATATAACAATTTTGTCATTAATTTGGCCTTTATCACGCCCAGTACTTATACTTTTGTCAAGGAACCCCCATTTGTAATCCTCTTCGTTGTTCTTGGAACCCACAATCTCTTCGACCACATCAGTATCGGGTAAATGAGTATCAGTGCGGGTTCGACATATACAACCCTAGTTTGGTGCGGTTTATGGGCTGGTGGCGTTATCGGGCCCTACTTCTTCGAAAATGAGGTCGGCCAATAGGTTACCGTGAACGGTTATCGATATCGCGAGATGATAACAGACTTATTGTGGCTAGAAATTGAGAATATGGATCTGGACGATATGTGGTTCCATCAGGATGGAGTCACTTGCCACACATCAAACGAAACAATGGCTCTTTTGCGCGAGAAATTCAATTGTAGTGTTATCTGACGTTGTGGCGACGTTAATTGGACACTACTATCATGTTATTTGACACCGTTGTTCTTCTTTCTTTGGGGATATTTAAAAGAAAAAGTGTACGTCCATAAGCCAGGAACAATTTAAGGGCTAAAGGATAATTTAATTCGGCACATTAACGACATTGAACTTCCATTATCTCTCAGAGTCATTGAAAATATGGACCATCGGATGATTTGTGTTACACAAAATTGTCATATGTGACAGCGCATAGAAAAAGGGACCTAAGGGTAAAAAAAATTAATTTTAACTTTTTTTTCTTTTTTTGATGTGGACAACATCTGAGCATCGAATGAGACCGATCCCATGACCAAAAGTGTTCCCTCCCAGAGATATGCGCGTTTTATAAAAGTGAAGTCGATGATTCTAAGCGCAAATAGAAAGGGACCTAATCTTTAAAACGGCTCTCCTGAACAAAAGTTTTCATCAACTTTTCACTTTTTTTTATGTGGACAACATCTGAGCACCGAATGAGACCGATCCCTTGCCCCAAAAGTGCTCCCTCCCAGAGATATGCGCGTTTTATTAAAGTAAAGTCGACGATTCTAAGCGCAAATAGAAAAGGACATAATCTTTAAAATGGCTCTCCTGAACAAAACAGGTTTTTAACCTTAGGTCCCTTTCTATTTTGCGCGTCACATATGTAGATCCTTATATAACAATTAAATACAGTATTAATCGCTAATATGCAATTCGAAATCTGTAGATATTTTAGTGCTTATAAGCGAGAAATGAATTTACAGAAAGTGGGTTCTTTTTAAACCAAATTTAAATTGTTCAAGTAAGGCTGCATTTGAGCGAAAATGCCTATAACTAACGAGCAAATAACAGGTAAATACAGTCTTAAAATAGTTCCTTGAAAACTTTTCGTTTTATTTACAATAAACATCGAGCGTTATATGGTTATGATTATTTGTTGTAATTATTTTCGGAAGAGAATTACTCTACAAACTGTGATCGGTTTTAGTTGGACCACCCTTTAGTACAAGCTGTAGTTGAAACAAAAACATAAAAAAATCATATAAGTTTCCAAGAAAATAATAAAAACTAAAGTTGCATACACAAATTTTATTAAAATAATTTTAGAAATATATTTTTAGAACAGAAAGAGCATTAATGGAATTATCAGACAGTCTTTTTCCAATTTTTTCCAAACTCACCACCCAATTGTCGAAAATATTCTTTCGCTTTTTACTGATGGCAATTTTTCACTTAATTACCAGTAAATGTTTACTGGTAATGTAATTTTTGTTTAATTAGAAATAAATATTTACTGGTACTGGAATTTTCATTTAATTACCAGTAAAAATTTACTGGTAATGGAATTTCATTTTCATTACCATTAAAAATTTACTGGTACTTGAAGTTGATTTCAATTACCAGTAAAACAATTTACTGGTAATTGAAATTTTACTGGTACTGGAATATGCCCAACTATGGCACTATTTGCTGTTAACAAATGACTTAACTATGGTTATTTTCTTACCCAGTCTTAGTTCTCGCGTCTTAACCAAAAACATCACCTGTAATATTCTATTCTATACGCTCCCTACGTACCAAATACATTTTAAGTTTCATAAACGAATGATGTAAATAACAATATTACAATTTTTAAACAAAATCTTTACAAGCTCAAAACCGTGACGGTTTTTCAAAAAATCACCAAAAGCTGTGCGAAAACCACTAAGTTGGCATCGCTTGAGCGTCGGTTTAAACCAATTCGGCTCCAAACTCTTAATGAACATTCACAGTGACAGTATGGCAACGTTTGTATTTTGTCTAGAATGATCGGTGTTCTTTTCTCATTCAGCTTCGTTAACCGTCGAAACAACATCAAGTGCATTAACGCTCGTGCAAATACAGGATATTTAGCAAGAAATGTGAATAAATTCTAATGAAAATTGGTAAAGTTCGTTAGGTGTTAGTGTTAATTATCGGGATAAAAACGAAAAGTCAAAAGTTATTGTATTGTGTGTGTGTGTAAACGATTGTTTTTGCCAAGATTTCTGTATGACTAAACCCTGTTCGGTCAGGCTCGCAGAAATATGAATGACATTAAAAGGAATGTGTTATTGCACAATATGTTGTGTCATTCAACTGCAATGATGTCCACAAAAGTCGGCCAATCTTCAATGACTATCTTAAATGCCGGTAAGTAAAATTGTCAATTTTTCTTTTAGTCTTTAATGTATACTTTGTTTTGTGGAATGTAAATTTGTTTTCTTTTATGGATGTTGGGCAGCAAAGAGTAGATATTAAAAGAGATTCTACATGATTGAAAGCTTTTTGGGTTAGCAAACTCGGTTTCAGAGTGAAAGCATACATTTTGTGTAATGAAAGTGTATTGGCGAGAGAACTTCTAAAGAGAATTGCTATTTTAATTCAAAAGGTGATATTTGTGAGACTGAAACTTTGAGTTGGAAAACTCTTTAAATAGTGCATACTCTTTGGGCACAACTTTGTTGCTGGGTTTTGAATCAGAATGTTAAGTTTCCTTATTCTACGCAATTAACAGCTGTTATTTGCGCAGAGATTACATAATAGAAAGATCCTATGAAAAGCTCCACTGTTACTATATTAAAGTCTTATGTTCATTTTAAATTTAAAAAATAATAAATAATCTATACTCTTTGATCCCTATATGTGACGCGCAAAATAGAAAGAGACCTAAGGTTAAAAGCCAGTTTTGTTTAGGAGAGCCATTTTAAAGATTAGGTCCCTTTCTATTTGCGCTTGGAATCGTCGACTTCACTTTCATAAAACGCGCATATCTCTGGGAGGGAACACTTTTGGGGCATGGGATCGGTCTCATTTGATGCTCAGATGTTGTCCACATCAAAAAAAGAAAAAAATGAAAATTGATTTTTTTACCCTTAGGTCCCTTTCTCTATGCGCTGTCACACATATGTGATATATAGAGTATGTATAACTAAAAGAGATTCATTCCTCTTGTTTGGAAGGTTCTTTCCTACTAAACATAAAATAAAATTGTTTCTTTTTGTGTTTTTAACCAAGTTTTTATCTAAAATGACATTTTTAAAAATATTGGATTCAAAAAATACAATTTTCTCAAAAATGGTGAATTTTCAATCCGGGACCGAGCTCGCAAAACCAAAAAATACTCGATATTAAAAGAACTGACTTTTTTGCTGGTTCATGAGTCTGCAAATGATAATCGTAATACTTTAACAGCTGTTATTTACATATGATTAAAATAAATAGAAATATCCTCTTAAAAGCTCAGATGTTACCAACGCTACTCTGAGAGCTTTTCATTAAATAGCTTTTATAATCTTTACATCAAACGTAATAGATTAATAGTCGATACTCTTTGATCTCTGGTGGATAATTTCGTGTTGTTGTTAGCCATTTTCATATTGCTAGTTGTGTTTTGCAGAACTGCTGCACTAGCGCCATCTGTACGTGAGGTAATATGCAAAACACAATTAGTAATTTGTACGGTACAACAAGTAATTTGTACGGTATAATAAGTAATTTGTACGCAATATTACCATTTTAACTTAGATATCTTATAACCTTACTTACCAATACCAATATTGACGAGTTATAGCCATTTTGGCGATTTTGTAATTAAAATTTGATCCATAACGGCTGACGACATTTTTAATTAAAAACGACGATTTTTTAAAAATGCAAAGAAAAAAATGAAGAATTTGTGCATAATTGTATTCGTTAAGCGTGGAAAAACAAATTCTTTAATTGTTTTTTCTTTAAAGTTAACTTTTACTTTGGTTTGCATAAACTCATCGTGAGAAATAAATTGTATAGTTTTTTGTAAGGATTTATTAAATCAAACATATTTAGTCTAAGGTAGAAATGTCCAGCCTGATTCAGAAGATAAATAATAGAAAACATTTTAGATTCTTTTGTGGTTTTGCACAAATAAGCGTATTCTTAAAGAAAAATATAAAGGAACTTGTTGAACAAAATGACTGTTGCTACTAGTGAAAGAAGAAATCAAATTTTGCCTGGCGCCATCTGACATTTCCATTGGAAAATTTGACATTTTTTAGCATAAACGTACTCAGAACGTTTTGCATACGACCATCAATTGTGTTGTTTACTGTGGCTTGAAAAAATCAATTTGCCAAAAAAAAAATGGAATTAACTCGTGAACATTTTTGTGCCATCATTTTCACACCTTTGACTTGGAGTGCATCGATGAACTTAAATCTTTCTATGGGGATGGAGCACCATCCTATAGCACAGTGAAAAACTAGTTTAATGAATTCAATGGTGGCCGACGCTCGCTCAAAGACGAAGGTCGTTAAGAACGTCCAAAAACGGCCGTTATGCCAGAGAACATTGATGACGTGCGTGAGCTGATCATGCAAGATCGTCATATGACATACCGTGATATAGAGGCATCCTTGGGCATTTTTTCCACCAGCATAAATTCGATATTGCATAAACACCTGGCCATAAAAATAGCTTGTTATAGTTCGATCCCGTACCATTTGACAATCGCTCAAAAAAAGGCTCGAGTAGATTAGCACAAAGAAATTTTGAAAAAATGCGATCGCGGTGCTTCAAAAAACGTTTATAAGAGTCCGAAACAAAAAGGCAATAGACCATGTGGGTCTTCGAAAACGAGCTAAATCCAATGAAAGTTGTTCGTGGAAGAAGCACTTCGAAGCAAATGGTCGCCTGTTCCTTCGGCAAAACTGGTCATGTGGCGACTGTTCCGCTTGAGAAACGTAGGAGGTCAATTCCGAGTGGTACACCACAATTTGTTTGCCTAAAGTCTTCGGAGAAATTCGAAAAACGAACAACTGAAGACGAATCGTTGTGCACTATGACAATGCAAGCTCTCACACGTCGGCTCAAATCAGCACCTTTTTGACCGGCCAAAATGTCGAATTTATGGGTCATCCGCCGCACAGCCCTAACTTGGTAGCCCATGACTTCTTTTTATTCCCACACATCAAGAAAAACTGCATGGTCAACGATTTTCGTTGCCAGAAGATGCTGTTAAAGCGTTCAAAAACCATGTTTTGGAGGTGTCTCAATCGGAGTGGAAAAAGTGCTTCTACAATTGGTTTGAGCACATGCAAAAGTGTGTAAATCATGCTGGAACTTTGTAAAACAATAAAACCATTTTTGATGATAAATATTCGCATTTTTATTATTAGGCCAGAAATATATATAGCAGCCCTCGTATGCCAAACCATACGTTATGTTTACTTTATCGCGTTTGTCCCTCAAAGTTTGATATATGCTTCTACATTTACGTGTTTCAATCACAGTAAGGCGATTATTCAGCCAAAGTTTCTGATGTAAACATAGTCTTTCCAAAAATTTTTTTTTGACGATTTATTTTTAAAAAAATACGGTTTTCAGTGATTTTTGGTTGGCAGCTCTAAACCTCACCCTAATGGGTAATGTTTACTAGAGGCATTTACATTTCCCGAGATTAGAAATTTTAAGAACTGAGTTCCCGGGGTTTTTCTTGTTCCCGAAATATCTCGAGTTCCCGGGATTTTTCATGATGTCGGGCTTTTTTGATACATTGGTATTTTCTCAATTTCATATACACTTCAATCGATGATATATCTAGAGAAACATGTTATTGTCTGTATTTACGTGAAATCTAAACCTTATATATACTCTATCGTACTTTCGAACTTCAAGCGCAAAAACACGGTACGTATTTTGGGCCTCTTCGGCCAATGCGTCCGTCCCTCATCTTAGCCAGAACTAAAAAATTATTCTATATTTGGATTCGTAGCAAAATTGGCTTTAATTTTGATTTTAACGTTTATGCGATACGCTTTTTGGGTCACATGCGCCTAAAAATCCTGCAACTATTCACTTTTATAAGTCCCAAATAAAAGTGCCCAATTAAACCATTTCCCGTCCACAAAAAATATTATTTGGTAAGCAAGTACTCAATAAAGGGTAATTTTAGCGAGGTTCCTTTAGTCCTTTAAACGGAATATTTCTGGCCTAATAATGAAAATTTATAATCAAAAATGTTTTTATTGTTTTTCAAAGAATTCTCCAGCATGATTTATGCACTTTTGCACGCACTCAGACCAATTGTCGAAGCACTTTTTCCACTCCGATTGAGACATCTCCAAAACATGGTTTTTAAACGAATCAACAGCATCTTCTGGCGACGAAAATTGTTGACCATGCATTTTTTTCCTGATGTGCGGGAATAAAATGAAGTCATTGGGTGCCATGTCAGGGCTGCACGGCGGATGAGCCATCAATTCGACGTTTTGGTCGGTCAAAAAGGCGCTGGTTTGAGCCGATGTGTGAGAGCTCGCATTGTCATGGTGCACAATGATTCGTCTTTCCATGTTCGTTTTTCGAATTTCTTTAAAGACTTCAGGCAAACAAATTGTGGTGTAGCACATGACCAGTTTTGCCGCAGAAACAGGCGACCATTTGCTCGAAGTGCTTCTTCCACAAACAACTTTCGTTGGATTTGGCTCGTCTTCGAAGACCGACACGGTCGATTGCTGTTTTGTTTCGGGCTCATAAGCATAGATCCATAATTCGTCACCAGTGACGATTTTACAAACGTCTTTTGAAGCACCGCGATCGTAGTATTTTTTTCAACATTTTTTTGCTCTAATCGACACGAGCCTTTTTTGAGCGATTGTTAAATTGTGCGGTATCCAACACAAACCTTTTTTAACGGCCAGATCACGGTATGTCACATGACGGTCTTGCATTATCAGTTCACGCACGGCATCAATGTTATCTGGCGCAACGGCCGTTTTTGGACGACCTTCACGACCTTCGTCTTTGAGAGAGCGTCGGCCACGATTGAATTCATTAACACAGGTTTTTACAGTACTATAGGATGGTGCTTCATCGTCATACAAAGATTTAAGTTCATCGATGCAATCTTGTCGTGATAATCCACGTCAAAAGTTGCGAAAAATTATCGCACGAAAATGTTCACGAGTTAATTCCATTTTTTTTTTGCCAAATTGATTTTTTCACTGTAAACAACACAAATGATGGTCGTACGTCAAAACGTTCTGAGTACGTTTAGGCTTAAAAATGTCAAACTTTCCAATGGTCAGAAAGCGTCAGGTATATATTAGCGTTGCCTATACCAGAAATATATATAAGTATAGCAACCCTCGTATTTTTTGTTTGCCTAGTAAATTTTATTTTGCAACGCTATACCATATGTCATAAGATACAAAGTTGTAAATATTCCTTCGTTTTACGAATATTCCTGACGTTGGTGTGGAGTTTTTTTCGTAGAACATTTTAACATCCTTCCTCTAAGGTTGTAGTATCTGTTTCGTCCTTTCTCAAAAAGTGACATGCTTTTTTTTTAAAAAAATTGTATAAATGCTTCCAAAAATGGTGATTTTGAGGTAAAAATGTTCTACTAAATTACTCTATTATCATTTTAGTATAGATCGTCTAAAATAAAATCAAAATATCTTAAAGATAAAATTTCCCCTTTTGTCCTTGTTTTAAAAAATTAAATTGTAAAATAAAATTTAATGAAAAAGTTTTGTTCAAAATGGAAATCATTTTTTCCAACCATTTTTGGTAAAATAACCTACAAAATATGATCGGTATAAAAGTATATACTTTTTTGCCTCATGTAGTAAAGACTTCAAGAATTCATATAAGGCGGTTTGTGTCACATTACCCTTAAGTAAGTATTTAGCTTTAAAACTGCACGTTACTTCACTTAATTACTTTATCATAATCAGTTTTATCTTGAAATTTGTTTTAACTCTAAAACCAATTCGTATTGAATTTTTGATCCATGCATAAAATCGTTTCACTTGTGTCTACAAACTTTATTAGATTCTAAAAAATACCGGCACATAATTCAAATAACAAAAAATATTTTCAAATCGTTGAATATAAAAATTTAATAAAAACTTTTTTTTTTTATTTTGGTTAGATAACCGAATACATACATACGTGGTAATGACAACCGAATTCAAAGAGTTCTTATAGTCAATAATCAACAACAACAGCCATAACATTTACAAATTCAGTTCCAATAATCAGCCTTTTTAGTTAGGATAACCGATACTTTATTTTTCAAACGTTCCTGTCAGTTGCAACAGCTGAAAAATGTCGTAAACCCAATCAACATTCGGTTGTGGCGATAGAATACATGGATAGTACGTCCAACACCAACATTCGGTTGGTAAAAAATTCGGTTGTGGCAACAAATCTGTTCTCCTTGTGTAGTATAGTATATAAAAACCTTTTTTCGAATACTGATAAATGTCTTATCGGTTCAAAAAACTATTTTTTGTTCAATTTCGTTTAAACTTGTACGTAAACTTTTTTTTAACAAAGGTAATCGAAGAAACAACTGTTGTAGGTATGCTCATAACCTGTTTAAAGGGGAAAAGTTCCTGTATAACTATCACGATTATAACAATTTTGTGGTTGCAACTAAAAGTGTTCTATTGCGCACTTCCCTTAACATCTAACCAACGGCGATCTTCTATCAAATCTGTGAGCTTTAAACAATAGAAATCATATACTCACTATCTGGGTTCTATTTTTTTAAGTCGGCTCTGCGCGGCTAATACTAGCTACGAAAAAGCTTTCACGTGGCTCAGAGATTAATCTCTAATCTATCACATAAAGTAGCCAGCATTTACGAGAGTTGAAACATCGCCGCTGAAATCCCATCACACCACGATAGCTAACAAAGATTTTGTTCTTGGAAATTTTATAGTTCTCTGTGTACACAAGTGTTTTATTTACATGTGCCAGAATACGTTGTAGCTACATTAAGAAGATCCAGGACCTTCATTTTCAATGGACACACTTCTAACTATTATTTATCCTTGTGCTTTATCTTTCGCCCTCGCTCATGACGTATGTTTTGGCGTGGTGTGTATGTAAATGGACATGTACCACGCCAACACACATACATATGTATGTATGAGTATACATGTATGTATACGTATTAGTGTGTAGTAGGTATATATTCTTTGTATGTATGTAGATAAACCCAGACAAAGAGGAATGTAACAAGTATATAACAACAGAGCTAAGCTGCTTTTAACAAGCTCTTAGGCAAGTTATGAATGAAACTTAGTTTCGGGCAATGTGGACGGGAGCGCACTGTAGTCCTTACCCCATAATACTCTTGACTCCGTTAGTGCTTTCTTGTTAACAGTTTATTTTTCACGCTCTCCCTTTCCGCGCTTGGTATTCATCCATTCCATTTTTTTATTCTTTTGGAATATTTGTAGTCGTGTGGTTGGGCTGGTTGCGTCCCCATGCATACGAGTACACTCATCTTTATGCAAATCTAATTTACAGCATCTTTCCGTGTTTCTGTTGTTATGCATTTGAGGATGTAACCGTGAAACAAGTTTTTTTTGATGGCTTATCTACATGGAGAACACTGACGTTTTTTCAGGCGGTTTCGGTGGTTAGATTTTATGCATACCCTATATTGCACCGCGCTGCATTGTTTTAAGATTTAGAAAAAAAAGTCAGACAATCAGTGGGGAATTACTGAATTGATTGAACGGTGTCCGTTTGAATGTTCATATATCGAAGGACGGAAAGTACTGGGCTTATTTAAGATCGAAATAAATGAAGTTTATTTCCACTGCATCAGATTCATTGATATCTAACACGTCCTGTCTTTGTCGGACTTGAGTTTGTCTTTATACGTTTAACGACATGTTTTCAATGCTTGGATTCTAGTTCATACTTGGATATTTTAAGCTAAACTTTTCCTTTCTGCGGATCTCTAGCAAACATTCTTTCAATATTTGCAAACAAATGGTGTTAAATACAAAACAATTGTATTTTAAAAATTTTACCTAAGCATATTAACTATATTTTTATTTACAAATTATAAATTAAAATAAATAACTCAGCTGGCTTCGCAGTAGGGCATCCTTTCAAATATTTTCCTTGACTTTTATGACGGAAGGCTTGATATCCGACTAAGAGTATTAATCCTTAACAAATTGTTCGCATAACGTCGGTCCTTCATGTTATCCCAAAAAGTCAAGCGGCGGTAAATCACAAATCCTAGGTGGTCTATCGCTATTGGCGAGACGTCCGATAACACGATTACCGAACTTGTTGCGCAAAAGATTGATTGCGGTTTGGTCTGTGGGTCCTGGCGCAGCAGTTTGGTCTTCCAGGTGGACAAAAGCCCTCTCTTCTGTAATACTCGTAAATGTTATAATGGATTTTTTTTTAACAAAAAATAAAACAATCAAAAAATTAATAATTGGTTGATTACAAAGGAGGCTAATTGTTTTCGGATTTTTTTTCGTTAGCACTGGAGTATTTTTTTTATTTCTTTACCTTTGGGTGCTTGAAGGTATGTACGATAACAGTTCTAATGTCCTATTACAAAGTATTTTTGTGCCTTCTTTGGGATTGGCAAATAATTAATCTAGCCCAAGTCTGTTTTGAATTCATCTTGCAATTGTTTTTTTCTCCCTGAAACTAATTTTTTGTTAAGGTTTCTAGTTACTTAGCATTATTTTATCGACAGTCTTTCGTATCCGCGTATAAGGTGTAGACAGCCTGAATAAAAGATACTTTTCATTGTCTTCTCTCTTCTTAACTGCATCAATATTATTCATTTGCTTGGGCTTGGACCCTCAAAAATATCAGGGGTGAGTAGATGGACAAACTGACAAAGTATTACATCTTTTTCCATTAATCATGTAAAGGATTAGTTTTGGCTTAACCGTGACCTTTACATTGTTAATGGTAAATGGGTATGCAGTTGTTAGAACTTGGGTGTGATCCTCTATTTTTTTAAATTGGAATTAATAACATCTTTTGTCTCTTTTGCAAATACAAATCTGAATTTGTTGATGAAGGAGATGCATTCTGCCGAATTATCTTTTTAAGTCCAGTCTTACACGACATTTAGATTGACACCATTGATATTGAAACTATTTACATGTCCGCTTGATTTCCTCTGGAAAAAGTCGTCTGTATTCGTTTTCAGCAGCTCCTTCACAACCCCATTTAATTATTGTATAAACACACAGTTTTTCTTTATTTCAATACGGAAACTTCTTAGCCTAGCACAAAAAGCGCGGTATAAACAGAAAAAAGTTAAGTGTTTTGGAAACTTCCATCTCTGCTTTGAACATATGTTAAATTTTGTTTCGATCTGGCAACTCATTCATATAGAAACAGGTGTTCACAAAAGACGCATCCGCGATTTTTTTACAATGGAAAAATTAGAAATGCGTGGTGTCATTAAATATTTACATAAAAAAGGTTTGTCGGGACAAGAAATTCATAATGATATGGTGAATGTGTTAGGTGAAAGTGCTCCTTCATATGCAACAATAAAAAATTGGGTTGCTGAATTTAAACGTGGTCGTACAAGCATTGAAGATGAACCACGTAGTGGACGTCCAAAAACAGCAACAACAACAGAAATTGTAGCCAAAGTGCTTGATATGGTATTAAATGATCGACGAATAAAAGTGCGTGAAATAGCTAATATCATGGGCATCTCAAATGATCGAGTCCATTTAATTTTGCATGAAGAACTACAGATGAAAAAGCTTTCTGCAAGATGGGTGCCGCACTTGTTAACAGTCGACCAAAAACGCATAAGAATGAACATTTCTCAAGCTTGTGTGGATCGTTTTCAGCGAAATAAAATGGATTTTAAGCGTCGTTTCATAACTGTTGATGAGACATGGACCCACCACTATACTCCAGAGAACAAAAGAACAATCCAAACAATGGACTGAAGCTGGAGGAGGCAAAAACAATTCAATCGGCTGGTAAGGTTATGGCAACGGTTTTTTTGGGACTTCAAAGGTATTTTATTGATTGACTATCTGTAAAAGGGTAAAACAATAAATTCAGAGTACTATTGCAACCTTTTAGATCAATTAAATGTACAAATTGGAGAAAAACGTCCTGGCTTACAACACAAAAAAATAAATTTTCATCAAGACAACGTTGTGCGCTGGTACGAGAGTGTTTTAACAATGGCTAAAATCAACGAATTAAAGTACGAGTTGCTTGACCACCCACCTTATTCTCCTGATTTAGCTCCCAGTGACTTTTACCTGTTCTCAAATCTAAAAAAATCCTTGCTGGCAACCGTTTTACCTCAAATGAAGATGCAATTACACTTGTAAACCACTATTTTGAAGACCTTGAGGAAAACTATTTTAATCAAGGGATAGAATTGCTAGATAAGCGTTGGACTAAGTGTATTGAAGTTTCAGGAGATTATATTGAAAAATAAAAATATTTTTGAAAAACTAACTATTCTCTTTCATTGATAGGCTAAGAAATTTCCGAACCGCCCTCGTACTGCTGTGTTAATATCTTCGGCCAGTAACTAATCTACTTATCTTATGATCGATAAGCTCTTGGATAATGCGATTCCCTATAATTTATTTAGAGTTGTTTCGCTTTTAGGTGAAAATAACTCACTTACAATACAAGCGGAGTCTCGTTCCTGTCACAATTTAATTTCTTAGTTGATATTCACCGCTTTTTTTTGGACTTGTTACTCAAGACCATTTTTTGGTCTTACAAAAACACTTATTGTAGGTCTTGGTGTATTTTCATTGACAAATTTGGAATTTCTTTACAGCACTGTTCTATTTTTACGTAAAAGGCGATCATAATGTCGGTCCGCTTCTTTCTATATGCTTTTCTAGACTTTTTAAAAGAGCACAATTTTAAACAAATTCAAATTCCAACATTGGTTGCTATCCAAAATCTTATCGTAGCGAACACTTTCACTGTTTATCTGATAGGGTTAATGTCCGTAGGGGCGTGTCATTGGAAAAACGACCCGCCCACACACGACAAGAATATGAGAGTTTAATGAAAGGAAGCAGCCTCCCTAGATGTAATACTGTCAAGATTTCAAGACTACAATGTTTTATTGTTTTAGTCTAGCTATTAGACCACATACATATTCACGCCTAGTACCACTTGAGTTACCAACGATTTTCTAAGATTCATTTTCCAACGTATCTTGATGAAATGAAATAGTAGATCTTCTTTACGTCCAGCTTTTTTGTTATTAAAGTTAATATGCGAGGGCGACCGCAAAAGTAACTGGCCTAATATAAAAAGAACCGTTTTTTTTTAGAATTATTATTATTTATATTTCCAACTCAATACACTTCATCAAACGTTTTTCAAGTTTTTTAATTCCATCCGAAAAATAAGATTTTTCAAGACCTTCAAAATATGCCTCAGTTTCAGCAATAACCTCGCTATTGGACGAAAATTGTTTGCCACCGAGATTTTTTTTTAAATTTGGAAACAAGAAATAATCAGAAGGAGCTAAATCTGGACCATATGGTGGATGCGGAGCAATTTCAAATAATTCGTAGTACAATTCAAGAAATTCGGCCAGTTTTTGTTGAGTTAAAAATGCAGTGTATGAAGGAGCATTATCTTGATGAAAAAGAACTTTTTTTTCTAAATACGGTCGTTTTATCTTGATTTCTTCACTCAACCGATCCAATAATGCACAATAATATTCACTATTTATAGTTTTTCCTTTCTCAAGATAATCAATAAATATTATACCCCTTGCATCCCAAAATACTGTGGCCATTACTTTTCCTGCTGACTTAACAGTTTTCGCCTTCTTGGGACCTCTTTTACCAGCTTCTATCCATTGTTTTGACTGTTCTTTGCATTCTGGGATGTAGTTATGGATCCATGTTTCATCAACAGTTATGAATCGGCACAAGAACTCTATTGGATTACGCTGATAAATCGCTAAAAGCTCCTCGGAATTGGTCCAACGGACGATTTTTTGGGGCAAAGTCAACCAACGCGGCACCCATCTTGCGGATAGCTTTTTCATGTGGAGTTCATCATGTAAAATACTCCAAACTTGTTTTCCGTGTATTTTAACAATATCGGCAAGTTCTCTGAGCTTTATTCGTCTATCTTTAGTCACTTCATTTAATATTTTTTCTAATGTTTTCAATAGTAGTAGCAGTTTTCGGTCTTCCAAAGCGTTGTTCATCTTCCGTACTTGAACGACCCATTTTAAATTGTTGAACCCAGGATTTCACGGTGGAGTATGATGGTGCATTATGACCATGAACAGAATCCAATTCATCTTTGATTAATTGTGGCGTATAACCTTTCATATAAAAGTGTTTAATTACCGCACGAAATGCTTTATTTTCCATTTTCAAAAATTATAAAACTTGTTTACTTCAATCACCTGTAACAAAGAAAATAATCCTTAAATATTTCGGAAATTTTGACAGATGGCTTATAAAAGATTGCTTTTAAAAAACAAAAAAAAAGGTTGCTAGTAAAACAGAAAATGTGCCAGGCCAGTTAGTTTTGCGGTCGCCCTCGTATCATTGGAAGTTTTATAAGAAAACTGATTAAATAATTTTTTCTTCAATATCTAGGACTACTCTAACAACGAACACCATATTCCCAATTGTCTTCCATGGACAGTGTCCATTGGACACACTATGATCCGCTCTAGAGCAATTTTCCCAAATCTGACCTTCGGTTGGGGAATTAAATATTCTGATAATTTATTTAGACATCTGATGGCGATTAACGAAATTAGTTTCATTCTTTCTTAGATGCCAGTAGTCGAATTTTACTTTACCGGGCTCTGTCGTCCAATATTTTTAAATTTCAGCTTAATTTTTGTTAATTCATTGGGGACGGCGCATTTTTTGCATCACTGTTTTTGCATTGATATTTATTGTAAATAAAATAAAATGTTTTCAGAAGATTTTCTTAATATTTTTTATTATGAAAGAAGGATCTATGACAAATATGTTTGAAACAAAATATAGGCCAAAAACTTGCCACGGCCAAATGCTTGGATGCATCGTCTTTACAACAATTACTCGTGGAGTATCATTTGCCCAAATGTGTCAACTTTGCGCCATTTTCCATTAAAAGTGGATGCAATATGTGGCTGCTCAATCTAAATCGATTTTCTTCAAATAAAAAAGCATCCGTCCTTGGTTTATAAAATATACTTCCGTCAAATTTTTTCAAGATGGGGCAGCAATTGCGTCCAGTAATTTGTTTACAATCTTTAAATGGACGGACAGACATCGTTAAAAGGAATCATCTGGCGCTTATAGGCCGATCGGTATACTTACATGTACGAATAAGTATAGCTTAACTATTTTTGAAAGTTACAAACATTGCCCAACTAACTGTGGTGCAGGGTATACAAAGGCCATAATTTGTGAACGTTTTGGCTTATGTAGCAAAAAGGTTCCGCATGGTCAGAACGCCCGATCTAGAGTCAATATGGGAACTTTAATTAAAAAAAAATTACTACGAATCTAAACATAGATTTAAGTTTTGGTTAAAGTAAGGGCCGCACGTAAAGACGAAAAAGGCCCCAATATGGGACTATTTTCTTTTTGGCTTTTGTAGCGTAGTGACTGGGGAGGGATTGCTAGGTTCGGTGGTTTTCCGAACCCCGACGCAAATGATAACGAAGCGCACGCAGAGAAAAAATATGGTTACTATATGGTCACGGCAACAATAGTATGTTCTCTGCAATAAAAGCATGGTCGTCGCAACCATTGTATTGTTTTTTGAATTTTATTTTGACAATAGTATGATTGCGGCAAAACTAATATTATTGAAATGTAACAATAGTATTGCTGTTAAATTTAAAAATGAAAATATGGTTGTAGCAACAATATAAATATGGTTGGTACGACAAAAGTATTGTTTTTTGAGTTTTATGTTAACAATAACATGATACCAGCATCATACCAGCAAGATCGTTTTTTTTTAATTTGACATGTTATTTTGGCTAATCTTACGTAAAATAGTACTTTTTTATGAAAATTTAATTTTTTTTTTAAAACAAACTAATGTATTTTTACATAATTTACTTTATAAAAATCTCTATTGGTGAATAGTAACTTAACCCAATCCTTACAGAGAATTTTGGGGATCATATTATGGTTGTGTGTGAGTCATACTATGGTTGTGAGGATTATACTATGGTTGTATGTTAAATATACTATGGTTATGAAAATCATAATATGGTTGTGGAGATCATAGTGTGGTTGAGTGTGAATAATAATATGGATGTGGGGACCATAGTATGGTTGTGTGAGAATAGTTATATTGTTGTGAGGACCATAATATTGTTGTGGGGATCATAGTATGGTTGCGTGTGAACCATATTATTGTTGTAATGATCATAATATTGTTGTGCAACAACCATATACCCAACAATAGTATGATCCTCTTCGAATATGGTCACCACAACCATACTTTTTTTCTACGTGCGGTTGCACGCGTCCCCTCAATTATTTAGACAATTGAACCTTGTACGAGAGCGGCTTTGTTCGAAATTTACACCAGGCTAATGTGTATTGTTGAGTTGAGTTAATAAGATCGATGGCGAGCCTATCTATCTCCCTAAAATTCTCACGGTTTTGCAAACGGTTTAAGATTGCGGGCACGAAACACCCTTTGGTCCAGTCATCAAAACTTTCACAACTTTCTAATCATAATTTCACCCAGCCTGGTTTTGATTTTCATAACATTAGACACGACCTTAAAATAGCCTAAATAATGAAAGTGCTGCGTTTTAAAGCAAATCCCAATAAGAGAACAAAAATTCAGCAACACCAAAGCCTCTTTAAGTAACGAGTACGACTGCATGAATGTAGTTTGTTCTCTTGAAAGCATTAGGTTCTTATTTCTGTTTCGTTCCATTTCGTTTCCTTTTATTTTGTATTTTTAGAATTTTTTCTCGGTTTTAGAAAAGGAAGGACACACATAAACAAAACTACTGCAGTAAACGTCCTAAAATACGCCGAAAAAAAAAAACATTTTAGGCAACGATGTGTGGGCGCATAACAAAAATGCTTCACTAGAGAGGGACGTAGATTACATATTTATGCTGCATAGGACTCGAGTATTTATGATGGAAATTCTGTGTGGACTTCGTTTTGTAATGAGGGTCTCGTGCTGAGTTGTCCAATATGTGATGTTTAACTGAAAATGCACTTGTCGCTTAATATGTGACAGCGCATAGAGAAAGGGACCTAAGGGTAAAAAAAATCAATTTTCATTTTTTTCTTTTTTTGATGTGGACAGCATCTGAGCATCGAATGAGACTGATCCCATGTCCCAAAAGATATCCCAGAGATATGCGCGTTTTATGAAAGTGAAGTCGACGATTCTAAGCGCAAATAGAAATGGACCTAATCTTTACAATGGCTCTGAACAAAACTGGTTTTTAACCTTAGGTCCCTATCTATTTTGCGCGTCACATATTAATACCAATTTCGCCGCGGCACAACAAAGATAAAACAGATTCTTCTATGGGTTTTACAAAAATTAATGATTAGAATAATAAATTTTCGATTTGAAGTATTCAATTTTTACAGCATTTTTCTGCGTTCATTCAAGTTTATGAGTTATCAATTTTTCCCCTTGTGCATCATCATTTCATATGAAGTAAAGTAGTCACAGTACTCAAAATGACACATAGGAAATGACACATAGGAAATTTGATGGTATTTTCTTTGTTCGGTGGAAAACTCTAGTGACACTTATTGTCAAAGTCGATGACATCAACATCACGACTACCAACTAACCCAAACATTGCGCAGCCATTTGTGATCCTCTGCAAATGGTACAGCTGCTTCCGATGAGCTTAAAAGTACATACAAGGTCCTCAAGTCACTTAGCGGCAGTACTTGAGGACCCGACAAAGAAACCTTGTTGACCTCTAACAAAGCGATAGGTCGGTCGGTATTGGACCACGCAGCGTCAGTGTGGTCGGCGAATGTGATTATGATGCAGTGGAAGAAAATTCAGACTTGCCAGAATGCTGCCTAAAGAACATCAACAGGATATCTTATTAAGTCTTCTAAGGACCATCTACATGAGGAGACAAAGGTCCTTACCGAGCATAGACACAATTTCTTGTTGTCAAACCAGTATCGGCTTGGGTGTCTTAATCATCAGAGGATGCCATCGGCTGAGCACGAACTTCATGATCTAGAGAGAAAGAGGTCCAGCGGTACAAGATTGAGCCATTAGATCATCAAAACTATCAGGCAGATCTGAACAATATTCACCCTTACGAATGTGCAGCAGCAGTATCCAGCTATAGCGTGAGTGTAGTGCTTGGTGAAATACGCTACATCAGCAGACGCACGTGTTTCTGGCTTAGCTGAGATTAGGATGGTGTAGCCGCCCCGTTCCGTACATTTGTCCCGCCTGTCATCAGTGACCACATGACGTGCTGCACCTTTTCAATTGTCCCGTCAAACCCACTCAGCTGACACCCAGGTCACCTTGGACGCTTCCAGTTTAAATGGCACGTTTCTTTCACCTGTACTTCATAGGAGATCCCCTATAGACGTACAGGACTTACAAAACAATATTTTGTGTTACAACAACAACTCTGCAGTTTTGCAGCAGTTCTCGTTAAATGCGCATCTGACTGCTCTTAAGTGTACAGCCGCTGCTGATGGTTAAATCAAAATTTTTGCTTGAGGTCGGATAATGATAAGATAGCGTTTACCGAAATTTCAGTTATCCCTGCTTGCAACTATAAGGCTTTCGTCGACATTTTGAGTAATTTAAGTTTCTATTAAATGAATTGTTCAATAGAGACATGGTCTTTAGTCTGACTATGTACTCACCGGGACCTATTCTTTTATGCAAGCTTCGGATGGCTCACATATTCGAGGTGAAACCCCTCCGCAAAATAATTGTATATGTTTATGTGACGTGCAAAATAGAAAGGGACCTAAGGTTAAAAACCAGTTTTGTTCAGGAGAGCCATTTTAAAGATTAGGTCCCTTTCTATTTGCGCTTAGAATCGTCGACTTCACTTTCATAAAACGCGCAAATCTCTGGGAGGGAACACTTTGGGGGTCTCATTCGATGCTCAGATGTTGTCCACATCAAAAAAATAAAAAAATTAAAATTGATTTTTTTACCCATAGGTCCCTTTCTCTATGCGCTGTCACATATATTCTTATTCGGATTTTAACCTGAGTTAACCTGCGTAATAGTCGCCATCTAGTAGGAAGCGGAAATTACCAAAAGACTGAAGGGGAATTAAAGCACGTAATGGGTATAAACCTTCGATTTAACGATTTGGGCAAAAGCTATTTTGACGATCATAAAGAGAAAACGGGTTTATAAAGGGTGTTTTTTATACGTGTGATTTTCAATCTGGCCACACTTTTTTCGGAGTTGCACTTTTTGACAGCTGTCACTTGATTTATGCTCAGTTTGGTTTGCCATTTCATAAGGAACAACGTTTACAAATCGTGGACATTTTTTTTTACCAAAATAATGGGACGGCTCGAGCGACGCATCGCGCGCGGCGTACAATATTCGATCGACATAATCGCTCAGCAGAATCGGTTATTCGAGCAACCATGTATCGGTTTCACACCACGTTTACTCTACTGAGTAATGCGCATGCTCAGAGACGCCGTACAGTGCGCACCGAATGCGCTTTTGCTGCTGTGGAGCAGAGTATCGAAAAAGACCCGAATGAGTCCATCGGCCATCGCGCGCAACAATTGGAGCTGTGCCCTTCCCATTTATGGAAGATTTTGCGGAAGGATCTAGGTTTGTGGGCTTACAAAATCCAACTCGTGCAAGAGTGGAGGCTGAGCGACCATAAAGCGCGTCGCACGTTTGGTGAATGTGCCCAAAATGAGCTGGCCACTGATCCTGATTTTTAAAAGAAAATTTTGTTCAGCGATAAAGCTCACTTATGGTTGAATGGCTACATTAATAACCAAATTGTCGCTTTTGGAGTAATGAAAATCCACAAGCTATTGATGAGACACCGTTAAATCCTCAAAAAGTCATATTTGTTCAAAATTGAATGCCGCCATTATTTTGTAGTCAATGGGCAACGCCATGATTAATGACTTTTTCGTGCCTGAATTAGAAATTGTTGATGCGGACTACCTTTGGTTCCAACAAGACGGCGCTACATATATGCCATACAACTAACGAAACAATCAATTTATTGAAGGAAACTTTTGGTGAGCGCATTATCTCGCGTCGTGGGTCTGTGGCATGCGATTTAACACGGCTGGACAATTTTTTCTGGGGTTATGTGAAGTCGCTTGTCTACGAATATTCGGCTTGTTATTGCTGACATACGGCCCAAATACTGCAAAAAGGTATCGAAAATTGGGCCTCTCGGCTGGAATTTAATCGCGCCAGCCGCGGCGGCCACTTGTCCGATATCATTTGTAAAACATAATGGCAATCTCTGATCTTTATAATAAAGTTAAATTCTTACTCATAACTTTAAATTGTATGCGTTTTACTTTTTCTTGAAAACCACAATTTTAAAAGAAACCCCCTTCCCTTTTAATGCCATTACGCGGACTGCGAATGAACATCCTTGGCAAATGGGTTGTAAAGGCCACGACTGTTCTAGCTAAATTCCACGCCAGCCCGTTCTATGCAGCGAATCGGGTTGCATTATTGACATTGAAATTGATACGCTTCACTTTGCCATTTCATTTGCATCTCCCTGCAACAATGATCTAAGTTCCTATAAAGTAAATACATTATGAAGCATCGTAAAAACATAAGTGCAAATGTCTTGCTCTTTAAGTCTTTCTACCATATCTATCAAAATCTAAGCTAAAATTGTTCTCCGTATTCTTTTTATTAAGTATTCACGGCAAGCATAGCCGTTCCATATTCATGTGGTTGGACACTTCGGATCTCGGGGGATTTATAAAATGTACACATGAGTGTTTGTACTCTCCGATGCAAATGTACATTTTATGTAGTAAATTGTACCGAATGTCGTTGTTACACAGCCTGTAATGTGAGTGGGTGAGTGAGTGTGAGCAGTGAGTGTTAACAGCAAAATAGTTTAAAATTTTCTTGTACAGCGTCTAGATCCCCACCATGATGACGACACGACGATGATGAAGTGTAACAAGTTCATGTTATAGTTCGCATGCATTCAGTGCCAGAAATTTGGGCTATGCTGCTCTTGGCTGAGAAGATATGAGTATGGGTATTTCCGAAGGACGGTCTGACAATTTGAGAGTGCTTAAGTTCGTAATAAAATCATTTACTTGCATACGTGACAGCGCATAGTGAAAGGGACCTAAGGGTAAAAAACAATTTTCACTTTTTTTTTTGATGTGGACAACATCTGAGCATCGAATGACACCGATCCCATGCCACAAAAGTGTTCCCTCCCAGAGATATGCGCGTTTTATGAAAGTGATGGTACACCAAAGATACATGTATTTAAATCTTTAAAGTGGCTCTCCTGAACACTGGAAAACTGGTTTTTACCCTTAGGTCCCTTTCTATTTTGCGCGTCACATATGTGTATACTTGATAATTATGTAGGCTACGTGCATAAAGGGTTTTAAACATTACTTTGCATTTCTTTTTTGAAGGGTCAAGTACGTTTATATGGAGTTTTTCTTCAAAACCTACCAAAATGTGGTCTTTTGGGAAACAAATGACTTGTGCAGTTTTGCCTAGTCGTGATCACTGCTCATCAAAAAGCTGCTCCAATAATCATTCTCTATTTTGCAGATATTAAACAATTCTTCAGAACATAGATATGACTCATCGTATAAGAATACATTAGTAATGATCCAGGCATCGTATCATAAGTCTTATTTTGACGGGTTTTCCTTTTTAATCCAGAAAAGAACTGCACGTTTTTTATAATATTTGAGGCTATTCAAAAAATAGGCCTGTCTATTCAACGATAAGCTACTTAAATTAATAATTGAACACCAAAGACCAACCGTTCCAATAAATCCAAGATTTTGAAAAAATTATTCGTACTTTTTTTACAGCCGATTCAAATTTAAAATGATAACTTGCCAAACAGTTATCCTGCATTTTGTGCCAGCGTTTTTTTTTTCAATCCTCGAAGCAGTCCCGACGTGCCTTTTTTGGTATGGTCTTTAGCTGAGAGATTCGGTATTTATCTTCTCAATCCTCGGAAAACGCCGGTTTTTTATGAGTCTCTTCAATTTTGGAAACAAGAAAAAGTCGCAGGGGACCAAATTTGCCGTCCGCCTAACAAATTACGAACATGCAATGACGAGTGAGCGGTTTTTTTTTGTTAAAAATTCAGAAATTTTAGAACGCGATAGTTGGCGCCAACGGTTTTGTCTACCTTTTTGTGGATTGGGCATAGTACACTGAGGTTCCAATTATGGGGCATGCTTTCGGTCTTCCAGAAAGTACAAACTAGCGGATGCATGCACCTTATTGGGCTGTCTTTTTCGGACTTTTTTAGCTCCACCGGTATTCCATCGGCTCCCGAGGCTATCTAGTAATTGAGCCGGTATATTGCTGGATTGACCTCTTCTATGATCGGCTGTTGACATTAAATCCTAAGAACACTCGACGTTTTAGTTACCACATTCCTATTTCAATCTCTACACAAAGCTATGCCAGTAGTCGAGTCTTTCGTCTGGTGTTTGACTCGTTGATAACATTTTCTGGAGTCGTTTCTGTTGCCGTACAACTCGCACCACTCACATTAAAATCTTTACATTTGTCTCTTTTCTCTCCCGATATCGCTCCAACACTGCTTGTGTTTTCTTAAGCGCCAGTGTTGCCTTGTAAGCTGTATTCTCTGACTATGTCGCGTCACTACACTCCTCATCGAACCATTGGTTCTTTTTTTACAGCGTAATATAGGGTGAACCATATAGAGTTATTTTTTCAGAACAAAAAAAAATATAAAAATAAAAATCAAGTGTGGAATCTTTATTGGTAATTTGAAAGGACATTTTATGGCTTTTATTTTTTATATATAATTTCCTTCATCTAGGCGGCCAACTCATCTGTCCAAAACGTGAAATTTGCTGTTTTTCGAAAAGACCTCTCAATAGATCCATTGTTTGAGCAGCTGTATGGCAAGTGCTCGTCCTGTTGTAACCAAGATTACGGGTTTCAATTTAAGGTAGCATAAAGGTCGATATCATGGCGCGATTCCACACTTGATTTGAATTTTTATATATTTTTTTGTTCTGAAAAAATACCTCTTGATGAATCACCCTATATATACCACAAGACGATAAATATCGTCATCGTACTGTACTAATTATCCGTCACAACTAATTTTTCTGTCATATCACTGAATCGCGGCTAAGGCATTTAGTTGCCAGAACTGTTGGTAAAATCTTCGATCTTTTTTTCTACTTTTTCATCGACACGAACCTCCCTCTGTTGTACAACACGAGGGCAGATCAATTATTTCGTGACGTTTCGAAAAAAAGAACACATTTTTTTGAAAAAAAAATATTTTTCAACATAAACCCCTTTTACCTCAATACACTTAGTCCAACGTACGATATTTAGTTGCCAGAACTGTTGGTAAAAATCTTCGATCTTTTTTTTCTACTTTTTTATCGACACCCTCCATGGTACAACACGAGGGCAGATCAATAATTTCGCGACTTTTCGAATAAAAAACATTTTTTTTTTAGAAAAATAAAAATATTTTTTAACACAGTCTCCTTTTAGCTCAATACACTTAGTGCAACGTTTCTGCATTTTTAGTATCCTTTTCAAAAAATAAAATTTTTCGAGGTCCACAAAATAGGCAATTGTTTGATCAATAATTTCATCGTTGTAGCTGAATCTCTTTCCACCGAGCAATTTCTTTAGGTTTGAAAATTTCCTACAGTCACTGGGGACTAAGTCCGGCGAATATGACAGATGAGGTACCAATTCGTAACCCAATTCATGAAATTGAGACTGCACACGTGTGCATCCGTGCATTATCTTGATGAAAAAGAAATTATTCTTCCCAATATGGGGTCGTTTTTTTAAATCCTTTTTAAATCAGCCCAATAAGTTGGCATAATATTTGTCGTTTATTGTTTTTTCCTTTTGAAGGTAATCGATGTGGATCCCAAAAACTAGTGCATCACCTTATTGGCCGACAAAGTCACCTTGGCCTTCTTCGGAGCCAGTTGACCCGGAGACACCCATTGTTTAGGCTGCTGCTTGGTCTCCGGAGTGTTGTAATGGATCTATGTTTCATGCGCAGTTACAAAACTCCGCAAAAACTCATTCGAATTGCGGTTTAACAACTCCAAACAAGTCTTTAAAGCTGTCACACGATTATGTTTATGGTCAATTGAAAGCAAACGCGGCAGACATCTTGCAGACTGTTTTCTTAAACCCAACTGATCATGTAAAATTGAAACCACACTGCCATATGAAATGCGTATGGCCTCAACAATCTCACGCACTTTTACTCTTCGATCGGCAACTCCATATCGTGGATTATTTTCGAGATTTACGGATGTATTGGGCTCAATTGGCCGTCCAGAACGTTCAGCGTCATTTGTACTTGTGCGGCTACAACGAAAGTCAGTAAACCATTTTTTACCATTGAAATCCCTGGTATCTATAGAGTTTTTCCTTGGTTTGATTGACGGTTTTTTCCGCAAAAAAGAATGTTTAATGAGCACGGGAAATTTCTTTTTTCTCTCCATTTTTAACAAAATAAACACAAACTAAATGACGGAACTCTCTTAAAGTATGACAGTAGTCTACTAACAGATGGTACTTGAGGGGGCTGTGTTGAATTTCATATAACTACGAGGGAAGTTGGAAAAGTGATATGCCATCGTACATCGAGCAAACAGTTATCTGCCTCTGAAAAAATTAATTTCTGCGTTGAACAAGTGGGGCATGTGGATTTATTTTCTGGATGTTCTGGTATTTTGTATGTTCCACTGGCACTTTAGTTCCAATTACTTTACATTACAGAGCACCAACTAACATTTGGTTGCACTGATAGAACACTCGTGGTGCACGCAGCCTCAATCATACGGTTGGCAAAAAATGCGGTTGTGGCAACGAATCTGTGCTCTGTGTGCAGGCAAGGAAATAGGCCATCAGTGCTGTAGACCCTATACAGAGTGTAAACATCAAAACGGTGTACTGTACTTATGTAAATATCAGAAAAAGATAAAATTATTTTCACATAAGTTCTGATACTGATATCTGCTTAAAATAGATATTTAAAATTTAATTACTCAATTCCTAATGCATGGAAATGTCCATACATGTGCATATGCTATACGAGTATTCTCTTAAAGTTACTATGTTTAAACAATATAATTAATACATAAGCTGTGTTGCAAAACAAGTACAAGTAATGAAATTCGAATATATTTCTGCACCCGAAAGCAAGGCACAACTTTATGTACGTCTAAGCTGAAGTATTTATGGCATTTGGAAGCAAGTAAGCATGTTTTTGAGCGATGTCCTTTGACGTTGCTAAAGCCAGACGACAGACGGATGTACGTACATATGCACGAGTATCTGAATGTTTATAACGATGGCTTTAAAAGTTGTTATATATGATACGAGTATCCACGAAATTGTATCGTCAAAAAGTTTTTTTTTTCTGGTTGTTTGTCTCTGTTGTTTTTGTTTCCGTTTTGTTTTCAGTTAAATCACTTAATAGATTAAGCCTACTTAAGAGATTTCAAAGTCATCAGATACCAAAACAACAACGAAAAAGTTTTTCTTGTCTTTTCGTTTTTTTTTGTGCTTCAGCGTTGAAAATATAACATGTTTTGAATGCAGCCCGAGATGAAGGAAACGAATACTCAGCACGACAGTTTAACATTTCAGCTAAGGCTGAAACAGAAAACTGTCACTGGTACGAGGATAGTATATTAGGTCTAAGTAAGCGTGACCAACTAAACGGTGTTATCTGAATCTTGTGACAAAATTTAGCCAAGGCACCATGATTTGCCCAATTTTATTCCTATTAATGACTTAAGACAAAACAACTCTTTGTAGTAATTAAGGGTTTTCCAATAGGGTCACCACAATTTCGAATCTTTATGTCAACGCACCTTCAAACATTTTTAATTATTTTTGTCTTCTATTTAAATATAGAAGCAAGAGGTCTTGAGCCGGTTTAATCCCTGTTCAATGTGTAAAAGCAACAGACCGAAATAAAACAAACTAGCAAAACATTATTTTTCAGTGTCAAAACGTTAGTCGAAATCAAAATTTCCATCATGGTCAAGTTTATTTACGAGCAACGTTTGGAAGTTATTAAAAATTAAAAAATTGAGTTGGTGGTCTCAACTTTAAGAGCGCCTACTCCAATTTTCGTCATCTTCAGCGATGTAGCTCATATCTGGTTTTGTCAATAAACAAAATATGCGTTATTGGACAGCAACAAACCCACATGTACTTCAAAAGACACAATTGCATCTGCAAAACATTACTGTGTGGTGTGGTTTTCATGCCCGAATTTCGGCCAGAATTGGATGAGCTTGACATCGTCGATATGTGGTTGCAACAAGACGGTGCTACTAGCCTCACAGCACGCGTTACAATCGATTTTCTGAAAGGCATATTTGGTGAATGTGTTATCTCGAGAAATGGCCCGGTCGAATGGCCACCTCGTTCCATGCGATTTAACGCCATTGGATTTCTTTTTATGCGGCCAAATCAAGTCATTGTTATATGCCAACAAGCCAGCAACTTAAGACGAGCTCAAAGACAACATCCAACGCGAAATTGGCAACGTTCCGGTCGAAATGTGTGCAAGAGCGGTGGAAAATTGGGTCCAAAGCGCTGTAACGGGCTCGTGATGGTCATATGACAAAAATCGAATTTCATTCTTCATATGTAACACTTGCACCACACCTGAAATAAATTTGAAATCTGTATCTTAAATATTCAGCGCTTTAATAATATAGGGCGGGCTAAAAGTTATCTTGGGGTTAAAAACCGGCTCAAGACCTCTTGCTTCTATATTTAAATAGAAGACAAGTTTTTAACAAATTGGCAATGTGACATTGATTTTCGTGGCTGCACACTACTTTTATCATGATTTCGGGTCCGTGACAACCCTCTTCAGAAAGCCTTGCTGCAATTGTTGAAAGTAAAACCGAACTCTATAAGGCCAGGCTCTCCCCAAACGAATGAGAACTACTGTTGTAAACCTTACTTTTCAAGTTTTCTTCACACAATTGCCCACGAAAATACAACTTACTCTTGCCACCGCTGAAGAGACTCCACATCGAGAGCCATCAATAGATTTCTTTTACAATGTGTGTGTGTGAGTGAGTTGTATTTTCGTGGGCAATTGTGTGAAAAAAACTTGAAAGTTTTTTTAAGTTTTTTTTTTCAGAACAAAAAAAATATAAAAATTTAAATCAAGAGTGGAATCTTTATTGGTAATTTGAAACGACATTTTATGGCATTCATTTTTTGAAAATAATTTTCTTCAAATGTTGGCAACTGTATTATGGAAATGAGCGTTCGGTGAGAAACGGGAATATCCGCTGTTTTCGACCAAAATTGTATTCAGTGATGAGCCCATTTCTGGCTCAACGGCAAAGTCAATAATCAAAATTGCCGCATTTGGACTGAAGAGCAACAAGAAGAGGTTCAAGAAGTACCATTATACCCAGAGAAAACCACGGTTTAGTGTGGTTTATAAGCTAATGGAATCATCGGTGCATATTTTTTCAAATATGATGATGGCGGGAACGTAACCGTGAATAGTGCTCGCTATAGCGCCATGATATCGATCATTATGCTACCTGAAATTGAATCCCGTAATCTTGACGACACTTGATTTCAACAGGACGGTTCCACTTGCCATACAGCTGCTCAAACAATGGATATATTGAGAGGTCATTTCGAAAAGGAGCTAATTTCACGTGTTAGTCAGGTGAGTTGGTTGCCTAGATCGAGTGATATCACACCTTTAGATATTTTTCTTTGGGGTTACGTAAAGTCCAAAGTCTATGCTGACAACCCAGCTACGATTCAGGTTTTGGGAGCTAACATTACGCGTGTCATTAAAGCCATACCGGTCGAAATGCTCGAACGAGTCATCCAAAGTTGGACCCTCAGAATGAAAACCCTGAGGAATAGTTGCGGCCAACATTTGAAGGAAATTATATTCCAAAAATAAATGCCATAAAATGTCCTTTCAAATTCCATGGTACCTTTTGGCTCACCCTGTATATAAAATTGTTATGTCCTTAATGGAAAACCCTCTAAAAGTAACAGTATTATGAATTGGTATTCATTGTATTGATGACAAATTTCATTGATGCGATGACATTTTCTTTATTAGAAAAATTCTGGAAATGACCTGGGCATAACAACAATTTTAAATCACTTGAATAATATTTTCTAGAGCCAACATTAGTTAGTCATTTAAAAGGACATTGCTGTTTAAAAGTACTTGTGGCATTAATACATAAACATTTTTAAGACATTTACTTAATATTTTAGGCTTGTCCCATTTATTTCATGTACCATCGCCAACGTTCTCTCTCTCGCCTTTCATGCCATCTCCATAGTAATATATATCGTACACTTTCGCTTCACGGCTATAAAAAAGTATCAATTTAACTTAAAAGTTATTTAAACATTGGAGAGTTGAACGAATACTTACGGCTTAAGCACAAGTGCCTTTTGATTTTTACCATAACAAATCATAGAAATGAATTTGGTTGGAGTGAAGAAAAAACATCATCGGAAAATGGAAAAACTTTTTCGAACGCTTGTTTTTCTTTCTACGAACCAAAACTTTTTTTTATTCTAACTTTTTTTCGTTTTTATTATCGTTTTCCTGTGCAATACACGACAACGGCGAATCCAGGATGATATACATACATTTGTACTTAGCTACGAAGAGAAAATCCTATTTTGTCTAGTTTGTTAAAAAAATACGGAGCTTTTGTTAGAAAATCCTATCACGTCATCAAAACAATCATTATGATGCTTTGGAATATTTTCCAAGTACTTCCACATTAAACTGGCTTCATTTGGGTGAAAGAATGGCAAAATCAATGTCGATGGTTTCATCAAAAAAGAAAATTATGTTCCATGTACATTAGGGCGTACCTCAAAAAAAAAAGTTCGCCGTACACCTTCGAATATAAAGTATTATTGAAAGGTAGTTTCAAAATTTTTTTTTTTTATTTTTTTATGCCGAACGTAGGGGTCGCGCTTTTACATTTTTCTATATAACTTCTGCATTTATAAACGGATTTTAAAGTGTGATACATCGATGTTTTTGTCTCGACGAGGTCGATTTTTTTGTCTTTGAAGTCATTGAGCTCAAGCACCCCCTTCTGGTACTTACCCATCATATCTCAGTTGCTACTACCCTAATGTACCACTCTAATATCAGAAAATTAAAGCTCGCGCGGGGTGCTTGAGCTCAATGACTTCAAAGACAAAAAAATCGGCCTCGTCGAGACAAAAACATCGATGTATCACACTTTAAAATCCGTTAATAAATGCAGAAGTTATATAGAAAAATGTAAAAGCGCGACCCCTACGTTCGGCATAAAAAAATAAAAAAAAATTTTTTGAAACTACCTTTCAATAATACTTCATATTCGAAGGTGTACGGCGAACTTTTTTTTTTTTTACTTGTAACCTGGTACGCTCTAATGTACATATATACACCCATATTTTCCACAAAATTACATTGAGAAAAACACCGGCAACTTCTTTTAATTTAACGACCTGTGTACGATATTATTCCTCTACTTTCTGACTGCGATCCCGGTTTTGAATGATGGCTCGGAACGACTAATGCTTTTTATAGAAAAGTTTTTAAATGACTTAGAGAGATTTATGCGTTGTTTATTAAGTCGCCAGCATTTACGAGATGGATCATCTGACGCTTAGAAATTGTCAGATTTCTTTACGGTTATTTGAACATGGATTCATGGTACCCATGAACCTTAGTTTTCTCTCAGCACTAATTTGTCTACGTTAGCGGGGAGTGTTATTGGATCACCTCGGAAAGGTACCCATGTTTTGTCAAATCTTAAAAAATAGTCGCATCATTAGGTTTTGTTGGAAATCTGTGTTTGCCTACCCTTACGCTTAACGATTAAATTTAACGATTCGTCTGGCCGAATACTAGGCCACTGGGCAATAATGAAGGCCTTCAATATAGATAAATTGTCAAATGAATGCCATACATGGATTCCTGAATTCTTTTGATTTGAAGTACCCATATGTCCATGATTGAAGGCGACCTATTTTTAAGTTTTAAGTACTTTTAGTAGTAAGTATAAGTAAATTTAGATTTGTGAGAAAGTTTATTAGCTTTCGAGTTCCAATGTGTCCATAGTTTATAAAGGGTGATCCAACCACAATGCACTATGCTAATAGTGAGTCACACCTTAACGTCAAGTTTTTTGCCACATTTGACATTTCTATGTTTCAGTGTTTGACAAATTCAACCAGGGAGAGGTTCGCAATTGAGCAGCGAATCTAATAGTGGTTGTTGAAAAGACGATGCATCCACAAAGAGTGACTGTTTGGTGCGGCTTATGGGCTGGCGACTTCGTCGGGTCGTAGTTCTTCGAAAATGAGGTCGGCAAAGCAAATGCCGTGAATGGTGTTCGCTACCGTGAGATAATAACGAACTTGTGGCCAAAAATTGAGTATATGCACGCAGAAAAAAAGTATGGTTGTGGTGACAATATTCAAAGAGCATAATACTATTGTTGGGTGTATGGTTGTGTTACAACAATATTATGATCCTCACAATAATAGTATGATTTGTATACAACCATACTATGATCTTCAGAACCATACTTTGATCCTTTCAACAATAGTATGATTCACAGATAACCATACTGTGATCCCCATAACCATAGTATGATTCACACACAACCATACTATGATCTCCACAACCATATTATGATCCTCACAACCATAGTATGTTTTACATACAACCATAGTATGATTCACATACAACCATTGCATATTTCACATACAACCATAATATGTTTCACATACAACCATAGTATGATCCTCACAACCATATTATGATTCACACGCAACCATTTTGATGATTCACACAATTTTACTATGATCCCCAATATTATTTATTAGAATTGGGTCAAGTTGTAAACAATACATTTGAATTATGAAAATTATTTAAAAATACACTAAATTCAAAATACTAGAAGTGATTTATTTAACAGTAGAAAAAATCAGTTTAAAAAAACGTAAGCCTTTTTATTAAAAATATTTCAGTTAAACAAAGCCATAGCTGTTTGTTTGAAAACTTTTATAAAATGTACTATTATTGCATTAGATCCGTAACAAAAACATGGTTCTAAAAAGCTTTTTTAAATAAGAAAAATTACAATCATACAGTATGATTGCCGTAATCATATTATTGTTAACATAAAAACCAAAAAACAATACTTTTGTCGCATCAACCATATTTATATTGTTGCTACAACCACATTTTCATTATTTGTAATACTATTGTTTCATTTCAACAATATTAATAGTGCGACAATCATACTATTGTCAAAATTGTATTCAGCAAACAATACAGTGGTTGCGACAAACATACTTTTATTGTGGATAACATATTATTATTGTCGTGACCATATGGTAACCATGTTTTTTCTCAGCGTGTGGAACGAGATGATATGGGGTTCCAACAGCACGGAGCCACTTGCCACACACCTAACAAAACAATGGCTCTTTTGCGAGAGAAATTCTATTCTCCAACAACGTCTCTATATTGTGCAACTGTATTATGGAATGGGCGTTCGGTGTGAAACGTTTTTGGACCAAAATTTCGTTCAGTGAAGAGGCCCATTTCTGGTTAAACGGCAACGTCAATAAACAAAACAGCCGCATTTGGATTTTTTAAAAAATAATGATGATGGCCGGAACTAAACCGTGAATGGCGCTCGCTATCGCCTCATGGTATCGGAACTTTTGGGCACCGTAACATTACGTTTGGTTCATCCCACAGCGCCAGTTCTGCTTATCAAAAGTGGCCCACTGGGCACATTATATCACAACCACTACCTTCATACCAAGAAAGGTGAGGTTCTTACCCATTTAAAGTTTGAGAATAGGTTAAGGTCGTTTCGACCCTAAGGCAATTAAGCATTAACCAATATGATAGATCTAACACCAACTCTGATGAAACTAGACTCTTCATAGAGTGTCCATATTGAAGCCCCTTCCGGTGGTTCGGCCCTGCAGCTTAATAAAGCAATCCTGTCCTTCGGTATACTTTTTGTTACAGGCTGCAGATGATTTGTATTTATGACGAATTAAATGCAAATAGAAAAATAAATCATTGTGCTTTTTTTTGTGTTTTCCTTTTTGATTCACTTTATAAATATTTTCTCACAATCCATCTCGAAAGTACACGTGTTTCGATTAGGTGTGTTTTATATAAAATGTGCAAATGCTCGAATTATCTGTCTGGAATATCATTTCGGGCAAACAAAATCAGCAATAAAATAAATATTTTGTTTCGTTATCGTTTAGCCTTTTCCATATTTGTTTGTTCCTTTGTTTGATATACGATTCGGGCTAAGCACGTATTTAATTGCGCAACTTGAAATGGATTAAATGGATTGTCTGCAAAGTGAGTACCATAAATAAAGCACGTTATGTCTTTGTCTACCTTGAATACCTTTTAGTGGATTGCTATAGGGTAGGCGGACTCAAAACGCTGGCTGACAAAGCACAAAAGTGCTTTTCTGGCTATAAACAATAAAGGAATATGTATCAAGACTCAATAAAGAGTTGTTTAAACTAAACTTTTATCTGAAAAATTTCGATTTTTTGTCAATACTCTATGATGGGAAAATGGCGGTGTTTTGTTTTTTTACTAAAACACACAAACTTGACAGATCCTTAGTCGGATTTTAAGTAGTGTTTTACGTCTTAAGCGTGTTACGAAACGTTGTCTGACAGAAGAGTCCGAATGGGTCCAAAATAACGTTAAGCTTCAGGATGAAACGTAAGAGTGTGTTTAGAGAAACTAGATATGGTCCAGCATGATAGAGAGTTCTCCAACCACACTGCACGATGTTAGTTGTCAGTCAACCTTAACGTCAAGGTTTTGCCCAACCTAATTTGACATTTCCTTGTTTAAGTGTTTGACAATTTCAACCATAGGGAGGTACAAAATTGAGCTTCGCGTTAAGAATGTTGAAGCCTTTTACGAAAATGAGCGTTCATATCAAAATTCATTTTTTGCACTTGGTGATTTTTGGTCAGCATAATCGACCAAATGTGTCCATACTATGGAGAATTGTGCAAATTTCAGCAAACTGGCTCTGTAGGAAATGTGGAAACACCTGTGAAAATAAAATTAATGCTATTCGCGATAGTTAGGCAGAAGAGCCGTCAATCTCGACTAGTCGCCGTGCCCAACAACTGAACATCACTAATGAGAGTTTTGAATAGAGCTTTGAATTTACACGGTTCAATTGACTCAAGAGCTAAAGTCTACTGACTATTTCAAGCGTCGTTAATAGGCAGAGTAGTTGGTAAAACAGACAGAAGTGAAATGTGACTTACAAAGAGAATCATCTTAAGCGACAAGGCACACTTTTACCTCAGTGGATTCATTAAAAAGCAGAATTGCCGCATATGGACAAATGGAAATCGACGAGTAAATGATGAAAAGCCGATGCATCCACAAAGATTGACTGTTTGGTGCGGTGTGTTCGAGCCGTACTTCTTCGAAAATAAGGAAGGCCAAGCAGTAGCCGTAAATGGTGTTTCCTATGGCGAGATGATATCGGACTTATTGTGGACACAAATTAAGGATATTGATGGACGATATGTGGTTCCAGTAAGATGGTGTAGCTCTTTTGCTTAAGAAATTCAATGGCAGTGTTATCTGACATCGTAAGGATGTTAATTTGCCGCCACGATCATGTGATTTCACTCCCTTGTACTTTTTTCTACGGAGATATTTAAAAGAAAAAGTGTACGTCATTAAGCCAAGAACAATTTAAGAGCTAAAGGATGTAATAATTCTGCACATTAACAACATTGAACCTCCATTATGCCTCAGAGTCATTGGAAATATGAACCATCGAATAGAGGTATGCCACCGAAGCCGTGGCGAACATTTGACCGATATTTTGTTTCACACATTATTGGAATAGATCCCTTAATTATGTTAAAAAAATTCTCTAAAAACTTTTTGTTTTATTCAAAATTAACATTGTGCGTTTTAGTTGGAGCACCATTTATTAAAGCTCTAGAATCCTCATACTTCTCCAGATAATAAGCAAGCTTAAGTGTTCATATACAAGGGCGACCGCAAAAGTAACTGGCCTAACATAAAAAGAACCGTTTTTTTGGAATTTTTTTTTTTTATTTTTCAACATAATCTCCTTCCAACTCAATACACTTCATCAAACGTTTTTCAAGTTTTTTAATTCCATCCGAAAAATAAGATTTTTCAAGACCTTCAAAATATGCCTCAGTTTCAGCAATAACCTCGCTATTGGACGAAAATTTTTTGCCACCGAGAATTTTTTTAGATTTGGAAACAAGAAATAATCAGAAGGAGCTAAATCTGGACTATATGGTGGATGCGGAGCAATTTCAAATCGTAATTCGGCCAGTTTTTGTTGTGTTAAAAATGCAGTGAGTGAAGGAGCATTGTCTTGATGAAAAAGAACTTTTTTTTCTAAATGCGGTCGTTTTATCTTGATTTCTTCACTCAACCGATCCAATAATGCACAATAATATTCACTATTTATAGTTTTTTCCTTTCTCAAGATAATCAATAAATATTATACCCCTTGCACCCCAAAATACTGTGGCCATTACTTTTCCTGCTGACTTAACAGTTTTCGCCTTCTTGGGACCACTTTTACCAGCTTCTTTCTATCCATTGTTTTGACTGTTCTTTGCACTCTGGGATGTAGTGATGGATCCATGTTTCATCAACAGTTATGAATCGGCGCAATAACTCTATTGGATTACGCTGATAAATCGCTAAAAGCTCCTCGGAATTGGTCAAACGGACGATTTTTTGGGGGCAAAGTCAACAAACGCGGCACCCATCTTGCGGCTAGCTTTTTCATGTGGCTAGCTTTTTCATCATGTAAAATACTCCAAACTTGTTTTTCGTGTATTTTAACAATATCAGCAAGTTCTGTGAGCTTAATTCGTCTATCTTTAGTCACTTCATTAAATATTTTTCTAATGTTTTCAATAGTAGTAGCAGTTTTCGGTCTTCCAGAGCGTTGTTCATCTTCTGTACTTGAACGACCCATTTTTAATTGTTGAACCCAGGATTTCACGGTGGAGTATGATGGTGCATTATCTCCATGAACAGAATCCAATTCATCTTTGATTAATTGTGGCGTATAACCTTTCATATAAAAGTGTTTAATTGCCGCACGAAACTCTTTATTTTCCATTTTTCAAAAATTATAAAACTTGTTTACTTCAATCACCTGTAACAAAGAAAATAATCATTAAATATTTCGGAAATTTTGACAGATGGCTTATAAAAGATTGCTTTTAAAAAACAAAAAAAAAGTTGCTAGTAAAACAGAAAATGTGCCAGGCCAGTTAGTTTTGCGGTCGCCCTCGTACAATTGTAATTTGGACCTAATTGAACAGAATTTCTGTTGCCATAACCAACATTCACTTGTATTAATGGTGACATGGTTTGACATTTTTTAAGATGGTAGCTACAATAATATTACGGTACTCATAACCAAAGAGTCGGTTATACCAACCGAATTCCGCAAAACTATTGGTTGCTACAACTGCTGGTTATAGCAACCAACTTATTATAAGGCATATGTTTCTTTGTACCAATGTTTGGTACAAAGAAACATGTGCTGGTGACAACAGATGAGTTCTATTTAGTCCCCCGTTCAGTTCATTGTTGTTACTTGATAGTAGTTATCCCAAAATTAGAGTTTAATCCCTTTAATAATAATTTGTCGGTTATTCACTACAAAATCTTTGCTTAAGTCTAAACTTAGTTACAAAGTAATCTCAAAATATTAAATATTAGTGTCGAATCATTATTGTAAATATTTTAAGTTTATTTTTTCTCCATTTGGGGAAATTTCGGTTGGCAAACAACTACGTCGTGGCAACAAATCTGTTCTGAGTGTTCGTGAATGACTAATAAAAATAATTAAAATAAATCATTTGACAATATAGAGAAACATAATTATTATCGCAAAATAATGCAAGTAAAAGTTCTTAAAGCTCAGATACACCGAATAGTTTTTTATTTACGCTGTGTATTTTTCAACTTCCGGCAGTCTAAAAACCATCGACATAAACTTCCAAATTCCACAAACAACACAGAGTAACAAAAAAGAATGAAGTAAAAATACCTGGGAAGTGCTATTATTTTATTTTATGATATTAGATCTTGCTGAGTACAACAAGAAACCGCTTTTGAAATATCCCAAACAAATCCAAAATCTGGAGTTACGGGTAAAAAACCGGGTTTTCGGCTCTTACGCACTTATATGCCAGTAACTTGGTTCAATATCTACCGATTTTAGGTTTTTTTTTGGCTGATTTGAAGAAAGTTGCCTCACTCCTTCTACAGAAAGTTACACGAAAATCCTCTTCCACCAAATTCCACTGCCTTAATCGCGACCCAAGGATTTCAGCTGGTCGTTTGACAAACTTAAATCGCGAATTCACATTCATATCTGGACTTCTTCCCAGAAAACCTCAGCCAGTTCAGTGATGTACAAGGCGAACACTTTCATCAAGAAATAATGACATCGGAAAAAAGTTTTGAAGGAAAAGATAAAATAAAAATGATTTCCGAATATTGCTGGTCACTTAAACGGGATACTGATGATGTTCAAAGAAAACGGTCAGACAAACATTTCTAAGTAGTATTGCCAATAATTGTATTTTTGTATTTTTTTTTTTAAAAATGTTATATATTTTTGTATTTTTTTTTTCCAAAAAATGTTGTTTAAATAAAATTTGAATAACTCAATCAGTTTTTGAAGGATTTTTAAAAATAAAATCCAGCAAATATGCCACGGACCCGAAATCATGATAAAAGTAGTGTGCAGCCACGAAAATCAATGTCACTTTGCCATTTTGTTAAAAACTTGTCTTCTATTTAAATATAGAAGCAAGAGGTCTTGAGCCGGTTTAATCCCCGTTCAATGAATAACATCCTTTTTAAAAAAATCTGTGTAAAAACGCACACGCAGAGAAAAGATATGGTTACACTATGGTCACCGCAACAATAGTATGTTCTCTACAATAAAAGCATGTTCGTCGCAACCATAGTATTGTTTTATGAATTTCATTTTGACAACAGTATGATTGTGATGATATTACTATTGTTGAAATGTAACAATAGTATTATTGCCAAATTAAGAAATGAAAATATGGTTGTAGCAACAATATAAGCATGGTTGGTACAACAAAAGAATTGTTGTTTAAAATTTACGTTAACAATAATTAGATTACGGCAATCATACAGTATGGTTGCGACTATGAACATAACAAAACAGGTTTTATAGAGCATACATGTATGTGTGCGCGTATGTTTTTTTTTGATATACAAAAAAACCACATACACACGATACAGTGAATGGTTGCTGTCCATTAAAAAAACAACAACAATCGGAAGGTAGTTCGAGGGATTTTTATTGTGTTTACTTTGTTCGGTGAAATACTCTAATACCGACTGGTTCTCGTTTATTTAAAATCTGCCGTCACTTAAGTAAATAGCCATTGATCATGGTTTAATCACATTCGTTACTTGGTGTCTACGGATGGTGAAGTAGCATTCACACCAGCTGGCAACTAAAAGCATTTTTGACCGTTGGAATATATATTTTTGTTTCTTGAATGATATGTTCAATAAAAACATGGCCTCAAATCTGGCTATGAACTAATAGTAATGCAATTTAAAATAACATACTTAATTAATATCTCTATTTTTGAATAACAACAATAAGCAATCCTAATAAATAATTTTGGGGATCATAGTATGGTTGAGTGTGAATTATACTATGGTTGTCAGGATCATAGTATGGTTGCGTGTGAATCATACTATGGTTGTGAGGATCATAATATGGTTGTATGAGAAACATACTATGGTTGTGGGGATCATAATATGGTTGTGGAGATAATAGTATGGTTGAGTGTGAATCATACTATTGTTGTTAGGATCATAGTATGGTTGTGAGTGAATCATACTATGGTTGTGGGGATCATAGTATGGTTATGTGTGAATCATACTTTTGTTGTGAGTATCATAATATTGTTGTGTCACAACCATATACCCAACAATAGTATGATCCTCTTCGAATATTGTCACCCCAACCATACTTTTTTTCTGCGTGCATCCAAAGTTAAAAAATTACAAAAAATGTAAAAAAATGAGTTTATAGGAAAAATACACAGATTTTCTTCAGTGAAAGGCAGCAGTTTCTCCTTTCCAAATGAGCCGAAAAACGATTGATATTCAACCATGTTACTGGCATATAAGTGTGTATGATCTGAAAACCCGTTTTTTTTTACCCGTAACTCCAGATTTTGGAGGTATTTTTGCAATTTCAAAACCGGTTTCTTGTTGTACCCAGCAAGATCTAAAGAAAAATAATATCATTTCCCAGGTATTTTTTCTCTGTCACACTGTGTAATTGATGGCAGAACATTTCTATGCCGACAATTCAGTATCATTTACTTTTTGTAAAATTTTACATTTATTTCAGTGGTTTTCAGACAACATGAAGTTAAGAAACACGCCGCATAACAAAAAAAGCTTTAGTCGTTGGGTCGTTAAATCGGGAGAGATCTTTGTGTGAAGGCTATTCAAAACCATAGACCGATATAGTCCGATTTCGACACCTGTAATGCTCTATGCGGAATAAGGTCCAGTTAACCAACATTCAATTATACTTCGCTCACAACGCATCAAATTTTAGCACCATCGGGTTTGCTTTTGGCACGGCGTAAAGTAGGGAGGGCCATTTGTTTGGGAGCTATTCGATGCTCGTTCGTGGTTGGTTGTTCGTAACGCTCTTTACTAAATTTGGTCTAAATCAGATGTAATAATAGGTGCTTAGAGCTGTAGGTTCTAAAATTGGGTACACAATGTATGATATCAAAACATGGTCCAATGTGGACAAATTTGGCCCAAACTTGCATAATATAATAAGTTATAATGCAGTCGGTTCATAAATGCCACCAGTACTTTAATTATAACCAAAGATGGACAGATGGTAGGACGCAAGGAAGGACGAACAAAGAGTGGGCCATCTCTCAGTGGATTAAGACAGTGATTCTGAATCGATTTTTTAACATGGGGTCATCTCCATTTCTTTAAGGTGTTACAAATATCAGCACTTGTTCCACGCTAGGGTTCTACGAGTAAAAACGGCCTTAAAAAGGAGTATCACATTATATAATTTTGTATATTCAGTATGTCTCCGGTCTCAAAATTATGAATATTTTTTATTGGGTTTATTGATCTCATTCAAAGAATTTATGATTATATATCTTGTGTAAAAATTTATTTTTATGGCAAAAGTTAGTTTGTATTGGACCAAGGACGGACGTTATTGAAATTGAAAAATACACAGTTTATAGTCAAATATAACTAACAGAGTCATTTGTTTACTCGATTTTATGTTTTTAGCTCAATAGCCATATGTTACATTCGGACGCTATTGAAATTAAAGAAAATTGCTTAAATCTATTAACGGCTCTTAATGTGGAGTCTCTGTAGAGGTGGTAATAGTGAATTTAATTTTTGTGGGCAATTGTGTGAAGAAAACTCGAAAATTAAGGTTTACAATAGTAGTTAACAATCGTTTAGGGAGAGCCTGGCCTTTAAGAGTTCCGTTTTACTATCAACAATTGCAGCAAAGCTTTCTAAAAAGGGTTGTCACGTACCCGAAATCACGATAAAAACAGTGTGCAGCCCGAAAATCAATGTCACATTGCCATTTTGTTAAAAACTTGTCTTCTATTTAAATAAAAATGCAATAAGTCTTGAGCCGGTTAATCCCTGTGCAATTACTTCAGATTTAGATATAGGATGGGTCATTTCGGCTGTAAAGGACTGATAATTTTTTCAAATTTCTAATTTTATCAAAAATTTGAACTTTGTCAATTAATAAGAAAACACCATCTGTTACGTTTTCGATTCTCCTAATGGGCTGAAGATTGTTTGGCAGGAGATGAAGAATTTCGCCGATAAGTCGTGTTTTCAGAAAGACCGCACGTGACTATTGAGAATCAAATGCTTCCACAACCAATCACTGTTAGTGTATTTAAATAAAGTCGTTCGAGAAGTCGCTTATGAATTCCGATCACTATGAAAATTTTTACAGTACCTTAAGATGGAACAATTACCTATGCTAGTAAAATTGGAAAATAGAAATCCATGATTTCATATATCCCCCATAATTATAATATTCCTTCACGGTGTCCAATGATAATTACCCTGTCTACTTAAAAATAATGTCAATATCAATTTTCACTTTTTTTTTATGTGGACAACATCTGAGCATCGTACGAGACCGATAACAAAGATACACGTATTTAAATCTTTAAAATGGCTCTCCTGAACAACATTGCACGCAGAGAAAAAACATGGTTACAACATGGTCACAGCAAAAATAATATGTTCTCCGCAATAAAAGTATATTCGTCGCAACCATAGCATGGTTAACTAAATTTATTTTTGACAATAGTATAATTGCTGCAATATTAATATTGTTGAAATGTAACAAAAGTATTATTGCCAAATTTAAAAATGAGAATATGGTTATAGCAACAATATAAATATGGTTGGTGCGACAAAAGTATTGTGTTTTGCGTTTTATATTAACAATAATATGATAACGGCAATCATACTGTATGATTGTAACTTTTTTTCATTTAATTATGCATTTAAGAACAAATGTTATTGGTACGGATCTAATGCAATAATGGTACTTTTTTTTTATCGAAATGAAACTTTTTTAAACAAGCTGCTTTGGCTTTGTTTACCTGAAATATTTTTTAATAAAAAAGCTAACGTTTATTTAAACTTATTTTTTCTACTGTGAAATAAATCACTCCTATTATTTTGAATTTAATGTATTTTTTGAATAAATTGTTGACAACTTAAACCAATTCTAATAAATGATATTCGGGATCATAGTATAATTGTGTGTGTATTTTTTGAATAATTTTCATAATTCAAATCTATTGTTGACAACTTAAACCAATTCTAATAAATGATATTCGGGATCATAGTACAATTGTGTGTGGTTGCGTGTGAATCATAGTATGGTTGTGAGAATCATACTATGGTTGTATATGAAACATACTATGGCTGTGAGGATCATACTTTGGTTGTGGAGATCATAGTATGGTTGAGTGTGAATCATACTATGGTCGTGGGAATCATAGTATGGTTATGTGTGAAACATACCATTGTTGTTAGGATCATAATATTGTTGTACCACAACCATATACCAACAATAGTATTATCCTCTTCGAATATTGTCACCAATACCCTTAGGTCCCTTTCTATTTTACACGTCACATATGCTCATGGCATTTTAATAAATATATTCTTTTAAGCGCTTGTCATAAATGAGAATGTGTGGATTGGATATAATATTACAGTAGTACCAGGACTCGGAACTAGAAACCGGGATGGAATTCTTGGTGAAGCATTCTTGCTAAATAAAATCTCTAACCCGTATTGAATATAAAATTTGAATAAATTCTATCAACAATCAACATAACCACATGAAATTGTTGATTAAATGTTAAAACAGCCGCAGACTTTCATTTCAATATTTACCTAATATAAATGCAGTCAACTGTTCAAAATTTTGCTATGATGGGGGTAAAGACGGTCATTTACCTAATTAGATTTCATTAGGCGCCGCTCAAACATTTACCTAAAGTACGTGACTATTTTGTAACGTGACCCTTTTTAAATGGATTTTTCGGCGAAATAAAACAAAGACAAATATGTACATTTATGTATTAATCTCCAAGTTCGTACTTCCAAAAGTCCTTCATAATTCATATTAGCATTTAGTACGGCTCCATCCTCGCCATAAAAATACAGAATAGCAAGCAGCGGCACAATACCGCACCGCGTACTTCAAAAACCCTCAAGCTATAACAAAACAACAAATGAAGGCATGTTGAATTTTGGGTTAAAATGAGGCTCATTTCCTCCATTAGCATGATAAAAAGCAACAATCAAATGCAATGAGATTACCGCGAATTAACTAATTAACTATAACATTATGGCTTAAATTGCCGAAAAACGAGACTTAAATTAATGATAAAAATAACTCCTTGGAAATTCTAATATAAATCATAAGGATATAAAACATAAACACGCATCTCCTTATACATATGTGCAAATGTACATATGTAGTAGTATATGTGTACATGTGTGAGGTCACCCGCAGTCACACATTCGTACCTACCTACATCATGACGATATGAACACTTTCCATGTTTGTGTGTATATTTTTGTACTTAGCAAATCGTGACCTAACATTAACACAGAAAAGCTTGAACTCATATGGAATACAAGTGCCAAATACCAGCGGCGGAGTGCAGGCCTCTAACGGGCCCAGTAGTAGCCCTGCTCCATTATATTTGCATGCGTGCATTCGGTCCCCAGGACAATATTCATACTGTTGTTGGGTACATGGTGTGGCACAACAATAGTATGATAATTACAACATTAGTGTGATTTAAACACAACCATGCTATGATCCCCACAACCATATTATAATTGAATGATGCTCACAACCAAATCATGTTTCTCATACAACTATAGTATGATCATCACAACCATTGTATAATACCAATCAACCATACTATGATCCCTGAAATTTGTTATTATCATTAGGTTTTGTTTTTATTCAACAACAGAGATTTTTATTAATTAAATTATTTTAAATTACATTACAATTAGTTAATAGTCAAATTTGAGAAAGAAACCTAAAAGTTTTTTAAAAGGCTGTCGAAAAGACTTAGTTACGAGTACAAGCAGGGATGTCTGCAGTTTCGGTGAACCCAAGCAATGAATGTGATTTAACCATGATCAATGGCTATACCAACGCGTGATCCTTTTGGAGGTTCCCTACTTTTTTAAGGAAAAAAAACAAGAACAAAAATTTAAATTGAATGGGGAATGTTTATTATCATTTGAATGAACATTCTTTGGCTTTAATTTTTGAAGATTATGTCTATCAAATGTTGGCCGCGGCTACGTCTAAGATGGTCCAACCGTTGAGTCCAATTTTCGATCACTCGTTCGAGCATTTCGACTGGTAACGGGCGCGCGTGATGCTATGCTTCAAGGCGGGTTTGTCCACATAAACTTTACATATCCCCACAGGAAAAAGTCTAACGGTGTGATATCACACGATCTTGGTGGCCAATCTAACCGGCCCAAAACGTGAAATTATCTGCTAACCGAAGTGTCCTCTCAATTAATCCATTGATTGATGCGATGTGTGGGAAGTGGCGCTGTCCTGTTGAAACCAAATGTCGCCGAGATCACGAGCTTCAATTTCAGGCATAAAATAGTCGGTTATCATATCACGATAACGGTCGCCATTGACGGTTACGTTCTCACCGGCATCATTTTTGAAGAAATATGGACCGATGATTTCACCGGCCCACAAACCACACCAAACCGTTATTTTTTTCTGGATGAAGTGGCAGCTCTTGAACCTCTTCTGGTTGCTCTTCGTCCCAAATACGGAAATTTTGCTTGTCTACTCGTACATATCCATTGAGCCAGAAATGGGCCTCATCGCAGAACAAAATTTGGCTTGAAAACGTCGGATCTTCTTGGAACTTTTCAAGAGCCCATAGAGCGAAGCGATGTCGCTTGGGAACGTCGGGCGGCTTCAGTTCTTGCACAAGCTGTATTTTGTACGCTTTCAATTTAAGATCTCGACGTAAAATGCGCCAAGTCGTTAATTACGTCAGTCCGAGGCAGGCAGATTCTAAACTTCCGAGAACAAGCCAGCAGTAGAGTATTCCGCCGAACAAGGTAAACACAATGAAAATCCCTCGCAAAAAGGATTGCATCGCTATCTGAATTTGTACAATGGACAACTACCATACACTGTGCATTTATCCCTGGGCTATTTAAACTGGCATGCTAGGTAATCTGAGACTATTTATAATATTTCGGGTCCAGTAATAAAAAATACAATTATTTATCATTTTCAAAAAATACTCCGCGAAGATCAATACACTTTTTCCACTACGATTGAAGGTGTCTCAATCGGATTTAACAAAAATGGTTTCTCAACGCTTCAACAGCTGCTTGGTGCGTCAAATAACGTTTACCACGCATTTTTTTTCTTGATGTTAGGGAATAAGAAGTAGTCTTTGCGTGCCAAATAAGTGCTGTACGGCGGATGACCCATCAATTGACATCTTTAAGCTAATGTGAGAGAGCTCGTATTGTCGTGTGCAAACTAATCCGTCTTTTCTTCTTGTTTTTCCTTATTTCATCATACAGTATTGCCAAACAGATAGTTGTGTGATTACTCAGAATTTACCGTCCTACGTTCCACTGTGGCCCCATCACTGGTAATATCGGGTGGGCCATTTAAAACTTTAAATTTAAATCGGCTGTAAAAAAGTACTGATAATATTTTAAATTTCTGGTTTATTGGAAAGGTATCTATGACCAAAGAAAAAGTTAAGTTAAGAAAAATTTCATGAGAAAATATTGTACCTTTTTGATATCGATGTATATGTCCATGTTTACTGTAATCGGAAAAATGGGTGTTCTAGACCGGTTGCGTGAAAATCGGAAGGGACCTTTGTACTACGGCTATATCAACATGTGAACCGATATCACCCATTTGTATAAGCTGATCGAACAGGTGATCATAGCGAGCTGTGCCAAATTTTATAAAGATTCGATATTTAATATGGCTTCATGAGCTAAAGCTTATACATCGATTGAACATATGTATATGAAGGAGCTACGAGGGCGGTTCGGAAAGTTCTTAGCCTATCAATGAAAGAGAATAGTTAGTTTTTCAAAAATATTTGTATTTTTCAATATAATCTCCTGAAACTTCAATACACTTAGTCCAACGCTTATCTAGCAATTCTATGCCTTGATTAAAATAGTTTTCCTCAAGGTCTTCAAAATAGTGGTTTACAACTGTAATTGCATCTTCATTTGAGGTAAACGCTTGCCAGCAAGGAATTTTTTTAGATTTGGGAACAGGTAAAAGTCACTGGGAGCTAAATCAGGAGAACAAGGTGGGTGGTCAAGCAACTCGTACTTTAATTCGTTGATTTTAGACATTGTTAAAACACTCTTGTGCGCTGGTGCGTTGTCTTGATAAAAAAATATTTTTTTGTGTTGTAAGCCAGGACGTTTTTCTCGAATTTGTATCTAAAAGGTTGCAATAGTACTCTGAATTTATTGTTTTACCCTTTTGCAGATAGTCAATCAATAAAATACCTTTGAAGTCCCAAAAAACCGTTACCATAACCTTACCAGCCGATTGAACTGTTTTTGCCTTCTTTGGGGCACTTCCTCCAGCTTCAGTCCATTGTTTGGATTGTTCTTTTGTCTCTGGAGTATAGTGGTGGATCCATGTCTCATCAACAGTTATGAAACGACGCTTAAAATCCATTTTATTTCGCTGAAAACGATCAAAACAAGCTTGAGAAATGTTCATTCTTATGCGTTTTTGGTCGACTGTTAACAAGTGCGGCACCCATCTTGCAGAAAGCTTTTTCATCTGTAGTTCTTCATGCAAAATTAAATGGACTCGATCATTTGAGATGCCCATGATATTAGCTATTTCACGCACTTTTATTCGTCGACCATTTAATACCATATCATGCACTTTGGCTACAATTTCTGTTGTTTTTGCTATTTTTGGACGTCCACTACGTGGTTCATCTTCAATGCTTGTACGACCACGTTTAAATTCAGCAACCCAATTTTTTACTGTTGCATATGAAGGAGCACTTTCACCTAACACATTCGCCATATTATTATGAATTTCTTGTCCCGATAAACCTTTTTTATGTAAATATTTAATGACACCACGCATTTCTAATTTTTCCATTGTAAAAAAATCCCGGATGCGTCTTTTGTGATATGAAGGAGTTGCCAGATCGAAACACTGTGTTCGTAGCAGAGATGGAAGTTTCCAAAACACTTAACTTTTTTCTGTTTATAAGGCGCTTTTTGTGCTAGGCTAAGAAGTTTCCGAACCGCCCTCGTATATCTAAATTTGATTTTTTTTAATTTCAATAAAGTCAATCTTTGTTCATCAACATTCTATTCAATATGCGACTTCTAGAAAAATATGCAGATAAAAATATGGTAACGGCAACAATAATGGACACGGCAACAATAATATGCATAAATGTAATATAGGGTGATCCATCTAGAGGTATTTTTTTCAGAACATAAAAAAATATAAAAATTCAAATCAAGTGTGGAATCTTTATTGGTAATTTGAAAGGACATTTTATGGCCTTATTTTTTGAAAATAATTACCTTCAAATGTTGTTAACTGTATTATAGCAATTAGCGTTCGGTGAGAAACGGGAAGATCCGCTGTTTTCGACCAAAATTTTGTTGAGTGATGAGGCCCATTTCTGGCTCAAAGGCAAAGTCAATAAACAAAATTGCCGCATTTGGGCTGTGGAGCAACAAGTAGAGGTTCAAGAGGTTCCTTTATACCCACATAAAACCATGGTTTGGTGCGGTTTATAAGCTGGTGGAAGCATCGGTGCATATTTTTAAAAAATGATAATGGCCGAAACGTTGCCGTGATAGCGAGCACCTCGCGCCATGATATAAATCTTTATGCTACCTGAAATTGAAGCCCGTAATCTTGACGACACTTGGTTTCAATAGGACGGTGTCACTTGTCATACAGCTGCTCAAACAATGAATCAATTGAGAGGTAATTTCGAAAAGCAGCTAATTTCACGTTTCGGACAGTTGAGTTGGCCGCCTAGATCGATTGATATCACCCCTTTAGACATTTTTCTTTGGGGTTACATAAAGTCCAAAGTCTATGCTGACAAACCAGCTACGATTCAGGTTTTGGAAGCCAACATTACGCGTGTCATTAAAGCCATACCGGTCAAAATGCTCGAACGACTCATCCAAAATTGGTCCCTTAGAATAAAAACCCTGAGGCGTTGTTGCGGCCAACATTTGAAGGAAATTATATTCAAAAAAATAAATGCCATAAAATGTCTTTTCAAATGATCAATAAAGGTTCCACATTTGATTTGAATTTTTATACTTTTTTTTGTTCTGAAAAATACCTCTAGAATATATGCAAAGAAATCATTTTAACCAATTTTTCTGTGGTTTTTCAATTCTAGCTAAAAAAAAAGGTCAACAGAAAAGGTTCTTCATCTTTCAGTGATTACATATCATCATTTTTGTTGATTTTACTGATTTCTCGCTTTCTGGTCGATGTTGGTGCTTTATAACGTCCAAAAAGCGGCAACGTTACTCTTGAGTTCTTCTTAAAGATAGGAGCGTGCAAAACTGGCTGTTTAGTGTCACGGGCCCACTTCTAACTGCGATACTCTCCACTCATATACACATACCCATATTTATTACTCGAATTAGGTAAAAAACAATTGTTTACAGTGACGAGCAAAAGTTTACAGAGACGAGCTAGTTGTTATTAAGATACAAAAACTGTAAAAAACTAGTCGACAAGTATGTTCGGCCTAACAAAATTCTATATACCCCCATTATGGACTGCATTTCTGCGTCGCTATAGCTGCTAATTGCCGGTCAAGGAGTCATACAAATTCTGATTGCTACCATTTCCGCTTCAATAATTTCATACTATTAGAATTTTAAAAGTTCGGCCTATTATTTTCAGCAAGATGACGATTTTTGTTATGTGAATTTTATTACAACTCAATCAAAAATTTGGTTAATAAGCTAAACTATTTATCAGATATTGCAAAGATATTTATTAGTGTGTTCGGGCAGATCTCGTTAAATGCGAAACTGCCTGCCATTATGTGTGTAGCTACTTAACACAAGTTACAGCACATTCGTTGCTTGGTGTCTTATTATGGTGAAAAGGCGCATACGAAAAGTCACCCCTGCTTGTTACTAAAAGTCATTCCGACTGCTTTTTTAAGAACTTTGTATGTGACGCGCAAAATAGAAAGGGACCTAAGGTTAGAAAACAGTTTTGTTCAGGAGAGCCATTTTAAAGATTAGGTCCCTTTCTATTTGCGCTTAGAATCGTCGACTTCACTTTCATAAAACGCGCATATCTGTGGGAGGGAACACTTTTGGGGCATGGGATCGGTCTCATTCGATGCTCAGATGTTGTGCACATCAAAAAAAGTAAAAAGTCGATGAAAAGTTTTGTTCAGGAGAGCCATTTTAAAGATTCGTTCCCTTTCTATTTGCGCGTAGAATCGTCGACTTCACTTTTATAAAACGCGCATATCTCTGGGAGGGAACACTTTTGGGGCATGGGATCTGTCTCATTCGATGCTCAGATGTTGTCCACATCAAAAAAAAAGAAAAAAAATGAAAATTAATTTTTTTACCCTTAGGTCCCTTTCTCTATGCGCTTTCACATATGTAAACGTGTGAATTTTTCTAATAACAAAAATATTTTCAATAAACGGCATACAACTTGTTTTTTTTAGAAATAAGTGAATTTGTACATCGCCTAATACGAAATTTGTTTCGGTTAACTGCTTACAACTTTTGTTGTAAATATGTTAATTTTTTTATCACCTCATAACGAAAAAATGTTCTATAAACGGCACACATTTTTTTTAGGAAATAACTCATATTTCCTAAAACAAAAAATTGTTTATCGTTTGAAATAGAAAATGTTTTCGCTTACAAATATTTGAGTTTATACGCGACACTTTTTATCAAAGGATTATTAATTAATTTTTTGTTTGAGTATTTAAATTTTGTAATGCCATGTCCCCTTAAAAAAATCGCATTATTGGCTACACTAATGGACTTTTTGAAATTAAATTTTAATAGAATAAAACCAGTGCCAAGCAATAATTATAAACTATGTAATGTTAAAATTGGACGAAAGCGCGTACCACCGCCTATTAAACTTCGAACTTTGAAAGCTCACATCTCCAGAATTTTATCGGTGTGAAGATAGTATTTCGTATATACGAGGGCGGTTCGGAAACTTCTTAGCCTAGCACAAAAAGCGCGGTATAAACAGAAAAAAGTTAAGTGTTTTGGAAACTTCCATCTCTGCTATGAACAAAAGTTAAATTTTTTTGTTTCGATCTGGCAACTCCTTCATATAGAAACAGGTGTTCACAAAAGACGCATCCGGGATTTTTTTACAATGGAAAAATTAGAAATGCGTGGTGTCATTAAATATCTACATAAAGAAGGTTTTTCGGGACAAGAAATTCATAATGATATGGTGAATGTGTTAGGTGAAAGTGCTCCTTCATATGAAACAGTAAAAAATTGGGTTGCTGCATTTAAACGTGGTCGTACAAGCATTGAAGATGAACCACGTAGTGGGCGCCCAAAAACAGCAACAACAACAACAGAAATTGTAGCCAAAGTGCATGATATGGTATTAAATGATCGACAAATAAAAGTGCGTGAAATAGCTAATATCATGGGCATCTCAAATGATCGAGTCCATTTAATTTTGCATGAAGAACTACAGATGAAAAAGCTTTCTGCAAGATGGGTGCCGCACTTGTTAACAGTCGACCAAAAACGCATAAGAATGAACATTTCTCAAGCTTGTTTGGATCGTTTTCAGCGAAATAAAATGGATTTTAAGCGTCGTCTCATAACTGTTTATGAGACATGGATCCACCACTATACTCCAGAGAACAAAAGAACAATCCAAACAATGGACTGAAGCTGGAGGAAGTGCCCCAAAGAAGCAAAAACAATTCAATCGGCTGGTAAGGTTATGGCAACGGTTTTTTGGGACTTCAAAGGTATTTTATTGATTGACTACTATCTGCAAAAGGGTAAAACAATAAATTCAGACTACTATTGCAACCGTTTAGATCAATTAAATGCACAAATTCGAGAAAAACGTCCTGGCTTACAACACAAAAAAATAATCTTTCATCAAGACAACGCACCAGCGCACAAGAGTGTTTTAGCAATGGCTAAAATCAACTAATTAAAGTACGAGTTGCTTGACCATCCACCTTATTCTCCTAATTTAGCTCCCAGTGACTTTTACCTGTTCCTATTGAAGTTAATGAGTGAATGACGTCAAAAAGTAACATTGACAACACTGTAGTAAAACGTACAAAACGAAATGTCAATAAATATCATTTCCTTCTTCTTTATACTTTGTCAAAGCTGAGCAAACGTGTTTTTCTTTATTGTTGAACTTTGGTCCTGAAACAAATATAATTTGAACAGGTTATGGGCCCAGAACACAATAACTGAGGAAGTAAATGTGTCTGGAAAGGTATCAACAATAATAAATCGATAAAATTGTCTTTGTTATCTTGGGTAATACACTTGGCACACCGGAGTACCAGAAGCAAAAATATTTGAGGTTAGATTTCTCTGCAAAAGTTGAATTTGTCAAAAAGCATGGAGTCTATCAAAATCGAGACATTGCAGAATGAGACACAATGGTCAACGTGGAGATTCCAGGTGAAGATCACATTGATAGCAGCGGGTGCGTATGATGTTGTGACAGGTGACGACATAAAGCCGGAGGCCACTACAAATGTAAATGTTGACGCTGAATTAAAGGCCTGGAAGAAGCGTGATGCAACGGCACAACGCATAATAGGAACCACAGTTGGTAATGGGCAAATTACTCACATCGTGAACTGTAATACGGCTAAGGAAATGTGGGACAAGCTTCATTCTGTTTTTGAACGTAAAAATGAGATGAGCCTGTTGCTGCTATACCAAAAATTCTTCACGTTTACAAAAGAAGAGGGCGAAAGCATCATGTCATATTTCTCACGTCTGGAAGATCTGGTCGTACGTTTGTCGGATCTGGGGGAGAAAGTTTCTGATGAAATGGTTGCAACTAAAGTAATTATGTCTTTGCCACCGGAATACAGTTCTTTTAGTAGTGCGTGGGAGTCGGTCAACAAAGCTGAACGTACACTTGAAAATTTGCGTGCGAGATTAACTATTGAAGAGGATCGTATGGCGGCTAGAGGAGCAGTTGAGACAGCAGAGGCACTTATGGCAAAAAAGTCAAATAACATCGAAAATAAACAAAACAAAAAGATAACGAGGAAATATAATAAAAAGGACAAGACTAAGTCAAAGTGTTTTTCATGTGGTAATATGGGACACTGGAGCCGTGAATGTCCAAGGAAGTCTTCAGATGAGCAGGCGTTTATTTGTGATGTGTTAGATACTTCAAAAACCGATAAATGGCTGCTGGACTCGGGTGCGAGTCACCATATGACAAATAACAGGGATTGGTTCAGCGACTACCAGGAAGAGGTCAGAGAAATTAAGATCGCGAAAGGGGCGATGAAAGGTGCTGGAAAAGGGACAATTCCTATTCGTTATTTCAACGGCAGACAGTGGGATGATGGAAAGTTGCTTGATGTCGTTTTTGTTCCAGAATTGGTCAACAATTTGTTTTCGCAGAATCACGCACTTGATCAAGGTCTCAAAATCGAAGCAACGAGTACACACTGTAAATTTGTGTCGAATACTGGAAGTACAGTTTTAGTGGGAGTTCGCCGTGGACCAATGACAGTGATGCAAATTAATGCCAGAAAAAGAAAAGATGTTGCGATGTCTGCAAATGCCGATATAAGTGAAAATCGACTTCGCGTATGGCACGAGAAACTTGGACACCAAAATTTGGCTCATGTAAGAAATTTTCTGAAGGCTAATATGATAAAATTCAAGGATGAGCAATACACTTGTGAAGCATGTTTGTATGGAAAACATCATAGGAGCACATTTCCAAATCGAGAAGAAAAATCTGTCAAATGTGGACAAATTATACATGCGGACGTATGTGGACCAATGCAGGTAACATCTTATGGAGGATCGCGGTATTTTCTTTTGTTTAAAGACGACTATTCTCATTTCCGCGTAATTTACTGCATTCAACGAAAGTCGGATGTTTTTGAGAAGATTAAGACGTTTGTTAAATTGACTGAAAATGCGTATGGTCACAAAATGTGTATTCTACGGACAGACAACGGAACTGAGTTCTTAAATGAGGATGTCAAAAAGTTTTTGGAAAGGGAAGGCATTCGACATCAACGCACTGTACCCTATACACCCGAGCAAAACGGAACAGCTGAGCGAGAAATGAGAACAATCGTAGAGTCGGCTCGCACAATGATATATGCTAAACAATTGGATTTACGTTTTTGGGCAGAGGCAGTAAATGTGGCCGTGTTTGTGCTAAATCGAAGTGGAACAAGCAGCGTAGTTGGAAAAACGCCTTTTGAATTGTGGGTAGGTAAAAAGGCAAGCATAGATCACCTCCAGCCTTTTGGCACAACGGTATACGTGCATGTACCTAAAGAGCGGCGACAGAAATTCGATTCAAAGGCGGAAAAATGTATGTTTGTTGGTTATGATGAGAACGTTAACCCTTAAATGCATATAGTCTCAGATTTTTGCGAAAATGATATATATAATGAAATCCTATTAAAAAATAATAACTGCGTTTAAATTTTTGAAAAAAAAGTTATTTTGTTTATTTTATGAAGAAAAACTTGGTTGTATCTTTTAAGATACCATATGCACTCCCCGCTAAAATAACAACACATGAGAAAAACAAATACTGTTTACGATTTGAATAACAAAAGTTTATTTTTTATAAGTTGTATACATCTATATATAGACATAAATGAAAAATATTTAATTTTATTGGTTGTGGTAATTAAAAAAGCAGTTTTTATCAGCCGTGAGACATAGATTTAATTCACACTTACTGCAAAACATCTTTGTTTGACCTGTGCAACCTGGCATCTTGCATCTTCCTTTCTTACTTACGAGCGTCCAATGTTGTGTTCCGTCTAGTCTTACATCTTCGGGAGGTGGTACTTGTGAATTCGGCTTTTGTTTTTTTTTCTGGATTTCAGTTTCTATGTTTGGTCGTCGACGAACTGTAGTATGTTTTGATGAATTTTTATAATTGAAAAGTGAATCTGCCACTTCCAATTTGAAATCTATCAATCGTAAATTTTTTGTTTTTGCTTGATCTTGGTTAATTCTTTTGTAAAGAATCCATGCATTGATGCAGGTCATATCTAATAGGTGGTAAAACAATCTGTTTGTCCACTTTCTGCTTTTTAGAGTTATTTTGTGGCGGCTCATGGAACTATCCAATAGATCGACGCCTCCCATATTTTTATTGTAGTCTTTCACAATTTGCGGACAAGAGACCGTTGTCGATTTGTTTTGCTTTTTGTCAAATCTACTAACAAATAAACTTTCATTTGGCGTGATTGAGGAAAAGGGTGGCTTAGTTCCTATATAAGTCGAAACTAAATTGACAATTTTTGTATCCTTCCATGAAATAGAAGTCACATCTATACCATAGATACTAGCTACAAACTCCTGGCTGGTTCCTCGTTCAAACTTCATCATTGTTTTTTCTTCTGGAAGCTTGCAATTTTTTATCCTATTCCGTCGGATTGTACCAACAGAAAGAATTCCCTGGGTTCTAAGGTGTATAAGTAAAGGAATTGTAGTGTAGTAATTATCAAAGTATAATATGTAGTTTTTAAACTTAGGAACTTCACGAACTAACCTTACTACAATGTTTGCAGATGCTTGCAAATTTGGCTCTTCTGGGCGCATAGCTTCATTTGCTCCGGTATAAATTTCGAACTTGTAAGCATACCCTTTAGTATCACATAACACAAATAATTTAAATCCCCACTTTTTAGGCTTGTTTGGCAGATATTGTTTCATATAGCTGCTCATTTTTGTCGAACACATTTGTTCATCTACAGACAATCTCGCTAACTTGGAAACAGAACCAAATGTATCATTTAGGGAGTCAACAACCGGCCTAATAAGGTAGAGTCTATCACGTTTCGGATCGTCGCGTGGTAGGTTTTTTTCTTTGTCATTAAAATGTAGATATTGCCTTATTTTTTCGAACTGGTTTACCGTCATTTGCTGCTTTATAACGTCTACTGATCGGTCATTATTGCTTGACCAATAATCTCTGGTATTTGGTAAATTGAAATACGTCATGTAAAACATAACACCAATAAACTTTCGCAACTCCGAAATACTAAAGGAAAACTTTTCATCTAATCCAGCATACCGTAGAGTTTCTTCAACTAAAAGGTTTTCTAAGCTTTCTGGAAATAAATAGCTCCAAACTTGATAAGGAGTTACTAATGATTGAATATCATCACTGAGAGAGCTATCTCCCCGAAAATCTACTTCTTTACTATGAAATTGCAAATTACCTTGTTTCCAGATTGTTTTTTCAAATGCTGAAGATTTAGGATCTACTTTTATGTCTTGAAATTTTGATGGAAATAAATTGAATGTCGAAGAACTTGTCTGAAGCTCTAAAGAATGATCTAGGGAAGCAGAAGGTCCTGGTATAGATTCAGAATTTTCTTTAGAAACAGGAGAGTTAGAAATAACCAAATTAGAAATAACTAAATTTGTGGTAGCACATTTTGTAAGTGCAGGTGACCTAATTTTTTTTGAAGTAGAAATTGGAGTACTGGTTTTAGAAAGGTTTGAAGAAGAACATTTTGCAGTAACAGGAGACAGAACAGAGGTCGTGGACTTGTTATCATAAATTGGAGTACTGGTTTTAGAAAGGTTTGAAGAAGAACATTTTGCAGTAACAGGAGACAGAACAGAGGTCGTGGACTTGTTATCATCGTTCATTAGGGCAATAAACGAGTCATAAATTGAGTCATTCAACTCAAAACTTAGTTCGGTTTCTTCAGAATCGATATTATTATCAATGAGTAACACGTTTTTTGTTTTAGTGGAGCATATTTGTGGAATTTCCCTTTCATCATCACTGCTTTCATCAGTGCTGTCATAAGGAAAATCTTCACTGTTGCAAAGTACTTTGCATATTTCATCATCGGTCATTCTTGTTTTTCTTTGAGTAAAAGCGTTCATAGTTATGATTTATATGTAAATAGAATAACAAAAATTCTAAATAGATAAAAGCAACCTCACAATCAAATAATTGCACTGAATAAAATTAAATTATTTCCGTGGCAACCAAAGCAACCTCTCGTATCAAACGACTGAGAAAGAATAAAAAAAACCCAAGTAAGTGCACACAAGAAAAAAAAGCAACCTGTTCAAATGTTTGTGTTTTCAAATACAAACACAATGTACAAAAAAAAAAACAAAGGAATATTTGAAATTAGTGCGGAGTGCATAGTGTATCTTTTAAGATACAACCACTAAAAGTGATTTTGCAACTAAAGTTGGGGTCGCATTTGTTGAAAATTTTATTTATTATTAAAATACATATCACAGAAGGACATATTAATTTTTTGTCTAAATTAAAAATACTATTATTGTTAAAATGTGACTATAAAAATGGCTTTTTCTAAAAATATATGAATTTTAAAATTTTGAGTTTAACGTTATGTAAACCTAATAAGCTAAAAACAATTGATATAAGTATGATTCAATATGATAGAAAATATAGTTCTGAGTAGTTGCTTACAATATTTTTTTAATTTTGTAAAGAAATTAAGGAATTACACTGTTTTTTCTGGTTGTATCTTTAAAGATACATCATGCATTTAAGGGTTAAAGGATTCAGGGTGTGGAATCCGTCGACCGGTAAAATTCAAATAGCACGTGATGTCAGGTTTATAAAAGAAATCTCCAACACTGTCGAAATTAAATCAAACTTAATCACTGGGGAATATGAAAAAGCAGAAGCAGCGCCGATATCATTTAAAGAGAACGTACAGCGAAACAACGATGATATTTTTGAAGACGCTGAAAGTTCACCATCGTCTAAAGAGAACAATCCAAAAATTACCAGTGAATGGTGCGGCGTAGATAACAAAAACATTGTCGACAACCGGTTGAGAAATCATCAAAATCGAACGTGTTCTTCGGAATTGACAGTTTCCATGATGAGCATTGACGAAGGGCCAAGATCGTATGAAGAGGCTATTACATCAAACGACAGCGATAAGTGGATCAATGCAATGGCCGATGAAATCAATTCACTTGAACGAAATGAAACTTGGAAATTGGTAGAATCCCCAAATTCACAAAAGGTGATCGACAACAAATGGGTTTTTAAAATCAAAAGGAAAGCGAATGGAAATATAGACCGATTCAAGGCAAGATTGGTGGTACGTGGATTTACGCAGGAGTATGGAATCGACTATCAGGAGACTTTTAGCCCCGTGGTAAAATTTAGTTCCATTCGCACGATTTTGTCTATTGCGGCAAAAGAAGGTTTAATTTTGAAGCAGTTCGATGTAAAAACCGCATTTTTATACGGCGATCTTGAGGAAGATGTCTTTATGAAACAACCAGCAGGATTTGACGACGGTAGTGGGCGTGTATGTAAATTGGGGAAGAGCTTGTACGGCTTAAAACAAGCATCACGTTGTTGGAACAAGAAATTTACAGCATTTATTAACAAATTTAATTTTGTGGCATGCAGCGCTGATCCATGTGTTTTTGTTTGCGGAAAAGATAACTTGAAAATTATTTTGGCAATATATGTCGATGATGGGCTGATAGCAGCATCAACTGAAGCAAATATAAATCCGCTTATTGATTTTCTTCGAATGGAGTTGGAAATAAAATTATTCAATGCAGAGTACTTTCTGGGACTTGAGCTAGAAAAGTTGGAATCAGGCTCAATATTATTGCACCAAACATGTTACGCCAAAAGAGTACTAGATCGTTTCAATATGAGTGAATGTTGTGGTGTGTCAACGCCAGTTGACAGTAATCAAATATTGGATGATTCACCTGACTCAGAGACAACTATATTCCCATACCGAGAAGCAGTGGGGAGCCTCATGTATTTGGCGGTTGCTACGCGTCCAGACATTAGCTATGCTGTTGGTATGGTAAGCCGTTTTTTGGAAAAGCCGACTCATGCTCATGTAACCGCAGTAAAACGAATATTAAAGTACATTAAGGCTACATACAACTATGGAATGCGTTTTAATCCAAGTAAGTCAATGAAGCTTGAAGGTTACAGTGATGCAGACTATGCCGGTGATAGGCAGACACGTAGATCTACGTCTGGCCATGTATTCTTGTTCGGTGAAAATGTCATCAGTTGGAGTTCAGAGCGGCAAAGGTGCGTTGCGTTATCGACAACGGAATCTGAATATATGGCAGCGTCCAATGCCGTTAAGGAACTTCTTTGGCTACAAAACCTAATAATGGATTTGACTGGTGAGAATGTTAAGACAACTTTTTCAATGGATAATCAGAGTGCGATTAGACTGATTAAAAACCCAGAATTTCATAAACGCACCAAGCATATCGATGTTCGCTACCATTTTATTCGTGAAAAATTCGCGGAAGGGCGATTTAATCTAGAGTTTATTCCTAGTGAAGAGCAGATTGCAGATGTATTGACGAAAGGACTTCCGAATGGTCGATTCAACATTTTACGAAGTCTTTTAAATATCGTAGAAAATAAGTAGTATATAAAATTTTTGGGGTCATTCCTCAGTAGTGGGAGTATTGAAGTTAATGAGTGAATGACGTCAAAAAGTAACATTGACAACACTGTAGTAAAACGTACAAAACGAAATGTCAATAAATATCATTTCCTTCTTCTTTATACTTTGTCAAAGCTGAGCAAACGTGTTTTTCTTTATTGTTGAACTTTGGTCCTGATACAAATATAATTTGAACAGTTCCCAAATCTAAAAAAATTCCTTGCTGGCAAGCGTTTTACCTCAAATGAAGATGCAATTACAGTTGTAAACCACTATTTTGAAGACCTTGAGGAAAACTATTTTAATCAAGGGATAGAATTGCTAGATAAGCGTTGGACTAAGTGTACTGAAGTTTCAGGAGATTATATTGAAAAATAAAAATATTTTTGAAAAACTAACTATTCTCTTTCATTGATGGGGTAAGAACTATCCGAACCGCCCTCGTATGTTGTTGTTGGAATGGTAAGAAACGTACCATGATAGAAAAGTGGGCGGTGCCAGGACTCCTTCAAAAAACGTTCATATTGCACCGGAATCCAAGGTCAGGCTAAACTTAACTTAACTTAAGTTATTTCCACTTGCTTTGACTACTGCTAAATTTTGTAAACTCCGTCTCTACAATCCGCACATGTAAAATGTTGCTAATTTTTGCCCTTCACTGTTGTATGTTTTTACCTACATACGATGGGGTAAATAAGCGTACTTATAGCAATGCGAGTATAATGACACTTTTGCATACCCCAAAAAACCGGTTGACTATCATATCATCACACATTAGTGCTGTCCGGGGTGTTCCTTTTGCATTCCTCACTCGTAGTGCTGTACGAGGGCTGTTGACGGTGTTCGCCCGCATAATTATTAATTAAATGTCAAAATGTTTAATATTAACACGAATTCTGAAATAAACACAAACACAGTTTTGCATCCAAACAAATGGACACTCTGTGTCACCCGACTGACAGCACCACAGAAACACATTTACACTTGGTGTGGGTGAAATAATAAAAAAAAAACACAAGTAAAATGTCGCGTGTCATTCCAAGTCGGAAGGAATGTCGTAAAAATTTAGCACCTTGGGTTGGGTAACTTTACAATTATCCCCGCTGTACACGCTGCTCTGTGTATACGAGTACACTAACAAGTAGCACGAAGAGTAGAAATGGAGCATAATGGTGTAATCCTGATTATGAACGTTCATAGTTCAAAAAAATGTGGTCATAATTAAACTTTCTTTTTAGACATGTGACCCGCGAACACTAAAATGTATGGCAAGGACCCGGTGTTAGAGAGCGAGCAAAAGAGCACCAAAGGGCGGGGGTTGTTTTTTATGTTCTGTGTAAAAAAATATGTTGGGTGTGCTCGCTCCTTCACATGTCAAATGTGGGGTATGAAAATGAAATAAATGCTATTTAAATGCTTAAAGAAACCATTTGGAAATTGAAATGAAGTCAGTTAAAGCAGTAGCGTGTGTCTAAGGACATTGAAAGGGGGCATACGTTTAGTACAGTCGTTTAATATGTCGTTGACTCTAGGAGTAAAAGGTTAGTCTCTTGCGAAATGTTCAGACGTTTTATAGAAAAATGCAATTATTTTTCGGTGCAGGCTTTCAACAATAAGCCTCAATCGGAGTATTGCTTTAAAAATCTGACATATTTGAGGAAATTTGTATTTGTTTCCTTAATGAGAGGTTGAGGGAAATTCGAACCTTAATGGAATGCAAAACAGGGAAATTATTCCTACTATATTACGTTCGGCCCCGTTGTACTTAGTAGGGACATAAATACTGCTACACACGTTTTATGCTGTAAAATAAAAAGTACTGAATGTTTTTGGACCAAATATTTTTTAATATATTTATTGACGTATATTGTATCCAAAACGAATCTACTTATTCGAAATGTCCGCCTTTTGCCTTTACACACGCCTTAAGCCGCACTGGCCAATCGTCAATAGCTGCACGAACCTCGTCCGTTGGAAAATGGGCCACAACTCGAACCCAAGCAGTCTTAAGAGATCCAATGTTGGGGTATCTTTTGTGACAAACCTTGTCCTCTAAAACCGTCCACAATTTGTAATCCAAATCTGGACTGCCTGAGGGCCATTCTTCAGAGGAAATGAGCGCTGGCAACTTGTTTCGAAGCCAGACCTGGGACGTTTTAGCCTCATGGGCCGGCGCAGAATCCTGCTGGAAAGTCCATGGCTGGTTTTGGATTAGGGCATTGTTAAGAGGCTTCACAACAGCTTCCAAAACGGTTTCTTGGTAAACTTTGGCCGATGTTTTGACTCCTTGTTCGCAGAAATGCAGGTCAGTGACCCAATCGTAGGAGACACCCCACCAAACCATGACTGAAGCTGGGTAATGACCCTTTTCCCCCCTTGGGATCAGTTCAGGTGCTTTCTTAGATGACCGCGCATACACTCTATCATTTTGCTTGTTAAATTTTTCCTGAACGGTAAAAATTTTTTCATCGGTGAACAAAATTTTTCTATGCAAATTATCAGCGTGCTTCACCAAAAGACGTTTGCTTTTTTCAGTCCTATTTTTTGTTAAAGCTGCAGTCAATAAATGTCCGGTACGTCGTTTGAAAGCCCCAAGTCCCAAGTCTTTTTTAATGATTCGACTCATGGACTTTTGCGTGATATTCATCTCACGGGCCATGATTTTCTGTTTAAGGAGCGGATTTCTGTGAATTCTTGATTTAACGTCTTTGATGACATGCGGTGTTCAAACAGAGGGTGGGCGGTCTGACCGGTGGCAGTCTTTTACATCTCCAGTCTCCTTAAGCAGTTTTATGCATCGGTAGAAGAACATGCGGCTAATCCCTGGTGGCCGGAGCGATTTGAAAATATCGCTTTTTTCATTTCACAATTGAAAAGCGCTATTACAGCGATACGGTTCTCATTATCTGATCACTCCATGATGAAAGTTAAAACAATTTTAAAATCCCGTTACAGACTAACGCTATTGAGGTTAGCTTTCAAACCCCATATGACATTAACGGGGTATGTTTAGTTTTACTATTGAAATGGATGTGTTCAATGTTGTAACAGTATTTATGTCCCTACTTAGTATTTAGATACGTGGTAAGTTGCACCGATACTACAGTTCGAAAATAACTGAAAATTACAGGGCACCAATTATCGTTCGGCTGTACTGATGGAATACTCGAGGAACACGTAACCACAATCATGCGGTTGGCAAAAAATTCGGTTGTGGCAACGAGTCTGTTCTCTGTGCGTGGTATACGAGGGCTGCTATATATATTTCTGGCCTAACAACGAAAATGCGAATATTTATCATCAAAAATGGTTTTATTGTTTTTCAAAGTATTCTCCAGCATGACTTATACACTTTTGCATGCGCTCAAACCAATTGTCGAATCACTTTTTCCACTTCGATTGAGACACCTCCAAAACATGGTTTCTGAACGCTTCAATAGCATCTTCTGGCAAAGAAAATCGTTGACCATGCATTTTTATTCTTGATGTGCGGGAATAGAAAGAAGTCATTGGGAGCCAAGTCAGAGCTGTACGGATGACCCATCAATTCGACGTTTTTGTCGGTCAAAAAGGCGGTGGTTTGAGCCGATGTGTGAGAGCTCGCATTGTCATGGTGCACAATAATTCGTCTTCTCTTGTTCATTTTTCGAATTTGTTCGAAGACTTCAGACAAACAAATTTTGGTGTACCACTTAGAATTAACCGTCCTACGTTGTTCAAGCGGAACAGTCGCCACATGACCAGTTTTGCCGAAGAAACAGGCGACCATTTGCTTCGTAGTGCTTCTTTCATGAACAACTTTCGTTGGATTTGGCTCGTCTTCAAAGACCCACACGGACGATTGCTGTTTTGGGCTCATACGCATAGATCCATGATTCGTCACCTGTGACGACTTTTAAACGTCTTTTAAAGCACCGCGATCGTATTTTTTCAAAATTTCTTTGCGCCAAACGACACGAGCCTTTTTTGAGCGATTGTCAAATTGTGCGGGCTTCAACGAGAACAAACCTTTTCCACGGCCAGGTGTTTAAGCAATATCGAATGTATGCTGGTGAAAGAAATACCCAAGGTTGCCTCTATCTCACGGTATGTCATATGACGATCTTGCATTATCAGTTCACGCACGCCATCAATGTTCTTTGGCACAACGGCCGTTTTTAGACAACCTTCGTCTTTGAGCGAGTGTCGGCCGCGATTGAATTCATTAAACAAGTTTTTCGCTTCGTCGCCATAAAAGATTTAAGTTCATTATTGCACTCTTGTCGTGAAAGTTGTGAAAAATGATCGCACGAAAATGTTCACGGGTTAATTCAATTTTTTTGCCAATTTGATTTTTTCAAGTCACTGTAAACAACACAAATGATGGTCGTACGTCAAAACGTTCTGAGTACGTTTGTGCTAAAAAAAAATGCCAAACTCTCCAAAGGAAATGTCTGATGGCGACAGGCAACACTTAGTGTTGCCTAGGCCAGAAATATATATAGATATAGCAACCCTCGTAATAATCCCTTCCAGCATGCCCACCGACCTCAAACAACTAAACCGATCTGCCGTCAGACTTTTGCATTCTTACTCATACTTTTGGGTGTCAATTGGCCTAAAGTACTTGAGACTCTGGGTCATGAGGGAATTTTCACCCCCATAAATATCCCACTTGAGCTAAGTTGCCACTTTTATGCATTCATAAGTCTATACTTTAAAAAACCATCCATGAACATCAAAGCACATACACATCCAAACATACAAAAACAACAAATTATGTTCCTTCAACATTCGTTGTTGGTGTGAGCGTTTTTTTTTGTAGCCAGGGTGTGCTATGCTGGCTGACTGGCTGGCGCTTGATTGGTGGCAGTTGGCGGTGCAACGGCGGCAACATTAAATTGGTGTGGCACGAGGTCTTATGAATCACAGTAAGTTGTTAGTTCATCATTAGGTTGCTTGGCTTGGGTGTGTTTACTATTTAAATGTTTGCGGTTAATTAATCTGTTTTGTGGATACTTTTTTCGTATCATGTGGTTTTGTTTTCGCTATGGTTTTTTCCCATTTGGTGGACGTGCACGCCCTTCCTTTACGTAAAAATGTGTTTCTTTTTGTGCATACTGCTCAGGCGGGGTTTAGTTTTTTCTCCAGTTTTGCCTTTTTCCCTTACTACGGGCACACGATGTTGAATCCATTCGTTTTTTTTTGGCGGAGGGACATTTGTTTGCTTTTACGCTAATTATGTACATATAATGTAATCGGTGCTACGAATATGAATGAAAAACTGAACTGAAAATTTCCAAAACCAAAAAACGAAAAACGTGTTGAGAGAATGGCAAGCTTCGGAGCTCCGGAAAGTTTTTAATGTGTTTTTGAAGGATGTGCAGCTGTCATCAATTTTGGAATCATTAACCTTCCACGGCACTGAGTCATCCCCTCCGGTTACAAATGATATTAACAAATGGGAGTGAGAGATGAGCAGCAAAAGCGAAACAACAAACAGGAAAAATAAAATATTTTAATTAATCAAAAAGTATAAAAGAACTAGAAAAAAATAATTAAACAGTTTGCTGTGACAGTTGCTATTAACATAAGCCGCTTACAGGCACTGATACTATTAATGAGCAAGGTCCGAAATAGGAGCAACTAAGCCATGATAAGGGCATACCACCTATACATGGTGTGTTTCGTTATGAACCCCAAACTTTTGCTTGAACATTGCCGCGTAACCAGCAAATACTTTTTTAATGTCTTTGTTATACCTTCTATATTTAGGGAGATGGTTTACAGAAACAACTTTTATTATTAGCAGTGTTTATAAAAATTAAATAAAAAAATACGCTAACAAATTCTTTTTCTAAGTCTTTGTTATACCTACGTAATTTGGAAAATTGTTTGCACAAAAAACTTTTATTATAAACAATTATTATAAAATCTGACTTGAAAACGCAAAACTTTCTAAATTTTTCAGTTCTGCTTTTAAGTGGTAGACTTTTAGCGGGTAATAGGGCAATCTACATTTATACAGATTGGGACAAAACTTACCATGGGGTTTACAAATTTAATAACTTTTTCGTTTATATATTTTTTTTTTCAGAGTGTATACGAGTACTTAGTAGGGACATAAATACTGTTACAACATTGAACACACCCATTTCAATAGTAGAACTGAACACACCCCGTTAATGTCATATGGGTTTTGAAAGCTAACCTCAAAAGCGTTAGTCTGTAACGGGATTTTAAAATTGTTTCAACTTTCATCATGGAGTGGTCAGATAATGAGATCCGTATCGCTGTAATAGCGATTTTCAAGTGTGGTTTGAAAAAAAGCGATATTTTCAAAAGGCTCCAACCACTAAGGATTAGCCGCATGCATAAAACTGTTTGAGGACACTGGAGATGTAAAAGACCGCCACCGGTCGGGCCGCCCACGCTCTGTTCGAACACCGCATGTCATCAAAGCCGTTAGATCAAGAATTCACAGAAATCCGCTCCGACAAGAGAAAATCATGGTCCGTGAGATGCATATCACGCAAAAGTCCATGAGTCGAATCATTAAAAAAGACTTGAGACTCGGGGCTTTCAAACGACGTACCGGACATTTATTGACTGCAGCTTAAAAAAAAGGATAAAAATGCAAACGTCTTTTGGTGAAGCACGCTGATAACTTGCACAGAAAAATTTTGTTCACCGATGAAAACATTTTTACCGTTCAGAAAAAAATTTAACAAGCAAAATGATAGAGTGTATGCGCGGTCATCTAAGGAAGCATCTGAACTGATCCCAAGGGTTGGAAAAGGGTAATAACCCATCTTCAGTCATGGTTTAGTGGGGTGTCTCCTACGATGGGGTCACTGACCTGCATTTCTGCGAACAAGGAGTCAAAACATCGGCCAAAGTTTACCAAGAAACCGTTTTGGAAGCTTTTACAACAGCTCTCCTCTTAACAATTCCCTGTTCCAAAACCAGCCATGGACTTTCCAGCAGGATTCTGCGCCGGCCTATAAAGCTAAAACGTCCCAGACCTGGCTTCGAATCAATTTGCTAGTGTTCATTTTCTCTAAAGAATGGCCCTCAGGCTGTCCAGATTTGAACCCCTTGGATTACAAATTGTGGACGGTTTTAGAGGACAAGGTTTGTCACAAAAGATACCCCAACATTGGATCTCTTCACGCAGAGAAAAAACATGGTTACTACATGGTCACGGCAATAATAAAATGTTATCCGCAATAAAAGTATGTTCGTCGCAACCATAGAATTGTTGACTGAATTTAGTTTTGACAATATTATAATTGCTGCAATATTAATATTGTTGAAATGTAACAATAGTATTATTGCCAAATTTAAAAATGAAAATATGGTTCAAGCAACAATATTAATATGGTTGGTGCGACAAAAATATGGTTGGTGCGTTTTCTGTTAACAATAATATGATTACGGCAATCATACTTCTTCATTTAAATATGCTTTTAAGAACAAATGTTATTGGTACGGATCTAATGCAATAATAGTACTTTTTTTTATCGAAATCAAAATTTTTTAAACGAGCTGCTTTGGTTTTTTTTAACTGAAATATTTTTAATAAAAATCCTGACGTTTATTTAAACTAATTTTTTCTACTGTGAAATAAATCACTCCTATTATTTTGAATTTAATGTATTTTTCGTAATTCAAAACTATTGTCGACAACTTAAACAAATTCTAATAAATTATATTGGGAATCATGTGTGTGACAATACTATGGTTGTAGGGATCATAACTTGGTTGCGTGTGAATCATACTATGGTTGTGAGGATCATATTATGGTTGTATGTGAAACATACTATGTTTGTGAGGATCATACAATGGTTGTGGAGATCATAGTATGGTTGAGTGTAAATCATACTATGGTTGTGGGGATCATAGTATGGTTATGTGTGAATCATACTATTGTTGTGAGGATCATAATATTGTTGTACACAACCATATACCCAACAGTAGTATTATCGTCTTCGAATATTGTCACCACAACCATACTTTTTTCTGCTGTGGCCAATTTTCCAATGGACGAGATAGCTCATTAAAGTAAGGCATATTTCCCGTTTGGGTCTTTATAGGATTATGTGTCCATAAATAAAAAAAATGGTGAAACCACACAGAGTTGAAAGAAATTTTCATTAGGCGTAATTCTGGATAGAAAAACTCTCTTAACATGCTAAAGTAACGGCCTCCAGTAACCGTAACGATGTGACAATTTTCTTCGAAGAAGAAGGGCCCAACAATGCAGCGTGGTAAAACTGCACACCACACGAAGTGTGTGCAATTCAGTCTCATGGAGCATCTGCTTTGGTTGGAAGCACTCCATATTCGACAATTTTGTTTGTTTATGTTGCCATTTAAATCAAAATGGACCTCGTCAGACATGAAAAGACAGTTCAACATGTTTCAGCCCTCTTCTAGCAAAATTCCAAGCGAATCGGGATGTCTGCTGCGTTTAGTTAGTTGGCCATTTGAATTTTATATGGGAATAAGTCCAAATCTTTGTGCATAATTGACTGTAATGACTACCCAGTTGAGCAGATAAGCTTCTTGTCGATACTCTTGCATTGTTGTGTATGTCCGAACTTAGGGGTTTCGATGGTAAGGTCTTCTGCTGGCTGTCTTATGCTCGGAAAAATTGTTTAAAAGTCTCATTTAGAACCATCTGCTCGGAGGATTTTCGCCAAACGTGCGCCTATACTCTCTATGAACCGAAACTAAGGACTCTTGTTTCAGTGCCCCGTTATACATTTTTGTTAAATCTAAAAATCAATCTGCAAAATACAAAAAATAAATTAACCAGATTCATTTAATAGAAAAAAAAGTTATTAAATTTTTTTTGGTAGCGGATTTCATCGTCGTCCCTGTACTATGTGGCCCGTACTAGACACATATTACTTACTTTATTCCTTCAACATCCCATTATTTAAGAATGGGAAACTTCTCTTCTCAGTGAGCTATGCTTGATATAATTCATTTACTTACTGACCGGGCCGGTTTTGAACAGCATGGCTTAGATCTCGTACTCGTAAATTCGCCAGCATTTACTAGGTAAAAACCCGCCGCTGAAAAATCTCAGACGTTCTTACCCGGATTTGAATCTTTGCTTACTAGTATGTTAGTCGTGCACACTCCCATCACATCCATCACACCACACAAATTACATGTCTACACATTCCAATCGATGGTCCCTTCCCAGTCCTACATTTCTCAATTATGCGCCTCTTAAATAATTAGCCATACTCGTATATGGTAATGGATTTTCCCACTGAGATCATCAGCGTGCACAGTTCACATTACAAACTTTATCCATAAAGCATTTCTAATCGATTCATAAGAATTCCTTTTGAAACAAAGGATTCCCACATGCTTTTATCATGTATGTACAAAGGTCATTGTTCATATACTTCTCGTACCTACGTAGGAATGCTCCTATACGCTCACTCACAATACGTCGTTCAGTCATTACAAGAAGAAACGTAGATGGAGGCCAACAAAACTTAATCGAAATCACAGCAGGATATTCCTAAGACAATCAGGTTACATGCGTCTAGACACGAGATATGAGTTGGTTCGTATCATGACACTGTGGTCCAGTGGTATTTGGATTTTGTACATTTGTTGGTAACACCAAAAAGGAAGTGTTATGGATGGAAGTGGTGGGAAGGTAGTGTGCACGACTATCACATAAGTAAGCATTGTTTGAAATCTAGGTATGAATATGTAACATTTTTTCAGCGGTGGGTTTTCACCTCGTAAATGGCAGCTACTCTACGATTATGGGATTAATCTCTAAGACATGAGAATGCATTAGGCGTTCAGAGCCGACGTTAAAGAGTACTCGTAGCTCCCGATCAGTGAGTATACGAATTATGTATAACGTGCACAACTTTCTAATTTAAGAGACGTTTACTTTTGTTCTTAATGGGATGTTATGGAACTTCAGAAGTACAAAGATGAGTGGTAAACCCATTAAAATAAATACCGATCGCTTACTTTGAAAGTGCAGGTCGTAAATATGAACTTTAATCCATAAAACTTTGCACTTTATTTGAGTGGGATCAAAACGGTCAAATGTTTCACTCGATTTGTGGTCTAATCGAGGTAGGTAGGCAAATTGTATTAGATAGCAGTGTCGTTAAGTATTTGATGAAAAACAATAAATTGGATCGTTCCAAGGCATTAAGTTGCCCCTATACAAATGTCCATCCCCTTTTAGCGTTACATTGATCTTAGACCAGAAAATATTATCAGATGCTGTTTATACACCTTACTGTTTATAAGACGCATATGCTTCCCGCCTACGAAATGTTTTTCAGACAATCATTCCCAATTAAACATTATCCGCTTTAGATAGATATGCCATGTCGAATCACGGGTAGTACATTTGTTTTGTTAAGTGCAAACTTAATTTTTTAGAAACTGATCTTTGCTAAAGCTTCATTTCGAGCCCAAAGAAACACCTGTTTTTCAAAACTGTCTTTTTTTAGCTCAGTTTTGACATCATTCTTGTGGTTTTTCAGTGGCGCCTTTCAAGCATTGGCAGCATAAGCTTGTCTTGTTTACCGAGCCCAAAATAGCACCTAGTTGCCAACACGATCCGGCATTGAATTTTAGTACCGACATATTTCTTTTTGTTTATGGCTCACTGATACCATGACGTTGCAATAATTGCCCAAACAATCTTCCTTTCTTTAGTCGCAGCGCTAATTAAGTTTTAAACAAGTAAAACAGTTTTAGTCGGTTGACCTCACCTATATATGAGACGCGCAAAATAGAAAGGGACCTTAGGTTAAAAACCAGCTTTGTTCAGGAGAGCCATTTTAAAGATTAGGTCCCTTTCTATTTGCGCTTAGAATCGTCCCAAGGGTGGAAAAGGGCCATCATCCAGCTTCAGTCATGGTTTGATGGGGTGTCTCTTACGATGGGGTCACTGACCTGCATTTCTGCGAACAAGGAGTCAAAACATCGGCCAACGTTTACCAAGAAACTGTTTTGGAAGCTGTTGTGAAGCCTCTTAACAATTCCCTGTTCCAAAACCAGCCATGGACTTTCCAGCAGGATTCTGCGCCCGCCCATAAGGCTAAAACGTCCCGTCTGGCTTCATTTGCTCTGAAGAATGCCCCTCAGGCAGTCCAGATTTGAACCCATTGGATTACAAATTGTGGATGGTATTAAAGGACAAGGTTTGTTACAAAAGATACCCCAGCATTGGATCTCATAAGACTGCTTTGGTTCGAGCTGTTGCCAATTTTCCAATAAACGAGGTTCGTGCAGCTATTGACGATTGGCCAGTGCGACTAAAGGCGTGTGTAAAGGCAAAAGGCCGACATTTCGAATAAGTATATTCTTTTTGGATACAATATACATTAATAAATATATTAAAAAATATTTGGTCCAAAAACATTCAGTACTTTTTATTTTACAGCATAAAACGTGTGTAACAGTGTTAGTATCCCTACTAAGTACGAGTATGTTCAACCTGAGGTCAAATTGTATAAGATAGCAGTGTGGTGTAGCATTTGATGACAAACATTCAGATCGTTCTACGGCTTGAAGTGTTCCCAATACAAATGTTCATCCCAATTAAGAGTTCAGTTGATCTAAGACCACAAAATAACATATGATACTGCATATACACCTCACTGTTTTTTCGACGCACATTCTCCCCGCCTAAGAAGGATTTTTCTGTCGATACTTCTTAAACATAATCCACTTTTGATAGCTTCGCCATCGAGAATCGTGAGTAATACAAACTTCGCAAACTTCATTTTCGAAAATTTGTCTTTTCTAAAGCTGTATTCCGAGCCCAAAGTAACCCGTTTTTCAAAACTGTTCTTGGTTTTATCTCAGTGTTGACATTCTTTTTTTTGGCTTGTCGGTGGCGCCTTTCTAGCACTGTCAACATAAGCTTGCCTTGTTTACCGAACCCAAAACAGCACCTATATGCCTACTCGACAAACAAAATTTCAGTCGGTTGATTCGACTTACATAAAACCTCACCAGTATATGTATTTTAAATTTTCGTGCCTTCCGCCATTGCCCATAAAGTAAAGATTTTATTAAAAACTTGTAAACGGTCAATGGGAGGTGCTAGACTCGGGCGTACCATCCACTGAGAGGAGCTTTTGGCCTTTACTGTTAATAGCGCACGTTTGATTGATCCCCATTTTAAAGAATTTACCCAATCAAGATAACGGGTGATCAATCTAGATTTATTTTTTCAATAGTGTTTTTTCACTTTTACGCGTAAGTTGTGTTAAACTTAATTGTTTTTGTGATTTAATCATGGAAAGACTTACACCGCAACAACGTCTCCAAATTGTGAAACCAATTTAATGTAAACAAGCTTTCGGTATGAAATTGTTATTAACCAAAATTTTGTTTATTAATGAGGCCCATTTCTGGCTATCGCGTCTTGATATCGAATTTTTAGCTTCCTCCAATTAAAGCCCGTAATCTTGACTACATTTGATTTCAACAGGATGGTGCCATTTGCCATACACCTGCTCAAACAATGGAACTATTGAGAGGTCATTTCAAAGAGCAGCTAATTTCACGTATCACAGCTTTAGACCTTTTTCTTTGGGTCTACGTAAAGTCCAAAATCTATGCTGACAAACCAGCTACGGTTATGGTTTTAGAGTCCAGCAACACGCAAGTCATTAACGCCATACCGGTCGAAATGATCGAACGAGTCATCCAAAATTGGACTCTTAGAATGGGCACACTGAGGCGTACATTTGAAATAACTTAAATTCAAAAAAAAAAAATAAATGGCATAAAATGTTTAATTTCGAATGCACAAAAAAGACGATTTGATTTTTTGTATTTTTTTTGGTTTTGAAAAAATACCTCTAGATTGATCACCCAATATAACAGAAGTTACATCTGAAGCTCCAATAAGGCTGACATCGCGTGCCTTATGCTGTTGTTTTTTTAATGTACACCGACCATTTACTTTATCTTGTTTGTTTGTGGGTGTATTGATAAAAATGAAGTGTGATGAATTTTTATTGTACTCGTACTTACTTTATTTGGAGGAAAACCCTACTGGTGGCAGTTCTCATTTAATGTAAATCTGCCTATCCTTAAATGCATTGCCGCTGAGCATGTTTAAAGTACAGCAGATTCGTTGCTTGGGGTATCATGATGACGAAGTAGCGCTCAACAAAGCAACAGTCACACCTGCATGCAATAAACACCTTTTAACTGTTTTTTAAAAAATTTCATTGTCTTTTTTTTGTAAAAATGAGAATTCTTTCATCACGTCGTAACGAAAATAATTTCGATGGAAGCCTTACAACTATCTTTTTGTAAATATGTTATGTTTTTATCGCCTAATAACGAAATTATTTTCGTGACAACTTTTTTTGTAAATATGTGAATTTGTTTATCACCTCACAACAAAAATATTTTCGATAAACATTTTACAACAAACAACACATTTTATTGTAAATAAATGAATTTGTGTATCGCCTGAAATCGGGCATATTTTCCATAAACAGCTTTACAAAAGTTCAGTTAATATGTGAAATTTTTTATCACACAATTTCTAATTATTATTTTTTTTAAATTTTACAATTCAACCGACGTTTTTTTCTCTCTTCACATCCCTATTAAGATTGAAACCGTTTAATCAAGTTGAAGTTGTGTCTGATATGATCTCTATACTCAGCTATTTACTCAAGAAGCTAATTGATAGTATACGAGTATTGACCGTTTATGTGTCCTACATCATTTTGTGAAACACGTGACTTGCTTGTCTGTTTATACCAAGAGTCGATTTGAAAAAAACCCTAAGTGCTGTGCATTCATAAAAAATCTCCCTTGAGAAATAAATGCGATATTTCATATTTTTGTGTTTTTAAGTAAATCACATTATTTTCCCACAATTCAATCAACCCTGCCTTCGTGATGCAAAAGGACACACCCTCAATCAAAACCGAACAAACACAGACATCCGTGACAAACAAATTAACATTTAAATCAATTAAGTTTAAATATCAAATTACAAAATTAATTTATTTTAATATGTCATCTGGGAAGAGACAGTCTTTAGTCTGCTATGCAATGCCACGATTGCACGACAGAGGTGGGAGAAATGAACAGCGACAAGGATCCGTGAGTAAACTGAGCTGACAATAAAATAAAAAGGATAAACAAACAAATCACGAAAAGACAAACAAGGAAGTTTGTAATAGGTTTGAGGCCATTGCGAACTTGTGTGTGAGAAAAAATTAAATACTGGTATGCATTTTGAATGGAGAGTCAACAAATTTAATCAAGTATGCAGCAAAACATTTTGTACTTGTTTAACAAAAAGATATTTACTCAAAATGTGTAGAGTTTCATCTTTAAAGTACTCTTAGGCAGAGGGAGTCTGATCTCTGTTGTTTTTTGTTCATAGGGTGGAAATATCTATGTAAGATTATACCAATAAGGTAGAGCTGACCAATGTGAATCGGTTTCTTACAAAATGTGGTGTATTGAAACATTTTAGCTTTAACCCCTTTGTTAGACAAGTGTGCTATGAGGAGAAGATCAATACCATTGATACGAGGGCGACCGCAAAAGTAACTGGCCTAACATAAAAAGAACCGTTTTTTTGGAATTATTATTATTTACTTTTCAACATAATCTCCTTCCAACTCAATACACTTCATCAAAGGTTTTTCAAGTTTTTTAATTCCATCCGAAAAATAAGATTTTTCAAGACCTTCAAAATATGCCTCAGTTTCAGCAATTTCCTCGCTATTGGACGAAAATTTGTTGCCACCGAGAATTTTTTTTTAAATTTGGAAACAAGAAATAATCAGAAGGAGCTAAATCTGGACTATATGGTGGATGTGGAGCAATTTCAAATCGTAAATCGGCCAGTTTTTGTTGAGTTCAAAATGCAGTGTGTGAAGGATCATTATCTTGATGAAAAAGATTTTTTTTTTCTAAATGCGGTCGTTTTATCTTGATTTCTTCACTCAACCGATCCAATAATGCACAATAATATTCACTATTTATAGTTTTTCCTTTCTCAAGATAATCAATAAATATTATACCCCTTGCATCCAAAAATACTGTGGCCATTACTTTTCCTGCTGTCTTAACAGTTTTCGCCTTCCATTGTTTTGACTGTTCTTTGCATTCTGGGATGTAGTGATGGATCCATGTTTCATCAACAGCTATGAATCAGTGCAAGAACTCTATTGGATTACGCTGATAAATCGCTAAAAGCTCCTCGAAATTGGTCCAACGGACGATTTTTTGGGGCAACGTCAACAAACACGGCACCCATCTTGCGGATAGCTTTTTCATGTGGAGTTCATCAAGTAAAATATTCCAAACTTGTTTTTCGTGTATTTTAACAACATCAGCAAGTTCTCTGAGCTTTATTCGTCTGTCTTTAGTCACTTCATTAAATATTTTTCTAATGTTTTCAATAGTAGTAGCAGTTTTCGGTCTTTCAGAGCGTTGTTCATCTTCCGTACTTGAACGACCCATTTTAAATTGTTGAATGAATTGAAAAACGAATAACCCCACGAAAATCTTTTTTTCCATTTTTCAAAAATTATAAAACTTGTTTACTTCAATCACCTGTAACAAAGAAAATAATCATTTAATATTGCTGAAATTTTGACAGATGGCTTATAAAAGATTGCTTTTAAAAAACAAAAAACAAAAGTTGCGAATCCTTGTGATACCTTTTGTATAAAAAACTTCGAATGTAACCTAATTTTTTATATTTCGAACCCAACTATGGTTCACCAGGTGATATATATTCAGTATCCACCTTGGTAGAAGACCAATTTGTAGCATTATTTGTAGAGCAGAAAAATCATCTTTTTTTTTGTAACCTCCTTTACTCCTATTGGGTACATTTTTATAGTGTTGACTTTGGCTCCTTAAAGGATTGAATCCATGAAACGATTTCCGTCCGTCTATGTAGCTACCGATGTATTCAAAGGACAGGTCGGAGATACAGTGCCGGTCCAAAAGTAGCACCAACGTTGAAATCTATTTTCATTCCCATAAAAAATAATTTTTTGCTTATTATTTGAACATAACTAAGCGATACGTCATCGCTCTGTTTACTCTCTTTAAGAGAATTTTTTTCCTCAACATAGTGACAGGTCTTTAGAAATGGTCGATCATTTCACAAAAGTTTTACATCAGTGGAGGCACAAAAATAGTTAAAAAAAATAAATTTATTAAAATAAAAGTGAAAAAGACTAAAGGTAAGGTAAAAGTCATACTGCAATTCATAAAATAAATTGATTCTTTTAATATTTATTCATTAGAATGGGAGGTGGAAAGCATTGCACGCACAAAAAAGTGTTAATATAAAACACATGGTTTCTGAAACCAAACCATATTCGGAAATCCAAAAGGTAGTGGGGTGCTCAAACAAAGTGATTATTAATGCACTGACATTTACACAGAAACCAGAAAAACGTGGACGAAAGCGAGTCTTGTCGCCTTTAATGGTTAAACGCTTCGTCAGAGAGGCAAAGAAGGACCCATTCAACCCAGCTACAGAGCTTAAGAAGGAACTAACTGTAGCTGCAAGTGTCAAGACCATTCACCGGAGACTGCGAGACAACAAGTTAAATGCATGTTGTCCTTGAAAAGTGATACTGCAATGTCGTAAGCATGTTGCTAAACGTTTTAAATTTGCAACATCTCATTTGAACTGGACAGCTGAAAAGTGGAGAAATGAGCATTGGACAGATGAGTTCAAAGTTTTTTTATTTGGTGGGAAGGGGTCACGCTGCTACGTTAGAAGATCCCCTAATGTCCAATACAACCCACATTATACGATAAAAACTATAAAACATGGTGGGTCTAGGATAATGGTATGGGCATGATTCTCTTATTATCGTGTAGGACATATACTCTGAATAAGAAGTATAATGGATAATCCCATTTATGTTAAAATCATGCAAGAAGTTATGCTACCCTATGCTTCAGACGAAATGCGGCCAGATATGGAGCCTAAACACACCAGCAAACTTGCAACAAAGTGGTTTAAAAGCAATATTATCAATGTGATGGAGTGCACCGCTCAGAGCCCAGACCTCAACCCGATTAAGAATTTATGGGCAGATATAAAAAAGAGTTGCTCAAATTCAACCAACAAGCAATGAAGCGCTTTGGAACGCGGTAAAGCCAATATGAAATGAAATTTCAGTAAAACGTTGCCAAAATCTGGTTAATTCAATGCCAAAATGTTGCGCAGTGGTTGTTCCAAATAAAGGAAATGCCATGGGTATTGATTTTTATACATAAATTATACTTATAAGTAATGAATTCATAATATATTGGTTTTTTATTATATTGTGCTTACTTAAGTATACGAGGGCGACCGCAAAACTAACTGGCCTGGCACATTTTCTGTTTTACTAGCAACTTTTATTTTTTGTTTTTTAAAAGCAATCTTTTATAAGCCATCTGTCAACATTTCCGAAATATTTAATGATTATTTTCTTTGTTACAGGTGATTGAAGTAAACAAGTTTTATAATTTTTAAAAAATGGAAAATAAAGAGTTTCGTGCGGTAATTAAACACTTTAATATGAAAGGTTATACGCCACAATTAATCAAAGATGAATTGGATTCTGTTCATGGTGATAACGCACCATCATACTCCACCGTGAAATCCTGGGTTCAACAATTTCTGGAAGACCGAAAACTGCTACTACTATTGAAAACATTAGAAAAATATTTAAAAAAGTTACTTAAGATAGACGAAAAAAGCTCAGAGAACTTGCTGATATTGTTAAAATACACGAAAAACAAGTTTGGAGTATTTTACATGATGAACTCCACATGAAAAAGCTATCCGCAAGAACTCCGCCGCGTTTGTTGATTTTGCCCCAAAAAATCGTCCGTTGGACCAACTCCGAGAAGCTTTTAGCGATTTATCAGCGTAATCCAATAGAGTTCTTGTGCCGATTCATAACTGTTTATAAAACATGGATCCATCACTACATCCCAGAATGCAAAGAACAGTCAAAACAATGGATAGAAGCTGGTAAAAGTGGTCCCAAGAAGGCGAAAACTGTTAAGTCAGCAGGAAAAGTAATGGCCACAGTATTTTGGAATGCAAGGGGTATTATATTTATTATTTATCTTGACAAAGGAAGAACTAAATAGTGAATATTATTGTGCATTATTGGATCGGCTGAGTGAAGAAATCAAGATAAAACGACCGCATTTAGAAAAAAAGTTCATTTTCATCAAGATAATGCTCCTTCAAACACTGCATTTTTAACTCAACAAAAACTGGCCGAATTACGATTTGAAATTGCTCCGCATCCACCATATAGTCCAGATTTAGCTCCTTCTGATTATTTCTTGTTTCCAAATTTAAAAAAAATTCTCGGTAGCAAAAAATGTTCGTCCAATAGCCAGGTTATTGCTGAAACTGAGGCATATTTTGAAGGTCTTGAAAAATCTTATTTTTCGGATGGAATTAAAAAACTTGAAAAACGTTTGATAAAGTGTTTTGAGTTGGAAGGTGATTATGTTGAAAAATAAATAATAATAATTCCAAAAAACGGTGCTTTTTATGTTAGGCCAGTTACTTTTGCGGTCGCCCTCGTAAAGTATAATATTACCAAAAATTTAACTGAAGTGCTATTTTTTTGACTGATAGTTTTCTAAGTTCTTTTGAAAAAAAATTTAAATTTTATATCAAAATAAAAAGAAAATTTAATGGTTTTTTATTTAATATAGTTTTACTGTTTCCTTAGCGTCTTATGTTACATTTTGAATTAAAACAGTAAACACTATTACAAAATAATAGCCAACAAATATATTTTTATCCTTGGTGTTTTTTTTGACCACAGCTGTCAGAACTCACTTCGACAAACTTTAGTACTCCGTTCTCACGAAGAAAAAAAAGTATGGTTAGGTTAACAATATTCGAAGAGCATTATACTATTGTTGGTTTTATGGTTGCATCACAACAATAGTATGGTTCACACACAAACCATATATTGCTCCCCACAACAATATTATGGTCCTCGCAACAAAATAATTATTCATACTCAACCATACTATGATCCTCATAACATAGTATGTTTAACATACAACCATAGTAGTATCCCTATAACCATAGTGCGACACACACAACCATACTATGATGATCCCCAAGGATTTTGTAAGGATTGCGTTAAGTTGTTATTCAACAACAGAGATTTATAGAGTTATGTACTAGTAAAAATACATTAAACTCTTAATAATGGGAGTGATTTATTTACCAGAAGAAAAAATATATTTTAGTTATACTACGAGTAATACAAAGTAGTTGGTTTTGGAAAAATTGAATTTTCTTAGTAGGGACATAAATACTGTTACAACATTGAACACACCCATTTCAATAGTAGAACTGAACATACCCCGTTAATGTTAAATGGGTTTTGAAAGCTAACCTCAATAGCGTTAGTCTGTAACGGGATTTTAAAATTGTTTCAACTTTCATCATGGAGTGGTCAGATAATGAGGACCGTATCGCTTTTCAAGTGTGAAATGAAAAAAAACGATATTTTCAAAACGCTCCGCCCACTAGTGTTTAGCCGCATGTTCGTCTACCGATGCATAAAACTGTTTGAGGAGACTTGAGATATAAAAGACCGCCACCGGTTGGGCCGCCCGCGCTCTGTTCGAACACCGCATGTCATCAAAGCCGTGAAATCAAGAATTCACAGAAATTCGCTCCGAAAACAGAAAATCATGGCCCGTGAGATGAATAACACGCAAAAGTCCATGAATCGAATCATTAATCGACTTGCGACTTTCAAACGTCGTACCGGACATTTATTGACTGCAGCTTAAAAAAAAAATTAGGATTGAAAAATGCAAACGTCTTTTGGTGAAGCACGCTGATAACTTGCACAGAAAAATTATGTTCACCGATGAAAAAAATTTTACCGATCAGGAAAAATGTAACAAAGAAGAAAAATGATAGAGTGTATCCGCGGTCATCTAAGGAAGCATCTGAACTGATGCCAAGGGTGGAAAAGGGTCATCACCCAGCTTCAGTCAGTGTCCCCATCTTACGATGGGGTCACTGACCAGCATTTCTGCGAACAAGGAGTCAAAACATCGGCCAAAGTTTACCAAGAAACCGTTTCGGACGCTGTTGTGAAGCCTCTTAACAATTCCCTGTTCCAAAACCAGCCATAGACTTTCTAGGCCGGATTCTGCGCCCATAAGGCTAACACGTCCCAGGCCTGACTTCGAAACAATTTGCCAGCGTTCATTTCCTCTAAAGAATGACCCTCTGGCAGTCCAGATTTGAACCCATTGGATTGCAAATTGTGGACGGTTTTAGAGGACAAGGTTTGTCACAAAATATACCCCAACATTGAATCTCTTAAGACTGTTTTGGTTCGAGCTGTGCCAATTTTTCAATGGACGAGGTTCGTGCAGCTATTGATGATTGGCCACTGCGGCTTAGGCATGTGAAAAGACAAAAGGCGGACATATCGAATAAGTAGGTTCTTTTTGGATACAATATACATCAGTAAATATATTAAAAAATATTTGGTCCAAAAACATTCAGTACTTTTTATATTACAGCATAAAACGTGTGTAACAGTATTTATGTCCCTACTAAGTACTCGTAAAAATACATTAAACTCTTAATAATGGGAGTGATTTAATTACCAGAATAACAAATTAATTTATTAAAAATATTTCAGTTATACTAATACAAAGTAGTTTGTTTTGGAAAACTTTAATTTACATATAATAAGCACTTATTGCGTAAGACATTGTTATCATATTATCGTTATCATTAAACCCAAAAAACCTTATTTTTTCGTAGTAACTATATTTATATTGTTGCTACAACTATATTTTAATTTTTAAATTCGGCAACAATACAATTGTTACATTTCAACAATACTAATATTGCCGCAATCATAATATTGTCTAACTTAAATTATATGCACAAACAATACTATGGTTGCGACGACCATACTTTTATTGGAAATATTATCGTAGATTATCGTATCGTACTATTGTTCCCGTTACCATATAATAACCATATTTTTTCTTTGCTTGCAGGTTGTGTGCCGCCGTTATGTTATGGAAGTGTGCACGATAATCCTGGCAGTAAACCTAGGTGCAAATACCGGTAAGAACCTCTTTCCATTTTTTAGTGGCTGGTTTCCACTTCGTAAATGCCAGCGATTTTTCTATGCCGTGTAAAAACTTCTCTATAAGTTGAATTAGCCGTTCGGAGCCGGCGTTAAACAGTAGGTCTTGCTTTGTCAGTATAAGAATTGCATCGTGCACAGCTTACTGATTTGAAAAACATTTTCCCTTGTTCCTTAATATGATATTGTGCGAATTAAGAAAGTTTAGGTTTATACCAAACACTTCTGAGGACCATCTACATGAGGAGACGAAGGTCCTTACCGTAAGCAGACATAATCTCTTGTTATCTAAGCAGTATCTGCTTAGGTGCATATGCAGTAGTCATTCCAACTACCTACTCATTGAGAAGATGCCTTCATTATCTAGAAAAAGAGATGCAGCGATACAAAAGATCTTTATTATCGTAATGCTAGATACACACAAGGTATCCGCTGCATCGAAACAACTACTAAGTAGGGACATAAATACTGTTACACACGTTTTATTCTGTAAAATAAAAAGTACTGAATGGTTTTGGACCAAATATTTTTTAATATATTTATTGATGTGTATTGTATCCAAAAAGAATCTACTTATTTGAAATGTCCGCCTTTTGCCTTTACACACGCCTTAAGTCGCACTGGCCAATCGTCAATAGCTGCACGAAACTCGTCCATTGGAAAATTGGCCACAGCTCGAACCAAAACACTCTTAAGAGATCCAATGCTGTGGTATCTTCTGTGACAAACCTTGTCCTCTAAAACCGTCCACAATTTGTAATCCAATGGGCACAAATCTGGACTGCCTGAGGGCCATTTTTCAAAGGAAATTAACGCTGGCAAATTTATTCGAAGCCAGGCCTGGGACGTTTTAGCCTTATGGGCCGGCGCAGAATCCTGCTGGAAAGTCCATGGCTGGTTTTGGAACAGGGAATTGTTAAGAGGCTTCACAACAGTTTCCATAACAGTTTCTTGGTAAACTTTGGCCAATGGTTTGACTCCTTGTTCGCAGAAATGCAGGTCAGTGACCCCCATCGTAAGAGACACCCCACCAAACAATGACTGAAGCTGGGTGATGACCCTTTTCCACCCTTGGAATCATTTCAGATGCTTCCTTAGATGACCGCGCATACACTATCATTTTGCTTGTTAAATTTTTACTGAACTGTAAAAATTTTTTCATCGGTGAACAAAATTTATCAGCGTGCTTCACCAAAAGACGTTTGCATTTTTCAATCCTATTTTTTTAATGCTGCAGTCAATAAATGTCCGGTACGTCGTTTGAAAGCCCCGAGTCCCAAGTCTTTTTTAATGATTCGACTTATGGTCTTTTGCGTGATATTCATCTCACGGGCCATGATTTTCTGTTGTTGGATCGGATTTCTGTGAATTCTTGATTTAACGGCTTTGATGACATGCGGTGTTCGAACAGAGCGTGGGCGGCCCGACCGGTGGCGGTCTTTTGCATCTCCATTGTCCTCAAACAGTTTTATGCATGCGGCTAATCCCTAGTGGCCGGAGCCTTTTGAAAATATCGCTTTTTTTCATTTCACACTTGAAAATCGCTATTACAGCGATACGGTTCTCATTATCTGACCACTCCATGATGAAAGTTGAAACAATTTTAAAATACCGTTACAGACTAACGCTATTGAGGTTAGCTTTCAAAACCCATCTGACATTAACGGGGTATGTTCAGTTCTACTATTGAAATGGGTGTCTTCAATGTTGTAACAGTATTTATGTGCCTACTAAGTATGTTCAAGCAACCGTTGCTTCATACGTAGCTGTGTTGTCACTTGTTTTGTAAACAAACAAAACATGTTGCTTCAACAATTTACGTCGAAGGTAGCATAGTGTGTAACCAGGGTTACCAAACGTTCTTATTTTTGAAGACTGTCCTCTCTCTTTTTTAAAAAAGTGAAATTATCTCTCTTTTGCTACTTACATTCCTTGTAGAATAATTCATAATTCTTAAGAAAATTATAATACTAGAAAATAAATTTTTGACATTTTTCAGCTGTGTTTTACAATACAAATGGGGAAATGTGTAGAAACGTTTTCAAGTATTTTATTGTTCTAAAAAATTATGAATTATATAGTTTTCTTAAAATTACTTTACTGCATTTCCCATAGTTTGGCAGCTACGAGATACCGCGCCTTTAGTTTCCGAACCGCCCTCGTATTAGCTAAAAATGCAGAAAACAGATGGAAAAAGTAAAAAATATACATTTTAGCAATTTTGAAGCACTTGATGTTTTTTCTAGTTAGTTTTCTTGCACCATTTTTTTCATCGTCTATAGCTACAAATATGCCGAGAAAAAGAAAAGAAAAAATTAACGTTCTTCGAAAAAATTAATTTTTAGGTAAAATAGCCAAGAGAACATAAAATCCGAATAACAGCTAAACCAGCCAATCCAAATGGGGTTACGATAGTTTCAATACGAACTTCAAAAAACCACACACGATAAGCAGTTTGCATTTAATATAATGAGCTGGTTTTAAATAATTTTTTAATTGAAACCAGTGCGACCTTTTTCTAAAGTCATGATCAAAATTGTGAGTAAGTCAACCACAATGACTTAGTCAGTAGTATCCACTCTAACTTATATACGCCTAACCTAAAACATCACTATTATTATTAAACAGGGTGGACCAAAAGTTACCATGTGGTGGAAAAATGTAAAAACTTTTTCGTTTATATATTTCGTTACATATTTTAAATAATGGAGAGATTCACAACTGAACAAAGAACCAGAATAATAGAATTTTATTATTTAAGTTAGCGATCAATTATTTTACGCACTGAGATAAAGATCATTTTCATTTGAATGGCTTTGTTAATAAGCAGAAGGTTCTTGGGTTCTGAAAATCCAAGAGCCATTCATCAACGCCAATTGCACCCCATTAGGTGTACCGTATGGTGTGGGATCACATCTTAAAATATCGTTGGGCCTTACTTCTTCGAGAATGAAGATGGAAGTGCTGTTACAGTAAATGGAGAGCGGTATTCGTTTATGATAGAAAATTTAATACGTCCTGCTTTTGAAAACAGACCTGAGATGTGGTTTCAGCAGGACGGAGCCATTGCCCGAGACACAATGGCACTTTTAAGTCAAATCTTTGGAAAATAATTTCCAGAAATTCGGAAATTATTTGGCTAGCGCGATCGCCAGATTTGTCAGCACCCGACTATTTTCTTTCAGGTTATTTGAAGGAGCGAGTATATGTGAACAAGCCCCAGACAATCCTTCAACTCAAGGCCAACGTTGTTGCAGAATTTCGAATGCTACAGCCACAAATTTTGAAAGATGTTATGGAAAACGCTCAAAAACGAGACCATCACTGCGAAGCTGAAAACGGGGTTCATTTGAGTGACACTATTTTTCATACTTAGTGTAAGAAAAGTTCCATTTTGTATATCATATAATCTGAGAAAAAAATGAATCAACGAATAATTTATTAGAGTTTATAACCCCAGGGTAACTTTTGGCCCACCCTGTATTAGTATTTAAAAAAATCTGTTTTAAAATACACCAGCTATCGGATAATTCGAGTATTAACCGTATCCCTTTTTATACCATCCACACAAGTGGCCAATTAATGGGTTATCCAAGTAGAGATACTTTTTTTAAAAGCCTTTTTTTGACAGATCACGTGAGTCGTGTCATGCTGTCATGGTTTTTTTGTTTAGTATTGTTTGTTAATTCATCGTGGAAAGACCTACGCCTGAACAACGTTTACAAATCCTTCAACTTTGTTACGAAAATTCACGTTTTGTGAGGAATGTGTTTCGTGCACTTCGTTTAACTTATGTCAAAATAATCGGCCTACTGAGCTTAATATTCGCAACACTATCACCCATTTTGAGAGCCAGCATTCATAATTGGACCGAATAGACCACGTCCAGAGAGCAGTGCAGAAAATTAAGCGGTCGTTGCTGAGAGTGTACACTAAGACCGTGGAGAGTCGATCTGGCGCCGTTTGACTTGGCGCATTTGGCGACGACTTGGCGCATTTTACGTCGAGATCCTTAATTGAAAGCGTACAAAATACAGCTTGTTCAAGAACTGAAGCCGCCGACGTTCCCAAGCACCATCGCTTCGCTCTATGGGCTCTTGAAAAGTTCCAAGAAGATCCGACGTTTTCGAGCCAAATTTTGTTCAGCGATGAGGCCTATTTGTGGCTCAATGGGTATTGCCGCATTTGGGACGAAGAGCAACAAGAAGAGGTGCAAGAGCTGCCACTTCATCCACAAAAAACAACGGTTTGGTGTGGTTTGTGGGCCGGTGGAATCATCGGTCCATATTTCTTCAAAATGATGACGGTAAGAACGTAACCGTCAAGGGCGACCGTTATCATGCCATGATAACCGACTATTTGATGCCTGAAATTGAAGCTAGTGATCTCGGCGACATTTGGTTTTAACAAGACGGCGCCACTTCCCACACATCTCATCAATCAATGGATTTTTTGAGAGAACACTTCGGTGAACAGATAATTTCACGTTTTATGCCGGTCGATTGGCCACCAAGATCGTGTGATATCACACCGTTAGAATTTTCCTGTGGGGATATGTAAAGTCTAAAGTTTATGCGGACAAACCCGCTTCGATTCAGGCCTTGGAGCAAAACATCACGCGAGTCATTCGCCAGTTACCAGTCGAAATGCTCGAACGAGTCATCGAAAATTGGAATCAACGGATGGACCATCTGAGATGTAGCCGCGGTCAACATTTGATTGACATAATCTTCAAAAAATAAATGCAAATGAATGTTTTTTCAAATGATAATAAACATTCCCCATTCAGTTTGAATTTTCTGTGTTTTTTTCTTTAAAAAATGGATCACGCGTCACATGAAGACTTGATTTCTTCATCAAGTGTGTTGTGAATACTCATATTATAAGTTGACATATCAAACGTTCGGCCTTCTATGAAGAGTTTTCAAATACAGAAACAGAATTAGAATTTGCTTCTCTCCACCAAGGGGAAACGGTCCCAATTTTAAATCTTATCTCCTGAAATCAATTTCATTCTTTCACTTTGAGTAATTCTGTATTAGAAACTAAGGCTCAAGTTCAACATTCTAAGGAAAACAAAAAATGCAACGCAATGACACTGTACTGTTAAGTCAGCAAAAGGGGCGGACGGACAGAGAGACAGACATCGTTAAATGGGATCGGTATACTTAAAGATGGGACAAACATTGTTGGTAGTTTCAAACATTTGTCATGAAACTAACTTATAATTCTCCGTTCCTCAGAGTGGTGCAACTATTTTTTAGGGGGAATTTCGGAGTTTTTTTAGTTCTTGAGATTTTCGTCAATTGGATAAAGACCCCCCATCTGCATAAATATTTTAAAATAAATTACTTTATATATGGTTGTTTTAAAAAAACCCTGTAAGTAGTCGGTTTGTCCTGCTTAGATTCGAGTATACTTAGTAGGGACATAAATACTGTTACAACATCAGGTCACTGACCTGCATTTCTGCGAACAAGGAGTCAAAACATCGGCCAAAGTTGACCAAAGAACCGTTTTGGGAGCTGTTGTAAAGCCTCTTAATAATTCCCTGTTCCTAAACCAGCCATGGACTTTCCAGCAGGATTCTGCGCCGGCCCATAAGGCTAAAACGTGCCAGGCCTGGCTTCGAAAGAATTTGCCAGCGTTCATTTCCTTTGAAGAATGGCCCTCAGGCAGTCTAGATTTGAACCCATTGGATTACAAATTGTGGACGGTTTTAGAGGACAAGATTTGTCACAAAAGATACCCCAGCATTGGATCTCTTAAGACTGCTTTGGTTCGAGCTGTGGCCAATTTTCCAATGGACGAGGTTCGTGCAGCTATTGACGATTGGCCAGTGCGTCTTAAGGCGTGTGTAAAGGCAAAAGGCGCACATTTCGAATAAGTAGATTCTATTTGGATACAATAAACAGCAGTAAATATATTAAAAAATATTTGGTCCAAAAACATTCAGTACTTTTTATATTACAGCATAAAACGTGTGTAACAGTATTTATGCCCCTACTAAGTAATTCTCCGTTCTCCAGAGTGGTGAAACTATTTTTTAGGCTAAATTTCGGAGTTTTTTTTTAGTTCTTGAGATTTTCGTCAATTGGATTTAGACCCACCAGCATAAATATTTTAAAATTAATTACTTTTTGTATGGTTGTTTCAAAAAACCCTGTAAGAAGTCGGTTTGTCCTGCTTAGATTCGAGTATACCCTCCCCACATGTTTTTATACTTAATGAGGCGTGGCTAGATTTAAAATTTTCCATCGTGTCAAACATAACCATTAATAACCACTTATTTTTGCGGTCATTGCCTGAGACGTAACATTTACGGTTTTGCTATACAGTTTTAGTTGATTTGGCTAACTGCACTACACTGTAAGTGCCTGTTCCACGACTGCCGGTTCTATGCACCGGATTGACCCGAAGCACCAATTCTTCGGTCAAGGGCTGTCACCTCAGCACAAGTTTGCGTCGTATTGTAAATACTACAAAGAATTAGTGACTCTAATTTACAGACTGTCCCATCAAGCTACCATTATCTTAGCGGATCTAGCTCTGTAAAGTGTGCAACAATTTTGGAATTAGCTTTTTCCAAATCGTATCTATTGTTTTTGGGCAATAATCCTGACCCAAATGTCGCCACAAGTCTTAAGACCCTACACCTACCGCGTAGCATGCCAGCATAAATACGAAATGAACAAATCACAGATCTAAACTCTAGAGAAATATGGGGTGCAAAAGATATATCATGAAAGAAAGAACAAAACCAGACGATGAAAGAAATGATTAGCGTTTATTTTATAATACACTTTGATATCAAATTTGTTTAGTGCTGCTGGCATGGAGTAGACGAACAAAATGCAATATTTACATTATGCACTGCCACCAACCAATGAAGACAGCAACACATACTGGTATCCCGTAAGACTCGTGCAGCACATCACCAGTCACATGAGAAGTAGGGGAGAGGAAAGTATGTAGACGACAAGTAACTCCAGGGAATTTACGCTTCCCATGAAACATGTAAGATATACACGAAGTTCTACGCTGAAGCCAAAGACAGATGACTGGATCTTTTTTTAGCTTTCGAAAAATCCTGTACATACATACAAATACTACATATGCACACATGTATTTATAAATACGATATACATATATATAGAATATATATAATATATATATATACTACATGTAGACAACACTAAACAATGTCATGTTTGAACAACGAAAATATGATAAAGTAAGACTTGACATTACGTACCGTGTAAAGCATACTCAGTCGCAAAGGTCTACGAGGATGTAGTCAAGAGTATAAAACTCCCGCAATGTACTCGTACTCTAACTTATCCAAACTGGTAAAATTGGACACTTCCAGGTTTATTTTTGTTTCTGCAAGACGGTATTAAAAAGGTGGTTTATAGAAGAGCAGCGTTTCAACTCAAGGGTAATTGTTTGGGGGCTATTTGACAACACTGACTGATGTGGTATATTTTAGTCAAGATTGTTATAGATCTTTTGTAACTCACTGTAAAGCAAGATCAGATATAAAATATGGTTTCTGGAGTAGATAAACATTTCGACTGATTTAGTCCAATTCCATTGGAGTTAATTACTAGCTATTTAGCTGTAGAGGTGCACAAGTCATTGTAACCGGCAGTTTATTGAGTACCCCAGGAGTGAAAAGGAGAGTCATGCGGAGAGTCGCCCTAACGGTAATTAATAGTGTAGAGTGGCCCCTCTACTGTGAGTAAGAAAGAATCGTACAGGCCGATTTTCCTTCTCTCGCCACTATACTTGAGGCTATTATTTTTCCTGTCATGACCAGGCAATTCCCAATTGCCGATCACTAGCAGTAATTCCGCAAGCTACTCAACACAGCAACAGCATATCACACCATAACCACTCTTATAAGTGGCGGTCTAAACGAAAAAAAGGCCTTGGAGAGGACGGACCTCATAGCTCTTGACCACTCCTATTGAAGTTAATGAGTGAATGACGTCAACAAGTTACATTGGCAACACTGTAGTAAAACGTACAAAAACGAAATGTCAATAAATATCATTTCCTTCTTCTTTATATAGGGTGTTTTTTATTGAGGTATAGATTTCGAATTGAAATAAAACACAAGAAAATCGTTTTAATGTCCATCAATTTGGCTTTATTGGAAGGATTATTTTATGCCATTAATGTTTAAATATGATTTCGGGCATGTGGCCGCCGCGGCTGGCTCGAATAAAGCCAATTCTACAGGTCCAATTTTCAACCACTTTTTCGAGCATATGGGGCCGTATGTTGGCAATAACGCCACGAATGTTGGCTTCCAAGTCCCCTAACGTGTTTCTGGTTTGTTGGCGTAGGCGAGCGACTTCACATATCCCCAAAGAAAATAATCCAATGGTCCATGTTAACCGATCCATGGTTAACCGAATTAATTGCTCTGGTGGACGATTATGTCGACCATAAAATGGACGGAGCTTGCGGTGAACTTCGCGAACTGAACCATTACTTTCGAAATAAATTTGCACGATTTGCAAGCGTTGTTCTTTTGTCAACCTGTTCATGATGAAATGGCAAACCAAACTAAATATTAATCACTTGACAGCTGACAAAATGGCCGCCAGTTAAAAAAGTGATGCCAACTTAAAGTTCTATACCCCAATAAAAATCACCCCTTACTTTGTCAAAGCTAAGCAAACGTGTTTTCTTTATTGTTGAACTTTGGTCCTGATACAAATATAATTTGAACAACTCCAAGGCGTTTGAAATGACCTGCATGCCATTTTGTACGGCTGTCCTTGAATGTAAAGTTCGATGACACATTAATCTCCACCACCAATTATTTTTACAATATTTTGACATTCTTGGTGTCACATTCGGCAGTCTTTTTAAGTCATCCGTGCTTGCATCTGCTTTCTGCAAAAACCTAAGAAGTAGGAACAAGGTCCTCAAGTCGTTCGCCGGCAGCACTTGGGGCTTTGACAATGAAGTATGCAGCATCAGTAAGAACACTGAGAGTGAACAAGACGCAGTGGAGTAACATCTTGACCTGTCAGAGTCGCCGAGTTTAACGTGATTATCACCACGACAGCCTGAACCACGGTGTGCCATCACACTGGGGCCGTAACAATGCGACGGCCAGCGCCCCATTGGATTGATTCCGCCAGTACCAATTCGAAGCATGACAGTTATGGGTCATAACTTTCCTCTTGGTTAGGGGTCAGCGTCCGAGTGTTTGACTTGGTGCGCCATCGCACTGGAGCCATTACCAAGCGACGGCCAGCGCCCCTTAAGGCCAATCCCGCCGGTACCAATTCGAAGCGTGCTATATGGACACAACTTCCCCCTTGGTCAGGGGCCGAGGCCTGCTGTTCTATGGATCACAGCACCCGGTTGCAATGCAATACCACACCGCCTTCACCATTGGACTGATTCCGCCGGTACCAATTCGAAGCGTAACAGTTATGGGTCATAACTTCCCTTTTGGTTAGGGGGCAGAAAGTCGCTCTGAGAATTGCGACAGGGTGTCCCCTTAAGTCTTCTGATTATCATCAAAATAAGGAGACACATATCCTGCCGTCCGCCGACAGAACCTCATCATGTCGTAGCAATACCTACTGGAATATTACAGAAAGGATCATCCGAATCACTATCTAACGAACAGGCATGCCTCGAATGGAGTACTGTTTATGAACAGGAGATGGCGAAAGAGATCCCACGGCACAAACGAGAACCTCTAGATACAAGGGCCTAGCAGGCAGGTCTGACCGGCACTCAATCTGACACAATTGCAGTAACCATGTATGCCTTGCTGGAAGACAATCGTCTAGAGCAAGGATCAGCACTCATACCCACTCACATTGTGCTAATGTGGGTTAAATGCAACTCTCTCTCATGGCACTGACAGAAATTTGCTTGAAATGTACTCATCAGAAACCACACAAGGGATCTAACTTCTATGCTAGAATCAAACATTTTTTTATTGTAACGCTAAGTAACAAGCGATAACTAACTCATCCCCATCGAAAGAACGTTCAAGCAAGACAAAGACATTGGTTCAATATGTGAGCTTAAGTACGTGCTCTGGAGGGAGCCCGAATAACCAGAGGGGTATTGGCTCAGTTGGGATCTGGCTGGTGTAGTCCCTTAAATTCGTACTAAGTCAGAATTGATGGCAGTGAGTCAAACACATTTTTCGCATGCCAGAAGGGACCATACGACGCACTATACCTATTTAGATGCCCCGCCAAGACCACTTAGCTGCAGTCAGCCACGGAGGACGTACGAATAGGCAAAACAAATTGACATAACCGCACAGCAGCTGCTACAATAACGACAAAAACTGGTCACTCATGATGTACCTTGTAAAATTAGTTCTATACAGCGCATAGAGAAAAAATCAATTTTTTTTTATTTTTTTGATGTGGACAACATCTGAATATCGAATGAGACCGATCCCATGCCATGAAGTCGACGATTCTAAGCGCAAATAGAGAGGGACCTAAACAAAACGGGGTTTTAACCTTAGGCCCCTTTCTATTTTGCGCGTCACATATTCATATAGCAATTGTACCCTAGTACCCTTCGACCACCATTCCGAAAATGTTTAAACCGCTGCCATTTCGACCCTTGCATTCTCTTGCGTGGTCGTAGATGGACATATTTTCATGAAATGAGCCAAGGAATGCGCTGTTGAAATTTGTCTATTCGTGAATGAGTCACCCTGTATAACATGGGAAATATACATAGTTCATACAATAAGTAAAGTGTCCAAACCCGAAAGCCGTCATTCTGCTTCATATGTACAAACCCGACAGTCGGCTTCTGAAAAATAGCTAAAACCCAATATTTCGGTTTACCCGGGTTTCTGCATTCGGGTTTTCCAGTTTTTAGTTTTTTTTTTGGTAAGGAAAGTCTTAATTTTTAGTAAGGAATAGGTAACAACCAAAAATACTTAGTAGGGACATAAATACTGTTACAACATTGAACACAACCATTTCAATAGTAGAACAGAAAATACCCCGTTAATGTTATATGAATTTTGAAAGCTAACCTCAATAGCGTTAGTCTGTAACGGGATTTTAAAATTGTTTCAACTTTCATCATGGAGTGGTCAGATAATGGGAACCGTATCGCTGTGATAGCGTTTTTCAAGCGTGAAATGAAAAAAAAAACGATATTTTCAAAACGCTTCGGCCACTAGGGATTAGCCGCAAGTTCGTCGCTCACGCTCTGTTCGAACACCGCATGTCATCAAAGCCGTTTAATCAAGAATTCACAAAAATCCGCTCCGAAAACAGAAAATCATGGCCCGTGAGATGAAGTCCATGAGCCGAATCATCAAAAAAGACTTGGGGGTTTCAAACGACGTACCGGACATTTATTGGCTGCAGCTTTAAAAAAATAGGATTGAAAAATGCAAACGTCTTTTGGTGAGGCACGCTGATAACTTGCACAGAAAAATTTTGATCACCGATGGAAAAATTTTTACCGTTCAGGAAATATTTAACAAGCAAAATGATAGAGTGTACGCGCGGTCATCTAAGGAATCATCTGAACTAATCCCAAGGGTGGAAAAGGGTCATCACCCAGCTTCAGTCATGGTTTGGTGGGGTGTCTCTTACGATGGGGTCACTGACCTGCATTTCAGCGAACAAGGATATCGGCCAAAGTTTACCAAGAAACCGTTTTGGAAGCTGTTGTGAAGCCTCTTAACAATTCCCTGATCCAAAACCAGCCATGGACTTTCCAGCAGGATTCTGCGCCGGCCCATAAGGCTAAAACGTCCCTGGCCTGGCTTCGAAACAATTTGCCAGCTTTCATTTCCTCTGAAGAATGGCCCTCAGGCAGTCCAGATTTGAACCCATTACAAATTGTGGGCGGTTTTAGAGGACAAGGTTTGTCACAAAAGATACCCCAACATTGGATCTCTTAAGACTGCTTTGGTTCGAGCTGTAGCCAATTTTCCAATGGACGAGGTTCGTGCAGCTATTGACGATTCGCTAGTGCGACTTAAGGCGTGTGGAAAGGCAAAAGGCGGACATTTCGAATAAGTAGATTCTTTTTGGATACAATATGTGACAGCGCATAGAGAAAGGGACCTAAGGGTAAAAAAATCAATTTTCATGTTTTTTTCTTTGATGTGGACAAGTCTGAGCATCGAATGAGACCGATCCCATGTCCCAAAAGTGTTCCCTCCTAGAGATATGCGCGTTTTATGAAAGAAAGGGAAAACGAAAATAGAAAAGGACCTAATCTTTAAAATGGCTCTCCTGAACAAATCTTTTCACTTTTTTTTGATGTGGACAACATCTGAGCATCGAGTGAGACCGATCCCATGCCCCAAAAGTGTTTCCTCCCAGAGATATGCGCGTTTTATGAAAGTGAAGTCGACGATTCTAAGCGCAAATAGAAAAGGGACCTAATCTTTAAAATGGCTCTCCTGAACAAAACTTTTCATCAACTTTTCACTTTTTTTTTGATGTGGACAACATCAGAGCATCGAATGAGACCGATCCCATGCCCCAAAAGTGTTCCCTCCCAGAGATATAAAAGTGATGTCGACGATTCTAAGTGCAAATAGAAAGGGACCTAATCTTTAAAATGGCTCTCCTGAACAAATCTTTTTACTTTTTTTTTTGATGTGGACAACATCTGAGCATCGAGTGAGACCGATCCCATGCCCCAAAAGTGTTCCCTCCCAGAGATATTCGCATTTTATGAAAGTGAAGTCGACGATTCTAAGCGCAAATAGAAAGGGACCTAATCTTTAAAATGGCTCTCCTGAACAAAACTGGTTTTTAACCTTAGGTCCCTTTCTATTTTGAATATATTAATAATATTTGGTCCAATAACATTCAGTACATTTTATTTTACAGCATAAAACGTATGTATTAGTATTTATGTCCCTACTAAGTATATAAGCTAGACCCACCTGTACTCCTCTCTCATTCCTTTCGCCCAATAATGACCAGTGTCACTGATCATTACGATCGCACAGCTCAGATAAAAATAGGTCATACTGACCACCTTTTTATGCAACACACAATGCAAAGATCTCTACAAACATAATATACAATTACTATAGAACATTCATAATAAATGCGATTTTAATCAAATTTAGTATAGTCGATTACGATTGACAAGCAACCAATCTTGGGGACCAATTCATTCGGTCAGTCATATAGGCATACGTTTAGGTAAACCTTTGTCTGAAAATCTGACTCTCTTCAATATAGCTAAGTATAAGTATTTAAAAAAAATATTTAAAAAAAAAATTAATAAAAACTATTAAATTTAAAAAAAAAAAATTAAAATGTGTCCAAATTTAGTGCCTGTTCAAGGACACAATTACTTCACTGCTGCTTCGGAAAATATTATGCGTTCATGGAGAATGTCGGTTAATGCCGTTATTTTTACTTTAAAAAAAACTCAACAGTCGGTTTTTTTATAACACGGTTTTGAAAAAAAAAACCCGAAATGCCGGTTTTCTGAAAGTCCTGCTTAATTGTGGTAGATATTAATCTCTAAGCCATGTAAAAGATAATTCACAAGACATATTGGCCCTTCGTAGAAGACATTAAACTGCACGTGTCGGATGTATGAGTGTATGAATTTTAACAAGTACACCTTACTCATTTTATTAACCTTTTTTTTAAATATTTAGCCAAATAGATAAACACATGTTTTCGAGTTGTTGGTTAATTCACGGACCTCCTACGAATCTGATTTTGCAGCTTTCTGCAATCTCCTTTTTTCTCAGTTTATCCGTCTGCTGATCTACTTGTTTCGCTCTACAATGTTCTTCTTACATACAAACATTCAAGTGCATTTTATGTAAATAAAAACAAGTAAAAACGTGGTATAGTTCGGTACAGCCGATTTATTTTTACCCTTCACCATGGATTGATACTGCACCATGGCTTATATAAAATCATTTAAGGCTGTGATAACGCTAATCTCAGTTGGGATGTGTCTCTGTGTTGGTTTGTGTCCCTTACTAGCTAAATCTTAAAATATATTATTTCTAAAATATCATAATTTTTTTTTCAAAGAATATGAAAAATCTAAAGTTCTTACAAGAGGCTTGCGTATGGAATAATTTGTTTTATGAACAGGAGTATAAAAAAAATATCATTATGCCTTAAACGTCTAACAGTTGTATTAAACCCAACAAGATGTTTGCCACACCAATACCTTGCCGTACCAACTTAAATGTGCCTGGTTTATTTCGTGTGGACACACTCACAGTTTAAACAAATGGAATCACAATACGACAGTCTAAAATATCACCAGGAAAACAGTGTTAAAGATTTTCAAATAAATTGACGAATCGTAGACACCTCCATCCTGCGACGTAGGGTACCAAATTGCACAGCCAGACTTTCGATAAACACTATTATAGATGTCGTTTTTTTCTGTTTCGTATTTACAAAATGCTTGTGGGGTTTGTTCACTTTTAAAATTGATTTTTGAAGATTCAATATCGGTTCTCCTTTTATTTAAGGTCAAACATTGTTACTCCGTATTTACACAATGGTGTCAATTTCCAACCAGAGGGTAGACTCTTGTCTTTTCACTTCATCGCTACTTGTTTGCACCGTTTTGCTCCGAACCAGGCAAGAGGGGATTTTTGTTGAACTTGGTGTGATTGTGCACACATTGATTTGCCGTTTGGGCGTGTTTAATTTACTGGTGTTTTAAAAGTATGGATTCTAAAGTTGTGTCTCCGTTTTGTGCTGGGCAATTGGCTGTAATAAACCTATGGCCATAATCGTTTTTCCCCTGTATTGTTTATTATTATTAAAGTCTAAAAACTAATTTCACGCTACAAGCCACAAACATAAATAAATACAAACACCAACCAACACACACACACAACCACCTCCACCACTAACAACAAAAGTACAATAGGACAATGACAGCAAATATATACATATGTATTATTCTATCCTTACATAAATATCAGACCATAAAAGGCAGCTGTGTCCAATGAAAGACAGAAAACATTGAGTCCTCATCACAGCGAACATTCTGTTTTTTTTTTTGGTGTGAATTTAGCTTGGTAGTACGAGTATGCCTCTTTATTAGGTGTCTCAAAATATGTACTTTACATCAAGAGCGGATCCATTCACAGGCGGCTGGCGAAGCTTACCAGGCCTCTTAACCCCTCCATAGGTGACAGCGCATAGAGAAAGGGACCTAAGGGTAAAAAAATCAATTTTCATTTTTTTATTTTTTTGATGTGGACAACATCTGAGCATCGAATGAGACCGATCCCATGCCCCAAATGTGTTCCCTCCCAGAGATATGCGCGTTTTATGAAAGTGAAGTCGACGATTCTAAGCGCAAATAGAAAGGGACCTAATCTTTAAAATGGCTCTCCTGAACAAAACTGGTTTTTAACCTTAGGTCCCTTTCTATTTTGCGCGTCACATACATAAATTGTTTCTGCGAACCTCACCCTAACCGATGATAACGGAGCTAGAGTGTCCAAAACCAACATTCCGGTTTTTATGTCCAAACCCGAAGTCGGTTTCTCAAAAATAGATACAACCCGACATTTCGGCTTCTCAAAAATAGCTATAGCCCGACATGTCGGTTTACCAGGTTTTTTGCTATCGGCTTTTCCGTTTTTTTACTTTTTTTGGTTGTTGTATGTAAAGTTAAAAAAAAAATCATAATTTTTAAGCGGAATACGTAACTACCGTAAAATATTTATATAAGTTTTTCTTGTTTTGTTTACATTCATTCGGTCTTTTATCATTATTATGACTTGGAACAGTTTTTATCCGGTTCGAGACCTTTTTTTGTATCTTTTTCAGAATCAACGTAGAAATTGAAAGATTTGAAAATAGTTTAGCTCGTTTGTTTTATTTAGGTCTGTTGCTTTTACACATTGAACAGGGATTAAACCGGCTCAAGACCTCTTGCTTCTATATTTAAATAGAAGACAAGTTTTTAGCAAAATGGCAAAGTGACATTTATTTTCGTGGCTGCACACTACTTTTATCGTGATTTCGGGTCCGTGAAAGCTTTGCTGCAATTGTTGATAGTAAAACCGAACACTATAAGGACAGGCTCTCCCTAAACGATTGTTAACTACTGTTGTAACCTTACTTTTCAAGTTTTCTTCACACAATTGCCCACGAAAATACAACTCACTCTTGCCACCTCTAAAGAGACTCCACATCGAGAGCCATCAACAGATCAATAGAAAATTGTAAATGGTCTTAGTAGGGACATAAATAGTGTTACACACGTTTTATGCTGTACAATAAAAAGTACTGAATGTTTTTGGACCAATGTATACTCGTATTGTATCCAAAAAGAATGTACTTATTCGAAATGTCCGCCTTTTGCCTTTATACACGCCTTAAGACGCACTGGCCAATCGTCAATAGCTGCACGAACCTCGTCCATTGGAAAATCGGCCACAGCTCGAACCAAAGCAGTCTTAAGAGATCCAATGTCGGGGTATATTTTGTGACAAACCTTGTCCTATAAAACCGTCCACAATTTGTAATCCAATGGGTTCAAATCTGGACTGCCGGAGGGTCATTCTTCAGAGGAAATGAACGCTGGCAAATTGTTTCGAAGCTAGCCTGGGACGTTTTAGCCTTATGGGCCGGCGCCGAATCCTGCTGGAAAGTCCATGGCTGGTTTTGGAACAGGGAATTGTTAAGAGGCTTCACAACAGCTATTATAACGGTTTCTTGGTAGACTTTGGCCGATGTTTTGACTCCTTGTTCGCAGAAATGCAGGTCAGTGACCCCATCGTAAGAGACACCCCACCAAACCATGACTGAAGCTGGGTGATGACCCTTTTCCACCCTAGGGATCAGTTCAGATTTTTCCTGAACGGTAAACATTTTTTCGTCGGTAAACAAAATTTTGCTTTGCAAGTTATCAGCGTGCTTCACCAAAAGACGTTTGCATTTTTCAATCCTATTTTTTTTTTAAAGCAGCAGTCAATAAATGTCCGGTACGTCGTTTGAAAGCCCCAAGTCTCTTTTAATGATTCGACTCATGGACTTTTGCGTGATATTCATCTCACCGGCCATGATTTCTGTTTTCGGAGCGGATTGTTTTAACGGCTTTGATAACATGCGGTGTTCGAACAGAGCGTGTGCGGCCCGACCGGTGGCGGTTTTTTACATCTCCAGTCTCCTGAAACAGTTTTATGCATCGGTAGACGAAATACGGGTAATCCCTACTGGCGGGAGCGTTTTGAAAATATCGCTTTTTTCATTTCACACTTGAAAAGCGCTGTTACAGCGATACGGTTCTCATTATCTGACCACTCCATGATGAAAGTTGAAACAATTTTAAAATCCCGTTACAGACTAACGCAATTGAGATTAGCTTTCAAGACCCATATGACATAAACGGGGTATGTTTAGTTCTGCTATTGAAATGGGTGTGTTCAATGTTGTAACAGTACTAAGTAGCTTAGCTCGACATGTCGGTTTACCCGGTTTTTTGCTATCGGCTTTTCCGGTTTGTTAGTATTTTTGATTGTTGTATGTAAAGATAAGAAAAATTCATAATTTTTAAGCGGAATACTTAGCTACCGTAAAATATTTATATAAGTTTTTCTTGTTTTGTTTACATTTATTCGGTCTTTCATCATTATTATGACTTGAACAGTTTTTAGTTCTGGTTCGAGACCTTTTGTAGTTTCTTTTTCAGAATCAACGTAAAAATTAAAAGATTTGAAATTGAAAATTGAAATGTATTGATATTGCGCTATGCAGATTGCTATACGCAAAGGGTAATTCTCTGTAATTTAAATGAGACTCCAGTATGAGTCATTTAGTTTGTACGAGGGTTGGCATATATATTTCTGGCCTAGGTAACACTAAGTATTGCCTCGCGCTATCTTTCCATTGGAAAGTTTGACATTTTAAGCATAAACGTACTCAGAACGTTTTGACGTACGACCATTATTTGTGTTGTTTACAGTGACTTGAAAAAATCAATTTGACAAAAAAATAGAATTAACTCGTAAACATTTTCGACGTGGATTATAACGACAAGAGTGCATCGATGAACTTAAATCTTTGTATGGCGATGAAGCCATCTATAGCACTGTGAACAACTGGTTTAATGAATTCAATCGTAGCCGACGCTCGCTCAAAGACGAATGACTTGATGGTCGTCCAAAAACGGCCGTGGTGCCAGAGAGATGCCGTGCGTGAACTGATAATGCAAGATCGTCATGTGACATACCGTGAGATAGTGGCATCCTTGGGCATTTCTTCCACCAGCATACATTCGATATTGCTTAAACACCTGGCCGTAAAAAAGTTTTGTTCTCGTTTAATCCCGCACAATTTGACAGTCGCTCAAATAAAGGCTCGTGTCGATTGGTGCAAAGAAATTTTGGAAAACTACGGTCGCGGTGCTTTAAAAGACGTTTATGATATCGTCACAGGTGACGAATCATGGATCTATGCGTATAAGCCCGAAACAAAACAGCAATCGTCCGTCTGGGTCTTCGAAGATGAGCCAAATCCAACGAAAGTTGTTCGTGGAAGAAACACTTCGAAGCAAATGGTCGCCTGTTTATTCGGATAACTGGCCATATGGCGACTGTACCGCTTGAGCAACGTAAGACGATCAATTCTGAGTGGTACACTACAATTTGTTTGCCTGAAGTCTTTGGAGAAATTCGAAAAATGAACAAGAGAAGACGAATCATTGTGCACCGTGACACCATGCGAGCTCTCACACATCGGCCAAAGCAGCGCCTTTTTGACCGGCCAAAACGTCGAATTGATGGGTCATCCGCCGTACAGCCCTAACTTTGCACCCAATGACATCTGTTTATTCCCGCACATCAAAAAAAAAAAATGCGTGGTCAACGATTTTTATCGCCAGAAGATGCTGTTGAAGCGTTCAAAAACATGTGTCTCAATCGTCAAAATCAATCAAGAAAAAGTGTATAAATAATGCTGGAGAATACTTTGGAAAACAATAAAACCATTTTTTAAAATAAATATTAGCATTTCCATTATATTTATAGCAGCCCTCGAAATATAATAATATAGCAGCCAGAAATATATATAGCAGCCCTCGTACCAAGATATTTTGTATCAAACCGAAGACAGGTAAATCATCAAGGAAGCTTAGAGCGTATCCTAAAGGTACTGGTACCTGAAAATTGATCAAATTTATATATACTGAAAAAAGAAAAGTAATGATGCTAGACGAAATTGAGTTTAATAAAAAAAATACTCGTAAATGGTGTTTGATGGCTGGAACCTTAGATTACGTTCAAAACGTCAAAAAGGGAACACAATCCTTTATGTTCTAAGAACGTACCGTACGTGCTGCCTTTTTCTAACTCTTCTCCCAATACACTTTCCGCTTTGATGTTAATTTAAAATCATATCAATTTAGAGTGTGTTTTTGGTTTGCTATTTTAAGGCTCACTGCTGCTGTGCGGAATAATCAACACATAAATGTTTATGGTTGCCATAACTGATAATGGTTTGTGTTGTATTTTGGATTAGTATTGGCTTTCATATTAATATTCCTATACATGTCTCCAAACACTCGTACAAACAATTTACGTTTGTTTTTTCCTAATAATGTTTATATGCATGGGTATGTGTTTTGTGGAAATTAGAAACAAGTGTAATATGAATAAGAACAGTGAAACACGTTTTTAATGCACCGCTTTCGCATCGAACTGATAACACACAGAAATCCTTGAAATGAGATTTAATTCAAAATTACTCTAAACCGAGCCCAAAATTTGTTTAATTTACGAAAAAGAAAGATATTTTTCTTGCCATATAAAAATTTAGTTCAAAATGTATTAGTTTGTATAACCCTTTCTAGTCTTTGTCATTTGGTTTGCAAAACCTCAAAATGTTGCTCGAACGTTCTTCAATTGTACACGGTGTCCGTCGGGAAGGTATACTACTTAGTAGGGACATAAATACTGTTACAACATTGAACACACTTATTTCAATAGTAGAACTGAACATACCCCGTTAATGTCATATGGGTTTTGAAAGATAGCGTTAGTCTGTAACGGGATTTTAAAATTGTTTCAACTTTCAACATGGAGTGGTCAGATAATGAGAACCGTTTCGCTGTGATAGCGCTTTTCAAGTGTGAAATGAAAAAAATCGATATTTTCAAAACACTCCGGCCACTAGGGATTAGCCTCATGTTCGTCTAACGATGCATAAAACTGTTTGAGGAGACTGCAGATGTAAAAAACCGCCACTGGTTGGGCCGCCCACGCTCTGTTCGATCACCGCATGTCATCAAAGCCGTTAAATCAAGAATTCACAGAAATCCGCTCCGAAAACAGAAAATCATGGCCCGTGAGATGAATATCACGCAAAAGTCCATGAGTCGAATCATTAAAAAAGACTTGAGACTTGGGGCTTTCAAACGACGTACCGGACATTTATTGACTGCAGCTTTAAAAAAAAAATAGGATTGAAAAATGCAAACGTCTTTTGGTGAAGCACGCTAATAACTTTCACAGAAAAATTTTGTTCACCGATGAACAAATTTTTACCGTTCAGGAAAAATTTAACAAGCAAAATGATAGAGTATATGCGCGGTCATCTAAGGAAGCATCTGAACTGATCCCAAGGGTGGAAACGGGTCATCACCCAGCTTCAGTCATGGTTTGGTGGGGTGTCTCTTACGATGGGGTCACTGACCTGCATTTCTGCGAACAAGGATTTAAAACATCGACCAAAGTTTACCAAGAAACCGTTTTGGACGCTGTTGTGAAGCCCCTTAACAATTCCCTGTTTCAAAACCAGCCATGGACTTTCCAGCAGGATTCTGCGCCGGCCCATAAGGCTAAAACGTCCCAGGCCTGGCTTCGAAACAATTTGCTAGCGTTCATTTCCTCTGGAGAATGGCCCTCCAGATTTGAATCCATTGGATTACAAATTGTGGACGGTTTTAGAGGACAGGCTTGTCACAAAAGAAACCCCAACATTGGATCTCTTAAGACTGCTTTGGTTCGAGCTGTGGCCAATTTTCCAATGGACGAGGTTTGTGCAGCTATTGACGATTGGCCAGTGCGACTTAAGGCGTGTGTAAAGGCAAAAGGCGGACGTTTCGAATAAGTAGATTCTTTTTGGATACAATATACATCAATAAATATATTAAAAAATATTTGGTCCGAAAACATTCAGTACTTTTTATTTTACAGCATTAAATGAGTGTAGCAGTATTTATGTCCCTACTTAGTATTTTGTGTGTTTATAATTTTCGATTAAATGAAAGAGAATGGATCTTATAGTGATAAATGTTTTGTTTTATGTCGGCAATTATGCATGGCTCTATCAGATAAATATCAGTCTCTGTTAGCCTCAGAAATGCGAGCCCTTTTGAGCTCATTTTTCATTACATTCTCACACATTTCACGCGTTATTTCCATTTATTTCATCACGAATATTTTGTTTGAGTTGCTCAAGCGTTTCCGGTTTGTTTGCATAAACCTTGCTTTTCAGATATCCCCACAAAAATAAAGTCCGGAGCAGTCAAATCAGGCGACCGTGGAGACCAATCAACATCACCATTTCTTGAAATAACTTGTTGTGGAAAGAGGTCTCTCAGTAATTCCATTGTAATCCTGTCTGTATGCGATGTGGCACCGCCTTGTTGATACCACATGTCAATCAAGCCTAAAGCATGCAGTTCTGGCGTAAAAAAGCATTCAATCATATCTCGATATCCCTCCCTATTGACAGTTACCGTAACGCCGTTTTCATTTTCATAGAAGTAAGGTCAAATGATTCCACCTGACCAAATTGCACGCCAGACTTTCACTTGTAATGGATGCAAAGGTGACTGATGAATAATTTGAGGGTTTTTCATTGCCCAAAAACGACTATTTTGTCACTCATTACAAATGAAAATGTTCCTCGTCATTATTTATATATGCTTTATTTGAATTATTGAATCTGCTCCAAAGGAGCCTAACAATAAGTATACGAATCCTAAGTATAATTCAATAATGAATTCTAGTATGGGTTTTTTTTTTGATGTGGATCTCTGCTTATTGGCAGGAATTTAAATTAATTTGATCAAAATAAAATATAACTGGTATGGATCACATGCCTGAGAATTTTAAACCTGATTTGGCTTAAATCTCGTGATAAAGGGCCAGAGGACCCTTACAGTCATTTACAGAGTATTCGCGATATTATGTAGAGTGAGAAACTCTAGTTATGTATGTATAACGAATAACTCTAGAATAGCAGAGTGGACGACGAAATTTAGGTTTTGTAGGTTTTTCGTGTTGACTGTTTTAAGGATCAAGTATGAGAGCATTTAAACCACGTGAAGTAAAAAAAGAATTCTACACAGTCTTTTTTGAGTGTTCGTCCGCGATTGATATTGACTGTTTTAAAGATCACGTATAAGAGCATTTGCGCCACGTGACGTAGACAAAAGAATTCTACACTTTCGGGCGCGTGTGTTCGCGATTACTGTTACAAATGAAGCGCAAGTGTAGATAAGAAAACACGGCGTTCGTTTCTCCGAAGTCTTAAAGAGCTTGGACTGCACAATAATTGTCTAGCAAGTATGTTATCATGACGATCGAGCTTCTCTTTGTGCTTTATATTGATTTTTTGAATTGCCTTTTTAACGAGAGGTATTTTTAAGTCTCGGTGGATGTTTTCATTACTCATATACCAAAGGGAACCGGTAATTAGCCGCATTGTCTTCGATTGGACTCTTTGGATTTTGTCGAGATTGCTCGAGCTTGCTTTGCCCCATAGCTGGACAACGTATAACCAGATAGGTTTGATTGCACTGTTGCATAGCAGGACCTTATATTCAAGGCTTAGTTTTGAGTTCGTCATTGATTATGCTTTTTTCATGAAAAAAGGGGTTGTCATGGGCCAACTATAACATCCTATTGGCATATGTACGGCTGCGTAAGTGGTCTTGTGAAAGAAGCTCTTGTGTCATTTGAATCTTAAATGGAAACAAATACAAATCCTTGTGCAAAATTGTGGCCAACGTTGTGCTTTGAAAATCAAACTCCTGAGAACGGCGTCCAATTGAGGTTGATTGATTGTTTTGAACACTTTTATGAGCAGCAGTAATGTTTTCAGCCGACCTTGTACTACGTTTTGGTCCATGCTTAGGCCTGTCAGCTACAGACCGTCTTTCTTCGAAATCATTCACTACAAGATAAATACAACGTACAATGTTGGCACGTTGTTTCTCCCAAACATTTCACGTAACTTCCTTATCTTCACAGTGATCGATGATTTATTTTGATAAAATGTTTTACGATTTATCGAGTATATTTCCATAATAAATATGCCACGTATCTACTCCACGACTGCCAAATATGAACTGTCAAGACTAATGTTTACCAATATAGCGGCAAAACAAAGTAGTATACCTTCCCGGCGGATACCCTGTACTTAAGTGTATTCTTGATCGTCGCTAAGACTATCGAGATATGTCTGTCCGTCAATCTGTGGTTCTTATGAAAGCACGATTGCCGCCCTACAAACTGGAATAGAAGCTACAAATAATGATGACTGATTAGCATCTATTATTTCCTGACGAACCTTGACTAAACTCGAAGTCGTCACTAGAAACATACTTAATATTTCCAAAATGGACAATGTTTGGCTTATGTAAACATAATTTTTTTCCTAGATATTGGCCCGATAAGCTCAACAACTCTTCCAAGGCTTCCAATTTAAAGAAATCGTAAAAGTAATGACATTAATATAAAGGGTGGTTCAACTATAAAGCACGATGGTAATGGAAAATAAAACAAAAACTTTACAAAGAAATATCTTTACACTTTTGCTATGATAAAAGGATCTATGACAATTATATGTGAAAATAAAATCGGCCAAATGCTTGCCACGGCTATGGTGGCAAACCTCTATCCGCGAGGTTCAATGTCGTTAGTTTGCCCAATTATCTCTTACTTTGGCTCTTGTATTAAAAAAAAAAGTTCAATGGTGTCAAATCACATGATCGTGGCGGCTAATAAACATCGCCACCACGTGAATTAATACGGCCATTGACGCGCCAAAAGAGGCATTGTTTTGTTGGCTGTGTGGCACCATCCTGTAGAAACCACATATCGTCCAAGTTCATATCCTCAATTTAGGATCGTAATAAGTCCGTTATCTCATTTTCAAAGATATACGGCCTTGAGTTGTTAAGCTTATCGGGCCAATATCTAGGAAAAAATTATGTTTACATAAGCCAAACATTGTCCATTTTGGAAATATTAAGTATGTTTCTAGTGACGATTTTGAGTTTAGTCAAGGTTCGTCAGGAAATAATAGATGCTAATCAGTCATCATTATTTGTAGCTTCTATTCCAGTTTGTAGGGCGGCAATCGTGGTTTCATAAGAACCACAGATTGACGGACAGACATATCACGATAGTCTTAGCATTTTACGACGATCAAGAATACACTTAAGTACAGGGTGTCCGCCGGGAAGGTATACTACTTTGTTTTGCCGCCATATTGGTAGACATTAGTCCTGACAGTTCATATTTGGCAGTCGTGGAGTGGAGTCGTGGCATATTTATTATGGAAATATACTCGATAAATCGTTAAACATTTTAAAAAAAATCATTCATCGATTACTGTGACGATAAGGAAGTCACGTGAAATTTTTGGGAGAAACAACGTGCCAACAAAACGTTTTATTTATCTTGTAGTGAATGATTTCGAAGAAAGGCGGTCTGTAGCTGATAGGCCCAAGCATGGACCACAACGTGGAGCAAGGTCGGCTGAAAACATTACTGCTGCTCATGAAAGTGTTCAAAACAATCCATCAACCTCAATTGGATGCCGTGCTCAGGAGCTTGGTCTTCAAAGAATAACTTTGGCCACAATTTTGCACAAAGATTTGCATTTGTTTCCATTTGAGATTCAAATGGCAAAAGAGCTTTTTTCACAAGACCAGGAAGAGGCCCAATGAAGCCGCCAGCCTATAAACCGCACCAAACAGTCATTCTTATTTGCCCAAATTCGGCAATTCTGCTTGTTCGTGAATCCACTGTGGTTGTCTTTGTTAAGTCACCATTCACTTCTGTCTGTTCAACCAACCGTATGGCATATTGACATCGCGTAAAATGAAATGTCAAATTTAATTGGGCAAAAACTTAAAACTCACAATTATTGTGGAACCACCCACTTAAAAGACCAAATAAATGTAAACAAAAAAAAAACTATTTCATGAAAAAGTTTCATATTTTTAGTGAACATTTTTCATCAAAAATTATGAACAAATTGTAAAATTTTTATAAAAGAATTTCATGTTTATTGTAAAATATTGTCACAAACATTACGAAAAATTATCATGACAAATATGAATTAATTTCTTGAAAAATAAGTAACATTATACAGGGTGTCCACCGGGAAGGTATACTAATTTGTTTCACCGCCATTTTGGTAAACAGTTGTCTTGACAATTCATATTTGGCAGTCGTGAAGTAGAAACGTGGCAAATTTATTATGGAAAAATAATTCATATTTGGCAGTCGTGAAGTAGAAACGTGGCAAATTTATTATGGAAAAATATTCGATAAACCCTAGTGTTTTAATCGTTAAAACATTTTATACAAATCAATTACTATGACGATGATGATGAGAAAGTTTCGTGAAGTTATGAATGATTTCGAAGAAAGTGGTTCTGTTGCTGATAGGCCCAAGCATGGACCACAGCGTACTGCAAGATCGTCTTAAACAATTCGACGCCGTGCTCAAATTATTTATCAGTCAACTTTGCGTCCATTAAAAGTGACAGTCTGGTTTGTAATTTGGTCAGGAGAAATCATTGGGCCTTACTACTATGAAAATGAAAACAGCGTAACGGTAACTGTCAATGGGGATCGATATCGTGATATGATTGAAAACTTTTAAACGCCAGAACTGCATGCTTTGGGCTTGATTCAATGTGGTATCAACAAGACGGTGCCACATCGCATACAGTCAGGATTACAATGAAATTACTGCGAGATCTCTTCCAACAACAAGTTATTTCAAGAAATGGTGATGTTGATAGGCCTCCACGGTCGCCTGATATGACTGCTCCGGACTTCTTTTTGTGGGGATATCTGAAAAGAAAGATTTATGCAAACAAACCAGAAACGCTTGAGCAACTCAAACAAAATATTTGTAATGAAATTAATGAAATACCGGGTGAAATGTGTGAGAAAGTAATGAAAAATGTGCTCAAAAGGGCTAACGGAGGCGGACATTTATCGGATATTGTGTGCCATACATAATTGGCGACATTAGAAAACACATTTATCAATATGTGACAGCGCATAGAGAAAGGAACCTAAGGGTAAAAAATCAATTTTCATTTTTTTTGATGTGGAAAACATCTGAGCATCGAATGAGATCGATCCCATGCCCCAAAAGTGTTTCCTCCCAGAGATATGCGCTTTTTATGAAAGTGATGGTACACCAAAGATACACGTATTTAAATCTTTAAAATGGCTATCCTGAACAAAACGGGGTTTTACTCTTAGGTCCCTTTCTATTTTGCGCGTCACATATAATTTTCATTTTCTTTCATTTAATCAAAAATTATAAATAAACAAAGTATTTTACCTTCCCTGTATATGAATATGAAACTACTGTATAAAACGTATAAAACATATGAAATATATTCCAAAAAAATTACAAATTCTTTCATTAAGTTCATTCAAATCAAACCGATTTCAAAAATTTTAAGATTTGCTTTCATATTTCTTATGAAAAGTTTTTTTGGCTGAAAAAATAAGACAAATTTCGGAATTTTTTTTAAACATTTTGTGATTTCACCAACATAATTTTTTCCGTGTACATTAAGGCGGGTCAATTTTAAGGATTTAAGAACAAAGTCCGTCCTGCCTTTATGATAATTATGGCAATAATGGCAAAAAAAAGTAGCAGGATCGTGCCAATGTTACAGTCATAAAAGGAAAAAAATCTCGAAATTCATCTTCAAATCCGGCAGGACGTAAAGTAGAAAATTGTGTAATTCCTAAAATTTTCAAAAAAAAGTAATTTGAATACTTTATTCGCGCTAATTCTCATGTTGACAGGACGGACTTTGTTTGCAAAATTGGCAGGCTCAAAAATGATTTTAGACACATGGTTTCTTCGTCAAATATGCTTAGAAATATTCCTGAAATCGCGTGAGAGGAAAACGTTTTGTCGCGTTTATTTCATCCACGGAAATTGACCCACCCTAGAGTACCAGTACATTTAATGCATCACTATTTGACAAGCGGATTTTAGCCCTTCTAACTTAATTATTTATCTTAATAATTCTAGAGAAGAACACTCATAAACATGGGTCAATTAATGCTTATTTATTACACCTTCATATCAAAATTTAACGCTCATAGATATAAAGGGTGTCCCAAGAAGAACGCAATTTTTAAATCTGGCAACATTCGAAGTGTCATTGTTTGACATTTGAACAATTGTTATTGTTTGTTAGTAGAAGGTACGAGGTTAGTAAAAATGGAGCGCTACACGAAAGGGAGTTCGTTAATTGGGTATTGGAGAGACAACATGAAAATGCTGATTTTGCCGATAAAATCATCTTCAGTGACGAGGCCCATTTTCATCTTGATGGCTTCGTCAATAGGCAGAATTGTTGCATTTGGGGTGCGGAAAATCCTCGAGTGATTCACGAGAAGCAAATGCATCCTCAACGTGTCACTGTGTGGTGTGGTTTTTGGGCTGGAGGAATCATTGGACCTTTTTTTATGAAAATGAGGCAGGTCAAGCGCAAACAGTCAATGGTGTTTGGTATCGTGAAATGATAACCAGTTTTTTCTTGCCTAGAATTGAGGAAATGAATGTGGAGGGCATGTGGTTCCAACAAGACGGCGCCACATGTCATACAGCCAGAGAAACAATTCAATTGCTGCATCAGTCATTTCCCGGTCGTGTTATTTCGCGTTTTGGAGATCAGAATTGGCCGTCTAGATCGTGCGATTTAACACCATTAGATTTTTTTCTTTGGGGTTTTTTGAAGTCGATGGTTTACGCGAATAAGCCGACGACGACTCAAGCCTTAAAAGACGAAATTGGACGCTGCATTAATGAAATACCGCAGCATTCATGCAAAACGGTCATTGAAAATTTCATTAAAAGATCGCGTGTATGCCAGCAAAGCCGCGGCGGCCATCTGCACGATATATTGTTCCATACATAACCTCATTCTGTCTACTTTACGATATAAAAAAGTTTCACGATTTTTTCTTAAATATCTGTGTTTTATTTAAAATTTAAAAATTGCGCTCTTCTTAGGACACCCTTTATTAGGTAACTTTAAGCCGACCCTCCTCCTTTAGAATAGCGGTTTGGCGATCATCATCATAGCCTTTATGTCTGCTTTAAAGGATTTACTCAAGACTTACACAGTACAACATTTTTCAGGTGATTGATTCAAGACTCAATTCTAATAATTGTTTGTGAAAGTAGCCCCAAAAAGAAGAACTTCTGCATCATTCGTTTGGCCAAGGTACATTAAATAATAATTTAATAATTTATTTGAAGTAAGTATCGTATAGGGGAATTTGTAACGTTTGAGGCTCTTTTGTTTGTCATAACTCGAGAACCACTAGTCCGAATAAGCTAAAACAAATTTAAACAAATTTAAAGTTACAATTCCTTTAATCTGTTCATACAATGTTTCGCTACATAAGCAACAGTTTCGCAGTTATAAATAAATGTATGAAGAAAAAAATATTTTTTGCCTAAAAAATTAAAGTTTTTTGTTTTAATTCATAAAAAATACAAAACGGTAAAAAGTGTCAAGTCCTATTACTTTCACGTAAAGTCACATAACCTATGAACAAAATGAGACATAGATCATGAAAATCGATTTAAGCGTTTGGCTTTTATGAACAATTAAGTGAAGGTAGGAATTTCAAAAATTTGCTCGAGATATGTACAAATTTTTTTGGAAAAAACGTTGATGACTTTTTTATGATTGTCGGAATTTAAAAAAAATAATAAACAAAAGGTTATTTGATTTTTGAATTCCTCATGTGTTGTACTGTGTTTTAAGGGATTTTTAGTTTTTCAAAGATTTCGTGTACCCTTTTGTCAAAAAGTGAAACTATATCGTTTCTTAAAATTTTCTATTACGGTTATAACGAACTACCCTACCGCAGTTCTCATTTAGGTGGAGTTCATTATAGCTATGTCAGAGTGTACATCATGCAAGAGCAAAAACATACATATGCATATATAAATATATGTACGTATAAGTATACATATTTTTATAGTTACTTGTTGGTCATTTGGTATCTGTTTTCCTTTGCTATTTGCATATAACAGGTAAAGAAACAACCACCAAACATATTTTAATATCAAGTGTTTGTGGTTTAGGAAAATTATGTGAATTTTGTTTGAAAAGAAGAAAAAACACTTGAAGATTAACAAAATAAGGAATATGGTCTTGTCGCCTTGAGAGAATCCCTTATGTTCTTTGAGTTTGAAAAAGTATTCAAATGTTTCGCTTTGTTAAAACTACGGCTTACTGACCGTTTCGTTTATTACTTCTCACGAAATTTATTTTATAAAATACTATTTTTCTGCACTTTGCCCAATGCTACTCAAGATTTTTCAATATTGGCATTAATAATTTCATTACCGATTTAGCTTATTTGGATGACGCTCCCGCAAATCGGCCCCAGTTCAACAAATGGGTACGAGAACCATAAAATACTGAAATTTTACAACAACTTCAGATATGACATTATTTTTAAGATCTGGGTAAATTTAGATCCGTAACTACGTTTCAATTGCCACATCTAGAAATGCAGGGTGTAATATAGTCGTCTATGCTCAACTTTAGAATTTTTCCTACTTGTTACTATCGATAACAGAGTTCCCTGGAATACTCGTACACTTGACTTCTAGTTTAGCATATATTAAGAGCATTTAATTTTGTCTGTGCATTAATGAAAAACCATTCCTACACGCAAAAAAAGTATGGTTGGGGTGACAATATTCGAAGAGGATCATACTATTGTTGCGTATATGGTTGTGGCACAACAATATTATGATCCTTAGTATGATACACACATAACCATAATCTCCACAACCATAGTATTATTCACACTCAACCATACTATGATCTCCACAATCATACTATTATCCCCACAACAAAAGTATGATGCACACTCAACCATACTATGATCCCCAAAATTATTTATAAGTATTGGGTAATGTAGTTATTCAAAAATAGAGATTTGTATGAAGTAAGTTATTTTAAATTGTATTACAATAAGTCCATAGCCAGATTGGAGGCCATGTTTTTATTGAATATTTCATTCAAGAAACAAAAATATATATTCCAGCGGGAGTCGATAATACTTTTAGTTCCTAGCAGAGCTAAATGCAACATCACCATTGATCAATGGCTATATGCAGGCAGATTTTAAATAAAGGAGAACCAGTCGGCAGTAGAGTATTCCACCGAACAAATTAAACACAATAATAATCCCTCGAACTACCTTCCGATTGTTGTTGTTTTTTTTATAATGGACAACAAACATGCACTGTATCTTGTGTATGTGTTTTTTTGGTATATCAAAAAAAACTTACGCAAACACATACTCGTACATGTATGCTCTATAAAGCCTGTTTTGTTATGTTCATGGTCGCAACTATATTGTATGATTGCCGTAATCATATTATTGTTAACGTAAATTTTAAACAACAATACTTTTGTTGCACCAACCATGTTAATATGGTTGCTACAACCATATTTTCATTTCTAAATTTGGCAATAATACCATTCTTACATTCCAACAATAGTGATATTGTCGCAATCATACTGTTGTCAGAATGAAATTCAAAAACAATGCTATGGTTGCGACAAACATGATTTTATTGTAGAAAACATATTACTGTTGCGGTGACCATATATTAACCATATCTTTTCTCTGCGTGTATAAAGTACAATGTAATGTGCGCCAACATCATCCTTGGAGCTACCTGACCGTGCGCAAAGGAGAATAATCGAGCTAATAGAAGAAAAAAGCGTATCCAATTCTATTGTGGATCTCGAGCAATGTTGAACTGTGGGCAGCTTGTAGCTGTTCTATCGGTTATTTATTAGAAATCCGTTGTCTTATCCTGACTTGATTATGTTTGGCAGGGATAGGCGGCTTTCCTGGCAGTAAAACCAGTCTGTTTGCGATTGCCCGGTAAACCGCATAATACACTACAAATTAAATTGGTCTTTCGGCAAATGTATTTCCCACTTATTACGATACCCGGGAAGTTCAAGTCAAGTATCAATAACCCCTGATTTTCCTTTCCCACTTCCAACCTTCTTGCTTCCCACTTACCAATGCAATGCACTGCGTGTATACGAGACATCCCCTGAGTATTGCTGATATACCATTTATATTTCTCTATAGGTTTAGATATTTTTTTATGGAGTTCTGTTGGTTTATTGGTTGCTATTCAACATTTTTTGGTAGAAGGGCTTTGGTAGCCTTCGTGAGTCCAAACGTGCATATCCTCTCCAACCTCTCATTATAGACCAACCAAAAAAATTCTCTTAATAAGTGAGCTATGTAATATTTCTCATTTTATACCCACTCAACTTCTGCCCAATGCTAGCTGCGAACAGCTTTTGCATTTAATAATGGAGCTTTTACAAGGCTTAGAGATTAACCTTCCCGGGCAATTTCGAGATGAAAACCCGCTATCCGTATTTTAACATGAATGAAAAAGTCTATAATATAAATCAAATTATATTTTTCCTTACCACGAGGGTTGCTATATATATATATGTCTGCCCTATGCAGTACTAAGTGTTGCCTGGCGTCATCTGACATTTACATTGGAAAGTTTGACATTTTTTAAGCATAAACGTACCCAGAACGTTTTGACGTACGTCAAAACAGTGATATGAAAAAATAAATTTGGCAAAAGAATGGAATTAACTCGTGAACATTTTCGTGCGATCATTTTTCACAACTTTCGATGTGGATTATCACGACAAGAGTGCATCGATGAATTTAAATCTTTGTATGGCGATGAAGCTCCTTCATATAGCACTGTGAAAAACTGGTTTAATTAATGCAATCGTGGCCGACGCTCGCTCAAAAACGAAGGCAGTGAAGGTCGTCCAAAAACGGCCGTTGTGCCAGAGAACATTAATGCCTTGCGTGAACTGATAATGCAAGATCGTCATGTGACATACCGTGAGATAGAGGCATCCTTGGGCATTTCTTGCAACAGCATATATTCGATACTGCATGGACACCTGGCCGTAAAAAAAGTTTGTTCTCGTTGGATCCAGCATAATTTGACAATTGCTTAAAAAGGCTCGTGTCGATTTTTGCAAAGCAATTTCGATAAAAAAAAAACGATCGCGGTGCTTCAAAAGACGTGTATAAGATCGTCACAGGTGACGAAACATGGATCCACGCCTATGAGCCCGAGTGGGTCTTCGAAGACGAGTCAAATCCAACGAAAGTTGTTCGCGGAAGAAACACCTTCGAAGCAAATGGTCGCCAGTTCCTTCGGCAAAACACGATTGTGGTACACCACATTTTGTTTGCCTGAAGTCTTCGAAGATATTCGAAAAACTAACAATTATTTTGCACCATGACAGTGCGAGCTCACACACATTGGCCCAAACCAGCGCCTTTTTAACCGGCTAAAATGTCGAATTAATAGGCCGCCGTACAGCCCTGACTTTGCACCCAATGACTTCTTTTTATTCCCACACACCAAGAAAAAAATGCGTGGTAAACGATTTTCGTCGCCAGAAGATGCTGTTGAAGCGTTGAAAAACCATGATTTGAGGGTGTCTCAATCGGAGTGGAAATGTGCTTCGACAATTGGTTTGAGCGCATGCAAAAGTGTATAAATCATGCTGGAGAATTCTTTGAAAAACGATAAAAACGATGTTTGTTGACAAAAACTCACATTTTCATTATTAGGCCCGAAATATATATAGCATCCCTCGTAGTAAACAATTTTAATCGATGTTAAAATATCAGAAAATAACACCTAATTCAAACTTTTGGCTAATTATAATTCTAATCCTATTCTGATGAAATAATTATTTATAAAATGACCTCGTCTAAAGAGGCCATAAAAAAGTAACAATTTATCGTCTAAACTTAATGCTAGTTTTTAAACATAGCTTTATACTTTTTTTATACAAAATATTAATCTTTTCAAATTACTCGTATGTATCTGTTGTATTGAACCATTTGGCAATTCTGCCAAATTGGTTTTTGCTTTTTTTGCAGTTTATAAATATTACTGTATTAATTTAAATATTGTTGTAGTATGATTACAACCCTCTTCGGATTTTCGTTTCGCACACATTTGAGTGCAAGAAATTAGCACAAAATTTTAAGGTTCAAAACAAAGTAGATTTACTACCAAAGTATTTTATATCAACTACAAGCTATTGCTTATTATTTGTTTGGTGATTTGAAATATTTTTTAACAAACAAAAATTGATCACCGTTGTAAAAATCGGCGATAATTAACTAAGAATAATTTTACTATATAAACTTTTTTTCAGGTCCAATTCCACCCATATTAAATGGTCATAACTAATCGCGGCAGTTTTAAACATCCTTTCGCCCTTGTTTTGCCGCACACGTGGTCTTAATACAGACGAACATGTATAGATTGAAGTCGATTATACGAATTTGATAGCTCATTGAGCTACATTAATCAAGATTGGATGTTTTACGAGGGTTGCTATTTATATTTCGGGTCCAGACAATACTAGTGTTCCCAGATGCAAACTGGAACACGCATTGGAAACTTTGACATTTTTTAGCATAACTTCACTCAGAACGTATTGTCATTTGTGGGCGAATTGTTTTGTTTACAGTGTGTTGAAAAATTCATCTCAGTCAAAAAATGGAATTATCTCGTGAACATTTTCCTGCGATGATTTTTTACGATTTTCGGCGTGGGTTATCGAGACAAGAGTTTAAATAACTAGTTTCGACTTTTGGCGTTGAAGCACCATCAAACCCCACTGTTAATCGCTGGTACCAAGAGTTCAGTCTCGGACGCCGTTCGCTACATGATGAATTTCGTAAAGGACGTCCAACTTTGGTCACTTTGCCAGAAACCATCGATGCTGTGCGTGAACTGATTAAGCAAGACTGACATGTGACATACCGTGAGATTGAGGCATCCTTGGGCATTAGTGTGACAAGCATCAATAAGATATTGCATGTTCATTTGGCCGTGAAAAAAATTTGTTCCCGTTGGATCCCACATAATTTGACGAATGCTCAAAAAAAGGCTCGTATGGATTGGTGCAAAGAGATGTTGAAAAAGTATAACTGCGGTAGCTCAAAGGCAGTGTATAACATTGTCACAGGTGACGAATCATGGATCTATGCATATGAACCCAAAACAAAACAGCAATTGAACGTTTGGGTCTTTCAAGTCGAGCCAAATCCAACAAAAGTTGTACGTGGAAGAAGAACATCGATGTAAATTATTGCGTTTTTTTTTCGGTATAACCGCCACAGTGCCTTTAGTGGAACGTAGGACGGTCAATTCTGTTTGCCAACAGTGTTCGAAAAATTGGGGAAAGATAATAGGAGAAGACGGATCATTTTGCATCACGACAGTGCGAGCTCTCACACATCAGCTGAAACGAGATGTCGAATTGATGGGCCATCCACTGTACAGCCATCATTTGGCATCCAATGACTTCTTCTTCTTATTTCCTAGCACCAAGAAAAAAAATGCGTGGTCAACATTTTTCATCGCCCGAAGCGGCTGTTGAAGCGTTCAAAAATCATGTTTTGGAGGTGTCTCAATCGGAGTGGAAAAAGTGCTTCGAAAATTGGTTTGTGCGCATGCAAAAGGGTATTGATTGTAAAGGAGAATGTTTTGAAAAACAATAAAACCATTTCCAATGATAAATTATTGTGTTTTTATTGCCGAACCCGAAATATAAATAGCAACTCTCGTATGTGTCTTCCAGAGCATAAACTGATCAGATTTAGTTTAATTTTACAGCGTCCACCCTAAGGCCAAAAAACTGACTTACTTTGATTATAAGCTTAAGATGGTCAGCAGGCGGGCGAACAAACAGACAGACAGACAATCCCACGACAACCGGTTCTATGGACCGGATTGACCCGAAGAGCAATACTTCGGCCAAGGGCTGTCACCGCGGCACACAGTTGCCGCTACAAAAAAAAACAAACAGACAGACATCGTTAAATAGAATCAGCTCGTGAGTCGATTGGTCGATTTAATAATTTTTGTAAATTAATATTTTAAATAGTAATAACTAGTTGAAACTGTAGAAACCAGCATATAAACCTGTGTTGATCAGAAGCAATCTTGAGTCAGATGGTAGCCTATGGCATTAAGATTATTGAGCTTGGCATCTTCAAAACAAATTTCTAAAAACGAGCAACAAAAATGACATTCGTCATTTAAAAAAAAATGGAACACCACCCGATGCGTTTTCGCCTTGCCCAATGAGCTGAAGATTGTTTGGCAGGAGATGTGGAATTTTACGAAAGATCGTGTTTTCAGATGATGCTCATTTTATCTCGGTGGCTATGTCAATAAGTAAAATTGCCGCACACGTGACTATTGAGAAGCCAATGCATCTACAACTAACCAATGTTTGGTATAGATTTTGGGCTGGCAGCATCATTGAGCCATTTTTCTTCGAAAATGAGCAAAGAGCCGTTGTTGTTGTTGTACGGCACATACTACCGGAGTGACAGCCCTTGGCCGAAGAATTGCTCCTTCGGGTCGATCCGGTGCTAAGAACCGGCTGTCGTTACCGTCAACGATGAGCGTTTCCGCTTCATGCCCAACGAACTTTTGTTTCCAAAAATTCAAGAGAATGACATGGACGACATTTGAGTTCTACAAGTCGGGGCCACATGTCACACAGCCAATTCAACCATCGCACTGTTTTTGAAAATCGAATAATCAACCCAAATCGTGATGTCAATTAGCTGTCTCGGAGGTGTGATTTGAGCCCTTTGGATTATTTTATGTGGAGAGCCACTAAGGGTAAATGTTACGCAAAGCATCCAGAGACAATTAAAGTGTTGAAATATGAAATCGTTGCTATTGAAGAGATTTGACCCGAAACAATCGAAAATGCACTGAAAATTTGAGTTGGTCGAATGAGGTTCTGCCGATCCACTTGTGTTAGTCATATGTGACCCGCAAAATAGAAAGGGACCTAAGGGTAAAAACCAGTTTTTTTCAGGAGAGCTATTTTAAAGATTTAAATACGTGTATCTTTGGTATAGAATCGTCGACTTCACTCTAATAAAACGCGCATATCTCTGGGAGGGAACACTTTAGAGGCATGGGATCGGTCTCATTCGATGCTCAGATGTTGTCCACATCAAAAAAAGTGAAAATTGTTTTTTTACCCTTAGGTGCCTTTCTCTATGCGCTGTCACATATAAATATATTGTATTCGATTATTAAATGACAAAGTTCAACCAGAAATTTTAAAAAATTATCAGTAGTTTTTTACAGCAGATTTAAATTTAAAATTATAAATCGCCTACCCTGTATATTGTTCAAAAAATATCTGAGCTCCCAAATGCTATACCGATCTACATACCTGTAAGGCTATATCGCATTCACAAGGTACAGCAGAAACTTTATACAAGGAGTACAGCATACAGCATGTGTACAAGGTTGGCATATCATACGCCCTATATGCCACTCTCACACACAGACGTACGAGTATCGCTATTGGAAAAGTACTCGTACGGTGTGGCGTGGCGAATTCTTGTTGGTAATAATGTTTTTTAGGCCTTAAGCCATTTTATAATTAGTCATTGTACGATAAGAGCAATAACAATAACATCAGTGACAACAGTTAAGAAAACTTTACCTAAAATAGTAAACAACTTAAAGTACTTATGTACGAGTACCTCGTATATGTGTGTGTGTGTGTGAGTGTACTCAAACAAAACACACATCCGCACGTACAGAGAAACACAGACACATGTGTACACAGGAGTACACAGGTATCCTCGTAACGAGTGTATGTACAATGAAAGGTCACATAAGTAGGCAGTAGTGCAGGCGGTGGGACCAGAGCAGCGGTGGACAGAGCAGGATGTCTAGTGGTTAGACAACAGCAACAACAACAATGACAGCTACTTATGAACATGTGAGCCGAAAAGAAGGCTCCGTACTCAAAGGCGAGGAGGCGAGCTCTAAGGTGAGATGCTATAAAGTAAGACACGAAAGTAGAACAACAACTGCCAGTCCTATTAGCTATCATTATGCAAACAACAACAGCAACACGACACGGCAGCAACATTGTATAATAGTTCTACGGTCTACGTATTGCTGTTGCTTTTGCTGTTGTTGAAGGTTGGCAATAACATATGCTAAAACTTTTTAATGATAGGTTAAAGCCTACGATGACTTTGGTTTTGTTGTCGTGGTTTTGTATACACCCAGCAAATTCTTACATGCATGAATGCTTATCGGGGAAGGATACCTGCTAAGCTAGCTTAATTAGCATGGCTAAAACTTTTAAATTCCAGAGCTATTGCAAATGCTAAATATTTCTAAAAAAGGATCCAAAAACGCCTATTAAGTTTTTGAAGACGCTTTAAGACTTAGAGATCAATATTATATGTTTGCAAAATTAATAAAAAATAATTCAGATTTTGTACATGTAACAAAATTTGATTTGATTGGTTACCCATGTGCCCATATTTACCATATAGGCACAATTTTGGGCATAAAATACTAATTTAATGCTTTGAAATAAAAATATTTGGATTCGATGCAACTTTAGGCCAAATGAGACTTGTTGGGATCTACAAATCGAAACGGCCAGCAAATATGCATTTCATTGACGTAAAAGGTGCGTCCCAACTAACAGTCTCTATTTCGACCGTTGTACATTCGTAAAAAATCATGATTTGTTGGGCAAATGCTCAAAAGAGTGCACCTATTCTGGCATACCGTTAGAAAAGGTGCACTCTAGAAACTTTTCCCATTTACAGTTTCAAACAGCTTGTGACCAATTTCGAACAGCTAATCTAGCTGCTTTAGACTTAGCAGTAGAGTGTCCAAACCCGAAAACGAAAACCAACATCCCGGCTTTAATGTTCAAATGTCCGACATTCGGGGACAGAGGCTATTTACTTTACGGAAAATGAAAATAATTAAAAAATAGTTGCCATACATACATTCAGATATAGAGGGCGACCGCAAAAGTAACTGGCCTAACATAAAAAGAACCGTTTTTTTTTGGAATTATTATTATTTATTTTTCAACATAATCTCCTTCCAACTCAATACACTTCATCAAACGTTTTTCAAGTTTTTTAATTCCATCCGAAAAATAAGATTTTTCAAGACCTTCAAAATATGCTCAGTGTCAGCAATAACCTCGCTATTGGACGAACATTTTTTGCCACCGAGAAATTTTTTTTTAAATTTGGAAACAATAAATAATTGGATGAAGCTAAATCTGGACTATATGGTGGATGCGGAGCAATTTCAAATCGTAATTCGGCCAGTTTTTGTTGAGTTAAAAATGCAGTGTGTGAAGGAGCATTATCTTGATGAAAAAGAACTTTTTTTTTCTAAATGCGGTCGTTTTATCTTGATTTCTTCACTCAACCGATCCAATAATGCACAATAATATTCACTATTTATAGTTTTTCCTTTCTCAAGATAATCAATAAATATTATACCCCTTGCATCCCAAAATACTGTGGCCATTACTTTTCCTGCTGACTTAACAGTTTTCGCCTTCTTGGGACCACTTCTACCAGCTTCTATCCATTGTTTTGACTGTTCTTTGCATTCTGGGATGTAGTGATGGATCCATGTTTCATCAACAGTTATGAATCGGCGCAAGAACTCTATTGGATTACGCTGATAAATCGCTAAAAGCTCCTCGGAATTGGTCCAACGGACAATTTTTTGGGGCAAATCAACAAACGCGGCACCTTTTTCGCGGATAGCTTTTTCATGTGGAGTTCATCATGTAAAATACTCCAAACTTGGTTTTCGTGTATTTTAACAATATCAGCAAGTTCTCTGAGCTTTATTCGTCTATCTTTAGTCACTTCATTAAATATTTTTCTAATGATTTCAACAGTAGTAGCAGTTTTCGGTCTTCCAGAGCGTTGTTCATCTTCCGTACTTGAACGACCCTTTATAAATTGTTGAACCCAGGATTTCACGGTGGAGTATGATGGTGCATTATCGCCATGAACAGAATCCAATTCATCTTTGATTAATTGTGGCGTATAACCTTTCAAATAAAAGTGTTTAATTACCGCACGAAACTCTTTATGTTCCATTTTTCAAAAATTATAAAACTTGTTTACTTCAATCACCTGTAACAAAGAAAATAATCATTAAATATTTTGGAAATTTTGACAGCTGGCTTATAAAAGATTGCTTTTAAAAAACAAAAAAAAAACAAAGCAAAAAAAGTTGCTAGTAAAACAGAAAATGTGCCAGGCCAGTTAGTTTTGCGGTCGCCCTCGTATACTTAGCTGAAAAATATCCAATTTTAATAAATTTTGGCACAGTTGATTACGATCAGTAAAAAAAGATAAAAATGGTCATACCGATCCATGTTTTGAGATCCCCAGTACGAAGATTTCTTCCGATATTGCATATAATCTCTCTAGAACAACCATACTAATTTCGATTTTGATCAAATTTGTATTTATACAGCACGATTGACGGACGGATTTGGAACATATAAGTATATAAGTAGGCTCATATTTTGATATAGTATGGCGTCCAAAAACGGTTTCTAATATATAAAGGCTGAAGGCTTTAAAATAACTATAAAATTTGTTTATGTCTAAATTGAGGAACTAATCCAATGTCCGAAATTCATATCTACAAGGGTAGATTAACAATTTCGTGACTTTTCGAATACAACACAGTTTTTTGGCAAAAAGAGAAATTATTTTTCAACATAATCTCCTTTTTGCTCAACATACCTAGTCCAACGCTTTTCCAATTTGTGTATCCCTTCAAAAAAATAGGATTTTTCGAGGTCCAATAAATAGGCATTTGTTTGATAAATAATTTCATCGTTGGAGCTGAATCTCTTTCCACCGAGCCATTTCTTTAGGTTTGGAAATAGGAAATAGTCACTGGGGGCTAAATCCGGAGAATATGGCGGATGTGGTACCAATTCGTAACCCAACTCATGCAATTTTGCACTTTGAGACTTCACACGTGTGCACCTGTGCATTATCTTGATGAAATGGTAATCGCGGCACGCATCTTGCAGACAGCTTTCTTTAACCCAACTGATCATGTACTTATATAATCGAAATCACACTGCCATATGAAATGCGTATGGCATCAACAATCTTACGCACTTTAACTCTTCGATCGGCCAACACCATATCGTGGAATTTTTCGACTCTTGCGGGTGTATTGACCTCAATTGGCCGTCCAGAACGTTCAGCGTCAATTGAATTTGTGCGGCCACAACGAAAGTCAGTAAACCACTTTTTACCATTAAAATCGATGGTAGTCCCCTCAATATTTATCAAGCGTTTTCCTGATTTGATTGACGATTTTTTTTCCGCAAAAAAAATAATGTTGAATGAGCACTCGAAATTCACTTTTTTCCATTTATAACAAAATCCACTAGGTTGTATGTTTTGAACAGCTGTTAAACACAAAATTAATGAAAGAACTCTCTTAAAATGTGACAGAAGTTTATAAAAAGATGGTACTTGATGGGAGCAGTGTTGCATTTCATAAAACTACGAGGGAAGCTGGAAAAGTCATGGAATTAATGATATGCCCTTGTATTTTATATGGACATATCAGCACCAAAAACAACAAAATTCTCACACAATCTTGTGTTTTTGTTTTAATCTTTTCCCAATATTTCGTTAATCTTCTTCAAGGGTTTTCTGTTAAGAAAACACTGTCCTCCGTCTGATTATCGCTGTCAAATGTTGACATCGAGTTTAAAAATACATGACCTCAAGACGAAAAATAACAACATTCTCACAGAAATTCAAATATGACTTTTTAAAATCTGGATAAATTGGGAGCCAAAAAAATATTTTTAATTGGCTTTTCTCCACATCCAGTAGTAGGGCGTATAATATAGTCGGCTTCTTCCGACTTGAGCTATTTTACGAGTTCATTTTTAAATAAAAACAAAACCTCTTTTTCTAGCTATTGATCTAGAATTTCCTAATAGGGACACTTACTACACTTCTGATTGTGAAATATTTTCCACTCAATGCAAAAAAGGTCTAAAACCGGAATGTAGGTTGATTTTTTCTAAACAGAGTTGAAGTGCTACTTATCCTGGATAACTATCGAGAGTTATCCTTTAAAGAAGGTGTTTTTTTAACTGCATGAGCTCTATCGTTATCGAAAACTTTTATACTGTCAACCTGTGTTGACATTTTTATTCAGTCACGTTTGACAATTCATCCTAAAATGTTTAAACACTTCCAAATTGTGGAAAATTAATTTGAACCAAAAAATTGAATCACTTCCATTGGAAAGTTTGACATTTTTTAGCATCAACGTACTCAGAACGTTTTGACGTACGACCATCATTTGTGTTGCTTACAGTGACTTAAAAAAATTAATTTAGCATATAAATGGAATTAACTCGTGAACATTTTCGTGCGATAATTTTTCACAGCTTTCGACGGGGATTATCACGACAAGAGTGCATCGATGAACTTATATCTTTGTATGCCGATAAAACACCATCCTATAGCACTGAGAAAAACCGGTTTAATGAATCCAATCGCGGCCGACGCACGCTCAAAGACGAAGCTCGTGAAGGTCGTCCAAAAACGGCCGTTGTGCCAGAGAACATTGATGCCGTGTGTGAACATAGAACCCAAGATCGTCATGTGACATACCGTGAGATAGAGACATTTCTTCCACCAGCATACATTCAATATTGCATGAACACCTGGCCGTAAAAAAGGTTTGTTCTCGTTGGATCCCGCACAATTTGACAATCGCTCAAAATCGCTCGTGTGGATTGGTGCAAAGAAATTTTGAAAAATACTATCGCGGTGCTTTAAAAGACGTTTATAAGATCGTCACAGGTGACGAATCATGGATCTATGCGTATAAGCCCGAAACAAAACAGCAATCAATGAGCCCGAAACAAAACTTCAATCGACAAAAAATACTATCGCGGTGATTTAAAAGACGTTTATAAGATCGTCACAGGTGACGAATCATGGATCTATGAGTATGAGCCCGATACAAAACAGCAATCAATGAGCCCGAAACAGAACAGCAATCGACAAATAATACTATCGTGGTGCTTTAAAAGACATTTATAAGATCGTCACAGGTGACGAATCATGGATCTATGCGTATGAGCTCGAAACAAAACAGCAATCGACCTTGTGGGTCTTCGAAGACGAGCCAAATCCAACGAAAGTTGTGCGTGGCACTTCAAAACAAATGGTCGCCCGTTTCCTCGACAAAACAGGTCATGTGGCGACTGTTCCGCTTGAGCAACGTAGGACTGCCAATATCGAGTGGTACACCACAATTTGCTTGCCTGAAGTCTTCGGAGAAATTCGAATAACGAACAAGAGAAGACGAATTATTGTGCACCATGACAATGCGAGCTCTCACACATCGGCTAAAACCAGTGCCTTTTAGACCGGCCAAAACGTCGAATTGATGGGTCATCCGCCGTACCCTTGGAACCCAATGACTTCTTTTTATTCCCGCACATCAAGAAAAAAATGAGTGGTCAACGATTTCTTTTGCCAGAAGATGCTATTAAAGCGTTCACAAATCATGTTTTTGAGTTGTCTCAATCGGAGTGGAAAAAGTGCTTCGACAATTGGTTTGAGCGCATGCAAAAGTGTGTAACTCATGCTGGAGAGTACTTTGAAAAACAATAAAAACCATTTTTGATGATAAATATTCGCATTTTCATTATTAGGCCAGAAATATATGTATAGCAGCCCTCGTATGCTGCTACGGTAAGGACAAAGAACTTTCGAAGTTATCGATCTTAAATTTTTGATCTGTGACAGTTTTTTTTTATTGTCTTGTACCGTAAATGACCGCTTGAATCAATTTGGCTCTATATTCCCCCAAAACCTTAGGCCCTAGGAACCCAAAAATCGATCTCCGTCAACCATGCGTTTTATATGCGGTATTTTAGCACTAACTTGTGAGATTTTATTAAATTTTAAAATCAGACCCAAAGTAAAAACAAATCGAGAAGTAGTCCAACCAGCCCTACCCTACGCGAATACAAGAAATCAATTAGTTTGAAATTCTCGCTTCGAAAAGTTACCCTTTTCCTTTTAACATTGCCTTAATTTGTTTAAGTTGCTAAAATCTTAAAGTCTCACTCTTTAATTCGTTATTTCATTTCTTTCATTAATTTTTTACAGGGTGGTCTAAAATGGTCTAAACTTATCGACAGATACCTCAACCTTATCGGCCCAAAGAACAACATATCGTATGCGATGAAACATTGCTTTAACCCAAATGAAACGCAATTTATGCAGAATGAATAATCGGGCGTTACTTTTTCGGGGACGACATGTGTAATACGGGTTGTGTGACTGGTAAGTAACTTAAAAGCTTTTTTTATTATAAAGAAGTAACCGCGAATTCCTAAAAAATTTGGATTTTCGGTTTCTTGTTAACTTTAATATTACATTTTCTGCTCACTCTCACATATCATAATTTGATCTCTCTGCGTTGGTCAACCTTCCCATAAAGTTCAAATTCATTACATAGTTTTGTACGTTGACTGTGTAAAAACCTGAACAGCAACAGCAGCATCACTTAAACATAAAGAGAACTACCCAAATCCATTCGTTTACATTGTTTACCATAATTGGCTGTAGGTAAGCATGTGAGGCCTGAAGGCAAAAAAGAAAACAACTCACAAAAACGACTTGTGTTATCTTTTTAGGGTAATAATCATAGATTCTCTCCGACGAAAATTTACTATCATATGCCCTAATACCCTTTCTTCTATATGCGGTGCATGTAGGAGAAAATCCTTAACTGTCGCGGTTAACTTTCCACAGTGGTCCATTTAAAGGCCAAATACCATGTCAGTAGAACTCTATTAGGCAACATGCTTGGATTTTGTGCGAAGCTTAGGATGACCAGCTTAAAACGTTAGAAAAAAAATTAATCAAGCATCAAGGTGTGTAATTTTAAACTTATGGCTTTATTTGTTGATTCATTAATGCCTTTAGAAATAGAACATAAAGTGATTCAAATGACCGACTAGGGTTCACTGGCAGCGTCAAAAATTTTGAGGACTCGTCCAACATGAGCGGAATTATTCTAAAAGTAGCTTCTCGAAAAATAGTCTTTGGCTTGTGCAAAGTAAATGACAATTTTGATCGCTTATATAAACGCAGATACAAAAATGGGGCTCATCTCTGAGGGGATAATTTTTATTGAAAATTTCAATGCTTCAATCTTCAATCTTACAGTTGGCTATACTGATGGACGTGGGGTACTTGCAGCCACAATAATCACAATTCGACAACAACATTTAGTTGTGACAACGAATATGTTCTATATGTATAGGGTGATCCATCTAGAGATATTTTTTCAGAACAAAAAAAAAATCTTCTATATATATAAAAGAAAGTGTCCGAAGCGATGTAATCCCATAACTCGAGATTGGCCAAACCGATTTTGATGATTTGTACTTTGTTGGAAAGGTATTTTCTCAGCACGGGTTTTTAAAAAAAAAATTAAAAAAATAATAAAAAAAGAACTTCAAAATATCAAAATTTGAAAATGTCTGATTTTTCAATTTTCTTTTTTCATTAAGTATATAAAAATGAAATGTGCTTTGCTACACCGCTTAAAACTTGAAAACGACTGGGGAAAACTGGATACTTCCTTCTGGGGGTTTGTTCATAATCGAAATTTTGGAGTGTGGGCGGAGGAGGCGTAACAAAACTGTTTTTTGAGCCTGAAGGCTGACAATCGGTACAAAATTTTAGGTTACGATGGTCTGTTGATGATTTATGTGTAGTTTGCATGAAACCGGCATTTGAAAAATATTTGGTATGATGGTTTAGTAACAAAACACATTTCATTTATATATTTATAGATTAGGGTGATCCATCTAGAGGAATTTTTTCAGAACAAAAAAATATAAAAATTCAAATCAAGAGTCTTTATTGGTAATTTAAAAGGACATTTTATGGCATTTATTTTTTGAAAATAATTTCCTTCAAATGTTGGCAATTATGGAAATGAGCGTTAGTCGAGAAACGGGAAGATCCTCTGTTTTCGTCCAACATTTTGTTCAATGATGAGGCCCATTTCTGGCTCAACGGCGAAGTCCATAAACAAAATTGTCGCATTTGGGCTGAAGAGCAACAAGAGGTTCAAGAGGTGCCATTATACCCAGAGAAAACCACGGGTTGGTGCGGTTTATAACCTGGTGGAGTTATCGGTGCATATTTTTTCAAAAATGATGATGGCCGGAACGTAACCATGAATAACATGTAATATATCGATTTTTTTGCTATCTGAAATTGAAACCTTTAATCTTGACGACACTTGGTTTCAACAGGACGGCGCCACTTGCCATACAGTTAACTTAACAATGGATCTATTTGGAGGTCATTTCGAAAAGCAGCTATTTTCATGTTTTGGACAGGTGAGTTCGCCGCCTTGATCGAGTGATATCACACCTTTCGACATTTTTCTTTGGGGTTACGTAAAGTCCAAAGTCTATGCTGACAAACCAGCTACGATTCAGGTTTTGGAAGCGAACATTACGCGTGTCAATAAATTGAACCCTCAGAATGGAAACCCTGAGGCGTAGTTGTGGCCAACATGTGAAGGAAATTATATTCAAAAAATAAATGCCATAAAATTTCCTTTCAAATTACCAATAAAGATTCTACACTTGATTTGAACTATTATATTTTTGTTTGTTCTGAAAGATCACCCTATAGATGAAATCGTGAATTGGAACGCGAGCGTTCCTACGACACAATAACTTTGCAACAACAAATACAAACAAATATTCCACTGCTGAATAAACAACAAATGAGTGCGTATGATACACTGATAAAGGCTGTCGATGATGGAAATGCTGGACTATTTTTCCTTGATGCGCCCGGCGGAACAGTGAAAACGTTCCTGCTATCATTGATGTTAGCAGCAATACGTGCTCAAAGTGGTATTGCTTTTGCATCTACCGGAATTGCTGCAACACTGTTGGAAGGTGGAAAAACCGCACATGCAGCACTAAAGCTTCATCTAAACCAGCACATCAACGAAAATCCTATTGGCAACTTTTTAAAGCAATCAGCCATTGCAAAAGGGTTGAAAAATTGTAAACTGATAATATGGGATGAGTGCACGACGGCGAACAAACGATCATTAGAAGCACTCGATCGAATATTGAAAGATTTGCGCAACAATAATAATCGCTTTGGTAGCGTGAGGATACTGTTGGCAGGCGACTTCCGACAAACACTTCCCGTGATTCCGAAATCAGATGAATTAAATGCATGCCTGAAGTCATCCTATTTGTGGCGATACGTGAAAACTATTCCATTGAGAACCGCAGAAGTTTTCTTAAAAGAACTGCAGAGAATCGTAAATGGAGAAATTCCAGTAAATACTTCCAGTGGTTTAATATCGATTGCACCTACCATTTGCCATTTTATTTCAACCAAAGATGAACTCATCACTAATGTTTGTCCGAACATCGTAACTACCATTGGTTGAGCGCACGCATCATTTTATTAGAGAAAAATACTTCAATGACTTAAATTGGACGATTTGAAATCAAATTCCGGGAGAATACCTTTCATACAAATCGATCGATCACATTGAAAACGAAAACGATGTCGTCAAATATTCAGTGGAATTCGTATACTCTTTAGATTTGCCTGGCGGCTTCATCATTTGGTTCTTAAAGTTGGATCTGTCATCATTATGCTACGAAATCTGCACCAAAACTGTGTAATGAAACTCGCCTGATTGTGATAAAGCTAATGAACAATGTGATAGTGAAAGGGCCGTTCAAAGGAGAAGAATGTCTAATTCCGCGAATTCCCTTGACTTCAACTGATTTGCCATTTCAGTTCAAACGAATTCAGTTCCCACTGAAACTTGCATTTGCGATGACCATAACAAGTCATTTCAAGATTTATGCCGCTGGAAGTGTGCGGCTTAAATCTGGAAATGGCATGCTTTTCACAGGGCATGTTTTCGAGTTGGGAAACCGTCCTCACTATTTATTTATGCAGAAATCAAAAAATGAAGTGTATCGTGCAGCCTTAAATTGATCTTTTTTTTAGATTTCAATAAAATGATCAGAATACCTTATTCTATTATTTCGGCTCCAGTAAAAGTTATTTGAATAAAATTTGTATCCCGTGCAACTGTCATTTGCACGGTGCAACTGCATTTCTTCATCAAAATATGAATCCACCTCGACTTTGCAACTGAACCAGACTTTCAGTGAAAATAAAATTTGAAGGCAAAACAACGTTGGCCGGGTCAGCTAGTATATATATAAATTAAAATCAAGTGTGGAATCTTTGTTGGTAATTTTAAAGGACACTTTATGGTATTTATTTTTTGAAAATAATTACCATCAAATGTTGGCAACTGTATTATGTAAATGAGCGTTCGGTGAGAAACGGGAAGATCCGCTGCTTTCGACCAAAATTTTGTTCAGTGATGAGGCCCATTTCTGCCGCATTTGGGCTGAAGAGCAACAAGAATAGGTTCAAGAGGTGACATTATTACCAGAGAAAACCACGGTTTGGTGCGGTTTATAACCTGGTGGAATCACCGGTGCATATTTTTTCAAAAATGAAGATGGCCGAAACGTAACCGTGAATGGTGCTCGCTATCGCGCCATGTTATCGATATTTATGCTACCTGATATTGAAGCCCGTAATCTTGACGACACTTGGTTTCAACAGGACGGTGCCACTAGATCTACAGCTGCTCAAATAATGGATCTTTTAAGAGGTAATTTTGAAAAGTAGCCAATGTCTTGTTCTAGACCGGTGAGTTGGCCGCTTAGATCGAGTGATATCACACCTTTAGACATTTTTCTTTGGGTTTACCTAAAGTCCGAAGACTATGCCGAGAAACCAGCTACGATTCAGGTTTTGGAAGCCGACATTAAGCGTGTCATTAATGCCATACCGGTTGAAATGCTCAAACGAGTCATCCAAAATTGGACCCTCAGAATGGACACCCTAAGGCGTAGTTGTGGCCAACATTTGAATAAAATTACAATCAAAGAATAAATGCCATAAAATGTCCTTTTAAATTGCCAATAAAGATTCCACACTTGATTTAAATTAATATACTTTTTTTGTTCTGAAACAATACCTCTAGATGGGTCACCCTTTATATCGAATCGGCCAAGGGAGGGCCACATTACTATTTAGAATTAAAAAGGTGCCACAAGGGTACCACCTTAAACAAATTTTTGATTATTGAAACAGTCACGTCCCTTTTGTTGGACATGTTTTGGTATTTACTTTGGATAACCTCCCCACTGGGAACGAATCATATCCTCTTCGAGGAGATGAGCCTATTAATGTTGCCAATATTTTTTGTATCACTTGTCGATACCGTATGCAGTGGCATACGTTTTTGCACCAGATTTATTTCTTTGGAAGTGGCTCTGGTAGTGCTTTTTTTGCAGTTTTTTTTGTTTTGGTTTACTTCGCACACACATGCCCCATCGATTGTTGTCTTTTCCAGCGAATTCATAACCGGGGCTTGTATGTACTCGTATTCGCATAAGTACGTATGACTCTTTCTGAGTACTCATTAATGAGTTTTTGGGAAATTCCACAAGGATGCTGCTAATTAATTAATAAAGTTATGTTTCGAAGTGTTTCCTCATACGATAAATTTCCATACTCAACTAAATTATTTGAAACTTTTCATTCTTACACACGCAAACTCTTACACCCACACGAATATCCACTAAATTCGTGGTGAATAATTTAAAGCGTCGAAATTAGTTTAAATTTGACGTGGGGGAATATTTGAAGGAAATTAATTATCGTCATTTTTTGTCAAATCCTTCGAAACAATGAATAGATGATGGCTTTATCCTCTAATGTAGGAAATGAGCTTTTAGTTTGTAGAATTTTTTAGGGCGGTGTGATAATGGTGGTTATTGGGATATCAATCTGAGTAGTTTATAAAAGAAGACGGTATACACACTTAATATAAAGGCTGGGCGATTTAACATTTTAAATTTCTATCGGCTGTAAAAAAGTGCTAATAATTTTTTTAAATTTCTGGTTTGATTGGAAAGTTTGAACTTTGTCATTTAATAATGGAACACAATAACATTAATATGACTGCCACAACTAGCTCCGCAGTACCTCATCCAATGAACTCAATTTTTCAGTACATTTTCGATTGCTTCAGGTCGAATCTCTTCAATTGCAACTTTGATTTATGTTTCACCACTTCAACTGTCTCTGAATGCTTTGCATAACATTGCTCTTTAGTGGTTGCCAAAAGAAAATAATTTAAAGGGCTAAAAATCCACGCCAAACAGTGACTTCTTGTAGATGCATTGGCTTCTCAATAGTCGCGTGTGGATTTTCTGAACCCATATGTGACAGCGCTAAGGGTAAAAAAAAATCAATTTTCGCTTTTTTTCTTTTGATGTGGACAACATCTGAGCATCGAATGAGACCGATCCCATGCCCCAAAAGTGTTCCCTCTCAGAGATATGCGCGTTTTATGAAAGTGAAGTCGACGATTCTAAGCGCAAATAGAAAGGGACCTAACGGTAAAATTTATTTTCATTTTTTTTCGCTACTGAATTAACAAAATAACTTGATATTACGAAACTACAAAAAATTTATAGTTTTCCTTATGAACAATTTAAAAAAATAGAATAATCATTTAAATCGACGGTTCTTGCGAATTGGTTCCTTGACGGTTCCGATCCTTTATTTTTTTCGATTTCTTCTTAACGTCTGCTGCCTCCACTTCTTGAGGATTATCCACTTCCTCCGAATCCTCCTCTTCGTTTCCATTTCCAGAGACCAAAGGAAGAGGAGCAACCGAATCTTTTTTTGAATCGTCAAAACATAAACCCCGGATCTCTTTATACAAGTACCATTGACGCTTCATCGATTACCCTGGTGACGGAATTATAATTGGTTTGTCATCGAAACTGGTATTGTTACTCAGATGTATGTTTTCATTTACTCGTATGCTGGCTGAATTCGCAAACAGTTTACATTGCACTGGTGACTGAGCAATAAATACAGAGTGATGATACTTCGATATTCCAATTAAAGTCTTATATTTAGTGGAGAAGTATTCGTCCCATTTTCTCCACTCAACAACAGGCTCACTTGAGTTTGGAAGTCGAATAGGTACAGGAACATTAAATCCATTACGAGATGATTTTCTAACACAATCAACTACATCCATGAAGCATTCGACATTAGTTTGGGCATATTTTGATTTGAAAACTCCGAATAAACGATCAGGTGAAAACTTTGTATGTCCGGTTAACAAAAAGTTCAATTCAACTGACTGTAATCTGCAAGTATCGACAAGGTGTTGTTAATATCGTATCATCGCATTATTTTTATTTTGTGAAACACAGTTATCAGCGAATATCATACATTTTTTAGTTGAATGCACTTCTCGTAGTTAGTAATCAAGCATTGATATTACTGAATTCGAACCATTTCCAATGGAATCGCTTTCGTCAATACAGAAGATGTGTTGAACATTTTGACGTTCGTTTGTAATTTGGAAAATTGCTGTTTTGCGACCTGATTTAAAGTATGCAGTTCCTATTTGCTGTGGACCCGACGGAAAGCTAACATTTTGAGCATAATCCATAGATATTACTAGATAATCCTCCTCTGGAATACCTGGATACATGGCATTTGGATCAGGCTTGACTAATGTTCTCAAGTCGTTATAGTACTCTCGCTGAGTGCTGGCAGATTGCAAATGATCAGAATACACCTTCAATGCTGCTTCTTTTTCAACATCAGTAACGTTTACTGTATTAACAGCATCTTTTGCAAGATTTCGACACAATTCGCAAAAATCGTATGCTGGCTTCATAGTGAGGATATTTTTTCCACACCGTTTGGAAAGTGCGAAGTTTTACGATTCTACCACCCGGTTCGACGCTGTTGGTGTCTCTAGTGTAAACAGAAGTCTAACTTTCAGTAGTTGGAAGTTTCAATAAACGATAATCACGATGATTTAATTGACGACCAGGTAAAGTGATAGCAACAGTTTCAGCAAAACGGCAGATAGATGAAACAAAGTAGTTAAAGCGTCTGTACGATTAATTTTATTCGTCATGCCATGTTCGCGTGGATATATAACATTTTTGTCGAAATGTTCGATTAGATTTTTGTAGCGGTTAATTTCCATTGCATACAGGAAGAAGTACATATCACGGAATATCGGCAAACGAAAATAATATATCTGATTGTACCCTTTCTTCATAGCTCGCGATCGATCACCAACTTTTGACCTGAGCATTGCAATGTCACGGTAAGCTGCCAGATGTGCGAGAATAATTAAATCTTGCGATTACTTATCTAAATTCATGAAAGACGTACGAAAATCCACAGCCATCTTCTTAGGGATCACTTCATTGCATTGATTTGAACAACACGGAGGTATTTTTGAACCATACACTCGAGCAACTACATTTTTTTCGCGTAAATCAAGATCAGATTTATAAAGGTACATATTATCGGTATCATCTTCAGAGTAACTATCTGATAATTCTGAGAAGTGATCGTCATCATCATCGTCATCAGGGAAGCGATAAAGTAAATCTACCTCTTCCAATTCGTCCACGATTTCATCCTAAAACAGTAAGTAAGAATGTTATCAGATTTAAATTATTTTCGCGAATAACATAATAAGGTTATGTGAAAAAATTTTCGTACTAACAGAGTAATATTCACGACTTAAATGAATTATAAATGAGTATTTATTATAAATCACAATTAATAATTTCAGAAAATAAAGCTTGATTCGAAAAAACGCGAGCAAAATTGATATCAAACTCATGGAAACAGCGCGCTAGGTAGAAAACTGTAAAAACCAACTACACAAAACAAGAGGTAGGGACGACCTACGCGCGTTTTCAAGGTTGACCAACACGTTCCTGACGTCATGAGATGTGTCGCTTTCAAATGAGACCAATACCAACACGCTCAGTGATGGTACACCAAAGATACACGTATTTAAGTCTTAAAAATGGCTCTCCTGAACAAAACTGGTTTTCACCCTTAGGTCCCTTTCTATTTTGCGCGTCACATATGCGACAGTTTTGCTAATTGACATACCCACCGAGATGAAAATGCGCTTCTTCTGAAACACGATTTTCCGGTAAAATTCTTCATCTCCTGCCAAACAATCATCAGCCCATTGGGCGAAGCGAAAGCCGATCGGATTGTTTTCTATTATTAAATGACAAATTTCAACCTTTCCAATTAAACCAGAAATTCGAAAAAAAATATCAATACGTTTTTTACAGCCGATTCAAATTTAAAATTTTAAATGCCCCAAACTATGTTTCGTATATAATAAAAAAAATAAAAATTGAGGTTCAAATTAACCTTCTTATGAGTTATTCCATGTCAGACCGTACGATTTTTGCTAAAAATTGCCTTTACGAGGGCGGTTCGGAAAGTTCTTAGCCTATCAATGAAAGAGAATAGTTAGTTTTTCAAAAATATTTTTATTTTTCAATGTAATCTCCTGAAACTTCAATACAGTAAGTCCAACGCTTATCTAGCAATTCTATCCCTTGATTAAAATAGTTTTTCTCAAGGTCTTTAAAATAGTGGTTTACAACTGTAATTGCATCTTCATTTGAGGTAAAACGCTTGCCAGCAAGGAATTTTTTTAGATTTGGGAACAGGTAAAAGTCACTGGGAGCTAAATCAGGAGAACAAGGTGGGTGTTCAAGCAACTCGTACTTTAATTCATTGATTTTAGCCATTGTTAAAACACTCTTGTGCGCTGGTGCGTTGTCTTGATGAAAAATTTTTTTTTGTGTTGTAAGGCAGGACGTTTTTCTCGAATTTGTACATTTAATTGATCTAAAAGGTTGCAATAGTACTCTGAATTTAATTTTTTACCCTTTTGCAATAAAATACCATTGAAGTCCCAAAAAACCGTTGCCATAACCTTACCAGCCGATTGAATTGTTTTTGCCTTCTTTGGGGCACTTCCTCCAGCTTCAGTCCATTGTTTGGATTGTTCTTTTGTCTCTGGAGTATAGTGATGGATCCATGTCTCATCAACAGTTTTGAAACGACGTTTAAAATCCATTTTATTTCGCTGAAAACGATCCAAACAAGCTTGAGAAATGTTCATTCTTATGCGTTTTTGGTCGACTGTTAACAAGTCCGGCACCCATCTTGCAGAAAGCTTTTTCATCTGTAGTTCTTCATGCAAAATTAAATGGACTCGATCATTTGAGATGCCCATGATATTAGCTATTTCACGCACTTTTATTCGTCGATCACTTAATACCATATCATGCACTTTGGCTACAATTTCTGTTGTTGCTGTTTTTGGACGTCCACTACGTGGTTCATCTTCAATGCTTGTACGTCCACGTTTAAATTCAGCAACCCAATTTTTTACTGTTGCATATGAAGGAGCACTTTCACCTAACACATTCACCATATCATTATGAATTTCTTGTCCCGATAAACCTTTTTTATGTAAATATTTAATGACACCACGCATTTCTAATTTTTCCATTGTAAAAAAATCGCCGATGCGTCTTTTGTGAACACCTGTTTCTATATGAAGGAGTTGTCAGATCGAAACAAAATTTAACATGTGCTCATAAAGATGGAAGTTTCCAAAACACTTAACTTTTTTCTGTTTATACCGCGCTTTTTGTGCTGGGCTAAGAAGTTTCCGAACCGCCCTCGTAATGTCCCCGATTTCTTTCAAAATTATAAAAAGTATTCGTCATTAAAAAATAGCTTACCCGTGTTTCCAAAAAACGTTATGGGTATTTAAAAATCTTCAAAATCGTGAAAAGTCATTTGACATGAGAACTTCAACCTTGATCTACTCCTTAAAAAAACTTACCTTGATTATTTTGACAAATATTGGAATTCAGTACATTTTAGGGAAAAACTTAAAAATGTATGAAGTTAAAGCATATTTTATAAAAAGATATTAAGTAAACAAATTATTGAAAGTAATATACTTATATTCAAAATAGCATATTTGAAATTTATGAAAGGAAAAAATAGACATTCAAAGTAGCTTTTCTCCAAACAAAACATTACGATTGTGTTCCTTTTTGCAGGCAGATTCTGCACAAAAGCAACAAATATTGCATATAAATTATTTTTAGAGCCTGAGTCACTCACATAGCAAAGATGGCTCTACCTTTTATTGTTGGTGGGACGATCTTTACTCTTTTTGGTGGATTTTGACATGTTGATGTTGAAGGAACATCTTCAGAAATATTTGAACTGTAAGATTACAGTCGCAAGAATTTCATTAGAACAAACCTTTTGTTTTCTTATAGTACTCTACCTATATAACTGATGGCAGTTTTTTCCCCAGATTCAATTTCATTAGAGTTATGAAATGTGCTCTGTAGTATAGTGCATTAAATTTTTCTACCGATGTATAAAACAAGTGCTGTGTTGCCAGTGGTTGCAAATGTTGATTGGTATAAGGGAAGTTTCTTACATTGTAAAAGTTTTGGTGGAATGCTTCTTTAGTTTTTTTTTTGCATTGTTCCTACCATTGTTACTCCTTTGGACAACAATTTTAGACCAAGGTTATACGAAGAAAACAAATTTACCATGGTAACATTATGCCCTTTCAAGCCCTCAACGAGGTCCAAGACGACGCGCTCATCTTGTCTTTGTTCTCGTGCACTGGCATCGGTAGGCTTTCCCAAGTACGAGTTCTTTTGCAGCTTTGTGCCAATTTTTAGTTTAATTGCGCGATTTAAAAGCTTTTGATCTATAAAGGCTACTATTTTCCTTTGTTCTTCTGCTGATAATAAAATTCTGTGAGCCATGTTAAAATATACGCGCAAACTTTATAGTGAATAATTGTTATTGCAAAAAAGTTTATTGCAAACACGCATTATGCACTGAAGAAGAAACAAAATAGTATTTTTTTAAAGGTTTTCTACCGATTGACAGACGACAAGCAATCAATATTACGCTGAACCTATATTTCTTTAGTCAGATCGTATGGAAAATATTTAAGATATAACAAAAATATCAAAAGTGGGCGGAGTTTTAATACCCATAATACATTTAACAAACTTAAATGTGATTATTTCAAGTACGAGGGCGACCGCAAAAGTAACTGGCCTAACATAAAAAGAACCGTTTTTTTGGAATTATTATTATTTATTTTTCAACATAATCTCCTTCCAACTCAATACACTTCATCAAACGTTTTTCAAGTTTTTTAATTCCATCCGAAAAATAAGATTTTTCAAGACCTTCAAAATATGCCTCAGTTTCAGCAATAACCTCGCTATTGGACGAACATTTTTTGCCATCGAGAATTTTTTTTTAAATTTGGAAACAAGAAATAATCAGAAGGAGCTAAATCTGGACTATATGGTGGATGCGGAGCAATTTCAAATCGTAATCCGGCCAGTTTTTGTTGAGTTAAAAATGCAGTGTGTGAAGGAGCATTATCTTGATGAAAAAGAACTTTTTTTTTCTAAATGCGGTCGTTTTATCTTGATTTCTTCACTCAACCGATCCAATAATGCACAATAATATTCACTATTTATAGTTTTTCCTTTCTCAAGATAATCAATAAATATTATACCCCTTGCATACCAAAATACTGTGGCCATTACTTTTCCTGCTGACTTAACAGTTTTCGCCATCTTGGCACCACTTTTACCAGCTTCTATCCATTGTTTTGACTGTTCTTTGCATTCTGGGATGTAGTGATGGATCAACAGTTATGAATCGGCGCAAGAACTCTATTGGATTACGCTGATAAATCGCTAAAAGCTCCTCGGAATTGGTCCAACGGACGATTTTTTGGGGCAAAGTCAACAAACGCGGCACCCATCTTGCGGATAGCTTTTTCATGTGGAGTTGATCATGTAAAATACTCCAAACTTGTTTTTCGTGTATTTTAACAACATCAGCAAGTTCTCTGAGCTTTATTCGTCTAGCTTTAGTCACTTGATTAAATATTTTTCTAATGTTTTCAATAGTAGTAGCAGTTTTCGGTCTTCCAGAGCGTTGTTTATCTTCATTAGATATTTTAGAAATTTTGACAGATGGCTTATAAAAGATTGCTATTAAAAAACAAAAAAAAAAGTTGCTAGTAAAACAGAAAATGTGCCAGGCCAGTTAGTTTTGCGGTCGCCCTCGTACATTAGTTTACCTTTATTAGTACACAAGACCATCTTATAGAAATAACATCGGGTTCATAATACAACCTTTCCAACTGTACATACTACCCTTAAAGTCAAGGGCAATAAATCAGTATAATAATCATAATATGCCATTAATTATAACTTCAATTATTTGCTGTAATTGATACAGGGGGCTCATTGCATCAAAAGTAAAAACAACTACACATTTTGAATAATGAACAGTTCCGATAGAAAATATATTGAAAACACTTTGTGTATAAGTAGAATTAATTTTATTCAAAGTGTACTGTACAGAGTATAAAAAATATCAAATTAAGTAGGCTTAAATTGTTTTTTCTGCTAATTTGACGAACTTCTACGGCAAGTTGTATTTTTGGTATTGCGATAGTAAGCAGAATATAGGTTAGGTGAAACAGCAAATGCAGGAAACACCCCCTCCGAAAGTCTGTCATCTTTTAGTTGGCGCGCAATCCGTCCCGAGGTTTTCACCACACCCCGTCTGGATATGTGACGAGCAAAATAGAAAGGGACCTAAGGGTAAAAACCAGTTTGGTTCAGGAGAGCCATTTTAAAGACTTAAATACGGGAATCTTTGCTGTACCATCACTTTCATAAAACGCGCATATCTCTGGGAGGGAACACTTTTGGGGCATGGGATCGGTCTCATTCGGTGCTCAGATGTTGTCCATATCAAACAAAAAAGTGAAAATTGATTTTTTTACCCTTACGTTCCTTTCTCTATGCGCTGTCACATATGCGAGTGGTATGCGCGAACATTTTGACCGCAGGAACGAATACCTGTAACACAATAAAAACCTACTCATTTCTGGCAATCAATAACTAGAAATTAATATACCACTTTACTCTTAGTATCATAGCTACCATCGTATAGTGTTTCGAAAAAATGCGATCCACCAAATACAGGTAATCGCAACTGCAGTCGTTTCGTCCAGCGAAACTTTTTGTACTTCGCACCCAATTCCAAGAGAATTTTTCTGTGTTAGCATACGTTAGGACTGCGCCCGACAGATCCCCAACAAACAGCCTAAGGTTTACTGCAAAAATATTTCAAAGATAGCACAAAACATTTCAAGAAAATGTATCAGTATTTTCTTGGCCTGTCTATCAGATTATAAAATATACAAAATGGGAATTTGTTTGCACTGAGTATGAAAAATAATGTCACTTAAATGACTCCTGTTTTCAGCTACGCAATGATGGGCTCGTTTCAGAGCATTTTCCATAACATTTTTCAAAATTTTTGGCTGAAGCTTTCGAATTTCTGCAACAATGTTGGCTTTGAGTTGAAGGATTGTCACGGGCTGGTTCACATATACTCGCTCCATCAAATAACCACAAAGAAAATAGTCGGGTGCTGACTAATCTAGCGATCGCGCTGGCCAAATAATTTCCGAATTTCTGAAAACTACTCACTCTCCAATAATTTGACTTAAAGGTGTCTTGTGTCTCGTGCAGTGTGGGCAGTGACTCCGTCCTGCTGAAACCACATCTCGAAAATGTTCTATCAAAAACCGATACCGCTCTCCATATACGGTTACAGCACTTCCCTTACTTCTCGAAGAAGTAAGGCCCAATGATATTTGCAGATTTGATCCCACACCATACTGTACGCCTAAAGGGCTGCAATTGGCGTTGATGAATGACTCTTGGATTTTCAGAACCCCAGAACCTACAGTTCTGCTTAATGACAAAGCCACTCAAATGAAAATGAGCTTCATCACTCATCACTTTGCTTTAAAATAATTGATTGCTAATTTAAATAATAAAATTTTATTATTCTGGTTCTTTGTTCAGTGAATCTCTCCATTATTTATTCTGCAAGTGTTATTTAAATATTCTAAAAAAAAATTATATAAAGGAAAAAGTTATTAAAGTTTCTAACCCGATGGGAACTTTTGGCCCACCCTGTAAATTGTGTTTTATTTTTGTCCAGGCGGTACAAAATCCTTTAAAAACATTTAATTTTGTGTTATCTTAAACTTGCATAAGATAGTTATACATTCTCAGCTTCCTAACTGGACCTAACTAAGTGATAAAAAATAATGAAAGTATCACTTCATAATAACCTTAACCCACAGTTATCATGAGTAGCAGCATTTCACCCCTTTGCTACTCCTAGAAATCGTCCATGTTTCTGCAACATTAAAATAAAAGGGAATTTTCATAATTACTGATTTCTTTGAGACTTTGTAGAAAACCCGATGCAAACAGTGCTCCAAGAGGAAACTCTTCGTTATTTCATAAACAATCCATAAAAATCACTCAATTGTTAAATGAGGGCCATTAAATGTTACACAACATCAAAATGAAGATGAACACCAATCGTGATATCCTTCACCGAACGAGTGGCGGGCAAAAGGGAGCCCAACAAAAGTTCTCCGTAAAGGCATTAATAACATTGAATGGTGAGTGGAAAGGAACCGAACACAATACCCCTCTAACACCATCGACCAAACTGTTGTGGCGGCAATGCCACTTGTTCCAGTATCGTTCCGTCCACCATTTACTGGTGCTTCAACTTAATAACGTAAAAACCGAGAAGAAGAAGAAAGTACTGCTGGGTGCAATGGCCAGGCAGGGCAAGAGAAATGCGAAGAATTTAAGCCACAAAGTAGAATAAGTGTGGATTACAGTATTATTTGTTGGTTGTATGGAAATGTTTTCTGCATTAGGTCCACTGAAAGTCGTTGCTATTTAGATACCCGGTTTCCGGTTTGGCCACCGCTATGTTCACTTAAGGCTGCATTGTACTTATACTTGTAAAAAAAACAGTGGTAGTGTTGGGTTCCGTTTAAAATAATTGAAAACGTCATTTAGTACTACCAGGTCAGGGAAAATGGCATATGTGTAGCCTATATGTCTATACCGAAGTGTCCCTGATACTCACGCAGAAAAAAAGTATGGTTGGGATAACAATATTCGAAGAACATCATACTATTGTTGGTTATATGGTTGTGGCACAACAATATTATGATCATCACAACATTAGTATGGTTCACACACAACCATACTATGATCCCCATAACAATATTATGGTCCTCACAACAATAGAATTATTCACACACAACCATACTATGATCCCCACAACCATATTTTTATTCACATCTAACCATACTATGATCCCCACAACCATAATATGATCCTCATAACCATAGTATGTTTAACGTACAACCATAGTATGATCCTCACAACCATAGTATGAATTACACACAATCATACTATGGTCCCCAACATTTTTTGTAAAGATTGTGTTAAGTTGTTATTTAACAATAAATTTTATTTAGTAAGAATTTTATTAAGTAAGTTATGTAATAATAGGAGTGATTTATTAAACAGTAAAAAAATTTATTTATATAAAATATTTCAGTTATACTAATTCGTAGTTTGTTCCGAAAAAATTAAATTATTTTTACTTTTATTGCGTAAGATTCGTAAAAATAACATTGTCAAATTAAAAAAATACAATTTTGCCGGTATGATCGCCGTAATCATGTTATTGTTAACATAAAACCCATGAAAACAATACTTTTGTTCCACCAACCATATTGTTATTGTTGCTACAACCATATTTTCATTTTTTAATTTTGCAACAATACTATTGTTACATTTCAAAAATATTAATATTGCCGCAATCATACTATTGTCAAAATGAAATTCAAAAAAACAATACTATGGTTGCGACGACCATACTTTTATTGCAGAGAACATACTATTGTTTCCGTGACCATATAGTAACCATATATTTTCTCTGCGTGCTCGTGCCTACAGCAGTTGTAGTAAAATAATGGGACCCTACAGTCTAAGCGTCCATTAACGAATTTCAATTACATCTCTAAAAAATATACTGGACCATGGAGCCAGTTTTTGGCTAGAGCCCATAGGTCCGAGCCCTAGAGCCCATAGGTCCGAACAACCATTTTTAATGTATTAAGTGCGTCCGCTCTAATCTTTCTTGGTTGGGCCACTTTTATTCCACAAAGATATTTAGACATATTAAAAAAAATTTAAACAAGTCTCCTTTTGTTCCCTTCATGTAGAGAAATGATATGGTTACTGTATGATCACGGAAACAATAATATGTTCTCTGCGATAAAACGTTGTTCGTCGCAACCATAGTATAGTTTTTTTTTGCATTTCATTGTGATTGCGGCAATATTAATATTGTAGGAATGTAACTATGGTATCATTGCCACATTTAGAAATCAAAAAAGATTGTAGCAACAATAAAAATATGGTTGGAGCGGCGAACGTATTCTTTTTAGGGTTTTATGTGAACAGTAATTAGTTAACGGCAATTCTACCTTATGATTGTATTTTTTTTAACTTAAATATGGTTGTAAGAACAATGTTATTGTTAGAAATCTTCCGTAATAATAGTATAAAAGCAAACTGCTTTGTGTTTGTATGACTAAAATAGTTTAAATACTCGTAAATGAAACACTTACGTGTTTTAAACGGTTTTTTATATTGTTAAAGAAATCACTCCTACTGTCGGGTCATCAATCTAGAGGTATTTTTTTTATTTAAATACTAAAAAATTCAAAAATCAAATTCAAATCAGGTGTGGAAGTTCATTTGAAATGACATTTTATGCCACTTACTTTTTGAGTATAATTTCCTCCTTCAAATGTTGGCCGCAACTACGCCTCAGGGTTTCCATTCTGAGGGTCCAATATTGGATGACTCGTGCGAGCCTTTCGACCGGTATGGCTTTAATGACACGCGTAATGTTGGCTTTCAAAACCTGAATCGTAGCTGGTTTGTCAGCACAGACTTTGAACTTTACGTAGTTCCAAAGAAAAAAGTCTTAAAGGTGCGATATCACACGATCTAGGCGGCCAAATCACCGGTCCAAAACTTAAATTAGATGCTCTTCGAAATGACCTCTCAATAGACCCATTGTTTGAGCAGCTGTATCGTAAGTGACACCGTCCTGTTGAAACCAAATGTCGTCAAGACTACGGGCTGCAATTTCAGGTAGCAAAAAGTCAAATATCAAGGCGCGAGCACCATTCACGGTAACGTTCTGGCCATCATCACTTTTAAAAAATATGGACCGATGATTCCACCAGCCTATAAACCGTATCAAACCGTGATTTTATCTGGGTATAATGGCACCTCTTGAACCTTTTTTGGCTGCTCTTCAGCCCAATGCGGCAATTTTGTTTATTGCATTGAGCCACGAAAAACGTTTCTCACCGAACACTCATTTCCATAGTACAGTTGCACAATTTGGAGATGCTGTTGCATTGTAAGTCTCTGCATGATGAAATGGCAAACAATACTGAAAAAACGTAATGTTTAACACAACTTACGCGTAATATTGAAAAAAATACCTCTACATTGAACTCCCGTTATTTTTAATTTAATTTATTTTTAAATACGAGGGCGACCGCAAAAGTAACTGGCCTAACATAAAAAGAACCGTTTTTGTGGAATTATTATTTATTTTTCAACATAATCTCCTTTCAACTCAATACACTTCATCAAACGTTTTTCAAGTTTTTTAATTCCATCCGAAAAATAAGATTTTTCAAGACCTTCAAAATATGCCTCAGTTGCAGCCATACCCTCGCTATTGGACGAAAATTTTTTGCCACCGAGAATTTTGTTTAAATTTGGAAACAAGAAATAATCAGAAGGAGCTAAATCTGGACTATATGGTGGATGCGGAACAATTTCAAATCGTAATTCGGCCAGTTTTTGTTGAGTTAAAAATGCAGTGTGTAAAGGAGCATTATCTTGATGAAAAACAACTTTTTTTTTCTAAATGCGGTCGTTTATCTTGATTTCTTCACTCAACCGATCCAATAATGCACAATAATATTCACTATTTATAGTTTTTCCTTTCTCAAGGTAATCAATAACTATTATACCCCTTGCATCCCAAAATACTGTGGCCATTACTTTTCCTGCGGCCATTACTTTCTTGGGACCACTTTTACCAGCTTCTATCCATTGTTTTGACTGTTCTTTGCATTCTGGAATGTAGTGATAGACCCATGTTTCCTCATCAGTTATGAATCAGTGCAAGAACTCTATTGGATTACATTGATAAATCGCTAAAAGCTCCTCGGAATTGGTACAACGGACGATTTTTTGAGGCAAAGTCAACAAACGCGGCACCCATCTTGCGAATAGCTTTTTCATGTGGAGTTCATCATGTAAAATACTCCAAACTTATTTTCGTGTATTTTAACAATATCAGCAAGTTTTCTGAGCTTTATTCGTCTATCTTTAGTCACTTCATCAAATATTTTTCTAATGTTTTCAATAGTAGTAGCAGTTTTCGGTCTTCCAGAGCGTTGTTCATCTTCCGTACTTGAACGACCCATTTTAAATTGTTGAACCCAGGAGTATGATGGTGCATTATCACCATGAACAGAATCCAATTCATCTTTGATTAATTGCGGCGTATAACCTTTCATATTAAAGTGTTTAATTACCGCACGAAACTCTCTATTTTCCATTTTTCAAAAATTATAAAACTTGTTTACTTCGATCACCTGTAACAAAGAAAATAATCATTAAATATTTCGGAAATTTTGACAGATGGCTTATAAAAGATTGTTTTTTAAAAATAAAAAAAAGTTGCTAGTAAAACAGAAAATGTGCCAGGCCAGTTAGTTTTGCGGTCTCCCTCGTAATTTACTTAATAAATATCTCTATTGTTGAATGGCAACATAACCCAATCCTTATTTATAATTTTGGAGTTCATAGTATGGTTGAGTGGGATCATACTATGGTTATAGGAAATAAACATGGTTGCGTGTGAATCAGACCATGGTTGTGGGCTATCATACTGAGGTGGTAGGGATCATATTGTGGTTGTTGAAATCATACTATGGTTGTTTGTAAAACATACTATGGTTGTGGGGATTATAGTATGGTTGAGTGTGAATCATAATATGATTGTGTCATAATATGATTTTGTGTGAATCGTATTCTTGTAATGAGGACCATAATATTGTTGTTGGGAGCATAGCTTGGTTGAGTGTGAATCATACTGTGATTATGGAGAGCACACTATGGTTGTGTGAGAATCATAATATTGTTGTGTCACAACCATATACGCAACAATAATAGAATGTTCTTCGAATATAGTTGCCCCAACCCTACTTTTTTTCTTCTTGTAGGGCCTGAATCGTAAATGGATTGTTCCAGCCAAAATGTGTCAATTTTATACAGCGGTTCCATTCGCACTATTTCTGAGGTTCATGTGCACTAGATTTATTGATATATTATTATTTATATTGTCTTTATTATTTTATTTCCATTTAATAAACTTAATTATAATATTGGCAAAACCCATTTTTATGCACTTAAGCTCGAATTTGCCACAAGGCTCAAGCTCGCCGCTGATATCTCTTGTAGTGTAATTCTTTTCGGCTCGCATAATATCAGTCCTACTAATTGCAAGTATAACTACATTTAATAGTGCGAGGTGGTCGTGGTCAATTGACATCGCTGCAAAGGCTGATTTGAAGATTACCGAAAAAGGTGTTCCAAAGATTGCACGAAATGATCGTCCACCATTAGCCAAAGTGGGATGTAAAGTAGGGTTCTAAAAGTCGATTTTAGACTAATTGTCTTGTTGTTGACAAAATTTAAAAAGTTGTGATAGACTTTTGCGTCTGATTTTAATCGAACAATCGACTTTTGCGTTCGATTTTTGTTACCGGCTGAAGAAATATTTCTACCCTGCAGCACCCAAAGCATGGTATTATAAGTTAGTTTTATGGCAAATATTTGAGCAAGACCCACCTTTAAGTTTATTGATTGACAGAATCATACGCCGATTCGTCTCTTTATACGTCCGTCCTTCTGCTGTCCATCTAAAGCTTGTAATTCCATTTCAGGTCGCAATAGTTGTCCGATTTTTATTAAATTTTGCAGAACCAAGACAAGGGATAGGCGATTTATGTTCAACTGATTTTTATCTTTAGCTTTAGAAGCCATATAGAACATCCAATCTTGATGAAAATTGGCACAGTTCATAGCGATCGATTAGTTATTATCTTAGATAAAAATGGGATATATCGGTCCATGTTTTGATACAACCCCAGTACAAAGGTCCTTCCCGATTAAACATACTTACAATGGCTCTATAACACCGTTTTATATACTTAGTAGGGACATAAATGCTGTTACAACATTGAACACACCCATTTCAATAGTAGAACTGAACATTCCCCGTAAATGTCATATGGGTTTTGAAAGCTAACCTCAATAGCGTTAGTCTGTAACGGGGTTTTAAAATTGTTTCAACTTTCATCATGGAGTGGTCAGATAATGAGAACCGTATCGCTGCAATAGCGCTTTTCAAGTGTGAAATGAAAAAAGCGATATCTTCAAAACGCTACGGCCACTAGGGATTAGCCGCATGTTCGTCTGACGATGCATAAAACTGTTTGACGAGACTGGAGATGTAAAGGACCACCACCGGTCGGGCCGCCCACGCTCTGTTCGAACACCGCATGCCATTAAAGCCGTTAAAACAAGAATTCACAGAAATCCGCTCCGAAAACAAAATCATGGCCCGTGAGATGAATATCCGCGAAAGTCCATGGGTCGAATTATTGAAAAAGACTTGGGACTTTGGGCTTTCAAACGCCGTACCGGACATTTTTTGACTGCAGCTTTAAAAAAATTAGGATTAAAAATGAAAACGTCTTTTGGTGAAGCACGCTGATAACTTGCACAGAAAAATTTTGTTCACCGATGAAAAAATTTTGACCTTTCAGGAAAAATTTAACAAGCAAAATGATAGAGTGTATGCGCGGTCATCTAAGGAAGCGTCTGAACTGATCCCAAGGGTGGATTACCCAGCTTCAGTCATGGTTTGGTTTGGTGTCTCTTACGATGGGGTCACTGACCTGCATTTCTGCGAACAAGGAGTCAAAACATCGGCCAAAGTTTACCAAGAAACCGTTTTGGAAGCTGTTGTGAAGCCTCTTAACAATTCCTTGTTTCCGAAACCAGCCAAGGACTTTCCAGCAGGATTCTGCGCCGGCCCATAAGGCTAAAACGTCCCAGGCCTGGCTTCGAAACAATTTGCCAGCGTTCATTTCCTCTGAAGAATGGCCCTCAGGCAGTCCAGATTTGAACCCATTGGATTACAAACTGTGGACGGTTTTAGAGGACAAGGTTAGTAACAAAAGATACCCCAACATTGGGTCTCTTAAGACTGCTTTGGTTCGAGCTGTGGCCAATTTTCCAATGGTCGAGGTTCGTGCAGCTATTGACGATTGGCGAGAGGCGTGTGTAAAGGCAAAAGGCGGACATTTCGAATAAGTAGATTCCTTTTTGGATACAATATACATCAATAAATATATTAAAAAATACTTGGTCCAAAAACATTCAGTACTTTTTTTTACAGCATAAAACGTGTGTAACAGTATTTATGTCCCTACTAATTATAGACCAGTTTGAAACTGTTCCATATAGACCCATTTAGTCGGTCTCTATAAAAAAATAAGCTTTGGGGCCCGAAAAACGGCATCCGCATAAACATACGGGAGGGTGGGTATCAGATAAGAAAATAATATTCTCATAATGGCAAAAATAAACTTTTTTTGAAATTTATCTTAATTTGGTGACGGACCCTAGGAGAGAATGTTGGAATGGTTCGTAAAATTTTCCAGGTCTAAATCACCCACTATCGGCTACGGCAGACTCATTCTTGCCAGTGCGTACTGAACTCCGGCCGAGAGTTTTGTCAGCATGACGAAATATTTTCAAACACTTGCAGCACGCAGTGGATGCTATAGTTTGGACAAAACTGCGTTACACAGCATTGACTATGGACTTAGTTTTCGTTATTTACCAACGTTGTCCAAGCGTAAAGTGATTCATTTCAATCCACGTGTACTGTTTTTCTGTCAATATTTCGAGCGGAAAAGAGCTGTCACTGTTTAATTAATTTATGAGTGAATAAATGTTTCTGTAGGTTTTGATGAGTGCTTCCTTAAACGTCGAATATCATCCAATTGGACTACAACTGTATTTTTAGCATTCTTTCAAATGTTAATCAACAGATGTCACCAATATAATCGCATGCCTTAATTTCGCAAGGGTAAACCAAGGTTTATATGGGCTGTAGCTCTCTGAAACTTTGGCCAGTGTCCAAAATGTTTGTTCTGCAACCGCTAGACATTTTAAAGATAAGGTCCCTTTCTATTTGCGCTTAGAATCGCCGACTTCACTTTCATAAAACGCGCATATCTCTGGGAGGGAACACTTTTGGGACATGGGATCGATCCCATTCGATATCAGATGTTGTCCACATCAAAAAAAAAGTGAAAAGTTGATGAAAAGTTTTGTTCAGGAGAGCCATTCTAAAGATTAGATCCCTTTCTATTTGCGCTTACAATCGTCGACTTCGCTTTCATAAAACGCGCATATCTCTGGGAGAGAACACTTTTGGGGCATGGGATCGGTCTCATTCGAAGCTCAGATGTTGTCCACATCAAAAAAAGAAAAAGAATGAAAATTGATTTTTTTACCCTTTGGTCCCTTTCTCTATGCGCTGTCACATATAGGGTGATCCATCTACAGATATTTTTTCAGAACAAAAAAAAATATAAAAATTCAAATCAAGTGTGGAATCTTTATTAGTAATTTAAAAGGACATTTAATGGCATTTATTTTTTGAATAGAATTTCCTTCAAATGTTGGCCGCAAGCACGCCTCAGGGTTTCCATTCTGAGGATCCAATTTTGGATGACTCTTTCGAGTATTTTGACTGGTATGGCTTTACACGCGTAATGTTGGCTGAACCTGAATCGTAGCTGGTTTGTTAGCATATACTTTGGACTTTTCGTAGCCCCATGGAAAAAGTCTAAAGGTGTGATATCTCACGATCTAGCCGGCTAACTCAACTCCAAAATGTGAAATTGGCTGCTTCTCAAAATGGGTTCTAAAAGTTGATTGTCGACTAATTGACGTATGGATTGGTGCAAAGATGTGTTGAAAAGGTATAGTAGCACTGTCACATGTGACGAATCATGGATCTATGCATATGAACCCGACCATATGGGACGAGCCAAATCCAACAAAAATTTGTTCGTGGAAGCAAATGATTGCGTTTTTTTCGGTATAACAGGCCTTGTTGCCACAGTGCCTTTAGTGGAACGTAGGAGGTCAATTCTGAGTGGTATACAATTAACTGTTTGCCAACAGTGTTCGAAGGAATGAGGAGAGATAATAAGAGAAGACGGATCATATTGCATCACGACGATGAGAGCTCCCTCACATCAGCAAAAACGATGAGCCACTCAAGATGTCGGATTGATGGGCCATCCACCGGATAGCCCTGATTTGGCAACTAATGACTTCTTCTTATCCCTAGCATCAAGAGAAAAATGCGTGGTCAACGGTTTTCATCGCCCGAAGCAGCTGTTGAAGCGTTCAAAAATCATGTTTTGGATGTGTCTCAATCGGAGTCGAAAAAGATTGTATTGAGTTTATTGATCTTAAAGGAGAATATTTTGAAAAACAATAAAACCATTTTCAATGATAAATTATTGTGTTTTTATGGAAAAAGTCTAAAGGTGTGATATCTCACGATCTAGCCGGCTAACTCAACTCCAAAATGTGAAATTGGCTGCTTCTCTAAATGGGTTCTAAAAGTTGATTGTCGACTAATTGACTTTTTGTTGAAAAAATTGAAAAAATCGTGATCGACTTTTGCGTTCGACTTTTTGATACCAGTTACTACCTGGCAGCACTCAAAGCATGGTATTAAGAGGGTTGCTATTTATATTTCGGGTCCAGGCAACACTTGTGTTCCCAGATGCAAACTTTTTTACGATTTTCGGCGAGGGTTATCGAGACAAGAGTACCTAAATCAACTTGTGTCGACTTTCGGCGATGAGGCGCCATCAAAAAGCACTGTTAATCGCTGCTACCAAGAGTTCAGTCTCGGACGCCGTTAGCTCCAGGATTAATTTCGTGAAGGACGGATGGTTTGTGTGAACTGATTAAGTAAGAACGACATGAGGCATACCGTGAGATTGAGGCATCCTTGGGCATTAGTATGACAATCAACAATAAGATATTGCATGTTAATTTGGCCGCGAAAAAAAATTTGTTTTCGTTGGATCCCACATTATTTGACGAATGCTCAAAAAAAGGCTCGAGTGGATTGGTGCAAAGATGTGTTGAAAAGGTATATATTCTTTTAAGACCATTCGGTCTTAAAAGACCGTATGGGTCTTTTCAGACGAGCCAAATCCAACAAAATTTGTACGTGGAAGAAGTATATCGAAGCAAATGATTTTCTATTTTCTCGTTTTAGGCCCATTAACCAAGATTTGCAGACGTTGTTCCGGAACAAGTCTATTCATTATGAAATGGCAAACAAAACTGATCATAAATCAAGTGATAGCTGTCAAAAAGACTAACTCCAAAATGATTGCGTTTTTTTCGGTATAACCGGCCATGTTGCCACAGTGCCTTTAGTGGAACGTAGGAGGCCAATTCTGAGTGGTAAACAACCATCTGTTTGCCAACAGTGTTGAAAGAAATGAGGCAAGATAATAAGATAAGAAGGATTACTTGGCATCACGACAATGGGAGCTCCCTCACATCAGCTGAAAAGATGAGCTATTTGACCACTCAAGATGTCGAATTGATGGGCCATCCACCGGACAGCCCTGATTTGGCAATTAATGACTTCTTCTTATCCCTAGCATCAAAAGAAAAATGCGTGGCCAACGGTTTTCATCGCCCGAAGCTGCTGTTGAAGCGTTCAAAAATCATGTTTTGGATGTGTCTCAATCGGAGTCGAAAAAGTGCTTCGAAAATTGGTTTGTGCACATCCAAAAGTGTATTGATCTTAAAGGAGAATATTTTGAAAAACAATAAACCATTTCCAATCATTATCATTTTTATTGCCGGACCCGAAATATTAATAGCAACCCCCGTATTGTCGAGGATCACGAAAACGATAAAACCGGTTTCGGTTTTGGCATCCATAGTCGTCCTTTCTGCAGTCCATAGATTACAGTCGTCGAAGCTGCTGTGGATACTTAATGATGTTGTTGTTCGAGTTTTGTGGCTGTGGTTGTTGCTGCTAGTGTTCCATTACTTGATGTTATTACTTTAGTTTGTGTGGCGTTTAAATTTATTTGCCACCCTCAATACGTGCTGGCTTGTATCACTTCATGTCTCTGATTTTTAGAGCACTTTTATTTATGTCTTATTGTTTTATTTCTTCTAAATAGGTTTTCAAAAAGAGCATTCTGAAAAATGATAAATGAAATGACAATTTTATGTAGCTGCAGTCGATCGTGGTAACGTAGGTAGTATGCGCAACTATCACACAAGAAAGCCATGTTGGCCTCGATGATATTAGTAACATAACTGCTTAACAATCCAGATTATTATTCTTGACGATCACGCTTGAGTGTAGTGATCCCCTGATCATGGATGATAATTTCAATACTTTTGTAGTCTTTTCATGCAATTTTTGTTTTCAAAAGTACCGCATACCCTTCATGGCAATTTTAAACTGAGCAACTGCGTCATCAAAACTGACATATTTCATTTGGAAACACTTTTTAAATATAAAGGAACTAGCTGAACCCAGGCCGCGAAGCTGGTCGTAAAAACATATGTCACGAATTTATTTATAGAATCGTTAATATTCATTGTGAGTGCATGTTGAACCGGTGACAACTGTACCAGCACAAATTGGACCGGAACGGAGCCTTAATGTCTTAATTACTGCGTAATCGAGTGCCGTCAAAGTTGGTTTTTGTCTTCACCTCTTTATTAATTCCTTCGAATTAAATAATAATTTACCGTTTGCCAATTTTATGAGCTGTGTAAGCCCGCCTTACGGAGCGACATTTCTAGAAGGTTCCTCAGAAACATTTTGTATGAGATTAGTAAGCTACGATGATCGTTGCTTTATACGAGTATTTAGTCAAAGGTTTTTGTCCACATTACCGTCTTCGTTCCAACTCACTATTGAGTGCATTGTATATCGTTCGATTTGACAATTTGACATTATCAGTATGCGTAAAGCACAACTTCTGTACCGATATCGGCAACTCATTCTTGATCTCTAGTAATGTTTTTAGTATTCCTCTTAAGTTTATAATATTTTCTCTTGTCAATCCCATAAAAAATATATTATTTTCAAAAATTTCCGAATTTGTGTAATTCATTTTCTTTCACGCAAACTTCGTTCTTACAATAGTGAACACTGCGAATGCAAGAAAGGCCAAATCGACAAAAAATTTAAATCCGCGTTAAATTCTTTTTTTCCTTAAGCTTGTCTTAATACTTCGACCCGAAATACTCCTCTTCACCTCTGTATTCATATTTAAATTCAGAACAACACACAAACCGGAAAATAAAAAGCTGTCGTCATTTATGTATACGACGGCTGCTATATATATTTCTGGCCTAATAATAAAATGTGAATATTTATCATCAATAATGGTTTTATTGTTTTTTAAAGTATTCTCCAACATGATTTATACACTTTTGCATGCGCTCAAACCAATTGTCGAAGCACTTTTTCCACTCCGATTGAGACACCTCCAAAACATGGTTTTTGAAACCTTTAACAGCATCTTCAGGCGACAAAACTCGTTGACCACGCATTTTTTTCTTGATGTGCGTGAATAAAAAGAAGTCACTGGGTGCCAAGTCAGGGCTGTACGGCAGATGACCCATCAATTCGACGTTTTGGCCGTTCAAAAAGTCGCTGGTTTGAGCCAATGTGTGAGAGCTCGCATTGCCATGGTGCACAATGATTCGTCTTCTCTTGTTCATTTTTTTATTTTTCCGAAGACTTCAGGCAAACAAATTGCCGTGTACGACTCAAAATTGACCTTCTACTTTGTTCAAGCGAATCAGTCGCCACATGGCCAGTTTTGCAGAAGAAACAGGCGACCATTTGCTTCGTAGTGCTTCTTCCACGAACAACTTTCCTTGGATTTGGCTCGTCTTCGAAGACCCACACGGTCGATTGCTGTTTTGTTTCGGGCTCATATGCAAAGATCCATGATTCGTCACCTGTGACGATCCTTTAAACGTCTTTTTAGCACCGCGGTCGTGTTTTTTCAAAATTTCTTTGCACCAATCGACACAAGATTTTTTTGAGTAATTGTCAAGTTATGCGGGATCCAACGAGAACAAACCTTTTTTACGGCCAGGCGTTCATGCAATATCTATTGTTGAATAGCAACTTAACCTAATCCTTACAAAAATTTTGGGGATCATAGTATGGTTACGTGTGAGTTATACTATGGTTGTAAGGATCATACTATGGTTGTATGTGAAACTTACTATGGTTGTGAGATTTATAATATGTTTGTTGGGATCATAGTATGGTTGTGGGGATCATAGTATGGTTGTGTGTGAATAATTCTATTTTTGTGAGGACCATACTATTGTTGTGGGGACCACAGTATGGTTGTGTGTGAATTATACTATTGTTGTGATGATCATAATATTGTTGAGCCACAACCATATAACCAAAAATAGTATGATGCTCTTCGAATATTGTTATCCCAACCATACTTTTTTTCTACTTGTGCCATGATAACCGACTATTTGATGCCTGAAATTGAAGCTCGTGATCTCGGCGACATTTGGTTTCAGCAAGACGACCGGCCCAAACGTAATTTTACGTTTTGGGCCGGTCGATTGACCACCAAGATCGTTTGATATCACACCACTAGACTTTTTACTGTGGGGATGTGTAAAGTCTAAAGTTTATGCGGACAAACCCGCTTCAATTCAGGCCTTGGAGCAAAACATCACGCGTGTCATTCGCTCGAACGAGTATTGTACTCAACGGATGGACCACCTGAGACGTAGCCTCGGCTAACATTTGATAGACATAATCTTCAAAAAATAAATGCCAAATAATGTTCTTTCAAATGATAAACATTCCCCATTCAATTTGAATTTTCTTTGTTTATCATATTTTCATACCCAGTACATCAAGAGCATCTAATTGTTCAATACATACATATAAAGCATCGATAGCCATTGATATACGGTTGGGTCAGTGAATCGCTTGTGACACAACAAAAAAATCTTATCTCGACCCCATTCGGAAATGGCTAACGAATTCCGACCAAGTGTTTCATCCATGTTTCGCATATGCATGCGGTCGAAATTGATTTGAATGACAAAGGTTGCCTATGGCCGCCTCGGCTTCGGCGGTGGTACAATTTTTGATAACTCGTAATACCGTCACCCCTGGAAGTCAACGATAAAAGCCTAATACCCCATTGCCACTTTATGAATTCCCCGTACTTGGTTTAACCACAATTAGAAATTTTCAAGATTTCATTTTATCATTTGTAAGACTACGAGTATTATTCCTGAAGAAGTAAACACCGCACCACTGGCACTGGCGACATTTCAAGTGTCAACTGGAAGACAACGCCAATGAAGGACACTTGTAGAGAAGATAATAAAAATACAAAGAAAAACGAAAAACAAGCGAAAGACAGAACAAAATAAAAGTACTGAAACAGTTGAGAAAAGTAAATAAGAAGTGACGCAGTCTGTCATGTTTTCCCGGTCGCAACTAGTTCGCACACACACACCCTCTTCTATTTTGTCCAATTCCGTTTCTCTGCTTCTTGAAGTACCTCCAACGTTGTTATAGTGTAAGAGGATTTATTTAGTTGTAATTAATTAGCTATTATTTAAATTATTTATTTGATGCTTTGTTTCCTTCCGACTTAGCGCAATTACATTTAAATGCGACAACGTTTCATGGGACACCGTGACGTGACGTATGGCTTGTTATGAATTATTTATATGGCAACTAGACAAAGGCAAATTAGCATGAGCTCGTTCTACGATTTCAACGAATTTTGAAAGTTCTTAATTGATGTGAAACTCGTGTAGGTACTTTGTTTACATGTTTCCATTAATTGTAGGGCGTTTTTGGTAATTTTTGAAATGTTTCGTAATTAACCATAAAATATTGTGTAGTTGAATGTGTGGTATACCAAATGTGATGCGAACTCATACTTATATAAAAGTATATATAATGATATAAAAGTCATGACATTAGACGGGGTACCACTCCTGACTACTGCAGTAGCCATACGGAAGGGGCGCTGTCTTAAGCAACTGGATGTACCCCAAGCAAAATCCGATCTGCAGGCCGAAAGGTGGAATCAGACGACCACTGTACACATGGCCCATAGGGGCGAGTGGGGTCACTTCATTTCCCTTAGGTGATTCGAAGAGTCCTCTGCAAGATTAAAATACATTTCGAAAAATCTTAGTAAAACTCTGTGTTTTTTGGTTAACATGAAGCGAATTCTTGGTGTAGACGTTAATGCTACCAGGCAGAGTATGCGGCGCTTAAACTGGAAGTCGCCATGTGCTACGAGTCAGACCAAAGACTAAATATCTGGAGCTGCGGGAGGTAAGGAGCCACTAGTACTGTTGTTCTAGCCTGACCTGTTTAGGAGAGTTTAGCGCTGGCATAAAATCGCAGATAAAGTAATAAAATCGCAGATAAAGTAAATGCTCGGCGTGGAGCTACGTTGCAATCGGGTGCTACGACCAAAAAGTAGCAGAGGTTTTAGATAGACCGCAAACCCTTACTAAGAGGAAGGTGAAGCCCGCACTGCTCTTCCTAAAATTGGCACCTCCAATTTATAAGGAGAAGCGTTGTTATTCGAATTGTAGCTTATCCCAATGCTATGGAGCACCGTTCAGGTTCAGGTCATAATGCTTATAATTACGTTAAACTGGCAATAATCTTTCTGTACACATAGGTTGGACATCAAATAACCCGACAGTAGTTGGACTTTATTTGAAAAATCAGCCAGTTGTTTAAATAAAATTTTTATACACTTTCCCATTCCGTTAGTAACATCTCGAAATATTGAGCGGAGACCCCATACACACTTTGGATCGTTGTAAAAATGTATCCAATTTGAAAGATAGATAGTTGAAGTTTTGCAAAAAATGTGTTATATGAATTATATAGGGTAATACTTCTAGAGGTATTTTTCAGAACAAAAAAAATATAAAAATTTAAATCAAGTGTGGAATCTTTATTGGTAATTTGAAAGGACATTTTATGGCATTTATTTTTTGAATATAGTTTCCTACAAATGTTGGCCGCAAATACGCCTCAGAATCCTGCTGGAAAGTCCTTGGCTGGTTTTTTAACAGGGAATTGTTAAGAGGCTTCACAACAGCTTCCAAAACGGTTTCTTGGTAAACTTTGGCCGATGTATCTGACTCCTTGTTCGCAGAAATGCAGGTCAGTGATCCCATCGCAAGAGACTCCCCACCAAGCCATGACTGAAGCTGGGTGATGACCCTTTTCCACCCTTGGGATCAGTTCAGATGCTTCCTTAGATGACCGCTCATACACTATCATTTTGCTTGTTAAATTTTTCCTGATGACAAGCGGTGTTCGAACAGAGCGTGGGCGGCCCGACCGGTGGCAGTCTTTTACATATCCTGTCTCCTCAAACATTTTTATGCATCGGTAGACGAACATGCGGCTAATCCCGAGTGGCCGGAGCGTTTTGAAAATAGTGCTTTTTTCATTTCACACTTGAAAAGCGTGGTGCAGTTCTCATTATCTGACCACTCCATGATGAAAGTTGAAACAATTTAAAAATCCAGTTACAGACTAACGCTATTGTGGTTAGCTTTCAAAACCCATATGACATTAACGGGGTATGTTCAGTTCTACTATTGAAATGGATGTGTTCAATGTTGTAAGAGTATTTATGTCCGTACTAAGTATAGCCAAGAAAGCCACCAGTGTTTGCAGGAACCTTTATACAGGGCAGAGCGCGGTATTTTGCTTTTTTGCACTGCAGGCTGTGGCGGCAATGTTGGTCGAAAAGAGTGGAGAGTGTGCGTGGCTTATAATGGCTGATGGTAGGTTTCTATTCGTCTGCCTTTCAGTTGCCATCATGCTTTGCACACGTGAGGAGAGGCCAAATGCTAACTTGATCATTGCAGTGCAGCGTGCTTTTCGTTTACGATTGGCTGTTCCCCCTCACGGACGTGTTACTGGACGGCGATCACTTGTAAATTGGGTAACTTCACTGATAACAGCAGGGAGTATTTTATGTGTACAAAGGGGACCTGAGAGAAGGATTACAACACAACAGAGCACCGAGAGAGTTAGAGCAGCAGTACTGCAATCTCCGAAACGCTCTGCTCGGAAGCAATCACTTGCGCTTAGCATATTCGGACGCTCTCTCCACCGAATTCTTTTCGATGAACAGAATTATAACCCGTGTAAAATGTGCGTGGTACAACAATTGTCAGCACTATTTGACACGGCGGACCTCTGACATTCTGGTAACTATGCCCCGTGACGCAATTGTGTTCTTTCCTGGTGAGCACATTTCACCTTAGTGGGTGTGTAAACAAACAAAATATGCGGTACTGGAGTGAAACAAACCCCAGAGAACTTCACCAGAGACCTCTGCATTCGGACCGCGTCACTGTGTGGTGCGCCATATCACGATTAGGCATCATTGGTGCTTACTTTTCCCACGATAACCGTCTTGCCGTAACTGTGAGCTCCGAACAGTTCTTGACTATGATACAGAATTTTTTCAGCTGGGTCTTGAAAGCCAAGAAAATGGTGCCACTGCGAGGGTTACAATGAATTATTTGAGGCGACTGTTTTCTGGACGGCTTATCTCTTTGAGGGGTGATGTGAACTGACCGGCGGGCACACCAGTCTGAGCCCCATGCTATTTTTTGCTTTGGGGTTACCTAAAGTCGAAGGTGTATATCAATCGTTCCAACACCTTGGAAGACGAAATTATCAATATTTAGGCTGATATTGGCAGAATACCAGTCGACAAGCTTGTTAGAGTTCAAAAAAACTTCAGAAAACGTATGCAGCAGTGTGTGGATAGCGAAGGTCGATATTTGCCAGAGACACTATTTTAAGCCATGTAATTTAAAAGTTCCCTTACTGTTTAAAATAATTAAAATATAAATAAATTTTTTAAGGTTCCTAAATTTTTTATTTCATTCCCAAATAAGCAAATTACCGCTCTCCACCCTGCAGAGAGGTCTCAATGTGCCTATATTTCAAGTGTTTTCCAACAAAAAAAGTAAAAGCATAATTTATTCCTAACTACCCCATTGCGTCAGCAACCGATTCCGATGTGACATTGTTAAACACTTTCTCTATAACCAGTGCATATTCCTTGTAGTTCAGGGACCTTTATATAAGGTCAACCAACGAGTACAGCGCAGTGTAAGTAGACTTGCCCTTCGTATAGGCTGGTCTTCCAAAAGAGTGCCCATTTTGAAGGGACTATCTAATGTCTATATCGATGATGTTTTTCAAAGTTTTAAGCAAATTATGAAAGAGTGATTGGTCTGAAATCCTTCGCCATAGTATGAGATGGCTTTCCTCCTTTCTGAGATTAAGATAATCTTATATACTGTCCACTGCGGAGGGACATGAGCTAGTTTGAAACAGACTCTGAAGATTGTCAAGAGCCAAAGGAATAAAGTTTCGATGTTCTCCTGTAAGTCTGCTTAAATAATGTCCACTAAAATAATGCCGTTCTCGGAGGTTTGAAGGTATGAAAGCTTTTAAACGCCTATCGTATGCTATGTCTTGTAATAGGGTTTTCTGAGAGACTGAGAGACAGGTGTTTAACAGCCTGCGTAGTGTGTTTCCATCAGGACCTCTAGGGTATGCTGACTGTTAGTAGCCCTGATCCATTTGTCTGGAACCTAGAAGACGTTGCTCGTCAAACAAATGTTGAGACGTTTAATAACGAGTTTTTTAAAGCAAATTTTTTTAGGATTTTTGTGAACAAACATTTTTTTTATTGATTATGATATGTTTTTCAGTTTTCTTAGCACAAAGACGTTTAAAGACAATACTAACTTTTAAACACATCAGAAAACATAAAACGAGTATATTTTTCTATGTTGTTGCTAGCCGTTACAACTCTTTGTGCTACCCATTCTATTGTGCCTTTGTGGGTATGTTTATGATACATCACCTACTGAATCACATATCAAATCTACTAAACATTGCTTTGATGGTAGTTTTGGTAACGCATCGCATGGAAAGAGATTTTGGGATTTGTCGTAGTTCCAAGGTCTTTGGAACCACACTGGGGCAAACATTTGTAGCTTGCATTGAACAAGATTTAAAGAGGTTGTCAAATGTGCAAATCCATTAAACACGACAGCCCAGACATTTTTTGGAAAATGTAAATGTGACAATTAAAATGAGCCGTGCACATATTTAATGTTTCTGTGAGAAATTGCAAAGAAAACGTGGTCTACTTGCAAGGCTAGCGTCAAAAGGCTGCTACATTTTCAAATCCAAGCGGTGGATGTATTAACTCCTCACCACTTACTAAAACGAAGTGTGCAAGATACTTATGTCAACTTATCTTAAGTGCTAGATCGTAAGAATAGTATAAAGATTGCTGCCTGAAGCAAACGATTTCCGCTAATATTTTCAACGTTAACTTCGAAGCTATATTATTAAGGCATATATTAAGTATCATAGCTATGCAATATCAGTACAAATCAAAAAATGTTTCAATTAATTAAGATTGAGGTAAATTTGTATCTCGGATCCACTGGCCATTTTATCCTTAGTCGATACACTTAAAAATAAAGTCAACGAGTTCTAATGTAAACAAGAATGCATACTAACCACTATAATATTTTCTTAAAATTTGCAACAACAAAAAAAAACGCAGTAATTGTCTTTAAAATTCAAAAGTTTAATTCCTTGAACCAGTTAATATAGCGACCTTTTTATTGAACAGGGATCATAGTATACCCAACTTATATGGATGTTTGTGTTTTAATTACCGTGTCTTTAAAATGGGTTTGTAAGTATATGCATGTAATTACAAAATCCAATGTCAAACATGCTGAGAACGATTTTCAGAAAAATGTTGTGTTTTTTGCTGTTAAAAAATTCCACGTTTCGTTTGACGGATGTGACGAAGAAACATAAAACATGTACGAAAGCGAAATGAAAAAGATTTGCAATTCCATTAAAACTTTTAATTATGTCAATCTACCTGGGCTTAAAAAATTTAAATTGAGGCATTAAATACTTGTATCCTCCAGATGGGGGCACACAATCATATGCGCATGTACATATGTACATACATTAATATTCCTTTATACAAACGAGTACATGTGTGCTTTGTATCTGTTGGTGCAACCAAAATTTTCGACGTCCTTTGCCAACCAAAAACTATGGGCGATGGTGTGACGACTAAAGAGCGCTCAAATTACAAAATAAATAAAAGGGGAAAAAGATCATAAAATATTTTTTTTTATGTTTTACAACAATACGAGTACCCTAATCCTTCTGGACAGGGGAGGGTAGCGCTTATGAGTATAATGCAAGGATAAGGCGGTTAAGACCCTACTTATACCCAGAGCAAATGCACTTTATGACTTTTTAAAACATTTAAGTCGTGTCCGTCTGTATGGTTGGCCTGTAAATACAATAACGTTTGAAGGGAGTTAAAACTTGGTTTAAAATTTTCAGCAAAGTAATACTTTTTTGAAACTCCTACTGCATTGCACAAGCAGGGAAAAATATGGTAGCTTTATGGTCACAGCAATAATAATATGTTCTCCGCAATAAATGTATGTTCGTCGCAAAAATGGTAGAGCTTTCTGAATTTAATTTTGACAATAGTATAACAGCCGCAATATAAATATTGTTGAAATGTAACAATAGTATAATTGCCAAATTTAAAAATCAAAATATGGTTGGTTAGTGCGACAAAAGTATTGTTTTTTGGTTTTTTTGTTAACAATAATATGATTTATTTTATTTTATTTATTTTTATAATGGCTTTTTAGAACAATGTTATTGTTACGATCAAACTGCTTTGGCTTTGATTAACTGAAATATTTGTAATACTGATATTTTTTAAACTGATTTTTTCTTCTATTAAATAAATCACTCCAATTATTTTGAATTAAGTGTATTTTTTAAAAATTTTCAAAACTCAAATCTATTGTTGTCAACTTAACCCAATTCTAATAAATAATTTTGGGGATCATAGTACAATTGTGTGTCATACTATGGCTGTTAGGATCATACCATGGTTGCTTGTGAATCATTCTATGGTTGTAAGGACCATACTATGGTTGTATATGAAACTTACTATGGTTGTGAGGATCATACTATGGTTGTGGAGATCATAGTATGGTTAAGTGTGAATCATACTATGGTTGTGGGGATCATAGTATGGTTATGTGTGAATCATACTATCATACCCAACAATAGTATTATCCTCTTCAAATATTGTCATCACAACCATACTTTTTTTCTGCGTGTGCTCATTTTCGAAGAGAAATAACCCAATGACTTCTCAGTAGTCTCGTGTGGTTTCTCTAAACCACATAAGCGGAAATTTTGCTTATTAGCATAGCAACTCAGATAAAAATAAGCTTCATTTGAGAACATGATTTTTTGGTAAAATTTTTCAAAATTCTGCAAAACTAGATTTAGCCCATTGGACGAAGCGAAATACATCGGATGGTCTTCCAATATTAAATGACAAAGTTCAACCTTTTCAATAAAACAAGAAATTTGGAAAAAATTATCAGTATTTTTTTACAGCGATTTAAATTTAAAATATACTTCCACCCTATAATATCTTATCATACTATGGTTGTGGGGATCATAGTGTGGTTATGTGTGAATCATACTATTGTTGTGGGAACCATACTATGGTTATATGTAAATCATACTATTGTTGTGAGAGTCATTGTATGATTGTGATCATGGTATGGTTGTATTTACATCATACTATTGTCGTAAGGATCATAAAATTGTTGTGCCACAACCATATACCCAACAATAGTATGATGCTCTTCGAATATTGTTATTCCAACCATCCATTTTTTTCTTCGTGCAGATGAACTTTTTTTGCCACACGCAGAAAAAAATATATAAAATAAATATATATGGTCACCGCAACAATAATATTTTCTCTACAATAAAAGCATGTTCGTCGCAACCAAAATTTTGTTTTGAATTTCATTTTGACAACAGTATGATTGCGACAATATTAATATTGTTGAAATGTAACAATAGTATTATTGTCAAATTTAGATATGAAAATAAGGTTGTAGCAACCATATAAATATGGTTGGTGCAACAAAAGTATTGTTGTTTAAAATTTACTTTAACAATAATGTGATTACGCAAACATTCAGTATGGTTGCGACGATGAACATAACAAACCAAGTTTTATTGAGCGTACATGGATGTGTGTGGGTATGTTTTTTTGATATACCAAAAAAAAACACATACACACGATACAGTGCATGGTTGTTGCCCGTTATAAAAAACAACAATCGGAAGGAAGTTCGAGTGATTTTTGTTGTGTTTATTTTGTTCGGTGAAATACTCTACTGCCGGCTGATTCTCGTTCATTTAAAATCTGCCTGCACTTAAGTATATATAGTCATTGATCATGGTTTTATCACATGCGTTACTTGGGGTCTACGGATGGTGAAGTAGCATTCACCCCTGCTGGCAACTATAAGTATTTTCGACTGCCGCTGGAATATATATTTTTGTTTCTTGAATGAATGTTCAATGTAATGCAATTTAAAATAACTTGCTTGATAACAACTTTTATTTTTACTATGGTTGTAGGGATAATATCATGGTTGCGTGTGAATCATACTATGGTTGTATGGATTTTACTATGGTGGTATGAGAAAAATACTATTATTGTGAAAATCATAGTATGGTTGTGGAGATCATAGTATGGTTGAGTGTATATCATACTATGGTTGTGGGGATCATAGTATGGTTACGTGTAAATCATACTAAGGTTGTGAGGATCATACTATGGTTGTTTGAGAATCATACTATGGCATAGTATGGTTGAGTGTGATTCATACTATTGTTGTGAGGTTTTTAGTATGATTGTGGAGATCATAGTATGGTTAAGTGTGATTCATACTATGGTTGTGGAGATCATTGTGTGGTTATGTGTGAATCATTCTATTGTTGTGAGGATCATAATGGATCTAAGAAATAAAGCCACAAGAAATAAGGCCCCAAACTGAAAATGAAAAAAAGTCCCAAAAATGTGCACAGAAAGTAACAACAACGATATTTGGGGTGTTGTTTCATCTTTTTTAGGGTTTTATTTCATTTTGGTAATTAGGGCTTTCATTATAAAATAAAGTCCTAAATTCTAAACTGAAAAAAGCCATAAATAATATTTTTGGGGTCTTATTTTGTTTTCTTAAAAAGCGAGATTCTGCAAAACACAAGGTGAATAAAACAAAACACAAGGTTAATTGGTGGTGTTGGAAAAAAAGCTTTAAGTTTGTCAAAGTGTAAAAGGTGTAGAAATTAAAAATTAAAAAGCTTTTTTTCCAACACCACCAATTTACACATTCTTAAAAATGAAATTCCACTTTATTCAGTTTAATAAAAGTGTAAATTGATTGTTAAAACAAATTATTTTTGTAGGTTTCATTATTTCCAAGCTATAAGGCGAAATATGTGTAGCCGAAAATTATTGTTAGACTATATCAAAGCTTCGAAGACAGCATCTGTGACTTACCATAAAATAATGGCACTTCCGTTGTTGCCGTCAGGTTCAATTAGGTTTGCTTATGCTGAAGTAAAATCCAAAATGCAATTTAAAATTGCAAGCAGATGCGATTTCCAAGGAATTAGAGCACTATAAATGTCCATATTGCCGACAAATTGTTAAAGATACAATGTATGTAGGTGTTTGTTTAATATTTGATTAATTTTTCAATAATTAAAACTATATAACTATATTTCTTTAAAAAAGGGCCTTAGTTCATTATAAAAAAAAATAAATGGAATGTTGTTTCATTTTGGGTTTGGGGTCTATACCCCAACTATACTTTTTATCACCTACAATGGTATCATTTCGCCCATTTTTAATAATAATCATATGAACTTCCGAAAAATAATTTCAAAAACTGCAGTTCTAGAAGCCTCAAAATTTCGCGAAAAAGACTACTTGCGACCCAAACAAAGCTCCCACCCGATTTATAAGTATATACTATCGCTCTAGCAGTCACATATTAAATTTATTATTGCCTAAATATTGCATGTTATGTTATCAGCGACTAATAATTTATTAAAATTGGATCTTATCGTTTTTCTTCTGCGTCTTATGCAAGGACACTCCCGATTTGAGGTCCTGTCCACAAGTCCGAGTTTTCTTTCGCACTATGGCAAATCTGTAATGAAGCCTTGTAAAATTAGACAATAAAAGTCTACGATATCAGACCATCTTTATAGCCACATTATAGTGGCTAAGAGTGTATGTAGCATTTGGCGGGGATAAAAGTGTAACGAATCAAAAAATGAATTTTCGACCCTACTTATGCTTTGATTAAATACGCTTCATTAGTTGAAGTCATTAAAGCTACACGCAGAGAAAACATATGGTTACTATATGGTCACGGCAACAGTAGTATGTTCTTTGCAGTAAAAGTACGGTCGTCGCAACCATAGTATTGTTTTTGAATTTCATTTTGACAATAGTATGATTGCGGCAATATTAATATTGTTGAAAAGTAACAAAGGTATTGTTGCCAAATTTAAAATTGAAAATATGGTTGTAGCAACAATATTAATATGGTTGGTGGTACAAAAGTATTGTTTTCATGGTTTTTATGTTAACAATAATATGATAACGGCAATCATACCGTCAAAACCTTAATTTTTATACCCGCACCACATAGTGGTATGGGGTATAATGGCTTAGTGCTTGCGTTTGTAACACATCGAAGGAATCGAGTTAGAATACCGGGACCAGAGAGAAAGTTGCTCAGAATTACATTTTGAGTCGATCTAGCCATGTCTGTCTGGCTGGCTGGCTGGCTGGCTGGCTGGCTGGCCGGCTGGCTGGCTGGATGTAAAGATGTCCATCTATTCCTGTAATCAAAGTACAGGTCGCATTTATGCACCGATCTTGATGAAACTTGGCATGTGGTAATATATTGGGACAAGGACGGACGCTATTGAATTTGGTCCAAATCGGAGCACTTATTGATAGACCCCCCATACAAAGGAACTCCGGGATTTGGTCAAAGTCCAGTTGATGTCGCGTGTATTGGTCAACAAATTAAAAAAATATACCACAAAATGTAAAAAAAATAGTTGGACCCGCCTCTCGGACCTGCGGGGCCTTCAGAACCCAAAAAATGGACCCATGATTTTAAATATAAGTGTGACCCCTTAAATGAAAGGAAATTATCTTACAATTTTAAATACAGAAAAAAATTCGACCTGTTTGGGCCCCAGGGTCCATTAGGAGGGTCCAAAAGTTTCGGTTTACCCGGATTTTAGTGTGACCCCTCAAATGACAGGGAATTGCCTCAGGACTTTAAATATGTCAAGCCAAATGATTTATCTCGTCCGTGGGAGGGCACAGGGTCCGAAAACAAGGTATGAAAATGTGGACCAACTATAATTGTTATACCCTCACCACATAGTGGTATGGGGTATAAAGGCTTAGTGCTTGCGTGATAGATACAGATAGAAATAGCGACGAGTGCTTTCGATTAACAGGAGACTTAATCACATTTATAGTGGTGCGGGTATCATAGAGTCGGCCACGCCCGACTATAGCATTTACTTACTAGTTTAATGTGACAATGGTATTTTTACGATTCTTACGCAATAATAGTAATGAAAATTAATTTTTTTCAAAAAAAAACTACACGCAGAAGAAAGTATGGATGTGGTAATCATACTATTGTCGGTTATATGGTTGTGGCACAACAATATTATGATCATCACAACAATAGTATGGTTCACACATAACCATACTATGATCCCCACAACAATATTATGGTTCTCGCAACAATAGAATTATTCACGCACAACCATACTATGATCCCCACAACCATATTATTCACACTCAACCATACTATGATCCCCACAACCATATTAATATTCACACTCAACCATAGTATGATCCTCACAACCATTGTATGACTTACACACAACCATACTATAATCCCCAAAATTTTTTGTGAAGTTGTTATTCAACAATATAAATTTTTATTAAGTTTTGTAAAAATACATTAAGCTCTTACTCGTAATAATAGGAGTGATTAATTTAACAGTAAAAAAAATCATTTATTAAAAATATTTCAGTTATGCTAATCCGTAGTTTGTTTTAAAATAAATTAATTTACATATAAAAAGTAGTATTATTGCGTAAGATTCGTAAAAATAACATTGTTAATGATTTCCGCAATTATATAATTGTTAACGTAAAACCCATGAAAACAATACTTTTTTCCCACCAACCATATTTATATTGTTGCTACAACCAAGTTCTCATTTCTAAATTTGGCAACAATACTATTGTTACATTTCAACAGTATTAATATTGCCGCAATCATACTATTGTCAAAATGAAACTCAAAAAACAATACTATGGTTGCGACGACCATACTTTTTTGCAGAGAACATACTATTGTTGCCGTCACCATATAGTAACCATATCTTTTCTCTGCGTGTACGGATTAGTATAACTAAAATATTTTTAATACTTATAAATGAATTTTTTTAAATAAATCACTCCCATTGTTACATAACTTACTTCTGCGTGTATGTCCTGTACTATAGGGTGGTGCAAAAAACCGTTATGGTTTGAATGTTTAATAACTTTTTTATTTACTGTTTTATTATTTACTGGTTTATTATTATTATTATTTTTTGTTAACTATAGTATATAAATGGGGAATATTTTTGGCTTAAGTATTCTAAAATAAAAATAAAAAATATAAATTCTAAAATAAAAATAAAAAATATAAATAAATTTAAAAGGTTATTAAACATGCACCACAACGATAGTATTGCGCCACCCTGTACATTTAGCTAACGGTGCACTACGCTTCCACTTAAACAAATAATTCAAGACTATTAGCTGTTATTAGCTGGTGTTGCCATGTTTACTTTTTTCTGCGTACTTAATTTTGTTGTATATTTAAAGGGCTGTCATAGAAACCATGTCGGTTTTGCTAATTGTCGTTTTTGCAAACCAATGTTGGTTTCATTTGGTGTCATGAAACCAAGTTGGTTTTGTCCATTTTGAATGTTCGAATCATCTGTTGCTTATAAAACCGTTAACATTGGTTTTCATGTCACCAAAGCATTTTTTCTTATCGTTTTCAAAACCAATAGTGACAACATTGGTTACTATGACAGCCCTGAATAGCTGAAAATTTCAGCGAAATCCGACAAATATTTACAAATGTATGACACTATAATTAAAAATGCATTCGTGTTTGATCGCCAGAATAAGTCGTCTCGATCGACTGAATGACGCTCACTTGTGTGTTGATATCCCCCTGCCCGCCTACATTGCTCACACAATCTGTATCCTGTGCTAACGTGACTTTCTTATTCCCCCCAAAATGCGGCACCGTTCGTGGATCCCAGTGGTAAGTTGTGTCAACAATGTAAGAAGGTAGATAGCGCATACATTTTATGTATGTGTGTGTGTGGCGAAAGTACATACAAGTGTATTTTTGAGCACCCACTAAACGTGTATTTTGGTTGGCTTAGATGCTCTTGAGCTTTTTTGTTGGTCCTGCCCTCGCTTTCGTTTTTCAGCAGATGCAGCAACATACACTAACACATTAATCGCCAGTACATTACACGCACACACATACAAAAAGACTGTTTACACTGGATTATAGTCACAAACAGGCAGTGGCCATTTTATTAAGACCGAAAGTGAAATGTTTATAATCGTTGCAAAAAAAGTGATCATTGACGTAAAAGCAACCGGTTACTACAATTAATTCTCTATCGGGGGATACATTTTACACATAATATGGAAACAAGATATATGCATTTTTATAAAATTTCCGGTTTTTAATAAAATATTATTGCAGAAATCTGAAAAAATGTATAGCACTTAACTGTTTATTCAACCATGGAGCAAAATTTCATTCATGCTGCTGCATCGGCTGACTTCATACCATCGCATCCCCGTCAAGCCAATTTTCCGAAACCTTGCTGACGGTATCTGGTGACAAAAAAGCTTCTACCGAACTTGACGAGCAAAGTTTCGACTGAGGCGTGGCTTGTGGCAAGCTTTTTTGATGAAATCTAAAATTGTCCAAGTTTTTTGATGAAATCTAAAATTGTCCAAGTTCATGTCTACAATGCTTTGCAGCGTCCCTAACTTACAGCCGATGGTCGTGTGACCTTAAGTTTTTACTTGGAAGTGGAACTTGTAGGCGAATAGTAAAAACTCTTTGTGCAAAACTCACATCGGGAACAGAGTTTAAAGAAGAGTGTGCAAAAAAGCCGGGTTTTTAGAAACCGACATTTCGCCTTTTTTTAAAACTGGGATGCGAAAAAACCGGCTGTCGGGGTTTTTAAAAGTAAAAAACCGACATTAATTGACATTCCGGTTATACGAGTAGCCTTTTGCCTAAAAGTGCTCTGGAGCAGCTCTAAATTTACCTAGATTGTATAAAAGGTCATATTTAATTAGCAAGATTTTAGGACATAGGGACCCTAACCTTAATTAAGCCAAACTGCAGAAATAATTTTATCTTTATATAATACTTATATATAGTTATATTATTTTTATTTTAAACCCATATGTCCATGCATATGGCAAGCCAATTTTTGGGCCCCCAGAAAATTTTTACGGGACTACGAGGGCGGTTCGAAAAGTTCGTAGCCTATCAATGAAAGAGAATAGTTAGTTTTTCAAAAATATTTTTATTTTTCAATATTATCTCCTGAAACTTCAATACACTTAGTCCAACGCTTATCTAGCAATTCTATCCCTTGATTAAAATAGTTTTCCTCAAGGTCTTCAAAATAGTGCTTTACAACTGTAATTGCATCTCCATTTGAGGTAAAACGCTTGCCAGCAAGAATTTTTTTTTAGATTTGGGAACAGGTAAAAGTCAGTGGGAGCTAAATCAGGAGAATAAGGTGGGTGGTCAAGCAACTCGTACTTTAATTCGTTGATTTTAGCCACTGTTAAAACACTCTTGTGCGCTGGTGCGTTGTCTTGATGAAAGATTATTTTTTTGTGTTGTAAGCCAGGACGTTTTTCTCGAATTTGTACATTTAATTGATCTAAAAGTTGCAATAGTACTCTGAATTTATTGTTTTACCCTTTTGCAGATAGTCAATCAATAAAATACCTTTGAAGTCCCAAAAAACCGTTGCCATAACCTTACCAGCCGATTGAATTGTTTTTGCCTTCTTTGGGGCACTTCCTCCAGCTTCAGTCCATTGTTTGGATTGTTCTTTTGTCTCTGGAGTATAGTGGTGGATCCATGTCTCTTCAACAGTTATGAAACGATGCTTAAAATCCATTTTATTTCGCTGAAAACGATGCAAACAAGCTTGAGAAATCGCGGATGCGTCTTTTGTGAACCCCTGTTTCTATATGAAGGAGTTGCAAGATCGAAACAAAATTTAACATGTGTTCATAGCAGAGATGGAAGTTTCCAAAACACTTAACTTTTTTCTGTTTATACCGCGCTTTTTGTGCTAGGCTAAGAAGTTTCCGAGCCGCCCTCGTATATAAAAAATAAGCCTACATGACTTATATCGTCCCAAAACCGGTTTTAGACACTTTAGTTTAAAGCCGAATCCCTTCCAATTTTCGGTCTGTTGCCTACGACGGCGCCGAGTTTCTTTTTAAACGTTTATGGTCCACAACCGAAATATTTTCGTGCCTTCTACTCTATAGCAGCTTGTTTAACATTTTCCCGATAATAAGTATTACTTAAGATGAAAAATTACTTCTGAAGGCCGTTTTTACTTTTATTTCAGGCCAAATATAACGCAATCTCGCTATTATGGTCAAATGTCATTTCGAATATATTTTGTTCTATAAAATTTAGATTCAAATGCTTGTGGCAGCTTGTAAACAATATAAGCACCCGCCATTGATAAAAATTTGACATAGCTGGCATTATCGGGTTGCCAGGATTGCCAACGAGAAGTTAGCAACACTTTAGCCGCCAAGCCCTGTAAGAGCTTCAATTTAGGGCGATAATATGCCGCCAACGTCGATCAAAGCCCCAGTACCGCCGCAGATGTAGCAAAAATCATGTAGGCTTCAAACTTTGATACTTTGATGGTTTTATTAAAAAAAAAACTAAAACGATAGTTTATTATTTGGACTTATATATTCTTTTTTTCTGAGGTATCTTTTTATTGCATTATCATATGTTCCAAGCATTATCGTAATATGAAGGTTGCCATTTATATTTCGGCTCCTGACAATACTAGTGTTCCCAGATGCAAACTGGAACTTCCATTGGCAACTTTGACATATTTTAGCATAACTTCACTCAGAACGTGTTGTCATTTGAGGGCGAATTGTTTTGTTCACAATGTGTTGAAAAACTCATCTCAGTCAAAAAATGGAATTATCCCGTGAACATTTTCGTGCGATGATTTTTTACGATTTTCGGTGTGGGTTATTGAGACAATATCCACTGTTAATCGCTGGTACCAATAGTTCAGTCTCGGACGCCGTTCGCTCCAGAACGAATTTGTGAAGGACGTCCAACTTCGGCCACTTTGCCATCGTCCTGTGCGTGAACTGATTGAGCAAGACCGACATGTAACATACCGTGAGATTGAGGCATCTTAGGGCATTTGTATGATAAGCATCAAAAAGATATTGCATGTTCATTTGGCCTTAAAAAAATTGGTTCTCGTTGGATCCCACATAATTTGACGAATGCTCAAAAAAGCTGGTATCTATAAGTATTGGTGCAAAGAGATGTTGAAAAAGTATAACTGCGGTAGCTGAAAGGCAGTGTATAACATTGTCACAGGTGACGAATCGTGGATCTATGCATATGAACCCGAAACAAAACAGCAATCGACTGCATGGGTCTTTCAAGACGAGCCATACATATCCAACAAAAGCTTTTCGTAGCAGAAGTACATCGCAGCAAATGATAGCGTTTTTTCGGTATATCCGTCCATGTTGCCACAAAGCCTTTAGTGGACCGTATAACATTCGATTCTGAGTGGTATGCAACCATCTGTTTGCCAACAGTTTTCGAAAACATGAGGAAAGATAATACGAGAAGACGGATCATTTTTCATCACGACAAAGACGACCTCTCACACATTAGCAGAAACGATAAGCTATTTGACCACTCAAGATGTCGAATTGATGGGACATCCGCCGTACAGCCCTGATTTGGCACCCAATGACTTCTTCTTATTCCCTAGCATCAAGAAAAAAAAATACGTTCAACGTTCAAAAATCATGTTTTGGAGGTGTGTCAATCGAAGTATGAAAAGTGCTTCGAAAATTGGTTTGTGCGCAAGCAAAAGTGTATTGATCTTAAAGGAGAATATTTCGAAAAACATTAAAATCATTTGCAATGATAAATTATTGTTTGTTTTTATTGTCGGACCAGAAATATAAATAGCAACCCTCGTAGTTCATAAGGCACGGTCTTTATATTCACCAACGAAGTTAAGCTGGTGTGGATATTAAACAAAAATTGGTTAATACAGTTTAACTTCTAATCATTATTGACAGAACTTGGTTAACTTGAAATTACGAGTATATTCATTAAAAAAAAGTCCAGAGTCGGATAGAGCAACGATATGATACCCTATACCACTTAAGCAATCATTTCAGATGTGACTTTTAGAAAAGAGCTCAAACAGGAAGGGACATTGTATTGGGACTGTACCGAATCATAAACCGATATGGTCCGATTTTGCCGAACTCGCAAGTCACCGCCCAAGCTGAGCAAGATACAATTTCAAATAGGCCATGTCGAGCAGGTTATTGCATCACTACGAGGGCAGTTCGGAAACTTTTTAGCCTAGCACAAAAAGCGCGGTATAAACAGAAAAAAGTTAAGTGTTTTGGAAACTTCCATCTCTGCTATGAACACATGTAAATTTTGCTTCGATCTGGCAACTCCTTCATATAAAAACAGCTGTTCATAAAAAAGGTTTATCGGGACAAGAAATTCATAATGATATGGTGAATGTGTTAGGTGAAAGTGCTCCTTCATATGCAACAGTAAAAAAGTGGGTTGCTGAATTTAAACGTGGTCGTACAAGCATTGAAGATGAACCACGTAGTGGACGTCCAAAAACAGCAACAACAACAGAAATTGTAGCCAAAGTTCATGATATGGTATTAAATGATCGACGAATAAAAGTGCGTGAAATAGCTAATATCATGGGCATCTCAAATGATCGAGTCCATTTAATTTTGCATGAAGAACTACAGATGAAAAAGCTTTCTGCAAGATGGGTGCCGGACTTTTTACAGTCGACCAAAAACGCATAAGAATGAACATTTCTCAAGCTTGTTTGGATCGTTTTCAGCGAAATAAAATGGATTTTAAGCATCGTTTCATAACTGTTGATGAGACATGGATCCACCACTATACTCCAGAGACAAAAGAACAATCCAAACAATGGACTGAAGCTGGAGGAAGTGCCCCAAAGAAGGAAAAAATAATTCAATCGGCTGCTAAGGTTATGGCAACGGTTTTTTGGGACTTCGAAGGTATTTTATTGATTGACTATCTGCAAAAGGGTAAAACAATAAATTCAGAGTACTATTGCAACCTTTTAGATCAATTAAATGTACAAATTCGAGAAAAACGTCCTGGCTTACAACACAAAAAAATAATTTTTCATCAAGACAACGCACCAGCGCACAAGAGTGTTTTAACAATGGCTAAAATCAACGAATTAAAGTACGAGTTGCTTGACCACCCACCTTGTTCTCCTGATTTAGCTCCCAGTGACTTTTACCTGTTCCCAAATCTAAAAAAATTCCTTGCTGGCAAGCGTTTTACCTCAAATGAAGATGCAATTACAGTTGTAAACCACTATTTTGAAGACCTTGAGGAAAACTATTTTAATCAAGGGATAGAATTGCTAGATAAGCGTTGGACTAAGTGCATCAAAGTTTCAGGAGATTATATTGAAAAATAAAAATATTTTTGAAAAACTAACTATTCTCTTTCATTGATAGGCTAAGAACTTTCCGAACCGCCCTCGTACAATAGGAAACCATTAAAAATGCTAGAGTCGGGTTGAGCCCATTGCTTCCCTACACTACTCTGCTATTTAGAAGATTCAGTGCCTATGGCTATAATTTCAGCAAGGTCAAAACGTATATGAAGGTTAGATTTGTGTCGGACATGGTCCAATTTTACAAGAGTTTGTAATAGATCGAAAGTAAAACGAGGCATGTAAACCATGTCAGAACCTCCAATCGGGAGAAATCTTTGAAAGGGCACCTTAAGAAAGCTTGGACCGATAACGTTCACCAAATAATGTCAAAGTTAAGCACAATCACTTCCAATTTTGAAATGAAGTTGGCAAGGGCCTATGTTGAGGTGTTATATGAAAATATTTGAGTTCGGTCTGACCAAAGCGGAACTCTCTTCCAAGTGTCGTCGGTTCGTATTTGCGACCTGCACTTTGAATAAAAAATAAAAGACTGACGGACGTCGCCCAACGGAAACACATACTGATTCTAAATCGCTCTCTATAGTCAGCATTAAGTTTTTCTCCCTTTTTTAAGGCGTTGCAAACGTCAGCTTCAAGTCATCATACCCTGCAGCACAGTGTATTGACTTAAAATGTGGCTTTGAGAACGACAAGGCCTCTAACCAGAAGGAAGTTTTACAAAGGGGCTAAATTACTATATAAATTACTATATACTATTACTATATATGATCCGATACGGTCCTATGTTTTATTAGGGTTAGTATCACAATGAAATCCATGCGGTGGCTATACGAAAGCATGGGTCAACAAAGCCGCAGAGTCTGAAATCGGGAACGGTCTTTATAATAACGGGTGATCAATTTTTTTTTTTAAAATAAAAGAAGAAAAAAATGTAAATCAGGTGTGGAATCGTTATTGTTCATTGAATAGGACATTATATGCCATTTATTATTCGAAAATAAATCCTTCGTATGTTGGCCTCAACTACGCCTCAGGTTGTCGATTCTGAGGGTCTAATTTTGAAAGTCTCGTTCTAGCAGTTCGATTGATATGGCGTTAATGACACGCGTAAAGATGGCTTCCATATGCCGAAACGTAACTGGTTTGTCAGCATAGACTTTGGACTTTACGTAACCTAAAAGGTAAAAGTCTAGAGGTGTGATATCACACGATCTAGGGGGCCATCTCATCGGACCACATGTTGAAATTAGCTGCTCTTCGAAATTACCTCTCAGAAGATCCAATGTTTGTGCATTTGTATGGCAAGTGGCTCCGACCTGTTGAAACCAAATGTCGTCAAGATTATGAGCTTAAATTTCAGGTAGTAAATAGTCCGATATCATGGCGCGATAGCGAGCACCGTTCATGGTTACGTTCCGGCCATGAATGACAAACAATACAAAAAAGAAAAAAAAAATAAAGTTCAACACAACTCACGCGTTATTTAAAAAAAATAACCCCATTTAAAAAATACCTTTAGATTAATCACCCGTTATGTATACCCAAATAGGGACCGATATGAACAAATCTCAATAGGATCTGTGATTATGAGTCAAATGTGATCTTAATTCTGATGTTTTTAGTTTATAAGTACGCTACTGGTTCGAATAAATTCCAGCCGAGAGGTCCAATTTTAGATCACTATTATCAGCATTTGAGGCCTTATGTCAGCAATAATGCGCCGAATAACCTCTTCTAAGGCGTGAATCGTGTCGGGCTTATTTGCCGTGACAAGCGATTTCACATAACCCCACATAAAATAGTCAAGCGTGGTTAAATCTTGAAGGCCACAACACAGGCCGCAAACAGTGACTTTTTGAGGATGTAACGGCGTTTCAACAATGGCTTCTGGATTTTCCTATTTTTTTTTTGTAAAATCAGGATCGGTGGCCATCTGGTTTTGGGCCCATTCGCCATGACTTGCAAAGGTTGTTCCAGAAATGATAAACTAAACTAAGAATAAATCAAGTGACAGCTGTCAAAAAGACCAACTTCGAAAAAGTGTGTCCAAACCACACGTCTAAAAAGACACCATTCACATGTTGCACAGTGTGCTGTGGCGTACAACAACCGGTCATAATGCATCGGCCAAGTACTGTGCATAAAACAACAACATAATGAATGAATGAATGTGATGTTTAAGTATTCCACAGGCATCATAAACTGATTGTCGTATATTCTCAAACTGACAAATTACAATGTTTTATAAAAAGATGTATGGTTGGATGTGTGCGTAACTAAATACGTGTGTCTCCTAGCTGGTGTTTGTGTGTGGGCAGGTACATCTAATGAAGGTACACCATGAGAAATTATGAAAATGTCGTTACAATAGGGTGCAGTAGATCGCACTTCTCGAATGCTAACATTTCTTTTCTTTGTTGGGTTACTTCAATTCTAGGTGTCGCTTTGTCTCAGCTCCTGGTGTGAAGTTTCTCCAACTCATCTTCGTATTAGAAATATGGGACAATTCACGCAAAGTAGTCATGGGATATATCTTGTCGTTTTTTGTAATTTTTAAAAACAACAGTTTAATAAATTCTAACTTCTAAGGTAGATTATCCACTTTTTAAAAATGCGTTTTGTGACGCGGTATGTTCCATTAGATAAAAATGCATCGATTTGACTACAAAAAAGCAAAAAAAAAATGTCATGCTCTGTCTCTTTAAAAGCTGAATTGTAAAGGCCGCAAATAAAATAATGCGAAGATGTTTTAGTCATTCTGTCTTCAATCGGAAAAATTTGTATAATGCACTTCGATGAAATGACAGTAAAAAATTTACAGTATTCTATAAGTATATAAAAGTAAGTAAAAACATCGTTGTGTACGACCAGGCCGAATCTTATAAAACCACGGTCGAAATGTGTGCTATTTCCAAGGTAAATTCAGTCCCTTGATGTTAAACATTATTCCCTCTGAACCGTGTTCGCCTATTTACAATCTCAAACACTACTAGAGTCGCACAACATCCCATTAAAGAACAAGCAGAAACTCCTCTCAACTCACTGAGCTGTGAACGATGCAATTCTTATACTAAGTGGGACCTACTGTTTGAAATGAATTAGCCGTTCGGAGCTAGCGTTACACTGCATGTCGGTCTGTATTAGTTTTATTCGAGGGTTGCTATTTATATTTCGGGTCCGGCAATAAAAACACAATAATTTATCATTGGGAATAGTTTTATTGTTTTTTAAAGCATTCTCCTTTAAGATCAATTCACTTTTTGCATGCGCACAAACTAATTTTCGAAGCACTTTTTCCACTCCGATTGAGGCACCTCCAAACTAAGTTTTTTAAACGCTTCAACAGCTGTTCAGGCGATAAAAAACGTTGACCACTCATTTTTTCTTGATACTAGGCAATAAGAAGAAGTCATTAGGTGCCAAATCAGGGCTGTACGGTGGATGGCCCATCAATTCGACATCTTCAGTGGTCAAATAGCTCATCGTTTCAGCTGATGTGTGAGAGCTCGTATTGACGTGTTGCAAAATGATCCGTCTTCTCTTACTATCTTTCCTTATTTCTTCGAACACTCTTGGCAAGCAGATGGTTGTATACCACTCAGAATTGACCTTCTACGTTTCACTAAAGACACTGTGGCAACATGGCCGGTTATACCGGAAAAAACGCAATCATTTTTGGGTAGTCTTTTTGACAGCTGTCACTTGATTTATGATCAGTTTGGTTTGCCATTTCATAATGAATTGACTTGTCCGGAACAACGTTTGCAAATCGTGGTTAATGGGCCCAAAACGAGAAAAAAATGCAATCATTTGCTTCGATGCACTTCTTCCACGAACAACTTTTGTTGGATTTGGCTCTTCTTGAAAGACCCATACGGTCGATTGCTGTTTTGTTTCATGTTCATATGCGTACTCGTAGATCCATGATTCGTCACCTGTGACAATGTTATACACTGCCTTTGATCTACCGGAGTTATCCTTTTTTAACATCTCTTTGCACCAATCCATACGAGCCTTTTTTTGAGCATTATTCAAATTATGTGGGATTCAACGGGAACAAAGTCTTTTCACGGCCAAATGAATATGCATTATATTATTGATGCTTGTCATACTAATGCCCGAGGTTGCCTCAATCTCACTGTATGTCACATGTCGGTCTTGCTTAATTAGTTCACGCACAGCATTGATGGTTTCTGGCAAAGTGACCGAAGTTAGAAGTCCTTGACGAAATTTATCCTGGAGCAATCGGCGTCCGAGACTGAACTCTTAGTACCAGCGATTAACAGTGGTTTTTGATGATGCTTCATCGCCAAAAGTCGAAACAAGTTGATTTAAACACTCTTGTCTTGATTACCCGAGCCGAAAATCGTAAAAAAATAATCGGACGAAAATGTTCACGGCATAATTCCATTTTTTGACTGAGATGAGTTTTTCAACACATTGTGAACAAAACAATTCGCCCTCAAATGACAAAACGTTCTGAGTGAAGTTATGCTAAAATATGTCAAAGTTTCCAATGGAAGTTTCAGTTTGCATCTGGGAACACTAGTATTGTCAGGACCCGAAATTTAAATAGCAACCCTCGTAGCGTTCACGGCTTACTTAATCGAGAAAAGTTTCCCCTTGTTCCTTATTTGGATGTTGAGGGAATAGAGAACCAGAATATGACTTTATTTTGCGAATCTTTAAACTTCAGGCATTGATTCATGAACCCTAGGTGCTAAGAACCCGACTGTAACTCCATTCTGGAATTCACATTTAAAACAGACTTATGGGACTTAAAAAAAGTTTATGGTACTTTCATATTGTTTTCCTATTTTGGCCCCTCCAAAAATATGTTATCCTTGTCAAGTGTCTTTAAAATGTCCCATACATTCTTGAGGTGTTAAAGTTGGTGTGCGATGGCTTGAGTGAAAGCTGCAGATGGAACCAAGAAACAAAATAAATAAACAAAACAGAAAAGAGGAAAGCAAAATCATAAAGCTCGAGAATGTGTAAACATAAAAAGTTGTTAATATCAAGAGAAAAATAATAATATATGGATGTGGGAAAATATACATACATACATGCATGTGAGTATGGCTGTGTACACTTCAACTACGTGAGGCTAAGATATACAATTATACAGTGATGTGAAAAATAATAGCAATTTTTAGCATGACAACGAGACACGAATACTTAGAAAACATTCTGGCGAACAAAAGTTCGATACAATGGCACAGAGCATTAAAAGGTTCTTGCTTTGGCGATGTACGGTCTGCACCCAATAATACACTCGTAGAATTATTTTTATTAGTATGATTAGTATAAGTACATACAATATGATCACAGCTAATATCAAAAAAAATAATTGGTATATAAATTTGGTAATCGTTACCGAAAATCTTATTTTCCAACATAATTATTGTGACTCGATTTGATTTCTAATCGTTTCCAACTATTTTTTCTCCTTTAGCTGTCGTCAACGTTTTATTAAATCGCTTATTAGATGCATTTAAGGTGTCGTTTGAAATGTTGCATTCGCTATAGGGGCCTTAAAATCGTATATGTATGGCCTAAAGGCTTGGTAATTGCAATAGATCCTTTCGAAAATTGACATATGGGGTCGAGGGTTGCTATATATATTTATGGCCTGGGCAACACTAAATGTTGCCTGGTGCCATCTGACATTTCCATTGGAAAGTTTGACATAAACGTACTCAGAACGTTTTGACGTACGACCGTCATTTGTGTTGTTTACAGTGACTTGAAAAAATTAATTTGGCAAAAAAATGCCATTAACTCGTGAACATTTTCGTGAGATCGTTTTTCACAACTTTCGACGTGGATTATCGCGACACAAGTATATCGATTGAAGCACCATCCTATAGCACAGTGAAAAACTGGTTTAATGAATTCAATCGTGGCCGACGCCCGCTCAAAGACGAATGTCGTGAAGGTCGTCCAAAAACGGCCGCTGTGCCAGAGAACATTGATGTCGTGCTTGAACTGATAATGCAATATCGTCATGTGACATACCTTGAGATAGAGGCATCCTTGGGCATTTCTTCCACCAGCATACTTTCGATACTGCATAAACCCCAGACCGTAAAAATGGTTTGTTCTCGTTGGATCCCGAAGAATTTGACAATCGTCCAAAAAAGGCTCGTGTCAATTGGTACAAAGAAATTTTGGAAAAATTCGATCCCGGAGCTTCAAACGACGTTTATAAGATCGTCACAGGTGACGAATCATGGATCTATGCGTATGAGCCCGAAACAAAATAGCAATCGACCGTGTGGGTCTTCGAAGACGAGACAAACCCAACGAAAGTTGTTCGACAACAAGCACTTCGACGCAAATGTTCGCCTGTTTCTTCAGCAAAACTGGCCATGAGGCGACTGTTCCGCTTGAGCAACGTAGGACGGTCAAATCTAAGTGGTTCACCACAATTTTTTTGCTTGAAGTCTTCGGAGAAATTCGAAAAACGAACAAGAGAAGACGAATCATTGTGAACCATGACAATGCGAGCTCTCACACATCGGCTCAAACCAGCCATCCGCCGTACGGCCCTGATTTGGCACCCAATGACTTCTTTTTATTTCCACACACCAACAAAAAAATGCGTGTCAACGATTTTCGTCGCCAGAAGCTGCTGTTGAAACTTTCAAAAACCATGTTTTGGAGGTGTCTCAATCGGAGTGGAAAAAGTGCTTCGACAATTGGTTTGAGCGCATGCAAAAGTGCATAAATCATGCTGGAGAATACTTTGAAAAACAATAAAACCATTTTTGAAGATAAATATTCGCATTTTTATTATTGGGCCAGAAATAGATATAGCAGCCCTCGTATTCAGAATTTCTGGAATTTTCTCACTCATTTAAATATGAACTAAGTCGAAAGATCGTCACTTTATGAATGGGTACTCAAAGTAATGAAATGGCCCTAGAGAACATCATTGAGAGATGTCGCATAATCGCGGCGGACAATAAATAATCGTCCGTGAAGTGAGGGCATCTATCTGGTTGGTGCATAAAGGCTTAAAAGTATGTTAATACATACATTTAGACTTTCTGAGATGGTGATCCCCTTACGACAAAATTCAAGTGTAGATTTTACGAAGCAGCAACATTTTAATAACAGGTTTTAATAATATCCCCACACATGGTAGGTGTACAACGATGAGTGATGAAATGCCAAACCCAACTGAATATTAACCGCCGGATGTCATTGGTAGCTTTAATCACTTCTTAAATAAAGGGTGATTTTTTAGACGGGTGTATTTCAATCTGGCCACATTTTTTTCGGAGTTGGTCTATATTACAGCTGTCACTTGATTTATGATCAGTTTGGTTTGCCATTTCAAAGTGAATAAACTAACTCCGGAACAACGTTTGCAAATCGTGGTTAATGGGCTCAAAACGAGATGGCCACCGATCCTGATTTTAACAAGAAAATTTTGTTCAGCGATGAGGCTCATTTTTATTTTTTTTTTATGTCCCTACTAAGTTTCTCATCCTACAGCTCTTCAGTGGCTCTTGGCTTATTGACGTACACGTCTTCTTTAAAATATCCCCAAAGAAAGAAGTCCAAAGGTATCAAATCACATGATCGTGGCGCCAATTAACATCGCCACTACATCAGATAACACTGGATTCTCTCACAAAAAAGCCATTGTTTGGTTGGTTGTATGGCAAGTGGCACCATTCTGTTGGAACCAAATATCGTCTAGGTCCATATCCTTAATTTCTGGCCACAGGAAGTCCGTTATCATTTCGCTATTGCGAACACCATTCACCGATTTCGTACAACGTCACATCTTTGGTCTGAGTTGGTATTCCTTTATGATAAATACGAGGAGTACGATAACGCTGTACTGACTATGATGGCTCATCCCACCGAAGCCTGGCGTGAAGGTCACTTCAAAAATATTATCACAAAGGTTGCCATCATCGAATTGTACTACAAGGCAATACAATTCTACTTGGACTTCAAACCGGTCTTTTGGTCGATTTTGCTGAGCAAAAAAATCACGAAGTGCACGAATTACATTTTTAATTTTGACGCCAATTTTCGTTAAAGGCTTCAGCCATCAAAACGCGCTAATTAATTCTGTACCTCTCCATGCTTGTCAAACTGGAAGAAAGAAATTTCAAATTAAGTTGGGCAAACAACTTGACGATAAGGTGTAACTCACAAGTAACATCATGCATTATGGTTGGACCATCCCTAAGTTCATTTTCTGCACTTCGCGATTCATATACACTTTATGTTATGATTAAAAGCATATAAAAACATTAACATAGCCTAACAGAAATGCGAACATGGATAACATGTTTATAAGCGTCTTGTCCTCAGAATAATAAAACAAATCGTTTCGGTTCAGCATTTTTGAAATCCTAAAGAAACTACTAAAATTGGCTTTAAATACTCGTAGTTTACACTAAATCATTGTTATTTATTTGAACGCAGTGGTGCATTCAGGCGTCATCATACGCCACATAACACAAAATTTCCCAATGTATTGTAGCGACAACAAATTGACAGCTTATAAAAATGTCTTCTTAGTAGAATTTTTTTTTGTCTGTGCAAAACAACAAACAACAGCAATCTAAAAATTATAACAAAAAATCAAGCAACAATAAAAAGCAACAGCTCCTTCTTCGCCCCCAACGACCGGCATGGATGCGGGGCAAGATGGCGAAATACAGTGTATGACTCTTGATTGTTTTTAAGAGCAGTTTTTCCTTTCATAGGACTTTATTCACATCTTTCTTGCCGCTATTCATAAAGCTACCGACGCGTCATCTCGCTCATCTGAACTCGTTGTCTATCCCCATCAGCGCGTTGTGTCGTTGGCGCGTGTTCCTTCAAAGGTGGGCACGTATTTGCTTTCATTGCTTAGTTATGACAGTCAGGCGTTTCTGTCCTCCATCCCAAACTTCTCACACTTGATGTCTTTTTTTCTCGCACGAAAGAAGCAGGGAGGCCTCAGTATGAGGAAAATTAATTACCGACATGCAAGACGTGTCTATAATGTATTATTTTGTCATAATATTCAGGAGCAAAGACGTCAAGTAGCAATCGAGGAAACGGAAGTTTCGCAAAAAGCATGGAAAAAGTTCGACATTCTCTGGGGAATAACATAAACTATGTTTAGTGCGTGTGCTCACATACATAAATGTGAATATCCATCCATGCACTTCCTTCAATGTATGTATAAGTATGTGTATTGGCAAACATGTTCCCACCCACCCACGCTCGCTTAAGAAACAAACTTACACATGTGGATAGCCGTGCATAAACTGGCGTATTTGTTTGCTTTTCGGTTTCCAACATTCGTATGTATGTAGCAGGTGTTATGGCGTAATAAACTTCTACACGATTAGCCGAGTCAGGTGATTTTATTTGCAAATTGAATTTATTTCCAGAAGAAAAAAAAATTGGCTTTTACTTAAGATATTCAATAAATATTAACCTCTAAGAATAATAAATGAGATTTGCTGCTCCCACCGTTTTTTTTTATAAATACTCCCAAAAGTAAGCAAGTTAGAACCGCATTACGTTACATTGGCCAGATGCTGACAGTATATCGAAGTAAATTAAACTGAGGCGAACGGGGCCGGCTGCACTATACACTTTGCCACTCTCGATATGGAGAACTAGAAAAAAACTAAAGTCGATGGTGACCGACTATATTATGCCCTACAATTCTGTATGTTCAGAAATGTCAAATGAAAAAAGGTTTTTGGAACCCCTTGGACGGGCTCTTCATTTAACTAGATTTTTATCACCCATTTTTGTTTGCTGGTTAGTGTGCCATCGTAATTAGATGCTTTATGTGGTTTCTAGAGTTAAAACATAAAACCGGTTTTTTCTAGAAGAGGGAGCTATATCTAAATCAGAAGCGATTTTCTTCAATTTTAATAAACTTCCATCCTTTGTCCACAAAACTTGATTCTATAAAATTGTATCAATATTGGATGTGGTATGTGACAACTAGAGCTGAAAAATAAGCGGTTAGAGTATGTGAGAACTATAACTGAATCTGAACCGACTTTCTTCAATTTCTTTAGTGTGGGACGTTTGTAAAGGGTGGCCTAACCACAACGTTCGATACCAATTGTAAATAAAACAGAAAGTTTCTTAGAATTATCTTAATATTTTTTATTAGAAGTGTTCAAAGTTGAACATGTTTTAAATTGTGTGTTGGGTATTGTTGCATTCTTAAGTGCAGCCCATAAAATTGTTAGCTGTAGACATTAGATAATATTTGTACGCTCGATCATGATTGTACTTTTCCACATGGTGATAATGGCCAGTGTTAGGAGCAGCCCGCACTCACAAGAAGTGTGTCACTTTTCGAGTACCTAGGATGAATACCAGCCTAAGGGATATACATTAGGGTTAGTCATTTTTTTTAGATTCAAAATCTGTGGAAATAGCATATAGGGCAGGCAAAAACAAGCAGAATTGCGTTTTTACTTTTTCGAAATTGTGAAAAAACGTTCCGCACAAAATGCAATTACTTTAGCTCAAAACCAACTTTTTTATTTGAATTTTGTTGTGATTTTTAAAATTTGATAATATTTTTTTTTAAAAATTTTTTTTATATTTTTTTTTAATAAATTTTGATAAATTTTTAATAAAATGTAATTTGATCCAAAATATGTCATTTATTTTTCGAGATATATCGATTGTAAAATATGCAATACTATTTTATTAATAAAATTGAAGATATTATGCAATAATGTTAAAGATTAAAATTTTATTTAAAGTAACGCCTTAGAATAATAACATTTATAATAAATTACTAAAATGCAGTAGCATTTTCTACTACTTAAATTCAACAAGATATAAAAAAAGAAACATGAGAACAAAAGAGTATTTTTTTAATAAGTTTAAATAAAATCTTAGCAAGAATACAATGGTCATTTATGGGTAATAAATTTTAAATTCAATGAATGTGTTGTTTTGCACAGTGGAAAAATATCTTGAACTACTTTTATGGCTCTTTCAGCACATACGTTACTTCTCTGCTGCTTCGGAATTGCTGATTCTTCCTGAACCCAATGTCTTTGAAAGCACAGGTGAGCGTTTTTGAAAGGAAGTAAGGCTAGATTTAATTTTGAATAGTCATCGATTTTAAAACAATGATCGGAAAACCATATATCGAACCAGGTGCCAGATATAAACTCACAAATTGAATATAATTGCGTCCGATATTTTGGAATTAGTATAAATGCCAGTAGACCAAGAATTGCCCTAGAATTCCATCGAGCGTTGCTTATTGGAGGTATAGACTTAAATGTTATACGAGGAAATTTTTGGTTTTTCAAATAATATTGAAATGACACACACAGCTCGTACAAATATTTCATATCATCCCGCCATTTAATTTTGTTAATATTTATTTCCTCTTTATTTTGTATGTAGCAACTTCTTAGGTGATCATAATTATTTATAATCTCGGAAACAAAAGGATATTCGATATTAGGGGAAGTTGTTTTTCCACCTAAAACTTCATCCATAATATGTCCTAATAATAAATCAAGTATATGGTGTTGGCAGCCAATATATTGCGGTGGAGGCAGTGAAAGAGATTTGCAGTGATTTTGCAACAATGACACAACACCGCCTTTTTTCCCAGTATTAACACTCGTTGTATCACATATAATCATTTTAATGGATTGAAATAAATTATACTTTTCTAGCATTTCTCTAATGCCATTAAATATGGTTACAGCTTTTCCATTTTCAAGAACAAGCACTCCTAATTTTATTTCCTTCGTATCATTCTTAAGAACTACAACTTGTCTTTCTTTTTTATTAATTTTTTTTACCATCAAAATGTAGGGCCCAGTTTTCAAGTTTTAAATGTTCTTTGTTTGTCTCTACCTTTTGTTCAGCAAACTTAATGACGTGTCTGTAAATGGTTTTATGTGATGGCGTTGGTACGTCTACTCCTGATTCAGCCATTTTTTTGCATATCATAGCTGCTTTATTTGAACTGACATTCGTATCAATTACCAAAAACGTCCCTATGTTTGAAGACAACTTGGGTATCTGTTTACTTGCAGTAGAAGAGTAATCTCTGTCATATGCTTTTGTATCATCGCACATTAAGTCTGTAGGAGAGTAATCTCTGTCATATGCTTTTGTATCATCGCACATTAAGTCTAAATCACAAAATGAACCCGGTGGTATGTACTTCCAGTGTGCTTTGAAAATTCCTTTTTTTATAACACCTTTTTTTATACGAGATATCAAACAATTTTTCAAATTTATTGGTGTCTTGCCGCCGCTTTAAAAATTTCTGATAATCAGTTCTCAACTTAAGCACCTTGCCTCCAACGTTCTTTAATTCCATCGCTTTTTGATTTAGCTTAATCCATAACTTATTTAATTCTTCAGATATAATTAGAATTTTTTTTTTTTAGATTTCTCAAGCACTAATCCTCTATATCTTTCAATTATATTGATTTCTTTCGGAAATTCGTATAAATGGTATTGCGGCAAAACAGCTTTTTTATTTCATTCGGTCTTTTTGCTTTAAAATTTTTGACCCAGTTATCACTGTTTTTTTTGGACATTTTTGCAACTTTTTTTAAACGACATGGCGATGTGAACACAAACTATGAAAAAATAATTTAAAACTAAAAACGATATAAATTATGTATTATGACATTACTTCTGTATTGTCAAACTTTTATTAGAGCAACTCGTTTAAAATTTTTAAGACTGGGAAATGAAACCGTGTTGCAAATTTTAAAATCGATGTAGCTTAAAAACGATTGACAGATTTTTGATCAAATTGCATATTTGAAATCGATGCACTAAAACCAACTAAAAAAAAATATTTCCAAGAACAACTATTGCAGAAAAAAATTTCTCAAATTTAAAAATTTAAAAAAAAGTAAACTAAAAAAGTTTGTTTTTAGCTAAAGTAATTGCATTTTGTGCGGGAGGTTTTTTTACAATTTCGAAAAAGTAAAAACGCAATTCTTATTATTTTTGCCTGCCCTACATGCCATTTCCACAGATTTTTGATATTCGAAAAAAATGAAAAAATGACTAACCCTAATCTACATATTTATCTAATAGAATCAGTTTTGTATCTGTGGAGTATGTGAACTCATACGCTATTGCGTCTTCTGGTGTTCCTCAAAGAAGTATTCTAGGCCCGTTGCTCGCTATTCTTTTTATTAATGATATTTCATCTTGTATAAAGTGGTCAAGAATTTTGCTCTATGCCGATGATTTAAAATTATTTTTGTGCGTTCAATCCATAGCAGATGTATTTCGTTTGCAAAATGATGTACAGAGTATTGCTAAATGGTGTTCGGAGAATTTTCTGGAAATTAATGTTAAGAAATGTGTCAAGGTTTCATATTTTAAATGCAGAAATCCGGTTTTATATGACTATATGCTTATTGATCATAAACTAGTTAATGCTGATGAAGTTGTTGATTTAGGGGTAATATTTGATTCGAAGTTTACATTTGTAAATCACATAAATTCTATTGTACCTAAAGCATACTCACTGTTAGCTTTTATTAAAAGGAATTGTAGAGATTTTGTGGATCCATACACAGTAAAGGTAGTTTATACGTCTTTAGTTAGAGCTAAATTAGAATATGCGTCCTTAATCTGGATTCCCTTTTATTCAATTCAAAAGAGTTTTATATCGTTTGCTCTTCGCTCAACTAATTTTGCTCAACCTCAGCCTTTATATGTAGACAAATGTAGGTTAATTCATTTGAAAACGCTGGACAATAGAAGAACCTTATTATCTCAAGTTTTTCTTAATAAATTGGTTTCGGGCTCGACAGATTCATCGTGTTTGTTGGCACTAGTCGATTTTTGCTTTCCTACCAGAACTTTCCGTCCCTTTAACTTGTTTTGTTTACCTGTTCATAGAACGAATTATTCTCTTAATGAAGCTATAACTAGAGCCTCCGCTTTGTTTTGTAATCTCTGCAGGAGGTTTTATTAGATGACTTGAAATATTTTTAACATTTGATATAATCACTTTTTGTATAAATAAAATTTAGTATCCTACTTCTTTCAGTTCAGAAGTACTGCCCGATGACAGAACTATTTTAAAACGAACTTTGCGAATATGATAGGTGTTTTCATATTTTCTACAGACCCGGTTTGCTGAAATTTGCTTACAATTCTCCCGACTGTTAACTCATTTTGGTCGATTATGCTAACCAAAAAAATCACGAATTGCAAAAAATGCATTTTGATTAGAACTCGCATTTTCATTAAAGGCTTCAAAAATCTTAATGCGCTGCTTAATTCTTTTTCTCTCCATGGCTGGACCAGCCTTAATTTTTCCAAACTGCCCATGGGATTGAAAATGAGCTTAATCGTTCCACCGCTCCTGGTTATTCCAACACAAAAGTACCATTACGTTCACTTTTGGCATTCTTGTAATATCGCTAATACTATTGGCATGATCTCACTAAAAATCAGTGTTGAAGAATAAAATTATAAATCAAACTTAGTGACAAAAAATTAGAGTCCAAGCCAAGCCCCTTCTGGTACCTCCAACAGAAATTACCCTGTCTTAGTGCAGTTTAGAATCAACACAACTTGTCATCCAGTGCGTAAAACTGCTTCAAAATATACGCTGTAATATTTTGTAATCGGCTTTGTACTCGCGGGTAAAGAAAGTTAACACGCCCCATTCTGGTAGCTACAATTTAAATACACCATTCCGCCCACTTTTAGTATTATTGTGATATATTTTATGTTATTTGTATGATCTAGTTGAAAATCAAAACTTAAGAACTGAGTTATAAGATCAACTTTGTGGCAAATACTTTTATTCCTAGCCCCGCCCCTTTTGGTACCACCCACACAATGTCTTTGTGCAGACTGGGACCCATAAAACTTGTTTCCTAGTGCATAGAATTCACTTAAATTCCGAACTCAATCATATTTTTTTTAATGTCGTACAAATAGGGGCAGAAACGTCCGCGACATTTAGAATCGTAACTAGACGAAATTGTACGTTATGCAATTACCTTTCAAAGGGTATATGGATTTAATGGTTCATTTAACCCATGGGGGATCATTTTGTATATTTTTTACCCAAGTTTCTGTGAAAAATAGCTCAAAACTCGAAAAATTACTGATTCAAATATATAAAGGTATATTTCTTCCTACTAGTTTATAACCAATACTTTAAGCTTCCGTTTGGGACTTTTGATTTGGAATTAAACCCTTTTACATGCCGAAGATATTATCATTTTTAAACACAAACTTTGTACTTAATTTTAGCAGCGCGATTTTATTCACCTGCAGTGCAAATGATACCTTCCACACACACACATACGACATTTAACGAAATTTCAATAAGATCAGTACGCTTTAGGCAATGGTAGGCGGAAAGACGAAAAATATAAAATCCATATCTGGGTAAGGGTCTATGTAGGTCGGATTAACTCAATTAAACTTTTTTACTTGTTTTCAAAAACAATGAATGCTGTTTAGTCCAAACAGTATAAAACGAATTCTGAATTCCGAACGCCTCTTCTGTTAGCAAGTTGGTGAAAAACTGGCAAGCAAGAGGAAAACACTCCCTGTCATCATATGTGACAGCGCATAGAGAATGGGACCTAAGGGTAAAATCAATATTCACTTTTTTTGATGTGGACAACATCTGAGCATCGAATGAGACCGATAATCCCATGCCCCAAAAGTGTTCCCTACCAGAGATTTGGTGTACCATCACTTTTATGAAAGTGATGGTACACCAAAGATACACGTATTTAAATCTTTGCAATGGCTCTCTTGCACAAAACTGGTTTTTACCCTTAGGTCCCTTTCTCCCATATGGTGCACACCGACGAGAACGTGGCTGCTGTAACCAAGAGTGTACGACTCAGTCCTAGAACATCGACTCGTCATAAATCTCAATTACTCAACAATTCAAGCACCAGTCTGATGAATGATTTTAAACAAAGATTTGTGCATTAAGAGAGCTGCTACATATATTTCTGGCCTAATAATGAAAATACGAATATTTATCATCAAAAATGGTTTTATTGTTTTTCAAAATATTCTCCAGCATGATTTATACACCTTTGCATGCGCTCAAACCGATTGTCGAAGCACTTTTTCCATTCCGATTGAGACACCTCCAAAACATGGTTTTTAACACTTTAACAGAATCTTCTGGCGACGGAAATCGTTAGCCACGCATTTTTTCTTGATGTGCCTGAATAAAAAGAAGTCATTGGATGCCAAGTCAGGGCTGTACGGCGGATGACCCATCAATTTGACGTTTTGACCCGTCAAAAAGGCACTGGTTTGAGCCGATGGGAGAGAGCTCGCATTGTCATGGTGCACAATGATTCGTCTTCTCTTGTTCGTTTTTCGATTTTCTCCAAAGACTTCAGGCAAACAAATTGTGGAGTACCACTCAGAATTGACCATCGTACGTTGCTCAAGCGAAACAGTCGCCACATGACCTGTTTTGCCGATGAAAAAGGCGACCATTTGCTTCCAAGTGCTTCGTCCACGAACAACTTTTGTTGGATTTGGCTCGTCTTCAAAAACCCACACGGCCCATTGCTGTTTTGTTTCGGGCTCATACGCATAGATATATGATTCGTCACCTGTGACGAACTTATAAACGACTTTTGAAGCACCGCGATCGAATTTTTTTAAAGTTTCTTTGCACCAATCGACACGAGCCTTTTTTGAGCGACTGTCAAATTGTGCGTGATCCAACGAGAAGAAACTTCTTTTACGGCCAGTTGTTCATGCAATATCGAATGTATGCTGGTGGAAGAAATGCCCAAGGATGCCTCTGTCTCACGGTGTGTCACATGGCGATCTTGTATTATCAGTTCGAGCACGGCATCAATGTTCTCTGACACAACGGCCGTTTTTGGACGACCTTCACGTCTTTCGTCTTTGAGCGAGCGTCGGCCACGATTGAATTCATTAAACCAGTTTTTTACATTGCTTTATCGCCATACAAAGATTTAAGTTCATCAGTGCACTTTTGTCGTGATAATCCACGTCGAAAGTTGTGAAAAATGATCGCACGAAAATGTTCACGAGTTAATTCCATTCAAAAAAATGTCAAACGTTCCAATGGAAATGTCAGAAAGCGCCAGGCAACACTTAGTGTTGCTTAGGCCAGAAATATATGTATTTATGCCTCGTATTGGCTTCTATGGTTTAATTCAGTATAGGTAGGCTTACTTTGTAAATTGAACCTGTGTTATAGCTGCTTATTTTTGGGATTTAGATCAACTTGAAATGTACAACTTCTTTTTTTTTTTTAAAAATATCATCTCTTGTCATGAAGAAGAGTTATTTATGTTTGCCATATTGTTATCAAAGCAACCATCTTATGGTATTTCAAACCGATTGAAATTATTAACAATCAGTGATTGCAACAGAATGTCTCCTTTACGTCTAACATTATTTTTTGAGTACAAACCGATTGTAAACGGACTTTTTTATGCGTTTGTAAACAAATTTCAAAGGGAGCGAAGACTCTATTTGTGCTGTGATATAATTGAGCGTACTTCATTCACGACTGGACTAATTTTACCAGCTTAATCCTTGGCTCATTTCATAGAAATATGTCCATCTACGACCATGCCCGAAAATGCAAGGATGCAAATGGCAGAGGTTTGAACATTTTCGATTGGGGATCGGAGGGTAAAACTTCTAAGTTCAGAAACAGTGGTCGGATAGCCTTTCTAAAATTACCTTAACGAAGTCCTGAGGCCCTACCGATATGAAACCAAAGATATGAATATTTGACTGAAATGCAAAAAATGTTTTTCTTATTTACTTAGTAGGGACATAAATAGTGTTACAATATTGAACACACCCATTTCAATAGTAGAACTGAACATACCTCGTTAATGTCATATGTGTTTTGAAAGCTAACCTCAATTGTGAAAGCTAACTGTAAGTGGATTTTAAAATTGTTTCAACTTTCATCATGGAGTGGTCAGATCACGCAGAAAAAAAGTATGGTTGGGGTGACAATATTCGAAGAGGATCATACTATTGTTGGGTATATGGTTTTGGCACAACAATATGACGATCCTCACAACAATAGTGTGATTCACACATAACCATACTAGGATTCCCACAACCATACTATGATCGTCACAACAATGGCATGATTCACACTCAACCATACTATTATCTCCACAACCATATTATGATCCTAACAACAATAGTGTGATTGACACATAACAATACTATGATCCCCACAACTATAGTATGTTTTTCATACAACCATAGTATGGTCCTCACAACCATAGTATGAATCACACGCAACCATACTATGATCTTCACAACAATAGTAGGATTCACACTCAACCATACTATGATCCCCAAAACTATTTGTTAGGATTGGATAATGTTGTTATTCGAAAATTTATTAATTTTTATTAAGCAGGTTATTTTAAATTGCATTGCAATTATTTTATAGCCATTGACAATTTTATTGGAAATTTCATTCAAGAAACAAAAATATATATTCCAACGGCAGTCGAAAATACTTTTAATCGCCAGCAGGGGTATATGTTACTTCACTATCCGTAGACACCAAGTACCGAATGTGATTAAACTATGATCAATGGCTATAAACTTAAGTGCTGGCAGATTTTAAATAAACGTGAACCAGTCGGTATTCGAGTATTTCAACCAACAAAGTAAACACAATAAAAATCCCTCGAACTACCTTTCAACTGTTGTTGTTTTTTATAATGGACAACAACTATGCACTGTAACGTGTATATTCGTACGTGTTTTTTTGGTATAAAAAAAGCATACGCACACACATACGTACATGTATGCTCTTTAAAACCTGTTTTGTTATGTTCATAGTCGCAACCATACTGTATGATTGCCGTAATCATGTTATTGTTAACATAAATTTTATATAACAATACTTTTGTTGCAAAAATCATGTTTATATGGTTGCTACAACCATATTTTCATTTCTAAATTTGGCAATAATACTATTGTTACATTTCAACAATATTAATATTGCCTCAATCATACTGTTGTCAAAATGAAATTCAAATAACAATACTGTGGTTGCGACAAACATGCTTTTATTGTAGAGAACATATTATTGTTGTGGTAACCATATAGTAACCATATATTTTCTCCATGTGATAATGAGAACCCTATCGCTGTAATAGCACTTTTCAAGTGTGAAATGAAAAAAAGCGATATTTTCAAAACGCTCCGGCCGGCCACTAAGGATTTGCCGCATGTTCGTCTACCGATGCTTAAAACTGTTTGAGGAGACTGGAGAGCCGTCACCGCTCGGGCCGCCCACGCTCTGTTCGAACACCGCATGTCATCAAAGCCGTTAAATCAAGAATTCACAGAAATCCGCTTCGAAAACAGAAAATCATGGCCCGTAAGATGAATATCACGCAAAAGTCCATGAGTCGAATCATTAAAAATATCTTGGGACTTGGGGCTTTCAAACGACATACCGGACATTTATTGACTGCAGCTTTAAAATAAAATAGGATTGAAAAATGCAAACGTCTTTTGGTGAAGCACGCTGATAACTTGCACAGAAAAATGTTGTTCACCGATGGATAAATGTTTACCGTTCAGGAATTTAACAAGCAAAATGATAGAGTGTATGCGCGGTCATCTAAGGAAGCATCTGAACTGATCCCAAGGGTGGAAAAGGGTCATCACCCAGCTTCAGTCATGGTTTGGTGGGGTGTCTCTTACGATGGGGTCACTGACCTGCATATCTGCGAACAAGGAGTCAAAACATCGGCCAAAGTTTACCAAGAAACCGTTATGGAAGCTGTTGTGAAGCCTCTTAACAATTCCCTGTTCCAAAACCAGCCATGGACTTTCCAGCAGGCCCATAAGGCTAAAACGTCCTAGGCCTGGCTTGGAAACAATTTGCCAGCGTTCATTTCCTCTGAATAATGACCCTCAGGCAGACCAGATTTGAACATATTGGATTGCAAATTGTGGACGGTTTTAGAGGACAAGGTTTGTCACAAAAGATACCCCAACATTGTGATCTCTTAAGACTGCTTTGGTTCGAGCTGTGGCCAATTTTCCAATGGGCGAGGTTCGTGACGATTGGCCAGTGCGACTTAAGGCGTGTGTAAAGACAAAAGGCGGACATTTCGAATAAGTAGATTTTGTTTGGATACAATAACATCAATAAATATATTAAAAAATATTTGGTCTAAAAACATTCAGTACTTTTTAGTTTACAGCATAAAACGTGTTTAACAGTATTTATGTCCTACTAAGTAATTGATAAAATGAACGAAATCGTTGGAAACGGAATTGAAATGACTCTGCCAGAATGTCACCTTGACAAATCAGTACACCAATGTATTGTGAAATTAGGCAGTTTAATTTCAATCTTTATTTTCAAGACGACTTCGATTGTTTAAATCATCGTTTATAAATGATGTTTTATTTATTGGCAGTTGCGGTACATGCGCTTACATATGGTTGTACCGATGGAATGCATGGAGGCTACGCAAGCATTCGGTTGAAAAATATATTCGATTCTTACAACGAATCAGTACTCTGAATCAGTATTTCGGGTGTATACTTTATATCACTAATTGGAATAACGAATCCCACGACAGCCGATTTTGTGGACCGGATTGAACCGAAGAGCAATTCTTCGGCCAAGGCACACAGTTGCCGCTACAACAACTACAACAACAAAAAAAGTGAAAATGGATTTTTTTACCCTTAGGTCCCTTTCTCTATGCGCTGTCACATATGCACATATGTTCTTAAAAACCCTTTTATCAAAAGTAATCATATTCCTTTTCTTTTCAGATACTTAACATTGATGTCGTATGAAATCGAGAGCATATTCACTTCCAACATATCATGTAAATATGAAAAAATTCACTCACCTCTGATCCGTGTAATCTTCCAGTGAAATATTAAGCGAACCAATAGAGTAAACGCTTTAAATGAACGCAAATATAATTAAAAAGGTAAGTATAAAAAACTAATGGTCCTCTAAATTATACAAACTAAGACCTGGCCAATAAATTAATGCCATGCATGGTGTAATCTAAACATTGAACCCTTTTAAACTGCTGCAGATACACTCTGTACAAATACATATAAATTAAAATAAGACATACAAAGGCCATACATACACATCCAGAGGTTTACATATGTATGCAAAAATAGACCGAGGGTAAACAATACGAGCGTGGCCATATACACATGCACACACCGGCATAAATTCATTCACAGATTAGCCCAGAGAAAAGGTAACAACAGTTTAACTAAAAAGTCATTACTTAAAAAACTTATCAAAAATCCCTTTCCATGGACACACACACACACTCTAACACCCATGCATGTGTGTGTGTGTGAGAGTAATATAAAATAAAGGTATGTATTTAAAAACATTACACCTCTATAAAAGAGTATGAATCCTTATAAGAAAATGTTTATTCTGGGCAAAGTTCTCTTTCTTGTTTGGTAGCAAAAGGCGAAAGGATGTATTTGCCAGTATGAATCAAAGTGTACTAAGTCACTTGCTTTTTGACGCTGAAAGTATAAAAAATATTCGTTCTCCAAACAAGTAAACTTTTTAACAATAACTAGAAGTAGGTTCTTTGCACTCAACATCTCGAGTATATGTGACCATAGAACATGTGACTTAGACCACTATCATACTCGGTGGCACAGTGTCTAATTCTCATACATAGAGAGACAGTTAATTAAAATTGTTAAGGCTTAAGCATTGGAATTAAGAAGTTGATATGGACTGAAAACCAATTATACTAAAATCAAAATATCTAAACCCCATGAACATTACTAAAAAAAACTTTCTCACAACTGTGCTACGGCAATGACAAATAAAATACATTACTAATATACGTATAAGTATGTAGTCTTATGTACAGGCTGGTGCGCGGAAATTTGCTTTTTTGCACTGCAGGCTGTGGCGGCACTGTTGGTCGAAGAGAGTGGAGAGTGTGCGTGGCCTATAGTGGCTAACGGGAGACTTGTATTCGTCTGCCTTTCAGTTGCCATCATGCATTGGACACGTGAGGAGAGGTCATTTTGTGTTGAAGCGTATTTTTCAAAAGCGCACTGGATCATTGCAGTGCAGCGTGCTTTTCGTTGACGATTCGCTGTTCCCCCATGCGGACTTGTTCCTGGGCGGCAATAAATTGTAAATTGGGAACTTTATTGAGAACAGCAGCGAATGTGTCATGTGCACGAACGGAACCTGAGAGAAGGATTACAGCCCCACAAAACGGCGAGAGAGTTAAAGCAGCAGTACTGCAATCTCAGAAACGCTCTGCTCGGTCGTAACTGTGTACTCCGAACGGTACTTGACTATGATACAGAATTTTTTTCAACCAGCTCTTGAGGCAATAAAATTAGAGGATACACGGTTCCAACAGGATGGTGCCACTGCACACACTGCGAGGGTTACCATGAATTGTTTAAGGCAAATGTTTTCTGGACGGCTTATCGCTTTGAGGGATGATGTTAACCAGACTTAGCCCCATGCGATTTTTTTCCTTTGGGGTTACCTAAAGTCGAAGGTGTATATCAACCGTCCCAACACCTTGGAATACCTTAAAAATAATATTGAGGCTGAAATTGGCAAAATACCAGTCGACATGTTTATTCGAGTTCATGAAAACTTCAAAAATTGTGTTCAGCAGTGTGTGGATAGCGAAGGTCGACATTTGCCAGATACACTATTTGAAATAAAGTAATTTCAAAATTCCCTTACTGTTCAATATACTTAGTAGGTCCGCCCACGCTCTGTTCGAACACCGCATGTCATCAAAGCCGTTAAATCAAGAATTCACAGAAATCCGCTCCGAAAACAGAAAATCATGGCCCGTAAGATGAATATCACGCAAAAGTCCATGAGTCGAATCATTAAAAATAACTTGGGACTTGGGGCTTTCAAACGACTTACCGGACATTTATTGACTGCAGCTTTAAAAAAAATGGAATGGAAAAATGTAAACTTCTTTTGGTGAAGCACGCTGATAACTTGCACAGAAAAATTGTATTCGCTAATGAGATGAAAAAAATTTAACCATTCAGGAAAAATTTAACAAGCAAAATGATAGAGTGTACGCGCGGTCATCTAAGGAAGCATCTCAACTGATCCCAAGGTTATAAAAGGGTCATCACCCAGCTTCAGTCATGGTTTGGTGGGGTGTCTCTTACGATGGGGTCACTGACCTGCATTTCTGCGAACAAGGAGTCAAAACATCGGCCAAAGTTTAGCAAGAAACCGTTTTGGAAACTGTTGTGAAGCCTCTTACAAATTCCCTGTTTCAAGACCAGCCATGGACTTTCCAGCAGGATTCTGTGCTGACCCATAAGGCTAAAACATCCCAGGCCTGGCTTCGAAACACTTTGGTAGCGTTCATTTCCTCTGAAGAATGTCCCTCAAGCAGTCCAGATTTGAACACTTTGGATTACAAATTGTGGACGGTTTTAGAGGACAAGGTTTGTCGTAAAACATACCCCAACATTGGATCTCTTAAGACTGCTTTGGTTCGAGCTGTGGCCAATTTTCCAATAGACGAGGTTCGTGCAGCTATTGACGATTGACCAGTGCGACTTAAGGCGTATGTAAAGGCAAAAGGCGGACATTTCGAATAAGTAGATACTTTTTGGATACAATATACATCAATAAATATATTAAAAAATGTTTGGTCCAAAAACATTCAGTATATATTTTACAGCATAAAACGTGTGTAACAGTATTTATGTCCCTACTAAGTAATTAAAATAGAAAATAATTTTGTCTAAGGTTCATAATTGTTTATTCATTCCCAAATAAGCAAATTACAGACTAGATGAAACCGGCCCGCCTTTTGTCAGCTGTCAAGTGATTTGTCAGCTGTCAAGTGATTAATATTTAGTTTGGTTTGCCATTTCATCATGAACAGGTTGACAAAAGAACAACGCTTGCAAAATGGGCCGAAAATGAGATTCATCTCGATGCTGATTTTTATCACAAAATTTTGTTCAGTGATGAGGCTCATTTTTGGTTGAATGGCTACGTCAACAAGCAAAATTGCCGCATTTGGAGTGAAGAGAATCCACATGAGACCCTTGAGACGCCATTACATCCACAAAAACTGACTGTTTGGTGTGCTCTATGGGCTGGTGGAGTCATTGGGCCATACTTCTTCCGAAATAATGCTGGAGAGTCAGTTACCGTTAATCGATACCGGTATAGAGCCATGATAACCGACTATTTTGTTCCCGAATTGGATGGCATGAATGTGGATGAGTTGTGGTTCCAACAAGACGGCGCTACATGCCACACAGCGCACGTCACAATCGAATTATTGAAGGAAACATTCGATGAGCGCATAATTTCGCGGAATGGCCACCAAGATCGTGTGATTTGACACCATTGGATTATTTTCTTTGGGGATATGTGAAGTCGCTCGTCTACGACAACAAACCAGAAACGTTAGGGGACTTGGAAGCCAACATTCGTGGCGTTATTGCCAACATACGGCCCCATATGCTCGAAAAAGTGGTTGAAAATTGGACCTGTAGAATTGGCTTTATTCGAGCCAGCCGCGGCGGCCACATGCCCGAAATCATATTTAAACATTAATGGCATAAAATTATCCTTCCAATAAAGCCAAATTGATGGACATTAAAACGATTTTCTTGTGTTTTATTTCAATTCGAAGTTCTATACCTCAATAAAAAACACCCTTTACTTTGTTTGCTGTATCGCCCCATGATTTAAATTGATGTGACTGTGAAACTTATTAATTTTTTTACCTCATTGTGAATGCATATAAACCTTAAGCTGAGACTGAACATGCTTGAATTTAAACGAAAAGTTGGATGGAAGTAGTACATTCTCGGCTTTGAACATTATCATTTTTGCCGAAATCTGTCATTGTTCGATCGAGTTCCTTCAATGCCTCTTCCCACTTTAGTTTCATGGAATTTTTGAAACTTTTTTGGACTGCTCCAAGTGGCTGCTAACGCGCTAAGAGTTCTGTTGTGTTGAGCTTCAGTATCTTCAGGTACCTATTTCATCTGATGCATCGGTTTCTCGTTGTTAAACCGTACAGCAGCGTTTGTTTCCATCTTTTTCCTTATCCATTATGTTTTTCTTCTAATCAGTGGGTTTCGATAGAAAATTTTTTAAACAATTCATAGCTGCATTGTTTAACTGAGAAACGAATGTTGTAACATGTTTTTCAATGTTAAATAATATTTTAAACGGACAACAGAGTCATAAATGGAAAAAAGGAACATAAATTGTTATTTTGACTTAGGCAATATTGCTGAGCTATAAATGAAAAGATTATGATATTGTCAAAGGACTCAACAGTTTTAAAATGTCTCGAAAATACTAAAGATATTGACATATTTTAAGGAAGTCATTAAAAGATTTCTGGCATTAACCGTTCTCTGTGAAGTTTTTCGTATATGATGGAAAGGTGGTTCGAAAAGTATGCGCTCACTTCAAAACACTAAATCTTTACGAATGCGAAAATTAAACATCAGCCGAAAGGGACTAGCCGTTTGCGTTATTTGTTTTAGAGGTAATTGCACCTCTAAATTGGGATTCATCAATGCATTATTGCACAGACTCCGCGATCTTCGACGTCTTCAGTATTGTATTGTCTGTTTGTATAGAGTGATCCATCGGTTGGCCGCCTAGATCGAGTGATATCACACCTTTAGACATTTTTTTGGGGTTACGTAAAGTTCAAAGTCTATGCTGACAAACCAGCTACGATTCAGGTTTTGGAAGCCTACATTACGCGTGTCATTAAAGACATACCGGTCGAAATGCTCGAACGAGTCATCCAATATTGGACCCTCAGAATGGAAACCCTGAGTAGTTGCGGCCAACATTTAAAGGATTTTATATTTAAAAAATAAATGCCATAAAATGTCCCTTCAAATTACCAATAAAGATTCCACACTTGATTTGAATTTTTATATTTTAATTTGTTTTGAAAATATACCTCTAGATGGATCACTCTATATAGGTATCAATGTTAGCCTACTAACTTAAATCAACACTTTAGCAACGCTATGAGCAGCTGTATAAATGTACCAGTTTTTAGCTACCTAGCTCTCTAAAAAACTCCGCTCACGAAACTAAAATCTAAAATCTGGATTTTTATTTTTCTTCCCCTTCATCGATAGTATATATGTTCCGAATTCACTTTTGCCACGCCCAAATATTTCAAAAAAATTCTTGACAAGAACACCCGCCATGCTAAGCTAAGACTTCCCTGAAAATTTCATCAAAATCGGATCAGCGGATCGAAATGGCAGCGCCAATTTGTCTAAAACACTATTTTGCATCATACCAGGTTGCTATTTATATTTCGGGTCCGGCAATAAAAACACAATAATTTATCTTTGGTAATGGTTTTATTGTTTTTCAAAATATTTTCCTTTAAGATCAATTCACTTTTGCATGCGCACGAACCAATTTCAGAAGCATCTCCAAAACATGATTTTTGAACGCTTCAACAACTGCTGCGGGCGATGAAAAACATTGACCACGAATTTTTTTCTTGATGCAAGGGAATAGGAAAATGTCAATGGGTGCCAAATCAGGGATGTACGGTGGATGGCCCATCAATTCGACATCTTGAGGGGTCAAATCGTTTCAACTGATGTGTGTGAGCTCGCATTGTCGTGATGATCCGTCTGTCTTATTATCTTGTCCGTCTTCTCTTATTATCTTTCCTCATTCCTTCGAACACTGTTGGCAAACAGATGGTTTTATGCCACTTATAATTGACCTCCTACGTTCCACTAAAGGCACTGTGGCAACTTAGGCGGTTATAACGAAAATCATTTGCTTGGATGTACTTCTTCAACGAACAACTTTTGTTGGATTTGGCTCGTCTTGAAAGACCCATGAGGTCGATTTCTGTTTTGTTTCGTGTTCATATGCATAGATCCATTATTCGTCACCGGTGACAATGTTATTCACTGCCTTTGAGCTACCGCAGCTATACTTTTTCAACATCTTTGCACCAATCCATACGAGCCTTTTTTTGAGCATTCGTCAAATTATGTGGGATTTAACGAGAACAATTTTTTTTCACGGCCAAATGAACATGCAATACATTATTGATGCTTGTTATACTAATGTCCAAGTGTGCCTCAATCTCAAGGTATGTCACATGTCGGTCTTGCTTAATCAGTTCACGCACAGCATCGATTGTTTCTGGCAAAGTAACCGAATTTGGACGTCCTTTACGAAATTCATCTTGGAGCGAACGGCATCCGAGAGTGAACTTTTGGTACTGACCATTAACAGTGGTTTTTGATGGTGCTTCATCGCCAAAAGTCGAAACAAGTTGATAACCCACTCCAAAAATCGTTAAAAATCATCGCACGAAAATGTTCACGTGATAAATCCATTTTTTGACTTAGATGAATTTTTCAAACCACTGTAAACAAAACAATTCGCTATCAAATGACTAAACGGTCTGAGTGAATTTATGCAAAAAGATGTCAAACTTGCCAATGGAAGTTCCAGTTTGCATCTGGGAAAGGTAGTATTGTCAGGACCCGAAATATAAACAGCAATCCTCGTATAAAATCTATTGACAGCATGCACGGAAAAAATAGTGTGTCCGTGTTGTTTTTATTTTTATAAAAATTGTCTTCTTTAGGCATCGTCTGCCAACAATGTGGAAATCTGTTTAAATTATGTCGCGATAGTACAAACTGAATGAAAACTTTTCTTCTTTGGTCTTTAAAATGCTTAACGACAATAGACTACGCAAATACCTGCATCTATCTGGCGCTCCAAAATGTAGCCACACAGCAGTGAATGAATCTGTTCGAGTGGACTTGTACCTGATTCATTTCCACTGACTGTACGTTTCTTACCAGTTTACGTTCTTCTTAATTAAAGTGATTTCCGGCTTAAAAAATTACCCAAAAAAATAAAGAAGACAGATTAGAGTCATTCCAGTAATAAAGAGTGTACACGACCATAGCGCTCCATGCAAGCATAGGCGACGAGTATGAGTGTATGTTCCCATTTCGAGTATAGTTTCCTTTTTTTCATGCAGAGCAAAAGCGTATAGAAAAACTCATAAACTCTTCTTTTATAGGAAAGAAGAAAGTAAAATTTACAGCTTTTACAACGTTTTTATATTCGGTGTATGGGGCAGGAAGGACGACGACGGCGAGAAGAAAGGTTTAATGTTGTGTTGAAAACTCTGTAAAGAGTGAAATAGTATAACCCCATTTGTGGAGGTTGTGGTGTTATTGCTGGCAGCTTCTGTTGCTGTTGCTGGGTCTACGCTGATGTTGTTGTTGCTGATACGTTTCACTTTAAAGTCATAACATTATAAAATACCATTTCCGGTGTTTGTTTCTTTTTCTCTCGTACTCTCCATATCAGTCTCCATACAGTGTGAATGGGTTTGCTTAAAAGGGTTCAGATTGCTCTGGCTGCAGGACGAAGTTGATTAAAGAAAACTGATTTTGTCAATATTGTTTCAAGGGAAAATGTGCTAAAAGAATTGAGGACAAAAGAGGAATTTTGTTTTTGACAAAGAACCGCAATTAGTAAATGTTTGTAAAATTAAATCGATTTTTATACCCAAACACCATAACAATGGGATATGTGCATGTACGCTGTAAATTCGTATGTCCCATAAATGGAAATGAATTGGGACTTTCAGCTATCGTGTACAAAGATATTTCGCAACAACGACATGATATCCAATATGTAACGAATTTGTGGATATCGAACACGACGGGGGATGAAACTTTTGGTGGCAAGAGGAACAATTTTCTCCCGCCACTGTACACCATAATTTACTAAAGCTCGGTAAATATACAGTATAGGGTTCTTTAAAGTGACTTTCGTCTAATTGATTGAACGATTTTAAATGTCAATGTAGACTTTTCTGCAGTAAAATAAATATTTGAAAGCCATGTGAAAAACAGTTACAGCACAGAAAACAGTTAGTTATTAGGGCCTAATTCGTTATCCCTATGATCAATTTTCTGTCATGACAATGGAACTTTAATTGATTTTTGTTATAATACATTAAGCCAAATTCCACTATTATCGTTGGCAGTTCATAGTTTTTGCGAAACGTGTACAAATTAATTCACGTTTGCTCTAATTGATCAAATAGAGGGTGTTTTTTATTGAGGTATAGAACTTCGAATTGAAATAAAACACAAGAAAATCGTTTTAATGTCCATCAATTTGGCTTTATTGGAAGGATAATTGTATGCCATTAATGTTTAAATATGCACCCTGATTATGTAAGGCGTAGTCGTTTTCCGACAGCAGGCGTAGTCGTAGTCGTTTTTTAAATTTTTTGGTATTATGTAAAATTTTCGACAGCAAAGATTTTGTAACAGATTGAAAAAACACAGGGTAAAACAATAATTAAAGTTTTTTTAATATTATGAAACAGTCTGTCGATAGAGCTGTCGGGCACAAAAACTTAAACGCCAATAAATGCCCAATTTGACATTTTATTACGACATACATAATACCAATATTTGTAATAGATTTTATTTCAGAGTCGTATTTTTGTCGTTTTCGCCATACATAATACCATTTTTAAAAAACGTCTAAAATACGACACAACTACGCCTTACATAATCAGGGTGATGATTTCGGGCATATGGCCGCCGCGGCTGGCTCGAATAAAGCCAATTCTACAGGTCCAATTTTCAACCACTTTTTCGAGCATATGGGGCCGTATGTTGGCAATAACGCCACGAATGTTGGCTTCCAAGTCCCCTAACGTTTCTGGTTTGTTGGCGTAGACGAGCGACTTCACATATCCCCAAAGAAAATAATCCAATGGTGTCAAATCACACGATCTTGGTGGCCAATTGACAGGTCCATTCCGCGAAATTATGCGCTCATCGAATGTTTCCTTTAATAATTCGATTGTGACGTGCGCTGTGTGGCATGTAGCGCCGTCTTGTTGGAACCACAACTCATCCACATTTATGCCATCCAATTCGGGAACAAAATAGTCGGTTATCATGGCTCTATACCGGTCTCCATTAACGGTAACTGACTCTCCAGCATTATTTCGGAAGAAGTATGGCCCAATGACTCCACCAGTTTTTGTGGATGTAATGGCGTCTCAAGGGTCTCATGTGGATTCTCTTCACTCCAAATGCGTCAATTTTGCTTGTTGACGTAGCCATTCAACCAAAAATGAGCCTCATCACTGAACAAAGTTTTGTGATGAAAATCAGCATCGAGATGAATCTCATTTTCGGCCCATTTTGCAAGCGTTGTTCTTTTGTCAACCTGTTCATGATGAAATGGCAAACCAAACTAAATATTAATCACTTGACAGCTGACAAAATGGCCGCCAGTTAAAAAAGTGATGCCAACTTAAAGTGCTATACCCCAATAAAAAACACCCTTTATAAGCACTTCAAAGTTGTATCGCTGAGACTTGTAGGCGGTTAACACTATACTTAGTAGGGACATAAATACTGTTACACATGTTTTATGCTGTAAAATAAAAAGTACTGAATGTTTTGGACCAAATATTTGTTAATATATTTATTGATGAATATTGTATCCAAAAATAATCTACTTATTCGAAATGTCCGCCTTTTGCCTTTACACACGCCTTAAGTCGCACTGGCCAATCGTCAATAGCTGCACGAACCTCGTCCATTGGAAAATTGGCCACAGCTCGAACCAAGGCAGTCTTAAGATATCCAATGATGGGGTATGTTTTGCGACAAATCTTGTCCTCTAAAACCGTCCACAATTTGTAATCCAAATGGTTCAAATCTGGACTGCCTGAGGGCCATTCTTAAGAGGAAATGCTGGCAAGTTGTTTCGAAGCCAGGCTTGGGACGTTTTAGCCGTATGGGCCGGCGCAGAATCCTGCTGGAAAGTCCATGGCTGGTTTTGGAACAGGGAATTGTTAAGAGGCTTCACAACAGCCTCCAAAACGGTTTCTTGGTAAACTTTGGCCGATATTTTGACTCCTTGTTCGCAGAAATGCAGGTTTGTAACACCATCGTAAGAGACACTCCACCAAACCATGACTGAAGCTGGGTGATGACCCTTTTCCACCCTCGGGATCATTTCAGATGCTTCTTTAGATGACCTCGCATACACTCTATCATTTTGCTTGTTAAATTTTTCCTGAACGGTAAAAATTTTTTCATTGGCGAACAAAATTGTTCTGTGCAAGTTATCAGCGTGCTTTACCAAACGACGTTTGCATTTTACAATCGTATTGTTTTTAAAGCTGCAGTCAATAAATGTCCTGTACGTCGTTTGAAAGCCCCAAGTACCAAGTCTTTTATAATGATTCGACTCATGGACTTTTGCGTGATATTCATCTCACGGGCCATAATTTTCTGTTTTCGGAGCGGATTTATGTGAATTCTTGATTTAACGGCTTTGATGACATGCAGTGTTCGAAAAGAGCGTGGGCGGCCTGACTGTCTTTTAGATCTCCAGTCTCCTCAAACATTTTTATGCATCGGTTGACGAACATGCGGCTAATCGCTAGTGTCCGGAGCGTTCTGAAAATATCGCTTTTTTCATTTCACACTTGAAAAGCGCTATTACAGCGATACGGTTCTCATTATCTGACCACTCCATGATGAAAGTTGAAACAATTTTAAAATCCCGTTACAGACTAACGCTATTGAGGTTAGCATTCAAAACCCATATGACATTAACGGGGTATGTTCAGTTCTACTATTAAAATGGGTGTGTTCAATGTTGTAACAGTGTTTTTGTCCCTACTAAGTACAGAATATGACACCCAATCAAAGAAGTAGTGCTTCAGATTGTCACAATCCGTCATTTCTTGGAAATTTGCTTAAATCTTAATATTGTGAAAACTGTAATGATCGGTGTTCGAGGGCTGCTACATATAATTCTGGCCTAATAATGAAAATGCGAATATTTATCATCAAAAATGGTTTTATGGGTTTTCAAAGTATTCTACAGCATGATTTATACACTTTTGCATGATTTATACACCTTTGCATGATTTATACACTTTGCCCAAACCAATTGTGGAAGCACTTTTTTCACTCCGATTGAGACACGTCCAAAACATGGTTTTTAAACCCTTGAACAGCATCTTCTGGCGACGAAAATCGTTGATCACGAATATTTTTCTTGATGTGCGGGAACAAAAAAAAGTCATTGTGTGCCAAGTCAGGGCTGTACGGCAAATGACCCTTCAATTCGACGTTTTGGCCGGTCAAAAAGGCGGTGGTTTGTGTCGCATTGCCATGGTGCACAATGATTCGTCTTCTCTTGTACGTTTTTCGAATTTCTCCGAAGTCTTCAGGTAAACAAATTATGGTGTACCACTCAGAATTGACCGTCCTACGTTGCTCAAGCGGAACAGTCGCCACATGACCAGTTTTGCCAAAGAAACAGGCGACTATTTAAGATTTATGTTCATCGATGCACTCTTGTCGTGATAATCCACGTCGAAAGTTGTGAAAAATGATCGCACGAAAATGATCACGAGTTAATTCCATTTTTTTGCCAAATTGATTTTTTCAATTCACTGTAAACAACACCAATGAGGGCCGTACGTCAAAACGTTTTGAGTACGTTTATGCTAAAAAATATCAAGCTTTCCAAATGAAATGTCAGATTGTGATGATCGTACAAAGTGTGATGGAATTCGTTTATAAAATGTAGGCATACATTCACCATTTGGTATATCTAGTTGTTACGAACCTAAGCACATACTTAGCATACCCTCCAGCGGTAGGAGTGTACTCAAGCAACTAAAAATATTCATATATTTTCTCATATTTGCTTAGAATTGCATATGCAAAATATGCAAACATAAAGTGTATTACGATATTTAGATTTGTTTGATCATAAAATTCGTTTGAGTAAAGTCAACATTCAATGTATTGCATCCGTTATTAGCCCATAGCAAACTTGTTACAAATAATTCAATTATTGGCAACGTCACGAATCAACCTGGATATACAATGGAGTTGTTTGTTGTGAAAACAAAAAATGTTATTTTGGGAAATTGTCCCTGCAGCACTTGAATGTTTTACAATCGAAAATTTCAAGAAAAAAAGTGAAATTTTCTTAAAGCTGTACGTACATTTTATTTAAAATAAAAATTGTGTATATGTGACAGCGCATAGAGAAAAGGACCTAAGGGTAAAAAAGTCAATTTTTACTTTTTTTGGATGTGGACAACATCGGAGCATCGAATGAGACCCCCAAAAGTGTTCCCTACCAGAGATATGCGCGTTTTATGAAAGTGATGGTGCACCAAAGGTACACGTATTTAAATCTTTAAAAGGGCTCTCCTGAACAAAACTGTTTTTTAACCTTAGGTTCCTTTCTTTGGAGTTTTAATAAGAACAGAAGTTATCGTATATTTGGACCCTGTAATTACAGCGCCCTACAAATGACAGCCTCAGTAGTTAAATTTGCTTTAAATTGAGTTGGAATACGCCGGCATTTACAATTCGTCGTGTGTTTTGATACTAGGCGATACAACATCCCGCTATCCAATAGTGCCAATTATCTTGGACATGTGTTGGATAGTTAACTAAACTAGAATCCGACACCCAGAGAAGAACCTATAAGGCGACAACTGCTTAAATAAGGACTTTGGCCTTAACTGGGGAATGAGGCCCTAAAGCAGGAACACTGGCCATATTATTTTGTTAGCATTAATGATAACACTCTGCGACAAATGGTAAGGGTCAGTGATCGGTTTGGAATGAAACCACCGGGGAAAGTTATATTGGTAAAAAAAAGTCATACGTGTTCCAGCGTTTCGCTGGGTCTCATCTAGGAATCGAGATATATCGATTTGAAGTTAGTAAGTATCGTATAGGGGAATTTGTCACGTTTTTGGCTCTTTTGTTTGACATAACTCGAGAACCACTCGTCCGATTTAGCTGAAACAAATTTAGAAAAATTAAGAATTACAATTCCTCTAATCTGTTCTTAAACCGTTTTCCTACTTAAGCAACAGTTTCGCAATTATAAATAAATGTATGAAAAAAAAATTATTATTGCCTAAAAATTAAAATTTTTTTTTCATGCGCTTATTTTTAACTTGGAAACTATTACTTGTTAAGGAAAATAATATATGAACAGATTAAGGGAATTGTAATTCTTGGTTTTTTAAAATTTATTTCAGCTAAATCGGACGAGTGGTTCTCAAGTTATGTCAAACAAAAGAGCCAAAAACGTGACAAATTCCCCTATACGATACTTACTAACTTCAAATCGATATATCTCGATTCCTAGATGAGACCCAACGAATCACTGGGAAACGTATGCCCTTTTTTTGACCGATATAACTTTCCCCGGTGGTTTCATCCCAAACCGATTGTGGCTGTCGCACAGTGTAACAGGTGCGCTGAGAACGACTCCATCTATGGCTATCCTTAACTGGCTTCTGTAAGACATTTTGGCTAAGTAAGAGGGTGCGAATGCAGCTGTGCAACTTGGTGCCACAAAGGCTTGGTAGTTCAAAGACTATCTTGTTTTTTTTTTTTGGTTTTATTCAATCTATTTGCGATTCTGCTGTTGCGACGAGAATACCGACTGAATCTTTGTATGTGTTGCCTGTGCATTCCGGAGAATGTAATCCGAACATACACTGAAGGATCAAAGTCACTAGGAGGAGTTGAATGCGGTATCACATAGAAAAAATATATGGTTGCTGCATGGTCACGGCAACTATAGTATGTTTCTTGCAACAAAAGAATGGTCGTCGAAACCACTGTATTGTTCTTTGAATTTTATTTTGACAAAAGTATCATTGCGGCAGTAATAATATAGTGGAAATGTAACAATAATGCCAAATTTAGAAATCAAAATGTACACAATTGTTTTGGGCAATCATACCGTATGTTTGATTTTTTCTAAATTTGTATATGTGACCCGGCCTATGAAAAGGTGGATTATGACTCAAAAAAAATGAATTAAAATTAATTTAATTAAATTAAAAATTAACAGCTGTTTCTCGCAATTTCTTTTTGAGTCATAAGCCACCTTTTCATAGGCCGGGTCACATATGGTATTGTATTGTATATATAAATTTGTATCGGCTAGTATGTTTGTTTTTATCTGTACATTAAAAACATTCAAAACAAACAGCGGAACTGAAATAGTTTTAATAAATGAAACTCTTTTGTTTTTATTAAACGGATTTTTTCTTTTGGTAAATATAAATCACTGCTACTATTTTGAGTTTAATTTTTTTTAAATAATTTATTTATTAAAAATCTCTATTGTTGAAAATAACAACTTTACCCAATTATAATAAATATTTTTGGGGATCATAGTATAGTTGAGTGGGATCACGTTGTGGTTGCAAGGATCATAAATTGGTTGCGTGTGAATCATTCTATGGTTGTAACGTTTATACTATGCTTGTATGTAAAACATACTATTGTTGTGACGATCATAAGGTTGTGGGGATCATAGTATGTTTGAGTGTGAATCATAATACTGTTATGGGGATCATAGTATGATTGTGTGTGAACCATAATATTGTTGTGAGGATCATAATAATGTTGTACCACAACGATATAGCTAACAATAATATATTGTTACCCCAACTATAGTTTTCTTCTTCGTGATCTACTTCGATCAGCTGCTTTTCAAACTGTCATTGAAGATATCAGTCTATAATAGCAATATTGAAGCAAAACACGTGGTCATGGGAACTGTCGCGCGTCAAGTTTTGTACTATGGGATATCATGCCGCGGTGTTTTGAATGTTTACACCACCACTTCGAATATTGTTTACGAATGCCGTATTTCTCTGTAGGAGATAGCTAGACATTCGTCGGTAAAGCTTTCATGGGTTCCTGGACCTAGGGAATAGCAACATATTTGCGAAGGCTGGAGCCACGCTGAAATAAAATGAGTCTAGTGGTGATATTGTCATTCCTTGCCGAAGGTAAGCAGCTTGTATCAAGGAAACTGTTTCATATTGCCAAGAATAGCTATGAAAAAGAACCCACTTGTGTAGAGACCAAAAAGAAAACACTTTTAACGTAGAAAAAAGTATGGTTGGGATAACCATATTCGAAGAGCATCATATTATTGTTGGGTACATGGTTGTCGTACAACAATATTATGATTCCCACAACAATAGTATGATTCAAATACTAACATACTATGATCCTCGCAACCTTACAATGATTCTCACAGTACGATTCACACATAACCATACTATGATCCCCACAACCATAGTATGATTCACACTCAACCTTACTATAATCTCCACAGCCATATTATGTTTTACATACAACTATAGTATGATGCTCACAACCATATGTGACGGGCAAAATAGAAAGGGATCTAAGTGTAAAAACCAGATTTGTTCAGGAGAGCCATATCTCTGGGAGGGAACTCTTTTGGGGCATGGGATCGGTCTCATTCGATGCTCAGATGTTGTCCTCTATGCGCTGTCACATATTATGATTCGCATTCAACCATGTTATGATCCCTACAACCATAATATGATCACACTCAAGTATACTATGATCAACAAAATTATTATTTAGAATTGGGTTAAGCTGTAAAGTGATTTGTTTAACAGCAGAGAATATCAGTTTAAAAAAAGTAAGTGTTCTTAAAAAGTATTTCAGTTAAACAAAGCCGAAGCAAATTGTTTAAAAAAAATTTGATTTCCATAAAAAAGTAACATTATTGCATTAGATCCCTAACAATAACATTGTTCTATAAAGCATATTCAAATGAAGAGAGTTACAATCATACAGTATGATTGTAGTTATCAAATAATTGTTAACATACTTAGTAGGGACATAAATACTGTAACACACGTTTTATGCTGGAAAACAAAAAGTACTAAATATTTTTGAACCACATATTCTTTAATATATTTATTTATGCATATTGTATCCAAAAAGAATCTACTTATTCCAAATGTCCGCCTTTTGCCTTTACACATGTCTTGAGTCGCACTGGCCAATCGTCAGTAGCTGCACGAACCTTGTCCATTGGAAAATTGGCCACAGCTCGAATCAAAGCAGTCTTAAGAGATCCAATGTTGGGGTATCTTTTGTGACAAACCTTGTCCTCTAAAAGCGTCCACAATTTGTAATCCAATGGGTTCAAATCTGGACTGCCAGAGGGCCATTCTTCAGAGAAAATGAACGCTGGCAAATTGTTTCGAAGCCAGGCCTGGGACGTTTTAGCCTTTTAGGCCGGCGCAGAATCCTGCTGGAAAGTCCATGGCTGGTTTTGGAACAGGGAATTGTTAAGAGGCTTCACAATATGTTCCGAAACAGTTTCTTAAGAAACTTTGGCAGATGTTTTGACTCCTTGTTCGCAGAAATGCAGGTCAAAGACGTTTGCATTTTTCAATCCTATTATTTTCACGATAGCTTCCAAAACGGTTTCTTGGTAAACTTTGGCCGATGTTTTGAAATGCAGGTCAGTGACCCCATCGTAAGAGACACCCCACCAAACCATGACTGAAGCTGGGACCCTTTTCCACCCTTGGGATCAGTTCAGATGCTTCCTTAGATGACCACGCATACTCTCTATCATTGTACTTGTTAAATTTTTCCTGAACGGTAAAAATTTTTTCATCGGTGAACAACATTTTTCTGTGCAAGTTATCAGCGTGCTTCACCACAAGACGTTTGCATTTTTCAATCCTATTTTTTTTAAAACTGCAGTTAATAAGTATCCGGTACGTCGTTTGGAAGCCCATGTCCCAAGTCTTTTTTAATGATTCGACTCATGGACTTTTGCGTGATATTCATCTCACGGGCCATGATTTTCTGTTTTCGGAGCCGATTTCTGTGAATTAACGGCTTTGATGACATGGGGTGTTCGAACAGAGAGGCCCGACCGGTGGCGGTCTTTTACATCTCCAGTCTCCTCAAACAGTTTTATGCATCGGTAGACGAACATGCGGCTAATCCCTTGTGGTCGGAACGTTTTGATAATATAGCTTTTTTCATTTCACACTTGAAAAGCGCTATTACAGCGTTGCGGTTCTCATTATCTGACGACTCCATGATGAAAGTTGAAGCAATTTTAAAATCCCGTTACAGACTAACGCTATTGAGGTTGGCTTTCAAAACCCATATGACATTAACGGGGTATCTTCAGTTATACTATTGAAATGGGTGTGTTCAATGTTGTAACAGTATTTATGTCCCTACTAAGTAAAACCCATAAAATAATACGCTTGTCGCACCAAGCATATTAATGCTGTTGCTATAACCATATTTTCATTTTGTATTTGACTATAATAACATTGTTACATTTCAACAATATTGTATTGCGGTCTTTATACTATTGCCAGAATTAAATTCAAAAAGCAATACTATGGTCCCGAGTAACATACTTTTATTGCGAAGAACATATTATTGCTGTGAACATATACGGGTAGTAACTTATTGCTGTGAACATGTACGAGTAGTAACCGTAATTTTTTCTGCGTGCACTAGTATTAAATGTTAACGCTAGAAGTCCGTTTATTTGAAAAAATTTGAAGAATATTAGACTCGTCACCTGACAAACGGCCTGGTAGTAGGATCTTTGACACAAGTATTTTTATTTGTCTTCCATGGACGGACTAACTAATTTTTTAAAAGCCAGCAGGAAATAGTTTTAAAAGTTGAATTTAACTTTTGAATTAGATTTTATATATATTTCAACCATGTTTTTCGCCGTTGAAATTTAGGCGTCAAAAGTTTTAAACGATCATTATGAATTATTTCGGGCGCAGCCTACAGATTGTATTGACAAGGATATATATGCTATAGAAAAGAATACCTATTCGGTTATGCACAGTAAAGCGTCAGCACGGAATAAGCACTACAGTGAGAAAAAGAAAGGTTGTGGTACCGATAGGGCTTGATTAGCAGAACAAATTGTTGTTTCTCAAACACAAGTAACTTAGATAGCGAAATTTCGGCGGCTATGAAATGATAACTCATATTCCTAAATGATTAGGAGAAGTCGCCCATGCTTTAGTTTGACTTTTAAAGGATACACGTTTTTCTTTCAGGCGAAGTATATTGCAAAGATTTATGTTTATGCGTCTCAATGTCAAAATATCTGAGACTGATTGTTATAATAAATATTTGTTTTGCACAAATTTCACAGATTCGTTCTGTGTCCCTACCATACAGATACATGAACAAAATACCTTTTTTATTTTGTAAAATCCCTCTGCCTCACTGTACTGACAATGTAAATCCTTTTTCATGCATATTTGTATGAATTCCTGCATGTTGGTCTTTGCCTCCTTAGGATATTTGTTAAGCAATTTCCTTTAACATATTTCTACTACTCGTATTCCATGAAATTTATATCGTCGTGCCAACATGTATTCTTCAGCCCTCCAAGCCCCGCCGACTCTTTCCCTAGCGACCTACAATGACTTTAATCTTTTTTATCGGTCTAGCACAAAAAAAGGAAAAAAAAATCTCACGAGTATAACTTATATTAATGCAAAAATTATGATTTTCGTCTACGCAAGTATTCATTCACCAAATTCCAATATCTTGTAGTTATTTATAGACGTTGTGCAAAAGGCCCAGCATTCCTTTTTAAAGATAATAAATGGCAAAATACGGTAAATCTATGACATACAGATATAACAATTTATGATTTATATATCCGCCCAAGTATTTCGGTTTTATACGACTACGTACCAACACCATGCCCTCGATAGTAGAGCGACGGAGTGAAAAAGGATTGATGAACCTTATTATTTACAGCAAAAGTATAACAACAATTTGATTTTCCAGCAAAATAATTGGGTGATTATAAAGGATACGTACCAGATTCGTTTTTATATCGTGTATATGCTTGGTAAAATATGTTGTCTTTCTGCCAATGTGAGGGGATATTGGGAACAGAAACCATAAAATGCCTGGTTTAACTTTAATAATACTGCATGTAATGCCGAACAATTGGTGTCCTTGTGAAATAAGTAGCGATAATACCCAACAAATCATACGTCAAATATTGAGTGTAAGAAAGGCGCTCCCCCTTAGCAAACTTTCGAAAGGCAGAGAAAGGAAAGGACAAATAAAAATACATACGTTTCGTTGAGACATCAACTTGGCCTTCATTATGGCCACCAAAAAGGGGTTTACAAAAAGAAATGTATGCCTTTTCTTCAAAAGCAGAAAAAAACCTAAGTAAACGTAAAATTACGCCGCCAGCATATTGTTCCACAGATTTGCCTTTAATGCCAACCTGGTTATACAAGTACCGACGACTGACTGTAAATCAGTAAATTTTTATAGTTTCTAGCTTAAGTAAGCACCTTGCGAAGACAAAATTTGGGTTACACTTACCGTACCCGATGAGCTTTGTTAACCCTTAAACGTAATTTTAATTTGTTAACAGTTTTTATTCATTTTAATTCAATTGCTTTACGAGAGCTGCTATATATATTTCTGGCCTAATAATGAAAATGCAAATATTTATCATCAAAAATGGTTTTATTGTAATTTAAAGTATTCTCCAGCAAGATTTATACACTTTGCATGCGCTCAAACCAATTGTCGAAGCACTTTTTCTACTCCGATTGAGACACCTCCAAAACATTACTTTTGAACGCTGCAACAGCATCTTCAGGCGAGGAAAAACATTGACAACGCATTTTTTTCTTGATGTGCGGGAATAAAAAAAAGTCATTGGGTGCCCAGACAGGGCTGTATGCGGATGACCCATCAATTCGAGGTTTTGGCCGGTCAAAAAGGAGCTGGTTTGAGCCGATGTATGAGGGCTCGCATTGTCATGGTGCACAATGATTCGTCTTCTCTTGTTCGTTTTTCGAATTCCTCCGAAGACTTATTACAAACAAATTGTGGTGTACCACTCAGAATGCTCTACGTTGCTCTAGCTGAACAGTCAGTCGCCCGACCAGTTTCGCCGAAGAACCAGGCGATCATTTGCTTCAAAGTGCTTCTTCCGCGAACACTTTCGTTAGATTTGGCTCGCCTTCTAAGACCCACTCGGTCGATTGCTGTTTTGTTTCGGACTCATACGCATAGATCAATGATCGATGAACTTAAATCCTTTGTTTCGGACTCATCCGCATAGATAGATATGATTCGTCACCTGTGACGATCTTAAAATTGACTTTTTTTTCAAACATTTCTTTGCATCAATCGACACGAGCCTTTTTTTTTGAGCGATTGTCAAATTGTGCGGGATCCAACAAGAACAAACCTATTTTTACGGCCAGGTGTTCATGCAATTTATCTTACCATGTGTCACATGTCGGTCTTGCATTATCAGTTCACGCACGCATCAATGTTCTCTTGCACAACGGCCGTTTTTGGGCGACCTTTACGACCTTCCTCTTTGAGCGAGCGTCGGACACGATTGAATTCATTAAACCAGTTTTTCACAGTTCTTTAGGATAGTACTTCATCGCCATACAAGGATTTAAGTTCATCGACGCACTCTTGTCGGGATAATCCAGTGAAAGTTGTGAAAAATGATCGTACAAAAATGTTCACGGGTTAATTAATTTTTTTTTGCCAAATTTTAAGTCACTGTAAACAACAATCGTACGTCACTGTAACAATCGTACGTCAAAACGTTCTGAAAATTTTAGATGGTGCCAGGCAACACTTAGTGTTGCCTATGCCAGAAATATATATAGCAACCCTCTACCGACGACAGTTTGTAAATCAGTAAACTTTTGATGTTCATAACGTACACGCAAAGAAAAAATATGGTTACTATATTGTCACAGCAACAATAATATGTTCTCTGCAATTATAATATGTTCGTCGCAACCATAGTATTGTTTCTTGAATTTCATGTTGACAATAGTATGATTGCGAAAATATTAATATAGTTGAAATGTAACAATATTATTATTGCCAAATTTTTAAATGAATCTATGGTTGTGGTTGGTACGACAAAAGTATTGTTTTTTGAGTTTATGTTATGTTTACAATAATATGATTAAAGCAATCATACTGTATGATTGTAATTTTTCTTAATTTGAGTATGTGTTTTACAACAATGTTTACGAATCTTATGAAATAATAATAGGAATTACAATTTTCCAAACAAACTGCTTTGGATTTTTTTAACTGAAATATTTTGAATAAAAACGCTTACGTTTTTTTTGAATGGAAAGTAGAAAACTACTGTTTAATAAACACTCCTATTGTTTTAAATTAAATGTATTTTTAATTTATTTACTTAATAAAAATCTCTATTGTTGACAACATAACCCAATCCTAATAAATAATTTTGAGGACCACCGTATGGTTGAGTGGGAACATACTATGGTTGTATGTGAAACATACTATTGTTGTGAGAATCATAATATGGTTGAGGGGATCATAGTATGGTTGAGTATGAATCATATTATGGTTGTGGTGATCATAGTATGGTTAAGTGTGAATCATACTATGGTTGTGAGGATCATAGTATGGTTGAGTGTGAATCATACTATGGTTGTGAGGAGCATAGTATGGTTGTGTGTGAATCAAACTATTATTGTGAGGATCAGAATATTGTTGTTCCACAACCATATACCCAACAGTAGTATGATGCCCTTCGAATATTGTCACCCCAACTATTCCTTAAGTGAAATTTTAATTTTTGAGCAGTTTTTTTCCTTTAAATTAAATTGCTCTAGAATATACAATATTGATTGTTTTGTTATCTGGTGTAAATATTCAGTAGTCTGAAGGTTGGCCCACACGTCAAGTTGTCTGTCGGAAAACACAGATTTGTTAAATTAAAGCCACAGATCCAAAATTTACTGGCTTTATAAATAGTCATCCCATATGCCAGCCAATCCCATACAAGAATCTTTTGAAAGCAACAGGCATGTCAGTAGGTTACATGGCTATGCGTGAAATCAGTACCTCGGTTACTTGATAATCCTTTTTCCTGGGATTTTAGTAGCCGTAGCTGGTCTCGTAGGTATTCATATTCATTCGAACACACAGAGAACAGATTTGTTGTTACAACCGATTTTTTGGCGTTCACCTTGGGTATTCTATCAGTACAACCGAATGTTAGTTGCTGCTCTGTAACTTTCAGTAATGGGAACTGAATCGTTGAAAAATAGGAAGTATCCGAATCTCTACAAACAGATAACAGATTCGTTGCCACAACTGCATGACTTTGATTACATACAACACTAGTATTCCATCAGTACAACCGAATTCTAGTTGGAGCTTTGTATATTTCAAGTATTGGAACTGTAGTATCGGTGCAACATATCATGTATCCAAACCATTAGAAGATAATTTTTTTACCCAAAAATCCACATTCCACACATGTTCAACGGAAAAAATTAAAAAAATAACTGTTTGCTTACACATTAAAAGTACTTGAAGTACTCAAAGGGGCGGGGGGCGGTGGGCGGGGCATGACACGTAAAAGTGGAAAAGATGGTGGATGATTTTTACAAGAAAAAAATTTAATACTCAAGCTCGAGGTCGTGGTTTTGTATTTATAATCTTTATTTTATTTAATATTTCGTCCCTCTTTGAGAGACATATTCCGGAATTAAATTTTTACTTACAAAACAACAACTGACTATTCCGCTTAACTATGCTGTCTAATGGTAGGATTTGAACTTTCAAATATTAATAATATATGAACAATTGAAAAACAATTAAGTTAATCCATTTGCCTTAAATCACTAGTAATCGCATTATCTTATTTTGAAAAAATACAATTAAACAACACGTTCTTGGTTTTGACAAAATTTAAGTTATCCTCGCTAATAATTGGCTACAAGAACAAAATGTTGGTGACCGCAATACCTTTTTCTTGTTTCATTCGAATGACCGTTCAGTAAGTTGTGAGTGCAGTACGATGTTCAGATTTATCACCTTGTGGTATTTCGAACCGAAACTCCATTACGATTGTCAATACTATTTAGTGACAACCGAATCATTGTACAAGTATTTCCAACCGATTTCTAACTATTTTTTTCTCTGTGTGCAAAATATAAATTTTGGATCTAAAAAACCTGTGTGTACCTGTTCTGACTTAGCTGTATACTCAAAAATGTTTTATACTACTAATATGTTGTAAAATACTATTTGGGATAGGCCAATGCAAATACGACTATTGCATTGGCCTATCCCAAATAGTATTTTACATCATATTAGTAGTATATGTACCGAACCTTATATTTCTATATTGAACCTCGCATTTCTATATCTAGTCAAATAATTACGTTTGTGCAAAGTTGGTTCTAATAGCCTGTTCATATCTCTAGGCCAAACGTAACATATTGAGAAATTGTCAGGGCGATCTGACTATTTTGATGGTTGATATAACGGTATTTTTTTAAAAGAGGCCGGTCACACCTCTTTTTAAAAAACCCATTATACTTAAATCCCAACCCATTTTTCCAAAAAAATGTGCTTCAAATCGGTTGGGTATGTAGTAAACTTTATCTTCCTACCACTAAAAGGCTATGGGATATAACCCTTTCAATTTTGACGTGTATAAGCGGTACCACGCTTATTTTCCAATATTCCTATACTTATATAGAATCATGCATTTCTATATCTAGTCAAATAAATACGTTTATAGGTGGCGCCACGCCCCATTGTGCAAAGTTGGTTCTTATAGCCTGTTAATATCTCTACGCTAACTGGAACATACTGAGAAATTGTAGGGGCGATCTGACTATTTTGATAGTGATATAACTGGTTTTTTAAAAAGAAGTGTGACCCGCCCATTTGTTCCAAAAAAATTGCTTCAAATCGGTTGTGTATGTAGTAGACCTTTTCTTCCTACTACTAAAAGGCTATGGGATATGGCCCTTCCTTATTTTAAAGTGTGTGGGGGTGCCACGCCCACTTTATAAATCACAAGTTCGAATACCCTTCTTTTACCACTAATCATGCAGCTGCATTCTGTGAAACTTGTTTTTTTTATCGTTTGAGGTCCATAGTCAAGTCAAAAGGTGGCTACATCGAGCTAAATGGAATCTTAATTCTAAACACTTTCGTCATTTGAATTACCTAAAAATAGTTTCCAGCAAAAAATATGATCATTTGAATAGGTAACACTTCAATCGCCTGGCCCTGTACCATATTTTGCTTAACTCTGGAATAAACGGAAAATTCACTAACATCAGTGAGCTGTATGATTATTTTGTGAACTTACTAACCTTATACTCTCGTCCAATAGAATTTTCAAGCTCTGAGGCGATTTTCTAAGATTCGCTCTCGATCTATTTTCTGTAATAAATGTAATATTTTTAATATTACTCGTATACCAGACAAACGACCTTCTAGCATTATAAGCTAATACTTGTAGGTATGCTATAATGGTGGTCTCATTGACTAAAGTGTCTCCATTCGTCCAACATGGACGGAAAAAGATACTTAATTTTCGACAAATTCGACATTTTAGGTGATGAATTAAATAAAAATATTTTTTCAGCTAAACGACTTTTTAGCGTTCATTTAAAAGTTATTATCTGACGGTGCTCTCTTTGGCGTACGTATCTCCATTTGTCTTCCATAGACGCATTTAGACCCCCTTTGATTAATTTTTGATATGTTTGACATTTAGCTGACGAATTTCGTATTTTCAATATTTTTTAGATAAAGAAACTTCTTGCATAATAAGCGGTTACTACTGATAACTATAACCCGAGCGAGGTCATATTTGTTTTTCATGGACACACTTAGATCCTATCTGGAGCAAATTTCGGCGAATTCGTTTTCCAGGTGACGAATTTAAAATTTGAAAATTATTTTAGACAGACGACTTTCTAGCTAAATTACAACAGGTGGGCTATTTAAAATTTTTAATTTGAACTACCAATTACTTTGAGAAAAAGATAGAATAACATTTGTTCAGGCAAATGTAAGACATTTGCAAAATGGAACGCTATATGCTCGAACAAAGTTGGAAAATATTAAAAACTTACTTTGAAAGTAGTGAGTCTTTAACGCAAACTGTAAGAAATGTACGACAACAATTTTCGAGAAGTGATCGGCCTTCAGTTCAGTTTGTGCGTTCATTTGTGAAGACAGCTCATGAAAATGGTTTGTTATGGGTAAAACCAACCTGAGTACGTTCTCGTCCAGTACGTAAAGTCGAAAACATTCCAGGAGCGTCCATCCTTATCAACTCGTCATCGTTCAAAGGAAGTGAACATTTCTTACATTTTGCGTAAAGACCTCGGTATGACTTACAAAGTTCAATTGATCCAAGAATTGAAGCCTCATGACCTGACCATTCGATGGGTTTTCTTTTGACCCAATGGGCTGCAGATTGTTTCGCAGGTGATAACGAATTTTTCATTTTCATCTCGGTGGCTATGCCAAAAGGCAAAGGTGCCGCATATGGAGTTCCGTGAACCCATACTGGACTACGAGGGCGGTTCGGAAACTTCTTAGCCTAGCACAAAAAGCGCGGTATAAACAGAAAAAAGTTAAGTGTTTTTGAAACTTCCATCTCTGCTATGAACACATGTTAAATTGTTCTTGGTTTCGATCTGGCAACTCCTTCATCTCAAATGATCGAGTCCATTTAATTTTGCATGAAGAACTACAGATGAAAAAGCTTTCTGCAAGATGGGTACCGCACTTGACCAAAAACAGTTTTCCAAAAACGCATAAGAATGAACATTTCTCAAGCTTGTTTGGATCGTTTTCAGCGAAATAAAATGGATTTTAAGCGTCGTTTCATAACTGTTGATGAGACATGGATCCACCACTATACTCCAGATACAAAAGAACAATCCAAACAATGAACTGAAGCTGGAGGAAGTGCCCCAGAAAAGGCAAAAACAATTCAATCGGCTGGTAAGATTATGGCAACGGTTTTTTGGGACTTCAAAGGTATTTTATTGATTGACTATCTGCAAAAGGGTAAAACAATAAATTCAGAGTACTATTGCAACCTTTTAGATCAATTAAATGTACAAATTCGAGAAAAACGTCCTGGCTTACAACACAAAAAAATAATTTTTCACCAAGACAACGCACCAGCGCACAAGAGTGTTTTAACAATGGCTAAAATCAACGAATTAAAGTACGAGTTGCTTGACCACCCACCTTATTCTCCTGATTTAGCTCCCAGTGACTTTTACCTGTTCCCAAATCGAAAAAAATTCCTTGCTGGCAAGCGTTTTACCGCAAATGAAGATGCAATTACAGTTGAAAACCACTATTTTGAAGACCTTGAGGAAAACTATTTTAATAAAGGGATATAATTGCTAGATAAGCGTTGGACTAAGTGTATTGAAGTTTCAGGAGATTATATTGAAAAATAAAAATATTTTTGAAAAACTAACTATTCTCTTTCATTGATAGGCTAAGAACTTTCCGAACCGCCCTCGTATTGCGAAGCCAACGCATTCACAACGAGTCACTGTTTGGTGTGGATTGGCGGCATCATTGGACTATTTTTTTGCGAAAATGGACAAGGAAAACTCTAAACGAATTTTTGTTTCCAAAAATCCAAGAGAATGGCATGGACGACATTTGGTTTAACAAGACGGGGCCACATGTCACACATCCAATGCAACCATTGAGGTTTACGTACTGTTTTTGAAAATCGAATAATTAGCCGAAATTGTGATGTCAATTGGCCGCCTTGGAGCTGTGATTTGAGTCCTTCGGAATATTTTCTGTTACGTCCTCCACCGACGCACCAAATTCTTCTTTTGTGTAAATAATTTCTAAATTCGAATTTATATCTTTTTAACCTATTGTATATCGCAAATTATTAGTGAATTTGAATTTATCGCCATGCAAATTTTATGGTGTTGGACCAACGGTTTGCCCTTTTATAAAAAATTTTTCTTTAGGATTTAATACAATGTATGAATTGGGAAAAATATGCGGGTAGAAATAGGTAATAGAGTGTTTTTTCGTCTCCCTAAATAGCGGATAAAAATTAAAATTTCCCAGGATCCCGGCCGGGAGAGATAAAACTTAAATTCACAGGACGTTAAATCACTTTATTTATTAACAAAAGTAGATAATACTTTTTACCCCTATATTATAACAAGGTATACATTATTTAAATAGAAACAGTATCATAAATTTTTCCGGAAAATTTTAACCCTTAATGATCTTAAATCAATATTTATGTGCATATTGCAAATAATATTTGCCTTGATTCAATTCTGTTACAACGATCGCTCGATTAGTATGGCCAAAAATTTGATTTGTATAGGAGCGCAGCACCGCCTACATTTTTTTTCGGGATATATTTTGATCCATGTCTATATTATATGTTTCAAATATCATATTGCTAATAGTTCATGAAATATTACTTTTTTAAGTTTTGGATTGATGATTTTTTCAGATGTTGACCCAGCCTTTGTAAGGGGATCTGGTCCATTTTCAATAGGGGAAAATATGTACCTCTTGAATGATCTGTCCCATTTTCAATAGCAACCGTTTTAGTCCATCAGCTCATGTTTCCGCAAAATGGCAGTCTCCTAGACAGACAGACGGACTTGGATAGATCGTCTTACAATTTTAGTTGTTCAGTAAAAAAAACAACTCTAACAACAGCATATGGCTAGCGATGCAAACATATGCGAATCACTCGACTTTTTCGGAGAAACACTCTACAGCCGGCTGATTCTCGTTTATTAAGAATCACTTAAGTGTATAGCCATTGATCATGATTTAAATCACTTTAGTCGCTTGTGGTCTGAGGATGGTGAATTTGCTTTCACCGAATAACTTTTTGGGTTTCTCTTTGAATAAATGATAAAAAAAAGAAACATAGTCTCAAATCTGACTACGAACCAAGCTTAACACTTTTCATAGAGCAACGATACATACCGAAAAAAGACGATTCAGAATATATGTGACGCGCAAAATAGAAAGGGGCCTAAGGGTAAAAACCAGTTTTGTTCAGGAGAGTCATTTTAAAGATTTAAATACTTGTATCTTTGGTGTACCATCACTTTCATAAAACGCGCATATCTCTGGGAGAGAACACTTTTGGGGCATGGGATCGGTCTCATTCGATGCTCAAATGGTGTCTACATCAAAAAAAAGTGAAAATTGATTTTTTTTTACCCTTACGTCCCTTTCTCAATGCGGTGTCACATATGTATATTCTTCATGGGGTATTATACTCTCTGTCCTATGATGGCTTTATAATACTAATAAAAAAAACAAAAATCGGGTCTTCGACCCTGCACTACTGAATATGCGGAAAATACATTTTCTACTAGCAAATAAGTCGTTAAATGCGACAGGATTAGCCATATATAAGCTCAATCTCGACCCATATCTAGCCAAATCATCAAAATAAATCCATATTATATTTGAATTCGTAACAAAATTTGCTTTAAAAAATTTATACCGCAAAGGACCATTTTTCGCAGGTCCTATCGTATCTATTTTGACCGTATCATCCCCGAACACGCACTTGGATGAACATACATGGTAAGATTGTCGTAGAATTTTGTGACGATCTATAATAGGCGTGTTCTATTGATACTCGCACGCAGAAAAAAAGTATGGTTGTGGTGACAATATTCGAAGAGGATCATACTATTGTTGGGTATATGGTTGTGCCACAACAATAGTATTATTCACACACAACCATTCTATGATCCTCACAACCATAGTATGATTCACACTCAACCATACTATTATCTCCAAAACCATATTATGATCCTCACAACCATAGTATTTTTCTCAAACAACCATAGTATGATCTTCACAACCATAGTATGATTCACACGCAACAATGCTATTATTCATACAACCATAGTATGATTCACTCAACCATACTATGATCCCCAAAATTAATTATTAGGATTGGGTATTGTTAATAATAAATAGAGATTTTAATCAAGCAAGTTATTTTAAATTTTATTACAATTAGTTCATAGCCAAATTTGAGGCCTTGCTTTTTTTTGAACATTTCATTCAAGAAACAAAAATATATATTCCAGCGGCAGTCGAAAATACTTTTAGTTGCCAGCGGGGGAAAATGCTACTCCACCAACCGTAGACCCCAAGTAACGAATTTGATTAAACCATGATCAATGGCTATATACTTAAGTGCAGTCAGATTTTAAAAAAACGAGAGCCAATCGGCAGTAGAGTATTTCACCAAACAAAATAAACACAACAAAAATCCCTCGAACGACCTTCCGATTGTTGTTTTTTTTTAAAAATGGACAACAACCATGCACACACGCAGAAAAAAAGTATGGTTGTGGTAAAAATATTCGAAGAGCATCATACTATTGTTGGTTATATGGTTGTGGCACAACAATATTATGATCATCACAACAATACACACATAACCATACTATGATCCCCACAACAATATTATGGTTCTGGCAACAATAGAATTATTCACACACAACCATACTATGATCCCCACAACCATATTATTATTTACACTCAACCATAATATGATTCCCACAACCATATTATTATTCACACCCAACCATAGTATGATCCTGACAACCATAGTATGACTTACACACAACCATACTATAATCCCCAAAAAATTTTGTGAAGTTGTTATTCAACAATAGAGATTTTTATTAAGTTTTGTAAAAATACATTAAACTCTTCATTAAAGGGGTGATTTAATTAACAGTACAAAAATTCATTTATTAAAAACATTTCAGTTATACTTATCCGTAGAGTTTGTTTTGAAAAAAATTAATTTACATATAAAAAGTACTATTATTGCGTAAGATTCGTAAAAAAAATATTGTCAAATTAAAAAAAAAACATTTCGCCGGTATTATTGCCGTTATTATATTATTGTTAACGTAAAACTCATGAAAGCAATACTTTTGTCCCACCAACCATATTAATATTGTTGCTACAACCAAGTTTTCATTTCTAAACTTAGCAATAATACTATTGTTACATTTCAACAATATTAATATTGCCGCAATCATACTATTGTCAAAATGAAGCTCAAAAAACAATACTATGGTTGCGACGACCATACTTTTATTGCAGAGAACATACTATTGTTGCCGTGACCATATAGTAACCATATCTTTTCTTTGCGTGCAGTATCGTGTGCATGTGTTTTTTTTGGTATATACATACTCGTATATGTGTGCTCTATAAAACCTGTTTTGTTATGTTTATAGTCGCAACCATACGGTATGATTGCCGTAATCATATTATTGTTAACGTAAATTTTAAACAACAATACTTTTGTTGCATCAACCATGTTTATATGGTTTCTATAACCATATTTTAATTTCTAAATTTGGCAATAATACTATTGTTACATTTCAACTATATGCATATTGCGGCAATCATACCATTGCCAAAATTAAATTCAGAAAACAATACTATGGTTGCGACGAACATACTTTTATTGCGGAGAACATATTATTATTGCCGTGACCATATACTAACCATATTTTTTCGCTGCGTGCGCTTATTAAACAAATACGTTGTGTTTATGAACTGATTGGCTTTATGCATCATAATCCGTTTGATTTGAAAATTTGTCATTTGTAGAAAAAAAGTTATTCAAGAAATACAGTAAGTGTTGTTGACTCGCTAAAGGTTATCCTTGAATATTTTTATTTACAACAAACGGAGTTTATTGTAAATAGTCTATGGTTTTCGGTAAACAATGTCCTTTTTTGTTTTTGTACAGTGGTGTGAAGATATCGCGTTAACGACCTCCTAAGCGAGTGACCATGAAAATACGCCCCATACTTATACTTTATAGCGTCGACGATCAATATTTCGAGGTGTTGGAAATGAAGTGACAAATTAACTACATCCTTCGGTGAAGGGTATAAAAATATACCCGTGATTGTTGTTTCTGGTTACAAAAAGCATTACGACATCCAATTCTGTTGAATATAAAATGAACAAAAAAATCTAAATGAATCACGCTTTTTAAGATGCCCCATGCATGTTTTATGCTGTTGAAAGTGTACCGATAAAATGAATATACCAGTTCCTCTCTACCTTGGTGGAAGGAGGTATAGATGTTCTTTTAACATTTTCCATTTTTTACCTATTGAGTGTTGATTAAGATAAGCGCCGCAAACTTTTCCTCTTCACTTTGCTATGCTAAAATTTTGCTTATTATGAAATGTTGCTGTTGTTGTTTCTTATAGCCCCTCCCAATTGCGAAGAAAACTTAAAAATGCATATCAAACTAAGAATATTTTTTTTCACATCTTCTCTTTCGCGCGAAACTTTTTTAAACTGTTTTCAAGATATAACAAAGCGAAAACACACACACACACACATTCGCACTTGTGTTTTGCCCAATTCGTAAAAGTTTTCCTATTGAGAAGAGCAACTGAATTTCGTTAGGAAAACAACAGGAAATTGCGGGTGCTTTACAGCCGGAAACAAGCCGTCGGTCTGACTGTCTTTTTGTTTAGCGTCTGTTGTTGCAAGGGGAAAAGAATCAAACAACATCCACAAAAAAAAACTTTCAGCTCAAGTTTGGCGTTCACTTACATACATATTCAACCGTATGTCGGTGTGTATCGCTGTGCAGGAGCTAAAGGAGAACAAATGATAAATTTGTTAGAAAAAAGCTAGACTTTTAAAATAGCTGCTGATTATAAAATAATGTTAAAATCACCTTGATACCCCAACTGTAAAATTAGTAACATTTTTTTGGTAGAAACTGGCTCGTATTGTAGGATGGCGAGATTTTGTAAATGTGCCAAAGTCGAAATCGGTTCAATGCGTTTTCGATGCCAAGAAGAAAAAATACAGGGTGGCTCACCATTCGGCTACAATAAGATATTCAAATAACTTGTTATTTAATCAATGCTAATTTTTTATTGTAAAGAAAATTCAATATGTTTATTTATTTCGTTTTGTACACCTTTTGCTTGACATAACCTCATAAAAAGGTCTGACGCAGTCCGGTCCGCTGACCTTGGGGGCCAGCGGAAAGTGGAATTTCTGGATATTAATTAGCTTGCGAATTTTCTTTGGAACTCTGGCATAACCGGTCTGACAATATGTGCAGTTGCTTTATCTTGTTGTAACCAAATGCTGTTGAATCGGATTTGTCTTCGGAGCAGTTCTAGGTAAATAAAACTCCTTCAACATATTTAAGTAGCGAACCCCATTGAATGTCACTGTTAGACCGTTTTTGTCAAAAACGTATGGCCTCACATTGCAGCTTGATGAAACTGCGCACCAGTTTCGGTTTTTTATCTTCTCAATCGACTCAAATAGACGTCCGTTTATGGGTCTCCTTAATTTTGGGAACAAAAAAAAGTCACAGCGGGCCAAATCCCGGCGAAAGCGGCGGCTGCCCAAGAAATTACAAATGGCATGAGCCCACCAAGATGTTGACATCCTCGATTCTCCATAACAACTAGTCAAGTTAGTCAACTCCAGCTCGTTTCGTTTGGATTCTATCGATCAAGAAACCGACATAACTAGACCATCTTGGAATTTTTCGACGTTAAGTAATACATATTCTATATAGGGTCGCTGATAAGTATATTGAGATGTTTCAAATAGAAATCTTGCCGTTTACAGGTACCCTTTTTGTTCTATGTTTAAAGGTATCTGTCCTTTAGTCTCTACACGCAGAGAAAATATATTGTTACTATATGGTCACGGCAACAATAGTATGTTCTCTGCAATAAAAGCATGGTCGTCGCAACTATAGTATTGTTTTTTTTTTAATTTTATTTTGACAAAAGTATGTTTGCGGCAAAACTAATATTGTTGAAATGTAACAATAGTATTGTTGCGAAATTTAAAAATGGAAACATGGTTGTAGCAACAATATAAATATGGTTGGTGCGACAAAAGTATTTTTTTTTGCGTTTTATGTTAACAATAATATAATTACGAGTACGGTAATCATACCAGCAAGATCGAACTTTTTTTTAATTTGACAATGTTATTTTTGCGAATCTTACGCAATAATAATACTTTTATATGTAAATTAATTTTTAAAACAAAATACTTTCTATTAGTATAACTGATATAATTTTAATAAGTAAATTGTATCTACTGTTAAAAAGCCACTCCTATTATTAAGAGTTTAATGTATTTTGACATTATTTACTTTAAAAAAATCTCTATTGTTAAACAGTAACTTAACCCAATCCTTACAGAGTATTCTGGAGATCATAGTATGGTTGTGTGTGAATCATACTATGGTCGTGAGGATTATGCTATGGTTGTATGTTAAACATACTATGGTTATGAGAATCATAGTATGGTTGTGGGGATTATAGTATGGTTGAGTGTGAATAATAATAATAAGGTTGTGGGGATCATAGTATGGTTGTGTGTGAATAATTCTATTGTTGTGGAGACCATAATATTGTTGTGGGGATTTTAGTATGGTTGTGTGTGAACCATACTATTGTTGGTATGATCATAGTATTGTTGTGCCATAACCATATACCGAACAATAGTATGATCCTCTTCGAATATTGTCACTCATACCATACTTTTTTTCTGCGTGTAGGTTCCATGGGCAACCTTAAAATCAATACCATATTTTAATATATTAAGAAATTGTATTGTTTTTGAGTACCCAAAATTTCAAAATTACAGGGGCCAAATCTAACATATGTTCATGCTTACTTGGAATAATTTTGCCTATTCAAAATTTATAGAGAAATTGAGAAAATGCGAATATATATCATCAAACATGGTTTTATTGTCTTCCAAAGTATTCTCCTGCATGATTTATACACTTTTGCATGCGCTCAAACCAATTGTCGAAGCATTTTTTGCACTCCGACTGAGACATCTCCAAAACATGGTTTTTGAACGCTTCAACAGCATCTTCTGGCGACGAAAATCGTTGACCACGCATTTTTTTTCTTGATGTGCGGGAATAAATAGAAGTCATTGGGCGCCAAGTCAGGGCTGTACGGCGGATGGCCCATCAATTCGACGTTCTGGCTGGTCAAAAATGAGCTGGTTTGAGGCGATGTCTGAGAGCTTGCATTGTCGTGGTGCACAATTATTCGTCTTCTCTTGTTCGTTTTTCGAATTTCTCCGAAGACTTCAGGCAAACAAATTGTGGTATATCACTCAGAATTGACCTCCTACGTTACTCAAGCGGAATAGCCGCCACATGACCAGTTTTGCCGAAGAAACAGGCGACCATTTGATTCGTAGTGCTTCTTCCACAAACAACTTTCGTTGAATTTGGCTAGTCTTCGAAGACCCACACGGTCGATTGCTGCTATGTTTCGGGCTCATACGCCCGATTCGTCACCTGTGACGATCTTTGAAAGTCTTTTGAAGAACCGCGATCGTATTTTTTCAAAATTTCTTTGCACCAATCGACAAGAGCCTTTTTTGAGCAGGATCCAACGAAAACAAACCTTTTTTTACGGCCAGGTGTTAATGCAATATCAAAGGTATGCTGGAGAAAGAAATGTCCAAGGATGACTCTATCACACGGTATTTCTCATGACGATCTTGCATTATCAGTTCAGGCACGGCATCAACGTACTCTGGCACAACGGCCGTTTTTGGAGACCTTCACGACCTTCGTCTTTGAGCGAGCGTCGGCCACGATTGAATTCATTAAACCAGTTTTTCGCAGTGTTATAGGATGGTGCTTCATCGCCATACAAAGATTTAGATCATCGATGTACTCTAGTCGTGATAATCCGCGTCGAAAGTTAATTCCATTTTTTGGCCAAATTATTTTTTCCAGTCACTGTAAACAACACAAATGATGGTCGTACGTCAAAACGTTCTGAGTACGTTTATGCTAAAAATGTCAAACTTTTTAATGGAAATGTCAGATGGCCAGAAACAAATACAGCAACCCTCGTATCTAATAGTATGAAAATAGTATGGGTGGGGCCACGCCCCCTTGCCTATTTTTAGCACTAAAGAATCTTTAATAAGAGGCTAATAATTGATTTCATCCTGTAAAAAATTTAAAAAGATCGGTCCATAAATGCGATTTTAGAAGGGGTCCGCATCGACCACTTTTCTCCCGGATGTGTTTCGATCCATGCCATCCCCGGATGTTTCGATCCATACGTTCCAAATATCATATCTCTAATAGTTTCTGAGATATTGCGTTTTTAAGTTAAGCATTGTTGATTTTTTTTACAGGTTGCCTCAAAATTTTTGCCTCTTTACAGATCTGGCCCATTTTTAATTACTTCCGTTCTGATCCATCAACACATGTTTCTGCAGATTTTTTGCCACATTGCTTCAATGGTGCGACCAGTAGTTTGTTTTCCACAGACGTATGTTGGCTTCGAAGCTCGAGCAGAAATTGAAGCCTGATGATCTTCCGTTTCATTGTTTGGTTTCTTCAAAAGCTTGAAGAAGATCCGCTGTTTTCGATTAAAATTTTGTTCCGTGATGAGGTCCATTTCGGCTCAGCTACAATGTTAATAAACAAAATTGCCGCATTTGAGCTGAAGAAGAGGTTCAAAATGTTTTACTATATCCAGAGATAACCTTGGTTTTATGCGATTTATGAGCTCGTGGAATCATCAATCTATATTTTTTAAAAAATGATGATGGCCGGAACGTAACCGTGAATGGTGCTCGCTAACGCGCCTTGATATCGGACTTTTTGCGAACTGAAATGGAAGCCCGTAATCTTGACGACATTTGGTTTCAACAGGACGGTGTCACTTGCCATACAGTTGCTTAAATAATGGATCTATTGAGAGGTCAAATCGAAGAGCAGGTAATTTCACGTTTTGGCCCGGAGAGTTTGACCGCTTAGATCATGTGATATGACATCTTTAGACTTTTTTTGGGACAAACAAGCTCTAATTCAGGTTTTGGAAGCCAACATTACGCGTAATATTAACGCCATACCGATCTAAATGCTCGAATGATTCATTTAAAATTAAACCCTTGGAATGGACACCCTAAGGTGTAGTTACGGCGAACATTGGAAGGAAATTATATTAAAAAATGGCATAAAATGTCCTTTCGAATGGACAATAAAGATTCCAGACTTGTTTTGAATTTTTTTTTATTTTTTTAAGTTTGAAAAGAATACCTCTAGATTGATCTCCCGATACATGTATCGTTTTTTGCTAGGCTGCAAAAGATAAGCAAATGCCAAAAAAGTGTACTAGGTACTTTTAGTCACTTAATGAAGACTTTTTCCCCCTGGGCCGATTTCGCCCATTTACAACCGCAAACAGCTTATAAATATTTTTTTAATTTTTAAATTTTCTTTTTTAATAAATGCATTTTAGAATTTATTGTTTTTGTTCCCTGTATCATTCTGTGGGAGACGGTATTATAAGGTAGTTTAGTTCTAGCTACCAAATAATTTGAGCTAGACCAACCGATTTTACCACAAATAATGAAATTTTCTCACAAAATCATATATGACATTAGTTTTAAAATCTTGGTATATTTTTAGACCGCCCAAGACGGTTGAGGAACCTATTTTCAGTTGGCTTTTCCGAACATAGAAGTGCAGTGTATAATATAGTCGGCCATGCCTGACTTAAGCTTTTTTTTACTAATTTTTTTTACAATTGTTATCTGACCAAGGGTTTTTGGAAAGCGATGTTAAGTTGCACTTGTCTACTTTGTTTGTTGTCTACATTGCGTTGGAAATATTTTGGCACTGTCATCGGTAATATCATTCAAAAGAGTAGTAATATTGCGATACAAAACGGAGAACTAAGTAGTAGACTTTTTCAGTTAAGAAATGAGTCTCTTAAACATGGAAAACCCGCTCACTGAATTCAGATATATTTCTTGTATCGGGTAATCAATCTAGAGGTATTTTAGTTTTTAAAATAAATAAAATTCAAACTAAGTGTGAAATCTTTATTGTTCAATCGAAAGGATATTTAAGCCATTTATTTTTTGAATATTATTTATTTGAAATGATGGCCGCAACTTTGCTTTAGGTGTACATGCTGAGGGTCCAATTTTGGAAGACCCGTTTGAGCATTTCGACCGGTTTGGCGTTAATGACACGCGTAATGTTGGCATCCAAAAACTGAATCGTAACTCGTTTGTCAGCAAAGACTTTGGACTTTCCGTAGCCCCAAAGAAAAAAATCTAAAGGTGTGATATCACATAAAATTTTTGATATCACTAGGAGACGAACTCACCGGTCTAAAACGTGAATTAGCTGCTCTACGAAATAACCTCCTAATATATGCTTTCTTTGAGCAGCTAAAATATGGACCGATGATTTCACTGGCCCATAAACCAAATATCAGCTTCTCTGGATAGAATGGCACCTCTTGAACCTCTTCTGGTTGCTCTTGAGCCCATATGCGGCAGTTTTGTTTATTGACGTTGCCGTTAAGCCTCAAATTGGCCTCATCATTGAACAGAATTTCGGTCGACAACACCGGATCTTCTCATTCCTACAATTTGGAGACGTTGTTGCATGTCTTTCCATGATGAAATGGCAAACAATACTGAAAAATAAACAAATATAATGTTTAACACAACTCACGCGTATTCTGTAAAAAATCCCAATTAAAAAAAATATATATCTAGATCTATCACCTGCTATATAGGGTGATCCATCTAGAGGTATTTTTTCAGAACAAAAAAAAATATAAAAACTCAAATCAAGTGTGAAATCTTTATTGTTCAATCGAAAGGATTATTATGCCATTTATTTTTTGAATATTATTTATTTGAAATGTTGGCTGCAACTTTGCCTTAGGGTGTACATGCTGAGGGTGCAATTTTGAAAGACTCGTTTGAGCATTTCGACCGGTTTGGCGTAAATGACACGCGAAATGTTAGCTTCAAAAACTGAATCGTAACTAGTTTGTCAGCATAGACTTTGGACTTTACGTAGCCCCAAAGAAAAAAGTCTAAAGGTGTGGTATCACACGATTTAGGCGGCCAACTCACCGGTCCAAAACGTGAATTACCTGCTCTTCGAAATGACTTCGCAATAGATACATTCTTTGGGCAACTGTATGGCAAGTGGCACCGTCCTGTTGAGACCAAAAGTCGTCAAGATTACGGGCTTTCACTTCAGGTAGCAAAAAGTCCGATATCATGGCGCAATTGCGAACACCTTTTACGGTAACGTTCCGGCCATTTTTGAAAAAATATGGACCGACGATTCCACCTGCCCATAAACCGCACCAAACAGCGGTTTTATCTGGGTATAATGACACCTCTTGAACCTCTTCTGGTTGCTCTTCAGCCCAAATTCGGCAATTTTGTTTATTAACGTTGCCGTTGAGTCAGAAATGGGCCTCACCAATAAACAAAATTTTGGTCAAAACAGCTGATCTTTTCATTCTCACAATTTGTATACGTAAGTCTTTCCATGATGAAATGGCAAACAATATGAAAAAAAAAAATAATCCTTAATACAACTCACGCGTAATTTTTGAAAAACCCTAGTGAAAAAATACCTCTTGATTGATCACCCATTATATAACTTAATCGAATATTTAGGAAAATACGTATATAAAATTGACGAGCAAAGTTGTATACCGGTAGATCTCAATATCTTCACTGTCGGTATTTAAGTTCACACTTATCTCTCTTATTATTCCACTATGATCGTGGAACTTATATTTTAAAGAACCACACAATTAGTAAAGTTCTGATTTATTTTCCTTGCAGGTACTGCTATCATTAAAAGGGGACAACTAACTTAGGGCAATGAACACCTTTTAAATGACACCAACTGCGTAAACATCACCGCATGCACAACCGTTAAATGTTAGCTGTTCGATCTTCAACAATCGGTCCATTGTGTCTAAAAATGGGTACCCTATTTTGCTAGAAACATTTTCGTTATAACCAGTACAGAAAGCGAACTGAAAGAACCAGGCTGTCGATTGAATCACCCAAAATTACACCATAACTGTGACCTCAGACCTTTTAAGGTAAGTCTAGTAGTTCCTTGCTAACAACTTAATTGAATTTTCTTAATAATATTGTGCACGGTGTGTATTATTAACTAATTTCTCCGCCCTGTCTCTTACGAAAATTAAACATCATTTGAGAAACTCCCAGGCAAATTAGACAAATTAAAAATTGTGCTGCTAGTACGTTTATTTCTTGGGTCATTTCACTGGAGCTATTGCGAAATGGCTTCCATAATTTAACTGCCATAAGGTTTTTGGTGTGTGTGTGTGTTAGTGCTATGAGCCAGCCTTCCCATGCCCATGTCCATTATGAAAGCGGTGTCTAATTAGTCTCACAAGTGTTGCATGTCCTCCTTAGTCTTGTTGTCCGTATTATTGCTGTTGTGTTGGAGATGATGTCCAGTGGTTTCTGGGTTGATTTTTTGGCGTTCATTCAAAAAAGCTCTTAAAAGTTATTGTTTAAGTTACTTTTTTTGTGTGCTCTAACTGTCAGTGGAAAAATATTTTACTAATTTTCTCGAATTTGTAATTATGCAAAAGTATGACATCACTACACAACTGCAATTAGAACTAAATGCAGTGGGATTGTGTAATTGGAATACATTTGGGATATAAGGCCATGACTAATGCCTAGATGTCTGTGTTACGATGATGAGGTCAGTCTTGTTTTTTTTTCTCCAACTTAAAGTTGACATAGATCGGATCTTTTTTTTGTTGTTGAAAAATTTTACCACCCTGACACTGAGTCGGAGATTTTAAACCACCAAACAGAATATATTACAACATGTTTATTTGCCTTAAATATTAATTTGCCTATATTGCAAAATACTATCGGTGCAAAATATCGTTTTTGTTTTAATAAAAATAACGCGTTCAATTGAAATGGGGTCTGTCGATTCGATCCCAACCTTAAGAGTGAAGTGGTCGTCAGTTTAAGGCATTTCTGTTGCATTTCATGATCGCAACAGAAAGTCTTTCAAGCCAACAGCATATTTGTATCGTGAACCGATTGCCAACCAACTTTTTCTCGGTTTTAACAAGCTTTTATGGCCACATTATTTCTTTAGTGCAAGCGAATAGTGTATTATCTTTGCCATAATACTATAAAAGCTATCTTATGGTACTTCGAATCGAATTTCAATTTAAGAGTATTAACATTTGGTGATAGCGCAACGGAAAGTCTTCTTTGCCAACGAATGTTTCGTAGTCCAAACTGGCTGCAAACCTACTTTTCTCTGCGTGTGAAAAAACAAAATCAAAAAACTCTCCTTTCTACAGTGGAGGGCATAAAAATATTAACTTAATGGATGTTTTCGATTTCAACTAGTTTTTTGTCAAGATTAGGTTTGAATTTCACGAGCTTCGAACTTGAACTAAAGTAGGTTTTATCATGATTCTGTACATCTTTCTGGACTTGGTCTATCCAGTAGAGCGGTCGACCCCTTCAGCTCACGCCAACGTCGAATGTTTTCAAAGGTGATCATTTCACTTGAACTAGTCTTTAGTTAAGATCAGATGTGAATTCCATGAGCATCGAACTTGACTTCAAGTAGGTTGCATCATGATCGACTTGTTCTTTCCAGCGGAGCCTGGATCGGCTCCTCCTGCGCACGTCCACGTCGGAAGTTTTCAAAGCTGGAGCATTTAATTCACCAATATTCACCGTCAAGTCTGGTTGTTCGATGTTACCTGAATATGTGAATGTGCGAATATGTGCCAAACTTCGTATAAAGAATTTAGTGAATTCGCTGCTGCAATACTGAGTTCACTGTCGTTAAATTTTACATTCCGAGAGAAACCACACATATCAAAATGTGCGATTTCTTGTCGATAATGAACGTTTGAGAGGTTTCATATTTTAGTATGTAATATTTTATTATAACACGTGATCCATTTCGACGTTCCCTACGTTTTTAAAGAACAAAACACAGAAAATTCAAATTGAATGGGGAATGTTTATTATTATTTGAAAGAACATTCTTTGGCATTTACATTTTTGAAAATTATGTCTATCAAATGTTGGCCGCGGCTACGTCTCAGACGGTCCATCCGTTGAGTCCAATTTTCGATGACTCGTTCGAGCATTTTGACTGGTAACTGAATGGTGAATGACATGCGTGATGTTTTGCTCCAAGGCCTGAATCGAAGCGGGTTTGTCCGCATAAACTTTAGACTTTACATATCCCCACAGGAAAAAGTCTTACAGCGTGATATCACATGATCTTGGTGGCCAATCGACCGGCCCAAAACGTGAAATTATTATCTGCTCACCGAAGTGTTCATTCAGTCAATAAATCCATTGATTGATGCGATGTGTGGGAAGTGGCCCCGTCTTGTTGAAATCAAATGTCGCCGAGATCACAAGCTTCAATTTCAGGCATCAATAGTCGGTTATCATGACACGATAACGGTCGCCATTGACGGTTACGTTCTCACCGGCATCATTTTTGAAGAAATATGGACCGATGATTCCACCGACCCCCAAACCACACCAAAACGTTGCTTTTTCTGGATGAAGTGGCAGCTCTTGAACCTCTTCTGGTATTTCTTCGTCCCAAATGCGGCAATTTTTATTGTTTACATACCCATTGAGCCAGAAATGAGCTGAACAAAATTTGGCTCGAAAACGTCGGATCTTCTTGGAACTTTTCAAAAGCTCATAGAGCGAAGCGATGACGCTTGGGTACGTCAGGCGGCTTCAGTTCTTGCACAAGCTGTATTTTGCACGCTTTCAATTTAAGATCTCGACGTAAAATGCGCCAAGTCGTTCCATACGTCAGTCCACGGTTGCTGCGAACGGGGCCGAATCGACTTTCCACGGTCTTGATGTACACTCTTAGCTACGGCCGCTACATTTTCTTTACTGCGTGCTGGACGTGGTCTATTTGGTCGAATATTATCCAATAATGAATGCTGGGTCTCAAGATGAGTGATGGTGTTGCGAATAGTACGCTCAGTAGGCCAATTATGTTGACCTTAAGTTGAACAAAGTGCACGAAACACATTCCTCACAGAACGTGAATTTTCGTAATAAAGTTGAACGATTTGTAAACGTTGTTCAGGCGTAAGTCTTTACATGATGAAATGCCGAACAATACTAAACAAAAATAACGTGACAGCATGACACGACTCACACGTGATCTGTCAAAAAAGGCTATTGAAATAAGTATCACTGCTTGGATCACCCATTATAAAAGCAACATGTTTTTATTAATATGAATTTACAACATACGAGTAATATATTTTGGAGGTTTTTATTTTGTATGTACTTATATATGTGATAATAAAGGACAAAAAACATTTCTATGTCCGTTCACAAGGGTACATGTGGTCCATTTGAAACTCCAAATTTGTTGGGTATTGGGAATAGCGCACACCAATTATAAGGAAATGTTTCACATTCGGGCAAAATCGAAATACTGCACATTGGCGATTACAATTGTTTTGCACCGAAAAAATTTCAAAAAAGGTTGACAGACGGAGACTGATGTGGTAAATTCATTTTTAGCAAAGGAAAAAATGATTCTTAAACTTTTCTTTCGAACTAACTTAGTACCACCAGCATTTACAGTAAAGTGGTTCACAGATTTTGGGAAAAAGGTTTTTCCAAACCTTGCTTCATCCGCAATGTTACTCTCTTCCCGTATCGAATGGATAGAAGAGGTCCTTCCTTTTTTCATTTGCTATTTTTTTCCTAATATTGTCAGCCACCGTCATATTGATCTTCGTCTTATAGGGCTGTCGAAGGCGGCTTGATAATCGACTAAGAGATGGTATATGTTAATTGGCTTTTCTCTGGACTTTACCAGGATTTGGCGCAATTTAAAGATCTGGTCAGTTGTTGTTTCACCAGGCCTGGTCCAATGCTTTAAAAATGGTACAGATATGTTGGTGCTAGCTTTACACCAAATGATCACCTCCAGCCTTAAACAGCTCAGCCGGTGTATGGGCATTTAAAAACGGACGGGATGTTAAAAAAATTAATTAACATTACTTTATTTTGCGTTGGCAAATTGTTAGGTAAAATTGTTATTAAACAGTTATTTAACTCGAATGCAACATACATTTAGACCAATTGCCATTGGTCCATGTTTTGGTTCAAACGTAGGCTATTCCCGATTTTAGAAGCTACATTCTCGTATTAGATCCGATTCCGACGAAGTTTCGCTCAAAGCGTCAAACATCCATCTGAAGTTAATATGGACCATAGCGGTTCATGATATCAAAAAGCTTCCACAGAAAGGTCCCTTCCGAATTTAAGGTCCAGCAGCATAGATGCCACAAAGTAAAGCTGATCATAAAGGTGCACCTTTTAGTATAGCCCCATACAAATGTCCTTCCCGATATCATCACCTAACTACAGGATGGAGCGCGGAATTTTGCTTTTTTGCTCTACCGGCTGTGGCGGCAGTGTTGGTCAAAGAGAATGGAGAGTGTGCGTGGATTATAGTGGTTGCCTGGAGATTTGTATCCGCCTGTTTTTCAGTTGCCATCATGCATTGCACACGTGAGGAGAGGTCATTTTGTGTTGAAGCGTATTTTTCAAATGCGCACTCGATATTTGCAGTGCAGCGTGCTTTTCGTTTACAATTCGCTGTTCCTCCAGGTGGACGTGTTCCTAGACGGCAATCAATTGTATTGGGTATTGGGTAACTTTGTTGAGAAGAGCAGGGAGTGTATTATGTTTACGGAGGTGACCTGAGAGAAGGATTACAACACCACAAAACATTAAGAGAGTTAGAGCAGTAGTACTGCAATCTCCGAAACCTCTGCTAGGAAGCAATCACTTGCTCTTGGCATTTCCAGACGTTCTCTCCATTCTTCATGATGAACTTCATTTTTACCCGTATAAAATGTGTGTGGTCCAACAATTGTCAGCCACCGCACACACAGCGAGGGTTACCATGAATTGTTTGTGACTAATGTTTCCTGGTCGGCTAATGTTTCTCTTTGAGTGGTGATGTGAACTGGCCTGCACGCTCACCAGACTAAGCCCCATGCGATTTTTTTCCTTTCGGGTTACCTACAGTCTTAGGTGTATTTCAACCGTCCTAATACCTTGGAAGACCTAATTAACAATATTGATGCTGAAATTGGCAGAATACCATTCGACATGCTTGTTAGACTTCATGAAAACTTCAGAAAACGTATGCAGCAGCGTGTGGATAGCGAAGGTCGACATTTGCCAGATACACTATTTTAAACCTTGTAACCTAAAAATTCCCTTACTGTGCACTATAAGTAAAATATAAAATGAATTTTTCTAAGGTTCATAATTTTTTTTATTTCATTCCTAAAAAAGCAAATTTCGCGCTCCACCTTGTACAACCATTAAAACAACCGATACCGACCAAATCCCGCATAAAGCGTTACCAGCAAACAAACATTACCTAGGTAAAATTTAAATATATCGTCCAATGTTTTCGAATTGATACCACACAAAGATCCCTCCCGATTTGACGTCATGCAGCTCTAGAAGCCATAATATAAACCCTAGGATGCTCTAATTGCATGAGTCGTTATGAGGGACTAGTAACCAGCTGTGGTAAAAACGTACCTTATAAATATATATTTTTGTAAAGCTCACATGCAAAGATTAAGAACCTTCAGCTCTAAAAACCACGTCATACATTCCATTCCGACAAAATTTCTGGTAAAAATTAGACTTATCGGTTCATGATTTGGATTAGCCCCCAAAGAAAAGTAGGTACATGTCACATGCAAAGTTTCTTCTAGATTAAGAACCTTAAACGCCACATAATGCATTCCATTCCGACAACATTTCCGATAAAATTTGGATATCGGTCCATGATTTATATATATAAGCCCGCAAAGAAAGGTAGGCAGTGGCACGGAATGTTCTGAACGGCTGAGTGGTGTAGTCTTTACTACTTTATAGTCGGACCGGCCCGACTTAAAGTTTTTTACTTGTTTTGTCTTTCCAGCTCTAAATTTAACAAGATTTTAAAACCAAGGTCATATTTGAATTTGTGGTTTTGGTACCAGTATGTCAACGTTTCAATTGGTCAGATTTTAGGACATAAGTTAGACCTTAATTCAACTAAAGCCAAACTAAAAAAAATTTAACTTCGTGAGAAAATGTTGTAGTTATTTTAAAGCCATATGTCCATGTAATTGGTAAGCCATTTTTTGAGCCCCCAGATAATTTTTACTGGGACTATTTAAAAAAATTAGCCTATGTGACTCAAATCGGTTCAAAATTAGTTGTTTGTCAATCGAAATATACCACAAGTAAGTTTTTTGGATAAATGCTGCTGACTCTTATGAATAATCGGCTAAAATTTAGATATAACTTGCACACATATTTGCAACTGATTACATCAGTATTCAGCTCTAAAAACCACATATAACATCCCATATTGATGAAATTGGGTACAGTTCATTACGATCAATCAGTAATCAGCACAGATAAAAATGGTATATATACTGGTCCACTTTTTGATATAGCTTCAGTGCAAAGATCTCTCTCGATATAACATACAACAGATCTAGAACATCCATATATATTTCAATTGCAATTAAATTTGGTATGGTATACTGTGATTCACGAACAACCAATCTTGGACAGATTTGAGTCATTTAGGCCCATTTTTAAAGTGGCCACGTTAAAATTATCTGCGTAACCAAAAATGGGTGTCCGTCGGAGAGGGATTTAATCAAAAAATATAAACAAACAAAGTAGTAGTTTGTTTATATTTTTTGATTAAATGAAAGAGAATGGATCTTATATTGATAAATGTTTTGTTTAATGTCGGCAATTATGGGATCCCTTTTGAGCACATTTATCATCTATTCAGTACGGCGTAGAATTAAGGTTGATGGATTGTTTTGAACACTTTTTTGAGCAGCAGTATTGTATTCAGCCGATCTTGCAGTACGTTGTGGTCCATACTTGGGTCTATCAGCTACAGACCCTTTTTCTTCGAAATCATTCACTACACGATAAATAGTGAGTTTTGTTGGCATGTTGTTTCTCTCAGAAATTTCACTTTCTCATCGTCACAGTAATCGATGATTGATTTTGATAAAATATTTAACGATTTATCGTCTCAATCAAAAATGAATTGTCAAGACTAATGTTTACCAAAATGGCGGCAAAACAAAGTAGTATACCTACCCGGCGGACACCCTGTACATTTAAAATATTTAAAAAAAATTCAGTTAATCTAAAACGAAAATTATTTTTGCAGTTTAGCTAAATTTTGCTGACGGATCCTATGCCCTAATCTGGCCCATTTTAACATGTGGTTGGGGGGGGTTGGGTGAATTGGGGGTAGGTTGGATGGGGTGGGGGGTAATGGTGGGAGTGTGGGGTGGTGGGCTATCTGGGTATGGCGATTAATACCCTTTTTCTTAATATATGCTTGTGAACACAAGCCGAAATTAGGTTTTCTGAAAACCCTGTTCTTTTTTACACTGGTCCAATCTCTCCATTCTTATTGAACTAGTTTAGGCAAAACTGTAGTGACTGTCAACCCAGCCAAACATTCACTTCCGTTCACCACAAGCATTTGGTAAGCAAAAATACTCCGCGGTGGAAATATCTATTTGGCCAGACAATTATGCTCTAAAAAATCTTACTTAAAAGTACAAGAATCATTTTTCAAATGTATATTTCGAAATGGGTACGCTTCAAATTGCACTGAAACTGCTTTGTTCTCTTTTCTTTTGTTATCTAATAATCATAATCCGGCGTTGACTTTGAAATATTTCTTTTGTTCCGGCACAAAAACTCGTTTTGATCTTTGAAAAATTGCATTAAATTGCACAGAATTGTGAAGACAACAACTTTTTTATGCTATCGTGCGGTTGTCGTGCAACGACAGCGTTGCTCTTGTGAGCACTCGAATGCTGTTGTGTTATTTTTCAAGTGTTTTTCGAATTTCGATTTTTAAGGGAAACTGGAGTAGGACATGCCGTCGTTTCATTTTCAAATATTATTTGTTTTGATTTTTCACTTCAAGTGTGTGAGTGTGAAAGCGAGTGAGTTGTAGTAGTGTGTGTGTGTGTGTTGCTGTTTGTGTGTGTGGTGGGTTGTACATTTGATGTTGTTTTTATGCTTATGGTAAAAGTGATTGATTGCAGCTTAAATGTTTTCCAGTGATAAATTGTTGTCTGACAGCATAAATATAAATCACAGATTAGCTCGTTGTTGTGTTGTTTTTTCCCGTCGGATTTTATTCTTCCAATACCACCAGGAAAAACACCCATAATGCTTTATTTCAAGAACACAAAAAACAATTGGCAACGAGTAAAATGCAAATTTTTGTCGAAAGAAAAGCGAAACATATTTCTATCTTTAGATTTAAGATGATTAATTGATTGGTGCGATTACTATTGTATATAATCAACACTGGCGAACTTCAAAATGGCCAAATTAACACTTTTTCTTAATAAATCATGCTATGGATTGCAAATAATACTTTGACCAAATTCTTAATCCTGCTAGTTGCAAGAGGATGTTTTATATATTGTTATCACTTGTCTATTGTTATCATTTCCTTATGCTCGACTCTGATGTTGAGTATAACCAGATATGTTATTGTGGGCCTTAGCCTGTTTCTTACCAACTGATAGTTTGAAAAACAAATGTCACAAGCACTGCCTAGAGGTGAAGTGTCAGGATCATTAACAATTAAACATTTACATTTTATACAGGAAGATGGTGTTTAAACCTACCGAATATTAAGAGATCCTAGGTATCGGTATCCTAGACCGAAAATAATAACCCTGCAGAAAAAGGTCTACTCAAAAAATCATTTAAGCTTTTTTTCAAAATTGATCAAATGTTACAATAACATTTTGCAGTGTCAAATTTGAAGTGCTTGCAAGATTTTAGAGGCACCCAAACTTTTGGGGAAACATTCTCTGCAATGAAATAACCAAAATTATGGCAGTTTGTATCTGATTGGCACAAATATGAGGGGTGTTCTGCAAAAAAAAAAAAGGTTGCGCCATTTACAATTTGAAATTTAAATCGGCTGTGAAAAAAAGTACTGAATTATTTTTAAATTTATGGTTTTCTTGGAATGTTTGAGCTTCGACATTTAATAATGGAACACAATATATGTAGGGTGCTCTGCAAAATATGTAGGGTGGTCTGCAAAAAAATGGGTGCGCCATTTACAATTTTAAATTTGAATCAGCTTTAAAAAAAGTACTTAATTTTTTTAGATTTATGGTTTTATTGGAAATTTTAAACTTAATATCATTCATTTAATAATGGAACACAATATCATTCATATGACTACCACAACTGGATCGGCAGTACCCCATCCGATCAACTAAATCAATTAAACTGCCCAACTGAAACGATGTGAGCTGTGTTTTCTGTTCCACCATTTTAATGGGCAGGGATGGTTCAGTTTGTTCAGAAAAAAAAATTTTGGCATATTATTGGTTTATTCGGAGGAATAAACTTTCCCGTTTTTTTTCTAAAACTTAACTTCGTTCGTATTGCTGCTCCGGCTGGCTTCAGAGTAGCTCATCCTGGATCTGGAACGCGTTTTTGGATCTATCTCTTAAATGGCTTGCTTGATATTTCTATTCGGTGCAGCGTTTACGTTAACACCAAATTTTACTATTTTTGCAACTACACTCATACCTCGTTATACGGCCTAGATGAGTTCCAAAAAAATTGGCCTAAACCGAAAAGCCGTATAACGAATTGCTTATTTTCATACAAACCAATATAAAACGCAGGGGATCGGTTCTACTTAGTAGGGACATAAATACTGTTACAACATTGAACACACCCATTTCAATAGTAGAACTGAACATACCCCGTTAATGTCATATGGGTTTTGAAAGCTAACCTCAATAGCGTTAGTCTGTATCGGGATTTTAAAATTGTTTCAACTTTCCTTATGAAGTGGTCAGATAATGAGAACCGTATCGCTGTAATAGCGCTCTTCAAGTGTGAAAGGAAAAAAAACGATATTTTCAGAACGCTCCGAACACTAGCGATTAGCCGCATGTTCGTCTACCGATGCATACAAATGTTTGAGGAGACTGGAGATGTAAAAGACAGCCACATGTCATCAAAGTTGTTAAATCAAGAATTCACAGAAATCCGCTCCGACAACAGAAAATCATGTCCCGTGAGAAGAATATCACGCACAAGTCCATGAGTCGAATCAGTTAAAAAGACCTGGGACTTGGGGCTTTCAAACGACGTACCGAACATTTATGACCTGCAGCTTTAAAAAAAATAGGATTGAAAAATGCAAACGTCTCTTGGTGAAGCACGCTGATAACTTGCACAGAAAAATTTTGTTCGCCGATGAAAAAATTTTGACCGTTCAGGAAAAATTTAACAAGCAAAATGATAGAGTGTATGCGCGGTCATCTAAGGAAGCATCTGAACTGATCCCAAGGGTGGAAAAGGGTCATCACCCAGCTTCAGTCATGGTTTGATGGGGTGTCTCTTACGATGGGGGCACTGACTTGTATTTCTGCGAACAAGGAGCCAAAACATCGGCCAAAGTTTACCAAGAAACCGTTTTGAAAGCCGTTGTGAAGCCTCTTAACAATTCCCTGTTCCAAAACCAGCCATGGACTTTCCAGCAGGATTCTGCGCCGGCCCATAAGGCTACAAGGTCCCAGGCCTGGCTTCGAAACAATTTGCCAGCGTTCATTTCCTCTGAATAATGGTTGAAATAAGATGAATGCATGAATATAGACTATTGATTAATTATTGTTATTCAATTATTATAATGATGTGTATTTTCAGACCTTTATATGTTTGTGTTTGAAACACATGTTTCAGGGGACAATTTTATAAAAGATCAGAATTACATGGCATTACCAGTAAGCAACTCAGACAGTTTTTTAGGCCATGAGTAGAAAAATTAATCTCAAATGCTGTTCTGACTTCTTCCAAGTCCCCACAGGGAGCAAAACGTGGCAATAATTTATTTTTCAAGACAACTAAAAGGAACATGTACCACAGATGAGCTGAAAACTGTTGTGCTTATATCGTCCATAGTTATGTGCATTTATTTATATTTTAATGCAACTGGCGGTTATGGCAACCAACCAATTGTGATGTACATGTTACTTTGGTACCAATAATTGGTGGTGACAACAGATAAGTTCTTTGTAGTGACCAAACCCTGTTTAGTTGGCTGTTGGAACATAATATTAGTTATTCCAACATCAACATATAAAACCCATATAATTTTATCGGTTTTAGCCACAACAAAAATGTTGTTTACGCGACAAAATATTTCGAAATCTCCAAAAACTGTATAAAAACAGAAAAAATGGCCATTCAATAATGGAACACGGTCCGATGCATTTTCGCTCAATGGTCTGGCGATTGTTTCGCAGGAGATAAAGAATTTTACCGAAAAACCTTGTATCATATGAAGCTCATATCTCGGTGGCTATTCCAATAAACAAAATTGCCGCATATTGGATTCAGAGAACCCACACGTGCCTTTTGAAAAGCAAATGCATCCACAACGATTCACTGTTTGCTGTGCATTTTCGGCTGGTGGCATCATTGGAACATTTTTCTTCGAAAATGAGCGAGTAGCCGCCGTTACCGTTAACTGTGAGCATTGTTTTCAAAAATTCCAGACTTTTGGTTTCAACAAGACGGGGCCACATGTCACACAACCAACGTAACCATCAACATTTTACGCGCTGTTTTTGAGAATAGAATAATCAGCCGAAATTGTGATGTCAATTAACCTTCTCGGAGCTATGATTAGAGTCTTTTGGATTATTACATTAGGGATAAATGTTACGCAAAGCATATTAGTTCCATTATTAAGAAACATTCGAAAAAATTATTATTTTGTTTACAGGCGATTGAAATTGAAAATGGCGCACCCTGTGTTAACTCGAAAGTCAATTATGAACCCCACATAAATAATGACTTTTGCACAACAAAAATGTGTCACTTAAATTTTTAAAATTTAAAATTTATTTCAAGAATATGTTTCAATGGGATAAAGAACATAAGTTGAAACTAAGTTGTTACTAAAATCTGGATTTGGTTTTTCACTGTTCCAATTTACTTTCCACCGATTGATTCGATCATGATGGAAAATGTTTTTTTTTTAAATCCAAATATATTTTAGGATAAGCATTGCAAAAATATTTACTGTCATGTATGAGTAAAACTAAAACGTGCTAAATTGCCAGCAACATATTCTTACAACAGATTAGATTTATGATGTCGTTACCACATAGCCAGCCATTGTCCTTTTCTACACTTGTTACACTTTCTTATTTTGGTTCTTTTGTTGCGTTGCCAGCTTTTATTCTTTCGTTTCTTCTTTTTTTTGTTGTTATTAATTATTTTGTTATGAATTTCTGACATTAATTGACATAATTATGATTTGTTCCCATTGTTGTGCGAGCAAAGTTCTCGAGAAAATCGGTTTCGGTTGAAGGCAACGTCGACAATGGTGATGATGATGATGACGATGATGACGATGGTAATGATGATAACACTCAAGGTCAAGTACAATGAACATTATGGCTGGTTATGCGGTCGTGTTTATTTAGGACCAAATCAAATTTGACTTAAATTATGTTGCCTCGTTTCATAAAAAAATCTCGTTTGATGAAAATTAATTGAACTGATGTTAACAAGTATCGACGCATACGAGAGCTTAAAATAGTTGGACCATAACATTTACCTTATGATGATTATACAGGAGACGGAATAGCGACAAGGAATTATAATTTATTAATATTGAGATCGATATTGTTGAACGTAGAAGACGAATATTTTTCAAGTTGTGTAGTTTATTTTTTTAAACAACCGGTAGAGTTTCTATCATTTCTTACAGAATGGATATAAAAGTAGTCGTCTATGTTTACACAAGCAAAAACCTCGATAAGTTTGACCCGCAGTGATTTTTTTAAAATTGGGTAGAGGGTATACATAATTATTTATTGAAATGCCAAAAAAAAACTATTATCATAGAGGAGAATCTGTAATCTAAATCTAGAGGAGAACCCTATCATTGGGTTTTTACGGTCACACGTCCTAGCCTACATTTTAGCCAGATTTTGCAAATACATGCGCATATCGAAAGGAGGAATTTATTAAACTTAACCATGTTTATAAGTTAAATTTTCGTTGGAATATATAGACCATTTTTGGGTCACAAAAGCTAAAAGGTTCTGCAACAATTAAACTGTTTTTAAAGTAATGGGTGATCCAAGTAGAGATACTTTTTTCAATAGCCTTTTTTTGACAGATAACGTGGGAGTCGTATTATGCTATCATGTTATTTTTGTTTAGTATTGTTGGGCATTTCTTCATGGAAAGACTTACGCCTGAACAACGTTTACAAATCGTTCAATTTATTACGAAAATTCACGTTCTGTGAGGAATGTGTTTCGTGCACTTCGTTCAACTTACGGTCAACACAATCGGCCTACTGAGCGTGTTATTCACAACACCATCACCCATCTTGAGACCCAGCATTCATTATTGGATAATATTCGGCCGAATAACCCTCTCCAGCACGCAGTGAAGAAAATGTAGTAGCCGTAGCTGAGAGTGTACACCATGACCGTGGATAGTTGATTTGGCGCCGGAACGACTTGGCGCATTTTACGTCGAGATCTTAAATTGAAAGCGTACAAAATACAGCTTGTGCAAGAACTGAAGCCGCCCGACGTTCCCAAGCGATATCGCTTCGCTCCATGGGCTCATGAAAATTTCCAAGAAGATCCGACGTTTTCGAGCCAAATATTTCCAGCGATGAGGCCCATTTCTGGCTCAATGGGTATGTTAACGAGCAAAATTGCCGCATTTAAGACGAAGAGCAACCGGAAGAGGTTCAAGAGCTGCCACTTCATCCAGAAAAAGCAACGGATTGGTGTGGTTTGTGGGCCATATTTCTTCAAAAATGGTGCCGGTGAGAACGTAACCCTCAATGGCGACCGTTATCGTGCCTTGATAACCAACTATTTGATGCCTGAAATTGAAGCTCGTGATCTCGGCGACATTTGGTTTTAACCAGACGGCTCCACTTTTCACACATCTCATCAATCAATGGATTTGTTGAGAGAATACTTCGCTGATCAGATATTTTCAGGTTTTGGGCCGGTCGACTGGCCCCTTAAGATCGTGTGATATCACACCGTTAGACTTTTTCCTGTGGGGATATGTAAAGTCTTTAGTTTATGCGGACAAACCCGCTTCGATTCAGGCCTTGGAGCAAAAAACGTCATGCGTGTCATTTGCCAGTTACCAGTCGAAATGCCTGAACGAGTCATCGAAAATTGGACTCAACGGATGGGCCATCTGAGACGTAGCCGCGGCCAACATTTGATAGACATAATCTTCAAAAAATAAATGCCAAAGAATGTTCTTTCAAATGATAATAAACATTCCTCATTCAATTGGAATTTTCTGTGTTTTTTTCTTTAAAAAATAGGGAACCTTAAAATGGATCACGCGTTATAAAGTACGTCTTAATTAACAGATCCCATTCACAAAATTTAGGATAAAGAAAGAAATTACTCAAAAAAAAAAGAACGTCGTAATTAACAGATCCCATTCACAAAAATTAGGATATGTTGAGAAATTTCTCAAAAAAAGTGTGTTATTTGCGATGTACCATTAGTCCGTTAAAAGAAAACTGTTTACTCTCGGCCGATTTCGCGATTTAAATCTCATAACTTTAAGAAGAAAAATGTTGTACTTTAATGGATTAAAGGCACCACTGAGAAACGTACACTTCAACGTTTCTCCATTAGTAGAACTTTTTATACCCTATCAGTGAGTATAAAAATCCTATCATGCTCCGGGAGCACTGATTAGACAAAAGTTTCCCGATTTATCCTTAAAATGATGTTGAGGGAAAGAAGTTAGTATTGATTAGGGATGTCGATCGGGACTGACTTTAAGAATTGCCGGGACTTCGGATTTTAAAAATGAGATAGCGGGTACCCTTGTTTTTAAGACCTAGGGATTTTGCGACAACCCGGGATTTTTGGTATTTTGTGAATATTTGGAATTCCAGGATTTTTCCTTATGTATGGGTGGAGCGCGGAATTTTGTTTTTTTGTACTGCATGCTGTGGCGGCACTGTTGGTCGAAGAGAGTGGAGAGTATGCGTGGCTTATAGTGGCTGCCTGGAGATTTGTATTCGTCTGCCTTTCAGTTACCGTGATGCATTGGACACGTGAGTTGACGTCATTTTGTGTTGAAGCGTATTTTTCAAATGCGCACTCGATAAATGCAGTGCTGAGTGCTTTTCGTTGACGATTCGCTGCTTTCCCAAGCGGACGTGTTCCTGTTCATGTTCGGCAATCAATTGTAAATTGGGTTACTTCATTGAGAACAGCAGGGAATGTGTCATGTGTACGAAAGGAGAAGTATTACTACACCACAAAACATCGAAAGAGATACAGCAGCAGTACTGCAATCTCCGCTCTGCTCGGTACTTGACTATGATACAGGATTTTTTTTTAGCCGGCTCTTGAGGCACTGCAATTAGAGGATATATGTGACGCGCAAAATAGAAAGGGACCTAGGGTTAAAAACCAGTTTTGTTCAGAAGAGCCATTTTAAAGATTAGGTCCCTTTCTATTTGCGCTTAGAATCGTCGGCTTCACTTTCATAAAACGCGCATATCTCTGGGAGGGAACACTTTTGGGGCATGGGATCCGTCTCATTCGATGCACAGATATTGTCCACATCAAAAAAAGCAAATTAATTTTTTTACCCTTAGTTCCCTTACCCTATGCGCTGTCACATATGGTTCCAACAGGATGGTGCCACTGCACACATAGCGAGGGCCATGAACTGTTTGAGGCCATGCATTGTTTGAGGCAAATGTTTCCTGGACGGCTTATCTCTTTGAGGGTGATGTAGACTGTCCTGCACACTCACCACACTTAGCCTCATGCGGTTTTTGGTCCAATTTGAGTGAAATTCAAAATGTACTTAGTAGGGACATAAATACTGTTACAACATTGAACACACCCATTTAAATAGTAGAACTGAACATACCCCGTTAATGTCATATGGGGTTTTTAAAGCTAACCTCAATAGCGTTAGTCTGTAAAGGGTTTTTAAAATTGTTTCAACTTTCATCATGGAGTGGTCAGATAATGAGAACCTTATCGCTGTAATAGCGCTTTCAAGTGTGAAATGAAAAAAGCGATATTTTCAAAACGCTCCGGCCACTAGGGATTAGCCGCATGTTCGTCTACCGATGCATAAAACTGTTGGACTAGACTGGAGATGTAAAAGACAGCCACCGATCGGGCCGCCCACGCTCTGTTCGAAAACCGCATGTCATCAAAGCCGTTAAATCAAGAATTCACAGAAATCCGCTCCGAAAACAGAAAATAATGTCCCGTGAGATGAATAGCACGCAAAATCCCATGAGTCGAATCACTAAAAAAGACTTGGGACTTGGGGCTTTCAAGCGACGATCAGGACATTTATTGACTGCAGCTTTAAAAAAAATAGGATTGAAAAATGCAGACGTCTTTTAGTGAAGCACGCTGATAACTTACACAGAAAAATTTTGTTTACCGATGAAAAAATTTTTACCGTGCAGGAAAAATTTAGCAAGCAAAATGATAGAGTGTATGCGCGGTCATTTGAGGGAGCATCAGTTCAGGATCCCAAGTGTGGCAAAGGGTCATCACCAAGCTTCAGTCTTGGTTTGGGGGTGCCTCTTACGATGGGATCACTGACCTGCATTTCTGCGAACAAGGAGTCAAAACATCGGCCAAAGTTTACCAAGAAACCGTTTCGGAAGCTGTTGTGAAGCCTCTTAACAATCCCCTGTTCCAAAACCAGCCTTGGACTTTCCAGCAGGATTCTGAGCCGGCCCATAAGGCTAAAACGTCCCAGGCCTGGCTTCGAAACAAATTGCCAGCGTTCATTTCCTCTGTAGAATAGCCCTCAGGCTGTCCAGATTTGAACCAATTGGATTACAAATTGTGGACGGTTTTAGAAGACAAGGTTTGTCACAAAAGATACCCCAACATTGGATCTATTAAGACTGCTTTTGTTCGAGCTGTGGCCAATTTTCCAATGGACGAGGTTCGTGCAGCTATTGACGATTGGCCAGTGCGACTTAAGGCGTGTGTAATGGCAAAGGGCGGACATATCGAATAAGTAGATTCTTTTTGGATACAATATACATCAATAAATATATTAAAAAATATTTGGTCCAAAAACATTCAGTACTTTTTTTTTACAGCATAAAACGTGTGTAACAGTATTTATGTCCCTACTTAGTAATGTTTTTATGATCATTGGGAAAAAAATTGTTTTTCATACGGCCTACAGTATGTGGATTGCTCCCGATTTGGCACGCTGAGGAATTTATATTTAAACGTTGTTTATGCCCTGGCCTTATAATGAATTAATAAATATAATTTACCATTTGCCTTAAATGCATGTGTTTTTATTTCGTAGCAAATCACTTTACCAATAGAAATTTGCTTAAACTTTGTCACATCACAGCCGTCATCTGGCCAAAGGTAATAAGTGTTACCCGTGCAAAGCCGGGCCCGTAGATTGATTTTCGTTGAATTTTTTCTAAATATTTGTTTTATTCCCTTACGTAGTATTTATTAATAGTTTCAAGTTTGTGATGGTAGACAAAAAAAAGAAGTGTAAAACTTAAATTCCAAGATGCAACAGTTGTTGGCAGGGGACTTGGTGTCATTCAAATCTGTCGATGCAGTTTGCGATACCAATTTAGCTTTTGAATTCATTGGATATGCCAGGCATGCCACCGCACCATTTACAATTGAAGGTTGAAACTCCAGTTGTTTTGCTTCGGAATTATTATTATTTATGTTTCAAATTTGTGAGTCACAAAACTTGACGTTTAGGTGTAACAATGATCTTCGTGCTTATGGTTGGAACAGAGAAAGAGAAAAGTTCCTGCTTGAAGGACGAACGTAAACGATTTTTAATGGCACACGTCTAATATGAGACAACGTATGTCTAAAATATTAGTTATGGAAAATCTGAAATCTGATGGTGAATGTCAACAAAGCTTTTAAATATTTTTCAGCGAACAATTTGAAAGTTAATCATCGTTTTAGGACAAAGGCAAAAAAGCAAGTGGCAACGACACATTGTCTTCAAGGTTAACGCTAAAAGTCTAATAGGCACCAATAATTAATTGCCGTTTACGAACAGACCGTGTAATTAATTTATGTGGTTACCGAGAGAGTTGTTTTTGCTTTATTGTTTATAACGTTCAAAAATGCTAAAAGTGATGTTACAGCTGTGGCCAACAGTTGTGACGAAGTTGTAGCTACTGCAGCCATAAATTTGAAAAAGAGAGATATAGCTACTGCCGTCATAAATTTGAAAAGGTGCGTTTAATCTCCATTGTAGATGGACAGCAGAAACTAGTAAAAATGCCGCTAAGTTTGACTAGTCCGAAACTTATAAAAATCCACCGCTAGTAAAAGTGGTCCGTTTTTGGGGGCCTATGGGTCTATGAGTCAGACCTAGAGTGTCCACAATTGAAACCGGAAACCTACATTACGGTTTTTATGTACAAATCTGACAGACGATTTTTCAAAAAAAAAAGTCAAATTCCGACATGTCGCTTTTTGCTGTCGGGATTTTCAGGGTTTTTGCCAGATCAGATTAAAATGGGTTATACCGATTTACGTTTTGAAATATAGCCTCAGTACACACATGCCAAAGATGCAACCGCTCTAAAACAACCGTATATCGATTTCACGACAGCCGGTTCTATGCACCGGATCGACCCAAAGGAGAAATCTTCCGGCCAAAAGCTGTCACCCTGGCACGCTACACGCAGAGAAAAAACATGGTTACTACATGGTCACGGCAATATTAATATGTTCTCCGCAGTAAAAGTATGTTCGTCGCAACCATAGCATTGTTAACTGAATTTATTTTTAACAATAGTATAATTGCTTCAATATTAATATTGTTAAAATTAATAATGAAATAGTATAACAATAGTATAATTTGCCAAATTTAATAATGAAAATATGGTTATAGCAACAATATAAATATGGTTGGTGCGACAAAAGTATTGTGGTTTGCGTTATATTTTAACCATAATATGATTACGGCAATCATACTGTATGATTGTAATTTTTCTTCATTTAAATATGCTTTTAAGAACAAATGTTACTACTACGGATCTAATGCAATAATAGTACTTTTATATCGAAATTAAAATTTCTTAAACAAGCTGCTTTGGCTTTGTTTAACTGAAATATTTTAAATAAAAACGCTTACGTTTATTAAAACTTATTTTTTTCTACTCCCTATTATTTTGAATTAAATGTATTTTTGAATAATTTTCATAATTCAAATCTATTGTTGACAACTTAACCAAATTCTAATAAATGATATTGGTGTGATCATACTATGGTTGTAGGGATTATAACATGGTTGCGTGTGAATCATAGTATGGCTGTGAGGATCATACTATGGTTGTTTATGAAACATACTATGGTTGTGAGGATCATACTATGGTTGTGGAGATCATAGTATGGTTGAGTGTGAATCGTACTATGGTTGTGGGGATCATAGTATGGTTATGTGTGAATCATACTATTGTTGTGAGCATCATAGTATGGTTGTATTTGAATCATACTATTATTGTGAGGATCATAATATTGTTGTACCACAACCATATACCCAACAATAGTATTATCCTCTTCGAATGTTGTCACCACAACCATACTTTTTTTCTGCGTGTATACCGCTACAACAACAACCATATTAACCGGAAAATTCGGTACGAGTATCGTATATAACGATGGACAAACAACTAATTTTAAATCGATTTGGATCATATTACCTCAGTTTTTTGATAAAGTCCACAAATTGTATGGGGCCCAAGAAATTGCTGCCAATATACTTAGTAGGGACATTAATACTGTTACACACGTTTTATGCTGTAAAATAAAAAGTACTGAATATTGTTGGACCAAATATTTTTTAATATATTTATTGATGTATATTGTATCCAAAAAGAATCTACTTATTCGAAATGACCGCCTTTTGCCTTTACACACGCCACAAGTCGCACTGGCCAATCGTCATTAACTGCACGAACCTCGTCCATTGGAAAATGTGCCACAGCTCGAACCAAAGCAATCTTAAGAGATTCAATGTCGGGGTATCTTTTGTGACAAACCTTGTCCTCTAAAACCGTCCACAATTTGTAATCCAATGGGTTCTAATCTGGACTTCTTCAGAGGAAATGAACGCTGGCAAATTGTTTCAAAGCCAGGCCTGGAACGTTTTAGCCTTATGGGCGCAGAATCCTGCTGGAAAGTCCATGGCTGGTTTTGGGAACAGGGAATTGTTAAAAGGCTTCACAACAGCTTCCAAAACGGTTTCTTGGAGAACTTTGGAAGATGTTTTCACTAATTGTTCGCAGAAATGCAGGTCAGTGATCCCATCGCAAGAAACATCCCACCAAACCATGCCTAAAGCTGGGTGATGACCCTCTTCCACCCTTGGGATCAGTTCAGATGCTTCCTTAGATGACCGCGCATACACTCTATAATTATGCTTGTTAAATTTTTCCTGAACGCTAAAATTTTTGTCATCGGTGAAAAAAATTTTTCTGTACAAGTTATCAGCGTGCTTCACCAAAAGACGTCTGCATTTTTCAATCCAATTTTTTTTTTAAAGCTGCAGTCAATAAATGTCAGGTACTTCGTATGAAAGCCCCAAGTCTTTTTTAATGATTCGACTCATGGACTTTTGCGTGATATTCATCTCACGGGCCATGATTTTCTGCTTTCGGAGCGGATTTCTGTGAATTCTTGATTAGTTTTGATGACATGCGGTGTTCGAACGGAGTATTGGCAGCCCGACCGGTGACGATCTTTTACATCTCCAGTCTCCTGATACAGTTTTATGCATTGGTAGACGAACATGCGGCTAATCCCTAGTGGCCGGAGCGTTTGGAAAATATCGCTTCTTTTCATTTTACACTTGAAAAGCGCTATTACAGCGATACGGTTCTCATTATCCGACCACTCCATGATGAAAGTTGATACAATTTTAAAATCCCGTTACAGACTAACGCTATTGCGGTTAGCTTTCAAAACCCATATGACATTAACGGGGAATGTTCAGTTCTACTATTGAAATGGGTGTGTTCAATGTTGTAACAGTATGTATGTCCCTACTAAGTACATAAATGGCTTTGTGGCTTTCAAATAAATATAAAATTTCCCCTTAAAATCCAAATATAAAAATATATTTGCAGCCGGACTAAATTTGGGTGACGGAATCTAATCCCGAAAATCATACCCATAAAAACATGGACATATGGGTACCAAAACCAATTAAATTTTCTGATTACAATATGACCATAATTTTAAATCTGGGTAAATTCCGAGCCTGTTTTTTCTGCACATCCAGAAGTGAAGATCATAGTAATGTCGGTCTTGCCAGACTTATGCAACTTTACTAGCTTTTTTAAATTCTATTCAGTTTTCTGAATTTTTAGGATTTTTTGCCCGCTACACTTATATGTTTTTACAGAAGAATGTGTCGTGAATTTTTAAGACAAATCGGAGTTACTCGACTAATTATTTTGTCTGATTTGAAATGCGCTTTTGTCTGTATCAAAGCTACATTAAAACAACGATCGTATAACTCTACCACGATCTGCTCTTTTTCATACCACATCTGTACTCAAAATGTACTAGGCACACACACCATAAATTTCAGTTTCATGAAACCGAATCATCATCACTCATACAACCGCATATCCAGAAGAAGTAAGAAATAAATTGCAAAGTTTCGTCTATCAAACAAATCAAGAATATAAACCACAAATCTATTTGAAAATTCACAAAAATTTCACACTCCCACAACGCCAAAAGAAATGAACAGCCAAGTTCCACCACGACGAAGGGAATGAGACACCGTAAACCGAGAAGTGACATCAGTGTTGATTGTCGTGGTTGAGATGCCTCAAACATTAGGACTTTCTTGGAAAAGGGGAAAGTTTTCACGCGTCTCTTTGTTCTTGTTGACGTGGTTGCAAGGAAAACTTAGCTGGCTGAAGAAATAGTTGCACAATCACCTCCAACGCACACATGTATGTACGTTCGTAAAGCCACACACTTACAGCACTTACACATATACGCCGCAGCAAGTTTGGTGCAACTTTACTGTGTGTTGGCGTATGCGTGGTTTTATGCATTGCTCATACCTATACACACATGCACATGCTTACATTCTGATGTACATCCTTAGGACCATTAAGAATGGAATACAATTTAGTTTACCGCATTTTAAATCATACGGGATCACCGGAAATTTTGCGACTGTCAATGCAGTTTCCGCGTAAAGCGTATTTCCCCTTAGCGGAATCATTATTTTCGCAAGAATTTCGCCACGGGCAAACGTAGAGTGAAGAACAACAACCGCACAGCGCGAAGAAGTTACCACCACTACTTTACATTTGTACATACATACACAGCCCTTCTTTAAATAGTTGACAGAATTTATGTACATATAGAGTTATGTATTTATGTGCATAGACCATGTATGTATATAACCACATAGGCCATCGAAAGTAGGTACAATAGAGTGACATTGCGTTGTACGAAGAAATTGCTGATGACTCCGTGGCTTGTGGAATCTTACATTTCTGGGAAATTTCAGTTTTTGAATCTGTTGGCCGGCCTCTTGGTCGATCATTGGCCGGACCTATTGGTCGATCATTGGCCGACCTATTGGTCGATCATTGGCCGACCTATTGGTCGATCATTGGCCGACCTATTGGTTGATCATTGGCCGACCTATTGGTCGATCATTGGCCGACCTATTGGTCGATCATTGGCCGACCTGTTGGTCGACCTACTGGTCTATCATATTCGTGTCGATCTTGATCAGCAAGATCGAATTTAATTTGTGTCATGTAAAGCATAACGAACGTTTCTGTGGTCAATTCGATAGCATTGGCCGATAAGTTCAAATTTTATTAGAGTTGGATATGGGCTGCTCGTTACGCTTAATGCGAAATTAAGTCAGATTGTGGTTTTTATATCTGTAGGATATAGCATCAGCAGTTAAATATTCTCTACCACAGTGTGATGTAGAGTATAAATTATTTACACATCAAGTATTCTCTGGAATATGGCAAAAACATATTGTTTAAACTAAGGTTTAAACAATATTTTTTCATTTAAAAATTGGTTCAACCGTTACAATTATGTATGCTTGAAGCTATTGTGAATGAAGCTTCAAGCAATCCTGAACTATGATTGAAGACATCAATGTAAGATGTCGACTTATTTTAAGATAAGAATGTTACATTTTAAGTAGCAAGTAAGTTAGGGGCCACTTGCAAATCTCAATTCAACCGGTGAGCTACCCCTTTTGAAATAAAACCCATTGAACTCAAATTTAAAATACCATTGTGTTATTTCTCCTGCCACTACTCTTGCATATAATTTCTCGGGCAACGAGAAATTATATGACAAAGTATCTCTTTTCCTATAGCACTCCATTTAAACCAGGTTCCAAGAGGATAGCTCGCCACCAATCGGTTCACCAACCGCAACAACCAAAATACAGTCCACTTGCCATCCAACCCAGAAATCGGTTACATAACCGCCAACATAACAACAACAACAACAACAAGCGGGTCAGCAGCAAACAGCTTCCACCACCTTTAACCGCTCTGGAGTTTGCTTTGGTTGGCGTACTGGATCAACTTCCCCGCTCCGCTAACACCAGTCACCACTCAAACATTCCACTCATCAATCTCGGTAAGCGTTCGCTGCTCCCCTTCCCACTAGTTTGTTCACATATGCTAAATAGCAGAAAAACATCTTTAAGTTCGAACAGGCTAAACTTAGTTTACATACTGAAAGAAAATCAGTCGGATATCGGTCCGAACTATAGAAATTCGGTTCGATAAACACATTTTCTGGTGCTTTATCCAACCTTCCATTGTTACATGGTTCGACATACCATTAAATGGTAGCTACTATTATATAACGGTACTCACAGCCAATAAATAAATTATTCCAACTGAATTCAGTAAAACTGTTGGTTGCAATATTTGCCGGCTATTTTTTTTTAATATTATAAAATTTATATTATTTTTTATTTAAATTTAAAAGTTTCTACGAGTATAATTTGAAATATTTGTTTTTGAATTTTTATCGAGAATCTATGAACCGAATACATAAAATTTAACCTCAGTTGGTGCAGTTAACAAATGTTCGTGGTAAAGACAACCGAATTTAAAAAGAACTTAAAACAACAATCGATAACAACAACAACCAAAACATGTACATGTAATGCAATAGATTATGAATAACTCTTTCTGGGGCGAAAATTGTTGGACTTAGCTAAGACCCTTTTTGTATCTCCCGCACAAATGACACAATCCGAGCGTACATCTAAAATCATAACATTTTTCTTAATTCATGAATTTCGCTTTAATTTTAAATTAAAAACTGTTTGCCACTCCCCATTTAAGTACCTCCCTCAAAAACGACGCTTTTTGAGATTTCACTAAAATCTGAACGGTTCAGTCAATGCTGGAATTTTTTTTATTTCATATGAACCGACTGCAACTTGCTTACTTGCACATTTTTGTGATTTTTTTTGTAAGTTGAGTATAAATACATCGGGTGGACCGTCGAGTGGTTTCTTGTGTGTTATTTTACCCGTGTGTTGTATCAAAAAGGACAGGTCTATCCCGCTCGAAATCTTCAGAGAAAGTCAATATCATATTTCGTGGTACGAAGTGAATCGCTTTATACTTGAACAACTTTCGAACACTATGCAAACTTGTTTTAAAAGTCAAAGCTGTGTGGTCAAAGTAGTGCGTTTATTGAAAAGTTTTAAAAAATATGTCTACCTCAATCAATGAAAAACATTCTTTAATAGATTCAGATAATTTCACGGATTTGATAAATAAATTCTTCAATTTGAAGTATTCGGTTTGTATGTCATTTTTCTCTGTTCGTCCAATTGAATAATTATTATACATTAAACTTGCACGTAGTCCATCAATATTTCATTCAGGTAGCCAGCGGAGGACACAACAAAACATATACTCACAAAAGGAATTTTTAGTGTGTTTTCTTCGTTGGGTAGAAAACTGCAACCAGCAGTTCTCGTTTAATGCGAATCTTTCTACTCTTAAGTGTATAGCCTGAGACTGAGCGACTCATCTCAACGACTTTATATTCCACGCACATGCTTTATGTAATGGATAGCGTGCACGAATATCAGACATGAATACCTGGACTCATATTTTGGTCGACACATTTTGCGCGGCACTTTACTCCAGACAGAGGTACGATATCTGCTGAATAACAAAGTGATATATAGTATTTCGTAATGACCGCATCCGTCTTTGGCTTTTCGTACTACACATATACTGAAGTAATTCGTGACACATAGTAGCATACGAGGGCGACCGCAAACGTAACTGGCCTAACATAAAAAGAACCGTTTTATGGAATTATTATTATTATTTATTTTTCAACATAATCTCCTTCCAACTCAATACACTTCATCAAACGTTTTTCAAGTTTTTTAATTCCATCCGAAAAATAAGATTTTCAAGACCTTCAAAATATGCCTCAGTTTCAGCAATAACCTCGCTATTGGACGAAAATTTTTGCCACCGAGAATTTTTTTTAGATTTGGAAACAAAAAATAATCAGAAGGAGCTAAATCTGAACTATATGGTGGATGCGGAGCAATTTAAAATCGTAATTCGGCCAGTTTTTGTTGAGTTAAAAATGCAGTGTGTGAAGGAGCATTATCTTGATGAAAAAGAACTTTTTTTTTCTAAATGCGGTCGTTTTATCTGGATTTCTTCACTCAACCGATCCAATAATGCACAATAATATTCACTATTCATAGTTTTTCCTTTCTCAAGATAATCAATAAATATTATACCCCTTGCATCCCAAAATACTGTGGCCATTACTTATCCTTCTATTGCCAGCTTCTATTGCATTCTGGGATGTAGTGATGGATCCATGTTTCATCAACAGTTATGAATCGGCGCAACAACTCTATTGGATTACGCTGATAAATCGCTAAAAGCTCTTCGGAATTGGTCCAACGGACTTTTTTTTGGGGCAAAGTCAACAAACGCGGCACCTTTTTCACGGATAGCTTTTTCATGTGGAGTTAATCATGTAAAATACTCCAAACTTGTTTTTCGTGTATTCTAACAATATCAGCAAGTTCTCTGAGCTTTATTCGTCTATCTTTAGTCACTTCATTAAATATTTTTCTAATGTTTTCAATAGTAGTAGCAGTTTTCGGTCGTCCAGAGCGTTGTTCATTTTCTGTACTTGAACGACCCATTTTCAATTGTTGAACCCAGGATTTCACAGTGGAGTATGATGGTGCATTATCATCATGAACAGAATCCAATTCATCTTTGATTAATTGTGTCGTATAACCTTTCATATAAAAGTGTTTGATTACCGCACGAAACTCTTTATTTTCCATTTTTCAAAAATTATAAAACTTGTTTACTTCAATCACCTGTAACAAAGAAAATAATCATTAAATATTTCGCAAATTTTGACAGATGGCTTATAAAAGATTGCTTTTAAAAAACAAAACAAAAAGTTGCTAGTAAAACAGAAAATGTGCCAGGCCAGTTAGTTTTGCGGTCGCCCTCGTACAGAGTACATTTCAAGACGATCTGCCTATAAGTTCATTACATTGCTTTCAAAAGACGGAACGTGGAACCAACCACTTTTCCCCCGAAATTGTTTCTTTTACTTAAGTAATATATATATTTCAAATCCGATGCTTCCCTGATCCGTTTATGACAAACTTTCTATCCACAGCGTCAATATTAAGTCGATTTGCCACGGCCGTTTTGTCCATCTTACCCTTTTTTATACACTGATAGTACGAGGCCAGCTATATATTTTTTTCTGCTCTAGGCAACACTTAGTGTTGCATGGCGCCATCTAACAATTTCATTGGAAAGTTTGATATTTTTTAGCATAAACGTACTCTGAACGTTTTGACGTACGGCCATCATTTGTGTTGTTTACAGTGACTTAAAAAAACCAATTTAGCAAAAATGGAAAAACTCGTGAACATTTTCGTGCGATCATTTTTCACAACTTTCTATGTGGATTATTACGACACGAGTGCATCGATGAACTTAAATCTTTGTATGGCGATGAAGCACCATCCTATATCACTGTGAAAAACTGGTTTAATGAATTCAATCGTTTCTTCGGCAAAACTGGTCATGTGGCGACTTTTCCGCTTGAGCAACGTAGGACGGTCAATTCTGAGGGGTACACCACAATTTGTTTGCCTGAGGTCTTCGGAGAAGTTCGAAAAATGAAGAAGAGAAGACGAATCTTTGTGCATTATGACATGCGATCTCACACGTCGGCTCAAACCAGCGCCTTTTTGACTGGCCACAACGGTCAACCGCCGTACAGCCCTCTTTTGACACTCAATGACTTCTTTTTATTGCTGCACATCAAGAAAAAAATGCGTAGTCACGATTTTCGTCGCCAGAAGATAATGTTGAAGAGTTCAAAAACCATGTTTTGGAGGTGTCTCAATCGGAGTGGAAAAAGTGCTTCGACAATTGGTTTGAGCTCATGCAAAAGTGTATAAATCATGCTGGAGAATATTTTGAAAAACAATAAAACCATTTTTGATGATAAATATTCGCATTTTGATTATTAGGCCAGAAATATATATAGCAGCCCTCGTATGTATATCTTATATGGTGTTCTAAGCTCTTATAGTAAATGAGCTTTGGGTGTTTAAATTTTTGGATATGTGAGCGGTGCCACGCCTCCTTTAAATTTGTATGCGTTCATAGCAGGTGAAAATTAACAGCAGGATATTTTAAAAATTTCCAGACGATTGTGTTATTATTTTGTTTGCATTACAACGCTTTAAAAAAGGGGCGTGACACCGCCCACTTTTACCCGCGAACGTTTTTCAGTACGCACCAATAGTATGTATACCGATTCTAATGTTCCTATCTCTTATAGTTTATGAGCTTTAGGTGTGTTCAAATTCTAAACAAGTGGGCGATGCCACATCCCTTTCTAAAAACGTCACAATCTCCTGATTCACAGAAGCATATGAATTCGGAAGATCGGCTTAAAATTAAGGGCGCTACACCGCTACAAAAAAAAGACGTAGGAGCGCCCCTCCGAACATATTGTATGTATACTGATTCTGAAGTTCCCAACTCTAATAGTTTATGAGCTTTTGGAGTTTTCCAATTTTGCATAAGTTGGCGGTGCCACATACCTTTTTAACATCGTATCCGTTTATAGTACGTCACAATACCCTGACTAATAGAAGCATACTCTTAAACCTTCAAGACGAGCGCACTCTACCTATAGGCGCTACGCCGCTTTTTATAAAGGGGGCATGGTACCGCCCACTTTTCCCGCCAACTTTTTTCGTTACATACCTACAGCTTATATTCTAAAGCACATAAACGTACGTCGCTCTTATAGCATTTGAGTTACGATCATTTGAAATTTTTATGTTTGTGGGCGTAGCCCCATCCACTTGAGATATCAAAAATCGGAGTAGTCTTTTTTAACCACCTGTCATACAGCTGTATTCTGCAATAATTTTAAACAAACGAACCTAATTTTAATTTTATATCAAGGGTGGTCCAACTAAAACGCACGATGTTGTATTGTAAATAAAACAAAATGTTTTTGGGGTATTTAAGCCAAATGCTCCCCATGGCTTCGGTGGTTTACCTCTATCCGATGCTCCATATTTTCAATTTGACATGTAATGGAGATTCAATGTGTTTAATGTGCTGGATTATCTCATCCTTTAGCTCTTAAATAGTTCTTCGCTCATTGACGTACACTTTTTCTTTTAATTATCCCCAAGAAAAGAAGTCCAACGGTGTCAAATCACTAATCGTGGCGTCTAATTAACATTGAATTTATCGCGCTAAAGAGCAATTGTTTTATTGGCGACGCTTGAAAAGGTCCTCGGCAGTAGGCTCAGCTCTTGAGTCAATTAAACCTTGTACGGATAAATACAAATTTTTATTCAAAATTCGCATCTGTGACGTTCAACTGTTTAGCACGGCGTCGAGTCAAGGCTGATGGCTCTTCTGCCACACTATCGCTAGTTACATCAATGTTTTCCGCAGAACAAACTGGGCGAGCCTGCACAGGTGTTTTCACTTTTCCTACAGCCCCTGTTTCCTGAAATTCACGCACAATTCTCCCTATTCTGGACACATTTGGTCGATTTTTCTCACCAAAAAAATCACGGAGTGCACAACATGTATTTTGATTTAAACTAACATTCTCGTAAATGGCTTTAACAATTTTAAAGCGCTGCTCAATTGCGTACCTCTTCATGGTTGAATTTGTCAAACACTGAAACAAAGTAATGTCAAATAAAGTTGGGCAAAAAGCTTGATGTTAAGGTGTGACTCACAGTAAACATCGTGCATTATGGTTGGACCACCTTTTTATATAGATAATCTGAGGTTTCAATCCAAAAAAGGCTTTTTAGTTAAGGGTTGCTACTCTAGTTTAGATAGCAAGGCGATAAAGTCTTCTCCACTTCCCGTTTTCGTTTAAAATTATACAGACATACACAATTACTCGTACTGATGGGAGACCAGAAATTAAACGATTTTTTGCCGCCGAAAGTTACTTTCCTCAAAGGCCGGCTTGGAGGGCTGCGAGAAAAGACTAACATATTCCGCCGCTGGAAAAGAACCCTAAAGACGCTTACAGGAAAATGTCTTTTCAAGCTGTCACAGTTTGTAGGTGTGTGTGTAGTAAAAGTATTATTATTGTGCTTGTGTTTTCCTCACATCAACGTTTAAAAATCCACGCAATAAATAAATGTCGCTCGAGTGTCTCATGCAGCAGGATGTCTTCAGCGGAAGACACTCTGCGGAGGAGGAATGCAACTATTCGTGGTATCAGGTCCCAACAGCAGCATTACCAAAAACAACAAGAACAACACCAAAAAAACGTTCAAGTTCGTTAATTTTGTTGCCAAAAATGTTATGCAGTCGTGTGTATGCATGTGTGTGTGTGTGGTTGTGATGTGCTGTAAGTATGTGCCTTATTGTGGCAGGATGATATTAATTCATATATGAGAGTGTGTCGTCGTGTGGTTATTTCGCTTGCCACAATTGTGGAGGTTTTGTCAGGTGAATTTTCCATCGAATGCTTCGTGTGGCACTCAAGCTGTTTACTCTACGCACACGGCGAAGTGGTTGCCACAGCGACAGCGGGGCAAGAGGGCGTTTGGGAATAATCCAAATCTCTTTGTCTAGCAGCACCGTGCATTGTAATGTGTGTGGAACCAGCGTTGCAGAAAATTGTTGGAAATACTTAACACTTATTTGTGTTAAGTGTTTCCAGCGAAAGTAGAATTTTCCTAAATCGTTGAAGGGGGATTAAAATAATGTGATACGTTTTTTTGGCGATATTTTTGCTGAAATGGAGTAAATAATATATTCCATGAAATTTTTGTACCAAGTCGTACTTTTTTGGCATTATTGGGTTATTGTAGTGGGTTAGTTTGCAAGGAGCTGGAAAATCAACTACATTAAACTATCCTTTTCTATGCTGGAGCAGGGTTTGTAAGAGCAACAACAGCACTCATATCTAAGGAGAAAGGTATACTTATACTAAAATGCATGGAAGATGATGCCAAGATTAACTGTATAACTCTAAATCCTCCAAATCTACCCCTATAATGATCTCTTTTGCTGAGCTTCAGTAGCATTTTCGTGATCTCTAAAAGTTTTAATGAAAATGATCTCTTTTGCTGAGCTTCAGTAGCATTTTCGTGATCACTAAAAATTTTCCAATTTCTGGTACTTTTTTTAAGCATAAAATTCGTTAAAGTGGCTTGTCAATTTTAGGTTTTACAGAAAAAAATTACAAGCTAAAGATTTCAACAACAAACATTTTTAAAAGGTCTAAAATCATTTTAATAATTTTTTTGCTGAGTTCTGAAAAATTGTCATGGAATTAAAAAAAACACCTAATTATTTCTTGTGAATAAATTGTTTATCAGAAAGGTGTGAACATGAGTATCAAACTTTTAAATTCTCTTCTATTTTTAAAGTTTTAAAAGGTTATTAACGTATATTGCGGTCCACCGTGGTGTGATGGACACGACTATCATGTCAGGAACCCCAGTTTCAAATCTTGATAAGAACATCTAACAATTTAAGCGTCGTGCTTCAACCTCGTAAATGTTGGCGGCTTAGATTTATCTCCAAGCCATGTAAAACCTTCGCTATAAAAATTCATTAGCCATTCGAAGCCGGCATTAAACAGAAGGTTCAGGTCATAGAGTACAAGAATTAAGAGAAGTTTCTCCTAGATTTGACAAAAGTTTCCCATAACTCTTTAATGTGATGTTGTGGGAATGAAGTAAGTCAACGTATATTTATGCGTATGTTGCAAATGGATGGGGATGGCTAGTTCCATTTTAAACTAAACAAAATCCTAGCCTGAAAGCATGTGCGAAAAGATTTTTATTGTGCTAACTTTCTTTGATAGCAAACTAAACCGCCACAAATTCTCGTGAGATATATCAAATTTCACAGTACAACACATAATTTCGGGATTCAATTCTGATAATTGTTTGTGAAAATAGCCCCAAAAAGAAGAACTTCTGCATTATTCGTTTGGTCAAGGTAGAAGACAAGTTTTTAACAAAATGGCAAAGTGATATTGATTTTCGTGGCTGCACACAACTTTTATCATGATTTCGGGTCCGTGACAACCCTCTTCAGAAAGCCTTGCTGCAATTGTTGAAAGTAAAACCGAACTCTATAAGGCCAGGCTCTCCCCAAACGAATGAGAACTACTGTTGTAAACCTTACTTTTCAAGTTTTCTTCACACAATTGCCCACGAAAATACAACTCACTCTTGCCACCTCTAAAGAGACTCGACATCGAGAGCCATCAATAGATTTATTTTACAACGTGTGTGTGTGTGTTGTAAAAAGAGTTTAGTTGACTATGTCAACCGTGCATGTACATATGTTTAGCTCGTTTGTTTTATTTCGGGTTGTCACGGACCCGAAATCATGATAAAAGTCAATGTCACTTTGCCATTCTGTTAAAAACTTGTCTTCTATTTAAATATAGAAGCAAGAGGTCTTGAGCCGGTTTAATCCCTGTTCAATGTGTAAAAGCAACAGACCGAAATAAAACAAACGAGCTAAACAATTACAATTCTTTTAACCTGTTCATACAACGTTTCGCTACGTAAGCAACAGTATCGCAGTTATAAATAAGTGTATGAAGAAAAAAAATATTTGTTGCCTAAAAAATTAAAGTTTTTTTTAATTCATAAAAATTACAAAACGGTAAAAAGTGTCAAGTCCTATTATTTTCACGTAAAGTCACATAACCTATGAACAAAATGAGACATTGATCATGAAAATCCATTTACGTGTTTCGCTTTTATGCACAATTAAGTGAAGGTATGAATTTTAAAAATTTGGTCGAGATTTGTGTGTTGAAAATTCATCTCAGTCAAAAAATGGCATTATCCCGTGATCATTTTCGTGCGATAATTTTTTGCGATTTTCGGCGTGGGTTGTCGAGACAAAAGTGTTTAAATCAACTTGTTTAGACTTTTGGCGATGAAGCACCATCAAAATCACTGTTAATCGCTGGTACCAAGAGTTCAGTCTCGGACGCCGTTCGCTCCAGGATGAATTTCGTGAAGGACGTCCAACTTCGGTCACTTTGCCAGAAACCATGCATGCTGTGCGTGAATTGATTAAGCAAGACCGACATGTGACATACTGTGAAATTGAGGCATCCTTGGGCATAAGTATGACAAGCATCATTAAGATATTGCATGCTGATTTGGCTGTGAACAAAATTTGATCTCGTTGGTTCCCATATAATTTGACGAATGCTCAAAAAAAGACTCGTGTGTATTGGTGCAAAGAGATGTTGAGAAAGTATAACTGCGGTAGATCAAAGGCAGTGTATTACGTTGCCACAGGTGACGAATAATGGAGCTATGCACATGAACCCGAAACAAAACAGCACTCCACCGTATGGGTCTGTCAAGACATGCCAAATCCCACAAAAGTTGTTCGTGGAAGAAGTACATCGAAGCAAATGATTTAGTTTTTTTTCGGTATAACCGGCCATGTTGCCACAGTGCCTTTAGTGGAACCTAGGACGGTCAATTCTAAGTGGTATACAACCATCTGTTTGCCAACAGTGTTCGTGGAAACGAGGAAAGATAATAGGAGAAGATGGATCATTTTGCATCACGACAATGCGAGCTCGTACACATTAGCTGAAACGATGAGCTATTTGACCACTCAAGATTTCGAATTGATGGGCCATCTACCGTACAGCCCAGATTTGGCACCCAATGACTCCTTCTTATTCTTATCTCATGCAAAAGTGTATTGATCTTAAAGGAGAATATTTTGAAAAACAATTAAACCATTTCCAATGATAAGTTATTGTAGTTTTGTTGCCGGACCCGAAATATAAATAGCAACCCTCGTATATGAGGATTGGGTTATGTTGTCAACTGTAGAGATTTGGTTTAAGTAAATTATTTTATTATTTTTTTATTTTCAGTTTACCAAATTTAAAGTAGTTTGTTAGAATATTTTTACTTACATATGAAAAGTATTATTTTTTTGCATACGATTATTAACAAATACATTGTTCTAAAAACCATTTCCAAACTAGGACAAATTAGTAGAATACAGTATGTTTGCAGTAATCATATTATTGTTAAAATAAAACCCAAAAAAACAATTATTTTGTCCACCCACCATATTTATATTGTTGCTACAACCATAATTTCATTTTTAAATTTGGCAATAATACTTTTGTAACATTTCAACAATATAATACTGCCGCAATCATACTATTGTCAAAATAAAGTTAGAAAAACAATGCTATTATTATATTATTGTTGTCGAGACCATATAGGAACCATATTTTTTCCCAGCGTGTGTAGCTTCCAGCTTAGGGTTATATACTTAAGTCGACTTTTAAACTTTTCGATTATTAAAAATAACAAAAGTCGACTTTTCTACTTTATTTCTTAAGCTCTTCTGCGAGCTCTTAATTGTTTAGCCGCTGTTCATACATAAATGTTTTAGGCTGCATGAGAACTATCGATATTGATAACTATGGTGACAGCTGATAATGTCAAATTGTGTTGAGATTTCTGTTCAGAAAGGTTTGGCAAATCATCATGAATCGTTTAACGCTAGAACAACATCTTCGAATTGTGGAAATTTTCTTTGGAAAAAATTATCTGCTCACGAGGTTCATAGAGCATTTTGTCCATTTTACGTCCAACAAATTTGGCGACCAATTTAAGCAAATAGCAGAGCTAATTGTATTCTTCTCGAAGAATTGTGCTGCTGCGGAGCAAGCTATTGGGGAAGATGCCGAAATGTCGATTCTTCGTTGTTCTTAACTTGTTGGCCTTTGTCCATCGGTAAGATTGCATTTTTTGATGATTTGGGTCATTTGAAACAGGACACAGATGATTATTTGCGTTTAGTAAAGAATCAGATTTTTGGTTAAATGACTGCGAAGACAATCTTGAAGCCTTCATCGAATCACATAAAATAAAATTGACGGTTTGGTGCGGTTTACACGCTGGCGGCATCATCGGTCCTTATTTATTACTTTTATATTATATTATTATTTCGAAAAAAGGAAGGAGCTGCCATCAGGGTGAGCGCCATCAACAAAACATCAACGACATTTGGTTCCAATAAGACGGCGCAGCTTACGTTACAGCATGTTTAACAATCCATTTATTGCAAAATCAATTTGGTGACAAGTTTGTTTTCAGAAGAGGCCCAGTTCACTGGTGCCCTGTTCGTTCGATTTAAAGTTTCTGCATTTCTTTTTACAGTGCTATATTAAGTCATTGGTGTACTCCAACGAGCAAGCAGCTCTTTAAGCAGTGGAAGACAATATTCAAGCCACTATTGTGCCATACAGTCAGATTTATTAGAAAAAGTAATAAAAAATGGTTTAATGGAATTGACCATACACTGAGAATAAAAATAACCTTATATAAGGTTAATTATTGTTGTTTTAACAATGCTTTGTTAAGATTTTTAACCATTAAAATTGTTATTATTAAAATAATTATTGTTGTTTCAACAATGCATTGTTTTTAACCATGAAATTGTTAATATAAAAATTTCATAGTTTATTTATTGAAACAATACATGTTCAATTTATCAATGAAATTGTTAATTTTATTAACTATAAAGATTGTTATAGAAAGCATTTTTGTTGTTAAGTTAACTAATTATTGGTTACCTCTTTTAACCAGAAATATAGTTACAGTTACAATTTTTAGTATTAAATTAACCTACTAATTATTATTTTGTTTAAATTTATTCGGTCTTTTTTCTTTATTATGACTTGAACAGTTTTTATTCTGGTTCGAGACCTTTTAGTTGTTTCTTTTTCAGATTCAACGTAAAATATTGGTGAAATGTATTGGCTACAGTAGTCAAGCAAACTGTTCCGCCGTTTCTCAACCTGCCAAGGTTGTTCTTCAGCAGTCTTTGGCAACGATTAGTACTTCGGCTACAAATCGAATGACTTATACGGGATGTCCCATTATGATTAATGAGAATTACCTGGCATTTGCATTTGGTGGTGGTTTTTTAAAAGAGCGAGATAAATTGTCTTATGATCTTTCTCACAATTACACACACGGTCAGAGCAGAGGAAGAAAGGAAAAAGAGTTGGAGGTATAAGACGATCGCAATCTTTTCAACTTAATTCTGAACTTTGTATAACACAAAGCGGATCAAAAACTTCGATACAACAGAGCCGAATAATCTTTAAATTTTTGTTTATGTCGCACAAAAAAAATCAAAATCTCTCTTGAAAAAAATCAACCTTGTTAATTCAACTATTTTGTATGAATATTTGACATTTTTTATTTACAATGCAAAATTTTACCAGACACAGCGCGAGATAAAATGTCTTATGATCTTTCTCACAATTACACACACGTTCAGAGCAGAGGAAGAAAGGAAAAAGAGTGGGGGGTATAAAACAGTCACAATTGTTGCAACTTCGTGTAACTTAATTCTGAACTTCATATAACACAAAGCAGATCAAAGACTTCGATACAACAGAACCGAATGATCTCTAAATTTTTGTTTATGTCGCACAATTTTCTGCCTCTCTTTTGAAAAAAATCAACCTTATATAATGTTAATTCAACTATTTTGTATGAATATTTGACATTTTATAACGTTATTTTGTCTCCATTATCAAACATTTACCATGAAAAAATTGACCAGACACATGGTTAAAAAAATGATTGTATTTTCCAGCATTAATCCTTTCAAAAAAAGGACAACAACATGTTCTCCAACCTTTTTTGCTTTTCCCAGCGCACACACCTTTAAGAAATACATAGTTGAAATAATTGGTATTAAATTGTAACAAAAGTTTTGAGAATTTAAAATGCAACTTGTGCAGCTAGAAATGCGGAAAAGGCAAAATGCTTCGATGAAAATATCCTTCACTTGCAACACGTAGCAAGTTTTCCGTTACTACTCGCAATTGAGCTGATGATGCATTTTCTTTCAAAGCTAATTTAAAAAGTGAAGGAAAGAAGAAAAACTCAGTGCTGAAAAGTTTTTCTTTCACCAATTGAAAATTTCTCAGTATGAAGTTTCTTTTTCGGCGAAATGATGTAAGGAACGATAAGGGATCAGCTGGAAATCACAAGTTAACATATCAAATGATGATGATGTATTGTTGTCAGAGAGTGTTTACGGAAAGTATGAGTTGGAGAGATTTCGTTTCGTTTGGCTAACGAAGCATGAGCTGTGGCTTTGTTCCAATTGGGGTTTGTAGATTTTTGCGATGCTTATCTGATTTTCCCTTTTAAAATACACCTTCTTCATTTTCTTGTGTACCAATCTATTTTTATTATAAAGACAGGTGTTTTTTCTGGCAAATGTATTTGAGCTGATTCAGCAGGTTTTGATTAAACAAATACTTCATTTAGTCATCAACATGAAAGATACGAGTATTTAAAATATACTTCCAGGAGATTCATTGTGGCTTTCAAGTTTGTGTTAATGTGTAGTCTTTTAATGGGTTCATTGCTGTAATATTTGAGTAAGGATATCTGCAGCACTCGTAAGCGCCACTGCTAGGGCACGATAACATATTGATGAGTATTCATAAATTGAACAGGGTTTAAACGGCTCGAGAACACTTGCTTCTATATTTAAATGGCAAAGTGTCATTGATTTTTATTGCTGCACACATCTTTTATCGCGATTACGCGTCCTTGACGACCTTCATCAAAAAGCTTTGCAGCAATTTTTGAGAGGAAAACTGAACTCTTTAGGAAAATCAAAACCCCTTTGACATTGTGTAAAAAACTTGTCTTTAAATATAGATGCAAGAGATCTCAATCCGGCTAATTCCTGTTCAATGTGTAAAAACAAATGACAGAAATAAAACAAAAGCGCTAAACATATATATAAATTATTTAAATGTTATTATTAACTTTAACAAATTTAGAATGCGTTCTTCACACAAATTCATTGATATTTTTAAATATAGATGCGTCTAAAAGCTAATTTTCTTTAACCCTGAACAAGATCGTATTTATAATGTGACTTCATTACTATTCTTAGTAGGGACATAAATACTGTTACACACGTTTTATGCTGTAAAATAAAAAGAACTGAATATCTTTGGACCAAATATTTTTTAATATATTTATTGATGAATATTGTATCCAAAAAGAATCTACTTATTCGAAATGTCCGCCTTTACACACGCCTTAAGTTGCACTGGCCAATCGCCCATAGCTGCACTAACCTCGTCCATTGGAAAATTGGCCACAGCTCGAACAAAAACAGTCTTAAGAGATCCAATGTTGGTGTATCTTTTGTGACAAACCTTTTCCTCTAAAACCGTCCACAATTTGTAATCCAATGGGTTCAAATCTGGACTGCCTGAGGGCTATTCTTTAGAGGAAATGAACGCTTGCAAACTGTTTCGAAGCCAGGCCTGGGACGTTTTAGCCTTATGGGCCGGCGCAGAATCCTGCTGGAAAGTCTATGGCTGGTTTTGGAACAGGGAATTGTTAAAAGGCTTCACAACAGGTTTCCTGGTAAACTTTGGACGTTGTTTAGGCTCCTTGTTCGCAGAAATGCAGGTCAGTGACCCCATCGTAAGAGACACCCCACCAAACCATGATTGAAGCTATTTGACGACGCGCATACACTACCATTTTGCTTGTTAAATTTGTCGTGAACAGTACAAATTTTTTCATCGGCGAACAAAAGTTTTCTCTGCAAGTAATCAGCGTGCTTCACCAAAAGATTTTTGCATTTTTCAATCCTATTTTTTTTAAAGCTGCAGTCAATAAATTTCCGGTGCGTCGTTTGAAAGCCTCAAGTCCCAAGTCCTTTTTTAATGATTCGACTCATGGACTTGTGCGTGATATTCATCTCACGGGCCATGATTTTCTGCTTTCGGAGCGGATTTCTGTGAATTCTTGATTTAACGGCTTTGATGACATGCGGTGTTCGAACAGAGCGTGGACGGCCCGACCGGTGGCGGTCTTTTACATCTCCAGTCTCCTCAGTTTTATGCATCGGATTAGCGGCTAGGCTAATCCCTAGTGGCCGGAGCGTTTTGAAAATATCGCTTTTTTCATTTCACACTTGAAAAGAACTATTACAGCGATACGGTTCTCATTATCTGACCACTCCATGATGGACGTTGAAACAATTTTAAAATCCCGTTACAGACTAACGCTATTGAGGTTAGTTTTCAGAACCCATATGGCATTAACGGGGTATGTTCAGTTCTACTATTGAAATGGGTGTGTTCAATGTTGTAACACCATTTATGTTCCTACTAAGTAGGGCGATCCATCTAGAGCTATTTTTTCAGAACAAAAAAAAATATAAAAATTCAAGTCAAGTGTTGAATCTTTCTTTATTGGTAATTTGAAAGACATTTTATGGAATTTATTTTTGGATATAATTTCCTTCAAATGTTGGCCGCAACTCGGTCTCAGGATTGCCATTCTGAGGGACCATGTTTAAATGACTCGTTCGAGCATTTCGACCGGTATGGCTTTAGTGACACGCGTAATGTTGTCTTCCAAAACCTGAATCGTAGCTGGTTTGTCAGCAGAGACTTTGGACTTTACGTAACCCCAAAGAAAAATGTCTAAAGGTGTGATATCACTCGATCTAGGAAGCCAAATCACCTGTCCAATGCGTGAAATTAGCTGCACTTCGAAATGGCCTCTCAATAGATCCATTTTTTTAGCAGCTGTATGGCAAGTGACACCATCCTGTTGAAACCAAGTGTCGTCAAGATTACGGGCTTCAATTTCAGTTAGCATAAAGATGGATATCATGACGCGATAGCGAGCACCATTCACGGTTACGTTCCGGCCATCATTATTTTTGAAAAAATATCCACCGATGATTCCACCGGCTTATAAACCGCATCAAACCGTGGTTTTCTCTATGTATAATGGCACCTCTTGAACCTCTTCTTGTTGCTCTTCAGCCCAAATGCGGTAATTTTGTTTATTGACCTTGCCGTTAAACCTCATAGCTAAAAAAAATTTTGGTCGAAAACAGTGGATCTTCCCGTTTATCACCGAACGCTCATTTCCATAATACTGTTGCCAACATTTGAAGGTAATAATTTTCAAAAAATAAATGCCATAAAATGTCCTTTCAAATTACCAATAAAGATTTTACACTTAATTTAAATTTTTATATATTTTGTGTACTGAAAAAATACGTCTAGATGGATCACCCTATGTAAACAAATAAAAACATCTTTGGGTTCATTCAGTACGAATCTTAAGTAACCTTTACCTTGCATACTCGAGTTGACAGGAACATTTCTAGACCTCTAGCCAGACTAGGTGTCGTAAAGCACGGCTCCAAAGTTGGCTACCTCGGGTGATGCTTGCCGAAATCACAGTGTTTATTCGATTTATCTTTCTGAAATGTGCTAGTCACTTTCTAAGGCAAACGTATCTTCATATCCCTTAGTATCTTTTATAGTTTGAGAGTTATGTGCTAGAAAAAAATCATTTTTCATTCAGATAAGTCCAATCCAGTGTAGAAAGACTTTTGATTTTTACCTACAAAAGTTGGTTTTTTTTGACTAGCAAAAAATACGCTCAAGCAAAAATGTTAAACTGTTATAGCAAAATCTAAACTTTTTATACCCGTCAACCTTTAAATATAATTTTTCTTTGTTTTGTATCTTTATAGATTTTCTTTACCAGCAAGCCTCAGCCCAAATGGTTAATCTGCGATTTCCTGTTGAACAACAGATGTTGACTTAGCTGCAACAACGCAATACTGGTTCATTTATCGCTTCGCAATTGGCATGAACATTGAGTTCTAGTGACCCAACATACATGTCATACAGAGGTACGAAGGTATACTCGTTCTCATAAACATGGAGAATCCAAAGGTAATTCATTAAACTTCAGACATGCATTTATTTTTAAGATTTAAATGACATTGAGTTATTAATGCTCGGACACTTGACAACTTAACAAACCTGGATCATTACCCAACATACAGGGCTTTCCATTTAGGACATAACAACTTTATATAATAATAAAACGTTGATAGATATAGAGTGTAAATGTATTCCAGGTGCAGCGCAAATGTTACATTTTAAGAATGAAATTCGATTTCGGTCACCACTAGCCCGTGTAAAGCGATCAATTCTTTGGACCCAATTTTCCACCACTCTTGCACATACGAGGACTGTTATATTTATTTCTGGCCTAATAATGAAAATGAGAATATTAATCATCAAAAATGGATTTATTGTTTTTCAAAGTATTCTCCAGCATGATTTATACACTTTTGCATGCACTCAAACCAATTGTCGAAGCATTTTTTCCACTCCGATTGAGACACCTCCAAAATATAGTTTTTGAACGCTATAGCAGCTGCTTCGGGCGATGAAACCCTTGATCACGCAGTTTTTTCTTGATATGCGGGAATAAAAAGAAGTCATTGGGTGCCAAGTCAGGGCTGTACGACGGATAACCCATCAATTCGACGTTTTGGCCGGTCAAAAAGACGCTGGTTTGAGCCAATGTGTTAGAGCTGGCATTGTCATAATGCAGAATGATTCGTCTTCTCTTGTTCGTTTTTTGAATTTCTCCGAAGACTTTAGGCAAACAAATTGTGGTGTACCACTCAGAATTGACCGTCCTACGTTGCTCGGAAACAGGCGATTTGGATTGGATTTGGTTTATCTTCGAAGACCTACACGGTCGATTGCTGTTTTGTTTTAGGCTCATACACATAGATCTATGATTCGTCACCTGTGACGATCTTATAAACGTCTTTTGAAGCACCGCGATCGTATTTATTCAAAATTTCTTTGCACCATTCGACACGATCCTTTTTTTGAGCGATTTGATCCAACGAGAACAAACCTATTTTACGCACAATATCGAATGTATGCTGGTGGAAAAAGTGCCGAAGGATGCCTCTATTTTACGGTATGTCACAGGGCGATCTTGCATTATAAGTTCACACACGGCACCAATGTTGTCAAGCACAACGGCCGTTTTTGGACGACCTTCACGACCTTCGTCTTTGAGCGAGCGTAGGCCACGATTGAATTCATTGAACCAGTTGTTCACAGTGCTATAGAATGGAGTTTCATCGCCATATAAAGATTTAAGTTCATCGATTCAATCTTTTTGTGATAATCCACGTCGAAAGTTGAAAAAACTGATCGCACGAAAATGTTCACGAGTTAATTCCATTTTTTTGCCAAATTGATTTTTTTAAGTCACTGTTAACAACACAAATGATTGTCGTCCATCAAAAAGTTCTGAGAACGTTTATGCTAAAAAATGTCAAACATTCCAATGGAAATGTTAGATAGACCAAAAATATATAAAGCAACCCTCGTATCGGTGTAACATACCAAGTATCTGAACCTTTAAAAAAGAATTTTTGGATCTTCAAATCCACATACCGCACTAGTTCAAGTTTGCATTATCTTTCAACTTTAATCAAACTCAAAGCGTTTGATTTCATTCCACGGATATATGATACTATCTTTCTATCCAGATTTCGAGCTTGAGGTAGCTGTCACTGTTAAAATATCATTGGAATTAAAAAAAAACTTCTAGATTAACCACCCGTTATTTGCTATACTAGTTCATAATATCTGATCTTTAATCTTTATAGAAATTTTAAAACAAAAATCATTCCCGAGTCTATGCCCTCTGTCTGGGACACCTTAGCATATTTTGTTGTTGTTGGTGTTGATAAAAGAACATAACAAAGAGCTTTTCCCTTACATTAAGTCTTACACCATATGAAAGGATTTCCAAAACAAAACAAAAAAAACGACGCGAAAAAACAAAAGCGCAACAAAGAAAAAATCCGAAACCAAAAAAGGCAACAACAAGAAAGGCGACGTATTCAAATAACAGCCTTAAGCAGTTCCAACTAATTTAGACCGGTGTACAAACCGCTGTCAACCAAAAACAACAAATAAACAACCTGACGTCTTTGTAATTACCACGACCAACAACCAGCTCGACCGTATGAAATGACAAAAACAATCATAAAAAAACGCTGTAAAAAACTATATACACAAGTACATACATACAATTATACATATACATACAAATGGAGGAGAGGGACATAATGAAAAAAATCGTGACGACCACAAACAACAACAAAACATAAAAAATAAGAGGACAAAAGACATCACTTACTCCAGATTTGGGAGACACGGACACAAGCAAGGAAAGCAAACGTAATTGCACGGAGTGGGAGGGTGAGAGATGAGAACGAAAAGGTTATAGGTCACCCAAACATAAAACATCCAAATGTACCATTAAAACCCAGATGAAACACCAACAACGACAACAACAGAAACCCTATAAAGACAAATTACGACACGGGCAAAGTTATGTTATGACAACAGCTGGCAGCATAAATAACTACTAGGGACAGCGAAACCGAGTCTCGGGCTATACAAAGTGTGGGGAGGGTAAATCTCGAGTGAAATTTTATTTGCAATTTAAGATAAATATCGTTTTAGTTCTAAATAGAATATCTATCATACATAATATAGGAGGTGTAAAGTCTAGTAAAAAATTAGAGCTTCGAATGAATGAAACTCGCCCATTTCGTATTATGAATTAAAAAGCTACGACAAATGCAAATACTTACTAAAGTTCTACAACAACCCATTAAGGAACAAGGGAACTTCTCTCCAATCAGAGAGTTGTGCACGATATAATTCTTATACTTGACTGACCGGGACCTCCTGTTTAATGCCGGCTAATATATTTTATAGAGAAGTTTTACATGGCTTAGAGATAAATCTCATACTCGTAAAGTCGCCGGAATTTAGGAGGTGGAAAAACCAGCCACAGAAAAATTGTTTCATCTTCAAAGGTGTCTTTTGGTGTCGGTACCGATTTCTCTCTATTCAAATCCAGTTTTTTCAGAGATCGCTCTTTATGTGTTGTCCCATCCGATGAGTATGCAGCAAGGTTTTGTGCTCTTTTACTATCTGTTTCTCATTTTTCTCAATGACCTCCTGAGTCTGACGACAAACCCTAGTTATTCTTTTGCTGACGATAGCAGCTTCTGTCACTCAAATTCGTTCAATCGTAGAGCAGGCCCTTACAGATACAGAAGCGATGAGGCAAAATATAGGGTGATCCATCTAGAGGTATTTTTTCAGAACAAAATAAAATATAAAAATTCAAATCAAGTGTGGAATCTTTATTGGTAATTTGAAAGGATATTTTATCACATTTATTTTTTGAATATAATTTCCTTCAAATGTTTGCAACTGTATTATGGAAATGAGCGTTGGTGCGAAACGGGAAGATCCGCTATTTTCGACCAAAATTTTGTTCAGTGAAGAGGTCGATTTCTGGCTCAACAGCAAATTCAATAAACAAAATTGTCACATTTTGTGCGGTTTATAAGTTGGTGGAATCATCGGTGCATATTTTTTTCAAAAATGATGATGGCCGGAACGTAACCTTGAATGGTGCTTGCTATCCCGCCATGATATCGATCTTTATGCTACCTGAAATTAAAGCTCGTAATCCTGGCAACTCACCTGCCTGTGATATCACTCCATCTAGGCAGGTGAGTTACCTGTCCAAAACGTGATATTAGCTGCTTTTCGTAATTACCTCTCATTAGATCCATTTTTTAAGCAGCTGTATGGCAAGTGGCATCGTCATGTTGAAACCAAGTGTCGTCAAGGTTACGAGCTTCAGTTTAGACATTTTTCTTTGGAGTAACGTAAAGTCCAAAGTCTATGCTGACAAACCAGCTACGATTCAGGCTTAGGAAGCCAACACAGCCGACACATTACAAGTGTCATTAAAGCCATACTGGAACGAGTCATCCAAAATTGGATCCTCAGAATGGAAACCCTGAGGCGTAGTTGCGGCCAACATTCGAAGGAATTTTTATTCAAAAAACAAATTCCTTAAATTGTCCTTTCAAATTACCAATAAAGATTCCACACTTGATTTGAATTTTTATATTTTTGTTCTGAAAAAATGTCTCTAGATGGACCACCCTATACAACTGACACACTCAACGAAGATCTTGTGAGGATCTCAGAGTAGGGTTTCGCAAATAGTGTCGAGTTTAAACCTAGCAAAACCCACTGCTGCTTGTTAAGCCATAAACGATCGACGAGTCTAACATCGTCGTCGGACGCATTTAATGTTCTGGGCTTGAAAATTCAGTGTTATGTTCACTGGAACAAACTCATTTTTAAAGTGCTAAAAGAAGCATTTAAGTGCTTGGGCTTTTTAAAGCGGTGCAAGAAATACTTCAGTTCCTCCGACCTCCTCGACATCTACATCACATACATTCGGCCAAAACTCGAGTATAACTGCCACATCTGCGAGGGTGCTGCAAGGTCTTGTTTCGCGTTTCTCGATCGGGTACAAGGGAAGGTGCTGAGGCTTGTGGGAGATTCCAACGAAGCTAACTTTGTTCTTTCACTCAAGCATCGGCAGAATGTTAGTTGCGTTTTACTCTTTTATATGTACTTTAACGGGATGTGCTCTTCTGAGATTGATTGGCTTTTTTTATTGATTGGCCTAACGATCGCACGACGCATTATAGAGTGACTTTGTTCTTCAGCCGTGTTGTCCGTATGCGACTTACATACTTTCCGCAGAGGTATTTCCTGCCTGCGATATAAACAAGTTCAAATCGAATGTCCACAGGTATAACTTCCTCTTGCCTTCTCTACCTATCCTATCTTCCTGTAACCTAAACAGCGCATTACATGTTTTGGGGAAATTCCCTAAATGTTCGATCTAATAAAGAAACAACAATTCTGAAACCGAATGTTAATTTGCGAGTCCCTTCTCCCTACGTCTCAAGACTCTTTCTCTTAGAAAAAGAAAAATACCGGCGCGAAGAAAAAACGCTTCGGAGAGCATCTTTATGGATGTGGGAACCATATAGCAAGTTCCTACTATAGGGTGGAACATTTAAAATTTTAAATTTGAGTCGGCTGTAAAAAAAAAATACTGATATTTTTTTTAAATTATTATCATAATAAGGCTCTAGTAACTGTAATACAGGGTGGAGCTCGGAAATTTGATTATTTGGGAATGAAATAAAAAAATTATAAACCTTTGAAAAATTTATTTTTTATTTTAATTATATTGAAAAGTAAGGGAATTTTTAAATTACATGGTTTTAAATAGTGTATCTGGCAAATGTAGACCTTCGCTATCCACACACTGCTGCATAAGTTTTCTGAAGTTTCCATAAACTCTAACAAGCATGGGACTGGTATTCTGCCAATTTCAGCCTCAATATTGTTAATTAGGTCTTCCAAGCTGTTGGAATGGTTGATATACACCTTCGACTTCAGCTTACCCCAAAGGAAAAAATCGCATAGGGCTAAATCTGGTGAGTGTGCCGGCCAGTTCACATCACCCCTTATTGAGATAAGCCGTCCAGGAAACATTTCCCTCTAATTGTATTGCCTTAAGAGCCGGCTAAAAAAAGTCTGGAAATGCCAAGAGCAAGTGATTGTTTCCGAGCAGAGCGTTTCGGAGATTGCAGTACTGCTGCTCTAACTCTCTCGATCTCCCCTTACATACACATGACACATTCCAATGACGTTACCCAATTTACAATTGATTGCCATCCAGGAACACGTCCGCTTGGTGGAACAGCGAATCGTAAACGAAAATCACGCAGCACTGCAAAGATCGAGTGCGCATTTTACGCCAAAAGACGTCTCATCACGTATCCAATGCATGATATATCCAAGAATGCTATTCGAGTGTAGTTATCTTATATCTTCACCTCTGTCAGATATATTTAACAAAATTATAGATACCTCTATTTATCCGGATAAGCTGAAGATTACGAAAATTGTGCCAATACCTAAAGAAAACAATTCGACAGAATTAGATAAATATCGGCCTATTGCTTTATTGCCTTTAATAGACAAGATTTTTGAAATTATTTTGCATAAGCAGTTGTCAACTTATTTGGACAATAATAATTTACTAAGTAGATTTCAATATGGGTTTAGGAGGGGATGTGGAACAGAGGAAGCAGTGATTAATGTGGTCAATAACATTTGTGAAGGGTTGGATGGCGGTTCTGCTGGTGTTGCTGGTATATTCTATGACTTGTCTAAAGTTTTCGACTTAGTTGATCATAAGATCCTAATTCAAAAGTTGGAATATTATGGATTATCTGAATCTGCTTTGAGTTTGCTGAGGGATTATTTAACAGATCGTAGACAATATGTAGAAATAGGGACTTGTAAGAGTAGAATTGATCAGGTTAAATAGGGAGTGCCACAAGGAAGCGTTTTAGGCCCTCTTCTCTTTACTATATACCTCAATGACATCATGAATCTTGAATTGTCTGGTAAGCTATATATGTATGCGGACGATATATGTCTTTTTTATCCATACAAGTATGATGCAGTTCTAAAGGCATATATGGAGAGAGATGCGGCATTGATATGTGAATTCATGAGACTAAATGGGCTAGTACTAAACGCTAGTAAGACTAGATTGGTGAGGTTTCGACCTTATCTGATTCATAGCAGTCTTTTTAGTATTTTTGTTGATGGTAAGGAAATTTTTGAGAGTGATTCTGTAAAGTACCTAGGAATTCATCTCCAGAACAATCTGTCATGGTCTCTGCATATTCAAACGCTAAGACAAAAATTATCATCTGCATTAGGGTTACTTTATAAATTCAGGAACAAGTTTAATAGAAGGACGAAATTAATTTTGTATCAGTCTCTGATACATAGCCATCTAAATTACCTACCTGTTATATATGCAGGTAGAAAGAGCAATGAACTTAAATCGCTACAAAGATTAAAGAATAAAGCGCTAAATGCTGTTTATAACCTGCCACTGACATAGTCCACAATCTCGCTGTACAGGGATATTTCACAGACGGTTCTGCCAATTCAGGGTTTATATAAACTGCAGTTACTTCTATATGTTTTTAAATCGAATAATAATATTGGCCACCATACGATTAAGTTTGAGACAAATCAAACGAGATTTAACACTAGAAACAACACAAATCTTAGGACAGTTCGATGTCGGTTGGAAACAACAAAGCAACGCGTTGAATATATGGGTAGCGTGGAATTTAATTGTCTCCCTCTTGATATTAAAAATATTAATCGAATTTCCGTTTTTAAGAGGAAATTAAAAGAGTATTTACTTCTCAACATTGAAACACTTTTCATGTAGTCATAATAAATCAAGGCTATTACAAATAGTTATAATTATGTAAAAATTGTTTATTCATTCTTATAATTTCTTTTTGATTTAATTGAATTTTTTTTTAAAAACATGTAAATATGTTGCCAGCTCGCCTCAATAATGCCCAAGTGGCGCTGAGGCAAAATTATTTTATTGTATATTATCTTTTTTTTAAATAAAAATCAATTGAATTGAAAAAAAAAAAAACTAAAAGGCAGACGAATACAAATCTCCCTTCAGCCACTATAAGCCACGCCACGCACACTCTCCACTCTCTTCGACCAACAGTGCCGCCACAGCCTGCAGTGCAAAAAGCAAATTTCCGCGCTCCACCCTGTATTTGAAACGGTTACTTATCTTGATTTTGAGAAACTTTCACTGTTTCTGGATACCAATATTTTCCCGAACAACAAGAGTTTGTAGTTCGACTTCTAGGGCTCAATTAAGGCAAATCCTTAAATGCACATGACGAAGATAAAATTAACTAATTAGAAATTAATTATTTAAGTTCTATGGTGGAAATGTCCGGGAAAATGTGGTCCTGAGTTTTGTTAGTGCCTCAAAGGAGAACTATTTTTCCATTTATCCGAGTAGATTCATTTCCAACACTAAACGATATACAAACAATCGGCTTATTATTGTACTTCTGGTGTGTTTAACGATTTTGGGTCTTCTTATGGACTGAATCGTGCTTTTAAAAGACAGACTGACAAGGCTGAAGCTATATAAAAATGACCTGGCAATTGCAGTACAGGAAAATGTATTTCCTGATTTAAGATCTAACCGACCTATCAGCGGCAAATACTAGATTTTAAGAAAATATGTCCAGTTTGAGGAAGATATACTAGATAGGTCCAACTTTTAAAATAGGGTGGGCGATTTAACATTTGAATTGGCTGTAAAAAAATAACTAATATTTTTTTCTAATTCATGGTTTTACTGAAAATATTGAATTTTGTCATTTACTAATGGAACACCATCCGATGCATTTTCGCTTCGTCCAATGCGCTGAAGATTTTTTGGCAGGAGATGAAGAATTTTATATTCATGTTTTCATATGAAGCTTTTTTCATCTCGGTGGCTAGCCAGCACAATCACTTGTAATTGTGATGCGCTTAACTACATTCATGTCGGAATACAGCTCGTTCAGTTAGTTCGACGTCTATACGCACCGTTCACGCAGATGGGCCCATAAATTTTACGCCGGATCTTTCTCTTAAATACACCCATTCGCTTTCGCAAGTACCCACGTTTTGAAGCCATATAGAAGCGCAGGTAGTATCAGCTTGTTGTACAACGTAAGTTTCGTCTTTCGGGAGAGGACCCTGTTCCAAGCTGCTTACCGAGCCCAAAATAGCATCTACGAGTATTAGCCAACCGGTCCTTCTTTTTATATCACGGTCAACCTCTATATCCTGAGAAAAGTTACGCATTTCACGCACTAGCCTTGCGCTTTAACTGGTGTCAATGACGCTGTTTCCCAGGTGTCGCATCAAGGAGGTCCGAGGGTCGACTTGGTATGCAGTCTATAAGGATCGTTACTTGGTCCGCCATTTGGACCAACCATGAACATTGCCTTATGACATACATCCCAATGGTCTTCCCTGGCTGCTATTTTCGTAATAATTACACGGTGCGACAGTCCAAAAAACCTGGGACCGGATATTATTTTTCTTGTAGGGCTTGTCGAGTAAAACAAGATTCCAATAGGGAAATATGCCGGACACCTCCAAAATCCGGATTTACGGTTAAAAAAACGGATATTTGTACCTTTGCGCACTTATACGAGTAAGCCTGTAATTTTGTTGATAATGATTCGATTTTCAATTTCTTACTAGATTTGGGAAGAAGAAACTGTTCGAACACCGCATGTCATCAAAGCCATTAAATCAAGAATTCACAGAAATCTGCAAAGTTAAATAACTCACTCAATTGCTTATCTATTTTTAAACCCAAATATGCATTGTAATCGTAAATAAACGTTCTCTTTGAAAAAATTCAATAGTATTACAGTTTCTCAATAAAATAATGTATAAAAACGTCACCAAAGTTGAATTTTTTTTTTGAAAAATCTACAAAATTTGTGTTTGCTGGACAATAACACCCAAATTACTCAAGTTTTCTTAAATAAATTATATATCATTCGAAAGATCTCAGTTTCTTCTTCCCAAATCTAGTAAGAAATTGAAAATCGAATCATTATCAACAAAAATACAGGCTTATCAAGTGTGCAAAGGTACAAAAACCGGGTTTTTAACCGTAAATCCGGGTTTTGGAGGTGTCCGTCATATTTCACTATTGGAATCTTGTTTTACTCGACAAGCCCTACAAGAAAAATAATATCACTCCCCAGGTTTTTCTATTTCATTCAATTTTGTACCACCGTGTTATCTAATGCCTTTCTGGCTGGAGCGTTTGTTTCCGTTCGACTGACGTGCCTTTCATGTCGGGATGCAGCTCACAGTGTCTCACGGCTGATCAGGCGCATGTTCTCCTCGCCCACGCAGGTTATACCATAGATATTACGAACAATTTTTTTTTCTCGAAATATTGCCAACTTACCTTCATCCTGTTTTGGTTTCAACCATGTTTCGGCGCCATATAAAATCTAGGGTATCACTGTACTGTAGGGTGTATCGTTTGTGTTTTGAGACAAATGTCAAATAGGTTCTTAACCGATAGATAAACAGGGATATTGTCCTTTTTGTTTTTGAACTCGTAGTAAACTTCAGTGTGAATCTTACTATGAGCAAGAGTTAGTCACTATTTTGTTTGTATTCAACACTTTCTGTATTAATACTTGGTTTATTCAGATGGCCTGTCATAATCATCAGAACAGTCTACTGTAAATGACTGCAAAGTGTAGTGTGCAAAACATGAATCCTTTCATTTGCAATTTATTTTGAATTTTCACTCTTGTCATTATTATTCTGCTGTCTGACGTGTCAAAACTACGACCAGAGAGTACCACTGGTGTTGCCCCTGCCACTGCTGCTGCTTCTATCTCCTTCTATTAAACTGCCTTTTTAAAAGTAACAACAAATTATGTATGAGTCTTACTGAATGGAAGAAAGCAAACTCGAGGAAAGTGAAATAAAAGATGTTGATATAAATTGCACCGGAAGTTAGTTTTAGTAACAGCACGCCACACCAGTTCTATCAACGAAAAGGGAAACTGGAAGCAAAAACCTCGAGCAACTAAAACAATGACAGTCAAATAGCAACGTCTGTATATCGGGTGAAACAGTCGGCGAGAGCACAAATACTTGCAGAGGAGGGGAAAATATGAAAATAGTCGGACGTGATGACAGCAAAAAGAAATTCTATACTGGGTCTTTGGCACTGGATGACGAACAAAGCTTTTAATTCGCATCCGCTTCAAGTTGCTTATCGCTGCGAGTTTGTATTAAATGTGCCGTCTTAGCGTATGACACAAAGTGTGGCTCACTCCCACCTTTAGAGCGGCCAACCGGAGCACACCTGCATGACAAATCCTTACAAAATTAGAGTTGCAAAAAGTCACCGGTTTTAATTAAACCTACGTGATGTCAAACGTTGACAAATATAATTTTTTTCATGCTCGTTGCTCTGAAAAAGAAAACAAACTCTTCTCACTGATACACGTGTTGACAGTAGTTGTCTTTAGTGCGACATTCTTTTACTTATGTTTGCATTTCTTTTGGCTGCTGGCTGCTCGCTGCTACACGCTTCTCAAAAGCTCAATTGTCATTAGCTTCTAATTGAAAACATTCCTAAATGGCAAAGACGTGTTAATGAGTTTGGGAAAATTTTCCATTGCGAATTCTCGAAAATAATATTTTTATTTTAGCTGGGAAGCGGATAGAGCTTATATTAAATAGAGCAATACGAATTTTCAATATGGTGCATGGCTTGCAGGCGAGGAAAATAATTGTTGCTAGGAAAATCGTTCTGCAGGAAGTTTTATTTTTAATAACTAAATTAGAAGAAAAGAGTTAATGAAATTAACTATTCTCTTCGTGTTAATATAAACTGCAATTAGAAGTTTGATCAATCTCTAAAGTTAAAAGTTAAAGTTAAATTTATTCGAGTCTTTAAATATCATTAACATAATGTAGAATATACAATAATAGACGAAAAATTAAAATTATATTGTATTTTTTTAATAACATAAATGGGAAGAAAATATTACTAATTTAAATAAGAGGAATTTCCATAATTATTATTTACTAATATATAATTTACTAATATACGAGGGCGGTTCGGAAACATCTTAGCCTAGCACAAAAGGCGCGGTATAAACAGAAAAAACTTAAGTGTTTTGGAAACTTCCATCTCTGCTATGAACACATGTTAAATTTTTTTACAATGGAAAAATTAGAAATGCTTGGTGTCATTAAATATTTACATAAAAAAGGTTTATCGGGACAAGAAATTCATAATGATATGGTGAATGTGTTAGGTGAAAGTGCTCCTTCATATGCAACAGTAAAAAATTGGGTTGCTGAATTTAAACGTGGTCGTACAAGCATTGAAGATGAACCACGTAGTGGACGACCAAAAACAGCAACAACAACAGAAATTGTAGCCAAAGTGCGTGATATGGTATTAAATGATCGACGAATAAAAGTGCGTGAAATAGCTAATATCATGGGTATCTCAAATGATCGAGTCTATTTAATTTTGCATGAAGAACTACAGATGAAAAAGCTTTCTGCAAGATGGGTGCCGCACTTGTTAACAGTCGACCAAAAACGCATAAGTATGAACATTTCTCAAGCTTGTTTGGATCGTTTTTAGCGAAATAAAATTGATTTTAAGCGTCGTTTCATAACTGTTGATGAGACATGGATCCACCACTATACTCCAGAGACAAAATAACAATCCAAACAATGGACTGAAGCTGGAGGAAGTGCCCCAAAGAAGGCAAAAACAATTCAATCGGCTGGTAAGGTTATGGCAACGGTTTTTTGGGACTTCAAAGGTATTTTATTGATTGACTATCTGCAAAAGGGTAAAACAATAAATTCAGAGTACTATTGCAACCTTTTAGATCAATTAAATGTACAAATTCGAGAAAAACGTCCTGGCTTACAACTCAAATGAAGATGCAATTACAGTTGTAAACCAATATTTTGAGGACCTTGATGAAAACTATTTTAATCAAGGGATAGAATTGCTAGATAAGCGTTGGACTAAGTGTATTGAAGTTTCAGGAGATTATATTGAAAAATAAAAATATTTTTGAAAAACTAACTATTCTCTTTCATTGATAGGCTAAGAACTTTCCGAACCGCCCTCGTATACAGTGCTTGCTCCCGGCACTTACATTGACTAGTAGAGTATGAATGTACTTAAATAAACTTAAATCTAAACAACAAATAATACATAGATATTATACATTACTACCCCCTATGGACACCAGGTGTTGTTCGTAAATAAAAGTTTTGACCTGGAAGATCATCATGCTCCCCCATTATGCCTACTGCAGATAAATAGTTGGTATTTGACCATCTAAACGGGGACTCCATGGATAGCATAATCCTAATTCTGCTTCCCCCGTGATTTTGAAGATTTTCCACAAAACGTTTCATATTCTGCAGCGCGTATTCCGAGAAAGGCAATAATAATGACTCCCTATAAATAAATTGATTCGAATATCTCTTGTTGCACGTTTCAAAATTCCTGTTGATACACTTTCGCAGTATGTGACCTTCGAAGCGTTCTATTTCTCTAATCACTGTAGGAGACACAGTAAACCATATTAAAAAGGAATATAGGAGAATTAGACGAATGCTCACTTTGTACAACAACAATTTTGTTTTCCTCGGAAGTGCTTTGCTACAGAATAATTTTGAAAAAGTTCCTTTCATCCGGTTTGCTTTTTGCAAATTGTACCTTGCGTGGTTATTAAAGTTTAAAAGGTTGCTGAATTTTACTTCGAGGTACTTAACCATCTTCAAATTTTATTTCATTATTACCCAAACACAGTTTCAAATGCTTGCTTTGGGGAACTACAAACTGTTTGCATTTACCTGGAGCGTTTCGCAAGCACAATGCCTTGCTTTTGTTAGCATTAATCTTTATTCCCCACTTGGAGTAAAATTCTTGAACGCGTTCAAGATGCATGGACTCCCGCTGAAGTGCAGCCATTGGCGATTCGTGTTGAGCATAAAGTAATGAATCATCAGCATAAAGTATACCCCTAGAATCATGAAACTCGTGGGGAAAGTCATGTACAAGAATGCTGTATAGATGTGGAGCCCATACAGATCCTTGTGGAACACCACAAGATACTTAGTAGGGACATAAATACTGTTACACACGTTTTATGCTGTAAAATAAAAAGTACTGAATGTTTTGGACCAAATATATTTTAATACATTACGAGTAACTGATGTATATTGTATCCAAAACGAATCTTCTTATTCGAAATGTCCGCCTTTTGCCTTTATACACGCCTTAAGTCGCACTGGCCAATCGTCAATAGCTGCACGAACCTCGTCCATTGAAAAAGTGGCCACAGCTCGAACCAAAGCAGTCTTAAGGGATCCAATGTTGGGGTATCTTTTGTGACAAACCTTGTCCTCTAAAACCATCCACAATTTGTAATCCAATGGGTTCACATATGGACTGCCTGAGGGCGATTCTTCAGTGGAAATGAACGCTGGCAAATCGTTTCGAAGCCGGGCCTGGGATGTTTTAGCCTTATGGGCCGGCGCAGAATCCTGCTGGAAAGTCCATGGCTGGTTTTGGAACGGGGAATTGTTGAGAGGCTTCACAACAGCTTCCAAAACGATTTCTTGGTAAACTTTGGCCGATGTTTTTGATTTCTTGTGCGCAGAAAAGAAGTTCAGTGACCCCATCGTAAGAGACACCCCACCAAACCATGACTGAAGCTGGGTGATGACCATTTTCCACCCTTGGGATCAGTTCAGATGCTTTCTTAGATCCTAGACCAAAAGGCGTTTGCATTTTTAATCCTATTTTTTTAAGCTGCAGACAATAAATGTCCGGTACGTCGTTTGAAAGCACCAAGTCCCAAGTCTTTTTTAATGATTCGACTCATAGAATTTTGCGTGACATTCATTCCGCGGGCCATGATTTTCTGTTTTCGGAGCGGATTTCTGTGAATTCTTAATGTAACGGCTTTGATGACATGCGGTGTTCGAACAGAGCGTGGGCGGCCCGACCGGTGGCGGTCTTCTACATGTCCAGTCTCCTCAAACAGATTTATGCATCGGTAGCCGAACATGCGGCTAATCCCTAGTGGCCGGAGCGTTTTAAAAATATCGCTTTTTTCATTTCACACTTGAAAAGCGCTATTACAGCGATCCGGTTCTCATTATCTGACCACTCCATGATGAGAGTTAAAACAATTTAAAAATCCCGTTACAGACTAACGCTGAGGTTAGCTTTCAAAACCCATATGACATTAACGGGGTATGTTCAGTTCTACTATTGAAATGGGTGTGTTCAATGTTGTAACAGTATTAATGTCCCGACTAAGTATATCAACCTTAGCTGTTAATCTGTCGCCAAGTTGAATGCAGAATTTCCTTTCGCTCAATCTCTATTGAAAGCTAACTGTGGCCACTTTTAAATACTTTAAAAACTTTATATATCTTTATCAAAACTTAAAATTAAAATTAATTTACAGAGTATTTAAACTAATTATAACCTCATCACACTGTGGTACAAGGGTACTATGAGTGTTGGGATGTTGGTAAAACACAGGAAATAGTGACTCTTTTAAATACCGATTGACGAAGAATTATTTCCAGTCGATTTAGACATGCCAGTCTGTCAATCAAATATCATTGTCAATGGGTAGGTCGAATGAAATTGTCATTTTTAGAAATCGGCTCAAGTTGAGAAAAATCCTCATAGAAATCTACCTTCCCATTTGGGGTATAACCGATTTTACATCGACCAACTTCCTTATAATTTTCAAATGAAATTTGGTCTGTTGCGTTTTTTTACATTGCTGAAAATGGACCACCTCGGGCCAAATCTTGATATAGACTCTCTACAAAATACCTCCCGATTTTGGGTCTAGCTAAGCTAACAACGGCAAATTTCGTCTGATTTCAATGCAATTTGCTTTATAGCGTTATTAAGCATACCGAAAAATTATTTTTAAAACAAGTCCAGGTTTTAACAAAACCTCTTAACAAATGTACCTCCGTATTGGGTTGGAACCACCCTTAGACCTCAAAAATCTCTTATTGTCCAATAACATTTAATGTTTGGCATTAGACCTCACTTAGGACAAACGATATGATGAGGGCATAAGTCATACGACTGACTGCATAGTCTCGTCCGACTTAAAAATTTTCCTACGGCATCGATAAGGAGTTTAAGGGGTTTAAGGCGGGCTATATACAGGGTGGGCAATTTATTATTTGAAATTTAAATCGGCTGTAAAAAAAAGTTCTGATGATGGTTTCAAAATTCTGGTTTTATTGGAGTGGTCGTCATATTATAATAGAACACAATATCATTTATATGACTACCACAACTGGCTCGACAGGGCCTTTTCCGCTCAAATAAATTTTTACAGTACATTTTCCATTGCTTCTGGTCGAATCTCTTCAATGGCAACTTTGATTTCATGTTTCAACGCTTTAATTGTCTCTGGATGTTTTGCGAACATTTATCCTTACAAAAAATAATCCTAAGGGCTGAAATCACAGCTCCGAGGCATCACAATTTCGGCTGATTATTCGCTTTTCAAAAACATTGCGTAAAATATCGATGGTTGCTTTGGCTGTGTGACATGCGGCCCCGTGTTATTGAAACCAAATGTCGGCCATGTCATTCTCTTGGCAATAATAGTTGATTGAGCTTAGCGCGGCAACACTTACCATTGACGGTTCCTTGCTCATTGGCCTTAGGATGCCGCCAGCCCAAAATCCAAACCAAACAGTGACTCGTTTTGGATGCATTGGCTTCTCAATAGTCACGTGTGGGGTTATCTGAACTCTATATGCGGCAGTTTCTTGTTGACAAAGCCACCGAGACGAAATTGATCTGTATCAGAAAACACGATTTTTCGGTAAAATTCTTCATCTCCTGCCAAACAATCTTCAGCCCATTGGGCAAAGCGAAAACGCATCGAATGGTTTTCCATTATTAAATGACTAAGTTAAACCTTTCCAATAAGACCAGAAATTTTAAAAAATTATCAGTTCTTTTTTTTACAGCTAATTAAAATTTAGAATTTAATGTAGCTCACCCTATACTTGAGTCTCACAACATCCCATTAAGGAACCAGGGAATATAATCTTGATGAAGTTTGGCTCAAGTTCGCTGTTTGCGACAAGATACACTGAGAAGAAAAATAACATTATATAAGGTTAACTTAACCATAAATAAACATGATTTGGAGTCTACGTTATATAGGGTTATCCATCTAGAGGTATTTTTTCAGATCAAAAAATATATAAAAATTCAAATCAAGTGTGGAATCCTTATTGGTGATTTGAAAGGATATTTTATGGCATATTTTTAATATAGTTTCCTTCAAATTTTGTCCGCAACTACGCCTTTGGGTTTCCATTCTGAGGGTCCAATTAGTGATGACTTGTTCGAGCATCTCGACCGGTATGGCGTTAATGACGCGTACTGTTTGCTTCCAAAACCTGAATCGCAGCTGGTTTGTCAGCATAGACTTTGGACTTTACGTAACCCTAAAGAAACGTGTGATATCACTCGATCTAGGGGGATAACTCACTTGCCCAACACGTGAAATTAGCTGTTTTTCGAAATGACCTCTCAATAGATCCATTGTTTAAGCAGCTGTATGGCAACCTTCCCATTGAAATCAATTGTCCTCAAGATTGCAGGCTTCAATTTCAGGTAGCATAAGGAACGATATCATGGCGCGATTGCGAGCGCCATTCACGGTTACGTTCCGGCCATCATCATTTTTGAAAAAATATGCACCGATGATTCCACCATCTTATAAACCGCGCCAAACGGTTGTTTTCCCTAGGTGTAATGGTACCTCTTGAACCTCTTCTTGTTGCTCTTCATCCCAGATGGGGCAATTTGGTTAATTGAATTTGCCGTTGAGCCAGAAATGGGCCTCATCACTGAACAATATTTTGGTCGAAAACAGTCGATCTTCCTGTTTCTCACCGAACGCTCATTTCCATAATGCAGTTGCCAACATTTGAAGGTAATTATTTTCAAAAAATAAATACTATAAAATGTCCTTTCAAATTACCAATAAAGATGCCACAATTTATTTAAATTTTTATATTTTTTTTGTTCTGAAAGAAAAAAGATGGATCACTTATTATAAGGTGAATTTTAACATTTTGTTGTTGACTGATATTTAACAATAATAATAGTTAATTTAACTATTCTATGGGTAAATTCTTTGAAAATTTGCAATTTTAAAAAAATTATTGTTGTTTTAACAATGCATTGTTGAGTTTTTTAGCCATTAAAATTGTTATTTTTAAAATAATTATTGTTGTTTTAACAATTTATTGTTTTTAACCATGAAAGTTTTTAATATTTAAATTTCATAGTAAATTAATTAAAACAATACATGTTCAATTTAACAATGTAATTGTTAATATTATTAACTATAAAGATTGTTATAGAAATCATTTTTATTGTTAAGTTAACTAATGATTGGTTACCTCTTTTAACCAGAAATATAGTTACGGTTACAATTTTTAATATTAAATTAACCTACTAATTATGTTTTTGTTTTGTTTACATTTATTCGGTCTTTTTTCACTATTATGACTTGAACCGTTTTTATTCTGGTTCGAGACCTTTTTGTTGTTTCTTTTTCAGAATCAACGTAAAAAATTGGTGAAGTGTATCCAAGTTGCCAGGCAGACTGTACAGCAAAACCCGCAATATCATTGCGCTATGACGATTTTATAGCTAGCATTTAAATTTGGTGGTGGTTTTTTTAAAGAACGAGATAAATTGTCGTACTATCTTTCTCACAATTACACACACGTTTAGAGCAAAGGAAGAAAGGAAAAAGAGTGGAGGGATAAGACAGTCGGTATCGTTGCAACTTCGTGTAACTTAATTTTGAACTTCGTATAACACAAAGCAGATTAAAAACTTTGATACAACAGAGCCGAATGATCTTTAAATTTTTGTTTAAGTCGTACATTTTCCTGCCTCCCTCTTGAAAAACCAACCTTATATAATGTTAACTCAACCATTCTGGATGTACATTTGACCTTAAACAACGTTGTTTGTCTTCGTTTTCAATTATTTACGATGAAAAATTTAACCAGCAACACATGGTTAAAAAAATCATTGTATTTTCGGCTCAGTGTAGGACGTTACTGAAACTAAAGAAAACGGGTTAGATTTATGTAGAGCTCCCCTAGATATATCGAGCCCTTACCGCAAAAAAAAGACGTAAGCGCAACTCGCTTTTTCATGAAATCAGAAAGAATATTGTACACCGCTCTTAAGCTTACTTTTTTATATTTATAAAGATATACCAAATTCAATTGTATCGGAGTCAAGATGCGGCAGAGCAAAAAACCAAAAAAAATCCGACTGCTGTAAAATTTTCATTTTGGCGCTTACGTCTTTTTCTCTTTTAGGGCTCGATTTGATCAGCCGTATTTAGCTCTAGAAGCCACATATTACATTCAATCTTGATGAACACGTTTAAGTTTTGGACTAAGGAAGGAAGTAATTAAAATTAAAGAAAATCGGTTCAGATTAAGATATATTCATCCTATTTTATGGTTTTAGCCGCAACTTACATCCAATCTTTACGAAATTTGGTAAAGGTAATTCCCTGTGCAAGTTTTAATTGAAGAAAATATAATCAAATTTTTATGTAGGTTCCACATCTTCCATTGTTGTTGTTGTAACAACAATATATTTATTTTGAAGTCTTGTTCGTCTATGGGGGATCTGCTTCGATATCCAGGTGGAATAAACGCGCCGTCCAGAATGTTAGTATCAATTCGTGCCAGTAAGAACTGAGGCGGCTGCACCATCCAGATCTCAGCTGCGCCAGAACCACGCGGGTCTGCCGAGGTAGTACCTTCTCCTCAGGTGAAATCTCCGGGGGATGCTAGCACTACATTTACACGGTAGCTGGATGCGACTGTTGCGACTTCATCGGCGTTAATGTTGTTCAAACCTGCCTGAGAGTTTCGTTTCGTCGTTCTCTTTTATACCGCTGGACCTCTCTCTCTCTAGATCATGAAGATCGTACCTGATGTGCCTGAGCGGAGGCATCCTGTCCAAGAGGCGGTGGTTAGGATGACTGTTGCGGAAACACCCTAGCAGGTATTGCTTAGTCAGCAGGAAATTGTGTCTGCGGTAAGGACCTTCGTCTCCTCCTCCCCTCCTCAGAAGACATAAAAAGACACCCTGGTGATGTTCTGAGGGCGGCATTCTGGCAAGTCTGAATTTTCTTCCACTGCGTCGTACTCACGTTCGCCGACCATACAGGTGCAGCGTAGTTTGCTACAGACCGACCTATCACTTTGTAAGAGGTCGACAAGGTGTCATTAACGCCCCCCCAAGTACTTTAACGGCTCCCCAAGTGACTTGAGGACCTTCTTCCTACTTTTGTGCTTATCGAAGATAGCTGTAGCAGGTGCAGAGGATCGAAATAGGCTGTCCAATGTGACCCCAAGGATTTTAGGGTAGTTGGTAGTCGGGATGTTGACGTCATAGTCTTTTACATTGAGTGACAGCCGCACATCTGCGGTCCATGCAGTAAACAGTGTGGCTGATGATTTGGAGGCTAATATTTTCATATTCCCTTATCTACCATTACCCGTTTGACATTTTCTCAAAAACTCAAATAGGACATTTGTTTTAAAATCTGGGTTCAATAACCCATTTTCAGTTATTTTTCTAAACACTAAAAGGTGCAGGATATAGAGTCGGCCAGACCCGACATTAGCTTATTAGTTTAACATTCTAATTAGGCTAACATTCTAAACGTAGCTACTTAGCTGACACCTGAACTACTCTCGTAGGTCCGTACATGAGGTTTCATAAGTTAGATATGCCTAATGTAAGTAACGGATTTTGCCAGGTTAAAAGAATAATGTGTTGATATCGGATGAACTTTTATATTCATATAAAAAATTAGTTCCGTCTTTGTATTGATTTGAATGAGTAACTTTTCAAGAACACTTTAGTTATCCATTTATTACGCAGCCAACGCTTGCCCAATTTGTTTCCATTACCGGTAATAAACAAAATGATGTCGTAAAAGGCATCATTTAAGGTCAACCCTATTTTATGTTTCGTCGTCTGTTATGTGAGTTGACATTTGTCCAAAATACAAACTAAAAAATGCAGACAATTTTTGTAGCTGAATTGGGATTAGAGAGCATATCCTTAAACCGACAAAAGCCTATGGTCTTATGATACGTTTTTACTATTAGTAGATTTTAAACCTATTTAATTACTCCATTTCTATGTGCTGGGCTTGGAAATGTCTTAACATTTAAGTCCCATAAGTAAATGATCATAAAATGGCATTTAAAATGACATCGTTAACTGTAGTAGCATAACAAAACTATAAAAAACACGTACACACACACACACACACAGCCACAGACAAATATACATAAAAAACGCCCAAATGGAAAACCGGAGGAAATAACTCTCAAGGAAGGCAAAATACACATAAAACAGAAACTCCTATACACATTAACTAAACGATTCTCCCGAGTAGCTGTGCAAATGCTTTCCGTTGTGGTGTGGGCCATAAGAACGCAACCTTGCTAATACGTTCGGCTTTTAGAAACCCTCTATTCCTTATGGAATACATCTCATGCAGACTCACAAATCTCAATCTGGTGACACCTGAACAAGGGTATTTTGCCAGCCATTAACGCGTAGGCTTGATTGGGAAAAAATTCAACCCTTTTCAGTTTTTCTCAGCAACCCTCTCAGGGAGGGTCAACACAATTAAATACATAGGTTGTCAAAGAAATATGGACTTATTTCTACGCCATTTAGAAAAGGCCAACTTGGTAAGGTACATGCAATTTGTTTTTTTTTTACCGTACGTATGGGCCCAAAATTTATGGATATGTAGTTTTTTGGATTTTTAGTGAAATTGCATTGTATAAGTGCATATATGTCCATTAGCTTTATCGCTCAACCCATTTCGATGTAGGGTACGATGAACTGGTAACAAAGAACTATTGTTTAATTGTGTCGGTTAGAATCAAAAACCTTTTGCACCAAACCGAATAACATATCGGGTGAACAGTCTAGAGGTATTTTTTGAAATATTTAAATACAAAAATTCAAATCAACTGTTTTATTCTTTATTGTTCCTTCAAAGGGACATTTATTTTTTTGAATATACTTTCCTACAAATGTTGGCCGCATCTACGCCCCAGGGTGTCCCTTCTGAGGGTCCAATTTTGGATGATTCGTTCGAGCATTTCGACCGGTATGGCGTTAATGACACCCGTAATTTTGGCTTCCAAAACCTGAATCGCAGCTGGTTTGTTAGCATAGACATTGAACTTTACGTAGCCCCAAAGAAAACAGTCGAACTGTGCGATATCACACGATCTAGGCGGCCAACTTATCTGACTCAACCGATCTTCGAACTACCCAGCAAACCAAACCTTCAGAATTCGGTTAGAATTCTGTACGACAATCGGCAAAATGTTCCGATTTCGGATTAGAATTCTTAACGAGTTCGTAACGAAAAACATATGAGGGAATTCTGAGGAAATTCTGATGTTTTTGCCGACACTTCGAACCGATTTCTGACTAAATTCTGAACTGTAGTCTTGCACGCAGAAAAAAAGTATGGTTGTGGTGACAATATTCGAAGAGGATAATACTATTGTTGGGTATATGGTTGAGCTACAACAATATTATGATCCTCACAACAATAGTATGATTCAAATACAACCATACTATGCTCCTCACAACAATAATATGATTCACACATAGCCATACTATGATCCCCTCAACCATAGTATGATTCACACTCAACCATACTATGATCTCCACATCCATAGTATGATCCTCACAACCATTGTATGTTTCATATACAACCATAGTATGATTCACACGCAACCATGTTAAGATCCCTACAACCATAGTATGATCACACACAATTATACTATGATCCGCAATATAATTTATTAGAATTTATTTAAGTTGTCGACAATAGATTTGATCCCAAATATTATTTATTATAATTGGTTTAAGTTGTCACAAATAGATTTGAATTATGAAAATTATTCAAAAATACATTAAATTCAAAACAACACGAGTGATTTATTTCACAGTAGAAAAAATAAGTTTAAATAAACGTAAGAGTTTTTATTAAAAATATTTCAGTTAAACAAAGCCAAAGCAGCTTGTTTAAAAAAATTAATTTCGAAAAAAAAGTACTATTATTGGCATTAGATCCGTACCAATAACATTTGTTCTTAAAAGCATATTTAAATGAAGAAAAATTACAATCATACAGTATGATTGCCGTAATCAAATTATTGTTAACATAAAAAGCAAAACACTATACTTTTGTCGCACCAACCATATTTATATTGTTGCTATAACCATATTTTCATTTTTAAATTTGGCAATAATACTATTGTAACATTTCAACAATATTAATATTGCAGCAATTATACTATTGTCAAAAATAAATTCAGTTAACAATGCTATGGTTGCGACGGACATACTTTTATTGCGAAGAACATATTATTATTGCCGTGACCATGTAGTAACCATGTTTTTTCTCTGCGTGTGGGAAATTCGAAAGGAAATTTCGATTTGTCGTATCGAATTTTGAACTAATTCTGAAGGACTTCGGTCAGAATTCTGGCATTAAGTCTTATTAAATTCAAATATTTTTACCGACATTACGAACCGAATTCTGAACGAATTCTGAGCTTATGTCATGGTAAATTCTGAATGTAAACAATCAAAAAGAAGAAAAAATTTTTGATCTACAAAAAAAAACTGTAAAACATTTTTAAAAAGCGTTCGGAAAAACTTTTGGTGACAAGCAGAGGTGTCTGCAGTTTCGGAGAGCGCCACTTGACTATAATAATACCGCATGCAATAATTGTGATGTAACTATGTTTAGTGGCTATACACTTAAAGGCAACCAGTTTTGCATTTAACGAGAACTGCCGGCAGTAGAGTTTTCCTCCGAACACAATAAAAATCCCTCGACCTTAGATAACTCGTTTAGAATTCGTTGCGAGTTCATTAAGAGAAGTCTGATCAAAAAATGAATAAAAGACAAGTCTAACAGAATTCGGGCCGAATTCGTTCAGATATTACGGAACATAATAAATAAAAAATCCTCAGGCTAATCAAAAAGAATTCATAACGATTTCGATAAGAATTCTCGATGGAGTTCAGATATTGTTCAGAATTTTCTGATATCAGACATTGTCGGCAAATTTGGTTTGCTGGGCAACCTCTCAATAGATTCATTGTTTGAGCAGCTGTATGACAAGTGGCACCGTCCTGTTGAAACCAAATGTCGTCAAGATTAAGGGCTCTATATTCAGATAGCAAAAATGTCCGATATCGTGGCGCGGTAGCGAGCACCATACATGGTTACATTCCCCATCCATCATCATTTGTGAAAATCTATGGACAAATGATTCAACCAGTCCATAAACCGCACCAAGCCGTGGTTTTCTCTGGGTATAATGGCACCTTTTGAGCCTATTCTGGCTGCTCTTCAGCCTAAATGTGTCAGTTTTGTTTAAAGACGCTGCCGTTGAGCCAGAAATTTGCAATATTTTGTTCGAAAACAGCGGATATTCTTTGAGCCTTTGTAAAGCCCAAACACTGAAACGGCGACGCGCATAAATATCGTTAGGCTTTAATTCCTGAAATGGCAAACAGCACTAAAATGAAAAAATAATGTTTAACATTACTCACGCGTAACCTGTGAAAAAAAAACCCCATTATAAAAAATTCCTCTAGATTGATCACCCGCTGTGAAACCAGTTTTTCAATTTTTATAAAATTTTCAAAAGGGTAGTGTTAGGAACAATTTTATATTTGAAAACACCTAACATGGGGACAGCTTTTACTGGATTTTGGCGATTGAAATTTATGGTCATGCCTATTTAGTTGAAAAAGCAAAAGACTGTAGTTTACTTCCTTCAAAAATAACATTGAAATACTCGTAAAGGAGAATATAAGTGTACAATTTGTTCGGCCAGGGCTAAGTTTTTATACTCTCCGCTATAGATTGCGTTTCATGTCAAATGTCATTGGCAGTATTGGAAGATATTGTTTTCAAGGGTAATTTCATTTCAAATACATGTATCCAATTCCTTTTAAGTATATAGTATTCAAGTATAATGTATAGTATATAGTATAGTAGCGGCCTCGTAGAGTAATTTTCAATGTTTATGTTCGAATTCGTGTCCATATTGAAAGGGCCCTTTTTTTGTCCATAGGAACCTTGGGTCTGGGTTTAAAATTTAGCCAAATTCTTGAAATAATTCCGTTATTAGATTTGTGTTTTGATAGTTTTATTAACATTTTGTTTATTTGGAAAGGATCTTTTCTTCGACCCTTGGGTCCTTCATTCAAGAACTAATATTTAGAGAAGTCGCTTAAACAATCAGTGCATACGAGGCCTATGTTTAGTCTAAGTATGAGCAAGATTTAGTCGGTTCATCTGACTTACATTTACGCTCGCCGATATTTTGGTTTCCATTGCCTGAACGTAACGATTTTATAGAATTCTCGCAAAGGGCCGTTTATTTGAGGGGTCCTAAATTGGCATCCACTTTTTTCTTATGCGCATACAAAATAAAATAAAATTACTGTAGACAACAAAATAACCAAAATTATGCATTATGTGGGTTTTAATGTAAGGCTAAAACTCCAATATTAGGTCAGTTAGTCAAACTTAAAAACTATTTCTTAAACAAACAGTATTAAAATTATTATGCGAATGCCACTCTTGTATTAAAAATATTATGAAGTTCGCAAATCAAACGAATTTGCTGCACTCGGAAACAAGTTATATGGGTTATCATCTCCCCTAAAACAGGACTTTTTATGTGGGCGGTACAATAAGAGGCGTGGCTAGAAACCCAGTTATTTGTTTCTGGCTCTTTTTCACGTATCGCTTGCTCGATATTCGTCTTAAGTAGCTGTATCATTTATTGATCATTTGCATGTCACCAGTTCTTCATGGTACTACAAGAAAAGTCTAAGAGCGTCAAACTGCAGTCTTGTGGTAATATACAAGGCTCGGTGCTCAAACGATCGATATAGGCGTGGGCATGAAGCACCATCATGTTGATACCAAAAAATCATCCATGGGTATGCTTCAGAAGTGCTTACCATTAACCAAAATGTCGTTTCCGGCAACTTTTTTTTAAGATAATTGGGTCAACGACACACTGGCTTCCCTGCGAATCGGAAGAATCTTCGCATCATCCTCTTCTTTTTCTTTATCGGAGTCTTGGCCTTCCCTATCTGCGCTTTCCGTGGTTGTTGTCGTCGTACGCCATTCTGGCTATAGCGTTTCTATTCGACCAATATGTTCAAGCCAGCGCGATTGTTGTATTTTAATGCGCTTAAAAACAAAATATCGGGTTACATCTTATACAGCTCTCGGTTCGGCCGACACATATACTTCCCGCCCACGCGGCTGGGTCGTAGATTTACGAACAAATGTTCTCTCAAAATCAGTTACTGCAATTTATCTGCTTTTGATAGCACCCATGTTTCGGCGCCATGTATTGTAAAGTGTTATCTTCGTTTTGCGAGAGACGGCTCTGTTCTTAAGCTGTTTCCCAAGCCCAAAATAACATATATTTTTCAACACAATCTTTCGTTTTATTTCCGGGCTGATATTGTTTTTTTGCTTTATGGCGAATCCGAGGTATACGATATAAATGCATCTACTACTTCGACGTTGCCACTTCGTTCCGATACAATCTCGCCTTTCTCTCGTCGTGGCTCAAATCATTTTGGCATCATCATTTTGGTCTTGCCCTCAATTACCATCAGACCCATCGCAGACGATTCTAATTCATGGAGATGTTTCCCTAGCCGTACATTCACGCTATAGCTATATATTGCTACTGTGACTCAGCGTGAATGTCGTTCAGACCTGGTTGAAAGTTTGGCTCTCTCTTGTATGGCTGGACCTCTCTCTACATCATGAAGATCTGCCTGGGCGAAGGCATCACATCCATGAGATGGTGGTTGAGATGATAACTGCTAAGACATCCAATCATACGAGTATACTTCTTAAAAACAAGCAATTGTGTCTACGCGCTGTAAGGACGTCTCCTCATGTAGATGGTCCTAAAAAGACAGAAGGAGACACCCTGTTGATGTTCTCAGGGTTACATTCTAGCAAGTCTGAATTTTTCGATATTGTGCCATCGATGATTTATGACAGCTTTTGGCATGAGAAAAAAAGTTTCAGAACGACATATCAAAAATCACTATTTCTAAACTTTTATTTTTGAGGCTTAAAAAAATATTTTTTAATAAAGGGTGTTTAAATTTTAAGGGCCGATGTTGATTTTGTATAAAACATAAATTATTGTCATTTCGTTTTATTATGATAATATTGGTATGGTTCAATTATGTATGGAACAAAATATCTGCCAAATGGCCGGTCGATGGTCCAAAATTTTCGATGACGCTCAGACATAATTGAGGTTCTATGCCGTTAATGTTCCGAATTATCTCATCCTTTAGCTCTTGAATTACTGCTGGCTTATTGTCGTACACCTTTTCTTTCAAATAACCCAAAAGAAAGAAGTCCAACGGTGTCAAATCACATGATCTCGGCGGCCAATTAACATCGCCACGATGTGAGAAAGAACGGCCTTTGAAGTTGTCGCGCAAAAGAGCTATTGTTTCATTAGCTGTGTGGCAAGTGGCACCGTTCTGTTGAAACCCCATATCGTCCACATCCACATCTTACAATTTGGACCATAAAAAGTTCGTTAACATCTCACAATAGCGAACACCATTCACAGTAACTGCCTGACCGGCCTCATTTTGGAAAAAATACAGCCCGATGATGCCGCCAGCCCATAAAACGCACCAAACAGTCACTCTTTGTGTGTGCATTGTTCTTTCGGCAAACACTCTTGGATTATCATTCGCCCAAACGCGGCAATTTTGCATATTGACGAATCCACTAAGGTGAAAATGTGCCTCATCACTGAAGATGATTTTCTTCGAAAATTGATCGATCATCCACTGTTGCCCGAAGCCTGAATAACTTTAACTAGTTGCTCGCTTGTTTATCTTTCCATGGCTCAAATTGAGTTAGTCTGCAATTGAGAAATATCAAATGAAATGCAGAAAAAAACGTGAGGTTTTGGTGTGGTTCACGTTCAACATTGGCCCTTAAAATTAAACCACCCTTTAGTACCTTTTCAAGGTGACATACAAATATAAAGGGTGGTTACATTTTAAGGGCCGATATTGAATGTGAACCACACCTAAACGTCAAGTTTTTTTCTGCATTTCATTTGATATTTCTCAATCTCAGACTAACTTAACATGAACCATGGAAAGATACACAAGCTGGCGATTCGTTAAAGTTTTTTAGGCTTATTATTAAAATGCATATCGTGCACTTTGTGATTTTTTGGTCCTTTTAATCGTCCACATGTGCGTACAATCGGAAATCGTGCAAAATTTTGAGCAAACCTGGTCTGTAGGAGATGTAAAAATATTAGTGCATACCCGTACAGCTCGTACTGCAGAAAATATTGCTGCTGTTCGCGAAAGTGTGGCTGAAGAGCCGTCCACCTCAACTCGTCGTCGTGCCCAACAATTGCACCTCTCACGCTCGTAGTTGATGAACATTATGCATAAAGACTTGCATTTACACGCTTACAAGGTGCAATTGACTCAAGAACTGAAGCCTCTTAAACATTCCAAACGTCATCAATGGGCAGAATGGTGGCAAGAAATGGCATCAGCCCTTAAAATTTAACCACCCTTTACTTTGTCACACACAAGACAATATAACATATGAGCGGTCAAAATGTGTAGTGGAGGTTTTTTTTTATCATGCCAAAAGTTATCTGAAAATCGATGGCACAATATCGCTTACTTAATCGACCCACCCTAATGTAAATGCATTCCATAAATTTGGGTCGCAGCATTAAATTTTCACAAACATTTGGATAATCAGTACCAAAACATTTCAAGGTGTTGACCAAAATCGAACAAACTGAAGTTAATAAAATGTTCTCTAACAACTTGGCTAGAATCACCAAAGGGTACGTTTCATATCCTTTTTAATATTTGCTTTAAAATACTTGCATGCCACGGTATAGGAAATTATGGCAAGCAGTTAAATCCCCTATTCATAATTATGAAACCGAATCATAATTGTTGGTATATGCAGCTGGCGACAAAACAAAACAAAAAAACACAAACCAAATGCAGCAACAGAAGTGTTAAAAAAGTCGCAAAGCAAAAAAAAGTACAGAAAACAACAACACAAATGGAAAATTCAGTCGTTGTAGTGTTTTTTCGCAGCAAAGTTCGTCGGTTCCATGTTGAGGAAAACAAGCGAACAAACTAAAAAAAATATACGCAAAGCCCCCAACGTCCAACTTGCACACGGGAGTAAGAACCGAATTGAAAGAGGAGCGCTGCAAAAAAAAAGCTAAACAACAAAATAAAGTGATGCTAGCTGGGGAAGAAGCAGCAGAAAAAATACACAATAAAAATGAAGAACTAAACTCGTACACACACACACATACTTTCACGTACGTGTACATTCTCAACACATACATACATATATACACCTATGTATGTAGCATGTGTGTATGTTTATGAAAAGCATCTACAAATTGACATAGTTTTAAGATTTGAGAAAAAAACACATGAAAAAAAACATACACATGAAATAAACAACCTATGCACGAAAAATGAGTCGCTCCCTCTCTCTCGTGAGAGAGAGAAAACTTTCAGCAAGGATGTCAGAAGTGAGTCGACCAACTGTTATACAGTTTGACAAGGATGGCCGGAGAGACTTTCGAAAATAAATGCTCGACTTTAAATAACGACATTTAACGCTACTGCCTCTCAAATGAGATGGAGAGCAATTTTTGCTCTGTGTGAGAGATTTTTCGAAATTACTACAGCCTCCTGCGAGACTGCTTTAGAACTTGTTTTCTCTCCCTATCTTAGTGTTGGTTGCTCTCTTGTGTGGTAATTGTGCTACATTCGTGGCTCTCGTGCAACTCGTTGCCTTTGAATTGCTAATGGAATTTTATGCTCCCGACCGAAGTTGAATGTTCGAAATTCTTCTCCATGTTTGAATACTCGAAGTCGTCATTTTCTACTGTATGCGTGTTGTTATTGTTATTAATATTTTTTTTTGCGAAGGTGCAATTCGTAAACAACACATTCACTTTGCTCACATTTAGTAGATGCGTTTTGTTGGTCGGTTAATACGGTCCAAAGGCGACAAAAAGATAACCAAGTTCACGGTGTGGATTATGCAAATTTCATGATAAATTTAAAATGGCGAAAAAACTAAAGCAATCTCGATATATTTTAAATGACGATAAAAGTAAATCATATTTGAGTTAAAAAAAAAAAATAATTCTAAAACACGATTTAAGAAAAAAAATAAAAAAAAAATCAGTTTTCCAGTGTAAGTTTCCACATACAAGTGTTTGTTTCTTAACATATTTGCTGTTGTGTTTGTGTTTTTCTTTGGGCTACAAAGCAGACAAAGTTTTTCGCATTTGTCTTTGAATGCAGTCGAGCGGCATGTGAAAATATTCTTAATTTCCCTCTCGGTATGTATGTTTGCAAGTGTAGAACTTATGTATTTCATTTACACATTTTAAGCAATTTCTCTTCGAGTGAATTCTTTAATTTTTGCATTTTTCCTTACAAACTTGGCCAAAACGCTTGGCAAGGAGGATGAGAAATTTCTTACATTTTTGAAAAGTTTTGCCGGCTCTGTGAGCCATGGGTATAGCTGGGAAGCAGTGCATACATAGCGCTAGCTTCTTAGGTGTAGATGTAACCCAGTTTCGTTTGTTACTACAGAGAAAAAAGTTTTAAAAAATAAATTGTTCACTTTATCAACTTAAGTACATAAACTCGAAAAGTAATTTATTACTAGGAAGTGCTCTTTCGATTTGGGTTGGGAAATATTCAGAAAGAAGTTTTTAACTGCTTATATTTTATATTAAAAATTAATTAAAATTAGTTCAAGTGTATTCTTAATTCGCATATAAAAAGGCTAAAACTTTGAAACTCTAGATGACCTGTCAGGCATGCAGCAAACCAAACATAAAAAAGAAACTAAAAGAGATGCAAAATTAACTTTCAAGTATACAGGATAAAAAACGTGAATAAGTAGGCATTAGCCAAAATTTTTTTATTCTAGGAAAATTTCATTCATTTATGACTGGACAGAACTAAGCAATTTTATCCTAGTAACCTCCGACCACCAATCCGAAAATTTTGCAAACTTCAGCCATTTCGCCCCCCCCCCCCTTTCATTTTTGGGCATGATTGTAGGTGGACATATTTTCATGAAATGAGCCAAGGAATACGCTGGTGAAATTTGTCCAATCGTGAATGAATCAACATGTATTTCCGAGGAAAAAGGCCAAATGATGCCGCCAGCCCAAAATCAACACTAAACACTGACTCGTTGTCGATGCAATGGCTTCTCAATAGTCATGTGTGGGTTCTCAGAACCCCATATGCTGCAATTTTGCTTATTAACATAGCCACCTAGATTAAAATGAGCTTTATCTGATTTTTCGGTAAACTTCTTTATCTCCCATCAAACAATATGCCGAGTCAGTTGTGGTAGTCATATGAATGATATTATGTTCCATTATGAAAAGACAAAGTTCAACCTTTTTTAATAAAACCCGAAATGTGAAATAATTTAAAATTTTTGATTGCATTTCATAATCGTAGAAAAATTTTGATTACACAGTGCAACACTTTTTGGTGGAATAGATTATTTCTTTAGAAAATAAAATACTTAGTTGAATAAACAAGATCCCAAAAAGTTCTCAGTTTTTGTTTATGGACCAAGGAAGTTTTCAATTATCAATGCCTTATGAAATAAGATAAAGCATTTAGTTAATGAATGGAGACTATTTTCATTGAATATTTAAACATCCTATCTGTCAGTTTGGCGTGTCCTTTTTGGATTTTATTTCGAGAAAAGTAAAAAAGGACACTTTAAAGGCATTTTTGATCTGAAAACAACTCTAATTTAAAAAGTAAAGTAAAGTAATTATGCCCTTAAACAGGCTCTTAATTTAGCCACATTTTTAAAATAAGGTTAAATTTGGATGAAAATTTCGTTGCTTTTGGAACCAACATGCCCATGTGTAAATGGGTCATATTTTCGAACTTGGGTCCGGTTCTGTACCTAAATTTAGCCAAATTGCAAAAATAATTATAGTTTTAGATTCTTGATAAAATTATACATAGGATAGGCTATTCAAAATTCTAAATTTGAATCGATAGCAACAAAAGTACTGATAATTTTTTTCAAATTTATGGTTTTATTGAAAAGTTTGAACTTTGTCTTTTCATAATGGAACACAATATCATTCCTAAGACTACCAAAACTGACTGTTGCTGAAGAATTCTTCCTAAAAATCATGTTTTCAGATGAAGATCATTTCCATCTCGGTGACTATGTCATTAGGCAAAATTGTCGCATATGGGGTTTCAGAGAACCCACACGTGACTATTGAAAAGCCAATGAATCCACAGCGTGTCACTGTTTGGTGTTGATTTTCGGCTGGCGGCATCACTGGGCCGTTTTTCTTCGAAATGAGCAAAAAGGCGCCACAACCGTCAAAGGTGAGTGTTACCAAGCTATGCTTAACCAACTTTTGCTCTCAAAAATTTAAGAGAATGACATGGACAACATTTGGTTTAAACAAGACTGGGTTACATTTCGCACAGCAAACGCAACTATCGATATTTTACGCAATGTTTTTGAAAATAGAATTATCAGCCGAAATTGATTTGAATAGAATTATCAGCCGAAGCTGTGATTTGAGCACTTTGGAGTATTTTCTGTTTGGAGCCATTAGCGATAAATTTTACGCAAAGTATCCAGAGACAATTGAAGCGTTAAAACATGAAATCGAAGTTGTCATTGAAGAGATTAGACTCGAAACAATCGAAAATGTACTGATTGGGTTGAACGGATGAGGTACTGCCAAGCCAGCTGTGATAGCCATTTGCATGACAATGTGTTTCATTATAAAATGACAAAGATGAACCATTCCAATAAAACCATAAATTTTGAAAAGTTATCAGTACTTTTTTTTAACAGCCGATTCAAATTTAAAATTTAAATGGCCCACTCTGTAGTCATTTTTAAGCCCTATATCCATGTAAGCCATTTTTGGTGGGCCCCAGCCAATTTGTAGGGTGGGCAACAAAACTGAGCATTGGCGACTTTAATCGGTTTAAGGTGGGTTGTTCGTCAATCGTAATTCCATACCAAGTTTGATTGAATTCAGAAATAATACGCATGTTCTATCGGGAGAGGTCTTTGCACTGGGGCTATATGAAAACATGTACCGGTATGACCCGTTTTTATCTGAGCTGATTACTGATCGATCGTAATGAACAGCACTAAAATATCAATATTGGATGTTCTATGTGACCTCTAGAGCTCGGCTGAACATAAGTGTTGGAGTTATATCTAAATTTTAACTGATTTCTCTAAAATTCAACAGTGTTTGTCCAACACGCTAACTTTAGCAAATTTAATGAAAATCGGAAACAAGGTTTTGACAGTAGATGGTCGCAGTGACGGTCTGAGAGGTCGCGACTTTCGTTAGAAAGTTTCGCAGCAATTGTTGAAAGGAATTCTTGTTATATTTTAGAATATAGGTCGTCCAACAAGATAATAACAGTACTTTTAAAGAATATTTAACCATAAAACGATCATGTTGACCCAGATTAATACAGCTGCTTTAAAAAAAGGATTCCCTACTACAGAAATAACCCGGCCAACATTTTTGTTGACAATTTTAATTCTCAAAACTCCCGTTAAATTCTAATTTTTTGTCACTATTCTCGAAAAACTTAAAGATAGGATGTTAAAATGTTCTTAAAAAATAATATCCATATAATTTTAATAAAGAGATATCATCACGAAAATTCGATAAAATTCTAATTTCTTATTTTATACGGCATTGCATTGCAAACTGAAAACCTCCTGGGTGCATACAAAATAACTGCTCAGTTCCATGAACCCTTGGAGCTCAAGGAACAGTCGTTATAGTTAACCCAATCGACCAATATGGACACTCAAAATAAATCACATTTTACCGATAATTTAAATATGGATATATTTTTAAGATTAATGTAATTCTGGTGTTGGTCTCAAGCACCAGAAGAGCTTAGAAAGCAGTAGTTATAATGATTTTTTCTAGTTCAATAGAGAAAATATAGTAAAAGGTATTTATAATTAGGCCTGTTTAAATAAAATGTAGTTTTTATTTGTTTTTATACCATCCATCCTTTACCGAAGGGTTGATGGTATATTATATTTATCATTTCTTTTGGAATAGCACAAATTATTTATCGGAGACTGTATACAGTATATGTGACAGCGCATAGAGAAAGGGACCCAAGGGTAAAAAAACAATTTTCACTTTTTTTTTGATGTTGACAACATCTGAGCATCGAATGAGACCGATCCCATGCCCCAAAAGTGTTCCCTCCCGGAGATATGCGTGTTTTATGAAAGTGAAGTCGACGATTCTACACCAAAGATACACATATTTAAATCTTTAAAATGGCTCTCCTAAAAAAAACTGGTTTTTACCCTTAGGCGGTTTCTATTTTGCGCGTCACATATATATATATTATTGAGCGCCTTAGATTTAAGCCATTTCCGTTCATCCGTTTGTCTGTTTTAACGCGATAGCAGTCAAACAATTTAACCTAGGATTCTAAAAAATCAAATCATAATTTTTTATTAAACATCTACCTAATGGTGTTAAAAGTGAGCATATAATTTATACGTTTTATTGCTCACTGATTGAAAGAAATTATTGGTCTGTTCCTTAACGAAATTTTTTTGGTAATACGTATGGAAGGGCGCAATATCTTTTAAATTAATGCTTGCTTTTTTATAAAAAAGGAAAAGGGTATCTCCCTGCAAGGCCTTATACAAGTCCTTTGTCGTAAGCGCTAAGCCCTTCTTGCTGTATTCTACATTCATTAAAAATTCCAAGTTTAGGTTTAAAAAGCATAACCTTCTATATTCTTTCTTCTATCGGAAGACATTTTAAAATGGCATTCTAGAATGTCTTCAATAATTAAAAAATAAATTTTACTGAACAATTTATTTTAAATAATACAATTTTAAACTTAATTTAATTATTTTAAGAATGCATAAACTAGAATTTTATCCTACGATTTTTTAGTTGATACTTCGATATGGTCTGTAGAAGTCCCCAAAAGAGACAAGAAAATAGGACTTCAATATAGATATAGGGTTTCAAGCAGACCTAGTGTACACATTCCACTCAACGACACACAATCCGAGATCACAGACCTTCAAAGAGTAAGCCCAACAACTAGTCATCACTAAAAGCCCTAAGGATTAAATGGACATGTACAATCATTTTCTTCAATTAGAGCTGGGGATGATATATTGAGGATGTTGTTTGCGAATATTTAAAGTCGAATAGTTAAAAGTCGTCCTTAGGAAGGGTAGTAGCATTTACAAATACAAGTAGCGAGTTCAGTGCCGGACCCATCTTTTGTGCTGCCTTCACATGCGAGCTACGGTGGCATGCTTTCCAGAAAAAGAAATCAAAATATTTATTGATTATTTTTAATTGACAAGAACTTAGCAAATATTAAGAATTTTCACATGTGTATAAGAACACAAATACAAATTTCAAGTTAATTTTATAAACAAGTGAAAAAGTAATGTGGTTTATAAAACTACACTTGAAAAATAAAGCAATCTTCGCTAAAGCAAAGACGAAATACTAGCTCAGTAACATCTTTGAACAACCTGAGTTAATATAAACATGAACATGGCTACTTGCAAGCAATCTTCGCTAAAGCAAAGACGAAATACTATCTCAGTAACAACTTTGTACAACCTGTGTTAATATAAACATGAACATGGCTACTCCCGCAAGTGTATAAATCAGTGATGAGGCTATTCGGTAATAAGGGGATTCATAGACATTTTTCGGACCCACTAGCTGTAACAGTACATGTGGGATTCAAACTTATAGCGACATATAGCGAAATATACATAATTAGATGATTCGAGCCACAATAACTGCGGTACCAATACTTTTTAAGCTTTTCGAAAAATTTCTTTACTTCTAATTCTACGTAAAGCAATCCCATGCCCCTATCCGTGCTATAGTGTATGCAAATGTTTTACATATATAAAACCCGCAGAATGTATATGGATACCCAACTTACCCTAGTCTTATTTATACCAGCATATTATTAAACAATTTACCCTTAAATAAATGAATAATTTTACAAAAATTTTACTTTGAACAAATTCAAAGTAGTCGCTAATAAAATATTTCCTAGTTATACGCTTCGCAAACTTGTCATGAACATGTGTACAGAATAAACACGAAGAACACAAGAAGAAAAACTTTATAAGAATTTCATGCTAGCATTTTGAACTTATTTCCAAGAAATATAGCAACAGCACTTAAATCTTCATTATCCCCAAATAAACCCTTCACAGCGTACGTGCCTCATATTCAAATGGCACATTTATGTCAGGACAGGCAGAGTCAGTTGAAGCACTTTTGCATTTGGTAAAAATTTGAATATATTTCTTCAAATTGTTCGGGTTTGTTGTTACTTTTTCCCTTCGCGTGCTCGAGTTTGTGTGTGTGTTTGCGTCGTTTCTTATTGGAACAATGTGGTAGAAGCGTGTGTTTAGAGGAAAAGTTCTCAAATAGTTTCAAAGTATGCATGTACGCAACACTGGATTTGATGCCAATATGTGACATATGTGACGTATGAGTGATATGAATTTGAAGGATCTAATAAAATATTACTCATACGCTACAATGTACATTAGTGTGGTCAGTGTTTTTTGCTGAGTTATAAAGCGTGGTTTGGAAGTTATCGTCATATCGACTTGTTAGATGAGTTGTAAAAATCACTTTTATTGTGTAAGTATAAAATATATAATTGGTTTGAAATTTTAAGGTATAAAAAATTATTTAGAAAATACTAGAATAGAGTGTCCAAAAAGCAGGGTTGTCAAAGAACCGCCATTTCGGATTATTTTCAAGACCGTGTTTTAAAAAAACCGACTTTGGATTAACCCACATTCCGGTTTTAGTCTTTTGCCTAAGAATTAAAAAACAAAAAACTTACTTGCGCAAATTTCATGAAGATCGGATAACAGTTGTGACCTGTAGTTTAAAAACAAGCTTTAGAAATATAGCAAAAGGACGGATAAACTGAAATTTAGATATCGTACAATAAAATCAACTGCTAATTCTGAGTCAAGCGGTACACTTAAAGGTGGGAGTAGCTTAAATATTTATGGCATTTACGTATTCCGTACTTGAATATTATGAATTTTCTTTGCTTTTACATATAACAAGCAAAGAAACGGAAAATAGGTAAACCCGACAGCACTATACCGTGTTAACCGATATGTAGATGCCAGTAGTCGGAGTATGGAGTTCACTGTAGATTGGAGTTTATACTGATCGGAGACATTCTGACCATGTCCGTACGTGTGCCCGTTGAAACCACGATTTCGGTCAAACGAATAAAGTTAGTGCCCTGAAATTTGGCACGATGATGACTTATAGACATAAGCCGTTGGAGATTAAAAAACTCCTTTAAGGAAATAAAGGCAAAGGCTGAAGTTAAAACTGTTTTTGCTTATTGCCACAGTTCATGCGACTCTGTTGAAAATTAGAAATTAACTGGTTCCAAATTGGAGCGCTAGCAACGTTCTTTCTTGTACCCCCCGCATTCGAGAGTTGATTGACGCCCATTAAAAGATTATGTTTGAAAGATCCCCTAATATAGTTACAAAATATATGATTATAAATATATTTTGATTTACTAACCGATCGAAAATTGAAAGACCAGCCCTTTTATCCATTTCAGCCAGAAAAGTTTTACACAGATGGGCAAATTATGTTTGTCCGGGCCAAAACTTATATGGATTCTATCATTGATTCCCCACTTCGCCCACTTTACCATCAGTTTATGTGTCTTTCCATGCCAACTACTATCGTCTTCAAGCTGTTACTCCACGCGATATTGGCTTTCAAGGTTTAGAGTTGTATGGGCGTTGTAACGCCCATTTTTCCAGTTTAAACACAGCATAGTCTATAACAATTTGTTTTTCAATGATTTAATTCTATTTAAATTACATTTTGGACAGTCCATTATTTTGATCACTAAGCAAATTTTTGAAATGGGGCGTGCCACAGCCAGATTGTATTTCGTTGCATGAAGATCTAACAATTTTTCAGCGGCAGTTTTTCACCTAGCAAATCCCAGCGACTTAACGAGTAAAAGATAATCTCTAAGCCATGTAAAAACTTCTATATAAAATGCATTAACCGTTCGGTGCCGGCCTTAGAAGGTCCTTGTCAAGAAGTGTTAAGAACTGAATCGTGCTCAATGAAGTAAGAGAAGTTCGGCCTTGTTCCTCAATGGGATATTGTGGGACTTAAGTGAGTTAGTAACCAGCTCTGATAAAAATGGATCATACCGATCCACGTTTTCATTACGTATAACCGCGCTAGAACATCCATATTTATTCCGATTTCAATCAATGTACTATAATATTATGATAGAGTAAAAACCACGATTATGGAGGCCCAAAAATGGCTTCCTTCCTATACATGGAAATTTGGAAAAATTTGTATGTCCGAAAATCTGAACCATTTAATAAACATAAGTTTTGGGCACCAAAATGAATGCAATTTTTTCACAGGTTCAGACTTTAAAAGCTTGGTACATTTAGAGCCCTTGCACTATTCTTATACAAAATGTAAAAACCGGAATGTCGGTTAATGCCGATTTACTACAAAAAATTCCCGACATTCCGTATTTTTTAAAAACCCGAAATGTCGTTTTGTGAAATTCAAATTTTTTGTATACTTTTGGGTAAATGTAAATCGGTTCAATTAAGTCGAGTGACCAAGTTTTAGGTAACTTATAAATTCTGGTCGTGCGACTCTTCTGCAAATTTGCAATCAGAAAAAACTAGCAGACGGAAAATTGAAGCCATAACCACGCCCCTATTGTTCCTCCCACACAGATGAAACAAGATTAAAATTTGTAAAGTCTAAATTGTAAAGTGGCTAAATATAGACATTGGCAGTGTTTTATTGGCAAACTGCTTAAGAGATCAATAATGCATTAATTTCACACCATTATAAAAAAAGACCGACAGCTTTTGACAAATTGCCTTTTAAACCGTTTATTTACAAGCTAAATATTTTGGAAAGAAAATTTAGAGATGGCTCTGAAGGTGGAGTCTCTGTAAAGGTGGTAAATGTGGTTAAGGTGAATTGTATACTCATGAGCAATTGTTTTAAAAAACTTGAAAAATGAGATTTGCATTAGTAGTCCTTCGTAGTAGTAGTCATTCGTTTAGTGAGAACCTGTTCTTAAAGAGCTCAGTTTTCCTTTCAACAATTGATGCGAATCTTTCTGAAGAAGGTCGTCATGAATCCGAAATCGCGATAAAGACAGTGTGCGAAAATCAATGTTACCTTGCCATTTTGTTAAAGGCTTGTCTTCTTTTAAAATATTGATGCAAGAGGTCTCGAGCCGGCTAGTCCCCGTTCAATGTGCCATATCAGAATAATTTTTAGCAAATTTTAGCTCGCTCGCATAGTACAAGGTGTCCGCCGGGAAGGTATACTACTTTGTTTTGCCGCCATTTTGGTAAACATTAGTCTGGACAGTTCACATTTGGCTGTCGTGAAGTAGAGACGTGGCAAATTTATTGCGGAAAAAAAACGTCTTTTAATCGTTAAAACATTTTATCAAAATCAATCATCAATGACTATGACGATGAGGAGAAACAACGTGCCAACAAAACGCACTATTTATCGTTGACGTAGTCAATGATTTCAAAGAAAGAGGGTCTGTAGCTGATAGGCCCAAGAATGGACCATAACGTACTGCAAGATCGGCTGAAAACATTACTGCTGCTTAAGAAAGTGTTCAAATCAATCCATCAACCTCAATTCGCTGCCGTGCTCAGGAGCTTGGTCTTCAAAAAATACTTTTGGCCACAATTTTGCACAAGGATTTGCATTTGTTTCCATTTAAAATTCAGTCGATACAAGAGTTTCTTTCACAAGACCTTTTACGCCGCCGTACATATGCCAATAGGATGTTACAGCTCACCCATGACAACCCCTATTTTCATGAAAAAATCATAATGAGTGACGAGGCACATTTTTTATTTGAATGGATATGTAAATAAACATAGTCGGTTCTGGGCAATGGAAACCCCTCAAATTATTCATCAGTCACCTTTGCAGCCATAAAAAGTGGCAGTCTGGTGTGCAATGTGGTCAGGATGAATCATTGCACCTTCCGTCTATGAAAATGACATTGGCGTAACGGTAGCTGTCAATGGTGAGCGATATCGTGATATGATTGAAAATTTTTTAACACCAGAACTGCATGCTTTGGGCTTGATTAACATGTGGTATCAACAAGACGGTGGCACATCGCATAAAGCCAGGATTACAATGGAATTACTGCGAGACCTCTTTCCACAACAAGTTATTTTAAGAAATGATGATGTTGATTAGCCTCCAGGTTCGCCTGATTTGACTGCTCCTGACTTCTTTATGTGGGGATATCTGAAAAGCAAGGTTTATTCAATGAAACCAGAAACGCTTGAATTACTCAAACAAAATAAACTCAAACAAATATTAGTGAATTAATGAAATACCACGTAAAATGTGTAAGAATGTATGAAAAATGTGCTCAAAAGGGCTCGCATTTGTGAGGCTAACAGAGGCGGATATTTTATTCCATATATAGTTCTCGACATTAAATAAAACATATATCAATACGAGATGCATTCTCTTTCATTTAATCAAAAATTATAATCAAACAAAGTTGTATACCTTCCTGACGGACACCCTGTATTACTTCAGTTCAAACAAGTTATTTCAAGAAATGGTGATGTTGATTGACCTTCAGGGTCGCCTGATTTGACTGCTCCGGACTTCTTTATGTGGGGATATCTGAAAAGCAAGGTTTATGCAAACAAACCAGAAACGCTTGAGCGACTCAAACAAAATATTCGTGATGAAATACCGTAATGAAATACCGCCTGAGATGTATGAGAATGTAAAAGGGCTCGCATTTGTGAGGCTAATAGAGGCGTATATTTAACTGATATTGTATTCCATACATAATTAACGACATTAAAAAAAAACATTGATCAATACGAGTATAAGATCCATTCTCTTTCATTGAATCAAAAATTATAAACAAACAAAGCTGTATATCTTTCCGACGGACATCCTGCTTTTCTTAAATAACGTTCTTTCTTTAAATTCCAAATTCAATTAAATTAATGCACTAAGTCTATTAATTATAGAAGACACAGTAAAAGTTTTAAAGTTATCGCCTTAGCCACCACTTACTCGTTTAATAACTGAGTACTATCAAACACGTCTATTGTATTATTCAGATTTTATTAGTTTTTAGGGTTACTCCTATAAGTATCTTTAAGGGACCTTTACGAAACACAACTCCAGTATTAAAGTACAAATCTTCATAAAAATTTGTTTTTTTTTTGGTTTGGACATTGGATACCTCAGCAAACCTCTACAATTTTATTTAAGACAGGAGCCTTTAACCGTAATTGCCGTTTAATGACTGCAGGTTCATTTCTCATTACTTAATAAGATTTTTAAAATTGTTCACAATATGTTTGCTGGGCCACCCAAATGTATTTATTTATTTATCTGTTTGTATTGCTGTTAATCATGATGTTTAAAAACTTTATACAAATGTATGAACATTTGTAATAGTTATTCTTCTACGGTTAAAGTTTATTATATAAATATTACAATTAGTAATAACAAAGTTTAGTGAATAGGCATTTGTGCAAATGTCAGGTGTCACAACTTATAAATATGCATACATGTAGAAAAATATTGACAAACTTTACTTGTGATGTGATTAGACAATGCGTAAATACTGGTTTAATAACTTGTCTAATCTTCTGCAAAATGAAAGACAGTTCGCAACAGTTAGGTTCAAAAAGTAAATATTATCTGCATTTTATTAAGTTGGTTTGGGTTATTGACAGTGGGTTGGCCAAAAGCCGTTGCCACAAAGCGACTACATGAAAATTCGCATTTTAAAGATTATGTAGGTTTATTTAGTACAATTAATATTTATCATAGAAACCTTTTAGAGTAAGGGTTAACGAACGACGGATGAATACAGTTGGTTGAGCCGACTAGCATATAACCCCTACATATAAAGCTTCTCTAGCATATGTATGTAGTTCTGGAAAATATCCAACTATTGAAGGGGCCCATTTTTATGGGTGTTTCTGAAAGGGATTTAAATTAAAGCATAAACATGATATACTTACTTATATACTTAGTAGGGACATAAATACTATTACACACGTTTTATGCTAAAAAATAAAAAATACTGAATGTTTTAGGACCAAACACTTTTTAATATATTTATTGATGTTATTGTATCCAAACAAAATCTACTTATTCGAAATGTACGCCTTTTGCCTTTACACACGCCTTAAGACGCACTGGCCAATCGTCAATAGCTGCACGAACCTCGTCCATTGGAAAATTGGCCACAGCTCGAACCAAAGCAGTCAGATCCAATGTTGGGGTATCTTTTGTGACAAACCTTGTTCTCTAAAACCGTCCACAATTTGTAATCCAATGGGTTCAAATCTGGACTGCCTGAGGGTCATTCTTCAGAGGTAATGGATGCTGGCAAATTGTTTCGAAGCCAGGCCTGGGACGATTTAGCCTTATGGGCCTGCTGGAAAGTCCATGGCTGGTTTTGGAACAGGGAATTATTAAGAGGCTTCACAGCAGCTTCCAAAACGGTTTCTTGGTAAACTTTGGCCGATGTTTTGACACCTTGTTCGCAGAAATTCAGGTCAGTGACCCCATCGTAAGAGACACCCCACCAAACCATGACTGAAGCTTGGTGATGACCCTTTTCCACCCTTGGGATCAGTTCAGATGCTTCCTTAGATGACCGCGCATACACTCTATCATTCTGCTTGTTAAATTTTTTCTGAACGGTACAAATTTGTTCATCGGTGAACAAAATTTTTCATGAAGTTTTCAGCGTGCGTCACCAAAAGACGTTTGCATTTTTCAATCCTATTTTTTTTTAAAGCTGCAGTCAATAAATGTCAGGTACATCGTTTGAAAGTCCCAAGTCTTTTTTAATGATTCGACTAATGTACTTTTGCGTGATATTCATGATTTTCTGTTTTCTGAGCGGATTTCTGTGAATTCTTGTTTTAACAGCTTTGATGACATGCGTTGTTCGAACAGAGCGTGGGCAGCCCGACCGGTGGCGGCTTTTACATCTCCAGTCTCCTTAAACAGTTCGTGGCCGGAGCGTTTTGATAATATCGCTTTTTTTCATTTCACACTTGAAAATCTCTATTACAACGATACGGTTCTCATTATCTGACCACTCCATGATGAAAGTTAAAGCAATTTTAAAATCCTGTTACAGACTACTAAGGGCAGCATGTCATGTTGTCCCTGCTGGCAGGCGGGACAAACGTCCGGAATGTCAGCATCAATTCGCGTCTAATACGAACTGAGGCAGCTGCACTATCCAGAAATCAGCGCGTCTGCTGAGGTAGCGTCTTCTCCTCTGATGAAATCTTCGGGGGATGTTTCGCGAGCTCCATATTCGTGCTTTAGTTGCATACTGCAGCTGCTACTTCATCATCGTGAATGTAGCTCATACCTGCCTGCTAATTTTGATAGTCTAAAGGCCATTTGTTGTACCGCTGGACCTTTCTCTCTAGAACACGAGGATCGTACCTGATCTGCCTGCGCGTAGGCATCCTGACCAAGACTGGATGGTTGAGATGACTACTGCATAGGCATCGTACCTTATCTTCTTGCGTGTAGGCATCCTGACCAAGACAGGATTGTTGAGATGACTACTGCATAGGCATCCAAGTAGATACTGCTTAGACAACAAGAAATTGGGACCACCGCCCACTTTTCCTAAGACTTATTTTATTATACACTTTATTTCACATTCCAAACCTGATATGTCTTACATAAATAGTTTACAAAACTATATCTGTGTGTTAGGGCGGGGCGATTTGTGGGGAGGCAAAAAAATCACTCAAGTGAAAATCGTATTCTAGGGATTTTTTTTTATATATGCTTTATTTGAATTATTGAATCTGCTCCAAAGGAGCCTAACAATAAGTATACGAATATTAAGTATAATTCAATAATGAATCCCAGTATGGATTTTTTGTTATGTGGATCTCTGCTAATTGGCAGGAATTTGCATTAATTTCAAAAAAGTATATAACTGTTATGGATCACATGTCTGAGAATGTTTGGCTCAAACCTCGTGATAAAGGGTCAGAGGACCCTTACAGTCATTTACAGAGTATTCGCGATATTATGTAGAGTGAAAAACTCTAGTTATGTATGTATAACGGATAACTCTAGAATAGCAGAGAGGACGACGTAATTTTGGTTTTATAGGTTTTTCGTGTTGACTGTTTTGAGGATCGCGTATGAGAGCATTTAAGCCACGTGACGTAAATAAAAGAATTCTACACAGTCTTTTTTGAGTGTTCGTCCGCGATTGATATTGACTGTTTTAAAGATCACGTTTAAGAGCATTTAAGCCACTCGACGTAGAAAAGAATTCCACACAGTCTTTCGGGAGCATGTGTTCGCGATTACTGTTGCGGATGAAGCACAAGTGTAGATTAGAAAACACGGCGTTCGTTTCTCCGAAGTCTTGAAGAGCTTGGACTGCACAATAGTTTCTTCTCTTTGTGCTTTATATTGATTTTTTGAATTGCCTCTTTAACGAGATGTATTTTTAAATCTCGGTGGATGTTTTCGTACCTCATATACCAAGGGGCACCGGTAATGAGCCGCAATGTCTTCGATTCGACTCTTTCGGATTTTATCGAGATTGCTCGAGCTTGCTTTGCCCCCTAGCTGGGCACCGTATAACCAGATAGGTTTGATTGCACTGTTGTATAGCAGGACCTTATATTCAAGGCTTAGTTTTGAGTTTGCGTTTAGGAGCCAGTGAAGTTGATGGACCTTAAGTTTCAGTTGAGTTTTCTTGGCTTCGATATGACTTCTCCTGGTGAGTCGGCGATCCAGGTGGATTCCAAGGTATGTAACATGATCAGATTGAGAAAAAAGGGATATTGTTTAGTTTCAATGTCGGACAAGTGCTAAAATTCAGTGTTAAAGTTACCTGTGTGCATTTAGCCTCATTGACTTTTATTCTCCAGTCAGAGAGCCAAGATTCTACTCGTCTGAGATGTACACCTAGATTCATAGAGGCAATATCCTGCTTTTTATGCGGTATCGTCGGCAAAGGAGGATGTTAGCACGTTTGAGCTGTTAGGGATATTTGAGGTAAACAGAAGGAAAAGGATAGGCCCCAGAACGCTTCCCTGGGGCACACCTGCTAGTATTTCGCGGTCATCGGTGACGTGTAGCCCACTTTAGACTCTGAATCCTCGGTTTCTAAGTAAGACTCAAGAATTCGATGCGTATTGGCCGGTAAGTATTTGCAAATTTTGTAAATCAAGCCAAAGTGCCAGACTTTGTCAAATACTCGAACAACATCCAGAAATACGACGCAGCAATACTATCGCCGTTCAAATGATTTTTCAATTGCTTGGGTCAGACGGTTTACTTGTTCGATGGCGCTGTGACCTTCCCGGAATCCAAACTGATGGTCTGTTACATTATGTTTTTGACACGAGGAACGGTTTTATTTTCGATAAAATGAACTTTTTCAATTAGTTTGGATATGCAGGGAAGCAAACTTATCGGCCTGTATGAGGAAGGCATTGATTTGTCCGTTCCTGGCTTTAAAATCATTTGAATCAGATAAATTTTCCATACTTTAGGCAAGTAACCATGTCTCAAAATTGAGTTAAATAATTTTGCCAGGAACTTCACAGCAATATATGTGACGCGCAAAATAGAAAGGGACCTAAGAGTAAAAACCAGTTTTGTTCAGAAGAACCATTTTAAAGATTTAAATACGTGTATCTTTGGTGTACCATCACTTTCATAAAACGCGCATATCTCTGGGAGGGAACACTTTTGGGGCATGGGACCGGTCTCGTTCGATGCTCAGATGTTGTCCACATCAAAAAAAAGTGAAAATTTACTTTTTTTTACCCTTAGGTCCCTTTGTCTATGCGCTGTCACATATGGAAGTTCCAAGATCATTTTAGGCGTGATAAGATCATATCCAGGTGCTTTACCTGGATTCACGGTTTTTTTAATGACATTAAGAACTTCATTTGCATTAGTAAACAATGGAATTATGGCAGACATTTTATCATCAGGTGGAAGGAGGTCGCTACTTGCAGGGTTTGGGCGAAATACCTGGGAAAGAGGGATAGCACAAACATTGCCGTTTTTCTCTTCTGATATTGCCCACTCGCCATTTGCGTCGCGTATTGGAAATTGCGTTTCGATGGGCATACATGTATTTCTTAATGTTTTCCATAATGAACATTTGGTTGAAGCTGTCGAAGTTAAACTTGCAATGAAACTACCATGCTGTCTACTGTCTTCATTGCTAAGTGCGCTTTGCAACCTTTTAGTAGCGTCAGTCAGTCTTGGTCGGGACGCTGGTGACCTATTTCGCTGCCATTCGCGACGAAACCCCCTTTTTCACTTACAAGGTGCTCTATTTCCCGGTTAGTGTAAGTATTTATTTATTTTTTTGGCTGTGTGTAGCGTGAATGGCCGCCTGTTCCAAAATCACGTTCAAGTTGGCTACGTTGTTATCGATCTCTTCCGCGTTAGAAATTAGATGATTCGAGTCTAAATGACTGCTAATGTACTTCCTGTATTTGAACCAGTTAGGGATAAAAATAATTCTAGGGATAAAATATTCTAGGGATAAAAATAAGAAACTTTGCCCAAAGAACAATACCTCTAAAACGAATTCTGATGTACCGAGCCGTAGGGTCAAATTTAGAAAAATCCCTATGCCACGCTTCCTTGTATAATTTATGGCAATACCACACTGCCTACATTTTAAGACCATATATCTATAGTATGGCCATAACATAGCTTTTCAAAAGGGAGTTTGGCACCGCCAGAGCACGAAGTAGATAAAACCAAAATTCTTCAGCTGGCAAAAAAAAGGTTGTACCAACGAATCAGTTCTCTGTATCCCACATTATATAAGTATAATCCATACCTACATTTACCGCAGTTCAACACATTTGCAATATTTATTCATTTGTAAATTTCCATACGGGTATTCATTCGCTCAGCAAAACATTGCGAATGCCCGTAATGTATAATTTAAGCCAATAAAAAACTTTGCGCCAAAATTAAATTAAATGATCGGTGTTAGGATATAAGAGCAATTTCCTTGCCGGATTTACAGCGAGGAAGCAAAGACAACAGCAACATTGTACACAACAAACATCCCTAATAAAGTGTAATTTACTCATTTATTTTAAATCTGCAACTTTGTTGTTTCCACGCCCCCACTCGTCCGCCACGATAAGAAATATACCATAAAATTACGTTAAAATTTATCATTTCGAAAATAAAAGGAACGACACGACACAGCAGGTATACGATTAGCATGGTTGGGACGCGAACGAAAAATACCTCGAAAAAATCGAAGGGAAACTTAGAACATATTTCATAAATATTTCAGCAAATTATATTACTTAGGGAAAGCATTTTCTTTGTATTCATTCTCCTTTTACGATTCTTGCTTTGCAGCGCGACGTTGAGGATAAGCCAAAATCCTCGAAAGAATAAAATTGTATAACTTTAGCACCTTCAATATGTCAACATAATTTCTATGAGAAAGAAAACATCGCAAACGCGATTTCATTGTTTCACTCCTACCTTCACTTTGTCTTTGTTGCCGTCCTCCGTAGACGGACTCATTGCTAGGGGGTAATGTATGAGCACACCGGAGCTCCAACAACATCACCGCTGATGACGGCGACGACGACGAAATAAAAGTGATAAAACTTTCAAGTGACAGACACAAATCAAATTAATTTATGTAAATTTCTGGCAACATGCAAACGAACAGCATTTAGTGAAGCAAAAGATGAAATAAAACTCAATCTGAAGCACAGTGTTTCGCGACCAAATCAATGGTAAAGTTAAAACGAAAAAAACTCAAAATTGCAATAATATTCAGGGCAGCATTTCATTGATTTCCCAAAGCGCCACTATTAATTATTCACTTATTCAGTATAGATAGGTAACTTTTGGACTACTGTAGGCATCATCGTAGCCAAGGGATTACATTTTAATAGAAGACAAAATTTTTACAAAATGGCAAATTGACATTGGCAATTCTGATGAGCGCATTCCGAAGCTTGTATCGCGGTTAAACGAAAGTCATTGTCGCTTTGCCATTTTTAAAAAACTTCACGCAGAGAAAAATATGGTTACTATATGGTCACTGCAAGAGTTTATGTTCTTTACAATAAAGGTATATTCTTCGCAACCATAGTATTTTTTTTTAGTTTAATTTTGACAATATTATGATTGCTGCAATATTATTATTGTTGAAATGTGACAATATTATTATTGCCAAATTAAAAAAAATTAAAATATGGTTGTAGCAGCAATATAAATATGGTGGTGCCACAAAAGTATTTTTTTAGGTTTTATGCTTACAATTATATGATTATTGCAATCATACTGTATGTATGAAGGTAATTTTTCTTCATTTGAATATGCTTTTTAGAACAATGTTATTGTTACGCATCTAGTGCAATAATAGTTCCTTTTATTTCGAAATTAAACTTTTTCTTACAAACTGCTTTCACTGAAATATTTAAAAAAAAAACGCTTACATTTTTTTAAACTGATTTTTTCTACTCTTAAATAAAACACTCCCATTATTTTTAATTTTATGTATTTTTAAATAATTTTCATAATTCAAATCTATTGTTGGCAACGTAAACCAATTGTAATAAATAATTTTGGTTATCATAGTGTAATTGTGTGTGATCCTACTATGGTTATGGTGACCATAACATGGTTGCGTGTAAAACATACTATGGTTGAAAGGATCAGAATATGGTTGTGGAGATCATAGTATGCTTGAGTGTGCATCATACTATGGTTGTGGGGATCATAGTATGGTTATGTATTAATGGTACCATTGTTGTGAGGATCACAGTATGGTTGTGAGGATGATAGTATGGTTGTATTTGAATCATACTATTGTTGTAAGGATCATAATATTGTTGTACCATATCCATATACCCAACAATAGTATGATGTTCTTCGAATATTGTTATCCCAAACATATTTATTATCTACATGCAAGTGCTTCAACATCAGTGTTAAGATTTCGCCATTTCTTCCGTTTATATTTATTGACCAGCCTACTGATATCCGAGCCCTAATAGGATTGGAGCGACAAATGTCACCACGCTAACCTGCCTCTGCTTGGAAATTTGGTCGTATCTTAGGACCAGCAGTAAAAGGTGAGCTGCTGCTGCGTTAATTATGGTCCGAAACTTCGGCAACCCGAACATCTTAGGGAATAAGTAGGTCACTAAAGCTGCTTAAGGTTGATGGCTTCTCTGAATGCATCTCCATCAGCTTTATTCTGATTAAGATACTCGTACGTACGACGTTGAGAGATTATGAAGTCGGATGGTCTGTTGATACAAAGGATTATGGGAAGGTGGTCCGACCCTGATCAGGCCAAGCGATACTATATTTATGTCGGGCGAGCTATGGCAATCGCCCATAATCCGCGTGGGAGCGTCCTTATTTACTATGCAGAACGTAGAGCTTTCAATTTGCTCAAGGTATGGCCCTCTTGTAGTTGTCTAGGAGATAATGCACCATTTTATGGAGTTCATTAGAGTTGCCTAGGAATAGACGGTTAATACCTTTTACCAGATAACTTATATCCAATAAATAACGCGGGGCACAGCTACCTACTAACGAGACACCAGAAACATTTGCCGGAAGGCGTTCTGCTCAGCTAGGAATGCCTCGTAAGTCACTACGGCGCATTTTAATAAAAAAATTACTGTTATACCCATATAAGGTACAGTGGGTGCAAGAATATAAACCCGCAGATCAACGGCAACGTCTAAATTTTGCAGTTATATTTGGACGGTTGGCCAGAAATGACATCAACTTAATTGAAAATTAGATTATGAGTGATCAAGCTCATATTCATTTGAATGGCTTTGTTAATAAGCAGAATTGTAGGTTCTGGGGCTCTGAAAATCCAAGAGCCATTCATCAACGCCCAAGGGCACCCCATTAGGTGCACAGTATGGTTTGGGATCACATCTGCAAATATCATTGGGCCTTACCTCTTCGAGAATGAAGATCGAATCCTGTAACCGTAAATGAAGAGCTGTATCGGTTTATGATAGAAATTTTTTTACGTCCTGCTCTTGAAAACAGTCCTGAAATGTGGTTTCAACAGGACGGAGCCACTGCCCACACTGCCCGACCACAATGGCACTTTTAGGTCATATTTTTGGAGAGCGAATAATTTCCAGAAATTCGGAAAATATTTGGCCAACGCGATCGATTTGTCAGCAACCGACTATTTTCTTTGGGGTTATTTAAAAAAGCAATTATACTTATATGTGAACAAGCCTGAGACAATCCTTCAACTCAAGGCCAACATTGTTGCAGAAATTGGAACAGCTACAAATTTTTAAAGATGTAATGGAAAATGCTCTCAAACGAGCCCATCTTTGCGAAACTGAAAACGGGGGTCACTTAATGTAAAAAAAAATTCCATTTTGTATGTTATATAGGGTGATCCATCTAGAGGTATTTTTTCAGAACAAAAAAAAAATATAAAAATTCAAATCAAGTGTGGAATCTTTATTGGTAAATGGAATGGACATTTTATGGCACTTATTTCTTAAAAATATGGACCTTCAAATGTTGGCAACTGTATTATGGCAATGAGCGTTCGGTGAGAAACGGGAAGATCCGCTGTTTTCGACCACAATTTTGTTCAGTGATGAGACCCATTTCTGGCTCAACGGCAAAGACAATAAACAAAATTGCCGCATTTGTGCTGACGGTTTGGTGCGGTTTATAAGCTGGTGGAATCATCGGTACATATTTTTTCAAAAATAATGATGGCCGGAACGTAACTGTGAAAGGTGCTCGCTATCGCGCCATGATATCGATTTTTATGCTACCTAAAAATGAAGCCCGTAATCTTGACGACACTTGATTTCAACAGGACGGTGCCAATTGCCATGCAGCTGCTCAAACAATGGATCTAATGAGAGGTCATTTCGAAAAGCAGCTAATTTCACGTTTTAGACATGTGAGTTGGCCGCCTCGATCGAGTGATATCACACCTTTAGACAGTTTTCTTTGGGGTAACGTAAAGTCCAAAGTCTATGCTGACAAACCAGCTGCGATTCAGGTTTTGGAAGCGTGTCATTAAAGCCATACCGGTCTAAATGCTCGAAGGAGTCATCCAAAATTGGACCCTCAGAATGCAAACCCTGAGGCGTAGTTAAGGCCAACATTTGAAAGAAACTTTATTCAAAATTAATGCCATAAAATATCCTGTCAAATTACCAATAAAAATTCCACACTTGATTTGTATTTTTATTTTTTTTTGTTCTGAAAAAATACCTCTAGATGGATCACCCTGTATAATCTGAGAAAAAAATAAAAACAATTAAGTTACCACGGGGTTCAAATTTTTAACCCCGTGGTAACTTTTGGCCCACCCTGTACATATATAGGATACGAATGCCGTATGACACTATTAGCTCTCTTATCTTTACGATGCATACGAAGAAACATGGACGTTTGTGTATGCATGGAAAGGGGATGCACGAATGCAGGTTGACTGTGGTATCACAGTAAGGAATTGCAGTAGAGTCTACAAAACCGAAACCCGACATTCCGGTGTTGATGCCTTAACCCGACCGTCGGTTTGTCAAAAATAACTAAAGCCCTACATGTCGGTTAACCCGTTGCTGTCGGGTTTTCTGGGTTTCTGTCTTTTGATTGTTTTATGTAAAGGCAAAACAATAAATTTTAATTTTTAATTTCGAAATACGTGACTAGCAAAGAAAGCTAGACTAGGAATCGTCAGTCGATTCGATTTAACGATATCTGTCTGTGCGTCCCTCCTACCGTCTGTTGTCTATTTTAAGGCTTATTTTCAAATAACAGGTCGCAGTTTTTGATCGTCTTTAAATTTTTCAGAAGTAAAATTGGACGATATGTGTATTCCAAAGTATTCCAAATAGAATAACCCAAAATTGTTAGAAAGCGTCCAGTATAAATCAAATAATTTTTTTTTGTTAAATCATGACATTGGACAAAATAATAAAAAAAGATCTTTGGTTAAAATTATGGAATGGTGCTTAATTGAGTGCATTCGAGTTTTTTAAACATTCATATTTTTTCTTACTGAATTTGATAGTTTTTGATTTTCATTTTACAAACGTATTACACAAAAGAAAACGAATAAAAAAAATCAATTTTTAATTTGCTTTATTACCTTTTTGTTTACTGGAAAGTGGCAAGCTATTAAGGCTTTTACTTCAATAAAACTCTGAGTTAATTCTTATTCCTATTGTCATTGAATAAATTAGATTCGGTTTAAAGTCACTGTGCCTAGCCGTAACGGGGGGGGACTATTTTGAAAAAATAACGGTAATAAAAACCAAAAAAGATTCATTTTTTGCGTAAAAAAGTTACTCTTCATTTCTTTTCGTCTGTGGCGAAGTCAAGCCAAAAGTGATGAAGAGCATTTTGCTGATGTTGCCGCTGATGCCGTCGTCGTTGGCTGTTCTTGTTCATTGTCAATGTTGCTGGTGTTGCTCGAATACTGTTCTTGTTGTTGTTGTTGTCTTCGCCATCTATGCATGTACTTTTTGCTGTTGTTTTTGTTGTGGCTGTTGCTGTTATTGTTACTTTTTCGCTTATCTGTTGAACAGGTGGAAATAAATAAAATTTTCGTGAGTATTTATAACAAAAAATCCTAAGGGATCTACAAATGACACATTTTTCTCTTGGCTGTTGGTTTTTCCCTCTTCTATCTCGTGTTGTTGTGTTTGCTTTTCGAAACTTTTTTGCCCACAAAGAAGAAACACCATTTAATAAAAGCCAAGCCAAAAACAAAAAAGAAGCAAAAAAAACCTGCAACATCAACAGCATCCGTGGTAACACGTCTGGTGTTGGTGACAACAATGGCGGCGACAACAGCAGCCGTCGCGGGGTTTAGTGTTTTTCTTTTAAAGAAATCAGCAGCATAATGAAAGCTCCAAATATGCAATGCCCGGTTTACTTTCCGCTAGAGCGAGTGGTACGGGAAATCGGTAACATCAGTTTGGGATATAAAAAGAAGCCGGAAAACGAAAATAAACTTGAAGAGAGGGAAAAACAGATAAATGAAATGAAATCAACATAATTTTTGGTATTTTTTTTTTGGTTGTTGCCGGAGAAAACAGATTTGAATTTTTATGATGGCAGTTTTATGTGGCAAACATACAGACTTTTATGGCGCATACTGCCATTGCAATCATAAAATAGGTTCCTCCACACACATTTGACTTGTATATGTGTACTTAAATGGGCTCTGAAATGTTGAGAAAGCACAATTATTTCCGAAAATGTATTCTAATAAAATAATATCAAAATCTTCTTTGTAGGTAGACTTTATACTTGATCAAATACAATACAAAGTTCATTTTATTTTGGTTCCCAGGCTAAACTTTATGCCTGCGACGGTACAAAGCTCATAAAGAAAATAGGTTTCCTGATCCTCACGCTGATACAGACGAAGAATAACTTGTTTTCGGTGTCTTAACCTTTATCATGATAATATGCAAAACTTTTTGGGGGTGAATGAATAATTCTTTTGGGAAATGAGTGACTTAGGTGAGAGATGGATAGAGAGAATAAGATAGATGTCGGTCACCATCTGCGTCGATTTGGATTTTCATTCTGAACGAGCGAGCGTCGGCCACAATTGAATTCATTAAACCAGTTTTTCACAGTGCTATAGGATCGTGCTTCATCGTCATACAAAGATTTAAGTTAATCAAAGATTTAAGTTAATCGATATACTCTTGTCTCGATAATCCACGTCGAGAGTTGTGAAAAATGATCGCACGAAAATGTTCACGAGTTAATTTCATTTTTTTGCCAAATGGATTTTTTCGAGTCACTGTAAACATCACAAATGATGGTCGTACGTCAAAACGTTCTGAGTACGTTTATGCTAAAAAATCTTATACTTTCGTGTTGCATAGGCCAGAAATATATTTAGCTACCCGTATACATCCGCTCTAGAACACAAATATTGATCATATTTGGTATAGTATATTACTATGAACAGACATTCAATCTTGGAGCATATAATCCCTTTTTGGATATAGTCTCTTGCAAAAGATCTGGAGGCACATTAAACGGCTATTAGAATATAAGAATTTAAAATTATGTTTGCTATTCAGCTAAATTTGGGTGACGGACATTAGGCCGAAAATGCGACCATAATGAAATTTTGTCACAAATTCAAACGGAAATTATTTTGTGTTTATAACCCTGTTTTCATAACCGACTTTTACTCGTACAGTTTTATTTTTATATTAAAAACAGACCTACGGTATTCTCATGTTTACTATTTGACTAAGTTTAGGTGACGAACCCTAAGCCGGAAATGCATCCCATTTAAATATGTACTCATACATATGGGTACTAACGCCAATGAAGTTTTATCTAAATTCAAACGAAAATTATTTTGTGTTCAGAGCCCTGTTTGATAACAGACGTTTAGAGATTTATTTTTAGATAAAAAACATTGCATCATTGCAATCGATTCTTAGCCATTCTTAGAGTTAAAAAATTAGGTCAATCACTTTATTCCTAAATGGGAAAATATTTTCCATCCTTAGAAAAATGGCTGAAACCGGCTAATGACGGGTTTTTCTTAAAATAATACTCGACTAGTCCGGACTTTCGTCTTTTAGAAAAAAAAGCTTTACAGATTTTGCCCGACTCTTTTTGATTTTAATTTTTTTAAAAGTGTCTCTGATGAATGTATTATTCGTAAAATTCTCAATTTTTGATTCCAAAATACAAAAGACATCAAAAAAATTCGGTGAAACTTTTTTGCACAATAAATTAGTTAAGGCTATTAGCAAAAACCGAAATCTTTCAAGAAGCAAAAAATGCGGTAAAATTATTTTGCACAATAAATTAGTTTGGGTTTTCGTCTTTTAGAAAAAAAAATCGAAATCTTCGCGAATTGCGAGGGTTGCTATAAATATTCTGGAATAGGCAACACTTAGTGTTGTTTGGCGCCATCTGACATTTTCATTGGAAAGTTTGACATTTTTTCGCATAAACGTACCCAGAACGTTTTGACGTACGAACGCCATTTGTGTTGTTTACAGTGACTTGAAAAAATCAATGTAGCAAAAAAATGGAATTAACTCGTGAACATTATCGTGCGATCATTTTTTACAACTTTCGACGTGGACTATCCCGACAAGAATGCATCGATGAACTTAAATCTTTGTATGGCGATAAAGCACCATCCTATACCACTGTGAAAACCCGGTTTAATGAATTCAATCGTGGCCGACGCTCGCTCAAAGACGAGGGTCGTGAACGTCTCCCAAAAACGGCCATTGTGCCAGAGATCATTGAAGCCGTGCGTGAACTGATACAGCAAGTTTGTCATGTGACATACCGTGAGATAGGGGCATCCTTGGGCATTTATTCCACCAGCATACATTCGATATTGCATGAACACCTGGCCGTAAAAAGGGTTAAATTCGTTGAATCTTGCACAATTTGACAATCGCTCAAAAAAAACTCGATTGGTGCAGAGAAATTTTAAAAAAAAATACGATCGCGGTGCTTCGAACGACGTTTATAAGATCGTCACAGGTGACGAATAATGGATCTTTGCATATGAGCCCGAAACAAAACAGCAATCGACCGTATGGGTCTTCGAAGACGAGCCAAATCCAACGAAAGTTATTTGTGGAAAAATAACTTTCGTTTGATTTGGATTCTTCTGCAAAACTGGTCATGTGGTGACTGTTCTGCTTAAGAAACGAAGGACGGTTAATTCTGAGTGGTACACCATAATTTGTTTGCCTGAAGTCTTCGTAGAAATTCGAAAAACGAACAAGAGAAGACGAATCATGGTGCACCATGACAATGCGAGCTCTCATACAGTGGCTCAAACCAGCGCCTTTTTGACCGGCCAAAACGTTGAATTAATGGGTCTCAGAATTCTTATTTACTCCGCACATCAAGAAAAAATGCGTGGTCAACGATTTTGGTCGCCAGAAGATGCTATTGAAGCGTCCAAAAACCATGTTTTTGAGGTGTCTAAATCGGATTGGGAAAAGTGCTTCGACAATTGGTTTGAGAGCATGCAAAAGTGTATAAATCATGCTAGCGAACACTTTCAAAAACAATAAAACCATTTTGATGCTAATTATTCGCATTTTCATTACTAGGCCTTAAATATATATAGCAGCCCTCGTATACCCGATTCTTTTTGATTTTCATTTTTAAAAAGCGTCTACGATAAACTTTTTATACGAAAAATTTTCAACTTTAAATCCAAAAAGCAAAAAACATCAAAAAATTCGGTGAAATTTGTTTGCACAATAAATTATTTTAGACTTTCTTCAATTAGAAAAAACAAAATCTTCTCAGATTTTGTTCGATTCTTTTTGTTTTTCATTTTTTAAAAAATTCTCAATTTTTTTGTTTCAAAAAGCAAAACAACATGAAAATCTTAACAAAATATATACAATTTTTTATATTACGATTGTTGTTACTTTTTTTTTTTTCAAAAATTTCAAATTCAACAAAGTTAGAATGTCACCGAACTGTTCTGAGAGCAGATCATCATGTTAATTTAGAACTAATTGATATGCCAAATGTTTTAGAAAAAAACTAATAAAAAAGAAGCATTTTACAAGAAAACCTCGATTGTTACATAAAAACGGATAACATTTTTGAAATCAGCGTATCTTAATCCTTTTAGAAATAAAGTTTCATTTTATTCTGAAAACTTCTTCTATTTTTGTCCAATGCTAGTATGGGAATGGAGCCCTGTGCGACTGTTGGTTTTTTTATAACATGGTTCCGGTTTTCTGATAAAACCCGGTTTTTTGGACTCTCTAGGTAACATGAAGTGCCAACAAGTGTATATTCGTAAACGTTTCAAAAACCTTTTCATAAAAATGCCAACAGTTAACAGCTTATTTATATATAATCATATCATAGGTGAACTATGGGCTCTTTTTTACTACATAAACACCCACATCCTTGGTGCCACATGTTGAGACCTAAAAGTATAAGTGGCTGTGAAAAGAATATAAAAAGCCAATAAAGTGTTGTAGGAGGTAGTGATGCTAATCTCAAAATTTGTTAAACGTATTTAAAAGACATTAAATACTTCTTGCTACGTGTATTTCTCTCTCTCTCCACTGTAAAATGAGATTTCCAGTTAAAAACCATTTCAAGGCTAAAACTGTATGGGTAGCATTAACAACAGCGGGAACAAAGCACACACATACATACACACACAAAACAACTTGTTAACAATTTCTTATACGTAACGCGCCATTCCTTTGCACGCGCATTAAAATAAAATTTAGGTAACCCGGTTTTTTAGCTATTCTAAAACCTTTTGTGTTTGAATTTGAATATAAGTTCTTTTGTTCAAAGCTTTCAATGAGATGCTGTTGCTGCCACCGCTGCGGCGTCTCTAACTCAGCTCGCTGTTCTTTTTTCACGTGCGCTGTAATGTTGGTGAAAGATAAGAAGCCAAAAGAGAAGAAGTCTTAACAAAAGAAGAAATGAAAACGTTTTTCTGAGTGAAATGTACAAAATAATGTTTGTTTTGCATGTTTCCAAGTGTTGTAGAAACAGCAGCAGCAGCATCGTCAAAGGGATATGAGCATTTTCTTCAAATGGCAACAAAACTAAACTTCCAACCCAAACAAAATGAGGGATAAGACAAAAAGCCTGACATGAAAAAAGTGCTGGAGCCAAAGAAGGCTACAATGAAAACACAGTTGTGTTTTTCTTTCTCAAAGAATATGCAGAAAAACTGTTGTTAAATTTTGGAAGACAAATGTGAGCAATTTTTTTAGGAACTCTATTTTTTTTGAGAACTCTTTACGTTAAAGAATAGAAATGACAATGGCTTGCGATATAAATATTGAAAGTCTAAACTAGCATCGGACAGGCGTATACAACAAAAAAAACTTAGGAACCGACTAAATTTCTACATCCAAAGAATGCTTCATTGAAAAATATTAATTCTGCGTCCGTCTTTTGTTAAACTAAAGCTTGTAGTCAAAAGTCATGACATTTGACAGAAGTAAGTTTTTTGGTTCAAGGACGACTTTTACAAACAATCGTTGAGTTTAAACATTAAAAAATTTTAGTTTTTACAAAAAAAAAATACAAAATTTAAAAATTAAAATTTTGTTATATGTGACCCGGCCTATGAAAAGGTGGTTTATGACTCATATTTAACTTTGGTTTATGACTCATCTCTTTAACTTTGACTTATCTTTAACAGCTGTTTCTCGCAATTTCTTTTTTGAGTCATAAGCCACATTTTCATAGGCCGGGTCACATATAGATCCTACGAGTACTGTTCTTTTTCATATTACCCAAATTTCGTATAAATCGGCCATTCCGTTGCAGGACAGTAAGATATTTAGGGAAGAGCATAAATGCAATTTTTGCCCTTGTTAATTTTTTTAAACCAAACCCTTCATCCCATAAAAGAAATATCAGCCATTTATACTAATATTAAGAAGAATTTTAAAAACTTTTCGCCCAAAAAAATTTTCTGATACGTATCCTAAAATTTCAACACATGAACGATATAATCAACTATAACGAACAATACGCTGGTAGTTATCTTTATGAATCATAAAGAACAAAGTCAAAAGTTTTTCTTGTGAACTGACAGAACATCGCTTTATTCCACATTTATATTAAAATTGATAAGAAACGTGCTTGCCAAATGTTATAAGTTTAAGAAATTCAGAAAAGAGTTTCAAACGGTGCATTGAGATCGAAAATAAAATGAGAAATATTTAAAATATAGGGTGATCCATCTACCTTTTTTTGTTTTTTCCTAACAAAAAAAAAATAAAAATTCAAATCAAGTGTGGAATCTTTATTGGTAATTTGAAAGGACTTTTATGACATTTATTTTTTGAAAATTATTACCTTCAAATGTTGGCAACTGTATTATGGAAATGAGCGTTCGGTGAAAAATGGGAAGATTCGCTGTTTTCGACCAAAAATGTGTTCAGTGATAAGGCCCATTTCTGGCTCAATTGGTCTAAAGAGCAACGAGAAGAGGTTCAAGAGGTGCCATTGTACACAGAGAAAATCACGGTTTGATGCGGTTTATAAGCTGATGGAATGATCGGTGCATATTTATTTTTTAAAAATGATGATGGCCGGAACGTAACCCTGAACGGTGCTCGCTATCGCGCCATGATATCGATCTTTATGCTACCTGAAATTGAAGCCCGTAATCTTGACGACACTTGGTTACAACAGGACGGTGCCACTTGCCATACAGCTTCTCAAACAATGGATCTACTTATATAAAAATATTTGCAAAAAATCTTAATATTTCAGCGTTAAACAAATGAAAAGTCCAATTACTCATATTCATACATACTTACGATGTTAATATAAATAAAACAAAAAAGTTTTCATAGAATTATCCTAATATTTTTCTTATGATAAAAGGATCTATGAAAATTATGTATGAAACAAAATATCGGCCAAATACTCGCCACGGCTTTGTTGGCATACCCTCTATTCGATGGTTCATATTTTCAATGACTCTGAGACACAATGAAGGTTACATGTATTTTATGTGCCTAATTATCTCATCCTTCAGCTCTTGAATTGTTCTTTGCTAACTGACTTACATTTTTTTCTGTTTTGTTTAGCTCGTTTGTTTTATTTCGGTCTGTTGCTTTTACACATTGAACAGGGATTAAACCGGCTCAAGACCTCTTGCTTCTATATTTTAATAGAAGACAAGTTTTTAACAAAATGGCAAAGTGACATTGATTTTCGTGGCTGCACACTGCTTTTATCATGATTTCGGGTCCGTGACAACCCTCTTCAGAAAGCTTTGCTGCAATTCTTTAAAATATATGAGAGAGAAGCCCAACGGTGGCGAATCACATGATCGTGGCGGCCAATAAACATTGCCACAACATCAGATAACGCGGCCATTGAATTTCTTGCTCACAAGAGCCATTGTTTCGTTGTCACTGTGGCAGGTAGCACCATCCTCTTGAAACCATACATCGTCTAGGTCCAAAGCAAACACCATTCACGGTAACTGCTTGGCCGACCTCATTTTCGTAGAAGAACGGCCTGATGACTCCTCCATCCCCATAACCGCACTGTCACTCTTTGTGAATGCATGGGCTTTTCATAAGTCAGTGGGGAATTCTTATTTGCACGAATCCACACGCAGAAAAAAGTATCGTGGGGGTGACAGTATTCGAAGAGGATCATACTATTGTTGGGTATATGGTTGTGGCGCAACAAAATTATGATCCTCACAACAATAGTATGATTCACACATAACCATACTATGATCCCCACAACCATAGTACGATTCACACTCAACCATACTATGATCTCCACAACCATACTATGATCCCCACAACCATAGTACGATTCACACTCAACCATACTATGATCTCCACAACCATACTATGATCCTTACAACAATAGTATGATTCACTCAACCATACTATGATCCCCAAAACTATTTATTAGGATTGGGTAATGTTGTTTTTCAAAAATAGAGATTTTTATCAAGCAAGTTATTTGATATAACTTGCTTGATAAAAATCTCTATCGCATAACACTTTGTTCATAGACAGATTTGAAGTCATGCTTTAATTAAACATTTCTTTCAAGAAACAAAAATATATATTCCAACGGCAGTCGAAAATACTTTCAGTTGCGAGCAGGAGTGAATGCTACTTTACCATCCGTAGACCCCAAGTAACGAATGTGATTAAATCATGATCATGGCTAAATACTTAAGTGCAGGCAGATTTTAAATAAACGAGAACCAGTATTTCACCAAATAAAGTAAATACAATAAAAATCCCTCGAACTACCTTTCGATTGCTGTTGTTTTTGATAATGGACAACAACTACGCACTGCACGCAGAAAAAAAGTATGGTTGTGGTGACAATATTCGAAGAGGATAATACTATTGTTGCGTATATGGTTGTGGTACAACAATATTATGATCCTCACAACAATAGTATGATTTAAATACAACTATACTATGATCCTCACAACAATAGTATGATTCACAAATAACCATACCATGATCCCCACAACCATAGTATGATTCACACTTAACCATACTATGATCTCCACAACCATAGTATGATCCTCACAACCGTAGTATGTTTCATATACAAACATAGTATGATCCTCACAACCATAGTATGATTCACACTCAACCATGTTATGATCCCTACAACCATAGTATGATCACACACAATTATACTATGATCCCCATTATAATTTATTAGAATTTGTTTAAGTTGTTGACAATAGATTTGATCCCCAATATTATTTATTAGAATTGGTTTAAGTTGTCAACAAAAGATTTGAATTATGAAAACTATTCAAAAATGCTTACATTAAATTCAAAATAATACGAGTGATTTATTTCACACTAGAAAAAATAAGTTGAAATAACCTTAAGCGTTTTTTAAAAATATTTCAGTTAAATAAAACCAAAGCAGCTTGTTTAAAAAATTTTAGTTTCGATAAAAAAAGTACTATTATTGCATTGGATCCGTACCTATAACATTTGTTCTTAAAAGCATATTTAAATGAAGAAAAATTACAATCATACAGTATGATTGCCTTAATCATATTATTGTTAACATAAAACGCAAAACACAATATTTTTGTCGCACCAACCATATTTATATTGTTGCTATAACCATATTTTAATTTTTAAATTTGGCAATAATACTATTGTTACTTTTCAACAATATTAATATTGCAGCAATTATACTATTGTCAAAAATAAATGCAGTTAACAATGCTATGGTTGCGACGAACATACTTTTATTGCGGAGAACATATTATTATTGCCGTGACCATGTAGTAACCATGTTTTTTCTCTGCGTGTGTATCTTGTATGTGTTTGTTTGGTATATCAAATAAAAACCATGCGCATACACATGCATGTATGCTCTATAAAACCTGTTTTGTTATGTTCATAGTCGCAACCATACTGTATAATTGCCGTAATCATATTACTGTTAAAGTAAATTTTAAACAACAATACTTTTGTTGCACCAACCGGGTTTATATGGTTGCTACAACCATATTTTCATTTATAAATTTGATAATAATACTATTGTTACATTTCAACAATAATACTATTGTTACATTTCAACAATATTAATATTGTTACATTCCAACAATATTAATATTGCCGCAATCATACTGCTGTCAAAATAAAATTCAAAAAATAATGCTATGGTTGCGACGAGCATGATTTTATTGTAAAGAAGATATTATTGTTGCGGTGACCATATAGTAACCATATCTTTTCTCTGCGTGCACTATTGAGGCATTTGGTCTAGTATGGTGACCAAACGCGTCACGAAGTGCACAAGATGCAGTTTGATTTGAACGTCCATTTCGTAAAAGGAGGCAACAGTCGTAACACGCTGCTCAAGGTGTGACTCACTATAAACATCGTGGATTATAATTGGACCACCCTTTCGTTATAAGTTACAGAAATGAATAGTATCAGAAAATACTTTCGAACGGTACACTAAATTCGAAAATACAATGAAAAATATGAAGAAAAAAATTTAATGAATATTATAAAATGATAGAAGAAATTTTGACAAAAATCGTCGGAAGAAATTTAAACAAATCGGAAATAAAATCTAAATATCTCAATCGGAAAACAAATGTTAACCAAAAATGTAAAATCGGAAATTTTATTGACAGTTTTAATGGTGTTTTGAAAATGACCCAACTCGCGATTGCTGCCAGCTAGAGCCGAAATATTTTGCGAAATGCTCAAAAACATATCATATTTTGTTTATTTGTTTAGTATTATTTCAAGTGGAATTAATAACACTGTACAACAATTTCAAACTTTTTTCAAAATTAAGGGGTTCTGACAATGGATTGTGAAAGAGGAGATCAGAAAAAAATAAACGTGTTTTGGCGTTTTGATTGATCACATCGGAATTTAATTTTAGAGGTGGTTAAAATTTCCCAGCTCTGGCTCTGGCTCAAGAAAACATAGTTTTATATCGGTATATAAAACTATGTTTTCTTGACATCTTGAGTTTTGGTGTGTTCTCACATATATATTAAAATTTAATGGCCAACATTTATGTCGAACATTTCATCACCGCTATTCCCCTTTTTCGGGGTGCTTTTTACAGTTTAAAGCCAACAAATGTTGTTACTAAGGGGATAATATGTTCTACAAAAATCTTTGCCACACCGTTATGTACAAAGTTGGTGAACATACCCTACACCTTAGATGTAAATGAAACATAATTTTATATTCTGATATGCAGCAAGAACATGCCAGAGCTGAGAAACTTTAACCGCCTTTAAAGTGAAATTACGGATCTTTTAAAACGCCGACATACGTGTATTGTTTTTTTTTTTGGTCTCTTCTTTCATAATCCATTGTCAGAACCCCGTAATTCTTCTCGTGTTGTACTGTGTAATTTGGAATAAATAATAATAATTTTAAACATAAATATATTGAATAGTAATTTTCTATTTTCATATAGCACCATGTGTTTTTGTAAAGAAAAAAACTGGTTCATTAAGATTATCAAAACCGATTTATTCGAGAAAGCCATCTTTCAGTAAATTGGAAAACCGGTTTGTGTAAAACGTCAGTTACTTGACCTAGGAGAAGGAAACATATTTAAATAATACTAAAATTTGACACAACTGGCGGTTCAGGCACCCAATGATTTGGACATAATTCCATTATTAAAACCATAAAGTCAATTTGTGCATAATAAATTTTCCAAAGTCATTTTTTGTTGGATTTTAAAAACATTTTTCATCCTTTTAGTTCAAATTTAAATATTTTAAAAAGTCTTGTGGTCCAACGGAATTTTTGTAGTACGGACCGATTTGCAACTGATTTTTTTCTATATAAACTTCAAAAAACCCCTAAATAAGACCTGATCCTCGATCAAATGTATAGGGTGGCCCATCTAGAGGTAATTTTTCAGAATAAAAAAAATATAAAAATTCAAATCAAGTGTGGAATCTTTATTGGTAATTTAAAAGGTCATTTTATGGCATTTATTTTCCATTCTGAGGGTCCAATTTTGAATGACTCGTTCGAGCATTTCGATTGGTATGGCTTTAATGACACTCGTAATGTCGGCTTCCAAAACCTGAATCGTAGCTGGTTTGTCAGCATAGCATGGTTTGTCGTAGCTGGTTTGTCAGCATAGCTGGTTTGTCACGTAACCCCAAAGGAAAATGTCTAAAGGTGTGATATCTTTCGATCTAGGCAGCCAAGTCACCTGTCCAAAATGTGAAATTAGCTGCTTTTCGAAATGACCTCTCAATAGATCCCTTGTTTGAGCAGCGGTGTGGCAAGTGGCACCGTCCTGTTGAAACCAAGTGTCGTCAAGATTAAGGGCTTAAATTTTAGGTAGCATAAAGATCGATATCATGGCACTATAGCGAGCACCATTCACGGTTACGTTTCGGCCATCATCATTTTTGGAAATAATATGCACCGATGATTCCACCAGCTTATAAACCGCACCAAACCGTGGTATGATGGCATCTCTAAAACCTCTTATGGTTGCTCTTCAGCCCAAAATGTGGCAATTATGTTTATTGACTTTGTCGTTGAGCCAGAAATGTGCCTCACCGAACGTTCATTTCCATTCCATCCAGTTGCACAATTTTGAGACGTTGTTTCGCTGTAACTCTTTCCATAATGAAATGGCAAACAATACTGAAAAGAAAAAGAAAATAAAGTTGAACACAACTCGCGCGAAATCTGTGAAAAAAGGCTTTTAAATAATACCTCAAGATGGATTATCCTATATATTGAATAGGAATTTGCTATTTTCTATTAGAATCATGTGATTTATTTGTAGAAAAAAAACTGGTTCATTAACAATATCAAAATTCAAATAGGTTTCTTAGAAATTGCCTCTTTTTTTGCTAAATTTAAAAACCGGTTCAACTTACGGTTTAGGTAATTATTAAAACCACAAAGTCAGTTTATCATAGTTATTTTAAATCATCATCATCACAGACCTACTAAACAAATGGAAATCAAAATCCAATTCCTCAGCTGTCATCGCAGAACCTGTAACAAAAATATATAAACCAACAACATATGTACCGGGTTTTTTAGAAAGGCTTAGCCATTCCAACATTTATAACAAAGACAAATATCAACTTGCACTAAAGACACACAGTACAGTAAACAGTTTATTTAGCAGGACAAAATCTCGAATAAATAACGAAGATAAATCAGACGTTGTATACCAAATTAGGTGCAATGGTGACAAGTCCGACATATGCCAAAAGGTATATGTCGGCACTACTAAAACTTAACTGAAGACAAGAATTTCGTCCCACAAATCGGACCTAAAAGCCGTAAATAGGCCCATAGAACAAAAGACCGCACTTGCGGCCCACTGTACAATGACTGGACATAAGTCTGACTTTACCGACGTTAAAATTGTAGCGCAAGAGAGAAATTATAGAAGAAGATACACTCTCGAAATGCTTAACATTATTGACGTACCTAATGAGAGGAGAATTAATTACAAAACGGACACAGATGGGATCGCACACATATATAGAAATGTGGTGCATATATGCACCACATTTCTATATATGTGTGCGTCTGTGCTTATAAGCACAGACGCAAGCTGAAGAGTAACACAAAAATCAGTTGACAGCGATAACACAGTACAACAGCCAATCTGGGGGGTGAGAAATTCCAAGTCAGGGTGATGGTACTAGGTCAGTATATTAAAACCCTCAAAGGGTTTTGCGTTCGTATGTGCCAGTTTTTTTTATGACCTTTTACATTTTTTCCTTATCTTGATGTTTTTTCGCTTAGTTGTAAAATGTTGGCAAAAACGTAGTTTGACATAACTCGAGAACGACTAGTTCGATTTTGCTGAAATAAATTGAGAAAAATTAATAATATATAAATTGAGAAAAATTAATAATTACATTTTCTTTAATTCATTAATATACTGTTTGTTTCTCTACCAAATCAACATTTTTGCAATTAGAAATAAATTTATGAAGAAAATTTTTTAAACATATAAATCCCAAACGGAAAAACGTGTAGAGTCTTATAACTTTCACGTAAAGTCACATGACCTATAAACAAAATGCGACATAGATCATAGAAATCGATTAACGCGTTCTGCTTTTATTCAAAATTAAGTAAAGGTATGAATTTCAAAAATTTGCAGAACGCGTTAATCGATTTCTATGATCTATGTCGCATTTTGTTGGCATACTGGCACATACGAACGCAAAACCCTTTGAGGGTTTTAATATACTGACCTAGTACCATCACCCTGACTTAGAATTTCTCACCCCCCAGACAATAACCCCAAAAATGTTTCACAGTGTAATCAGACGGACGACATTGTTTTGTTCATGTAATTATTTTTCAAATATTGTGTTAATGTTTTGTTTATTAAATGTAATCATGTTTTGTATTTTGTCGGTGACAACCCCTGAAGATGATTGACGAAGTCAATCGAAATATTGGGATAAATAAAAATTAACCAACACATAGAACAACGAGTTTAAATAAATGACCTCAAGCCGAAAAATAATTTTATAAAATAAGTTTCCATCTTTTTAATTAAAATTTAGTGATTTTAATAAGTCTTGTGGTCCAACGGAATTTTTAGACGGACATGCTTTATTTGATTCGGATCTAAACTGCTGAAAATTATTCTAGGATGTTGTGTTTTTATAACTGTCTAACACTTGGATAACCTGGACAATTTTTAAAGAAATTCACACCAAAGACAGTAAATTGTACAAATGCTGTTTTTGGGTTTAAAGTGAGCGAAGTTTGTGTTTCAATTTTTACACTCCTGCGTTTTTGTGATTGTGTGCAAACAAATGCGTAAAAATAAACCGAGAATTTTTGCGTTACTAAAGTGCTCTTTTTCTACATAATTGCAAAGAAGAAGCATATATTCAATCTTGTACAATTTATCGTATTTGATTCACACTATATGTCGCTAGTAAGAAAAAAACCTTCAAAAAGTCATTGGAATAAAAGAAGCTTTAAGAACCTAAATTTAAACAACGTTTCATTCCCTTTCGGCTTAATGTGTACTTTGTCATAAAAAAAGTGATTCGGCTTCTAAATTGAATTTTTAAAGTGCAAATATTTTTTCTGTGTGCGTTTGATTTTGCACGCTGTCAGAAGAGATGATGTCACTCTGGCAATTCTCGTTAACAGACTGACTACACAGGAAGCAAAAAAAAAAATAAAACGCAAAACAATACAAGTACCATGTTTTTTGGCGTTTTTTAATTTGTGTTCCCTAAATGGATTTCGCCCACAGTTTAACTTCCAGAGGGACCTTGCGTTGAAATTAATAAAGTGATACAGACAATTATTTATATAACCAAATTTTGTTTGTTTGCCTTCCCACAGTTCTATGAAATACGATGACGAGCGATACGGCTACATTCGCTGGAACTTGAAGGATACGTTACGTTTTCAGTAAACAGATCTCTTGCTACAGCTTTGTTCGTGGTATTTTTTTATGATTATTTATGTTTTGTTTGCGTACCAGTTTTTCTAGACGGGATGTATAGATGGGTGAATGAATACCAAAACAAATATCCCTATGAGAGGGAACCAGCGCAAGTGAGCTAGTGGAAGGAACAATTGATTGATGGCTATTTGTTTTGACCGTTCGTCGGTTTGGGTCTGCTGGCTTATACCTTTTTGGCCGACAGGCTGTTTTGACGTCTTGCTTGAGCTGGCTTTTGTGGTTAGGGAGGAGTGGCCATGGTACGCATTGTTGATTTCTTTATTGTTTCTATTATGACAATATAAATATTATTGTCTTGGCTTTTTGACAGTTAACGTAGGTATAGAAGTGTATAACAATGTTATTATCAACAGGGCCATATTTACGTTTAGGTCATGTCTTCATCATCACATTTTTCTTATTCACCAGCATCGGCATCTGCGTCATCATCCCCATATTCATGACTGTCATCATTGTGAACATAGCCGCAATTTGTTGTAAACATTTGTTACATTTTACACGTGTGTATTTTCGTCTACATCTTTTTTAAGGTCCTTTGATCAAAGTTTTTGCTGTTGCTCTTGTTTGTCCCCACTCCTTGGGATATCCACATATACGAGTATTTGTGACTTTCAACTGACATGTCAACAGGCTGGGCGTTGCTGTTTAACAACCAACGAAATTAGATGGTCTGTTGTAGGCACATCCCCTCGTTCGACATGTCAGCGTTTGTGTGTGGGCGACAGGATAAATACTCGTCTAAAGGATTCGCCGGTGATATGGAAAAACTGATGGAATTTATGATTGATTTGAGAAATAATCAAAAGCAAAGGTTACAAAGGTGCATAAAATCATAACGTGGAAGTGCCACAATTTGGTTTATGTACAGACAGAATAAACATTAAGCGATATCGTCAATTACTGCGATTTTTTGTAATAACCATTTCGACATTAAAGCATTTTGTTTATACTTATTTGTATGTTAAATCGACTCGAAAGCTGTTTTCGAATTGAACAGGAATTGGTACCAAGCAAAACGTTCGTGTTCATAAAAAGTGTAGCCACTTCGTACGCATTACTATTAAATACAGTTTTGAATCATACTCAAGGTGATTGCTTACATACTAAATATGAGAGAATCAGATGTGATCTTACCCGGGATCAGGAAAAAAGAAGTCGCACATGTCCTGCATCGACCATGTCAACAGCTTTAGAGTACTACTGGGTCAATCGGTTGAATGGACATCGCAACTGTACCTATCATTTATCGACTTCGAGAATGCATTCGACATCCTTAATCACAATGCCATATGGAGCGATCAGACCTGCCAAGATTACGAGAGTTGCTATTTATTTCTGGCGCCATCTGACTTTTCCATTGGAAAGTTTGAAATTTTTTAGCATTAATGTACTCAGAACATTTTGACGTACAACTATCATTTCTGTTGTTCACAGTAACTTGAAAAAATAAATTTGGCAAAAAAAAATGGAATTAACTCGTGAACATTTTCGTGCGATCATTTTTTTCAACTTTCGACGTGGATTATCACGACAAGAGTGCATCGATGAACTTAAATCTTAGTATGGCGATGAAGCACCATCCTATAGCACTAAGAAAAACTGGTTTAATGAATTCAATCGTGGTCGACGCTCGTTCAAAGACGAAGGTCGTGAAGGTCGTCCAAAAACGGCCTTTGTGCCCGAGAACATTGATGCCGTACGTGAACTGATAATGCAAGATCGTCATGTGACATACCGTGAAATAGAGGCGTCCTTGTGCATTTCTTCCACCAGCATACATTCGATATTGCATGAACACCTGGCCGGTAAAAAAGGTTTGTTCTCGTTGGATCCCGCACAATTATACATTCGCTCAAAAAAAGGCTCGTGTCGACTGGTGCAGCGAAATTGTGAAAAAATACGATCGCGGTGCTACAAAAGACGTTTATAAGGTCGTCACAGGTGACGAATTATGTATCTATGCGTATGAGCCCGAAACAAAACAGCAGTCGACCGTGTGGGTCTTCGAAGACTAGCCAAATCCAACGATAGTTGTTCGTGGAAGACGCACTTCGAAGCAAATGTTCGCCTATTTCGCGACTGCTCCGCTATAGCAACGTAGGACGGTCAATTCTGAGTTGTACACCACAATTTGTTTGACGATCCATTGTTAACCATGACAATGCGAGCTCTCACACATCGGCTCACACCAGCGCCTTTCTGACCGGCAAAAACGTCGAATTGACGGGTCATCCGCCGTACAGCCCTGACTTGGCACACAATGACATCTTTTTATTCCCACACATTAAGAACAAAAATGCGTGGTCAACGGTTTTCGTAGCCAGAAGATGCTGTTGAACAGTTCAAAAACCATGTTTTGGAGGTGTTTCAATCGGAGTGGAAAAAGTGCTTCGACAATTGGTTTGGGTTTGATGCAAAAGTGTATAAATCATGCTGGAGAATACTTTGAAAAACAATAAAACCATTTTTGATGATAAATATTCGCATTTTCATTATTAGGCCAGAGATATATATAGCAGCCCTCGTAGGAGTTTTTATGCCAATGCTACGTGTCGCGTACTCCACGAAAACTTGCTTAGTGATAGAATATCCATCAAAGTGGGCGTTCTGCAAGGATGAGTGTTGTCGCCCTTGCTATTTAGCTGTGTGCTGGATCAAGTAATGCAAATAGCAACTACGAGTATGCAGAAAAGAGGTATAACATCGGCACTACAAGGCAGACTAGAAGATAATTTTCCACACTTTAAGCAATTCGCAAGCCAAACTGAGTTTAGTTCAGGAAACAGCTTCCCGTGTATAAGAAGTACTCAACATCAAGATGCCCAAACTTTTATAAGTACACATAGGCTAATCAAATACTGGAAGGCTCCGTATAAATAACGAGGTAATAGATCCTCATTTGACTCGAAAGCAAAATCGATAAGTTGGGAGGATCTAAAAATGATATCCTCAACTGGATAAATAAAGCTAGGCCACTTAAACCCTTTCTGGAGATCAAACTATACCTCGAGAAGAACTAAACTAGTAGGACAGATTTTACAACTCCAGCGTAAAATCTGTCCTACTATACGGATGCGAATCATGGAATGCTACATCAAGAGATATCCGTTATATGCATATGTTCATAAACAAGTGCTTGCGTATAATTCTGCGCATATTTTGGCCCAGTACAATTACCAATGACGATCTACAGCAAACCAGTCCATAACGAAATCAGAAGGCGTAAATGGGAAAGAATAGGCCATAACCTGGGAAAAATCGCGGATGATATCGCCAGACAGGCCATCAAATGGAACCCGCAGGGCAGCCGACTCAGAGGTCGCTGCTTCTCAAATTATGCTGGAATGAAATAAAATACTGTGCATTAAATAAATTAAATTGGAAATCAATTGTTACGGTCCTATGCTCCTTAGAGGAGTAAAAGGAATAAATATATAAAATAATGATTGGTCATTCCCCTTGCCTTGTTTTGAATCACGAAATAATCGTGTCTATTATCGTAAGTACGATGTCGCATTCACCGCGGAACGGAAAGACTCGATCCGCAGTCGTGTCACTTCCTTAGGAAAATGGTATTATGCATACCGTCGGATGATCTCTATTATCGACATGGTATCATGCAGTGCATGCAGTTAACTGTCAAATTACCATTATAGCCGCCATTTGGCAGCAAGCAAAAGTTGAGATCGCTTAATGAATTAATTAATTGTTTTTTTTTTTTTAATATGAAAGAAAATCGTCGTGCACGAATGTCGAAAGAGGTCTGTTAGTGTTTTCAAATTAGCCGACGGCAGATTCATTTTTATTCAGATTGAATAAATATTAATTATTTCCACTGGTTTCTCATCTTAGCTCCCATAGCATACAAAAATGTTTGTATTCGCAAAAAAGTGGTCCACTCGCAAACACATTCAACAAATTACTTGATCCGCAGCTAATCCGCAACAAGTTTCTGTCGGATATTTATCGGATCCATTTGTTTGATAGTTGTGGTACAACAATATTATGATCCTTAAAACAGTATCTAGTATGATTTAAATGATCGACATTAGTATAATGCACACATAACCATACTACACGCAGAAAAAAGTATGGTTGGGGTAACAACATTCGAAGAGCATCATACTATTGTTGGTTTTATGGTTGTGGCTCAACAATATCATGATCATCACAACAATAGTATGGTTCACACACAACCATACTATTATGGTCCTAACAACAATAGAATTATTCACACACAACCATACTATGACCCCTACAACCATATTATTATTCACATTTAACCATATTATGATCCCCACAACCATATTATGGTCCTCATTACCATGGTATGTTTTACGTACAACCATAGTATGATCCTCACAACCATAGTATGACTTACACACAATCATACTATGATCCTCAACATTTTTTGTAAAGATTGGTTTAAGTTGTTATTTAACAATAGAGAATTTTATTAAGTAAGTTATGTAGTAATAGGAGTGATTTATTGAACAGTAAAAAAAAATATTTATTAAAAATACTTTAGTTATACTAATTCGTAGTTTGTTTGGAAAAAATTTAATTATGTTTACTATTATTGCGTAAGATTCGTAAAAATAACATTGTCAAACTAAAAATAAATTACAATTTTGTTGGTATGTATGCCATAATCATGTTATTGTTAACATAAAAGCCATGAAAACAATACTTTTGTTCCACCAATAATATTTATATTGTTGCTACAACCATATTTTCATTTTTAAATTTGGCAACAATACTATTGTTACATTTCAACAATATTATTATTTCCTTAATCATACTATTTGTCAAATTGAAATTCAAAAAACAATACTATGGTTGCGACTACCATACTTTTATTGCAGAGAACATACTATAGTTGCCGTGGCCATATAGGAACCATATCTTTTCTCTGCGTGTATGATCCCTCAACCATAGTATGATTCAAATACAACCATAGTGAAATCACACACAATTATACTATGATACCCATAATTATTTATTAGAATTGGGTTTAGTTGTCAACAATAGATTTCAAATATGAAAGCTTTTTAAAAATACTTTAAATTAGAAACAATAGGAATGATTTATTTAACAGTGGAAAAAATCAGTTTTCAGTTCAGTTTCAGTTTAACAAAGCCAAAGCAGTTTGTTCGAAAAATTTTAATTTCCACATTAAAAGTAATGTTATTGCATTATATCCATAACAATAACATTATTCTAAAAAGCATTTTCGAATGAAGAAAAATAAAAATCATACAGTATGATTGCCGTAATCATATTTTTGTTAACATAAAACCCAAAAAACTACTTATATACTTTTGTCGAACCTTATTGTTGCTACAACCATATTTTCATATTTTAATTTGGCAATAATAATATTGTTACAATATTAATGTTGCGGCAAATTATATAATTGTCAAAATTAAATTCAAAAAACAATACTATGGTTGCGACTAACGTACATTTATAGCGGAGAAGAAGATGCATAAACGCATGTTTCGATTGCGGCCTTAACGACGGCTTATAAATATAATACCAAAGTAGACAACTGTGGAATAAATCCGATCCGCAGCCATCCGTCGGCGTGCATAATAGACACGAATGACTTACATATGTGACGCGCAAAATAGAAAGGGACCTTAGGCTAAAAACCAGTTTTGTTCAGGAGAGCCATTTTAAAGATTAGGTCCCTTTCTATTTGCACATAGAATCGTCGACTTCATTTTCATAAAACGCGCATATCTCTGGGAGGGAACACTTTTGGGGCATGGGATCGGTCTCATTCGATGCTCAGATGTTGTCCACATCAAAAAAAAAGTGAAAAGTTGATGAAAAGTTTTGTTCAGGAGAGCCATTTTTAAGATTAGGTCCCTTTCTATTTGCGCTTAGAATCGACGGCTTCACCTTCATAAAACGCGCAAACCTCTGGGAGGGAACACTTTCGATGCTCAGATATTGTCCACATCAAAAAAAGGAAAAAAATGAAAATTGATTTTGTACCCTTGGGACCCTTTCTCTATGCGCTGTCACATATAATGAATTTAATAAGTAGGGATGGAAAGCTTTTAATTTGTTTTTACATCGATTAATTAGAAAACAGTTTTGTAAGAAAAAAAAGTGGACAATTCGTAAGTTCGGTATGTCAGTCAATGTCAGTATGTCATTGGATTTGGTTCGAGTATTGGAGGATATCGTTGTCGGGTCCCGTTTGACAGGATTACATTTTTACGGCCCTATGAACCGTTGTTCTGTTGAGATTCGGGAATTTGAGTAGATTTTTAGTACTTTTTTGATACATTGAGAAGGCTTTATTTCGGTGAACCGAACGTTATATTGCCATAAGAAAAGTTGTTGATATTGTATAGATGAATAGCATAAAAAACAAACTTAACAAAAAATGCATCTACTGTCATAAAATAACAATTTTTTTATAGCCCATTTCCCCCCAATTGTTTGTCTTTTATGGTCAATAACTTGGCTAACCCTTTAAAAATATTTTTTTTTTTATTTTTAACTTTATTTCCATTCGAACCGATATTTGTTGATTCATTTTATAAGGCCCTAGGAAGCCCATATATTCTGGCCTTAAATAAACATAAAGTTTAGTAAGAAATTCCACTTTTTCTGAGTAACCATATGTCGATGTTCGAGATGACCTCGTTTTCGGCACTCTATAGACATTTGACATTTATGCCAGGACCTCAAATAAATCGTAGAATTAATTTTCGGATTCGTGACCAATAGTTGAAGAAGGTTGGACCCCTGTGGGCAACGCCGAGTGCAAAATTAGCCCAAATCTTCTATCTAGGTACATATTTGGATTGAAGAGAAAAGTTCAAAATTTCTGTATAATAATATCTCTGCGTCTATTGCCGAACGGTTTTTGGGCCCTAGGCTGTGTCATCCGAGAACGTTGATATGGTGGATTGTGGAATATAAGAAGAATCACTATGTATAGCACATGTAGCACGGGACCAAGACCACTCCCTTGCGGTATACCAGCTTTTACATTAAATTATGGATTCGATGTGAAATCTTCTTTTATTTGACTAATTTTAATTATTGTTCGCTTGTTTTGACCATACTGTAGGACTTTTTGGCGAGCACTGTAAGTTTATGGAATAAATACCTTAAAAAAGAGCGTAGTTGCTGAACTCAAACTAACAAAAATCTGCAATGAAATAACAAAAAGTCGGCGAAAAAACATTAACCATTTCTTTGGTGACTCACTCGCAAGAACATGCTTCAGCAAAAATATAAGTACGTTCAGTACATTAAAATTGTGGACTTAAAAAGAAGTTGTCACATACCGACGAGCATTCGTATACTTACTACTTACTTTGCAAATTTCACACGGACATACAATTAACATTAAACAGAACTCTGTATGTTTCTTGCGTAATAAAGTTTTTTTCTTTGTCAAGTCTCGATGTAGCACCAGTTGGCGGAAATGCTGCACCCGCGAGTCAACCGAAGTTGACTGCTTTAAGTCAGGGTGCAGCAAAAACATTAAAAGTCGCTTTTATGCGAAGGGAATAGACAAGCGTTTCAGAATGGTTTAGGGTAACCAGTAACCAACTCATATGATGTGATGTGAGGTACCTAGTATAAAGGTATAACCCGATTTTAGGTACATCTACTCTAGAAGCCCCATATTGATAATAGTATCCATTAGATTTGAAAGAGTTTGTTGCGAGAGACCACTCCTGCAACAATTGGACCTAATTAGTCGATGTTCTGATATATGAAGCTAAAGTACGAAGGGTTCCGGCGACCCCAAAACAGGGCGATTGGACAGTTTAGGAAAAATATTCAAGTGACTTCTTTCCTTCTGTCGGACATGTCTCAAATAAAGGGTGGTTAAATTTTAAGGGCCGATGCCATTTTTTGCCACCATTCTGACCATTGATGACATTTGGAATGGTCAAGAGGCTTTAGTTCGTGAGTCAATTGCACCTTGTAAGCGTTAAATGCAAGTCTTTATGTTTATCAACGACGAGCGTGAGTGGTGCAATTGTTGGACACAACGACGAGTTGAGTTGGACGGCTCTTCAGCCACTCTATCGCGAACAGCAGCAATATTTTCTGCAGTATGAGCTGTACGAGCAGGCACTGGTGTTTTCACACCTCCTACAGACCCGGTTTGCTCAAATTTTTGCACGATTTTTCCGATTGTAAGCACATTTGGACGATTAAATTGATTCTCATAATAAGCCTGAATAACTTTAACGTGTTGCTCGCATGTGTATCTTTCCATGGTTCAAATTGAGTAAGTCCGAGATTGAGAAATATCAAATGAAATGCAGAAAAAAACTTGACGTTTAGATGTGGTTAACATTCAACATTGGCCCTTAAAATTTAACCACCCTTTATATAAAATGTAACGAAACGTACGTATTTGGTCAAAACATAAGTAGTGTCTAAAATGCCCTTTGATGTCCTACACTTCATGTTCTCACCCTAGCAGGGCGAGGGTATAAAATGTCAGATCTATTTATGTCTGTATTGATATTTGACTCAAAATACTCTGATAAGTGATGCTCCTAAAATTTGGCATATTATAAAATAATATATCAATAGTCCACCATATAGAATTTTTTCAAATCGGAAGATGTTGTGACTTCGACCCCTATTTATGGCCCATCCCCACTAAGAACGAAAACAATTTCAATTGAATCGAAGTCTGCATATGAATTTTTGATTGTATAGTTTATATGATCTCCAAAAAGGATGTCGCGTCAGTTCTTCTTTTCAGGCCACATCTTCGATTTGTGTATAGGGGGAATGCATACATACAGGGTGGCGCAACAATTGTGCTACAATAACATATTCAAGTAATTTTTTTTTAATTAATGTATTTTATTTTTTTTATTGTATAGAAAATTCAATTTATAAGTATTTCTTATGATTATTAACGTCTAAAAATGATAGACCCACGCAGAAAAAAAGTATGGTTGTGGTGACAATATTCGAAGAGGATAATACTATTGTTGGGTATATGGTTGTGGTACAACAATATTATGATCCTCACAACAATAGTATAATTCAAATACAACCATACTATGATCCTCACAACAATAGTATGATTCACACATAACCATACTATGATCCCCACAACCATAGTATGATTCACACTCAACCATACTATGATCTCCACAACCATAGTATGATCCTCACAACCATAGTATGTTTCATATACAACCATAGTATGATCCTCACAACCATAGTATGTTTCACACGCAACCATGTTATGATCCCTACAACCATAGTATGATCACACACAATTGTACTATGATCCCCAATATAATTTATTAGAATTTGTTTAAGTTGTCTACAATAGATTGGAATTATAAAAATTATTCAAAAATACATTAAATTCAAAATAATACGAGTTATTAATTTCACAGTAGAAAAAAAGTTAAAATAAACGTAAGCGTTTTTATTAAAAATATTTCAGTTAAATGAAGCCAAAGCAGCTTGTTTAAAAAATTGTAATTTCGTTAAAAAAAGAACTATTATTGCATTAAATCCGTACCAATAACATTTGTTCTTAAAAGTATATTTAAATGATGAAAAATTACAATCATACAGTATGATTGCCGTAATCATATTATTCTTAACATAAAACGCAAAACACAATACTTTTGTCGCACCTACCATATTTATATTGTTGCTATAACCATATTTTCATTTTTAAATTTGGCAATAATACTATTGTTACATTTCAACAATATTAATATTGTAGCAATTAAACTATTGTCAAAAATAAATTCAGTTAACAATGCTATGGTTGCGACGAACATACTTTTATTGCCGAGAACATATTATTATTGCCGTGACCATGTAGTAACCATGTTTTTTCTCTGCGTGCCATAAATGGCCTCTATGGTACTACACGCATATGCGACACCTGATCAAAAATTATTCATTGCTGCCTTAGGGCCCCCGCAGACTGCAGACTTTTTATCGGCCGATAGTTTGGTCGGCTTCTTAATCAGTATGGTTACAATCAGTTACAAACTATTTCGAGAATAGTTGACCGACTGTTGGATAGTCTGCGCCCTGTTCACCAAACAAACTGTTTAGTTGGCTCGGTGTGCGCACTTTCAGCCCAACCCGACTAAACTATCGGCCGATAAAAAGTCTGCAGTCTGCGGGGGCCCTTAAGGGTTGAAGTTGTGATCGCTTCAATTATCGTTTTAATGAACTGCTTCAATTCAGTCAAATTCCTTGGTTTCGTTTTGTACACCTGTTGCTTGACATAGAATAAAAAATAATAATAATGCAAAAGAATGAAGTCTGGCGACCTTGGGGACCAGCGGAAAGTGGAATTTCTGGATATTAATTTGTTTGGAAATCTTCGTCGATGCTCTGCCATAACCAGTCTGGCTATATGTGCTGTTGCTTTATCTTGCTGAAATTACAGTTCTGTGTAAAAAGAACTCCTTCTACATCTCTAAATAACGATCCTCATTGACAATCGCTGTTACACCGTTTTCTTCAAAGAAGTATGGCCCTGCAATTTAGCTTTATGAAACTGCGCACCACACAATAACTCGTTCTAGTTGTAGCTCCCTCTCACCAAGTATTTGTGGATTAGATTCTCCCCATATATGGCAGTTGTTTCCATTGCCGTTTTGATCGAATTGGGTCTTATCAGACATAAACAAGCATTTTTTCAAGCTGGTGTCTTCTTATAACATTTTATTAATTTGTTGCCTGAATAGACGTTGCTACAGGCGCGATAGTATCTTGAACCCAAACATGGAGATTTCTATAGTACGGCCTTCGTGCAAAGCTTCCAGAGTCGGCAAACATGTTTACCAGCCTTGTAGTGGTCCATCTACTCTCGAGAGCTTCGCTAAACTCCCGCCTATATTCCCTTTGGATGCAAATGCAGGATTGCAAAGCATTATACAGCTGCACTATCCAAATGCTCTTTTTGGTATCCCAAGTAAACCTTTCAAGTAAAATAAGGAATAAACGGATTGCTCACACAGAAAAAAAAGTAATTACGTTTTGTTTTTGTAGCACGATTCGTGCTCCACCCTGTAACTTCAGTACGACTCTTACGAATGTGGAGGCTCAGTGCATATATGAAATATAATCATACCCATGTCTGACTTATAGTTACCCACCAGCGGAAAAGGGCCAGGAAGGCCTCTGAGCCGCATATACTACTGTATGATTTCGTACATAACTCAAAAATACAAAAAAAAAACCATTGCATCAGTTCAGAATTTGACCAAGGTCGGATAAAGTGACTTCTAGAACGCATGCAAAACATTTAGTAGGTACCATAGGCATTAGGCCTATTAATCACGGAAGACTGGACATCCCGCCACCAAAACCTTCTTAAAACATTGACTGGATTCGAACCAGTCGCTACAGACCGATTGCCAGGAAGAACAAGTTTCCTACTCCGGACAGAAATTCCAATCAAATCTCCGATCAAAACAGATCTTTCGCTTGCATTAAATACAGGGTGACTGGACAAATTTCACCAGCGTATTCCTTGGCTCATTTCATGAAAATATGTCCATCCACGACAATGCCCGAAAATGCAAGGGGCGTAGTAGCAGCGGTTTGAAAGTGTTCGGAGTGGTGGTCGGAGGGTACTTGGGTAAAATTTCTAAGTTCTAAACGAGTGTATAAGTATGCTGGACATTCACTGTTACTTCGACGTCTCGAATATAAACAAACTGGAGATGAGTTTTATACAATGAATTTTTGTATCGCAAAATTCCAACTACAACATGGTAATTCAGGCAGATATTAATACCATCTCGGAATGTGCACGATGATGGCTCAACTAAAATAATGAATACGACAATGTAAAGATAATCACTGACAGCCAAGCAGCGATCAAGGTACTGTACTTAACGACTAGTCACTAAGGCTTCTAGAGTGTAAAGAAGAAACAGAACGAAATGAAACCCAAGAAATTACATGGGACCGGGATATATAACATTAACGGTCACGTAATAGCTGACGAACTTTCAAGGAAAGGGCCAGCTAAACAGGCAGTTGAAATGGAATGAGCAATGACGGTAAACAATCAATCCTTTATAGTGTTGGCTAACGGCTATTTTAAAAGCTCAAAAAGTATTTAAAAAAATAGAATTGTTCTGAACCTTTTTTTATTTTCCCGATAGACGATTAATATGTTAGGCAATTAAGTATAAAATATTTTTATTTGTGAGCCTTAATGCACCACATAATAACGATTTTAACAAAAGGACCTAAACATTGTCCATATTGAAAATCATTTCGTACCCAGAATGTATGTTCCGTTTTGGGTTTTTTAATAATGAAAACTGAAAAATTGTATTACTCTTCTCAGTCTTTCTTTTAATCTTTACTTAATATAGTGGCCGGTTAGTAGATTTTCTCCAAGAAAGGAATCTGAAATATCCTTGGGATCCTTTGTTTGCCCATCTGCGGGATGGTATGAAAAAAATGGACCCGAATTTTTTGTTGAAGCCTTAAAAAGGCCTTCCATTCGGTTGCTTTATTTTTCGCAGACATTGTCAATTGCGTCGCTGGTGGGTGTTCTTATTCATAGGTTCCTACACCATCCACCTACAGTGAAATATAAAAAAAAAGATAAACGATTTTTATGCCACGTTGACTATAAATGTCGCTGTTATGTATAATAATTTTTCTCCAGCTTTGTTGTTTTCCTTCTCCATTTGTCTTACTTCCCTTTTGCATTCGACTTTACATACATACGCAGATGCACACACTCCAATACCCCGAAACTGCAGTCGTTTTCACGTTTTTACGGGCGAAAAAAACCTAAAAGTTTTACTTTTACTATATCACAGTACGAAAGTTATATGACTGGCTTTAACTTACCCCTACACACGAGCAAATGAAAACGAGGGGTGGATAAAGTAGGTAGTATCTCTAAAACATGAAATAAGTTACATATTAAATAATCTAATTGTGGTACATGCACGCAGAAATAAAGTATGGTTAGAGTGACAATATTCGAAGAGGATCATACTATTGTTGGGTATATGGTTGTGGCACAACAATATTATGATCCTCACAACAATAGTATGATTCACACATAACCATACTATGATCCCCACAACCATAGTATGAATCACACTCCATCATACTATGATCCCCACAACCATACTATGATCCTCACAACAATAGTATGATTCACACTCAACCATTCTATAACTTCACAACCATATAATGATACTCACAACCATATTATGTTTCTCACACAACCATAGTAAGATGCTTCAACTATAGTATGATTCACACGCAACCATACTATGATCCACACAACCATAGTATGATTCACACTCAACCATACTATTATCTCCACAACCATATTATGATCCTCACAACCATAGTGTTTTTCTCATACAAATATAGTATGAGCTTCACAACCATAGTATGATTCACACGCAACCATGCTATTATCCCTACCACCATACTATTATCCCCAAAATTATTTATTAGGATTGGGTAATGTTGTTAATTTAAAATAGAGATTTTTATCAAGCAAGTTATATTAAATTGTATTACAATAAGTTATTAGTCAGAATAGATTCCATGTTTTTATTGAACATTTAATTTAAGAAACAAAAATATAAATTCCAACGGTAGTCGAAAATACTTTTAGTTCTTAGCACCATTCGTAGACCGCAAGAAAATAATGTGATTAAACCATGATCAATGGCTATGCACTTAAGTGCAGGCAGATTTTAATTATATTGTTGTCGAAATTAAATTCAAAAAACAATACTATGGTTTCGACGAACGTGATTTTATTGTAGAGAACATATTATTGTTGCGGTGATCATAGTGTAACCATATCTTTTCTCTGCGTGTATAAACTACAATTAGCATTAGGATAGGAGCCGTGCTGAGGAGGGAAACGAACACTTTGAATTCTTTTTTGACACACTCTTTATTCAACAAATTACTCCCTCTTTGTGGACACCTCCCATAAACTGCCACTTTTCCTAGCACACAAAAAAATCCGATGGATTTTTAAAATGTTTCTCTTTTGAGCGGGCAACTTTTTATAACAGGATGCGCACCTTTTTTTGCACCAAAGGGTATTTCAATTCCCTATAACCGGACAGATCCGTAACTGTTTTAACATTGTTTTTTATCCTTACACAGTTTTTCCATTTACATTTGTTGCTCATTCAATAATACGTTTTGTATAAAGGGGAATCCCCCAAATACAAACAGATCATTGTTGTTAGTGTAGTAAATTCATAAATTTATAGATCTTTTTGTTCACTTGATGGCTGTGTTTAGAGCTTTGTTGACTTTTAAGGTTAAAGTTAAGTCATTAAAATTCATAAAAACAAAAAAATTAGTTTACGCGCTGAAGCAAAGAAATACAAGATCAGCAAAACTCAAGCTGCTTGCATCATTAAAAACAAAGATCAAATTTTAAGAGCATGGGAAACTGATAACAATCCGGAGAGAACAAAAACTATGCTGAGGCCCAAAGGTTTGTGAAGGTTCGTATTAAAGGCACACTAACAAGGAGCAAGTCTAAAGACATTGCGGAGGAAGTGGATTATGACGATTTAAGCGCATTATTGGGATGGTTGGAAATGTTCAAAAAGCGGCTCAACTTAAGCTTTCGTACAATTTCTGGAAAAGCCGCTATTGTAAAAGTTTTAGCGAAACAGTGTCATATTTCTTTGAACGATATGATATGCGAGCATTTATAATGCAGTTGAGACTGGTTTGTTTTTTCGTACATTTATTTATTTTATGTAAGTCTATGGATTACAATCCTTACAGACTAGCCATTTTAAAAATATATTATATCTAAAATATCATTAAGTTTATTCAGTGCAAATAAGAAATCGAAATCATAATTTAAGTAAATTCTATTAAGTTCTCTAAAAGGTCTCTCATGTGAGAAGTTCTCGTAGTTAGAAAAAGAAACATAAAAATACGTTGGACTAAATAACCGGTTTATTTAGACCAACAAGGCTGATATGTTCAGAGTCTACTAGATCACTGATAATTTTGTATAAAAACAATATAGAACACTTTGAACGACGATTCACGAAAGTTTCAAGAAAATAAGACAAATTTTATATATTTTTTTTTTGTAATCTCTCAACACGATTGCAAAGAGTTGTATAAAATCGGCGCCCAAACAATGGAACCATATGCGGCCTCACGAAAGTTACATACAATAACTTACCGGAATATGGATTAGTAAATTCTTTAGTATTAGTTTTTATAAAAGCTAGCACAGAGTTGGCATAACACAATCAACGTGCAAATTAAAATTTAATTTTGCGTCGAAAACAACACCTAAATCTATAATGCTACTAACTGTTTGGAGCTGTTAATTATAAATGAAGTAAACTGAATTAGTTCAAATAGTACGCCTTCCATACGGTAAGGTAAGCGATTTAATTCACACCAATTGAACAATCGATTAATATTCTGCTGCAGTAGTTTTATATTATTAATACTTAGTGTAATAGAGAAGAGATTCATGTCATCAGCATAAATGAAGAATTTTGAAAACAGAAAGCACGAAATATCATTAGTAAATAGTATGAGTAAAAGAGGACCTAATATACTACCCAGCGGTATGCTAGACGTAGCTAAGTAAGGATCAGGATTTAGGATTTAGTAGAATTAATAGATACAAAACAATGCCTATGTGATAGGTATGAGCCCAACCAGCTTAAAAGTCAAGAATGGAAGCCAATTTTAGCAAACTTTATAAAAAGAATGTTATGCGAGACATTATCAAAAGCCTTGCAGAAATCAAAATAAACCTTATCTACCTAAAATCCTACTTAAAATTTGATTAAACAAAAATTAGTAAATACAAGAAGATTAAAAATCGTAGAACGGTTTTAAAGCCATGTTGCCGATAAAATATTTGCATTAAAAGCTGAAAAATGCACTTCGTCAATATGGCTAAAATAATGGTAAAGCTGTAAATCCTTGGGCATTTCGCAACATTAATTCGAAAAATTTGCCGGTCAAACAAGAAAGTTTGGATGACGTCAGGTTTGATGACAGATTTTCTAGTGAATTTCAGTGGAAATTGAACTTCAAGATCAAAAATTGCAGTTTTCTTTTAGACAATGCGGCTTCTGTGATCTCAAATTGAAAAATATTAAAGCTATTTTTCTTCCAGCAAACACAACAGTATTTTGTCAGCCACTCGATCAAAGCGTTTTAAAATACTTAAAGTTTTTTGTACAAATCGTTATTTTTAAAACATATTTTCATGCAGGCGGAAGATGCAGATCCAATTTTGAATTATGAAAATTAAAAAATTTGTTAGATGTGGTTTATTAAATACACAAACCGTGGGAGCTAGTTTATCCACAGACGGTAAACAATTATTTCAGAAAAGCTGGTTGTGGGGGGGACAGATATTCCCAACGACGATAGCGCTTAGACAGCAGAAGATGAGCTCCCACTATTTGCACTTCCTCAATTCTCTAATATGTACTATTAAACGAGTTCAGGGCCAATTTCAAGTTGACGTTTAAGACGTTGAATTAAGATAACGAAGTTTTCATTAATGATGAAGATGTGGAAAACATTAGTACTGAAATGTTATAGCGTGAAATTGACGGCAAGTTAACTTCTTATATAGAACCTTATTTAGCCAAAAGATTTCTCTTTACATCACAGCGACTTCATAAGTGTTCAATTGCTTACCGTTCTTCCAAATGTATCCAATTGTGTACTTCTGTCTCAATTGGACAATATTCTCAGTCCCGCATGCAGAGAAAAGATATGGTTACACTATGGTCACCGCAACAATAATATGCTCTCTCCAATAAAAGCATGATCGTCGCAACCATAGTATTGTTTTTTGAATTTCATTTTGACAATAGTATGATTGCGACAATATTGCTATTGTTGAAATGTAACAATAGTATTATTGCCAAATTTAGAAATGAAAATATGGTTGTAGCAACCATATAAACATGGTTAGTGCAACAAAAGTACTGTTGTTTAAAATTTACGTTATCAAAAATATGATTACGGCAATCATACAGTATGGTTGTGACTATGAACATAACAAAACAGGTTTTGTAGAGAATACATGTATGTGTGTGCGTATGTTTTTTTGATATACAAAAAAAAAAACACATACACACGATACAGTGAATGGTTGCTGTCCATTAAAAAAACAACAACAATCGGAAGGTAGTTCGAGGGATTTTTATTGTGTTTACTTTGTTCGGTGAAATACTCTAATACCGACTGGTTCTCGTTTATTTAAAATATAGCCATTGATCATGGTTTAATCACATTCGTTACTTGGTGTCTACGGATGGTAAAGTAGCATTCACCCCTGCTGGCAACTAAAAGTATTTTTGACCGTTGGAATATATATTTTGGTTTCTTGAATGAAATGTTCAATAAAAACGTGGCCTCAAAATTGGCTATGATCTAATAGTAATGCAATTTATAATAACTTGCTTGATAAAAATCTCTATTTTTGAATAACAACATTTCCCAATCCTAATAAATAATTTTGGGGATCATAGTATGGTTGAGTGTGAATCGTACTATGGTTGTGGGGATCATAGTATGGTTGCGTGCGAATCATACTATGGTTGTGAGGATCATACTATGGTTGTATTAGAAACATACTATGGTTGTGAGGATCATAATATGGTTATGAAGATAATAGTATGGTTGAGTGTGAATCATACTATTGTTGTGATGATAATAGTATGGTTGTGGGGATCATAGTATGGTTATGTGTGAATAATACTATTGTTGTGAGGATCATAATATTGTTGTGGCACTACCATATAGCCAACAATAGTATGATCCTCTTCGAATATTGTCACCACAACCATACTTTTTTTCTGCGTGCGTCGGTGTCAGCTTGTGCGGGAGCACACTTTTTTCAAAGTGTGGTCCAGCTAAAACCCACAATTATTATTGTAAATAAAACGCACAATGTTTATTGTAAAGTTTTCATAAAATGATCTTAGTATTTCTTATTATGATAGAAAGATCCTATGACAATTAGGTGTGAAACAATGTATCGGCCAATTGTTCACCACGTGGCGCCACAACGTGAGATAACACAGCTATTGAATTTCTCTCGCAAAAGACCCATTGTTCTCTGTGTGGCAAGAGGCACCATCACGTTGGGACCACATATCCTCACTCCTTAATTTTTGGCCACAAAAAGTCCCTTTTTATCTACACACAGAGAACAGATTTGTTGCCACAACCGAATTGTTTACCAACCGAATGTTGGTGGTTGCACAAACTATCCATGTATTCCAACTTTACAGCCGAATGTTCACTGGGTTCACAGCAATTATCAGTACAAGGAACTGACACATTCGGTTTAAAAAAAAAGTTTCGGTAATCCAAACAGACTAAGATGATTATTGGAACTGAATTTGTACAAGTATTGGTTGTTGTTATAAATTGTTATTACATGTAGTTTTTGAAAAAAAATAATATTTTACCGGCTTGAATTAGGTAAACTGATTATTAATATAAATACGTCTTTGGATAAATGTTTGATTAGCATTGTAGTGATGCCCCAATCGGAAAAGAATTAATAAAGACATTTTAATATTTACTGTCAAGCCAAGGTGGCCGCAACTAGGGAAAAAAATCAAAAAAAAATCGTTGTTTTTTTATGAATTATAATGAAGAAAAATATACAAAATCTAATTAAAGTTTTCTCTTTTTCAATTGCAGGTGAGTCTTCTCCATAAACTAAAACAAACAATTGGTACTTGTGCACATTCACTAGTAAGTCACTAACATCAAAAAAAAAATTTTCATGTCATGTACTATAAAAGATTGCAAGTAAGAACTCTTGCGTTCTTATCCCCCAACGTCCCATTAAGGAAGAACCCCGGAGGATTTTATCCTTCGTTCCTTAATGGTGTTTGATCGAGATAAGCTTTAATTGTTACTATCATTAAAATCTAAAATGACATACCGAAGCCTTTTGTACCCCACATTATGCAGTAGGCCCTAAGCCCATGACTGAAAACATTTTGTCACGTAGAGCTCTCTTACTTGAGAGATACTACACCATTTGTTTGACAATGAGATGTTGAGGGAATTGCTAAAGAAAGTAAGTTAGACCTTTCCAAATACTAACAGGTCCACAACGATCCTATTTTGATGATCTGTACTAATTATATTATATCGAATAATATAGGGTCTCTTCTGAATTGGTTAAAGAAATCCAAAACGGATGACAAAAACTGCGACTCAACTGCTTTGCTTAATGAAAAATTTAAACTGAATAAAAGTTTCTTTATGTAGGGTGATCTATCTAGAGGTATTTTTTCAATAGGGTTTTTTCACAGATTACGCGTGATTTGTATTAAATTTTATTATTGATTTGTTTTCAGTACTGTTTGACATTTCATCATGGAAAGACTTACACCGCAACAACGTTTCCTAATTGTGCAACTGTATAATAGAAATGAGCGATCGCTAAGGCTAAAATTTTGTTTAGTGATGAGACCCATTTCTGGCTCAACAGCAACGTAAATAAAGAAAATTGCCACATTTGGGCTGAAGAGCAACCAGAAGAGGTCCAAGAGGTGTCATTATACCCAGAGAAAAACCACGGTTTGGTGCAGTTTGTGGCCTAGTAGAATCATCGGTCCATATTTTTCCAAAAAGATGATGGCCATAACGTAACCGTGAATGGTGCCCGCTCTCGAGCCATGATATCGAACTTTTTGCTGATTCAAATTAAAGCCCGAAATCTTGACGAAATTTTATTTCAAAATGACAGTGCCACTTGCCATACAGCTGCTCAAACAATGTATCTACTGAGAGGTAATTTTGAAGACTAGCTACTTTCTCGTTTTGGATCGGTGAGTTGGTCGTGTGATAAAGCACCCTTAGACTTATATCTTTGAGGCTATGTAAAGTCCAGAGTCTATACCGGCAAATCAGCTGCGATTCAGGTTTTTGAAGCCAACATTACGCGTGTCATTAACGCCATACCTGTCGAAATGCTCGAATGTTTCATTCAAAATTGGGCCCTTAGAATGGACACCCTGGGGCGTTTTTGTGGCCATGAAGGAAATTACATTCGAAAATAAATATGATTTATCTCGTTTACAACCTTAGAAAGTGTTTCAATTTTCAAATTTTCATCTTGTTTGAGAGGCTACCGTAAATTTTAATAACACAACGAACTTAGAGCGGTAAAAGAAGTCTAGTTGTCATAGAAGTTTAAAAAGATAAAAAAAATAAATTAATATAGGGTCCCCAATCAATATTCCAAAGTACCGTAAAGGCTATCAGTACGTATGCGTTATGTCTATTCCATGAATGAATATCACCCATACGCCTACTGCGCTTTGTTTGTACTTACATCCACTCCCTATTTGACAAACTACTAAAATCGGATCCAATTTGCTTTTAGTATTCACTTTTAATCGAAGTAATAACAACATGATCAATACGATATGTGAAGTTTTTGCTGAGGCACTTTTAGTCCCTTTAAGCGAAACGTTTTGCCTCTGGGATGAATTCCCCTATTTACAATCCCAAACAGCGAAGTCGTGTTTCGTTCTTCAACAGATACCCAGACAGACGGACATGGCTAGATCGTCTGCGAATTTTAAGACGAACAATCCGTTGAAATCATGATAGCGGTCAAACGAATTAATCTAGGATCTTAAAATTTTGCATGATAATGAAGTATTTTTACAAGCTGTTGTGGATTGCAAATGGGCGAAATCGGTGCGAGAGATGAAAATCATTTTAAGGGACTAAAGTTAGTTGGGACTAAAGTTGATTATCAAATGATAATTTTTGTCACGTGGTCAAAACGGGGGATTGCAAAAATCAAGTGTGGTATGGGCATTTTATGCTATTTATTATTAGAATATAATTTCCTTCAAATGTTGGTCGCAACTACGCCTCATCGTGTTCATTCTAAGGGTCCAATTTTGGGTGAATCGTTCAAGTATGGCGTCAATGACACGCTTGATGTTGGCTTCCAAAACCTGAATCGTAGCCGATTTGTCAGCATAGACGTTAGACTTTTCGGAGCCCCCAAAGAAAAAAGTCTAAAAGTGTTATATCTTACGATATATGCGACCAAACCACGTGCTACCCTTCAAAATGACTTCTCACTAGTTCCATTGTTTGAGCAGCAGTACGGCAAGTGGAACAGTCCTGTTGAAACGAAATGCCGTCAATCTTACGGGCTTCAATGTCAGGTAGCAAAATCCTATTTCATGGCGCGAAAACGAGCACCATTCCCGGTTACGTTCCGGCCATCATCATATTTAAAAAAAATATGGACTTAAGATTCCACCAACCCATAAATCGCACTAAACCGTGGCTTTCTCGGTGTAAGTCTTTTCATTATGAAATCACAAACAATACTGAAAGAAAAAAATAAAGTTTAACACAACCCACGCGTAATCTGTAAAAAGAACTCTAGTGAAAAAATTACCTCTAGATTGATTACCCGTTACAAATATGAAAAAATATAGAGCGATGATTCCACCAAACCGCCCCAAACCGTGGTTTTCGCGGGGTAAGTCTTTCCATGATGAAATGGCAAACAATACTGGAAAGAAAAAAAAATAGTTGAACACAACTCACGCGTAATCTGTGAAAAAAACTTATTGCAAAAATTACTTCTAGATTGATCACCCGTTATTGATTACGTGTTTTCTATCCATGATAAGGTCATCCATGCGTATGCTTAACATCTTGCCTATAAATTCATAACACTCATACGCCTATAAGCAAAACAGTATACACAAGAGAAATACTTTGTAACTATATAGGTATTTCGTGACCCGATATTTTTATTTTGGGCGTGTATTTAAGCCCGATAAAATGGAAATTGTAAAAACCATTACAAATCAATAAAAAAAATTATAAAAAAAAAACAGAATTAACATTTGAAAATGATTTCGGGCATGTGGCCACCGCGCTTTATGATGTAAAGTATTCTGAAAGTTGAATTTTTGGTCACTTTTATAAGCATTGCTGGCCGTATGGTGCGAATAGCATAAATAATTGTGGCCTTAGTGACGTCTAGTGTTGCTGGTTTATCAGCAGAAACCAGTAACTTCATCTTACCCCTCAGACAATAAACAAGAGATTTCAATTCGCAGAGACCTTGGATGTCACTTGACAGGTTATTTTTCAAAATCAACCTATCACAAAATATTGATTTTAATATATCGTTGGTTGCGGTTACCCTATGTAACGTAAAGTCCTCATGTTGAGCACGCATCTCTCATGGATCAATGTAATCCATATATTCTTACTAAAATCCGTTGATCATGTGGCCAATTCATGAGCTAATGCTTCATTTTTAAAGAAGTCGATTATACCACTAGCCTCTAAACCGCTCCAAACCGGGCATTTTTCTAGATATAGGTTCATTGGTGGGTTGGTGTCATCTGATATGCTGCAATTTTTTTTATTAAAACCCATTGATGTCCTTCGATAAACCCCATTCAATGTAATCCATATACTCGTACTTAAAAAAAATCGTTGATCATGTTGCGGTTACGTCTTCGATTGACCGAATCGTGAGTTCCGGCTTCATTTTAAAAGAAAGGATCTCATGATATAAGTTTCATTTAAACTGTAATAAACCGGTTATTTTTGTGGATGTAAGATATGTTGTGAATTGGTCTAGTTTCATATGCTGCAATTTCAATTCAATTTTGCGATAAAATATCTTGTCTGTCAACCAATTACTCTAAAGCCCATTCAGCAAAAGAACAACGCTTATGATAGTAACGCGGCTGTAGTTCCTGCAAAAGCTGGATCTTATACAGCTGTAGGCCGAAATCTTTGTACAAAATGTTTACATTGTTGACATACAGAGCTCCAATTTCTGTCATTTACAATAAATTAATACATTTGGACATTTTTCTACACTGTCGGTAATAACGGCGAGTGTATGCGAGTCAATGATTTAAAATGTTTATAGTAAATTTGTAAAGTTTCGTACCATTTATCTAAGTATATTTTTATAAAAACTTGTGCTATACAGTGTTTTCCATTAAGGAAAACACTGTATAACACTAAAATATAGAATTCAAATCTATTGCAGGTGTAGCGCAAATGTTGCATTTTAAGAATGAAATTCGATTTCGGTCATACGAGTATGACCACCACGAGCTCGTGTTCAACGATCTATTAATTTAGACCCAATTTCCCACGAGCACACATATCGACCGACACGTTGACAATTTCGCGTTAGGTGTTGTCTCTGAGCTCGTCTAAAGCTGTTGACATAGACCAAAGACTTGATGTGACCCCATAAAAAAATCCAAAGGTGTTAAATTTAATGAACGGGTCCATTTTACCGGACCATTTCTAGAGATAACATATTCACCGAATTTGCCTTTCAATAAATCGATTGTAAATCGGTTGTGTGGCTATTGGCACCGTCTTGTTGAAACTACATATCAGCGATGTCAAGCTCATCCAATTCTGGCCAAAAACAATTTTCTTCATTCACGGTAACATGACGATTGTTTTCATCGACGAAACAATACGGCCCAATAACACTTCCGGCATGAAAACCACATCAAACAGTATTTTTTTGCGGATGCAATTGGGTCTCTTGAAGCACATGTGGGTTTGTTGCTGTCCAATTACGCATATTTTGTTTATTGACAAAACTACTCAGCCAGAAATATGAAGATTATTTTTCATTGAAAATCTGAATTTTCGTGTAACTTTTCCAGAGCCCAATGGGAGAAGTTTCGGCGTTTCAAATGATCAAGTGGATTAAGTTCTTAAGTCAGTGTGATCTTATAAAGATGAAGGCCAAGATCTTTTCGCAAAAAACGCCACACTGTGGTTTAAAAAATGCCCAATTCCTGCTAACGACGTGGAATCGAATAATTTGGCTCATTTTGAACGGATACATTTACAGCTGCGATATTTTCGCCGCTTCGAGCGGTATGCCGTTTTTTTTTGGCTCCGGAACATCCAAAAGTGAAAATTTGGATCCATTCGGGTGGTATGATTATTACGCCCGAAAATTGGAGTAAGAAGCGCTCATAAAGTTGCGAGCACCGATTCACTGAAATATCATTAAAAATGTCTGAGATTCTAAGCATGCACTGTTATAATGAAACAAGTAAACGTCCTCAAGATCACTACGATCCCGGACAATATCGGTTTGACTGATTTCCTTTATCCCTTATTGATTTTTTAAGAGTGTTTTTAACTCCCTCCTAGAAAAAGTATTAACTTATTCACAACGATTTAATGAACGTGATGTAAGTTCTCAGCTTTACTATACCTCCCTCGAAAGTCGTATGTCTAACGTATGAGAAAAGCCAGTCTGCAGAGTACCACAATTTTTTACATTTGTAACTTCTACATTCGCACTCGCACACACACACACCTACACAAATGCATGTGCACAATCTTATATTCATAAGACTCATTTTTTATAGAGCACAATACGCAGACACACACATGCATATATGCGGGTGTATTTGTAGTTTATGAATGCGAAGAATTAATGTGCTTGCACGTGTATGTGTGTGTATGAGTGGGTTGTGAGTATGAGGGTGTGCAATGAGTTATTGACTTTTGCGGTTGCTCCAGTATATTAAAGTCCACTTTTTGCATCCAGTTTTTTTTAATTTTTTACTTTTTTTTGATCATAGGAAACAATCCGAACTCCTACCCGCACACCCATACAAATATTGCGTATGAAAAATTTGCTTTTAAAGAAAGTTTATTGATTTGTATGTACCAAGATTTCTACATAGATAAGTAATTTTTGAAAAGAATGCTCTAGTTGGTTGCGATTCGGTGCATGCATAGGATTGGTAATGAAAACAGCATAGACCATTTTTTAGGGTTTAAGATGTTGTCTTAATATGAGTGTTAAAAAATATGCGTTCCGGCTACGATAGTCTCAAACTGGAGGACCACTAAACTAATGGCAACCTAACTTTGAGGCGTCAATAATAATTGAAATCGTGGATTAAATGTTATTTGCGGATTCATTACGATACATTTTGTTGTTTTTAAATACGCGTACGCGATAGTTGAAAGTGGCCGATTTTGAGCCCTGGTCCGAGGTCCAAATTGACATAACTCTCAAATAAAGGTACACATTTTAATTTGTAAGAAAATTTCACTTTTTCTGGCTGCCAATATGTCTCCGAGTGTTACGGGATGATTTTGGGGTCACAGAACCCAGTATAAATCGCAAAGTGCAAATTGCCACTTGAAAAGGCTCCAGATCATTCAAAATAAGCTGTTGAAGTTAATCTACAATCTCCCTAGATGTTACCGCAAGACTTCACCAGCTTGCGGATAAATTATCTAGAAATTTACGCCAAATGTTCGTATTCCGATTATGATCACATCGCTGAGCTGGCTTCAGTCTAGAAATGTTTAGCTAGTTTTAAGTAGGTTAAGTTTTTATATAAAAATAATAAATTCACCAAGTTTTTGGAAATTTTCACCTCCATTTACTATGTTAAATTAAAAATAATTATTTTAAAATTACCAATTGTTATATTTAAGCAGAAAAAGGAAAAAGCTTTAAACTCTTTTGATGAACATATTAATATTATAAACAAATCTTAAAATGCTATGAAAACAATAAATTGAATTGAATTGAATTGAATTGAATTGAATTGAATTGAATTGAATTGAATTGAATTGAATTGAATTGAATTGAATTGAATTGAATTGAATTGAATTGAATTGAATTGAATTGAATTGAATTGAATTGAATTGAATTGAATTGAATTGAATTGAATTGAATTGAATTGAATTGAATTGAATTGAATTGAATTGAATTGAATTGAATTGAATTGAATTGAATTGAATTGAATTGAATTGAATTGAATTGAATTGAATTGAATTGAATTGAATTGAATTGAATTGAATTGAATTGAATTGAATTGAATTGAATTGAATTGAATTGAATTGAATTGAATTGAATTGAATTGAATTGAATTGAATTGAATTGAATTGAATTGAATTGAATTGAATTGAATTGAATTGAATTGAATTGAATTGAATTGAATTGAATTGAATTGAATTGAATTGAATTGAATTGAATTGAATTGAATTGAATTGAATTGAATTGAATTGAATTGAATTGAATTGAATTGAATTGAATTGAATTGAATTGAATTGAATTGAATTGAATTGAATTGAATTGAATTGAATTGAATTGAATTGAATTGAATTGAATTGAATTGAATTGAATTGAATTGAATTGAATTGAATTGAATCGAATTGAATATGTACCCATCTGTTCAGATTCGAAAGGGCCTATTTTTCAGAATCTTAGGACTACAGGTCCATTGATCAAGGCCTTAGAATCGAAATATTAATTTAATATTTAAATATCTAGCGAAATTTCATTCCTTCTTAATCCCCATAAGTCCAAAGTCAAATGGGCATTTTTTATGGGGCCCCTAGGACCCATGATCATCACATTCTTTGATTCTACATTTGCGCGCGTGTGAGTGGGTGCTTTCGGACAAAACCGCTGTAGAATCGAAAATAACAGCGAAACAAACACGAAAGGACGTAATGTTCCTGCTGACGAACAATGCCTCAGGACCCATGGCTACGCCTATGGGGCTTTTATAGCCGCTTAAGTTACAACTTTTAAAAATAACTTTTGTTTTAATTTAAGTATTATAGTTATACAGTTAAACAGTAAAAAAAATGTTTAATTCCTTTTAAGGTGAACATTTTTCCCTTATGAGCGATTTGGTCCATTTTCAATTCCAATCGATCTGCAACCATAACACATAGATCTGCTAATTTATAAGACTCCGTCTCTTTCGTTTCGACTGCATTGTGTTTCCAGCAGACAGGCGGATGGACTGACAGACGTACATAGTTTTGTCGTCTTAGAAATCTATGACAATCAAAAGTGGCTGTGTTCGATTGTGAACTCACTGAGGTAACGCAATAACTTTTTACCACTGAACATAAATATAAAAATAATTTTGTTTACGGAAAACTACAGACATTTTGTGTTAAAACCTGTTTGTTTTAAATAATTGAAACTGTTGGGAAGCAAAAATCGCCTTAGCGCCCACTTACTCGTTAAATAAGCGTGTGGCACGCCTTATATAAATACTGTTTATGGACCCTGATAAATATTTCGAGATGTTAAAAACAGAATGGCAAACTTACACTTATATAGGTTGATCCATCTAGAGGAATTTTTTCAGAACAAAAATAAATAAAAAAAAATCAAATCACTGGTAATTTGAAAGGAAATTTTATAGCATTTACTTTTTGAAAATAATTACCTTCAAATGTTGGCCGCAACTACGCCTCAGGGTTTCCATTCTGAGGGTCCATTTTTAGATGACTCGTTCGAGCATTTCGACCGATATGACTTTAATGACACGCGTAATGTTGGCTTCCAAAACCTGAATCATAGCTGGTTTGTCAGCATTGACTTTGGACTTTACGTAACCCTAAAGAAAAATGTCTAAAGGTGTGATATCACTCGATCTAGGCGGCCAACTCATCTGTCTAAAACGTGAACTTAACTGCATTTCGAAATAACCTCTCATTAGATCCATCGTTTTAGCAGCTGTATGACAAGTGGCACCGTCCTGTTGGAACCAAGTGTCGTCAAGATTACGGGCTTCAATTTCTGGTAGCATAAAGATCGATATCATGGCGCGATAGCGAGCACCATTCACGGTTTCGTTCCGGCCATCATCAGTTGTGAAAAAATATGTACCGATGATTTCACCAGCTTATAAACCGCACCAAACCGTGGTTTTCCATGGGAATAATGGCACCTCTTGAGCCCTTTCTTGTTGCTCTTCAGCCCAAATGTGGCAATTTTGTTTATGGACTTTGCAGTTGGGCCAGAAATGGGCCTCATCACTGAACAAAATTTTGTTCGAAAAAAGCGGATCTTCCCGTTTCTCACCGAACGCTCATTTCCGTAATACAGTTGCCAACATTTGAAGGTAATTATTCTCAAAAAATAAATGCCATAAAATGTCCTTTCAAATTACCAATAATGATTCCACACTTGATTTGAATTTTTATATTATTTTTTTGTTCTGAAAAAAATACCTCTAGATGGATCACGCTATATACACTCCCATGCTATGGTGTAGAGTATAACAGATTATTGTTTGAATTTTGGATAAACCCACTTTCGTCACATTTGGATCTATGTCCATAATAAATGTTTCAAATGGTGTCCAGCCTAAAAAGTCTTGAATAAAAATAGTCTAATGCTGTTTTATAGTTCGAGTTAATATACATTTCCTCTAATCTCTAGTTCCAGTACCCTTATTGAGTTCGAATTGAATTACACCTTATGGCAGTTATGACACTTGTTACTGTTATTCGACTTGAATTCATGGGTTAAAATTTTTTGATACTGTTTTTACTTTGTTTCAGGTAAATGGAAATATGGCTGCAATACAAGTTGAATTCACACTGTATCCCACAAAAAAGAGTTTCTTCTTGCATATATGAATCGGCGTACTTATTTGTTCAAGCCTTATTAGTAATGAGTCTGAATATGAGTTATGAACTTAAATTCATGGTTATTCAGACTCAGTATTAAAACGGTTACGATAAATTGCCATTATAAAATATTTATTTGAAATATTTATTTTAAAATAATTTTATTGTGTTTTTAAAATATTTTGAATGCCTAAAATATAGTTGGGAAAAGGTGCATTTTGTATGTATATGGGGACAGTTTCTCTGCTATTGCAATTTAGAATCGCTCCATCAACACCTCATTAAAATACTCGTAGTGAAAAAAATTCAATATGACTTAGTCAATAAATTATTTAAACTTATAGAATTGTCACACTCATAGACGTTAGCTAATAGCTTCTCTTCCCCCTGCTTGAGTCGAGTTCAAGATTTATTGAATCCGTCACGTAGTAACCCACCTAGTCTATGGTCGCAAAGAAAAGACACAAGTTGAGGATACTTTCCACTCCTTTCTTTTTTTGTATTTAAAATTGTACCGTAAATTTCAATTGTTTACGTTCATTTGGGCGAAAAAGGTATTTACAATTAAGCGAATTACACTCAGTCTGGACGTGCAGAAGAAGCTGTCCGTCTATAAATATTCCTGTTGAATTCGTGCAATTCGTTTATCTTTGTCTTGGATTATTTAAAAATTCCATTCAATACATGTCTGAATTCAACATTAAGGAATGTCCCGATAACAATGTCATGTCTTCGTATTGTCTTGTTCCGATGTGCCCATGTCGTCCGCAAGGGCGGAGAACAACAACAACAAAGTCCAAACATGAAGACCACTAAACTGTCAGCAGGTTTTCGAACGTATTAAGACAGTATGGCAAACCCAAGGACCAACACAAGGAGTTAAACGTAGCATACACCGTTACCACATGCCAATGGTAGTTGGCCATTGTGCTGTTGCACGTGTGTGTGTGTGTGGAGCCAGGGAGTCCTTAGATCATCACATTCTTTGATTCTACGTTTGCGCGCGTGTGTGTGCGTGCTTTAGAACAAAACCGCTGTAGAAGCGAAAATAACAGCGAAACAAACACGAAAGGACGTAATGTTCCTGCAAACGAACAATGCAAAAACAATGTAAAGCAATTAGTTTATTTCGCTGCACATGAATGCGAGGCGTCCCATAAAATGCACAACACAACAACTGTCTTATCTGGTGTGCTCGAAACAACACGTCTGGGCAACAGACAATAGTAACAGCAACGCCATTTTATGCTTTGAAAAGAAATTCTTCTTCTGGCCACCAAAAACTAAACGGCGAATCAAATCGTTTCCTGTTGGTTTTTATATCTACGTTATATCGATATTCTAGCTATTTTCCATATAAGGTGAGTTTTCCAGGATGGTAAAGAAGAGAGTGCAAAACCATCAATAATACAAAAAGTCGATTTATGCATGGGAAATTCCATACAAAATTGCCTTGGTTTGGCCAGTGCTGAGTGAGTGATTTCTTCGCTGCACTATGGGCGGAATACACAAAGTTCCAGCAAAATATATTTTCCAACAGAATAGCGCCACCAATAAATTCTACAAGTTTTCGCTAAAACTGCAAAGTATTAGTACCAATCAAATATAGATTCATTAATAAGACTTTGCTTAGAACTCATATACCCTAGCGGCCTTAATGGTAAAATTGTGGTCAAATGTGTACACAATTTTAATGAAATTTGCGAGTTTCATTGACCATAGGGATCAAAAGACGTTGCAATAAACAGAGATCAGCAGTGAACTAATTGTGCCTTAGTAAGAATGTACTTTTTCATTCTAAAATAAAAAAAAACAGTATTTTTTTGCAATAGTTGTGATTTTTTTTTATTGAATTGTACAGAAGATTTGACGTGAATAAGTATGGAATATATGACAAATTTTCATTAAATTTTCCGTGACGTTTCTACCGAGATGTGTCTGTTGGAGTGGACCGATTTCTAAGGAAAAAAGTATGACGATATTGTGTCACGATATTGTGTCAATAGCTTTTGGCATTTTTTGGAAGAAAAAGTTCCTCTACGGCATATTATTTTCTCAACGTTTGTATTTAAGGTTATTTTAAAAGTTCATAAAAAATATTGGCTTTAATTTAATTTTTTTTTAATATTATCGTTTCAAGGTGAAATTTTACACTAAAGTCGATACCAATCTTTAAAAAAAAACTTTTCCGAAAGGTTTTGGTCGAGTTTTTTTTTCAAAAATTGATCTTTTTAGGCTGTAATTTTTAAGTTTTCAAAAATTTTTTTCCTTGGTTTTTTGACGAGTTCTTGTCGTAAAATCGTTTTTTTCGTTTTTTACCCTTTTTATTTTTAAAGCTCCAAACCAATTTTTATGTATATTCTCCCGAATCAAATAACTAATTTCTAAAGAAACTCGCACATTAAAGGTGATTCTCTCGATCACGATTCTCTCAGTCGTATTTCTATTCTCACGCGCTCATTTGTTGTATTGCATTGTACATGGCAATGCATATTTGTATGTAATCTATGTTACAGGAAAGGAAATATTTAAAAAAAATATTAATTCAGCCGATTTATTTTATTACCTACTAAAAAATCTTTAAAATACCAATTTTATTACCTACTAAAAAATCAAAAAACTTTTTTCGAAATTTTTTTATTTATTATGTTGTAGTTCTTTTACCTCATGCCAAAAGCTATGGAAAAATCGATTGCTAAATCGGCCCACCCTAGTGTTTGTATTTCATCGATGACGCGTTGGATATCTGGCCACCTAGATCATTCGATTTAACGCAGTAAGATTTCTCTTATTGGGGTTTTGTAAAATCTTGGGTCTAAGTGATAAAAACGAAAACAATTCCTTAGGTCAAATCCGATGACCAACGCGTCTTCGCTGGGTTACAAACTCATTTCTGTGAAAAAGCCTTAAAAATTTTATGAAACGAGTAATAATGGGCTGTCATCAAAGCTGTGTTTATGTGGACCATTTGAGGAATATTTTAATTCATACCTTATCGGAGCATGGCTTCTATCCAATTCAATAAAAATCACAACTATCTCAAGAAATACGAGTTTTTATTTTAAAGTAAAGAATTCATTCTATCTGAGAGAACCTTTATGAACACAAATTAAAGCACATTTAAGTACAAATGCAAATATGGGCTCATTTTTAAGACTTGGCTAAAATTGGCTCCAGGGCCCCGAGAACATTACCATTATTGTAAAGAAGCAACTAATAGTTAATAAAATAAATCCCGATTTACTTGCTTTAAAATTACATGGAATACTTATAATAGGGGGGCATTTGGGCGTAGTGGGCCATATACAAGTAATTAGGCTGTACCAAAATATTTTTTGTCGTTCTCTTAATTTAGCACATTCATGGTAACCACTCTTTTTTATTAAACTTTAATAGACGTGAGACAAAGTATGATCAAATATTCATTTTGACTATGAGGCCCGATAAAGCACAGATTAAAATCCTAATCGTACCAACATATATCAGATTTTACTAATGGAATTTTACCCGGAAAAAGTGAATACTGTTATCCATCTCCAAATTTCTTAAAAGGTGTTCATAGCATATTTTGCGCCTTCAGTCTGATATTAGACGTTTAAACAGAATTCTCCTCCGATTCAGCTTATTTTGCGTAATGGACAGCATTCTCTCCTTTTGTACGGGTGGTCCAACCTTAATCCAAAGTGTTAATTGTGAGTCACACCTTAACGTCAATTTTTTTGCCCAACTTAATTTGACATTTCTTTGTTTCAGTGTTTGACAAATTTAATCATGGAGTGCTACGAAATTGAGCAGCCCGTTAAGATTGTTGAAACCTTTTACGAAAATGGGCGTTGAAATCATTTTTTGGTTAGCATAATCGGCAAAATGTGTCCACAATCAGAAAATTATGCGCAAATTTAAGCAAACCTGGTCTGTTAAAAATGTGAAAACTCTACATGCTCGCCCAGTTCGCTTTACAGAAAACATTGATGTTGTTTGCGATAGTGTGGCAGAAGTACCGTCAACATCGACACGTCGTCGAGTCTTATCTTATAAAAATCACTGATCCGAATGAATAAATATTTAAATTTACACTCTTACAAGGTTCAATTGACTTAAGAGCTGAAGCCTACTGACAATTTCAAGCTTCGATTAGCAGGAAAGTTTTTTGAGCAATTGGAATTGAATGGTGACTTTTAAAAGAAAATCATCTTCAGGGACGAGGTACATTTTCACTTCAGTGCATTCGTTAACACACAGAATTGCCGCATTTGGCCAAATGCGAATCCACGAGTAATTGTGAGTGATTGTTGGTGCGGTTTATGGACTGGCAGCGTCATCGGGCCATACTTCTTGCGAAACTTAGGTCGGCCAAGCGGTTACCGTGAATTGTGTTTGCTATCGCAAGATGATAACGGACTTCTTATTGCCTGAAATTGAGGATATGGACCTGGAAGATTAGTGGTTCTGAAATGATGGTTTCACTTTCCACACAGCCAACGAAACAATGGCAATGGCTGTGCTGATGTTAATTGGCCGCCACTATCATGTGATTTCTTTCTTTGGGGATATTTAAAAAACAAAGGTATACGTCAATAAGCCAAGAACAATTTGAAAGCTAAAGAATAAGACAATTCGGCACATTAACTTCTATTATCTGTCAGTGTCATTGAAAATATGAACCGCTGATAGAGGTATGCTACCGTAATTGTGGCAAGCATTTGGACGATATTTTGTAATTGTCACGGATCCCTTTATCATTATAAAAAAGACTAAAACAATTCTCTAAACACTTTTTGTTTTATATAATATCCATCGTGCGTTTTTTTGTAGGACCACCCTTTAGGTTTTTATACTCTTTATCGGACCATGGATTCCGTGGAAGCTGTGTTCGGTACTCTATTTTTTCTTGGGCTGCTGTTGACAATCAGTGGAAAACATTTTTCGACTGCGCCCACATCATTGAAAGTAGTGCTTAATTTTTTTTAATTTTTTTCTAGCAATAGGTGGGAAACTCATTAGCAGCCTATTGTGTAAGCAACTGTATGTCTCCTAAAGTATAAGTTAGGTTTAACGTTTTCTGTGCGTACCTTTGGATTATTACCTGGTATTAGGTAGCTATCCAAATTTTTATTGATATCTCGGATCACTTCGACATTTAGTGCACCGAAGTTGTGCCTTTACAATTAAGGTTTCGGACATTCCAGGTGCATATCCGCATACGAGTATGATGATGCTTAAAACGTTATATACTTAGGGGATCCGTTTTCTATACCCTCAACATACAAGGTTATCACTTAAAACTCCCTTTAAAAACTAAAAATCTAAGGCCAGACTATATTATAATCTACACTTTAGGATGTTTAGAAAAGCCAACCGAAAATCGGCCTGTAGGCCCCCTTGGACGGGCTCTAGATTAACCTAGATTTGAAAACTAATGTCAATTTGAGGGACAATGTCATTGTTTTCGGTTACATTGGTTAAACATGTCTCTAGTAGATTTATATTAATCTGAACCAATTTCTTTCAATTTCCACAACTTCGATCATTGTTTAAAAAATTACTTGTTCCAAATTTCATCAAGATTATTTGCAATATGTGGCTTCTAGAACTCGAGTCTATAAATCGTATGAACATATGTGTGTGGGCGCTTTTTCTAAGTCTGAAACATTTTTTTTTTAACTTCAATCATGTCCTTCCTTGGTCCACAAACTAACTCTTGCAAAATTTCATTAAGATTGGATGTAAGATGTGGCTTGTAGAGCTAACATTGTGAAAATTTGATGAACATAAGTATATGTGGTAGCTACATCTAAATCCAAACCGACTTACATGGATTTCTATAGCGGCCATCCTTGTCACTAAAATCGCGATTCGGCCAAATTTCATGGAGATCAGACAGCAATTGCTACCAGTAGTTTGCTAACAAGCTTTAGATAGATGAGTTCGTTGCATGAAATCAGCTATTGATTATACGTCCATCGAAAACTTTGATCGGTAAGAGGATGTAGTATTTTTTTAAAAGCTATTTTTGTAGCGGGAAATTATGTATTTAAAACTGCATTAGAGGTTTTTCGTAATTCCCATTGTGGCCGGCGCACCATGACCTGCAATGTCCTTAAGAAACACGTTTTTCGAACATTTCGGGGCCTATATCTCAGAAACTCGAAAATATAGGACAGATTTGGATTAAGATCGCACATTACATTTTTCACATACTAAGTAGGGACATAAATACTGTTACACACGTTTTATGCTGTAAAATAAAAAGTACTAAATGTTTTTGGACCAAATATTTTTAATATATTTATTGATGTATATATGTATAAGAATCTACTTATTCGAAATGTCCGCCTTTTGCCTTTACACACGCCTTAAGTCGCACTGGCCAAACGTCAATAGCTGCACGAACCTCGTCCATTGGAAAATTGGCCACAGCTCGAACCAAAGCAGTCTTAAGAGATCCAATGTTGGGGTATCTTTTGTGACAAACCTTGTCCTCTAAAACCGTCCACAATTTGTAATCCAATTGGTTCAAATCTGGACTGCCTGAGGGTCATTCTGCAGAGGAAATGAACGCTGGCAAATTGTTTCGAAGCCAGGCCTGGGACGTTTTAGCCTTATGGGCCGGCGCAGAATCCGAAAGTCCATGGCTGGTTTTGGAACAGGGAATGGTTAAAAGGCTTCACGACAGCTTCCAAAACTGTTTCTTGGTAAACTTTGGCCGACGTTTTGACTCCTTGTTCGCACAAATGCAAGTCAGTGACCCCATCGTAAAAGACTCCCCACCAAACCATGACTGAAGCTGGGTGTTGACCCTTTTCCACCCTTTCCCTTGGGATCAGTTCAGATGCTTCCTTAGATGACCGTGCATACACTCTATCATGTTGCTTGTTAAATTTTTCCTGAACGGTAAAAATTTTTCATCGGTGAATAAAATTTTTTTGTGCAAGTTATCAGCGTGCTTCACCAAAAGACGTTTGCATTTTTCAATCCTTTTTTACCCTCACCATACAATGGATTGTATATTAGTTTTGTCATTCTCTCTGTAACACCTTGAAATAATCATCGGAGACCCAACAAAGTATATATTCTTGATCCTCGTAAAATTCTATTCGGACAGCCGGACAGCCATGTTGTCCGGCTGTCCGTCTGTTGAAAACAAGATAGAGCCTGCATGAAAATAGCTAGGGAGCTGAAATTTAACGCAAACATGTGTAGTTAACCTAGCATGGTTGGTATTAAAAATGGAAAAAAGTATGGTTGTGTTGACAGTATTCGAAGAGGATAATACTATTGTTGGGGATATGGTTGTGGTACAACAATATTATGATCCTCACAACAATAGTATGATTCAAATACAACCATACTATGTATGATATATGTGAATCATACAATAATAGTATGATTCACACATAACCATACTATGATCCCCACAACCATAGTAAGATTCACACGCAACCATACTATGATCTCCACAACCATTGTATGATCCTCACAACCATAGTATGTTTCACATACAGCCAAAATATGATCCTCACAACCATTGTATGATTCACACGCAACCAAGTTATGATCCCTACAACCATAGTATGGTCACATACAATTATACTATAATTCCCAATATAATTTATTAGAATTTGTTAAAGTTGTCGACAATAGATTTGAATTACGAAAATTATTCAAAAATACATTTAATTCAAAATAATAGGAGTGATTTATTTCACAGAAGAAAAAATAAGTTTAAATAAACGTCAGCGTTTTTATTAAAAATATTTCAGTTAAACAAAACCAAAGCAGCTCGTTTAAAAATTTTTGATTTCGATAAAAAAGTACTAAAAGTACTAAAGTGCATTAGATCCGTACCAATAACATTTGTTCTTAAAAGCATATTTAAATGAAGAAGAATTACTATCACACAGTATGATTGCCGTAATCATATTATTGTTAACATAAAACGCACCAACCATATTTTTGTCGCACCAACCATATTAATATTGTTGCTTTAACCTTATTTTCATTTTTAAATTTGGCAATAATACTATTGTTACATTTCAACAATATTAATATTGCAGCAATTATACTATTGTCAATACTAAATTCAGTTAACAATGCTAGGGTTGCGACGAACATACTTTTATTGCGGATAACATTTTATTCTTGCCGTGACCATGTAGTTACCATGTTTTTTCTCTGCGTGTAGCTCTACGTGAAGTTGGTGTTGGCGACCCTCTACCGACACTACCTCATAAACATTAGTTTCTTATTTGGAAATATCCGTCCAGTTTCTTGAGCAAAATCACTCAAATTTTGCAAATAATAATCTCTAGATAAGCGCAATCATCTATGTAAAAAATGGTTGAGATTGGACCACCATTTCTTGTACCTCCCCTACAAACGGCCTTATGGGCCTTGAGAAATATTATGACTATAACACACCACAAACTTGACCTATCGAAATGAAATTTCAAACATCAAGATTTCTATATACAACACACTTCTGCGCTGAATTCGGTTGAGATCGGAAAAGTCCTACTGGTACCTCCCACACTAACGGACTCATGGGCCTTGAAAAATAATATGACAATAACTCACCACACACTTGACCCATCGAGACGAAATTTTCGGCATAAAGATTAATATATAGAACAGACTTTTGCGCTAAATTTGGCTAAGATCGGAAAGGCCCTACTGGTTCCTCCCACACAATCGGTCTCATGGGCCTTGAAAAATAATATGACAATAACTCACTACAAACTTGACCTATCGAGATAAAATTTTCTACATAAAGATTTTAATATAGAACACACCTCTGCGCCAAATTCTGTTGAGATTGGAAAAGTCCTACTGGTACCTCCCACACAAACGGTCTCATGGGCTTTGAGAAATAATATGACGATAACTCACCACAAGCTTGACCCATCGAAATGAAAAATGCACATAAAGATTTCTATATAGAACACACTTCCCCACCAAATTTTTTATTTGGGAATCTGGTGGAGGGTATCCAAACTTCGGCACAGCCAAACTTAACATTTTTTACTTGTTTTTAAAGCTGCAGTCAATAAATGTCCGGTACGTTGTTTGAAAGCCCCAAGTCCCAAGTCTTTTTTAATGATTCGACTCATGGATTTTTGCGTGATATTCATCTCACGGGCCATAGTTTTCTGTTTTCGGAGCGAATTTCTGTGAATTCTTGATTTAACGGCTTTGCTGACATGCGGTGTTCGAACAGAGCGTGGGCGGCCCGACCGGTGGCGGTCTTTTACATCTCGAGTCTCCTCAAATAGTTTTATGCATCGGTAGACGAACATGCTGCTAATCCCTAGTGGCCGGAGCGTTTTGAAAATATCGTTTTTTTCATTTCTTACTTAAAAAGCGCTATTACAGCGATACGGTTCTCATTAACTGACCACTCCATGATGAAAGTTGAAACAATTTTAAAATCCCGTTACAGACTAACGCTATTGAGGTTAGCTTTCAAAACCCATATGACATTAACGGGGTTGTTTAGTTCTACTATTGAAATGGGTGTGTTCAATGTTGTAACAGTATTTATGTCCCTACTAAGTAGGTGCTGTAGGCCAGTGTAAAAAATTCCACCGTAGATTTTTTTAAATTCGGGTTTTCCGAGTTCGCAGCACTATAGTGCTTTCAACCTGCATTAAAACTTTTGCTGTAGATTTTTATTCCCAAATAGTCATTTTTAACTAGATTTTTCCAATGTAATATAAGACTATAGAATCTCACAATCCCATGGCAACCTGTTCTATATACCGGATTGACCCGAAGCAGCAATTTTCGGCCAAGGACAGCCGGCAGTACGCGTGCCGCTACAACAACACAACAGCAACTATATAATCTCAAGTGTGTGGGAAGGGTTTCATTTATTCGGTTCCGCCCGCCTTTAGACTTTTCTTACTCCTTTACATTTTTTTTCAAATATTTCAGATTGTCTCTTACAAACCTGCTGTATACTTTGCTCTGACATATATAGTTTACAGAGCATAGAATATCTGCTTGATGGACTTCAACTCATCAGAAAGTTTTTCGAATGCCGCCGCTGGTATTTTCTTTTTTTTTTTGTACTTCCTACAATCAGTTATTTTTTCTTACGGCCTGTGCTTTGTTCGTTGATTAAACCATAATACAAATCCTACCGAATGCATGGGGAAATATACAAAAGAAAGGAAATTGTATCGGTGAAAATGTTGTGCTCCCCTCCCCGTCTGTATTGTTTTCTGTCTGTTTCGTTGTTGTCTAGTCGATCAATGATTTTCCGCTTTGTGGGAGGCAACGCTTGGATGGAAGTGTAAATTTGTACGTTTGCAGAGATTCGCTCTATTTGTAATATTTGAACATTCTCTGTGGGACAAGTGAAATACAAACAATCATTTTATGGTTCAACAGTTGTTGCATTGTTATGTGATTATTTTACATGGTACAACCACACAGAGACACTCAAAGGCTCAAATGTGAGACCGAACTCCTCCCTATTGTAATTTCAAAAAATGCATGGAGCACAGCAATGGCATCGCCGTTTATATGGCGAGTGGTTACAGACATGTGGTGAAGTCTGAAATAAGATGGCATACAAATTTAATAGAATTGAACGGTTTTAAGTTGTATTCCAATAGAACCGATTCTGATGTTCATTCTTGCACCGTACAGTCCTGTTTTTTCTCAACTTCTAAAACTTATTTGGGCTGAATTTGCATTTATGATACCCTACACCACTGTATCGATGCAAATATGTGACTTACGTCCTATTTTTTAATGAACGAAACGACTCCTAAATCCAAAGTTATATCGGGTGATTCGCATTAACATTTTAAATTTGAATCGGCTGTTAAAAAAAACTGATAATTTTTTCAAATTTCTGGTTTTATTAGAAAGCTTAAACTTTAACATTTAATAATGGAACACAATATCTTTCATGTGACTACAACAACTGGCTCAGCAATACCTTATCCGATCAACCTAATTTTTCTGTACACTTTTGATTGATTCGTGTTGAATCTCTTTAATGGCAACTTCGACTTCATGTTTCAACGCTTCAATTGTCTTTGGATGCTTTGCGTAACATCTATCCTTAATGGCTTCCCACAGAAATTAATCCAAAGGGCTCAAAGCACAGCTCCGAGGCAGCCAATTGACATCAGAATTTGGGGTGAATATTGGGATTATTCAAAAACAGGGATTATTGGGATTATTCAAAAATATCGATGGTTGCATTGGCTTTGTGACATGTGGCCCCTTGTTGAAAACAAGTGTCGTCCCTTTCATTTTCTTGAATTTTTTAAAACAAAAATTCGTTCGCTCCTTCCTCATTTTCGAAGAAGAATTGTCCAATGCTGCCGCCAGCCCAAAATCCACACCAAACAGTAACTCATTGTGGATGCATTGGGCTCTCAATAGTCTCGCGTGGGCTATCTTAACTCCATATGCGACAAATTTCGCTTATTAATATAGCAACCGCGATAAAAATTAGCTTTATCTAAAAACACGATTTTTCGGAAAAATTCTTCATCTTCTGCCAAACAATCTTCAGCCCATTGTGTTAAGCAGAAACGCTTCGGATGGTGTTCCATTATTAAATGACAAAGCTCAGCCTTTCTAATAAAACCAGAAATTATAAAACAAATTCTGTACTGCTTTTTACAGCCGATTCAAATTTTTAAGTTTTAAATGGTCCACCCTATACATCTACTGCAACAATCTTTATTGGATATTTTTTCGGATTTTGATCATTTTTGTTTTGTACTGCGTTTTTTGGTCCTATGGCGTTTGTGTACAACAGACCATTTAAAGGCAAAGACCAACTCGTACAAAAGCCCTACACGACTCCTGCGGAACCACAAGATGCCGATATCTAGAGTGGCACAACCGTTCAGCTGAAAAAATATATTGCCTTAGTAATTGTCATGTAATTCAGGCCATACGAGGAACGATATATATATTTTTGGCCTAATAATGAAAATGTGAATATTTATCATCAAAAATGTTTTTAGTGTTTTTCAAGGTATTCTCCAGCATGATTTATACACTTTTGCCAATTGTCGAAGCACTTTTTTCTCTCCGATTATAATGCCTTTCAAACATTCTTTTAAGCGATGCATGTATATTCTGAGTCGCAGGATCCTATATTTAATCGTATATAGCTCACTGATTAAAATATACAGCGTATCCGTCGGGAAGGTATGCTAGTCGTACTACTTTGTTTTTTTTTTTATAATTTTTGATTAAATGAAAGAGAATGGATCTTATATTGATAAATGTTTTACTTAATGTCGGCAATTATGTCTGGAATACAATATCAGGTAATTGTCCGCCTCAATTAGCCTCACAAATGCGAGCCCTTTTGAACACATTTTTCATTACAATCTCTCACCTTTCACGCGTTATTTCATTAATTTCATCACGACTATTTTGTTTGAGTTGCTCAAGCGTTTCTGGTTTGTTTGCAGAAACCTAGCTTTTCAGATATCCCCACAAAAAGAAGGCCGGAGCAGTCGAATCAGGCGACTGTGGAGGCCAATCGACATCACCATTTCTTGAAATAACTTGTAATCCTGGCTGTATGCGATGTGGCACCGTCTTGTTGATACCACATGTTAATCAAGCCCAAAGCAAGCAGTTCTGGCGTTAAAAAGTTTTCAATCATATCACGATATCGCTCCCCATTGACAGCTACCGTTACGCCGTTTTCATTTTCATAGAAGGTCCAATGATTCCTCCTGATCAACTGTCTCTTTTAATGGACTGACGAATAATTTGAGGATTTTCTATTGCCCAGAACCGACCATTCTGTTCAATATGCTTCGTCACTCATTATGTTTTTTTTTCGTGAAAAACAGTTTTGTCATGGGCGAGCTGTAACAGCCTATTGACACATGTACGGCATCGTAAATGGTCTTGTGGAAGAAACTCTTGTGTCAACTGAATCTTTAATGGAAACAAATGCAAATCCTTGCGCAAAATTGTGGACTAAGAGGTTCAGTGAAGACCAAGCTCTTGAGCACGGCGTGGAATTGAGGTTGATGGATTGTTTTGAACACTTTCTTGAGCAGCAGTAAAGTTTTCAGCCGACCTTGCAGTACGTTGTGGTCCATGCTTGAGCCTATCAGCTACAGACCGTCTTTCTTCGAAATCATTCACTACACGATTAATAGTGCGTTTTGTTGGCACGTTGTTTGTCCCAAAAATTCCACGTAACTCTCTCATCGTCACAGTAATCGATGATTGATTTTGATAAAACGTTTTAACGATTAAAACACGTTGGTTTATCGAATATTATTCCATAATAAATTTCCCACGTCTCTACTTCACGACTGCCAAATATGAACTGTCAAGACTAATGTTTACCAATATGGCGGCAAAACAATGTAGTATACCTGCCCGGCAGACACCCTGTACTAAAAACTAAGGATGTACTAAGAGTCATATCGAGCCCTAACCGCCAATTAGATATAAGCGCCAATAAGAGAGGGTTTTTTTGTTTAATTCACCTGAAGGATTCCGATACAATTAAATTTGCTATATCTTTGCTTAAGTGCGTTGTACAATTTTCTATTGAATTTCATTAAAAAGCGAGTGGCGCTTATGTCCTTTTCGTGGTAAGGGCTCCATATAAACAGTCTCCACTCATTTCTTATACTATTTTAATTGTTTCTATATTTTTTAAACGTCTGTAATTTTTAACGTTTTTGGCTGTAGTATTTAATTCACAAAAAACACGCTAATTTTGACAATCTACCATTATTCAAATTGATATTTCACATCACATGAACACCATGCAAGACACTCTTTGTACTGGTTCGTAGTTTGCTGAAACATTTCTCTTTTGTTTTAAGATTCAGTACAAAATGATTAATGACACGATTATTTTTCTGAATATACGACACTGTCATTTCTTTCGCATTGTTTTTCACTTACCAGCCATAATAAATGTTCATGTAATTATACGAAAATATTGGGTCCTTATATTGTTAAGGATGATAGGATTTGAAAATAATAAATAAATTTAAATGGTTTTACAACAAAGTATCCGAGTTTTTCCCATTGAGTTATGGAAGACGGAGGACAAAATAGCAACAGTTTCGGAAAATTCCTAGAAAAATTTGAAAAAACTGGTTTTGATGATAGCTTTCGCAAACTGGCTCGATCCATACAGTCTTCAATTTTTTTAATGTTTTATGTCAATATGCACAAAAATAACTTCCAGTTGAAGAGTAGAATATATTTCTAAGATAAGATAGGATTGTTTATACTAACTGAAATATAAAATTCTATCACACTTAAAAACTGATGACATGTCCATAACTTAATTGTGAAGTAACTCGAAATATTCTGTTGAATGCAGACTTCATTTAAGTATTTTTCGTACCATAAATTAATGTCGTGAAGTAATGAAAGAAATCCATATTTTATGAAATATTTTTTGTAAAAGGATAGCACGTTTCTGGAAAAAAAACTGGACAGATATGAGACTCGCTGTATTGTATTCGAAGGAATGAGGAATTAGGTACATATGTGACTCGCAAAATAGAAAGGGACCTAGGGGTAAAAACCAGTTTGGTTCAGAACAGCCATTTTAAAGATTTAAATACGTGTATCTTTGGTGTACCATCACTTTCATAAAACGATTGACTTTTTTACCCTTAGGTCCCTTTCTCAATGCGCTGTCACATATACAGAAATTGGTATAACGCAGTATTACAATAAACTGTGTGTTGGCATTCGTCGTTTGGAGGTTGGTGTTTACGACTGTCACACAAGTATCTTTATTTTTTCCTTTTATGTAATCCACTTGAAATCATAGATCTTCCAAAGAGTGGTTAAATTTTAAGGGCCGATCATCCACTGTTGCCATTTCTTGCCACCATTCTGACCATTGACGACGTTTGGAATGGTCACGAGGCTCTTAAATCAATTGCACCTTGTAAGCGTGTAAATGCAAGTCTTTATGCTCAATGTTCATCAACGACGAGCGTGAAAGGTGTAATTGTTGGGCAAGACGGCGACTTGATGTGATACGAGCTGTACGAGCATGCACTGGTGTTTTTACATCTCCTACAGACCCGGTTTGCTCAAATTTTTGGACGATTTGGACATTTGGACGATTAAATTGGCCGAAAAAAATCACGAAGTGCTTGATATGCATTTTAATTCATTTCCATAACGACGACTTGAGCACTAGATACGTCTCTAAGCCATGCTGAAACTGCTCTATGAAATGCTTTAACCATTTGGAGTCTCAGTTAAACAGTAGGGGCCTGTCTGTGGCTATATAAGAATACGAGTATCAATTAGATCGTGCACAGCTTACTGATTTGAGAGTTCCCCGTATTTTCCTAAATGAAGTGTTAAGGGAATTAGGCACACAGAGAAAAAAAAATAACCTTATGTAAGGTTAACTTAACCAAAAATAAACATGTTATATAAGGTTCATTTGAACATTTTGTTGATGAACGGTATTTAACAATAATAATATTTAATTTAACTATACTATGGTTGAATTTTTTAACCATGAAAATTATTAATTTTAAAATAATTATAGTTGTTTTAACAATGCATTTTTGAGTTTTAAACCATAAAAATTGTTATTATTTAAATAATTATTGTTGTTTTAACAATGCATTGTTTTTAACCATGAAAATTGTTAATATTAAAATTTCATAGTTAATTTATTAAAACAATACATGCTCAATTTAACAATGAAGTTGTTAATATTTTTAACTATGAAGATTGTTTTAGAAATCATTTTTAATAATTGGTTACTTCTTCTAACAAGAAATATAGTTACTGTTACAATTTTTTAATATTAAATTAAACTACTTAGTATGTTTTTGTTTTGTTTACTTTTATTCGATCTTTTTCATTATTATATATTGAATTATTATATATTACATTATTATATAGTTTTTACTCTGGTTCAAGACCTTTTTGTTGTTTCATTCAGAATCAACTAAAAAAATTGGCGATAAGACAGTCGCAATCATTGCAAATTTGTGCAACTTAATTCTGAACTTCGCATAAAACAAAGCAGATCAAAAACTTCGATACATCAGAGCCGAATGATCTTTAAATTTTTGTTTATTTCGCTCAATTTTCTGCCTCTTTCTTCAAAAACCCAACCTTACACAATGTTAACTCAACTATTTTGTATGTATATTTGACCTTATATAACGTTATTTTGTCTTTGGTATCAAACCTTAACCATGAAAAATTTAACCAGACACATTGTTAAACAAATCATTGTACTTTCGGCACAGTGTCGGTGGCTCTTAGAGGAACACATTTTCATGTAACTCTCTCACAAATGTCCTTTGCAATTTGATGTCCACCAGGTCTAAATGTCATGTATTAGATCCGATCTTGCTCACAATGAGTGTAGTACATTAAAGGAGAATTGTAACCAAGGCAGGTAAAGCATGACCTTTACTGTCAATGTAAACGAATATCCCCCGTTGATACGGCCTCGAACTAAAAAGACTAAAGAAAATGTTCGTTTATAAAACCTTTAAAACATATGTTATATAGGGTGATCTATCTAGAGGTATATTTTTCAGAACAAAAAAAATATAAAAATTCAAATCAAGTGTGGAATCTTTATTGGTAATTTGAAAGGGCATTTTATGGCATTTATTTTTTTAATATAATTTCATTCAAATATTGGCCGAAACTACGCCTCAGGGTTTCCGTTCCGAGCGTCCAATTTTGGATGACTCGTTCGAGTATTTCTAACGGTATGGCTTTAATGAAACGCGTAATGTTGGCTTCCAAAACCTGCATCGTAGCTTGTTTATCAGCATAGACTTTGGACTTTACGTAACCCAAAAGAAAAATGTCTAAAGATGTGATATCACTCGATCTAGGCGGCCAACTCACCTGTCCAAAACGTGAAATTAGCTGCTTTTCAAAATGACCTCTCAATAGATCCATTGTTTGAACAGCTGTATGGCAAGTGGCACCGTTCTGTGAAACCAAGTTTCGTTAAGATTACGGGCTTCTATTTTAGGTAGCATAAAGATCGATATCATGGCTCGATAGCGAGCACCATTCACGTTTAGGTTCCAGCCATTTTTGAAAAAATATCCACCGATGATTCCACCACGTGGTTTTTTCTGGGTATAATGGCACCTCTTGAATTTCTTTTTGTTGCTCTTTAGCCGAAATGCGGCAATTTGTGTATTGACTTCGGCGTTGAGCCAAAAAAGGGCCTCATCACTGAACAAAATTTTGGTCGATAACAACGGATCTTCCCGTTTCTCACCGAACGCTTATTTCCATAATACAGTTGCCAACATTTGAAGGTAATTATTTTGAAAACATAAATGCCATAAAATGTCCTTTCAAATTACCAATAAAGATTTGAATTTATATATTATATTTTTTGTTCTAAAAAAATACCTCTAGATGGATCCCTCTATATATGTAGTTTGCTTTTATCTTTATTTCATAGTCAAAAAATTGATTTTGTTTCTAAGTTCAAAAAAACTTATGGTTCGACGATGTTTTTTGCATGTTTGCCAATTTAATTTTGTTAGACGTCTGGGATTTGGCCATTTTTCTTTTTCTTCGTCTAATTTATTATGTGACGCCAATATAGCGACGTACATATGTATATAAGAATTTGAAATTCAAGCTGCCAAAGAGATTATAATCTTGTACTAATTTTGCAATTGCCTTTTCTTGCATATGTACCTAGGAATATTTGTGAGTATGCGTCCTTTTGTATTATCTTCGGATGTACGTAAAACCCTTTTCAGCGGTTTATTATTGTTCCCTTCATGACAAGACCCAAAATGGTTGAACAAATTAAGTAACCCTTCATGCAATTCGACAATTTCGTGACAATCTTACATGTGTCCTCCCTCTTTATTAACAAATGACACACTTAACAAATTGTTTTAGGAAAATGGAATTTTTTTAAACAGCAACACCACGGCAGCATAAGAAACATCTAAACCAAATCCTGATTGTGGTAGTTCGTTCACTGGGTGTGTACGGTTGTGCTATTTGCGGAAAAGGATGTATTGTTTCCTTTCCACATTGTATCCTTTATAGTTTTTGTATGAATAGTTTCCGGCACGTTTAGCTATGAACATGAATATCATGCTCTCTCTATAAGTAACGCGTGAAGGATAAACGAGGATGTAGTTTAAAGTTTATGCTCGTATTAGGAAAGATTATATGGCGACGAGGTTAAATACAGCATTACAACGATGGACGACGAAATTAGGACCTTGGAAATATTCTACCTTAAAGTCGTTGCAAAAGAATACGAGGAAGATATCAGCGTCGTCCGCTCGAAATGCTATCTTTTAAGAAATAAAGTAAACTTGAAGTCTGGTTTGGTTTTTATAACTACACTACACTGTTGTGTAGGCGCACTATGAATTGGGGTGGATGTTTGTAATTCCTATATTATATATTATATTTTGATATTTTAAATACTTTTTTTATGATTTCAAAACATTAAGCTCTAAAAGCGAAATATTAGATTTGATTCGTATCAAATTTTGGTCATAACTTTACGATAGGCCAACACAAAGCTCTAGTGAAATAGTTTTCATACAAAGGTTCAACCCGAATTGATGTCCTGCTTCTCTTGAAGTCATATCCAAAAATTATCACGCTCAATAGTGGTTAAAGTAAACCACATAGGTCTACATTTGTATTTGCCCCCATACAAACGTCTTTCTAGATTTCAGAAACTACAGCTCTAAAAGCCCAAAAAAGAGAAATACGAGGGACCAGCACATATCTGTAGTAAATATCGGTAAATGGTTTTAAATAGCTCCCACACAAAGGTCCCTCCTGATTTCACCTCCTGCAGCTCTAGAAGCCACCAATTACACTTTATCACGCTCAACATTTCTAAGGTACGTTATGAGCTGCCGCTTATTGTATATGGTAAACCAGACCACATTGATATATATATATTTCTATAGAACCTATAGCTTACATATTACGACCAAATTTCGCAGAGATCATTTCGATTGTCGAATACATATCTCTTTTGTAATTGGACCAGGAACATTATCGGTGTCTCACTCTAAGGTCCCTCTCGATTTGAGGTTCTGCAGACCATTAATTAAATGGTGTTGAAACAAGATCACATATGTGCATATTTTCCTATAGCCTATATAGACACTAGAGTGTCCAAAAAACAGGATTTTCAGAAAACCGGCATTTTGGGGAAAAAACCGACTGGCGGTTTTTTTTTACCAAACATTACAGCTTTGAGCTTTTGCCTTAGAATATAAATTATTTTCCGAATCAGAAGAAAGTAATGGTGCCCTGAAACAGATCTAAATTTACTCAGATTATAAAAATAAGGTTATATTTATATATTAGTTTTTTTACGCCTTGTTTAAGTAAGTCCGACTTTCAGATATAGGAACCGTCAGCTAATTTCAACCAAACTGCAAAAATATAAATGGATCTAGAGGTATTTTTTCAGAACAAAAAAATATAAAAATTCAAATCATGTGTGGAATCTTTATTGGTAATTTAAAAGGACATTTTATGGAATTTATGGTTTGAAAATAATTACCTTGAAATATTGGTAGTATGGGAATGAGCGTTCGGTGAGAAACGGGAAGATCCGCTGTTTTCGACCAAAATTTTGTTCAGTGATTGAGACCATTTCTGGCTCAACGGCAAAGTCAATAAACAAAATTGCTGCATTTGGGCTAAAGAGCAACAAGTAGATGTTCAAGAGGTACCATTATACCCAAAAAACACGGTTTGGTAAGGGTTATAAGCTGGTGGAATCACCGGTGCTTATTTTTTCAAAAATGATGATGGCCGGAACGTAACCGTGAATGGTGCTACCTGAAATTGAAGCCCGTAATCTTGACGACACTTGCTTTCAACAGGACGGTGCCACTTGCCATACAGCTGCTCAAGCAATGAATCTATTGAGAGGTCATTTCGAAAAGCAGCTAATTTCACGTTTTGGACAGGTGTATTGGCCGCCTAGATCGAGTGATATCACACCTTTAGATATTTTTCTTTGGGGTTACAGTCTAGGCTGACAAACCATCTTCGATTCAGGTGTTGGAAGCCAACATTACGCGTGTCATTAAAGCCATACCGGTCGAAATGCACGAACGAGTCATCCAAAATTGGACCCTCAGAGTGAAAACCCCGAGGCGTTGTTATAAGTTATATTCAAAAAATAAATGCCATAAAATGTCCTTTCAAATTACCAATAAGAATTCCACACTTGATTTGAACTTTTATATTATTTTTTGTTCTGAAAAAATACCTCCAGATGGATCACCCTATATAACTTTCTATGGTTATTTTAAAGTCATGCGTCCTTGCATGTGGAAGCCATTTTTTGGGACCACAGACAATTATTATAGGGTTATATCAAAAAAATTAGCCTATATGACTCTCATGAGTCCAAAATTCTTAATTTGTCATTCGAAATATACCATTCCAAATTTGCGGAATGGTTATAAAATTTGCGGTTGTATGTTATGTTATGCCTCATTTTTGTCTAAGCTGATTACTGATCGGTCGTAATGAACTGTACTCTATTTCAGATATGTTGGATGTATCTTGTGGCTTCTAGAGCTAAAGATATTAAATTGGTCGGGCATATGTGTGGAAGCTGTGAGTGTTATACGAGGGCTGCTATATATATTTCTGGCTTGTAATAAAAATACGAATATTTATTATCAAAAATGGTTTTATTGTTAGTATTCTCCAGCATGATTTATATACTTTTGCATGCGCTTAAACCAACTGTCGTATCAATTTTATCACTCCGATTAAGACAACTCCAAAACATGGGTATTGAACGCTTCAACAACATCTTCTGGCGACGAAAATCGTTGACCACGCATATTTTTTCTTGCGGGAAAAAAACGAAGATATTGGGTACCAAGTCAGGGCTGTACGGCGGATGACCCATCAATTCGATGTTTTGGACGGTCAAAAAGGCGCTGGTTTGAGCCGGTGTGTGAGGTGCACAATGCTTCGTCTTCTCTTATTCGTTTTTCAAATTTCTCCGAAGACTTCAGGCAAACAAATTATAATGTACCAATCAATTGACCGTCTTACGTTGCTCAAGCGGAACAGTCGTCACATGAACAGTTTTGCCGAAGAAGCAGGCGACCTTTCGCTTCAAAGTGCTTCTTACACTAACAACTTTCTTTGGATTTAGCTCGTCTTCGAAGACTCACACGTTCGATTGCAGTTTTGTTTCGGGCTTATACACATAGATCCATGATTCGTCACCTGTGACGATCCAATAAACGTCTTTTGAAGCACCGCGATCGTACTTTTACAAAGTTTCTTTGCACCAATCGACACGAGCCTTTTTATTGAGCGATTGTCAAATTGTGCGGGATCCAACGGGAACAAACCTTTTTTACGGCCAGGTGTTCATGCAATATCGAATGTATGCTGGTGGAAGAAATGACCAAGGATACCTCTATCTCAGGTTTGTCACATGACGATCTTGCATTATCAGATCACGCACGGCCTCGATGTTATCTGGCACAACGGCCGTTTTTGGACGACCCTCACGACCTTCGTCTATGAGCAAGCGTAATCCACATCGAAAGTTGTGAAAAATGATCGCACACAAATGTTTACGATTTAATTCCATTTTTTGGCAAATTGATTTTTTCAAGTCACTGTAAACAACACAAATGATGTTCGTACGTCAAAACGTTCTGAGAACGTTTATGATAAAAAATGTCAAACTTTCCAATGGAAATGTCAGGAGGCCAGCAAACTCTTAGCGTTGCCTAGGACAGAAATATATAACCCTAGTATGTAAAGTCGACTTTTAGTCTTTTCGGCAATTACCAAAAATTCAAAAGTCGACTTTTAGATATTAGTATAAAAGAGTCGACTTTTTTCTAAGGGGAAATAGAAATGAAATATTTTGCAATAAAAAAGTTGTCTTTGTATAAAAGCTTTGTATAAGAGTACGCATTGTTTCGTTGAAGTCATTGAAGTTAAAATAAAAAAGTCGACTTTGACTTTTTTATATCCATAAGTCGGTTAATAAATTAGTCGAAAATCGACTTAGACAATCCTAGAAGGTATATCTAAATATTCACCAGTTTTCATAAAAGTCAACCAAGAACTTACTTTGCAAATTACATGAAGATCGGATAGCAATTGCGACCTGTAGTTTGAAAACAAGCTTCGGAAAGAGAGCCGACGGACAGGCAGATATCGAATCAGCTGGTGATTCTGAGTTGAAAGTACACTCCATGGTGGGTCTGGTTTAAATATTTTTGGTATTACTTATTTCGTACTTGAATATTTCGAATTTTCTTTGATTTTACTACAACAACCAACAAACCAAAAATCGAAAATCCCGACAGCAAAATACCGGTTAAACCGACATGTCGGGCTTAAGCTTTTTTGTAGAATATCGGTTATCGGTTTCGGTTTTAGACACTTTAGCCCCCACATAAAGGCACTCTCTATTTTAGAATCTGCATAAAGAACTATTTTACAATCGATTCCTACCAAATGTCTCTGGAGTGTTACGATTGACCCACACCCATGTTCTCTAACATTGTTCCATATCTGTTCATACAAAGGTCCCTCCGGTTTGAGGTCCTGCAGCTTTGGAAGCCACAAATTTTACCCCATTACGCTCAAATTTTGCTTAAGCGACAAATTAATAACTCTTACATATTGAGTCCGACCTTGCTCAAGCTCCAGACAAAGGTGCTTAATCTCTTGATTAGCAGAGTGGTAAAGGGTATATCATAGTCGACCCCGCTTGACTTTAACTTTTTTAGTTATTTAGTTAACAATAGGTATAAATTCATTGCATAAGCTTAATGTTTATCCATTGAATCTTAGATACGTAAAATTTATTTCAAAACGAGCTAACATCTTTAACTCTAATTTTTGAGAAATATCTTGGACATCAATAGAATTCCCTTGTCAATTTTATTAATTGATACTTTTCACCAACACGACGTAAAACCACACTTTCCACCAGCGCCATCGTCATCAAAACCATCATCAACATTATCAGCATGACACACTGGTAGTCATGTAACACCTTAAAATACGCATCTCCCGCACAAAGATCGGTCCTAACGAACGCCGGATATGGCAGAAGACGGAAAGCAGCTAAAATGACAAAATCACACAACGACAAAGGGGAGCAGCGCTACAACTTCAGCCCATAGTGCAGAAAGACATATGATTTGTTTGTGAAGAAAGTAGCTCACAAAACAAACGCTAGCACAAACACAAAACAGGGACAGGCATGTTGAACATGTTTTTCAAAAGCGTTCTGCGTTGCGTTATGAAAAATGCCAACGACGACGAGGAAGACGGCGACAACAATGGCAGGAATACGACTATGACTGTAGCGAATGTGATGGTGGCAGAAATGGCAATGACAGCAACAATGGTTAAAACATCGAGAATGGTCATAATGGTGGCATCCGACAACATGCTTGTACATACCTTCCCAAGCTACTACGAGTAGTATGTGTTGATGGTAATCGCTGTTGCAAACGGCAAAAACTGTTAATGGCGGAAATGGCCAAACACCACATTCATACGTACAAAAAAATATGCATAGACTTGCTGTCAGTGTTAACATTATCCATATGGAAAGGAGCGATGATGGTGGAACCGGCAAAAGTGGCCTGAATGAATGGTTGTCATAGTCAGTCTCGATGTCATGTACTCGAGGTGTGTTGAATAGTTTTTATATCTGTTGGTACAAACGAGCGGACCATCCTTAAATCAGGATAGTCCCCTTTATTGTACTGGTAAAGGACATAAATTGAATTATTGTTATTTCTATTAGTTTTAAATGTTTAATTGTAAAAATGTTTCCATTTGATAGCCAATAGTCTTTAGGATAAAATTACTGATTGATTTCTACTGACGAGCAATACTAGACAGACCGAAATAAAGATATGACAACGTTAAGTGCTAGAAATTAAATGCAATTTCTATGTCATTTTCGTGAACATTTATTAACAGGTTAAAAAAGCTAAAGTCGGTCGTGGCCGAATATATAAGTCGTATACCCTGCACTTCTGGATGTTTAGAAAATTGAAAACGCGGTTTTAGACCACTTAGAAGAGATTTCCCACATATCATTGCTTTGTACTACCTGTTTCTCCATGTTAAAATAGGCTAAATCTCATACTTAACGAGCCTTAGAAGCCTTAGTAAAGAAGTGTAATATTTCAATTTGTATGAAAATTTCATTGTTTTTTGGTACCCGCTTGTACTTGTTTAAATAGGTTGAATTTTCGACCTTACTCGCCCAAATTTAGCCAACTTGCTAAAATAGTTTTATTTTTGACCTCGTGGGAAAACTATTTTTTGTGTATAGATCATATAGACCCTATATTAAAAATTGGTCCTAAATGATCCAAATTGGTCCAAGATTGTTTGTTCTCCATCGTCACCATGCTACAGGGTTTTCCATTAAGGACATAAGGATTTGATATATTAATAAACACTGAATATTTCAGATATAGAGCTCAAATTTATTCCAGGTATAGTGCAAATGTTACATTTTTAGAAAGAAATTAGGTTTCGGTCATATGATCACCACGAGCCCGTGTAAAGCGATCTATACTTTGGACCCAATTTTCCACCACCCTTGCACACATTTCAACCGGAACGTTGGCAATTTCGCGTTGGATGTTGTTTTGGAGCTCGTCTAAAGTGGTTGGCTTGTTGGTACAGACCAAAGACCTAACGGCCTAATACATCCAATGGCGTTAAATCGCATGAACGAGGTGGCCATTCGACCGACTATTTCTCGACATTACACGTTTACTGAATTTGCCTTTTAGAAAATCGATTGTAACGCGTGCTGTGTGGCTAGTGGCACCGTCTTGTTGAAACCACATATCGGCAATGTCAAGCTTATCCAATTCTGGGCAAAAATAATTTTCTAACATGGCGCGACAGCGCTCTCCATTGACGGTAACGTGACGATTGTTTTCATCGGCGACAAAATGCAGCCCAATCACACCTCCGACATGAAAACCACACAGCAATTTTTTGAGGATGCAATTTTTCTCTTAAATCACATGTGGGTTTGTTGCTGTCCAAAAACGCATATTTTGTTTATTTACAAAACCACGCAGCCTGAATTGATATTTTGATAAAATTCTTCATTTACCTGAAGCTTTGCCAGAGCCCAATCTGAATTTTCAAATGATCCAGTTCTTAAGTCAATTTGATCATATAAGGATTAGGGCCAAGATCTTTTCGCAAAATATGCCACAGTGTGGTTTGAGGGATAACCAATTCCTGAGAACAACGTGAAATCGACTGATTTGGCTTACGGCCGCAATATTTTCATCACTTCGAGAAAAACACGTCTCTTTGGCGCCAGAACATCCAAAACGGAAAATTTGGATCAACATGTATCCTCTATAAAACGCACAGTCTGTGGGCTGGGACGATTATTACGGCCGAAAATTGAGTAAGCGCTCTTAAAGTTGCGACCACCGACTCAGAGTTTCGGTAGTATCTTACTGATTGTTTGAAATGGTTACTTCGACCAACGTTTTGACACTGAATGATCATTAAAAACGTTTGAGGGTTCGTTGACATAAAGATACGAAATTGTTATATCCCTATTGGAAACCCCATTTTAACAAACTCGATCGAATTCGGAACCAAAATGGATGTGCTAGAGCGGTTGTATGTAAAGTCGGAGTGAGGGAGGGTTTTGTTTCTGTGTACTCGGGCTATATCAAAACGTGGACCGCTTTCACCCATTCTGATCTCAGCTGGTAACTGATCGGTCGTTATGAACTGTGCCAATTTAATAATTATGAGATGTTTTATAAACATATGATTGTGAGCTATATCTTAATCTGAACCGATTTCCTTTAATTTCAATTGCGTCTATACTTTCTTCACAAAACTTGCATCTGCAAAATTCCACACTGAGAAGAAAAATAGCCTTATATGAGGTTAAATTAACCATAAATAAATATGATTTGGAGTCTATGTTATATAAGGTTAATTTGAACATTTTGTTGTTGACTGGTATTTAACAATAATAATAGTTAATTTAACTATTCTATGGTTGCATGTTTTAACCATGAAAATTGTTAATTTTAAAATAATTATTGTTGTTTTAACAATGCATTGTTGAGTTTTTTAACCATTAAACTAGTTGTTATTAAAATAATTACTGTTGTTTTAAAAATGCATTGTTTTTAGCCATGAAAATTGTTAATATTAAAATTTCATAGTTTATTGAAACAATGCATGTTCAATTTAACAATGAAATTGTTAATATTAATAACTATGAAGATTGTTACAGAAATCATTTTACACATTGAACAGGGATTAAACCGGCTCAAGACCTCTTGCTTCTATATTTAAATAGAAGACAAGTTTTTAACAAAATGGCAAAGTGACATTGATTTTCGTGGCTGCACACTACTTTTATCATGATTTCGGGTCCGTGACAACCCTCTTCAGAAAGCCTTGCTGCAATTGTTGAAAGTAAAACCGAACTCTATAAGGCCAGGCTCTCGCCAAACGAATGAGAACTACTGTTTTAAACCTTACTTTTCAAGTTTTCTTCACACAATTGCCCACGAAAATACAACTCACTCTTGCTATCTCTAAAGAGACTCCACATCGAGAGCCATCAATAGATTTCTTTTACAACGTGTGTGTGTGTGTTGTAAAAAGAGTTTAGTTGACTATGTCAATCATTTTATTGTTAAGTTAACTAATTATTGGTTACCTCTTTTAACCAGAAATATAGTAAATGTTACAATTTTTAATATTAAATTTGACTTCTAGTTATGTTTTTGTTTTGTTTACATTTATTCGGTCTTTTTTCATTACTATGACTTGAACAGTTTTTATTCTGGTTCGAGACCTTTTTGTTGTTTTTTTCAGAATCAACTAAAAAATTGTTGAAATGTATTGACTACGGTTGCCAGGCAGACTGTACTGCTATTTCTAAGCCTGCCAAGGTTTTTCTTCAGCAGCTTCTTTGGCACCAATTACTTCGGCTACAAATCAAATGACTTATAAGGGAGTTTCATTATGATTAATGTGAATTACCCTTTGCGTATAGTCTTCGAACTGTGTGAAAAGCAATGATATTGCGCTATGAAGATTTTACAGCTAGCATTTGAATTTGGTGGTGGTTTTTTAAAAGAGCGAGATAAATTGTCTTATGCTCTTTCTCACAATTACACAGACGTTCAGAGCAAAGGAAGAAAGGAAAAATAGTGGGGGGATAAGACAGTCGCAATCGTTGCAACTTCGTGTAACTTAATTGTGAACTTCGTATAACACAAAGCAGATCAAAAATTTCGATACAACAGAACCGATTGATCTTTTATTTTTTGTGTATGTCGCACATATTTCTGCCTCTCTCTTGAAAAAACCAACCTTATATAATGTTAACTCAACTATTTTGTATGTATATTTGACCATATATAACGTTATTTTGTCTTCGTTATTAAACATTTACCTCAGTGTATATGTATCAATGTATCAATTAAAACAACGCTTTTGCAACGCCATGAGCAGCTGTATATATGTACCAATTTTTAGCTATGTAGCTTTCTTAAAAACATTTTTGCTACGCTCCCTCCCCCCACGAAACGAAAATCTAAAATCTGATTTTTCATTATTCTTCCACTTTATCGACGGCATTTATGTTCCAATTTGCAGTCTACTAGCTTTAAACTTTACTTTTGCCACGCCCAAATTTTTCAACAAAAAAGTCTTGACAGGAACCTGACGCTTCCCTGAAAATTTCTTAAAAATAGGATCAGCGGTTTATAAGTCTATAGATTTCATACATACGTACATCCAATTTTATATATGTATATAGATAGATATTAGAATTGAAAACCGCAACAATCGCCCCCCTTTTTGCATTGGTGATGTCAGTAGTATATATAGCAGCCCTCCTACCCCTAATAGTCTGTGGGACTCGGGTTAGGCCAAGTCCTTCATTTCAAACAGCTTTTTGGCAATTTTGAGGTGAGTGGACTGAATACGCAGGGAATACAGCTTACATCATACTTAAAAATTTCAGGACGATCAGACTATTACTATATGACAGCACCAATTTTTCTAAAACACAATTTTGTATCATACAAGGGGTATATGTACCAAAAATTATTTTTCCACCTCTAATAGTCTATGTGATACAGCGGTTTGAAATTTTGGTGGCTGCTTCACGCAGAAAAAAAGTATGGTTGGGGTGACAATATTCGAAGAGGATCATACTATTTTTGGGAATATGGTTGTGGCACAACAATATTATGATCATCACAACAATAGTATGGTTCACAGACAACCATACTATGATCCCCAAAATAATATTATGGCCCTCACAACAATAGAATTATTCACACACAACTATAATATGGTCCCCACATCCATATTATTATTCACACTCAACCATACTATGATCCCCACAACCATATTATGATTCTTATAATTATGGTATGCTTAACATACAACAATAGTATAATCCTCACAACCATAGTATGACTCACACACAATCATACTATAATCCCCAAAATTCTTCGTAAGGATTGGGTTAAGTTTCTATTCAAGAAAAGAGATTTTTATTAAGTAAATTATGTAAAAATACACTAATAATTAAAGGCGTGACTTATATTACTTAATAATAGGAGTGACTTATTTAAAAGTAGAAAATATTTACTTATTAAAAATATATCAGTTATACCTATCCAAAGTAGTTTGTTTTGAAATAATTTAAATTACATATAAAAGTACTATTATTGCGTAAGATTCGTAACAATAACATTGTCAAACTAAAAAAAATTATGCTGGTATAATTGTCGTAATCATATTATTGTTAATATAAAACCAAAAGAAAACAATACTTTTGTCGCACCAACCATATTTATATTGTTGCTACAACCATATTTTCATTTCAAAATTTGGCAACAATACTATTGTTACATTTCAACAATATTAGTATTGCCGCAATCATACTATTGTCAAAATAAAATTCTAAAAACAATACTATGGTTGCTACGACCATACTTTTACTGCAGAGAACATACTATTGTTGCCGTGACCATAAAGTAACTAGTAGCTAAGATGGCCGTTGTGTTGAGCTTTAGTAACTTCAGTACCTACTTCCTATGATGCATCGATTTCTCGTTGTTCAACCGTTCAGCAGCTCTAGTTTCCTTCTTTTTTCTTATCCGTTATGTTTTTCTTTCAATCAGTGCATCAAGAGTGGCTTCTAGAGCAAAAGATCTATAGTCTGTTGAACATGTCGTTCATAAAGATCAGACAACAATTGCGAATTGTAGTTTGATTACAGGCTTTAGGCGGATGGACGAACAGACAGTCATCGTTAAATGTAGTCGGCTGGTGATTATACGTCGATCGGTATACTTAAAGGTGTGCCTAGCTTAAATATTTTTGGTAGTTAAAAATATTTTTCATGTGCCAAAAAGCACCAAAACGGACCATATTTCTGCGCTTGAGTGGCGTAGATACGCTGGAGGGTTAACAGGTTCGGGCTGGCCGAACATAAGGACGTTTTTACTTGTTCTAAACTGTATTAGGGTACATTACGCTTCAAACATTTTTTGTTTTTTGTCTTGCGGTTCAATTAAAACTCTATTGCTTTAGATTCAGCTGTGGCCATAAGATGGGAAATGAAAAAAAGCTTATCGAAAGACATTTGATCCTAAAATTATATTATCTATATAAAATGCCTACCAATATCTTGTAAAATGGTAAAAATACCACCCCTTCACCTTAGGATTGTATCAAGTTTCATTGAGCTCGTTTTTCTTCCTTAAACACGAACTGACGAACTTTCAGGCTCTAAGATTCAGCTCAACTGGTAGCACATGTCCCTTTAATTGCCGGCTAACGCGTCCTTCAGACATCCCGAAATACTCGCATGTCATTCAATAAACTACAAGCATTCGCCATTAAGCATTTAAAGAATCGCCGCAATTTTGCCTTCGTTTTATTGAATTTGTATACGCGTAGACTCTCGAATTTTGTACAAATGCCCTTTGGAACATGTACGACTTTACTTCGGGACCATAAGACGTATGGGTAATATAATTGTTTGTTTGCCCATGGTGTCGCGTCGCTGTTTCCTTCTTCTGTATTGTTCCTGCCGTTCGACACTTGAATCTTGTGGCCATGTCCTTTGCCGCTGTCCGTCGTTGAGTGCGTCTTCGCATCTGTCTGCTTGCCTGTGTTGTTTTTTAAATGGGCATGTCTATTTTCGGATGATTTATTGTATTTGCCGAATTCAATGGGGATTTTTCTTCTTATTAAGAAAATCAATCAATACAAGTACGAGTATTTGCCATGGGTTCATTTGGCGTTTGCAAGTTGAACGTTGAAACATTAAAGATTAATTTCAAATTTGCTGTAATGTGACCTTTATGGCTAGTGGTCAGAATATGTTAATACATAGAATATGAGATACATTCTAATGATAAGTTTTATGTTTTTAACAAATTCCCAGATGACTTCAAAATAAACTTAGGAAAATAGTTACAAGCAAAATTCTATATATAGAACAGATCAAAGTTGCAATGTTAGACATTAGCTAATATTCTACGTTAGGAGTATGACGGTGTATTGTCGAATCCGTGCCTCATAAGCAAACAGTTTTTACCTGTGATAAAATTTTAAATTTCCATCATGTGGGTTTTAGATCCAAAAGTTCTTCTTTGCAGATTCTGATACTTCATATATTTGATTTGATGTTTCTTATTCGACCTTTTTTGTAAACGAATGCAACGAATGTGTTCTGTGGGTATTTAAAGCAAATTTTGATACGATTCCAAATAAAAAATAATTTTCTAGTTTACGCTGAGGTTAGATACGGCTGCATGGGTAAAAGGACAAAAAACGGAACATTTATTTTGTGCTTTAGTGTTGTTAGAACTGTAGAGGCATATCTGGCATACCTAAACGACATTTTTATCGATGTTCGCTGACCGGTCACGGACTGACTCGCACACTCTCGGCTACGCCAATAACATTTTCATCAGTGTACACCGTAGCGGGTGCGAGAGTACTGTATGGCAGTCTGCCTAATTTTGAGGACAATTTTGCTTTAAGTGGGTGTTTCATTCTTGCTTAAACTTATTTTCAATAAATAATCTGTTTTGGCTACATAGTAGTATATAGTGTGATCCATCTAGAGGTATATTTTCAGAACAAAAAAAATATAAAAATCAAATCAAGTGTGGAATCTTTATTGGTAATTTGAAAGGACATTTTATGGCATTTATTTTTTGAAAATAATTACCTTCAAATGTTTGCAACTGTATTATGGAAATGAGCGTTCGGTGAGAAACGGAAAGATCCGCTGTTTTCGACCAAAATTTTGTTCAGTGAAAAGGCCTATTTCTGGCTCAACGGCAAAGTCAATGAACAAAATTGCCGCATTTGGGCTAAAGATCAACATGTAGAGGTTCAAGAGGTACCATTATACCCAAGAAAAACACGGTTTGGTGCGGGTTATAAGCTGGTGGAATCATCGGAGCTTTTTTTCAAAAATGATGATGGCCGGAACGTAACCGTAAATGGTGCTCGCTGTCGCGCCATGATATCGATCTTTTTGCTACCTGATTTTGAAGCCCGTAATCTTGACGGCACTTGGTTTCAACAGGACGGTGCCACTTGCCATACTACTGCTCAAACAATGGATCTATTGAGAGGTCATTTTGAAAATCAGCTAATTTCACGTTTTGGACAGGTGAGTAGGCCGCCTCGATCAAGTGAAAACACACCTTTAGACATTTTTCTTTGGGGTTACGTAAAGTCCAAAGTCTATGCCGACAAACCAGCTACAATTCAGGTTTTGGAAGCCTACATTACGCGTGCCATTCAAGCCATACCGGTCGAAATGCTCGAACGAGTCATCCAAAATTGGACCCTAAGAATGGAAACCCTGAGGCGTAGTTGCGGCCAACATTTGAAGGAAATTATATTCAAGAAATAAATGCCATAAAATGTCCTTTCAAATTACCAATAAAGATTCCACACTTGATTTGAATTTTTAGATTTTTTTGTTCTGAAAAAGTACCTCTAGATGGATCACCCGGTAATGGAAATAAATTTGCTATATATTCTAGTGTATTTCGATTGCTAGCAATTTCGTTTTGCTGAGATACTTTACTGTCTTTCAGTCAAGATTTCCAGCATGAATGATCATTCAAAAATATGTTAAAATCACGTATGACTCATAGATAAACCACTAGATGGATCTCGGCTACTAATACATTGTATTGATAAGCCTTTTACATTGCGTAGAGATTTATTTTTACTCGTTAAGACGATGACATTTACGAAGTCTAGTCCCGCCACTGTAAAGGGGGACATAACCATTTCGTATCTTTCTGTCAACGCACCCATAACAATTTTTAATGATCTTTCAGTGTCAAAACGTTAGTCGAAGTCAACATTTTCATCAGGTTAAAGTTCACTTACGACCAACGTTTGGAAATCATTAAAAATTACAACCGAAATTCTGAGTCGGTGGTTGCAACTTCGGCCGCAATAATCGTCCCACACGACAGGAGGAGCGATGAAGCTCCTTTCTGGCTGAGTGATTTTGTCAATAAACAAAATATGCGTTATTGGACAGCAACAAACCCACATGTGCTTCAAGAGACACAATGGCATCGGCAAAAAATTAATATGTGGTGTTGTTTTAATGCCGGAGGTGTGATTGGGCCGTATTCAATGGAGTCAATGGAGAGCTATATCGTGCTTAGAAAAATGTTTTTGGCCATAATTAGATGAGCTTGACATCGCCGACATGTGGTTTCAACAATACCTAGCCGCACAGCACTTGTTACAATCGATTATCTTTAAGGCAAATTCGGTCAACGTGTAATCTCGAGAAATGGTCCGGTCGAATGGTCACCTCGTTAATGCGATTTACAATTTTTTTTTCTTTATGGGGCCACATCAAGTCGTTGGTCTATGCCAACAAGTCAACAACTTTAGACGAGCTCAAAGACAACATCCAAAGCAAAATTGCCAACGTTCCGGTCGAAATGTGTGCAAGAGTGGTGGAATATTGGGTCCAAAGAATAGATCGTTGTACACGGGCTCGTGGTGTTCATATGCTTAAAATCGAATTTAATTCTTAAAATGAAACATTGGCATTACACCTGGAATAAATTTGAAATCTCCATCTTAAATATTCTGTGTTTTATCAACATAAATTGTTGTGTCCCTGCACATTTTTTCGATTTTCTTATCAGACTTTGATCTTGGGTTTACTTGTACGATAGTTGAGCTCACTAAACATCACGCCAGAACGACCCACTCTTAAATCATTTCGTTAATAAGAAAAGGTCAATAGCACACTAAACTACTAGGCTTGATATATATCTTTCTGGCATTAGTTGTGTTTAGTGTTGCCTGGCTCCATCTGACATTTCCATTGGAAGGTTTGACATTTTTTAGCATAAACGTACTCAGAACGTTTTGACGTACGACCATTAGTTGTGTTGTTTACAGTGATTTGAAAAAATTAATTTGGCAAAAAATGGAATAAACTCGTGCACATTTTCGTGCAATTATTTCCACAAGAGGACATCGATGAACTTGAATCTTTGTATGGTGATGACGCACCATCCTAAAGCACTGTGAAAAACTGGTTTAATGAATTTAATCGTGCCCGACGCTCGCTCAAAGACGAAGGTTGTGAGGGTCGTCCAAAAACGGTCATTGTGCCAGAGAACATTGATGCCGTGCGTGAACTGATAATGCAAGATCGTTATGTGACATACCGTGAGATAGAGGCATCCTTTGGAATTTCATCCACCAGCATACATTCAACAATCGCTCAAAAAAAGGCTCGTGTCGATTGGTGCAAAGAAATTTTGAAAATATACGATCGCGGTGCTTCGAAAGACGTTTATAAGATCGTCAGAGGTGACGAATCATGGATCTATGCGTATGAACCCGAAACAGCAATCGGCCGTGTGGGTATTCACAGAAAAGCCAATTCAACGAAAGTTGTTAGTGGAAGAAGCACTTCGAAGCAAATGGTCGCCTGTTTCTTCGGCAAAACTGGTCATGTGGCGACTGTTCCACTTGGGCAGCGTAGGACGGTCAAGACTGAGTGGTACACCACAATTTGTTTGCCTAAGTCTTCGGAGAAATTCGAAAACGAACAAGAGAAGACGAATCATTGTGCACCATTAAAATATGAGCTCTCACACATGGGCTCAAACCAGCGCCTTTTTGACCAGCCAAAACGTCGAATTGATGGGTCATCCACCGTACAGTCCTGACTTGGCACCCAATAACTTCTTTTTATTCCCGCACATAAAGAAAAAAATGCGTGGTCAACGATTTTCGTCGACAGAAGATGCTGTTGAAGCGTTCAAAAACTATGTTTTGGAGGTGTCTCAGTCGGAGTGGAAAAAGTGCTTCGACAATTGGTTTGTGTATAAGTCATGCTGGAGAATACTTTGAAAAACAATAAAAACCATCTATATATATATATATATATATAATATATATATATATATATATATATATATATATATATATATATATATATATATATATATATATATATATATATATATATATATATATATATATATATATATATATATATATATATATATATATATATATATATATATATATATATATATATATATATATATATATATATATATATATCAGTCATCGCATTTCTGATATTTGTGGAATGAGTCTTAATTAAAATGAAATGCATTAAACTTATTCGAACTCAAATAAAGGGCCACTCTATCCCATGCGCATAATTTGTTTGACACTCTATTTAATACAAATAGTTCAATCCTGCTCGTAGAGTTAAAAAAATAATTACTTAAATAGAACCTTCTACATTTTAACCACAACGAGATACTTCAAGTCGAAACAAAATTATATATTTATTGGAGAATTATTGATATTTTAAAAAATTAAAGTATCAAAAAACATTATAGCAAACTTTATTAATTTACTCGTACAAATACCAAATAACAAAACTATTAAAATCATAAACAATGAACGCCCAAAACAAGAAAACAAACTGTAACAATGAAAAATTATAAATCTTCTTTTTGAAACAAAAGCTCTTTGAATGCGTATACTGGGAACCACAATAACATTTTATATTTCCTAGCATATGAGAAATTCCACGTCCAATCGTTACACGACTTTGTTACATGACTTCAAAAAATGGCAATCGTAATGTAAAGGGTACGACAGGATACTACTATTGGAAGGCCAGATAATAATGACAGATTTTTCCAATTGTTGAAATTAATATGTAACCAAATCGATCAAGCTGTAACAATTTTTGCTGATGGTTGACATTTTTTACTTGTTTTTAGCAAAAATTATTCGTAAAAATACTTTTTTATAATACGAGTATAATTTGCAGACTCCAGGTCTATTACTTATAATTTTATTGTATTCCATAGGTAAGCCCATGTTACAATCGGATATATCGTATAAAATTTTAAACCTGTCGATTAAGGTTAAACAAATTTATAAACAATAAATACTTAGTAGGGTTATAAATACTGATACAACATTGAACACACCCATTTCAATAGCAGAACTGAACATACCCCGTTAATGTCATATGGGTTTGAAAGCTAACCTCAATAGCGTTAGTCTGTAACGGGATTTTAAAATTGTTTCAACTTTCATCATGGAGTGGTCAGATAATGAGAACCGTATCGCTGTAATAGCGCTTTTCAAGTGTGAAATGAAAAAAAACGATATATTCAAAACGCTCCGGCAATTAGGGATTAGCCACATGTTCGTCTTCCGATGCATAAAACTGGTTGAGGAGACTGGAGATGTAAAAGACCGCCACCGGTTGGGCCGCCCATGCTCTGTTCGAACACCGCATGTCATTAAAGCCGTTAAATCAAGAATTCACAAAAATCCGCTCCAAAAACAGAAAATCATGGCCCGTGAGATGAATATCACGCAAAGGTCCATGAGTCGAATCATTAAAAAAGACTTGGGACTTGGGGCTTTCAAACGACGTACCGGACATTTATTGACTGCAGCTTTTAAAACAATAGGATTGAAAAATGCAAACGTCTTTTGGTAAAGCACGCTGATAACTTACACAGAAAAATATTGTTCACCGATGAAAACAAAATTACCGTTCACGAAAAATTTAACAAGCAAAATGATAGAGTGTATGCGCGGTCATCTAAGGAAGAAACTAAATTGCTCCCAAAGGTGGCAAAGGCTTCAGTCATGGTTTGGTGGGGTGTCTCTTACGATGGGGTCACTGACCTGCATTTCTGCTAGTCAAAACATCGGCCAAAGTTTACCAAGAAACCGTATTGGATGCTGTTGTGAAGCCTCTTAACAATTCCGTGTTCCAAAACCAGCAATGGACTTTCCAGCAGGATTCTGCGCCGGCCAATAAGGCTAAAACGTCCCAGACCTGGCTTCGGAACTATTTGCCAGCGTTCATTTCCTCTGACGAATAGCCCTAAGGCAGTCCAGATTTGAACCCATTGGATTACACATTGTGGACGGTTTTAGAGGACAAGGTTTGTCACAAAAGATAACCCAACATTGGATCTCTTAAGACTGCTTTGGTTCGAGCTGTGGCCAATTGTCCGATGGACGAGGTTCGTGCTGCTATTGACGACTGGCCAGTGTGACTTACGGCGTGTGTAAAGGCAAAAGGCGGACATTTCGAATAAGTGGATTCTTTTTGGATACAATATACATCAATAAATATATTAAAAAATATTTGATCCAAAAACATTCAGTACTTTTTATTTTACACGCAGAAAAAAAGTATGGTTGGGGTAACAATGTTCGAAGCGCATCATACAATTGCTGGTTATATGCACAACAAAATTATTATCATCACAACAATAGTATGGTTCATACACAACCACACTATGATTGCCACAACCATATTATTATTCACTCTCAACCATACTATGATCCCCACAACCATACTATAATCCTCACAACCAAAGAATGTTTCACATATAACCATGATGTGCATGATCCTCACAACCATAGTATGACTTACACACAACCATGCTATGATCCCCAAATTTTTTTGTAAAGATTGGGTTGTTTTTATTCAACAATAGAGATTTTTATTAAATAAGTTATGTAAAAATACATAAAACTCTTTATAAAGAGAGTAATTTATTTAACAGTATAAACAATTCATTTATTAAAAATATTTCAGTTATGCTAATCCGTAATTTGTTTTGAAAAAAGTTATATATAGAAACTACTGTTATTGCGTAAGATTCGTAAAAATAACATTGTCAAATTAAAAATAAATTACGATTTTGCCTGTATGATTGCCGTAATCATGTTATTGTTAACATAAAACCCATGAAACAATACGTTTGTCCCAACAACCATATTTATATTGTTGCTACAACCCTATTTTAATTTTTTAATTTGGCAACAATGCTTTTGTTACATTTCAACAATATTAATATTGCCGCAATCATACTATTGTCAAAATTAAATTCAAAAAACAATACTAAGGTTGCGACAACCATACTTTTATTGCAGAGAACATACTATTGTTGCCGTGACCATATAGTAACCACATTTTTTTCTGCGTGTACTAAGTAGTATCCTCTCCCAAAAGAAATGTGTTAAGTTCTGACAATTATTCAAGCAACTTTAACTCAGCGTACACACCATAAATTCAATTACTCAGTAAAGTATGGATTGACTCGTATGTATTTTTTTTTATTTTTTGATACAAATGCTTATCAATATCGGATCATAGATTTATTTCCTCAAGTTTCACATATGACCATGACATAATTGAAATGTTTGTTTATATTTGTTTATACCCTTTTCGCATAAATATGCATGTAGTATATCTCGTTTAAAAATTCGATATAAAATCAAATATCCGACTGACAGACAGACAGAGCACGTTTGTGCAAATGCTTTGCGATATCGCATTGTGATTGAGTGCTAACGAATGCGAAATACACATCAGATTACATCGACGAATTTGAAAAAAAACACAGATGTGTACTCGAACATTTTAATTTACATGAGAGGTTTGTTATCGATAGAAAATTACTTACAGATTTTCAAAACAAAATAACCGAATGAAATGTAAAAGTGAAACACCCTACAGTGTAAAGTTAGAAGGTATGACAACATGGATTCCTTAAGGGCACTTAATGGAATACGCGAGATGAAAGCTAACATAAAGGTTGTTAAGTTTGGCCAGTCTATTCTTGGAAATCTTCTTCTTAGGGTTTGCTATATTACGAGGGCGGTTCGGAAAGTTCTTAGCCTTTCAATGAAAGAGAATAGTTAGTTTTTCAAAAATATTTTTATTTTTCAATATAATCTCCTGAAACTTCAATACACTAAGTCCAACGCTTATCTAGCAATTCTATCCCTTGATTAAAATAGTTTTCCTCAAGGTCTTTAAAATAGTGGTTTACAACTGTAATTGCATCTTCATTTGAGGTAAAACGCTTGCCCGCAAGGATTTTTTTTAGATTTGGGAACAGGTAAAAGTCACTGGGAGCTAAATCAGGAGAATAAGGTGGGTGGTCAAGCAACTCGTACTTTAATTCGTCGATTTTAGCCGTTGTTAAAACTCTCTTGTGCGCTCGTGCGCTGTCTTGATGAAAAATTATTTTTTTGTGTTGTAAGCCAGGACGTTTTTCTCGAATTTGTACATTTAATTGATCTAAAAGGTTGCAATAGTACTCTGAATTTATTGTTTTACCCTTTTGCAGATAGTCAATCAATAAAATACCTTTGAAGTCCCAAAACCGTTGCCATAACCTTACCAGCCGATTGAATTGTTTTTGCCTTCTTTGGGGCACTTCCTCCAGCTTCATTCTGTTGTTTGGATTGTTCTTTTGTCTCTGTAGTATAGTGGTGGATCCATGTCTCATCAACAGTTATGAAACAACGCTTAAAATCCATTTTATTTCGCTGAAAACGATCCAAACAAGCTTGAGAAATGTTCATTCTTATGCGTTTTTGGTCGACTGTTAACAAGTGCGGCACCCATCTTGCAGAAAGCTTTTTCATCCGTAGTTCTTCATGCAAAATTAAATGGACTCGATCATTTGAGATGCCCATGGTATTAGCTATTTCACGCACTTTTATTCGTCGATCATTTAATACCATATCATGCACTTTGGCTACAATTTCTGTTGTTGTTGCTGTTTTTGGACGTCCACTACGTGGTTCATCTTCAATGCTTGTACGACCACGTTTAAATTCAGCAACTCAATTTTTTACTGTTGCATATGAAGGAGCACTTTCACCTAACACATTCACCATATCATTATGAATTTCTTGTCCCGATAAACCTTTTTTATGTAAATATTTAATGACACCACGCATTTCTAATTTTTCCATTGTAAAAAAATCGCGGATGCGTCGTTTGTGAACACCTGTTTCTACATGAAGGAGTTGCCAGATTTTACATGTGTTCATAGCAGACATGGAAGTTTCCAAAACACTTTACTTTTTTCTGCTTATACCGCGCTTTTTGTGCTGGGCTAAGAAGTTTCCGAACCGCCCTCGTACATTTATCATAAAGCAAGGTTATTGTGCAAAATACGCATTCATAGGTGGTCAGTGCGTGATACGCTGAGTTGTTGATATCGATGTCGAGTCAATGACACCAACAGACACCTTCTCCTCAGTATGAAGCGGGCACCCTGAATGTTGATTTCTAGCATGCCTGCCTCAAGAACTTTTGCTGCAAAGCATTTCTTCCAAAATATCTATTCGCCTAACGGACTGTGAATCTTGTCTTTTAGTATGCCTGTCTCTAGAACTTTTGATGAAACTTGCGTGCATCAGCCGCTTTGTTTGTCTCACATAAAACCATCTATTCAATCAACGCACTGTTTTATCTTACAGCAACCCTGTAGCTGGTTTACCTGCCTTTTGGATCGTCAAAATTAATTAAAAGCAAGTGTTTAATAATTGCATTAATCTAGCGCTACAATTGAGAGTTAGTTGTCTAAGCAGTTCTGTTGTTATTAGATCCAGGCCGGGAAAGTTATTCAGATTCTTGCTTTAGTTGTTTTTCTTCTAAACACTTAACTATCGTTGCTTGTTGTATGCTTTCTCCTATATTTCATTAATATTTTAATTTACTGAATGTTCATTTTCGGTAAAAATACTGTTCAGGCGAGCAGAGAAACGTTCTACTTTTTGTTCGTTGGTTTTGACCCAACTGGGAAATTTGGCGGCATAGACGTTTTATATTTCTCCTTACTTTCCCCAAATAGTGAAGAAAACTTGAAAAGTAATGTTCTTATTTGTTTGGGGAGAGCCTGGCCTTATAGAGTTCGGGTTTACTTTCAACAATTGCAACAAGGCTTTCTGAAGAGGGTTGTCACGGACCCGAAATCATGATAAAAGTAGTGTGCAGCCACAAAAATCAATGCCACTTTGCCATTTTGTTAAAAACTTGTTTTCTATTTAAATATAGAAGCAAGAGGTCTTGAGCCGGTTAATCCCTGTTCAATGTGTAAAAGCAACAGACCGAAATAAAACAAACGAGCTAAACAAGTTATCGTTATCATTGGACACCTAATATAGGGTGGACGATTTAATATTTCAAATTTGAATTGGTTGTAGAAAAAATACTGATAATTGTTTTCAAACTTCTAGCATCAATGGGAAGCTTGAACTTTTTCATTTAATAACGATATACCAACCGATGCTCTTTTGCTTCGCCTAATGGGTTGAAGATTGTTTGGCAGGAGATAAAGAATTTTACAGAAAAATCGTGTTTTCAGATGAAGCACATTTTCATCTCGGTGGCTATGTCAATAAGCAAAATTGCGAGTCACTGTTTAGTGTGGATTTTGGGCTGGCGGCATCTTTTGGAAATTTTTCTTTGAAAATGAGCAAGAAGCGGCCTTTACCGTCAACGGAGAGCGTTAACGCGCCATGCTCCACGAATTTTTGTTTCCAAAAAAGCAAGAGAATGACATGCACGACATTTGGTTTCAACAGGATAGGACCACTTCTCACAAAACCAACGCAACCATCGATATTTTACGCACTGTTTTTGAAAATCGAATAATCAGTCAAAATTTCTTCGTTTAGCCGAAATGTCGTGATGACATGACTCTAGTGAAATCGTATGTAGTTTATTTTCATAGAGCATCATAGCTTTCTCCCAGATTGGATTTAGGTCCTTTTTTCCGAAATTGAAAGGAAAATAATAAAATTTCCAATTAACTTTAGTTGGGGTGTGTCCTTTTTTAAGAAAATTGTATACATGTTTTTAAAAGTCAGGGCTGTCATAGAAGTCAATTTTGTCACTATTGGTTTTGAAAACGATAAGAAAAAATGATATGGTGTCATCAAAACCAATGTTATCGGTTTTCGATCATTGGTTTTATTTACATTCGAAATGGTCAAAAGCAACTTGTTTTCATGACAACAAATGAAACCAACATTGGTTTGCAAAAAAGGCAATTAGGTAAACCGACATTTCTTGACAGCCCTGAGTGTTCGAAATGTTTTACATAATGACTCTTATTATCATTTTAGTATGGATCGTCTAAAATGAAATCAGAAAAGATACTCGTAGACTGATTACTTTAGTCAACTAAAAAAATTAATAAAATTAAATGAATAACTCAACACAGAGGGAGATTTGAATATTCATTTTTTTCTGCCAATTGTTTTTTACCTATCCTACAAAGTATTACCGATACAAAAGAATATATTTTTTTATAACACCTGTAGCCAAAACTTCCATTGTATTCAAATCCTTAACTAGCCGGAAATATTACAGTTTTAAATTCCACTTTGTGTCACTTAAATAATGTATCAAAATCAGCTTCATCTTTAAATTTGTTGACACTTAAAAACCATAATTGAAATTTTTTGACTAACTTTACCATCTTGATGCATAAAATTGTTCCATTTGTGCGTATAAACTTTATTAGATTCGAAAGTAAAAACCATGTTTTAAAAATACCTGCTTATTAGACAAATAGCTGAATAAATAATTTTAAGTAGTTAAATATAGAAATTAAATAAAAAATGTATTGTTTTGGCCAGATAACCTAATACATAAATTTTACCATCAGTTAATCCATTGTAATGACAACCGCATTCAAAGAATTTTTATAGCCAATAATCTATAATAACAACCCATACATGTTCAAATTGAGTTCCAAGATCACAGTGTGACAGAGAAAAAATACCTGGGAAATGATGTTATTTTTCTTGTAGTTCTTGGTAAGTACAACAAGAAACAGGTTTTGAAATATCCCAAACACCTCCAAAATCTGGAGTTACGGGTAAAAAAACGTTTTTTTCGGATCTTACGCACTTTTATGGCATTACTTGGTTGCATTTTTCGGCTGATTTAGAAAGAAGAAACTGCGGCCCTTCGAATGGTGTATACACGTTTAAAATCACTCTGAAAAAAAATCTATGTATTCCTCCTGTAAACTCATTTTTTATAATTTTTTTTTGTAATTTTTTAATTTTGGGTGCGTTTTTACACACAATTTTTTAAAGGAACTAACACTTTTTGAACTGGATAATAAAGAGAGTATTCTTACGAATACAATTCGGTGTAATTTCGCAGTTTCTTCTTTCCAAATCAGACGAAAACTTAAAATCGGTTGATATTCAACCAAGTTACTGGCATATAAGTGAGTAAGATCAGAAAACCCGGTTTTTTACCCGTAACTCTAGATTTTGGATGTGTTTGGGAAATTTCAAAACCGATTTCTTGTTGTACTTAGCGAGATCTACAAGAAATATAATATCACTTCCTATGTATTTTGACTTCATTATTTTTTGTTACACTGTGTAATCATTGTATTTAGTGAGGGTTACTGACACATTGTCTCTTCAACCGATACTGTCAGTTCCCACTACTGAAAATTGCCGTGTACCAAATCAACATTAGGTTGTAGCAATGAAATACATTGATTGTAAGTGCAACCGCCAACATTCGGCTGTGGCAACAAATCTCTATTCCAGATTTGTTGCCACAACAAATCTCTATTCCAGATTTGTTGCCTCAGCACTGTTTTTAGCATACCCGGCATAGCATTGTGATGGCATTGCCATCACTTTTTCCAGCCACAGCGAAACAGTAGATGCCACTATGGTAGGAGATCAACCGTGCGATCTTCAGCAATATGGTTTAAAAAGAAACCCACAGATGGACCACCCGGTTCATAATATTAACAAAAACTATTAAACCAGCAGATAACGAAAACGATTCTGTGGATGACTGCTGTTTTTATTTAGCAACAAAAATTCTACTGTTTTCTCGATTTTCTCAGTTTTCTCAGCTAGTCACACTGAAACAGAATATTCAGGGTTTCAAAGGCCAACGCAAAGTTATCCAAAGAAACGCAAGTTTTCTTAGCTTAAAAAAGTCACCAAAAATATTATCCAAAAGCCCTAGCTAAATAAAGCAACAGCTTTCAAACTTGACTAGCTCATAAAAAAGATCACTGATCAGCTAAAAATGTCATAAAAAACATTCGTAATAAAACTGATGAAAACTAAAACGATAGCAGCATTTTTTTAGCTACCTGATTGCTGTTTTTTTTAGCAAATTTGACCTGGTTTGAAGGCTGCAGCGATCTATGCCGCCAAAAAGATATTTTGGTTTCAGTGTTGCTTACGGAATTTGCACTATTAATAACATTTTTTTTATTATTATTCTACTGTTTCCACGAGATCGAGATTTCCAGTCCAGATACGCACTGAAACATAATGTTCAGGGTTTCAAAGGCTAACGCATGGTAACGCAAATCCAACCATTTGTAAATTTTCCTTAGCTAAAAAAATCACGAAAAATATTAACCAACAGCAGTTTCAGCTGAAAAAACCAACACATTTCAAAGCTCTAGCTTAAAAAAACCTACTGCTACTAAATTTGACTAGCTAAAAAAAATGGACGGACCAGCTATGAAATGTAAAGAAAACCATTAGCAATAAAACTGAAGTAACCGAATAGCAGCATGTTTTTAGCAGTCTGATGGCTGATTTTTGCTTATGTGAGCTGGCTTGATGCAGTGATTGTGTGCAGCCAACAATTTATTTTGGGTTCCGCACAGTGTTGCTTACAGAAGCTGCACGTCATGTGACAAATCGTTAAAATCGCGTTTTTTATTATTGCTGTTTTTTTTCAGGAACAAAAATTCACTATTTTCAAGTGGTCGAATTTGAGAATTTTCTCAGTTAGTCCTGATACTTAGTGCAACAGAATGTTCTGCAATTCAAAGGCTCATTTGCCAATTTTCCGTAGCTAAAAACTAACCAAAAAATATTAGCCAACATAAGGTGTAGCCAGAAAACGGCGCAAATTTAAACGCACTAGCTACAAAAAGCTACCATTTGCAAACTTGTCTAAATAATGAAAAAAAAGCTCAGACCAGCTAAAAAATTTAACAAAAAACATGAACAGTAAAACTGAAGAATACGAGAGGCATCATTTTTTTAAGCAACCTGATTGCTGATTGTCAGCAAATTTGAGCTGGTTTGAAGACTGCAGTGATCGTATGCATCCAAAAAAATATTTTGGATTCAGTTCAGTGTTGCTTACCGAAGTTGCCCGTTAAGTAGCCAACTATTAAAATCGCGTATTCATTGGTACTGCTGATTTTCTTTAGGTACAAAAATTCGACTACTTTTGATAGCTACTGCTTTAAAATTGACTAGCTATTAAAAAACCTGACCAGCTAATTCGTATAACACAAAGCATTAGCAATAAAACTTAAGAAAAAGTAGTATTTTTTATAGAAACTTGATTGCTGATTTTTAGCTTATTTGATGGCTGATTTGAGCTGTTATGATGGCTGGCAGCAAAAAAAAAGTAGTTCGTCAAAACAATAACTATCTTTTTTGAGGAATTCATGAACCCTTTTTTAATAGTCAGCAAATAGATTCTCTTTAAATCAACTGTCACTTAATTTGCATTAATTTTTAAGCTCAATTTTTCCACATTTTTACAGCGTTAACAACACCGAATATTACACACATTTATCGGCTACACATTCATCGTTTGCTTATGTTACCTAAAAAAACAGCACTCAACCATTTCATATTTTAAGCAGACTAAAAAATAATTTTGCGCTGTTTCTGACTAAGGTTGGCTGAATGTGTGTGCTTTTTTGGCTAACCCGATACTACCTGCCCATAGATCGGCTCGTACGATTTTTATGAAATTTGAAAGTGTATGTCTAAAATCCCATAGAAGTTGAAAGAACAAAATTTTATTTTATCCAAATCTTTCTTTTTTCTATTAAAAAAATTTACCGAGATATCGCTCACCTGGCACATGCTAAAATTATTTATGTTTCAACTGTTTCTTGGGTATTTAAATACCCATTAGGCAGGAATGGGCTAAATCCAACGTGAACTTATAAAATCGTTCAAAATTTGAGCTGAGCTAATTTGTTTAAATTAAAGGCTGCACATTAGCGTTAGCTTTCAATTGCGATGAGGATTAAAAATATTAGCTCAGCTTAAGAAAGCCTACGTTTTGCCGACGCCTGCTTTCAAAGCCTAAGAGTACACAGAAAAAAGTATGATTGGGGTGACAATATTCGAAGAGGATCATACTATTGTTGGGTGTAAGGTTGTGGCACAACAATATTATGATCCTCACAACAATAGTATGATTCAAACATAACCATACTATAATCCCCACAACCATAGTATGATTCACACATAACCACACTATGGTCTCCACAACCATACTATTATTCTCACAACAATAGTATGATTTACACTCAACCATACTATTATCTCCACAACCATATTATGATACTCACAATCATAGTAAGTTTCTCATACAACCATAGTATGATCCTCACAACCATAGTATGATTTACACGCAACCATACTATGATCCTCACAACCATAGTATGATTCACACGCAACCATACTATGATCCCCAAAATTATCAGGATTGGGTTATTTATTATTCAAAAATATATATTCCAACGGCAGTCGAAATACTTTTAGTTGCCAGCAGCGGTAAATGCTCCTTCACCATCCGTAGACCCCAAGTAAAAAATGTGATTAAACCATGATCATGGCTAAATACTTAAGTGCAGGCAGATTTTAAATAAACGAGAACCAGTCGGTAGTAGATTATTTAACTGAACAAAGTAAACACAATAAAACCCCTTGAACTACCATGCACTTTATCGTGTGTATGTGTTTTTTCGTATGCTGTATAAAACCTGTTTTGTTATGTTCATATTCGCAAACATATGGTATGATTGCCTTAATCATATTATTGTTAACGTAAATTTTAAACAACAATACTTTTGTTTCAACAACCATGTTTATATGGTTGCTACAACCATATTTTCATTTCTAAATTTGGCAATAATACTATTGTTACATTTTAACAATTTTAATAATACCGCAATCATACTTTTGTCAAAATGAAATTAAAAAAAATAATACTATGGTTACGACGAACATGTTTTTTTTTGTAGAGAACATATTATTGTTGCGGTGACCATATAGTAACCATATCTTTTCTCTGCGTGTAGCCCGACTGTACTGAGTGATTTTTTCACGACTGTAAAAATTTTACCAGCGTATTCCTTGGCTCATTTCATGAAAATATATCCATCTATGACCATGTCAGAAAATAAAACGGGGCGAAATGGCAGCGGTTTGAAAATTTTCAGATTGGTGGTCGCAGGGTACGGGGGTATATTTTCTTAATTCTCAAATGGTCTGATTTGAAAAGATAGCCCTATCTCGTAGCTTTTTAAAATAACATAAACGAGGCCCAGAGGACCGTTCCAAAGATGCGACTTTTTGACTGAAAGACGTGAATGAATCAGTCTGTATAACATTCTGCCAAGCAATTCAAAAACGTTGAATTGTCTTCCATGTCAATTTGTAATAACTAAATGTATTTAATTGAATTCGTTCAAGTACAATATAATGATTTTCTTTATATTTTTCCTTGGTTTCTTGATTACCTCCGATATGCTTTCACCAGGTTTTTTTCTCTGTTTATTAGGGGAATTGAGGATTATTTTTATTTATATTTTTTAAATTTATATTGGAATATTTCTAGTTGTTCTTTATGTTCTATTTAAGATTTTGATGCATATTGTAATTAAGCTTTAATAGGCCCCCAAAGGGCTTCGAAGTAAAGGAGAACTGTTGAAATCCGCTACTAAAAAAATTAATAACTTTTTTTTCTATTTAATGTATCAATAAAGAAATGAATGTTACTATGTGTAGGGTATCTTCAAAACAGTGCAAATGTCGGAACAAAAATATTGTCCTCAGTTAACATGAATTGAAATAATATTTGCTTTTTCCATTTTCCTTTGCTTTCATCATCGTCGACATGATTTTGTTGTTGTCATTTTTTGAAATTATATTTTGTTCACCAAACGATTCAATCAATGATTACACTGATTCCAAAGATAAAACTGGCGATGACGATATTTCTACCATAGTTCCGTTCTGCACCCTTCATTTCAACCCTCCATCAAAGATTACTTACTTTGTTTTAATGTTAATGTTTTTTGCTTGTTTAAAGTTTTGTTCGGAAACTGCAGAGGCAGGGGTAATGACTGGATGGGTGGTTGTTACAAAGTGATTTGCTGGCTTACAATACTCGTACTGGTGAAATGATTTTCATAGGAAGAGCCTTAACTGATTGCCAGCAGTGGAAATATCGGTGTCCTAGTTATCAACAGAACAGCTCAAAATATTCATAATGTTTATGTTCGCAAGAAATGCTCAAACAGTCGCGTTGTCTTTGACATCGTCAATGGATTATGATGGACGTATGCATGCGTTGGAGGATACGAGTAGAAACGCAAAAAGTATCGTTTGCTAGTTGTTGACAGGGTCGCGGGAGTGTGGAGTGGTGGCTGTGTGTGAGTTTGAAAAGTAAGACAATTTTTTAAATTATTTCATATAAAAGTTTTTCGATAAAAATGTAAATTTTTGCTTTTGCGTTGTGCTTTTACTATACATTTGTACAATGTTAAATATCGTTGCCGTTGCCGTTGTCATCGTCATAGTGTCATTGCTATTGATGTTGTATCCTTGGTTTTTTTATGATTATTCCATTGGTATTTATGGCACAACAATAGCCCAACTTTTCAAACAAGTTGATCTAAGCTAACTAGTTATCGATGCTGAACATTGTGTTGGGAAACTAACTCCATATATATTGTATGTAGAAATCCTAACGATTTCCTTTTGTGAACAACTTCCTCCTCCTCTTAACGCTGTAGCCCATATAGTTTTTTGTCCATGGTGTGGGGGGGAGTGTGAATGTTAAGGCCTTTCAATCTGTAAATATCATTGATTTTGTTCGAACAAATGTTATCGGCATGAACAACAACAACACTGATGCGAATAATAATCACCATCTGTAATATCAGATCAATGGCACCCTAATCTCGACATCATCATCATCATGATTTTCATATTATTAAACCAATGTTGTCGTTTCGTTGACTTTTGTCGTATTTTATGATTTAATCGTTTTTTAGTTTATGAACAATACTTTCGTGGTGACTGTTGTATAATGAACTCAAAGTTTTGCAAATAGAAAAGTATATTCGTCTATATTTGTTGCTGTTTTTTGTTTCCCATTTTGTTTAGAACACAAGCCAAAAAAAATTATAATGGTTTTCATGAAAAAAGTTTTTGTTCCTAATCGGTTGGAGCTGTTTTGATGACAATCATGGTGTGTCGGTGGACAGTGTTCTTGTGGAAAAATATACAAATTTTCTCCGCTTTTAAATAAACTTTTTGATTTATATCATAAACTAATAATGCTTAGACTTTACATACATATTTTAGCAATCTTAGCTCTTGTTTAATCAAACTTGGGACTATCAAAGATTAACGAGTATGTTGGGTTTGTTAGTTGGTTTGCAGTTGTTTGGGCGCGGTTAAGAAAACTTTGCGGTTATCGGCATGTGCTACTACGCTTAAAACGACATTTTAGTTATCTAATTATATCTAACTTCTAGCCGAGAAACAATATTTGTGAAATTTTCGGGTTGGTGTGTAACTATAGGGTGATCCATCTAGAGGTATTTTTTCAGAACAAAAAAAATAAAAATTCAAATCAAGTGTAAAATCTTTATTGGTAATTTGAAAGGACATTTTATGGCATTTATTTTTTGAAAATATTTACCTACAAATGTTGGCAACTGTATTATGGAAATGAGCGTTCGGTTAGAAACGGGAAGATCCGCTGTTTTCGACCAAAATTTTGTTCAGTGATGAGGCCCATTTCTGGCTCAACGGCAAAGTCAATAAACAAAATTGCCGCATTTGGGCCGAAGAGCAACAAAAAAAGGTTCAAGAGGTGCCATTATACCCAGAGAAAACCACGGTTTGGTGCGGTTTATAAGGTGATGGAATCATCGGTGCATATTTTTTCAAAAATGATGATGGTCGGAACTTAACCGTAAATGGTGCTCGCTAACGCGCCATGATATCGATCTTTATGCTACCTAAAATTGAAGGCCGTAATCTTGACGACACTTGGTTTCAACTGAACTGGTGCCACTTGCCATACAGCTGCTCAAACAATGGATCTATTGAGAGGCCATTTCGAAAAGCAGGTAATTTCACGTTTTGCACAGGTGAGTTGGCCACCTAGATCGAGCGATATCACACCTTTAGACATTTTTCTTTGGGGTTACGCAAAGTCCAAAGTCTATGCCGACAAACAAGCTACGATTCAGGTTTTGGAAGCCAACATTACGCGAGTCATTAAAGCCATACCGGTCGAAATGCTCGAACGAGCCACCCACAATTTGACCCTCAGAACGGAAACCCTGAGGCGTAGTTGCGGCCAACATTTGAAGGAAAGTATATTCAAAAAATAAATGCCATAGAATGTCCTTTCAAGTTACCAATAAAGATTCCACACTTGATTTTAGTTTTTATATTTTTTTTGTTTTGAAAAAATACTTCTAGATGGATCACCCCTTATATGTCAGAGAGATTTTTCATTGACTTTTTTGGCATTCAAGAATTGTTCTTAACTTAACCGTCGAAGGTGTTCTTTGTTGCCACTTGACTGCCGGTAAAAATTATGGCGTGTTAGTACACCTTGTAATTGCCTTAACCTCTGCCTGGAACACCTATGTTTTGGTTCTTTATATCTATAAAAGTAGTGTTTTGGCAAATTGGTTAGCAATTGGTCAGACATTTGTTTATAAAAAGTGTTAGTCAAGTCTTAAAAAAATAACTAGAAGTTATTCGGCCTGTGCTACTACGCTAAAAAAGAGAAATTTAGTCGTACACTCTCAGTTTCAGCACCTACATTTACATCAGTGTACGCCATACGACGACAGGCAGTGTTTTCCACTAGCTAACCAGTTTTGCACCAACTTTCGTACAGCAGAGGTGTTGGGAATCATGATTTCGCTCAGAACTTAGTTTTTCACTGTTTGGACTACGCAGTATTGTCTTTAAAAACAGTTAAAAAAGTTGTATTCGGTTCATCCGACTTACATATACCCTCATCCATACATGGATTTTAAGTATATATGTATGTACAGGTTGTTTGTTTATAATTTTTGATTAAAAGAAAGAGAATGGATCTTACATTGGTAAAAGTTTTATTTAATGTCGGCCATTTTGTATGGAATACAATATCAGATACGAGGGCGGTTCGGAAAGTTCTTAGCCTATCAATGAAAGAGAATAGTTAGTTTTTCGAAAATATTTTTATTTTTCAATATAATCTCCTGAAACTTCAATACACTTAGTCCAACGCTTATCTAGCAATTCTATCCCTTGATTAAAATAGTTTTCCTCAAGGTCTTTAAAATAGTGGTTTACAACTGTAATTGCATCTTCATTTGAGGTAAAACGCTTGCCAGCAAGGAATTTTTTTTAGATTTGGGAACAGGTAAAAGTCACTGGGAGCTAAATCAGGAGAATAAGGTGGGTGGTCAAGCAACTCGTACTTTAATTCGTTGATTTTAGCCTTTGTTAAAACACTCTTGTGTGCTGGTGCGTTGTCTTGATGAAAAATTATTTTTTGTGTTATTAGCCAGGACGTTTTTCTCGAATTTGTACATTTAATTTATCTAAAAGGTTGCAATAGTACTCTGATTTTATTGTTTTACACTTTTGCAGATAGTCAATCAATAAAATACCTTTGAAGTCCCAAAAAACCGTTGCCATAACCTTACCAGCCGATTGAATTGTTTTTGCCTTCTTTGGGGCACTTCCTACAGCTGCAGTCCATTGTTTGGATTATTCTTTTGTCTCTGGGGTATAGTGGTGGATCCATGTCTCATCAACAGTTATGAAACGACGCTTAAAATCCATTTTATTTCGCTGAAAACGATCTAAACAAGCTTGAGAAATGTTCATTCTTATGCGTTTTTGGTCGACTGTTAACAAGTCCGGCACCCATCTTGCAGAAAGCTTTTTCATCTGTAGTTCTTCATTCAAAATTAAATGGACTCGATCATTTGAGATGCCCATGATATTAGCTATTTCACGCACTTTTATTCGTCGATCATTTAATACCATATCATGCACTTTGGCTACAATTTCTGTTGTTGTTGCTGTTTTTCGACGTTCACTACGTGGTTCATATTCAATGCTTGTACGACCACGTTTAAATTCAGCAACCCAATTTTTTACTGTTGCATATGAAGGAGCACTTTCACCTAACACATTCACCATATCTTTATGAATTTCTTGTCCCGATAAACCTTTTTTATGTAAATATTTAATGACACCACGCATTTCTAATTTTTCCATTATAAAAAAATCGCGGATGCGTCTTTTGTGAACACCTGTTTCTATATGAAGGAGTTGCCAGATCGAAACAATATTTAACATGTGTTCATAGCAGAGATGGAAGTTTCCAAAACACCTAACTTTTTTCTGTTTATACCGCGCTTTTTGTGCTAGGCTAAGAAGTTTCCGAACCGCCCTCGTAAATGTCCGCCTCTGTTAGCCTCTCAAATGCGAGCTCTTTTGTGCACGGCATCATTACATTCAGCACTGCGTCGAATTGAGGTTGATGGATTGTTTTGAACACTTTCTTGAGCAGCAGTAATGTTTTTAGCCGATCTTGCAGTACGTTGTGGTCCATGCTGGGGTCTATCAGCTACAAATCCTCTTTCTTCACAATCATTTACTACATGATAAATAGTGCGTTTTGTTTGCACGTTGTTTTATCCAAAAATTTCACGTAACTTTCTCATTGTCACAGTAATCTATGATTGTTTTAGATAAAATGTTTTAACGATTAAAGCACGTTGATTTATCAAATATTTTTCCATTATAAATTTGTCTCGTCTCTACTGCACGACTGCCAAATATGAACTGTCAAGACTAATGTTTACCCAAATAGCCGCAAAACAATGTAGAATACCTACCTAATGTTTACCCAAATGGCCGCAAAACAAAGTAGAATACCTTCCCGGCGAACATCCTGTATTTCCCTGCTGATGACATGTCAACCTTTCAAAAGCTCTCGTTATTTATGAAATTTGAGGAGAATTTCTGCCTATATTTCTGAAATATGACCGTAGATCGTTATGCAATTTTCACTTTATTTGGAAGAAAACATTACAAGAAATTATAGTTCAAGGTTAGACAAGAACTTTTAATATAGAAAGACCATATCTTTTAAACAATAAGAGATAAGCCGAGAGATTTATTTCGCACAAAGAAAACATTAGCTGGAAATCGGATACAACTACAATAATTCGGTTGCAGAAGAGGAATTCCGGTTGCAACTACCAAATGTTTATAATCGTAATGGATATTCGATTCGAAATACCACAAGATGATAAATATAATCATCTTACTGTACTCACAACATCTTGATCGGTCATACGAACGAAACGCACAACTGGTAGTTGTGGCAACCAATTATTTTGCAAGAATATTGTTGTCGCATTCAATTATAAGGGATGATAACTAAAACTTCATTATAACCTAAGAGAGTAGTTTGATGTTGTTTCTCTACAAATAAAATATTTCGCATATTGCTGACTCCAGCCAAGCCAATCGATTACCCAAATTTGTTTCTAATAAAATTCATCCTTCATCATCCTTCAAGTCTTTCAATTGTGTAAGCAAACTGTTTTAAGCATGTTTATTTTTAGATACAAAAATTCTCTTCTGAAGGTTCGTTTACTTTAGTATGTTTCTCCAGTTCCAGAAACTGAAAATTACAGAGCATCAACTTGCATTCGGTGGCATACCCTAAGGTGCATGTAACACCAATCATTCGGTTGGCAAAAAATTCGGTTGTAACAGCGAATCTGTTCTCTGTGAGTACGTATGCTGTTGTTGCTGTTAGAAAAGTGGGCGTGAACCATTAGTAAAACATTAAATAAACGCTGTTAGGCAAAATCGTACTTCCAGGAACCTATCAATAAAGGTATCGGAACGGCTCCCACTAGAAAAAATCAGAAATTGCGTTGGCCGAGATTGTGGTGGAGATACAAATAGGAGGACGAATTCCAAAGTATTACTGAAACTGAAAACTGAAATATTATACACAAAACCGAAATACTTGGAAGTCAATCTTTGCATAGGCTAATGAAAACCACAAATTTTTGTGTTTATTTAATTTTAAGCTACCTTAAAAGACAAGAAGCAAGTCTGATAAAATAAGTGGTAAATAACAGATTTTATGTAGTTTCAGTAAACTGCATAATTATTAAAGAATTACTTTTTTAATATTGTTTGCATATTTACTAAATGTTTATAAATTTTGTGAAAAATATATAAAGTATTTTTATTAATTAGCCAACACTCGAAGGTTGACTCCTATACATGCAATGCATTGCGTTGGTCGGTGGAAAGCAAGGAATCGAAGGTGGGAAAGCGGGAGAACTGTTTATTGGCGTTCGTCTTGAATTTCTGGATGTCGTCATTGGTGGGAAATACATTTACCGGAAGTCGATTCCACATACGGAGAGTACGGGCAAAAAACGAATTCGATCTGTAGTGTATATAAGTAGTGCGGTCAACCGGCCAATCGACAACAAATGGGTGTGAATTTCTGGAAAGTCGTGTATCCATGCCGAACATCCTCTTGTCAGGAATAAGGCCACGAATGTCTGAAGAACACACATCATGGAGGTAGCGATAGAACAGCGACACACAACGCGCATTCCGATGATGCTCGAGAGAAACAATAGAGTTGGATAGCCTACTGTCACCTATCAGCATCATCGTTCTCATTTGAACACGGTCCAGAAGCTTCAGGGATGATTTTGAAGCACCTGCCCATATATGGCAGTTGTATGCCATCTTTGGCCTGATGTAGGTTGTATAGATATCGAAAAGATCAGAAGGAGTGAAATATTTCTTGCACCGCTTTAGTAACCCTATACACTTGAGTGCTTCTTTCGACACTTTGAATACGGCCTCGCCCAACAAGCGTCGCATTGTATTTTCATGCCCAGAACATCAAGAGCATCTGACATCCATACCATCGATAGATAATGACAACACTGTTGGGCCAGTGAATCGCTTGTGAGACAACAAGCAGCACTATGTCTTACGTGCATTAAAATCTGCTCTATTCACTCGACCACGTTCGGAAATGGCCAGTAAATCCCGGCCAAGTGTATCTACCATAATTCGCCTTTTGTCTTCAATATCTTGAAGACTCGGCCTACAGCCGAATGAATATGAATGACATAGGCAGCTGTCATCCGCGAAAGAGTAGATTGGATTCACGGTCTGACCCAAAAGATCGTCAATGAAAATAATAAATAAAGAGGGAGAAAGGACAGAGCCTTGCGGCACACCTGCGGTCAGCCTACGTTTATTGGATGGGAACCCATCTACAACAACTCGTATAGTACGATCTCTGAGAAAGCTCGATATAAATCGATCAAATGTATTACCGACACCACCGATCAGCTAAGATTGCACCGTGCCAGACTCTATCAAATGCCTTGAAGATGTCCAGAGCCACGACCTTACTCTCACCAAAATGGTGGATAGACCGACTCCAGCTTTCCGACAGAAAAGCTATCAGGTCTCCCGTAGAGCGATTTCTACGGAAGCTATACTGTCGATCGATAAGCCGATCGTTGGACGAGATACCTTACAAAATGGTGGTTAACCATGCTCTCCATTACCTTGGAGAGCGCAGAGCAAATCTCGATTGTCCGATAATTCGCAGGAATATTGTTTACATCATAATAATACTTACATATTGGTCAAATTTACATGTTTCCTGGATATGTTTTCATTTAAATCTTCTTGTTCCATTTGTGATATCTAATCGAGAGGCAGCTAAAGGGTTTCGCTAGTGACTTAGTCTTTTATGTTTAGGTCTCTCGATATCAGGTTGTTTTTAACGTACAATCAAGCATTTGTGATCAATTATAAGGTTTCAGATTGATACTCGTATCTTTCCAATATATTTCCATTTGAATTTGTAGATGTACTCCATAACTAAATGCCGTATGTCCAAACTGGCTTCAGAATTATTTCATAAATTCGTAATTTTTTTTTTATATTGAGATATGATTTTGGACCCAATAACCAATAGAGTTTTCGGCTTTAATTTTTAGTTGTTTCTCTTTTATATGCCGTTTCCATGTTAATCGCCTATCTAGTGACACACTGTCATATATTTTAACAGGACAATAATCTTTTCATCGCAATGTCAATGTAATGCGACTTGATTCTTAGAATTTACATTAATGTTCCACCTTTTGAAACCATTTTTCGAGCAGATGGAGTTGGGTTTGATTTAACGTTGAAGGCTCCATTGGACAATTATTTTAAGCAATAAAAACCATGTAGTCTGCTTACGCGGCTACTTTAACCTAAATTGATATAGGCATATAACGGTGAACAGGATGCTGCCTTAGGCAATTCCTGCTTTAAATTCATAAATACCTGATTGTTCATCTTTAACCCTGACGTAGAGCTATATAAATAAATTTTAAGAGCCGATGTTGATTTTGAACACAAATTATTTTAGAAATTATTGTCATTTCTTTTTATTATGATATATTGGTATGGTTCAATTATGTATGGACCAAATATCGGCCAAATGGACGACGCGGCACACATCCATCCGATGGTCCAAATTTTCAATGAAGCTGAGGCATAATTATTATCTCATTCTTTAGATCTTGAATTGTGGCTGGCTTTTTACGTACACCTTTTCTTTCAAATATTTTGGAAAAATACGCCCCGATGAAGCTGCCAGCCCATAAACCGCACCAAACTGTCATTCTTTGTGGGTGCATTGTTTTTATCGACAATCACTCTTGGATTATCATTCGCCCAAATGCGGCAATTCTGCTTATTGACGAATCCACTGAGGTGAAAATGTGCCTCATCACCGAAGATGATTTTCTTCGAAAATTGATTTTCATTTCGCTCGCTTGTGTATCTTTCCATGATTCAAATTGAGCTAGTCTAAAATTGAGAAATATTAAATGAAGTGCAGAAAAAAAACTTGACGTTTAGGTGTGGTTCACATACAATATCGGCCCTTAAAATTTAACCACCCTTTAGTTTTTTAAAAACAAAAATAAATATTTCAATAATAAAAATATAAGATATAAATTTATAAAAATACAAACAATTTTTTTTATGTAGTAACCGTTGTTGCCTTAATCTTCTGACAAACAATAAATTAAACCCTAAATTTTAAGATTATCAGTACATTATACACCTCGTAACATTTTATAGGAATACGTTAACCGGAATCGGAAACTCTTATGACGGTATATATGTATTGCACTCTATTTGTGGTAGAGCAATTGAAGCGCCAACCAACATAAATACCAATCAAACGGCAAAGAATAATAGAAAAATAATCATATTAACGCCATCATCAAATATATCCACAAAACGTGAGAACATGCCATAAAAACGAACTTACACCCATTAAATGTACATGGGATATTAATGATCTTCAAAAAAAAAACAAAAACCAACTTCAGAATAATTCTTTGAATAAAAACTCATTATCGAAGTATAAACAAAATAAAAATCGACAACACAAAAAAGGCTTTCACAAACAATAACCTATGACATATCCGTAATACGCTATTACGGAAAAAACAAAATCCATCCCCGGGTATAACGAAATGATTCGGAATTAGTTCAAAATCGAATCGAAGAGTATTAAGCCGAGTTATAAATGAAGTCGTAAAATACAATAAACATAAAAATAACTGTAATATGCCAGATACTGACCAATCGAAGGCCAACAGGAACAACCCGAACACCATTGCCGTCCCCAACGATAAAGACCTAAGGCCACAACATCTCTAATAGCCTTTAAGGGCATCAGGACGTGACGCTCAGAGGAGTGCGAAGTAACAAAAACGAAGCAAGGGTCACGGTTCAAGAAAATGTGATACTTTTTTTGCGTTGGTTGGAGTTATAGATTTATTTTCTATTTCCACAAAGCAATTCGTGTTTAAAATTCAAATAGAGAAATCGTTGTCCAAAAAACCGTATCGAGTCGTTACCGACTCGTGTAGGCGAAAGCCCAGTTAATATGCTTACAATTTTTTTGCATTAACCTTTTATTGATTTGAAAATATCCTTTGGCCATTGTTAAACACGAACAGACTTACAACACACGCCACACTGTATATGATACATACATATGTAGAAACAAACATCTGTGTGTATGTATGAGTACAGTGTTTCTTGTGTATCGAATTCTTTTGTATTGGTTCAAGAAGGATAACAAAAAGGAAATAATCCTTTTTCTTTCCTTTGTTGTTTAACAATATGACGTTGTGTTAACCCTTGTTTATGGCCAAGGCTATTTTGTGCATGTATAATCAGCCAACGGAGTCGTTCGTCTGCACACGCTACACATACGGTCGTATGTATGCTGCGAGAGTGTTCGTGCGTCTACGCATACATATGCATATGGTTTTGATTCTTACTTCCGCTGTCTGTTACCGTGTGGGAAGTTACCCACGAGAAAAACTCCGACGAAATCAAGGAAAGGAATTCTAAAACAAAATACCACACGATCGCTGATAGCGTACATTCATAAGCTGTTTGGGAATGTAAGTGGGCAAAATCGGTTCATGAAGGGTCTAGAGGGCGAGCTGTAACATACTATTGGCATATGTACGGCGGCGTTAATGGAAGAAGCTCATGCGTCAACTGAATCTTAAGTGGAAACATATGCAAATCCTTGCGCAAAATTGTGGCCAAAGTTGTTCGTTGAAGAACAAGCTCCTGAGCACTTCGTCGATTTAAGGTTGATGGATTGTTTTGAACACTTTCTTGAGCAGCAGCAATGTTTTCAGCCGATCTTGCAGTACGTTGTGGTCTATGCTTGGGCCTATCAGCTACAGACCTTCTTTCTTCGACATCATTTACTACACGATAAATAGTGCGTTTTGTTGGCACGTTGTTTCTCCCAAAAAATTTCAGATGTTTCAAACATCAGCACTATGTCATGAAACATCGTACTGTACCACAGTATGATGAAGGGTATACATATTATGTAGATCACAACTAATCGCATAAAGCGAGTTTCAAGACAGTGCCTGGATAACTGCTTGGCTGTCTGTACATATCATTACATTAGCATATTTGATTTTGGGTTGAGCCTTCGCACACATTCCGAGATCTTTATCTCTGCATGGAATACCGTATTGCAATTCGGTAGTTGTTTAGTTTCGAGCCTTCACAGTACCAAAGGATGCCCGGTTTATTTAACATAAGAGACCCATATGACCAGAGTCTGCCTGAGAATTCTGTTTGGGGTAGGCAAGTGGCCTTTACCGGAATACAGTCTACAAGTCGTTCAGTCTTCAGTCTCGTATAACTTGCTCTAGTATCTAGTATTGATGCAAGATATTCGGTCTCCCGTGATCCATTTGCCTACTGCCATCAATCTTTTTGCTGTGATTTCTGCCACGTGTCATATATAGGGTGGGTCATTTAAAATTTTAAATTTGAATCGACTGTAAAAAAAGGACTGATAATTTTTTCAAATTTCTTATTTTTTTAAAAGGTTGAAATTTGTCATCTACCCCAACTGACTCGTCAGTACCTCATCTGATCAACCCACTGTTTTAGTAAATTTTTGAGATTGTTTCGGGTCTTATGTCTTCAATGGCAACTTTAGTTTCATGATTTGACGCTTCAATTGTCTGGGGATGCTTTGCGTAACATTTATACTTAAACACTCCCCACAAAAATATCCAAAGGGCTCAAATCACAGATCCGAGGCGGCCAATTGACATCACAATTTCGGCTGATTATTCGATTTTAAAAACAGTTCCTAAAATATTATTAATTGCGTTGGCTGTGTGACATGTGGCCCCGTCTTGTTGAAACCAAGTGTCGTCTATGGTATTATCTTTAATTTTTCGGAAACAAAAATTCGTTGAGCATTGGGCGGTAATGCTCACTGTATGCTCATTTTCGAAGATAAATGACCCAATGACTTCTCAGTAGTCACGTGTGGTTTCTCTAAACCACATAAGCGGAAATTTTGCTTATTAGCATAGCAACTCAGATAAAAATAAGCTTCATTTGAAAACATGATTTTTTGGTAAAATTCTTCAAAATTCTGCAAAACTAGATTCAGCCCATTGGACGAAGCGAAATACATCGGATGGTCTTCCAATATTAAATGACAAAGTTCAACTTTTTCAATAAAACAAGAAATTTGGAAAACTTATCAGTGTTTTTTTTACAGCGATTTAAATTTAAAATTTTATACGGCCACCCTATAATATCTTATTTTTTCTTCCTTGCTAAAGCTCTACCAACAGGTGCCTAATCCTTTGAACAGTAGAGTAACGTAGGGTACCTCATAGTCGGCCCGGCCAGCCTTTAATTTTTTAATAGATTTAAAGTGATTTAATACGCTCGTGCTTAGTTTTAATACTAATCATGCGATTCGGTTTGAAAGCAGTATGTACATGATTTGAAAATTGATTTTGGAATACACTAGATGGCGAAGCTTTAACCACGCCCTTTCTTGTACATCCCACACAAATGGCACTATCCGAGCATAGATGGAAACCAACATAACTTTACTCGAATTTTTGATTCTGCAATATATTTAGAAACGCGTGAGACAAAAGTGGTTGGCATGCCGCATTCTATAGGGTGGTCCAAACATCATGTACGATGCTTATTGTGAGTCACCCCTTAACGACAGGTGTTGTGCCCAAGCTTATTTGTCATTTCTTTGTTTGAGTATTTGACAAATTCCACCATAAAGAGGTTAACAGTTGACCAGCGCGTTAAGATTGTTGAAGGCTTTTTACGAAAATGGGCGTTCAAATCAAAATGCATTTCGTGAATTTTTTGATCAGCATAATCGACAAAATGTGTCCGAAATCGAGAGAATTTCAGCAACCCGGGTCGGTAGGAAATGGAAGAACGAACTGCTCTTCCAGTTCGTTTTGCGAAAAACATTGATGTTCTTCGTGATGGTGTGGCAGAGGAGCCAGGTTGACTCGTCGTCGTGCCCAACAATTAAACATCTCACGAACATCGCTGAATAAAGGTTTGAATTAACACGCTTACAAGGTTCAATTAACTCAAGAGCTGAAGCTTACTGACTATTTCAATCGTCGTCCATACGCCGATTGTTTGGTTTAACAGACAGAAGTGAATGGTGACTTTACAAAGAAAGACATTTTCAGCGATGAGGCACACTTTTACCTCAGTGTATTCATTGAGAAGTAAAATTGCCGCATTTTGAAATCCACGATTGATGGTTGAAAAGCCGATGCATCCACAAAGAGTGACTGTTTGGTGCGGTTTATAAGCTGCCGGCGTCATTGGGCTAAACTTCTTTGAAAATGAGGTCGGCCAAGCAGTTACCATCAATAGCGTTCGCTATCATAAGATGATAACGGACTTTTTGTGGTCAGAAATTGATGGTATGGACCTGGACGATATGCGGTTTCAACAGGATGGTGCCACACAGCCAACGACACAATGGCCGTGTTATCTCACGTTGTGGCGATGTTAATTGGCCGCCACTATCATGTTATTCGACATCGTTGGACTTCTTTCTTTGGGAATATTTAAAAAAAAAAGTATGTACGGCAATAAGCCAAGAACAATGCAGAAGCTATAGCATGTGATAATTTGGCACATTAACGACATTGATCCGCCATTATGTCCCATTATGTAAAATGGCCACCCCATGTGATTTGAAACCGTTGGACTTTCTTCTTTGGAAATATTTTAAAGAAAAGTATACGTCAACAGACAAAGGATGAAATACCTTAGCACATCACGGATATTGAACCTCCATTATGATTCAGATTCATTGAAAATATGGATCACCAGGCATATCTCCTGCATAACTCAAGCCGTGGCAAGCAATTAATATTTTGATATTTTTTGATATACTAACATCATAATTGCCAAAGATCCTTCCATTGATATAAAAAATATAAGTACTTAGATAATTCTCTGAAAACTTTTTGTTTTATTATTTATTATCGTGCGTTTTAGTTGGACCACCCTTAATTACCTCTTACACAAACGAGCCTTTACGATATTTCATTTAAATCAGCACGCTTCAGACAATGAGAAGTTATGAGTAAGAAAGTTGGTTTACCTAAACAACAGAAAATTTGAAATCTAGCCACGCCTCTTTCTCCGTCAAAAGGGTAGAGTACAAGTAAGCCGGATAAACCAACTGAAATTAGCTAGCATACCTCTGGGAAAGATCAAATAAGAATATTTAGCTGATACTATGCTCTTGGCGCATATTCAAAGTATTCCATTATAATTGTCCCATCAAGGTGCGGTTTCTAAATTAAGACCGGCACATCTCAGCTCCTTTTAGTTACATGAAAGCCTTCTACCAGACTTAAGCTCGAAAACACTTCAACCAATATTGAGTCAGTTTCAATTAAATCCAACCAGTCTAAAATGCCAGATTTATTTGAAAAAGGTTTTAAATTTGCCCTCAGTTATATAATATTATGTTAACGCTGTTTGATTTAAGAATTTCCACCACACTGCAAGTTACAGAGGGCACACGCATAGAAAAAACGTGGTTACTACATGGTCACGGCAATAATAAAATGTTCTCCGCAATAAAAGTATGTTCGTCGCAACCATAGCATTGTTAACTGAATTTAGTTTTGACAATAGTATAATTGCTGCAATATTAATATTGTTGAAATGTAACAATAGTATTATTGCCAAATTTAAAGATGAAAATATGGTTAAAGCAACAATATTAATGGTGCGCAATGTTTGGTGCGACAGAAATATGGTTGGTGCGTTTTAGATTAACAATAAAATGATTGGGGCAATCATACTGTATGATTGTAATTTTTCTTCATTTAAATATGCTTTTTAGAACAAATGTTATTGGTACGGATCTAATGCAATAATAGTACTTTTTTTATCGAAATTAAAATTTTTTAAACGAGCTGCTTTGGTTTTGTTTAAAGGAAATATTTTTAATAAAAACGCTGACGTTTACTTAAACTTATTTTTTCTACTGTGAAATAAATCCCTCCTATTATTTTGAATTTAATGTATTTTTGAATAATTTTCATAATTCAAATCTATTGTCGACAACTTAAACAAATTCTAACAAATTATATTGGGAATCATAGTATAATTGTGTGTGGCCATACTATGGTTGTAGGGATAATAACATGTTTGCGTGTGAATCATACTATGGTTGTGAGGATCATATTATTGTTGTATGTGAAACATACTATGGTTGTGAGGATCATACAATGGTTGTGGAGATCATAGTATGGTTGAGTGTGAATCATACTATGGTTGTGGGGATCATAGTATGGTTATGTGTGAATCATACTTTTGTTGTGAGAATCATAGTATGGTTGTATTTGAATCATACTATTGTTGTGATGATCGTAATATTGTTGTACCACAACCATACTTTTTTTCTGCGTGCAAATACTCAGGGTTTTCAATTAGTGTTTCATTAAATAGTATTGTTTTGTTAAAAAAATATGTAAACAATCGAATAAAATAAGTATCAATTCACGAAAAAGAATTATATTGACCGTTTAGAGTTACAACGGCAACCCTGATTTGGGATAATGCGAGTATATCGATAGAATACCTTTGGACAAAAACAATGGATGTGCCAATGAATCTCTCTGTTGTCTTTGTGCAAGTCTGCTCCAACGGATACGTCCCTCACAAAAGTCTAGAAAATGAAAGCGTTTTTCTAATATCGAACATAAAGGAGCCTAAGTTTCACAATATTCTTCCAATCCATATTAAGAGCGGGGGAGGGGGGGTTGGTTTTGTCAAACTTTTTTGTGCCAGGCCAAAGTAGATTCCGGAATATGTTAAAGGGTTTTCCTTGCAATCATCCTACTCACACACTCTGTAGGCCTACATAGATTGTTAGAATGTTTTTTTTTTTGCTCCATTCACGTTTGTTTTTGTTACGGATTGTAAAGGGCTTGGGCCATTGTTTTGTTTGTTAACAAATTTGTGCCATAATCTGTGACAATTTGGTTATTTATGGTACATAATTTAAGGTTAATATGTATTTGATTGTAACATATTTAAATATGCAATATATATACATAAATATATATATATGCATGTCTGTACATGCATAAAAAATACTTATTTATAAATCAATATCGATGCATACGTACGTATGTATGTATGTTTCAATAATAAGAGGCTTTAAGTCCGATATGAATGCAACAAAACAACACGTAATCAATGCAGGATATTAACATTTAAATACCCGTACAATAGTGAAACAAATAAAAACATCGGCATGGAGAACGAATATATTTCAATATCAGTTGTGGGTTAATCAGAATGTTTTCCTGAGTGGATTTTTGTAAACACAAAATATGATGTATTTATAATGATAATTTTCAAGCTGCCCAGGCATGCGAGGACCGTTTCAGAAATACCACTGTATCGTTAGTCGCATAGGTATTCGCAATTAGTTTCTGAGTTTTATATAACAGAAATAACTGGTATTTTTTTATCTTTCTGTTATTCATTATATTTAACTTTTTAATATATATCGTTCTGTACAACGTATACAACCTTTTGGTAAGATAACACCCCCTCTTTTTATAATTCTTAAACCTAGCGCATGATCCATTCCGAGGTTCCCTACTTTTTTAATGAAAAAAAAACACAGAAAATTCAAACTGAATGGGGAATGTTTATTATCATTTGAAAAAACATTCATTTGCATTTATTTTTTGAAGATTATGTCAATCAAATGTTGACCGCGGCTACGTCTCAGATGGTCCATCCGTTGATTCCAATTTTCGATGACTCGTTCGAGCATTTCGACTGGTAACTGGCGAATGACTCGCGTGATGTTTTGCTCCAAGGCCTGAATCGAAGCGGGTTTGTCCGCATAAACTTTAGACTTTACATATCCCCACAGGAAAATTCTAACGGTGTGATATCACACGATCTTGGTGGCCAATCGACCGGCATAAAACGTGAAATTATCTGTTCACCGAAGTGTTCTCTCAATAAATCCATTGATTGATGAGATGTGTGGGAAGTGGCGCCGTCTTGTTGAAACCAAATGTCGCCGAGATCACTAGCTTCAATTTCAGGCATCAAATTGTCGGTTATCATGACATGATAACGGTCGCCCTTGACGGTTACGTTCTCACCGGCATCATTTTTGAAGAAATATGGACCGATAATTCCACAGGCCCACAAACCACACCAACCCATTGTTTTTTCTGGATGAAGTGACAGTGAACCTCTTCTGGTTGCTCTTCGTCCAAAATGCGGCAATTTAGCTCGTACTCTGACCACTCCATGATAAAAGTTGAAACAATTTTAATGTCCCGTTACAGACTAACGCTATTGAGGTCAGCTTTCAAAACAGATATGACATTAACGGGGTATGTTCAGTTCTACTATTTAAATGGGTGTGTTCAATGTTGTAACAGTATTTATGTCCCTACTAAGTATATCATTTGTAGTTCTTATGATTTGATTGGCATATAAGGGGTGATCAATTAAGAGGTATTTTTTAAAATAAAACAAAATCAAAAAATTCAAATAGGAGTGGAATCTTTATTGTTTATTCGAAAAGCCATTTTTTTTGAATATAATTTCCTTCAATTGCGGGGTTTCATTCTGAGGGTTCAATTTTGGATGACTCGTTCGACCATTTCGACCGGTATGGCGTTAATGACACGAGTAATGTTGACTTCAAAAACCTGAATCATAGCTGTATTGTCAGCATAGACTTTGGACTTTACGTAGCCCCAAAGAAAAAATACTAAAGGTTTGATATCACACGATCTAGGCGGCCTACTTGCCGGTCCAAAATGTGAATGTAGCTGATCTTCGAAATGACCTCTCAATAGATCCATTGTTTGGTCAGCTGTATGGCAAGTGGCACCGTTCTTTTGAAAGCAGATTTCGTTAAGATTACGGGTTTGGATTTCAGGTAGCAAAAACTTTGATATCTTGGCGCGATGGCGAGCCATGACCATTCACGGTTACGTTCCGGCCATTATCATTTTAAAAAAAAAAATAGGGACCGATAATTCCACCAGCCCATAAACCGCAGCAAACCGTGTTTTTCTTAGGGGAAAATGACACCTCTTGAACCTCTTCTGTTTGCCCTTTAGCCGAAACGCGACAATTTTGTTCCCTGACATTGTCGTTAAGTCAGGACTGGGCCTCATCACTGAACAAAGTTTTGGTCGAAAACAGCCGATCTTCTTCGAGCTTTTGAAGAGCCCAAACACTAAAACAGCGACGCTAAGAAACATGGCTTCAGTTTCTGCAAATGGCAAACAACACTGAAAAGAAAAAGAAAATAAAGTTAACACAACACAAGCGTAATCTGTGAAAAAACCCATCTGCCATTAAGAGGCATGTTCTATAGGTACTTGCTTATTAATAGAGTAAGTGGTCGTCGTTAAGTTATTTAAGAGATACTATAAGCGAGTAACAACCGAGCTCGCTTAATGGTTATTCTTGAGCAACTTTCTTCTAATAATTTTAATTTGAACAGGGATACACCTGCTCAAGGCCTCTTGTATCTATATTTAAATATAAGACAAGTTTTTAACAAAATGGCAAAGTCACATTGATTTTCGTGGCTGAACACTGCATTAATCGCGATTTCAGGTCCGTAACAACCCTCTTCAGAATGCTTTGCAGCAATTGTTGAAAGAAAAACCGGACTCTTTAAGGCCAGGCTCTCCCCAAACGAATGAGAACTACTCTTGTGAATCTTACTTTTCAAGTTTTCTTCACACTACTGCCCATGAAAATACAACTCACTCTTGCCACCTCAATGTGGAGTCTTCGTAGAGGTGGTGATTTTTGAACGCTTCAACAGCTGCTTCGGGCGATGAAAAACGTTGACTATGCATTTTCTTGATACTAGGAAATAACAACAGGCAAATCAAGGTTGTACGGTGGATGGCCTATCAATTGAACATCTTGAGTGGTCAAATAGCTCATCGTTTCAGCTAATGGGTGAGAGCTCGCATTATCGTGATGAAAAATAATCCGTCTTCTCTTATCATCTTTCCTCATTTCTTCGAACACTGTTGGCAAACAGATGGTTGTATACCACTCAGAATTATCCGTCCTACGTTCCACTTAAGTGCATAGTGGCAACATGGCCGGTTATACAGAAAAAACGCAATCATTTGCTTCAATGTACTTCTTCCACGAACAACTTTTGTTGGATTTGGTTCGTCTTGAAAGACCCATACGGTCGATTGCTATTTTGTTTCAGGTTCATATGCATAGATCCATGATTCGTCACCTGTGACAATGTTATGCACTGCCTTTGAGCTACCGCAGTTATACTTTTTCAACATCTCTTTGCACCAATCCATACGAGCCTTTTTTTTAGCATTCGTCAAATTTGTGGGATCCAACGAGAACAAATTTTTTTTTAAGGCCAAATGAGCATGTAATTTCTAATTGATACTTGTCATACTAATGCCCAAGGATGCCTCAATCTCGCGGTATGTCACATGTCGGTCTTGCTTAATCAGTTCACGCACAGCATCGATGGTTTCTGGCAACGTGACCGAAGTTGGACGTCCTTCACGAAATTCATCCTGGAGCGAACGGCGTCCGAGACTGAACTCTTGGTACCAAAGATTAACAGTGGTGTTAGATGGTGCTTCATTGCCAAAAATCGAAACAAGTTGATTTACACACTCTTGTCTCTATAAGTATAACCCACGCCGAAAATCGTAAAAAATCATCGCACGAAAATGTTCACTGCATAATTCCATTTTTTGACTGAGATGCATTTTTCAACCCACTGTAAACAAAACAATTCGCCCTTAAATGACAAAATGTACTGAGTGAAGTTATGCTAAAAAATGTCAAAGTTTGCAATGGAAGTTCCAGTTTGCTTCTGGGAACAATAGTATCAACCCTCATAGAACACGTCCAATGTAAGTTTGATCTGATTGACCGCCTCCTGTAGCACCAATCTTAAACGGTACAACAGCCAGAGCGATTTGACATTGTGCATAAATCTGTTCAGTCAGGATCATCAAGGAGTTATACTTATTTGTAGCCCTCGTTGATTGCATTCTTTTTAAGTGGATAGCTGATTATTCCTAATTGTTAATTTGAACATATTGATTCAAAGTACATTGACGGAATTGTTTTTTTTGCCAATTTACAACTCCTCTATCGAAATCAACGACACTTTGTTTATTTCTATTCAGGGTTTAAATTAGAATTGTACTCCGATTTACCTCTTTTACGAAATCTTCTCTGGATAAGCTAAATTTTCTAACTTTTTTTGTCCTGACACAACAAATTAAATTTTATTTAAATCCATAGTTGTTTTTACACATAAGTTTAAATCAGCCCCAAAAACTTACAAATACTGTTGTTTCTATAGACTCCTAAAGAGCTGGACAACACTATTTCCGTTCTATATAAACTACGGCCTTAAATGCAAAAGTGCGAATCAATAATGAAAACACCGCCTCCTATAGGAAACGACCTAAAGAAAAACCTTTCCACAGACACAGATAACATAAATTCTAAGTTTGGTGTTCATCAGTTTGTCGGTTCTCGAGTTTTAGGCGACCGAAACCCAAACATTATACATTTATATTCAGGGTCGGCCAATAGTTACCATGTGTTTTAAAAATTTAGTAACTTTTTGTTTATCTATTTTTTTCAGATTATATAAATAACACTTGGAGAATAAACAATGGAGAGATTCAAAACTGAACAAAGAACCAGAATTTTTTTTATTGCTTAAATCAGCTATTAATTATTTAAACGGTGAGTGATGAAGCTCCTTTTCATTTGAATGGCTTTGTTCATAAGCAGAACTGTAGGTTCTGGGGTTCTGAAAATCCAAGAGCCATTCATCAACGCCAATTGCACCCCATTAGGTGTACAGTATGGTGTGGGATCTGAAAATACTATTGAGCCCTACTTCTTCGAGAATGAAGATGGAAGTGCTGTAACCGTAAATGGAGAGCGGTATCGGTTTATGATATGCTTTTGAAAACAGACCTGAGATGTGGTCTCAGCAGGACGGAGCCACTGCCAACACTGTCAAATTTGTGGAGAGCAAATAATATCCAGAAATTATTTGGCCAGCGCTATCGCCAAACTATTTTCTATGAGGTCATTTGAAGGAGCGAGTAAATGTGAACAAGCCCGAGACAATCCTTCAACTCAAGGCCAACATTGTTGCAGAAATTCGAACGCTACAGCCACAAATTTTGAAAGATGTTATGGAAAATGCACGTAAACGACCCCATCCTTGCAAATCTGAAAACGGGGGTGATTTAAGTGACATTATTTTTTATACTAAGTGTAAAGAAATTTCCATTTTGTATATTTTATAATATGAGAAAAAAATAAGAAACGAAAAAGTTATTCAAGTTTTTAACCCCATGATAACTTTTGGTTCACCCTGTATAAGGATAAAGTTATTTCAAGCATCATAAAGAATTTAAGTAGTATTATGACAATATGGCAGTGTGTTTCTTGTTGTTGTTTCTTTTACTTTAAACGCCATTTTAACTTTGATGTACTTCCGTATACGCCCAGATACTATTTGGATTCTTTAGCGTTGCAAACAACAGCTCCATACATCAATATTTTCTTTATAACTCGATTCATTTACTTTATGTGTAGACAGACAGACGTTCAAACGTAAAGGAAGAGAAGCATCGCAACAACTTGACAAATTGTGACCAAGAAATACCATCAGGCCACGGCAAAGGCAACAGCTACACGAACTGCAACAACAATGCATATCTGCCTTAATGTTGGACGTGGTTGCAATGACAAAACAAAGAATTAGCCAAAGAATGCCAGGATATGCAACAGGATCGAATCAAGGGTTTAGAGTGCCCTTAGGCAATGCGTACAATTTTGGCGATGTACATTTAATACTGGATTGATACCTTATAAATATAAAACAATTGGACACAATTCAAAGTTTTGTTTTGAATATGCGAGGCCACGCTCTTTTGTCCCACATTAACACAATAAAAACTATAATAAAAAGATAATTATTGATTTCATTGTGTGAAAATATTATAACGATAGGTCCATTACTTAGGCCATTAAGGCAAAAAAGGGGGTGTGGCACCGCCGAAATATTCTCCACGATGTGTTTCGATCCACGCCAACATCATATGTTCCAAATATCATCTTCACTTGTTTATTAATTCACGAGGGATATCGTCGTTTTAAGTCCTGGGTGGGCGTTGCCACGCACCTTGTTTAATTTTAACATAACGTTGTCAATAATAAATTCCTTAACATTAATTTCAATCTGTTAAAATTGTTAACGATAGGTCAAAAACTTTGGTCACAAATACGATTTTTTAAAGGTACGTGGCACCGCCCACTTTTTCTCCAGGATGTGTTTCGATCCATCCCAACATCAACGTCTCAATTCTATTAGTTCACAAGATATTGTCTTTAAGTTCTGGGTTGTTTGCGCAAACTTTTGGTAAGCGCATTATCTCGCGTCGTGGGCCTGTGGCGTGGCCCCCTAGATCGTGCGATTTAACACCGCTGGACTATTTTTTGTGGGGTTATGTGAAGTCGCTTGTCTACGTAGGTACGCCCGACACGATTGACGCCTTGAAAGAGAATACTCGGCACTTTATTGCTGAAATACGGCCCCAAATGCTGCAAAAAGTGGTCGAAAATTGGTATTTATTCCAGCCAGCCTCGGCGGCCACACACAGAGAAAAAATATGGTTACTATATGGTCACGGCGATAGTAATATGTTCTCCGCAATAAAAATATGTTCGTCGCAACCAAAGAATTGTTTTCTGAATATAATTTTGACAATAGTATGATTGCCGTAATATACATATTGTTGAAAATTAACAATAGTATGGTTTCCAAGTTTAAAAATGAAAATATGGTTGTAGTAACCAAATAAATATGGTTCGTGCGAAAAAAGTATTTTTTTTTGTTTTATGTTAACGATAATAGGATTGCGGCAATCAAACTGTAAGATTGTTTTTTTTATTTGAATATGCTTTTTAGTACAATGGGATTTAAGTATTGTAATAAATAATAAATGTACTTTTTATAAGGAAATTACAATTTTTTAAACAAACTAAATGTGACGCGCAAAATAGAAAGGGACCTAAGGTTAAAAACCAGTTTTGTTCAGGAGAGCCATTTTAAAGATTAGGTCACTTTCTTTTTGCACTTAGAATCGTCGACTTCACTTTCATAAAACGCACATATCTCTGGGAGGGAACACTTTTAGGGCATGGGATCGGTCTCATTCGATGCTCAGATGTTGTCAACATCAAAAAAAACTGAAGAGTTGATGAAAAGTTTTGTTCAGGAGAGCCATTTTAAAGATTAGGTCCCTTTCTATTTGCGCTTAGAATCGTCGACATCACTTTTATGAAACGCGCATATCTCAGAGAGGGAACACTTTGTTTTTTTACCTTTAGGTCCCTTTCTCTATGCGATGTCCCATATTGGTTTTGTTTAACTGAAATATTTTTTATAAAAATGCTTACGTTTTCTTAAACTGATTTTTCTTATGTATAATTGTGTGTGATCACACTATGGTTGCAGGAATCGTAACATGGCTGCGTCTGAATCATTCTATGCTTGTAAGGATCATAATATAGCTGTGAAGATCATAGTATGGTTGAGTGTCAATCATACTGTGGTTGTGGGGATTATAGTATGGTTATGTGTGAATCATACTATTGTTGTGAAAATTATAGTATGGTTGTATTCGCATCATACTATTGGTGTGAGGATAATAATATTGTTGTACCACAACCATGTACCCAACAAAAGGATGATGCTCTTCGAACATTGTTATCCCAACCAAACTTTTTTTCAACGTGCACTCGCCCGAAATAATTTTTAAAACAAAATGACAACCCTTATCTTTATAATAAGCTAAATTCTTGAGCAAAACATTAAATTATATGCGTTTTATTTTTTCTTGAAAACCAGACGTCTAAAAAACACCCTTTATATTTGTTGTCGTCAGTCTAAAAGTAAATTTAAGTAACTATAAGTTTTAAGTTATAAAATATGGTTACTATATTGTCACGGCAATAATAATATGTTCTTCGCAATAAATGTATGTTCATCGCAACCATAGTATTGTTTTTTGAATTACATTTTCACAATAGTATGATTGCCGCAATATAAATATTGTTGAAATGTAAAAATATTATTATTGCCAAATTAGAAAATGAAATGGTTGCAGCAACAATATCAATATGTTTGGTTCTTCAAAAGTATGGTTCTTAGCGTTTTCTGTTAACAATAATAAGAGTACGGCAATTATGCTGTATGATTGTAACTTTTCTTCATTTGAATAATTAAAAGTTAATGAAAAAATTATGCTTTTAAGAATAATGTTATTGTTACGGATCTGGCAATAATAGTACTTTTTATATGGAAATGAAAATTTGTCAAACAAACGAATCATAATATGGTTGTGGAGATCATAGTATGGTTGAATGTGAATTATACTATGGTTGTGGCGATCATAGTGGTTATGTGTGAATCGTACTATTGTTGTGATGATCATAGTATGGTTGTCAGGATCATCGTATGGTTGTACTTTAATCATATCATTGTTGTGAGTATCAGAATATTGTTGTATCACAATAAACTAAACAATAGTTTGATGCTCTTTGAATATTGTTATATTGGCAATTAAATGCCAATGATTTTTAGTGAATATTTTACAGAAAATGCATTTTTTTTGCATATTTTGTTTTAATAATAGCGTTTTATTCATATTTTGCTAACAATACCATATTTTTCTGAAATGCAAGTACTTTTTCTACTTAAAAAAAATACGACAATAATAAAATGATAAAAACCCTACCCAAACTTAAAATATTATGTGAATAAAATAAATAGCAATACATATTGGAGTTATGGATGTATAAGATAATCTATAAAAGATAATCAATAAAGATTTTATTCATTAGCCACTTAAATGAAAATATTTAATGATTTAAATTTAAACTATTTTTAATCTTCACAACAGCGGTTCAGGGTTGTGGTAATCACAGATATTCTTAATAGTAGTTAAAGTGCTGAATGAGTAAACGTTTTTTTATTTCAGATTTAAACGTTTAAGAATTTTTGCGACCAAATAAATTACGACTTGCTCATGAAAATTTAAAATAAAAAAACATTGTTAAAAGTTGCATTTTTTTCGATTACGCATTAGATCATCAATTATTCTATGAGACTGAAATCATCTACATTTAGTTTGTTGTTGCAATAACTTAAACACCTTGACGTTGTGCTTTGAATTATTAACTGATTTATAAAAAGTATGCATATATTTTATTGGATATTTTCGATTTTATAGTGCATATTTTGACGCTTAAAAGGCTTTATTTTCCGAAAATTCCAAACCCTAGTTGTAACACAAGTAAAGCCTTGTTGAAATCTTCTAACTTTTATTTAACGACGTGTTTTTTAACATATAAACGCCGGCCAGTAAGAGATTTATTCCAAGCCACATAAAAGTTTCCCTATAAAATGCATTAGCCGTTCCGAGTCAAAGTTAGTCCCGGTCAGTAAGTATATGAATTATATTTAGCACATCTCGCCAATTGGAAAAAAGTACTCTATTTCTTCCTCAAAGCACTGTTGGGGGCATTAAATTAAGCAGGATATCGTTTAGTCGTTCGGACCCAATATTTGACTTTCCTTATACAGTTTCCCATTCAAATTGGTTAGAAACTCAAAAGTGCGCCTCATCACTTAGGCCAATGCCCAGTTTGGTTATGTGGTCTTTCACCGTTATATGGTCTATCCGGTCGTATAATCACACACACACACACACACACACACACACACTTGTGTGCTGTTGATTCACTTGTCCTTTGGAATGATTGCGACAGCGCTGCAAAAGGAAAACCAAAAGCCAACTTGGAAGCAATGTGAACCATGCAAACAGAGCACAAAGCCGCAGACCAATGTGCATTCCTTCAGATCCAATGTGTATAAGCAGCCAACATGTGTTAGTGCATGCTGCACTGCACTGTGTGTGAAAGAGTGTCTGTATCAGTGTGTGCGTATTTTCGATGGCATAAGGACTATGATCGTTATTGCAAGCATACACACACGCTCACTCAAGCTCGCATGGCATCCAACAACAACAGCGGCGGCAAGAACGAATTCATAAGCCTCGTTAACGCAATAAACGCATACTCTGCTCTGCTCCGGCAACACAAGAAATTGCTGACATAACTGTATAAATACACACATACATACGCAAGCATAGCATGAGATCAAACACTAGAGGGCACTGGAGGGTAAAAACCAAACAATAATGTGCACGAAAGCGTACCAGCAAACATAAATTACAGTTTAATTTTCACAAATTAGCCACGGAAGATAAATCAGAAGTGAAATTTGCCTGCCTCTTCGCATGTTTTTTATCTTTGGCTTTGCAAACCGTTTATTAGGGACAAAGATAGCATTTGCTAAAAGAACTTTTCATTTCGGCCACATAGACTTTAGCCAAAATTCACGACACGGTCGCATTGCTACAGTCAACAGAGAGTCGTGATTCGAATGCTGTATTTATTGTACAACTTAAAGAATGATTTGCAAAAGAAAACGTTATGGTGAGAAAGGCGAAACTATTACGAAGCCGTCAAAGAAGGTAAAGGTGTCCATAGATTGTACTTACTTAAGTCACTCAACATCTTATTAATCAAAATCAATATAAATCTTGTACTCACTGACCTGCACTCTTTTGTATTAACCTTATTAACCTTTTAAACCCTATTTTTTTAATTGACCAACACTCAGAAGATGGTCCCTATACAAGTACATGCGGTGGACGCAATGCAGTGGAAAGTAAGAGGTCAAAAAGAGAGAAAGGTGGTTACTGACATTTGCCTTGAACTTCTAGATGTCGTAACTAGTCGAAATGCATAAGCCGGAAGTCGATTTCACATACGAACTGTCGGGCGATAAACGAATTCGATCTGTAGTGTAAAGTGCGACCGTCTGGCCAATCGGTTGTACTAACGAGTGGAAAGTCGTAGTGTCCCTGCCGAACATTCTCATGTCAGGAAGACGACGGACGTCTGATAATACCACCGTGAAAGTTAAGATAGAACAACGACACGCAAACCACACTCCGACGATGCTCTAGGGAGACAATAGATTTGTATACGAGGGTTGCTATATATACTTTAGGTCCTGACAATAGTAGTGTTCCCAGATGCAAACTGGAACTTTCATTGGAATTATCCCGTAAACATTTTCGTGCGATGATTTTTTACGATTTTCGTCGTGGTTTATCGAGACAAGAGGCTTTAATTCATCTTGTTTCGACTTTTGGCAATGAAGCACCATCAAAAACCACTGTTAATCGCTGGTAGCAAGAGTTCAGTCTCGGACGCCGTTCGCTCCAACGTCCAACTTCGGTCACTTTACCAGAAATCATCGATGCGCTGCGTGCACTGATTAAGCAAGACCGACATGTGACATACCGTGAGATTGAGGCGTCCTTGGGCATTAGTATGACAAGCATCCATTAGATATTGCATGTTCATTTGGCCGTAAAAAAATTGTTCTCGTTGGATCCAACATATTTTGACGTATGCTCAAAAAAGGCTCGTATGGATTGGTGCAAAGAGATGTTGAAATAGTATAACTGCGGTAGCTCAAAGGCAGTGTATAACATTGTCGCAGGTGACGAATTATGGATCTAAGCATATGAACCCGAAACAAAGCAGCAATCGACCGTTTGGATCCTTCAAGACGAGCTAAATCCAACAAAAGTTGTTTGTGGAAGAAGTACATCGAAGCAAATGATGCGTTTTTTCGGTATAACCGGCCTTATTGCCACAGTGCCTTTAGTAGAACGTAGGAGATCAATTCTGAGTGGTATACAACCATCTGTTTGCCAACAATGTTCGAAGAAATGAGAAAAGGTAATAAGAGACCACGGATCATTTTGCATCACGACAATGCGATTTCTTACACATCAGGTGAAACGATCAGCCATTTGACAACTCAAGATGTCGAATTGATGGGCCATACACCGTACAGCCCTGAGTTGGCACCCAATGACTTCTTTTTGTTCCCTGCATCAAGAAAAACGAATGCGTGGTCAACGTTTTTCAACGCCCGAAGCAGCTGTTGAATCATTCAAAAATCATGTTTTGGAGTAGTCTCAATCGGAGTGGAAAAAGTGCTTCGAAAATTGGTTTGTGCCATGCAATAGTGTATTGATCTTAAAGGAGAATATTTTGAAAAACAATAAAACCATTTTCTATGATAGATTGTTGAGATTTATTGCCGGTCCCTAAATATAAATAGCAATTCTCGTACCCTACTGTCACCTATCTAATCCATTGCACTCCTTTGTACGCGGGCAAAAAGCTTCAATAATAGTCTTTCACCACCTGCCCATATACTTATAAGTATATGGGAGAAGAATTTTATTTTCATCTGATGTAAGTTGCTTAGATAATGAAGAAATCGAAGGATTAACATTTTTCTTGCACCGCTTAGAAAGAGTGCTTCTTTCGACACTTCGAAAACATGTCTCGCCCAATGAGAATCAAATTGCATCTTCATGCCCACAGCTTCTGATTGTTCAAAATCCATACCACCGATAGAAATTGACACACTAATGGGTCGGTGAATGCTTGTATGACAACAGGCAGCGCTATGTTTTCGGGAATTGAAATCTACTCTTTTCATTCGAACCCATTCGGATATGTCTAGAAACTCCCGACCAATTGTCTCACCCATAACTCGCCCTTTGTCTTCAATATCTTGAAGACTCGGCCTACACTGAGTGCCAGAGGTTGCTGCCGAATAAATAGAATGGATTCATGGACCGACCGAAAAAGTCGTTTATGAAAATAAGAAAACGAGATTGATAAAGAACAGAACCCTATGGTACACCTGCAGTCAGCCAATGCGTGATGAATGAGATCCCATCTAAATAGAACAACTTGTATAGTGCGATCTCTAAGAAAACTTGAAACAAATCGAGCGATGGTATTACCGACATCAAAAGCTATTAGCTTTGATATGAGTGCTCCGTGTCAGACTCTATCACAAGGCCTAGGAGAGATCCAAAGCCACAACCATACTTACATCAAACTCGTATAAAGAACAACTTGTACGCTCCGTCTTTGGTCCATATAAGCAAAATTTCGAACGTTTAGTCGAGTTCTTTCCATATTTATAATCTGTATTTAAATTATGACAATAGTTGGACTGACGGAAAGATTGAGTTAAACAGTGATTCTGAGGTCTATCGACCTGTCTATATTCTATCCATTTAGACGTGGTAAACAGCAGTTCTAAGTTATGGTAACCTTCTTCGGAGCGACCAAAAACCAACTTAAGTGAAACTGAACCTTATTACCCTCCCCCACAATTTTAGGTCCTGTTATCCTGCAATACTCCTCTTTGAGTTTCAGCAGCTCACAAAATAACACCGTACCATATTTTCACATGTTTTTTCCAAATCTCACGCAAAACTTCCTTCCGATATGAGGTCATTTTACTTCAAGTGTCGATCTTTCTGTTATTTAATACAGTGCATTATAAGAGGTTTTCAATGAAGTCTGGTAAAATTTTACCATAAAGCTCTATGTTTTCATACAGCCCATACAAATCTTTCCCATTTGAGATGCTGCCGTTTTACAAGTCGCGGGCAATTGTGTGAAGAAAACTTGAAAAGTAAGGTTTACAACAGTAGTTCTCATTCGTTTGGGGAGAGCCTGGCCTTATAGAGTTCGGTTTTACTTTCAACAATTGCAGCAAAGCTTTCTGAAGAGGGTTGTCACGGACCCGAAATCATTATAAAAGCAGTGTGCAGCCACGAAAATCAATGTCACTTTGCCATTTTGGTAAAAACTTGTCTTCTATTTAAATATAGAAGCAAGAAGTCTTGAGCCGGTTAATCCCTGTTCAATGTGTAAGTCGCATTATTTTTAAAATCTTCAAATCAAATCCATTGGTGCTCACTTTCATGTGGTACTTTATGTGCGATGCCGACTGTTTTCCTAAGGACCCTTTGCAAACAACTTCAGCATAACCGGACCATCCAAAAAAGTAGAAAAGATCCGAAAGTTATGATTCGGAAGTGCTTCTGAATAGCTGATACGCTTTTCCATACTTCAGAGGAATACAGTAAAACATATGGCGGCTAGCAAAAGGTGAACCCTGACCCCCAGTTTCGTATACCAATGGCATTGCTGTATATGCTGTTTCCAGCTGTTAGTTATGGACAGCTAAATCGCATATGAAAGCCGCAATATACTATAAAGGGTGTCCTAAGAAGAGCGCAATTTTTAAATTTTAAATAAAACACAGATATTTAAGAAAAAATCGTGAAACTTTATTATATCGTAAAGTAGACAGAATGAGGTTATGTATGGAACAATATATCGTGCAGATGGCCGCCGCGGCTTTGCTGGCATGCACGCGATCTTTTAATGAAATTTTCAATGACCGTTTTGCATGAATGCTGCGGTATTTCATTAATACAGCGTCCAATTTCGTCTTTTAAGGCTTGAGTCGTCGTCGGCTTATTCGCGTAAACCATCGACTTCAAAAAACCCCAAAGAAAAAAATCTAATCGTGTTAAATCGCACGATCTAGACGGCCAATTCTGATCTCCAAAACGCGAAATAACACGACCGGGAAATGACTGATGCAGCAATTGAATTGTTTCTCTGGCTGTATGACATGTGGCGCCGTCTTGTTGGAACCACATGCCCTCCACATTCATTTCTTCAATTCTAGGCAAGAAAAAACTGGTTATCATTTCACGATACCAAACACCATTGACTGTTTGCGCTTGACCTGCCTCATTTTCATAAAAAAAGGTCCAATGATTCCTCCAGCCCAAAAACCACACCACACAGTGACACGTTGAGGATGCATTTGCTTCTCGTGAATCACTCGAGGATTTTCCGCATCCCAAATGCGACAATTCTGCCTATTGACGAAGCCATCAAGATGAAAATGGGCCTCGTCACTGAAGATGATTTTATCGGCAAAATCAGCATTTTCATGTTGTCTCTCCAATACCCAATTAACGAACTCCCTTTCGTGTAGCGCTCCATTTTTACTAACCTCGTACCTTCTACTAACAAACAATAACAATTGTTCAAATGTCAAACAATGACACTTCGAATGTTAGCAGATTTAAAAATTGCGTTCTTCATGGGATACCCTTTATTTGTATACCCTAAAAAGCATTACTAAAACTAGGTGGCGGAAATGTTGCAGCAACATGTGTTGATGGGCTGAACAGGTTGGTGTTAATAATGGGCCATATTGGTAAAGAGGTTAACATTTTTCGTTCACAAAGACTGAGTCAGCCGATTTAAAAATTAACAACCCTGAACTATAATAGGCAAAATCTTAAAAACAATCAGAGAAACAGAGCCATCATGATTTGGACGATGATATGGATCAATACACATCCTGGATGAAATTTAGGTGTTGCCAAACCCCTTTAAAACCCCCCCATATTGGCTACGTTATAGTGAAATTGGACAAGAAGCCTTAAACGGTCCATAAAGTTAATAAGACAATATCTCATGAACTATTAGAGATACGAAGATGATTTTTGGAACACATGATGATGGCATCAATCGAAACACATCCTAAAAAAAGTGGATGGTGCCCCCTTGATAAAACTTTTGAGATAGTTTGCACTATGCATTTTTAATACCTCTTTTATAGAATAAATTCCAAGCTCTTTATGTTTATTTTCATTTCTCACAAACCAAGGAGCGTTGACTAAAAAATCTTAAAGTTTTGTTTTGGTATTTCAATTCCAGTATTTGAGTTACTAGCAGTTCCCCATACTGCCATATGTCCAAACAGCTTTCAAAACTGTTGTGTAAAGGCTTGATTGGGTCCTAGCAACCAGTGCATTTTTTTCGTTTTAATATTATGTTGTTTGCTTTTCGAATTTATGAGATATATTTTCAGCACAAAAAAAATATATAAAAATTCAAATCTAGTGTAAAATCTTTATTGATCCATCTACAGGTATTTTTCAAAACAAACAAAATATAAAAATTCAAATCAAGTGTGGAAGCTTTATTGGTAGTTTGAAAGGACATTTTATGGCATTTATTTCTTGAATATAATTTCCTTCAAATGTTGGCAGCAAATACGCCTCAGGGTTTCCATTCTGAGGGGGGTCCAATTTTGGATGACTCGTTCGAGCATTTCGACCGGTATCTATGGCTTTAATGACACGCGTAACGTAGGCTTCCAAATCCTGAATCGTAGCTAGTTTATCAGCATACACTTTGGACTTTACGTAACCCCAAAGAAAAATGTCTAAAGGTGTGATATAACTCGATCTAGGAGGTCAAATCACCTGTCCAAAGCGTGAAATTAGCTGCACTTCGAAATGGCCTCTCAATAGATCCATTGTTTGAGCAGCTGTATGTCAAGTGACACCGTCCTGTTGAAACCAAGTGTCGTCAAAATTACGTGCTTCAATTTCAGGTAGCATAAAGATCGATATCATGGCGCGATAGCGAGCACCATTCACGGTTACGTTCCGGCCATCATCATTTTTGAACAAATATAGACCGATGATTACACCAGCTTGTAAACAGCACAAAGCCTTGGGTTTCTCTGGATATAATGGCACTTCTTGAACATATTTTTGTTGGCTGAAGAGCAACAAATGCGGCAATTTTGTTTATTGACTTTGCCGTTGAGCCAGAAATGGGCCTCATCACTGAACAAAATTTTAGTCGAAAACAGCGGATCTTCCCGTGTCTCACCGAACGCTCATTTCCATAATACAGTTGCCATCATTTGAAGGTAATTATTTTTAAAAAATAAATGCCATAAAATGCCCTTTCAAATTACCAATAAAGATTCCACACTTCATTTGATTTTAATATTTTTTATGTTCTAAAAAAATACTTCTAGATGAATCATCATATATTTGCAAACCAAGGTATTTTACGCTTTTAGTAGACGCAATTGAGGTTCCGTTTAATGTCAGAGCTGGACAATTTTCTTTCTTTAAGGTATGCGTTACATGAACAGATTTATCAGGATTTACCTTGATACAGCGTTGGAAGCTTCTGAAGAGGTATTTTGTGTTGCCAATACTTCTGTGGCATCCACCTTACTTACAATTATAGGTACATAATTATGTTATTGCATATCCAACGTGAACAAGGTGTACAAAATAGGACCCAACAACAAAAAAATAAGCACCTACTAAAGATCCACAACAGTGCATTAAGAACTCGGGAGAACTTCTCTCAAATCAGCTCACTGAATTCAATTCTTATTCTCACTGATTGGGACCTGCTGATTAACGCCAACTTCGAACGGCATATGCATTTTATAGAGAAGTTTTTACATGGTTTAGAGATAAATCTCTTACTCGTAAATTCTCCACCATTAACGAGGTGGAAACCCACTGCTTATATATTCTTACTCGGGGTTGAACCTGTGTTATCTAACATCATATGCATGAACAATTCTATCACACAACGGCAGCCCACTAAAAAATTAGTATTATTTGAAAATTAATTATTGTTACACAGTTTTACAAAAAAAATATATGAATGCTTGCAATTAGGCGCCAAACGGAGATCTTCGGAGTTAAAAGTGCAAAAATTCCCATCAAACCATCACCAGCAAAAAATTATTATTACATTTAATGTGACTTTTTGGAGCCACAAAATCCAACCGCAACCTTCAATTATTTTCAATCCTAATTTTGGAACCTGCCATTCTATAACCCACATATTGATCTGATCTTGCTTCAAATACATTATATACATTATTAGTGACTTATAAGAATTCTATAACCAACCCTGGTATAATTAGACCATATCGTTTCTATCTATACATACCAGTCTGATTGGCCACACAAAACTCCTGCATGGTGGGATAGCCGCTTTTCCAAGGATTCGTATAGTGTTTCATTTGCTATTTCCGCTCTTCATTTTATTTCCCCATCACTTCAAAATTTCAAGTTGAAGAGAAACAATCATAAACAAGAAGAAATCATAAATAATAAAGTGAATACAGCAAAAGAAATAAAAATTACATTAACAAATTGTTTGAGCTTCAGTCTCTTTGCTGTACTACTATGTGGCAATTAAAACATTCTTAAGCAAAACGGGACGGAGGAGACGGAATAGGAAGGAAATGAGCGGACTGGTTTCCGAGGCACTTGCCAAAATTAACGAAATCATAATAACTGAGGGCAACTGTTGCAACGCAACGCTGACCAAGCCGACGATCAAAAACGAAACGTGGTCAGAAAGTTTAAACTAATTTCGTTAAAAGCTTTTAATGAAAATTTCACCAGGGCGACAGACACAAATACACTCTCAAATACTCGTACGTACACCAAAAAATCACCCATACATACGCGAGAGCTAGTGCGAGTATAAATAAAAACATTCCATGACGGCATGGAGCATAGCCCACAGAAAAATTATAATACCGTGTGAGCAGCTGTAAGCGACTCGACAGGAAGAAATAGGGAAAAAAAACTGTGGCTTTCTTGCACAAGGAAGTGGAGGTGGCGGCTGGCCGTGGTGGTTTGAGGAGTCAACATAAAAAGGCACAAAAGCGTTAAAAATTTGCCACCACAAAAAGTCCGACCAAACTCAAAGCAAAAGGCACTAGAAGAATCAAAGCCATCGCCATCGCCACCACCATCAGCTCCGGCAGCAGAAAAGTGCCAAAACACTTAACATTTACACTTCGGCGGCTGGGTGAGTGAGTGAGAATTAAAAGTAAACGCATTATGGGGTTTGATAGTACAATAACTAAAAAAAGCCGAAACGGTTGGCTTGGTTGCTGCCCTAATGATTGTGGATGGCTGCTCGGATGACTCCTTGCAGCACCTATTCGGTTAAGTACAAAGTAATAACTAAGGTTATCCACACTTATATATTTTGGGGGAAAATATGTCGGTTTCCGTTGTCCAAACCAGGAGCAAATGCCATTGTGCCAACACGCTGAGCAGATAAACATTTTTTAGATTAAATTTTGCGCGAAAACACCATAATTGAGGATTTTGTGTTTAAGAGAGTTTTAGTGAATGTGAAATAAATTGGATTTCTTATATATTTGATAATTGTTTGGTTTATTTTCTAGGTTTAAAGAGATTGTCTAAGTAGCGTGGAACGTATGGATAAGAAGAGTGGCGAAATGAAATTAGAAAAAGTAGAATTACGTGAATTTAATTTAAGAACTAAGAAACGAGGAAAGCATAAGGTCACAGCAAGCAGAATATTATGTATCCTACCGCTTAGACTCTAGATTTTTCTAGTTTGTTTAAGTCTAAAATATATCAACCGCCATAATATACTTAAACATTTAAATCCTACTTAAGATTGATAGAGAGTCCACAATATAATATAGCTCCTCTTGAGTACTTAAAATGCTTCGTTATTATTTTTTTAAAAAATATTTATTAATTTTTTTAAAATAAAATATTGTCTTTAGAAACACGAAACAATTCATACATTGTATAAACATTTCATAATTTATATAAAATGCTTCAAATATTTAATGGAACATATTTTCTTGGTGAATTTTAATAAATATATTTTGTCGGTACCATTTGATCAAATCAAGAGTGATTTTTTAAGGGATACAATTGATACATCATAAATCACAGCGCCCAGTTATATCAAGGTTGGATCATTGTTTACGATTTTGGCGTGACTACAACAGTCACCTTGATAAGATCGATTGAAAATTGATTTTGATGCTGCTTTGACCTCGAGATTTTCGAAAGCAGTTGGATAATGTTAGATGAAAAAAGTGCAGTAAGGTAATGCCTGAGAGAATTCTTATCGTCAGAGTTCTTTACTAAATTTTATGAGGATGATTTTTGTAGAAAAATTAACCCTCAAAAGTCCTCTCCTTATTGGTTAATGTGATCCTTTTTTCGAGAAAACCAAAAAAGTCCTTTAAAAAAGGACATTTAAGGATCAAAATATTTTACAAAATTGTTTGCCGGAAAATTTCAGTAGGGGTCACCGAAGACACCAAAGTTGTAAATAAAACCCTTTATGCTTATTTAGCCAAATTAAAATTGATTGCTTTTTAAAATTGATTGATTTTTAAAATTGATTGATTTTCCTAACCGGAGTTGAACCTGAATTTTTACTGGTATTATAGTCTCGCGTATTAACCATGACACTACGTCAGACCACATCTGTACGGGTACCATGCTCCTAATGTACAATGCAAAAGTTGGTAATGATCGGGTGTTGTTTGTGGCTTCCAGAGATGCAAGACCTCAAACCGGGAGGGACCTTTGTGTGGGTGGTATAGGTAAACATAAACTGATATGCTTAAATTTCAACAGAGATGGGTATTGGTGGTTAGTCGCAATCGAATAGAATATTTTTTGAGCTGTTTATTCTGAAATCCGGGAAGACCTAAGTACGATATAAAATAATGGACCGAAGTAAACCAATTTCAATAGGGTTCATTTAATTAATTAAGATTGTAGTTGCCACCTGTACTTTAATATTTAACAATAGATGCAGAGACGGAGTGACATTGCTCAATGAAAACAGGTGGTGAGTCTGTATCAATCGGTATACATATATACATCAGCTCTGTCATGCCTAGCTCTTGTAAATGGTATTGACAAAACCATAAGATGGGAGCTAAAAAGCTAGTACAATTGGATGATTTTTCAGTCGTAATCCTTTTCCCTGAATAGCATATCTTGTGCATAATTAGCGGAATTGAACCTGGGATTACTTGCGTAACAATCATGCACAAAACAACGGCCAATCCTTCCTAAAAAAATTGCAGAGTAGAGATTTTTAAACTTTTGGTTCTTGATGTTTCGAATAGGGAACCTTTCAAATATTTTGTGGAAAATTGAGATGAATTGGAGCAAAACTAAAGAAAATATGTACTCGTATACACAGAAAACAGACAACCCTTGAATTTCAATCTAAAATTTAGTATGTGAATATTACGAGGGTTGCTATATATATTTCTGGCCTAGGCTACACTATGTGTGGTCTGGCTCCATCTTACATTTCCATTAGAAAGTTTGACATTTTTTAGCATAAACATACTCCGAACGTTTTGCATACGACCATCAATTGTGTTGTTTACAGTGACTTGAAAAAATCAATTTGACAAAAAAAATGGAATTAACTCGTGAACATTTTCGTGCGATAATATTTCACAATTTTCGACGTGGATTATCACGATAAGAGTGTATCGATGAACATAAATCTTTGTATGGCTATGAAGCACCACCCTATAGCACTGTAAAAAACTGGTTTAATGAATTAAATTGTCGCCGACGCTCGCTCAAAGACGAAGGTCGTGAAGGTCGTCCAAAAACGGCCGTTGTGCCAGCGAACATTGACGCCGTGCGTGAACTGATAATGCAAGGTCGTCATGTAACATACCGTGAGAAAGAGGCATCCTTCGGCATTTATTCCACTAGCATACATTCGATACTGTATAAACAACTGGCCGTAAAAAAGGTTTGTTCTAGTTGGATTCCGCACATTTTGACAATCGTTCAAAAAAAAGGCTCGTGTCGATTGGTGCAAAGAAATCATAGATCATAGATCTATGCGTATAAGCCCGAAACAAAACAGCAATCGACGAAAGTTCGACGAAAGTTGTTCGTGGAAGAAGCACTTCGAAGCAAATGATCGCCTGTTTCTTCGGCAAAACTGGCCATGTGGCGACTGTTCCGCTTGAGCAACTTAGGACGGTCAATTCTGAGTGGTACACCACAAATTGTTTGCCTGAAGTCTTCGGAGAAATTCGAAAAACGAACAAGAAAAGACGAATCATTGTGCACCATTACAATGCGAGCTCTCACACAAACCAGCGCCTTTCTGACCGGCCAAAACGTCGAATTGATAGGTCATCCGCCGTACAGCCCTGACTTGACACCCAATGACTTCTTTTTATTAGCGCACATCAATGCGTGATCAACGATTTTCGTCGCCAGAAGATGCTGTTGAAGCGTTCAAAACAACGTTTTGGGGGTGTCTCAATCGGAGTGAAAAATGTGCTTCGACAATTGGTTCCAGCGCATGCAAAAGTGTATAAAAAGGGTGTTTTTTATTGAGGTATAGAACTTCGAATTGAAATAAAACACAAGAAAATCGTTTTAATGTCCATCAACTTGGCTTTATTGGAAGGGTAATTTTATGCCATTAATGTTTAAATGTGGCCGCCGCGGCTGGCTCGAATAAAGCCAATTCTACAGGTCCAATTTTCAACCACTTTTTCGAGCATATGGGGCCGTATGTTGGCAATAACGCCACGAATGTTGGCTTCCAAGTCCCCTAACGTGTTTCTGGTTTGTTGGCGTAGACGAGCGACTTCACATATCCCCAATGAAAATAATCCAATGGTCCATGTTAACCGATCCATGGTTAACCGAATTAATTGCTCTGATGGACGATTATGTCGACCATAAAATGGACGGAGCTTGCAGTGAACTTCGCGAACTGAACCATTACTTTCGAAATAAATTTGCACGATTTTCAAGCGTTGTTCTTTTGTCAACCTGTTCATGATGAAATGGCAAACCAAACTAAATATTAATCACTTGACAGCTGACAAAATGGCCGCCAGTTAAAAAGTGATGCCAACTTAAAGTTCTTTACCCCAATAAAAAACACCCCTTACAAGTCTTTCCGACTGCCTTTTAAAAATTTATATTTTTATTTTAATTTATAACTTTTTTGTAAATATGTGAATTTTTCATCGCCTCATAAGAAAAATATCTCAGTAGCTCATACGTAGCTCACAACTCACGTTTTTAAAGTCGGTGCCCCTCATAAAAACCAAAACGACTGCACCGATCCTTTTGAAAATTTAAACACTTTCAGTACTTAATTTTTGAGGGAATGTTTTGTTAAATTTGTTAATGGTTTTTCCAGCGTTAACTTTACGCAGAAAAAAAGTATGGTTGTGGTGACAATATTCGAAGAGGATAATACTATTGTTGGGTAAATGGTACAACAATATTATGATCCTCACAACAATAGTATGATTCAAATACAACCATGCTTGATCCTCACAACAATAATATGATTCACACATAACCATACTATGATTCCCACAACCATAGTATGATTCACACTCAACCATACTATGATCTCCACAACCATAGTATGATTCTCACAACCATAGCATGTTTCACATACAACCTCACAACCATAATATGATTCACACGCAACCATGTTATGATCCCTACAACCATAGTATGATCACACACAATTTTACTTTGATCCCCAATATAATTTATTAGAATTTGTTTAAGTTGTCGACAAAAGATTTGAATTGTGAAAATTATTAAAAAAAAATTCATTAAATTCAAAATAATAGGAGTGATTTATTTTGCAGTAGAAAAAAAGTTTAAATAAACGTAAGCGTTTTTATTAAAAATATTTCAGTTAAACAAAGCCAAAGCAGCTTGTTTAAATAATTCTAATCTCGATAAAAAAAAAATACTATGATTGCATTAGGGGTCCGTACCAATAACATTTGTTCTAAAAAGCATGTTTAAATAAAGAAAAATTACAATCATACAGTATGATTGCCGTAATCATATTATTGTTAACATTAAACGCAAAATACAATACTTTTGTCGCACCAACAATATTTATATTGTTGTTATAACCATACTTTCATTTTTAAATTTGGCAATAATACTATTGTTACATTTCAACAATATTAATATTGCAGCAATTATACTATTGTCAAAACTAAATTCAGTTAACAATGCTATGGTTGCGACGAACATACTTTCTCTGCGTGTTGAAACAGTGACTATTTGATTTTTGACTTTGGATGATGCAGCACCGAGTTATGGGCGGCAACGCAATTGTACTTCTTCTTTGACTCTTGCGAATATATTTTTTCTTGAAATATTTACACAATATTCTTTAATAAATTGTTGAATTTAAAGATAAGAATTTGGCAGTATCGTCACATCACACAAGTGTTCTCTATGTATATTTAAAAATTGTTGTATTTTAGCTTGTATTGTATTATTTTATCCCTTGTATTTTAAAGTAATATTAATTTATAAATTAATTTATTAAAACTATATAAAACATCTAAACAATTTTTAGGATAAAATAAACTAATGTGTATACTTCTTTTAATTTATTTATTTTCAGTCTGTCTCAGATACACTATAAAATGAGCTATATCAGCTGCTTACAATAGTATTTTCATCCAAATTCGTGCAGTAATTCAGGTATGACATTTATAGATATTAGTCCTTTATTATAAAAGAAGCAGTCACTTATGATTATGGCAAATTGATAATGTCTGAATGACAGTTTTCAACAATGCAATGTGGTTAATAGATAGTAGAGTCTTAGAAAGCTGATTCGATCTCTATAAAGTAAATTTGATTTAATCCTAGCAATGAGTACAAGCAAATGAGTATTTTGTTGCTTAATCTTATACTTACTTTTTAATGGATATTTCATTAACTTCAGTCAATTAAGATCTCAAAAAATTTTAAAAATATTTAATATAAGAATGTTATTTATTAGCAACTTCTTTAAAAGATTTCTCTATCATGGAAGCATGTATTTAAATACGAGTATTAAATTTCTGTTTTTATGATTCATTAAAACCTTTCCGTATTAATTCTGAAATCTCAAAAGTTGACGGCTGATGGTCGTTCAAAGTTCAATTCCAGCGAGTTACAATATCTAATAAAAAATTCACACAATTTAACCCTTCTTTGCATGATTTTTTCTATTTTTGTGAAATAAATCACAGTAATGTAATTCGTGCTCTAGATTAAGGAAAAAATATTTAAAAAATTTTTATTATAAGTAAATAGTATAAAATATGTAAAAAACAGTATGATGGAAATTTCCATCACCATGCAAATTCGCATGTGAAGCTCAGTACTAAATAATTAAAAAACAAAATAATTTTGTATCCATTTTATTCCATATGATAATTCAAAAAACAGTTATTATTCTTATTAAGGCACAAATTAACTCCACATTTGCTACAAATTATTGTTGAGTAACCTTTGCATTTTGGGTATTTGCATCTGAGTGATCCACCTACTTTTGGCCAATGATCCGAACCATCTTTTCTTATGTCTTTTGGGGGTGCAGGAGTAGCACAACCTTTTCTTCTTTTTGATTGCAATCCTTTTTCAAGAGAACTACTGCTTGGGCGCCCGCGCTTAGCATCTTTATTGGCTCCTTTGTTGCATAGCACAAATGCCAACTCATTCCTAAATTGGCTCAATGTAAGCAGATCCTTTTGTGACAAATTTCTTTCTTGAGCATTTTTTTTGTAAACTATCCAAGAGTTTATTACAGCTAAATCAAACAAATGGAAAAAAATACGTAAGTACCACTTTTTTGACCTCATTGTTATGCGATTTCGTCCCAAGAAGCTATCCATGAGGTCCACTCCTCCCATGTGTTTATTATATTCTTGGACAACAAATGGACAGGTTATATTAACTTTTTCTTTTTTGGACTTTTCGAACCTATTGACTTCAGCAACGGGCAATGCTCCAGCATACGTAGATAAGAGGGTCACTACCTTGTTGTCCTTCCAAGCTACACAACTAATATCTACACCGTCAAACGTGGAAACTCTCTCTTCATAACTTCCCCTGGGTACGGATTTCTTCATGAAATCTTTTTTATCCGGCAATTTATTATTTGGTATTCTATTTTGTTGCACAGTTCCCACAGTGTGAATGCCATTCTTAGCTAAAAAGTGTACTAAGGGTAGCGACGTATAAAAATTGTCGAAGTATATAATATGGTTCTGCATTTTTGGAACTTCCCGAAGCAACCGAACTACAACATTTCCTGTAGCACCAAGATCTGGTTCATCTGGAATTTTTTTTAAGTTCTCTTGTCCAGAATATACTTCAAACTTATGAGCATATCCCATTAGGTTGCAAAGAACATACAACTTGAAGCCCCATTTGTGTGGCTTATTGGGTAGGTATTGTTTTAAAAAGTGTCCTATCTTTGTGGAGCACATCTGCTCATCTACAGAAAGTCTTTGATCTATTGGAACTGTGGAAAACCTCTTATTGAGGTGCGTGATTACAGGACGGATTTTGTAAAGCCTGTCGTGTTCGGGATGGCCTACAGGTTTATGATGTTCATTGTTGCTGAAATGTAGTGATAGTTTTATCTTTTCGAACTTGTTTACAGGCATTGTTGAAAAAATTGGTTCATAGCCATAATTTGGTGACCAGTATGACCTTGTGCTCGGAAATTTCTGCACAGACATGTATAAAAGTATACCAAAAAACTTGTTGATATCGGCTTCAGTGTAAGTTGTACATGAATTGGGATTGCTTTGTATTATATATAAATTTGTTTCTTCGACTATCATATTAATCAGATCTCTTGTAAAAAAATGAGTAAAGCACTGATATGGGGTCTCCAGTTGTACAACTTCGTTTGAAGCAGAAGAACTTTCCAGGAAAGTAATGCGATCTCTATCGTACGCCATATTCTTTTTTTTCCAAACTAATTGCCTTTTGTCAAAAGAGAAAGTTGACGAGCTGTGTGGGGTAGCTGAGTGGGAGGGTTCCTGATCACTTATGGTGTCCTTTTCTACTGGAGGAGAATCACTTTCGCCGATTTCATCTATTACATCATCAACAACATTTTCCTCCTGCAATGCCCTCACAATTTCATCAGCATCGTTGTTCTCATCATCCGAATTTTCGGCATCAAGGTCATCTTCTGATAGCCAACCGTCTTCCAACTGAGCCAAGTACGCTTCAATATCTCTTTCATCCATATTTGTCTAAAAAACCAACATAAAGCACTTTTACTAAAATACATTTTTACCATACACTACAAGTGAAGCTTTTGCATAATGATGTAAATTTCTGTCACATAGTTTTTCATAATTTCTATAGGTATTTCGATATCAATTGCGCAGAATATTACAGACACACTAAAACAAACCTTTTTTTCCACTCATTAACACTTTTATATTACAAAAAGCTTCAGATCAGCTTCCAAAAGATACCAAGAATTGTACAAGTTTTATCTAACTCCACAAACAGCGGTGTAACGATACAAAACCAACAAATTTTAATGTTATGCTTCTTCTTTTTTTTTACCGCTATGATCCAATGTATACAATAGTCATGTGAAATGTTGTCAACATAAACCAATTTACAGACCATAATCGAATAGTTCCAACTAAAACGCACGATATTAATTGTTAATAAACTACAACGTTTTCAGAGAATCATCTTAATATTTTGTATTTTGATAGAAGGTTCTAAGGCAGTTATGTATGAAGCAAAGCATCAGCCAATTGGCCGCCACGGATTTGGTGGCATACCTCTATCCGACTTCATAGTTTTTACGACTCTGAGACATAATGGAGGTTACATGTCGTTAATGAGCCGAATTAGCTCTTGAATTGTTGTTGGCTTATTGACATACACTTTTTATTTTAAATATCACCAAAAAAAGAGGTTTAACGTTGTCAAATCGCATGATTGTGGCAGCCAATTAACAACGCCACGACGGCAGATAACACGGCAATTGACTTTGTTGCGCAAATGAGCCATTGTTTCGTTGGCTGTGTGGCAAGTAGTACCAAGTGGTGTTTAAACCACATATCGTCCAGGTCTATATCCTAAATTTCTGGCCACAAAAAGTCCGTTATTATCTCGCAATAGGGAACACCACGGTAACTGCTTGGCCAACCTCATTTTCGAAGAAGTATTGCCCGACGACTCCGCCATAAACCATACTCACCCCAAATTGTCACTCTTTGTTTTTACATCGGCTTTTCAACAATTACTCGTAGATTCTTATTTGCCCAAATGCGACAATTCTGCTTATAATCGAACACACTGAGGTGAAAGTGTACCTCTTCAGGAATCACGAAGTGCGCGAAAGGCATTTTGCTTTGAACACCCATTTTCTAAAAAGGCTTTAAAAATTTTAACGAGCTGCTTAATTGTTTATTCTTGCTGGATGAATTTGTCAAAAGCTACTTCAAAGAAATGCCAATTTAAGTTCTGCAAAAAACTTGACGTTTGCGGTGTGACTTACAATTAACAACGTGCATTAGTGTTGGACCCTTTACAAACCACACAACCAGTGCCGTGTTGAGCACAAACAGCACCACCGTAAACGGTTTCCGTAAAATGTGCTATAAAGAATTAAATATACACACAACAAATAGATTCGTTGCCAAAACCGAATTTTGTGTTTGCATGTACTCCAAATATTCCATCAGTACAACCGTTCACTATTTCCTGCAGTGGAATTTGTTTATACGATACATTCCCCTTAACATGCTTTGGCTAGACGAAAAGAAATTTATTTTGTAATAAAATCAAGATACAATTCCAGCACACATGAATTTACTTTTTTGATTCCGCTTGGCATTTGGAGGATTACATTTCGCTTTCCGATATGTTTTTGATTTTTCTTCAAAAATAATGTTTTTTTTTGTGGAGTGCACAATACAAGTACTAAAATGCACTTACAAACTTCTCTCATCATATTATGGTATGTCTAATGGTTCCAACTGTACTGGATTTTCAAGTATTATACTTGATTTGAGCTCAAGATACTGCGAAGATAATGCATGCAAAACTATATTGCATTTTCGAAAATTGCGGATGATTGCATGAGTTTTATTTTTCAAGCAGTTTTTTGTTTATTTGTATGTGCTGCGCAGAGGTCCAAGCTGATTCAGACTCTGGATTAAATGAATTATTAAAGAAAACAATAAAATTTGTGTAAGAAAAATCTTCGGCTCAAGCCGGCTTAGTGCCGCCGACGACCATTTTTTGCCCAGCCGCCGATTTTTTGCATCGACTAGGACCTCTTTTCAACACTAACGAGGCACATTGACAGCTGTCAGGAAAAGATTTAATTCGCTCGCACTTCGCTTATGATTAAGTTCAATTTCTTTCAATCTCCGATTTTATTTTTGATTGTTTTTTTTTTTTTTTAATCGATTAAAATGGCCGCAAAGGCACGTGGAAGTATGTTTTCAATAATGATCTCGCAAAAAAGTATACGTTTTTGGAAAAAGTAAAAGACCAAACAAATTTGGAAACAAGCATCTTCCAATCTCCAAGTTAATTCTCTTGGTGCTCTTTTGCAACTCGAATGCAACATGGATTGGACTTGTATCGATTTCTTTAAATCTTTGGAAACTCGTCCAGATTTTCTGCGAAAAATCTACTCAGAAGACAAATATGATTTCAAAAAACTGAAGCAAGTTCATGATAGTCCCATGTCAGTTTAATTTGATGATTCGGAATCGCAATAATTTAATTTTTGTTATTTTCACTTTTTCAAAAAGCATTAAATTTCACTCAAATAAATATACTGCATTTTATACTGCATTTTTGTGTGTAGATACTGCATTCTACGTGTGTAGATAATGCATTTTCACTTTTTCAAAAAGCATTAAATTTCACTCAAATAAATATACTGCATTTTATACTGCATTTTTGTGTGTAGATACTGCATTCTACTTGATTTTTAGGGATTCTAATACAAAATATACTGCAAATCACTCAGGTACAGTTGGCACCATTAGGTATGTCGCACCGATTACTAGCACTGCTGATAATTTTATAGCACACGCAGCCTTCATCACCATTCGGTAGGGAAAAACAAATTTGTTTTCTATAGGATAGAGGGCTCTTTTAATATTACTTTAGAAGTTCCTAGGGAACTGACAGGTTAGGTAGACAAATTAATAGAGTTGCGTAGGCCACTTAAAAGCACTTATTTAATAATTTTCTTTAATTTTTGTTTTATTATTTTATTAAAAAACCCTAATTTCATTAGAGATATGCATCGAATTCTTGAATTGTGCATTTTTCACTCCTTACCCTTACCCCATTGAAAACAATACAAAATACCCCATTTGTGTTTCCCCCAATAAACCAAAAACAACGAATGTTTACTTTTATGTGGAGTTGAGCTTCTCCACCGTTTACAACACATAAAACACACGCTCACACTACATGCATACGGACAGCTGTTGTTTACGACCACAGACCGACAAACATAGAACCATACTAAATACAAACCGAAGGACCCAGGACTCCAGATACGCACATACTGTAAATATCGCACGGTGGTTCGAAAATATTGCGAATTTTCAAAAGCTTAAATGCGACTGCAATTGCTATTATGGGAAATGAGCAATGCTTTGCAGTATTTGGATTGTAAAGTTGAAATTTTCGAAAAGGAATCTCGAATAATCGAATTCGAAGCCGCCATTTACATATTATGTCTTATGTCTGTCATTAACGAAATAATATGGTTTATGATAAGTTCTATCGCGATCATGAAATAATCGCCAAGAGACAATCTGTAATTTATAACAAGGTTTAGACAGCATTCTAAAAGATAGAAATTATATAAACGAGTAACAAAGGCGAGCGGTTCATATCACAGCTTCTTATTAGGCTTTTTCAAACTAAATCATTTTTTTTTTTTAATTTTTCTACAACGGGGTAAAGTATTCGCATTAGCGACTACTGATGCGATTTTCCAATTAAACTCAAAATTAAATCAAAACAGCCTCGAGTTCATAGTTAGTCGATGTACTTAAAGTGTCAAGTGTCACTTATTTATAAAAAATATAATTTTTGTAAATACATGCCAAGAAGAAAATCGTAGCATAGCCACCCAGCAAAAAAAACGTTCAGAATTCGGCCACGACAATCGGCAAAATATTCCGATTTCGGATCAGAATTCTTACAGAGTTCGTAACAAAGGGTTGACACAAATTCTGAACTACTTCTCTGAAAAAAAATCCTCAGACAAACCGAATTCGTAACGATTTAGGTAAGAATTCTCGATAGAGTTCAGATATTGTTCAGAATTGTCTGGTATCACCCATTGTCGGCAAATTTGGTTTTCTGGGTTAGATACACATTGTCCAGCGTTTGTCTTTTAAAAACAGCATTAGTTATCCATGTAACGTCAGTTTTCCATTTAACGTACGATGTAAATCTGTTTCCTTCAAATATGGTTCTTTTTTGTACAAATTTTCTGCGAATTATTTCTAAACAGAAAAAAAATCGGTTCAATTAAAAATTTCAATAATTAACCAAAAAATTAATTAGGAATACTGTGATAAAAAAAATGTACATATTAACTAATATATTCTTATGTCATTTATCAAAAATATTTCCGATTTCAAGCGATAAAGAAATTCACATGTTAACAAAAAAAAATATTGTATGCCGTTTATCGAAAAATTTTATATAAAATTTTTTTAAATATGTAACTTATAAAAAATGAACATATTTAAAAAAAAAATATAAGCAGTTGATAGAAAATTATTTCATATCAGGCGATGTAAAACTTTACATAATAAAAAAAACAGTTGTAAGCAAATATTATCGATATGAGGCAATAAAAATTCACCTTTTTTTAAAAAGAAGTTGGAAAATTTGTTCAAAAAGCGG